>OY728164.1:1582224127-1587224127 GCA_963277665.1 Viscum album
ATTATTATTATTAAAATAATAATATTATTAAAATAATAATAATATTATTCCTTTGTTATTAAATGATTTTTTCAGTTATATATTTTAATCAAGATGTCATATTGGCACGCGGTCTGCGAACATGTTATCTTAGAATTGAGACGGTCATTTTAAGACTGATGTTGGATACTTTTTCCAAACCCATGCCTTAGGTCAACCAAATACGTAAAAGTTGTTGTGGAAACATACATATGTCGTAACTCCCTCAAATTTTGCCAGAATGATGAACCATATGCCATACTGTGACCCTATAATTAATTTGTGTGTTTCTAGACAAATTATATGTAGTTAATTTGAGATCGAGGTGTGGGCCCCACAAAACACAGTTTGGGTGTGTTGCAGTGAGGTGTGACTTTTTAGAAGGTGTATAATATGGTCAAACTAATAGTCTATCCTTTGCATTTTTCATGAGGATCACAATGGTGAGATCGACATAATTTATTTTGGGATTGATAGGTGGGTCACATGAACTACTATTCTTGTGTTATATGATGAACTGTGTCTTTTTCACCAAGTGTCCATTTGAGGAACATGAATAGTAAATTTTGAGCATTTTTTCACAAGGATCACAATTGTGTGATCAGTTTAGAAATAAGAGACCTTTTGATAAGGTATATAAGAGGAATTATGTTTTTATCCCTTCAGGACGATGACGATCCCAGTGTGTTCATCATGATTTTTCCAAACCAAGACACAATCTGAATCCGGTGTAATGAGGCACATCGGGTACACTCATGCAGACACATACATGTTACACTGACCATATACTGTGAGTCTCTACTCGTCGTGCGTACCCTACTACACCCCATTTATATATACATAACATGTTGTGTGAGGTTTTTCCTCATGGGAATGAATTGGGATAGCTGGAAACGTCATGTGTCCCCTGGGACATGTTGTGTACTCCCATAAAGTGTTCTTAAATATCTTCGTTTGACTAGTTTGTACTGATATAGTTAGAGAGTTTCCTTGGGTTCTTTACTTGAGGGTTGAGTATGGAATTACATCCATATCATTATATATTAGCCCCATCAAAAGGATGAGTCCTAAATATAGTTGTAGTGTCACTCTTAGGGACTATAGCGATCATCTATCACCCCAGATGGGTTTTGTGGGAATTGATGTGAACTGTAAGTGCATGGTGTTATTCCTCCATCCAGTGAGCCATATCGATTGGTTTTTTCGTATTATCTATGAATGATCCCCTATGTTATGACCCACATTGGTAGGGTTATAGGTATTGGCTGAGAAGGATCCCTTATGATGTGTGCTATTACATATTGGGTTGTTGATATTCTCTGGGAAGGATACCCTCTCTTTATATCGTGACCTTTGACCAGTGTTTTCTCTTTGGAAAGGGCCCAAATTTGTGGGACCACTCTGCAAGATTTCTTGATGATACCATGGATCAAGGAGTGAGTTCTCCTGGAATGAGCATACCTTGAGAAGGATCTTGCGGCGAATGTTTAGTTGTGAATTACCTCTTTACCATGTTGCTGGTAGTGGATAAGACCTTGAGTCCTGGAATCATTTACTAGTATACTAATATGTTCTTGTTATATGTGTTACATAAATATTCGAGTGTTGAGATGACTTTATCTTCTCAGTGATGTTTCCTTTATTTCCTTTTACTTTTTATTTTGGGGTTTCCTACGGAGTATTGTTTTACTCACCCATGCACGGGCTTTTGCAACATTTTTCATGTCTTGTGTAGTCCATCAATGATTTTATGGTGTCCAAGGTTGACCAAGACTATGTGGTTATTAGAGAGAGACTAGATAGTTGAGGAATGCTCCGAAAGCTTTAGACAATTGTTCATGTACCTACCTTTCAGGTATGGTTTTCTATAGATGAGCTTCATGACATTGTGATACAGAACCCTTATTTTTGATGGGCTTGTATCCGGACCCAATTTTATTTTACTCCACTTTACTTTCTTGTCATACTCTATGGTTGGTATCTTAGTGTATGCATGAATTTTCTACTTAGTGTTTTTACAGTTAAGTATTTTGGTCTTGGAGATGTATTGAATTATATAGGTACATAGGAAAATTCCTCCCCTTTGTGGGATATTCCCACTCGGTGCTAGTCACCAGTCCCTAGACTATTGGAGGTGTGCTTGTGGTAGACATGGCATGAGCCCCTCTGGGATGGGTCCTAACAAGCTTAGTTAAAAATAAAGATAATTTTCATATATTGCGTGAAACTCTTAAATATGATATGTTAAAAGGATATTTTTATAGGTAACATTTTTTCATATATTATATTGGTATGCTAATTTTATTTAATATATTTTTTGATTTCATGTATATGAATAACATTTCAAAAATATTAAATATTTTCAGACATAAATTATGATAATGAAGATAAAATCAGCTGTTATTTAATGATATTCTATAAGAGTATTTGTATTCTTGGAAAAATCATTTTATAGAAGGATATAATGGTGGATAAAACCACGTTATAAATGATATTCCAGATATAATCTCCAAACATTCACAAGACCCATTGAGTTTATGTGACAAAATATTGTTCCAAATAGATTAAATGGATTAAACATGATCAAATTTTTTAGTTATAAAAAGATGGTACAAAATATTTAATTTAATAAAGAAATTGGGAATGGAATTTCCTTTATCTAGACCCAAATGTAATTTTAAAATTTTTACCTAATTTGTGGAAATAATTTAGATTATAATATTACAAAATAACCATAAAATTAAATGATGGGTATTAGACACTAATTTTTAGTGGAATTGGTTTCTTAGACGTCAACCATATATGAACAATGTTAATTTTTTGGGATAATATTTCAAATTCCAAATAACCTATTGAAAGAATTTTCAAAACTCTAAAAAGTCAATATTTTGTGTGAAATATGTGCCTAATCTGTGTGATTTTAGAAAATCAAACCACTAAAATATATACAACCCTTTACCTATAAATTTTCACTATCATTGTACTTGTATTCCTTAATGAATGAATTTAGAAAATTTTCTATTATAATTATTCTATCATTTCTCATATTTTTGATTGAATTTTATATAGACATAATAATGAGGTATTTTACTTTATTAAAAATAATACTGATTATTTTTATGATTTTTAATATCATTTTTCCAATAAAACCTTTCTATAATTTTTTACATGTTACATTTTTGGTAGTATGTCATAGTTTCCTATAAATAAATTTAATTTTATGTTTTAGATTTTGATTTTTTGTGGGATAAAAATGAAATATGTTGAATTTAAATAATCAAACTATTTATTTAAAATTTGTTCTTATAGATATGTAAATGCACACCAAAAAATTAAAAATAACATAAATATTGAATTAATAATAATAATTCTAAAAGTAATGTTTTCTAACATTTGATAATAAATATATCAGAAAAATGATGAAAAATATACCATCTGAAATTTTCAACCCTAAAATGAAATAGTGGGACTAAAATGATTACAACTACTATTTTAAATCAATTAATTTAATAACAATATTAAAATTAAATGAACCAATATGTTATTCTGGATTACCACCACATTTTCCAGTTCTTTTGAAGGATTTTACCTTAAATTAAATTAATAGTGGGTTTTTATGTCATCTTGAACACTTTGATGCATAAAATAATGAATATTTATATATTAGTTTAGAGGAACCTTCTTATAAGAGATGAAACCGTATAAAATTTGAAGGAATATATTTCACTAGTATCATTAATTTTCATGATTAATTTTTATATATAATATTGTTTTCTCAATTTTATCTAAGTTATTATTAAAATGATACACACATATTTTATCAATTCATCTTCATTTTTTTTTAAAATAGAGTATTCTTCATTTCCATTTTATTTTTTATGGGTCAGAAAGAACATTTTATAGAGTGAGAGAATGGTTCTTGATCTTCTTCTAATAATTTATAAATGATTAAGTATTCCCATATCAATAATGTTTCCACTATTTTAAAAATAATTTTAGGACTTCACTATAAATAGGGGATATGTATGTAATATATTATTTTAGTAAGACTTATTTTTTTTGAATAGTCTTGTAACTTGCTTCAACATATAAAATAGTATTGATACTTCACCAAAAAATGTAGTATATTCTTGGAAGTGTTTTTAGTTATTAATTTAATTATTTCACTAATATTTTTGAATCTACATTGGTAATAATGTCAGTATCAATGCCTACACTCACAAAAATCTTCTATATAGAGCATCTTTCTTATAAAATATTTTATTGCTAATCATTCTCTAATTTTATTTGGAAAAAAAATCGTGATCTTTGAATAACCACCAATTTATAAGAATATATTACATACGAATCTCTATTTTACTACAATTTTATACTTATATAATATATTCAACATAATTTATATTAATTTCATTCTATTTTTTAGGATTTTTAAAGGGTTTGATCAATAAAACCATGAAAAAAAAATTGTAGAAAACAAATAAAAAACTCATTGTTATAAGATTTTCAATTAGATATCTAGAAAAATGATATAAAATAAATAATGACATTTTTTAACAAACATGAACATAGTTTTTTGTGTTCAAGGAAAGTTACATTGTGAAATGAAACAACTTCCCATTTCCAATGGCTTCCACTGGTTGTGAAAATCACTAAGGACACTTTTGGATTTGATTTAATCTTTTAAATATGACCTACTATAAATTTAATTTAAACTATAGGAATAAATAAGAGTTCTTCAAATATTATATGTATAAAAGATGTACATAATCACCATTGGTTAACCCTTTTTTATGTTTGTATACCTAGTATACTTTAATGGGTCACATGAATTCCCAACCATTTCTTAAATTATCCTATAATTATAATAGGTGTAACCCAAGATATAAACATAATTAAAAATATATGAATGTAGAGTTGATAAAAATTTATTATGATGTTTTATAAATCACATAAATATCATCAAATGATATTAATAAGACCTATTAGTAACCATAGTGTATAAGAATCAATATGAAAGTATTCAATATCTAATATCACATTTATATAGCATAATGTGATATGTATATATATATATCCTACTGATAAACACTATATAACCATACCACTCTATGTGATATGTATCTATAACTCCCAAAAATGGACACCACTTAACATATGTCACTCCAAATGATATAATTGTGTCACATGTCAACGTTACATAACATATAATAAGATTGATTTATCATAGTGTGTGATATAGCATTTATTATATAAAAGACCTTCCATTATGTCACTTGTACTAAATCCTATTAAAAGGTATTTCAATTTTTTCATATATCACATCATACATAACTAATTTTTAAATCCAATATATATATATATATATCTTTAAAACTCATTTCTAATAATTCATCAAATAGCTCCCTTAGTTTTTTACACAATCATGTCAACAAATTATACAATTATATAACCATTTTTGTGACCATTCTGGAATTTTTAGCAATAAAAAAAATTATGAATTCAAAATTAGTAACCAAAAGAAAAGGTAAACCTCTAGAAAATAAATAGTGTTAGTCAATATATAAAGGAATCTGACTTGCACTCTATGAAACAAAAATTTCTCTTAGAAAATTTAAAATAGAAATATCAAATATATAATTAATAATCATATAATTATTTTTCCCAAGACATTTAGTATACCCATAATACCTGGAACATTTCCATATTGTATTGGATAACTTATACATTATTGATTCTATTTGAAAAAAATTACCAAGGATGATGAATTTTGCATACATTGTTCATTATTATGAATACATATCTGGTCAATCATATTAGTATATGAGTATATAAATTACAATTCAATATGTTTTTATGATTTCATTATTTCACATTGAGGTGTAAAATGGCATACCCATCATATAGGAGGATAAATATCATAGTGGATAATAAAAATATATTAAAAGATCAACAATATATATTCAATTATTTTATTCTGTCAACCACAAGTATGGTTTGTGGAATGTATCCATATATGAATGTTTACATTCATGGTACCTTATTAACCACATGAATTAGGTATTAGTATAAAATAAGATCCCCTAGTATACCATTGAAATTATTTTTAACATTCCCTGAGGAATTAATATCATTTAAATCAAAAACCCAATACATAATTATGTCTTATAATAGAATCATGCATCTGCATATGTCCCACTACTAATTTTGATATTAACATATCTTGAAAACCCATATCTTACCATGAATATCAAAAAACAATGATAAAATAATAATAAAACTCTAAGGGATTAAATATCATTCCACTCTCATGACAAATGAAACAATTATGAATGGATGATATAGAGGAAAACAATTTGTATAAAATGGCATATTTTTTCTTAATTTTTTTAAAATATACAAAACAAATTATATACATATGAATTAGTAACACTGTATACTAATATGTAGAAACTTTATATGACTATGTATTTAGGGTTTTCTTTTTTTATTAAAACATTTTATATGTCAATTTAATAATTTGTAATTCACCATGTAGTACCAACTACATCAAGTATTCATCGAAAACATTAACCATACTTTAAAACTATTTAGTGAGATAACATGTTTAATGAAATAATATTTTAATAATTATGAGATTAATAATTTTAATCCATATGTTTAATACGTTAAACGTTCCATTTATTTCTACACAATGATATAGTACCCTATGAGTGGAATCTCCTTCTTCATTCTCTCAACATAAAATTTTTGTGGTAATTTTAATCCATATGTTATATATCAACGTAATACTATGTCTAGGACTTATTTCAACACAATTTCATGTTATTTTAATAGGCAGAAACCAAATACAAACATTATTTATCTTAGGAGATATATCGATTCATCAAGGGGATATATAATTACAATATCGACATATCACTTGAATAATTCCAATGCATTCCCCATAAGATTCCTCATGAACATTCATACCATTAAATAAAGAACATGATTATGAATAAAAAATTTGTTATATATATTTATTATTAATAACAACAAATACATACATATTTAATATACTTGTGTGGATTACATGGATAACATATCTTAATTATTTTGGTATCCATGGGGTATCATAAAAGTAATAGGTAGTACCATTATAGAAGATATATTGGGCTATTGGTACCTTAAATCAGTTGGGTTATCTAAGGAATATATTATTTGGTAAAATAGTAAACAATGGTAGAAATCTTGGGAAATTTTTGGAGAAACACTTCATCATGGTTTATTATGTTCATGTGAATATTCCAAATTATATCCCCTAGGAGTATCCCAAAAAGTGTATAGTCTTAGGTCTAATCATTGTTCATATGAGTGATGATTGAGTAAATGATCAACCAACCCTTTTAGGGTGATTACCCCTGGGTGAATATGAGACATAGCTGCATTCAATTTCCTGTATCCATAAATGGATTCATTTTCTATGAAATTACACATACATTTACTCAACCAAAACACGGTATGATTTCTCCCCCAGGGAAAAATAATGTTTTAAAATGGTATTGGTAAATCATAAATCAAAATAATATGATACAGTGTAATAATATAGAGTTCTAAATACCTTGAATTTTGTAACGCCCTGACCCCAGTTACCCAGATTCAGTGAATTATTAGATAACATTGGCATGATCATAAAAGATCAAGTTTCAGAAGACCGGTTAGTTTAGTAGCCTTGGAAGTACTAGATACATTCATAAGGTTTACATTACATCATAAAATGGAAAACTACAATGACATTTTTACCCTAGATAACACTGATATCCAATAGGAAATCCTTGCAGGTAAGTCATGATGTACATCTTCGTATCCTGGGATAAATAAAACATAGAAATGGGTGATCTCAGATGCTCCGTGAGGATAAAAATATAGCAGAAGCTTTCATAAATAAGTATAAAAATTTAATGCAATGTATAAAAAAACAAAAGCCTTTTCAACATAAACTTCATCATAATATGGAAAATATAAATCAAAATAATGTCATTTACTTACTCACAAGGATATTATACTAGTCAAATAATCAAATGCAATATCAATAGCCACTTTCATAATGATGGAATGAATAATTTGAGACTTCCATAACCACATCGTCAAGGCCTTGTTGCAATACTAAAGATAAGATTTTGTCCAGGCTTTGTGCCAAGACACTAGTTTGTCTCATGAGATCTACCGATGCATCGAGGAGCTATAGCGGGATCCACCTGTCCCTTACTAAGTCCAATGCATTCCTCATATTAAAAGGTTTAAACATAACATAAACATTCGAATTAAAAATAACATACTAAATGTAAAAACATTATACATAAACCATAAATGGTGTAAAAATAACACATCCATAGTCAAACATATCACAAAACCTTCAATACAATATGGAATTTTTCTATCATAATAAATCAACTTCAAACAAGAATAAAATCCATGAAAGGATGTTGACGTAGATGAAATCAAAACATTTTTTTGAGAAATATATCTTCCTCTTTTGAAATAATATATGAAAACATTTATTTTTGAAATATTATTATATGCTTGTAAGGGAATCTTCGATGATGTTATAATGTCAGAAAATAGTCACATCCATTGTTTAATTTAAAAACATTCTTACATTAATTTTGTCGAAAAGGACATAAAATACCGTGTTTGGAAAATGAAGGAAATATTCCTTTAAAACCATTTTATAAAAAGTAAAATAACAGTATATATGAATTTAACCAATAGTTTAGTAAATAGTAAAAAAAATTGAAATGCATTTTTATGAAACATAGATGCGGATGATAAAGATATCCCAGTAGATACATACGTAAAAAAACCTCGGATAATAAAAAGATTGTGAAATAAACCCTTACCTTGTACTTTTCCTTGGTCAAGGGTAAAATAACCTCCAGTATAATGGTGAAATAATTGTTATTAAATTATAAAAGAATCATATAAATTAATATTATATCATATATGATATTTTAACATTGCTTTGTTAATAATATCATAGTATTATCATCATTTCGGGTGTTAACGGATTCATTTTCCTTAATATTATTTGTTATGTAAGTAATATTTGTTATGGATTGGATGTATCTTATTCATATCCATAATGATATAATGTCTTTAAAAATTATATTTAATCATCAAATGATGATTATTCTTGAATGGATACGATTGGAAATGAATCTCATCGCGTTCGTGGAGACGGTAATCCGTACGTACGCACAAGTGACAGTATCATTATATTGATTTTAAAATAATATATAATTGGATGGTATATCATATATAAAGATTCTTTATCATGTTATATTTATTATTTACATCAATTAAACATCATTATTATAACCATCTAAATAATAATGTATTGAATAACAATTACACCACGACGTGGAGACGGTAAGTCGTACGTACGCATGTATGGTGACATGTCATTAAAAGGATGGCTAGAATAATGAATATTGTTGTACCATATTTATAATAACATAATAGTATATAGAATATACTAGTGTTATTGTTTTATAATGGAAACAAAAAAGAAAGAAGAACTGGAAGATGAAAGGAACTTAAAAGAGGTGATTAAATATTTACCTCTTCTTTAGGTTATTCCATTTGATTTGATCAAAAGGGCTACATAGGTCAGCTTTATGACTAAAGGAAGGACTCTAGGATGAAGGGGGATAGTTTAGAGGGCATCTGAGTAGGGTTTGGCCGATCCAAATGGATTTGAAGGTGTGAATTAGAGAGAATGTGGAGTTCCCTTTTATAAGAGGGGTGAGGGGCACCTTAAGAAAAGCTAGAAATATTGTTTTATAATAAAAACATTTTTGGTTTATAATGGATCAAAAATGAATTTTTTAAATTATAAGGTGGTGATGGGTCTAAATCCACTCAACCAATAGGTTTTAGACAGGTTTGGGTCACTATATTAAATTTATATTTTAGATTTAACTCTTAGATAAATAGTTTGTGATTTACCATGTCTCTTTTTATTTTTATAATATAGGGTTAGTGAAATTAAAATATACTTCCACGAGAACCAAAAGTGGTTCATTAATGATACACCTATAATTATATAAGTCTTTTGGCTGAACCTTATATTTTTAGTGATAGAATATCAGTTAATAATATAATATTTGTTTTTAAAACACTTTTATGTCAATTTTGAAACTGTTTGGTATTTGGTTTTTTCTAAATTCAGAACATCATTATTAAATCGAAGAAAATTCATCTAAAAAACCCTAATATGTCATATTATCCTATAAAATTAGTGGAATTCATAAAAATTCTCAAATTACATTTATTTGGATATTTATAATTTCAATTATTTTAATCTTTCATTAATTAGGTAATTATTGTATCATCATTGTGTCATAAACAAATTAAATTATTTAATGGCTAAAAAATATAAATAATATACCATTTGGTAGGAAATCGTTTTATATTTCTAATAAATATTTATAGGTGAATTTATCTTATGTGTAACCCTATATTAAATTTTTTTAGTTATTAAACATTGATTTTAACTCATTTAAGACTTATTTGAATTAAATAATAATAAATGTCTTAATCGAATCCATGTAGACCAAATAGGTTCATATTTTATTCATAAATTTGTTTTTGGTCCAACTATACTTATCCAATAGAATTAGAACAAGTGTTAGGGTAATAATAATATCATTTTTACCCTTAATTACCGTATTTATTTTTAACTGTGGTAAATAAAAGTAAAACGTTACTATTCACCAAAAATTATTTTCATCTTATGGAAACAACTTTTAATTTCTAATAGAACCTGTGTCTTTAATATTTTTTAAATTCAACTCATATAAGTGGTCAAATTATGTTTTACGTGAATTTGTAAATTCTCATAGTAGGTGGGTAAAAGACGGTGAAAAGTTCAACAAATTTTTTATATATCTAAAATTATTATAAACAGATTACAATGAATTACATTGAACTTATATAGGTATTATGTATCTATTTTTTCCTAAAATAAATTTAAATAAATAAATAATTATTTAAATAAAAATATAGGTTTAAACTATAACTTAGTTTTTTTCAATATTCATTAAGAATTGAATGTTTTTAGAAAAAAACCAAAAAAATCACCCTAAGCTAATTTCGATAATATGAATTCAAGAATGAATTATATTTTAACAAATTAAAAACATAGAAGTTTCATTTATTAATTTAAAATTAATTCCCTTTGTCAAAACTAAAAAGTGTATTTTTAATAAATAATAACTATCAAAAGATTGACAGTTGTTTATGTCCAATTTCAAAGTGAAATTACTTTCAATGACCAGCATTGAATTTAATGGTAAAAATATAATCTATTTATACTTCCAAATAATTAAAATTTATAATTTAACACTATAAATTATTTTTATTAAAAAGGTTTTTTTCAGTTAAAATATATTATTTTCACTATTCACCCAAATATGAAAGTTATCAGAAAAACACCAAAAAAAATTTGAAAAGAAATTTTTATGTCCTGATTCTAAAGAAGAAGTTTATTCTATCAAATTTAATATAGAAAAGTTTCAAATATTGGATTTAAAAAGGGTTCACCATTAAAAGGTGGTAAAAGCTCATTTTGGGAAAAAACATCTTTTATCAGAAAAAAATGAATTTGTTCTTCAATTAGGTCCAAGAAACTTATAATAGCGATTCTAAAATTATAAGGATTATATAAATTCGAAAATTTAGTTAATAATATTCATTACTGTTTTTTAACGGCTAGTTTGGTAAGTCGTGGTGCGCTTGAACACAGTGTTGCGTGTAGTGCAAGATATTGAATTACTTTGAAAAATAACGTACTATGAAGTCATGGGGTGTTAAATTCGTCCATCCTTCAATAAATTGTGTCATCTCAAGTTGAAATTGTTCTTCGAAAATAAAATGTTGAAAATAGAAAATACATTTGTGGGAAAACCCACATCAGAAATTGCATTAATAAAATTTAGTATTAATAAGAGGAAAAGGGGAATGCAAAAGTCACCCCCAAATAATAATATCGATTATGAGAACATTGGTGTAAATTAGAGACACATAATTGAAGGAAAAACATAAATATTTATAGGGAGTGATTGTGGTCATCAGTCAACGAAAATTGCAGAATTGAGGGCCTCAAAGACATGAATCTATAATGATTTAAATATCGTCGGTCCAACAAAACATAAGGTATTAGGATAACACATTTTTAGTTTTTTAACCCCTTATATAATGTTTAAGAATTAATTTCTTAATAGAATAAGAGATGAAAAAAATATATACTTGACAATTACAGTTCAATCCTTTAACTATTTTCTACCAAAAACTCATCTTTCACTCTAAAAGTTAATAGAAATTTAAAAATATTATATATATATCTTATTCAGATAGGGTTCAAAAAAATTAATTTATGATCCACCTATCAGGCCCATTAAAAAAAGAAACTACATTATACAATCCAAGGATGTCACGTAGTCCAGTGGTAGGCAATATGTCTCAATCTCACTTTGGTTGTGGGTTCAATTATTGCAGCTTTGTTTGATGTGATGGGTGGTCACACAGTCTGTGTGTTATCCTTTTTAAAAAAATTCTAAAATAACATTAACAATTGTATCCAATTTCAAACATTATCCATTACAACCTTTATACTTATCCAAAATATTTCTATCCAAACACACAGTCTAAAATTTATAAGGAAGATAAACACAATGAAGATCTTTTTTTCCATGTAATAACATGTGAACACCTTCATCATGTATTCTTTTAAAACACTGCAACATCTTGAATTACCATAAAACCTTATTGATTACATTCATGTTCCCTTATTCCTTATAGAATACTGGATATACTCCTTCTATCAAATTTTTTTTAAACTACAACAGTGATGGAATATACAAATCATTAATCATTTTCAAGGAAGTCAATAATATCCAATATAATTTATCCAAATAAACCATCTCTTATTCAAAAATCATTACCTCATTATCAGAACCATATTAAGGATTACCTTTCCTTAAACCATGTATTTTCCAAAAAGTGTATATTACTATTAATTCACTTTTCTTATAACCATATAATCTTAAATCCTCAATAAAGTAGTACCGCAGTATAATCCTTATATACTCTATAATTCTTCTAACATGTACATCATTAATAAAATACTCAAATGACATAATAATTTAATAAAAATTTAATAAATCTTATCATTATGCTTCATTTTTAGTAGTATCATTACTTTATTATTATTCAATAGCAGTATTTGAGGTATACTCTGATGATTTGGACATTGATTTGCATAGTGTCCCAACTCCTTACATATGAAGCATTGTACAATTGAAAATTTTCTTACCCTAGCAATCATGTACTTGGTGTAATTTTTCTCCACACTTATAATAATCTCCCATTACCTTCAAGCATTTACCAAGTTGATTCTATCCATAGGTATCACATATGGGAAAATCCTTCTTTTACCTCTTCCCTTTATCCATCTTTCTCTCTTCTATCCTTTTCTTCTCTTACTTCCCTTCAAATCCATAGGACTCAGAGAATTCTTTAATTATCTTATTAACACTTGATAATATTTCTTCATATGTTGAGAATACATGGGAGTCTATTTCCCTTCTAAATTTTGGCTTAATACCATTAAAGATATGATAATTTTTACTCTTTGGATTATACGTATTGCTAGAGTTCACATTCCTTCTTCTGGGTGCCATTTCTATACGATGACATAAACTAGATTAGTTTATGAATCAAAATACATCATTCCAAACTTGTAAAATACTTAACATAAATTAATTTTTTTTGGATATAATACATAATCATAAAAATAAATTTCATTGAGGATATATATACTCATAAACCCTTCATAATGGTTTGTAAATAAAATTAGAATTATCCTAAGCATATCCCCCAGGAGTGTCGTAACCAAGCGTGTAACAAGGCCTGTTTTCGTGCACCAGTTCCCGTTCGAGTCTATCTCAAAGGAGTGTTTTTGGGTTTTACCCCTAGGTACATCTGTGCCAGAGCCGCCTTTACCTTCTCGTATCTAGACAGGGATTTATTTCTTGGAAAAATCACAAAATCTCTACAGTACCAAAATTTTAATAAGTTCTTCTATACCAATCCTCAAGGTCTATCTTAGGGATATGTTCTCTAATCATGGTTTATCTAAATCTAGTTTCCAAGGTTTGTAAAAAATATCCTCTGATACCAGCTGTAACGCCCTCAACCCAGTTACCCAGATTCGGAGCTTTATTACATTACATTGGCATGATCACAAAATATCATGACTTGAAAGACTGATTAGTTTATTATACTTGGATGTACTAGAAACATACATATGGTTAACAATACATTGTAAAATGGAAAACTACAACAACATTGTTTCCATATACAACACTGAGATCCCAAAGATGATCCTTGCAGGTTAGTCATAATATATTTCTTTGCATCCTGGGAAAAATAATACATAGAAAGGGGTGATCTCAGATGCTCAGTAAGGATAAAAATATAGCAGAATCTTACATAAAGAAGTATAAACATATAAGGAAATGTATAAAACTAAAACAAAATCCTTTTCAACATAAACATCATCATTATATAGAAAATATAAATCCAAATAATTCAATTTACTTACTCACATGGATATTCCACTAGTCGAATAATTACATGCAATATCAGTATCCACTTTCATAATGATGGAATGCATGATGATAGAGTTTCATAGCAACATAGTCAAGGCCTTATGCCAAGACTAAAAATAATATTTTGTCAAGGCCCTTTTCCCAGACACTAATTTGTCTCATGAGACATACTGATGCATCAAGGAGGTATAGCGGGCTCTACCCATCACTTACTATGTCCAATGCATTCCTCATATGAAATGATTTATACATAACATAAAAATTTGTATTAAATATAGCATATGAAATATCAATACTTTATCCATAAAACATGAATGGTATAAAAATAACACATCCATAGTCAAACATATCACAAAAACTTCAATATAATATGGAATTTTTGTATCATAATATATCAACTTCAAATAAGCTTAAAATCCATCAAAGGATGTTGAAATAGATGAAATCCAAAACTTTTTTTTGAGAAATATCTCTTTTTTTTAAGTCATTTAAGAAAACATTTTTTTGGAAATATTATTATAATATTGTATGTGAAACTTCGATGATGTTATAATGGTGGAAAATAGCCGCACCGGCCGTATAAGTTAAAAAAACATTCTTACCTTAATTTTTGTCGAAATGGTCAAAAAGTACCTTGTTTGGTAAATGACAGAAATATTCCTTTCAAACTATTTTTTAAAATGTCAAATATGGGTATAAATTACATTAAACCATAGTTTAGTAAATAGTAAAAAAAATTGAAATACATTTTTAAGAAACATGGATGTGGATGATAAAGATGTCCCAGTAGATACTTATGTAAAAAGAACCTTAGTTAATAAAGAGATTGTAGAATAAATCATTAACTTTTACCTTTCGATGGTTGAGAGTAGGTTAACCTCCCGTATAATTGAGAAATAATATTTATTAAATTATACATGAATCATATACATTAATATGATATCATATATGATCTTTTAACATTTCTTTGTTAATAATATCTTATTATTATCGTCTTTTCGGGTGTTATTGGATTTGTTTTCCTTTATATTATTTGTTATGTGGGTCATATTTGTTATGGATGGGATGTATCTTATTCATAAACATAATGATATCAAGTTTCTAAAAATTATTATTAATCATCAAATGAAAATTTATCTTGAAAGGATACGATGGGGAATGAATCTCATCGCATTCGTGGAGACTTCAATCCATACGTACACATAAGCGACAATATCATTATTTTGATATCAAAATAATAAATAATTGTTAGTGTATCATATATACAGAATCAATATCATGTTATATTTTTTATTGAAATTAATTAAACATAATTATTATACCCATCCAAATAATAATGTACTGAATAACAATTACACCATGACGTGGAGATGGTTAGTCGTACGTACGCACGTATGGTGACATTTCATTCAAAGGATAGATAGAATAATGAATATAGATGTACCATATTTATAATAATATCACAATATATAGAAGATACTATAGTTATTATTTTAGAATGGAAACAACAACGAAAGCGGAAGTGGAATAATAAAGAATCTTAAAATGGGTGATGAAATATTTACCTTTTGTTCAGGTTATTATTTTTGATTTGATTAAAAGGGCTCCTTAGGTTGTCTTTATGACTAAAGGAAGGCCTCTAGGATGAATTTAAGACAGTTGAGAGGGTATTTGGGCAGGGTTTGGCTGAGACAAATGGCTTTGAAGCTGTGAATCAGAGGGAAGGGGGTGTTCCCTTTTATAATAGGAGTGAGGGGGACCTTATGAAAAGCTAGAAATGTTATTATATAATAAAATAATTTTCGGTTTCTAATGGCTCCAAAATGTATTATTTAAGGACTAAGCTGGGTATGGGTCAAAAAAAACTCAACCAAAAGGTATTAGACATGTTTGGGTCCCTATATTAACTTTATCTTTTAGATTTAACTTTTAGTTAAATAGTTTGAAATTTACCATGTCTCTTTGTATTTTTATATTATATGGTTAATAAACTCACTATATACTTCCCAGAGAACCCCAAGTGGATCATTAATTATACACCTATCATTATATAAGTATTTTGACCAAGACTTATTTTTTTACGAATAGAATATCAATTAATAATATAATATTTGTTTTAAAAACCCTTTTATGTCAATTTGGACATAATTTGGTATTTTGTTTTTTCAAAATTCATATAAACATTATTACTTAGAAAAAAATTCATCTAACCAACCCTAATATGTCATATTAACCTAGATAATTATTCTAATTGATAAAAAGTCTCAAATTACATTAATTTGGATATTTATAATGTCAATTATTTTAATCTTTCATTAATTAGGTAATTATTGCATCATCATTGTGTCATAAAAAATTAAATTGTTTAATGTCTAAAAAATATATATATAATACCATTATGTAGGAAATATTTTAATATTTATAATGAATATTTATTGTCTAAATTTTCTAATTGTAACCCTATATTAAAAATGTTTTAGTTATTAATCTTTGATTTTAACCCTTTTAACTCTTTGAATTAAACAATAACAAATGTCCTAATCTATTACAAGTGGAACAGAGAGGTTCATATTTTATTCTGAAGGATGTTTTTGGTCTAACTATATGTATCCAATATAATTAGGATATGTGTTAGGCTAATAATAATATCATTTTACCCTAAATTACCCTATTTACTTTTAACTGTGGTAAATAAAAGTAAAAAGTTACTATTCACCAAAAATTATTTTTATCTTATTAAACCACATTTTAATTACTTATATCAACCATATCTATCATATTTTTTAAATTCAAGTCATAAAAGTGGTAAAATTATGTTTTATGTGAATTTGAAAATTCCCATAGGAGGTGGGTAAAAGACTGTGAAAAGTTCGATAAAATATTTATATATCTAAAATTATTATAAATTGACTCCAATGAATTACATTGAACATATATAGGTATTATGTATCTATTCTGACCTAAAATAAATTTTATAAAATAAATAATTATTTAAATAAAAATTCAGTTTTAAACTATAACTCAGTGTTTTTTACTATTCATCAAGAATTGAAAGTTTTCGGAAAAATACCAAAAATTTACCATAAGATAATTTTGATAATAAAAATTCCAAAATGAAGTCAATTTTACCAAATTAAAAACATAGAAGTTTCATTTATTAATTTAATATTAATTCCCTTTTTCAAAACCAAAAGGCATATTATTAATAAATAATAACTCTCAAAATATTGACACTTGTTTAATTAAACTTTCAAAGTGAAATTACATACAATGACTAGGATTGGATTAAATGGTAAAAATATAATATATTTATACATCCAAACCATTAAAATTTATAATTTTACAATATAAATTATTTTGATTAAAAAAGTTGTTTATAGTTAAAATATAGTATTTTTCACTATTCACCCAAATATGAAAGCTATCAGAAAAACACCAAAAATTTATTGAAACTAAACTCTTATGTCCCGATTATAAATATTTTTATTTTTTCAAATTGAAAATATAAAAGTTTCAAATATTGGATTTAAAAAGGGTTCACCAATAAAAGGCGGTAAGAGCTCTTTTTTGAAAAATACTTCTTTTATCTAAAAAAATAAATTTGTTCTTACATTATGTCCATGAAATGCATAATATGGATTCTAAAATTATAAGGAATATATAAAGATCAAAATTAATTTAATACTATTCATAACCACTTTTGAATGACTAGTTTGGTATGTCGTGGTGAGCTTGAACTCAGTGTTGCGTGTAGTGCAAGTTATTGAATTACTTTGAAAAAATAACGTACAATGAAATCTTGTGGTGTTACAAATTTCATATGAAATATGGTATAATTTATTCCATGAAAATATATGAACCACACAAAATATAATATTTTGTGATTATTACATGAGTCCCAAAGAATGAAGATTGAGATGGAAAAAACCCAACTTAGGGATTGTGAAGAAATTAAATCATAACATATTAAATGATATGGATTAAGAAGGATATTAGAAAACCAAGAATAAATTATTTTTTTTATATAACATATCAAAGATAAAGTATATAATCACATAAAGAAAATTAGGTGCATATAACTCAAAAGGTCTTAATGAATTGAATTTGAGATGGATAATTGTTACCACTTGTCCAGAATTCCAAAAATGTATTTTATACTACTATATAACAGAAAATATATCTCAATAACTTTATTTAAAACATTACTCATATCTATTTTCATTTATTAACTTTAAAACTTTTAATTCTCTATATTAGTTCTTCTGATTTTCCACAATAGAAATTATGTTTTAATCATCTATACGAGTTTCATAACAGTGTTGTTTGTATTAGTTAGTTTTAAAAATTAAATTATTACCAAATCAATAAATATAATTTTATAAACGACTTATAATAATTTATTATGAGTCAAATTACTTTCTTAAGTGTTTTATACCTTATCTTTGATGATGATGTTGATAATAAGCATGTTTTTGATATTTTGTTGGAAAAAAGTTTTCTTTTCGAAATTTATTAATTAGATATTTTCAAAATATTAACAAAACTAAAAAAATAATTATTTTCGTATTTATTTCTTTTTTTACCTATAAATGAGATTTCATAGTAATCTATGATATAAATGCAGTGTATTTTTCAAGATGGTGGTAAAATTGTTCCAAACCCGAACATACCTTCATTTAAAGAATTATTTTTGGTTGGTTATATTTATATATCATTTTAAAAGAATAATAATGAAAAAATTTAGTTACTGCTTTTGTGATATATTAATATTTTAAGGATAAAATATACTACGAAAATTGATATGAAAATATTACTTTATTTGAATAAAAAATTATCTTCTTAGCAATCTTATTTTAAAAGATTAAATTATTGATGATTGTTTATTGATCTTATAATTAATGGGTTCTATAATTTTTTATACCATAACCTTAATGGTATCATACAAATCATATTTCTAATTTAATACCATCTGTATATCCATCATTATAAAGTGGTTAAGAAAAATTAAATTATGATTTTTATGAAAACAGTAATTTTTGACTAAAAATCAACATTTTTTAAAAAAGAAAAAAAAATCATTCTAAGATAAATTTGATATGAACAACTAAGAAATGAATTTATTTTGCTCAATTGAAAATTATAAAACTAATATATTGAATAATTTAACAAATTTATTGACATTAAAGGGAAAATTGTGTGATATTTCAGGAAATGGTGTTTACAAGTTGTAGGAGAGTCTCAAGTGTTACATTATATCCCCCTTAAATAATTTCACCCTTGAAATTTTTCTATATATATGATACTAAATGAATGTGTATGAAAATTATCTATAGCTTCATCAGGCTCCCCATTTTCCTTTTTTAGTTTGTGATTTCTCTATAGTACATTCACTAATATAGTTTTCTAATTTCATAATACATGCTCTCCAGTGTGAAGAATCTAGATAGGCTCCATATTATAAGATAATCTAGTCTCCAAATATATTTTCTATGATGTTATAACATGCATTGTATGTAACATATGTTTCCTTGGGAATTAAATAATAAATATGTTGTTTACTTTAGAAAATATGGGAGGAATTTCCAACTAGTAAGCTTCAACCTCAATAGAATATTGTATTTCAAAATTCCCAATGTAACTAGGGATTAAATTTACATTTGTACCAAATCTTAAAACTCCATTCCATGGTGAAATATTTAGGAATAAATAATATATATTATGAAATTCCTATGGTTTTTCCTTTGATTATCATCGTATCTCTTTTGTCATTTATATTCTGATCTTGAATACTTTGTACATTAAAATATGTCTCATCTTTAAGATCATGGATAACTAACATTATTTATCCAATTTAATCCCAATTGGTTCAAATACATCACATTTTCCAATATAATTATTCATATGGTTTCATATGGATTCTCAAATGAAAGATATTATTGTTTGAAAATTCTACCAATGATAGATCCCGATCCTACATAATATGGAAGAAATGATAAGATGTTCTTGAAATAACTTCCGAATTTTGTATTATCCTTTTTGACTACGCATCAGTCAGGTGATGATAGGTAGTACATAAATGATTTTCTGTGTTTATATCCCTATGAAAACCATTCCATAATTTTTATATATAGTAAGGGTCATGATTATATATAATTGATATTGGTGCCTGATGAATCCATACAATTTAATCGATATAGAGATAAGAAAAGAGTTTTGGGGGTAGATATTCTCTTATCAATATGAACTATGAATACACAGTAAAATAGTCAATGATGTACAATATAGAATCTTTATTCCTTGAATTATTTTATATACTAGTTATGATGTCCATTGTGACATTTTCCCACATCCAACTTTTCATAGAAAGAGGTTGTATGACTCCCTTAGGATGTTGTCTTTCAACCTTTACCTACGGACACACAAAGTATCTAAAAAATGTTTTATATTTCTCTCTTCATACCATCAGACTAGAAATTATTTATTATATCCTTATACATCATTTCTCTACCCTATTGTAAAGAGAAATTTGATATATTTTCTTGACCTAGATGTTCCCCTTCCAACATTAGT
Organism: Viscum album; assembly: GCA_963277665.1. Lineage (NCBI taxonomy): Eukaryota > Viridiplantae > Streptophyta > Magnoliopsida > Santalales > Viscaceae > Viscum > Viscum album. The sequence goes on from OY728164.1 coordinate 1,582,245,364, forward strand.
ATGTATGAGACATAGAACCTCTTACAAAAATTCAATACTATATCTTTACAGATAAAGTATATTAGTTTCCCATATTTCACTAATTTAATCTTACTTTTTATGTTGTAATAATCTTTCTAGGACTTATTTTTTCATTTTAATAAAGATATTTAATAAATTTATTAGAAAAGGAATTAAGACTCCCCATTCCTAGAAGTCACAAAATTCTTTATTACTAGATTTCTATATATACAATCCATGATAATACTTATCATGGTAAGAACATACTATTCTCTCATTCAAAATGCATCATAGACATTTATAATCGTAACAAGGTTGTATGGTAAGGATAAATCATAGTATTTGAGTAGTTACAGCCTTCTCCTTTGTTTCATGTCAAACTCCTACTAATAGAAGATATAATTGAAGCTCATATAGTAAATATATATCACTTAATTCAAAATAGAGGTATATTATAAATTTTATCCAAGATAATATTATATATACCATCACAAGTTCCTATGTTTCATTGTTTGGTTCATTAATTTCAACATCCTTGATGCATAGGAAATCACTCTGTCATTCTGCATAAGGGTGCATCAAATTATTTTCATTCATGTATGACTATAAATTAAAACTCATTCATTTAATAATGGTAACTTTAATATAGGTGAATTAATTATTCACCTCTAAAACTCATCAAACTTTTCAAACCATCACTTACCCATGTGAATTTTACCCCTTTATGTGTTAATATTTTCAACAGGTTACCTGATCGGGAAAAATCATTAAAATATAGCTGTTAGTAAAAAGATAAACCTAGAAATCTTGTGATATCAGTTATCTATATTAGTGTATGCAATTATTTGACTACCTTTATCATAAAAGGGTCAACAAATTTCAATACATGGAGATAATATTGATAAGAAATGAAAATTTATTGATACAAAATTCACACAAAATATAATTCCCATATAATTTTTTTCTGAGGGTATCCATAATTAATTTAATATAACTCTCATGATATTCATATATCATAGAGTATACAAATATTGAATCAATAAATACCACCAAAAATTTATCAATATACTCTTTGAATACTCAATTCACTAGATCCATTCAGAAAAAATATTAATTATTCCGTCTAAAATAAATTGTTAAAAAATAATTATGTCCATGCATTATTTGAAATATCTAAATTAGTATATCATACATATACACCTATATTTGATGATAACCTGGGAGATGATCAATATTTAAAATTGTTGGTATAATTTAAGTTGATCAAATAATTCTTTAATTCATGGAAAATGATACATATTCAATGTATTGATGACATTGATTTCCTTATAATTGATGCATGATCTCATGGACCTACCCTTATTTTTCATGAGTAATATTGGGACTCCAAATAGTGAAAAACCAGGGTGTATAAATACCTTATCAGGAAACCCATGAAACTGTTTATAAAATCTAACAAATAAACTTGTTCCATTCTATAAGGAGCTTTAGATATTAACCATTCATTAATAATGATTACAATAGGGAACTCAAATTTATGATCTAGTTGATTATAAGGTATTTCTTATTATCTAAAATCACTTTTTATACCCCAATTACATCGTCTATTATTTGGATATATTCCACATACATATATTTCACTTGAAATATTTCCCTACCAAAAATTTCATTATTAATAGCTACTACGGGGTGCAGTCTGGATTTAAATGATTAAATTTCCCCTCTAAAGGCATGTGATTTAATTTCATTATCATGAAACATAATTACCCTCTATTGAAAAAAAAAATTGAATTATAAATTGAAATAGAATCCATACCATGGGTCATATCACAGTCAACCATATATTTGATAACCATATTTTCAAATTTTTTATTCCCATGAATCATAACTAAAACACATGGACACATCTTTGTTTCCATAATATTCCCACCCTATGTATTAATTGATAACTACATTGATAAATTGGTAGGTATGTATCTATATTTTTAGGAAAAAATGGAATATATAAAAGAGTGAAAAGATCATTAATCAAATAAAATATTCTCAAGATTTGATAGAAAAAATTCAAATAACCTAAAACTGCATAATGAGTAACATAACCATTAGTTTTTCTAATCACATAAGATGGTCCTTGATCCCTTATCCTCTAATGTGGTAAATTTATTTCAGGTTTAGGTAATTGTATTTCCAAGTTTCCCTTCTACTTATAGTTAACTCATTTAACACTAATAGTTTCAATTTTGACCTTTCATTCATTAGTTTGATGGAATGTTTCTACAAAATTATAATAAACTATAGTTTACTTCCTAAAAACCATAGGTTGTTTCTTTCAATAATTATAAAATCTTTGAAATATCATAATTCCTTTAATAACCATATCCAAATCCTTCTTCTCATAAATATCATTTGGCCTCTTATTTTCCAAATTTATCTTGAATACATATGTCCTTGAGAACACATTTTCTATATAAATTATGCTTAAGACTCTAACTTCATGTGATAAAAAATTATAAGAGACTGAATCCCCTCAAAGGATTGGTTCTATCCCAAAAAATAAATATTGAATCTTAATTTATATTCTATAAACAGAGTTCACAGAATTCCTAGAAAAACTGGTAAATTTACCATCATATTCTAGAACATTTTCCTCCTCCTTTTCATAGATATTTATCAGATACCTTTCCATTTTTTTTCACTTTTCATGTGAGGAATGTTTTTCCATAGAATATATCATTGAAGGTTACCTGTTACATTAATTTTATCTCATCTTCCTCTTTAGTGTTTTGAATGAGCGACCACCATTGGTATGCATCAATACTTCCAAGGATAAAAAGATAATCTCGTGAGACTTTATCCACTGTTCTTCTTCAAATGTATTATTAGTTTCGCAGATTGATGGACGTTTTTGTCACATGATGAGAGAATACATAGATACACCATGTTGTCAATCAATAGTTTTCTATATTTGGTATGATTATTTTGCATTACTTGGGTCAGCCTCCCTAATATGGTTTTGAATTGATTAGCCTCAACTCCAAATTTATTAAATTTTTCATGGGAATATCCCTACATTTATTATGGGTTTTAATATAGTACCCATTCCTCTCATTAATCTCTATCTCTATATGAGGGGATAAAAATAATAATCTCATAAAAATTAATTTGTAAAATAAAATTCCTATTATGATTTATAGAGTTTTTCCTGTAAATAATGAGGGTTTTTATAGGACTTGTGCTATCTAAGTTGGTCTCTTTAAATCCAAGACCCAACATCACTAATAAAATTTATTTGATACCAAAATTAACATCCTAAAAATCTAAAAACCCATAGTCGGTATTTATATTACATTATTTGTACTATGTTCAAGTGTTCCCAAAGGATAAAAAAGATTTTTTGACTTATAACACTACATACATACATAAAATTAATTTCAGAAAATAAGATAAAACATGAACATATTGAGAGAATATGAATATCACATCCATTATATCCATAAAAAATAAACATAATCATCCTCTAAAGTTTCTTGGGGAAAGGAAAAAATAATGGTGATATCACATGCTTAGTAAGTAGTATCACACATCTGAAACTTACATAACATAAATATGGAAGTAATATGTAAACAATAAGAATTCACAATATACTAAAACCGACGGAATATTATATCCATGAAAATAAATTAAATCATGGATAATAATAATATTTGATCTCATACTGATTAAATTCATGATGAATGACATCAAAACATGTTTTGATGTTTGTTAAAACCTAGTTATTCATAGAGGTATTGACATTTTAATTTTTAGTACAAGAATTTTTTATCTAAATTTAAGTTTTCAATGTGGTCATAGTGGATTAAAGAGCATTTGGGATTATCTCAGATCCCATATTTAGTGGTTTTTTAAAAGAAATAGGGTGAGGCTCATAGTTTTTATACGGTCCTCAACAACTATTCACATCAATTGAGAGGCCCTTAGAGTGTGAAGAATGTTTTTTCAAACCATGAAATAGGACCTTCATGAGCAAGAAAACCCTTTAATTTAATATTGGTGTAACATGAATAGTTTTCACCTAATTAGTAGAAATGTGCACCAAGACTGAGTTGGGGTTGGCATTCAAGGCAATGCCGAATTCATGGTTTCTTCATAGATTTTATAACTATGCAGATGAACCATATAGGGGGTGTTCACATTATATAATGTGGGAACGATGGGTGCATGGTTTAGAAATACATACAACCAAACCATTTACGCTATTAATTTCTGGAAATTACATTTCTATCCCTCTTTCCCTTAAGATTAATTATCCTAATCTTCCACTCAAATTTGAATAGTGGACTACTATATAGCTCTACTGTTTACCTCTTCTTATAAATTGGTGTATCTCCACCATCCTAACTCTGATTTGTTCTCTATCAGTCACATTGGATCCCCTCTGTAAGTATAGCACTCATCTTCCTTCTTTAATCAATTTTTATTCCTTTATTTTGTGAGATAATCATCAATGATAATATTCACTATTTTTAGGATGTGCTTATTTTTTTTCTCTAATTTCAACCCAATTCTGAGGAAAGTACTGGAATAAAATTCCTTTATAGGGATAAGGTGATCAGTTTACTATTTATCTATAACATCCAAGATGTTTATAATTAGTGTTATTGTTACACAAACTGAACTTTAAATTTGCTTCCCATACAATTTTTAATACCTAAAATTAATCACCTGAACCATGAATTAATATTTCATGATACCATTGACATCATTGTAAGTTGATGTCCTCAACTTTAACCACTCATTATTGTGAATCTAAGTAAATTTGTTGTTAACCAATATTGGTTTTTAAGTAAAACACCCATTATGTGTGTTAGGTTTAATACATTTAAAATTAATGTCCCAAATTAATAATCTTAATTTCTAATAGCGTGAAAAATATTTTTATCCTTAATAATTATTATAGTTGACACATTTGTATTGTTATATACATTATTACATGGTTATAGGTGTGGCCTTCCTCAAGTAAGCCTTAGATTTTTAACTCAAAATGTCTTGATCTAACTTAGAGGACACCAATCAATTCAATTATGGGATTGTTTTATAGAACACATAGATTATACATGTTCATGATCATAGATTCATCAATTCTTCTTTTTGACCTGATGATTCACCTATAAATGATAAATAATAAAATTCATTGGATGAGCTCTTAGAATTTATCTTTAGGTTCTCAAATAAGAACTAGCATGGATTATATCCTTGGATTCCAATCAATCTTATCCTATGTTTACAATGGACATTCTCCTCATACCTGATGTGGATACCTTGGGCATGGGATGTGGGTTACTGGTTGACTATAGGTAGTATACTTAGAGATATCTGGCTTAGGCCGAATATGGTGTGTATTTCTAATTCTCCCACAATTTATAGTTTTCCTCAGATATATATATATATATATATATATATTTAACACCATTACATCTTGTATTGACCAAATGAATATGTATTAGACTCCATTAGTGGTGTCCTACTAGATTTTACCAACACCCTATTTGAGAAATTGTATGATACTCGGAAAGACTTCATTAATGAAGGTAAGGATAAAGATAATCACCTAGCTATGGACTCATGGTCTTTTTTTAGGATGGAATCTTGAGATCACATCACTTAGCCAGTGGTCAAGATTCTCACAAGGATTTATATTTTAGAATTTTTGGTTCCCATTTTATTATACGGGTACTATAGTATTAGTTTTTCTAATTATACCTATTTAATACTTTCTGGAGTCATGAAATAATCACCTATATAAGATCATGATGTTTTTTCATCTATGTTTTATTTTTTATATGGTTTATCTTCCACTTCCCTAATAGTATTTCTTCTACTTTATTATTATTTACTGATATAATTCACTTTAATATGTTGTTATATATTCCCCAACATACCATAAAACACCCTCAAAACTAGTTGGTAGCCATTATCATGCGGGTATGCATGATTGAGGCCATGTGACCATCATGTTCAGTTAGATATTAATAAACTTTGCTGGATATGACATGAAGTTGTATAATAGGTTTATTTTCAATTATATCAGTATTTTGGGGTTAGTATATAAGAGAATAGTAGGTTCCAAAACATGGTAATAATCAATTATAGGGAGAGGGAAATCCATGTGTAGGGGAAAATACATGTTTGTAGAAAATATATTTTTCATTCTGGAATTTTCTATTATAATTGTACAACATTCACCATTAGGAGACAAAAAAGCTATATAATATTATTTATTCTGGATTTTATAAATTAGTCCAATATTGGAAGGGATAATTTTCTCATTCAAAATAATATTGCCATAGGTATATATATTTCATGAACATTCCTTTCCAAATTTATGTCTATGCTTGTTCTTTATCATATGTGGATTGATTTTTATACTTGTAAATTTTATAACATTTCTTATAGAAAAATGGATAAAATTAGTAACATAAACTTCCCACATTAACAAAAACAATTTCCCCTATATATCTTATGGATGGAACCATAAATAGCTATTTATGACATGATTTATCCATGGAACATTAGTTACATTGGATGAAACTTTTTGATCATTAAATGAATACCAATTGTAATTTTTAAATATTTTTCCTCTATAAATTGGGAATAAAGATCCGTATAACCAACCCATTGTATAAGGAATTTTACATTCCATGACTGACTATAAATTGTTGCTGTAAATTAAATTCAATGACAATTGTAACTTATAATGTTAGGTATTTATAACTTCATAATAGAAATATGTATAATGTTAAATTACAAGTAAACTTCATAAATACAATAACTTATAATGGTGAAAAATATGGTTACTATTAAATAGTGATTCCAATTAAATCATAAAGAGTGTTTTCTTCTGTAACATGGAATTGACACAACATATAACTGAACCATCTTGATAAAAACTGAGTCTCACCCTTGACGTGACCCTAATTTTGGGTAGTTTGGGTTTTTATATTTCTTATATAGTGAGGGTTTCACCTTCCTTATTCCTCAAATGTATCGTCTCTCACTTATACCTAATTTTGAATAATCTTATTTAAATTGTGGATATATTCCTCCATGACAAACTTGATTAGAGTGTCAGGCACGTGGTGATAACCATTCCCCTAATGTGGGGGGACATAAACCACTAGTAGTTATACATATGAAACCTCCCAAATAAACACATATATTTATTGTATTGGGAATTCATTATCATCTTAGAGAGGGTTTCCTATGTCTATATAAGTCCATTGAGGGAGATCTATGACTTACACCATGTATGTAATATTTGACTTGGAAATTCTAATAGTAGCCCCCACCTACCTTTTTTAGGGGAAGGTGGCCCCCTTGATGTTGAATCATAGTTAGAGGATATACTCTCAATAATTATGTTTCTAGAGATGCAGATATAATGGTGGGGGAAACATTTTAATTATATGATTCATGGATTTTCCAAGAGATGGTTGGATGTTCTTACACAGGAAGATTACTATCAGATCTTGATTTAGAGGTACTTCCAAGACACTTTCTATGACTAATTTTTTCCCGAGATACTGAGAGCCTATTGAGCTATGTATTTTAAACATCTAGATTAGGGTTATATTTCAATTACGGATAACTCATCTCATTTAATATATTTTCATCACTTTGTGCACATTCTTTTTAGTGTTGATTTATCTAGAGAAAGAAATTTTGAGGATAAGATTGGGTATGCCATCTGATCTCAGGTGAAATTCAACCAATAGAAATTATATTTGAGATTGTGAAATAGTACCTTACTAACAATTATAATATTACCGATGTTGATGGTATAAGGCTTCTTTTTTTATCTTAAAGTTAATAATGTGAATCATATAGTCGGAGGAATAGCTTTGAATTTTTTTATGAGGAATGTGGTAGAGATTGTATACTCCCTGGTAATTAAGCGGTGTTTCATCAATGTAGAAGGTTCTATAAAATTAAATCCAAAATTAGCAGAGACCCAATAGAGTGTTGAGACTATAAAAATTGGTCCATCTCTAATGTTTTTTCAATACCTTTTTCACCCGTTCTTAGTGAGGGAGATTCTTCAATAACTCGGACTTTTGTAATGGGATCTATGGAACCATTCTAGGTAGGAATCTCGAGTACCATAGGGCATTCATTCTAAGGATGTGGTCAAGGTCGAAGAATCCCCATGTAGGTTTTCCAACTCCATTATAGAGGACCTACATAGGGAGGCCAGGTTGTAGCTCAAGGATATAGATCTATCCAGTTATATATAGTACAACCTACACCTAGGGAGTTGAGTGCTTGGACATCTATAATGAGGTGTGATCCTAGTAACCTCAAATTTAGTTTCTTACTTGTATGAAATAGGTGATTTAGAAACATTCATATCTAAGGATTTAATTATTAACCATGTTCATGAGATTGAATACTTATATGGGGTGATTTGTATCGACACATGATTGGGAATATGGTCGGAGAGTATTAACCAAAGAAAGGAGTGACCACTTGAGATAGTTGGCTATCATTTATTCCAGAACCTTTTCATCCTAAAGATGAAAGAATTTGAAATAATTCACAAAATGGAATAGTTAGTACCTTTTTGATCCATTAATTGTTCTCATCACTGGTGGATCTATTTATCCTCACATAAAGGAAGTAACTCTATTTACAATGGAGAAAGGGATGTTTAGGAATCATGATTTGTACTTGAGAATCATGGGTTGGTTATAGTGTCATAAAATATTTATATCATTTATCTTGATTATTATAAATTTTGGAAACTATATTTCCTCTAGTGTAAGATTGATTTAGAGAATTATTTACTCACAAATTTTCTAGCCTACCTACTAAGAGTGAGGTATAGTTCATTATTAATCTTATTCCAGTAGTAGAAACAATATTTATTCCATCATATAGGACAGATCCTACAGATCTCTATGAACACAAGAGTTAGGTATAGTACCTATAATCCAAAGGGTTTATAGTACCTAGTACTTATAATTGGGATTCTATTATGCTTATCCCTAATAAATTGGATTGAACTATAAGGATTTTTATGGGTTAATGATAGTTGAATCAACTTACAGTTGATAACTAGTACCAAATGTCTAATATAGGTGATCACGTTGTCCAAATTTTATGAGACCTGATATTATTAAATATTGAATTGAGATCATGTTATCATTAGCTGAGATCTAGACCTTATTATATACATGGCACATGTTTTCGGAGAGGTTATGGCTTGTATGAGTATCTCGCTATGTCGTTTGGTCTAATAAACAAAAATTCTCTCATTATGGACATGACGAATCATTTTTTACACCTGTACAAGGGTGTTTTTTAAACATTTTGATGGATAAAATATTAGTGTAGTCTTATAATATAAATGATCATTCCCAACACCATCAAACCATACTAAGTACATTAAAATATGATAGGTTCTAATCAAAGCCCACATAAATCAACTTCTATATTGATAATGATCACCTAATAGGTCACAATATATCATAAGTTGGTGTATCTATGGATCTAGAGAAGTTACGAGATGTTGTTTCCTAGGAGTATCCCAAGAACATATTTGATATACATAGTTTATTGGTGAAATCATATAATTTTCTAAATTTCATTTAGATATTACCACAACTTAAAAAACAATCTATATGATTGAATGATAAATATTTAATGTTTATATGGGCTATATTATATGAGAAGGGAATTTAGGGGATTAGAGGAAGACTCTCATTTATGCCAATTATGAATTTCCTTGAGCCTGGTATATGATACACATTTTATTGTGACACATCAAGAACGAGGCATTGACATATTTTTATGCAAGAGGAATAATTTTTAACATATAGCTCTGTTTAGTTAAGGCCGCACAATTGTAATTAACCAATGTATGACCACAATGTAGTTTTAGTGGTTCCTGATTTATGTTGTTTCAGACATTTCATAGAGGGGATATGATTCAGAGATTACATAGTCTATAAATTTATTAATTACATATTATCTTAGAAATATATGAACCCTTGATAGTAAATATGGGTTGAATATCTCCATTTTTTCATATTTTAAACTACTTAAATTTTAGGAAAGGGAAATGGAGTTGCTGATACACTATGATGAATGACTCAGAACCATGTATTTCAAGAATCTAGTAGTTAATATAAGTTGATGGATATTCAATATGAAATGACTTTGTAGGTTGAGGAGTGTCGTGGTAATCTTATCTTCATTGAATTAATAGTGACTTCATCAGATAGGAAAAATAGGTATAAACATTCATATCACAATGCTTTGGTCCTGATGGAAGGTGTTTCTAATAACAACCCACCATGGGGTTTCCCTGTTAATGAGGATATAATCCTCAATAATCAGTGGTTTTATGGGTTCCTACAAGTATTCCATAGTAACTAATGTGATAACACTATGCTTCTAAATGAAATTTACATCCCCAAATCACCATTAGGTAGTACAACATACAGAGCCATTATTGGTGGCCTATGATGAAAAATGAGGTTCCAAACATTTTTACATGGTATTTGGCTTGTTAGATGGTGAAAATAGAGGACCAAAGGCATTATTAGAGTTTTATAGATACTACCTACCTCAAAGATGTAATTGGATGATTAAACCATGGATTTTTTATGGGGTTACTAGAGACTCTTCAAGGTATTAACATCGTCTGGGAAATTGTGGACAAGAAAATGACGGTATCCTACTTCTTTCCTAGTCGGGAGTCCATTTCAGTAGACTAACATAAATTGTTTTTGTACAAGAGATCATATACCTTCAAGGGGTTCCACATACCACAATATATAACATGTTTATTTAGTTTACATATCAATTTTGGAACTGGTTGTAGAGTAATATTTGATTTTATATACATCTAAGTATAACATACTACCTTTATAAGAATAGTTAGTCCAAGAACACAATACAGGTACTCGAGGAAATATTCTCTACATGTGTCCTTGATTTTGGAGACTCGTGGGAAATTAAATTTCCTCTATATAAGTTTATTTATAAAAATAGTTTTCAAGTGACTATAAAAGTAGATAAAAATGTTGTTCTCTATAGTAAGACATTCCATTCACCTTTATGCTAGTAAGAGGTAGGGTGAATTTCTACACAGTCCATGTCTCATTCAGGACACATCAGAATAGTTAGATAATAAAAAAAAAGCTACAACTCAGTAGAGGATCAATTCCTATAGAGATAATCAATTCCAACCTCTAGAATTCTAGGTGGGATATTGGATTTTCTTATGAGTCTTAACATAATTGGTCCATAAATAGATTGATAGATAGATTAATATCGAACATAGATATGTTAGGAATTTTTAGATTTTAGATAGAGTTGGACCAATAAAATATCAAATATATCTTCGTTAGTGGTACAAAGATATGCAGGAAATATTCCATGTTTCTTTTCATTGATGTAATTATTCTCACCAGTATGATGTTCCAAATTCTGAAGAATTTGAGTTCAAGGTTAATTCTTCTTTTGAGGTGTATCTGGTTCATATAAATGATTATAGTATGAAGAAACTCTATTGTACGACAGTTCCTCTAGTCTAGGTGTTATGGATGCACAAATTTTTAAAGGAAGAGACATGGGAATGAGAATCCATTATATGTGTTCGGTGGATGGATTTATTATTTGATAAAGTTCAAACAAAATTATAATGGTAACTTATGGATGATTTTTTTAATAATGGGATGTTTTCAGATCCAATTTTTTCATAGATTTATAGATACTTTAATTTTAAACATAAATATTTTATTATCTAAATAGAACCTCAAAAAATAATCAAGGTTGTTTTTTGAGAATATATGATTGGTTTATTAACTATAGTAAGGGTTTTTGAACAAATTGGGTGAGGCACACTGTTAGATCATGGTTTATACTATCCATGCACCTCAACTATAATTTAATATGAGGGTGAAGAATATTTTTTTCAAATCATTCAACAAGATCTTCATGAACATGAAAAAACCAATAATTTTTTACAAGTGTACAAAACACTATTTACTAATGTCTAGTCTAACAATATTCCAATAACATGTTTGGTGTGGGATTATTGATAGTTCCAAATGAAAATTTTCTCTAACAATGTCCATGAACCATGTTATGGGTGTGAACAATGATAATTGGTGAACATGGTTGGTGAAAATTTTAGAAAAATATGTGGCCAAACTGTGCTCCCTCTTAAAATGATGGAATGTAAATGTTTTTACCTCTTGAAACTACACTTTATTCTCCTTATCCTCCTCCATAATTTTCAAAATAGAGATCTTCCTTTTCTATCTTGTTCGGTTTTGGTGTATATTCTTTATAAGAACTCTGATTGAATCTTCATCAGTCAAATTGGATCCACCTTTGTATGATTAATACTCCACTTGTTTCTTCACATTGTTTCCTATACCAAAATTACTGATATCATCATGAAATATAATATGATATATTTTTAGGGAGTTTTCATGTTCCAAAATTTCCTCTTTCTAACTTGAATATGAATCTAATACTAGAGAAGGAATCTTTTACATGGAAAAAGTTCGTGGTCTACTACTTACCACTAAAATTATTGATGTTTATAATTTTTGTCATTATGATGAAAATTTTGAATTCCAAATATTTCTCCCAAATGAGAAATATCTATAATTAATCCCCATTACCATGTCTTGATGTTCTATGAGATATTTGACACCATTTGAGGTTAATGAACTCACCTTGATCAAACCTTTAGGTTTGTATTTGATTAGATGGATTGTTAAAACTTCTTGTATTCTCACCAAAATACCCACAAAGTGCATTTGGGATAACACTTATATAATGAATATCCCAAATGGGTTATTTAATTTTTAATGGCATGGATACATTTCTTGTCCTTAGGAATTATTATCATTTACACTTGATTTCTACAATATACATTATCAAATGGTTATCGGCATGGCCTTCTTCGAGAAATCCTTAGATTTAAGACTCAAAATTCAATGAGGTAACACATAAAATTACACCTGATTCATTGATTCAACTACTGACTAGTACACTAGGCTTAGGCTCTATCATTTTCCTATATTCATGAATTCCTTGATATGACAAGATTATTCACCTAAAAACTCTAGAAAATATAATTATAACTGTGAGATTTCATGATTTTGATTGGTGTACCAAGAAATGGACTACAATGAATTATCAACTTGAATTCCAATCAATCAAATCTTCGGTTTTCTATGGACTTGATAATCTTACACGATGAGGACTCATTGTCCATGCTACTTTCTTTATTGTATAACTACAAGTATTATGCTCGGATATATCTATAATAGGTTAAATATGGTGGTATTTACTTGTTCATCCCCACATTACAAATTTTTCCTTTATAAATATAACTATATATTTCATATTGTTTCAACTTATATCCACAAACTATGCATGTATTAGACACTATTTTTATGGCCTAAAGAGTTGTAAGCACGACATGTTCAGGTCGTCGCATGGTACATGGATATACATCATCAATATGGGTAAGAAAAAAGGAATATCCTATATATGGATTCCTGGTTTCTTTTTAGGATGGGATTTTTAGATCACATGACTATTGTAGTGTTCAGGATGATCTTGATATATGTTATTTTTGCCTTATTATTTATTTTTTTATATGGTATAGTTATATTCCTCCTATAATGTTTTCCTGCTTAAAATTTGGTGTAGTCATGAAATCATCATCAACATATGATCATGTTGTGGTTTATGAATGTTTATTATTATTATGATGGTATATCTTATCCTAAATTATTAGTATTTCCACTTGTTATTTATAATTCACCTCTATTCACCACTCTAATAAAGAGGGTATAACATCCTCATCCTACCACCATACACACTTGCTATTATTCAGTAGCCTATGGAGTACAAAGAGGCACTCTTGAGGTGATATGACACTCATGTTCATTTAGATACGTGTAAACCAATCTCAGGACATTACAAAAGCATATTACCAATACAATTGTATATCATATGATGATGCATACACCCAAACCCTAATTTTTTTGTCACATGATACCTATCAACACATCTAAGGGATATAAAATTCCTAACACAACCCATAAACTAATACAAAATGATGCATTCACAATATTACTAATCAAGATCATCCATACCATTCCTTGAGTAACCTCTTGTTGAATAAAACTTTTCAATTTTTATATTGATAAATAAAAACATAAAATACCCTCTTAATTCAGTAGAATGAAATCGTTGTCTATAATTACATCCCTTAATCTACTTGTAATCCATGGGCATCATCAAAGAAATAGGTTTTACTCTTAAAAAATAAATATATGGGTGAGGGTTACATCAATTTGAAGAGTTATCCCTGAAAGAAAGTATTTGGGTTTATTAGTTTGCATTGTTATGATACAAAGGATATTCTAGTAAAGGTCCTTCACCATGGTTCATTAACTATTTTGGAATACTCCAAATCATATCCCTTATGAGTTTTTGGCCAGGTGTATAGTCCTGGGCCCCCTCATCGTGCATCAGGGTGATAATTGAGTCAATGATAAACCCACACTTTTAGGGTCATTAACATAGAATTTCTAAAGAAATGGTGTTTGTAACACCTAGATATCTTATGAAATACATTTTTCCAATTAATTCAATTTTATTGATATCTTATGTTACCTACAACACTAAATTGTAGAGAACCTGAATATATTATTAATATTGTTATATAAAAATTACCATTATAGCCTAGAAATTATATTGGGTTGTATGAATATGAATAAAATGTTTTTAAATTTATTTATAAAGGTTTTATTTAAGTAAAATATATTTATAAATAAGTGCATAATTTTTATTAATGTATTTTTATGCTTTGAAAATACTTTTTCCTCCAAATTTATTTTAATTTCTATTTATAGAAAAATAATATCATACATTTTGACACTTTTAGAGTATATATTTGAAAAAGTTAAATTTACATTATGAATCAACAAGTAAAATTATTTTATGGTGACTTGTTTATCATTTTTAGAAAATATACATTCTATTGTGAATAGTGAAAAATACTGATGTTTATTAAAAACATCCAATTGGATTAATGAATTCACAGTGTTTTATATTGTGAAAGAAATGTTTTCAATGTAAAATTATTCAAATTATTTTATTATTAAACCAATTTATGTCATTGGAAGAAAATTCATGTGGAATTTTGTTATTAATAATTTCTATACTTTTGAAAAGTTTCTCTTTGGAAAATTGCTTTTTCATCACAACTGTGGGATTAATATTAAATTAAAATTTCCCAAACCTATGAAGTGTATTTGGAAAAATATATATAATATTTTTAATAATTATATTAAATATTATATAATAATTTCAAATTGATTTTTTTTCATAATTAATAGTAAAAATAGTAAAAAGATAATTATGAATATTAAGTTTAGAACATGTTTACGAGGAGTTAAACTAAAAAGTAAATGGTTTAAATTAATAAAAAACGTTTCTAATTCCTATTCTCTATCCAAATTTCTATTTTATTTCATCTATGGCTAGATAATGAGCCATTTTACCCCTTTTTACATGATTAAAATGTGGGTATGTATTTTTCTTTAAAAAATTACAAGTGTGTCTCCTCCCCCAC
Source organism: Viscum album (assembly GCA_963277665.1). Lineage (NCBI taxonomy): Eukaryota > Viridiplantae > Streptophyta > Magnoliopsida > Santalales > Viscaceae > Viscum > Viscum album. Next base: position 1,582,261,031 of record OY728164.1, read on the forward strand.
ATACAAAAGGGAAACCCATATCCTCTATTATTCACACATAATAAACCTACTGATTAGTCCAAAAAAACAAAAATACATTCCCCAATTCTATACCCACATCATATAGGACTTATTTTAAATTTGAAACCCTCCTATGGAGGATTTTGGTGAAAACCAAATGAGGTTGTTCGACGAAGAGGTACCATTCTTTACTGATAATTTGTTATTTAATTTCTAATTAAACATCCTTAAAATATCATTAAACTATAAAGATATAATAAAATAATTATCTCTTATAAAATTAGATGTTATTATATTAATTTAATAGGCATAATCCATCTCCACTTCCATCAAATGGACAATGAAACAATCGGTCATGTGTATGACAGACTATCACCTTGGGAACCGATGAAATTCATTTTCAATCACCAAATATCACAGATAGATATAATTAATGATATAACATATATCTATATATCATATTTATATCATATTTATACTCCATTAATTATAATATCACATTTACATTCTTACCTTTTAATCCATCGTAAAATGATAACCTCGCTCTTGTGTACGTATGGACCACCGTCACCCCGAAGCAATGTGATACATTATTCATTTATTTTGAAAATGACCATAATAAGAATAAATATATCTAATATATCTTATATTTTTTAAATATAAATTATTCTAGAAATGTGACATATTATATACCTATCTTTTGTTCTATTCGTCGAGAAAATGGAAATAGTGTCCATGCATACGTGCGGCATACCATCTCATTGAAAGGTGTAATTCATTTTATATCTATAATGTTAATTGATTACTATACATAAATATATAATTAATATATATATGTTATTTAAATAATTATTAATATTCTAGAAATAAGGGAACCATGATCAATGTAAAAGGTCCAATAATACAAAACCAAAACATATACAAAATATGAAGCCATGTATTACTCAAAACATGAATATAACAAGTAATTGTTATTAAATAAGTAATAAAAGGTCATAATTAAATCATATATGGTATTATATATATTATTATGGCTCTATAATAGAAATATTATAAACCAAATTTTAATATACATGAGTTTGAAATGTGGATGGGGAAAGTAAATACTTGAGGTAAGGGGATTTTTTCTCACTTTTATTTCCATGGGATAATTCTATATTCTCCATTGGGTTACTTTTTGTGGTGTATATTATACCCAAAAATGTATTTTATAATTATTATTACGAAAATTATGAATATTTAATTTTCCCTTTATCTTATTTCTTTCAAGGGGATTATGATTCAAAATTTACCGAAGTGGTAATGGTTTGTTGTTACAATCTCATTATTTATCACTATTGTTTATGACTATGCTTCCCATGATGAAATATTATGATCTTTCTCTAAGTAAAATCATTAATACACATCTTAGATTATTATTTATAGAAATAATTTTTTTTCTTCCTTTTTACTCACTTTATGTACTTAATATATTAGATGAATATTTTTAAAGGAAATAAACAGTATTTCCCTCTTCGATCGAAAATAATTTTCCTTCATTATGTATGTTTTCTAAAATTTTTTAATAAAATTTTTTCACTGTACTCTAATGAATTTTTTGTTATTATTACCCAAGGATTATTTTTTGAAAAATTGTTAAAAAATAATCTTCTTGTGATTTTTCAGAAAGTTCCATGTTTGATTTTATTGAAAATGTAATTGGAATCTTTGTTTAAACATCTAAGGAATGATTGAGATTTCCCACCACCATGATTTCAAAATGATTTAAATATTCCAATAATAGTTTTCAAGTTTATTTTCTAATAAAAAATTTTATTTATTATTTGGGATGTTTTTTTATTTTGAAGATGTGATTTTAATGTGAAAATTATATTTTCCTCATGAAATTTTCTATGTGATCTTTCAAAATCATTTTTCATCTAAGAATAAATCTTTGATGATACATAAGATCTAATGGGGATATGATATAAGGATACTACTACTATTTTGTTATATAGTTAAATTTATGATTATAATATGTTGGGGAAACCTATCTCTTTCCCACGTGTTATGTTATGATGAGATAATAAAATGTTTATTGAACACATTTATTTTCCCATAGAGTATACTATGACGAATGGTTTGTGAAACCCATTTAGTATAATGGGTAATGATATTGTAAATTTTTTATGACCTTTTGGAATAAAAAATTATAGATTATGTGATGGTTGGGACCTAAATATGCCTCCAATTCATTGGGTAAATATTGATATCTCCTGATACAAACATGAATGGAATGGGGATTTAATCTAGTTCAGTAAGGGATTTTTTCTACTATGATAGTAATGAGTGTATATCATGACCACTATGATGGTTTGGGGTGTGAAAAATCTACTATGATAGTATTGGATGTGAACTTTAACTAAAAATATGGTTTTGGTAGTAAACCCAACCCCCTATGATAGCAGTGGAAATGATTATAGACAGCTAAGGAAATGACATTCTATACTAATGTGTACTGCATAATTCCCTATCGTATATCAATTTAATGATTCCATGTATTATGTTATTTTACTCTTTTATGATTCATGTTTTATGAAATACCAATATAAATTACATGTCTCTAGTTTATGGTATATTTTATCCAAGGTAACATCATGAAATGTTATTCTCGAGATCTCATAACATTATGCTCACATTATGTTGATATCTACCTTATATTCCCATAAAAATTATATACTATCACACTTTCATATATTATCATTCCATAAGTTATAAAGAAATTTATTCTGTATAATATCTCTAAAAAGGGTTTTAGTTATTAATAACATAGTGGTAGATTATATATTTTACTTATGAACCTATTTTTTATGTATTACAGTTTCCAAAATCAGTATTCATAAATGATTCTTATTGTGGATAATTATATTATGTAAAGAATATTCCTCTTATAAGATGTAATATCAGTGTATGAAATTTTTTTGTCTTAGAAGTTGGTATTAGAGAAAGAATTAGTTATAGAATTTGAAATGATAACGATAAATATTTGGTGAGATCCCTATGGATATGACTAGAGATATTTTTAAGTACAAGTCTAAGGGTAAACCAAAGTATTGTAAAATATCTTGGATTTTTTAAAATATGGAGAGAGTGATTTCAATGGAATTAAATCCCTTTATGGATATAAAAAATATATGTGGCTATTGAAAAATTATACATAGGGGAAATAACACTAAAATTGGTGCATTGAGTTTGAATTGATCGTCACTTGGTTCATGAAAATAGGATTTTCTACACACCTATCATAACACTTCCTAATGATATATTTTTGAAATTTCACAAACTATTTATGAACCACAATAATGGTTTTGAATATATTACTCTCTTGAATGATCTAGGTTAAAAATAATGCTTCATATATTTAAATGAATTTGTAATGATTTATATATCTTATGAATTATTTTTCATGATCGATCGCATTGATCAATTAATTTTGATGGTAATGAAAACTATTTTTGTTTGAATATGGTATTAGAGATAAAATAATTATGTTAAGGTTGAAATTGGTATGCTAAAAAGTATAATTACCCTATTTGGGATCAATTATATAAATAAATATATATTAGGTAAAGTATCAAGGAATATTTTCTCCCATCATCAATTATTAGATGTTGAATTAATAGTGAAATACCTAATGTCATGAAGATTTTATCTCAATTATATGATTATTCCCTAGTTGATGTTTGTGAAAATATGCTTCCTATAAATATTAACAGTTTTCCTCCTGTTGAATTTGATGTTATCGTATGAATGGTATGGATATTTATATATAAGCCCACATAAATCACTAAGGATGGGAAGTTGCTCTTAATATTCCAAACCAACCTATGATCATCTATGAGGGTGATGATAAATAAAAACTCCAAATGGAAATTTCACCAATTATAATGGACTTTATTACTTTTAAAAATAAAATTTTATTTCCAATGGTTTGGGTTAAACTAAATATTAAGGATATTTATATTATAATGGAGTTTTTAGAATTAATTTTAATAGATTGTAATTATCTTCCACCAATTCTTGAAGTTAGGTTGTTTATAGAACTCATATATGGTTCAATTCTAATTTCAAAGGAACCCTCTAGAATATCCCCGATTGAGTTATAATACTTGAAGAAAACATCGTCATAGATTCGTGAAAATAAACTAATTTATCCATCTGTTTCACATTGGCATGCACCTATTCTTTACATTAGTAGGAGTGATGAGTGGATGAAACACTATATTTATTATTAGTAGATGAACAAGATCACAATCAAGAATAACCATCCCTTTCCCTGTATTCATTACTTGTCTGATCAAGTACATGGAAAATAAAAAATTTATATTACTGAATTGTATTATGGATATCAACAATCAAGGGTCAAGAAGAATGATATAACCAATACAACTTTCTATAATATGTGTTGACACTATGAAAATATTATGATGCAATTTAGTCTTACTAATTCCATGGTTATTTTCATCGATTTAGTGAATAGATTCTTTAGAGATTACTCATATCAATTTTTGTTAGTAATTATAGATGATATAATTATATATTTAATGGGAATGGAATAGCATGAATCTATCTTTAAAATATTACTAAAAAACTAAGGAAAGCGAAACTACATGAAAATTTCACAAATTGTCATTTTTTGAAACAATAGGTTTCATTTTTGGGTCATATAATATAAATAAAGGGTATATGAGTGGATCAATAAAAGTCTAAACTTTTTTATCATTTGCCTAGAAAAATCACAATGACTGATATCAGAAGATTTCTTTTTGGGATATTATTGATATTTTTTTATGAGTTTCTCATGACTATCCAATACAATCACTATGTTAACTTGGATGGGATCCAACTTCCTATGGATATATGAATATCAATAAAATTTCAAGGAATTGAAGAAAAGATTCATTTTAACACATATTATTACATTACCCTATAGTAAATAATGGTTTTTAATTTATAGTGACGCATAAAATAGGGGATGGATATCTATTATCATGTATAATGACTTCATTATAGCTTATTCCTCCCAAAACTTTATGGTTCTTGATTAATATTTCCCAAATTAATATTTGAAGTTAGTTGTAGTAGTTGTTTCATTAGATATATGTATATTTTCTGTTCATCGATAAAGGCCTGATATATATACTTATCATAAAAGTATAATGTATATATTGACACAGAAATAGTTGAATCTTCAACATACAATATGGTTATTACTGATTAAATGTTATTACTACTGAGTACATCACCACCTAGAGAAATTTAACAAGGTCACTGATGCATTAGGCCAAATGGATCATGCTATATTATCAATTATAAGGATAAAAAAGATCATGATTTTTTATATTTTCAAATTATGGATAATGAAATTGTTAAATTAGTGGGAATTTACTATCTTTCTCAAATATGTGTTTCAAAATCTATCCAATTGAAGATTAAAGAAGTGAAAAATGATGTGGTAGAGATGTAGAACAATTGGATTAATTTTCTTGACTATGATCATGATTGTGATGGAATGATAATTATCATGAGTCGTTTATGAATTCCATATATACTTATTTAAAGGATATATTTGTGGAAGCTCATAGTTGTTCACTCTCTTATAATCCCATATGTACGGTGATGTAAATATTTTTTAAAGAGTATTCCTATTGGCAAGGAATGAAGAGAGATATTGAAGAGTTTGTATCTTAAGGGTAGGTATATTAATAATTTATGACTAAGAGTAAACTGTATAAGGTGATGTCACAACTATTAACCATAAAATAATGGAAATGGGAAAACATCATGATGTATTTTGTCATAGGACTCCCTAAAAAATATAAACAGAATAATTCTATATTGTTTGTAGTCAACAAACTAACAATGTCATCACAATTAATTGAAATCATAGAATATTTCTCACAAGATAATCTTTCCAGGATAGGCATTATGAAAGTGGTATGGTTTCATGGAGGTCCACATTCAATAATATCTGATTGGGATCAAAGATTTAACAAAATGTTCTGAAAAAACCTTTATTAAGAACATGATAAAGAATTATGTTTCATAACTATGTATAATCCTCTAATAGATGATCAGTCTAAAAGAACAATTCATACCCTATAGTATATATTGAGATCTTCTTATATAGATTTCAAAGTTGGTTTGCCTCAACACCTTTTTTTAGTTGAATTTTCTTACAACAATAGATATCAATCGAGAATTAAGAGGAATCCTTATAAATCTCTATACATAATGTTGGGTGAAACTAAAACATGTATTCATTAAGCTGAATAAAGAAATATATTTATACAAGAGATAGAATAAGAAATGGAAGACAGGATAATAGCCATTCCAAAACACATAACAGTGTCACAATGTTAATAGAAAAGTTATTATGACAATTATTGATGAGATTTGGTGTAGGAAGTTATTGAGAATATTTTTCAATGAATTTATCTATAGAATAAGGTTTTTATATTTGGGAATAAGGTAAATTTGGTCACTATGTATATTTTCCCATATAATGTTGTAGATCGAGTACATATGGTTTCTTATGACACTACGCTTTCACGTAACCTCACTCAAGCTGACGGCGTGTTCCATGTATATCTATTGAGGATGAACATATATGTTTCATCACATACAACAAACTCAATGATCATATTTATAGATATTGAACATTCCTTTTAAGTAAAAATTATACAGATTTTGGATCATAGTGATAATGTTCTATGAAGCAAGACCACTCACCAGGTCATAGTAAAACCACCAACTTGAGAAAGCTACTTGGGAACCAGATAATATGATGAAGCAGAAGTATGAACAGTTATTTATATTAATGAAATGTCATTTAAAGTGGGAATAAAATTTTAAGTGGGTTGTAAGGTGACACGCTGATATTTTATGAAATGTATTTTTTCAATTAAATTTAATTTGATTCATATCTTATGTTACATGGAACACCAGATTTTTTGGAATTCAGATATACTATTAATATTATTATATAAACATTAATTTTCTAACATAGTCGTTAATTTTTTTAGTTTTAATGGAAATGAACATAATTTGAAAATTATTTATAATGGTTTTAGATAAATAAAATATATTTATAAATAAGTGCATATTTTTTAGTTAATACTTTATATTCTTAGAAAATACATAGTTCTCGAACAATGATTTTAATTTTTTTTGAGAAAAATAATAAAAATAAATTTTTAAAACTTCTAGAAATTTTATTTTACAAAAAAAGTTATAATAAAAATTCTCAAAATTAAATTAAAGTTAATTGTTGTGATTTTTCTAAGAAGATAGTTTTTTCAGTGAATATTGAAAAATATTGATTTTTACGAAAGAATACTTATTCTTTTAAATCATTTTAGAAGTTACATATTGTTTAAAAATGATTTATGGGTAATATTAGTTGTAATATGTTATGAGTAAACAAATTTATATCATTCGAATAAATTTCATGTTGACATTTGATATTAAATATTTATACCCTTATGAAAAAATTCTCTCTAAAAACCCACATTTTTATCTCATCTATGAGTTTAATTTTCAATTAAAATTTTCTACTTCTATGAATTGAATTTTTAAAAATAGATCAAAAAATATGGAATAATTATTATTATAATTATATAATATGTAAAACTAAATATTTGTTCATAATTAATAGTAAAAAGTGAAAAAATTAATTATTGTGCTTAGGGATTAAACGAATTTACAAGGTCCGAAACTAAAATGATAAGGGTCAAATGAGTTAAAAACCTATCGGATTAATACTATATAACATGATTTATACCATATAAAATTTAAATTTTTTTAATGATACATTTTTCTTCCTTGTGACATGTTTAAAATTTGGTTACACCTTTTTCATTCTTAAAAATCCAAGTGTGTCCCCCCCCCACTTCTATAGGGGAACTCCCTATCCTATTGTCTAAACACTTAAAAAACCCTTTCATTAGGCCAATACCAACCCAAATACATACTTTTATTCCCTCCCCACATCCTAGATTACATACTATGAATATTAATCCCCTCAAAAAGGATTTTGGTTCTATCCTATATAGGTTGACTTAAGAAGAGGTATTCACTGAACTGGGAGTTTTTATTTTATTTCTTCCCCCAACTCCATTGAATATTCATCCACTAAGCTAATAAAATAAAATTATTGTATCTAATTTACTAATATTTTGTTATGTTAATTTCATAACTTACATCCATTACCACTTCCATGAAATGGGTAATGAAACTATCGACCATGTATATGATATAATACTACCTCACAAACTAAGGTAATTCATTTTCCATCACCACCTCTCACAGATGGATATAATGATAGATTTAAAATATTATATACATATATTTATGAAATAATTATAATTATTTAATTATAATATAAATTCTATATTATTTCATTCCAATCTTTTGAAATACAATAACACTGCATGTGTGTATGTGTGGAGTACCGCCTCCTTGAAGCAATGTGTTACATTATTATTTTTATCTTAACATAAATGGTCAAAAGGTTAAATATAATGAATCTATATTATTTTTATGAATCACAAATTATTATTCAAATGTGATATATTATTTACCTTTATTTCATTCCATATATCATGAAAATGGAAATAGATTTTACGTGTATGAACTACCTACTGTCTCCATGAATGATCTAATTAATTTTATATCTCTAACATTAATGAATTATTGTAAGTACATATTTAATGAATATATATTATATTTATAATATGGTTCCCAAGAGTATATAAAATATGAAACCAAAACAAACTTAGAAAAATAACCAGTTATTGCCTGAAAAGTTATTTGAACAAAGAATTTTCAATAAATAGGTAATATAGGTGATAAAATAAATTATATATTGTATGATATAAATTTATATGCTTATGTAAAAGATTTATTTTGAACCTATATTTATTATATAGGATGTTTTAATGTGTATGAATAAATTTGAGACTTGATGTGACGGTATTTTAATCTCACTTTTATTTTGGTTGGGAACATACCAAATTCACCACTTTGTTATTATTTGTGGTTCATATAATTTACATGAATGTTTTTAATGATTAATATTATGATAATTATTGGGTTTCAATTTTCCATATAATTTCCTTTATTTCAAGGGGATTATGATCCAAACATTACCAATGTGGTAAATGTTTTACATTCTAATTTCATTCTTAATCGAGATTGTTTGTCATTTTGATTCCAATGATGAAATATTATTATATTCCACTCAAGAAACACGTTAATTTATTTCAATAAAGTTATTTATGGAAATTATATATATCATTTTTCATTTTCATATTTTTATGCACAGAATATATAAAAATAATTTGTTAAGTAAAACCGACATTATTTCTATCTTCGATCAAAAATATTTTGTCTTACATACCCATGTATTATAAAACAAATTAAAGTAGTTTTTTAATATTATGAAATTATTTTTTAGAATATTTTTTATCCATTTTTATATTTTTTAAAAATTGGTTAAAATGAATATTCTTGTAATTTTCAAAATAATTCCTTTTAGTATTTTAATGAAAATTTCAAAGAAATATTCATTTTAATATGTAAGTCATGAACAATATTTCCCACAACCATGAATTCTCAATGACTTAAGGATTATTTCACCTATATTTCAGTTTATTTTCAAATAAATTATTTTCTTTAATATTTTTGAATATTTTATATTTTAAATAAGTGATTTCCAAGTGAAAATGATTTTTTCCACAACAAGTGTTCCAAGGGATATTTTCAAAGCATTTTTGCTATTAGATTACATCAATTGATTTTAAATAAGATTTATTGGGGTTATGATCCTATGATTAAATTATTATTATTTATTAGTATGTTATACCTTTATTATTAATAAATTTTAATTAAAATATTTCCTTTACCGTGGGTTATGTTTTGTTGAAATGAGGAAATGTTTATCAAAAGTATTTTTTTCACAAGTTATGCTATGATGAGATGTTAAGGAATGGGAGTGAAACATTACTACTAAAATGGATTAGAGTGTGAAGCCAATCCACTATGATAGAATTATTTGTGACCTATCACTGCTATGATGGTTTTGGAGTGTTATAAAAAATCTATGATAATCTTGAAAATGATCCTTGACTACTAAGGAAATTATTTTTTATAATTATGTGTATTCAATAATTCTATGTCCATTGATAATATTATGATTACATGTAATATTATCATTGATTACATTATTATTATTGTAAAATTAAATTCCAAAATTTATTCTATGACTCAATTTTATGATCTTGTATGTTCAAGGTATTCTTTATAAATGATATTATTATATTCTACATAGTCTTAACCTCTTGTTATATTGAAATCTCTCTTTTTTATCCTAACTAACCATATATGATATGCCTTTACTATGTATCCTTTCAACGGTTTATGAATTAATCTGTTATGAATGATATGTATAATATGGGTTCCAGTTATAAATAACTTATTGGGAGATGATTCAGTTCACTTATGAACCGATTGTTTATATATCAATCATCCCAAAAGAACTCGGCATAAGTTATTTCAAGCATGAATTATAATGTTATATAATTAATATTAATATATTAATGTATAATATATATGTATGAAAATATTTTTTATTTAATGATGTATAAAATTACTAGTAGTAATGTATTTTCATTGAAATTACAAACAATTTATTTTTTTGAAACATATGATGGGTTTCCACCATGGAAAATGATGAATTCAAAAATAGTTTGTGTAAATATTGAATCAAAAGAATATGTGTGAGGGATTAAAATATAAACTTTTAAATAAATTTAATTTCACAATTAATGTATAAATTATTATTCCAATGTAATGTATTCACTAAAAAAGGAAATCAGCATTCATTTTAACATCAGTCCTAAATAATGAAGAGTGGTTTTTTGGAAGAAGAAAATCCCATATGTCTTGAAAATACATTAAATCATAACCCCGTGAAGTATGTGGATAATAATTGAACATAAATATATATTAATTAATTAGTTTAATTATATAAAATCTCATATAAGTAGTATATACAAAACGTAAAGTAAATTAGGTGTAAAATAGAAATCATGACTTAATAAGAAAAATTTGAGATGGAAAACCATACATTTTATCCTAAATTTAATGAGATATCATTAAATTACTATATAATAATAATATATATCTTATGAAAATAATTAATAACCTTACTTATATTCATTTTAATTAACACTCTTTATAAATAGTCATTCTCTACATGTGTTCTTCTGACTTTTGTACATCAGGGTTTATAGTTTTGATATTTTTATTAGTTTCAAAATATAGATTTTATTATTCATTATTATTCCAAATTAAAATATTAATAGGACATTAAATATATTTTTATATATGAATTACAATAATTTATGATGATTAAAATTCCAATCATGTGTTTTTAGACCGTATCATTGAAGATGAAGTCGATTATAAGAATGTTTTGGTGATAATTGATGAATGGATGGGGTTTCCTTAATTGATGAATAATATATTGATATAATATATATATATAGAATGATAGAGAATATTATTTACACCTTAATATAATAATATATTAGTAAATAAGTATTAAAAATGAAACATCATATAAATGCAAATTAAATTTCAAGTACGTGGTCAAACAGACCACAATATGAACATACCCTGATCTAATATATGATTATGTGTTGATTTTCTTATAATATCATTATAATATGAGAATAAAGATTTTTTTAGTGTTTATTAGTTTTAAATATTATAATTTTAATGAATTAAAATAAAATTTAAATGTCAATTAATGTTTGATATGATTTGAATAAAAGATTATCCCCTCTGAAAACTTATTTCAAACATTTTAATTAATGATAGTAATATTTTTATCCTATAATTAATTGGTTCTATAATATTTAATAAAAATAATTTAATTATTTAATTAAAAACAAATTTATTCATTAATAACATCATTATATCCGACACTGAACTTTGGTGAAGGAAAATGCAACAGGTTATGTCATGAAGGCGGTAATCCGGAAGGACCACAAACACCAAAATTTTTCTTAATGGATGGAGTATGTGAATATGTAATGATAATACCCTTAATATACTAAAATTATTTTATATAAATTATAATAATAAATTATAATATTTTTTATAGAATATATTTGAATGAAAAAATTTAATAAAAAACTAAGTAGTTGATAATACTCTTGTTGAGGACTTTGAAATTTCCTTAGAATTCTACTTAAATTTGATGGGATTGGGACTTTTATGATTGAACTGGGGATTATGATCAATGGAAAAGATCATATGTATTTTAAAATAGATGATTTTTATTTATAAATTCTAAATATAGGTTAGTCTTGAATTTGTGAATGTTTTATCCTTTTATAAGTGAAGGAAATTTCAATTTTCAGAGTAACCCTAAACTTTTTAATAATGTACGGATACCAAGAAAGTTTAATTGTTAAAAAATGAAAAAAGTTTAATAGAAACATTTATTGGATTATATGAATCTGAAAAATTCAAATCATGTAAATTTTTAAATGTTTTAGGACATTTACACAAGGTCAAACTCAATTTAACAGTTTTAATTTACTGTGATAATTGATTTTTGACCATTGTAAATAATTTCAATGAAAAATATTTCGATTTATTATTTTACCTAATTTTGTAATTAAAATTTAGAATTAAAATATTATTATTTAAATTATGTTTATAAAGGTGAAAAATGTTAATTTTAGGACAAATACACTTAGTCGTATAGAAACAATTTTTATAAAAATAGAATTTTTATGATTTAAATTTATATATAAGATAAAAGTATCATGAATATATATTTTTATGATATAAATTAATTTATTATAAAAAATATAACAAATGTTTATTTTATGTCATCAAAAATCATCATATTCCAAGAGAATACATGATTGAAATAAAATTTTGAATTTTTTTTTCTATTATTGTAAATTTTAAATTAAGTATAAAAATAATTCTCATAGGAATTATAAATTTTGAAAATATTTAAAGATAAAAATTATTATTAATTAAATTCATTTTTTATTGCATCAAAGGATTTACAAAATTATTATTCATTCTTATATAATGGAAAATTCAATTAAATTACATGTTTCATGGAAACTATAATTTCATACTAAAAACCAACCATTTACGAAAATGCACAAAAATTTATACTAAGATAATTTCAATAAGATGAACTAAAAAATAAAACTAGTTTTGAAAATTTAAATTTAATTTATTAATCTGTTAAATAAATTAATTAAAAGTGGTTCAATAAAGGATGAATTTCATTATACATTGGATATAATATTTACCAACTACAGTAGAGTTTGAGGTACCACATTTCAGTTATGCTGGACAAGTCGTCATAAATTTATCAATAGCATATCCTAATAAAGGTTTAACTTTAATTTTTTTTCTAATTTCCATTAATGTTTTTGTTTTAAGAATCCTTGTTTCTTTCACTTATGGATTCCAGGATGATTCTTGATTAAGTTGTACTAGTCCTTATATAGAGATGATCAATATTACAATTTATAGTGTAGTTTTTAGGGGTGTTCTATTTTATGATGGTTCTATTCATGATTATGGTAATGATGTATTGGTGTTCACGGTCATCTAAAAAAATATCTTATGTGGTTTTAACATTTCTAAAAATGGTTCATGGAATCATGGATGATTTTTTGTGAGGTTCATTTATATTTTTGGTATGGTGGAAATATTACATTAGATTCTTGATTTGAGTAACTCATTCATTGATCCATCGATGATTATAAGGCCCAACCTTAAACATTACATAATCATGAATTAAGTTAATAATTCACATTGATGATATTTCCTAGTTTAAAACATTAGATAATTAGGTAATAACATATATATAACAACTTGAATATTACATGTATACACTTGTAATCAGAATCCATTTTCTCATAAAATAAAAAATCTTTAAAGAAAACTTGTCTAATTTCATGTTTTAGACAGCATGAATTTTCCTTGATCTCATTGTTGACCCTATTTGTTATTAAGTCATGTCATAAAAATTTCAAAAACATGGGATGAGCATAAAAATATTAGTAAGGGTTATAAACAAGGAAAAAAAATATTCCATTAATATATACAAATCAATGAAATCAAACATTTTATTCATAAAACATATGCTCTTTAACATACACCACAAAAATCATAACATTTGTGAATAACACATAGAAATAAAAAAATCATAATGGTAACTTGTTTCATAAATAAAATACATACATTGTAGCTTTTATAGATACATTGAGATTAGAATACCTATCATGGTATATTTCCTAAATCTCTTGGTATAATCATTAATGTTTACCTCTGTCACGTTACCAATGCATTAGAAAGTTGTCTCGGGATCACCCACACTAGTTTTTTCATGTAACCACTAGTATTCGTAAACAATTCCCAAGTACCATAAATTAATAATAACTCTTAAAACAAGCATAAAGGAAATATAACATTTCTAAATTAGAATAACAAGATATAAGTTCAAGATATTTACATAATCAATTCATTTAAAAAAGCACATTTAAAACATTTAAAAAGAAGATTTTTGAATAAAAGTGTCCCATAAAACATTGAAAATTTTAAAGGAATGATATTTTAAAATATTAATGTCCATATAAATTAATCCTCAAAACAATTTTGGAAACATGGACACTAATGAGAAATATTTTGAGAAATGCATATTTAATACTTTTAAAATGATGTTTTTGTTAAAGAGTCTCATAAAACATGAGAGACACGTAAATAAGAATAATTAAATAATGAAATCAATAAATCATTAAATATCTTGAGAATATTTAATTTCATGGTATAAAAATTCAAAAGGGTTTTATGTACACTTTATAGGATAATAGAGGCACACAATATCAAGATATTCTTAAATGAAAAGAGATTACGATGTAGTCCCTTATAAAAATTCAGTAGCCTAACGACATCACTTTAAAATTAAAAATATTGTTTGATGAGATAGAAAGGTTTATATCATCACATGGACATAAAATTTATATCAATAATACATAGATGAACATATTCCAGTGTAACTTAGTTGAAATTAACATACATAACATAAAAGAAGTCATTGACTAAAAGATAAGGGTGAAAGGTTCCCTTCCATGTAGCATTTTGAAAATAAAATATATAAATTATGTGTATTCACTAAAATAACACATAAATAATGTTTAAATACATGATAACATATAAAAATTAATTTCTCACATAATCAAAGAATGACATAAATAAGAAATAGAAGATCAACCTAATGAATGAAATTGCGCTAAAAAGTTCGCTTACCTGGTGTTTGACATAACTCGTTCATTCTTTATTTTCCTCAATAATAAACATAAGTTAATTTATAGTTTCTTACAATCGTTTTTAAAGTTTCTTATTCATTTTATATCACTTATTACCACGTTATAAAAATTACATAATTATTTAAGTTAATATTAGTCATTTTGTCGATATTGGCTACTTGAGTCAAAAATGAACTTGTTATAATTACAAATTGTCCATGTGGTAAAAATACAATTGTATCCAGAATTATATTAATGCTTTATATATAATATATATCCTGTATATATGGATTTATAATATTCCATAGCATTTGTACATAATAAATGATATGCACCATTCATGGAGACGGTAAGCCGTACGTATGCATGAACATTACTTTCATTTATTTTGATTATTAAATGAAATGAAAACTAAATGATACATAGGTATATTATAATTAAATTATAATTTATATTTTATATATGATACATAAGTTCACTAATTCAATCCTTTATACATTCCATGTATAGTATGAACTCATCATATCACTTTGCGGGGGGGGGGGGTAGTCCGTACTTCCTCAAATGATATTGTCATATATATACAATATAAAAAGCATAAAGGTTTTTTATAAATTAGAATTATAGTTGAATAGATATAAAATTAATATAATATATATAATATATAATTTTATTTCCATCATAATGGCCTTAGTGAGCGGCAGTAGGAGATAATTGAACATTCATCGATTTGTGTGGTAGTACATCACCGTCCATAGAAATAGTTTTTTATATCTATTAGATAGAGGTGTGTGGAAGTGTAGATAGAATCCTTCTCAAAAAAACAAACTATTATATTTATGATACTACTTTTGTTATTAAATAAAATAATAAGGAGAGAATAGTGAGTGGAGAAGCAATATAAAATAAAAGAACTTGAGAGAGGATGTTACCTTTATTTCAGGTGACTCCATTTGGTTTGAAACAAAAGGCATTCATGAATTGATTTATGCCTATGAAAAGGCTTCTAGGATTAATAGAGGAATGATGGTAGATTATGGGATTATATTTTACATAGAACATGGGGATTGAGATGTGTGAGTAATGGGTTAGAGGTGATCTCCTTTTATAAGAGGGAGGAGGGGCACTTTAGGAAAGTTTGAAAGTAGAATTTTATTATAAACTGAATTTCAATTTCAAAAGAACACCAACTCATTTAATTAAAATATAGGAAGATTATTATTCAATATCCTATCATAAAATGGGTTTTAGACATGTTTATGACATAAAATTAACCTTTTATTTTAAATTTAACATGTAGTTAACTAATATAACTTTAACCATGTCCTCTGGTATATTCATAATATATGGTTAATATGTTTACTATAGAAAGTGAAGATACCCAAAATAGATCATTAATTAAATTATTAACATCATATATTTCATTTTTCCAAATTTATATTTTTTGGATTATTTTATCATCTAATAAAATATTAATTGTTTAAAAAAATCATTTTTGTCAATTTATAAACTATTCATATCAAGACTTTTAAAAAATCTATAAAAACCTGATTCTTTCAAAAAACATAATTAATTATAATTTAAAAAATCATTAATATCCCTAAAATTCGTGTATGACATAAAAAGTTTCAAAATAAATTTAGTTTAATATTTATAATCTTATTTATTTAAAAAACTCATTAAAAAAGAAATCACTACATCATCATTTTGTCATAAATAAATTTATTTATTAGATGTCTAAAAAATTATAAATAAAATACCATGATGTAGGAAATATTTTTATTTTTCTAATGAATATTTATAGTCAAAATTGTCACTTATGTAACCCCAGATAAAAATTGTTTTACTAAAAGATATATGTTTACGTTACATATTCCTAAACTTTAAATTAATTTTTATAAATTTCCATTTTCACTTATAAGTGGATCTATGGGGTCCCAAAATCAACCCAAGGATTCCCATGGTCAGAAATGTATCATCCAATAAGGTTAGAAAATTTGTTAGGGAAATTTAATATTATCATAATATTATTTTCAACCCTTATTTACCGAATTTACCTTTTAGCCACTCTAAATAAAATATTTACTAAAGTTATGATTCATAATTTATAAAAATAAAGGTTTCATATATATAATATTTAAACCTATTGATCTCAAATATGGAATCCATTTTTCCAAATTCAAAACATATTAGTTGAAGAAATTTAATTAAAAATAATTCTTGTGGTCAAAATCAAAAAACGTGTTTTTAACAAATAATAACTATCAAAAGATTGACATGTGTTTAGGTCAAATTAAAAAGAGAAATTACTTATAATGGCTAGAACTGTATAAAATGGTAAATCAATAATCTAGTTATACTTTAAAATTAATTTAAAAGATAATCTAATCAAATAAATAAATTAGATTGAAAAGCAGTTTTGAATTAAAATCCAGTATTTTTCACTATTCATCAAAAAAATGAACTTAATCAGAAAAATACAAAAAATATACCAAATGTAAATTTTGAGGTCCCAATTTTTATGAAGATGTTTATTTTTTCAAATTAACCATATAAAAGAGAAAAACATGATTTAAAAAGAGTTCTCCATCAAAAGGCGGTAAATCTACCTTGAAACGAATATTAGAGTTTTTCATACATAAAATCATATTCGTTCTTATTTTAATCCCCTAAAATATATTGGATAAGTTTAAAAACATTTAACAAATATGTGTCATCGTAATATAGTTTTTTCATTTCATTCATTCTAATTCAACAACTAGACATTAAATACCATTTAAAATAATAATAATATTATACTATTTTTCGTATAACTCAACATTGTGTGCAACGTATGATTTTAAAGAAACCTGTTGTTCCATGTTGAGTACACTATCAAATAATGTTTCCTATTTAACATAAAATTAATATCATATTTTTAACTATTTAATTAAATTAAAATATATTATTCAATAAATACCTAGGTCATTAATTCCTTTCCCTTTTTGGGAATTATGTCCTCACAATTTTAAAATTGGTCTCAGAATCTTCATTGAAATCCCCAATCGGAAAAAGAGCCAATTAAAATATCAATTTAAAATAAAGAAAGAGTAGTACAAAGGTCACTTGAGATAAAACATACTTGGATTACATATAGGAAAACATGGATATGGAAGAGAAACTAAGTGTCAAGTTCTGATGGAGAGTGATAGAAAACATGATCAGAAGAATGTTAACCACCAGGAAAACACAAACATGTGATGGGTTAAATGGTATTTGATTTCACAGTAGGAAAATTAAATGAAAAATGTTTTTATTTAAATATTTTTCTCATAAATTTGTGGAATTAATTCCATAGATTGACTAAGAGCATTAGGAAATATACTTACTTATCAAGAAGAGTTTCATCGTTTAATATATCTCTACCACAAACTGATCTTTTCTATAAATTATGAGTATTAAAGATGACTGGGTCACACCTGAGGTGATATAATAAACATCATGATTATCACATAATCGAAAAATGATTAACTATATATTTCCCTATTAGGGACTTCACATAGAACAATGGTAGGTGATAAATCTCAATCGCACTTTGGTTGTGGGTTCGATTCTTACAGCTTTGTCTGATGTAATGACTTGTCACACAGTTTTCATGTTGTCCTTTTTCAAAAATTATATAATTTTATAACAATCCTAAAATTGAGATAAATTCCTCAAAATAATCATAAAATATTTTAACCACTAATGTTATCTTATACCTCGCATTTTCATCCCAAAAAGTAATAACATGTAATCGCCTCAAATTCAAGGATCATATATACCCAAATGGTTCTTTATAACTATAACCAAAAAATAAAAGCTAATTTATCCTTGAATAACATTTTTACATATCAAACTTCAGGTTTACACATAATAGAAAAAGTCTTCAAAAGTAATCACATCATCCAAAGAGCGTTAATACTTTTTAACATTTAATTATCCTAAAATCTAACATAACTCCTGGATCCCTTATATGTAGACTTCTTACTCATTCAATGTTATTCATGATCCATTAACCATTCATTTCAAACTTATTTTGTAATACTTCTTTCCTGCAAAAAAATCTTGAATAATATCTTAAGATTCAATAATGTCAAAACATCAGCAAAGAAATAATCCATACCTTTCATTTTTTATTGTCAGATTCCTCATCCACAATTGGAATGAAATCAGGTATTGGTAAACATTTATTTGTATGGTAATATTGATCCCATTCCCGAACCTTCTTCTTAGGACATCTATTTGTATGATGACCATTCACACCACATTTATAACATTTAATTTATTCCTCAGAAATAACTTATTTCCCTTTCGTAGAGTGAATTAGATGCTTCTTTTTTCCATGGAAGGTTGTTACATTATGAACCTCATTACCACATCTAAAATATCATACCATCCCTTTGAAGCATTTTCTTATTTGTTTCTTTCCACATCCTTGAAAGATTGGTTTTTGAATATACTTACCATTATGATTACTACCTGAACATCCATTGGGATTTGTTTCTCGTATATATGATGCATTAGAAAAATAACCAAGGTTTAAGTGGACAATCATTACTCCAAATAGTTGTTTTAGAATAACCACAAGTGTTCTAATTAAAGCTCCCATTTCATTTGTTTACGTATTCAAAAAACCGTCGCAGTTTTCTTCACATCCATTGTTACTTGGGTTCCTACTAGATGGACCCATTTACAAAAAACAAAAAGGTCAGTGTGAGAATATTAGTAACATAATCATATAATATCTCATGAAGAGGGTAAATGTTAAGATATACTTATTCATGTTATCTTAAACTGATTCAATTTATCAAAAATAACTTTGAATATTTCTAATATTATAACCATTATTCTTATGTAACTTGTGCTTAAGTAACACCCTAACCTCTAATGTTATCTAAACCTACCTCTAATACCAACTATAAGGCCCAATCTTAAGCATTACATAATCTTGAATTAAGTTAATAATTAACATTCAGGATCATTTCAAACTTATAGCATTAGAGAATTATGTCATAACTTATACATAAAAAATTTAATATTGTTTGTAGACACTTCTACTTAGAATCCATTTTTTGATAAAATAAAAACTCCTAAAAACAAAACATGTCTAGTTCCACTTTTTATAAAGCATGACTTTCCCTGTATCCCATCCTTGACCGTATTTATCTTTACGTCATGTGGAAGACATTTTAGAAACATGGGATGAGCATAAAAACATAGTAATTGTTATAAAACAAGGAAAGAAAACATTAGTCCATCAATATAAAAAAATAAATGAAATAATAGTTTTTAATCATAAATAATAAACTCTTTAACATACCCCACAAAAATCATATGACTTGGAATAATACAGAGAAATCATAAATCATAAAGGTAACTTTTGGCATACATAATATACATACATTGTAGCATTCACATCTAAATAGGTAGTTATGTTTGGAACAACAATCATAGTATATTTCATAAATCTCTAATGAGAAACATTAATATTTACCTCTATCACGTTGTCCAATGCATTGGAGAGAAATCTTGGTCCCACTCACCCTAGGTTTATCACGGAACCACACGTATTTATAAACAATGACCAATAGCCATAATATAATACAAACACAAAAAATAATCATAATAGAAAGATAACATTTGCACATTGCGATAACAAGATATCAGTTCATGATATTGACTTAATCAATTCATTTAAAAAAACATTTAAAACATTTAAAAAGAATATTTTTTAATCAAAGTATCCCATAAAACTTTGAAACGTTTATAGGAGTTTAATTTCAAGACAATAATTTTCATATAAATAAATCCTCAAATCCATTTTGAAAACATGGACATTAATGAGAGGGATTTTTAAAAATAAATCATTAAAACCTTTGAAAATATGTTTTAGTTAAAGTGTCTTGTAACACTTGAGAATCACTTAAATCAAAATAATTAAAGGATGACATCAAAAAAGACATTAAATATCATGAGAATATTGAAATTCTTGATATAAACAGTCAAAAGGGTAGTATGTACACTTTATAGGATAATAAAGGTTTACAATATCAATATATGCCTCAATTAAAGGAGATTGAGATGGAGTCCCATATAAAAATTCAGTAGCCTAACGACGTCAAATTAAAATTCATAAAATGAGTTGATGAGAGAGAAAAAAGTTCTGATAATCAAATGGACATAAAATTTACATAAATAATTATATATAAGAACATATCCTAGAATAACATAAAATAAATTAAAATACATAACATAAAAGAATTCTTCGACTAAAAGATGAGGGTGAAAGGTTCCCCTACAAAGATCATTTGGTAAATAAAATAGATCAATTATATGTATTAACTATAATCCCAAATAATGAAAGTATAAATACATGATAATATATAAAAATTAATTTCCTGAATAATAAAATAATGACATAAAAATGAAAGAGAAGATCAACCAAAGGAATGGAAATTGGGTTAAGAAGTTCCCTTACCTCGTGTCTGACTTAACTCCTTAATTCTTCAATTTCATAAAAAAAAAACATAGTTCAATTTATACTTTCATAAAAAACTTTTTAATTTTTATAATTTCTTTTATATCACTTATTATAATGTTATAAAAATTACACAATTATGTAAGTTAATATCGGTCGTTTTTTCGATATTTGGTACTTGAGTTAAAAATGAACTTGTTATAATTACAAATAGTCTATGTGGTAAAAATTGAATTATTTATATAATGATAATAATTATTTTTATATCATATATATCATATATATATCAAGTATGTATATTTTTAGAATAGTCCATATCATTTTAACATAATAAATGAAATGCACCGTTAATGGAGACGGTAAGCCGTACGTACGCAAGAACGCTACATTGATATTTCTCATAATTAATAGAATGAAAACTAAATGATACATAATTATATTATAATTAAATTATATTATAATTAAATTAAATGAAATTTTATATATTTTACATAATTTAATTAATTGCATCCTTTATATGTTCCATGAATAGGTGGAATGCATCATATCACTTGGAGGGGGCTGTAGTTTGCACTTCCTCAAATGAAATTATGGTATATATACAACATCAAGAACATGAAATAATTTTAAGAATTATAATTATAGAATCATAGAGATAGAATAAATATCATATATATCATATATAATTTCAGTTCCATCATAATGGCTACAATGAGAGGCAGTAGGAGATAAGTGAACAATCGTCGTTTCGTGAGGGAGTAGTTCGTCGTCCAGAGAAATAGTATGTCTGTATCCATTTGATGGAGGTGTGTGGAAGTGAACTTCAAATAATTCTCATAACAACAACCTAGTATATTGAGTATACTATTTTTTTATGTAAAAAAATGAATAATAAGATCATAGCGAGTGGAGAGGGAATATAAAAGAAAATAAATTGAGGTAATATGCTACCTTTAAATCGGGTGACACACATTGGTGTGAACCAAAATAATTTCATGAGTTGACTTATTCATAGGGTAAGGCTTCTAGGTAAAATAATATGTATGTTATAGGAATATTGGATCATATTTTGGACAATCCACAGGGCTTTAGTGGTGTGAGTAATGGGTTAGAGGTGATCTCCTTTTATAAGAGGGAGGAGGGGCTCTTTAGAAAAGATTGAAAGTATTATTTTATTATAAATTTAATTTCAATATAAAAAGGACCCAAAATAATTTACATAAAATACTAGGTGAGTAAGTTTCTAAATAATCTCATACAATGGGATTTAGACAAGTTTAGGGCATAAAATTAACCTTATCTTTTAGTTTTAACCTTTAGTTACCAAATTTAGCTTTTACCATGTACTCTCGAATATTCATACTATATGGTTAATATATTTAAAATAACAAGCCTAACGACACAATATGGTAAATTGATGGAATTTGGAACACTATATATTTCATTTGGCTTAATTTTTTTTCATGATTATAATATCATTTAATAAAATAATAATTGTATTAAAAAAATTATTTATGTCAATTTATAAGCTATTCATATCAAGACCTTTAAAAAATCTATGGAAACATGATTCTTATGAAGAACCTTCATTAATTAAAATATAACAAGTCATTAATTTCCCTAAAATTCGTGTATGGCATTAAAACTTTAAAATAAATTTATTTCAATATTTACAATCTCATTTATTTAAATTATCTTTAAAAACTTAATCACTACATCATTAGTGTGTCATAAATAAATATATTTATTTGATGTATAAGAATTATAAATAAAATACCATGATGTAAGAATTATTTTTAAATTTCAAATGATAATTTTTAGTTGAAACTATAACTTATGTAACCCCATCAAAAAATTGTTTTACTAAATGATATATGTCTATGTTACATTTTCCTTGACTTTAAATTGATTTTTATAAAATGTCATTTTCACTTACAAATGGCTCCATGGGGTCCCCAAATCGACCAAAGATACCCATGGTCAGAAATGTATCATCCAATTGGGTTACGACACATGTTAGGGTGATTTAATATTACTATAATATTATTTTTACCCTTATTTACCAAATTCACCCTTTAACCATAGTAAATAAAATATTTACTGAAGTTATTATTCATAATATATAAAAATAAAATATACCTATTTACACAATTAATAATTCCTAATTTCAAATAGGGAATAGTTTTTCCCAATTTAAAACATATAAGTTACACAAATTAATTTAATAATAATTCTCATTGTCAAAACACAAAAACACGTTTTTGAGAAATAATAACTATCAAAATATTGACATGTGTTTGTGTCTAATTAAAAAAGTGAAATTACTTACAATGACCAAAATTGGGTTAAATGGTAAAACAATAATATAATTACACTTTAAAACTAATTAAAAAAGATAGTATAATCATATAAATAAATTATATTGAAAGGCAGTTTTGAATTAAAATGCAGTATTTTTCACTATTCATCAAAAAATGAACTTTATCAGAAAAATACCAAATATTTAGCCAAATTAAATTTTGATTTCCCAATTATAATTAAGAATTTTAGTTTTTCAAATTAAACATATAAATGTGACAAAACTAGATTTAAAAAGGGTTCACCATTAAAAGGTGGTAAATCGACCATTTAAGAATATTAGAGTATTTCATGTTTAAAATCAGATTAATTCTTATTTTAATCCTCTAAAATTTATTGGGTAAATGTAAATACAATTAAGAAACAGGTGTAACCCTACAATACAATATCTTGGCTTTAAATACCATTTCTAATAATAATATTACTATATTATTTTTTCTATAACTCAATATTGTGTGAAGCATAAGATTTTATAGATACCCATTGTTGCATGTTGAGTACGCTATCAAATAAAGTGTCCTATTTAACATAAAATTAATATCTTATTCATATGTATTAATTTAAATCAAAATGTAATATTTTTTAAATACCAGGGTCGTTACATCCATCCCCACTTTTGGGAATTACGCCCTTGCAATTTTAAAATTGGGCTTGGAAACTTCATTGAAAATCTCACATCAGAAAAAAAACTCAATAAAGATTTTACTTTAAAAGAATGAAAGAGAAGTTCTGTGGTCACCCGAGATAACACATACTAGGATTCCATGTAGAAAAACATGGATATATTAGAGAAACTAAGTGTCATGTTTTGAGGGGGAGTAATAGAAAACATTATCATGATAAATTTAACCACCAGAAAAACACAAACATGTTATGGGTTAATCATTCATAGATTTCTCAATTTGAAAATTAAATGAAAAATTATTTTGTTTTTGTATCCTTTTCATAAATTTGAGGAATTAATTTGTGAGATTGACTAAGAACATAAGGAAATATACATACATTTCAAGTAGAGCTTCATCCTTCAATAAATATTTACCACAAACTCATATTTTATCCAAATGATGAGTATTCAAGATGACTAGGTCACACCTGTAGAGATATAATCCACTTATAGATAATCATGTAATCCACAAAATATGAACTATATATTTCTCTTTCAAGGACATTACATAGTCTAGTGTTAGGTTATGAATCCCAATCACACTTTGGTTGTGGGTTCTATCCCCACATCTTTGTCCGATGTTACGGGTTCTAACACGGTTTGTGTGTTTTCCTTTTTAGAAAATTATATAATTTTATAACATTCCTAAAAATGAGACAAATTTCTCAAAATAAATATAACATATTTTAACCAAAAATTTTATCTCATATCTCACATTTTTATCCCAAAATGTAATAAACTATATTTGCCTCAAATTCAAGGATCATATAAACCCAAATGTTTCTTTATAACTTTATCCACACAAGGAAAGATAATACCTCCTTGAATAAATTTTTTTTCATATCAATATTTAGGTTTACACCTACTATAAAAAGTCTTCCAAATTAATCCCATCATCAAAAGAGTCTTAATAATTTAATTCATTTCATCATCCTAAAATCTACCATAACTCTTGAATCCCTTATATGTATATTTCTTACTCATTCAGTTGTCTTCATGATCGATTAACCATTCTTTCCAAACTTATTCTATAATACATCTTTCCTACAAACAAAATCATTAATTACATCCTATGATTCAATAATATAAAATCATTAGCTAAGAAATAATCCATACCTTTCATTTATCATTTTCAGTTTCCTCATCCATAATTGGAATGGCATTAGGAATTGGTAAACATATATTTTTACAATCCTACTGATCCTATTCCTGAACATTCTTCATAGTACATCAATTTGTATAATGACAATACACACCACACTTAAAACATTTAATTTATCCCTCCGAAATAACATCTTTCACTTTCTTAGATTCAACTAGATGATTCCTTTTTTCCATGGTAGGTTATTGATTCATGACCCTCATTACCACATCTACAAAATCTTATCGTCCCTTTGATGAATTTTCCTATCTGTTTCCTTCCACATCCTTGACACATAGATAATTTAATATACTTACCTTTATTATTAGTACCTGATCATCTATTGGGATTTGTTTCTTTAATATATGATACCCTAGAGTCATCCCCAAGGTTCAAGTGGTAAATTATGATTTAATATAGTTGGTTGAGAATAACCACAAGAGTTCTCATTGTAGTTCCCATTTCTTTCAGTTTCTTATTCAGAAAATTGTAACAGTTTTCTTCACATCCATTGTTTCTTGGGTGCTAGCTAGATCCAACCATTTACTAAAACCAAAAAGGTCATTGTGAGTATATTATTAAAATCATCATATAATATCTTATGTGGAGGGTAAATACTGAAGAATACTTTTTCATGTTATCTTAAACTCATTCAACTAGTCTAAAATAACTATGACTCTTTCTAATATTATAACCATTACGGTTATGTCGCATATGGTAAAATAAAACCCTAAACTCTAATTTTATCTAAATTGACCTCTGATACCAACTATAAGTCCCCAAACATAACCATTACATAATCTTTAATTAATATAATAATTCACATTAAGGATCTTTTCAGGTTTATATATTTAAAAAATTAGGTCATAACTTATATATAACAACTTGAATATAACATGTTGACACTTCTACTAAGTATCCATTTTTTAATTAAATAAAAACTCTTAAAAAAGAAACATATCTAGTTCCATACTTTAGATGGCATTACTTGTCCTTGATCACATCTTTGACCTTATTTTTATTTAAGTCAAGTGGAAAATATTTCAAAAACATGGGCTGAGCATAAAAATTATTGTAAGGGTTATAAAATCAGGAAAGAAAAAAAATTCTATCAACACATTGAAATAAATGAAATCATACATTTAAATCATAAAACATAAGCTCTTTAACATACCCAACAAAAATAATATGATTTTTTAATAAAACAGATAAATCATAAACCATTAAGGTAACTTGTGGAATCCATTACATGCTTACATTGTATCGTTCACAACTACATAAGGAGTTACGTTTCAAATAGCAAGAACTGTATATTTCTTAAATCTATTATAAGAAACATTAATGTTTACCTCTGTCACATTACCCAATGAAACTTAGAGCCGCCTCAAGCTAACCCGCCCTAAGATTACCATCAAACCACCCATATTCGTAAAAAATTCTCAAGAACCAAAATGTAATCATAACACATAAGACAATCATAAAATAAAGATAACATTTCCACATTTCAATAATAGGATATCAGTTCAAGATATTGACATAATCTGTTCATTCTAAAAAAAATACAAATATAAGACATTTAAAAAAATATTTTTGAACCAAAGTGTCCCGTAACAATTTTTAACATTTAAAGGAATGTTATATTAAAATATTAATGTCCATATAAATAAATCCTCAAAAACGTTTTTAAAACATGAAAATTAATGAGGCAGATTTATAAAAATAAATCATTTAAACTTTCAAAACGATGTTTTAGTTAAAGAGTCTTGTAACAGTTGATAATCACTTAAATAAAAATAATTACAGAATGGTATCATAAAATCATTAAATATTTTGAGAATATATAAATTAATGATATAAAAATTCAAAAGGGTTGTATATACACTTTCTAGGATAATAAAGGTGCACATTATTGAGATATGCCTCAATGAAAGGAGATTGAGACGTAGTCCCTTATAAAATTTTGATAGCCTAACGGCGTCACATTAAAATTACCAAAATTAGTTGATGACAAAAAAATAAGGTTCTATCATCACATGGACATAAAATTTAAGTCAATAAGGATATATAATAACATATCTTATCATAAAAAAATGGAAATTAAAATGCATAACATAAAAGAAGTCTTTGACTAAAAGATTAGGGAGAAAGGTTCCCTTACAAAGATCATTTTGTAAATAGAATAGATCGATTAAGTGTATTCAATATAATAACACATAAATTATGTATAAATACATCATAAGATATAAAAATTAATTTCTTTCACAATCAAATAATGACATAAACAAGAAAGAGAAGGTCATCATAATGAATTGAAATTGGGTTAAGATGTTCCCATACCTCGTGTCCGACTTGAGTCTTTCATTCATTAATTCCCTGAATAAATTTATTAAGTTAATTTATACTTGATTCAGAACCTTTTAAAGTTTATTATTCCTTTTATATCACTTTTTACCACATTATAAAAATTACATAATTATTTAGGTTAATATTAGTCATTTTGTTGATATTGGGGACTTGAGTCGAAAATGAACTTGTTATAATTAAAACTTGTATATGTGATAAAAATTAAATTATTTACCGAATGATATTAATGATTTATATATAATATATATCATATATATAGTATATATGTATTTATAATAGTCCATAGCAATTGGACAGATGAAATTAAATGCATTGTTCTTGTAGATGTTAAGGTGTACGTACACATAAATGCTACTTTCATTTCTTTTTCATATATAATGGAATGAAAAAAAAAATTACACATATGTATATTATAATTTATTTATAATATATAGGTTATATATGTTATATATTTTCATTAATTCCATACTTTATATTCTCTATGTATATCATGAACGCATCATATCACTTTGAATGGGCAGTAGTTTGCACTTCCTCAAATGAAATTATTGTCTATATCAACATGAAAAGCTGAAATTCTTGATCTAAATTATAATTACCAAAGAATATAGATAAAATAAATATCATATATATCATATATAATTTCATTTCCATATAAATGGCCACAATGAGAGGCGATAGGAGATAATTTAACAATCATCGTTTTGTGAGGCAGTAGTTCGTCGTCCACGGAAACAGTATGTTCGTATCCATTAGATTGAGCTGTGTGGAAGTGTAGTTAAAATAAATATCATAAGTAACCTATTATATTAAGGATAATGGTGTTTTTATATAGTTAATTAATAATAAGAGCATATCCAGTGGAGAAGGAATATAAATGAAAAGAACTTGAGGGAAGACATTACCTTTAAATCGGGTGACTCCCTTTGGTTTGAACCGAAAGGCTCTCTTTAATTTACATGTACCTAGGTAAAGGATTCTAATAGGAATATAGGGGTTTTTTGAGATTATTAGAGCATATATTGGATGATCCATGGGGCTTGAGAGGTGTGACTAATGGGTTATGGGTGATCTCCTTTTATAAGGGGGAGGAGGGGAACTTTAGGAAAGTTTGAAAGTATTGTTTTATTATAAACAGAATTTAAATTAAAAAAGGACCCCAAATCATTTATATAGAATATAAGGTGAGTATTTTTATAATTCCTCTCATTAAATGGGTTTTAGAAAAGTTTAGGGAAAAAATTAACCTTATCTTTTAGAGTTAACCTTTAGTTAACTAATTTAACATTTCTCATGTCCTCATGTAAATTCATACTATATGGTTAATATATTTATCAAAAAATTCAAAGTGACCCAAAATGGATCATTAATTATACTTAAAACATTATAAATTCCATTTTTATTAATAATAGATTTTTATTATTATTTTATCATTTAATAAAATATTTTTTGTTTTAAAAACTCATTTATGTCAATTTATAAACAATTCATATCAAGACTTTTAAAAAATCTATGAAAACTTTATACTTTCTAAAACACTAAATTAATTCAAAGGTAACAAGTCAATAATATATATATTATTATTATATGTCATAAAAAGTTTAAAATAAATTTATTACTATATTTATAATCTCATTTACTTAGAAAATTTATTAATAAGGTAATCACTACATCATCTTTGTGTCATAAATAAATTTCATTATTTGTTATCTAAAAATTATAAAAAAATACCATGATATAGGAAATAGTTTTATATTTCTAATGACTATTTATAGTCGAAACTATAACTTATATAACCCTTTATAAAATATATTTACTAAAAGATAAATGTTTGTGTAACATTTTCCTTAACTTTAAATTAATTATTATAAAATTTCATTTTCACATACAAGTTGCTCCGTGGGGGCCAAAAATCAACCCAAGGATGCCCATTTTAGGACATGTATAATCAAATTGGGTTAAGACATGTGTTAAGGCAATTTAATATTATTATAATATTATTTTTTATCCTTATTTACCCAATTTACCTTTTAACCATGGTAAATAAAAAATTTACAGAATTTACTATTCATAATGCCTAAAAATAAAGGATACTTATTTTAAAAATTTGGACACCCAGATTCCAAATATAGAATTCATTTTTCCAAATATAAAATAGAAAATTTGTAGAAATTAACTTAAAAATAATTCTCATTGTCAAAACTCAAAAGCTTGTTTTTAAGATATAATAACTATCAAAAGATTGACATGTGTTTATGTCTAATTAAAAAATGAAATTACTTAAAATGACCAAAAATGGATTAAATTGTAAAAAATTAATTTAAATAAACTTTAAAATCAATTAAAAAGATAGTCTAATCATATAAATAAATTTGACTGATAGACAGTTTTGAATTAAAATGTAGTATTTTTCATTATTCATCCAAAAAATGAATTTTATCAGAAAAAAATACTGAAAGTTTACCCAAAGTGAATATTTATGACCCAATTTTGATGAAGAATTTTATTTCTTAAAATTAAACATATAAAAGTGAAAAAGGTGATTTAAAAAGGGTTCTCTATAAAAAAGAGATAAATCGACCTTTTAATGAATAATACAGTATTTCATGTTTAAAACCGGATTTATTATTATTTTATGCCTCTAATTTTTTGGATAAAAGTAAAAAACATTAACAAAAATTTATAATAAAAAATTGGTTAGTTATGTTCATTCCCACCAATAGAACGGCTAAGCGTTAACTACCATTTAAAATAATAATATTATTATATTATTTTTCTGTATAACCCAACATTGTGTGCAACATAAGATTTCAAAGAAACCAATTATTGTGTGTTGAGTATGCTATCAAACAAAGTGACCTATTTAACATAAAATTAATATCTTATTCATGATTATTAATTGATATCAAAGTTCATTATTCTTCAAATACCAGGTTCATCACAATGATGATAATAATGAAAAGCTGGTATGATTGGATTTTTTATTGTGATTTTGATTGATGAATTATTTATAAATTCCATTGGATAGTTAAGGAATTTGCGGTCAGATCTGATGGGGATTATTTTTTAGTTTTGGGATGAGATATGTACTGGGAATGAGATGCTAGGCTCGAGGTCACTATGGCATCTATTTTATTCTTATCCTCCCATCTCACCCCTATTGAGTCGGTTTTATTTATTTAGAATTTTTCATTTAATCTTTTTAGTGTGTTCATCTGATGGATATAAAATTTTATATTGGATCTTGGTTATTATTTGGTTTCAAATTAATGAAATTTTGTATCTCAAGAAATACCCAAAAAATAGAATTTGGTGGATGAAATTCCCATCCAAATAATATTATATTTCAATATCTCATATTTTGATTTATTAAACTTTTATTCCTTTTAAATTTTGTCAAAAAACATAAATCTTTCTCAGAATATGAATTTTTGTTGAGATTATTGGTAAAAATAAATAATTCAACTCTTACATTAATATATTACACTACAAAATCATATACCAAATATGTATAATGCATAGAAAATATTTACACAATGGTTATAATTTATATTTAATCTAGTGTAGCAAAAAATAAAATTTCTGTAAAATAATTTTTTGTCTAAGTATTAATCTTCTGAAAATATAGTAATAACAACCAATATCAACATAGAGAATATTTTATTTCTAAAATAAAAAAAAATCAGTGTGTGAAAATAAGATCTCAAATAATTATTTTGTGGGATTGAAACAAATAAAATTTAAATGTTGTATCTTGTGATTTTATTTCATCGAATGTAATTTTTATTTATAAAAATAACCTATGAAATAATATTTTAAAATATGAAACATTTTTACATTTTTTTATTTTTATAACCTATTTTAAATATCATTGAAAAATATAATATATGCATCTATATACGTTTTAACATAATATGTTATATAATTGATAATAATCTAATCCATGAGTTTCTATATAAACTTTTTTTCCATTAAATAATTACATTAAATGTTTTCACTTATTAAAAAACAGATAATTAAATTTAAAAAAAGTTATTGTATTCTCTATAAAACAATTTATCAATTCCTCCTCCATCAAAGAATAAATTATTTCATTCTAATTTTAAATAAATTCCTAGCTTGTGGAATACCCTGAGATTTTGGAAGTAACACTTTGTTTGGTATCGTATATGACATGCAATGTCAAGATTAAACAAATAACCAAAAAGTTTTATATTAAATATTTCTATTACAAAATATCTATTGAATTTAATTTTTTGAATACGATTTTTCATATTATGAAATATATGTATCATTTTAAAAATACATAAAAATTTACAAATTAGTTCTTATCAAATAAATACTCAACATTTTTTTAAGACATTTTATGTTTTGAAAATATAATTTCATTAAAATAGGGATTGCTTATTTTTCTAAGAAAATATTATTACTAATATATTAAATTTTTAGACATAATAATTTATAGAAAAGATAAATTTTTTTAATTATCATTTCAATATTATCTTAGGATATTACTATGAAAATTTTAGGGAAAGGTTTTTTTTCTAAATATTGATAAAATATGAATTGTTTAGAAAATTATATTTTCTATTCAAGTATTCACAAAGGCTCGTTTCTTTATGAATTTAAATAAAAGTATGATTAGTTAAATTTTATTAATTATAATCCAATTATTTTTCTTAGAATCTAAAATTTTTTTAAATTTAATAAATAAAACTTTTTTTGTATTTTAAAATGGATATTTTGGGGAAATAGTTTTTCATCGAGTTTTGTGGGATTAATATAAAATAATTTCTTCAAATTATGTTCATTGAATTTGGTAAATTTAATTTAATAATTTGAATCATAATGTTAAAATTTAATAAAAAATTTCTATTTATGTTTTTTCATAATTAATAGAAACCTTGGTGAAAGTTTTGATTCAATGTTAAAGTTAACCAGAGTATAACAATGTTAAAACATTGAAATAAGGTCTCAAAAGAATCTATAAACATTAAAATATTTAATTGGGTGAATTTATTTGTAATTTCCCACCCCTTTCAAAATAACATGGGAAGGGTGAGAGGTGCTTGTATGCCTAAGGTGACTTCCCCAATACACCAAATACACACACACAAAATCCATGGGCTTCATAAACAAATGGGGGAAAATTTTACCATTCCAAATAAAACAACTAAACCAAGATAAAAATAAAAAAACACACTATATGATTCCTTAGTATAAAATAAAACTCAAAGAAAGAAAAAAATTCTTTATCATATTAAAATGTAGAAACCAAGACAAACATCAAAGTACAAAGTGGAAACCAAAACCATCAATACTCAAAGACACCAAAAACATCAACTCATCAAATCCCAATGTAATCCAAGATCCAAATCAACAAGCCATTACCATGGTATCCTGACACATCACTAATTAAATGTGATACCTTTCCTTTACATGTGTCTCGATGTACAACATCTACAAATGCACCAAAGTGACCATGCAACGGTTGAGCATAAAACATGGTAGGATTTCCCCAATGTTATCCAAACTCACTCCACTATAATGGAACATGTCAGAATATTTATGTAAAATAGTTTACAATAATTAAATATACATATATCAAATAATTAACACAATTCTAGTCTTGATTTTTTTATAAACTAATATAGTTTCCCATGGGAAAACAAAACATGTTTTTAAAACATTACACATTTCTATTTTAGCATACCCATTTCATTTCCACACATCCACACATGCTGGAAAACCATAGACCTCCCAATACTGGTGATTTGTGTATAATTATTTCTCTAATCCATCACTCGGTGAACCATTTTAATGGGGGAAAATTCACACACTTATCCATCCCATTTTTATTGGAAAATTCACACTCTTATCTATCTCAAATGCACATGAACACAGACCCAATGTGTATGAAAAAACCAATTAGAAACCATTTTCTAAAAAAGAATTATTTCTTTAAACCATTTTTCTTGTATCAAATAAAACCCATAATTTTAAAATAACACATTTAATATTATATCCAATAGTATTTCCCACGAGACCAACCAAATCCTTTTATTTCACAAACTCGCCCCTAAAGCGGTTTTCCACCAAGTCACACATCGATTACAGAATCAATTCATACAATTCAGTAAATTTTAAATCAAGAATTCAATTTCAAATCAGGAGGATATGATAGTGAATCCACTTACCTCACAACTTAGACAATGATGAACAATAACATAGTTTCTTCAACAAAGTAGCTTATAAATATTGGAAACATCCTTACATATTGTTATATTTAAACAAAAAACAATTAATAGGATCACACTACATTTATCTATCTCAAATGGATTAGATCTAGAAATATGAGAGAGGTATGAAGAAAAAAATCTGGGAAACTGGTGAAGAATGATCACTAACCAACAAATATGACCACTAAAGAACCAAGATTAACCTCAAAATAAGTATAAGATCAATAGGAAAGGCCTCCACAGCCTCGAAATGAAGATTAATTCAGGAGATGGATTATTTAGGGAAAAAATTAATAGTCTAGGAAGTTATTTTTATTAGATCCAAAAATATAGATATATTTTTTAATGGTGCACGGTTAGGGTGCAAGGTTAGGTTTATCGTGCACAAGCACTAGCCACTACCTCCAAACTCATCTTGCATGGTTGTCTTGCATGTATAGAGAAACTATGTTACAACCATCTTAAATTTCTTATTCTAACATTATATTTTTTCTCTTTTGGGGATTTAGGGTTTGGAAAAACAATGTGTCAAACTATGCACCCACTGAGTGCCCATAGATTTAGTTTTATAGCTTCCAAGGATGTGTTCCATGGTTTTTACAAACTATTCTAAGATTTTGAACCTCCTTAAATGCCCCAAAACATGAAAAAACTCTTTCAAACATCCCAATAAATTACACAACGACATTATATAAAATAAATAAAAAAATAAAAGTTAAATTACCTTGATCCATGGGTGAAAAAGTATCCCAAACATTGTCATTCATGCCCATGAAATTATGTGAATAACTATTGGCCAGAAATTTATTTGGTCATAGTTCCACCATTTCCTTCTCATGCTCCCATGTTTCTTCCTCAATCCTTCCTTGATTATATAAACCCCAAACTGGAATGATTCTTTTACAATGGATGACCTTCTCTTTTTATCCAAAATCGTCACTTGATATGAACCTACATTGCCTTCATCTCTGGGTCAATTTGATCCCATTAGATTACATAGTTAGGGTCATAATGATACTTCATCAATTGAGATACAAGACACACATGATCAATTGAACTAATCATTATTGGAAAATCTGACTGATATTACACCTCACCAACCTATTCCAGTATCTACAATTTCCATATGTTTCAAGGATATAACATTTCATACATACCCAAATGATGAATTACAATCCTTGTAGATATTATCAAGAACACAAGATTACTCACCAAAAATGATGATTCCCAAGACTTATAGATCTTATAATATACATTGAGTCCATCAATGTCATGCCTTAACCTACTGAGAGGATAAGAATCTTGTAAAAGGATACCAATCTTTTCTTTTCATGACAGCCTGCAAAAATATCTATTTCATTTCCTTATACATATTTTCAATTCTAAGATGAACATACAATTTCAAAAGGTGTTAGGCAATAAGTTGTTTCGTATAATCCATTGGTATGACCATATAATCTCTAAAAAACGACATACATCCTTTTTCAATCTTACATCTATTAATAGTCTTCCCAACACTATTTTTTTACCTCATAGAAACACATTCAACATCATATTTTTATGCCACTTTAATCTTATTGACTAAAAACTGGAAAAAAGAAACTAGGAAGAAAACCAAAACACTACCTCGATCTTTAATATCCAAGTGCATGTCAGCTATTACTAACATTAGTTTCAATTGATCTGTAAAAAATATCACCAACTGACTACATTAATTTCTTTATAATTAAACCTTCACTGAATTTCCATTATCTGGTGTATACATAAATTGAATGTAAAACATTTGGACATACTCCAACTATTTTATTTGTCTCACATTCAAATATCTATGTGATAAAATCTATTTCAATCACTTATGATCTATAAACACAATAAATTTCTCACCAAAGTGGTAATGATTCAATATATTTAAAGCATAAAGTACAAAAACTAATTCCAAGTCCTGTGTTGGGTAGATATTCACTTAAAACCATAACTGGCATGATCCATAAGATACAAAATGATCCTCCTGTATATAAAAATACCTCAACATAGTTCCCAAAGAATCAATATACACCATATAACAATATCGTGATTGAAGAAATATCAAAATCATTTCTGATATAAGGTGTACATTATGCTCTAGAATATTTCCTGAAATTCATCATTCCATTATAATGGAATATTTTTCCATTTCAAATATTTCATTGGTGAATATTTCCATGAAATTTTTAGATAAATAAATTATTAATAACTATATAATCCAAGTAAAATGCATATCTCAAAGACATTCTTCAGTGGAATCTAATTTATCACAACATCTATGATTTTTGGATCCATAGAAACACCCTTTTTATAGATAACGTGTCCTAGTAAAAGTAACTCTTATATATAAAAATAACACATTGAATTTTTGGAATACATACTATGATCACACAAGATACCCAATGCCATTTCTAAGCATTCTTCATTCTCATCTTTTTTTTAGAATATAGAAGAATTTCTTCAATAAAAATCATCACAAAAAATGTTAGATACATTTTAGTAATCTGATAAATCATTTCTATAAAGACAATTGGTTTATTCATAAGATGAAAATTCATAACCACATACTCATAATGATTATATCTACTATGGAAACATGTCTTCATATTATCCACCTTCCAATCCTATAGTTAATATTATCCCAAACTCAAGTAAATTCTTGAGATCCAATATGATCCCCTCAATTGATCAAAACGATCATCAATGTGTGGAAGATGATACTAATTCATTATCACAACTTCGTTAGGATTTTGATATTCTATATAATTCCAAAGAGTTCTATTCACATTTTTTTGAAAAGAATACCGAACCTACTAACGGAGACAAACACTTCTGAATAAACCCTTTTTTAAACTCTTCCAACTATAATTTTGATTCCATTATTTTTTTGGGGGCCATCTGATAAGATAGAATTGAGATAGGATTTTTTCCTCTAAATAGATCAATCGTAAACTCCACCTCTCTTGTAGATAAAAACCCTAAAAAATTACCATGATAAACATCATGAAAATAATAAAAAATTGATGGAAAATGACTATTTTTATTCTCATCTAAATATTACAAGGTCAAAGATTCCATCTAGTATAAGATAGTTCCAAATAGTAGTGTAAACAATCCTATTATACCTACCTTTACATTCAGATCTCCTCTAAAGATATTCTCAATGCCATCTTCGGTTGTAAAACTTATCATTCAGATATAATAGTCAATATGATATTATAACATTATTAATCTATACATACTAAGTATTAAGTCATATAAATCCATGTCAAGAATAGAGAAATCCTAAATAAATTCATTGTCATCGATAGTTATATAATATGTATTACACAAAACATTTCTACATTCTCTTTGTTCAAGAGGTGTTTGATGTTTTAAAAAGAAGACATCATATCAAAATGAAAACCAAAAATATCAACATCAACAAAATAATTAAATGAATAGGATTTACCAATATCAAAAAAAATATTTCATAATGGTAGAATTCAAAAGAATAGTATCTCTAACAATCAAAGGACCAGATTGATCATTATTTCAGCTCCATTCAATTGAATACTCACCGAACTTTAAAGATTATTACCCTATTGATATTTCAATGGTTTAGGAGTCATGGTATTTAATGAATCACTATATCTAGATCAGTTATTTTGATGAGATCTATTCTACTACACTCATCCCATCGAATAATACAATGCCTATGAAATATGGTATGTGTCCCACTCATCCAACCTTTGAGAATTATGATATAAGCAATGGATATTTACCATATCACTGTAATTTTATCATGTTATAGGTGGTGTCATACAATCTTGGTTCATATGATTAAAAGAACCACACTAAAAACATCACAAATTACTCTTTGGGTTTTGAGAAATATTTTGTCACGACCCGTCCTCGGGGCCCGTGCCGTGACTACCCCAAGCCCGCCTTCTTGGCGAACAAAATCGGGGAAGCCCAGGGTGAAACACTGGGTCGGATAAACCCCTTGCTCTGCAAGTCCTCCAACTGTACCCGCAGCTCTCGAAGCTCGGCGGGGGCCATCCGATATGCTGGAGTAGATATTGGGGCTGTCTCGGGGTACAAGTCGATGTAAAAGTCTACCTCTCTACGAGGAGGTAGCCCTGGAACGTCGTCGGGAAAAACGTCCACGTACTGGTCCACCACTGCAGGAAAAACTGGACTCCGCACGTCCACTGCTCCTAGGATGAGGCTAGCCAACTGATGAGAGATGGGATGCACTCTCCTCCGCGGAAGTCCATCCTGTGCTGCAAAGGTTCCCTTCTCGCCGGTGAAGGTAAACCTGCTCCCGTTGGGGCGAACACATCGCACCTTGCGCCTAAAACAGTCGATCTGGGCATGAACCGTGGATAGCCAATCCATGCCAAAGATGACATCGTAAGGCCTCGACGCCGCTACAAGGAGATCCCAGCCGAAGCTCTCGCCCCCTAGAGTAAGCTCACACTGCCGGCACCAGTTCGTAATCGTCGAGTCTGCTCCCGTAGGAGTCTCTAGCCGTAAGGATCGAGCCAACGGCTCAGTCGGAATCTCCGAGCTCCGAACAAGGGCAGAGGCTATGAAAGAGTGACTCGCTCCTGTGTCTATAAGTACTGCAGCAAGGGTGGAATAGACACAAATCGTACCTCGAATCATCTCTGGCATGTCGGGGTCGTAGGCCTCCACTGCCTGGAGCTAGGCCTGTCCCTGCCCGCCAGCTCCATGTGGTCGAGGTGGCCCTCCTGGTGGTGGTGGGGGTAGAGCCTGGAAGCGTCGCCCACCACCCGCTGCTCGGCCAGCTCCTCTGCCTCGTCCGCCTCCTCCCTGCGGACCGCCACGGTCGACCCTCTGCCTCTGCCTGGGTGGCCCCTCCACCGTCTGCTGCTCCTCTGGTCGGCGAGTCGGGCAGTCACGAGCCATGTGACCCTGCCCGCCGCAGGAGTAGCACAGCCTGCCTCTCGGAAGGCTGGCACTCCGCTGTGTGCCCCGCACTGCTGAGCCGGTGTCCTGAGGCCGTCTGCGTGGGGGTATGTTCTGCCTGGACCCGAGAGTCATCTGTCGGCTACCTGCTGCCGAAGACTCAGCTACCTGCCACCCTGCGCTAGGTCTCGCCACTGAAGAAGGCTCTGCCAGGAAGCTCTCGATCAGGAGGGCTCGCTCCAGCACTCCCGCCTGGGTCGGAATGCTGAGGGAGATCAGCGACGCCTGAATCTCCTGTCGCAAGCCCTGCTCGAAGGTCCGGGCCCGGAAGAAGGGGTCCCGTACCATGTCGGTCGACTAGCGAGATAGGTCAGGGAACCTCGCCGCGTACTGAGCGACCGTCATGCTGCCCTGGCGCAGCTGGAGAAGCTCCTGGATGCGCACCGCTTGGAGGGTGGCCGGGACGAACTCAGAGCGGAAGAGGCTCTCGAAGTCCATCCAGAGCAAGGATGCCTCATTGTGAACCTGGAGCATCAAGCTCCACCATTGTCCTGCCGCCTCCTGCAGGAGGCTCGCCGCGAGAATCACCATGAGATCCGCTGGTGTCCTCACTAGCCTAAAGATCCGTACCACCACCTCTAGCCAGTCCTCGGCGGCCTGGGGGTCCGCCTCACCGCGAAACCTGGGCGGTCGCTGGCTCTGAAACTCATGCAGTGCCCTGAGGCGACGTGCATCGTCAGCGTCTGGTACTGGTAGCATCGGTGGCTCGGCGGGTAAAGCTACCGCCGGTGCCACTGCTGGCAAAGGGCCCTGCACCGAGGCCTCGTCGCTCGGTGGGCTGCCGTCGCGCCCTACACTCGGAACCCTAGTTGGCTGTCGTCGCGGGGCCATCCTGAAAAGGAGAACAAGAGCACCATAGTCAGAACAGTATACCTGGTGAGCTGGCACAAGTAATCACAAGGAAAACTTGAGACTTTCATGAAGCAGATCAGTATACCCGGTGAGCTGTCACAAGTAATCACAAAGAAAACTTGAAACACACACGCAATCAATGTTTTCATGCATTAAGTCGGAAATCAGGAGTCAGGGTCCTGGTGTACGGATACGTCGGCCACCGCACCAACACTGGGCTCCCTGAACTGATAACCACACTCAATACACTAAACACTATTGCTTCAAATAGAAAGAAAAGACGATCATAGTCTGCGGTAGAACCGACCACCTCTGATACCAATTTGTCACGACCCGTCCTCGGGGCCCGTGCCGTGACTACCCCAAGCCCGCCTTCCATACGCCAGGGGCTGGCGACTAGCACCAAGGCGTAAAATCCCGGTAAACAGGGAAGGCATTGCCTTTATAAGTAACAACCACCACAGAGTCAGCAAGCGGAAAGTAACTACAAGTGCAGAAAAGTAAAGGGGGCCGGAATACAAGCCCAACTGAAAGTACAACTGAAAAGGAAAAAGAACAGCAACTGAAGAAAAGACGGCGGCCTCGTGTCGTCCACTGGCAATCCCACATGAAGGGTGGGTACAGATAGCCTCCAGGCTCCTCGGGTCCCACGTCCGCTCCGAGCACGTCCCGCCCAGTGGTCCACCTCCAGGTACCGTCCTGCTCCACGCCCCAACCGTGATCAGCGCTGTCCGTCGTCTGCATCCAACACAACAAGGTGCGGGCATAGCCCGTGCAGGGGTGAGTATAAGCTACTCAGTAAGGAACCCGAGACCCCCGAAGGTCTCCCGAAATCCACAAAG
Source organism: Viscum album (assembly GCA_963277665.1). Lineage (NCBI taxonomy): Eukaryota > Viridiplantae > Streptophyta > Magnoliopsida > Santalales > Viscaceae > Viscum > Viscum album. The sequence goes on from OY728164.1 coordinate 1,582,302,377, forward strand.
GATATAGCACAAAAGAAATATGCAATCACGAAGTAACATCTGACTCGACTTAGGTATATGCCCATACATATACCTAAGTCCCCGATTCTAGCTCTGCTCACGAGCTCAAGAACAACTCAATCCACGCAGGAAAGCAAGACTCAAATCCACAACGGAGAGTAAACAGTAAATCCACAAAGGATAGTTCGACACAATCCACAAAGGAGAGTAACATAAGATTCAGCTCAACCAGGTATACTTTTCCAGATGACGTCAAAGATGATCACTGATCCATCTAAGTCGTCGGACCCACGAAGGATCGATAGGTACTAACCCCCGCAAAAGACCCACACAGGATCGGGCTCACACAGAACCTGTAGGCAGTGGCTCACACAGAATCGGTAGTAAGGACCCACACAGGATCGGTAGCACTGATCCACGTAGGATCGCTGAGTGCAGTAGTCGACGCAGTCCACTGAGGATCTCTGCACAGTCGTCGTTGCAGTCCACGAAGGATCTCTACTCTGTCGTCGTCGCAGTCCACGGAGGATCTCTGCTCTGTCGTCGTCGCAGTCCACGGAGGATCTCTGCTCTGTCGTCGTCGCAGTCCACGGAGGATCTCTACTCTGTCGTCGAAGTCACAGCCAGCGCTAGGGTTCCAGCACACAGCGAGCTCGTTTAGGAGGGTCCGCTCCACGAGCCGAGAGGCTGATACATCAACTGACACGTAGTCCGAAGATGATGTATCCAAAAGTTCCGTATCGACAACAGGATCTCAACGCAACAGACGGCGCGTCAATCGGACGCCCGGTCTGAGAGTTATTGGCATTTTCGTCCGAGGGGCCCGGTTGGTTTTTAGGCAAAACCAACCCGACCGTACTCCGCCTGTGTCCGATCCTCGGGCGGAGTATGCCAAAAGTTCTGTCTCACTTAGAGGAAACTACCACAGCTGACGGTACGTCGATCGGACGTCCGTAGCTCAAGTTAGGAGCGTTTCCGCTCCGAGGGCCCGGTTGGTTTTGTGTACGAACCAACCCGGCCGAACCCAAAGTCTTCCGAAACCTTGAGTGTAACATACCGAAATGACCGTCTCGATCCAAGTATCGCGTAGCCACTGACGGTTCGTCAATCGGAGGTCCCAGGCCCAAGATATGGGCAAAAGACCGAAGAGGGCCCGAAAACGGGGGTTCTGGGCCCGGGGCGACCCGGGCCCCGTTTTCGGGCCCTCTTCGGTCATTTGACCATATCTTGGGCCTGGGACCTCCGATCGACGAACCGTCAGCGGCTACGCGATCCTTGGATCGAGACGGTCATTTCGGTATGTTACACTCAAGGTTTCGGAAGACTTTGGGTTCGGGCAGGTTGGTTCGTACACAAAACCAACCGGGCCCTCGGAGCGGAAACGCTCCTAACTTGAGCTACGGACGTCCGATCGACGTACCGTCAGCTGTGGTAGTTTCCTCTAAGTGAGACGGAACTTTTGGCATACTCCGCCCGAGGATCGGACATAGGCGGAGTACGGTCGGGTTGGTTTTTCCCTAAAAACCAACCGGGCCCCTGGGACGAAAATGTCAATAACTCTCAGACCGGGCGTCCGATTGACGCGCCGTCTGTTGCGTTGAGATCCTGTTGTCGATACGGAACTTTTGGATGCATCAACTTCGAACTACGTGTCAGTTGATGTATCAGCCTCTCGGCTCGTGGAGCGGACCCTCCTAAACGAGCTCGCTGTGTGCGGGAACCCTAGCACTGGCTGTGACTTCGACGACAGAGAAGAGATCCTCCGTGGACTGCGACGACGACAGAGCAGAGATCCTCCGTGGACTGCGACGACGACAGAGCAGAGATCCTTCGTGGACTGCGGCGACAACTGTGCAGTGATCCTCAGTGGACTGCGCTGACTACTACACTCAGCGATCCTACGTGGATCAGTGCTACCGATCCTGTGTGGGTCCTTACTACCGGTTCTGTGTGAGCCACTTCCTACAGGTTCTGTGTGAGCCTGATCCTGTGTGGGTCTTTTGCGGGGGTTAGTACCTATCGATCCTTCGTGGGTTCGACGACTTAGATGGATCAGTGATCATCTTTGACGTCATCTGGAAAAGTATACCTGGTTGAGCTGAATCTTATGTTACTCTCCTTTGTGGATTGTGTCGAACTATCCTTTGTGGATTTACTGTTTACTCTCCGTTGTGGATTTGAGTCTTTCTTTCCTGCGTGGATTGAGTTGTTCTTGAGCTCGTGAGCAGAGCTAGAATCGGGGACTTAGGTATATGTATGGGCATATACCTAAGTCGAGTCAGATGTTACTTCGTGATTGCATCTTTCTTTTGTGCTATATCCTTTGTGGATTTCGGGAGACCTTCAGGGGTCTCGGGGTCCTTACTGAGTAGCTTATACTCACCCCTGCACGGGCTATGCCCGCACCTTGTTGTGTTGGATGCAGACGACGGACAGCGCTGATCACGGTTGGGGCGTCGAGCAGGACGGTACCTGGAGGTGGACCACTGGGCGGGACGTGCTCGGAGCGGACGTGGGACCCGAGGAGCCTGGAGGCTATCTGTACCCACCCTTCAGGTGGGATTGCCAGTGGACGACACGAGGCCGCCGTCTTTTCTTCAGTTTCTGTTCTTTTTCCTTTTCAGTTGTACTTTCAGTTGAGCTTGTATTCCGGCCCCCTTTACTTTTCTGCACTTGTAGTTACTTTCCGCTTGCTGACTCTGTGGTGGTTGTTACTTATAAAGGCAATGCCTTCCCTGTTTACCGGGATTTTACGCCTTGGTGCTAGTCGCCAGCCCCTGGCCTATGGAAGGCGGGCATGGGGTAGTCACGGCATGGGCCCCGAGGACGGGTCGTGACATATTTATTGAACCCTCTTCTAGATTCTATGTCATAACACTACCATGGATATAGGATTCCCTCTTTCTCTTATTCATGATATTATAGTTACAAATATTTACCAGAGGTATAAACATTATTCCTCCTATTTTGGATCATGATATGTCTCTCTCTTCCACAATTTCTCAATTCACCATGTCTATATAATTTGTAATATAATTCACGCAAATCTTTGAGAAAATATCGGGTGTCCAACCTAATTCAAAAATTTGTGACTTCAGGGAGTCACTTGAAGCATATTCCGATTTAAGGAAGAGTAAATTCATGATTTTATTGTCATACAATGTTACTAAGAGGTTTTCTCACTTCAATTGACAATTCAATTATTCAATCATTTTTGAATGTTTCCGAATAGAATTGTTCATTGAACAATTCTTCAAAATCCTTCCATGCAATTCCTTGGTCGAGTTTCGCTTGAAGTTCTCAATCCCACCATTGATATGATAGATCCCCCAATATGTGTGTTATTTATTGTATATGATTAATTTCTCAATATATTGTCACATGGATATGCATGGTACATTTACATTATATGCTCAATACACATGTAGTGTGACTACATCTATTTTAACCATTTATAAAATATCAATGGTACATTTTCCACTTTTAGTAATACCTCAAATAGTCTGATCATATATTTTGTTCATTTTTTATTAATTATAACATTATTAAATAAAATTTATTTTTTATGATTTAAAACATAATTTCATAGATTTATATAATAATGTTTTTAAATGTTTCGGTACACAATATAAGTAATAAGAACTATTGTATAAAAACATTAGTTCCTTAGCTATAATAACTCATCCAATGTGCATGAATCATGGGTTAGAGTAGGGATTCCCCATAGACTCAAGAACACACATTGATTACTGGAGACAATTGATAAGTAATGAGGTATTATGTAAATCATAAGGTATTATTTTACCACAGAATAAAAATTATGAAAGATGCACGCAAATAAACAATTTCATTGAATTAAATACCATTTAAAATAAATATATAGTGGAATTACATTTTTTTTATAAAAATTTAATATGTATAATAAAGAAGAAAATATACATTCTCACATAAAATATGTCTTTAAACCTATATACCACAACTCCTGTAGAAAATCTCTAATGTGACTCTATGGTTCACAACTTAAAAATAATGAATCCCTCCCCTTTCCTTCATGATGACTATGTTTGTATAAATATCCACTAAAGGGATGATTTATGGTTTTATTATAAGCATGGAAAAAATACCCCAAGGACTCTAATACATATCCCAGAAATTGAAATTCTAAACTTCAATATTATTTAATAATCACAAACCAAAAATGTTCTACAAAAACACTTTGATTTATCAAAATATTTTTTATTTTTGAATTAAAATTAAAATATTTATTTTAGAAATTATATAAATTTATAAAACATATAAAAAAATAATTAATACTAAATAACTCACAATTATTTTATTTTATAAAAAATAGTTTCTTGAAAAATATTCATTATATTTATATTCCAGGGGAAAAATTGTGTTTTACAAAAAAGTAGAAAATCAAGGTTTGCCATTAAATTTATTGGAAACATTATTCTATAAAATGTTTTATAGAAGATAAATATTTCCTTAATAACACTATATATAAAGGAATTCCATAAAATATTACAATAACTTATCACTGTATTGATTTTAAATGGAATAAAATTCCATTTACAGGTCAAATGCAGACACTATATTGAGTGTTTCCATTAGGATAAAGTAATAATAATCATTGATCTCTTTAATACATGATCTATAAGTAACTTCCTCACTATCAATGAAACATAATGGTTTAACAAACAAGGTCTCACTAATACATTTTATTAGGCATTAGAAATACACACTACATACAATAAATCCATGAGATCAAAATGATAAATTATTTTATAAAATTCATAATAAAATCAATATTTCTCATATAAAATAATCATCCATCCAATTTGAAACTATTGAAAGTCCTCAATTCCAATTCAATGAACAATTTGTTCCAAAACAATACATTTTATTATAAAAACCATTTATGTTAAAAATCTCCATTTTTTATAAATTAGAAATTTCATGGAATTTATATAATTTCATTTTGTGAATCATAAAAAACCAACATAGTACATGAGATTTTCCAACCACATAAAAGGTTTAGGATCCATCTACTATAATGACCCAAACTAATATTTATGAAAATTAATCTTGATCTAATTGAATTTCTTATTATGTTAAATGTGTATACAACATATTCACTTCTTTAGTTTTAGGTTTTTGAATTTCAAAATATTGTTATGAATTGTTACTATTTATAATATAGTCATTGAAGAGTAATCACAGGATTTGTATAAATATTTGCATTCATCAAACTCAATTCACATAGTCAAAGGACTTGATGGCCTCATCCAATACAATTTCATCATACAAAGCCCATTTGTCGGAGCTCGTAAAGGAGGTAGCATCACTAGGATTTACTCTTGACCATGCCCAAGCCCAGCTTCAACGTGTTAAGACTGAACGGAACTGCCTACAGAATAATTGGATGTTAATAGAGATTTCCAACTGAGGGATGATGTATTAAGTGAAAATTTTATGTAATAAATCATGTTTAAGTGCGTAATAAATAAAAGGGTTGTTATAGTTGGCATCAAAGGATAGGTTTAGTTATTTTTGGGATTAACATTAGAAAACCCTAGTGAAATCCATAAGGATAAGACTAAATATAATAAAAGCATCCAAAAATTTTGGTGGGTATTGATTCAGTAGTTTATTAAGAAAATACATCCATTTCTTGATATGAGAAGGTAGAGGCGGCTCTATTCCAAATGTATTAAAGGGTAAAACCCAAAAAAACCCGCTTTGAGTTAGAATAGAATGGAAACGGGTGCACGACAATCGGCCTTGCTACACTCTTGGTGACAACACTCCTGGGGGATATTTTTTAAAATTTATAATTATAGTATGAACTATTATTAAAGGAATAAAAAAATTCCCCAAAGAACTTATGTTGGGAAGTAGATCATGGATAACATAGATTGAAACCTGTAAATTCATAAGATAAGGAAATAAAAGTAATTTATAAGTCATTTTATTTGTCTTTTTATTACCCTTTATGTGTTACCCCAAAAATTTCTTTTATTCTAGCCAATGGCTGGTAATAGGAGGACTCGGTCTAACAACCAATGCAATGATCCATGTGATGACTATTCTTATGAGATTCCAAATCCAATGGGAGTAGGAATCACAAATATTTTCATGATAATATCTTAGTTAACTCGAGTTTTCAATAGAAAAAAGGGTCAATAAGAACATTCAACATGCCCCCGCCCCCGAAATAACAAGTCGCAATCAAGAGCTTCCAGACACTAAGGCCTCCTACTTTTATTGGATCATTTGATCCCTCTATTTCTGAACAATGGATCAAATCCATTGAAAATATCTTCTCCATACGTCAATGTTATGAACAGGAGAAGGTTTTTGTATTCGTTTATCACATAGAGGGTGAAGCTAATCAATGTTGTAAATTGATCAAAAATAAAAATACTGGGGAAGAGATTGATGTGTTGTAATTGAAGGATTTTTGGAGAATGTTTTTCGTTAAATATTTTCCATGCACCCTTCGACTTAATATATAAAGAGACTAACTTTCCCTTAAGAAAAAATATGATGAATCCATCGGAGCGTATGAGTAAAACTTCACATGGATTGCATGATACACCTACAGCTTTATCATTACCCCAGAATGAAAGGTGGGTCACTTATTTGGTTGGCTAATACTTAGCTTATGGAAAGCCCTTGCGATCTATGATTTCAAGAGCTATGAGGAAATTTTCTGATATTCCCTCAAAGTCAAAATCGAGATCTGTAAATCTCAGGGGTATCATAGGGATAAGAAGAATAATGTGGACTATAATTCTAGCGGTCTGATGGATAAATACAATGGTTCAATGAAAATCCAGCACCCCACTTGGAAAAGGTGCGTAATGAAGAACCCCGGAAATTTTCTGAACTGGATGAGAAAATGATTTAGGTGTGGAAGAAAAGAGAACCTGGCCATTAACATCCGACAAGAGAAACCCACGGTTGCAACATAGGAGTGGAACACTCAAGTCGAACCTCAACACCTTGTTCATTGCTTCAACTGCAAATAACCCTAGAACATTACAAACTAGTTCCGAAGTCCATGGGTTTTTGGAGGCAACCAACAACCTCCAAGGCATCAAGGGAGATATTTTGACATCACTACCAATGAAGTGAACCCCAACAATGAAGTGGTGATAGGTATGCTAGTTATTCATTAAATAATAGTGAACATACATTTCTATTCTCATTTTAAAAATTATTTTATATCCCAGATGTATATTAGAACAATCCCAACACCACAAAAAATCATGGAAGTAAAGATATCTGTGAGAATTGAAAATGTAGCAATCATTGTATCCCAATAATATAACTCCCCCCTATGATAATTTGTGGAATGAACTTCCTAGAGAACCTCATCATACTCATTTTCATGGAGTTTTATGTAATTATTGGATTGGATTGGATTTTCTTATATAGATCCCAAATAAAATATCGTGATAGTGAAAACACTCCCCATATGGAAAATTAACTCTCGATTGTGTGCAAGTGCAAGGAGGAGGATCAATCTCCTTTAGCATCATAATCTCAAGAATGGATATTACTACCCTATGAGAACATGTATCTTTATTATATGATTGATTATAAGGAAGAAACTATCTTTGAATACATGCCTATAATGATGTAATTCTATGAAGTGTTTCCTGAGGAATTTCTTAGTCTTCCTCCTAGAAGAGAGGTTGAATTCTCAATTTATCATATTGTTTGGGCATTGAAAAAATCCAAGACTCCATATAAAATGGATTTTGTGGGTCTCGAGGAGCAGAGGAAACAACTATAGGAGAATATGGATAAAGGGTTTATACGCCCATGTTTATCACCCGGGGGTGAACCTGTCCTCTTTGTTAAGAATAAGGATGGGTCAATGCGCATTTTTAGTGATTATCGTGATCTCAAAAAAATCATGATAAAGAACAAGTATATTATTCCATGAATTTATGAATTTTTCAATATACTATGTGGAGTACAATACATCTCCAAGGTGGATCTGTAGTCGGGATATTACCGAACAGGGGTGAAGAAGGAGGATATCCCCAAGACTGTTTTTCGTACAAGGTGTGGGTACTATGAATTCATAGTGATGCCTTTCAGACACACTAATGTTATAGAAATGTACATGTATATAATGAATAGAGTCCTTAGATATTACCTCAAAAACAATTGTCAGTATTTATATATGATATTCTAATATACTCTAAAACTGAGGAGAATGAGGGGCATCTTAGCACTATACTAGAGATCTTGCTAAAGGAGAAACTCTATGAAAAGTAAAGATGGTGTGAACTCTAGTTGAAGGAGGTCTCATTCTTGGGTCATATCATCACAAGCAATGGTATATCTATGAATCAAACCAAGATAGCTACAATTGAGGGATGGATGAGGTCAAAATCAGTGACTGATATCTGTAGCTTCCTGGGGTTAGCTAGATATTATCGGCAATTTGTCTGAAATTTATCACGATTGTAAAACCCTCTTACCAATATAACTCATAAAGGAGTCAAGTTTTCTTGTAGTGATGAATGTGAAGAGAGCTTCAAGGAGTTAAAATGGGGGATTATCATTGCGCCCTTCCTCACACTACCCACTAGTGGAGAACGTTTTGTTGTATTTAGTGATGTTTCTAAGAAGGTAATGGGATGTGTGTTGATGAAAAATTACAAATTCATTGCCTATAAATCAAGGAAATTGAATGTTCATGAGCCAAAAAATCCAACACATGATATTTAGATGGTTATATTAATATTCTCTTTGAAAATTCAGTGCCATTAACTATTTGGGGAGATGTGTGAAAAATATACGAACTAAAAAAGCCTCAAATATATATTCACATAGAAACAGTTGAACATGTGCCATCAAATATGGTTAGATTTGAACAAAGACTGTGACTACTCAACCCATTACCACCCTGGGAAAGTGAATAAGGTGTCAGATGCTCTATGTTGAAAGGACCCAGCAATTCTATCTTTGATGAGAATTGAAAATGATACAATCTTCATAGATTTGAGGAATATGGATAGGGGAATCATAAATAAGGTAACATCATCAACACTTTCACAGATGATTGCTCAACTGCCTCTTTTGAAAACATTAAGGATGCCTAAAAGAATGATGTGGGAATTCCAAAGATAGTGGAAAGAATCAAAAATAGGGAAATCCTCAGAGTTCAAGGTTAATTAAGAAGTAATTGTGATATTTAGGTCAATACTATGTGTTCCATTAAATATGAAGTTAAAGAAAGTACTTTTGGATGAGTCCCGTAGTTCAAATTCATCTATTCACCCAGGAAACACAAAGATGTATCGAGATATCTGAGAGATTTATTGGTGGGATAACATGAAGAAATATATTTTTGAGCATACAACATAGAGCCTAGTTTGTCTGCAAGTAAAGGTTGAGAGTCCTATGTCTACTGAGATGATGAAACCATTACCCATACCTGAATGGAAATGGGATAAAATCCCCATGAACTTTGTCATCGAACTTCCAAAGAAATCCAAAGGAAACAATGCTATCTAGGTTGTTGGGGATTTTCTTACAAAGACTGCACAATTCATTTCAATTCAAGAAGATTTCTCATTGGATCAACTAGCATGGATATATATTAGAGAAGTGGTAAGGCTTCATGGAGTACCATTATCGATTGTATCTGATAGAGATCCAAGATTCACCTCTTTGTTTTGTAAGAGTCTTCAAGAGGATCTGTATATTATGCTAAACTTCAGTACGATTTATCATCCTCATCCTAATGTCCAGTTTGAGCAGACTATCCAAACACATGAGGATATGTTGAGGGAATTATCAATGGAATTCATAGGTGTATGGGATCAACATCTTCCTTAGGATGAGTTCTCCTACAATAACAGTTTCCACTCAAGCATCCCAATGGCTCCTTATGAATCCATTTACTGGAAGAGGTGTAGAACACCAGCATGTTGGGATGAATTTGGGGAGAGAAAACTCTTAGGTCTATAAATGGTTTAGGAAATGTTGAAGAATTTTAAGACCATACATAAACTCATTGAAGTTACTCAGAGTCGAAAAAAGAGCTATGCAGGTATTTGTCGACGAGACCTATTGTTTGATGTCGGAGACATTGTATTCCTTTACATATCACCATGGATGAGAGTTATGATATTTGGGAAGAATGGAAATTTTGGTCCATGTTACATAGGCCCTTTTGAGATCCTTCATCACATTGTATTAAAGTACTATCAAATAGAACTCCCACTGAACCAATCTCAAGTACATTATGTATTCCATGTATCACTCTTGAGGAAGTACATACCTGACCCATCGCATGTACTCAATTCATAGGTGGTACCATTGGAGAATGACCTCCCCTGTGAAGAGAACTCGGTGAAGATCGTAGATCTTAATGAAAAAGTTCTATGAAATAAAACAATGCCCCTCATCATGGTGTTGTGGAAAAACCACAAGATTGAAGAGGCAGTATGGGAATCAGAGGAAGTGATGAAGCAGAGTTACCCTCATCTGGTTTAGTTTGGGAAAATGAAATCTTGAGGGTAAAATTTTGTAAGGGGTGAAGATTGTGACAACCCAAACTTTTATTAATGAAAATTTCCCTTGATCTAATTAAATGTTTCCTTATGTAAAATTGTTATATAAAATATTCACTTATCTGATTTTTGTTTTTGGATTTTAAAATACCGTTAAGAATTGTTACCATAAAAAATATAGCCATTTAACTGTGATCACATGATTAGTATAAATATAAGGCTTTAACAAATCCAATTTACCTAGAAAAAGTAAGTGATGGCCTCATCCAGTAGAATTTATCTATACAAATCCCATTTTTTCAGAGCTCAGAAATTATGTAGCATCACAGGGATTCTCTCTTGACCAAGTCCAAGATGATCTTCAACATGTTAAACATGATTGGAACCACCTATTGGAGAAGTAGAAGTTAATAGAGATTACCACCTGAGTGATGTTATTTGAGCCTCCCCAAGAGTCTATCACCATCGAACACAATTCCCATCAGTCTTATTCCAGTTTTATAAGGGGTTATGTAACAAGACCTTAGAACTATTATTACGTGCATTATAGTTTTGTATATGACAAATAATATACATTTATTTTATTATTGTTACTTTGTACATAGTTTTTAAAGAACAAATAGTACTTTTAGTTAATATTCAATTAAGAAATCTATTTTGATGAATTAATGGATTTTTGAATTAAATAATATTTTAATAACATGTTAGACTAAATTAATTTTTATTAAATATAAATGATCAGATAAGTTTTACAAAACAGTTGTGATGTTTATTAAGGTCTGAAAGTTGTTTTGTCAAAACCCATAAATTTTTTATAAATGTCAATTTTTAATTCAAAAGTAGAAATTCAAATATTTAGAAAATTATTTAGATAAAATTGATTTTATTTTTGCAATCACAATGTCAAAATTATCCAAGGTTGAATTTTTCATAATTTTATAAGACAATCTAATTTTTTGGTAAAAATTAAATATCATTAAAATATATAATGTGTTTTATGAAATCATAATGACCTAATAGTGATTTCATAAAATAATATAATTTTTTTCTAAAAATATATGATTTAACATTAAAATAATTTTATTTTAGGTTTGTTTGATTTATTTTATAAGGTTTTAGTCGACCCTCCAAGACTTATAAAACATTTTATCTTTTTAAATTGATTTCCTTGAGATAGTGACTCACTTCCACAAAATCAAGACTAATATTTTAAGAAATTATGCCATTGGAATTGTAAAATAATTTTTTTCCACTCCCCTTTAAAAAACATGGGAAAATCATCATTTATATTGTGTTTTAGATTAGTTTAATGTGTGGTGTCCAAAACCTAAATAATAAATAATTCCCTCTATTTTCTTATATAAGCCAATAGAAGCTCCAACATCATCTTCACTCAAAGGATATGTATCTAGAACAAAATTTTAGTAACTCTCAATAATTCTCCCAAGTCTCCCCGAACTCCCAAGAATCCTCTCTCAAGACTCTCCCATGACTTTTGAATCACACTTCCAAGTAAGGGATTTCATCTTTTATCATTTTTGTCCTCACTTCATTATGTTGTTATACCCTTTTTTTTAATTAAACATTTTGTGGTATGGTTTTTCACATCCCCGATTCTTCCCTAATTATGTTTTAATGATGATATACACCTTTATCTATCATTAATTCCTCCCAGGTACACCCGTTCCAATGCCCAAATTCTGTAATGGATTTCTCTCGGCTCATTTACATTCCAGGAATTATTTTGTATTATGAATCTAAATTTAATTACATATGTTGTAAAATGTATCTATAAGACCTTATTACTTTCCATTTCATGTAGATATGATGAGACACACCTTTCTCTCTCATCAACCATTTTTATGAATTCTTATGACACATCGTTATGCTGCTGAAATTGCACCGCAATTTTCCAAGACAAGATCATTGTGTAATAAAAACCATGACCATTTCGTTATCATGAGTATTCACCATTATGAACATTTTCTATTGATTATAATGTTTCATTTATGAGTTCTACATTCGTTTATTGTGGAATAAATGATGATTTTTAATGAATCTATGTTATATGATCCAGGTGGTACACTTATGCGTGAAATGAAATGATTATGAAAGGCATGCCCAGGTATCTCTCCAATGCATTTGGTAAACATTGGTGTCATGATATGTCAAGTGAAATGAGGGTTTACTCATGATAAATCAAGTACAACGATGTTTTACTCATACTCCATGTGCAATGATCCTTGGATCATGCTAATATCATGTTAAATGATGATGCCACATTTCTATGTTATGATAACCATGCTATATCATGGCTTTACATTCATAATCATCTTTTTATACAATGATATACCTATTACCTAACATGTATTTTATTCATCATATTATGCCTTGTTTACTCCCTTACTAGGCATTATATCTCACTCTTTTCTTATGCATTTCCCCACATTATCCCTTGAAATGTTATGTATGGAAGAATGTGTGTGGTCATGTAAAAGAAGTTTTCAATAAAGATGTGTATTTCATGTTTTAAGTTGTTATGAATTGTTCCTAATCGCTAAAGACATTATCACTATCCATATTTTATGTTGTATCAAGTGAATATTTTATGAAATATATCATGTTTATGTGTGCAATAAATAGAACAGTTGTTGTAGTTGGAATCAATGGATACGTTTAGTTATTTTTGGGATTAAGATTAGAAAACCCTAGTGAAAGCCTTAGGGATAAGACTAAGTATAATAAAAGAATCCAAAAATTTTGGTGGGTATTGATTCAGTGTTTTATTAAGAAAATAAATCTCTATCTGAATATGTGATGGAATAGGTGGCTCTATCACAAATGTATTAAGCGGTTAAACCCAAAAACACTGCTTTGAGCTAGAATCGAATGGAAACTGGTGCACGAAAATCGGCCTTGCAGCACTCTTGGTTACGACACTCTTGGGAGATATGTTTTTTTTAATTTGTAATTATAGTATGAACCATTATTAAGGGAATAAATTAATTTTTCCAAATAATATATGTTCGGAAGTAGATCACAGATAACATATATTGAAACCTATAAATTCATAAGTTAAGGAAATTAATGTAATTTATAAGTCACCTATTTTTGTCTTTGGATTACCCCTTTTGTGTTACCCCTAACTTTTCTTTTATTCTAGCTAATGGCTGGTAATAGGAGGACATGGGCTTACAACTAATGTGTAGATCAATGTGATGACTATTTTAATGAGATAACCAATCTGATGGGAGTGGGAATCATAAAAATTGTCATGATAATCTCTTTTTTAACTAATGTTTTGAATAGAAACATGTGTCAACAAGAACATTCAACATGCCCCCCCCCATTAAATAACAAGTTCAAATCACGAGGTTCCTGAGACTAAGGCCTTCTACTTTAATGGGATCATCTGATCCCTCTACTTCTAAATAATGGATCAAATCCATTGAAAATGTCTTCTCTATACATCAATGTTATGAAAAAGAGAAGGTTTTTATGTTTGTTTATCGTATGGAGGGTGGAGCTAATCAATGGTGGACATTGATCCGAAATAAAAATCCTGGGGAAGAGATTGATTTGTTGGAATAGAAGGATTTCCAGAAAATGTTTTTCGATAAATATTTTCCATGAACCCTTTGACTTAATATTTTAAGAGACATACTTTACATTAAGAAAAAATATGATGAATCCATTAGATCTATGAGTAAAACTTCACAAGGCTTGCATGATACACCTCCAACTTTATCATTACCCCAAAATGCACGGTTGGTAGCTTCTTTGGTGGGATAAAACCTACCTTATGGAAAGACCTAGTGATCTATGACTTCAAGAGCTATGAAGAAATTTTCTGATATTCCCTCAATTTCAAAATCAAGATCTGTAAATCTCAGGGGTATCATAGGGATATGAAGAATAAGGTGAATTTAATTTTGGTGGTCTGATGGATAAATACAATAGTGCAATGAGAATCCAGCACCCCACTTGGAAACAATGCATAATGAAGAACCCCCTGAAATTTCTTGAACAGGATGAGGAAATGCTTTAGGTGTGGAAGAAAAAGGGAACTTGGACATTAAATTTCGACAAGAGAAACCCACCGTTGTGACAAAGGAGTTGAAGAATCCATTAGAACCTCAAGACTTTGTTCATTGCTTCAACTGCAAAGAACCCAGTCACATTAAAAACTAGTTTCCTAATCCAAGTGTTTTCGGAGGCAACCAACAACCTTCAAGGAATCAATGGTGAAATTTTGGCATCACTACCACTGCAATGAACCCCAACAATGAAGTGGTGATAGGTATGCAAGTTATTCATTCAAGAATAGTAAACATACTTTTTTATTCTCATTTTAAAAATTATTTTATATCCCAGATGTTTATTGGAGCAATCCCAACACCACAAAAAATCATAGATGTAAAGATATCGGTGAGAATTGAAAATGGAGAAATCATTGTATCCCATGAATATAACTCCCCCTATAATAATTTATGGAATAAACTTCCTAGAGAACCTCATAATACTCTATTTTGTATAATTTGATGCAATTACTGGCAAGGATTATATTTTCTTATATATAGCCAGAAGGTCCGTGAGACAAGAAAGAGGCATGCTCCCAACAAAATATTATAACAAAAAAAGAAATAAACAGTACAAAGAAGCTCAAATATAGGGACTCTTGCAAAACCGAGAAAATAAGACACCATCCCTGTCCCTGCAGACCAAGGAGTCACAATAGGGAGGTAAGGTAAAAGGCCAACTGGAGCTAGCTTCTTGTAATGGCTCTCTTCGAGAGAACATCAGCGACTTGGTTTGCTTCCCGGTAGACATGAGAGACATCCAAGCAAAGCTGTTCAGCAAGTTTAAGGCAGGAAATCCAGGAGGACATCATTCTCCAGGGAACATTCGGAGACCTATCTTTCAAAATCTTCACAGCAACAGCAGAGTTCGACTCCAGCCAAATTATATGCCAACCATAATGGACAGCATACCTGATCGCATTGATCATCGCCCAAAGTTCTACCTCAATTGCCTGAGCATGTCCAACATAATGGAAGAAATAGCCTTTAACGAAGCCCCGATGAGTTCTGAAGACCCCTCCACAGCCAGTAGGACCTGGTGCGCCAGAGGCTGCCCCATCAAAATTCACCTTCAACCATTCATGGATAGGTGGGATCCATCGGATAAACTTTACCATTCGGGGCTTCCGTTCCCTGCCATGAACACCAAGAGCTCTCAAGAGAACAAAGTAAGATACATCATTATGCATGGAGCCAGTTTGAATTGTCGAGGCAAATATGATGGATCGATGCATCAGTAGAACACCATCTCTGAAAGAGGGCCTGATGTTATTAAACACAATGTTGTTCCGAGATTTCCAGATAAATGAGAAAATCGAGACAACAGACGAGAGGAGCAAGGAATTAACTTGATCGCTAGAACCAGTTTTGAAGGATGACATAAGCAAGGAATCAACAGAGAAAGTATTAAGGGATCAATGGAAAGCCAACTGCACATGCTCCCAAAGCCGAGAAGCAAATTGACAGTGGATGAAGGTGTGAATCAAAGTCTTGTCGCTTCTGAAACAAAACTGGCATACCGAAGAAAGGCTGAAGCCTTTTCGCTGTAGCGTGCTTTGGAGGGGCAACCTGTTTTGCCAAATCCTCCAGAGGAGCAGCAGGTCACTGGGCGGTATAAAAGTCCTTCGTAAGCCTTCAATCCATGCAGGCAGAGCATTAACCAAACCAACCTGCAAGTTATAGAAATCCCGAGAAGAAAAACAACCAGTAAGTGCAGGTTTCCAAACAATGATATCAACATCCACATAAATGTAATCTGCAATTTCTAGCCTAAAATTTTCTGGAATGAGGTTAATAGCTGTCGTATGATCATGTAAATCAGCAATAGACAATTGCACAAGAGATCATGAAACTGAAACATGTTCATTGATGGGAGAGGACAACCATGAAGTACTCTAGCAGTTGAGATGAGAGCCATGACTTACAATCCATTTTGATTGAAACATAAGACTGGAAAAGGAAGACCTTATTGAGGGCTAAACCGAAGATTTGAGGTATAGACACTTACCTTTCTGTAACCTGGAAACAAATCTGTCAATCAAGAATTCCATTGAGAAGTCAGGCTTTGCAATAAGTTTCCAAACAAAGTTCTGGATGAGAGCACTATTAAATACTCTAGTATCCTTAATGCCCATTCCTCCCATCTTGATGGGCTTAATGCACATTTTACATGCAACAGTGACATGTTTTTTCTGCTGGACAGAGCCAGTCCATATAAAATTTCTAATCTGGCCACTAAACTCCTTGAGGAGAGCTGCTGGCCATCTGTAGACAGAGAATGAGTAGAAAAACATAGAGGTAATAACAGAATTAACGAGACAGATTCTCCTAGCCTGGGACATAGCTTTTCCTTTCCAGCTTTCCAGTTGTTTGATGATTTTTAGAGCAATACCCTCAAGATGTGCACGCTTTACCCTTCCCCAAAATAGAGGGATTCCAAGATAATGAAAGGGTAATGTCCCTTTCTTAACCCCAAGCCTTCTTGCAATCCTGCTCTGCTTCAAGTTGCTAATACCTTGACCAAAGACAACAAAGGATTTCTTCCAGCTGATTGCCTGACCTGAAACATCTTCATAATGAGAGAAAATCATCTTAATGGAGGAAATAGTCTTCCTGTCAGCCTCAAAGAAAAGAAGGATGTCATCTGCATAAAAGAGATCTGAAGGAGCAAAATAATTCCTTCCTGCCCTCATTCATTGATAAATCCCACTGTTGACAAGGTCATGTAGGCAGACACTTAAGTAGTCTTCAGCTATCACAAAAATAATCCCAGATAGGGGATCACCTTGCCTGACCCCTCTAGTGCATTTTAGGAAACCCCTAGGGGATCTATTGACAAGAATAGAAAGCCTGGCACTTTTCAAAATAGAAAAAATCAAGCAAATGAACTTCTCTGAAAAACCATGCTTCCTAAGGATATTGAAGATAAAATCCCACCCTATTATATCAAAAGACTTTGAAATGTCAATATTTATAGACATATTACCATTGGAAACCTTACCTTTCATAATATTGACACATTCAGACGTAGTAAACAAGCAGTTTTGAATGTTTCTCCCAGGTACAAAGCCAAACTGATTGTTAGTAATGATGTTTTTAGCCACTTCGCCAAGCTGAATGGCGATAATCTTACTGATTATCTTAGGGATCGTGTTCCCAATGGCTACGGGCCTAAAGTCTTTGATATCCAGGGCATTATCTTTCCTAGGAATTAACGTAATAAAATTGGAATTCATCCCAAATGGCAAGAAGGAGTGATGAAAGAATTATCTGACAGCATTGATAAGATCTGCATGAATAATATCCCAGTAGAACATAAAAAATTTATTTGTGAAGCCATCAGGGCCAGCCACACTCTAAATGTTTAAGGAAAAAAGAGCAGAATGAATTTCCTTTAAAGAAGAAGCTTCAGAAAGTTGTTTATTCTGACTCTCATCAACACTGGAATCAATACGATTTAGAATTCTGCTTGAGCTGCTCCCACCAGATTCAGAATAAAGCTGCTCAAAGTAAGATGTGACAGCATTGACAATTTCATTTTCAGATGTAAAAAAATCATCATCAATTCTTAAGGCCTTGAGAGTCCTACTAGCCTTCTTCTCCCTGTGAAAGCAATGAAACAATCTGGAATTTCTGTCTTCATCCTTGAGCCATTTAACATTCAACTGATTATGATCCAGATTCTACTTTAGGACTAATAGTTTATCCAGGTTGGCAGCAGCTTGAATTTCCTCTGAAGAAGGAGAATCTTGAATCAGATTCATCTGCTAACATCCTAACAGACAAGATTCAGCCTCGTTGATATCTTTTTCAATGCTTGAAAAATAAATTCTACTCCAAGTCTTGAGCCTAGATTTCACAGCATTCAGTTTGTAAGATAATCTGTGAAAAAAACTACCATTCGTATTAGATTCCCAAGCCTCCAAAATATCCTCCCTACAGCCTGGAACAACCAACCAGGCATTGTTGAATTTAAAGGGTAGAGGTGCTGATCTCAGATTAGAAAAGCAAAGATCAATTAGAACGATATTATGATCAGAATGAGTTCTGGGAGGGTCATGCCAGAGATTTCCATCATATCATTCCTTTCATCCAATTAAACAAAGCACCGATCTAATTTTCTAGATTGCCTCCCATTAATAGTGTGCCTAAACCATGTGAACTCCGAACTAGATATGGGAATTTCATGCAACATACAACGATCAATGCAAGAAGAAAAATCCCTAGCTGAAGCCCTACAAAAGTTCTGTCCAGTTTTCTCCTCAGGCCTCAGAATGGAATTGAAATCACCAAGAAGGATCCATCTGGTAGACATACTCTCAGAAATGGTGGTCAGCATGATCCATAAAGATCTCCTTCTAATATATTTATTGAAAGCATAAACAAAGTTTACACACACTGAATTAGAGTGAATACAACAGAAAATGGTTACTGACTGCTGGTCATTTTGAAAAGAGTCAATAGTGACACTATTATGTTTGAGCACCCATAAGGATTCACTATCATTCACCAAATGAGTATTTGAGATAAGGGAATACCCCAAAGCATTCCAATTAAAAGTCATCCTACTTTCAAATTTCAGCCTTGGTTCAGCAATGCCCAGCAACATGGGTTTATTGGTCACAATAAAGTGCTTCAGAGTCCTGACCGTGGGAGAATTCCCAAGACCCTGGCAGTTCCAAAAGCCAATCTTCATTTTTTGGAGGACCTCTGCCTAGTAGAGGGTCCAGTATAACTTGAAGTGAGACATTCCTCAGAATGAGGTTTGCTGTCATCCATTTCAGTGTTGAAAACCTTCTCATCCATGGAGGCTTCAGAATTGTCATCAGAAAGGGTACTGAACCTATTCCCAGATTCAATAGGAATAGTGAGAGTATGGGGTAGCTTCCTTTTAGCAACCTGAGATGGATGAGTTTGTGAAAACTCTCCTGCTGCCTCAGTAGGGAGGCATGCCAACACATCTTCTTGGGGTCCCATAACTACCGGGTTATTGACCTGGAAGCCAGGAGCCTCAACAGTGGGTAATGGATGTCTTTCCAGACTCTCATTGGACCTCAGAAGGGGATCCTTAGGGACCATCTGAAGAGTCTGGACTTCCTCACGTGTTATAACCTCATCATGTGAGCTTCCCTTACTGGGATCAGGAAATTCCGGTTCAGAATCAACCTCAAAATCATGTTTATCCTCTACAATGGTGTACACCTTGTCCTTATCAGTAGCAGGTTTAGCAACAGTTTCCAAAGGGGAATCATCTGCATTACAGCTAGTCTTCACAGGTCCCTTTTCATTCTCAGACTGTCTGGAATCATCAACATCCTATTCAGGACCCACCTCAAAGTCATGTCTATCCTCTGCATTCTCAGTAATGGGCACATCAGCAGCAGCAGCATCAACAGTATCCGAAGGTCCAGCAACAATCACATTTCCAGGCTGATTAGGTTGATTAAACTTCTCAACAAGGGAATGTGAATTACTGTCAGCCCTCAGGGCTCCATTTTTATTTGTCCTTTTTGGACAATTTACAGAATCATGTCCTCTAATGTTACAATTAGAGCAGATTTTGTTAAAGTTGAAATCAGATAGAATATGACTATTTTGATTGAATTTGATGAAGTGTTTCCTGGGAAATTTCCTAGTCTTCCTCTTAGAAGAGTGGTTGAATTCTCAATTTATCATATACTTCGGGCATTGAAAATATCCAAGACTCCATATAAAAAAGATGTTGTGGGGCTTGAGGAGATGAAGAAACAACTATAGGAGAATCTGGATAAAGGGTTTATATGCCCATGTTCATTCCCCTGGGGTGCACCAGTCCTATTCATTAAGAAGAAGGATGGGTCAATGCGCATTTTCAGTGATTATCGTGGTCTCAAAAAAATCATGACAAAGAACAAGTATCTTATTCCATGAGTTTATTACTTGTTCAATATAATATGTAGAGTACAATACATATTCAAGGTGGATCTGTAGTCGGGATATTACCATTTATGGGTGAAGCTAGATGATATCCCCAAGACTGTTTTTCGTAGAATGTGTGGGTACTATGTATTCATAGTGATTCCTTTCAAACCCACTAATTCTACAGAAATATTCATGTATATGATGAATAGATTCCGTATATATTTCCTCAAAAAAATTTCTAGTATTTATAGATGATATTATAATATACTCTAAAACCAAAGAGGAGAATGATGAGCATCTAATCACTATACTAGAGACCTTGCAAAAATAGAATCTATATGAAAAGTAAAGATGGTGTGAGCTCTGGTTGAAGGAGGTCTCTTTATTGGGTCATATCACCATAAGCAATGGGATATCTATGGATCTATCCAAGATAGAAACAATTGAGGAATGGACAAATCAATGACTGATATCCGTAGCTTCTGGGGGTTAGCTAGATATTATCACCGATTTGGGAGAAATTTATCCTGATTGTCAAAGCCTCTTACCAAGATAACTCAGAAGGGAGTCAAGTTTTCTTGGAGTGATGAATGTGAAGAAAGATTCAATGAGTTAAAATGGAGGCTTATCATTGCGCCCTTCCTCACACTTCCCACTAGTGGAGAAGATTTTGTTGTATTTAGTGATGCTGCTAAGAAGGCCATGGGATGTGTGTTGATGCAAAATTACAAAGTCATTGCCTATAGATCAAGGAAATTGAATGTTAATGAGCAAAAAAATCCAACACAAGATCTTTAGATGGCTATAGTAATATTTTCTTTGATAATTCTGTGACATTACCTATTTGGGGAGAAGTGTGAAATATATACAAACCATAAAAGACTCAAATATATATTCACTTAGAAAGAGTTGAACATGTGCCCAAACAATATGGTTAGAGTTGATCAAAGACTATGACTACTCAACCCATTACCACCCTGAGAAAGCGAATAAGGTTTTAGATGCTCTATGTAGAAAGGACCCAACAATTCTATCATTGATGAGAATTGAAAATGATACAATCTTTATAGATTTGATAAAGATGGACAGGGGAATCATAAATAAGGGAACATCGTCAATACTTTCATAGATGATTGCTCAACTACCTATTTTGGAAATGTTAAAGGATGCTCAAAAGGATGATGTGGTAATTCCGGAGATAGTGGAAACAATCAAAAAAGTTAAATCATCAGAGTTCAATTTTAATGAAGAAGGAATTGGGATATTTGGGTCAATACTTTGTGTTCCATTAAATATGGAGTTAAAGAAAGTACTTTTGGATGATTCACATAGTTCGAATTCATCCATTCACCAAGGACACACAAAGATGTATCGAGATATCTGAGAGCTTTAATGGTGGGATACATGAAGAAAGTGATTGCTGAGTATACAGCATAGAGCCTAGCATGTCAGCATGTAAAGGTTGAGAGTCATAATTCTAAGGGGATGATGCAACCATTACCCATACCTGCATGGAAATGGGAGAACATCACCATGGTCTTTTTCATGGACTTCCAACAAATTACAAAGGAAACAATGCTATCTGGGTTGTTGTGGATCATCTTACAAAGACTGCACACTTCATTGCAATTCAAGAGGATTTTTCATTGGATCTATTGGCATGGATATATATCAGAGAAGTGGTAAGTCCTCATGGAGTACCACTATCTATTTTATCCGATAGAGATCCAAGACTCACCTCTATGTTTTGTAAGAGTCTTCAACATGCTCTGGATTTTAAGATGAACATCAGTACGGTTTATCATCCTCAAACTGATGTCCAGTTTGAGCAGACTATCCAAACACATGAGGACATGTTGAGGGAATTCTCAATGGAATTCAAAGGTGTATGGGATCAACAACATCCTATGGGTGAGTTCTCTTACAATAACAGTTTCCACTCAAGCATCCAAATGGCTCCTTATGAATCCCTTTATTGGAAGAGGTGTAAAACACCAGCATGTTGGGATAAATTTGGGGAGTGAAAACTCTTAGGTCTATAAATGGTTTAATAAATGGTATATAATGTTAAGACCATACATAGACTCATTAAATTTCCTCAAAGATGACAAAAGAGCTATGCTGGTATTTGTCGATGAGACCTAGGGTTTGATGTCAGAGACATGGTATTCCTCTACATATCACCATGGAAGAGAGTTATGATATTTGGGAGGAATGGAAAGTTTAGTCCAAGTTATATCATCCCTTTATGAGATACTTGATCACATTGTATTAGAAGACTATCAACGATAACTCCCACTGAACCAATATCAAGTACAATATGTATTCCATATATAACTCTTGAGGAAGTACATACCTGACCCATTGCATGTACTCTATTCAGAGGTGGTTCCATTGGAGAATGACCTCCCCTGTGAAGAGAACTCATTGAAGATCTTAGATCGTAGTGAAAAGGTTTTACGAAATAATAAAATTCATCTCATCATGGTGTTGTGGAGAAACCACAAGTTTGAAGTGGAAATGTGGGAATCAGAGAAAGTGATGAAGCAGAGTTACCCTCATATAGTTTAGTATGGGAAAATGAAACTTTGAGGGTGAAATTTCATAAGGGGTAAAGATTGTGACAACCCAAACTTTTATTATTGAAAATTTCTCTTGATCTAAATAAATGTTTTATTTTGTAAAATTTTTATATAAAATATTCACCTCTCTGGTTTTATGTTTTTGGATTTCAAAATAAAATTAAGAATTGTTAACAAAAAAAATATAGCCATTTAACTATGATCACATGATTAGTATAAATATAAGGCTTTTACAAATCCAATTTACTCAGACAAAGGAAGCGATGGCCTCATCCAGTATAATTACTGTATAGAAACCCCATTTTTTCAGAGATTAGAATGTAGGTAGTATCACTGGGATTCTATCTTGTCCAAGTCCAAGCCGAGCTTCAACATGTTAAACTTGAGTGGAACCACCTATGCTAGAAGTGGAAGTCAATAGATATTACCACCCGATTGATGTTATTTGAGCCTCCCCAAGAGTCCATCACCATTGCACACCATTCCTGTCAGTCTTATTCAGGTGTTATAAGGGGTTATGTAACAAGACCATAGAACTATTATTACATGCATTATATTTTTGTATATGATAAATAATATACATTTATTTTATTATTGTTACTTTTTAAATAGTTTTTAAAGCAGAAATAGTACATTTAGTTAATATTTAATTAAGAAATGTATTTTGATGAATTAATTGTTTTTTATACTAAATAATATTTTAATAAAATATTACTACTAAATTAATTTTTATTATATATAAATGATCATATAATTTTTTTGAATACAATTGTGGTTTTTATTAATGTTTGAAAGTTGTTTGGTCAAAACCCATGAATTTTTGATAAATGCCAGTTTTAATTTTAAAAGAAAAAAATCACATATTTAGAAAATTATATAGATATAATTAATATTATTTTTGTAATCAAGATTTATAAATTATCCAATGGTGAATTTTTAATAATTTTCTGAGATAGTCGAATTTTGGGGTAAAAATTAAATACTGTTTAAATATATAATATGTTTCATGACATTAAAATGGCTCAATAGTGATGTAATAAAATACTATAATAATTATGTTAGGCCAATATATGTTTTAAAATTAAAATAATGTATTTATAAGTTTTTTTATTTATTTTACAAAGCTTTATTGGACCCTCCAAGACTTATACATCATTTTAACTTTTTAAATTGATTACCTTGAAAGTGTGACTCGCCTCCAAAAAACCAAGCCTAATATTTTAATAAGTTCTTCCATTATAATTATAAAATATTGGCTCCAAATCACCTTTTTAAAAATCCATTTGCAAAAACAATGGGTTGGTTTGTGGTTTTGATTAGTTTAATGTGTCCTGTCCAAAACCCAAATAATAAATAATTCTCTCTCTTTTCTTATATAAACCCACACAAGCTCCCACTTCCTCTTCACTGGAAGAATTAGGATCATGACAAACCTATTCCCTACTCTATATAGAATCCTCCCAATATTCCACAAGATCCAAAGAATCCTCTCTCAGTCCTATCCCAATCTTTTGGGATCACACTTCCTTGTAAGGGATTTCTTCCATTCTCATTTTTTCCAAAATTTCATTATGTTGTTATACCATTTTGTTTTCAATTAGAAACATTGGGTTATTATTTTACACCTCCCCCATACTGCCCAACGTATGTTTTGAGGATGATATACCCCTTTATCTCTCATTAATTTCTCTGATGTACTCCCATTACCATGCCAAAATTCTGTAATGGATTTCTCTCAGCTCATTTTCATTCAAACAATTCTTTTATATTACGAATCTAAATTATATTATGTATTGGGACATGTATCTATATAACCCGCTTAATTTAAATTTAATGTACATATTATGAGACACCCCTTTATATCTCATCAATAATTTTTATGAATTCATAAGAAATGTCGTTATGCTGCTGAAATTACACCGCGATTTTTCAAACCAAAGTCATTGTGTAGTGAATACCATGCACAGTTCTCTATTAAGGGTATTCACCTTTATACACATTTTCTTTTGATTATATAGTTTCATGTTTTAATTCCATATTCCTTTATCATTTAATAAATTATTATTTTTAATTAATCCACGTTATATGATCCATGTCGCACACTTATGCATGAAATGAAATGATTAAGAAGGGTGCCCCCTGATAACACTCCAATGCATTGGGTAAAGATTTATATCATGATACCTCAAGTGAAATTAGGGTTTACTCATGTTAATTCAAGTGAAATGAGGATTTACTCATTATACATGTGCATTGAACATTGGATCATGCTAATATCATGTTAAATGTTGATGCCACATTTCCATGTAATGAGAATAAAGCTATATCATGACTTTATGTCAATATTTATCTTATGCTACATTGATATGCATATTCCTTAAGATGTATTATATTATTCATGTTATTCATTGTTTACTCCCTTACTGTTCTTTAAAGCTCACAATTTTCTTATGCATGTTCTCAGGTTATCCTATTAAATGCTATGTACGAAGGAATGTATATGGTCATGTTAAAGATGTTTGCAATAAAGATGTGTATTTCAAGATTTAAGTTGGTATGTATTATTCTTAAGCAACAACGACAATAGACCTATCAATATTCTATGTATTATAAAGTGAATATTTTATGTAATAAATCATGTATAAGTGTGTAATAAAGAGCAGGGTTGTTATACAGACAAAAACATATTGTTTTTATAAAATTAAAAAAAAATCATAGTACGATATCATATGACTAGATAAAATTATAAAAATACCTATAATAATGAATGAAAAGACTTAATTAAAATACAAAAATTGAGGGATCACATATCACCAAAAAACTATTTGGTAAAGGGAATAATATATTAAGAGACAGGGAAATAGCGTTCAAAAACATATATTTGATCCATAAGATCATACAACTAATTCAGCAAATATTCATTCAATCATTAAAATAAATTCATTATTTATTTGTGAAAAACCCAAATTTCAAATACCAAAATACCTAAAACATTCAAAATATTATAGTTGTGAAATGAAATTTATGATAGCCAAATCATACATTAAAATAAAAAATCACACATTATTTCCAAACATTCTTGGATGGTGTACATTGCTTGAAAAACTATGCACCTAATCACTTAAACCATAATTGCTTTAAAAAAAGTTCACATGATCATCCCACATAGATACTCAAACCATGCACATTATTTTTCATAAAATGGTGGATAATTTTCATTCATTCACGTTTTTCTGATATTTATGGGGTAACTAGGATTCTAACCAAGTTCATCTATTTTCCATATGATAAACAAAAATTTTTAACATGGAATGTCCCAAAATTAAAAAGGTAATGAACATTATTGACTTATTGAATTTTAATTATCTCCACCATAGTAATTTTCATCTTCAAAAGTTCACTAGGACCCATTATCCTCGAAAACATCTGAAATTTTTTATTTAATATGAACCACTCTTTCTGAAATATCTTCATGGATCATCCCATTCCACCAAAACACCCAAACTAATGGATTAATCAATCAATTTGGAATACTCTTTCAATAATTCTCAACCGGAATCATTCTCCCAACATAATAAATATTGGGTTTGAACTATATTATTTCCCACCACAAGGAATGAGTTGTGTTTTCTTTATAAATAAATAATAGATAAACTTGTAAATCACTATTTATGATTTTATATTTTTTTAGAAACTCTGAAAGATGAGTCACTAAACCAATCCAATTTTTGATGTCTAGGTTTTCCACATAGCATGGAAATAACAAGCTTTATTTCATAAACTATTTTTGGACATATCTTGAAAAATATATTAAAACACATGATATAGAACAGTAAATCTAAAAAACGCAATGATGATTGATGTCTGAATTTTATTGATAATTAGATAAGAAAATTATTTCTCAATTTATTTAATTTGATATATTGTCTCATAAACTAAACATTGTCACATAATATTCCTATAACTAGTTTAATTATAGCACAGTTGAAATAGATATCATTGAACATAAATTTATTAAATTGGTTATTTAATGATTAATGATTAATATGTATTGTTATTTTTATTTTACACCAATTAATGTTCATACTCCCATTACATATAAAATAAAGTACATAATTTGGAATCCTATCAAACAAAACCTAAAAACAATACTCTATATATGCATAAATTTGATGATAATACACTATAGTTATCTCCAATTAGGTCTGCAAAGCATAATGGATCCCCATTCAAAAACTAAAGGTAAAACATGTATCTCAATCCATGATAATATATTTTAAAATTCTATAAATTCTAATGATTTCCTTTATATATTGTTTTTCAGGACAACTGACTACTATAATATTGATATACAACCAAAGTCTAAAATCCATAACTAGAATGAATATTTACATAGGTGCAATAATTATATTTTTTATATAGACTATGGACATATCCAGCTTGATTTCCCCCCCTATGGACAAGGTCTTGGTGAACTGTGGCTATATATCTAAGAAAACCTATAGTTCTCCAATTTTTAAAACATATTAAATTATAAATATAAAATATAATAAATTATATATATATAGGTGTATATATAAATATATTTAGTCTTATTTTAGTGGTGTAATGTTATAGAAAATATAGATTTGTTTGTGGGATTATGCCTCTGTAGATTGGATTTTAAAAAGAAATGAAATTCCATGAGTGCGGTTGCAAACCATGGTCTTAGCCCTCTATTTCAATAGTCTCGACCCATGGAAGTATCATCCCTATGGCCATAGTAACAAGTGTACAATGTAAATGGATTATGAAAATGTAAATAACATTCATTGGATAAAGAACCATATCCATAGGTTAAAAATATGATCCCATGGCCAATTCCCAAGATTTTGGCCTATGGAAATACACACATTTTAAAGTAGTGAATGACAAAAAAATATCAAATGTAGGAAAGAAATAAACTAAATTTTTGAAATTACCAATTATATTGAAATTAAAGTCATGCTTCTATAGTGTAATTAAAAACCCAACAACAAAATCGATACGAATATCATTTTGTTTCAATGTTAAATCATGAATGTGTTTTAACAACCATACCAGTCATCAATTCTCCAATGTTAGCAATTGAAAAACTAGATAATATGAAAAATTAATCAAATAATTCTACATACCTGGAAACTAAAATAGGTCTAGTATTTCATGATAAATGTTGAAACAGTAGGATACAGAACGCAACAAGGATTGAGATTTTTTTAATATACTTCTAAACACCATGGGAATGACTCTTTATCCAATGAAATAAAATATAAAATTTCTCAACACTGACTATCACGAAATTCTTTCCCATTCATTTACGGAAACCCACATCCTCATAAATATATTATCATGAAATTTAATTTCTCTCATCATCCCTGTTAACCTATACATCACACTATTTTTAGAGATAAGAACATCATATGTCATTTCATTCACCTCCAGGATAAATTCGACTAATATTCTCATAATCAACCACTACAAACACACATTAATTACTTCATGAGTATGAGTTTTTCTTATTAATGAATCCACCACCACATATCCATTTTCAAGTGTATACATGATTATAAAATCAAAAGTATAAAATAATTATTACCACATACACTTTCTCATATTGATATTGCAATGGGAAAAAATATACCTCAAACTCTTTATATTTTTATATTTAACGAATTTCTCATAAAAACATAATTAAATACTACTATTGAAATAATATTCCACAATAATTAACTCCAATTCATGGTTATAGAAAATATTCCCATTGATTTTTAGTGACCTAGACCCATACACCATACAGTTTTGTTATTACATTGAGACATATTATATTCTTAATTAACATTTTTTAAAGTAAACTATCTACATGGTTGGGGTATGTGATGTAATTACCTATATTTTTTTTAGCAAATTCGATAAATTAAGAACATGAAAAATAATTTACTAAACCATTAAAGGATAGTGTAGAAATTGTTTATTTGAGATTAATTCCATGAGGACTAGATTAGAGAATAATTTACTTTAACATCATAGACCTTACATATATGATAAAAATAATCTAACACTACATACATGTGTGTTGGGGAAGAATGGATGGAGAGGAAAAAAATACACCAATGTTATTATTTATCAGTTCATGACCTAATAGTATGAAGGACTTTAATTTGTTCTTATTTTCTATAGAATTGGGTCCTAGCAATCCCATTTGTCTAGTTGACTAATCTTTCTCTCATAAACAACCATTTTATTATTTTTAGTTTCTTCCATTAGTTATTGAGAAAGGTAACTCAAAACATTTTTTGAACATAAAACCTTTCCAACCAGACTGCCATGGATAATGTAGTGTAATAATAACCCATTATGGAACACTAAATTGTAAATTCTATAATGGTAATGTAAAAAAGTAATGAAAATTGAATTAAAGAATTAAAAGAAAATGTGAAACCAAAATTCAAAAAAAAATAAAAAGACATCAAAATAAATTGCAATGTTCTCCGAACACAACAAATCATGGACAAAAGAAATCACCATATCGTGCTAGCCATATGAGGTTGAGAAAACAAGAAAAAATTAATTCATATAGAAAGGGAGAAACAACATTCAATATTAAGTCCCTACTTTTTAAAACATAAAACATTCATTAATTGGAAAAATATTTAATAATATAGAGGATCGTTAGAGGTTTAAATTATTAAAAGTTACGAATATAATACCTGAAAACATAAAACTGATTCTAATTAATTTAAAATGATTTCCTAGTGATTCAACTTATGGTACTTTTACTACAACTTTTATCCTAGGTAAACAAATCAAAATAATGGGGAGAGCATAAATCCCATTACGAAAAAAAACAAAAGAAATATTTTGAAGGTGGTCTTAATCAATAAAAATAGACCCGAACCATAATATCATGAAACATATTTTAAGATAATTATCATTAATTATAACATGGAAATTTTTCTAAAATATAAAAAATAAAAAATTCTTAATTATATCACCAACATTTATCACTAAGGTGTCGCAAAATAGAACTAACCAGGATTATACCAATGTTATCATAAAATATATCAACTATAGAGACTTATATTTTTACTATAACATTGGAAAACTATCAAGGATAACCATTTTTTTACATAATTCATGTGATCAACATAGATCATAATAAATTATTTTAGAAATAATATATAGAGAATAAGGAACTGATTTCATATAAAATCATTTAGTGCATATGTAATTAATTTATTAACATCTAATCATTTTAAAATAATGAGAAGGGAATTTAGGTTTGATGAAATTAAATACCCTAAAAATAAATTCTTTTTATATAAATGTGAATAGCCTTGGATAGTTATGGGGTTTGGGTACTCATAATATATGAATATTTTAGGTAAATTAGCAAAATTCAAGAAATTAATTTGGCAGCATGCTGGGTATGAAATGTTGATTAACTTAAGGGAGGAAGTAGTGGGAAAAAAGGTATCCCATTTACAAAAAAAAAATTATTTTTGAAGTAGTGGGATATTAAAAAAGTGTATAAAATGAATTTGATTCAATATTTATAAGACATTTCACAAAACAGTTGAATAAAAATGAATGAAAGGAGAGTTCCCTTACATTTAAGAGTTACTACCTAGAAGTTGAGGATGAAACCTTCAAACTTCAAATAAAAATTTTTGGGACTCAATTGAATGAAAAATGAATTGAGTATTTGTGGATAATGGATTCAGAGTTTAGTGAAATGGTGGTATTGGGGCATATATATTGTAAAATTAGAGGAATGAATTAATAATTTCTCAATATATGTCTTGTCATTCATGGTTGGGGAAAATGAAAAACCATTTACAAGACCATTGTTTTTTCACATGGTTTTAAAAGTTTATGTCATTTTTTGTAATTTAATATTGTATTATATAATAAATCAATTTTATAATATTACTTTTTGCATAAAAAATTAAATTTTCCATAAAATATTGTTTTAAAAATATTATTTTAAATTTTAAACATTGGACGTTCAATTATGTGTGGGGAAATTTATTTTAATCTATTAAAATATGTCATATTAATATAAGATTCTATTATTACCCTAAAATCATTTATCCTAGTTATTATATTGATTTTAGTATTTTAGATTTCATAATTCATGCCTTATATTATACAATATTTTATATTTTTTTAATATTAACATTCTTTGAAAATTATGAAAAATTCCATATTAGCTATGTTCAATGTGACAATTTCAAAAATGGAATCCATTTCATTAAGGAAATTTTATATCTATGAAAAATTTAATTTTTAACTCTAAAATTAATATTTATTGAAACCACCAATATGTATTATAAAATAAAATTTCAATCTCAAAGATAAAATATAAAAATATTGTATAAATAAATGTTTTCATTTTAAATACATTATAATTCTTTTCCAGATATACATTTTTATTAAAAGTAAATTTATATAATTTCCAAATAACATGATGTTATAATATCATTGCATATAAATATAATTTTTCATGTTATCTGATAATATGCATTTTATATTATGGAGTAACACTAAATAAGATGTCTCGGTCAATAAAACTATTATTTAATTTCATAAATAGTAACACTATAATACTATTAAGGCCCAGATTCAAAACCACTTAATTCAGAAGAATTGGTTGTATGGGTAAGGTGTGTGGTAGTGGTCGTTTAATTTGGTGGTTCTATTAAAAATTATTTTTTGGTGATCTACATTATTTGGAACTTCTTTTATAAGATATTTTGTTTGTGCCTTGTTTATTGAATATCTTATTGGGAATAATGAGATGTAAGCCCCAATGATGTTACCTCCTTCAATCACTCTAATAAATGAACATCATAAGCTATGATTCTACTATATGAGGCCATCTTGTATTCATTCTAAATTCAATTAACTCTTATCATTATCATTAATATGATCTATCCACAATCTCATTTTATAATGGCTACCTTACTAATTTTCATAATGAAAAATGATCACATCAACCAATGGTCATGTTTATCAATGGTTAAGTAATTATAATGTAATGGTTATAACATGATAGTCACATTTCATATTACATATTATATAAAAACAACTGAAAATAAAAATTTACTATCTCACTCCAAAAATCATAAAATTTACATGAGAATTTCTATCATATTCCTAACATCAATTTCTCTTTTAACATTTTTCTTACCATGAGTAATCAGCCTGGTATAGTTTGATCATATAGAGTATACCATTTTCACCTTGTTATTTTTTTTATTTTACACCAACTTACTTGACTTAACTATAGTAATTTTTTTTATTTAAAGATATGAAATATTATTCATTATAAAAGTATTTTTATTTAATTCCATTGTGAAATATAATAAAATAGTCATTATAAAAAATAACTGTTCTTTTCTAAATCAAGGAACTTTCATGTTGTTGCATTCTCCCCCATCCCCATAAGAAATTTATTCATAAAAATTTGTGTCCTACATAAAAATGAGTGTATTTTCCCTCTATTTCTTCTTCAGGTTCCCAAATTTCTTCTTTAGACTATTCATCTCTCTACAGTAATTTCACAAGTCATGTTTTACTATTCCTCATCATATGTTAGATTTTCCTAGGAATTTTTATCAGTTACACTTCATTTAAAAAGTCATGTTTCTATTACACAACATTAATATCAAGTATATTTTTCTGGTTATACATATTAATTGCTAGTAGAGACATGTAGAAGAGATTATAGAAATAGGAAAGATTCTTTAGTAATAAAAATTCATAAGCAGCTACAGTAACATCTTCCAAAATCCCAAATTTTTTAATGTACCTTTGAATTAGTTCATCCTCATTTCCAAATTTCATAAATAATTTAAATAGTTATATATTAAAAAATATATGATCCCAAATATGAAATTATATTTTATTCCATTTGTTATCACCATAACAATTCTATTGACTCTGAGAAGCAATGATGTGTTCTTAAATCACCTTTATCTTTTCTATAGTCTCCATCATAATCACATTTACTAATAATTTCCTTTCTCTAACATCATATAAATATGTGGGAGGTGTGTAACTTTTTACTTATATATCTTTAAAAGGATATAATTTGATACTCTATTTGAAATTATTATTATTGGAGAATTCAAAATTTTGAATATGAATTTCCCAACTCCATTGAATATGAAGTGGTATTGCACTTATCATGACTTCCAATGTTTGAATTGTTCACTCAGAGTACCTATAAGTTTAAGAATGATTGTATGTCATCATTATTACTTATGTATTCAATTATATTAGGAATTATCCTCCAGAAAATAAAATAAAATTATTTATCACTGTTAAAAATAATTTATAGTGGTACTCCATTGAGTTTAACTAATTCTTCATTATAAGGGTAATATATGATCTCTTGGGATAAAGCCTTTATTATGGAGATAAATGGGTATACATTGTCAACCTATCAATAATTACTGATATAGAATTTATTTCCACATATTTCAAAAGTAGTCTAGTGAAAAAGTACATAATTATTTCTTCCAACTTACATACATGTATGAGTTGTGGTAGAAATACCTCTTTGGGAAGTTGTTTCTCTACCTTCACTTGTTGACAAACTAATCACATTGCAGTGTACTCCACTGTATCCATTTTCATATTATCCCATTGATAAATACCAAGAATGTACCTATACATTTTAGGGATTTTAGGATTTATAAAGAATGTAGATCTATGAGGTTAGTCAATTATCTACATCTTTGTCTATAGAATAGATGTGATACATAGTCATTTACAAAATTTTAGTATATCTTCTTTTTCAATATTTAATTCTGAAATCATAAAATTTTTTCATATCCTTGATATTATCTTACATCAAAGGATAATCTCTTTGATCTTATTTGATTGTATATAGTAATTATGGTTTACAAAGTATTTGGGATCAGATTGATTGTCCCTTAACTAAGGATTCCAAGGTAAACCCATACTAGGTCTTTGAATAGTGTATCTCCTAAAATAATAATCATCAAAATAACACTACGATAGTTTCTACTAAATAAATATGTGACATTTTTTCTCTTTATTTGTAATAATTAATTGAATTATAATAGTATTTATTAAACTCCAATCATATATTTTTCTCCTGTTCAATTAATTTTGGATGAATATATACTTCAAACATTTGTGGTATTTTATATATAAAATATTTTCTAGAAAATATATTGTCTCAATATCATTATAGAGAAAAAATATATATAGTTCTTTCTAGGTCACGAGTAGGATAATAATGCCCATGAGTATATAACTATCAAGATTAAAAGGTGGTCACCTCTTCATTTGGAATAATAACACATGAATTACATTTCAAATAAGTATCACTATTGATAAAAAACACATCTTTGACATAGGGTGGATTTATCATAGAGTCACTAACCAAATAATTCTTTTGTTTTTAGAAACAATCATCAGACAAAATTTTTTAAACAAATGTATCTTATTTTTTTGTCAAATTGGTTAGTGGAGTATAATTACATGAAACATTTTTCACAAACCATATAATATAACCCTATATAATATATGAAAATAAGAAACCCAATAACCATTATTGGATTAGGCCACTACTCTATTGAATTTCTCTTGGTAGGATCAATATAGATTCAATCACAATTTACAATTTTACCTCAGAGTTTAAATTTATTAACTAGAAAACACTCTTACAAAATTTTCCAAAACAATTTTATCCTCCACCTAAGTCCATAATGTTACCATTATATAATATTCAAAATCCTCATGACTTCTGGAATATATTAGAATATCATTAATAAAAAACATCATACATTTATTAAGATAGGTTTTTAAAACTCTATTGATCGCATCCATAAATATAGATTTATAATTAGTCAACAAAAAGGGAATAACAGTTAACTCATAATGGATATATATTTTTAAGAATGAAATTTTGGGGATACAATATTTCTTCACACTCAAATGATAATATCTTGATTGGAGGTCAATCGTGGAGAGGCCTTAATCCCCATGAAGTGGGTCAAATATATAATCCACCATCAATAGAGGGTATTTGTACTTTATTGTGATCACATTAAGTTCTATATAGTTGACTTGTATCCAAATTGAGCAATAATTCTTTTTCAAAAGGATGAAAAGTGAACTCAAAGTATACACACTTGGAAAAACATAACTTTTTTCTAATGATTATTTTGTTTGATTCTATAATTCTTCTAACTCAAGATATTTCATTCTATATGAGTTCATTGATATTGTAATGGATCTAGGTATGATTTCATTGTAGAACTAAACCTCACCTTTTAGAGGAGGTATAGATATCTACTTGAAAACTAAATCAATGTCTTATTGAATAATTATGACATTTTCAATCTATATACTTTCATTTTAGTGTCCCCCTCACTTATCATCTCCAAAAAGTTTGTTATTGTAAGTGACTCTAGAAAAACCTCATTCTAGGATGTCTATAATTCGAAAATTTCTCTAGGTGTCAACCAATTTCTAACAAAATTTACTTTTATCTATCTTTTATCTTTGAAAAATAATTTGAGATCCAATCCTTCCCCATAATAATTTAAAAATCCACCATTGGAATGAAAATAAGATTGGTGATGAGATTTTACACACCAAAGATGATACTAGGGGGTTCACACAGCTTTGTATATTATATAATCCCTATATGTGTATTAAATGATAACTGTACATCTACGATTTTAGCATTAAAATCTACATTAATTGAAAAAATTGATGAAAAAAAGAAATCATTAAATTCTAAGCACAATAATGGATTTTATGAGTTTAATATCATAATGATTGTTCCTACCATCACATAATTTTAATACAATAATTCAGCCATCATGATTGTAAATGAAATACCTTACTCTCATGTTTTATGATAAGGATGACGGTGGTTACACTCCATTATCATCATGTTTGGACATTGATTTAAACATTTCCAAATATCTATATAATTGAATCCTTGATCTTCATTTTTTGATTGTTATAACTTCCCATTTTCATTTTCATTGAGTTGTGGAGGTTTCACATAACATAGTTGTTTCAAGTTATATGGTTATCTCGTAAATAGTAGTTTTACAATCCGCATCAATTCATGTAATTCCCAAGATACTTAATTAAACACTTTTTTCATTGTCTGTATTTTCAATTTCATTTCTTCTCTTCAATAATCAAAAGTTTTCAATGTGCTTTTCTCCATTCCTCTCACCTTTTAATTAGGCCATTGAAACTTCTTTATCTACCCTAACTCCATTTCATCCTTGATAGAGTTTCTCACAATATCCTCATTGTTTTAATCTTATTTATTTTTTATATCCCTCCATATATGTGATCTTAATCCACAAAATAACCTATAAACCATTCCAATGGGATCCATAACAAAGATAGTGGTGTATCAAGAAATTATTTTAATGTTCATTTCATACCTTCCAAATAATTTATATCCTTCTAATTTCTCTCTATTAATTCCTTATCTTTTTCCTCAATGTAGAAGGAAAATATATGTAGGAAATGATTCTACTAAACTCTTTTCATTATAAAGAATTAATCTCACCTCTTGGATTTTTTTTCTTTAGTAGTTTCCATCAATGTTAAGCTTCTCCATTTAAGTGGTAAACATCCATGTTTTATTTTCTTAACTTTGAAAAATGAGGTATAGAAAATATATTTTATATATAATAAATCCATTATTCTTCAATTAATTGATATATTGATCCACTAAATGAATGTGTTTGTTATTGCATCAAATACTCTACTATAAATTGTTCCCTATTATGAGAATATGGTTAATGAACATGATTTAGGTAATTTTTCAAAACCTAGTATTGTTGATTCATAATATTCATGATGTTTATCATTCTGGCATCCATCATGTGAGGAAGCCTTTTAGTGAATTTTGTATTACACACTTCATTTATGTGGAACATCATATTTCAAAAAATAAATAAATATGAAAACCTTTTTAGGAAATTTTTAATTTTTTGAATCATTTAATATAATGGGATTTTATTTATATAATCAAATGGCTTTGATGAGGTTATTATTTAATCTTCACTAATTAAAATTATATTTTCTATACATCATTCATAAACATTCATAAAAATAATGTGATTAATCAAAAATATCCCTCTAAGAGTGTAAAAAAGGTGTACCACAAGGAATATTTTTCATACACTAGTTGAAGAACATGTCAATACCCAATGGTCCTTTTTATGGTTACTACCATTAGGTAAAACTGTGCTTTAGAAATACAAACATATTATTTTCAGATATGGAATTAATTTTTGGGAAACCTCTAACATTAAACTTTACTAAAATTTTAGGATGTTTTACAATATTTAAACCAATTCATAGGGTTCTTAATAGACTTTTATAGAAAATATTTTCTAAAAAAACTATACATTTAATTGATACAATTTATAGAATCCCTTATTTTAATAAATAAAAATTTCATTATATAGTACATAATTTAATAATATAGAATATATTTTGAAGTTTATTTTCATGGAAATATGAAAGGTAACACATGAACACATGTTTATTATAATCCACATAAAAGGTATACAAATAGATTCATCCATGGTTACTTTTACTGTATCTTATATCCATAGTAAGCACATAATTAAATGGTGAGCATTGTCCGAGTAAGGTAATAATGAAAGGAAATATAGAGCATGTGGTCATGGGGAATAAAAATAGGTTGTGATCATAAGAATACAAGGCATATCATAATAGAATGAACATGAGTCATATCATGGAAATGATCCTATAATATAAGAATTAGACATTCATAAGAAAGTCACCATGTTATATCACAAAGTTGTTAGAAAATATAATTTCCAAGTTTATTCACCAAGGTGTCATACATCATATCATCTCTAGAGACTAACATTTTTCACAATGAAATAGATAACTATATTGGTACACCTCTCATATATCATAATTAATTTTATCCACGTGGATTTTACTAAATCATTTCCATAATAAATCATTGATAAAAATAAGGAGGGATAATATAAAATAATTTAGTACATAAGTTCTTAAAGATCGAAAAATATGATCATTTTTAACCCATAAGAAAGGAATGTGGGTTTATTAAATGAAAATACCTAACGATTAAATTAAATTTAAATATAGGTGAATAACCATGAGTAAGAATGTGGATTGGATATCCAAAATTTTAAAATATTTCATGTAAATGATTTGAATTCAATAAATAAATTGACTGTGATGATGAAAATAAAATGAGGATTATTTAAAGGGAATAATGATTGGTGATGATGGTATCCCATTAATAAAACATAATTTTGGATGTAATGGGATAAAAAATCACATGACAATAATTTAATTCATAATTTTTAAAACATACCACAAAATAGGTTCATGATCCGAAAATAAAAAGGGGATAGTTCCATTCCCAAGAAGAGTTGTTTCCAAGAACGTGATGACAAAATTATTTTGACCTTAAGGAAATTTTTTAGGGTATTATTGGGAAGTAAAATAATTATAACATCATCGATTAAGGATTTGTAGTGGATAATAATTCTAGTATTGGTGGGTATTTATAGTAAAATATGAGGAATTATATAATAATTCCTAAATAGAAATAATAAAATTCTTAGTTTTGGATAATGAAATTCCACTAGATTAACCATGTTTTTTATAAGGTTTTTTCA
This sequence comes from Viscum album, assembly GCA_963277665.1. Taxonomy (NCBI): domain Eukaryota; kingdom Viridiplantae; phylum Streptophyta; class Magnoliopsida; order Santalales; family Viscaceae; genus Viscum; species Viscum album. The sequence goes on from OY728164.1 coordinate 1,582,341,196, forward strand.
ATAATTATGACTTGTTTTATAATATTTTAATGAATTAGAAATTAAATATAATTTAAATAAAACTTATGACTTGGGAAATTAAATATCCCCAAAAATATAGTTTTAAAATTTATAATTTCCAATTTAGAATTTGGAAAGTCATTAAAAAAATTAAAATTTAAATAAAACCGTTAAAATCGTAATATAAATAAAATAATTTTTATTTGGATGATCAGTACTTCAAAAAAACTATTACGTCACTTTTATATATTTATGTTTCCATAATACTTATAGTATATCATACTATAAGATACTAGATTTTCATAAGGTGTTTGTGTTTTTTTATGTTTCAGTTTAAGTTACCTATTTTAATTACATAAGTGTTTCCATAAGTTAATGAGAATCCTTGGGGGTGTTATGGGGGTTCAGGACACAAAATAGAGGAAATAGATGTTTTTTGGGCTTATTGCATGGTTTTCCCAAGGTTAGTGAAAATAGTGTAGATCATCCCAGATAACCATGATACCATGGATATAGGATTTTTCATGGTTAAGAAAACCATGGAGAATTCCCAAAAAAAACAATCTGAAGGGGTTATTGTTGGAAAGTATCTCTTTCATGGTTTGTGCATGGTTTGAAAACTGTGGGTGTAAACCGTGGAACCCAGTAAGGTTGAGAAATTTACAAAATTTCCATTATGGGATTTTAAACCCCAACTCGGGATTTTCCTCCTTTCATCCCCTATCAACCCTACTGATGAACCATGGCCTCCAAGAGCATCCAAGGATTGATCTATCTCATTTATAAGCTGTTTTGGATGTTGTTAGTTGTTAATAGAAGATCCAATTAATTATAACCTTCCTCTTGTTTCCCTTTTCTAAATTAGGGTTCTTAGTTTCTCTCATCTCTAACTGAAGCTCTAAAAACCATATTTTTCTGGGGATCTAAGGTTGAATCATCAAGGGGGGTTTGGATCATAATCTAAGGCCATAATTAAGAGTTCTTTCACCATCAGAATCTATGTAAGTGGTCTTTAAGTTATATCTTATAGTTCTATTATAGATTTCTTCATGAGTGTTGAGATATTCCCTTCCACTTGTTGTGTATTTGTTAAGTTTAGTATGATCTGGAAAATTGAGCATCTTAATGAATATTGGAAACCCTCATGGTCCCTATGATATATGTTGAGAATTATTAGTACGTTTTAGGGTCTCCCACTGGCTGTGTTGACCTTATCAGACCTCGGAATTGGTAAAGTTAAGTGTGAAATTGATGTGGGATAATGTATATCCCATATTGAACATGATAATATGATTATTTGAATTGGAAATGGATTATTGATAGTTCTTCCAGAGATGGTAATGGATGAAGGGGTAGTTTGGAATGACTTAGTAATGTGTTAATTGGGATAAAGGAGGTTGTGTCAAAGGGGTCATGAATTATGATGAGTTTCCCAAAAGAATTACTAAATATTAAATCATGAACATAATAAATAGGAAGTGAATTGTGAGTTGAATAAAAAATAAAATGGTTTTCATAATGGAATTGATGAATATGTAGATTGGATAAATTGATGGTAATTATGGGGTAAAACTAATTGGTTAAATTCAACAAAGCATTTTTACTTGAAATGCATAAATCAAAAAATTTCTTGGGAAATGATAGATGGGATAATTTATGGTAATTGATGAATATTTGATAATGAACGAGACATATAAATATACATGATGTATTATGGTAGAGTGGTAATTTTCTTGTTGTAGGTTATGGAAAGTGATTTCTATTTGTATTGGTTGTGTTTGCTTGTGATATGGTAGTGTGTGACGAATGGTTTTGGGAGGTGGGACTGATACTCCACTCCCCTGTGAACTGAGGTTTTTGAGGGAAGGACGAACGCACATAAACCCAAGGGTATGTACATGGTGTTCCATATTGTGGTTGGGATGATTGTACATTGAATTCTGAGTCCCGATTGGATGCATGGACTAATGCTCCATGTTTTCTGACTTACGACCCAATGGTTGGGATGGTCGGGCATAGAGTACTGGATCCCGGTTGGACACATGGACTGAGGCACCTAGTGTTTAAAATAATTACCATTGTGAAATATAGTTATCTATCAAAATGATGCTTTATTCCCCATTAGTTGTATTTGATGATACTACATAGACTAAGGCTCTATGGTAAGTGTGATCTATTGACTGTGTAATGTAATTCCTTAGTGAGGTAAGGACTTGTTTGATTCCCTTATTCATTGTGTTTTATTTCCTTATTCCTATGTTTATAATATGTATCTATAAAAACTATAGAATACATGATAAAAAGTTATTATGTAACGACCCAAAGTTTCATTAATGGAAAATCCCTCTTGATCCAGTTAAATGTCACTTTATGAAAAAAGTTTTTATATGATGTCAACTTCTTTGGTTTTATGTTATGAATTGTGTTGTTGTTAATATAGTCGTTGAACAGTGATCACATGATTAGTATAAATATAAGGCTTTAACGAACCCAATTTCACTCACATAAAGGAAGAGATGGCCTCAACCTGTAGAATTTCCCCATACGAAGCCCATTTGTCGGAGCTCGGAAAAGAGGTGGCATCCTTGGGCTTCACCCTTGACCAAGCCCAAGCTGAGCTTCATTATTTCAAGCTCGAACGTGACCATATACAGTAAAAGAGGAAGTTTATTGAAATTACCACTCGAGCGATGTTGTCCGAGCCACCCCAAGAGTCTGTCACCATCGCACACCTTACCCTTAGGTCTTATGCGGCTATTTTAAGGGGTTATGTTACAAATACGTGGTACTATGTTCATGTATATGTTTTTTGTATATAATAATGAATATAATTTCTAGTCATTTTTCATTCGTTGTAAATAGTTTTTAAAGTACCAATGGTGTTTTTAGTTTTTATTTAATTAAGAAATATATTTTATTAAATTAAGGGATTATTGAATTAAATAATATTTTAACAAAATAATAATAATATTATTAAATTAAGTTTTATTAAATATAAAGGATCTTATAATTTTATGAATGCAATTATAATTTTTATTAAGGTTTGAAAGCGATTTCTGTCAAAACCCGTGAATTTTTTATAAATGTTGGTTTTTATTTTAAATGTTAAGATTAACATATTTAGAAAATTTTTTAGATAAAATAAATGTCATTTGAAGAATCAGGACGTCGAAATTATCCAACGGTGAAATTTTTATAATTTTCTGAGACAGTAAAAGTTTTTGGTAAAAATTAAATACCGTTTAAATATATAATGTGTTTTATGACATCATAATGACCCAATAGTGATGTAATAAAATACCATAATCCTTATTTTCTGCCAATATATGTTTTATCATTAATATAATGTTATTTTGGGTTTGTTTGACTTAATTTTCAAAGCATTAATGAACCCCTCAAGACATATTCAACACTTTGCCTTTTTAAATTAATGTCCATCGGAGTGTCACTCACCTCCACATAATCAACCCTAATATTTTAAAAAGTTCAGACATTAGCCTTGTAAAATATTTTTTTCCTATTTCCTTTCCCAGAAACCATGGGCAAAAACCATGGGATGTTTTGTGGTTTGGATTAATTTAATATAAGGGGTCCCAAACCTAAATAATAACCAATTATCTAACCTTTCCTATATAAACCCACCCAAGATCCCACTTCCTTATCACTAAAATATCTTGGAGTTCGTCCAACCTCTACCCTAATCTCTCTAGAATCCTCCGAAGGTGTCCCAAGCTCCCAAGAATCCTCTCAAAAGCATCTCTCTAGCCTTTGGAAGCACACTTCAAAGTAAGGGGTTTTTCTTCCTTTCTCATTTTTATCAATTTTCATAAAGTTGTATTTCCCTTTTAATTTCAATTATAAATGTTGGGGTATATTTTCTCACCTCTCCTATACTTCCCTCTTATTGTTTGAATGATGGGAGACCCCTTTCTCTCTCATTAAATTCCTCCCATGTACACCTGTTACTATACCGAAATTCCGAAAGGAACTTCTCTCTCTTCTTTTACATTTGAGCAATACTTTTGTATGATGAATCTAAAATCCATTTCAATTGTGGGGACATGTATCTATATGACCTCCTTACATTCCATTACATGTAAATATGATGAGGAACCCCTTTCTCTCTCATCAACCTTTTTTTATGAATTCTTATGTCACGTCGTCACGCTACCGAAATCGCACCGATTTTCTAATCCAATGTCATTGTGTAGGGAATACAATGCCCATTTCTCCATCAAGGGTATTCACCTTTATGCACATTTACTTATTTATTGTAAAGTTTCATTTATGAATTCCACATTCCGTTATCGTGGAATAAATGATTATGTTTTATGAATCCGTGTTTTATGATCCATGTGGCACACTTATGCATGAAATGTAATTTTTAAGAAGGGTGTGCCCTTATAGCGCTCCAATGCATTGGGTAAAGTATAGTATCAGGACAGGTCATGTGCAATGAGTGTTGACTCATTGTAATTCAAGTGCAATGAGGGTTTACTCGTGCTTCATGTGCAACGAGGTCTTACTCATGCTCCATGTGCAATGAGCCTTGGCTCATGCTAATTCAATGTTAAGTGTTGTTGCCACATTTCCATGTTATGATTATCATGCTTTATCATCTCTTTATGTTCATGTTTCTTTTATTCTCTATTGATATGCCTATTGTATAACATGTATTGTACTCCTCATGTTATTCCATGTGCACTCCCTTACTGGGCTTTATAGCTCACCCTTTTCTTATGCATGTCCTCAGGTTATCCCATGCAATGCTAAGTACGAGGGAATGTAGTGGTCATGTAAAATTAGTTTTCAATAAAGAAGTTGTACTTATTTTTTTATGTTTTTATTTAATGATCCTAAGCCTCAAAGACACTAAACCTCTCAATCTTCTTTGTTTTATCAAGTGAAGTTTTATGTAATAAAGCATGTTTAAGTTGTAATAAAAAGAAGGGTTGTCATAGTTGGTATCAGAAGAGAGGTTTAGTTGTTTTTGGGATTAAGAAACCATAGTAAAGCCATAGATACATGACTATGTATAATAAAAACATCCCTAAGTTTTGGTAAATACTAATTAAATTGTTTATCAAACAAATACATCCCTTTCTGGACACGAGCAGGTAGAGGCGGCCCTGGCACAGATGTATCCTAGGGGTGAAATCCGAAAACACTGCTTTGAGCTAGACTTGAATGGAAACTGGTGCATGAAAAAAGGCCTTTCTACACTCTTGTTTATGACACTCCCAGGGGATATGTTTTGACAAATTCACATTCTTAGTATGAACCCTTATCAAGGGAAAAATTCCCTTAAGAATATATGTTAGAAAGTAGATCATGAAAAACCTAGACTGAAGCCTATAGAATCACGAGTTAAGGAAATGAAAGTTTATATATGAGTCATCAACTTTTGTCTTTGGATAACCCTTTATGTGTTACCCCTAACTTTTTTTTATTCTAGACAGTGAATGGTAATAGTAGGACTCGGGCAAACAACCGTAGTGATGATTTGTTTGATGACTGTACTAATGAGATGCCAAATCCATTGGGAGCAGGAATCACGAACTTTGTCACGCTTCTCTCTCAGCTAAATCATGTTTTGAATAGAAACACGGGTCAAGAGGAATGTTCAACCCCCCCCCCCCCAAGAAATAACAAGTCGCTATCGAGAGAAAAATGAGACAATGGACTCCTACTTTAAGTGGATCATCCAATCCCACTATCACTGAACAATGGATCAAATCAATTGAAATGATCTTCTCCATCCTCCAATGTTCTGAACAAGAGAATGTTCTCCTGCCATCTTATCGTATGGAGGGTGAAGCTGATCAATGGGGGACGTTGATCTAAAATACGAAGCCTGAGGAGGAGATCGAGGCTTTCGAATCGAAGGAATTCCAGAAGATTTTTTTCGATAAATATTTTCTGCGCACCCTCCGGCTTAAGATGGAAATGGGATTCCTTTACCTCAAGAAAAAATATGAAGAATCTGTTGGAGCGTACGAGGAAAACTTCACATGGCTTGCACGATACACTTCTGGTTTTGTCTTTACCCCCGAATGCGAGGTCGACCGCTTCATTGGTGGGCTGAAGCCTAGCTTGTGGAAAGAATTAGCAATCTGTGACTTAGACAGCTATGAGGAAATTGTCTGATGTCCCCTCAAGGTCGAAATGGTGATTGGGGAATCACAGGGGTATCATGGGGACAAGAAACGTAAGGTGGACTTCAATGTTGGTGTTTCTATGGATAAATCCAACGGCGCTAGGAAGTTCTAGCACCCCACTTTCAAAAAGTGCGGAAAGAAGCTCCCTGGAAATTGCCTTAAGGGGACGAGAAAATGCTTCATGTGTGGAAGAGAAGGGCACCTAACTGTTAACTGTCGGCAAGAAGGACCCGTGACTACAAAATAGGAGAGGAATGCTCCGTTCGAACCTCAACGCATTTTTTAATGCTACAAATGAAAAGAACCGGGTCATTTTTCAAATCAGTGTTCTAATCCAAGGGTTATAAGAGGATACCAACAACCTCCAAGACAGCAAGGAAGATATTTTTCCATCACCTCTACCGAAGTAAACCCCGACAACGAAGTGGTGACAGGTACACTAGTTATTCATTCAATAATAGTCAACATACTTTTTGATTCAGGTTCAAAGCATTCTTTAATATCTCGAAAGTTCAGTAGAACAATCCCAGCACCACCACAAATCATGGAAGTAAAGATGTCGGTGAGTACGGAAAAATGGGAAATCATTGCATCCCATGAATATAATTTCTCCCCTGTTATAATCTGTGGATTGAATTTCGCGGCGAACCTCGTCATACTCCCTTTGGTGGAATTTGATGCAATTCTTGGCATGGATTGGCTTTCCTTATATAGAACCAACATAAATTGTTGGGAGAGGGAAATCACACTCCATATAGAGAATCGGCCCCCAATTCTTTACAAGTGTCAGGAGGAAGATGAATCTCCTTTAGCTCCATAATCTCAAGCATGGATATTAATACCCTATGAACATGCGTATCTGGATCAGATGATTGAGTCCAAAGAAGAAACCATCCTTGAAGAAATGCCTATTGTGAGGGAATTCACCGAAGTGTTTCCGGAGGAACTGCCTGGTCTTCCTCCTAGAAGAGATGTTGATTTCTCAATTGAACATATACCTGGGGCGTTACCAATATCCAAGACTCCATATAGAATGGCTATTGTTGATCTTGAAGAGCTGAAGAAACAAATATAGGAGAATCTGGATAAAGGGTTTATACGCCCAAGTGCTTCACCATGGGGTGCACCGGTCCTCTTCGTCAAGAAGAAGGATGGGTCAATGTGGCTCTGCATCGATTATCATGAACTTAACAAAATCACGATAAAGAACAAGTATCCTCTCCCAAGAATCGATGACTTTTTTGATTAGCTGGGTGGAGCACAATACTTCTCCAAGGTGGACTTGCGGTTGGGATATTATCAAGTAAGGGTGAAGAAGGAATATGTCCCCAAGACTGCTTTTCGTACAAGGTACGGGCACTATGAATTCATATTAACACCTTTCGGTCTCACCAATGATCCAACAATATTCATGGACTTGATGAATATAGTCTTTGGAGATTACCTAGGAAAATTTGTGGTAGTCTTTATAGACGATATTTTAATATACTCCAAAACCAAGGAGGACCATAAGGAGAATTTAATAACTGTACTAGAGACATTGTGCAAGGAGAAGCTCTATGAAAAGTACAAAAAGTGTTATTTCTGGTTGAAGGAGATCTCATTATTGGGCCATATCTTCACAACCAGTGGGATATCTGTGGATCCCTCCAAAACAGATGCAATTGAGGGATGGCCGAGGCCAACATCGGTAACGGATATCCCTAGCTTCTTGGGGTAAGCTGGATATTATCGATGATTTGTGAGAATTTTCTCATGATTGTCCAACCCTCTTACCAAGCTAACTCGAAAGGGAGTAAATTTTTATTGGAGTGATGAATGCAAAGAAAGCTTTAAGGAGTTGAAAAGGAGGCTTATCACTGCACCCGTTCTCACTTCAACCACAAGTGGGGAACTTTTGTGGTAATTAGTGTTGCTTCAAAGAAGGGATGAGGTTGTGTGTTGATGCAGAATGATAAAGTGATATCCTATGCATTAAGGCAGTTGAAAATCCATGAGAGAAACTATCTGACGCATGATCTAGAGTTGGAGGCTGTGATCTTTGCCTTGAAAATCTGGCGGCATTATCTCTATGGAGAGAAATGTGAGATATATACTGACCACAAGAGTCTTAAATATATATTCACACAAAAAGAGCTTAATATGCACCAGAGAAGATGGATATATCTCGTCAAGGATTATGACTGTTCAATACATTACCACCCTGGGAAAGCGAACAAGGTGGCATATTCCCTAAGTGGAAAGGATCCAGCGATTCTATCAATGATGAGAATTGAGAAGGATCCAATCTTCATAGAATTGATGAAGATGGATGTGGGAATCATAAGGAAGGGAACATCATCAATCCATTCACAAATGATTGCTCAACCATCTTTTTTGGAAAGGTTAAAGGATGCTCAAAAGGATGATGTGGGAATTCAAGAAAAATTAGAAGCTATCAAAAATGATAAATCCTCGTAGATTAATGTTAATGAGGAAGGAATTGTGCGGTTTGGGAAAATACTATGTGTTCCATCATGTCCAGAACTGATGAAGGAACTTTTGGATGATGCACATAGTTCAAATTTCTCTATTCACCCAAGGAGCACAAAAATGTATCGAGATCTCTGAGAAAACTTTTGGTGGGATAATATGAAGAAGGAGATCACCGAATATACATCAAAGTGTCTGGTGTGTCAGGAAATGAAGGCAGAAAGGCAGAAGTCTAAGGGGATGATGCAACCATTTCCCATAACAGAATGGAAATGGGAGAACATCACCATGGACTTTGTCACCGGACTTCAAAGTACATCCAATGGAAACAATGCAATCTGGGTTGTTGTGGATCGTCTTATAAAGACTGCACACTTCATTTCTATTCAAGAGGATTTCTCATTAGATCAACTGGCACAGATATATATCAGAGATGTGGTAAGGTTGCATGGAGTACCACTATCTATTGTGTCTGACCAAGATCCAAAATTCACCTCTATGTTTTGTAAGAGTCTTCAACATGCTCTGAATACGGAACTGAACTTCAGTATGACCTATCATCCTCAAACTGATGGCCAATCCGAGCAGACTATCCAAACACTTAAGGACATGTTGAGAGCGTGCTCAATGGAATTTAAAAGAGGATGGGATCAACATCTTCCTCTAGTTTAGTTCTCTTAAAACAATAGTTTCCACCCGAGAATCCAAATGGCACCCTATGAAGCCCTTTATAGGAAAAGGTGCCGAAAACCAGCATGTTGGGATGAGGTTGGTGAATGTAAGCTGCTTGGACCAGAAATGGTTGATGAAATGGTAGAGAAGGTGAAAACCATTCAGCAGCAAATCAAGGCAGCCCAGAGTCAACAGAAGTGTTATGTAGATAATCGTCGACGAGACCTTGAATTTAAATTTGGAGACATGGTGTTTCTACGCATATCTCCATGGAATAAGGTCATGAGGTTTGGAATGAAAGGGAAGTTAAGTCCAAGGTACATCGTCCCCTTCGAGATTCTTGATCGTGTTGGGGCTGTGGCCTATCGACTAGAACTTCCACCTAATTTGGCCAATGTGCATGATGTCTTTCATGTATCCCTCTTAAGGAAGTACATATCAGACCCTTCACATGTACTCTCTTCTGAGGTGGTACAATTGGAAGATGATCTTTCTTATGAGGAGAAACCAGTGAAGATATTAGATCGTAGAGAAAAAGTTCTATGAAATAAGACAATGCCCCTCGTCAAGGTGTTCTGGAGAAACCACAAGTTTGAATAAGCAACTTGGGAATCGGAGGATATGATGAAGCTGAGTTACCCACATTTGTTTTAGTGTGGGAAAAGGAAAAATCTCGTGGGTGAATTTTCTTAAGGGGGAATATTGTAATGACACAAAGTTTCATTAATGGAAAATCCCTCTTGATCCAGTTAATTGTCTCTTTATGAAAAATGTTTTTATAAGATGTCAACTTCTTTGAATTTATGTTATGAATTGTGACCATTGTTAATATAACCGTTGAATAGTGAGCACATGATTAGTATAAATATAAGGCTTTAACGAACCCAATTTTACTCAAACAAAGGAAGCGATGGCCTCATCCAGTAGAATTGCCCCATATGAAGCCTATTTGTCGGAGCTCAGAAAAGAAGTGGCATCCTTGGTCTTCACCCTTGACCATGCCCAAGCTGAGCTTCATTATGTCAAGCTCGAACATTATCGTCTACGGGAAAAGTGGAAGTTGATTGAAATTACCACTCGAGCGATGTTATCCGAGCCACCCCAAGAGTTTGTCACCATCGCACACCTTACCCTTAGGTGTTATGCAGCTGTTTTAAGGGGTTATGTAACAAATAAGTAGTACTCTGTTCATGTACATTATTTGTTTTGTGTAGAATAATGAATATAATTTCTAGTCATTTTTGATACGTTGTAAATAGTTTTTAAAGTACAAATGGTGTTTTTAGTTATTATTTAATTAAGAAATAAATTTAATTAAATTATGGTAATTTTGAATTAAATATTATTTTAAAAAAATAAAAATATTATTATTAAATTAATTTTTATTAAATATAAATGCTCTTATATTTTTATGAATGCAATTAAAATTTTTATTATGGTTTGAAAGCCATTTCTGTCAAAACCCATGTATTTTCGATAAATGTTGGTTTTTATTTTAAAAGTGAAAATTAACATATTTATAAATTTTTTTAGATAAAATAAATGTCATTTCAGGAATCAGGATGTCGAAATTATCCAATGGTGAATTTTTTATAATTTTCTGAGACAGTCAAATTTTTGGGTAAAAATTAAATATCGTTTAAATATATAATGTGTTTTATGACAACATAATGACCCAATGGTGATGTAATAAAATACCATAATCTTTATGTTTGGCCAATATATGTTTTATCATTATGATAATGTGATTTTGGGTTTTTTTGACTTACTTTTCAAAGCATTAATGAACCCCTCAAGACATATTCAACACTTTGCCTTTTAAAATTAATTTCCATGGGAGTGTGACTCACCTCCACATAATCAACCCTAATATTTTAATAATTTCGGACCTTGGCCTTGTAAAATATTTTTTTCCTTTTTCCTTTTCCAGAAACCATGGGCAAAAACAATGGGATGGTTTGTGGTTTGGATTAATTTAATATAAGGGGTCCCAAACCTAAACAATAAATAATTATCTCACCTTTCCTATATAACCCCACCCAAGATCCCACTTCCTCCTCACTAAAATCCATTTTAGTTCGTCCAACCTCTTCTCTACTCTCTATAGAATCCTCCCAAGCTGCCCAAAGCTCCCAAGAATCCTCTCACAAGCCTCTCTCTAGCCTTTGGAAGCACACTTCCAAGTAAGGGTTCTTTCTTCCTTTCTCATTTTTGTCAATTTTCATTAAGTTGTATTGCCCTTTTAATTTCAATTATGAATGTTGGGGTATGGTTTCACACCTCCCCCATACTGCCCTATTATTGTTTTAATGATGGTATACCCCTTTCTCTCTCATTAAATGCCTCCCATGTACACCCGTTACTATGCCGAAATTCCGAAAGGAACATCTCTCGCTTCTTTAACATTTAAGAAATACTTTTGTATCATGAATCTAAAATCCATTTCAATTTTTGGGAAATGTATATATATGACTTCCTTACTTTACATTACATGTAAATATGATGAGTAACCCCATTCTCTCTCATCAAACTTTTTTTATGAATTCATATGTCACACCGTTACGCTGCCGAAATCGCACCAATTTTCTAAGCCAATGTCATTGTGTAGTGAATACCATGCCCATTTCTCCATCAAGGGTATTCACCTTTATGCACATTTACTTATTTATTGTAAAGTTTCATGTATTAATTCCACATTCTTTTATCGTGGAATAAATGATTAAGTTTTATGAATCCATGTTTTATGATCCATGTGGCACACTTATGCATGAAATGAAATGTTTAAGAAGGGTGCGCCCTTATAGCGCTCCAATGCATTGGGTAAAGTATAGTATCATGATACGTCATGTGCAATGAGTGTTCACTCATGCTAATACAAGTGCAATGAGGGTTTACTCATGCTTCATGTGCAATGAGGGTTTACTCATTCTCCATGTGCAATGAGCCTTGGCTCATGCTAATTCAATGTTAAGTGTTGTTGCCACATTTCCATGTTATGATTATAATGCTTTATCATGCCTTTATGTTCATGTTTCTTTTATTCTCTATTGATATGTCTATTGTCTAAAATGTATTGTACTCCTCGTGTTATTCCATATGTACTCCCTTACTGGGCTTTATATCTCACCCTTTTCTTATGCATGACCTCAGGTTATCCCATTCAATGCTAAGTATGAGGGAATGTAGTGGTCATGTAAAGGATGTTTTCAATAAAGATGTTGTACTTCATGTTTTACATTTTTATGTAATGATCCTAAGCCCCAAAGACACTAAACCTCTCGATCTTTTTTGTTGTATCAAGTGATGTTTTATGTAATAAAGCATGTTTATGTTTTTAATAAAATGTAGGGTTGTCATATATTATGTAATGAAGACAACATGAATTATGAAAATAGAAATAAAGATAGAAATGGTGTAAGTGTATTTAGTTATCTAATGTAACTTGAGTTATCCTTTTTATTTATCATGAAATTTAATTAATATTTTCATGAACAATCTTTTAGAAAATATTTTTTAGACACTATTGATGGTGGCCTACTGAGTTGTTCTCACACCCTACTCAGGCCGTCGTTAGGTATCCGAGTATATTTCATGTTTGTGTGTCAGGACAAGGGAAAATTTCATATTCTTGGGAGTTCATTTGGGTTAAGTAAGTACATGTATGAGCTTCCAGACATATATTCATGACCATTTTGGGTTTTCTTCTATTTTAGTTATATTGGATTTCCTATACTTGTCGCATAACTAGTATGGAATGGCATGGTTATATTTGATTTGTGGTTTGTATCATGTATATGGGATTCTTGGTTATGGATGTTCATTGTTTGTCCACATATTTCTTGTTATTTATATTATGATCTATTGTGTCTTACTCTGGTAAAGATGGTATATTCTCCCCACATAACTCAATAGACCCTCGCATCTAGTCAGTAATAGCTGGAGTACAGGGAGGCACTCTTGAGGTCATGTGACGAATTTCCTCGGGGCACTGGTTTATTTGCTTCTAGGTTAGGTATTTTACAATGTAGAATTAGAGGAGTTATTCTCAATATATTACTTTTTTGGGATGGTAGAAAAAATATTTGGACAGTGTCGGGCCTTCATAACAAGATCGTTCTTGAGAGTAGATATCCCGTGTATGAGGGAAAATCGAAGTCACTCAGGGAACAAATTATTTTTATGTGTGTTGATATATTTGAATAATATTTAATCATTTGTTGATGCACATGTCATGTGATTTTATTGATTTATGATATATTTCACAAGTTTTTAATGGTATGTGGTTGTGTCTTCATACATCATTTTAGGAACCTCAAGATATATGTGGCATGCATCACGGTAGGCACGCACAAGATGGATGTATGGGGAATAGAGAATAGAATTATTTTTAATTCTTGGGAAAATTTTATAGAAATGGTTCCGAATAATGGTAATGAAAGTGGTTGAATAATGAAAACTAAATAGAAAGTTAATGATTATTATGTATAAAGAAATGTTGTTACTATTTTAATGTTTTGGGTTATGGTAAATTTTAGAGAATTAATGGTGTTTAAAAGAGAAATATTTTTGTGTTGATGATAAAATTTTTAATTAATTTTTCTTAATAAAAAATTTAAATGAGTTAAAACGATGGTTATAACAAGTTTTGAGATGAGAATTGTTCTTAATAGAAAATATTTGTCTTTAAAGGAGGAATTGGTATAAAATGTTATTTGATGAAAGGTTTGTGATTAAGTAATTTGGTTTTCCCCATGTTTACCATGGCCCATTGTATGGGGACTTGAGGGAAGTGTTAGAGATGTAAACACAACTGTTGGGATGGCGTATGTGGAGGGGGTTGATTATGGGAGTTATTGCTTTATCTTGTTGTGGTCTATACCGATAAAACATCCTTTGATATTTTGTTGATAAATTTTTTTGGTGGATATGAATCTGAGTCATAATGTATTTTTTGAGAATTTGGGTGGGAAGTATATTCTAAATAATGAAACGTTCGGCATTCCTCATTGTGTATTTAGTAAGGTTGTGTCCTTGAGGCATTAAGGTGTTGTTTTGTAATGTGAAATTAGTAAATCTTGTGGGTTGTAATTGTGTGAATTGTACATTTGGGAGAATAGGTATTATCTCATAATGGGCATCAATCACAAGGGTTTACCCCTCATCGTCACCTCCTACTATTTCCTCGGGCTGGTGTGGCACTCTTCCTTGTTCCTGGTGTGATTATGGGGATAGATCCCCTATTGCGGTGGCCTTCTTGGACACAGTTGTCTGAATTTCTTGCATCGTTTCTAGCCTAATCCTCACATGAATCCTCTTCGCTGGATAGAGTTTTTGAGGTTGCATGATGATAATCCATGACCGAGTTCCAACTTCATTGGTCTCAGGATTTCACCTCATCTCTGGTGTGCACATATGGTGATTCGTCATTCCTCTGTGTGTGACTTGGTTGGCGGTGATGGGATTTGGCGATGTTGGGTCTTCTTTGGGAAAAACTAGTGATGTTCTGATTTCGATTTTCGTAGTTTTTTTTGATTTTGGATGTGTTTTGGGGATTTGTGTTGCATGAAGATTTTAAAAGGTTCTCCTCCGGCGTGTACTTGAGTTTATGATGATCTGAGAATCTTGTTTGATTTCATGATTTGGATTTGGTGACTTATTTCGGATTGAATCATGGTATTCTAGGAATTTTCAATTTTCATGACTTCATTATAGATGAGCAACCATGTTTTTTGGTGTGTGATGGTGATGAATTTTATGAATTGATGGAATGGATTTTTGTGTTTTCTGTTGGAATTGTGATTCACCTTGACTCGACCTCATTGAACAGGCCCTAGAGGAGGTTCTAGAACTATCTGTTCATATTTTCATATATGTACAGATTTTGATATTTGAGATGGTATGGCGTCATCCATTGGATTGGTTCTGTGTTTTTACACAAGACACTTTCTTTTCATACAGCCATTCAATGGTATAGATCTTTGTCACAATCAAATGTCGGGGAGGGGTAGCTTCGTGTTGTCATTTTTTATCTCTCTGGACCTTCGGGTCATGATATGTATTAAGTCCATGAGGTCAGTTGGGGTTCCCCACTTCATCCCTTAAAAGGGGGTTTGAATATAATAAAAAATAGGGAAGGCATTTGGGTCGTTGGATGGATTGTGTGGGTTTTACGATGGAAATAATAACGATTTCCTTGGTTGTAATGTCATTGTAGATGGTTTTTATTGTGGGTGTGGTGACCAATGTGGGTTCAAGCCTTGTGAGTTGTATCTCAGACCATATATTGGGGTTTTTGGCTCGTGTTTCCAATTTATGTGTACGATTACCTCTGGCGCATAACAATGATAAAATGGTCTCTTGGTGCACTAGGTGCAATTTGGTTTGAAACGGGGGTGAGAGTGATGTTCATAAACAATGATTTGTTCATAACATAATGTGTCTGTGAATCAATGGATTTTGTCCATTGTGACTCCAATTTAGGAAATTTTTATCACTTGACCTTCAAGGTGACCTAAGAGAGAGTTTTTAAGGGGTTCTTAGTTCTCTTGGGTGTGTGTTATATGGGAAAATGTTGTATATTGATTGTAGGACATGGAACATGTTTTCTAGTGAGAGTTTTCCTAACGGGATAAGTGTGAGGGCTGATGATTTTGAGAAGTGACTTGAGAAGTGGGGATGCATTAATAGTTTTATGTAAATTAGTGGTGACATCATTAGAGGCATGAGACATACATAAATAGTGATATCCATGCATATGTGTACCTTTAAGCTCTGGTAAATGGAATCACTTGGATGGGATTGTCTGTGTTGATGGTTTAGTTTTTGGTTGAGATGTTAAGAATACCTTCGGATTGATGAGGCCAACTAATCAAGAGGCGCAATTCGGTAAGTAAGTGGGGTTTGGGATATTCCATGTAATGGTTTGATTTATGTAACTAAATTTGGTATGATAATGGTCAGAGGAAAGTGTGAAACCTTAAGGGGTCTAAGTGGTCCAGATGTGGGTACACATTGGAGGTGTTTGATTTCAAATTTCATAAGCAGTTCTTGTTCCTTATGAATCCAATGCATGAATCATGGTCATGCGATAAACCGTTATTTTTTACTAGCATGGAAGACAGTGGTCCTTGGTCATTAACTATTAGGGATACAGCACCGGAAATTATAAAGTGTGGTGGAAGTAGTACCTCAGGAAATGATGGTTCATGGATACTTGATAGATGATTGTAGAGAGTTGGTGAGTCTCAGTTAGAAATTGCACTTGATTAGTGGTGGTTAAATTATGATGAGAGGTTTGTAGCTGGGAAGCCTGAAAATCTCATAATATCATGGTGTTCCAACATGGGAGGTGATATTTGTAGAAGATAAGTTGGTGGCAGTGTTCTTTGACAAATTATTTATATACCTCAACCAGTGATGATCATGCCCAACAGGTTGACATCATCCCAGGTATGTTGAGAATCATTTTCTGCATGCAACGAGTCATGAAGGTATTTTGGTAGGATGAGGAACATCATGATGTTTACTCTCATTGGGCACTATATGTGGAGTGGGATGGTAGGATAGACACCATCTTTGGTTTCGGGTGAGGTCTTTGGGATGGTTATGTTGTCGATAAATGACATAGTTACTGTCCATGGTATCTTGGAATGCCCATTGGTTTATGTTCAATCCCTTGTTATATAGAATAATAGAATACCATGTCAGTATTTTGGGATTTAGCTTTTGTTTGGGTTTGACTCATGGTGATTGGAATCCCACGTGGAGAGAAATTGTAATGACACTCCTAAGGTGGGGAGTGATGAGCTCATTCTGAATGTCGGAAGGAGATCATTGAGTTGATGCAGCTGCACTAGGATGCTAATAATGAACTCTTGTTTATAAATCAAAGATCTTCTTTATTTGTAACATCATTTTGTGTAAAAATATGTTGGGTTTTATAACGTCAATGTAAAGAAAATGTAGGCTCAGGTATGTACCCTTCAGTGGTTCTGGAACACCAAAAAGTTCAAAGGATACATTTCAATGTGATGTAGTGCTATTCCATTGGTGAAGATAAGAAATCTAGGATGAGTCAACTTGGCAACCTTAACTCGACTTTGAGAAAGGGAAGAATGAGGAGACTTGTAAATCACCTTTGGTGGATTCCTTGAGAGGATAAGTATGTTTCAAATTTCATAGTGGGATTAAGCGATAACATATCCTCATATTTATAGTGTCTTAATGGTAGGGATATGGTGATGGGAATTTTGGTTTGTATGGTGGATCCTAATGATGGTTTGTGGGGAAATGGTGTTGTGATTAAGGGATTCCACTATAAGTAAGGGAATAATAACGGTGGTTGTTCCATGTATGATTTGAATGTCATGTTGAGTTTCTTGTTGTCCATTATTTAGATTGGAGGTTCCATGTAATCTAAGAAGGTACAGATAACCATAGATGATAAATGGTTGGTTTATGATTTGTTCAGAGATTCAGGTCACAGGGACTTGAGTGCACACCATTTGGGTTAGTTGGCCCAAGTAGCGAGCTTTGGCACAGGTTGGATCGATCGAGTACTATAGTTTTTTGGTTATGTTTGGATGTATGGTTGTGAAATTGGATTTTTAGGAAATTAGTGGTGGATCAAAGTATGTTGGGAAATTTGGTTGGGTGGATCATGTGTTTTCCTCCAAGAGATATTAGGTTTGGTCACTGTCAGATTTTGGAAAATAGAGGAAAATGAAGAAAAGTGTTCTGGGTTAGAAGTAGTGAAAGGGATCGGACCGAGGGGGTGCTGATTAGTTTATCCATTATTACATAATTTTTTTTATGAATTTTATTTATGCAATGAGTTAGTAACTATTGTCAATGTTTTCCCTAGGAATTCCTAGTGGTTGGGTGTGGTTGAAGTTGATGCCTCCTTTAGGAGTATCTGGTTCATGTTGGGGGTTGTGGTGAGGAAGCCTTGTGAGTCAAGACTATCCCTTGGTTACCTTTTATGAGGTGGAATTTTTATATTAAATGATAAACATGGGAAATGGGAATGTATAGATGCGAATAGTGGCATGATCTCAAGTTATAGATGCTCTGTGATGGTCTGGACGAGCAGCTCGAGGACAAGCTATTATAAGCTGGGGAGTTGTAGGATCCTAGATTTTCGTAAGGTGTGGGTGTGATTTTTTAATGTTTTAGTTTAAGTACCTTATTTTTGTTAAATTAGTGTTTTTTCATGTTCCTTAGAATGATTGGGGGTGTTCCAGGGGTGGAGTATGAAAGAGGAGGAAAAAGAAGTGTTCTTGGATTTTTTGCACGTATAGGGAAAACCATAAAGATCATCATAAGTAACTATGAAATCATGGATAGAGGCTTTCCCATGGTTATCTCATAGTTATGCTAACCAAACATAATTCCTAGGAAATCATATGAAGGGGTGATTTTGGGACAGTACCACTTACCCAGTTTGCGCTCGGTCTGGAAAACTGTGTTGGTAAACCTTGCTTCCCAATTTAGTAATGAAATTTTTAAAAAATCCATTACGAGATTTTAAACCCTAACTCAGTATTTTCCTCCTTTCCTCCCCTCTCATCCCTAGTGATGATCTAAGACCTCCAATAGATTCCAAGGATAAATCTATCTCATTTATAAGTTGTTTTGGACGACATTGGTTGTGAATCCAAGATCCAGGAATGTTTAACCTTCCTCTTGTTTTCTTTTTTCTAGATTAGGGTTCTTAGTTTCTCTCATCTCCTTTTGTAGCTCTAAAACCCACTTTTTTGTGGATATGAGGTTGGAACTTCAAGGGGGTTTGGATCAGTATATAAGTCCATGATTAACAGTGTGCTTATTGTTGGAATTGAGGTAGGTTTTCTACAAGTTATATCTTGTAGTTTTATTATAGATTTGTGCATGTGGGTGTGATCCATTGATTTTGAAATGTAATTACCTATTGAGGAAAGGACTTGATTGATCCCCTTTTTCATAGTGTTTTACTACCTTCTTCATATGTGTAGAAGGTGTTTGTTCCCTGAGATTAATTACATCAGTGATATGCTCTCAGCGGAACCCTAGATGGAGTAGCGCATAAGCTCACTGCCGAAGGCCACCTCTGAGCCCCAGCCAGGAGGGGGAAATGTCTCTCCTCTTCCATTGAGATTTTATCCTTCTTCTTTCCCTGATATCTTGAAAATTAAGGTATACCCTAAGGTTCCGAATCAGGTGAATGGTGGACTCTCAGTCTATATTTTGTCTCTGGAGTTTGTGAAGGTGGTGTCACGGCTGGATCTTTTCCTTGTTGCAAGATTTTGTAAGAATCAACCCTCGGTTGACTGCTTTCACAGGTTCGTCTTATCGTCATGAAAGCCTCAAGATCAAGTGTTGGTAGGGATGTTAGATTTGAGGCATTTTCAGATCCATTTCTCTTGCGAAGATGATTTACTTTTTGCCTGGTCTTCTATGTCGTGATTGGTTAATGGGTTTGAATTCTCCCTTTTTCGTTGGTCCTTTGATTTTCATCTCCATCGTGATCCTCCGACCACAGCGTTTTAGGTAACTCTTCTTGGCCTTGCTTTACCTTTCCAGAACCCTACAATAATACATGTTATTGGAAATTTGATCGGCCGTTTCCTATGTATGGACCTATGGACCTGTGTTGGTTTCCATCCAGCTGCCCCACAAATTTTCATTGAAGTTGATGTCTCGAAAACAATAGGTGAATCTGTGTGCTTTGAGGTTGAGGGTGAGATATGATGGCATCAATGTGTCTACTTTGAGTCATGGACACCCTTCTGTGCAAACTTTTGTCGCCTTGTTCAATCGGTTTCCCTCTATCACCACATTCCTCTCCACAGAGTGGAAAACGCAATGCAACCCCTTGATGCTCCTGGTTTTCAAAATACATCAGAGGCATGTGGATCGAAGGATGATTTCCTTAATTTATCTACAAGAGATACAAACATTGAGGCATCAGTTTATTCTGCTCTGTTATGAGGATGGAGTCCAATGGATGTGTCAATCCATTGGTTAGAGAGTTTTTTGATGGGTTGAAGAAAGATCTCAATTACAGTGTTACTGCTGAGTCAGGCAGGTTGAAGGAGCTTTGAGATTCTGAATGCAGTGATAGGGTGTCGGTTAAGGGGAAATTTGATGTTACTCTAAAGAAAGGTAGCATCACATCTCTTAGTAACCACTTTGCATATTTGTCTGATCCAGATTTCAATGCTCATGAAGCACACCACTCACATAAATATATGATCATAGCTGGATATGATAAGTCTGGTCTTGATGATAATAGGGGAATGGGGGAGGCTACTGGGGACCCTACTATCCTGATATAGGAGGAATCAAATGAGGGATGTGGTGGGCCACAGAAGAGTGAACTTATGAATCTGGTGAAAAAGGTTCCTGAAATAGAAGCTAGAAAAATTTCTGAGGAAGTGTTGAACGAGAATGCTACTTTGGAGCAGCAAGCTATCGAGGATATATACTTTGATAGGCAGGAATTCTTCAAGGCAAGTGGTAAGAATCAGAACAATAGGGAGTAATCTCTATCTTTGACACCTGTGATGTTAACAAGGAACCATCCTAGGATACAACCTCCTTGGGGCATGAGGGCTCTCAAATGGTGTATGATGGTAAGGAGAACCAAGGTTTCCGTCCAAAGGGTCATATGAAGGAATCATATAGTGATATTCTTAGGAATGGGGTGAACAAGAATGAAAGCAATGGAGCTTCCACCACTCCACCAAAGAGGAAACCTAGAAAAGATTACTCCAAAATGCCAAGGACCATTTCCACCTGTTATACTACAGAAAATGGAAAATTGGAAAACATGGATCAAATGAGGGGATGAAGCAAGACCATTGAACCCATGTCCCCAGTGAAGTTACGTCGATGAGTGAAATATATCCAAATGCTAAGTCAATATGCTTTGCATTCTGAATGGGAGTCGGCGGATCCGGATGAGTTCTCATAAGGTAGTGGTGGTGAAATCTTTTATGTGTTTTGATATATGATGTTGTGAGGTATGTTGTTTTACTTTCTCTCTCTCCTCTGTACTTTGTTCTTTCTCTCCTTTTTTATTAATATATTTCTGGGGGACTGGGCACTTGGCCTTGTCCCACGCCTTCCTTTCAAGGTGTTTGTTCCCAAACCATGGAACACATGATTAAAAGGTATTAAAAAATGAAGACTGAATGAATTATGAAAATGTAAATAATGTTAGAAATCGTGTAAGTGTGTTTTCTTATCTAATGGAAGCTAATATATCCATTTTTTATCATTCCATTTAAATCATAATTTCATGCACTATATGTTATACTAGATAATTTTTACAAACTGTTGGTGGTGGCCTACTGAGTTGTACTCACACCCTACTCAGGAAACTGTTAGGTACCCGAGATGATTTCATGGTCGAAGGTCAAGATATGGGAAAAGACTCTATGATTGGGAGTTCAGTTGGTTTGGGAAGTACATATATGAGGTTCCAGACATGGAGTGATGATATTTTGTGGTTTTCTATTGTTTTTTTTATTATTTGGTGTTTTCTTCACTTGTGGAACTACTAGTATGGAATGGCATAGTTATATTTGATTTTTGGTTTGCACCCAATTTAAGGGATGATTAGTTATGAATGTTCATTGGTTTTCCATATCTTTCATGCTATTTATATCAATATTTTTTGCATATTACTCTATTAAAGATGGTATAGTCTCCCAACATAACTCATTAGACCCTCGCAGCTAGTTGGAAACCACTAGCGTACGGGGAGGCGCGCTTGAGTTTATGTGATGAATCGGCTTAGGGAACTATTTTAAAGTATTATAGTTTGGTGGTGTTACATATACCATATTTTATATTCCACTAAAAAAACTTATTTTCACAAAAAAAATTACAGAAAAATTAAATTTTGGTAATTTAGACACGTTGGTTTCAAAAATTTCATCCATTATATTAAGAAATTTTTTTAAATATGTGGAATTTATTTTCATATATAAAATATTTTTTTTTGATTGAAACAACCATTTTTTATTATACAATAAATTTTTTTTATCCCTCCAAAAAATATAAAAAAATTATAAAAAAAGTTTCTTTCAATATTTTATAAAACATCATCATATTAAAGGTAATTTTATAGAAATGAAATGTATATACTTTTCAAAAAAATGAAATCAAAGCCTCATTGTATACAACTCTATTTTTTTATATTATCAGATAATATACATTTTATATAAGGGTGTAACACTATATAATAATCCATAATCAATAAAACAATTAATTCACTTCTTAAAAAAATAAACCTTAATATAACTATGTCCTAGTTACATAACCCCTTATTATATTAGAAAAGGATCCAAGTGTAAGTTTTGTGATGGTTGTAGTTTCCAAATCTGGTTTTACCAATATTAATCTTTTACTGTTCTCCACATTCTGCAAATTCTCTCATCATAGTTTTCTATCGAGCCTACCCTATTAAATCCCGATTTTGTCATGATTAAGAGAAAACCAAAATTATTCTACCTTCATCCCTACCTCTAAAAAATGAGCATCATGAGGGAAAATTATACTATTTTTGTCTATCATTTATTAATTCTAAATTCAATTAACTCTTATCATTACTCATAATATAAACAAACACTAATAGTTAATTTATTTGGGATAAATTTCCAATGATCATAACTCCCATCAATGATATAGACAGATGATCTTATTTACCAATGATCATGTAATAAAAATATAGAAATCATATCCTAATAGTCAAAAATTTGAATAAATCATATATATAAACGAAAAAACATCAACATTTACTACATCACTCCTGACGTATTTTATAATTAAATTGATTATATATTTAATAATCACAATGATTATTTTTTAATTAAAAAATTTTCATAAAAGGTGAAATATTCATGGATGAGTTTGATCCTATGGATTATACCATGTTTTGGTCATTATTCATTAGTTGTTATATCCATATAAAAGTATTAGTCATACTAATAGTTATTATTATGTAAAATGTATTATTATTTTATTATTTATTTTTATGTAAATCAATTGTGAAATATACAAAAATTAATTAGGAAAAATAAATATTATTTTATGATTCAACTAAATAATTTCCTAGTCTTTACAGTTTTGACTAAATTAGATGTAACAATGTAATTTAGTAGGTCCAATTCCTCTTCCTCTATGATATATCCCCCATGTACATAGATGACCTCAATTTATAGGCAACAGAGTTACTTTGAATGAGTATATATTCAATTATATTTTCTTCATCTTGAATCATCCACATCTTCCATTTAATTCTCCCTTCATCTCAATATATTTATTTGATAATATCTATGTGTGTTATCAATTAACTCTATTATAAATATAATAATTTAACATTTCATATGGATAATTCTTTTTCTATTATGTTATAATCCAAAACATAACATCAACCACTTTGGAGTTTTGGTGGTCACTTACTTATTCTCCATGAAAAGGAAAACTGAAAGTCGCATATGCACTAATCAAAATTGAATGAAAAATATATTACAAGTAGTTAATGAATCCTTTATATAACATATATTTTTTTATCCTTCATTCACCTAACCATAATAACCCATGTTCCATATTTATGGTAATTTCAAGTCTGTATTTCACCTTTTTGCTAAAGAAACTCCCTCATGATCAAAGTAGTGGTCATTTCCTTTATCCTTAATTCCATTGTTTAACCTTACACATCACGTCATTATCATTACAAAGGTTCAACAAAGGAATATTACATGGGATAAAAACATATAAAGCTATTGAAACTCTTTTATAGATATAATTTCATTCCACCTTTATATAGATTAGTCTTACGCATGTAAATTGATCGTCCTCCATAACATAACAACATATCCATCTACATTTTCTAAGGTGTTACCATTAATACATAGAGGAAATATCAACCTAAAACTTCACTAAATCATACACATTACTACATCACATTTTGATAATTTTGATAAATAATTAATTTTTTTATTGATCTTTTTATTGTTACTTTTTTTCATGCATCAACGCACCATATAATTTCACAGTGCATCTCTATCTTTAATAAAAATATTATTGGTTGATTTCTGGCTATGTTTTTTGTCTCTAGATACCATGTATCCTTAAAATCATGGTTGTATAAATCATTTTATTTTAAATGGATGATATTAGTTGTCTATTTAGGTGAATTGTGTGGCAGTCCTTAACACAAGGGAGAACATTAGCTCAGGGTGAGACAACATCATTTCTCTAAGTATGATTACCAACCCACATTTCATTTCTCATCATTTTAAGATAATAAGTACTTTATATTATTAATAAAACAATACACTACATCCATTGGTCTAAGAAAACACTAATAATTCCATTACTCTCACATAGCCTCCCTTATCGACTCACACATGGGAGGCTAAGAAACCTCCCCCAAACCCTTCACCATGCCATACGAGCACACAATTCATGACATGTTCAATATAATGAATTATCTAATTATGATATTGACTCTATTTTCACTCCCCAATATTATTGATTACTAAATATACTTAGTGTCTTGTCCTAGCCATTCCTACTAGATTGGTGATACCAAACATTTTCATAAAATCATAAAAATTAATTAAAAACATTTCAATCAAAAACAAGGATTTTCATTACATTTTCCAAAAATTGATATTAAATATTAAATAAATAAAATAAATAAAATAAAAAATTAATGGGGTATGTATATTTTTATAATTTATGAAATTAATTAACAAAACATTAAAATTTATTCATGAAAATAAAGGCATCAATACCTTACATTTGAATAAGGGAGAATAGAAGATATATTTGAAGTAAGAATCCTCTTGTCGTCCTTAAACAACTTATTTAATTTCCCATTCTCCATAAAATATACCCCATTTTAATTCAAGGTCCTCATTGGAGAAGTTAGTTATAAAATTTATTTTATAAATCTCTAGTAATATATACTTAATCTCAGAAAATATATATATACAAAATAAATTTTTTAGTTTTTTCCCAAAACATCAATACCCTACAATTATAATGAAAAACAATTAACTTATTAAATCATAAATAGGCATGTTATATTAACATTATTTAAAAATACAAATCATTTACCATAAAACATATGTCCATATAGAATCCATTAAATAATTTACAAATATGTCTCATGATTATCCTCTAACTATGATTAAATATAGATTGTATCCAGAAAATACCACCATAAAATATTCAAGGAACCTTTAAAAAAATTATTTTATCAATTTAATAATTATTAGAGATTATTAGTTACTCTAAAATAAATGAATAAAAAATCATTATATACATTTTAACATTAGAAATCAGTTTTAAATTTTTTTTATTCTCGTAAAATTAAATGATGATATACAAACCAAATTATAATATTGGACGACCTAAAATATGTAGTTTGTTTGTCCAATAAACATTAATCTTGGTAAAATGATATACTCTTCCCTATCACTTGGTTTATATTTAATGATTTAATAAGAACTCATTTTATTATTTAAATTCATGGAAAAATTATCTTTTACCTTGGAAAACATTACGTGAAGTGAAACCCTTCTACAAAATATTATCTAGATAGACCTCCCATTCTCATACCTCAATATGTGATATATTATAAGGTATAAAATTAAAAGAAATATTCCTTAACCCCAGTTCAATTTCTAATTCCACATCTATCTTAGGAAGTAATATAGTGAAATATCATAATTATTTATATAGATATTTATCAACTACCATTGTCTGTAAAATTATATTCTATACATCCATGGATCCAAGAAATAAAATTAGTAACCAATGTGATATGGATCCCACTCTACTATCCTTATACTCTACCCTTATAATATGATTATCTCATTCTCACTAATAACTATTGGTAGTCCTATCTAGTTCCATAAGAAGAATATGCATATTAGGACTCATAAGAAATTTTAAAAGCCTAAAAATAGTAGAGGAACAACTCAAAAATACCATTGGGCCCCAAATATATCTATACATTTGGAAAAAATATAAATAAATAAAAATAGTGATATAACCGACACTACTTGATCTAACCATACAGATCATTTCACAAGTTCTTGATTGATATCACTAAAAATTCCCCAAAATTCTCAATCCTCTAGAGGAATTTATGGTCAATGAGAACTACTCATTTTTGGGGTAGGACCTCTCTCAACACCATAGTCTACTAGAACAATATTTAAATGAATACGAGGAATATAAATAAAATTATTTCATCCTTAAAAATTTATAATGATTGTAACATGATTGAATTGAATCTAACACATGTCCATGTATTTCACCGATTAATATATCCATTAAAAAATACTCCTTGGTTATGACCCATTTAGAAATATTGATGAAGAATTTCAAAAAAAAACTCTATACATTAAGACACTTTTTAACAATTACTACAATCTTTATTATATTTATTTTTCATTTAAATTATTATTATAGGTTGATAAAACTCCTCTAATATATCGCAAC
Source organism: Viscum album (assembly GCA_963277665.1). NCBI lineage: Eukaryota > Viridiplantae > Streptophyta > Magnoliopsida > Santalales > Viscaceae > Viscum > Viscum album. Next base: position 1,582,368,003 of record OY728164.1, read on the forward strand.
CATGATAGATTAATGGATACTATAGAGATACAATCAATTATTATCATACAATATGATAATACTAATTCAATTCTAGTGTATTGAGTATATAATACTACTTTATGGTGAATATAAGGGTATACTTGGTAATAGTAAAAAATACTATATCATGGTTAAATTTTTTAATGACATATACATCAATATTATATTTACACTAAATGACTTATATTATTAGTAAACTTACAAATTATTCCACATTATATGAAAAAATTCATCAAACCATATCCAAAATTCCATTTGGATATTTTAGAAGATCATCTGGATTTTTTTCAATATGATTTAAATTTTTTCCAACAATGTGTTTGTAAATGTTTTTGTGTTTTAGGTAAGAATGTGTTTCTTGACTAGGTTAAGAAATATTCCTTATGAATGAAAAGATTGTTTCCTAATGAATTTTAACAAAATTAACTTGTGTTAATTAAGAAACTTTACTTATGAATGTCATGAAAAATTTATTAAATAGGTTAAGAAAAATTATATACTATGTTAGATAATGTAATATAGATATTCATGATACTATATTTATAATAATTCTCATTATTCATTATGATATTGTATGGGTTTTTATAATGGGGAGATATCATAATTAGTTATATAATGTGGTAATTGCTGTTATAAAAGGTTCAATATAGGATGTGGTGAAGTTGAAACTACTGATTAGATATATGTTAATGTATAAAAATTGATAGAGTCTCCTTAAAATAGAAATATAAATTTTCAGTATAGATTTTTTCCAAAATGATCATGTTATAAAGTATATGTTACAAGTTTTGAAAAGTTTATGTTATAATTTTTATATTGTAAACTATACAAAGTTTAAGATGAAAATTTTCTATGGAAAACTATAAAATATTCAAGCTAAAATACTTATGTTCCAATCTCTACAAATTAATGTTATAATGATTATGTTTAAAAGTATAAAATGTTCTTATAACAAAGTTAAATATAATCTTTTACAACATTTAATGTTATAAAGTTGTAGAGTGTGACACTATATGGACGGTACCAGATTGAGACCATCATTATGAGGATCTCTTATAGGATTCTCCAAATATATAAATAGTTGATAGATGGATAATTCTTTAATGAAATAACCAAACATGTATTCATTCAATAGAGTTTATTTGAAATTTAAAAAAAAAATTGTAATCTCTTGAACAATGATGATGTTGAGTAGTTATTTCAATTTTTTCATCTATCATAGTTGTGGATGTTTGCAATAAGGTGTTAATGTTGCGTTTTTATAAATCTCCTATAATGTTGTTGATGGTTTAAGAGGAATCCCAAATAATCTTATCTAAGGAATAAGTTTAAAAAGTCATGTTTGAATTTAGGGGGGAAATACATTTGAGTTCCCACAATTTATAATATAGGTGTACCTATATAAAGAGGTGAATAATATAGAGTTGGATTTCTGATGATTTTATTAGTGGTGAAGCATGAGTTTATAACCATTGAAACATTTGGTTGAGGAAGAGCCATTATACCAAAGTGGTTTAGTAATAGGTGAAACATACATACTATCACTAGACAGAGGATATAGATAGAGATATAGTGTTTTTAGGTGCACTGAATGGAGTCATAGTAGAATATTATTGAGGTTCATTGGATATAATCATACTGGACAAAGACATACCAAATAAATATTTTGGATAGAGTTTTATTGAAATGTTATGAAAAGTTTATTATATTGTTTTGGCTCAATGGAATAAGAAAAAAAATTTAATTGATAGGATTGATTGTAATTACCAATTTGGAGATAGAAGGTGATAAATGAGATATTGGTCATTTTATATTAACACCATATCATAGTTAATTCACATGGAATGATGGGATTCACCAGGGAATGGATATAATCATCCACACTGGGGGAGAACATTTTAAATATTCTTTGCCTTTCATCATTAATTTCATTTTATATGAGTGAGGTTATAATATAATGTTCAAATGTATGGAAAAAAATAATTTATAGGGGCTAATTTCTGTAGAAATGAAATAATAAATAATCACCCTTGAGTTAACCCCCATTTTATTTTTATTAAAGGTCCAGATAAATTTAAGTGGTGTCATATAATAAAGGTTCCCTCTATATGAACTTTAGTTTACATATCACTGATGATATAATATTAGTTAATAAAGGAGTCATTCAATCATTCGATGGTAAAAAATATCATGGATAGAAAAATAAACAGATACCAAATCTTATATCACTTGGATTGGAGTTGATTTACACAACTACAATTTTGATTCGATACCATTAGAATTATTTTCTGATGAAGTTTACTGAGAAAAAAATTCATTGTTTTATGAAGAAAATATAAATTCAATTCGTATGTCCTTACTATAAAATGATAATATGATAGTGATGTGTCTCAACATAGCTAAGTATAATTTTAACAAAATTGAATGTATCGTTGATGGAAATACTAAAGTGAATGAAACAGAACATTAAATCTAGTGAATTTCATTTTAATATATCTAAATTTATGAATAATAATATATTGATAAATATATTACTAGTTTCAATGAAACTTGTATCTACATTAGTTGATTATGGGATCTCATAGAATATTCTACAATTATTACGAAACTAGTGAGGAACATTCTAGAAATGTTTGATCTGAACATTTCATCTTTATATGGTAAAGTTGATTTATCTTTTAATTAATTAAACAAAATTATTGTTGTATATGATATAAGGAATTCTCAATCATTTTAAAAGAATATTAAATATGGAATGGATTTTGAATAAATGAGTATATAGAAAGTATGAGATATTGGACATTGGATTATTGGCCTCTTTGATGTTGAAGATAAGTTATATGATTCTAATGTGAAATATATAATTATATCCCTTATCTCCAATAATTATTATAATGGTATAGGATAGTAAAAAATGAAACCCCACATAAAATTTTCGAATTTGGAGGAATTGCACATTATTCTATGATATGCATATAAAATATAATTGTTGAATATTATGATGATTATAATTAAAATATTTTGGGGAATAAGTGAAACCAAACAACCATGGAAGATATGTATCCCACCATAAATAATAAAAATATGAATGAAAAAATGTATGTTGATTAAAAAAAATTATTAAACTTTTTACAATAATAGTTCATCGTAATATGAATAAAATGATAAGACCCAACCATTATTTTCTAATATTTAATTAGAGGATGAAACGTCAAATATTACATAATAGGAAAGGGATAAACCAATATGGAATATTATCTATGGTCAAATCTTATGGACTATCTTGAAAAAAAATAAAAAACTCAAGAAATAATCCATAATATTTATTAATTAGTACGAAAATGATAATAAAATAAAGGTATAATTTCGTAATAATAAATATGGATACATTAAGGATATTTAAAATCCCACACTAAATGTTAAAAAACAAGGAATGTTAGTGGAAGATCTAGGTAATAAAATCAATAATTTTGAAGATGAGCTTTGTAAACTTCTATTGATATTTCATGAAGTTTAATTTAACCTAAATAATATGAGATATAATTTCATAAAATCTTAAAAGCTGAAGGATTAAACACCTCAATCTATTAAAATAACTCATCCAATGAATCAAGTGAAACATACACCAACTAACCATAAAAGTTCATCTGGTTATTCTAACCATGATGTAATAAGAAACAAAATTTAGAATTTTTGGGTTGAAAAGAATGTGAGAAATAAATCACATCCATTATATTTGAAAATAACCTCTATAAGAATGTATTCATACACCATAGGGATTCATATATTTAAACAAGTTTCGACTATCAACAAATTGATCACAAGGAAAAACAATTTTCTTATCGATGATAAAGGTTTATTGGAAATTTTTGGTTTCATTGAATATATGAACCTAATATTTTTAACAACATGTCTCTCCATGGAAATATGGAAGAAGAAAGTGGGAGAAATAGTGGAAGTAAAGAATTTAACTTTTTAAAGTAATAATAAAATGAAAATAAAAGTCATTATAATTTTTAATTTTCTTAGAGAAAAATAATTTAGGCTACTATGAAAAAGTTCATTGAAGGTTTGACCAACTTGGTAACTATGCTAATTAATTTATGACAACACTTCAAGGGATATTTTACTATAATATATATGAAAAGAAATTTAGAAAATAGGAAACATTAAGATGGATCATTTGTTTTTGAGAATGTTCTAAATTATAGAAATAATAATAGGCCAAGGATTATTGATAGTTATTCTTCCACCCATGTGATATTTGATATTAAAATACATAAAAACATCAAACAACATAGTGTTGGAGTACTTACTTTCAAAAATTATTTTTCTTAAAAAATATAAAAAATCATTATAGTTTAGTTTGAGTCTCTGATACAACCATAAAAGATTATTTATTTTATCGATGGGCATAAGAAAAAAATACTAATTTTCAAAAAACATTGTTATGATGTTAAGAAATTTATATTTAGGGATTTTTAGTGAATATACAAATCATTAATACTTCCTATAATATGGAATCAAATCCTAGTTCATATCTAACTGAGTCAAAAAATTCATATGTATAATTAAAAAAAGATATCATTATAGTATTTCAGGTACTATATATGTTACTATAGTGGGGTATTGTAGATGTTTTATTATTAATACCAAATAGTCTTTCAGGCCACCAAAATAAGACTTCAGTTTGTATGATCACCAAGCCATTATGATAGTCTCGAAAAGAGACCTTCCGTTTCCAGAATAAGCGTAGGCAAGCGTTACCTTATGAGAATTTGGTTATGTTCCCTTTAGACCATGTAATTAGACCAAATGGTCATGGGATGATAGGAAATATAATTGATTCCCCTCTAAGAAAAAAATTAAGAGGGTTGTCTTTTTATAATAATAAAAAGGATATCACCCAAATATTAAAAGAAAATTTTTAGAAAAGATTCAGGCATCATCAAATATTTGAGAGATGGAAATATTTTTACTATGGGAGAATGAATTTGTGAATATATATTTTATAGTGGAGTTATTTATAACTAATGTTACATAATTTATAAGGATGATGTTATGTTGTGGCATTGATGACTTGGGAATCTGGGACATAAATTATGACCATACCTTTAAATGAATATTTTGTTGAAAACATAAAAAAACTAAAAAAAATTATATTTTTTTGTGAAAAATTATAGAGATAAAGGATGGACAGTAGAAGGAATAAGAATGATGAAATTCAATCCACTATAAAAATTTATCCCAATAATTTCATACAATGTGGGTTGATGATACATCAATCCGTAAAATATTATTTGTAATTTTTTCATTCATTAATTATTTCACCCATTTTACTAGTTTAATATTCCTGAAACATAAATCATAGAATATAAAGATGATCAATGTATTCACAAGTGAATTAGAAAAATGAATGGTTGTATATATATGAATAATAATAAATGAAAGTGTAAAATATTATATAATTAACTCATTTCAATCATTCCAAAATAAGTATATAATAAAACCCCAATACAATTTTTCAAACACTCGTCAACTAAATGGGGTAGAGGAAAGGAAAAAAAATAAGATTAATTGAAATTTAATGAATCATGGTAATAGAATAAAAGTATTCATAATTGTTCTAAGTGAATTTATAAGTAAAAAAAATTATGCATAAAATATATGTTTACATATTTATAAATAATAATAAAGAAAACAAATGAGATGTGGTTTATGAAAAATACTACCATGAAATAATTTGAGGTCCTAGGGTTTATATGATTTATAATGATAAAAAAACAAGATCATGTAATTTTTTAAGATAAGTTTGGGGATGGAATTTTCATGGGATATTATCCAAAATAAAGAAGTTAAAAATGAATTAATAAATAACTCATAATATTATTGATTCCATTTATGTTAATGTTAAAGAAAATAAGCCTTTCATAATAAATTTATTAAATATATGTAAGATGTTATGAAAGTTAGATTAGTGACTTCTACGTTAGTTAATTATAATAAATAATATTGTGAGACTAATCATTTAAATATTTTTTTTGTTTCGTCTACTAATGAGGAACATGAGTCTACAAGAAAAAATATAATGTTCCAAACATTACCATAATAGGTAGATTCTGATAATATCATTAGAAATCAAGATTCCCTAGTTTAGACTGGACATAATTTTAGAATTTATGATCAAACATCACTTCTCTTATAGGAGGATCCATGATCCATAATAGATACCATTGAATATAAAAAATTGATATATTCAATGAATGAAGAGTTAGATACAACATTAAAGAATGAAACATGTGATCTTTTTCCTCAACCAGTAAGAAATAATTTTTTAAATACCATTAGGGTGTTTAGAGATAATATTAATGAATATGGATAATTTTTATGAAATACAGTATGGTTGGGTTATAACTGATAATATTATGTAGATGGTGTTTATTTTGAACCATATTTTTCTCTATTTTGGAGACTTGAAACTATAAGAATGTATTTTTTTGTTTCTACAAATTCAAATTACATTCTCTATTAGAAGAATGTTAACTTATCGTCCTTAAATGGAGAAATAATAGAGAATCTCTATATTGAGAAACCATGGGTGTTCTTACTTAGTGATGATTGAACATGGTGTGTCATTTAAAGAAATTTTTTTATGGACTGAAACAAGAACCTCGTGACCGGTATTAAAAACTAAACTATTTCATGATGTTTTGGATCATTTCTAAGCAATTTTTTAGAGAAACTATTATGTATAGGAAGTGAGATAAGGAACTCTAATTATCATTGATTAAATTGATGATTTTTTTTTTTATAGGTGATAGGGAGAAATAATTTGATTATTATTATAGAAAATGATGAAATACATTTAGATGTCAATGCTGAATTATTTGAACTTATTTCCAGGGGAAACATTTGGCAGTGTAGTTGATACATCTTTCTTTTAGTCAAAAAGTATGTAAATAAGTTATTAAAATAGTTTGGAATAGACAATTTAAAGGAGTATTATAAACATATATCTATCGTTATATATATATGAGTAAACTTGAATCTAGGAAAGTTGTAAATCAAAAATAATTATATATGTTTTTAGGAAGGTTAATCTATCATAATTCAATAATAATTGATATTTTTCATTCTATAATTTTTTTTCAATATTTGAAAGTGATCCAAAATAATTACACAGCCTTTATGATACAATAATTATACAATATATTAATGGAACGTCAAATAATGTATTTATGTATTGAAATATTAATGAGATGATTTTTCTTCAGTTAAGTGACTTTAATTATCTCAGAGATTGTAATGATATGGAACCAACATCTGGATGAAAATTTTTCTTGGGATAAGGTTTTGTGACATGGTATTGTATAATAAGTTTGATTACATCAATTATTATATAAATATAATATATTTAAAATACTAATTATTGTACACAAATGATGTGTATGAATGATTATATGGATGATTTGAGTGTTAATATTTATAAACCATTGAATATTCATTATGATTATCAAACTTCCATTGATATCTATAAAAATCATTTAGAACATTCTAGATCAAAGAACATTGATATTAATAACAATTTTATTAAGGATATTATATCAAGTAGATATGTAATAATTGTATATATTCACAAAAAAATATATCAAATTTATAATTCTTTGGCTAATTTTATACTAAATATAATTTTTGAAGAATTGAGACTATAACTTCTTGTTCAAACTCTACCAATAACATACGAAAACTCTTAAATAATACACAAACATTTATTTGGATTATATATTCAAATAGGTATAATAATTACCATATTTTAATAATATGTTGAACTTTATATTTTGGGAGTCTTATTGTGGTGTTATAATAAAATGGGTGTTTAAAGTATTGAGGTGGATTTTATCATATCATAGCCACAAATTACTTGTCCTAGAGGGGTGGAATTGCATCAAAAACATTTCATAAATCAATGTTATGATGTTAGGAAATTTCCTATGAGAAATTATGTGTCTTAATGAATGTTTCAAAAAATTATGTGCTAAATAATGATTCCAAAAAATCCAAATTGGGAGATTAAATATTCCTTGGGTTTATTTTTTAATGATATTTTTATTTTTTGGAAACATTGTGTTTGTGAATGTTTTTTTGTTTCTGGTAAGATTTTTTTTCTCAAGAAGGTGAGGAATAATTTTATATAAAAGTTGATAAACAGTCCTTATGATGGTTAATAAATTTTCCTTGAGAATTTTTTAAAACATCTCTTAAAAATATTAAGAAACATTCTCTATGAAGGTCTATAATAATTCATTATGAATGTTAAGAAACATTCATTCCCAATACATGTGATACGATACTGATCAGCAAGTTCCTAAGATCATGAATAATCTCATGATTCTTAACAAGTTTGTTTGATTTTTTTAAATGGTTAAGGTGGATTCTGATCAATAAATTTTGAATTTCATTTTTATAATGTTCAAGCAAAGATGTGGCGATGTTTCAAATGATGATCAGGTAGATATGAATAAATACCAATGGGTTGATTCTAACAGATAGAGGCATATAGTATTTTTGTAAATATAGTTTGTATAATGTTATGAATATTATGTTTAATGATGTATAATGTTCACCTTACAGTACTTATGTTTCAAGATGTACAATATTTATGTTATAATGAAAATGTTGGTAGCTGTAAAAAGTTGACGTTAAAAATTTTAAATTTTGACATGAAAATTTTTTAAGTTATAATGTATATATTTTAATCAATAAAATAAATACATAACATGGATGCTATTTCAAACTATATAATTTTCATTGTAATGAAGTCGTAGAGGGTGTCGTTGAGTGAAGGATAACAAATTGAAAACATCTGTTGGGGGAGTTATTATAGAATTCACTAAAGAGAGGAAAAATCAATTGATTAATAATTTCATGATGAATTAATTAGGCAAACATTCACTGGACATAGGTATTAGGATCTGTTTAAATATTACATAAATTCAATAATAATTATGATGTGAAACTTTTATTTCAATTTTGTTATCATGTTTAGTTAGTGATGTTTAAATAATGGTGATAACACAATGTTTTATAGAATATTAAAGAATGTTCTAGAAGGATTGAGTGGTATCATAACAAATTAAATAGAAATAATAAATTTCAAATTTCATGTTTCAGTTGAGCTGGAAAATACCTTTGAGTTCCTACACATTCTCATGTAATCATGTATATATAAATAAGAGGAGAAACCATAATAATTCACACTATTTATTCATGAGATATAGAGAGAGTCAATGTGATTATTTTTTTATAAGATCAAAATGATTTTATAACCAAGTAATCATTTGATTGGAGAAGACGAACAAGATATTGGTGTAATGGTCACAAGTGCAATAGAAATACTATCATTAGACTAAGGCAACAGATTCAGATATAGTGTTTTGAGGTGCATTGGATGAGTACATTATAAACAAATATATTGGTGTACATTATGGAATCATACCATAAAGAGATGTATCAAACTAGACTTCATGAAAGGGTTTCATGAGATATTATGAAAACATTCTTGTCTTGTTTTTGATCAATAGTATTTTCTACTAATTTTAGCTAATGATAGTATATAAAATTACATGTTGGGATATATGAGGATATTTATGTGATATGTATCATTTTTTATTCAAATCATATCATATTAAATTTCAATAAACTATTGGGAGTGACCCTGGAAATGATGAATCCTGCAAGACTATGGGTGAACCTTGTAAATGTTGTTTGAATTTCATTTTTCATTTCATTAAAGATGAGTGAGGTTGAGATATAATGATTAAAAATATATAAACTCTAACAAGTTTAAGGGGTTAGTTTAAAGATAATGTAAATTATAAAATATCCCAATAGATTCAACACATCTTTCTCTGTTATCAAACATTCATGTGAACATGTATTTCCAAAACCACTTTTTGATATGTTATCATTCCTTTTTACAATATTTCACATTATTTGAAATATATTTTAAAAACCCATATATATAATCTTATAAAAATAATGTAAAACACATTTGTGGTAACTCTAAATGTTGTATAAACATAATAATCATTTTGAAATCTGTAATGGGTGAACCCACCGTCCTTTGTACTATTGAAAATAACCATGACCTATTCAATACATATTTATAGAAAAATAGATAGTTTTAAAAATGAATCTATAATACTCAACCAAGAAATGGATTATTTATTATCTCTACCAAACACATGTATCACAATTCTAATATTAGTTTAATACATTAAAATAATGAAAGCATATTCAGATGATCCCTAAGTCAAAGACATCGAGTAAACATGGCACATAGAGTATGTCAGTCCCATATATCCTACACATATATTCATGATTCTATGAGTATGTAAAATCCAATTCAAAGAATATATCATAAGTAATTCACCCTAATGGAAAAACACATCATAGTTTTAATAACTATAATTATTATGGGATGAGAAACAATATGGGAGATTTGAAATTTTAATCCAATAATTGGAACAATTATAAAAAATCAGTTTTAGATAAGTATTTTTAGTATTATAAGGCCTTTTTATGGGTTTTTAGATATGAATGGAGCCCTAAAAGATTTCCTAGTTTCTAATGTGAGTGTCAGAGAAGGGTCATATTGGATTACATGAGAATTTATATAGTATTCAGACATCAATTAAATGACACAGAGATTCATGAAATTGACCAATGTTAATTTAGTATCACTCTATAGATAAGGGAACTACAAGATTATGTCTAGGATAATGTATGGATAAGTTTAATGATTTGGTTGAGTAACGATAATGTTTTGAGGGTTTTTAGGTTCATTTTTTGGTATATGGGATTTATTTAAGATGATGAACCTTAGGTATCTCTAGATAAAAACTTATATATTGATATGTAAAAAATTTATATAGAATAACTATCAAACTATGAACCCTATAATGTTGTTGAGATGATGAATATTATTTATTAAGTTGAACAAACTATAAATAATCACATATAAATATAATATTATAACCTATTTCATTGTGAAATTTTACCTGGGGTGGATATTCATGCCTAAAACATGAGTTATGCTATAAAGGCTAGAAAGGGAATGCACCATAATAAGGAAATAATACTGTGATGGGAAGTAATTTTTTGTAATAGAAGAGGATGTTATGTATTATTAGTTGAAATTGTGAGATTCTTCATTATACCTATAAATAGGTTGTTATTCCATGACAACTAGGTCTGCTCTATGTTGATGGTTTTGATAATATTTGTTGTGCCACAATGATGAGATCCATGTCATAGAGAATGGTTTTTAGGAGTCTATTTTTCTATGAGGATAGTTTCTTTATATTATATCACCTTATATAGGGAAATTAATTCTTTTGTTATTATTGGGGATTTTTTACAACAACATGAACTAAAATAACACATAGTGTACAATGTCACGTGATATAATTAACTATATTTTGAATTATTACCCAATGTAAAATATTTCATCTCACATAAATCTCACTTAGATCAGATAACATTTTTCCTTAATGAATTAATAGAATAGTTACATAGGAAGCATATTTTAAAAAAATGAGAACAAATCTAGAAAAAATTAAACCCCCTTCTAGATGTCTCGTAAGAAATAAATAACTTCATGACCTCTAGAAGGTAAATAAATTAAAGGGGTGAGATTAATATTTCAGTAAGGGAAGAATATATCAATATATCATCAATGGTTAGATCATAAGCATATGAGGAAACATAATAAGGGAAAGTTTTTTATTAGAAATTATATGGTGTAATGGTAGTTTTCTATAAATCAGGAAGGATTGACATGTTATATAAAATGAAATAATGTGTACTATGATATAGTAGTGTAGAGTTATCTTTGAAACATTGTATGAGGAAATGATATCATAAGTTCAATAAATCATAAATATTTAGACATAATGGAAATAATGACATTATAAGCATAGATCAAGGAACACTACTAAAAAACATTAGAATGTGGGAAAATACCATAAGTGGATTATGTTCACTCCATAAACCCAAACATAATATCTCATAATAAATAATGTTTTACCCGATGCATTGGAGGGATATATAATTTCAGTCCCATACATGACATAATATATTGTTCCCATGAAAGACTCCCATGAACCATTTATGGTATCACAAGAGTTGAATATATTTTACAATGCATTAGAGGGATATATAATTCAGGTCTCAACCATCACATAATTAAAATTTTAATATTTATATGAATATGTGTTCCACATATGGAAAAGAATCCATAAAAAAAATACGCAAGATAAAATTTATTTTAAATAAGTTGATTTCATTATCTTGTCTCAAAGAATTAATGAATGATATATCATAAGGATTCGTACGAGAAGAATATATTAAATTATTTTTAATTTTTAAATTCAATTAAATAAAAATAATTCATTATAATTGACTTATAATGTTTTAAAATTCATGAGATGGGTTAAGAAGAAGTTAGAATAAATACTAACAAAATTTTTGAGGATTTTATATATGATAATAAAATAATTTAAGGAATTAATAAATATGTTTTAAAACATTAAAAAAGAATTTAACATTATTTTTCCATAAAATTACTCATTCTTTTAAAATTTATTCATAGGGAAAACCATTTTATTATTGTGACACATATCACATCGAAAAATGAAATGGAATAAATATGAAATATAATTATCTTTGTCATAATAATAATTTTATTATATATTAAATTTACTCTTCTATTTCATCCTTATAATCAGTGATGATATTCAGCGGTGAAAATATATAAAATTTCACTTCATTAAGGTGTTATTTCAAATAATACATTAATGGTAGGTCCTTTTTTATTAACATAAAATGTTAAATGTGTTTAATAATTGTTTCCCTTGAATTGAAAATTATAAATTAAAAAATAATTCATTTTATAAGAAGTAAAAATTATTTTATGAAACATTAAGAAGGAAAATATGATCCTTTAGGAAAATAGTTTACAATTTGAGAAATTTGACATTTTCCTAAGAGGATTTCTTAAAATGAATATATTAGGATAATTTATTATAATCATAATAATATTTAAGTTAAGTAAGACTCTAAAATAATGGGAAAGGTAATATTTCAGGATTAAACCAAATTATTTGAATGTTCATGAATGGGTGGTGAGAGATTCCTTTTAGAAGTGGTGAGAATGGAATTTTTATAATTAGAAACACATTATAAAAATAGGGAAAATGTAAAAAATTTCAAGTGTGTAAAAAATATAAAATTATTTATTGAGGAATTATATAAGGTTTATAATCCTTAAACTAATCATTTTCAAAAAATATTACATATGTTTTGTGTACTTTTCCATGAAATTTTCACTTTTAACATTTTTGGCGTTACTGTGGTAAATATTTTTGACCTAAATAAATATATTTTTATTACTAAAATTAAAATGGACCTAGTGACTCAAAATTTTAAATATCTTTTATCAAATAAAATTTTTATGTTCATGAAATAACAATTTTAAAATTTTCTCATGTATAGGGAAAACATTGGGGTTAGGAAAAATGTTTTTTTATTTTAAATATTATGTGTAGTGTAAAATTAAAAATATATTTTATCTTCATCATCTAAATAGGTTTATATAAAAGATATAAAAATTTATTTACCATTAAAATAAAGCTAAAAAATTCTAAAATATTATTAATTTATGAAAAGTGACAATAAATAGTTTTTATTGAAAAATATTATATAAGTTTTAAAAATGTTAAAACTTGTTTTTTCAAGTCAAAATATTACTCATGAAATGTATGTTTTTGCTTATTTAATATATATTTTACTAAATACATTATTTTATTCAATTATATTCCTTTCTCATAATGTTATAATATTTATAATTTTAGTAAAATAATATTTTTTACCATTTTAAAAAAATCAAAAATTTATGAAAATTTTAAAAAAATCACCCTAAGTTAATATTGACATGATTAATTTTAATGTGATGTTAAATAAATATCATTTAAAATATAATTTTTTTAATTTTTTTAATATAAAATATATTGAAAAAAATATTATTATAGAAAAAACACTCACTTTTTATTTAAATGTAAATATGATATATTTATAAATTACAAGTGATAAATTACTTATTAAAATGTAAATTACATATTTATATCTTTGTAATTCATATTAACCTATCCCCCTCAAAATATACATGTAATATCTAAGTATAAGGTTTCCTCAATCAGAAATTGATTGTGTTTATTCTTCTAGTATATATATTATCGAAATTCATAAGAGCCTAAAATTCTCTCATATATGATTTTACTTATACCATACTATTTTTGTGTTTGGATTAGGATTGGTTTGGGTAAAAAATTAGTGAAGCTACCAACTTCCCAAGATTGGTAAAATGGCATTCATAAGGGTGAATATTGTGGCTTAATTCCTTTATATTCCATCATATATTTTTTAATATGGGTACTTTATTTAACATCTATAAATTAAACATCAATGTTATAAATTTAAAATCTTATTTATTTTTCATAACATGGTTTTATTTTGGTTTATTGATACTTGTATAAGAATCTATTAAAATAATTTTCATTTAAATAAAATATTTAACATACTTTATGGTTTTTACACTATGATGGGTGTCTAGAAAATCCATTACACCAGTATATATGTGGGTTCTATCAAAATATTAGTATTTTATGTTTTATATGAAAGAAAGAGTAGGATAATCTTTTAGGATTTCAAATTAGAGACCCATTGGGATTATTTAGTTTCTGTGATGTCTAGATGAGTGTTTTATGAGATCCACTTCATTTTCTCCTCTCATTGACAAAATTCATAATCCATGGAGACTAAATTATTTTTATTTCTTTATTAAATTATGATTTACTTCTTCTTCTATGAATAGTCTTCATCACCTTGAAAAACATTGATTTATTATGATTATAGTAAGGTTTTTATGAATCTTTTTCCAAATCATGTAACAACACAAGTAATGTTAAAATAATTGGTTTTAATGTCTTTTTAATATTAGTTAATTACATTTTAAAAAGATACATTCAATTTATGAATATTATGTAATTTTCAATCAAAAGAAAAAAATATTTACATCTAAACGAATGGGAATTCCATGCATTATATAGTTTATTTAAAATATATTTTTAAGAAATATAAAATTTTATTCTGAAAAAATTAACATCATTTTTTATTTCAATAATTTCAAAATTATTTTTGGAATAAGTTTTTAGAATTTTATAAAAATACTGATTTCTCAATGAATACTGAAAATACCTTTTCTTTGAAAACAATATTTTATTTTAAAATATTTAAAAAGACACATTATATTTTAGATTAATTTTAAATTTTCAATCATTCTTTTTTATTGTAAATAATATAGTAAATTTATTTGTAATAAATAGTATACTTTATTTTTTTGTAAATATAACTTTATACTTAAGAATATATCTTTTCTGAAAAGTTGGTTTTCATCATGCTTTGAAGGTTTTATTTTAAATTAATTTATTACACATATATTAATTGAATTTGATAAAATGGATACCATATTTGGAATCATCACAATTCATATTTGGTAATTAGTTCAAATAATTTTTTAATCATAATAAATAGTAAAAATAGTAAAAAAATTATCATGGTTAAAGTTAGGACTTGTTTTTCGAGGGTTGAACATATATGATAGCGATTAAAATGAAAAAAATGTATAAATATTATTAGGTGGGAATATTTATTCCCAATATTATCTCATCATTATAAATGGTCTATTTTTAATCCATTTGGTTTGAGTAAGGAATTAATATATTTAAATATTTTTAAAATTTTCAAGTACATACCCTCCCCCATTTAAAAATGGACTCCCCCTCTCCCCTTTTCTCCACACTATAAAAAAGAATTTTGGTTCATCCTATAAAAAAATGACACCATTAAATCTGTTCCTTTGTTATATCAATAATTTTTTATTATAAAACCATTTTATAAGGAATTTTGTATAATCTTAAAGTGGTTGTCCAAAGAAGTTGTATTATTTTTAGCCTAGGGTTTTTATTTTATTTATTTTTATACTTCATAAAAATATTATTCAACCATTATTAAATAATAAATACGGTTTCCCATATATATTTAGGAATTATTATGTTAATTTAATAAACTATATCCATCTCTTTCTTCCATAAAAGGGTAATTGACACCATTATTCAATTGTATAGAGGACAACTGCCTCTCGAAACAATGAAATTTGTTATCCATCAATGCCAATCACAGATTGTTAAAATTAAATAATTAATGTATATATTTCACATTGATGTCATTTTTAAAATTATATAATTATATTATATCTCATACTTTCTTACCTTTCCATCCATTGAATAATGATATTCTTAATTGTGCGTACATGTTGATTACCATGTCCAAAGAGACATGTCATTTGTTTTTCATGACCAAATCACATTGATTCACTGTATAATTTTATTTCAAGATATCATATTATATTTATGATATAATACTAATTAAATATTGAAAAATTTATACTTATATTATATCACACATGCACATTGAAATATGAAAATGTTACTCGAGCTCATATACAACCAATTGTAACTATGATTATAATGTAATTCGTTTTTAAAAACCATATTTCATGGTTTATGTTGAAAGTATAATTAATCTATAAAAATAAAAAACTTATCTTGATTATTATATTGTATATGATGAAATAATTAAACATTTGACCATATTAATCCTACCAAATTCATTTTGGAGCTTTGAGTCGAATATCACTAAAACATTATGCATGAACTTAATTGATTATGTAATTTTATATTATATGGTAAATAATAAACTAAAATGAATAATAAACATGATAAGTTCTATAAATTAATTAAATAATTAACATAATTTTATCTTCTATTATGGTAAATAAGATATGTGTTGAGTTGGACTTGAGGTAATGGACAATTTAAATTAAAACCTCTTTTCAAATGATTTAAATGTTTATTTTCTAAATAATTTCATTCAATAAACATATTTATAAAACTATATTATTGATATATTTTTATTTAAATTAATTAATTATAAATTATATTGTTTTCACTTTTTAATTCTATTCAATGATTTTCAAAAGGAATTTTTATATATATTTTATATAGTATGTTTTGAAAAAAATAGGAATATTATACTTTAACGTATGTGAAGTCAATAACTATACATACCACCAGAACTAGTATTTTTTCATATTACATTAAATTATTAAATTATTTCTTCTTATAAAATACCTCCTTCAATTTTTCTCTAGTAATTTTCATTAAGGTTTATAAATGTAATATATATTTTGATACATAGAATTTTTTTATTATTGGTGACAAGAATATTTTTTTAGTATGTAAAATTATTTCTGTTATGATTATGTTATGGTTCCTAGGAATTTTTATTATGAACGATGAGCTCAATATATATCATGATTATTAGTGAGGCCAATATAGATAATTATGATAGGGGGCTCGATATAGCACTCTATCGACTTAGGTAGAGTGATGGAGTTAACCAGTTATGTTTCTCCAAATAGATTATTGGAATTTATCGGGTAGGTTATTCCATTTTTTAATGTAATTATAAGAGTGATGTAAAATTTATGTCCAAATATACCTACACTATTTGTCTATACATGATATAGGTTTTCATAAAAATCATTATATTTTACAATGTATGAGAATGGGATTATTTTTAATGTGGTTTTCTACTAATTTTTAAGGGTGAATTGATTATCTTTTTCTAAATGTTTCATGGTTGAAAAGAATCCATTATGAGTTTTATTCTTTTTCCTTAATAGTTCTTATGAAATGTTTTTAGAAAATATTTTTTATGTTTATTTTATTTCTTCGGTATGAAAATGTTTATATTAAAAAAAATGTATGTGTATTCAAAGACTAACAAGGTTCATTATTTCATTTCATATATCCATTACTGAGATTTTTGTTCTAATACCATGTTTTTGGAAAGTTTTTAACAAGGATATAAGGGTGATTATGGAAACATATAAGGAAATGATGAAATTTTTGTAGATATGACACGAAAATAAGACATATTATATTATAATTGTTTTATATTGTTGGGGAAATAAATAGTGAGTGGAAGTTTCCTCATTCTGATGTAATACTGATTTAGGTAAGTTTGATAACCTAATTATATAACACTCTAAGCCTAAATTATTATTGTAAATTTAAGAAAATGAATTAATGTATAAATCGTTAATTTTATCGAATATTTAAGGTTGGTTTCTTAGAGTTGTAATCTGAGGATAGGATCAGATAATTTTAGTAATTATGATAATGAAAGTAAATTAAATAAATATAATATAATTTATTGTTATCATGATATTGAATATAAATATTTCCATGTTAACAAATCTAAACTATGTATATTCATTACGTTTTTAAATAGTGGAAATAGGGAAGATGGATAAAAAAGGCACAAAGTGGACTATATCCTTACAAATCAGCCACCTAGAATGGATATAATTGAAACTGAGTATTTTTTATGGTGATATATTAGTTTTTGAATACTATATGTGTTTTTTGGAATACATGTTAGTTAAAGAATAGATTTAACATAGTGTAATGTGTCAATAGTGGATTATTTTAAGAGAAAATACCCACAAACATGAAGTGGGACTTTTGACTCAGTGGTAGCTTACTGTGGGGTTAAAGATCAGAAAAGATATTTAAATTAATTGTTTGTTTAGGTCAAAAAGGTAACTCTTTCTATTTAATATTTTAAAGGTGAAGATAATCTACATTTATCAATGGTTACGAATACTTGAGAAAATGAAGATATTGATTCCATGGAATTTGATTTATTTAATATTATTTTCAATGAGTTGTATTTTCTCAATGGTAGTTTATCTTATGATGGAAAATAAATTCTTGGGATTATAGAAGAAGGTAGAATACTCAATGGATTAATATGAAGAAAATGGAATCAAATTGTTAAAAGTATACACGAAGTTTTCTTTTGGATATTTATTATAAAATAAATTTATTTTACTCAGTAATAAATCCATGACACTAAAGATCAATTAATGTGGTGAAATTAAATGTTATTTGTTATACGTTATGTGTTCACAATTTTGAGAAGGAATAAATATGTGTTGAATTTCATAATTTCATCCATTAAATCATGGAGGAAAATATATCCATGTGGAAATAAAATGGGAATAAAAGATCCATGAATTCATAAGGTATGAAAATCATGTTCTCAATTTGTGATACATGTGGTAAAATCTCTCTGGGGAATGACTTATGAAATATGGGATGTTATTCCAATGTGGTAATATTGGTTTTTTGGATTTTGATTAAAAATAGAATTCTATTATTAGTGGTAAGGATTATTTTTAAATATAGGTGGTATGGTGTTTTAAATGTAATGATATAGGTGATTGTGTGAATGTTAGATGGAAGAAGATAACATCTAATAAGAAAAAAGAAACCTATAAGCATATGTTTGTACAGAAATCCTTTGTAAGTAATCTTTAAGTTTTTAAGCAAAACAATAAGGTTTTAATAGGTACAATACTTATTTATTATTATTATTCTATCATCTTTTATGATTTTGGGTCTATATATTATTTTATTTTATGAAAATTTACTTTGAAAAATGAAATTGTTACCTCAAGAAAAGAACTAAAGTCTTTTGGTAAAAACACATGGGGGTAGTATTAAGGTCATAAAGAATTGAAAGTATCATCTCATTATCATATTTGGAATATTATTTTCTTACAAACCTTGTTCTCAATCTTGTTGTATAATTTATGGATATTAAATATATTGATTAGGGTTTATTTTTTCATATTATGGTAGATTTCAAATCCAAAGAACTTATTATCAAAAATGAGTTTCAATTTTTATATAATAATGAATTCATAAAATTTCTAACATATCAACAATATGAGAAAATATTAAGTTATTTTAATGAAATTTACCTTACAAATTTTGTGGAAAATAATGAAATTCTTCAGTTTAATAATTCACTAGTAGTAAAAGAATATTTTTATTTTTTATGATGAGTTACCTAGTATTATACTATACCGATAATTTGAGTCCACTATATCACTAGTGACCGATAATAAGACAATTTTAAAAACCCCTAATATAATAGATCGAGTATATATTTTGGAATTTAAATAGTATTTGTAGAAATTACATAATAATGGATTCATTCGTTCTAGCAAATCACCATAATATGCTCCAAATTTTTTTCTAAAAATAAGTAAGTTATCATGAGGCCAAATATTAAATTTATAAAATTTAATAACATTTATATTACTTAAATATATATTTTTCCTTATTTTTATGACTTTTTTTATTCGTTCTAGAGATTTCATTATTTTTTCAAATTTGATCTTAGTTCTGGAGACCATTATATGAAGGTGAAGGATGGAGACATCCCTTAGATAGTGTCATGTACATGGAATTGGAATAATGAGTTTATAGTTATTCTTATATGAATGAAGACTTCTCTACCTTTTTAAATTTATATTATGAATTGAGTGTTTTATGAGTTTGTGTGTCAGTTTATTGATGATATTTTAGATTGTTTGAAAAAAAATTGGATCATAAAAACGTCTAAAGATTATTTTTCAAACCATAAAAGAAAATAAGTTATATGGAATATTTTGTAAATATGTTTTGTACGATATATTTCATTTAATGGAAATATAATTAATATAAATTCCTTTAAATTTGATCCCGATAAGGATGAAGTCATTGATGATTGAAGAATTACTAAAAATGTTACTGATATTAAGAGTTTCCAATGATTTGTAGGCTATTAATAGTGTTTTGTTGAAAACATTTCAGGGGTATATGTCCTTATAAAAATGTGACATGAAAAGAATCCAGGATCATCTGTATAAAACAATGTCATGAATTTTTTTAGGACCTGAGAAGAAAATTAGTGAATAATCTAGTTTTGGACCTACTCTCATGAAATGTTGACATTGTTATTGAGTTTAATGATTCATTTAAGGGATTGGATTATTATTTAATATATAATGATCGGGTAATTTATTATTCTCTACATCAATTAAAGCCTCGTTGGAAAATTTGTCGTACACATGAACTAAATAAAAAGGTTGTAGTATTGTCGTTAAAAATGTAGAGAAATCATTTATTTTGAGTAAAATGTGAAATACACACATATATATATAATAAAAGTTTTTAGTGTATATTTACTCAAGAATAGTTGAATATGAGATAGAGGTGATGTTTGGTATTAATTAATTATTATGACTACATAATTCATTGCAATATAAGTAAAGAAAATGGATTGGTATATTCTTTGAGTCAAAAGTATAATTCAATATTAACAATGAAATGTCTAGAACATGTTCTCTTGGATAATGATTTGATGAGTGATTTAATATAAATTTACCTCATAGTAAATCCCTCTATTTTATTTTTAGGTTTCAATATAATCTTCTTTGTCAAACAAGATTATTAATGAACTCAAGGAGTTTAATATACAAAAGGTAATGGTAGAACCATCTAAGAAAAGTATGTTTCTAAATATAAATTTTAATGAATAATTTTTTTTAGAATTATTAATATGTTATGTGTTCTAATATATTAATATTTTAATAAATAAGTTTGATTGGTGCTCGTAGTTCTCTATTTTATATTCTACCTTGTATCACAATACTATATGAATAATTTGAGATACATTTTTGGTGGGAATGAACGATGACTGATACTGCTAATTTTACTATGAAATGGTTGAATTTTAAAAATGTAGAATTAAAATAAAAATTACTAATTAGGATGATTTATCCTTTTTAAATGCTATAATGGAAATTAGAGAATATTTATATATATTTCATAGTTTTATTTCTAATGGCATATTAAGGTAACAATTTAATTTGGGTAATTTTTGACTGATTGAATAAATAACTTTATTTTCATCCCTTTGAAGATAATATTTACAAAATAAAAATTCATAAGTATTTTATAAATATATAATTAGATTTTATTGAGTCTCTATTTCTATTTTATCCTATCATTATCAAAAATAAAGATCTAATTTTTGGAAAGTACATCAGAATTTAGTGGGTACAAAATTAAATTTTATGATAGTTTTTTATCTGTAATATAATTGATACCTAGAAATAATGATTTAGACATTGGTTTATATGATTCAATCTTATCAAATATATTATGATGTAATTTATGAACATGTTTTTACTTTGTTTGAGTTTTTCTACAATTGCAACGTTCATTATTGTATACAAATATAACCTTTTGAGGCATTATAAGGAGAATGGTGTCAGACTTAATCCTGTTGAGATAAAGTAGGTGAAAGGATGTTATTGGGGCCAAAAAATTTAGAATTAATGGTTTATAATGTAAATATGATTCAATTCATATGATGATATCATATAGAAAGAAGAAATGTTATGCAGATAACTGGAAAAATGATCATTCTTTTGAGGTAGGTGATCCTGTTTTAACTTAATGTATCTCCATGGAAATGTTTTATATATTTTTATAAAGATTTAATGTTAATATATGGTTCATTTAATCATATGAAATCCTTGATAAATTTGGATCATTTTTCTATCAATTAGGATTTACTTTTATTTTATCTTAGGCACATGATGTATTTTTGTTTTCATTTTTAAGAAAACATGTGTCAGATGCATCTTATGTTTTGAGCCTTGAAGTAGTTTAGTTGGAAGAAAAACATTATTATAAGGAAAAACTATTATATATTAATTACATAATAGAAAAGGTACTTTTGAATAGTCCTATTTACCAATTGATGGTTTTGTGGGAAAATAACATTATTTAATAATAAACGTGGGAATCATAAAATGCTATGAAGGAAAATAATCCCCACTTGTTTAAGTAATTAATAATATTAAAATAGAACAATGTAAAAAGGAAAAGAATGGTACAACCCATGTAATGATAAAATAAATAATTTCCATGTATTTTTACTATTAATAAGTTATATATTATCAATTTATATTCATTATAATGATATTATGTAATTTTTCTTTCAAAAGAATAAGCTTTATTTCTAAACAAAATTGGGTTTCCGAAAATTATATAGTTTAATTTGAAGGATTTAATTCCAAATTATAGAGTTTAAATTACTGAAATATATGTTAATTATTAATTTATTATTGAAAAATTATATTAGGATATATTTTTAAGATAATTTTATGACATTGTTCATTTTTCAATTAATAATGAAAATAATTATTTTTTATTGAAAAATATCGTTTATATTAATGTATTTAGAAAAAAAGTAATATTTTAGGTTATAAATGAAATTTAATTCATTAAATTATATTAAAACCCATCTAATAATTTTTATTTGAATCATCATTATTCATTAACTCGGTTTAGAATAATTTATATACTTAACAAGGCATTTATCAGAAAACCCAATTTTCTGTGAGTTTTCCAGGGTTGATTTAAAATTATATTATTCCAATTATATTAATTGAATATAGTGATATGAATAAAATATTATTAATCAGTATAACTAGTACTGGGTAATAAGTTTAACATTTTTTATTTAATGAAATTTAAAAATTGTAATAATCTATTATTATGGTTAAGGTTAAGACCAGTTTACATGGTGTTAAAATTCACTGATAATGGTTAAATTGACTAAATAACTAGTCTAAATCCCATTTTATAGATATTTTTAACACAATTACATATAATATTTTTACATTTCCCATTTGGGATCAATTTGAGTTCAGTAAGACAATAATATATTTTAATATTTTTTAAAATTCCAAGTGTGTCCTCTACCCCACTTATAAAATAACATCACATCTCATCTTCTGTACCAAGATAATAATCCTATTAGTATGCAAAATATCTACCAAATTGATTTAATAAGGACTTTCTAACATCATATAGTCCCTGGATTTATTAGAAATCTCTCTTAGGAATGATTTTAGTATAATATAAATAGGTTTTGCGAAGAAATGGTACAATTCTAACCCGATAGTTTTTATTTTATTTCATTTTCAACCTCATAAAAATATTTTTCAAGCATTAAAAAATAATAATAACATATATTACATATAATGAGGTATTTTTTGTTAATGTAATAACATATATCCATATCCATCTTTTATTTAATTTGAAATGAAACAAACATTGGTTTGTATGGCGGACAACCACCTCCTGAATCGATATAATTCAATTTCCATCACTGTATATCAACATTGGTTATAATGATAGATTATATATATATATATGATATCAATGAAATTTTTCTCATTATATAAATAATAAATAACATTTAAAATATTACCATTCAATTCATTTAAAAATGATAACATCGTTCATGAATTCATATGGATTACTATGTTCAAGGAGAAATATGTTTATTTTTTTTAAACATCACATGGATGATATATATATGTTTTTTAAAGGAATATTATTATATTTATGATTTAATAATCATTTTTTAAATTTAATATTATACCTACCACCTTTACATAATTTTATTTTAAAAATTAAAATAGTATTGATGCGTAGATAAGACCTACCATCCCTATAATTATAATGTAATACCAATTTCATAACCATATTTCATTGTTGATTTGAAAATGATAATTAATTTATAATAATGATAATTATATCATGAATAATACTCTATTGGTGATAGAATAATTATCTCATTGACCATATTCGGCCTTCTAAATTCATTTTTAACATAAGAGTTGAATATCATGAAAATTTCTGATGTGGACTTAATTGAATAAGTTATTATATATAACATACTAATATATAAAATAAAATTTATAATAAACCTAAAAAGGGGTCTTAAAAATTTAAATAATTAACTTATGTTTATTATTTATGATGATAAATGATATATGTGAGGATTTAGACTTAGGGGAAGGGTAAATTTACCTTAAAACCTCATTATAAATGTTTTAAATATTTATTTTCTAAATCATTTTCTTAAATATAAATATTTATAAAATAGAATTTTTGATATATTATTTAAAAATGATTAAATTATAAATTATATTTTGTGTTACTTTTGGATTTCATTCAATAGTTTTTAAAATTAATATTTTTTACATATTTTATATAGAATGAGTTTTCAAAAAGGAAAAAATTATTGATCGATGTTAAAGGATACGACATCAACATATATTCCCCACACTCTAAAAGTTATCTTATTTCTTAATTAAATTAATTATTTAATGATATCATAAAATAAATAACCTCCTTCGCTTTTTTCTTGGTATTTTTAAAAAGTGTTTTAAATCGAATGGATATTTATATTCTTCGAATGGTTTTTCATTTGGGAGAAAAGAATATTTTCATGAGTATAAAATCATTCACGTGTCAGGACTATGACATTGTCCCGGAAAATTTTTTATGATGATGATATATCCTGATATAAATCATGATGATTTTTGAGTGTAATATAGCCCTCTAATTTATTGGGTAAAGTTAAAAAATAATTTGGGCTAGTATTTACCGAAGAGATTGTTGGAATTTACAAGGTATGTTATTCCATTTATAAGACTAATTATAAATGCGATATGGAAATGAGTTACCATGTATCCTATATTTCATATATATGGTTTATATGGGGTTTTATAGAATTATTATTATTTCACATGGTATGAGAATGAGTTCAGGATTAAAGGGGTGTTTAGATTATTTTTAAACTGCAAAATGTTTAAATTTTCACAATTTTCCATGTTTGTAAAGAAACCATTATGAGTTTTATTTTTACCTTTAATAGTGATTAATAAATATTTTAGGAAATTATTTGGGAATATAGGTTGATTTAATGGGTAAAAACTATTTTTTTAGATTAATGAATTTATATAAAAAGGAATTTTTTCAGTACTCATAGACTAAAAGATTTATTTCACTCTTTCTATATAACCCTGACTCATATTTTTATTCACATATAACATTTTTAAATGATTTTCATTGATTTTTAAAGATGATTACAGATTGGATATGTTCAATAATAGAATATTGATGATATTTCATGAAATGAAAACGTTCTCTATATTTAAAGTTTTTTATTTTATGGAGAATCAATATAGAGTGGAATTTTCCACCTTGTGATATAATATTTATTTTCTGAAGGGTGATGACATTTTTCTATAAAAAATTAAACCTAAAATATCTTTCATAATATAATGAATTGAATTATTTATAAAGAATCAATTTTTTATATTGTTTATGGTGTGGTCATTATAGAGAATGTTGGTATCCTTCCCAAAATGGAAATTATTTTTTTATCATGGCTATAGAGGATTATAAAAGGATTAATGGACAAGGTTGTTCATGGTTATATTGATTTATGACACCACTTAAATTTATTTTTGATTATGAATTAATTGTAAATTTATTGATTGATGGATTAGTTTTTTTGTTTTGGTTTTTTGTTAACAAGGAGGTTAGGGGTGTCGATGAAGTGATATATACCATGATGCTTTATGTTTTAGAGTCATTAAACTATCTATTGAGATATTAATTGATTATTACTAAGAATTAGTTATTTAAATAATATTAGATTAATTAGTAAATCACGTATAATTTTTTATAATTAATTTGGTTTATTGTTGATGTAGTTGAAGCCTCATGTAGTTAGTAGATTTCTGGTCAAGATTTTACGAGATTAGGTGAGGGTGTTCAAGCCTTTCTCAAAGGGAATAAATTTGGATTAGTTTAGTACTATAAAAAATTTGTTATGATTGTGTATAATATAATATAACATGTGATATATGGAATGTCCACTAGTGGGGGTGAAGTTTCAATTAAAATTAAAAAATCTTCTTTTAAATACACGTGAAAATAAAAAATGTGTTTAGGTCCATGATTATAAAAAATTAAGATTTTAGAAACCTTAAATTAATAGACTCATCAATAGGTTGTTTTGTCGAAAAAATAAAACAAAAAACACCAGATTAAAAAGAAATACAAAATAATAAAGTTACGTGAACAATATGACAATTAGTAGATAAAAATATAGTAATCAATTAAGCTAATTATATTTTTTACTATTACATTAAAAATGATTAATTTTGAAGAAATGTTTTTAAAATAGAGAACTGTATTTTAGAAGACTAAAATATTCATAGTTAAGAGTTTTTTATAAAATGAAATAATTATATTTACGAATTGATATATGAATATATAATTTATTAGTTTATAAGAAATAATGCTAAAAACACTTGATATTTAAAAGTAATATTTTTTATATTATATATATATTTCATTATATATTGTATTTTAATTTAAAATATTATTTATAAATTTTAGAATTTTATTTTTTTAAAAGTAAATTATTTTATGAATGAAAATATAGTTATTAAAAAAGTCTAAATTTTTAATATTTTTCTATAAAATATTTATTTTAAATCTAATAGTGAACAATTATGTTTTGAAAATAACATGAATTTTATGAATGTATTAAATATTAAGTATTAATTAAAAATTTAAGACATAATATTCTAAAAGAAAATATTTATTTTATATGTGACTTTTAATTTTAAAAAATTTAGTTCAAATTAAAAATTCCATATTTGGCGTTTTATCACTTTTCAAATAAAAATTTAAATTATACATTTACTATTTTTATAATTTTTTTTATCACTTTCAGAAATTGAATAAATATAATGTATAAAAAAATTTAATTTGTAGGTTAAAATTATATAATAATAGATTCTTTATTTTTTGGAATAAATGACATGTTACCTTAAGAAAAAACTATTTAAAATGTTAAGATATTAAATGATAAATGTAAAAATATTAATGTAAAAGACCAAAAAAGTGATTAAAACATCTATTGGAATGTGTGTTAGGGACCTTGATAAGACATATATATTGTTTTTGTAGTTATTTATCATGATTAGATCTACTTTCCTTCAGTGTCTCTTCCCATTGGAAAAAATAATTGGGTATTTAAAAAAATATACCTTTTCACATGTAAAGGGGAACTCCTCCCACAACTTCCACCCATAAAAACATTTATAGATTATCCCAAACACAGACCAACACCATCCTAAAAATTACTAGCCACCATCTAGAAGTTGTATTCTTTTAAAAATATCATCCAAGTAATGACCTAAACAATGATAAATGTAATTAAATTTGTAAAAGAAAAAATTCTTTATTAAGAAATGAAATTATATAAATCACATGTACTACTATGGTTCTTTTAGAGAATTATAAGTTATATCCCATTAGATTTAAAATACTACTAATCATCATAACAGTTGATAGTGTAATCATTATATAGTGATCATATGATTATTTTTTACAGAGTGAGATTTAATATTAATCCAATTGATAGATACAAAGGATGTGATGGCCTCGACTTGTAGGATCATACCATATGAATCCGATTTATTGTTCCTTTATTAGGACAATTAATCATTGGGATTTTCCCTTCACTAAACCCAAGACTAGATTAAACAACTATATCATGACTGAAACCTTTTATTGGGTGATTTTAAGATCATCAATATCACAACCCAAACCATGTTCACCAAACAATCAAAAGAAAATCTCAACATTATACATGTAACCTATTAGCTTTTTGCTGGAGTAATAAGATGATATGAATCTAGACCCTAACAATATTAATTTTTTATTTTTTATATAAGCTAATGAATATATTTATCTTCTATTATTATTTTACAATGATTGAATAACATTTTTGATACAAACCAATTAAAATAATATTTTTGAGAAATATATAGTTTCTATAAATAAACTATATTTTATGAAATAAATAAATTTTTTAAATAAATATTATTTTAATAAAATATTAATATTATTTCATTAATTCTAGACATAAATGAAAATATAATTTTATAAATTCAAATTTAATTTTTGTAAGGGTTGGAAAAATGTTATTTTAAAAACAATTTATTTTTAGATAAAAGGGAAATATTTATATAAAATTTTAAATTAAAATATTTACATAATTATTTGGATAAAATAAAAAATATTTGATAAATCATCATTTTTATTTTATCCAATGTCGTGACTCTCATAATTTTCTAATGAAGGTGAATCCTTCGGTAAATGTTTTATATAGTATAATTAAACATTATGTATTATAACATCATAAAATACCAAAAGTGATATAATAAATAATATAAAGAGTATCAATGAAATAAATTATTTTTACCCATCATAATAATGTTTTTTAGAAGTTATTTGGATAATTTTATAAATATATAATGAATCTTCTAAAACATATGTTATATTTTATGATTTTAAATTAAATTCTTCATAAAAATGACTCACCTAAACATCGCCAATTGAATTTCTGAAAGGATTTTTACTCTAATTCTTGTAAAATAATTAAATACACTAATATTTGGAAGGAATAACGAGAAAAACCTTGGTATGGTTTTTTTTGGATTAATTTATCATATAGAGTTGAAATACTAAGTATCAAAATTAATAAAGAATATTTCAATATTTTCCATACAAAACATACTGTACTGACATTCCCCTTCAATAAAAAAATATATCTTGATTTTAATCTTAGTTTACCTTTCTATATAACTCATAAAGTGTTAAAATTCTTTTAATAATCCCTTCTCATGATTTTAGAAGCACCCTCCCAAGGATTTAAACTATCTCCTCTTCTTTTTTAACTCAAGTAATTGTTTTTGTACTAAGCCCCATTTTATTTACAATTTTTCATCTTGTAATGTTATTGTATATATATTTTTAATATCTTTGTGATTTAAATATAATAATATATCTTATTTTCCTCTCATTTACACCTTTCTTAATCCTTTATATACACCCATTATACTGTAACGAAATCGTACAATTTTCAATCCCAAAAAGTTTCATACTGAATTCCCATCCCGATTTCCACACAATACCATTAATATAGATGTACTTTTCTTCCATTTATTGGGTAATTAAATGTATGTAACTCACACTCCTCAATCATGTTATTAAAATTGATTAAATAAATTCCTATTTTGTACGATATATGTTGAACACTTATCCATGTACTTGATGTGAATGTGATTGGTGGGTCCAAAATATTATAGTCTTCCATTACATTGGGTTATGTTTTTATCTCATGAGATTACATGTGTGGTGAATAAATGGTTATCTTATGTACATTATCTTGTGATTTATTAGTTTCTGTCCATGAAATATTCTTCTGATTTCTTATTTTAGGTTATTTATGCATTCCCATATTACGTTCTATTATCATATTTTATCATGATTCAATATTATTGTTTATGATTATCTTTACTCTTATTTTACCTCGATATTTCTATTGACTCGCATGTATAACTTTAATTATGTTATTCATTTATTATTCCCTTATTGGGATTTATAGTTCACCCCTTTCAAATGTTCATTCCAATTATATTCCATATAGTTCTAGAAGATTTAGGAAATTTAAGGGCATTCCATGGAGTTTTAATTTTTTTCATTATTTTTTTGTATCAAGTTATTATGAGATATACTTAACTACCCCTGGACAAAAGGAGTCAATCAATTTTGTAGTTTATTCAATTTATATATTTGAAATAAATAATAAAATATTTTTTATCAATGATATCAGTTATAGACGTTTGTATCTGAAAAAAGTATATTTATATTTTGGGATTATGATGAGAAAACTCTAATGACAACCTTAGGGATAATTATAAACATAGTAAAACATCCCAAAATTTTAGAAAATTTTATATTAAATGTTTTCTGAGAAAAAAATCTATGTACGGATATTACAAGTGGATATGTCCCCTAGAATAATATTACCTAGTGGTAATAACCCTGATGAGGGTGCATTAAGTTGTAATTTTGCCTCACCTAGATCATGAAATAGTGGTCTTACTTAACACCTAGTTTGACACTGTTAGGGGTTATGATTTTCTAAATTAACAATATCATTAAAAACCACTATAAATTGAATAATATTTCCTATAAGATATTATGTTTTGAAATAGATCATGTATAACATAGATTGAATTCTATAAATTCATAGCTTGAGGAATATATATCATTTATGAAATATAAATTTATTATTCGTGATTTTCCATTTATTAGTTTAATATTTTTAGTATTCCAATTCATAAGGCTATTTTGATAAATTAATTTAAAAGAATTAAAATCAAATAGTTAATGTTAGGCTTCTCATCTTTTCATAAACATCAAATTACCTCTGTTTCTACGGTTTTAAAAATTACATCATATCATGAAAAGTTATTACTACTATTACAACACCACAACAAAAGATATAAGTGGGTAAGTCAGTGAAAATAGAAAATAGTGAAATTATTACATCCCAAGTATATAACTGGACCCTCAAATTTTATGGGTTGAATTTCTAAGAATACCATTTGATACTAATTTTAGTATAATTTGTTGGTATTCTAGGATAGTATTAGTTTTACTTATATATAGCCAACAAAAAGTGTCAAGAAAAGGAAATCACCCTCTGTTTTAAAATTGCCCTCTGATTCTATTCTAGTTCATGGAGGAAGTTGAATATTCTTTGGTATCATAATCTTAATAATGAATATAAATTTTTTTATAAATAGTATCTAGATAAAATTATTGATAATAAGGAGAAGATCATCCTTACCGATATTCACATTATAATGGAATTTTCCAATGTGTTTTCAAAATAATATCCTAGACTTACTCCAATATGTATGGTTTAGTTCTCAATCAAATATCTACCTAGACCTTTTCCAATATCCATGAATATTTATAGAATGGAAATTGGTGAACCTGAGGAGCTGGAGAAGAAACTAAAATGGAATCTGCATAATGGTTTTATATTCTCATGTGATTCATTATGGGGTGCAAAGATCCTCTTTATAAAGAATAAGGATTGGTCAATGTGACTTTGCATTAACTATTGTCAAACTAAGAAAATCACATTATATAATAAGTTTCCACTTACACTGATTGATGATTTGTTTGATATTCTATTTATATCATTATACTTCTCAAAGATGGGTCTTCATTCTGGATATTATCATCTAAATGTTATGAATAATGATATCCCTAAAATAGATTTTTATATATGGTAAGTGCACTACATGTTCATAGTGATTCCATTTTAACTCATGAGTTTGGAAAAAATATTCTTGGATATAAGGAATAGAGTCTTTTGGGATTACCACAACAAATTTTTGGTATTCTATATAGATTAAATTCTTATATACCTCAAATGTATAGAGAAATATGAGGAGAATTTGAATGTTGTGATTAAAACCATATTGGATAAAAAGATGCATGAAATGTAAAATAAATTTAATTTTTATTTGAGGAAACTAACATTCTTGGTAAATGTTATAAATAAAAATGGGATATCTATCGATCCTACAGAAATATAGGCAATTAAAGGATGGATCAGACCAAGAACTATTATTAAAATATGTAGTTTCAATTGATTTTAAGGGTACTGTCATCAATCTGTGAGATAATTCTACGTATTTTGATACCAAATAACCATTATATCTCGAATGGTGGTGAAATGTTTGATGAATGAAGAATGAGAATAATGATTTAGAGATATTTCTAGAGGATAATCCCTAAACATATACTCACATTACCCACCATTGAGGAAGGGTTTTTTTATCAATAATGATGTATCCAAAACCTTCTTGTGATGTGTGTTCATATAGGATGAAACTGTTATTGGAAATTACTCATTAAAATTAAAGATTATTGATCATAACTACCCAACCTAGGATCTATAATATGATATAGTGATTTTCACATTTATGATTTTGTTACATTATCCTTATGAAGATATGTGAAACATATATATATATCTCTCTATTAAAAACCACAATTATATAATAAATAAAAAATATATCATTATGTTCTAATGAATGTGCTTAGCTATTTTTTTGGAATATTATTTTTTAATCCATTACCATACTAGGTAGGCAAACCAAGCGATAGATTACTAATGAAGAAGAGATCATAAAACTCAACCCATAGTGATGGTTGAAAGGGACCCAATCATCAAAGACATGAAAAGGATAAAAATTACAAAAAAATATGAAATTTATCCTACATTTCTCAAAAAACATTGAAACTATATATTTTTTATAGGATCAATGAGTTCCCAAAAGATTATGAGGTCCTATAGAAAATAGTAGAAAATATTCTTGAGATCAAAATTGCTAAATATGGAGTAATAATGTTTGGAATCTGAATATTTTTTCCACAAAAACCATAACATAAGTGGGAACTTATAGATGATGTGCATAACTCATCCTTCTATATTCTCCCATGAAGAACTAATATATATATATATATATATGATACAAAACATCTGTTGGGATAACATGTATATGGATATTGCATAATTTGTAGCAAAATCTTTGGTATTTTGATAAGTAAAGGCTGACTGATAATTTTTTAAGGGTATGAAGAAATAATTTCTCATACCAATTTGGATATGGGTAAAAATAACCATAAATTTTACATTGGACTCCCCAAAACAACTAATAAAATAACACCATCTGGTTGTTATTCAATCACCTTACTAAGCGAGCTCATTTCATTCCTATTAATGGAGATTTATAAATTGAATAACTCGCCATGATAACCATTAGGTAAGTGGAAATAATACATTGAGTTTCTCTCTATATTTTATCTCATCAAAATATGGTGTTTACTATGTGGTCTTGGAGAAACCTATAGAAATAATTGGATATAGAACTGATCTTCTACACTATTTATCACCCTTAGAAAAAAGATCATTCTAAGAAAAATTTTAATAATCTAGATGATATTATGAGATAATGTGAAATTAATTTTATTATAGGTTATGATCATCATAATCCCTTAGTGGAGTTCTCATTGAAAAATAGTTTCCATTCAAGAATTCAAATGGTTCCTTGTGATGATTTTTGCAGGATGTGGTGTCACACTCTAACATGATGGGATGGTGTTTGAGAGTGGAAGATGATGGGACTTGATCATATCTAAATGATGATATAATAGGCTTAAACCATTCAAACACATATTAAATGTATATAAATTTGATAAAAATTCTTTGTATAAAGTCATCTATGAGACCAATATTTTATAGCCATGAATAATTTCATCCTTCATATATCACCATATAATAAATTCAGGAGGATTCAGAAGAAGTGAAGAACCAATCCAAAATGCACCAGAACCATCAAGATCCTTAATTTCATCACAGAGGTGGCCTATCAACTAGCCCTCCCAGACAATATATATCAATTGAATCATGTGTTCTATGTATCCCTATTCAAGATGTGCATACCATACCCATCACATATACTAAATTCGAAGTTTGATAAATTGGAGAATGTTCATTCGTATGAGGAGAAATCAGTGAATATCTTAGATCATCGAGAAGAGGATTTACAAATCTAGAAATATCAACTAGTCAAAGTGTTCTAGCATAACCACCTATTTGAGGAAGCAATATGGGAACCAGAATAGTTGATGATATATAAATACCCAAATCTATTTTAATATTTGAAAGATATTTTAAGGGAGATATTTCTAATAGGTAAATTTTGAAATTGACCAAACATTTATAAATAAAATTCATTTTTAAATGATTGAATTCATTATTAAGAAATTATATTATAGAAAACACATACTCTATTTTGCTTATTTTTTAACATTATAAGTTATATCTTGTCATATTTAAAATAATACTAAACATCATAACCATTGATAGTATATTAGTTATACACTTATGATATAATTAATATATATATATAGGATTATGATAAATCCAATAGAAACAGATAAAGGAAGATATAGCCTAGATTAGTACGATCATAACCTATGATTCACATTTATCACAGCTTCTGAGAGAGTTGAAATCATGGGTTTTTAGCCTTGATAAATCCATAAATAAGGATCAATAACTAATGCACAAGTGAATCTGCAATATCATATGTTCAAGATCCTAGTGATCATGTACCAAACCATATTTGACAAACCACCCAAATAAAATAATACCATCCAATGCCTTACCCTTAAGGAATTCGTTATTGTAATAAATATTTATATATCTAGACCCAAACAATATGAATTTGTTTATTTTTAATATATACTAATTATTATATTTATCTATTATTATTACTTTTTAATGAGTAAATAATATGTTTGATAAAAAATTGGTTTTGATATGATAAAAAAAAATTATATCTTAGGGAAATATATAGTTTCATTCAAGACACACTTTTTTATGAATTCAAGAATTTATAAAAATATATGATATTTTAATAAAATATTATTAATAATATTTTTAAATGAAATTTATTATATAATTTTCCTAAATTCGAAAGTAATTTTTTTAATGTTCAGAAAATTGTTATTTTTTTAAAAATTATTTTTTATTAAATGGGGATTTCTGATTTAAACGTGCAAATTATAATATTTAGAAGTTTATATTTATATAATAATATTATTTTTTAGAATTGGAAATCAAAATTATCCAACTATGATTTTTTTATAATTTTCTGAGAATATAAATGTTTTGGGTAAAAAATAAATATGAAAAAATTATATTGTCACAACACGTCCCCTGGGGCTCGTATCGTGACTACCCCAAGCCCCCCTTCCATAGGCCAGGGGCTAATGACTAGCACCAAAGGCACAAATCCCTATAACATGGAAGGAATTACCTTTATAAATCATAAACACGCACTGCCAGAGTACAAATAGAAGCAAGCACTAAGAAAAATCTGTATAACAAGAGTACTAAAAGTAAAGGGGGGCAAGAATACCAGCCAAACTGTAAAGTACAAATACAACTGAAAACAAGTACAACAGAAAAAAGGGGCAAATAGCTGAAAGGTGAAATCAGCTCCTATATCATCCTTTGAGGAACCTACCTAAAGGGTAGGTACAGATGGCCTCCACAACACTCCACGTCCATCAGACTCCACTATATACTGATACGTCGTAAGGTCCTCCTCTGGGTACCATCCAGCCCTGGCGCTCTCGGCCACCGTCAGTGTTGTCCGTCGTCTACATCCAACACAACGAGGTGCTAGAGAACTCCTCCTCTAAAGTGTACAGTGACCATGTCATAACATTGAGGCACTTATCACTAACCTTGGACTTTTGAGGTACCTCTCCTATCGAGTACAGAGGGTCTACTGCCAATTACCAGTTGCTCTGTCCACTGTGGGTCTGCCGCCAAATACCAGGTGCTCTCCCTAATGTCCTACAGAGGTACTCCTTCTATTGAGTACTATGGGTCTACTGCCAACTACTCGACACTCTGTCCCCCATGGGTCTGCCGCGAAATATCAGGCGCTCCCCACAGGGATAGTCAAATCACTCCGAGTCGAAATAGTCAGGAAGTCATCAGGTCTATCTCCTACAAGGTCTCTGCACTCTGCATTCTCATCACTGAAAGGATCCGCTCCACGAGCTACTGTTTGACACTCCAAGTGTCAGAAAGTCTCATGTAGAAGTATCTCAAAGGACTGCCACGTCATAGGGGTCTCAACGCAACAAACGGACCGTCAATCGGACACTTGGTTTGTGAGTTATTAGCATTTTAGTTCAGGGGTCCCGGTTGGATTTGTGTACGAACCAACCTAACCATGACTCAACTATACCCCGAAGTCCAGTAGGGTATACTCAAAGGGATGGCTATGTTCAAGATTATCGGCACCGCTGACGGTTCGTCAAACGGATGTCTGATGCCAATGATATGGCCCATGAAGTAAATGGGTCAGTAATGGACCTGGGTCCGGTCCGACCCGATCGGACTGACTCTGCCCAACCCAGTCTGGGGAGACCTAGTCTGGGTCGACCTGGTCAGACTCATTGGGTCTGACCCGGCCCATTGGGTGGTTCACCCCGCTTAGCTTTTACCTGGTCCGCTGGGCTCGGCCCTGCGGACCGCGAGGGCGGTTCGACCCGGTTGTCGCAATGTAGGTGGCTCGGTAACTCAGCTCGGGAGACCGGGCCGGTTTGGCTAGCGACACCGCGGATGACGTTGTGGGTTGGCTTGGGAGGCTGATGGTTGGGAGGCCAACAAGAAGGTCGTGCGGGGCACGGGCAGGCCGGTTGGTCACCGGCAGGGCGCAACAGGCCAAAGGGCTGCCCGACCACCCGGCGCCCCCGTGGCCAACCTACTGGCCTTCTAGCCACTGGCCTCCTGAGCCGACCCGCAACGTCCCTCGTGGTGTCGCCGTCCAAACTGGCCTAGTATCCCGGGCCGAGTTACTGAGCCGCCTACGTGGCGACTACCGGGTCGAACCACCCTCGCGGTCCGCTGGGCCGGGCCCAGTGGATCGGGTCAAAACATAGCGGGATGACACGCCCAATGGGCTGGGTTAGACCTAGCAAGTCTGACCAGGTCGACCTAGACTGGGTCGGCCCCGACTGGTTCGGACCACACCTAGGCCCATTACTGACCCCTTACCTTCTTGAGCCATATCTTTTGCATCAGACGTCCATTTGATGAACTGTTAGCAGCATCGGTAAGCATAGAGCATAGTCATCCCTTTCACTATACCCTACTAGTGTTTGGGGTATAGTTGAGTCACGGTCAGGTTGGTTCGTACATGAATCCAACTGGGCCCATGAAACTAAAATGCTAATAACTCATAGATCACGCGTCTGATTGACGCACCGTCTGTTGCATTGAGACCCCTTTGACGTGGAGGTCCTTTGAGAAACTTCTACATGAGACCTCTTGAAACATAGAGTATCAACCAGTATCTTGTGGAGCGGATCCTTCCGGTGACTAGCAGGTAGAGTGTAGAGACCTAGTAGCTGACATACCTAATGACTGCTTGATCGTATCGACTCGGAGTGATTAGAATAGCCCAGTGGGGAGTGCCCTGTATTTGGTGGCATACCCATGGAAAACAGAGCACATGGTAGTTGGAAGTAGACCTGCGGTACTCAATAGGAGGAGTACCAATGTAGGCTATTAGGGGGAGCCGTCGGTATATGGCGGCATACCCACATCGGACAGAGCACCTGGTAGTTGGCAGCAGATCCACGGTACTCAACAGATGGAGTACCTCAGCAGTCCAATGTTAGTGAAAAGCGCATTGTTGTCGTGACAGACCCACTATACTCGACATAGGAGGAGTTCTCCAACAGTTGTGGTTTCGATAATTAGAATCCTGGATTGAGATGAGTCAATGACCTTTGTGTTCTCCTCATGATTGAGATGGGTTACTTGATAACTTAGGTATATGTACGGGCATATACCTAAGTAATGTTTATATGTTGATTTCATACTTTGTGTTTTATCCTTGTTGGATTTTGTGAGACCTTGAGGGTCTCAGGGTCCCTACTGAGTATCATTATACTCACCCTGGCATAGGCTATGCCCGCACCTCATTGTGTTGGATACAGATGACAGACAACGCTGACCGAGGCTGAGAGTTCCAGGACTAGACGGTTCCTAGAGGAGGACCTTACGACGTATTGGTACACAGTGGATTCTGACAGACATGGAGTGTTGTGGAGGCCATCTGTAGCTACCCTTCAGGTAGGAACCCCGAAGGACAATCCAGGAGCTTCTTTCAACTTTCAGCTATTTTTTCATATTTCAGTTGTACTTGTTTTCAGTTGTATTTGTACTTTACAGTTGGGTTTGTATTCTAGCCCCCCTTTACTTTCAGTACTCTTGATATACAGATTTTACATAGTGTTTTCTTCTACTTGTACTCTGGTTGTGTGTTTTTATGATTTATAAAGGCAATTTCTTCCCAGTTATAGGCATTTATGCCTTTGGTGCTAGTCGCCATCCCCTGGCCTAGGGAAGGTGAGATTGGGGTAGTCACGATATGGGCCTTGGGGGACGGGTCATGACATATTTTTTTATCTATAATGATATCCTATAATCCAAAAATTGATTAAATAAAAACTAAAATGATTATAAATGACCCAAATTATTTTTTACATATATAATATTGTTTTTTAGTTTTATTTTAATAATTTAATAAACCCTTATTGAATTCACCAAAACTGATATTATAGTTCATGGTTTTGTAATAAATTCATTAGAAATGTGACTCACTTGTACATCCCCAATGGTATTACATTAAATATTTAGGTTCATATACAGAAAAAACAATTAAATTATCTCATATTTTGTAGAAAACATGGGAAAAACATGGTATTTTTATTTGGTTGAGATTAATATATCATATATAGTCCAAAACTTATTCTTATGAATTAATTAAAACTTATCCAATCTTTTCCCATAAAAATCCACCCAACCTCAAATTCCCCTTCACTAAAAATTATTGGATCACAATTTTACTCTATCATTATTTATCTAAATACCACTCATGGTGTTCCAAAGATCTTATGAATCCCTTAACATGATTTTAGAAGCTCTCCCTTATGTTAATATACTCTCTCATCAACCTTTTATTTCAATTACATTATTTATACTAAGCGCCTTTTGATTTTTAATCATCCATGTTGTATGCCTTTTTTAAAATGTACCTTTACAGTTCTTATTATTTACATGTAATAAGAGACCTACTTCCATTCTAATTTAAAACTTCCATATTCCTTCATATACCTCATTTATGCTACCAAAATTATCTTATCATTTTCAATGCCAAACATTTGAATAGTTAATATCCATCCCCATTACCACTCAATAGTATTCAACCACAAGTACCTATATTCCATTTATTTATAACTTCCATGTATAAAACTCAAACACATTAATCATGATATTTAAAGTGGTGACATAAATTCTTATGTTGTATGACCTATGTGGAAGACTTATGCATGTACGTGATATGAATGTGATAGGTGGGATGTAATTATATAGACCTCCAATGAATTGGGTAAGGATTTAAT
Source organism: Viscum album (assembly GCA_963277665.1). Lineage (NCBI taxonomy): Eukaryota > Viridiplantae > Streptophyta > Magnoliopsida > Santalales > Viscaceae > Viscum > Viscum album. The sequence continues at coordinate 1,582,407,914 of OY728164.1, forward strand.
GTCATGATATTCCACATATGGTGCAAGGTATGTTATCCTAAGCTAACTATATTATGATTTTATGTAGTTATAATTTACTTAAGCTTATGATTTCAAGTTTTATATTATTTACACATTACCACATTATCTAATTTTATCATCCTTTTCATGATTTGATATGAAGGGTTATTATTCATACCCATCTTATACTACCTTGGTATTCCTATTGACTAATTTTTTTACTTTAATCATGTAATGAATTGATTATTCTATTACTACGATGTCTATTTCACTCATTTCTTATGTATTTCCCCATAACATCCAGTGAAATTTTAAAACAATAAAAAATTTAAGGGAATTTCTAGATTTTTTATTTATGTATCTATTTTTATTATTTATGTTGTATTGTTATATACATAATTTCCCAATGAAACTATATCTCATGGTATTTTGGGATTCTATTAATATGATCTGAATAGAATAAACCATGATATATTTTGTATAAGATATATGGTTTTTCATAATCTCTCAAAATATTGAAGGTTTCGGGCACATCGGAAGCGCGTTGGTGGGTTTGCCCAACTTAATTTTTCGTTAAACAATGTTCAATATGAGATCCACCATGATATAAAATGCCGAATCTTCGGAATAGAATGAAGAACGAAAAGAAAAGAAGAGTCCCGGAACCCTTGAGGAGGATCATCATATGTTGATTATAATTAATTTAATTAATGCATAAGAATTACCTCGTTGAAATTATTTCTTCGTTGATGTGTCCGATCACGATTCGGTGATCCGTCATTGCGTCGTAGAATCCAAGTGTAGGATTCCTCTAGCGGTGATCCACACGTGTGTCACGTATCTCCGAACGTTGCCGTAGAGATCCTCGGGTGCTAGTGCGGAAGAACCTTCGCTTGTGATGTCCGCCTTCGACCTCCTTGATCCGGTGGAGGATCTTGCTCTCGTAACTTGAGGCCGTTCTTGGTGGAAAGGTAATTCTCTCTTAGCTTGAGAGTATTTCCAAATCCGTTGTACACAACAATGGCTCTACAAAATATTGGGGTTGTGAGGATATTTATAATCATGTTTGAGGTCAATAGAGTTATGACAATAAATAAACGTGTTACGCGTTTTATTTATTTCATTAACTCTTATTGAAACCCCCCCCCCCCATGTCGAATTATTAATTCCATGACATGCGACCACGCTGATTATAATAAATATCATTTAATAAAAAAATAATAAATCCTCAAAATCCCAACTGTAAAAACTACACTGCGTGTAATAATTAATACATGGCGTGTACTTTTATTTTTCATTTTTCTCCACCACATTTATTAGACCTTGAGTAATGACTATTTATTTCTTAAATAAATTTAACTGCATTACTCACTAATAAATATATTATTTCGTCCACAATATATTCTCTCGAATAACTAGTGTCAAAATAAATGTGATCATACATCCTTAAATAATTATTAAACCATGGTCGGGATTAATATTTATTTAACTTGTTAAATTAATATTTAACTGAGATACATGGACACACTTAGTGTGTGACCCTCTAGGCCTCTTTCTCAATGGCATTAGGCTGAGCCTACCTAAAGTCCAAGGTTAGCATCTAGCAACACACCAAGGCACCCATAGAGGAAGAACATCACACTGCAATGACATGTTACCTCCTACGAACACTTACCGTGTAATATAATCCCTTTGTCTCGATATCTCCAATCAAGCAGGTTGCATGCTAGTGCCATCAACCCATGTGCTTGATTATTCTTTCTTTGACTTCCCAAAATTGAACTTGCCCATACCTTACCATGGCCATGGATTTATTTAGGCTATATCAATTTCATCAAGGGCCTGAGATATCTACTTCCGTTATGGAATGGAAGGGACAAATCCTTTCTTGAATAATCTATTAATGTGGTATTACTCATGACACACCCAACATATCCTACCTCACTGCAAATAGTGTGTCATCACAGTTTTGGTCAATACATCTAAGTGCACGAGTTGTAATACCCATTAATAATAATCTTAAAGTCTAAGGATCAATACACACGTCCATAGATAGGAATATCCAACGACACTATGAAATGTGGATTTCCTACTGGCGGGTCTCGTTCTCATAATATCCTCCTAGATATTACCAAGGGAGCACACCATGCGAAGGTGCCTCAAAGTTTTATGAGTCCTCACCCCTAATGACCTGTATTATTTGTGTCCCTCAAATAATATCATCCGGCCATAGAACATACATTCAAGAATAGTGTTATGGCACTTCCGGGTTCTCATCATAGCAGGGATCCGCTACGACCCTTTAATGCAACAGTTGTTCTTAGGACATTATCACATGACATGTCACGCAGAAGAACAATCAAGATGTGGTAAGGCTTTTGTTTAATGAGTAAAGTACAAAGTAGTTGGTTCTAGACCACCAACTCCAACAGACTCCCACTTGGACTAGAGCCAACTTCTAACAACCTTTAACCCTCTAGCTCTCACATGATATTCATGCTTCTGTTGAGATAGGCCTTTAGCCATGGGGTCCACCACGTTCAATTCCGTGGACACTCTGGTCACTGCAACATCACCCCTTTGATAGAAATCCCTCAAGAGGTGATGCTTCTGGAGTATGTGCTTTGTCCGTTGATGTGACCTTGGTTCTTTTGCAAGATCCACCGCTACAGTATTATCACAATACAATGTAATGGGATCTTTACTGCTAGGCACCACATCAAGCTCTTAGACAAAGTTCTAAATCCAAACGGCTTCTTTTGCTGCATCAGAAGCCGCTATATACTCGGACTCCGCTGTAGAATAGGCGAAAACTAGCTACTTTGAACTCTTCCAGCTCACAGCTCCTCCATTGAGACAGAAAACATATCCAGATTGTGACATCAGATCATTCTGATATGTTTGAAAACCAGCATCATCATACCCTCTGATGACAAGCACCTCGTCTCCTCCATACACCAGGAAGATATCCTTAGTTCGTCTTAGATACTTAAGGATAGTCTTAACAGCAGTCCAATGCTATTCTCCTGGATCTTCTTGATATCTTCCTACCATGCTTAGTGCATAGGCAAAATCAAGCCTGGTACATAACATGGAATACATGATGGATCCTATAGCCGAAGCCTATGGGATCTTGCTCATCCTATCATTCTCCTGTTGTGTTTGGGGACACATTTTCTTAGAAAGATGTAAGCCATGTGACACTGGAACCAATCCCCTCTTGGATTTTTCCATACTAAATCTCTTTAGTATCTGGTCAATGTATGTACCCTGACTTAGTCCAAGCAGCCTCTTGGATCTATCACGAATGATCTTGATCCCTATAATGTAGGCTTCTTCTCCTAAGTCCTCCATGGAGAAACACTTGTTCAACCAGTCCTTAACTGACTGTAAGGCTGGTATGTCGTTTCCAATAAGCAATATGTCATCAAAATATACCACTAGGATGATGACCGCATTCCCATTAAGCCACTTATAAACACATGGCTCACATTCGTTCTTAATGAAACCAAATTCCTTTATAGCTTCATCAAATCGAATGTTCCATGACCTGGATGCTTGCTTCAATCCATAAATGGATTTCTGCAACTTGCAAACCCGTTTGTCTTCACCTGGTGTCACAAACCCTTCTGGTTGTGTCATATAGACATCTTCCTGAAGGTTCCAATTAAGGAATGCTGTTTTGACATCCATCTTCCAAATCTCGTAGTCATGGTAAGCTTCTATGGCAAGTATGATTTTTATGGATTTAAACATGGAAACTGGCGAGAAGGTTTCATCATAGTAAATTCCTTGACGTTGTCTGAATCCTTTAGCCACTATCCTTGCTTTATAGGTGCTAACTTGACCTTCCATGTCCAACTTTCTTTTGAATACCCATTTGCATCGAACAGGCTTTACATCAACTGGCTCATCGACCAGAACCCAAACTTCATTCTGATACATGGAATCCATCTTAGAATTCCTAGCTTCTAGCCATCTTGCATCTTCTGAGCTTCCTACTGCTTCCTTGTAGGATAGAGTTTCATCATTGTCCAACAATAATGATTCACCATCCTCGGTGACTATGAATCCAAATCTCTCTGGTTCCCTTACCTCTCTTGAGCTCCTATGTAGTACTTGTGTTTCTGGAACCTCTTCCATGTGGACCTGTGTAACTTGTTCATGTACAAACTCATGTGTATCTTGAGCATCAACTTTGTCGAAGTCAATCTTGCTCCCACTATCCTTCTTGAGAATGTGCTCCCTCTCAAGAAAGATGGCTTGTCTGGCGACAGTCACTTTCTTGTCTTGGGGGTTATATAGGTAATATCCTTTCGTTTCCTTGGGATATCCTATAAAGATACACTTTGTGCCCCGGGGTGCTAGTTTGTTGCCTAAGAAGGCCTTAACAAACGCCTCGCATCCCCATACACGTATGTGTGACAAAGTGGGTTTCCTTCCATTCCATAACTCGGATGGAATTTCATTTGCTGCCTTAGTTGGTACTCGGTTTAATGTGTATGCTGCAGTTTGTAATGCATATCTCAAAAAAAATAATGGAAGATCCGCATGACTCATCATCGACCTCACCATGTCTAATAAGGCGCGGTTCCTCCTTTCACTAACACAATTCCATTGTGGTGTATACGTAGGAGTGATCTGAGATAGAATCCCAGACTCCCGTAGAAGATCGATGAACTCTTGGTTCAGATATTCTCCACCTCGATCTGATCGAAGCTTCTTTATCTTCTTACCAAGTTGATTCTCTACTTCATTCTTGAATTCTTTAAATTTATCTAAGGACTCTGACTTATACCTCATTAAGTAGGCATATCCATATCTACTCAAATCATCAGTAAAAGTAATATAGTATGAATATCGACCTCTAGATTCTACTGGAAATGGCCCACACACATGTGTGTGTACCAATCCAAGAAGCTCTGTGGCCCTTTCACCTTGTCTACCAAAAGGCGGCTTGGTCATTTTTCCTTGTAAACAAGCGTGACATATATCAAGTGGTTTTAGCTCAGTAGAGTCTAAATAGCCATCTTGGAAAAGCTTTGTCAAGTGCTTCTCGTTCACATGACCAAGGCGGTGATGCCATAACAAGGTGATGTATGATTCATGTGATTTTGTTTCGTTATCAATTGCCAACACTTGGTTTTTGTAATTTAATACATACAAACCATTATTCAAATGTTTCATACCATAACATATGTTGTTCTTATAAAAGAGACAACCCTTATTTCCTAACTTGAAAATAAATCCATCCATATCCAAAAAAGATAGAAAAATTATGTTCTTGGTAACACTAGGCACAAAATAACAGTTTTGTAAAACCAAAATCATGCCAGTTGGCAATGAGAGGTGATAGTCGCCAATAGCCAACGCAACCAGCCTTGCGCCATTGGCAGCTCGAAGATCCACCTCTCCTCTGGCGATCCTTCTAAATCTACTTGGTTCCTGCATTTGAATACAGATGTGAGCCCCACAAGCTATATCTAATACCGAATGTGTAGAAATAGAAAGATTTCACTCGATAACAAACACACCTTTAGCGTCCCCACGCTTCTGGGTGCAGTTCCACTTTCAGTGGACCTTCTTGCCACATGCAAAACACACTGCCTCCCATTCCTTGCCCTGCCTCTGGATCTTCCCCTTCTTGGAGGGACGGTTCTCGGGGGCTTCAGACCGTTTATAAGTCTTTGGCCCCTTTTCCTTGTCCTTCCTTTTCTTGTTCACCATAAGGACCGCGGGTTTGTCACGCCCCATGTCCTTATCTACCTGGCGAATCAAGGTCAGAAGCTCCAATAGACTCTTCTCATTTCCACTCATGTTATAGTTGACAATGAAGCTAGAGAAGGTCTTGGGCAGTGATGATAGGATGAGATCTGTACGAAACTCATCCGGGAATTTAATCCCTAAGATGTCCAAGCGTTCAATGTAGCCAATAAGCTTGACTACATGAGGCCCAGCTGGCGCAGACTCTCCAAGCTTCATGGTAAACAAAGCATTGGAGATCTCATACCTCTCCTATCTCGCCTTCTCTTTGTAGAGATCTTTAAGGTGAGACATCATGCTATACGCGTCCATGTTTTCATGTTGCTTCAAGATCTCATTAAACATGGTCGATAGCATGAAACACTGAACATATGTGGCATCATCCATGTGTTTCATGTAGATAGATAATTCCTCATCACTAGCCTCTTTCCCAGGTGCAACTAGAATAGTCTCCTCCAGCACATATAATTTCCTTTCGTGGGGAAGGACGACGCGTAAACTCCTCTGCCACTCTTGGAAATTGGTGCCGGTGGGAAGGTTTTCTTTTTCGAGTATGGTGCGCAATGATATGTTTGAAGTCATTTTCTTGTCGTTTCTAAAAATTAAGATGAGCAAAGATTTAGTACTTTATTACAAAATTTGAGACAAATAAATAAATAAATACTTATTAGTCTCCCACTATTTTATCGAAATCTAATATCCCTCACCGTTGAATTTGGAATATTCTATTACGTGAATATTCTAGTGGTAATGATCCATATTGCCCTTCGCATTACCCCAACTAGGGTTGGTCAAGAAACTTGAAGGGTTTTAGGTAGGTATTCTAAATTCCAACTTCATTAACTCGCAGTTCCTTGATCCGCTGAGTGGACTCCCTAATCCTGAAATCCTTTTTGGATTTCCTCAACCTTTGCCTCTTGGTCACACCAAGTCCTGCTGTGGCAGTCAACCCTTGATGCAAACCAAGTCAAGTCAACCCAAAACCTTGAATTAGAATTCCCCGATAATTGAAAGCACCCCAACTAGGGTTGGTCAAGCACTTTGAACTATGGTTCGATTCTAACCAAGATTATGGAAGGCTATGCCGACATAATATTTATTTTGAGGGATTTTATCCTTATACGTAAATTTCCATTTTATTATCTTTGATTACATGATTGTTAATATTAAGTGGGATATAATTAAGTGATTAACCATGTCTAAGATAATATTTACGTATAAGCCAATTTTATTTTAGTTCCATCTTGCATGCTTGTTTAATTCATTAATTGTGTGATCGTGATAACACACCCACAATAAATAAACCATGCAACTGACAGAAATAAAATAAATGGTATGATCATGAGCTTTTCTATTGGTTAGTTTATCTAGTGGTTGATAAACTAACCCAAGACCTAGGGGAGAAACACCTTGAACCTTTCGGGTTCGTGTTTACAGCTTTCCACCTATCCACCTTTGTATCTCCTTGGATTGGTTTCACCTTGGCTCCTGACTTGAGCCGCCTCCACTAGCTTGGGAGCTCCATCAATTACATATGCATTTATCTCACACGCAGGTAAGGGAGAAAAGGGGTTTTAACATAAAATAATCCTTGGGCGCGCAGGCCCTACAGATTAATGAGGAGATGGCTCGCAGGCTAACAAATTTAATTTAAATAAATAAATTAAAATAAACCCTTCACATACAAAGGTCTTGGTCTAGCTCATGATCATCCATACATGCAACGATATTTACGCATAAATAAAACTAGCATTCAATTCTTTAATCGTTCTTGTTTAAGATAAATCACACTCGAATCAATTAATTATCTTTAATTAATCAATCCTTTTATCTTAAATCTCTTTTTCTGAATTTCCTTGAGATTCTCATCCATCATAATTTTAAACAAATAAATTCATTTAAAATTATCCTTGTACGTAACTTGTACCTTGGAGGCAACCCGGTGAATTCCCATTTATTACGCAGATGTTAAATTAAACATATATATATATAACACATATCACGTGTTGTGCCTCAGCTTTACGCTTGCACCATGGTACACGTCTCAAGGGTTTGTATAATATAATACTAAATTTTAATAAATCTATGAAATTTGGTTGAGTACACGGCGTGTAGTTCCGACTACACGGCGTGTAATTTTTCTTTACCGTCCATCTGAAGTACACGCCCGGGGATAAGGCGTGTTAATGTACTTCAGAAGTTTTCAGAGTACACGGCGTATACAGTGGGACACACGCCGTGTAGTTTCCGCGTTACACGGTTTCTAGCCGGGCAGGCCGTGTACGGAGTACACGACCCAACCCTAACCCGAAGGGACTATATGCTGTGTTCATTGGACCACACCGCATGTATTCCGGAAACCGTGTGCCACCTGTTTCTGGTCAATACACGGTGTCTTAAATTCTTAGAAATAATCCAATACACATCCTGATTTGGCGGATCAGTCAATGCATTGAACCTCGACAACATGGCGTGTACTTCCGAATACACGCCATGTATTCTGGTGTTATATGGCCAGAAACGTTTGGCTCCTCCGGATGAGTTCCTCTATTTTATTTTAATCAAAATTAAAAGAAAAAAACCGTTTCTGTGAGGTGAACGAGAAACGAGGGAGGAGGAACAGATCTCGAGATTCAGTTTTCCGGAACGATTAAACATGAATTGAAATAACTAAATTATTAAATGTGTAAATCACCAACGAAAAACTAAATAATTATAACCAACGATATAACCTCCCTTTGATACCACTTGAAGGTTCCGGGCGCAGCGGAAGCGCGTTGGTGGGTTTGCCCAACGTAATTTTCCGTTAAACAATGTTCAATCCGAGATCCGTCACGATATAAAACGCCAAATCTTTGGAATAGAACGAAGAACGAAAAGAAAATAAGAGTCCCGGAACCCTTGAGGAGGATCATCATATGCTGATTATAATTAATTTAATTAATGCGTAAGAATTACCTCATTGAAATTCTTTCTTCGTTGATGTGTCTGGTCACGATTCGGTGATCCGTCATTGTGTCGTAGAATCCAAGTGTAGGATTCCTCTAGTGGTGATCAACACGTGTGTCACGTATCTCCGAACGTCGCTGAAGAGATCTCTGGGTGCTAGCGCGGAAGAACCTTCGCTTGCGATGTCTGCCTTCGACCGCCTTGATCCGGTGGAGGATCTTGCTCTCGTAACTAGAGGGCGTTCTTAGTGGAAAGGGAATTCTCTCTTTGATTGAGAGTGTTTCCAAATCTGTTGTGCACAACAATGGCTCTACAAAATGTTGGGGTTGTGAGGATATTTATAATCATGTTTGAGGTCAATAGAGTTATGACAATAAATAAACGCATTACGCATTTTATTTATTTCATTAACTCTTATTGAAAACCCCCCCATGTCGAATTATTAATTCATTGACATGCGCCCACGCTGATTATAATAAATATCATTTAATAAAAAAATATTAAATCCTCAAAATCCTAACTGGAAAAACTACACGACGTGTAATAATTAATACATGGCGTGTACGTTTATTTTCCATTTTTCTCCACCGCATTTATTAGACCATGAGTAATGACTATTTATTTCCTAAATAAATTTAACTGCATTACTCGCTAATAAATATATTATGTCGTCCACAATATATTCTCTCGAATAACTAGTGTCAAAATAAATGTGATCATACATCCTTAAATAATTATTAAACCATAGTCGGGAATAATATTTATTTAACTTGTTAAATTAATATTTAACTGAGATACATGGACACACTTAGTGTGTAACCCTCTAGGCCTCTTTCTCAGTGGCATTAGGCTGAGTCTGCCTAAAGTACTAGGTTAGCATCTAGCAACACGCCAAGGCTCCCATAGAGGAAGAAGTTAACACCGCAATGACGTGTTACCTCCTACGAACGCTTACCGTGTAATATAATCTCTTTGTCTCGATATCTCCAATCAAGCGGGTTGCATGCTAGTGCCATCAACCCATGTGCTTGATTATTCTTTCTTTGACTTCCCGGAATTGAACTTTCCCATACCTTACCATGACCATGGATTTATTTAGGCTATACCAATTTCATCAAAGGGCCTAAGATATCTACTTTCGTTATGGAACGGAAGGGACAAATCCTTTCTCGCATTATCTATTAATGTGGTATTACTCGTGACGCACCCAACGTATCCTACCTCGCTGCGAACAGTGTGTCGTCACAGTTTTCGTCAATACATCTAAGTGCGCGAGTTATAATACCCATTAATAATAATCTTAAAGTCTAAGGATCAATACACACGTCCGTAGATAGGAACATTCAATGACACTATGAAATGTGGATTTGCTACTGGAGGGTCTCGTTCTCATAATATCCTCCAAGATATTACCGAGGGCACACACCATGAGAAGGTGCCTCAAAGTTTTATGAGTCCTCACCCCTAATGACCTGAATTATTTGTGTCCTTCAAATAATATCATCCGGCCATAGAACATACATTCAAGAACAATGTTATGGCACTTCTGGGTTCTCATCATAGCAGGGATCCGCTACGACCCTTTAATGCAATAGCTGTTCTTAGGACATTATCACATGACATGTCACGCAGAAGAAGAATCAAGATGTGATAAGGCTTTTATTTAATGAATAAAGTAAAAAGTAGTTGGTTCTAGACCACAAACTCCAACAAATATTAACACCCCCAAAAAATGAGACTATCTAAGAACTAAGGTATACATTTTTAATCGCTCCTTTATCATTTATCCCTCCTTGTGGAAAATTATTATTTAAAAAATTCCATTAAACCATTATAAATTGATAAAAATTGAATATTTAGTGTATTTTTATGTTTATATAGTTATGGTTTAGGGAATATCCACCTTTCATATTTCTATTGTAGAAAATGAAATAAGTATTTTTGCATTGGGTGAACTACTACCTCCATAACTCAACATGTATAGTTTTCCATCACTAACTTACATCAATTGTCCAAATTCTTAAATTAATGTATATGATTATTATATTTATGAACTATTTAATATTATTAAATGATAAACCATAATAAAAGTTTTTCACATTCTAGAGTAAACAAAATCATCATTCACGAATATGAGTGGACTACCACCTCCACGGAATGGTGGATTTACATTTTTTTATCACCACCTTACATTGATGGTATTTTGAGTTAATCTAATGGATAGGTATTTTTTTAAAATAATAAAGGTTATTTTATGAAAATTTAGATATCTTATTTATGATATGATCAATAAAAAATCATGGTAAATTAAACTATTCTTAAGAGAATTCTTCGAGAAACAAAATCATCATTTTCTGAAATAACATTATATACTTTACATTCTTCCTAAAATTAATTCATATTATGATATATAATACTAATTAACACTAAATATGATCATAATTCATCTTTTATAATAATATTATAACTAAATATATTCATAACCATCCTTTATTTATTGTATGTTTTGGTTTAGTTTGGTTTAACAATCTATATGAACAATGTTATAAATTAATATCCTTGATGAATATAACAATTTAGCATATGGTGATATATGGTATAAATAATTATATAATGTGTTTTTTTAGAATGGTGACATAAAAATTAAACTCGTTATTTAATAAAAAATCACTCATTCGCAATGAATCATCAAAACATACTCATCAAGAAATTCCTCATTAATGATCATAAAAATATAATAAAATTTTATGATAAATTTATAAAAACTCAAGTGATATAAATTATAGTATCATATATTTATGAGGAATGATAAAATTTGGAGAATAATAAAGAACAAAACTAGTATTATGAAACTGCTTCAAAATGATCAAGATTACTCACACAGAATATTGAAAATTGATATTATCTCAATAACATTCCTGTTGGTAAAAAATGAACTAAATTATATAAAATGTTCAATAAAATAATAGGGTCCTAAAATAGCAATTAATATAGTTCTGTTTTTTATTTTTGATATTATACTGTGATAATCTAAAACGGAATACAATATAATAGTTTCTTATCTCATTTTCAAAACCATGCTACATGTTTGATATTGTGCCACATAAATTATTTTATATGTTTTATTCACCAACCTATTGAATTAAATTAAAATTAATATCTTTCATTTCATGATACTTAAATTTCAATTTCATAGTAAACCTCTTATTCTTATATTTCCAATATATTAAGTGGTTTTGGAAACTCAATTATCATTTATTGAGTTGTGATTATCATTGCTGAACATATTTCATATATGTTTGGAAAATTAAAAATATATATTTTATTATGCTGTCATTTATCATTTTTTATTTATATTTATCCCAAATCACCCCTTTAAAAATTTCCCAATCATAAGGAATTATTTCAATTGTAAGGGTTTTGGTTGACTAATTTTTTTTTCTTTGAGTTAGAATGTTATTCCCCAAGCCTCATTCTTCTATGCTTTAAAAAAAATCCCTTTCCTATTTTTTAAGAAAATTACTCTTTTTTATCAATGTAAAATGATCATTCTACCTCAATGATTCATTATAGATCAATTTCTTCCACATAAAATTGAATCATATTTGGAAAAATGATCTTCTCAATTAAGGATTTTTTTTCTCTATTACCTTGTTCATTAATATTAAGAAAATCCATTTTTATTTTGAAACACAATTTTTTTCCTCATATGAACTCTGTATTTCCATTCACAAAATTTAAATTTGGGGTTATGCTACCTATTATATGATGTGGGTTTTCAAAAAAAGAAATTTTGTAATATTTAATTGAGTTTTTATCTTTTCAAAATAAAATTCTTACCTTCCATGACATATATTATTGAAAACATTAATTTATTTTGAGTGATATATTTTTTGGAAATATTTAAAAAAAAAATTTAAATTTCTTCCCTTTTCATTTATAATTTTTAATGAAATTTTTACTTTAATTTTTTAAACGGTTTTTTGAAAACTTTTTTATTTTAATATCTGTTTATCCTCTAAGGCTTTTCATTCAAGAAAGTTTATTTTGATAAATTTTTATATGTTACTATTATATGATTCCTTTTAGAAAATGATATTTTTTGTTTTCTATAATTTTTATGTTTATGTTATGTGATATTTATGAATGGTTTGCAAAACCCATTTTTTTCATAGTTTATTTTTTATACGATTATTATTTTTTAAACTATCACACATATGTATGTATGATTAATAGGTCTAGTCCAATATATTGGTCCAATTAATTGGTTATGTATTTGTATATCATTATAGAATGATGATAATCATTAATATTTTTTCCTAATATGAACTATGAATATTTTAAATTTTCACAATATCCATGATAAACATTTTATTATTTCACAAATTAATGTTTTTTAAATCTATTGGTTCACAACATAATATGTGGGAATTTTTTTGGACTTAATATGAATTGTGGATATATTGTTTATTAACAACATTATAAATTTTTTATGCTTATGTTTTTAATAATTTTCATTGATTTTTTATATTTCAAAGGCATGGAACATTTCATAGACATAAAATATGATTAGTCTCCCTTTTATCGTGTTTATCGACTCATGTTTTGATGGTATCTTGATTAATTTAATAAAACATTTCAATCATAACGTAATTATTTATGATCAATTCAATGTTATGTATTATTTTATTGTATATCATGAGTGTACCAACATTAAAATCCTATGATCATTTAAGATAGTTGATTGATAATGCTTATTTTTACAATTACCAATAGACTAAGATATCCACTATCTTATATTTTCATCCCTCGTGTTATAAAGATAAAAAATTATGTAATATCCAGTGGTGTTTCTTATGTGGAAATATTTGGGGGATTTAAAATACTTTTCATATATTAAAAAACTACTCATATAGTGGAATAATATCTACTAGGTACCGGGATTTAGTTTTTTAGTTAATATTTTTCCCTAATTCAGATAAATATAAGTCAAAATGGTCATGGGAATTTAATATAATTTAATATTATATTTATGACAAAAAATTTAGATGCTATCATCTATAGGCTATTATAGTTGGTATTAGAGTAGTGTTTAAATAAAATTGGTGAATATAATGATATAAATTGAGTATAAATCAGGAGTTATAAGTGTATTCTGTTGTTTTTAAGATATTATTGATAATAATTCCTAATATATGTATATAATCCTTTAGGTTCTCTAAAGAAATATTGAATATTTTCAAGAATATAATGATATATCATTGTTTAAACACCTAGAGATAATAATAATTATAGAATAACAATGTAAAATTTTTGTAATGTAGATATTTAATGGTTTTACGGGAAATTACACCCATATATGGATACTTCAAAGTGGATGAAATAGTGGAATAGATACACTTGAGGAAATAATTATGAAAACATATGATTGAGATCTGACTCAATCTCCACATTGGTGCATATTGAATGGGCCTAAGACTTCATACCATGCTAGAAAATTGTTAGGGGTATAATTTATTCCATAATATTACCTCTATGAACAATTATGAAGGACATATTTTCTAATTAATTTATGTTATTAATTTAGGAATTTTTAGAGAAAATAAATTTATGAAACCTAGTTAGAACAAATATTGTAATAAGATAAACAATGTCTGAAATAGTAAAAATAAAATTGTCATATATTGAAATGAATGTGTCATCAAAGAAAACTTCTTTGGATTGATATTTCATATTCATATGATCATTAACTATGCTTTTATTTTATTTTATAGGATTTATTTGAATTTGTGTATTTTGTTCAAATAGGATCATAAAAATAATGTTAAGAAAGACATGTATCTAAAAACTACAATGTATTATAATTTAATAAAAAAGTATACATAAATCATTAAGAATCATTATATATGAAAATTTTGGGGGATAATGTGAGTTTACTAGTATTACCTAATGTATTGTGTTTGATATCTTAATATATATTAAATCTTGATACTCCTAGATACTTGAATTGTTGATTAATACTTATCAATGATATAATGATATGTTCTTATACATATGACAATTATGTAAAACCTATATGTATTTTTCATGATCACTTTTCCTTCTATGGTTTGTAAATATATATTAAATTTAATATATATCCTTTAAAAGTTAATTTTCTTCCATTGTTACATTTTTTGGATAACCAATAGAGAAAACATAATTGAGGTATGGATAACTCTTAGTTTTAATGCATGCATGATGTTGGGAGAATAAAGGGTTGATTGTTTTTGGAAAATATTTTTTAGATAGTATTGTTAATCATGTAATTTACTATTTATTTAATAGGAATGTGATCCATGATATTTTTCATATTTTTATGTGATTTTTTGGACAACGATATATAAAGACTACTGTGTGAATTTATAAAGTAGTGGTTTAATACAAGAATAAAATTTCAAAGGAATATAGGAATTCGTAATGTTTAATTTCTTAGATATTCAATTTTTTTGGGAAAGATATCTAATAAAGGGTATATTATTAGGGTATATACATATTCTTTTACATGAATGTATGAATGATTATTGTTTCATGAGGATATTAAAGCATCTTGGTATATCCTAATAGACTAAGGTAGATTTAATATTATATGTAATATCCCAAATGATGGGTTTGTTAATATTACCCTCACATAGTTTCATTTTAATGTAATAATTAAATTTTAGTTGATTATATTTATTCAAAATGGAAAAATGCACTAACCCATGATTTGTTTCAATAGAAATTAGTACTTACATCAATAGCTTATATCACACACAACACCAAACTAAAAAACACCACACTAAAATGAACCATGGAATATTAATGTTACATGAATAATATAAAAAATAGTATAAAAAATATAATAATCAATTGAAATTATTATATATTATTATTTTATTGGTTATTGGTTTAAAATTACATGTCTTCAGAAGAACAATATAAAAAAATGGGCATTGTTTTTTAAAAAATTAAAATTATCATATTTAAAATATTATTATAATTGGTAATATTATGATATAAAAATAAGTATTTCATTATTAAATTATTTATAAATCTATATGAAATAAGTGTAAAATCAATTGAAGTTTAGAATGTTCATTTTTTATATAAAATTATTTTTTTCTTTATATAATTAATTTTCACTTAAAATATTATTAATAGATTTTAGAATTTGAATTTGAAAAAACAACATACTTAATTTTTTGGGTTAATCATGTCAATATTATGTTAGAATAAATTTATGTAAACTTTATTGATATATAAATTTTTCGATTAATATTTTATAATACAATTTTTACAAATAACATGACTTTTATTTAATTATTAATATAAAAATATCTATTAAAATTTATGAACCCTTATAAAAGGGAAAAAATATTTTTATGAGTTTATAATTATAAAAAAGATGGTGTAAATTTAAAAATTCATATATGAAATTTTATAACTGAAGTTATGCATTTTAAAAAATTAACTTCAATACATTGGACCTTCGGTATTTTTATATATAATTTTATTTATTTTTGAAATTGAATAAAAAATAATTATGTTAAAATTTTAAATATTTATGTTCTTATATATACAAAGTGAAATTTTATATTTATAATAAAGTATAATATATCTTATGTCAAATCTTATTACCATGGAAAAATCTAAAATGGTAAATATTAAAACCCCATAATTAAAGACTTAAAAAATATATAAAACATTTTCTAGAATATGCGATTGTAAAATTTCTCAATCCTATTAATTTTAGCCTCTATTATTTATCTATATAGGATCCACATTACTTGATAGTCACTTCCTATTATTTAAAATATTTGGGTATTTTAAAAAATGTCATCCCTTTTCACTTGTAAAAGGGGAACTCAACTCCTCACATCCCCTCACACTAAAACCAACTTATATCAGCCCAATGTCTACAAAAAAAACTCTACCTACTATTTTAAGTGACATAAAATTGGTTTTTTTTCTTCTCAATATGAAATCCTCAAAAGGTTTATTCCCCATTAAAATTTAGATAATCCAAGAAGTAAATTGTAAATTTCTAAGTGATCTATTCTCATTTCTATTTACATATGGGCACTTATTTTCAATTAAATTAAATTAAATTATCGAAAAATGATAAAATAATTGTCATTATTTTTATTTTATGTTATTATAATTTTTTAATAATTAATTACAATTATTATCTTTCTTGATAACAAAAACAAAAACATCATTTGTTTATTGTGTAGAATGCTGCAACTGTGACACAACATGCTTAATTTATAGATTCCTTCTTATAAACAAAAAATATATAGGTAATTAAAAATTTAAGTATGATATTTATAAAATATTTTATATTCTTATGTGATAAAATATTTTACTCATCTTCCTCATTCTAAATAAAATGAAATCATCTTATTTATGTATGAATAGACTACGCACATGAGCCTCAGCCCAGTTGGTGAGGTATCCTTAAGTGCATCCACAAGACCAAGGTTCAAAATTTGGTAGAGGAATATTTCTGGGTATTGTAGCAGTACTGTAGTAGGCACTGTATTAGTACTATACACTATTCGGGGTACGGTAGCAGAACTTTACACTATATAGGTATTGTAGCAGAACTGTACATTATGCAGGTACTGTAGCAAACACAGTAGTAGTTATTGTAGCAGGTACTATTCTGTACTGTAGCAGCTGGAACTATTCACCTTGGGCCACCGGTTTTGGATTGATGTCTTTAAGGCTTTTGGGCCACCCAGGCCTTCGGGGCAGTAGGTATTTCAGGCCACCTTTAAGTCTTTCGAGCAACCTCAAGGCCTTCGGGCCACATGCAGTTTCCCCAGACACACTATAAAAAAAGTGCAGCCCCAGAAGAGGATTCAGAGTAGCTACACTCACCAAAATAGAACCAAATGGATATTTCAGAATGAGAGGGTATGAATATGCCATCAAGACCAGCCTGTGCTTTCACGGGAATCCTAGCCAAACGACCATGCGAAGGTGGAGAGCTACTATCATGATGCAGATGTTGGGGAGGGGCAGTTCCTTGTAGAAAGTCTGGGTGAATTTCTTAAGACCTTCAGGTCTTGTAATATCCTAAGACTATGGGCCATGTAATCTCTAAGACTAAGGGAATTTTAGGGGTTCCCCCTCATCCCTTGAAAGGGGGTTGTCAAAAAAAATGAAGGCCTTCTGGCCATTCGAGCAAAATAGACTACCACCTCCATGGAACGATCATTTTCAATTTTTTCATTGCCACCATACATATCTTGTCATGTTAATGGGACTAAGGATACACATGATTTTTAGAAAATTTATAAGGTCCTGGAAATAAATATTTTACAACCTATTAATGATATATGAAATAAACAACTATATAAAATTCAACCATACAAAAGTGATTTCTATAAAAAAACAGTTTAAAAATACTATAAAATGACTTTGATGAGGTTATATTATTATTAAAATTCATTAAAATTATTATATATCACACTAATAATAACTAAATAATGTATTATTTCTTCTATTATAATTATATTACTACTAAGTCATATCATAATAGTATGTTCTTGTTTGGGTTGATTTGGCCGCCTACATGAACAATGCTATAAATTTATATTTTTGATGGTTATAGGAATTTAATTTCTTATAATATATTATATAAATAATTACTTAAGAATAATTTTTGGTTCTTTATGGTAATATTTAAAATTAATACACATTTCAATAAAACCATATTCATTTTCTAAGAATCTTAGAAACATTCTCATTGTTATATACTTCAGGAATGACAATAAAAAAACACTCATACAAAGAAATTATAGATTTTTAACATTCATAAGAAAAAACATGATGTTTCTTATATTTTATTAGAATGATAATCTTTGGGATAAAAATCAATAACAACATCTCTATCACAAAACTCGTCCAAACAATCAAGATTAAAAACACCTAATATTGAAATTATCTAATAACTAAATAACATAAAGTATAGAAAAATTGTAAATGATGTTTATAAAATGATTTAAAAATAAATAATATTAATAAATATGTGATTAATAGGGGTTTTTTTATATTGTATGTTAGAGTGTGATCAACTAACTGGGAATTTGAGGTTAGGGTTTCTTTTTCTCATTTTTAAATCAAAGAGACATGTTTGATATTCCACACCATAATTTCATTTTTATAGATAATTCACTACCTTATTAAATTAAATTGTAATGAATATATCTCATTTCAGGATACATAAATTTCATTTTCATGTATACCTTATTATACCTTTGTATCCATTACCAAAATTGTTTTTTGAAACTCAATTCTCATTTATTGAGTTATGATTGCACTTCTCGAATATATTTCATAAAAGTTGGGTACATTATGACCTTTTATTTTATAAAGATATATATTCTCATTTAAATTTTAGGGATTTACATTTATACCATACAACCCATTTATAAATATCATTTTCATCTTTAATAGCAACATTTGTAAGGGATTTGGTTAACTAATATTTATTTTCATTGAGTAAAATTTGTATTCCTTGAGTGGCATTATTATATAATTTGTAAATACTTATATTTAATATTTCATAAAATATTTTAAATTTTATCTCTAGTTTAAATTTGGTTTTTAACTCATATATGGTTTATGAAATAATTACATTCCCATGAAAATGTAATGTTTTAAAGAAAAAAGTATCACCTCCATTACAAAAATTATTTCTTCCATTCCAATGTTTATTATTCTCAGGAATTATTTTATTTTATTTTTTTGAAACACAAATATGTGTTAAATCAGGTAAACACCTCATTTACCTTGTATTATATTAATATTTATGTTTCCCTAACTATCTTAAGATGTTTATTTTTAATAAAGTCTTATCCAAATATTGATATAGTTTCCTATCTTTTCAAAATATAATTTTCTATATTCCACAACACAATATTTGATTACATTTTTTTTCAAGGGTCATTATTTTGAATAATTTATATTAATATTTTCAAAAGTCTAATATTTACAATCATAAAGATGTTTTTTATTGAAATTATCACTTCAATGTTTTTAATCTGTTTGTGAAAACATTTTTATTCTATTGATCCTCCAAGATTAAAATTTCAGGAAAATTTGTTTTGATCAAACTCTATATGTTATTATGATATGATTAATTTTAGAAAATGAATCCTTTGATATTATTTTTTTCTTAAATAAATATTATGTTATATTTTTGAATAGCTTACAAATCCCAATATTTTTCCAGAGGTTCTTTATGATATGATAAGTTTTTGTTTACAATTCAAACACATATATATAGATGATTGATGGGTGGGATCCAATATATCACTCCAATACATTATTAACGTATTTTTATCTCATTATACAAGGATATAAATCATTGATAATTTTCTTTTTCACAACATGAATAAGGAACATTTTTTTAGTTCATGAGATAAAGAATGAACATTTTTTTTCCACAACATAAAGCATGGGAATTTTATTTGTTCACAACATGACGAAGATGAATTTTTTTTGTTCACAACATGAACCATGAAATTATCTTCTATTCTATTGGTTATTATTTTTCTATTTATATGTCGCTTTCAATGTCCATTTTTATCTTCTATATCAATGGAATGTTACAATTCCTAGACCTTTTTCTTATGATTATTTTTCCATGTATCTTGTTTGTTCACTCTTTTTTGTGTACTCATTTGATTCATATCTTATGATATTCGAAGCCTTGTTCCATGATTTATGATCCAATAATTATTGGTTATAAGTTTCGTATGAATAAAATTATGATTATATTATACAAACTTATTATATATGATTGTCAACGTTTTTGTTTACCCTAATTAAGCATCTGAGATTACCAATTACTTTTTTTTCATTCACCATGTTATGAAGATAATAAAATAATGTAGTATCTAAAAGAGTTTATTATACATATAATATTTATGAAATGTTTAAGACTCATCATAAATTAACCATTTTCTCTCATAGTGAAAAAATGTCCAAAATTAAAAAGTTAATAAGTTTTTTTGTTAATTTTTTGTTCCAATTATTAAAAAATATACAATTAAAAGGTCATAGGAATGTATTTTAATGATATATTTTTTTATGTCATGTAATTTATAAGGTCACATCTACTATATATTTAACAGTTGAAAATTGGGTACCAAAATTAATTCTACGGGCATCAATGGTCCTCATATTGATGAAAATGTTTTCTATTATAATACAAATATCGAAGATGAGTGTAAATGAGATTGGTGAAACACATTGGACATTGGAATTGGTTCCCTTAGTTCCCCCCTAGTATTTCAGTGTGATAGACTAGAAATGGTTGGCATGTGATCATACTTTTCAAGGGTTATATAGGTTGGGTTTCAAAGGACATACCAAGAATGATTTTAGAGGTTTGATAGTCATTAGGACATCCCCTTTTTATTATATTGTATTCATAATGTGGATAATTAGGTGATTTTGTGACACTAATTTTATTGAGGGATATTATTCCAATTAATCAAACTACCGTTGATCCTAGAGTCGTAATGAGATAAAAGAACTCATGTGGGGTGTTTATCCCTTGACGTGACTATAGGTATCATAGTTGGTGCCTTAGTTAATTGATGACTAATAAGATAATTAAAATGATTTTACTATATTTTTTGAATCCTAGAATGACTAAAATGATGTTAATATGTTTTATGGTTAAGATCCCATCTTAGATAGTATTTATCAAGTTCAAGTGACTATCCAACCTAATAAAAATATGATTATGTTATATAGTGTTATTTGTGTCGGCTACTTATATATCCAAGGATATATAATGGTATATGTTGTGGATCCTATTCCCCCAAATGATAAATGATAGTATATAGGGCAGGTTCTATTCCCCTTGATGATATATAATGTTATATGGGAAGGGTGATTAACCTTTCATGTATATATCCCTCCCCCTAATAATAGAAGATGATATATATGTGGTGGGTTCTTATCTTATTAATGATTTATGAAGAAGAATATGTATATTGGTGTCTGGGATGGGTGATCATCCCCCGATAGTTGGTGATATACAATAATATTTGGGGTGGGATCTAATACTCTAAAATAGATGATATTTATATATAGTGGTATCTTATATGGGAACATATCCCCTCTAAGATTTTTTTATTTATATTGGTATATTGGATAGGTTCATATCCCACTAATATCAAATGATATAATGGTATATAGTCTATTCACCTACACATTGAGGTTTTATGATGATATATGATCATATACATGGTTAGAACATATTCTTCCGGGGATTTAGCATGTTAAAAATTATGATGATGTATTGTGTCTCTCGGGATAGTTCTTATCACATCAATTATTAGTGTCACATAGTGAAATATTGGGAGAACACTTATCATCAGGATAAAAATGATGAAAATGATATATAATTTTATCATTGGTATATTATTATCCCCCAAATGATTTTTTTCAAATAGATGTATTCAAATATAGTGATTATAGATACATCTAACACTGACCAAAGATGGTACGCTCCCAGCTGGGTGACATGTTTTTTACCCATGGTCGTGAAAAGTGTAATGTTTATAGTTTTTTTACTTATTATCGATAGTATATCACATTGTACATGCACTATGTTCTTCGTTATATTAAAGACACTGGTTGTGGTGGCCTACTATGTTATAATCACATCCTGCTTTGGTGGCCCTAACATAACAAAAACCAACAAGACCTCATGATTATATGCATAGGTATGGATGAGACCGAATTAAATATGGTTATGATCGATAATCTAGATAGTGTTAGGATTTGGTACTCGATCATTTCTCAAGACCATATTTTGATTAATATTATATATATATATAGATATTTTGTGATCAAGACACAATAGATCTTGTTGGTGTCTACCAAACTCATATAAAATTCTTTATGGTTAAATAGGTTTTATCATTTGGTATGTTTCATCATTTAGATTGATTTTTGTTATAGTATTCTATTTATTTAGTCGAATATTTTTATTAATAATTGCATAATATTTATTCTATTTTAGTTCTATTGTAATATATGGGTATATCCTTCCATTTCAATTTGGTTGTATATTTTTTATTATTATTTTTATAGTTATTTAAATTCTGTTTTCCCTTGGCCTAGAGTGGAAAGAAAAAAGCATAAATTCCATATATCAAGAACAGGGGTTAAAATAAAATGTACATGATTCTCCGTGATTGTGGAAATTATTCTATAAAAGAAAAAATAAATTTTTATAGTTTTTTAAAGTTATAATAGTAATGTGTTTATTATGTCCCCAAATTCCATATAGATATAATTACACTTTAAAGAATGATATTTTTATGGTTTTCATGATATATATATAGAGAGAGAGAGATTCCATTAATGTGGAAATAGACATGGAGTTGTTCATTTATGTGATAGTATTGTAATGAAATTAAACATTTAATTTTTTTACCATAAGTTGGGTGGTTTACTTGAGTATGATATTCAGAATATATGTGTAAGATAAACCATGAGTGGGGGTGCTTGTCTGTGAGTTTATTGGAGGAATCTGAGATGGGACGACGTATATAACTAAATATATTGTGCCCTATGTGAGTTATGGTGAAGGTGAAGGTGGGATATCTGATTGGAATTGATTCATGACTCAATATGATGGTGATTTGGGAATTATAATTGAATAAATTGATATTTTTCTATTATTGAATGAAATGAGTTATAGTCTAAACACGTAGATCAGGAGTGAAATTCGTACAAGCATGTGACTGAATTTAGAGATGATGGAGAATGTAATATTATTATTTTTTAGAGTTATTAAAGTTATGTGACATCAATTATTTGATATATCCATGGATATGCCTTAGGTATTTTTCAGGTGAATGTATTGGAAGGGATTCTATTATGATAGGTATGAAAGGCATGAGGGAAATAGTTAGTTTGTTAATTATGTAAGATGAGATAAACATGTGTTTTATTCATGGTTATAGGTTTATTTTCCACATGAACCTTGGACTAATAAGATATGATTTCAGATAATATGTTTCTAATACTAGATTCACACAACATTGGGGTGTATTCCAATTTGGGGATACCGTCTTTTGGTAACATGGATTAATTAAGAACATTGTGTGGTTTTATATGGGTAATACCAATATATGGTTTAAAAGAGTGGTCATTTGACTTGAACACATGATAGATACATTGGTGGTACCTAATATTAGCCTATGGTAGGAATTCATTATGTTTTTTTGTTATATTTGTCTTGAATGTCATTGAGACCTGTCGATGGGTATATTTTTAGTAATCCCATAGATAGGTAGATTTATTTGGGTATATTACATAAATCCATGGATAAGTTCCTAATAGTGGTGGAAAATACATGTTGAATACATTTTAAATTTTCATAGGCTAGGGGAAAGACATTTTTCGGCCAAAGTATTTTTTTCACCTGAAACCTGTTTTTGGGTATTCCCCAAAGAAGTTATAGTGTGTTATGATGGAGTACAAGACACCTAATTTCTAAAATTTTGTTGAGTTTGATTATAGTATGTATATGGGATGAATTATTGATCAAAAATTATTAATGGACATATTTGTGATGGTAGAGGAATGGAGTGACACACCTTTTTACAATTGGGAAATTATGAAAGGGTATTGACCATGATGTTATAACATTGGTTTCTTTGAGATGGGGATTATTTATAGTATGGTAGTGTGTGTTGTAATAGATTAATTCTATTTCAATGATGTATGAATGGTGTGTGATATGAGATATCATAATTCATATTATAGAATAACTAAGGTATTATGATATTGTGGCTATTTTGAGATGATTAGATCATGTTAGAGTTTTGCTATGATTCATTTTGAATTTTTTTATGCGGTGACAAGATTTTGGCGTCTTGTAAATTTCAAAGGGGTTGAGTATCTTTGTATGATGGAAAAGGAATCAATATAGTTCATCAACTAAGAAATACATGGAACCAACATGATTATGATTTTGTAACTGATCTAGATATGACCTACTAGGGGTGGAACACAAGAGTTGTGTGATAGTTTGAAAGCTCAATTACCTTGAGTTAGATCATTCATGTCTTGATGCACAACAAATTATTATTTTTAGAGTGGATAACAATTAATTTATTAATTCTTATATCAAGGTAACTTATATAGGGGCATGGGGTTCAAGCTTATTTAAGAAATATGAGCATTGATCAAGAGTGTCAGTGTTTGGATAGTGCTGGATGTCAGGTAAATTCATTATTATATAATTTTGATAAAGAATTTACTATGGAGGATAGAAAAATATAGATAATATAATTTTATGAATGCTGTTTTTATTAGTTTTTGTTTAATGTCAAGAGTCATATGTTAGTAGGCCCTATCAGGTTTTGATTGTAATATTAGGGTGATTCATAAATGTAATAAATTTTTTATATATGATAAAAAATAATACTCATTTATGGGGATCAGTCAATGGGAATATTTTTGATTTGGTACATTTATATACTGATAGATTCTAAATGCGATATGACATTCAGGTTGTACAACATCATGATTATGGGTGATGTTTAGGAAATAGTCTAGTATACAGAACTCTTCTACAGAATTTCAGATCTCATGGGTAACATGAAAACATAAGAAATTAGTAAGGTAATTAGGTTATATATATATTCTTAGAAGGGATACCATGATTTAGATTACAATGGTTAGGTGATTCTCATGTGTGATTTTATGAGAGTGATGGTCTAATGTAGGTCATTGAAATCAACTGATAGAATTTGACCTATTTTGTATAATAATTCAATAATGATGCTTGAAGTATGGAATCATCATAGAGATAGTGGGATGGTCAATGAGAAGTGTTTGGAATAGTGGGTTTTAATGTAGATGAGCTAGTTCTGGGGCAGTGTTGGCAAGTACAAAAGAACATTGAGATATGGGATTTCAGCCCTGTATTTGGGATCAGTGTTAGGGATTTTATGAAAAGTATGCATGAAGAGTCTCCATGAGGATGATAATAATGGTGGGGAGATTTTAAATACCCAGATCATTGTGGATTGGTGAAAATGGGGAAATTTTAAATTTTTACTAACAAAGTGGGAAACAATTTTAGAATAGGGGTTTATATCTAAATTCATAGAGTAATAATGTCTCTTTGAGGTGTTTATTGATGAGAATATAGGATAAGGATGTGTCTCTATTTATCTAGTGACTGGTGAACTACAGTTAGGTATGACATGCTATAAATTTTTCTATATAAATGTAAAGATATTATTATATAGAGAGTTATAAAGTAGAGGGAGGCCAATTGAGTATCATCATGTAGCCAAATGAAACTATATTGTAAAATTTGTGATGAGGTATAGATATTTTTTGAATATTGGATTTTTTCTTATGCATAATTGTTTCGTTTGTAGGGGTTCAAGGATTATGTCATGGAGAAGGGAATTAGGACATGTTGATGATCCTTACATATCACCCAATTAACCCTTATAAATTTATTTTGTGATGTTTTGTATAGTGATATATGGGCACTCAGTGATTCCTAAGGTCCCACTGTGATGATAACTCTTATCTGTTGAGTTCAATAAAGTAGAAATAAATAAGTATCACTTGAAGATCCAAACATATTCCTTTATGAAATACGAAATTGGGAGGTGTTATCATTCCATGGCCTGTGTGTTGGGTTATAAATCCTTTTGAAGAAGTATTCCATGTAAAGGGTTTTATTTTATGAAGTTTGACAGAGAAGGGACTATAAAATATGAATAGTGCATCCATGTAATGAAGGTATGATCCACATGATTTTTTCAAATACATAGAGGTCGTGTGTCAATCTGTGATACCCAAGTTTATTATATGATTATAGTCATAAGGATATATCTTTTTAGTATATATGGGGGCAACACCATGGATCATGGTTTTTGGGAGGCCATTTATTCATGCGGGGAATGGTTAGACCATTACATGACCTTAGGTAGTAAAATATGTTCTCCAGTTTTTGTTGGGAGGGTATATCATCAAGATCCATCAGGGTCACAATATATTTGTTACTTTTTAAGTTTTCTCTAAACCCAATAATATGATGTAATTTTGGCTATTAAAATTGAAACCCCTTTAGGGGTCCCAATTTTCTATGATGTCTGCATAAGGGGTTTCTGATCTCCCCTTGTATTTCTCTAATCTATTTCCACCTCTATGAACCATGGTAGTTTTTGGACATTATTAATTAATGTATGATGTCATTATACATCCATGGATCCTATTATCCTTCTTGTTAACAAAAAAACTATATGATTTGAGTTGGGTTTTAAAGAATCTTCCACAACCACTTGGTGGAATAATTTCATGTATGACGGTACTTCTATTCAACTTGACTAAACAACACCCTAGGAAAATCAACACACTAGATTTTTCAATGTATTATTATAAGAAGAGATTACCCTAAATTATTTTATGTTTTTATTAAAATTGAATCATTATTTATTGATTGATCAACATCAAGTGTTATGTATTTTTTTTGTTATGAGCTAAAGTGTGTGATGGGAGTGAATCACAACATATTGTGTAATGTTTTACCACTGTTACACCATCTTATGAGACATTATTTTATTATTCATAAATAATTATCTGAGTAATTAATATTATTTAAATATGTAAATTAATTATAAATATATTAAAATTAATTTAATTGATTTTATATTTGATTTAGGGCCTCCTGTTGTTGGGTGATAACTGGTCATGCTTGAATGATCTTAGGTGATGATGGGTGAGCCTTTCCTAAAGGGAATTAATCCCAATAAGGTTGGTGGTAGCTAATCATATCCTAAGAGTTTATGAATATTTTTTTTATAGAATGTGATATATGGTATTACCAATTGTGTATGATCTACAATGAAATATATGATAAATTTTTTCTTTTAAAACCCTATGAGATGAATGAATGTGTTTTTGGCTGTGATGGACCCCTAAAAACGAGCATAATTCAATAGTCACAAATTGCCAAGGTCTTGTAAATAAATCTAGGATTTGTAAAACATTTCACCTTTAGGGTTATAAAAAATAGTGAAACAAATTGAAAATATAATATGTTCTATTAATTTCTTTCAAATGGTGATGTGTGATTTTAACAAAGTGAGATTTTATGACATATTTTTTAAAATAAATTTAATTTCATCGATATCATGCATTACACTGATCCTAGAGTCTATATAAAACATAATATATTGATTAATTATATCATATACATTAAATTTTATATAATAATTGGAAAAAATAAAATTTAAAAATATTTATAAAATTTTAGACAAATAAAATACTTGTGTACTCAAATTATAATATAGTCATTATATGTTTTAAAAATAAATTATACCTCATAAAGGGTTTTTTTGAGAAAATAATATAATTATTTTTTCCCAATTTTAGAAAATTATTTTAAAAAGATGGTTACATTTTTATAATTATGCTTGAAAAAATTAATAATGGGCCCCCATTTATTTTTTGTCATAATGAATAGTACAATTGTAAAAATATCATCATGGTTATGGTTAAACTGGGATTACTAGGGGTTAAACACTAAGATAAGGGTATTTTCCAATAAAATTTTTCTAAATACTATTATATGGAAATATTTTGACCTCACCCTATCCCAACTAAAATTATCTGGTAATTTGGAATCATTTTTCATGATAATTACTTTATTTTATTTTATTCATTTAAGAAATGTGTTCCTTCTCTGACACTTATTAAAGGACAATCCACTTTTATCTTCCTTAAACAACATTGAGACTCTATTATCAACAATATCCAACCATAATATCTTCTAGGATTACATATTCATGAAATGGATGTTTTATTCTTCAAATAATATATTTCCAAGAATCCTTAAGAAATGATCTAATGGAGGAAAACTGGGGGATAGGTAATCCTCTTACCTGAACTCTTTTAATTACATCATTATTTTACCACCTCTAAATATTTATTATTCATCATAAAATAATAAATTAATTTTTATAAATATACTAAAATTTTATTATGAATATTTAACAACTAATATTCACCTCTATTTCATCTTATAGGAAGTGATAGTATCTCTCATGCGAACATGTGGGCTATCAACTCCATGTAAGGACACAATTCATTATTTTCAACATTATTTTACAGTGATTATTAAGATTGTCATAATATTTGTAGATCATATGTATTACATAATTATTATTTTAAAATTATAATATCTTATCTATCATATTACCTTCAAATCTATTGGAAAACGATAATGCCACTTATGTGCTTTGGTGGACTACCACCTCCACGGGTCGATGTGATTTGTTTTTTGATTACACCATAAAATGAATATCGGAAGGATAGATTTAATGAATTTATATTATATGTATGATATAATAGTGATTATTTAAATTTTAATAAATATTTAATTTTATTTGATCCCTCCTTTAAAATTGAAAATAGTGTTCATGCATACATACGGCTTACTATCTCCATGGATGGTATAATTAATTTTTTCTTACTCTTAAATTTCTATGTGAATTTAGTTATATATATATATATAATGAATATATATAATATTTATAAAATTAATATAATTATGGATTTTATGTGTCCTTGATTAATTGTAAGTGTCAGAACTACCGAACAGAAATTATCATGAAAAACGAATTAGTTAACACCTGATAATGATGATTTTATGAAGAAATTATTATTAAATTGGTTTTGAAATGTTATAAAGAAATCATATATTATATTATAGGAATGTAAATTATTATTTTATAGAATTAAAATAAATGAAAAATTATTATATAAGAGGTTAGAGTTCATTTGATGATATTTTGACTTGGGGAAGGGTTTTATATTAAAATTTTATTGTATATGAGGATTATTTATTAATAAGTTTCCCATAATGAAATTTTAGGATATAAATATCAAGAAACAAATGAATTTTATTATAAAATGTTTATTTTAATAGATTTCTGATTTTATATTCATTTTCCTCTCTTACATAAAAAATAGACTGATATAACAATTTTAAGGAAAACTACCATTATTTCATTATTTATTAGAAAATTATATTTCTTCCATGGTGGAGTTTTACAAAAATTATTTAAATAACGTTTTTAATATTAAAATATGAATTTATAAAATAATTTTTAAACATTATATTATTTTAAAAAAAATTCTTAAGAGGAATATTCTTTTCATCTTATGAAGGAGGCACTTTTAACTTTTTACTGGAATTTTTAAATGAATTTTTGTTTTAGTTACACAATATGAACAAAAAATTAGGCCATAATTACATTTAATGATTCGAACCTGATATAACATTTTTATGAGGGTATTTTCAAAGATATTTTTATCATTAATATTTGGGGTATTTTTTTATTTTAAAGAATTCATTTCATTGTAAAAAAATTTACTCAAGAAATATTCTAGAAAATATTTAATTGTATTTTCAAATAAGATGCTACACCTTGATCTTATTTAAGGATTAATTGGAATAATATTTAATGATACTATACAAATTCATTAAATGATGATGATGATTTAAGTACAATTCAATGAAACCAATTTATTTTCCATGGGTTAATTAGGTTGGAACCCCATTTCTTTTCCATGGGATATACTGGGATGAAATTGAGAAATTTTTAAGAAAAACTTTTATTTTCTTGGGTTATGATATGATTAATGATTTATATATTTTGGAACAAATATTTACAATTTTCATTTTTTGATGGGAGGTCAGTGATTTATATAACCATTCAGTCAACGAATTGGGAAAAAATAGATATATAATTCAATTATAAGGAGTGGAATGGGATGATCCTAGTTTAGTAAAGGGTTATTTCTAATATGACAATAATGGGTTTAAACTGTGCATAATATAATGGTTTGGGGAGTGAACCCAATCTACTATGATAGTCTTGGAAGTGATCCTTGAATATTAATGGAATGATTTCTCTATAATTATGTGTGTTCCAAAAACATATTTCTTATTCAAATATTATAATCAAATTTCTAATGTTTTTATTTCATTTATGATTCAGGTCATATGAATTTTGAAGATCTATTCTAGGTCTCATGATTATGATCTATGCGATGCAGGTTATGGTTTTTAAAAAATATACACATTATCTAATACCCTTATGCCCATGTCATGTTAATTTAATCATTGATATATCCCATGTTTACCCTTACTAATCATCATATATCACTATTTATTAGTTTTTATTTCCCCAATTTATGAAGAAAGGTATTATGTATGTTGTGTCTAAGAGGAGTTCTAGTCATGAAGAACACAGTAGGAGATGATGAAGTTCCCTTTTGAGAAAACTATTTATGAATCCATGTTTCCAAAGATACTAGACCTATATGATTCTGTCATGCATAATAATTTTTTGTATTGAATATTAGTCAATAATATGTGATATTTATTTGTGAAATTTTTGGGTCACAATAGTCTATATCTTATCAAGGTTTATTTACCTTTGGGAACATGGATGATAAATATTTAGTATGAACCTTTTGAATAATCATATATATAAGAGAACATGATATGTTATAGTAAATAATAGACTTTTATTTTCATAGTAAAAATCCCTACCAAGATAATACAAGTGTAGATGTTTTTTAAAAGATTTATATATGGGTAATAACCCTAAAAAGTGTTGTTAGAGTATATGTTGACCATAATAAAGGTGTATATTGGTTTTTTCCTTTCTGTGAACCTGGTTTGACACTCTCAGTGGATATTATTCGGTAACTCAAATTTATTTATAAACCATTATAAAGGATTTTAATATATGATGACCATGAATGAACTGGGTTAAAAAATGGTTTCATAGACTAAAAATAATGTGTCATGATTTAAATATCCTACAAATAACTTTTTAGGATTATACAATTTACCACTATGATTATTTTTTCTCAAACAATGATTATTTATTTAATCAATGACTGGAACTTGAAGGGATCAAGTTAATATTGAATACAAAGAATAATGGAATCATTTTACTCCTGAGAAACCACCATGAATGAACTCGGTTAAAAAAAGGTTTCATAGACTAAAAATAATGTGTCCTAATTTAGATATCCTACAAATAACTTTTTAGGATTATACGATTTACCACTATGATTATTTTTTCTCAAACAATGATTATTTATTTAATCAATGACTGGAACTTGAAGGGATCACATTAATATTGAATATGAGGGATAATGGAATCAATTTCCTCTTGAGAAACCAAATGTTATAAGATCTATAATGAGGAATCTCATTGATGTACTTATGAAACTTTTAAAGATATGAATCATACTAATTTTCCATAAAATCAAAGGAGGGAACAAGTTTCAATTGATTCCTTCATGTGGAAATATCCACCATCATTTACAAGGATTATCGTTCCACTAGTTACTAATAAATATATCATTAAAATTTAAAGGATCTATTTCATTCTCTATTTTTTGAAGCATGAAAATGTTTTTTTATCTAATTATCATTTGGAATTTAAAATAATTCGATAGTGGACTCTAATCAAGAACACAAATAATTAATAATAATTATCTTTATAGATTGTGATGTGTTTAGGAGATTATTTTTTAATGAAATATGTACCTTGAATTCTTAATACAAAAAATGGTGAAATTATTCAATGAGATAAAGAATAAAGATGATAAATCTTTCAGTACCAGTGAGGTAAATTTTATATGAATTGCAAGAAAAATTTTGGTATTATCATCCAACCTGGAATTAAGGTTAATAAATGTTTATTTAGTATCAAATCAAGTATTTTATGGTTAATATACATAAGTTACATCAGTAGAAATTATGAAATCATCTGATGTGCTATTATGGTTGAAACAGAGATTTGAGTTACCCGTCAATCTCATGATTTTGATGAAAAATATAAAAACAAAGAGAGAAGAAGACGATTTTTTCTTTATTCTCATTGTGTCAAAGTAATAATGGAGGAAATATCTTATGAGGGCTGGAAAATTTTTATAATGGATAAAGGAAGGTCATCGAGTAATTAAAAAAAATTAGTGGGATGAATTCACATAATGATGTGAATAGAGAGAATTATATATAGAATGAACCACTCACACCCAAGTGTTTAAAATTAAATATTGTGGTCATTATGATAACTAGTTCTATAATGAAAATGTTAATAACAATGATTAATATTAGTAACATCCTAAGGCCAGGTACCATGGGAATCCTATGAAATCAATACAGATGATGTGTTGAAATGTTCATTTACCATCCCCTCTAGAACTACTAATATATTATTTAATACTTTATGTATCCACTCTTTTATATAAAAATTTTTCTATGTGTATAATAGTAAAAACTCGATGATTATATGTTGAATTAGAAGTGAAAATTTCAAATGTTATAATAATATAATTTGAAGTGTGTCAACCATATCAAGTTGATGTTTTTGGGAATATGCTTCTTGGAAATATGCTTATACTCTATTTTATTAAATAAGATGTTATTATATTCGTGGATTTGATTTAAATACATTAATCCTGCATTAATTGTCGAGGAATAGAAGTGAAATTTGATATTAAAAACTAACCTATGATCATCTATTAGTGTGATGATAAATGTAAACATTAGATAGAAATTATATAGATTATGTGGTTCTTGATTCATATTTAAAATGGGTGTTTATATAAAATGGTTAGGGGAAACTCAACCTAAAAGATATTACTATTGGGAAGGAGTTTATCGATTTCTTTTCAGAAGATTTTTCTAGTATTATAAATAAAAATTGATGTTTACTTTTAAGTATAACCTATACCTAGTGATGATCCTCTTTAATCGACATTATATAGAGTGTCCCCAATTGAGTTGTATGAATATAGAAGGATACACTAAGATAATATTGAAAAAATATTCATTTGGCCATGTTTTTCACCATGGGGTGTATCTATTATTTTTAATGAAGATAGATGTATCACTGAAACATTGCATTACTTATTCCGAACACTAAATGATCAAAATCAAGAATGGGTATCCTCTACCCCATATTGATGAATTTTTATCAAATACCAAATTCTAAATACTTTTCCAAGATTGACCTTCATTTTCTGTATCATCATTTGAGGGTCGAGAAAGAGGGTATAACCAAGACAACATTCCATACTAGGTTTATACACTATAAAATCAGAGTAATTCCATTTGTTGATACAAATTCCCCTTGTATCTTCACGGATAGAATTAATAGTGTTATTTGAGATTACATTGATCACTTTATGGTGGTATTTATAGATGATATTTTTATATATTCAAAGTGAAATTAATACCATCAAGATCAATTGATAATTTCACTAAAGACATTACAGAAGGATACTTTTTATGAAAAATATACAAAAGATTGGTTTTTGGATATAGAACTTTTAATTTTAAGGTCATAAAATCTCATGTGAGGGGATATCTATTAATCTATCAAAGACATGTTTTATTGAAAAATGGCCCATACCAACCATGGTGACTGCTATCTATAGGTTCCATGGTTTGGATCAATATTATATTTACTTTGTGCAGAATTTATCGTGAACATATAATCTATATACTACGTTAACATGGAAGGGATTCAAGATCCATTAGATTGATGAATGTGAAGAAAACATTCAAGGAACTAAAGATAAGTTTTTCTAGTGCACCAATTAATTCATTACCATGTATTATTGAATGTGTTGTGATATACATTGATGTATAAAATAATGGATTGAGATATGCAGACACATAGAATGATATAGTGATAGATTTTGTCTAACGAAAATTAATGTTTCATGATCAATATTTCCCAAATAATTATTTGGAGTTAGTTATAGGTTTTTTCATTAAATATTTGGTTGAATTATATTTATGGGACATTTTTTGATATATATATACTTCTAATAATTTTTTAAATTATATATTCACTTAGAAAGTGTTCAATATAGTCCCTATAATTTGGATGGAATTGATTCAAATTTATGAATAATAAATATATTACTACCTTGGGATGTAGAATGTGGTGGAAGCCAATATAATTTGAATGGTTCATTCTAGATTATCTAACATGAGGATCACTAAATATCTTATATTTCAATATTTGAAATTAATGGATATGGATACCTTGAAGGGGGGAAATATTATCTTTTCCAAATGTGTGATCAAAAATCATTCCATGTGAGGATAAAAGAGGCCCAAATGGAAATTTGAAACTATAAAAGATGGTCAGAAATGTTCAAATTTTATTTTTATGGAATGAGACATTTTAAGAAATGTGAATGTGTCTCTTCAACCCCAGACATAAATAGTGAGAGGTTTAAGGAAGATCATAATTCATCATTCTATATTCATCTTGGATGAATGAATTTGTATGGTGATATAATAGACTATATCTAGTGGTAAAATATGATTTGACATATTTCAGAGTTTGTATCTAAGTGATTAGTATATCAGCAAGGTAAGCTTGAGAGAAAAAATACTTAGGGTATGTTACAAACATTAAACAATCCATAATGGAAATTGTGAAAATTCACCTTGGAATTTCTCACTAGAATCCCAAAAATTTCAAAATATCGTTATTAAATTTTCTTTATAGTTAATAACATTATAAATTTAGTGAGAATTATTTATATTAGAGAACATTTAACTCTTTATTAGAATTCTATAATATGCATTAAAAATGGTCAGGGTGCATGGTGTACCACATTCTATTTTATCTGATCTAGATCTGACATTTACCTAGAGCTTCTGGTAAAGCCTTCAACTTGAAATTTATATATATTTGAGTTTTATTGATGATTATTAATCATAGAAAGATATAACATTGGAGAGAACAATTCAAAACCAAGAGTATTTTCTGAGATCTTGGTATATTATTTTCATTGTTGGTCGGGATCAACAAATTCCTATCATCAAGTTTTCATAACATAATGGATTTCACATGATAATTCAGATTGATTATATTTATGAACCATATGTAAGTAAGAGTATAAATTCACCTTACATGAATATTATTGGAGAAAAAAAAGCTATTCATAACTCTTAGAGCTAATGAAATGGTAGGGAATGGTACTGTCAAGCAACAACAAATCATGAAATCTCAGAGTTGACCAAAATTTTATGCTCACAGTTTTTAGGGAAATATAGAATTCATAATTGTTGAGAATGTAATCCGGAGAATTTATTCTTGGAATAAAGTTATGAGATTCAAAAAGAAGTCATAGTTACTCTAGAGGTGTATTTTCCCCTTCAAGATTCATGGTCGAGTAGGAATGATAGATTATCTTTGGGGCCTTCCACTGAAACTCTATCATGTTCATGATGTGTTCCATATATCTATCTTAAAGAAGTACATACTTAATCCATCACATGTACTGATATCACAAGTCATAACTCTAGAGAATATTCTTTCATATGAAGAACAACCTATTGAAATTTTGAGTCATCTATATAAAATGCTACAGAATAAGACTAATCACCTAGTTAAAGTTCTCTAAAGGAATAAGAAATTCAAAGATGCTATATGGGAACTCAAAGTTATAATGACAGATATATCTTTATTTTTTATAAATGTAAATGAATCTAAAATAATAAATTCATTAATTTGTTAAAATTTAATATCTTTATATTTTGTGATATACATTTTGTAAATAAATATATCTTCTACGATAATTTGGGATACACACAACCCTAAGTATAAATGAACTGTAATATAGTGAACCACTATAACCAATCCATTAAATTGGAGGTATGAATAGAAATAAACAAATTTTAATATTATGTATAATAGTTTTAGACAATGAAAATATAAAAGTACTCAATTTCTAATAATTTCATTATATGTTTGAAAACTATATTTTCCATTAAAAATTGTTTCTTTGAAAAGATAATATAATTAATATTTTTGACATGTATATAATGTATTTGAAAAATATGCATTCCATATCCGAATAATAATGTCTAGATTTATTAATTAAGAAGTATTTATTTTTTATCATAATGAATTGTAAAAAATAAAAAACAAAGCATGATGGTTATGGTTTAAAAATGTTTACTCGGGTGGTTTCAAGAATGATAAGGGTGTGTTTTTTGTAAGGTATTGGTTTTTCTTTTAGATATAAATCCTTTTAATTTTTTTCAAATCCTTTATATTGGACATATTAGGGATTACTAATGAGGTTAAGAAGGATTCAAGGGTGTTTAGAGATTTTTCGAAGCACGGAACCCTAGCCTATGAAGAATAACATGGGGCTGTATGGTTATTATAAATATTGTGGGATTGTTTTCATAGTTTCCTCTTATCATGCCTGGAATTTCTGAGGGTGGAAGGAGACACATGGTTTGTCTGCAACCATGTAATCTAAAGAAAACACCCATAAATAGATCATATAATTTGTATCAGATCTAAATTTCATAGTTAGAACATGGTTATATGAATTGTTTGGCCTAACTATACAGGTTCCATATTGAGATAGTTATGTGTGCACATTTGGCACCCAATTTGGCAAAAAAAGCGGCCTAATATTGCATGCTAGTAATATTTGGGTAAAATGATAGGCTTCCCCCTTCAATAAATTTAACTCGCCTCTCTTTCTTATTTTTTATCCTCCAATGGATAGTTGATCATGTTTTCCTCCTTCATTAGATCTTCCACCCCACTTTATAGGTTTTGATCTCATTTTTTCATCTAAGATCGTATTCGAGAACCATTGGTCTAATGGGATTCTTCTAGGTAAGTTATATAATCATTAGGCTCAGTTCATAATTTTTCTTTCCCACAATGATGTTATTTTGATGCTAGATCGTATTCCCTTTTTTCAATGCATTTATATAAAATTCTATTTGTATCTAATCTAAGACAAAATATTTACTTATACTGGATGAGGAGAGTTATATAGTATAGAGGTTGGTGTTCTATGAAGCATCTCTCGAGTCACATAGTTTTATAAACTATCATCAATTTTTACAATCTGATATCACTAAGCATTGAATTTTATATTAATATTCCATTCTTATAGTAAATGTTCTCATATTATAGATAAATATCTATAAAATTTCATTACATTATTGGAGGTTATAACCTCAATGCTGACCACCCCATGTAGGGTGTTTCTCTTTTATACCATTGGTGGTTTTTTGTGGCTATACGTGACATTGTTTGAGAGTTCTAGGAAATTACCTTCTATGTTAAGTTATGTTATGTAGTGAACGAATCCTTAATTGTTAAATGGCTATCCCATTAATATTTTTATATTAATCCCTTAACCCCTATAATTTGATTGTTTCAAATAATAAATGAAACTTATAAATCTTGAACGAGAAGTATATTTATAGATTCCACTTGAACTAGTTAATTATAAATGGATTGTTTATGGTTGCATCTCCTTAGAAAACCTTGACATGATGAAAAAATGTAAATTAATGATCCAAATAATTCAATATGGAATCGAAGTATTAAACGGATGCGTGTTCTCAATAAAATCAACCCATTAAATGTTTATAATTGAACTAGTAATTGGTCACATGTCTTAATTGTATATTTCAATTAGTATGAATGGAAATGGAATAAAACTATTAAATTTTTAAATTGAATGAGTATTACATAGACTTAATTAAAATATGAATTATTTAAAATATGCCTATTGAATTTGGTATTTTTTATTTATATGAGTGGTCAGACTTGATCCATCATTGGATTCTAGAGGGAATTCCTTGATCACTCAGAGGGCACCATACTGATTCAAGTAGATGGTTGATAAGGAAAATACCCATATTAGAACATAGTTCTTGTATATAAGAAGATGCTCATCATGATGTAGTATGATCGCTTCACATTCTTCAAAATATTAGTATTCAATGGATACATGCTTTGGATTTTTCTTGACATCTTCAGACATAAGAATCCATGGATACAACCCACCCAGCCATGTCATGTTAGCTTGTTCTTAAATTAGATGAGGTCCTTGGACTTATTTAAAATCATTTAAAGAGGAATTCATTTATTGATTCCCCTTGAATTACACTCAGACCCCATATATCCAGGCTACATGTTGTTACTAAGTTGGCTTGACCGCTAAGGTCAACAATGCCTTGGTTATTAACATTGATCCTCTTTATTGTTACCATCATCATAAGATGCCTTAAATACTAACATAGATCCTCTAATTTATATATATATAATAAAATTTGTGGAAACTAATTATAAACTAGAAAATAATTAATTCATGTTTACAAGTTTAGACACTAGATGAGGCTGAAGTAGGTATTGGGGTATTTATATTAATTTATTTTCTTTACTTACCTAAATATATATACCTACACACTATATTAGTTTTTTTATTAATATACTAGATTCTATAGATAAGGTTTGTGGTGGACTAATAAGATTTATCCCACACCCTATTTAGTTCAATTTTGGTACCGAGATAGATTTTATGTATGCAAGTGTTGATTATGGGAAGCATCCTACTTTCGAAACCCAATCTTGATTGCTTACATAGGATGAACATTGGTAGAAGATGATCAGGACAACACTTAGGATGTTTGATATTTTTTATCTTCTTTTTGGTTAATTATTATAGTATGTGTTAATTTCTACTTTGTATACATGTTTTAGTTTTTTATAGAGACATGACATAAATTATCATCATTTTTTATATAATTTAGTTTCCATGTTTTGAGTATGATTATCACTTTCTTCTATTTCTTATTATTGAAGAATATTTTTGATGATTTATTTACTTATATTGTGCTTACACTATTTTTCTATTCATTATATTCATTTTCATCCACTCTAACATGAGTTCATAGTCTCCTCAATGACACACCCTATGTAACACCCTAGGTGTTT
This sequence comes from Viscum album, assembly GCA_963277665.1. Taxonomy (NCBI): domain Eukaryota; kingdom Viridiplantae; phylum Streptophyta; class Magnoliopsida; order Santalales; family Viscaceae; genus Viscum; species Viscum album. The sequence continues at coordinate 1,582,447,525 of OY728164.1, forward strand.
ATGAAATAATGTTTTTCAAATAAATTAAATTTCATTGATGGATTACATTTCATGATACACCATGTTATGCTTGATTTATAAGATATAGTTATTAATAATCTACACCAAAAACTTATACTTGATTTTGATTAAAAAAATATGTTTTTCTTACGTCACAAGCAATTCTGATTCCTTTCGATATTTTTCAATATACACAAGACCATGTTTTACCAAACAAAAATATTCTAATAATATTTTTTATAAAAATATTGTTATAGTTATTACCTCACCATTGGAATGGAAGGTATGATTAAGACTACAAAAATTATGAAAATATGGTTTTCACTTTTTTATAAAATTAATTATTTGGTTATGAATTAATTATAATTGAAAAATAAAAACTAATTGAATATAAAGGATGTGTTTCCCTGAAAAAATAATTTTTATTCCCACAAAGGAATTTTATATTAATAAATTAAATTAGTAACTATAATTGAGATATATTAAGGAAATTTATATATTATAAATTCAACCAAATTTTCTTACATTCATCTAGTATGTTTTATAGGAATAAAATAATAGAAAATCATGTTTTGGGCATAAAAAGTTGTATTATTCTAAAAATAATTTTACAACATTTTAATGACATACCTATTTTAAAACTAATTTTTGAAACATTAATAATATTTAGTTTCAGAAATATTATTTATTTCTAAATTTTTTCATTAAAAAAATTACTTTTTTGTATTTTTGGTATTTTTATGAGATGTTTTATTTTTTGATGAATACTGCAAAATACTGAATTTTAATTAGAAACTGAATTTTCATCTAATCTATTTATATAGTTAAATTTTATTTTAAAATTTTTTTAAGTATATTTAAATCAATTATAAATATACTAATCAAATTTCTTTCATCTAAATCAATTTCACATGATATTTTATATATATATAATAATTCTTTTGATGAATTAAATTTAAAAACTCGTTGTTTCATTCTGTCTAGGGGATTAATTTTAAATTGTATTATTCCACTTATGTTACTGAAATTTATAAAAATGGATTCATTATTTTTCATGAGAATAATTTATTATTTATAGTATGGTCAACTTATTTTTTGACCAAAAATATTAATGCAGATAATTAAAATTAATTACATTGATCAAGGTAAAAATGAATTTATATAGTGGTTAAACATTAACATAATTGTCCAAATGAAATAAAACATTTAAAACCCCATTTTATGGACATATTTATACCATATTTTCCCTTTAATAAAAATTTAGAAATTATTGGAGGAACATTATGTAAGGAAGACCTCTGAATAGTGTTTCCCTTTTTATATTTACAAGAATCCCACTCCTCATCAACTAAAGAAGTGAACTCACCCCCTCACTTAATCATACCTCTAAATACTTTTTTCTAGCAGAAAACATGCCAAAGTAAGTTCCCAAATTTCCTACACTCATCTTAGAAACCACATTAGGGGATGAAATCAATACACGGATGTTCTTTGGTGAAAACCAAAAGGAGTTACCATAAGAGGAGATAACATTCTTCAACAAGAACATTAGATTCATTTATTTCTTCACTGATTCAATTATTATTATATCATAATTATTTAATAAACAAATTTTAATAAATATAATGAGATTTTTTATGTAAATAATATGACTTACACTAAAACACACATCCATCCAATAGGATGTAAAATCACCGTTTTGGTGCACAGTGGACTATCGCCTCACGAACAGATGTCATTTGCTATACCATCACCACCTATAATGGTTGGGAATAATGATGGAAAACATATTTTTATTTTATATATATAATATTTATGATATATTTATGCTTTTGTAATTTTTATATAACACATACCTTCATTTTTTCCATTTTGTGGGAATATGTTAACTTCGTTTATGGATGTGTTGACTACCACCTCTTCAAAGCAATGAGATTATTTAAAATATTATATGGAATGTATTAACGATGGTTTTATAAAAATAAATTTTATATTTGAAATAATAATGAAACTGTATTTATAATATATATATATATATCTCATTAACTTCTATTTCATTCAATATAATCGAAATAATGGAAACAATGTTCATGCGTATGTATGGCCTACTGTCTCTGTGAATGGTGTTTCCCATTTTGTATTTCTATATTTTATATATTATTATAAATTCATATATAATTAATATATGTGATATTAATATCATGTTGTACATTCTATAAATAAATAAATCCAAATCTAAGTAATATGACCATGAATAACAACTCAAAAGATATATGAAAAACAAGGCAGTTATTACCTGAAACAAAAACATAACATAGTCTTTTTAATAAAAGTGTAATATAAAAGTCATAAGTAGATAAAATATGGGATTATATATATAAATTTTTTTCTTTGATAGTTTTATAATAAAATTATATTTATTATACAAGTGGTTTGAATAAGTACGAAGAGATCCAAGACTTAAGGTAATGGAATTTCACCACTCATTTCTTGTGTGTGGTTTATATACTTACCTATGACATGTTATATAATGAATTTAAATTTTTTTAAGATATAAAGGTTTCAATTGATTCCATTCTTTCATATATCTCTTGATTCAAAAGTTAATCAAGTGGTAAGGGGATTTCTATTCATATTTTATTTCAATAACACTAATGCCATATTCCTCACTTGATTCTTTTGTTTGGTTTAAATACTGATAATGAATGTATTATATTATTTTTATCCCTAATGTTATGGGTATTTACATATCCATTTTAGTTTCACTCTTTCTGGGTGATTATGGTTTTAATGTTTTAAATCATTAAGTTATTTTTTTCTTAATTTTCATTCATTGAGAAAAATGGCATATTATTCTCCTATATTCTTTTATGAGGTGTATATACTTCTCTATGTCAAATTATATATTTAGTCTCCTTCTTATCATGATATTTTAAGTTTCATTTTAATTTACTCTCTTATATGGATTATGATTCAATGTAAACAAAGTTGTAAGATTTTATTTCTACAATCTCATCATTTTTCTGGATTATTCTTGATTAAGATTCCATTGATGAAATATTATGATCTATCTATCAATACATATCAGGAATTTTATTATAATATAGTTATTAATGATATATTCATGTAATGCTACCATTTTTTAGCTCTTCATAACATTAGATAATTAATAAAAAATCAAGAAAAGCTGACCTTAATTTTCTATTTAGTGTAAAATATCTTTTCTTCAAAAACAAAGGTTTTTCAAAAAATGATTTCCAAATTTATTTTCAATTATAATTTAGGATCATATTAAAGGGAAAATATTTTTTGAAAATGTTTTATGTATTAAAAAAAATTTAAATTTTTTTTTCAAAACTTTTTTTATAAGTTTTCAATAGGGTTTTTCCAATAAAAGGATCTCAAAAAAATTTTATGTCCAAAAGTGTTTTAAATGATTTTAAATTAATACTTTATAAGTTTTAATTATTTATTTTGAATGAAAAGTATTTAAAACGTATTTTATATGAATAAGGTGTTTTAAAATATATTCAAATATTTATTTATAAGTATTCAAATCTATTTTCAAATAAAAGTGTTTTCGAAATGTTTTATGATTGAAAAATAGATTTTAAAAGTGGAAAGGATATTTTACTCAATAAATGTTTTAGATGAATTTTATAGATTACTTTATCAATTTTCAAAAAAAAAATTCAAAGAAATGGATTTTGAAAATGTTTTATGTCTTAAAAAATGTTTTTCAAATAAAGTTTTTTTCTTTAAGATATGAGCCAAGTGATCTTTAAAAATACTTAACTATCTAAGACAAAATCCTTTGAAATAACATATTCTTTACTAGGGTTATGATCAATAGAAACCATTCTTATTATTTCTCAAAATGGTTTCTGTTTTCATGGAAATATGTTTACGAAACCAATTTCTCTTCTATGGGTTATACCATTATTAGACTCGTATGAAACCCATTTCACTTCCATGGGTTATATTATTATGAAACCAATTTATCCTTTATGGGTTATAAAATTATTAAATTCTCATTAAACCATATATATTAATTGGTTATTTATTGATTAACTTATTATGAAACCTGTCTCTTTTCCACAAGTTATTATCTGATGAAATGTTTATGGTACCAATATCATTTCATGGGTTATGAAATAATGATGTTTTATAATCTTATGAAACACATATATAGGATTTTAATATGTTATGGGGGTACCTAAATCATAATCTAATGAATTGGGTAAATATTTATATCTCACGATATAGACATGGATGGAATGGGATGTGAACCTAGTTTAGTATGATAGTGCTAGAATGGGAAGTGAGATTGTTTTAGTAATAGATGGATAGAATGAGTAGTGAACCTCGTTTAGTAATACAGGTTTGGAACAAGGAGTTAAATCAGTTCATAAATATAGGGTTGCAACGAGAAGATAATGTAGTTTAGTAATACAGAGCTAGAACAAAGAGTGAACTTGGTTCGGTGATATAGGGATGGAATGGTAAGTGAACCCGGTTCAATAATACATAGATTCAATGGGATGTTAACCCAGTTTTTTAATGTAATTTATCCACTTATTTGTGCTTGGCAGTGAACTATTAATACTAAGATGTTTTTTGGAGTAAACCCATTCCCCTAATATGGCATTGGTAGTAAGCATTGACTATTGTGGAAATCATTTTATATATTTATCTTTATATAATAATTTCATATCTTGTGCCTATGTTATTATATCATGATTTATGATCATTTATTTACTTAGTATTCTTGTCTTATTAACTAGTAATTTTTATTCCCTGATTCACTTTTATAATCTTTTATATGAAGGTTTGGGTCTTGTAATGTTTTTCTCATATTCTCAAACCCTTATGTTTATGCAATTATTATATATATCTTTTTATTATCCATACTATGAATCTAAGATCATCCTTTATTTTGCTTTATTTCCCCATGTTATGAATAAAGGTATTTAATTTGGACTATTATATGGGAATATCTTTCCAATATAAGTTCAATATCATTCACCATGATAAAATATTGTGTTTACTAGTTTCAAAAGACACTAAACCATTATAGTTCTCAAAAATATACTTTTTTAATGTGATGAATATTCATCTAAAATGATGTCATATCCATGTATTTTATGCTTGGGTTATTATAGTTAGAACAAAGTAATAGTTTATTCAACCTTTAGAAACTGTGATAAGAAAATATTAGTGATATACATTGGGATATGTCTACGGATATGTCCAGTTATGTCTCTAAAGATAAGTCTAAGGATGAATTAAAGTATAATTAAATTCTCTAGAATTTTGGTAAAGAATTCTGAGAGTAGATTTCAAGAAATTGTATCTGTATCTATAAACTAAAAGAGGATTTCATAGAGGAAATGGAACATGTTTTGACTATGGAAAAGAAGAACACAAAGAAATTAATTGCAAAGGGAAAATGAAAAAAACGTTAGTTAATGAAATGGATGGTAATATTGTCCTATCTAAGGCATCATAAACTATTTCATTATTTAAATCGGTAATGTATGGGGAATTATGAAAATTAATATCTTATGGAAAATCCCATGAAGAAACTCAAAAATATTTTATATGTTATAGTTTTTATACTAATGATGAAGTGACACAAATTTCATATGAAAAGGTATCTACTATTCAAATAGTATTGTTTATAAGAATGATTAAATTGGGTTTTATGATTATGAATACATAATTCATATTTCATATTTTAGGAAAGGGGTATTCAAGAATAAGAAGATGAAGCGTAGTTAATTATTTGGAAATGAAGTGGGATGAATGAAGTATTTATATTTTGGAATTCAAATATTATGTAATATAAATCATGAAATATATAAGTATTTTAAACATAAGTTTTTCATTAATCTTTTTAAAAGGATATAATGAATAATTTTGATGACATAGAAAAGTGATTTAATAGAACAGTGATATTTTTATTACAGTATTGTAACACATAAGGTGTTATTGAAATTTAGATAATTGTTTTTAGCTTGGTTAAAGATATAATTGATATTGAAAAAGTAAATTGGATAGTGCTGATTTCATTGGAAATACATTAATTATTTACTAAAAAAGTGGTTTCAGCTATTAAGGATGGAGTTTACAAGTTTTTTTATATTTATGTAATATAACGAATAATGTTTGGAATAATAAAGAATGAATTTTTTCAATACGGATTTATGGTAATTCAGGTTATTACCATTTTTGAAGAGAATACATGACGAAGGTATTCACAAGTGTGTTTTGGTATAACCAGAAGGTACTTTATGATATACGGAGGGTCAAAGTTAACCAAATTCTGATAAATTTAGGGACAATGTTTCTAATGTTTTCTATTTTTATATTTTTTTAAGTGTTAAAAGGTTATCCATTTATCAAATGGTTTATGTTACACATTGGTTATGTTTTTATAGATTAAATTATAATCTCACAACATGAGGATTTGTGCATATTTGATAACCTATTCTAACCATTTTTTATGTTTACTAAATACAAATAATGTTAATTATCATCCATTATGGATCTTATGATCTATTAGTGCTGCGGGCGTACCAAATTTCCCATAATTTTTTGAGTAAGAGATGAAGTGGAAATTGGTCAACGCACAACCAACTATTGAGATTATATTGAAATAAAGTAAGTATATCTTATTGTGAATGTTATTCAACATGAGGAAAAGGATGTTGAAACCAAAAAAAGTTATCCTAGTACCTTTATTTCTAATGAATCAAATGGTACCTCAAATCATCATATATGTATGGTTTTGTGAGCATTAAATTTCTCTAGATCACCCAATTTTACTGATAAATGTTCTATATCACTCTCCATCAGTATTTAAATGTTATTTTTCTCTTCTATGTCTATGTTTTCAATTTCTACATATGTTCCTCTATGTGGAGACGTAGTTATGTGTTACTTTGGGTAACCATTATCTTCCCAACATTCCTTTTTTAAGGATGTTTTTTAATTAAATTTTATGATGTGGGTTTCTATAATTGTATCTTTCAATTATTAAAACACTAATGAACGATATGAATTTGGAGTTATAAATTCATTTTATGGGGGGGTATAATGTAACACCCCATGTTTTTATAAATTATCATTTTTTGAATTAATTAAATTCCATTGATGGATTAAATTTCATGATACACTAAGTTATGATTAATTTATATGATATAGTAAATATCAAACTACAATAACCACTTATACAAGATTTTGGTACGTTAAATACTATGTTTGGATTGGGTTACACACAATGTTGATTCCCTCTGATAACTTATGTTACATGCATGACTGAGTTTTACTGAACTACAATAAACAATAAATTCTATTATTAAAATATTTTTAATGTTATCACCTACCCATTTGATTGAAATATATAAAAAATATTAAATAAAAAACAAACTATGGTTTGAAAATTTTTATAAAATGAATTCGTTGGTTATCAATTAATTTTAAAGGAAAAATGAAAACCATTTGAATATAAAGGATTTGTTTCTATGAAAAAACTATTTTATCCCATAAAATATTTTTATCATAATAAATTATATAGAAATAAATAGTGAGAGATATTAATTAAATTTATATAACATAAATTCAACAAAAAATTTCATTCATTCAATATGTTAGATAGGTATAAAAAGGAACAAATCTAGTTTTAGGCATAAAAGTTTTTATTATTCTAAAACATAATTTTACCACCAATTAATGGATGGCTTATTTTAAAAATAATTTTTAAAATATTTATTATTTTTATTTGTAAAATTAAACAGAATTTTTGAAATTTATGTATCAAAAATTACGTTTGGTGAATTTTTGGGTTTTTCTTTGAATTTTCATTTTTTTATGAATATTGAAAAACACAAAATTTTAATTTAAAACTAAAATTTCATCTAATTTATTTATATAGTGAAATTATATTATAAATTTTATATAAATTATATTTAGATAAATTATACATATATAAATCAAATTTAGGTAATTTTAACCAATTTAGCATAAAAATCGGATATAAAATTATTTCAATCTTCTGAACTTTTTTATAAGGACCCAGCCTTAAACATCACATAATATTGAATTAAATGAATAATTCAAATTGTGGATCTTTTGAGGTTTAGAGTTTTAGAGATTTAGGACATAATTATTACATATCAACTTGAATATTACAAAGTATACACTTCTACTATAACTAATTTTTTTTCAAATCCTTAAATAAAAAAAGAGTTCTTTTCTTGATATAAATCTTCATGAATACTTCATTTCTCTTACCCTTCCTTACGACCTGTGAAAAACCTTTCAAAAACATGGGATGAGCATAAAAAGCTCAGTAAGGGATATAAAAATACTGAAATAAAACATTAGTCCATGTATACATAAGAATTAATGAAATCATACTCTACTCATACAACATAATCACTTAAACATACCTCATGAAATCATAAGATTTATGAATAACTCATAGAAATCATAATACTTAAAGGTAACTTGAGAAATTCATAACATTCTGACATAGGGAGTAACGCTCATGGTTTTGTTTGGAATACCCATCACAGTATATTCCCTGAATCTCTTCAGATAAATCATAGAATTTAACTCCTTCGCGTTACCCAATGCATTGTAGATCTATCTCAGGCTCACCCTCCCTTAGTTTATCACGGAACCACCCGAATTCAAAAATAATACACAAGAACCATAAAAAAACTGTATAGCATAAAACAGGCATAAATGAAACATAACATTTCCACAATTAAATCAAAATATATCAATACAACACATTGATATAATAAAAACATTATCAAAACCATTTTCAATACCAAAATAAATGAAAAGTAAAACATGGTATTAATTTTTTTTTAAAAAATGGTATGGCTTGTAGAGGAAGCTGAAACTCAAATTATGGTCACAGCGGCGGAGAAGTCGTTGTCGCCGCATATGTAAGACAAAAACATTCCTTTTGTTGTTTATCAAAATGATTCATGTAAAAAGATTCCTTTTGAATGAAATTAAAAGTCAAAAGGGTTTTATACAGTGTAAAAAATAAATTCGTGTAGAAATCAAAAGATGCCTTAATTAAAGTAGATTGAGACGAAGTCCCGTACCAAGACGGTATCCTTAGATTAAAGATAAATCAATTACATAATTATGTGTGACGAATATAAATACACTCAATATAATTGGATATTAAGTGTAAAATAGAAATAGTTCATTTACACATATTCATAGCACGACAAAATCAAGAATTAGAGGTTTAACCCAAAGAATTGAAATTAGTTTAAGAAGTCCGCTTATAGAAATTCGACAGCCTAACAGTGTCACATTAAAATTCAGAAAATGAGTTGATAAGAGATAAAAAGGGTATATCATCACTTTGAAATAAAATTTAAAGCAATAAGGATATATAAGAACATATCCCAACATAATAAGATGTAAATTAAATGACCTAACAAAAATAAGTCTTCTAAAAAGAGGAGGGTGAAAGGTTCCCTTACAGATTTGGGTAACATTCAAAATGTACACCCCATAAAAGAAGGGTCATACAATGAAGATGTAAATACCCATAAAATAAATTATATTACACAATTAATACAATCATGGGCAGTACATACACCACACAAAAGTAAATAGTGTAAAATATTGCATGAATCTCACAGGAATAAAAAGTGAGATAAAAACCACTTACCGCCTTGTAATCAATCAATTCATATGAACAAAAGATAATAAGAACCAAATTAATAACAGAATAAAATGAATATAAATATAATCATGATAATATATATCAAATGGCAGTACTCAATACACCACATTCAATAAATAATTGGTGAACAATGGAAATCTTACGGAATTAAAAGTGAGATAATAAATCCCCTTACCTCAAGTCTGATTGTCTTGTTCATTTATTTATATTCTTGAATAATAAACCATTGTCAATTTATAATTTCTTAAGGACATCCTTTAATGTTTATTATTCCATTCATATCACATATTATCGTGTTATAAGAATTAGTTAATTATGTGAGTTCATATCATACGTTTTGTCGATGTTCGGTACATGGGTAAAAAATAAACTTGTTTGAAGAGAATTGTCCATTTAGTTATAAGTTAATAATATATGTAATGATGTTCATGATTTAAATATCATATATATCCAGTATATATGTATTCCATAATTTTTGGAGATAGGAAATTAAATTTACAATTCATGGAGATGGTAGGTCGTACGTACGCATGAACGCTACTTTTATTTTTTGTCATATTAATGGATTTTAAAACTAAATGAGACAAAGATATATTATAATTATAGTATAATATATTTTTTATATAGGTAACATAAGTTCATTAATTACATTATTTATGAATTCCATGTTTGGAATGAACGAGTCACATCACTTGAGGGGGCGGTTGTCTACACTTCCTCTTGTGAAATTATCGCATTTGAAAAATATGAAAAGCATAAATTTATGTTTTAAATATAAAATACCGAAGAATTGAGAGGAAATAAATATAATATATCTCATATATAAATATATTTCCATCATAATGTACACCTTGAAAGGTGTTAAAGGAATATTGAACAATCATCGTTTTGTGAGGCATTAATTCGCCACCCACAAAAACAGTATGTTCTTTAACCAGTAGACAGAGGTGTGTGTAAGTGTAGGTAGAATCCTTATCATAACAACATCCTAGAATATTTATTATACTGGTGTTATTATAGGATCAAATTATAAGAAGATAGAGGTGAGTGAAGAAGGAAAATAATGGAAAGAAACTCAAGAGAAGACATTACCTCTAAATCGGGTAACTCTTTTGGGTTTGAGCTAAAGGCTTCTTTGGAAAGACTTATGCCCAATGTGATGCTTCTATGAGTGATATAGGGATGTTTAGAGATAATATTATCAGAGGTGGGAAGATAAAAAGGCTGGATATGTGTGGGTAAGGGGTAGAGGTGGGGTCCTTTTATAAGAGGGAGGAGGGTCACTTTTGGAAGGTCTTGAAATGTTACTTTATTATAAAATGATTTTCGGATTTTAAAGGTCCCATAATGATATATTTTTAGGATAAGGTGATAAGGATTTGAAATCCATCCATCCAATAGGTTTTAAACATGTGTAAGTTTTATATTTTACCTTATCTTTTCATTTTATTTAAATTGTTCATTAATGAGGTAATCAATGCATCATCATGGTGTCATAAATAAATTTATTTATATAATGTCTAAAAATTATATAAAAAATATCATGATGTATGAAATATTTTTAGCTTTCCAATGACTATTTATAGTCTAATATTTCATTTATGTAAACAAAATTAAAATTTTTTTACATAGGATATACAAACCTTTGTTATATTTCTCTTCTTTTCAAAAAAATATTGTCACAAATGTCACTATCACACCCATGTGACTCCATGGGCCATCCAGATTGGTAAAAATATTACAATGGTCGTCCATGACTCAAAAAATTATATTTGGACACATGTTTGGGTCATTTTATATTATTACGATAGAATTTTATAACCCTTAACTGCCCAATTACTAATTAATCATGATAATTAAAAATAATTGTCGTCGTTACTATTCATAATGTCCAAAAACAAAAGAGAATTAATTACATAATTTAGAACATATGATTCCAAATATGGAATCCATTTTTAAAAAATTCAATTACATAAATTTCATAAATTAATTTAAAAATAATTCTCATTGTCAAAACCAAAGACGTGTTTTTAAGAAGTAAAATTTATCAAAAGATTGACTTGTTTTTATATCCAATTGAAAAGTGAAATTACTTTAAATAAACAAAATTGTATTAAGTGATAAAAAAAATAATTCAATTTCACTTTAAAACCAGTTGAAATTACAATCTAACTATATAATTAAATTAGATGAAAATTCAGTTTTGAAATAAAATGCAGTATTTTTCACTATTCATTAAAAATGAACATTTGTCAGAAAAATACCAAACATTTATCCAAATTAAATTTAATATTCCAAATTCAAAAATGATTTCCATTTTACCAAATAAAAACCATATAACTTTAATTAATTAATTTTATAATTAATTCCCGTTGTCAAAACAAATAGCCTATTTTTAGGAAACAATATCTATCAAAAGATTGACACTTGTTTTTGTCAAATTTCAAAGTGAAATTAATTCCAATGACCACCATTGAATTAAATGGTAGAAATATATTCTAATTACACTTTAAAACCAATAAAAATATAATCTATCCATATAAATAAATTATATTAAAATGAGGTTGTGAATTAAAATACTGGATTTTTTCACTATTCATTAAAAATGAACTTTATCGGAAAAATAACAAAAATTTACACAATGCATAATTTGATGTCTGGATTTTAAAAAAGGATTTTATATTTTCAAATATAACATATAAAATTGACAAAAAGTAGTTTTAAAAATTATCCCCATCTAAAGGTGGTTAATCGACCTTTTAAAAAATATTAGAATATTTATTCTTAAAATTGCATTCATTTGCATTTTAAGCCTCTATCATTTATTGGGTAATTGTTAAAATATTTAACAAACATATATAATAATTTTTTATTCAATCATTTTTTTTCCTGCCATAAAAATTGTTAGGTTTTAACTACTATTTATAATAATATTATTATATTATTACTGTGAAACGTAAGATTTCAAAGAAACGCATTGTTGCATATTGGGTATTCCATCGCACATAGAATTACCTTTAAGGTAATATTAACATTTTATTCAAAAATAATAATATATATGAACATTTCATATTCATTATTTACCTGGGATTTTACATCCTTCCCCCCATTTGGGAATTGCATCCTCGCAATTTAAAAATTGGGCTCAGAAACATTTTTGAAATCCCCACATGGGAAAAGGAGTAAATAAAATTATCACTTTAAAAGAAATAAAAGGAAGTACAATGGTCACTTGAAATAAACCATACTAGGATACCATTAAAACATGGATATGTACGGGAAAACAAAGTGTCATGTTCTGATGGAGAGTGATAGAAAACATGATTAGGAGAAAGTTAACCACAAGAAAATCACAAACTTAAGATTTGTGTAAACGGTTTTTGACTACCTAGTAGGAAATTTAAACCAACAACTTTTTTCTTTTACGTTCCTTTTCATAATTTTGAGGAATTAATTTACTACATATAATAAAAACATAGGTAAATACACTTACCTTTAAGTAGAGTTTCATCCTTTAATAAGTTCTTACCAAAACTAATCTTTTCTCCGAATGATGAGCATTCAAAAAGACTTGGTCACATTAAGAGCACTAAAATCAACTTCGAGAGAATCACATAATCTACTCAAGATGAACATTATATTTCCCATGTATTTTAGACCTTATCCAAAACCAAAATGGTTGGTACAAATTAGATAATCCCCAAAAAGGATAATCTTTTACAAAAAGAAAAACTACTCTTAACCTCCAAAATTTGTCCAACAAAACCCAAAGTTCATCAAAAACCATTCAATAAATAGATATCCATAAAATTATTCAAAGTAAACCAAACTAATATTGAAACCCAAATCTCTAAAGGATTTAATCACATTGCCTTCCAAGGTAAATCTTAACATTTATCTCTAAATAACATCAGTTACACTTAAAATCTCATATTGAAAAGCAATTAACCAAATCACATATCCACAATGATAGGTTAATCATATCCATAGATAAAACAAAATCAAATTATTCCTGATTCATAAGATCATCTAACTAAGAATATTTAATCATACTAACCAGGGACTTCACATAGTCCATAGGTATGTGATAAATACCAATCGCACTTTAGTTGTGGGTTCGATTCCCACAGCTTCGTCAGACGTGACGGGTTGTCACACGGTCTGTGTGTTGTCCCTTTTTAAAAACTATATAATTTTATAACATTCCCAAGAAGAGATAAATTCATCATAAATAACTATAACATATTTTAACCATAATGTTTATCTAATAACTTTCATTTTGCATCCCAAAATATATTAACCAGTAGTTACCTCAAATTCAAGGATCATATAAACCAAAATGGTTCTTTATAACTATATCCAAAAAAGAAAAGATAATTATTCCTTGAATAAAATTTCTATATATCCAACATTAGGGTTACACATACTATACAAATTCTGCTAATGTTATCCCATCCTCAAAAGAGCCTTAATACTTTTAAGTATTTCACCATCCTAAAATCTACCATAACTCTTGAATCCCTTATATGTTGACTTCTTACTCATTCAACATTCTTCATGATCCATTAACAATTCTTTTCCAAAATATTCTGAAATACTTCTTTCCTATAAAAAAATCATGAATCATATGTTAAGATTCAATAATAGGAATAAATATGTTAAGTAATAATCCATACCTTTCATTGGTCATTGTCAGTTTCTTCATCATCAATAAGAATTGAATTAGGTATTGGTAAATTAATATTTGTATGATCTTGGTGATCCCATTCCTGAAACTTCTTCATAGGGGATGTGTTTGCATAATGACCATGAACACCACATTTAAAACATTCAATTGATCCTTCAGAAAGAACTTCTTTCCCATTCCTAGATTCAACTAGATGCATCTTTTTCCATGGTAGGTTATTGCTTTATAACCTTCATTTCCATATCTATAGAATCTTTCTATCCCTTTGAAAGATTTTCCTATGTGTTTATTTCCACATCTTTGACACGTAGGTTTTTTAACATACATTCCTTCATGATTATTACTTGAACTTCTGTAGGGATTTGTTTCTCGCATATATGATTCCTTCTAAAAATCACTTAGTTTTAAGTGGTCAATCATGACTCCAAATTGTTGGTTAAGAATAACCACAAGAGTTCTCATTGCAACTCCCATATCATTCAGTTGCTCGTTTAGAAAACTGACATCGTTTTCTTCACATCCACTATTACTTTGGTGCCTGCTAGATCCAGATATTTACTAAATCCAAAAAGGTTAGTGTTAATATATCAGTAAAATCATCATATAATATCTTATGAGGAGGGTAAATACTATGATATACTTATTCATGTCATCTTGAACTCGTTCACTTTATAAAAATAACTATGACTCTTTCTAAAATCCAAACCATTATGGTAATGTCACTTGTGCTTAATGAATACCATAACCTCTAAAGTTTTATAACCGACCTTTGATAACAACTATAAGTACCAGGCCTTAAACATTGCATAATATTGAATTAAATTAATAATTCACATTGAGGATCTTTTCAGGTTTATATTTTTAGATATTTAGGACATAACTATTACATATCAACTCGAATATTACAAAGTAGACACTTCTACTATAACTGATATTTTTCAAATAATTAATTAAAAAATGAGTTCTTTTCTTGATATAAATATTCTAGAATACTTCCTTTCACTTAACCTTCCTTAAAACATGTGAAAAACAATTCAAAAACATGGGATGAGCATAAAAAGTTCAGTAAGGGATATAAAAATACGGAAAGACAACATTAGTCCATGTATACGTAAGAATCAATGAAATCATACGTTACTCATAAAACATAAGCACTTTAACATACCTCATGAAATAATAATATTTATGAGTAACTCATATAAATCATAAGACATAAAGGTAACTTGAGGCATTCATAACATTATTATGTTGGGAGTAACCCTCATGGTTACGCTTGGAATACCCATCACAGTATATTCGCTAAATCTCTTTGGAGAAACCTTAGCATTTAACTCATTCGAGTTACCCAATACATTGGAGATCTATCTCAGGCTCACCCGCCCTTAGTTTATCATAGAACCACCCGCCATCATAAACAATTCCCAAGAACCATAACATTATCGTATCACATAAAACATGCATAAAGGAAACAAAACATTTCCACATTTCAATCACAAGATATCAATACAACATATTGATATAATCAAAACATTATCAAAACCATTTTCAATACTAGAATAATAGAAAATTAAAACATGGTATTTATTTTTCATTTAAAAAAAAGTTAAGGTTTTTAGAGGAAGCTGAAACTAAAATAATGGTCACAGTGGCGGAGAAGTCGGTGTTGCCGCATACGTAAGACAAAAAACATTCCACTTTTCGTTTAGTAAAATGCATCATTTAAAAATATTCCTTTTGAATGAAATTAAAAGTCAAAAGGGTTTTATAAACCGTATAAAATAAAGTCGTGTAGAAATCAAAATATCCCTTAATGAAAGGAGATTGAGATGAAGTCCCGTACAAAGACGGTATCCTTAGATTAGGGATAAATCAATTACATAATTATGTGTCAAAAATATAAATACACTCAATATAAGTGTATATTAAGTGTAAAACAATCATAGTTCATCAACACATATTCATAGCATGACATAATCAAGACATAGATGTTTAACCCAATGAATTGAAATTGGGTTAAAACGTTCCCTTACAAGAATTCGACAACCTAATGGCATCACTTTAAAATTAAAAAAATCAGTTTATGGGAGATAAAAAGGGTATCTCATCACATGGACAAACAATTTACAGCAATAAGGATATATAAGAACATATCCCAACATAAGAATATGTAAATTAAAAGACCTAACAAAAATAATTCTTTTAAAAAGAGGAGGCAGAAAGGTTCCCTTACCGATTTGGGTAACTTTCGAAAAGTACACCCCATGAAAGAAGTGTCATACAATGAAGATGTAAATACCCATAAATTATTGTATATTACACAGATAATACAATCATGGGCAGTACATACCCCAAACAAAAAGAAATAGTGGCAAATGTAGCATGAATCTCACGGGAATAAAAAGGGAGATAAAAACCCCTTACCTCATTGTAATCAATCAATTTGTATGAACAAATGATAATATAAACCAAATGAATCATAGAATACCAAGAATATAAATAGAATTATGATAATATATATAAATTGGTAGTACACAATATACCACATGCAATTAATAATTGGTGAACAATGGAAATCATAAGGAATTAAAAGGGATATAATGAATCCCTTTACCTCAAGTCCGACTTGTCTTGTTCGTTTCATTATATTCCTGAATAATAACCCTTGTTCAATTTATAATTGCTCAAGGAATTCATTTAAAAAATTTTATTCAATTCATATCACATATTATCATTTTATAATAATTATTTAACTATGTGAGTTCATATCATATGTTTTGTCGATGTAAAGTACATGAGTCAAAAATAAACTTGTTTGAAGAGAATTGTCCATGTAGTTATAAGTACATCATCTCTGGAATAATTTTCATGATTTAAATATCATATATATCCAGTATATTTGTATTCTATAATTTTTGCAGATAAGAAATGAAATTTGTTGTTCATGGAGACGGTAGCTCGTACGTATGCATGAACACTACGTTCATTTTTTCTCATCTTTATTGACTTTAAAACTAAATGAGACATAGATATATTGTAATTACAGTATAATATATTTTTTATATAGGAAACTTAATTTCATTAATTACATTCTTTATAAATTCTTTGTTTGTTATGAATGAGTCACATCACTTGAGGGGGCGGTAGTCCACACATCCTCAGATGAAATTATTGCATTTTCACAACATGAAAAGCTTAAAGGTATGTTTTAAATATAAAATAAAGAAGAATTTATAGGACATTAATAAAATATATATCATATATAAATATATTTTCATCATAATGGCCACCATTAACGGTGTTAAAAGAAGATTGAATAATCATCATCTCGTGAGGCAGTAATTCGCCACCCACAGAAACAGTATGTTCTTTAACCATTAGACGGAGGTGTGTGTAAGTATAGATATAATCCTTATCATAACAACATCCTAGTATATTGAGGATACTAGTGTTTCTATGGGATCAAATAATAAGAATATTGTGGTGAGTGAAGTAGGAAAATAAAAGAAAGAAGCACGATAGAAGACATTACCTCTAAATCGGGTAACTCTTTTTGATTTGAGCCAAAGGCTTCCTTGGAAAGACTACTACCCAAAGTGAGGCCTCTAGGACTGATAGAGGGATGTGGAGAGAAAATATGAGAAGATTTTGGACTATATAAGGTCTTTATAGTTGTGGTTAAGGGGGTAGAGGTGGGGGCCTTTTATAGGAGGGAGGAGGATCACTTTTGGAATGTCTTGAAATGTTACTTTATTATAAAATGGTTTTTGGATTTTAAAGGTCCCAAAATGATATATTTTGAGAATATGGTAATAAGGGTTTAAAATACACCCATCCAATAGGTTTTTTACACGTGTAAGTTTTATATTTTACCTTTTCTTCTCATTTTATTTAAATCGTTCATTAATGAGGTAATCACTGCATCATCAAGGGGTTATTTATTTAATGTCTAAAAATTATAAAAAAAATTATGATGTAGGAAATATTTTTATCTTTCCAATGAATATTTATATTCTATGATATCAATTATTTAAAAAAAAACTAATATTGTTTTACTTGGGATATAGAACCCTTTGTTATATTTTTCTTCTTTTTAAAAAATAATGTCATAAATGTCACTATCAAACACATTGACTCCATGGGCCCTCAAGTTTGGTAAAAATCTTTCCATAGTCTTCCATGACTCAAAAAAAGATTATTTGAACACATTTTGGGGTCATTTTATATTATTATGATATTATTTTATTACCCTTAACTACCAGATTACTAATTAATCATGATAATTAAGGATAATTGTCGTTGTTACTATTCATAATGTCCAAAAACAAGAGTATTAATTACATAATTTGGACCTTATGATTCCAAATATGGGCTCCATTTTACCAAATTTCAATCACAGAAATTGAAGAAATTAATTTAAAAATAATTCCCCTTGTCAAAAACAAAGACAGGTTTTTAAGAAGTAAAAATTATCAAAAGATTGATTTTTTTTACATCCAATTTAAAAGTGAAATTACTTTCAATGAACCAAATTGTATAAAGTGATAAAAACATAATTCAATTAAACTTTAAAACAAATTAAATTTACAACTAATAGTATAATTAAATTATATTATAAAGCAGTTTTGAATTAAAATGCAGTATTTTTCAATATTCATTAAAAATGAACATTTGTCAGAAAAAAACCAAAAATTTATCCAATGTAAATTTTGATATTACAAATTAAAAAATGATATCAATTTTACCCAATTTTAAACATATAAGTTTTAATAATAAATTTTATAATTAATTCTCCTTGTCAAAACAAATAGCGTGTTTTTATGAAACAACATCTATCAAAAGATTGACACATATTTATGTCCAATTTCAAAGTGAAATTAATTCCAATGACCACCATTGAATTAAATGGTAAAACTATATTCTAATTACTCTTTAAAACCAATTAAAAAGATAATCTAACCATATAAATAAATTATATTAAAAGGAGGTTTTGAATTAAAATGCAGTATTTTTCACTATTCATTAAAAATGAACTTTATCAGAAAAATAACAAAAAATTACACAAAGTACAATTTGATGTCCCTATTGTAAATAAGGATTTTATTTTGTCAAATATAACATATAAAATTGACAAAAATTAGTTATAAAAATGGTTTTCCATCAAAAGGCGGTTAATAGACCTTATAAAGAATATTAGAATATTTATTCTTAAAATTGGGTTCATTTACATTTTAAGCCTCTATCATTTATTGGGTAATTGTTAAAATATTTAACAAACATATATAATAATTTTGTAGTTAGTTCTATTCATTCCCATCATTATAATGGCTATGCGTTAACTACCATTTAAAATAATATTATTAGATTATTAATGTGCAACATAAGATTTCAAAGAAACTCATTGTTGCGTATTGGGTACGCCATCGAACATAGCATTCCCTTTAAAGTAATATTAACATTTTATTCACAAATATTAATATATATGAACATTTCATATTCATTATTTAACTCGAATGTCGCATCCTTCCCCCCTTTTGGTAATTCCTTCCTCACAATTTAAAAATTGGGCTCGGAAACATTATTGAAAGCCCCACATAGGAAAAGGAGTAAATAAAATTATCACTATAAAATAAAAAAAAATTAAGTACAATGGCCACATAAAATAACCCATACTAGGATTCCATGAAAACGTGGATATGGATGAGAAAAGAAAGGGTCAAGTTCTGATGGAGAGTGATATAAAACATGATTAGAAGAAAGTTAACTGCAAGAAAAACACGAACTTATGATGTGTGTAAATGGTCATTGATTACCAAGTAGGAAACATAAACCAACAATGTTTTTGTTTTACATTCCATTTCATATTTTTGAGGAATTCATTTACCAAATATAATAAAAACATAAGGAAATATACTTACCATTAAGCAGAGTTTCATCCTTTAATAAGTTTCTACCAAAACTAATCTTTTCTCCAAATGATGAGCATTCAAAAAGACTTGGTCACATTAAGAGTGCTAAAATCAACTTCGATAGAATAACATAATCTAAAAAAGATGAACTATATATTTCCCATTTTTTTAGACCTTATCCAAAACCAAAATTGTAAGTACAAGATTAGATATTCCCCAAAAAGGATAATCTTTTACAAAAAAAAACTACTCTTAAACTCTAAAATTTGTCCAAAAAACCCCAAAGACCATCAAAGACCATTCAACAAATAGATATCCATAAAATTCATCAAAGTAAACCAAACAAAGATTGAAAACCAAATATCTGAAGGATTTAATCACATCGTCTTCCAAGGTAAATCTTAAAATTTATCTCCAAATAACATTAGTTACTCTTAAAGTCTCATATTGAAAAGTAATTAACCAAACCGCATATCCTCCATGATAGGTTAATCATTTCCATAGATAACCTAAAATCAACTTATTTCTGACTCGTAAGATCATCTAACTAAAAATAATTAGTCATACTAACCAGGGATTTCACAGAGTCCAGTGGTAGGCGATAAATAACAGTCAAACTTTGGTTGTGGGTTCGATTCCCGCATGTTCGTCTGACGCCACAGGTTGTCACATAGTCTACGTGTTGTCCCTTTTAAAAAAATATACAATTTTATAACATTCCCAAGAAGAGATAAATTAGTCAAAAATAACCATAACATATTTTAACCACATAGGTTATCTAGTAAATTTCATTTTGCATCCTAGAATGTATTAACCAGAAATTACCTCAAATTCAAGGATAATATTAACCAAAATGGTTCTTTATAAATATATCCACAAAATAAAAGATAATTATTCCATGAATAAATTTTACATATATCAAACATCAGGGTTAAACATACTATAAAAAGTCTTATAATGTAATCCCATCATCAAAAGAGCCTTAATACTTTTAAGCATTTCACCATCCCAAAATCTACCATAACTCTTAAATACCTTATATGTTGACTTCTTACCCATTCAACATTCTTCATGATCCATTAACAATTTCATTCCAAATTATTCTGAAATACTTATTTCCTACAAAAAAATCATGAATCATATCCTAAGATTCAATAATAGGAAAACATATGTTAAGAAATAATCCATACCTTTCGTTGGTCATTGTTAGTTTCTTCATCCCCAATCAGAATGACATTACATATTGGTAAACAAATATTTGTACGATCCTGGTGATCCTATTCCTGAAACTTCTTCGTAGGTCATGTGTTTTCATAATGACCATTCACACTACATTTAAAACATTCAATTGATCATTCAGAAAGAACTTATTTCCCTTTCCTAGAGTCAACTAGATGCTTTCTTTTTCTAGGGAAGGTTCTTTCTTTATGACCTTCATTTCCACATCTATAGAATATTTCTGTCCCATTGAAACATTTTCCTATGTGTTTCTTTCCACATATTTGAAACGTAGGTTTTTGAACATACTTACCTTTATGATTTTTACTTGTACATCTGTAGTAATTTGTTTCTCACATATATGATGCCTTATAAAAATCACTAAGGTCCAGGTGGTCAATCATGACTCCAGATAATTGGTTAAGAATAACCATAAGAGTTTTCATTATAGCTCCCATATCATTCAGTTGCTCGTTTATAAAACCATCACAGTTTTCTTCACATCCACTTTTACTTTGGTGCCTGCTAGATCCAGCCATTTACTAAAACCAAAAAGTTCAGTGTGAGTATATCAGTAAAAGCATCATATAATATCTTATGAGGAGGGTAAATACTAATATATAATTATTCATGCTATCTTAAACTCATTCACTTTATAAAAATAACTATGAATCTTTCTAAAATTCTAACCATTATGGTAATGTCACTTGTGATTAAAGAATACCCTAACCTCTAAAGTTATCTAAACTGACCTCTTATACAAACCATAAGGACCTGACCTTAAACATTACATAATATTGAATTAAATGAATAATAACATTGAGGATCTTTTCATGTTTATAGTTTTATATATTTAGGACATAATTATTACATATCAACTTCAATATTACAAAGTAGACACTTATACAATAACTGATATTTTTCAAATACTTAAATAAAACAAGTGTTATTTTCTTGATATAAATCTTATTGAATACTTAATTTCTCTTATTCTTCCTTACAACCTATGAAAAACATTTCAAAAACATTGGATGATCATAAAAATATCAGTACGGGATATAAAAATACAGAAAGATAACAGTAGTCCATGCATACATAAGAATCAATAAAATCATACTTTACTCATAAAACATAAGCACTTTAACATAACTCATGAAATCATAAGATTTATGAATAACTCATAGAAATAATAAGATAGAAAGGTAAATTGAGGCATTCATAACATTCTTACATAGGGAGTAACCCTCATGGTTACGTTTGGAATACCCATCATATTATATTTCCTAAATCTCTTCAGAGATACATTAGCGTTTAACTCCTTTGCATTACCCAATGCATTAGAGAGCTATCTCAGGATCACCCGCCCTTAGTTTATCATGGAACCACCTGACTTCATAAACAATGCCCAAGAATCATAACATAATTTTATCACATAAAACATGCATAAAAGAAACATAACATTTCCACATTTCAATCACAAGATATCAATCCAACACATTGATATAATTAAAACATTATAAAAACCATTTTCAATACCAAAATAAAAGAAAAGTAAAACATGGTATTTATTTTTAATTTAAGAAAAAGTTATGGCTTGTAGAGGAAGCCGGAACTCAAATAATGGTCATGGTGGTAGAGAAGTCATTGTCATCGTATACGTAAGACAAAAACATTCCTTTTGTCATTTAGAAAAATGATTTGTGGAAAAAGATTAATTTTGAATGAAATTCAAAGTAATTAAAGTTTTATACACTGTATAAAATAAATTCATGTAGAAATCAAAAGATGCCTCAATGAAAGGAGATTGAGATGAAGTCCCGTACCAAGACTGTATCCTTAGATTAAGGATAAATCCATTACATAATTATGTGTGACAAATATAAATACACTCAATACAAGTGTATATTAAGTGTAAATGAATCATAGGTCATCCAGAAATATTCATAGCATGACATAATCAATAATTAGAGGTTTAACCCAAAGAATTTAAATTAGGTTAAGAAGTTCCCTTACAGAAATTTGACAGCCTAACAGCGTCACTTTAAAATTCAGAAAATGAGTTGATGAGAGATAAAAAGGGTATCTCATCACATGGATACAAAATTTTCACCAATAAGGATATATAACAACATATCCAAACATAATAAAATTTAAATTAAAAGACCTTACAAAAAGAAGTATTTTAAAAAGAGGATGGTGAAAGGTTCCCTTCCCGATTTGGGTAACTTTCGAAACATACACCCCACGATAGAAGGGTCCTACAATGAAGATTTAAATACCCAAAAATTAAATTATATTACACGAAGAATACAATCATGGGTAGTAAATACACCACACAAAAGGGAATAGTGGGAAATGTAGCATGAATCTCATGGGAATAAAAAGTGAGATAAAAACCCCTTACCTCATTGTAATCAGTCATGTCGTATGACCAAAATATAATAAGAACCAAATTAATCACAGAATACCTTGAATATAAATACAATAATGATAATATATATCAAATTTCAGTACACAATACACCACATGAAATAAATAATTGGAGAACAATGGAAATCTTACAGAATTAAAAGTGAGAAAAGAAATCCACTTACCTCTTGTCCGACTTGTCTGGTTCGTTTCTTTATATTCCTGAATAATAAACCTTAGTCAATTTATAATTGATTAAGGAATTTCTTTAAAGTTAATTATTCAACTCATATCATATATTATCATGTTATAATAATTAGTTAATTATGTGAGTTCATATCATACGTTTTGACGATGTTCGGTACATGAGTAAAAAATAAACTTGTTTGAAGAGAATTGTCCATGTAGTTAAAAGTACATCATCTCCAAAATGATTTTCATGATTTAAATATCATATATATCCATTATATAAGTATTCCAAAATGTTTGGAGATAATAAATGAAATGTACCATTCATGGAGAGGGTAGGTCATACGTACGCATGAACCCTACATTCGTTTTTTGTCATATTAATAGACTTTGAAACTAAATGAGACATAAATATATTATAATTACCATATAATATATATGTTATATAGGTAAAATAATTTCATTAATTACATACTTTATAAATTCCATTTTTTTCATGAACGAGTCACATCATGTGAGGGGGCGGTAGTCCACACTTCCTCAGATAAAATTATCGCATTTGCACAACAAGAAAAGCATAAAGGTATGTTTTAAATATAAAAAACAGAAGCATTGAGAGGACATAAATAAAACATATATCATATATATATATAGTTAAATTATAATGGCCACCATGAAAGGTGTTAAAAAAAGATTGAACAATCATCGTTTCGTGAGGCAGTAATTCGCCACCGATAGAAACAGTATGTTCTTTAACCATTAGACGGAGGTGTGTGTAAGTGTAGGTAGAATAATTATCATTAAAATATACTAGTATATTGAAGATACTGGTGTTATTATGGGATCAAATAATAAGAAGATATTGGTGAGTGAAGAAGGAAAATAAAAGAAAGAAACTTGAGAGAAGGCATTACCTCTAAATCAGGTAACTCTTTTTGATTTGAGCCAAAGGCTTCCTTGGAAAGACTTCTGCCCAAAGTCAGGATTCTAGGAGTGATAGAGGGATGTGTAGAGATATTATGAGAATATTTTGGAAGATCCAAGGGCTTGAGAGGTGTGGGTAAGGGGGTAGTGTTGGGCCCCTTTTATAAGAGGGAGGAGGGTCACTTTTGGAAAGTCTTGAAATGTTACTTTATTATAAAATGATTTTTGGATTTTAAAGGTCCCACAATGATATATATTGAGGATATGGTGATAAGGGTTCGAAATCCACCCATCCAATAGGTTTTTGACATGTGTAAGTTTTATATTTTACCTTATCTTTTCATTTAATTTAAATCGTTCATAAATGTGGTAATCACTGCATCATTATGGTGTCATAAATAAATTTATTTATTTAATGTCTAAAAATTAAAAAAACAAATATCATGATGTAGGAAATAATTTTATATTTCCAATGACTATTTATAGTCTAAGTGATAATTTATGTAAACAAAATTAAAATTGTTTTACTTAGGATATACAGACCTTTGTTATATTTCTCTTCTTTTTAAAAAATAATGTCATAAATGTCACTATCACACCCATGTGACTCCATGGGCCCTCAATTTTTGTAAAAATCTTCCCATGGTAGGCCATGACTCAAAACAAGGATTTGGAAACATGTTGGGGTCATTTATATTATTATGTTATTATTTTATTACCCTAAACTACCCGATTACTAATTAATCATGATAATTAAAGATAATTGTCATCGTTACTATTCATAAAGCCCAAAAACAAAAGAGTATTAATTACATAATTTGTAAATTATTATTACAAATATGGAATCCATTCTTCCAAATTCAAAACATAGAAATTATAGTAATTAATTTAAAAATAATTCCCATTGTCAAAACCAAATACGGGTTTTTAGGAAGTAAAATTTATCAAAAGATTGACTTGTTTTTACATCCAATTGAAATGAGAAATTACATCAAATTAACAAAATTTTATTGAGTGATAAAAACATAATTCATTTACACTTTAAAACCAATTAAAAAGACAATCAAACTATATAATTAAATTAGATGAAAATGCAGTTTTGATGTAAAATGCTATATTTTTTACTATTCATTAAAAATGATCATTTGTCAGAAAAATACCAAATATTTATCCAAAGTAATTTAGATATTCCAAATTAAAAAAATGATGTCCATTTCATCAATTCAAAACATATAAGTTTCATTAATTAATATTATAATTAATTCCCGTTGTTAAAACAAATAGTGTGTTTTTAAGAAACAATATATATCAAAAGATTCACACTTGTTTATGTCCAATTTAAAAGTGAAATTAATTCCAATGACAACCATTGAATTAAATATTAAATATATATTATAATTATAATTTAAACCCAATTAAAAAGATAATTTAACCATACAAATAATTTAGATTAAAAGGAGGTTTTGATTTAAAATACAACATTTTTCACTATTCATTGAAAATCAACTTTATCGGAAAAATAACAAAAATTTACAAAAAAGTACAATTTGATGTCCTGATTTAGAAAGAAGATTTTATTTTGTCAAATATATCATATATAATTGAAAAAATTAGTTTTAAATAGGGTTCTCCATCAAATGGCGGTTAATCGACCATTTAAAGAATATTAGAATATTTATTCTTAAAATTGGATTCATTTGCATTTTAAACCTCTATCATTTATTGGGTATTTGTTGAAATATTTATCAAAACATATATAATAATTTTTAGTTAGTTCTGTTCATTCTCGCCATTACAATGGTTTGGTGTTAACAACCATTTAAAATAATATTATTATATTATTAGTGTGCAACGTAAGATTTCAAAGAAACTCATTGTTGTATATTAGGTAATCCATTGAACATAGCATTACCTTTAAAGTAATATTAACATTTAATTCACTAATATTAATATATAAGAACATTTTATATTCATTATTTACCTGGTATGTTACATTTTTTAATTTACAACCCATTGTTTTGTCCTGTTTACGAGATTAATTTTAAATTAAATTCTTCCATGTCTATGATCTTAATTAAGAAAAATGGATTCCATATTTGGAATCTGAATAAATTATAATTTATAGTACGTTAAGTTTATTTTTTACAAGAAATATTAGTAAAGGTAATTAAAATTAATTACAATGATAAGGTAAAAACTAGTTTACTTAGTGGTTAATCTTTAGCTCAATGGTCCAAATTACCTAGAAACATGTCCAAAATTTATTATATGTCTATATTTTGACCATATCATCCATATTATAAAAAATATTCTTTTAATGGAGGAATGTGATGTAAGGGATACTTCTGAATAGTGTATACCTTTTTGTATTTACAAGAATGACACTCCTCCTCCATTATAAAAGGGAACTCACCCACTCACTTATTCAAACCTATAAAACACTTTACAATATAATAAAAATGAAAAATAAACATTCCAAATTACCTCAAATTATCTTTGAATACTAATTTTGTGTAGAAATTGAACCATGTAATTTGTTTGGTGGAAACTAAATGGATATACCCAATGAAGAAGTAATGTTCTTCAATGAGAACTTTTATTCCTTTTATTTATCCACCCATTAAATTATTTTTATATAATAATTATATAATAACCTCAGTATCATAATTATATGGAGATTTTTTATGTTAATTGTATGACCTAAAGTCATACACACATCCATCAAATGGGATACACAATCATTATTCATGTGTATGACGATCTATCACCTCATGAATCGAGGTCGTTCGTTATTCCATTACCATCACTCAAGATTTTTAATAATGAATAGTTTACTATTTTTATATGATATATATGATATTTATGTTGTATTTATTCTTTTGGGATTATTATACAACAAATACCTTTATTCTATCTATTTTTTGGGAATATGATAACTTTTTTTTGTGGACGTATGGACTACCACCTCCTCAAAGTGATGTCATTCATTCACACTTTACATCAAATGTATTAAGGTTTGGTTTAATAAAAATAAATTTCATATATGAAAAAATAATAATACTTTATTTATAATATATTTTTTTTTTATATGTATCCTTATCTTTTCATTCATTCAATTTGACAAGAAAATGAAAAAAAACAGACATGCGTACGTACTTCCTACCATCTCTAGGAACAGTGTTTCTAATTATTAATTTCATTTTTATAGATAATTTTAAATAAATATATACTAGATATATATGATATATATATCATTGTTTAAATTTGGGAAATAAATAAAACATGATATATGTAAGAGGACCAATAATAGCAAGTCAAGACTTGTATGAAAAACAGGGCAGTTATTACCCAAAACGTAACTTTAGCATGGAATTTTTAATAAATAGGTAATATAAAATTCTTAAGTAAATCATATATAGTATTATATATATATATAAATATGGTTCTCTAATATATTTAAAATAAACATATATTTATTATCTAGGAGTTTTGAACAAGCACAATGGGAGTCAAGACTTATGGTATGAGAATTTCATATCACTTTTTATATGTGTGAGATACATGCCATATTCACCACTTATTTTTGGTGGTGTATATGCTACCATAGTCCATTTTATATCTTGAATTTAAATTATTTATTAATAATAAAAGTCTAAAATTATTCCATTATTTTATTAATCTAACAATTCTAATAATACTCAAGTAGTAAGGGGATTTCTAGTCTCACTTTTATTTCAATAATACTTTCTCTATATTCACCACTCATATAATTTATGTGGTGTATATAATTCCCCTGAATAAATTATATGATTATTATTCTTGAATTTTTGGGTATTTACATATAAATTTTATGATCTCTTTTTCTTGTTGTTTACGGTTCAAAAGTTAAAAACCAATGATGTAATTTGGTCTCAATTTACCTTCTTTGAGACAAATGTCATGTTATGAACCTATATTATATTATGAGTTGTATATACTACACTTTTACATATTATATAATGAATCTACTTATTCTCGTGATATTTTGAGTTGCATGTAATGTTTCTTCTTCCTGGGGATTATGGTTCAAAGTTACAAAATTGGTAAAATTATATTGTTATAATCTCATCATTTATTGGGATTGTTTATGATCATTCTTAAATTAATGATATATTGTTATCTTTCTCTTAAGAACCCACATTAATTTTATTATCCTTGTGTTTTTCATGATATCTTTATGTAATGCTACCATTATTACACTATTTAATACTTTATATAATTAAAACAACTAAGAAAATATGACTTTAATTCTCTCTTCATTGGGAAGTTTTATTATTCAAAAACCATGTTTTCTAAAAAAATAAAAAAAATCGTTTTAAATGAACTTTTAAGCTCATATTCAAGGAAAAGGATACAAACAAATATCTTTTAAAAGGTGTTTAAAATTGTTTTTAAAATTTTCTTTATAAGTTTTTTATGTTTATTTTCAAATAAAAGAATTAAAAAAATATGTTCAAAAATTATTTTAAATGAATTTTCAATATTCATTTATATTTTTTAAATGGTTATTTTCAAATAATTAGACTTCAAAAAAAATTATGTTCAAAAAGTGTTTCAAATTATTTTCAAAAAATTATTTACAAGTTTTCAAATCTATTTTCCAATAAAAATGATTTCCAAAGGTTTTATTGTTAAAAAATAATTTCTAAATTTAGAGAGGATGTTTTCCCAGGGAAATTTTTTAAATTATTTTTAAATATTACCTCATATGTTTTAAAATTGGTTTTCAAATAAAATAATTTTCAAAATTCTTTAGGTCTTCAAAAAAAATTAAATTATAGTTGTTTTCCTTAGGAAATGATCCAAGTGATCTTTAAAAATTAGTTTATATCCAATATGACATCCATTGATATAGTTTATGAATTAATGTGGTTAAAAACAATGGATACCATTAATATTCTTCCTCTGGTTAGTTTTTGTTTCGATGGAATGATGTTTATGACTCATGTTTCTCTTCCATGAGTTATACCATGATTGAATGATTATGAAACCCATTTCTCTTCCATGATTTATATACTTATGAAACCCATTTATCTTTAATGGGTTATACTATTATTAAATGCTCATTAAATCGACTTATTTTCATGGTTTATTCTTAGATAAAATTATTATGAATCATGTATCTTTTCCAAAGGTTATGATATAATTACAAGTTTATGATACCCATTTCATTTGATGGGTTATGATAAGATATTGTTTTATGATCTTGTGGAACACATATATATGATTTAATTATTTTAATAGTGGTAATTATATATCTAAAAAATTAATTGGTTAAATATTTATATATCATGAGATTGACATGGATATAACAGGAAGTAAACATGGTTCAGTATGATAAGGATAGAACAGAAAGTGAACCCCATTTAGTAATATAGGGATAGAATGAGAAGTGAACACATATTAGTAATACAGATCTGAAATGAGTAGTGAACTCAATTCAATAATACAAATCTAGAACTAGTTGTGAACTTAGTTTGGTAATATAGGGTTGTAACAAGGAGTGAACTCGGTTCAGTAATACAGGGCATGGATGGGAAGTGAACCATGTTCAATAATGTGAACCCAATTCTATAAATTAATTTTTTCCACTAATATGGTCTTTTTACTGACTCTTTGATACTAAGATAGTTGGGTTAGTAAAAAAATTCTACTAAGATGGAATTAGTAGTAAACATTGACAATTATGAAAAATAATTTATATTTTTATGGGCCATATACAATTTAATATCGTATGCCTACGTTATAATCTAAATAATTGTGATCTTTTATTTCCTTATAATTCATGTATTATAATCTTCCAATATTTATTTCATGATTCATGTTTATGATCATTAATTTAGATGGAAAGATCTAGTAATGTTATGATTATGTTCTTGCACCCTTATGTTCAGGTTATTATTATGTATATCCTTTGATTATCCTTACTAAGAAAGTGAACTCACTCTTTCTTATGTTTCAATTCCCGGCGTCATAAATAATGGTTTTTATGTTTGAGTAATAAAGGGGAAGATTATAATAGGATATCATGAATATCTTTCACTAAGATAAAATATTGTGTTTCATAGATTCCAAAGCCACCAAACAATTACGATCCTCAGGAATGTAATTTTGAAATGTTTTAAATATTCTTATAATATGATGTAATGTATATTTATTTTATTAATAGATCATTATATAATAGTACCTCACTACTAGTCAATAGCCTCTGGTGTGTAAGGATGCATTCTTGAGGCCACTTGTCTGACAGGCTTGGGAAACCTCTGAACGGATCCCAAGTCAAAAAATCACACTTTTCTAACTAAAAATGAATAAATACTATTTAATGGAAATATATCAACCACATAAATTCCCACATTTGTATATTTATCCATTTAGAAACATTTTTCTTGACAATGACCTTATTAAATTTTATTCTTTTAATAAATTCCATTAGTGTCTCCTCCCCCGCTAATAAAAGGACATCCCATCATTTTCTTATTTACTCTCCATTAAGAATTATAAATCAAAAAAACCATGAAAAAGTATCAACTAAAAATTCAAATAAATTAATTTGACTATATTTATTTCTCACAACACCATTCTAAGAATCATTATGAAAATATCAAAGGGATGACAATTGAAGGAGAAGTAATCATCGTACCTGAGCTTTTTCAATTTATTCCTACATATAAATCCTATAAATATATATTATTCATCATAAATTAATAACATGGATAACCTAAATATATTTAAATTTTATTATTATTATGTAACAACAAATGTTCACCCATATTCCATCAAATCAAAATTCAAAGTATATCTTGTGTGTACGTATAGAAAACCGCCTCCATAGAGAGATAAATTTCATTTCCCATAACCATATTCAATTCATGGTTATTATGATATTTATAATTTGTAGACTTTATATTTATGAAACAAATATTCTTCTATAATTATATTAACATATCATCTTTATTACCTTCTAATCTATTGGAAAATGGTAACGTCATTTGTGCGTATGTGTGGACTACCACCACCACAAAGCGATGTGATTTTTTTATTGATTCCAATTTTCATTTATGTTAATAAGGATGGATATAATGAATATATATTAAATATATGTTATAATTATTATTCTATAAATGTGAATTAATATTTACCTTTATTCGGTTCTTTCCATCGAAATGTGAAGACTATGTTCAAGCGTACGTACGACTTGATGTCTACATAAAGAGTGTAATCCATTTTCCAAATCTCACTTTTATGAATGAATAAAAATATGTATATAAAGAATATATAAGTTATTTAAATAATTAAAAAAATTCTGGATAATATGGTATCGAGATCAATTTAAAAGTGAAATAACTATAAATTTGGAATTCTCATAAAAAAGGAAATAGTTATCACCCGAAAATGACAATATGAATAAGGAATTATTAATAAATGAGTGATGAAATGTTAGAAAGGGATAATATATGATATTATAACTATGTAAATGATTATTTTATATAACAATAATAAATTTTCATTTAATATAAAGAAGAATATATTTTTTTATAAGTGGAAGTTAATTTAATGGTTTTATATTACAATTACATTGTCTTTCTGAGATTGTTTATAAATATGTTTTTTATGATGAAATTTTATGATCCAAAACTCTAGAAACTAATGTGTTTTCTTATACGATGGTTATTTAAGGAGGTTACCTATTTTTATTTCATTTCACTCTCTTTAAGTAATCATGATACAAAAAACAATTTCATTGAAACCAATATTATTTCTCAATTTTTTCAATACTCATTTTTCTAACATTGCTATGAGACAAACAAAAATATTTTCATTAATGTTTTTTTAATTTTATTATCATTTTTGAAATATATTTTTACCCATATATTAATTTTTTTTAAAATGGTTTAAAGGGAATATTTTTATCATTTACTTAATGAGGTACGATTTACTTTTTTTATAGAAATGTGAAAGGAATATAAATTTTGTATATATGATATGAATATAAATTATTGCTAACATGAACACTCAATTATTTAGAAAAACCTTTACAAGTTTCCATTTATATATTCAAATAAAATTTTTCCATAATTATTGTTAAATTATTTTATTTTTAAGAAGTATTTTTAAAATAAATATGTTATTTACTCAAGAGATATTCAATATATAATTACAAAGTATTTTCATTTAAGATAACATCATATGAAATTACATTAGTTTTAATAGGGAAATGATCCAATGATACCATAAACTATCATTAAATTTCCAGATTATGATTAATATTTTTTAATGATGATTCTATGAATCATGTTTCCTTTCCTTTGGTAAATTACATTATGACACCCATAACTTTTCCACATGTTATGTTGTTATACAATGGTGACTTTTTTATGAAACAATATTTCTATTCATTTTTTATGATATGATGATTGATTTATGTTACTGTAGAACACATATGTATGATTTCCATTTTATGATGGGTAGACCCGGAATAATATAGCCCTCTAATGAATAAGTTAATTATAGATATCTCATGTGATAATAAATAATAGAATAGAGAGTGAACAAATTTCAGTAATGTAATATATGCAATAACATGGTCATGTGTGTAAACCTTGACTAATATGATGGTTTGGGAAATAAACCAAATCCACTATGACAGCCTTGGTAGTGATCCTTGACTACTGAGTAAATTATTATTTTTCCTTATTTGTATACCACAAACATATGTCTTATGAAAATGTTATACTCTCGTGGATTGTGTGATATAATTCCTTTATGATTCATGTCTAATAATCTACCAGGATTTATGTATTGAATCAATATTATGATCTATGATATATAAGGTATTTTTTTCAAATGTTTTTCTAAAATTCTCATACCCTTATGATTTTATTATAATAATTAATCATTGATATATTTCTTTTATAAACTTACTTAGTATAAAATATCACCTATTATTATCTTTCATTTATCTATGTTATGATGAAATGTAGTATGTATGATATGTCTAGAAGGGGTTCTAGTCATGAATAACTTAGTATGAGATGATAGAGTTCATTTATGAACCTTTTGTTTTGTATCGTAGTTTCCAAAGATACTAGAAGTGCCTAACTATGGAATGTATCATAATGGTCTATATTGAATAATCATCTAATAAAATATGATATTTATGTATAAAAATTATGTGTGCATATAGTGATGTAATGGAAGTTGTTGGTGTAGAATTTTATAATAAAGGGTTATATAGGGTTTATATAAAATGATTGAATTTGTATTATTGTATAGGTTAGATGGTCATTAATAAAATCTATTATTATTCATCATATTTGTTTACTATATCAATAGTTAACCCATGATTTAAAAATGAATATGTTTAGGGATGTTATAAACAGTAAGTGATATGTTTTGACCCTATATTTGGGAAATATATAAATGGAAAAGTTTTGGGTATCTAAACATTGACGTGTCTTTGGGGAAATGAGTTACTAAATATATTTTTACTCTAATGAAAATTATAATTATATAGATAAAATTTTCATAGTCTAGAATGAATGTACTTATATGGATAAGTTGGTTCACTGAGTGTCCAATATAGAAATTGTATATCAAGTAAGAGTGAGTGGTTAATCCATGGGATAACTAATAATTATATATTATGATATTAAGGAAATATGTTTACATCCCATGATGATATATGATGGAATACTGGATTGGATTATTCCCTGAGATGGTATATGATGTTAAACAAGGTGTATTATTATCTATCTAATTATATATTATTGTATATAGGGGATTTTATTATCCACCATATCAAAAATAATGAAATAGAAATTTTATGTTTATTTCCATTATCATTCATGATGATGATAATGATAATCATAATTATAACATCCCTAAGCTAGTTCACTCATAAGTAACTGAACATGGTTATCCACATGGCCTTAAGAAGTACTCCCTATATTCTAGAGGCTATTGACTAGAAGCGATGGTCTATGATGGAATGGTGTGGAGACTATAACCTCTTAACTATAGTGAAACATAGTGGTATACAATGACAATAAGTCATGGAAATGATATAATAAATTAACTACAGAATCATAGGTCTTCCATATGTAATAAATAGGAATAATCATTATCATTATCATATAAAAATTATTTTATATCAATATTCTATACAGAAATGGAATACACTGAACTAGAGCAGCAAGCATATACAACATGATACATAAAAATGGAAAACATACCAAGTCCTATCTTCACTAGAATCATGAGTATATTTTTAATCCTATTCTTCCATACTCAATCCTAGTATAGTGATAATGAATCCAAATTTGGACACTTCCCATTATCCCTACAAACACCCATGATTTCTGTTTAAGTAACAATCGATGGGCCGAACAGGATGTGAGTTACACTCAATAGGACCCCATCAATTTTTTCTAGAACTACCTAGTATTTTCAAATAAAATGAGTATTATGTGGGTAATAAAAAGTGTATAACTATAAATAAAATAAATCACAACGTTATGGGATATTTATAGGACACCCGACCACAACAACCTAATTTATCCTAAGACAGGATATCACTGAAGGGATGTTACCTTGTTTATATATATATATATATACAAATATATGTGTTTATATGTCTGTGTGTTTGTGAATATAAATTAAATATGTAGTGGCATATTTTTTCATATATATATATATATATATATATTTGTAGTGATTGTCAGCACCCAAGGTTTCACTCAGGCTCCCAAATATTATCCCAATTGTCTCACAAGGTAGTAAGGGACCCCATTCTTAAGTGTCACAAGTGTTTGGGATTCCATCCCTAAGTATAAAAAATATTTGGGATGTCGTGAAAGAGTATCACAAGTATATGGGAATCCATTCTTGAGTATAAAAAATATATGGGACACCATTCCCAATTATAAAAAATATATGGGACTATATACCCATGTATCACAATTATGAGGGATGCCATATCTGGGTATCATAAAAATATGGGACTCCATTCCCCTCCATCAAATATAATATAGAATATCAATAATTATTTAATATAATCTATGAGGTGTTATTAAAATCATTTAATAACCCACTTGATCAATTCATAATCCATTATTCAAATAAGATTCACGTTACCTAGTCATACTACCAACTTTTAATCTAATTTAAATAAACATCTAATTTAGTAGGAAAAATCCACCCCCTAAGAGGGTTGTGCGACATATTAACATTTAAGGAGTCAAACCAACACCACTTGGGGGTAGCATGGTCATGTGACCATGTACTATGTCTATGGTAATTTCATGATCACATACCAATAGATGAAACTAGTATAAAGGGAGATCCCACAACAATTAAAAGTGTATATAAGGTCATTTCTCACATTTCAAACAATTCAATTTTATTTATAATATTTTTTAAGGAAATTCATGGAATGTATGGAATGGGTAATGATGGTTCATGATATAAAACAACTATTTTTAGGTAAATATTACTATACCACCAACCGCAGGGTAGTATATGATTCCACATCTGATATCAGCTTTAAAATCAATATACAATGGGAGTAAAATAGAAAAATATAAAACATACCAACAAATATTACATGTTTTCCCTCATTGAAATATCATTTATGAGGGTTAGCTAAAGGAGGGAAATAAATAAGGGTAATTAAGGGAATATCAGTACCTATCTAATGCAACATATGGTAAATGAATTGTCATTTGGATGACAAACCTAGCTCAAATACTAGGTGAAGGTGGAGGAGGATATCGAGCCACTAGGAGTTTTCCACCTGAAAGGGGAAGAAAATAGAGTTAGAGTTATTAATTAATGAATGTTAAAAATGGAAATACCACAAAATTTAAAGAGGTACGTGGTTTGGCCACATGGTTTTCCAACCCTTGTTCCTAACCCAAGAGAAACAACTAGTTAAGAGGAACTACCCATATGGGCTAGGTGAAAGGTTTTGGAAAACCATATATAGCCGGTGTAGTCCCTCTATAGTTTTCTATAACTCCCTCACATTTTTGTGTCACCCCCCTTTCATGGTTTACCAAAAACCAGGAATCACACTTCAGGGGCTAGATGGTTGAGTTTCATGTTTATAACTAATCATAGGACCCAATATGCCTTTACAAAAGTATAACCTTTGAGATATATGAAATTACCATAAGATCTAAAAATTCTCCTTTCTTCTAACTAATGTTTTAAGAATAAAACAATCAGTTTGATCTAAACATTAAAATTTTTATACATCTTAGAAAAGTTGGGATATTACAACCAACCCTCCTTAAAACAAGTCATCCACAATATTACCTTCCATGAAAAGTAAAATTTCATCTGAGAAATTTTCCATCCACTGAACAAATACTTTGGCCTCTCTCTCCCACGCCACTCCTTCTATATGGCTATGCTTCTATATCACCTGAAAAAGATGAAGTATCCAAACTATTGGGATTTTGTGCTCCAATAAATGATAAAAATAGGATTTTATAAGAAATTAGCATATTCATGTAACTCAATATCCTCATGATCAAAATAATTGGATTGTTTAAAATAATAATAGTAAAACTACAATACATTGAAGACATTGTGCATGGCCTGGTACCTATGATGTAAGGCTAACCAGTAGTCTATTGTCCGGAATCTCTATAACATATCAAAATGAGTGATATAATATGGTGATATAATTCCATGTCTCTTAATCTATCTATGAACCATCCTTGGTGAAACTCATAGAAATACTAGAGTCCCACGTCAAACTATAGAGGTTGATGGTGATAATCAGTATAATAATTCCACCCAAACTGAGATGTCAGCATACACTTCTAGATTTGTTATAACTACTCCCATGTATCTAGAAAAAATGAGATTCTATTAGTTTTTTCTCACTTAACTCTATGTAGAAGATGAGCTAATGATAGAACCTACCATATTGGGCCTCTTATGATGAGATATGTATAGTTTCCTAAAAGATTTTATTTTAATCATATTCGTAGAGTGGTATGTATTTCTCCCAATAACTTCTAAAATCAAAGAACCATTCTTGGAGCATGTCCTCTGGCATAATATTGTACGCTTGGACTATCCATCGGGTTGAGGGTGATGGGATATACTCAATATTACCTATGAACCCAGTGTCTTATATAATCTCTTATAGTTCACATTGTAAACCAAGAAACCCTTCCTAATAGGATTGAATGGGGAACACCATTAAGGGGTTTGATCTATTGAATGTAATTCCTAGCAATATTTTATACTAAAATATTCTCTTTGATATGAATAATTTTACTATCTTTGGTTAACCTATATATGCATACCCAAACTGCATCACTACCTTGGGGATATCTTGGAAAACCCATCAAAAAACCTATAGTGATTCAAATCATTTAAATTCTAGAATGGAAAGATACTACAAAAGTCCAACAGGATACTAAGGCCTTTCCTCCATATGATGACAAGAGGAGACAATTTTAATAAAACCCACAATCTTTCTCTCGATACTTGGAAACCAATACTGGTAGCATATATCATGGTACTTATTTGTGATTCTGGGGCGTACTACTCAAACATAGGACTAGTAATACCACATTAGTTATTATTTTATATCTATAAAAACCCATATATACCCATTAATTTTAATAATCTCATCCTCGTCGATATCCCAACCTGAGGGTTGGTTGTCACCTGAGTCACTCTCCCTCAGGATCAAGCCCTTAGGATCAGAATGTTTACTCATCATTACCTGCTCTATAAGAGAAGGTGAAACCAAAAAATCTGCTAAAAAGTATTCCCATTATACTCCTAAAACTCTAGATGAATCTCCGAAAACACATACATCAACTGACACTCACTACTACCCTCTGGAAGTACCTGTGTTTGAGCCTTCAAACATAGAGAACCTGCAATGACATTTCCTTTCCCAGATATAGAATAAATAATGCTGTCAAAGTACTATATATATTCATCCCAAATTTTCTAACTGATATTCATGTACTACTATGTTAGATTTATTTGAGGCTTTTTATCCAATTAACACAACAAACTACTTTTTCATAAGATAGTGTCTCCAACACAACTGCCAACTCCAGATCATGAGTAGTGTATTTATTTTCATGAGGGCAGAACTATCATGACCCATATGCCCCAACTCAATCTCTCTACATCATAATGAATCCAATCTCAATACTTGAACCATCATAATAAACAATATAACTTCTACCCATATCTAGCATAATCATAATGTTGGAGTTGGTTCCATAGAACAAACGTCAATAAACATTATGATAATTTTTATTCAAGGTTTTTAAAATTAATAAACTACTTATCACATCATGATTTTACTTTTTTGTGACATAGTATCTGATAATTTCCTAATAGCAGTTGCCACACTAAAAGGTTATAGTAGTTACCCACTATGATGTGAACCCAAAAGTGCTACAACACTATTATTGAATATATGTTCTATAACTGAATGACATCATTTGAGGGACACAAATGATATAGGATACTAGGGGTGGAGACTCATAAGACATTGAGGAACCTTCTCATGGTGTACACCCTTAGTAAAATAAAGTAGGATATTATAAGAATGTGACCTTCCATTAAGAAATCCATATTTACATGTGTCATTGGATGGTCCTTTCAATGAATGTGTGTATTGGCCATTAGAGTTTAATATTATTATAAATAAGTATTATGAGTCGCAAACTTTGATGTATTGATAAAAACTGTTACGATAGATATTTTTTGTGAGGTAGGATACATTGGATATGTCACGAGTAATATTACATTAATAAATATCAAGAGAAAGGATTTATCCCATATATTTTTAACAGATGTTGATATCTCAGGACCATTATGGAAATGATATAGCCTAAATAAATCAATAGACATGGTGTTCTGTATGGAAGTTTTGTTTTCAAAAATTCAAAGGGAGAGACATTAAGAACATAGGTTGATAGCACTGGCATGAAACCTGGTTGATTTGAGATATCATGAAAAATGGAATATATTACACAGTAAGCATTTGTATGAGGTATCAAGCCATTGCATCATTAACTTGTTTCTCTATGGTTATCTTGGTCTGTTTCTAGATTATAACCATGGAAATTAGGTTGCTTCACCTAATTCAATTTATAAATTAGCTTAGAGGATCACACAACAAGTATATCTAGATAATCAGTTAAATAATATTTTATTATTTAAAAAGTTGAATAAATATTATTCCCATGCATGGTTTAATAATTATTCATGTATGCATGATCACATATATTTTGTCAGCAGTTATTTGATAGAACATAATTTAGTGTAATATTTAATAAATATTTATTTTCTATGTAGGGAATATAATATTTATTTTTTTATTATTGAATAATGAAGTGATATTTATTTAATAAATAAATTAAAATTACTCATGTCTGGATAAATATAGAGGAATGACGGACTTCGGTTTTTGGTTTTTTGAGAAATAAAAAATCTAGAATATTTTTTATTTAAATAATATTTATTATAATTCACAACTTCATCACATGTTAAGAAATAATAATATTAATATTATTATTTGACAAGGGGTTCCACAGTGATTCAATAAATAATGAAGGGAACTTGTGATATTATTTTATTTTAACCCTAGATATATATAAACTAATTTATATTATTTTCTCAATGAGACGATTCATATTTTTTGGTTGTGAATAATGGATTTGTAGAATACTATGAAGCTTAGAGAGCTCCCATCTCCATGAATGGTCCCAATAATGGAGAGAAATATTCCTCCACCAGATTAATGAAAACACATTAGAATCTATTCTCATAACGATCAAAGGTGGAAGATGCAAGTGCATGGATCTATCATTATAGCACCCGAAGATTCCTTCGGTGATGTCTATTGATTCATGGAACATGTGTGTATCAATACTAGAGGAAATATGAACTTGATTCCTACAATACAATGATATTGCAGTGAATATATGTCTACAAATTCATCAATGAAGAAATAATTACAACAAATGTAATTATTTATTTAATTAAATTTATATAAATTATATGTGATGATCCTCCCTCTAGTTCCATATTTATTACAATTTTTATTTAATTGATTCAACTTCATAGATCATGATGTTTATCATTGAATAGATCTCATATTGATCATTGATCATGTACAAAATTTATGTTGGGAACCTCCCATCACATGGTTCCACTATTCATAGAACCTACAAGTTGTATCAGAGGGGTAACACAATTATTTATAAGTATTTAAAAAAATTTGGTGATTGATGAATGTATAATTTTGTTTTTTAATTCATGTTTAATAGTTATTTTAATCTGAATTGCAATATATTATTCTACCTCCATCATTTCCTGTTGATCTAATCTAAAAGATTAATTTTATGATTAAAATAAAATTGAGTAACTCTTTTAGAGGTGATAAGGATTTTGTTCAGACAACACAATAGTACAATCCATGTAATCAGAGTTACACACCTTGTACTTCTATTCAATGCACCATGAGTAAATTTAGAAATTACTCAATCTGTGGGCATAGATTACCTATAGTTTAGTAAATTCTTACACCTCTTGTTGAACAGGATAGACTGGCACATGGTCAGTTGGACTACATTTCTTGTAGCCCATGTACACGGTGTGTAGTTTCTCTGAGTCATAGACTGGTCATGTATTCCATATATGGCCTATCTGTTTGGTGACCATGTAATTTATAGATCACATGGCATGTATCCCATTGGCCAGAATGGTTAATCCAGTTTCTGAGGAACGATTTACATGCCCAGTTCCTA
This sequence comes from Viscum album, assembly GCA_963277665.1. Lineage (NCBI taxonomy): Eukaryota > Viridiplantae > Streptophyta > Magnoliopsida > Santalales > Viscaceae > Viscum > Viscum album. The sequence goes on from OY728164.1 coordinate 1,582,489,417, forward strand.
GGTGTGTGCTATAAATAGACAATTAAATTCATACACGTTGTGTCCTCAAATGTAAACGTTTATACATATATAAAATTACACATATTTAACATTTATTTATTATATTTTTTATACCTTGAAAAATGTGATTGTGTGTGGTCACTATATTGATAGGAAACAACATGTGATGGGTTTTATAATTAATATATATATATATAAATGTTTAATTAATATATGTGAAATGTTCCGATCTATATATCGTGTATAAGCCATATTATAGTTGTTATTCTACATACATTGAAGTATAACATGTAATCAAAAATTAATGTAATTCCTGTAATTTTACACATCATGAAAGTACACGATAAGTCATGTACTCCATATGTCACAAAATTAAAACTTTATATTAGTATAACACATGTTGGGAGTATTTGGATAGGTATTCTCCATATTTCCACCAAGTTACATTTATGTACATATTTAGTTTCAATTGATTTTATTTAGTTTTTATAAAATTATAATGGATGATAATCTCAAGGAAATTCAAATAAGAATTAATATAAAATAATTGATTAATTAAAGATAATAATTAATTCATTCGTGCGAGATTTTTCTTGAATAAAAAAATATTAATAATTGAATTCTAGTTTTATTGAATTCATAATTAATTGCATGCATTTGGATGATCATGAGCTAGTCTAGATTTTTTAATGTGATTGGATTCATTTAATTTATTATTACATTAAAATTTTGGATTTTGTTCCTTCTCTCCTATTATTATGTATAGAGTACATGCCCATGGTATCTTTTTTAAACCCCTTTTCTCTTCACCTGCATGCGAGGAAAAGTTATATATAATGGATTGAGCACCCAAGATATTGTAGGCAGTTCATGTTCAATACCAAGGTGAAACCAATCCAAGGAGATACATAGGTGTATTGGTGGAAAGCTATAACAAAAATCTTAATTGGTTCAAGGTGTTTTCCCCCTAGGTCATTTGTTAGTTTATCAATCACTAGATAAACTAAAAATTAGTATAAGATCATGATAATACCACTTTATTATTTTATTTCTGTAATGGTGCATGGTTATTTGATTATGGGTATTTTTTCAGGGTTACATAATTTAATGAAACTAGTGAGCATGAAATATAGAACTAAAATAAACTGGCTTATGCGTAAATATTATCTAAGACATGGTTAATCATTTACGAAAATCCACATAATAATACAATCATTTGATAAAGATACTAATTGGAAATTTATGCATAAAAGGATAAAATCCCTCAAATTATATATATTAAGCTGGTATAGTCTTCCACTACTTCAGTTAAAATAGAACCATTGTTCAAAGTGCATGACCATCCAATGATGGATTACTTTCAATTGTTGGGGAATTCAAACTTTTTGTTTTGGGTTGACTTAACATAGTTCATATCAAGGAATTAAAGTCAAAAAAGTACATGGTGTGACTGAGGTTAAAATGATGACGAAATATATATTATTGATTTTAGAATTGTAGAGTCCACTAAATAGATCAAGAAACTGTGAGTTAATGGAGTTGGCATTTGGAATTTTTTTGTAAAGTGATTAATGTTTCTTGACCAAGAAAATTTGGTGTAATGAGGAGGGGAATATGTATTCTCTCCACTATAATTTCAAAGAAACATGATATTCCAAAGCTAATGGTGAAGGATATTGAGATTCTATGATATAGTGGTTGGTTAATAAATACAATATTTATTTATTTGGTTAAATTTGGTCAAATAAATTAACAAAACTATTCTCATATTATTTGTAGAAATGGAAATAAAATGACATCAAAAATATCATTTGGATCTATACATGACAAGTACAACCCTCTCACAGGCACAAATTACCAAGAGTGGAAGAGGCACCTACGTGTCATCCTTCACCATGAAAGGAAATTATTTGTGCTAGTAGGGACTTTTCCAATTGCGCCTGGTAATGAGGAAAGTGATGAATTTCTGTCACTCTATGAGAAACATATGAATGATTATATATATGTTCAATGTTTCATGCAATCATCCATGTCCAATGAGATTTTGAAGAAACATGAGGATACGGATTTTTATAGCATGTTGTCTCACCTTCAAGATCTCCATTAAGAGAAGATGAGGAAAGAGAGGTATGATATCTCCAATGATTTTTAAAAAATAATCTTGTAGAGCCTACACCAGATAGGCCTCGTGTATCCAAGCTTATCAGCTATATTGAATGCCTAGATATCTTAGGGATTAAATTTCCCAATGAGTTTTTTATAAATCTCATACTATCATAACTACCTCTGACCTTATCTAGTTTTATTATTAATTACAACATGTCAAATAATGAGAAGTGTCTTTTGAAAATTATTACTTTGATTTACCCGGTGGATAAGGACACATGACATGACAAACCCAAAGTCCTTATGGTGAATAAGAAAACAAAGTACAAGGAGAAGGGGGCCAATACATATAAACATTAAATTCATCCTGAGAACAATACTTCCAAGAATAAGAAGACCCAGAGGTAGGGAAAGGAAAAGGAGGCGGTATGTTTTTCATGTGGTAAGTCATACTAATAGAAGTGGAATTTCACCCAAAAACATGGGGAATTTAAAGGTGTATTTATTGTCAAGTGTAATCTTCCAGTATCTACACATTGGGTATTATATATAAACTGTGGATCTCATATATCTACCAAAATATATGAACCAAGTATATTATGAAATATTTCTAGAGGAGGGATGGATTTCAGAGCTATTATTAGTTCAAGGATGGTTGCTCTATCCATTGGTGAATACCTCCCCTCATTGACAATAGGAATTTTTTTTTGTTTTGAAATAATGTTATTATCAACCAACGGTTACCAAGAACATAATTTTTTGTATCATTCCTAGATATAGATAGGTTTATTTTAAAATTTGTAATTAAAAGTTTTTTCTTTTATAAGGAAAACAGGTGTTATGGTATGGAACATTTAAATAATGGTATTTATGTATTAAATTATGAAAACCAAGTGTTTTAAATTGATAATGAATCATGTTCACATGACTAATATAACACCTAGCTTTCATATCACCTTATTGGTCATGTAAATGAGAATAGTTTGACAAAGCTATATGAAAATGGTTATTTAGAATCTTTTAATCTAAAACAACTTGATAGATGTTATTCTTGTTTAAAATGAAAAACTAACAAATCATCATTTGGAGGACATGGTGAAAGGGACATAGCTCTTCTAGAATTCATACACAATGATGTTTGTGGATCATTCCCAGTAGAATATAGAGGTGGATATTCTTACTTCATAACTTTTTCTAATGACTTGAGTAGATATGGCTATGTATACTTAATGAGGTATAAGTATGATTCCTTTTAGAAAATTGAAGGAATTCAAGAATAAAGTAGATAATCAACTTGGTAATAATATAAAGATTCTTTAATAATATTTTGGTGGTGGATATCTTACTAAGAGTTCATAGAATTCATATAGAAGTATTGGATTATATCTCAACTCACTCCACCTTATACGCCACAGTTGAATGGTGTTAATGAAAGGAAGATCCATACCTTTTTAAACATGGAATTTTCGAGGCTGATTCATGCATATCTTATACTATCCTTTAGGGAATATTCATTGTAAAATATAGAATACACATTAAATTAAGTTATAAATAAAGTGGAAAGTGGAATTCCGTTCAAGTTATGGAGTGGAACTAACCCCATTTTGTTTTATTGACTTGAATGGGGTTGTGAGGTGTTTGTTAAAGCCTTCTCATGATAAAAACTTATACCATGAGACATAATGTATATCTTTATAGGTTATCCCAAGAAATCAATGGGATACTACCTATAAAACCCATCAAACAAGAATGTGAATGTCATTTGAAAAGCTAAATTCTTTTAGAGGGATAACATCTTCAAAAATGATAATGGGAGAAAGACTGATTTCGATGAAGTTGATTCTCAAGATACAAAACAGTTGGAGTAGGAATCAGTTCCACAGGTCCCCATGGAAAAAGTAGTTTCTGAAATGAAAGTACTGTGTAGGAGCATAAGAGAGGTAAGAGAACTATAGTGATATAGTTTTCTATTCACAGGAAATGGTGAATCATTATTGGTTAAAACTGATGAACCTATCTCCTGCAAGGAGGAAGTAAGGAGATCAAAAGCTGTAAGATGGAAAGAATCCTTGAATTCTCAAATGAATTCCATGTATGAGAACTATGTTTGGGTTTGTTAAGATGTTCCATTTGATGTAAATCCTATTGGGTGGAAATGGGTATTCAATAGTAAACTAGATATTTAAGTTAAAGTAAAGAGCTATAAAGAAAGTCTACTAGCTAAAGGGTTTAAACAACATCAATTAATTGACAATAATGAATCATGTTTCCAGTTTTTATGTATAAATCCATTAGAATTATACTTACTATAGAATCATACCATGATTATGAGATTTGGAATATGGATATCAAAACTGCATTCCTTAATGGAAACCTTCAAGAAGATGTCTATATGACAAAGCCAAAATGTCTTATGACTCATGGTGATCCTAAAATGATTTTCAAGTTGTAGATATCCATTTATGGATTGAAGGAAAGATCTTGGTCATGGAAAATTCAATTAAATCAAGACATAAAATAATTTGGTATCATTAAAAATGAATGTGAGTCGTGTGTTTATAAGAGTTTTACTAGAAATACAGTCATTGTCCAAGTAGTATATGTTGATGACATAAAACTTATTGGAAATGAAATTCCAGTCTTGCAGTCTGTTAAGTACTAGTTAAACATATTTTTCTCAATGAAGGTATTAGGTGAACCATATTATATATTAGGGATCAATATCTTTCATGATATATCCAAGATGATTGTTAGAATAAGTCAAAGTACATATATTGACTAGATACTAAAGATATTTACGATGGTACAATCCTAGAGGGGATTTGTTCCAATGTCACATGGTTTTCATCATTCAAAGACATTATGTCCACAGAAACTATAAGAGAAAGAGATAATGAGAAAGATCACATATTCTTCAGTGATACGATCAATAATGTATGACATGTTATGTATTAGACTTGATGTTGACTATGAAATGAGCATTGTAGTTAGATATCAAAAAGATCTAGGAGAACATAATTAGACTATTATTACGGTTATCCTTAAGTATCTGAGTAGAAATAAAGATATTTTATCAGTTTATAGAGTATACGAGGATCTAGTAATCAGGGGTATACTGATATTAGTTTTTATACATGTCATAATGATCTAAATTCGTTATAAGGATGTGTTTTTAGTCTTAAAAAAGTATCTGTGGGCTGGAAGAGTTCAACAAATCAAGTTATCACTAATTCAATAGTTGTGTTTGAGTATATAGAATCTTTTGATATAGCCAATGAAACTATTTGGATTCAAAAAAATCAAGGATTTTTATGGGGTGCGTAGAAGTATAAAACCATATCACAGTGTATTTTAATAATACTATGTTGGTGAATCTTGAAAAAGAGACAAGATCACACCAATATAAAAAGCACATACTATGGAAGTATCACCTATGGAGGGATTTATATAAGAGGGGTGAAGTTTCATTAAGTAGAGTACCCATGGATGATAACGCATCAGACCCCTTTTCTAAAGGACTATCTCATCGGAAGCATGAGTATCTTACGAGAGCTTGTGGATTGAATGTTTTTAGCATTTTTCTCCAGTGCAATTGGGAGTATGTTGGAGTCGGTGCACTAGAAACAACTTCTATGTACCTTATAATAACTAGTATTTATAGTTTTTAATGTTAATAAACTACTTATCATATCATTATTGTTCTTATATGGGACATAGTATGTGATAATTTCTTAAGAGCACTAAAAGTTCATAGCAGTTCCCAAGTATGATGAGAACCCAAAAACTCTATGACACTATTCTTAAATATATGATCTATATCTAGATTATAACATGTTAGGTACAAAAAGGAAATAGGTTACTAGGGGTGGAAACTCATAGTAATTTGAGGCACCTTCTCATGGTGTACACCCTTGGTAATATCCAGTAGGATATTATGAGAATGAGACCCTCTAGTAGGAAATTCACATTTATATGTGTTATTGGATGTTCTAAAATTAAAACATGTGTATTGGACCTTATACATTAAGATTATAATTAATTAGTATTATGATCCATTTACTTTGATGTTTTGATGAAAACTGTGATGATGTTTTTCATTGATAGGTAGGATATGTTGGGTACATCAGAAGTAATATTACATTAATAAATAATGCGAGAAAGCATTTATCCCTTATTTTTTAGTAGAAGTTGATATCTCAGGCCCTTTGATGGAAATCATATGGCCTAAATAAATCCATGACCATGGTTTTCATTAGGAATGTTCTCTTTCTATAATTTCAAATAATGAGACATTGAGCACATATGTTGATGGCACAGGCCTAAAACCTACTTGGTTTGAGATATCATAACAAAGGAATTAGATTATATAGTAAGTGTATGTTTGTGGTATTGTGGCAATGTGACATTACCTTCCTTCTATATAGTTGCCTTTTCATATTGTTAGATTATAACCATTTTTTAGGATGTTTTCCCTAATTCAACTAACAAAGAGGCCTAGAGGGTCACACACTAAGTGTATGTAAAATATCAATTAAATAATATACTTTTATTTAATGAGTTGTACAATTATTATTCTCTAGTGGGTTTTAATAATTATTCATGTATGCATGATCACATATATAATATCACTATTTATTTGAGAGAATATAATGTGAGTGAGATATTTATTAAGAATTTATTTTCTATTTAGTAAATATAATATTTATTTATTTATTGAAAAATAATTTAGTGATATTTATTTAACAAATAAATTGTCATTATTCAAGGACTAATAAATATGGAGAAATATCTGACCAGGATTTTAGGTCCAGTGAGAAATAATAAATATTCAAAATTATTTAATTAAATAATATTTAATATAACTCTAATATTAAGAACATGTTAGTAAATAATAATATTATTATTATTATTTGACATTGGGTTCCACCAGAATTAAATAAATAATTAAGATCACTTGTGCTATTATTTTATTCTAACCCTATCAATACATAAACCCATTTATATTATTTTATCAATTTCCCAATTCATTTTTTTTGTGTGTGAAAAATGGATTTGGAGAATCCTCTCAAGCCTAAAGAGATCCCTTCTTCAAGAACTCTACAAAGAATGGAGAAAAAACATACTCCATCAGATCAAGGATAATGCTTTAGAATTTGTACTCATAGAGATCAAAGGATTATGATTCAAGACCATGGATCTCCCATGTTAGAACCAATATATTACTTTGATGATTTCCGCAGATTCGCAGAACACATGAGGATCACTGCTGCATGATATTTGCACTTGATTCTTATAATGCAACGATGATGTAGAACAAATATGTCACCAAATTCATAAATTAAGAAATAATTCCATCAATGTTAATTCTTTAATTAATTAAATTAATTATATATAATATGTTATGATCCTCCCTTTATTTATAGCATTATTACTCTTTCCTGATTTCATTTATCCCACTCTATATATGAAGATGTTTATCATTGTGTTGTTCTCAAATAGATCATAAATCATTACAAAAATTTGTGTTAGGCATTTCCCATAGCATGCTTCCACTACACCTAGAACATAGATAGGATCATTGATTAATTCAATATGTATTTCAACTCATGAAAGTATATTTCATAGGATATGATCCATAAAAACATAACACCATTTTTATTGAAGCCAATAATATGAGCTTCTATTGTTGAAATTCTTGAATTAAATTCCTCTAATATCTATCCATCCACAAGAATCCATGTATGTCAAAAACATTTCTTGGATGCTCCTATGTAACTACTTCTATAACCTTCTCTAGTCTAATTGAATGTCATTCCTATAAGATGATGTAACATATTAAGTCATTCTTATTGATCTAAAAGTAAATCTTAGTGAACATAGAATACATATGGTTCTCTCTAAGTGTTTTCATCATGGTCATAAGATGTTTTTCATGGTCTTGTTGATTATGTGAATATACAAATATTTCCTACATAACAACTATGACAAATGAAACCTTATATTGGTCGAAAACTCAATTCATTACATCCATGAAAAAATTGAGTGTGTTCATGATATTTAATGGCATGTAAAAGTAATCATAAAATCCATAACTATTGTGGAATGTATTATGTAGTATAAATGAATGTTTAAAATGAACTTAATGATATCTTGTCCTCAAATATGTAAAGACCTGAGATTTTGAATAAATTTTTTTTCCTAACATTGTGTGTTATTTTATTTTATACTAAACAAAACTATTTCATTTAATAAAATGAGTATAATTAAAATGAGACCATTGGGTTTTAAAATTTATATGACCATTGGTCAATAAGACTGTTGGAAACTAAATGTTACAATTATTGTCTATAAATACAAGTGATCCTGATTAATTAATATAGAAAAAATATTTGATGGCCCCATCCAGTAGTCTCGGGCCGATTGAATCTCATCTGACGGAACTCGGGAAGGAGGTAGCACCATTGGGCTTTGCTCTGGACCAAACCCAAGCTGAACTTCATCATGTGAAGCTGGAACGAAATCACCTTCGTGAGAAGTTCAAGCTGATAGAAATCACTACTCGGGCAATGTTGGTCGAGCCGCCCAAGATTATATCACCATAGTACACCTTACACTTAGGTCATATTCTAGTGTTATAAGGGGTTATGTAATGAGACCGTAACTACCTTGTGTAATCCTTTAATTTAAATAAAAATTCAGATTTCTTTTTATGGTGAAGTTTGTGAATTTTCAAATGTCTGGATAAATATTGTATGCATATTATTGATGAATTTTAAAAGGATATTTTTAAAAATAATTATTTAAACATTAAATAATTAATAATGTGTAATGATTTTCAAAAAAGGGTCTTCTACAGTTATGTTCAATAAGAAATTTAGAGTCTAATAAGATCATCATAATTTTTGATGAATTGTGATTTATGAATAGTGATTTTATGCTTAGGATTAGTAATATGACCAAATGGATTAGTAATCTCACTTAAATAAAGTATTAATATAATTTATGCACATTGATTAAGTAATGTGATTCAATAAAATAAGTAAATAACTGTTTCAGAAATTATTAGTCAAGTATTTGCTTTTTCGAGTGAATAGTGTTTTTAATTAGAAATTAAATTAAAAATATTTAAAAAATTATTATTATAAAATGGAGTTCATTTTTGAATATAGAGCATCGATATTAGGTTATGGTGATTTTTGGATATTTTTCTGGAAAAAATTAATTCTCCGTTAATAGTGTTTTTATATAAAAATTAAATTAAAAATATTTATAAAATTATTTTCATAAAATGGTGTTCATTTTTTAAATAAGAGCATCGATATTTGGTTAAGGTGAAATTTTGGGATTTTTCTGAAAAGAAATGAATTTTTAGGGAATAGTGTTTTTATATAAAAATTAAATTGAAAATATTTAGAAAATTGTTTTCCTAAAATGGAGTTCATTTTTGAAATCAGAGCATCGATATTTGGTTAAGGTGGAATTTTGGGATTTTTCTGAAAAAGTTGAATTTTCGGTGAATAGTGAATTTTCAGTTTAGAGTTTTGGGTGTTTAATGACATCATTAAGGGTTTAATAATTATTTAATAATTTTGGTCGACTTTTTAATTGTATGATAATGTATGAGGTGTCCCAAGTGGCCAATACCATGGGCAAATACAGTGGTCAAGCCCATGGTTTTGCCAATACCACCAATGAGGTGTCCCATGGCCATTAATGCCATGTCCAGTCACTTCCCCTATAAATACCAAGCCATTATCTCATCCTTTCAAGTCCAAAATCCTCCTCAATTATGTTCTGGTCTCCTTACCTCCCAAGGAGTCCCCCCAAGGTTCCCTCAAGCCTCCAAAGGTCCCAAACATCATGATTTTGAAGTTACTCTTCAAGGTTAGGGATCCAACCTCTCTCTTTCTTTTCATATATTCACTTTTATGTCATTTATTTTAAGCTCCATGTTATTATGTTGGGGATGTTATTTTATATTCATCCTACTATTATTTTCATGTTCATATTATGAAATACCCCCTCTTTCTCTCATCAATTCATATTCAGAATGTTTAAGTGGCTCTGTTAGGCTGCTGAATTTTTGTAAGTGATTCTTTCACCCTTCTCATTTTCAAGTTATATTTTCATGTAAAGTCTTTCAAGATTATTTTTATTATGTTTTAATATGATATCTATATCCATAATACTGTTCTTTTACATTCATATGATGAGAGACCCTTTTTTATCTCATCAATTCATTTTTTTATGGTTTAAGTGACGTCGTTATGCTGCCGAATTTTCATAAGAGAAATCTTATTTTTGTCTTCCTTCCATGTTTTTCATTTCATATGGTATGTCTTTAAAATTTCATTGCCATGTTCTTATATATTTTATATTATGTCCCTATACTATTTTATGGATCATTTATGAGTGGTTGACCCATGTCCCCTCTCTTTTCAATGTATTCTAAAACCCTGTAACATAGCTGTTATGCTGCAGAATTTTCATCTCAAAATGTCTCTCTCTTTTTCTCAAATTATTTTATGTTATTAAGTGAATACTCAAACATCATTACTCTACATTTTTATTCACATATATATCAAAATTTCCTATTATAATTCTGGTATTTACATACATGAAACCCGCTTTCCTTTTCCTTGGGTTTAAAGTGATATAAAGATCATGTCTTTAAAGCAGTTATTAAAACGTTATGATTATGAAATGAAACCCATTTTTTATGCTATATGGTTTATTTATGAAATGTTTGATGATGATATTTGTGGGTCACAAGATAATAAATACAAATTAATGTTGTTCCCTGATAGCGCTCCAATGCATTGGGTAATGATGTAATCTCTACGGATTACAATTTTAACGATACCTTGGTTAATAACCTTGGTAATTTTTTTTAAATGACCCCTTAGGGATTAACCTTGGTGATATGTTCATGATTGTCTATCTTAGGTTGTAGCCACATATTCATGTTATGAAATATGTCATTTTTATTATGATATGCCTCATGATCTCTTTCTCATGCCTTAAAGTTATTTATCCTAACTTTATTGATGTTTCTCAAGTTCACATGTAAAATGTAACTCTTGTTTCCCTTACTAGGCCTTCTAATCACCCTTTCCTTTTATGTGTGATCCCAAGTTATGAGATGTTGTAATGAACTTGGGATGAACAAATAAGAATCCTGTAAAGTGTTTAAGAATAATGTTTTATGTCATCATGTTTTAAGTTCCTATTTTCCAAAACACTAAACCTTAAAGATCCTCAGTTTTGTATAATGTAATGAAATGTTCTGTTATAAAGAGGTGGGATACTATAGTTGGTATCAAAGGATGGTTTAGTTATTTATGGAAATTTGGATATGAAAACATTAGGATGAACCCTATAGAAAAATTTAAATATACGAAATCTTCCTTGTATTTTGGTGAGTATTGAGTAAGTGGATTATCAAGAAAATACATCCCTGTCTGGATATGAGTAGGTAGATGTGGCTGTAGCATAGATGTACATAGGGGGAAAACCCGAAAACACCACTTTGAGCTAGAATCGAACGGGAACTAGTACATGACAGTGGGCATTGCTGCACTCTTGGTTACGACACTCATGGGGGATATGTTTGGTTAATCGCATGCTTTTTATGAATCATTATGAAGGAATTATATAAAAATGTAATTTTATAAGCATGAAGTTCTAAGACATAAAATCCTTTTAGTTAAAAGATTCGTAAAAGAAATAAGTTTCTCACGAAGAATTTATTCTTTTAGAAAATGCCCCAATCGTCTAGGAATACATTGATGTATTTCTTGAAGAGTTACCCGGACCTTCCCCAAAAATAGAGGTAGAGTTCCCCATTGAACTCATACCTTGGAATCATCTCATATCAAAGACCCCCTATAGGATAGAAAATGTGGAGCTAGATGAATTAAAGAAACAACTCCAAGATCTTTTAGAGAATGGGCTTATCCAACCAAGTGTGTCTCCTTGGGGAGCACCAGTTCTCTTTGTGAAGAAGAAGTTTGGATCGATGTAGCTATGCATTGATTATAGAGAACTGAATGGGATCACAATTAAGAACAAATACTCTTTTCCAAGAATTGATGACTTATTTGAACAACTTTGTGGGACTCAATTATTTTCTAAGATTGATTTTCGTTCTGGTTATCATCAATTGAGGGTGAAGAATGATGATATTCCAAAAACTCCCTTCCAATCAAGATATAAGCATTATGAGTTTGTTGTTATGCCCTTCAGAATGACTAATACACGTGTTATTTTCATGGATCAGGAATAAGTTGATTTTGGAAACTTTTGATTTATCAAATTGATATCCTTTGTATAGGAAAATGATTTTGTGATTAAATGATAAATGTTATTTTGGATGATGTTTTCTCTTTTGGAGTACTATATGCCTAAGGAAAATAAGAATACAACAGGATTTTATTTGTGGATGAATGGTTGAATTTTTTTTAGGAATCTATGTATTTATTGTGGACATATGGTGATTTTGGTAATTTCTGGAAAATGAATAATCTAGCATAGAGAATATGTGATTAGGTTAATTACACTTTAGTATGAGACTTTAAGAGTATTCGATGTTATTTGGGGATAAATGTTAAGATTTATTATGGAAGACTATGTGATTAAATCCTTCTGAGATTTGGGTTTCAATCTTATTTTGGATTATTTTGATAATTTTAAGGACGTTTTGGTATTGAATGGTCTTTCTTGAACTTTGGGTACTATTTGTTGAATTTTGGAGATTAATAGTAGTTTTTTTATGAAGGATTATCCTTTTTGTGGATTATATGATCTTGTACAAACCATTTTGGTTTTAGTTGATGTATAAATACAAGGAAAATATATTGTTCTCCTTTTGTGGATTTTGTGATTCTCTAGAAGATGATTCTTGTGCTTTTGATCTGACCAAGTCTTTTTCAATGCTCATCGTTTGGAGAAAAGATTAGTTTTCGTAGAAACTTATTAATGGCTGAAACTCTACTTGAAGGTAAGTATATTTCCTTATGTTTTTATTCTATGTAGTAATTGAATTCCTTAAAATTATAAAAAGGAACGTAAAACAAAAACATTGTTGGTTTATTTTTCCTACTAGGTAATCAAAGATCTTTTACACACAGCATATTTTTTTTATTTTCCTATGGTAAACTTTCTCCTAATCAAGATTTCTATCACTCTCCATCAGAACATGACCCTTTTTTTCTCTTCCATATCCATGTTTCCCAACATGGAATCCTAGTATGGGTTATCTTGGGTGACCTTTTTACTTCCCTTCCTTTATTTTAAAGTAATAGTTTTACTTACTCTTTTTCCGATTTGGGACTTTCAATGAAATTTCCAAGCCCAATTTTTTTAAATTGCGGGGATGCAATTTCTTAAGGGGGGGAGAATGTAACGACCCGAGATTTTGAATAAATTTTATTTCTTAACTTTGTGTGTTATTTTATTTTATACTCAACAAATCAATTTTATTTTATAAAATAACTATAATTAAAATGAGACCATTGGGTTTCAACTTTTATATGACTATTGGTCAATAAGACCATTGGAAACTAAATTTTACAATTATTGTCTATAAATACAAGTGATCTTGATTAATTAATATAGAAAGATGATTCGATAGCCCCATCAAGTAGTCTCGGGCCTATCAAAGCCCATCTGATGGAACTCGTAAATGAGGTAGCACCTTTGGTCTTTGCTCTGGACCAAACCCAAGCTGGAATTCATCATGTGAAGCTAGAATAAAATCACCTTTGCGAGAAGTTCAAGCTGATAGAAATCACTACTCGGGCAATGTTGGCCGAGCCGCCCCAAGATTCTATCACCCTAGCACACCTTACTCTTAGGTCCTATTCTAGTGTTACAAGGGGTTATGTAACGACACCATAACTGCCATGTGCAATCCTTTCATCTAAATAAAAATTATGATTTCTTCTTATGGTGATGTTTGTGAATTTTCAAATGTCCGGATAAATATAGTATGCATATTATTGATGAATTTTAGAAGGATATTTTTAAAAAAATTTATGTAGACCATAAATAATTAATAATGTGTAATTATATTCAAAAAATGGTCTTCTACAGTTATGTTCAGTAGGAAATTTACAGTCTAATAAGATCAACTTAATTTTTGATGAATAGTAATTTATGAATAGTGATTTTACGCTTTGGATTAGTAATGTGACCAAATGGTTTATTAGTTTCATTTAAATAAAGTATTAATATAATTCAGGAATCTTGATTAAGTAATGTGATTCAATAAAATAGGTAAATAACTATTTCAGAAATTATTAGTCAAGTATTAGTTTTTTAGGGTGAATAGTGTTTTTAATTAAAAATTAAATTAAAATACTTAGAAAATTACTTTTATAAAATAGAGTTCATTTTTGACTTCAAAGCATCGATATTGGTTATGGTGATTTTTGGGGATTTTTCAGAAAAAAATGAATTTTCAGTGAATAGTGTTTTTAGATAAAATTTAAATTAAAAATATTTAGAAAATTATTTTCATAAAATGGATTTCATTTTTAAAATCAAAGCATCGATATTTGCCTAAGGTGAAATTTTGGTGTTTTTTGAAAAAAATGAATTCTAAGTGAATAGTGTTTTTTATATAAAAAATCAATTAAAAATATTTAGAAAATTATTTTCAAAAAATTGAGTTTATTTTTGAAATCAGAGCATCGATATTTGGTTAAGGTGAAATATTGGGATTTTTCTGAAAAAGTTGAATTTTCGGTGAATAGTGAATTTTCAGTTTAGAGTTTCAGGTGTTTAATGTCATCATTAATGATGTAATAATTATGTAATAATTTTGGTCGACTTATGAATAGTAAGATAAGTTATGAGGTGTCATAAGTGGCCAATACCATGGGCAAATACGATGGGAAAGCCCATGGTTTTTCCAATACCACCAATGAGTTGTCCCATGGCCATTAATGCCTTGTCCCCTCACTTCCCGTATAAATACCATGCCATTCTCTCATCCTTTCCATTCCAAAATCTTCCTCAATGATGTTCTGGTATCCTTACCTCCCAAGGAGTCCTCCCAAGGTGACCTCAAGCCTCCCAAAGTCCCAAACTTCATGATTTCGAAGTTACTCTTCAAGGTAAGGGATCCAACCTCTCTCCTTCTTTTCATATATTCTCTTTTATGTCATTTATTTTATGCTCCATTTTATTATGTTGGGGATGTTCTTTTATATTCATCCTACTTTTATTTTCATGTTTATATGATTAGAGACCCCATCTTACTCTCAACAATTCATTTTAAAATTGTTTAAGAGGCGTCGTTAGGGTGCCGAATTTTTTTAAGGGATTCTTTCACCCTTCTAATTTTCAAGTTCTATTTTCATGTTAAGACTTTCAAGTTATTTTTTATTATGTTGGGTTATGATCATTATATAAATCATAATTTTCTTTTTCTTTTATATGATGAGAGACCCTATTTGATCCCATAAATTCATTTTTTGACGTTTTAAGTGATGCAATTAGGCTGCCAAATTTTCCTAAGAGAAATATATTTTTGTCTTCCTTCCATGTTTTTCATTTCATATTGTATTTCTTTAAAGTTTCATTACCATGTTGTTATATCCTTTATATTCTGTCACTATACTATTTTATGGATCATTTATGAGTGGTTGACCCAGGTCCCCTCTCTTTTCAATGTTTTCTAAAACCCTGTAACATAGTCGTTATGCTGCATAATTTTCGTCTCAAAATGTCTCTCTCTTTTTATCAAATTATTTTATGTTATTAAGTGAACACTCAAACATATTTCATCTACATGGTTATTCACATATATTTCAAAATGTTCTATTTTAATTCTGGTATTTACATACATGATACCCGATTTCCTTTTCTGTGGGTTTCATGTGACATAAAGATCATGTCTTTAAAGTAGTTATTAAAACGTTATGATTATGAAATGAAACCCATATTTTATGATATAAGGGTTATTTATGAAATATTTGATGATGATATATTGGTATAACATGATAATATGTACAAATTAAGGGTTCTCCTTGATATCTCTCCTATTCATTGGGTAATGATGTAATCTTTAAGGATTACAATTTTAACGATACCTTGGTGAATAACATCAGTAAAAAAAATTAAATGACGCCTTGTGGATGGACCTTGGTGATATGTTCATGATTGTCTTTGTTAAATGTTGTAGCAACATATTCATGTTATGAAACACGTTATTTTTATTATTATATTCCTCATGATCACTTTATCATGGCTTAGAGTTATTTATCATGACTTTATTGATGCATCTGAAGTTTACATGTAAAATGTTTCTCTTATTTCCATTACTAGGCCTTCTGCTCACCCTTTCCTTTAATGTATTCTCCAAGGTTATGAGATGCTGTAATGAACTTAGTATGAACAAAGATTAATCCTTTCAAGTGTTTATGAATAATGTTTTATGTCATCATGTTTTATGTACCTGGTTTCCAAGACACTAAACCTTAAAGATCCTCGGTTTTGTAAAATGTAATGAAAAGTTATGTCATAAAAAGGTGGGATGCTATAAAATAGATCTTCAAGAAAACTTTATCTCCACATATATGTATGAATACGTCATCTATATGATGTAAAGGAAACCAGTTCTTAATTTTTAGATGGTTCAACTAATGTTAATCCACAAAAAACTAGTTGTTACAGTCCTCCTTTTTATGAAAAGGGCTAGTGAACACCATGGTGAAGTATTAGGTCTTATACAACCATTAGCTTCCAAAACCTCTAGCCAAATCTAGAGTTCCTAAATATCAGAAAGATCCAAAAAATAAGGAATAATTGACACTATTACTACTCCTAGAATATTCTCAATAATGAACTCCACCATGGCATTGGAGGTAATGCATAGAAGATTTAAGGGAATCTCTCCCAGAAATGGTCCACCATTGGAGGGACATCTATACATCATGTTCCCTGGTCACTTATAAAAAGATGATCAATTTTGGAATCCACTCCACCTAGACCATGATTGTTTGATACACCTTGAATCACATAGACATACCATTCAACCTTAATAATATATATATTGCATTCGGGTGATGTGAAAGATACCTTATGGTGATAACAACCAACATGAGAATGAGGGGATACTGACCAATCAATTCTATATATGTCATTGAATCCAATCATCTGAAGGAAAAATAGGATACATATATAAAGATAATTGACTATCTCAGGTGAAATTTCATACATCAGTGAATTCTATAGAATCGGATCCTTGATTGTCTGTCAATAGTCATTACACCAAATACATGTTCCATCTCTAGGACCATAAATTCCATAATTATTTTTGATATGAATAAATTTGAAGCACCTAGAAACTAATTTTAATGATATTAGAATAGTATCTCAAACTATAAAAGTCCTATAAAATTAATCATCTTGTACGGACTGCACTACATAGATATGGAAACCTATGGAACTGAGATATAACATGATTACTTTGGGAGGTCCACTCTCCTTGCATTGTATCTTGAAATCTAGGAAAACTCGATCATGGCCACCTCCTTTACCTTAATGGATGGTAGGACCCTAGATACTTTCATATTTAGGTGTTACTGATCCTTCTCTTGCTAGTGGAGCATAATATTATTATCTTCTACTAGGAATAGATAGGAAGGTCCTTCAAAAACACTAAATTTTACCAACCTAAAATAGACTCATCATTCAATATGGTCTTTTGGACATTGTTTCTTCTTAGACCTAAGATTTCTTCACTGGTGACACACTATGCAACCATCAGTAAGTGTCATCTGACTACTACTTTCCTAGGATAAAACTCAAAGTGAAATTTCCTACCACTGGAAAAAATGCTTCTTAGACTTGAGACTGAACTACCCTATCCCACACCATTGTCTTCCATCGAGTTTTACTTGGTGATGAGGGTCTGGTTCACTATCTAAAAAATGGTGGCCAATTGAAAGACATTCACATGAAATCGAATGGAATACCTAATATCATCCTCAATACATATTATTTTAATCAACATGTCACTAATAAGTGTCCATGAAATGTATTGAAGCATAGTGAGATGAGATGAATATTCCATCACAGAAATAGCACCCTTCTGTAGGTGCATATATTACCTAGTGTAACCTTCTCTCGGTATCTAAGGGAAGAATTCGTCATAAAAGGATGTCTGAAAATCCACCCAAACCATACCCTAATGTCTATGAGCCTATATAATAACATTGAACCATAGTTTTTAAGATTCAAAAATAATATAGGTCATGAGATTTACCCTCACACAAAGAATAATCTCTAAATACATGAATATTGATAACTTAGATTATATCCATGACTCATCATTCTATGGGGCACCATTCACTAAGAAAGTAGGTGGTTTATATTACAATAATTCTTACATCAACTCTACCATAATAGGGTTAGGTCATTTATCTTCCAACATAGACTACATTAAATGAAGGAATAACTCTTAGAAATATTAATTGACTCCCATGATAGGAATAGAAGGAGGTTCCATGGGAGAATATAGAATGTAATACTTGTGAATTCAAGCCCACCTCATCTAGAGTATGTTCACTGCCACCCTAATTTTGTATGACTCGAGGAATTTGTGGTGGTATAGATTTAAAATTTTTAAGTACACATCTGAGATATGGTTCAAAAAATATATAGGTTAATAGATAGTAGAATAAAAGTGGTACCTTCCTTCCTATAAAATAATTACACACCAGTTCTCTAATAAAACTATCTTAAGCATTACATATTAAAAAAATTTTGAACTACAACTCACTTTCATAAAATTTCATGGAACATTTTGGTTTAGATTATTGGATGATTATGAAAAACTATAATAATGTAATCACATATATTAATGTGGACAGTTATACTATGTGGCCATTTTTTCAAAAAAAGTTAATAATAAAACATGATTTCTTTTCTTAATAAATCTTCACAATTTTAATCTTCACATAATCCATGTCCCTACCCATCCATAAAACATGTCAATTTTTTTTAAAAACATCATAAGAGCCCAAAAAAAGCTCAGTAAGGGAGAAAAAATGAAAGGAAACTGTTACTATGGGGAAAAAATGAAATCCCATGAAAATATTTTTTTAAAACATATCTTTTAAACTCTAAAAGGAATTCATATTTGGAAAAATATCACTATCTTACCTTTTCAAAATCTAACAATTTCCAGGAAAAATCATTATAAAGTATAAAAATACATGTAGGATCCTTGGGAAAATTTTATCATATAACTCTTACATTAAACCTTAAAAATAAAAAAACCATATGGTTTACATCCATATATAGAATAAAAAATTCATTTGAGAGATATAAAGGGACCACACATCATATCAAGAGCTACAATGGGGCAAAACCCATTTTATATTGAGCTATAATGGGGCTCAACAAATAATATACTGACCTATAATGGGATAAACACATCATAAACAATTTCTAAGTATTTTAACATGAATAAAACCCTTGAAAACTATTAAATCCATGTAAAAACACATGTGGATATTAAAATAGCATAATTCATAAAAATCACTTTTAAAATATATAAATTGCACACATAATAAAAAACAATTTTCATTGAAAATATCTAGGAAACTTATAAAGGAAACACAAAATAATTAAGGCTTCATGATGTTTCAAAATTACTCTCATTCAATATATGTTAAAACCCATTACTTTTGAATTTCGTATAAAAATTTGAAAGAGGATCTTTGAAATAGTATTTTAAAAATAAATTCACTTTTACATTGAGGCTGATTCTTCATGTATGTTAATAAAATTCCTGGGTAATAAAAATAAGTTAATTATTTTATTTCTTGAGTAAATTTTTCATGTTTATTATTGATTTTATTTCACTTATTTCCATGTTATAAAAATTTCTTAATTAATTATTTTCCCATTGATAATTTTGACAATATTCTGATCATATGTCCAGAATGAATTCGGTAGGCTCACTATTGTTGAAATGATCAGAATTATATCATATCCGAAATAATATTTATGATATATTTATCACATTTATAAATAAATTATAAATTTATATCCATCCATTAGAAATGGTTATGAAAAATGAACTACGTTACAATCTTCGAGATGGTAGGTCATACGTACGCATTAGTAAAGTTTCTATCTTTCAATGTTTATTGTGTAATGAAGGTAATTTATTTGTATTTACATAACTATGATAATATAATTTATATCATATTATTTCATTAAATATTCTTATATATATCATCCATGTAATGTGGTGATGAAAAACGAATCGCATCACTTTATGGAGGTAGTAGTCCCCACGTAGGCCCAAAGGATATAATCATTTTTATGTCCATGGAAAGGTAAGAATGTAAAAAATATATTATCAAGACCTAATGATAAATATTTCATTAATATAATATCAAAAAACATTTAATATATCATTATAACCATTATTTAATGACCATGATGAAAAATTAATTGCATCGGTTTATGAGGTGGTAGACCACTATACACAAGTATGGTGAATTCTTTTCCCATTTTATAGAAGTGGAGAAGGATATAGGTCATTTCACTAACATAATAAAATATAAGTATATTTAGGATAAATTAGATATTATTTTATAATTTTTAAATAAGGTTTCTGGTGTTTTTAAGAATACAAAATACTATGACATGAAGATAAAATATACACCTCTTCGTTGGAAAACCACTTTTTCTTAACACCTTATGAACTCATAGATGGGTGTTATTCCTAAAAAAATCCTCTATAATGTGATTAATGATTCTAGGAAGGCATTTTGAAAAATTATTTTATGAACTAAATTTGATTTTATGTGTGATTTAATGAGAATAAGGGGTACCCATTTATAAGAAAGGGGAGGGGCACCCTTGAATTTCTCAAAATATTAAAATATAATAAGAATATACTATAGAAAAATACTTCCAAAAGGAATATAAATGAACATGGGATGAAATATCAAACCATCTTTATACCCCTTATTATTATTTAATATTTTAGGATTTTAAAATATTTTAATAAAATATTAATTCCATAAAATATCATTATTTTAAAATTTGATATTATTAATTACACTGACTTAAAACATAAAGAAAATATGTAAAATTTAAACCAGATATTTTAATAAATCCAAAAAATGTTTAGTAAAGATATAAAATTCATGTATCATTATAATTATATAAATTATATGTTTTTATTATTTTAAATAGGATTTAATTGAATTTTCAATGAATTAAATAGTTACCCCATTAGTTTTGAAAAAGAATTTAAAGTAATTATCTCATTACCAAAAAATAAAAATAATTTTCAATGATTAATATAAGTATTATAAATTTCAAAATAATATTTTTATTCAAACATATATTCTGGTTGACAACATATTAAAAATATAACACTTATTAAAAATAAGTGTGTGATATCCTTAAATTTTCATTAAATTAAATATTATAAAGGTTATAATCATAACAAAATGGAATTAAATGGTCATTTAACAAATCCTTGAATGATTAGTGATGAAACAAACTAAGAAAATTAAATTTTGGGAAGTTTTAGAGTCATTTTATAGTCCTTGTCATTTTATTTCTTCCCATAATTACTAGAGCTACCCTTTATCATGGAAATAAAAATTACTAAGTTTAATATTAATGTTGTCTTAAAATAAAATTTTTTTATTTATGAAATTTAAACCTCCCTTTTTCCAAATTTGAAACTCATTATTTATAATTCAAAAAAAATATGTTTTAGAATTTTAATTAAAATTAAACCGACAAAACCCAATGAAAAAAATATTTTTAGAAAAAATTCCCTTAATTAAACCTATATATTTTTATAATAAATTAGGCTAGAAAATCAATTTCGAACACCATAATTGGATTATTTTATATCAAAATTAATGAATTTAAATTTAAAAGTAATTGAAAACATAACTTTACTGTGTAATTACTTTAAAATGAAATATAGCTTTCAATAAAAATCAGTATTTTCACAATTCTTTGGAAAAATTAATATTCTCATAAAATAATCAAAAATTAGATTTAGGATAATATTGAAATGACAAATTAATAAATTAAATTAAAATTTTAAAATAAATATTCTTGAACATTTGGAAATTTTAACATTAACTTATAATAATAAGAATAACATATTTTAGTATAAAGCTTGATTTTAGAAGATTAAAATGAATTTATTAAAAATGTTCGATTTTTTTATAAGAACATACCAATAAATTCATATTTACATGAAAATATATATTTATTTCATAAATAAATTATTTATATTGACACCTACTAACTTAACAGCTTGGTTATAATGGTGACATTTAAATAATAATATTTATTTGTTCATTAATGCTCGATATGGTGTATATAGTATGCTATCGAACGTAGTGTTTCCTTTTCGAAATATTAGGACGCTACATCCCCCCATTGGAAATTGCATTCTCTCAATTTTTAACTTTATCTCAATAACAAGGTTTGACCTTTTAAAATACCTTGACTGAAATCTCACATCATAAAATGGTTTTATAAAACTTCCACATGATAAGAGATAAAATAATGTATGAAGGTATAATGAGATAACACATACTAGGATTACATGTAAGAAAATATGGACATGGAAGATTGAAATAACTCTCATATAATGATATAGAATGATATATAATATGGCCATGAGAAATTTAACGACCACAAAACATTAAATCTTTGATAGTTTATGAGGGAATTTAATCTCCACAAGAAAAGTAAATGGATAAATTTATAATTTAAAGATAATTTTTTCGATTTTTGGAATTATGTTGTGATATATAGTTAAATAATTTGGAAATATACATACTTGAAAATTATTGTTTCATCCTTTAATATATTTCCACCATAATATCAACTTTTCTCCAAATGATGTGTTTGAATTTTTCATTCCTGAAGTACTAAAGTCAACTTCAAATGAATCACATAATCCAAAAAAGAGTAAATATATATTCCTCCTTTTTAGAACATAATCATAACCAAAATTCTTATTACAAGATATAAAATTATCCAAAAATAAAAAAACCTCTATATGATGAAAAACTACATTAATCATCTAAATTAAACGGTAATGCTCAATGTTTAACATAGATCATTCAAAAAATAACTTCCCATTAAATTCTAAAAAATCTTTTATACTAAGATTGAAACCCAAAGATTATAATGATTTTATCACATAACCTTCCAAGTGAAATTTTATATTGGTCCACAAATAACATCAATCACTCTTAAATTACCATTCAAAAATTCAATTTCCTTAATTAAATAATCTCAAATATTTGGTAACAATTTCTATAAATAATAAAAAATACTATAAATCCATAGTAAATTCATATATAATTTCCAAAATATAATTCAACCTTTATTTCACAAATAACATTCCATAATATCATATATGGTTCCCAAAATTATAGTGATCCCCTTCCTAAGTATTAATATTAACATAATAACAATATCAATTTCTAGTAGACTATATTTTCCAAAAATGAAATTAATCATTATCCATCATTTAGTTTAAATAAATAGAAACAATTTCATACTAACTAGGACATCACATAGCCCAGGGGTAATTGATTCTACCCTGTCACCATTCAGTTATAAGTTCAATCCTCGTGGCCTTTTCCGACATGTCAGGTTGTCGCAAGATATATAGGATGTCCTTTTCAAAAACAATATAATTATAAAAATGTTTCTAAAAAATATGATAAAATCATAAAAATATAATTTATATATTCCACACTAATGAAATTTTTTATTCTTAAAGGTTATCTCATAACTTTTATTTGGCATCACAAATAGTTATATCCCCAAAAAATAAATGTCCCCAAAAAAATTAATAGTTACCATAAAATTTCATAACATACCTCAATTTTTTTATAGAAACATGGATTTTACATGTATTATTTATAAGTAATGTATAGATTATTTTTTAGACCACGCAATGAGAGTAAATGTGATTCCAAGGCCCCATGTGTTCGTAATAAACATTTGAAATAAAATAAATACACATGTGAGATGTTTCCCTAAGAAAAGTGTAATATCTTATAAACAGTACCATATTAGAAATTCAATGGAACCTATAGTTTAGCTAATGGATTTAACCCGGGCTTGATATAGCCTTTTTCGGTGCAAGGTGTTTGTGTAAAAGTCATCACAGGTGAAATAATAAAATAAATATTTTATTTATTTATTTTATTAGATGACATAGTGACCTAGTTTAATTTTATTATAAGTATATAGCTATGTGAAAAACCATGTTTAGTTTTATAAACCATGATATTGAGAGGATCCATTAGAGGTCCATTAGAGGATATTACATCAGATAATGATAACCAAATCAAAGATCGATAATCAGATTGCAATGGAATCAGAGAATCTTGCCAACGATAATAACACATAAAAGTTCTTCATCAATGATCAACCCAAATAAAGGTAGAATATTGATTTATTTTAGATTTATCCCCATCTTTTCATTCCAAGGTAAAAATAAATCAATCAAATAATGAATTAATTTTTGGATTTTGTGTATTTCAGGTATGGGTTATATTTATCTAGGAGATGGGGATTTATTTATTATTATATTATTATCTCTTTATTAATCATTATAATAGAAATGAGTATAAACCAAAAGAAAAATTGGATGAATTTTTTCCTTTTTTGTGGTTATTTATCTCTTTACCCAATTCTTCATTCATCACAGGAAAATCCCTTGGCCCTCGTGTTGATAAATACCAGATAATCAATCTATGCACACCAAATTCATGATACAATGAATCAATATCATGGATTATGGCTTGGATTGATGATGGGATCGAGTAATTATGAAAGTTGTAGCATATTAGATGGATTTGGGATAATTTTTTTTCTTTTTCATTGAATTACAATGATGGATGTAGCACAAGATCATTTTCCAAATAGTTTAATAGATGGATTATAGTGTTTGATGATGATAAGGATCAGCCAATAACATTCCTTGGTTTTTGATATGGGGTGTGGCCAGATCGAGGGCTAGTGGAGTGGGAGGAGATGCCTGAAAGAGATCTAGGATTATGGAAAATCCCTTAACACATAGAGTGTAATCCATGATTACAAAATGTGTGGGACCCATTGGGTGGTGGCTGGAGTTATCTAGGTGAAGTTAAATAACAACCGATGTGTTACCCCTACACATGGTGTGTTTAATACCCCATAATTCCATGTGATTTTTTTTTGAAATTAAATAGGATTATATTTTGAGACCAGGCTCTGAGATGGTACGTAATTCTGAGGCATGGAGTGGATAGAATTTATTTTGGAACATTTTATTGAGGTTCATTAAATAATCACAAAATTGGATTTTTATAACTTTTAAATTGGTTCCCATATCAAAAATCTGAGGGAACCGTTGAACTAAGAGCATAAGGATTTTCCTAGAAATGGCCTAATGTTGGTCGGTGCAAGCCAACAGTGGAAGTTAGTTTTTTGCCATAAATAAAATAATTAAGTAACAATTATTTTATTTTAAAATCCCTATAACTCCTAAATTGTAACTTGGATCGGAAATAAGAGAGTATCGTTGAGCTCGTGAGGTCATTTTTTCCTTGGGAGAAGCTTAACCTTGACCCATTTCGGTCAAGGGTGAATGATTGTTTTTTATCATTCTTAAGAGAATTAAAATGGTGCACGTGCGTAGTTTTGGAAACTTCTAAGCAGGTGCCCAAATTGAAAATATGAGGGCACCGTTGCATTTAGAATAACGACATTACCTCATAATAGACCTAACCTCGATTGGTACGGGATGAGAGAAAAGGTTAATTTTTTGACATCTTAGGAAAAATAAAATAAACATAAAAAGTTTATATTATTTTTAAAAAATACTGCAAATTAGTGACGAGCAGACTTTTTCATTCCATAAATGAAATAGTGTAATGGCTCTTTAATTTAAGCATATCAAAAATGATGTCTAATAAATGAAATAGCATAACTGCGTGGTGACACAGTGTAACAAATATGTTTCGATGTGTATATCTTTTAATAAGATAACGGGGTAGGAGAAATATATCTAAAGATGGAATTACACTTTTTAACGATGAATAAATCCACTCCAACCACGAATGTTGGTGAATTGGAAAGTGGTAATTATGCCTTTAAAGAATGGATCTGAGACTGGAGATCAAAGAATTCCAAAATATTCAAACAAATCATGAATACCCATGGACTGGTCGCCACCATCATCGAGCCTTCCCTCTGATTGAAGATTATCATAGTAGGGGTTTATCTTTTTGTTAATTTGAATTCCCCATTCATCTTTCTAAAATAAAGAGTGTAGATCAACCCATGAACAGTTTGATCTTCTAGTCACTTGTTCTTACGAGAGGGTATTTTTATCTCAGGGAATGCTTTGGGGATATTTGTTGATAGAACCTTAATATCACTTTTCCATGTTTCAAAAAATCAAATACGGAGGAATCAGGTCGACATGAACAAGGCCTCAATTCCTCTATCTTTGGGTGCTCTTGTGATATTCATGACCGCATCACTAAATCAGCAGTAAGGTGAGCACAAGGCCATAGAAGGGAAGATGACGACTCAAGAAGTCGTATGGTGAAAACGGTTTGAGAAACAGACCACCAGAAGGGATCCGGTGGTCCAAAGAAGATACAGTCGGTGCACCGGCACCAGCGACCGGTGGTGGCTGCTGATAGGTGTAAAAGCACAAAGGCCGAGACCGTGACCGATATGGGCCGCAAAGGTATGTAAGGGTTTTTCGACATGTTGGGTGGCAGTTAGCATAGACGGACGTGGCCAACGAGCATCATCGAAGGAGTGGCCCATAGACATGGGTCACGGCGTGTAGCTGGCATGCAGTCCTCGATGGAAAAAGTCTAGAAAAGAGGTGGTAGGCCTCCTCTGGCCGCGTAGCCACTCAAACCAAAGCCCATCACGACATTTGTGTAGGAGGAGAGTCGGCCCGCCATGCGGGTCAGGCTGGTGGTGGGAACCGAGATGCTGGGAAACCCAGGATAGAGGAGAAATGGCCCACCAATGTGGGCTAGGACAATAGGGAAAACCTGGCCATTGGGTGGCCCAGGCTGGGAAACAACCTGCCCACCAGTTGCGGGTCAGGCCAAATGAAACCGAGTCACTGGGCGACCTGATTGGTTGGACTTAAGGAAAACCCAAACTGGGTCTAGTAAGGCCTAATGGGCTTGGCCCAATGGCCAGCCCAGACTAGGATAGACCATACTCAATTGAGTCAGGTTAGGTCAGACAAACCAGGTCAGGTCAAGCGGGACCCCTAGGCCATGTTAGTCGGGTCAGTCTGACCAGGTCGGATCAGGCCTGGACAAAATTGGTTCCTATTTACTAAAATTACATCTTGTCTATTTCAGGATTCCTCTGCAATGTAATTAATCTAGGATTTCACATCATGATCATGGGTAAGATCCCCTAATTATGAGGTAGCAATATATGGGTCTATTCTTTAAGTGTTACCTCTAGGTGGTGAACCAGTTATACCACCACCTATTGGGAAACAGATGGTACCTACAGTGCCATGATATGAGGTGTACAAGTTTAGTGTGATTCAGAAGCTTCAGTGATAATGACCCATCAAGTACTGAGGGGAGCTTCACCCATAGGTGTCTCAGGACTGGTTTGAGGTAGTGAAGTTGTTTTTCCTTATTTTCATGACACTGGAAGATCCTATGGTGTCCTTGCGGGTGAGCCTTCTCCATCGTTTAGTAGGACGATGGTGGAGTTTATTGACTCGGTCATATGATGAGGTGACTCTATCATGGTCAGAGTCAGTTGAATTTTTTGTGAGGAGTTGTCTCCATCTACATTGATATATGTACACATATAATAACTTCTATAGCTTCATTAGGGAATCATGACGGTGGATGAGTATTCATCGAGCTTCCTCAACCCCTCCATGTACTTGATGGATATGGTTTCTGATCAGTTCTTTTGAGCTCATACCTTTGATATTGGACAACATAGAGACATATAATATATAATTATACATATATTAATTTATACCTATGATGGGGTGCTAGTGTATGCCTTGGTGGTTGAGATTTTCTTGGCTAAGTAGACACAGATAGTTGTTGCTAGTAATGAGAGCTCAGAAGTAACAACTTCTATAATAGGTAGATCATGTTAGTCATAGGGATATAAATGTGAAATGTTTTTTAAGAGGTGGTACAGATTTATAGGTTCTATGGTTTAGGGCTCCCAATATGGGTCTAATTAGCCAAAGGAGAGTAGTTTCTACTCTTACAACCATGGAGGACATCTTTCACGATATTTTCTTACCCACTATGCAGCTGACAAGGAGATAGTGGATGGGCTACCAAGGAAGAGTAAATGGAAGGAGAGACATGTCAGTAGGGTAGCAGACATGGAAGAGTAGTTTTGATCATATTGAGAGGTGATAGGACCTTTGACTTTTTACCATCTCCATACCTAGGTGGTTCCCACTAGGTACAAGGACATGGAGGACTGGGGTGGGGGAAGCTACAAGCAATCAAGTCTTAAGACCCAAAGGCTCTAGGGATTACATGTGGTATGATATGTGTGTCTTCTAAATTAGCTACATTACTAATGGGGACATCTTTGAGTCATTCTTTTATTTTTACTTATCTTGTCTAGGATTTGGATATTTGGGTTGAGCCATTGGCTCATCCCTAGTACTTCAATACTTCTACTAGAGTTGAATTAGTGATCGCACATTTGTGCTAGCAGTGTTACCCAACTCTTGGAGGTGAGAGTTTCTATTTGCGATCAATTTGTAGCATCAATGAGGACTTATGATTCTATCTTATTCATAGACTGGTTATCTATATTTCATTCCTAGAAAGACTTCTTCTAGAGGAGGATTCAGTGTTTCCACATCAATGAGCCAAGGACATCCTTTTTGAGAGAAAAAAGCATCCTAAGATATTCTAGAGAGACTCATTCATAGGATAGTGAAAATCATTACTCCTCATTTGGATAAAATAAACCTTTTTTAATGGATGTTATGATTATTCTGTTTCGTGCAATGTTTGAAGAGTATAAGGAAGTCTTTTTAGAGAAATTCCAGGGTTACCTCTCCATCGAGAAATTGAATTTTTCATCAATCTACACCTCAAGATAACCCATATATCTTTTCATTAATATCATATGGCTCCCACAAAGAGACCAAATCTAAATAAGTAGTTTGAGGACTTGTAGACGAAGGTATTTTCTAGACAAAGTGTTTCACCCTAGGTAGCCCCAGTGTTTTTCACCAATAAGGTTGAATCGATATTGAGGTTATGTGTGGATTACAGTATCCAAAATGAGGTGAATGTAATGAAAAGTATCCACTACCAAGGATTGATGAAATATGGGATCATTTGGTATGGGTATGATGGTTCTCAAGGATCAAACTCAGATTAGGCTATCACCAGTTGTGAGTATTAGGTAAGGATGTACTGAAGACAAAATTCAAATGTTACTACAGTAACTATGATTACATGGTGATTCCATTCATTGTTAATAACACCCTAGTAGTGTTCATGGGACTCATGAACCTGATATTTCATCCTTTATTAGAATGTTTTATGGTCGTCTTCATCGATGATATACAAGTGTACACAGAAACCGAGGAGGAGCTCATGAGACACTTGAGAATGGTTCTTGATGTACTCTGAGAGAACTAGCTTTAGGGGAAGCTCTCAAAGTTCCAGTTCTAGATTTAAGAGTTCTGCATTCTGATACATGTTATCTTATAAGATGGTGTGGCAGTGGACCTAGTGAAGGTCAAGGTAGTGTTGTCTTGGGATCCACCCAATAGTGTGACATGGGTGTAGAGCTTCCTTGGGTGTGGAAAGATACTATCAGAGAGTTATACCTAATTTTTCTAGGATATCATCTCCCTTGAAAACATTAACCAAAAAGGGGAATCCTTTCACAAGGACAAAGAGGTTCCATCAAGATTTCCATGATTTGAGATAGAGATTGATGTGTTATCCCTTCATGAGATTTATAGATCAGGCTATATAGTACATTATCTTCTATAATACATAAATAATAGTGCTTAGTTGTGTTCTAATGTAGAGCCAAGAGATGATTTCCTATGGTACATGTTATTTTATACCACATAAACTTAATTGAGATACCCATGAACTTTTGTTTTCAAATTTAGTCCTAAAATAGAAGTTGTTGTAACAATGCCTGATGGGTTAGTATTTTATCATCTATTTTGACCATAAGAGTCTCAAGTACATCATTTCACAGATTGATGTTATATTGAGATAGATGCAATGGATAGAGTTCCTCCAAGATTATGACATTGAGATTATCTATAATCCTAGGAAGGGGAATGTGGTGGAGGATTATAGTAGTAGTAAATCTTGTTCATTGTTTCTGAGTGAGATGTTGGAGTAGTGGGCCTCATTTCGGTTATCATTTTTGGATGTTGATGAAGTATGTAACCTCCAGTTTATGGTTGTAACCGCTTATATTTAATAGAGAGTCAAGGAGGACCATCTTGAAGATATTAACTATGAGACCCTACAAACTCATATATCCACTCTATATGCTCCTAAAATATTTTCAGAATGTGGGGAGCATGTTATTATTTTCAGATGACACATGATGGTACTAATGACATTGCGGGAGAAGGTTCTGAGAGAGATTCATACATCTCATTTTGTGGTACATCCAGGTTTGGAAATATTTACTAAGACCTATGACATCTATTTTGTTCGATGGGGATGAATGAGTGAGTTTTAGATTTTGTCTCTTGATTCCTTATTTTTTTAATATGCAAAGTTTGAGCACTAGTTTTCAGTGAGTTTAACTCCACCCCTTAAGTTTCTAGAGTGGAAGTGGGATGGTATATCCTTGGGAATAATGATGGGGTTACCACATATTACGATGAAACGTGATTCCACCTGGGTGATCGTAGACCGACTCACCAAGTGGATCCACATCCTAGATATTGGAGAGAAGAGTTCAATTGAATGTTTGGGACCCCTTAACATGTAGGAGATAGCCTGACTTCATAGATTTGCCTCAATGATAATTTTTTACGGTGATGATCACTTCAAATATCAATTTTAGAAGGTATTCTAGGAGTAAATTGTGACTAAGTTTCATTTTATCAAGGCTTTTCACCGCTAGACTGATGGCCAAACTGAGTGGGACATTTAATTTCTAGGGGATATGCTATCAGCTTGCATGTTGGACTTTATAAATAGTAGTTAAGATCACCAAACACTAATGTATTTTGTGTACAAAAATAGTTATAAATCAACTATGAGTATAAAACCATTCAAGGCCTTATATAGGTGACCATGTAGGTCACCACTTTTATGGACTGACCTAGGAGTGTCAAAACTTATGGGCCCAATGTTGGTGTGAGCTGCTATTGAGAATGTGAAGATCATCTTGGAGTAGATGAGGACTGCACAGAGCCATAAAAATTCTTATATTTATCAATGATGGAGGACTGCAGAGTTTTATGAGGGAGACCATGTGTTGCTACAGGTTTAACATCGATGTGTATTAGAGGGGTTTGGTCTGGATGATAAGATATCTATGAGATTCATTGGCTATTTTCCAATACTATGTAGAGTTGGCGAGGTATCTTACCCCTTAGATATAACTCCATAGTAAAATTAGGTATATGATGTCTTCCACATGTCATGGCTGAGGAGTTGCATGAACAGTCTATCACATGTTGTCGAATGGGGTGAGTTGAACCTTAAGGATGAAGATAACTTTGATGTGGACTTTGTAGAGATTGGGGATCATAAGAATAGGATTCTTCATGGGTGAGCAGTTACATTAGTGTAGATCTAGTGATAACATGAGAATCATTAGGAGAGAACTAGGGAGTAAGAGACCCAAATGCATGATCAGTACCCACATCTCTTTGTGTATCCATTTCATTTCCTTTTTTGGGATGTAAAGCCCCAAGGTGGGGATAATGTAGTGACTTGGATATTCCATGTATTATTTTTGGATATTGTAAGATTTATTTTTGAGACCATGTGCTGATATGGAGTATGATTATGAGGCCAACTATGCCCAAAATAACTTTTTGAAAATTATTAAATATATTAAATGCACATGTTCATAGTTTCCCTGAAAATTCTAATAACATATAAATATAAGATCAAATTGAAAATATGAGGGAACCATTGAGTTAAGAGAGTGGGTTTTACCCTTGGAAATACATAACCTTTGTCGGGATGAGGTTTTTGTGGAAAAGGCATCATAAGTGAACTCATAAAATAAATTAATAATATATATATTTTATTTGATGATGTAGTATCATAGTTTAATTTTTCTATTAGTACAAAACTATGTAAAAATCCTAAGGTTATCCACATAACCATGAATATTTAGAGGATACATTGGAAATAAATTGGAGGAACTTCCACTATAAAACAACATCCAGATTAATGATCAACAACTGGAGAGCAAAAGGATCAGTGGATATCACCCACAACGATGATGCAGATTCATTCATTGCAATTAATCGATCCAAATTGAGGTAGGATATTTATTTTCATTTGGATTTACCCTTGTTTTTTAATTCCTATGATGAACATGAACCAATCAACTAATGAATTGATTCATGAATCAAGCATCTTGTGAGTATGGGTTATATTTATCTGGGAATTGGGGTATTATTTGTGATTATCTTATTATCTATTCATTATTCATTCAAATAGAAAATAATTGAGGCGAACAAAAACATTGGACGAGGTTCATTCCTTTTTTTATTGGTGTTCCACTTCATTCATCGTTTCTTTATTCATTATAGAAAAATCCCTTGGCCCATTGTTAATAAAATACTAAATAATCAATCAGTTTGCACCCAATTCTTGGCCCAAATAATTGATATCATAGTTATGTGCTCAATATTGATGATAGGATTTAGATATAATGGAAATGGTAGTGGATCAAATAGATTTGGGATTCCCCTATTTTTTCTTTCATGAGTGTTGATGGATGACACATGAGGGAATTTTCTAACATGTTTGATGGTCAGATTCTTGTGTTCAATGATAGGAAGTCTAAGATGATAGTGTTTCATGGTTTCTTTCATAGGGAATGGATGGATGAAAATATAGTTGTGTGGGAGGAGATGTGTGAAATGGATCTGGGATTCAATAAAATCCCATAACACAAGAATTTTAATCCGGTATTACATGGCATGTGGGAAATCTGGTGTAGTAGATAAGGTTTCAATGGTTATGTTCAATATCAAATAGTGTGTGAAAACTTCACACGATGTGTGCCTCTATGTGGAATATCGTTCTGCACCATAGAGGGTACACAGACATGGATAGTAAAACAAATTCATGATCACACCACATACTTTGAATTGAATGAAGTTAAGCTAGGTTTACATGAGGAGATCCATGTACTTGGACATGTTCAAGAGTAGACCCTCCATTTACTTTGACATAGCAATTGGCATGGTCCATGATACATGGTCAAGACCTGGTGCTGAAGGGAGAGGTTGTTTAAAACAAGTAAATTTTTTGTACTCCTTCAAAGAAGGATTGGATCATTTTTCCTCTTCATATTGGACAATATTGGTTTGGTTATGTTCCCTAGATCCTTTCCCAAAGGGTTAGTATGGAATCTCATCCTACACATTGGATAGTGATCCATTTAGTGAGACTTCTTTAATAGAGTTGTTGGAATCATTCCACGGTGTCTAGGGTGAGATACATTATCCTAATCTTTCCCTAAGTGGAGTTCCTATCATTGTTGAGACCAACACAACATGAGAATTGATCCTTTATATAGCGGGTTACTCAAGATTTTGTTTTTTTTGTATAACCCATAATTTACTTAGTTATCTAATGTCCCAATATCTTGAATTCTCTTACATAATAATAACATTTTTGAGTTCTACACTTATTTTAATGAAGGTATTTACAAGGAGACATCTAATTTATATGGTGAATGATATTGTTGTAATAATACTCGACCAGAGAAAAATGTTGATCCAAACAAAATTTGAAATCAATATAACAAGATCTTAGTGTATCATTTAGGGTTTGAATGGTTCTCCCAACTAAGCATCTGTCATTGGATGATACACTGTGACGAAACATAGCTCCATATCCAAGGCCTGGGGAATACTTTCCTAGAACATTAAGGTAACCTCAAATCGTAATCAGACACAAAATAATGTGGTACTCTAGTAAACATTATCACATTGTTATTTTATATTTTGGAAAGATGATCAAAATAAAAATTTCCTCCTATATTAATGAATTGTGTTGAATTAATAAGGTGGTCGACAATATATCAGTATTCAAACTATTTGTTTTTTGGGAGTAATGAAAAAATCCATGGTGATGTTTTACCATTTCCATTCTGGTATGGGTAATGGTTGTAACATCCCCTTATCGTTTTTCCCTAATACTTAACATTCTTAAATAATAAGTATCAACATAAAAAATCTTCAATATCATTCTTTATTCTATCTTACAATAAATACACCTTAAATTCTCTATATATTTTGGTAAAAAAATGTTTAATAAATAATTAAGAACTATGAATTTATTATTTTGAAAGCAAAGACCTCTTTAGACTTCGACCCCAACCTTTAAAAAAAGAATGAAGAACTATGATCTTCCTCCAAAAAATCCTTATTTAAATAAGGTATAGATGGAACACATACATAGTTCATTATCCTTATCATTCCATCCTAATCAAGGTTATGCTCAAGAACATTACTAACCTTCTTCTCTAGCTCTATATAATCCCTTCATTCCTCATTAATATTCATGTGGATAGATAGTTGAACACTCATTTGAGAAAGATATGATTTTTACATTCCTTTAAAATTTCCTAATCAATCCTTTGAAAATAAATAAAAATTGTATCATCCATGATCCTCATCACAAATAAGCTAGTATGATCTTTTCTTTTCAAAGCATCATCCACCTTGTTCGCCATCCCAAGGTGGTATTGTATTGAGCAGTCATAATATAGAATTGGTTAAAAAAATGTTATATATATCATATTAAACACTTTGTGTGTGAATATATACATTAAAATTTTATGAAAAGTATATATATTACAAAATTGTTCATAATGATGATTCCTCTATATTTGTTGTTAAAAAATCACCAAAGCTAACTCCAAAGCAAGATTTGTGTAATTTTTCTAATGAACATTCAATTTTCTTGAGTCATAAGATATCACCATATCACTATACAAAATATTGTGTCCTAGTCCCTTCTTCGAAACGTCAATATATATTACAAATAATTATCCACAATAGGGTATTGTATGTACAGGTTCACTGACTAAATTTCTCTTTAGTTCCACGAAATTTTTCTCACATTAATTTTTTCAATGGAACTTTTAACACATTCGAGTCAACGTGGAGAGTGGATTAGATTTTAATGATAAATTATCAATAAATCACCTATAATATCACAAAAAACAAAGAAAACTATATATTTTAGTCCCCATGGTAGTTCTATGCAAATATTTAGTGGACCCCATCTTTGAGGGATCCACTAATATACCCTTTGTTGAAATTATATGAACAAAAAATTAAACATTATTCATCAAAAATTCAAACATGGTAAATTTTTCAAATATATTCTCTTTCGTTAGTATCATCAGTACAATATTTAGTTGATGCTCATTCTCTTAATTTCTATTTGAATTATAAGAATATCATATTTTTTTACTACCATAAACTAATTAATGTAATATATAAAGAAATTGTTTAATAATTATATTAAAATAGTGGCGAATTAGTAAGACCAAAGAGAATCACTATATATTTATAGTCCCCATAACTTTTATGAAATGTTATCATTGGTATATCCTCCTTCGTATCCCTCAATTAATGACATATAGAATGAAGGTAAATATTTTAAAAGTTTTGACTTCTACATTGTTAATAAAACATGTCATTAATATGTGGTAGAATATAATTATTTGTAATTGTGATCTTATTAAATCTTTAATAATAAATGAAGACTATCATTGATTAATTTTATTTTAATTAATAAAACTATTACACCTCATAGTGACACACTTGGTTGGATGAATCCTATGTCAAGATTCACCTAGAGTTGATTCTTCAAATCCCACATCTCATTCGGGTCCATTCTATAGGTAGTATTTCAAATATGTGTCCCATTAGGTATTGGTTCTATAGAGAACTCAATTTCCTGATTCGGTGGAAAACTAGTCATCTCCTTGAAAAATATATTTAAAACTTCTTTAAATTAGTTATATCATCAATGTTTAGTTTCTCTCCAATGATATGTGATAAACACCACTATAACGACCTGATCATTTATAAATAAAATTACATTTCTATTAATGTCTTATTAAAAACACATGCACTCTTTTATTATTATTATTATTATTATTATTATTATTATTGTTGTTGTTGTGTTTAAATAATCATTAAGTATCATTATTGTTGATAATTTAGTCTTTCAATAGTGATCATATGAATGATATAAATTTATGTTTTTTAAAAAGAATCTTTTTGACACAGACAAATGAGAGAATGGCCTCGTCTAGTAAACTCGGGTCATATGAAGATCATTTTTTGGAGCTCGGAAAGGAGGTAGCATCACTAGAATTTTTCTCTTGACTAATCCCAAGCTAAGATTCAACATGTTAAGCTTGAACAGAATCACCTATGGGATAAGATCAAGTTAATATATATATTACCACATGGTCGATGTTATATGAGCCACCCAAAGAGTCTATCACCATCACACACCTTAGCCTTAGGTCTTATATGGGTTTTATAAGGGGTTATGTAGTAAGGAATTAGTTACTTATTGTGTAATCCCTTTTTATAAATAAAAGGATTACTCAATCAATTATTTTATATGAATAGTCTTTCTTAAAAGAATGATAAAATTGATAGATTGTGTTTCCAGGTAAAAATGGTAATTTTAAGAAATATAAAAATTATTATATTGAAAGAAGGTTTTGTTATTAATAATATGATAAAAATAATTATTATAAATTATGATTATATCATTTATTTATGTATAAATGATTAAGTAATTGGTTTGATAAGAGTTATATTATTTTTACAATAAAATAGAAAGTGTATTTTTATAAAATTCATTTTATGGAATTAAGGAATTTTTGAAATAACTAATATTTTAATATTATTATAAAATTAATTGTAGGAATAATAAATGATTATATTATTTTAATAAAGTCATATATAATTTTTATTATGGTTTGAGAACTGTTTTTGTCAGAACCAATGAATTTTCAATAAATATCTTTTTTTATTTTAAAAGTGATAATTAACATATTTAGAAAATTATTTATAGCAAATGAATATTTTTTTTGAAATCAAGACATCGAAATTATACAATGGTCAATTTTTGCGATTTTTTTAATAGTTGAATTTTGGGGTAAAAATTAAATACTGTATAAATAAAATATTTGTCTTATGACATAATAATGACCCCAAAATGATGTAATAAATACTATAATGTGTATTATCTGCACAATATATGATTTTTAATTAAAATAATGTAATTTTAGATTTGTTTTACTGATTTTATACATCCTTAGTGAATCCTCTAAAATGTATAGTATACATTATGATATCAAATTCATTTCTTTAATAATGTGACTCACCTCCAAATAAGCAAGGATAATAATTTAATATGTTCATTCATTGGACATATAAAATAATGTTTTACACTCAACTTTGGAAAAAACCATAGGCAAAAACCATTGGAAGGTTTGTGGTTTTGAATGTTTAATTATATAGATTTCAGAACCAATGTTTGTGAAATATTAAAGAATTCAACTCTCATTTCCTATATAAAATCACACAATCTCCCACTTCTCTTCACTCAAAATCCATGGAGCACATCCCTATTCGGCCCTCATCTCTCTAGAATCATCCCAAGTCACACCAAGATCTCAAGAATCCCCTCTTCAAGATCTTGAAGCCACACACTCAAGTAATGGATTCCTTCCTTTCTCATTTTTATTCAAGTTTCTTTATGCATTAATACCCTTTTACATTTAATTAAAAATGTTGGGGTACGATTTAACAACTCCCCCATAATTCCCTAATAATCTTTTTATTATGATATACCACTTTCTCTCCAATTAATTACTTCCATGTACACTTGTTACCATGACAAAATTCTATAAGGGATTTCTCTCCTTTTATTTCCATTCAAGTATTTCTCCCATATTATATATATTAATTCCTTTTAATATGTTGGGATATTATGTTCCATGATCCCCTTACTATATATTTCATGTATAAATTATTAGGGATCCATTTCTCTTTCATCAACTCAACTAATTAATTTTTAGATGATGACATTATATTGTTGAAATTGCATCGTGATTTTCCAATCCAATATCATCATGTAGAGAATACCATGCCCATTTCTCTACAAAGGGTATTCACCTTTATGTACATATACATATTTAATGGAACTTAAATGTATGTATTCTACATTCCTTAATCACATAATAACTTATTATATTGAATGATTCAAGTTTATATGATCAATGTGGAACACTTATGCATGAAATGAAATGATTATAAAGGGTGTACCCTAATAGCGCTCCAATGCATTTGGTAATGTTTAGTATCATGATACGCTATGTGCAATGAGGGTTTACTCGTTATAATTCATGTTTAATGAGGGTTTAATCATGATAATTCATGTGTAATTAGGGTTTACTCATGACAATCCATATGCAATGATCTTTGGCTCATGTTAATATCATGTTACATGTTGTTTCCACATTTCCATGTTATGAAAATCATGTTATGTCATGCCTTTATGTTCATGTTTCACTTAAGCTCCATTGAAATGAATATTTCCTAAAATGGATTTTATTCTTCATGTTATTCCTATTTTATTCCCTTACTGGGCTTTATAGCTCACCCCTTTCTTATGTATATCCTCAGGTTATGCCATACAGTGTTAAGTATAAAGGAATGATTTGGTCATGTAAAGGATGTTTTTAATAAAGATGTTGTATTTTATGCCTTAAGTTGTCAGGTAATGT
This sequence comes from Viscum album, assembly GCA_963277665.1. Classification (NCBI taxonomy): domain Eukaryota; kingdom Viridiplantae; phylum Streptophyta; class Magnoliopsida; order Santalales; family Viscaceae; genus Viscum; species Viscum album. The sequence continues at coordinate 1,582,528,585 of OY728164.1, forward strand.
TACTAAGCCCCAAATACAGTAGACCTATCTATTTTCAGGGTTGTATGAAGAAAAACTTTAGGTAATAAATCATGTTTAACTGTGTAATAAAGATAAGGGTTTTTATAGTTGGTATCTAAAGATAGGTTTAGTTATTTTTGTGATTAGAATTGGAAAAACCTAGAGAAAGTCTTTAAGGATAATATGAATTATAAGGAAAAATCCCTAAATTAGGGTGAGTATAGAGTAAGTGGTTTATCAAGAAAATATAACCCTATCTGGAAACATATAAGTATAGGTGGATCTGCCACAGATGTATCTAGGGGTAAAACCCAAAAACACCTCTTCGAGGTAGAATCGAACAGGAACTGGTGCACAATAATGGGCCTTACTACACTCTTTGTTTGACACTCCTGAGGTATATTCTTTGTTAAATTCATAAGATTATTATGAACCATTATTAAGGGAATAAAAAATTCCACTAAGAATATATTTTTGGGAAGTAGATTATGGGTAACTTATATTGAAGCTTATAAATTCATAAGTTATGTAAATCAATGTAATTTATAGGTTATCCCATTTTTCATTGGATTTCTCTTATGTGTTTAACATTTTAAAATACTTACCCCTAATTTTCCTTTTATTCCTGACAATGGTCGGTAATAGGGGGACTCGGGCTAACACTTGATGTGAAGATCACTATGATGACTGTTCTAATGAGATGTCCAATCCGATATTAGCGAGAATAGAAAACGTTTTCATGATACTCTCTTGGATAACTGATGATTTGAATAGAAACATTGGTCAAGAAGAACTTAACCCCCCCCCCCCAGAATGAACAATCTACAATTGAGAGCTTTATGAGACAAATTCCTCCCACTTTCAATGGATCATATTATCCCTCAATCATCGTAAAATGGATCAAATCCATTGAGAGGATCTTATCCATCCTTAAATATTCTAAAAAAGATAAGGTTCTTTTAGATACTTTTCATATGGAGGGTGAATCTAATCAATGGTGGACGTTGATAAAAAATACAAATCCTTAGGAAGAGATCGAGGAGTTTGAATAGAAGGATTTTTGGAAAATATTTTTCGATAAATATTTTCCTCCCACCCTCTCAATTAATATGGAAAGGAAATTATTTTCCCTCAAGAAAAAAGATGATGAATCCATCAGAGAATACGAGGAAAACATCACAAGGATTTCATGATAAACATCAAGATTTGTCCTTACCCCTGAATTAAAGGTTTCCAGCTTCTTTGGTAGGATAAAACCTATCCATTGGAAATCTCTAGGTATCCATGACTTTTATAGGTATGAAAAAATTGTCTGATGTGCTCTCAAAGTCCAAATGGAGATCAGTGAATATTATTGGTATTGTTGGGATAGGAAGAGGAAAGTGGACTTTAATTATTGAGGTATCATAGATAAATCTATTGGTGATAAGAAATTCCCACACCCCACTTTCCAAAGGTGAGAAAAGAATCACCCTTGAAATTTCCTAAAGGGGATAGGGAAATGCTATAGGTGTGGAAGAGAAGAACACATGGCCATTAATTGTCGACAAGAAAAACCCACTACTGTGACAGAGGAGAGGAATGATCTATTTAACCATCAATGCATTGTTCATTGCTAAAACACCAAAGAACTAGGCCACTTTTCTAATGAGTTCCTTAAGCCAAGAGTTTTTGGAAGAAACCAACAACCTCCAAGGCAGTAATGGTGAGATTTTTCTATCACTACTACTGAAGTGAATCTGGACAACAAAGTGGTGATAGGTAAGTTAGTTATTCATTAAAGGATAGAAAATACACTTTCTTATTCTAGTTATATGAATTATTTTATATCCCAAATGTTTAGTAGAATAATATAAACACCACAAAAAATCATGGAAGTAGAGATCTTGGTCTAAATAGAAAATGGGGAAATTATTTCATCTCATGAATATAACTCATCCCCTATCACAATTTATGGATTGAATTTCCTGGAAAACCTCTTCATACTACCTCTAGTAGAATTTTATGTAATTCTTGGCATGTATTTTATTTCCCTACATAGAGCCAATATAAATTTCTATGAGAGGGGAATCACTCTCTATATGGAAAATCAACCCCTGATTCTATACAAGTGAATGTAGGAGGATGAATACTATTTAGAACCATCATTTTAATCATGGATATTTCCTCCCTATTATTATTTGTATATTTTTCATATGATTGTGTCTATGTAAGGATCCATCCTCAAAGACATGCCTATTGTGAGGGAATTTGCTGATGTGTTTCCCAAGTAATTTCATGGACTTCCTCCGATAAAAGATTTTGAATTCTCAATTGATCTTATAGTTAGGTAATTTAAAATATCCAAGACTCCATAAATAATGGTTTTTTTGGAGCTTGATGAGCTAAAGAAATAACTGTAGGATAATTTGGATAAAGGGATTATACGCACATGTGATTCACCATGGGAATCACCGGTCCTCTTTGTCAAGGAGAAGGATGGGTCAATGCGCCTTTTCACCGATTATCATCAGCTCAAAAAAAACATGATAAAGAAATATTATCATTTTCAACAATTTTTTGACTTGTCCGATCAGCTATATAGAGCACAATACATCTCCAAGGTGGATCTATGGTCAGGATATTACCAAGTAAGGGTAAAGAAGGATTATATCCCCAAGACATCTTTTCATAAAAGGTACGGGCACTATAAATTCATAGTAATGACTTTAGGAATCACTAATTCTCCAAAAATCATCATGGAATTGATTAATAGATTCCTTATAGATTACCTCAATAAATTTTTGGTAGAATTTATAGACGATATTATAATATAATTCAAATACAAGGAGGAGAATAAGTAGCATCTATACACTATACTATAGACCTTGAGAAATGATAATCTATATGAAAAGTATAGGAAGTGTGAGTTTTGGTTAAAGAAAGTATCATTCCTGGGGAATATCAACCCAATAAATGGGATATCTATGGATCCCTCCAAAGAAAATGAAATTGATGGATGGCCAAGTCCAACATCTATTATGGATATCTGTATCTTCCTTGGGTTAGCTAGATATTATTGCTAATTTGTGTGAAATTTATCATGATTATCAACCCCTCTTACCCAGCTAAATCAAAATGGAGTCAAGTATGCTTGGAATGATAAATGTAAAGAGATATTTAAGGAGTTGAAATTGATTCTTATCACTATGCTAATTCACACACTACCCACAAGTGGAGAAAATTTTCTTGTATTTAGTAATGCTTTGAAAAAGTTCCTAGGTTGTGTGTCGATGCATAATGATAGTCATTGCTCATGATTCATGGAAATTGATAGTTCGTGAGTAGAACTATCCAATATATGATCTATAGTTAGCTGTAGTGACCTTCACTTTAAAATTTTGGTGACATTCTTTCTTTGGGGAAAATTGTGAAATATATATGAATCACAAAAGACTTAAGAATATATTCACACATAAAGAGTAGAATATGTGCCAAAGAAGATGGTTAGATGTGATCAAATACTATGAATGCTCAATCCATTACTAATATTGGAATGAAAATAAGGTAGTGAATGCTCTAATTAGAAAATACTCAGTGATTCTATCATTAATGAGAATTGAAAATGATCAAATATTCTTAGATTTGATGATGATGGAAATGGGAATCATAAAGAAGGGAACATAATCAATCCTTTCACAAATTATTTCTCAATCTTCTCTTTTAGAAAGGTTAAAGGATTCTCAAAAGGATTATGATAGAATTCAGAAGAAAGTGGAAACTATCAGAAGTGAAATCTTTTGAGCTCAATTTTAATGAAGAAGGAATTTTGATATATGGGTCAATATTGTGGGATCCATAAAATACGGAGTTAAAGAATTAAATTTTGGATGATGTACATAGTTAAAATTTGTCTATTCACCTAGGAAACACAAATATGTATTGAGATATTCCAGAGAATTATTGGTGGGATAACATGAATAAGGATATCGTTGAGTATACATCAAAGTACCTGGTATGTCAACATGTGAAGGTTGAGAGGTAGAAGTCTAAGGGTATGATAAAACCATTACCCATACCAAAATGGAAATGGTAAAACATCACCATGTACTTTGTCACCAGACTTCCAAAGACATCCAGAGTGAATAATTCTAACTGGTTTTTTGATGATCATCTTATAAATACTGCACATATCATTGAAATTCATAATTATTTATCATTAGATGAACTGGTATGAATATACATTAGATTATTGGTAAGGCTTAATGTTGTACCATTATCGATTGTATCCGATCGAGATCCAGGATTCACCTCTATGTTATGGAAGAGTCTCCCACATTCTCTGAATACTAAACTGAAATTTATTATAGATTATCACCTTCAAAATGATGGCCAATTTGAGCATCTTATCCAAACACTTGAGGACATGTTGACAACATGCTCAATGGAATTCAAAGTAGGATGGGATAAACATTTTCCTCCTGTTAATTTCGCTTACAATAATAGTTTCCACTCAAGAATCCAAATGGATCCTTATAATGACCGTTATGGGAAGAGGTGTAGAACACCGGATTGTTGGGATAAATTTGGGGAGAGAAAACATTGAGGTTCATAAATGGATGAAGAAATTATAGAGATGGTTAATACCATTCAACAACACATTAAAGCTACTCAAATTTGACAAAAAAATCTATGTTAATAATCATCAACGAGATATAGGTTTGAGGTTTGAGACATGATATTACTCTGAATATCATAGTGTAAAAGAGTTGTGGGATTTGGGAAAGATTAGTCCAAGGTACATCGGCCCTTTTGTGATCCTTGATCACATTGGAGTAGTGTCCTATCAACTAGCACTCCCACGAACATGAGCCTCAGCCCAGTTGGTGAGGACTCTTAAGTTCATCCAGGTGACCCGAGATCAAATCCAGGCGGAGGAACAATTTATGGGGGGACTGTAGAAGTACTATAGCAGTACTGTGGCAGTACTATAGTAGGTACTATAGTGGAAATTGTGTAGTACTGTAGAGGGAACTGTAGCAGGCATTGTTTGGCACTGTAGGAGCGGGAAATTTTTTTCTATTTGGGCCTTTCGTCCACCAATTTGGTCCATGAGTCCTTTAAGTCATTCGGGCCACCCAATCCTTTAGGATAGTAAGGCCTTCAGGCCACCTCAAGGCCTTTGGGATACCTTTAGTGAAGATGCAAGCCAGACAACCTACAACGAACATGCTCTATCGGAGGATGAGAAGGCATCTTTCACCATAGCAGAAGCAACAAAGATTGCAAGAATGAGAGGTTATGGCACCTGCTATTAGGAAAATCCTATTCATGCATGGGATAGACCAGCCGAACAGCCATCTAAAGGTGGAGAGGTGATTCCATGATGAAGATTTGGGAGGAGTAGTTCCAAATAGTTAGTCTGGGTTGTATGTAATGTTTGTATCCTACGGGCAATGAATTTCTCTAAAGGCCTACAGGTCCATGTAATACATACGCCTATGGGAATTTTAAGGGTTCCACCTCACCCCTTGAAAGGTGTATTATTAAAAATCAATAAAAAATGAAGGCCTTCAGGCCATTGGGGTAGGACTAGCACTCCCACCGAACCTGTCTCAAGTAAATGATGTATTCCATGTATAACTCTTGAAGAAGTATGTACCTGAACCATCACATGTACTCAATCTACATTTGGTTCCATTGAAGAATAAAATATCCTATAAAGAGAAGTCGGTGAAGATCATAGATCATAGGGAAAAATTTCAATGAAAAAATTCAATGCCCCTCATCAAATTGTTGTGGAGAAAGCACATGTTTGAAGAAGTAATGTGGGAACCAGAGGACATGATGAGGTAGAGTTTCCCTCGTCTGTTTTTGTGTGGGAAAAGGAAATTTTGAGGGTGACATTTCTTAAGAGCGAATATTGTAACGACCCAATAATTTATGAATGAAATTCCCATTATTTTAATGTCTTTTAAAAAACACATGCTCTATTTTTCGTATTATTATTATTATTGGTTTTAAATAACTATTTGGTATCATTACCGTTGATAATATATCTGCTAAACAATGATTACACAACTGATATAAATTTAAGTATTTTTTAAATAATCTTTTAGACGCAGAAAAAGGAGAGGATGAACTCATGTAGTAGACATGGGCAGTACAAAAGATCATTTTTCATAGCTCAGAAAGGAGGTAGAATCACTGGGATTTTTTCTTGACCAAGATCAATCTGAGCTTCAACACGTTAATCTCTCAAGGAATCTCCTACGGGATAAGTTCGAGTTAATAGAGATTACCACTCGGGCGATGTTATTCGAGCCACCCCAATAGTCTGTTACAATCGCACACCTTACCCATAGTTCTTATACATGTTTTATAAGGGGTTATGTAATAATTCATTAGTTACTTATTGTGTAATCCCTTTTTATAAATAAAAGTCTTACTCCATCAATTCCTTTATAAGAATTTTGTTTCTTAAAAAATTATAACATCGATAAATTGAGTTTTCAGGTAAAAATGGTATTTTTGAAAAATATGTACAATTTTATATTAAACACGGGTTTTTTTATAAATAATATTTTAAAAACAATTCTCATAAATGATTATTATATCAGTTCTCTATCTATAAATGATCAGGTAATCTGTTGGATAAGAGTTATATATTCTTTACGACAAAACAGAAAGTGTATTTTTAAGGAATTTATTTTATGATATTAATTAATATTTGAAATAATTAATATTTTAATGTTATTATAAAATTACTTTTATGAATAATAAATTAATATATAATTTTTATGAAGTCAAATATAATTTTGTTAAGGTTGGGAAACAATTTTTGTCAAAATCCATGAGTTTTCAATAAATGTTTGTTTTCGTTTTAAAAGGGAGAATTTGTATATTTAAAAAATTATTTACATAAAAAGAATCTTATTTCTGAAATCAACATGTCGAAATTATCCAATGTCCAGTTTTTCATAATTTTATGAGACAATCAATTTTTTTGGATAAAAATTAAATAGCGTATAAATAAAATATGTGTCTTATGACACCATAATGACCCCAAAATGCTGTAATAAATACTATAATGTGTATTATCAGTCCAATATATTTTTTCCAATTAAAATAATTTTATTTTATATCTGTTTTAACTTTTTTATAATGCCTTAGTGAATCCCTCAAAATGTATAATATTATTTATGATTTTAAATTCATTTCTATAATAATGTGACTCACCACTATATAATCAAGGATAATATTTTTATATATTCAGACATTGGCCTTATAAAATATTTCTTTTCCAATACACTTAAAAAAACCATTGGAAAACAATGGGAAAGAATGTGGTTTGGAATATTTTATTATATAGATTCCAAAACCTATGTTTGTGAAATATTAAAGAATTACCCTCTCATTTCCTATATAGACCCATATATTCCTCACTCAAAATCATTTTATCATGTACCTAATCTTCCCTAATCTTCCTATAATCCTAAAAAGGTACCCCAATCTCTCAATAAGCCCCTCTTCAAGCTCTTGAAGTCACACACTCATGTAAGGTATTCCTTCCTTCTCAGTTTTATCCAAGTTTTTTTACGTTGTAATTCCATTTTACATTGAAATAAAAATTTGGGGAATGATTTAACACCTCCCCCATGATACCCTCCTTATTTTTTAATTATGTGATACCACTTTATCCCTCATCAATGCCTTCTGTGTACACTCATTACCAAGCACAAATTCTGTATGGGATTTCTCTCTTATTATGTCAATTCATGTATTTCTCCCATATTATGCATATAAATTCCATTTAATATGTTGGTATATTATGTTAAATTATCCCATTACTATATATTTCTTGTATAAATTATTTAGGATCCCATTCTCTCTCATCAACCCAACTTATAAATTTCTATATGATGACGTTATGTTGTTGAAATTGCTCCCCGATTTTCCATGCCAAAATAATCAGGTAGTGAATACCATACCCATTTCTATATCAAGGGTATTCACCTTTATTTAAATATACACATTGAATGGTACTTACATGTATTTATTCCACATTCCATAATCGTGGAATAAATTATATTGTTTAATGATTCCATGTTATATGATCCATGTGGCACACTTATGCATGAAATAAAATGTTTATAAAGGGTGTGCCCTGATATCACTCTAATGCATTGGGTAATGTTTTGTATCATGATACTCCATGTGTAATGAGGGGTTACTCATTCTAATTAATGTTCAATTATGTTTTACTCATTCTAATTCATGTGAAATGACGGTTTAATCATGTTAATCCATGTTCATTGAGCCTTGGCTCATACTAATATCATGTTGTATGTTGTTGCCACATTTCCATGTTATGATAATCATGATATATCATTCCATTGTGTTCATGTTTCTCTTATTCTCCATTGATATTCCTATTTCCTGACATGTATTTTGTTCTTCATGTTATGCCTTTTTTACTCCATTACTGAGCTATATAGCTCACCCCTTTCTTGTGTGTGTCCTCAGGTTATCCCATGAAGTGTTAAGTAAGAAGGAATGAGTTGGTCAGGAAAACGATGTTTTCAATAAAGATGTTGTATTTTATGTCTTGAGTTTTCATGTAATGTTCCAAATCCACAAATAAACTAGAACTCTCAATCTTCTAGGTTTTATTAAGTTCATGTTTATGTAATAAATCATGTTTAAGTGTGTAATAAAGATCAAATTTGTTATAACCACTTTTGAATAGGAATCAAGACCCATATAATTGCTTTAATTTCTATTAAAAAAATTTATTTATCATCTCAGTACTAGATGATCATATTTTAGTTTGTAGTAAAAAATATGACTTCCCTTCGTTGGAAAATTTTGTGGGATTTATGTAGAGAATTAAAATACTTTCCTAATATGACATAATATTTAACTAGATGGGGAATAACAATATTTGAATGATTCCCATTACCAAAAAATTCAATTGAAAAAGAAACAGACATAGACTCTATCATCATATTGTCATAGATTTTCACTTCTAATTTAATATCTAACACTTTTGAATATAAAAAAAAATCCATATGACAATTCCAAATTCAAATGAATTCATATAACTAATATCAAATATTGAAATTATATATATTTGATCATAAAAATTACATCCTCAATTTTATCATTATATATCCAATACCATACTAAAAATAAAATGGATTGTGTGACCATCAATAATACTTAATCAAAGTGGACAATACTGGAAATTTATTCATATTATTTCTAAATCCTTAATCATACATTTTAATCTATTAAACCATATCATAATCTTAGGGCATTCATTTTATCATCTAATAAAATTCATCATGATGGTTTATAATGTATTTTTGAATTTATAAATTATATCCCATTGTATTTTTAATCTAGGTTTATTGAAATTTTGGGTCTTGTGAACTAGGTCCTAATCAAGTAAAGTCCCAATTCACCCTTTTAAGTGTAATTACCCCTATGTACAATTGTTCCAGACTAAAATACTTGTGTAGTATCTATATAGGGATATAATTTTTTTTAAACCACTTTCTATATAATTCATAAAAATTCTGAGATATGTTCTTATACGTAGACATATCCTTGTGGTTATCACTGAAAATTCCTAATCATAGTTTATAAAGGATAACTAGACCACACCTACGATACCAACTATAATGTCCCAGAATTTTAATACATAAATATTATATCTTTTTAGTTCAATATTTAATATATCTCAAAAATACACACCCTAGTTCTGTAATGGTTTCGTGTTTCTGGAGGCTAGATACACAATCATCTTATATTGTGAATGATCATTAACATATCCCCTAAAGATCAAACCATATAGTATAATTCATAAAAATACAATAAAAACCCTTTCTTCATTACCAGAGGAATTAAAACATATGAAATGGTGAGATCATATTCTTAGTTCGGGTAAAAATTGGAGATATCAACATACAATGAGATTAAGGGTATGATGACATCAGAATAATATTTGAAAAGAATACACTACAAATCATGGATCAAAAACATGATTCATGGAAAAATTCATGGTACTTCATAAGACAAAAATCATAATGGAATAATAGAACATAATTTGTGAGAATATAACATTGCATATGATATATATTTGGGTCATCCACATAATTATAGAACAACATATATAAAATCAACCCAGAAAGACATTCATAACATGTTTGGCTTAGCTAACCAATAGTATAAATGATACTATAGCTTTTTTTGTTTTGGGCTTGGGATAACATCACATGTATGATCTTCTTTTAAATCTAGGATAACATTTCATATACCCTCTTGTTTTGGGATTGGGATAAACTCTTGAATTCCCATTGATAAAATATAATATAAAAAATTACCCAAGGAATTTGAGGGATATATAGGTCCCACCCATCAAATAGTCCCCAGATTTTTCTTCCAAAAGATCATAAAATGCTCATAATATCATTTAATTTAAAAAAGGAAAAATATTGCATAAACACATCATTATAGTATAACCCATTAGAAAGAAAAGGGTTTCATAAACAAATAATAATTATAATCATAAGCATAAACCATTCATAAAATAATATGTATAGTAAAATAGGATCATATCCATATTAAAACATAATAAAAACTAATTTTTTTGTCCTTGATGAATATAAATTCCATAAAAATATCATTAAAACAATTTTTAGAAAAATAACTTTTCCATTTTGAACCCACTTATTTAAAATCTAAAATTCCTCGTATATTAAAAAATAAATTTTCCTAGAAAATAAACATGGGAACATTTATTATAATCAATAAAACAATATGTAATCATGATCATAGAAAATAAAATTTTTTTGTACATGTTAAAAGAATATTATTTTTATATTTTTGGTAAAATATCAAAAGTAACTTGTTCAAAAATAACAAGGTGATTCAATTTATACCATATTTTTAAATTAAGACATGATGAAAAAAATATTTTAAAATTAATTTCAGAATAGAAAAATTATTCATCAGAACATTTTTAAATATATGTATATGTAAGTGAAAATATTATTTATAGAAGATAGAAATATTTTTATTTTTTCGTAAAGTCATTCTTTCGGTCACTTTAGTTCATAAAGAGAGGAGAATGAAAGAAAAAATGTATTGTATAGAAATAAAAAGAGGGGAAGAAATCTAATGAAATTATTTGGAGTTAGATAATATGATTTCATCATTAGAAACATAATCATGACCAAACTAGAAAATAATGGGATTGAAAAACAAAACATTTACCCCTATCGTGAATTTTGAATTGTAAGACCAATTATAATATAAGGTTAAATGAAACATAAAATAACTTGATGATAAATATATTTACTTTATAATTAGAAAAGGGGTTGTATAAACACCTCATAAAATAATATAGGTAAAAACATAGCATATGTATCAATGTAGACAAATTGAAATAATAATATCTTATATAAACTCTTGACTTTCTTTGTTTACTTTCACACATCATCTTCATTGAAAAAGCTCCTCAAGTTAGAAAAAAATCTTTATTGGGGGGTTTAATAAAACAAATAAGGACAATATTATATGGGGAGGGATTTCAGAAAAATATTTGGATTGGTCTTGGCCAAATCAATAATCTTTGGAAGTATGAATAGGATTTGAAAGTAGGTGACATTTTATAAGTAGGGGGAGGACATAGTTGGTATTTTAGAAAATAAAAATTTATTCCAACATTTTAAACACGAGAAAAGGCTCCAAAATGAGTCATACCAAAACATTATATGATTTATGTTTAAAATTTTTTCATATAATATGAATTGTTTAAGTTTTTAACTTATTTTATCAATTATATTTTCAATTTATCCCATAATAAACCCGTTTTAACATTAACTATAGTAATTAATTTTAATTATTTTTACTAGTCATTATGAAAAAAATTATTTGAAATTATTATATAATATTAATTATTTCAATTCCAAATATGTAAAAAATGTAAAACTCCAACCATAAATGTTGTATTATTTAATTTAAAATTAAACCCGCTAACGTGACACAAAAGTGGTTATCCAAAGAGAAAATCTTCGTATGTATAAAATGTTTTAATAAAAAAATTAAATCTTAAATTTAATATTGTAAAGACCCGTAAATTTCAAGGAAATTTTTTTTTCTTAATTTTCATTGGAATTTTACAAGAATGTAGTTTCTGACGGCACCTGATTCTGAGGCCCGGTGTGCCCGGAATCATGTTTCGAAGTTTGGCTCGGGTACGTTCAGTGAACGGACGAGCGGGTTTTTCTAACTTTTGAACCGGTGCCCGGAATCGAATTCTGAGGGCACCGATGAAATTGCAGTGCCGGTATTTGCTTATAAACGCCTCTTCTGGTGTTGCGTTCGCTCGGTTGTGGTTTTTAATTTTTGGGTTTTAAGTTATGAAATAAAATAAAGTTGTGTGACAATTTTATTTCACTTAAAGCCGCTTAAAGACCAATTTAAGCTGCTTAAGCTCAGTTGAAACGGATAGGGTGAAATCCAAAATATCCTATCCACTTGATAGGATATTTGTGAGGTGGGGCTCGCACGAGCCCCACCGTTTCTTTTCCCCTAAGTAACGCACCCGCAAAAACCCGTTTTTATAAAAGTCAACTGAAGCGTTTTCTTAAATTCTTAACGCACCAATTAATTGGGTGGTTAACTTCGTTAAATTAATTCTATGAATTAATTTAATCCTTTCTTAACCTATTACAATCCGTTGGCATAATAATAAAATAAGACCAACGCACGACTTCTTGAGGATTGCTCGTTGAGAGGTTTTTGACAGAATTTTGTGCCTTCGTCCTCCTTCACGAAGAACGCGAAGAATGCGAAGAACGCTGTCACCCTCGGAGATTGATGACGCTTCATCCGAGACGTTCTTCACCGCCATGATCTCCGATCACCAACTGCTTGAGGTAGGAGATTTTGGGTTTCTTTAAAATCTTCTTTGTGGTTTATAACAACGCATGGATTTAATCGATATAATTAAATCTGTTGTTTCTTGGTCCTCGGAGTTCGTCGACGCAGCACCGGATACCGTGACGATGTAACGGTCCCCTCCTTCCGCGATGATCAATTCCGCGAAGAACGCGTGTGTGACGACTTGACAAGGTAGGGTTTTTTTGGGAATGATTTTACTCCATGGATGTTTCCGTTCAAAATAAAGAACCCAGTTTCATAAAAACAATTTTAATTTATTGAAATGTTTATTTGTTATGTTTTATATGTATTGATTATTTCTCCCGACTATTATCATCTAACACGGAGGGTGCGGGCCAAACAAACATGGCCCGACAACCCTCCGCAGTTCTTCCTTGATGTGCGGATTTGGCGGGCGATGATGGAACGTGCCACAGAGACAATTTGATGTTTCTGCAATATAGAACGGGACCCGGGAGGAGCAGCGGTGCAGACGGAATTGGAATCGGACCACCGAAGCAACTCCAGGGGCCCGCAGAAGCCACCGGCGGCACGGGTCGCCGGCGCGGCGGTGCCAGCGGACCCGCGGCCTTGCGGGTCCGGCGCACACAGGAAGCGGCTTTGCCGCGTCCATTGACCAGGGCGGCCCCCCGCGGGGGTCGTGGTGTTGTCACGTGGGGGTAGCGCGCCTCCCGCGTTGCTCGGCCGTGCGGCCGAGCCGAGCCGTGCCGGACCGAGTCCTTCCTGGTTGGACCCGGGTCGGGTCGGCCCGGTTCGGCCGACCCAGGGGGGGTCGGCCCGGGCCCAGATCCCCCGTTTCCGGACCTTTTCTGTCTTTTGCCTGTAACTTGAGCTACGTGCCTCCAATCGACGCATCGTCAGTGGAAATGCGATCCTTGGATTGAGATGGTCGTTGCAGTATATTGCACTCAAGGTTTCAGAATACTTTGGTTTCGGCCGGGTTTGTTCATACATGAAACCAATCGGGCCCTCGTAGCGGAAACGCTCATATCTTGAGTTCCGGATGTCCGATTGACGCACCGTTGACTTTGATGGAATCCTCTAAGTTAGACGGATCTTTTGGCTCACTCCGCCCGAGGTTTGGATGCGGGTGGAGTACGGTCGGGTTGGTTTTGCCTTAAAAACCAACCGGGCCCCTGAGACGAAAAAAGCCAATAACTCTCAGATCGGGCGTCCGATTGTCGCGCCATCTGTTGCGTTGAGTTCCTGTGGACGATACGGAACTTTTGGATACATCAACTTCGGACTATGTGTCAGTTGATGTATCAGTCTCTCGGCTCGTGGAGCGGACCCTCCCGAACGAGCTTGCTGTGTGCGGGAACCCTAGTGCTGGCTGCGACTTCGACGATGACGACTGTGTAGATGTCCTCAGTGGACTGCGACGACGACTGTGCAGAGATCCTCAGTGGACTATGATGACTACTGCACTCAGCGATCCTACATGGATCAGTGCTACAGATCCTGTGTGGATCTGATCTTGTGTGGGTCAGCGCTCAGTGGTTCTATGTGAGCCAGCGCCTACAGGTCCTGTGTGGGCCCGATCCTGTGTGGGTCTTTGCGGGGGTTAGTTACCTATTGATCATGTGTGGGTCTGATCCTGTGTGGGTCATTGCGGGGGTTAGTACCTATCGATCCTTTGTGGGTCCGACGACTTAGATGGATCAGTGATCATCTTTATCGTCATACGAAGAAGTATACCTGTGTGAGCTGAATCCTGTGTTACTCTCCTTTGTGGATTGTGTTGAGCTATCGTGTGTGGATTTACTGTTTACTCTCCTTTGTGGATTGTGTTGAGCTATCCTATGTGGATTACTATTTACTCTCCTTTGTGGATTGTGTTGGGCTCGGGTGTTGGAGCCGAACCGGAATTGATGACTTAGGTATATGTATGGGCATATACCTAAGCAGTGTCGGATGTTACTTCATGATTGTATCTTTCCTTTGTGGTTTACCCTTTGTGGATTTCGGGAGACCTTAGGGGGTCTCGGTGTCCCTACTGAGTAGCTTATACTCACCCATGCACGGGCTTTGCCCGCACTTCATTGTGTTGGTTGCAGACGACGGAAAGCACTAATCATGGTCGAGGTTTGCGGAGCAGGACGGTACCTGGAGGTGGACCACTGGGCGGGGTGCACTCGGAGTAGACGACGGGACTGAGGATCTGTGGAGGCTATCTGTACCCACCCTTCAGGTGAGACTTTTAGAGGACGGCTCGACGCTTCGGCTTTTCTTTTCAGTTGTTGTTTTCCCCTTTTTAGATGTACTTTACAGTTGGGCTTGTATTTCCGTCCCCTTTTACTTTCAGCACAGCTTGTTAAATTTTTTACTTAGTGTTTACTTTTCCGCTTTTTTACTATGTGGTGCTTGTTTACTTTACAAAGGAAATTCATTTTCTTTTTCCGGGATTTACGCCTTGGTGCTAGTCGCCAGCCCATGGCCTATGGAAGGCGGGCTTGGGGTAGTCATGCACGGGCCCTGAGGACGGGTCGTGAAAAATTGGTATCAGAGGTGGTCGGTTCTACCGAAGACTCTGATCATTATTCTATGTGAATCAATAATTTTAAGCGTATTAAGTGTGGTTATCAGTCCAGGGAGCCCATTGTTGGTGCGGCGGCCGACGTATTCGTACACCAGGACCCTGACTTCTGATTTCCGACTTAATGCACGAAAACATTGATTGCATGTGTGTTTCAAGTTTTCTTTGTGATTACTTGTGTCAGCTCACCAGGTATACTGTTCTAACCGTGGCACACTTGTTTCCTTTTTAGGATGGCCCCACGATGACATCCAGCTAGGGTTTCCCAGAGTTGAGCGTGACGACAGCCCGCCGAGCGATGAGGCCTCGGTGCAGGGCCCTTTGACGGCAGAGGCGCCGACGGTACCTCTACCCACCGAGCCCCTGATGCTTCCAGCACCGACCGCTGATGATGCACGTCGCCTCGGAGATCTGCACGAGTTGCAGTGCCAGCGACCACCCAGTTTTCATGGGGAGACGGACTCCGAGGCAGCCGAGGACAGGCTGGAGGCGGTCGTACGAGTTTTCAGGCTAGTGAGGACACCGACAGACCTCATGGTGATCCTCGCGGCGAGCCTACTGCACGTAGCAGCGGGCCGATGGTGGAGCTTGATTCTCTAGTTGAACGACGAGGCATCTCTCCTCTGGACGGACTTTGAGAGCCTCTTCTGCTCAGAGTTCGTCCCGGCCACCCTCTGTGCGGTGCACATTCAGGAGATTCTTCAGTTGTGGCAGGGCAGCTTGACGATCGCCCAGTACGCGGCGAGGTTTACCGATCTTTCTCACTACTTGGAAGATATGGTATGGGACCCATTGTTCTGGGCCTAGACCTTTGATTAGGGTTTGAGACATGAGATCAGGGCATCGCTGATCTCCCTCAGCATTCCGACTCAGGCAGGAGTATTGGAGCGAGCGCTTCTGATCGAGAGCTTTCTTGCTGAGTCCTCATCAGCAGCAAGACCTACCGTGAGGCGGCACGTAGCAGAGACTTCTGCAGCAGGCAGTCGACGGATGAATCAGGGTTCCAGGCAGACCATACCCTCTCATAGACGACCTCAGGACACTGGCTCTGCAGTGCGGGCCAAACTGCGTGGAGCCAGTCTTTCGAGAGGCAGGCAGTGCTACGCATGCGGCGGGCAGGGCCACATGGCTCGTGACTTCCCGACCCACTGTGCCGAGGAGCAGCAAACGGTGGAGGGTCCACCCAGGTATAGGTAGAGGGTCGACGGTGGCGGTCCGCAGGGAGCAGGCGGACGAGGTAGAGGAGCTGTCCGGGCAGCAAGTGGTGGGCGACGCTTTGAGGCTCTACCACCACCACCACCAGGAGGCCCGCCCCGACCACCGGGAGCTGGCAGGCAGAGACAGGCACAAATTCAGGCAGTGGAGGCCTACGACCACGGCACGCCCGAGATGATTTGAGGTACTATCTGTGTCTATTCCACCCATTCTGCAGTTCTTATAGACACAAGAGCGAGTAACTCTTTCATATCCACTGCCCTTGTTCGGAGCTTGGATATTATGACAGAGCCGTTGGCTCGATCCTTATGGCTAGAGACCCCTATGGGAGAAGACTCGACGATTACGCACTAGTTTCGGAAGAGTGAGCTTACTCTAGCAGGCGAGAGCTTCGGCTGGGATCTTCTAGTAGCGGCGTCGAGGCCTTACGACATCATCTTGGGCATGGATTGGTTATCCACAGTCCATGCTCCGATTGACTGTATTAGGCGCATGGTTCGATGTGTGCGCACCGATGGGAGCAGGTTCACCATCACCGGTGAGAAGGGATCCTTTGCAGCACAAGAGGGACTCTCATAGAGGAGGGGATATCCCATCACTCATCAGTTGGCTAGTATCATCCTAGGAGCAGTGGACGTGCGGAGCCCTAGTTTTCCTGAAGTGGTGGATTAGTATGCGGGCGTCTTTCCTGACGACGTTCCAGGACTACCTCCTCGCAGAGAGGTAGACTTTTATATTGATATGTACCCCGGTACAACCCCGATATCCACTCTAGGGTATCGGATGGCCCCTGCTGATCTTCGAGAGCTACGGGTACAGTTGGAGGACTTGTAGGGCAAGGGGTTCATCCGACCCAGTGTTTCACCTTGGCCTTCCCCGATATTGTTCGCCAAGAAGGAAGACGGGAGCTTGCGACTTTGTGTTGACTATCGTCGTCTGAACCAGGTGACAGTGAGGAACAAGTATCCGCTACCGAGGATTGATGACCTCTTCGATCAGCTGAAGGGAGCTCGGTGGTTCTCAAAGATAGACCTCATATCAGGCTATCATCAGCTCAGAGTTTGAGACGATGACGTGCAGAAGACAACATTCAGGTGTCGGTATGGCCACTATGAGTTCTTGGTTATGCCTTTCGGTGTAACCAACGCTCCAGTAGTGTTCATGAGCCTCATTAATAGGATCTTCCAGCCATACCTTGATCGATTTGTCGTGGTCTTCATCGACGACATTTCCGTATACTCGACCACAGAGGAGGAGCACACCTACCACTTACGGGTTGTGCTAGACACACTCCGAGAGCACCAGCGTTATGGAAAGCTCTCGAAGTGCCGGTTATGGTTACGTGAGGTCTAATTCTTAGGGAACGTCATTTCTGAGGCGGGAGTTGCGGTGGATCTCGCGAAGATTGAAGCAGTGCTAGCATGGGATCCACCCAGGAGCGTGATGGAGGTGCGGAGTTTCTTGGGACTAGCTGGATACTATCAGAGATTTATGTCGGACATCTCCAGAGTTGCGGCACCACTCTCGGCTTTGAAGAAGAAGGGGAAACCCTTTTTGTGGTCATACAGATGTCAGCAGATCTTCTAGGAGCTGAGACAGAGATTCACCATCGCACCTATCTTGAGGTTGCCTGAGTAGGGAGTTGAATACGAAGTCTACTGCGATGCATCAGGGACCGGACTCGGATGTGTCCTGATG
This sequence comes from Viscum album, assembly GCA_963277665.1. Classification (NCBI taxonomy): domain Eukaryota; kingdom Viridiplantae; phylum Streptophyta; class Magnoliopsida; order Santalales; family Viscaceae; genus Viscum; species Viscum album. The sequence continues at coordinate 1,582,546,985 of OY728164.1, forward strand.
CAGGAGCGGTCCGTGATTGCCTATGGATCACGTCAGTTGAGGCCACATGAGCAGAACTATGCTACCCATGACCTGGAGTTAGCAGCAATGGTCTTCGCTCTGAAGACATGGCGGCACTATCTGATGGGCAAGTGCTTTACAGTCTTTTCTGACCACCAGAGTCTCAGGTACATCTTCTCGCAGAAGGATCTCAACCTGAGATAGCGGCGATGGCTCAAATTCCTCCATGACTATGACTTTGAGATAGTATATACTCTTGGGAAGGGGAACGTAGTGGTCAATGCTCTCAGTAGGAGGACGGGCATCCAGCTACTTGATGAGGCAACAGAGCAGCTAGCCGCCTTGCAGATATCCTTTGTGGATAGGGACGGAGCAGTATTCCTTCAGTCTCTCACAGTTTCCCCTCCACTACTACAGCGGTTCAGAGAGGCACAGCGTGGGGACGCTGACTGTGAGATGCGGCATGCACAGATATCCTCAGGATAGGCACCTGATGGTTTCTCCCTTGGAGCAGAGCATGACATCCTTTTCAGAGGACATACCTTGGTACCAGTATCTTTACGAGAGGAGGTGCTGAGAGAGTTTCACACTTCTCCTTTGGCAGTACATCTTGGAGTTGCGAAGATGTACCAGGACCTCAGACGATAGCACTGGTGGCCGGGCATGAAGAAGGTTGTGGCAGAGTTCGTTTCTCGATGCCTCACCTGCCAGCAGGTGAAGGCAGAGCATCAAGTACCAGCAGGCTTGGTACAGCCTTTGGAGGTCCTGGAGTGGAAGTGGGACGGGATATCTATGGACTTCATGACTAGACTTCCACCCACTTCCAGAGGTCACGACTCCATTTGGGTGATTGTTGACCGACTCACCAAATCGGCACACTTCTTACCCATCCGAGAGCAGGGCTCTGTGGAGAGCTTGGGAGTCTCTACGTTCAGGTGATTGTACGGATTCACGGTGTGCCATCGTCTATCATCTCTGATCGAGGCGCTCGATTTACTTCCCAGCTTTGGAAGGGGTTTCAGGAGGCATTCGGAACGCAGCTACGTCTGAGCACCGCCTTTCACCCTCAGACTGATGGTCATACGGAGAGGACCATTCAGACTCTCGAAGACATCTTTCGCGCATGTGTCCATGACTTTGGTCGTAGCTGGGAGGACCACCTGCCCTTGGTGGAGTTTTCATACAACAACAGCTACCACTCCACCATCGGGATGGCACCATACGAGGCGTTGTATGGCAGACCTTGCAGATCTCCTTTGTGCTGGACAGACCTTGGAGAGTCAGCATTAGTGGGACCAGAGATGGTCCGGGCCACGGCAGAGAAGGTCCAGGTCATCTAGGAGCGGATGAGGACAGCTCAGATCCGGTATAAGTCTTATGCTGACAGGAGGCGGAGGCCACTAGAGTTCAAGGATGGCGACCACGTCTTCTTGCGTGTCTCACCACGACGTGGATTATGAAGATTTGGCCGAGGAGGTAAGTTGTCACCACGCTTCATCGGACCCTTCCAGGTCCTCAGCAGGATTGGCGAGGTGGCTTATCGCCTGGCTCTACCACATTAGTTACACCGGGTGCACGACATCTTCCACGTATCTCGGCTTAGGAGGTACGTGCATGACCCGACGCATATCATTGACTATGGGGAGCTGGACGTTGATGATGGGGCGACATTTGCGGAGGTCCCAGTAGAGATCGAGGATCGATAGGAGCGGGTCCTACATGGACGATCTATTCCTCTAGTGTGCATCAGATGGCAGCATGGGAACCTCTAGGAGAGCACTTGGGAGCGGGAGGCTCAGATGCGTGCCCAGTACCCACATTTGTTTCCCTAGATTATGATGTATCTTTATAGGGATGTAAAGCCCTGAGGTGGGAGTAATGTAAAGACCTGTAAATTTCAAGGAATTTTTTTTTTCTTAATTTTCTTTGGAATTTTACATGAACGCAGTTTCTGACGGCACATGATTCCGAGGCCCGGTGTTCCCAGAATCATGTTTCGAAATTTGGCTCGGGTATGTTCAGTGAACGGATGAGCGGGTTTTTCTAACTTTTGAACCGGTGCTTGAAATTGAATTCTGAGGGCACCGATGAAATCGCAACGCTGGTACTTGCTTAGAAACGCCTTTTTCATAGTTGTGTTTGCTCGGTTGTGGTTTTTAATTTTTGGGTTTTAAGTTATGAAATAAAATAAAGTTGTGCGACAATTTTATTTCACTTAAATCTCCTTAAAGACCACATTAAGCTACTTAAGATCAGTTGAAACGGATAGGGTGAAATCCAAAATTACTTATCCACATGATAGGATATTTGTGAGGTGGGGCCCGCACGAGCCCCACCGTTTCATTTCCCCTAACTAACGCACCTGCGAAAACCCATTTTTATAAAAGTCAACTGACGCGTTTTCTTAAATTCTTAATGCACCAATTAATTGGGTGGTTAACTTCGTTAAATTAATTATATGAATTAATTTAATCGTTTCTTAAACTATTAAAATCCATTGGTGTAATAATAAAATAAGACCAATGCACGACTTCTTGAGGATTTCTTGTTGAGAGGTTTTTGATAGAATTTTGTGCCTACGTCCACCTTCACGAAGAACACGAAGAATGCGAAGAACTTGAAGAACACCGTCACCCTCGGAGATTGACGACGCTTCATCTGAGACGTTCTTCCCCGCCACGATCTCCGATCACAAACTTCTTGATGTAGGAGATTTTAGGTTTCTTTTAAATCTTCTTTGTGGTTTATAACAATGCATGGATTTAATCGATATAATTAAATCTGTTGTTTCTTGGTCCTCGGAGTTCATCGACGCAACGCCGGATACCGCGACGACGAAACGGTCCCCTCCTTCCGCGACGATCAATTCCGCAAAGAACGCGCATGCGACGACTAGACGAGGTAGGGGTTTTTTTGGGGAATGATTTTACTCCATGGATGTTTCCGTTCAAAACAAAGAACCTGGTTTCATAAAAACAATTTTAATTTATTAAAATTGTTATTTGTTATGTTTTCTATGTATTGATTATTTCTCCCGACTGTTATCATCTAACGTGGAGGGTGCGGGCCAAACAAACATGGCCCGACAACCCTCCGCAGTTCTTCGTTGATGTGCGGATTTGGCGGGAGATGATGGAATGTGCTGCAGAGACGATTTGATGTTTCCGTAGTAAAGAACGGGACCCGGGAGGAGTAGCGGCGCAGACAGAATTGGAATCGGACCACCGGAGCAACTCCGGCGGCCCGCGAAAGCAACTGGAAGTACGGCGGCGCCAGCGGTCGAAGGCGGCTGCGCCAGCGGACCCGCGGCCGTGTGGGTCCGGCCCACACGGGATGCAGCTTTGCCATGTCCGTTGACCAGGGCGGCCCCCCGCGGGGGCCGCAGTGTTGTCACGCGGGGGCAGCGCGCCCCCCGCGTTGCGCGGCCGCTCGGCCGAACCGAGTTGGGCCGGCCGGCTGGGCCAGGCCGCGCCCAGGCCGGGCTGGACCGGGTCCATCCGGGTCGGACCCGGGTCGGGTCGACCCGGTTCGGCTGACCCAGGGGGGTCGGGCCGGGTTGGCCCGAGCCCAGACCCCCCGTTTCCGGACCTTTTCGGTCTTTTGCCCGTAACATGAGCTACGGGCCTCCGATTGACGCGCCGTTAGTGGAAAAAAGATCCTTGGATTGAGACGGTTGTTTCGGTATATTTCACTCAAGGTTTCGGAATACTTTGGGTTCGGCTGGTTTGGTTCATACAGGAAACCAACCGGGCCCTCAGAGCAGAAACGCTCAAATCTTGAGTTCCGGATGTCCGATTGGCATGTCGTCGACTTTGATGGAATCCTCTAAGTGAGATGGATCTTTTGGATCACTCCACCCGAGGTTTGGTCACGGGTGGAGTATGTTCGGGTTGGTTTTTCCTTAAAAACCAACAGGGCACCTGGGACGATAAAGCCAATAACTCTCAGATCGGGCGTCTGATTGACGCGCCATCTATTGTGTTGAGTTCCTGTGGATGATACAGAACTTTTGGATACATCAACTTCGGACTATGTGTCAGTTGATGTATCAGCCTCTCGGCTCGTGGAGCGGACCCTCCCGAATGAGCTTGATGTGTGCCAGAACCCTAGTGTTGGCTGCTACTTCAACGACGACGACTGTGCAGAGGTCCTCAGCGGACTGCGACGACGACTGTGCAGAGATCCTCAGTGGACTACGACGACTACTGCACTCTGTGATCCTACATGGATCAGTGCTATAGATCCTGTGTGGATCCGATCCTGTGTGGGTTAGCACTCAGCGGTTCTGTGTGAGCCAGCGCCTACAGGTCCTATGTGGGCCCGATCCTGTGTGGGTCTTTGCGGGGGTTAGTTACCTATTGATCCTGTGTGGGTCTGATCCTGTGTGGGTCATTGCGGGGGTTAGTACCTATCGATCCTTTGTGGGTCCGATGAATTAGATGGATCAGTGATCATCTTTATCGTCATACGAAAAAGTATACCTGTGTGTGTTGAATCCTGTGTTACTCTCCTTTGTGGATTGTGTTGAGCTATCCTGTGTGGATTTACTGTTTACTCTCCCTTGTGGATTGCGTTGAGCTATCCTATGTGGATTACTTTTTCTCTCCTTCGTGGATTGTGTTGTGTTATCCTGTGTGGGTTTGCGTTTTGCTTTCCTGTGTGGACTGGGTTGTGCTTGGGCTCGGGTGTTGGAGACGAATGGGAATTGATGACTTTGGTATATGTATGGGAATATACCTGAGCAGTGTCAGATGTTACTTCGTGAATGTATCTTTCCTTTGTGATTTATCCTTTGTGGATTTCAAGAGACCTTCGGGGGTCTTGGGGTCCCTACTGAGTAGCTTATACTCACCCCTGCACGGGCTATGCCCGCACTTCGTTGTGTTGGTTGCAGATGACAGACAGCGCATATCGTGGTCGAGGTTTGCGGAGCAGGACGGTACCTGGAGGTGGACCACTGGGCGGGGTGTACTCGGAGCGGACGACGGGACCGAGGAGCTGTGGAGGCTATCTATACCCACCCTTCAGGTGAGACTTCCAGAGGACGGCTCGACGCTACGGCTTTTCTTTTCAGTTGTTGTTTTCCCCTTTTTAGTTGTACTTTACAGTTGGACTTGTATTTCAGGCCCCTTTTACTTTCAGCACAGCTTGTTACAGTTTTTACTTAGTGTTTACCTTTCCGCTTGTTTACTCTGTGGTGCTTGTTTACTTTACAAAGGCAATGCCTTCCCTTTTTCCAGGATTTACGCCTTGGTACTAGTCGCCAGCCCCTGGCCTATGGAAGGCGGGCTTGGGGTAGTCACAACACGGGCCCCGAGAACGGGTTGTGACAAATATAATGACCTGAATTAGATTAATTATTACAAAATTGAACTAATGTTACATTAAATTCATTTTAAAACAAAATTGATCTTTATACATGATTTCAAAAAAAGTTAGTTTTCAATAAAAAGAATTACATTTTAATATTCCTAAAAAAATACAACTTTAACTAAAAATCCATAAATTCAACATAAGATAATTTTTATATGTTGATTCCACAAAATATGTTCATTTATTCAAATATAATTTATAAAATTTTCCAAAATAATTTTGATTATTTGTTCATATATAGAAATGAGAATAATTTAATTATAAAAATGTATTTTCGAAGCATCTAAAAAATTTACGAAAAAAATTAGCACTAATTTTTAAATATATTTTATTTATTTAAAACCATTATACTTAATTATCAAAATTTGGATATTCTTATCCATATATACAGGTTTAGTGGATAGGTTATAATTTTCAGGTTTATATAATAATATTAATAGTATATTCCAGTTCACTTAAACATTGTGTTGCATATAATGAAACATATTGAAAAATTAAATTTATTTGGAAAAAAATATTTCATGAAATCCCATTATGCTACAATAATTTCATTTTATATACATGTAATGTCTTGACTTGGATTCCACGCACCAGTGCCCTGAGCCTATCAATCACATGATCTTAAGCGCACCTACCTGTATGCTAGAGGATACTAACTAGTAATGAGGATCTAATATCAATCATGGGGAGACTATACCCTCATTGTCATATTAAAACACCTTCATAAGTAAATAAACAATACAAAAATGACATATATTTAAAACCAGAACAATACTAGTATCACAAAATGACCAAAAATAGAAATAAAATATCAAAACTAATAGTAGATATGACATGCTAAACTACGTTCCAAGTGAAAAATTGAAACTCCAAAGTGAATACACAAAAAAATCCCTATGAGGGCCCCAACCACATTTGGTTCCCTCTTCCATTATCCATCCCTACTCATCCATATAACACAAGGATTTTCTCATTTTCTTGTCCTGAAATCATGAAATAAATTTCAGAATTTATCAGGCATCTTGAGTAGGGTGTGAGTGTAACTTTGTAGGCCAGCACCAATGGTGTCTAAAACAATATCCATTTAATAATAGATCATTTAGTTTTACAAATAAATAATTATAATTAATATGTAAATAGGTATAACTTTATTAATTACTATTTATGTAACCATATAGACCCATGGGTTCCCATGGACACCTGTATCTCAATACATACATCGTCCCATGCTGGAGTCTGAACTATTCTGAAGGGATATCCTAAATCAGAGATCCATTGTTACCATTCATTAATTCATACTTAAATAACCATATTACCATTAATATTTTATACTTTAATTACCATGCTACCATCTGTAATTTTACTATTGAATGATCATGTTACCATTCATAATTTCACAATTGAATGACCAAATTACAATTTATAATTTCACAATTTAATATCCATGTTACCATTCATAATTTCACTATTGAATTAACAGTAAACCATTCATAATTTCACAATTGAATGACCATGTTACCATTCATAATTTCTAATACATGACTAAATTTCCATGTTACCATTCACCAACACATAATTAATTCAAAAATTAGTTATCCATATAAATTATTTACTAATTCAATAATTATTTAATCATATAATTTATGTTAACTAATTTTCCAATTAATTAAGCACATCAATATCATTAATTAATTCATAAATTAATTTCTAAAAAACCATCAATTCAATATCCCATAATTAATTCTAGAGTTAATTTCACAATATTTCATAACTAAATCTATAATTAATTATTCAATTCACTAATCTCAATATCTCTAAATTAATTCTATAATTAATTATTCAAATAAACAATCTCAATACATCAGAATTAATTCCATAATTAAATATTAAAATAAAAAATATCTGTATCTAATAATTAATTCTATAATTAATAATCTCAAATAATCTATCCCAATATCTCATAATTAATTAAATATTTATTTATCTAAATCATTAATCCAAAAATCTCAAATTTCAAATCTCCTAAATTAATTAATTAACAAAATTAATTAATTAAATCAAGAAATCAATTTATAATAATATAATGAAAATTATAAAATTATATAAACATAATTTAAATCAAGACATTTTTATTTGAATTATAGATCACTTAACTCAATTTGTTTACAAATGATCACCCAACACTGATCCCCAATTTGAATGGAATAAAGACAGAGCATGAGATCCAAATCTAAAACCCAAATCAAAGGATAAAAAAATCATGAACCCTTAATTTTAGATCTAGATCCATGATACCGATATATATATCCAAAAATATATCTTCATCTAACCAAAAAATAGGGAATAAAAACCATCAATGGATAAAATAAGAACATGAAAGAGAAAGGAAACTACACAAGATGAGATCCTCTTACCGGTCGGGTTGCAGACCATCAATATAGGTTTAGAATCATGAAAAATAAATATTAGATTTGATTGTAATTTGTTTGGATGGAATGAAAATATATAATTAAATGTTAGGTTCGAATGGGGCTCAATTTGGCTTTAAAATGGGTGCTTCGGAAATTTTAAAATAATATCTTAGTTGATTTAAAAAACATGTGCACTGATTTCGTGGTAGAGGGGGACCATTTTCTATAATCATGTATCTTAACCATGAACCTCCTCTAATGGGGTACATGGTTTCTCCTTTTAGGGTGTACGGTTTGATAAACTATGTGCTAGCTACGAAAACACCCTCAGTCCAGGGTTTTATGATTTTCTGAGTCGGGGTTCACAGTTAAGGAAAACCATGCCCCAACTGTGCACTACCCTCTTTATTTATTTTTTCTCAAATTCTTTACCCAAACTCACCCCAAAGTAAAACCCAAGACAAAAAGTACTCAACACAAGGTAAACGAGATCATGTTAATTAACCTGAGACACCCACAAAAAGGTTGGGGTTTTACAATCTACCCACCTTATAATACCTCATCCTCAAGATGTAATTCCAAGAATATCTATGATTACGAGTCAAAAATATTGTTCCATTGTTCCATCATATCATCATCTCTCTCCAAATTTACCTCTAGAACATGGACATTCTTCCACAATACATGATCTATTGGCATGGTCTTTCCCTACAACACTTTATCACTAGAATCTAACATATATATCAAATTATCCTCAAAGGAAGAATCTATCTCAATCTCACCATATTCCACATCGATCACATGAGAAGGTTTATGGTGATACTGTCGAAATTGTGACACATGGAAAACATCATGTATAGCACTATATCTCTATGAAAGAGATACATGGAATTACACCAGCACGATTCTATCCACAACCTAAAATGGTCTAACAAACCTGTGTGCTAGCATTCCCTATCTCCATATCCAATGATGACCCAATCTAGGGGACATCTAAAGGAATACATGACCACCCTCGATAAACTCTAGGGGTAATCAAAATATGTAATCATACAACTACTGCAAACTATGATCTATAACCGTATTCTTTTGAATAGGTTCAACCTACTCCTATGTATCATGTATGAGACTCAGTCCCAACAACTCTGACTCACCAGCCTCTATCCAGGATGTATGTGATTTTGATGGCCTACCATAAAGATCCTCATATGGTTCCATATAAATAATTTTTCGATAAAACATTATATAGGAAAACTACACTAAATCTAGGTGCTTATCCCAAGATCCAATGAAGTCTATAATACATAATCGTATCATATCCTCAAGCACCTGTATAGTATGCTCTGATTGACCATTTGTTTGTGGGTGGAAAGTTGTACTCAACAAAATATGTATACAAAGTTCCTTATATAAACTATTCAAGAAGCTTGAAGTAAAATACAATTCTTGATCTAAAAGAATAGTCCATGGAAACCAATATAAATATACTATCACTCAAACATATTGTTCTCCCAACACCTCCACTAATAATTTTTTTTGTATAGGAAATAAATGTTTTACCTTCATCATCTAATCCATAATCACCTAGAAAGAAAAATTCATATGACACAACCTTATAAGACCCACCAAATATTCCATGGTAACATCATTCCACTTCAACTTTGTAATGGTAAACATCTACAATAAACCACCAGGACATTGATGCTCATCCTTCACCTTCTGATAGGTATAACATCATTTCATGAACCCTCCTATCTCATTTTTCATTCTTTGACACCAAAACTATCTATGTAGTTCACGATACATTTTTTTCACAACTAGATGTGCCACCCATTTCGAGGCACGAAGATATCACATTCTCTCATTATGCATTATAAATGGTTTAATAACCCAATTCTTGAGATATATGTTCTCATCCACATCTATGGTCTAATCAAAAGTGGAATCTACTAATTTCCTTGTTCTGGATGCCACTCAAAAGTTCCCCATACTTAGTTGGCCTCATGGACATAAGCATATTTCCCCAAGCACTAGAAACTACTAACAAGAATAGAGTGACTAGCTATGAATGTGGGGAAACTATGCCATCATTGGAAGAGTGTAACATAGAAAAAATAATAACAATATAATAGAGGAATTTGTAATATCATGAAACTTAAATAAACAGTGGAAGACATATAATATAAATAACCAGATTTCATTGAATTCAAAGGATGATCATGCATGTAACACGTTCTATAAAAACTGCCAAAATAGTTCACGTTGTAGTAATACATAATAAAAGTACAAAAAGTAGAAAATAGAAAATAGAAACTCAGAATCATCACAAGCCTTAGCTTGGAACCATGCTCTCCATCTCTTAACATCAAATCAATTACATATAAAAGGGTTCTTACCCTTATCGACACATGTGACAATATAATCTGTTTGGGATGAAAACATGATCGAAACAGGGTGTGAGACTAAATCTCCATAGGCAACCACCAAAGATCTGAACCAGTCTGCCAGTCAATATATATAATAAAAAGTGTGAAATAATGAAAGCAGTAATCTTGGAAGTACTCAAAAGTAAATAGTCCTACAAGCACTGGTTTTCAATTACACTCATTTCATGTTCACTAATTAATTCAATTACATTAAATTATATAAGTCTCAGGATCTATCCTATATTCGGAAACCCCCATGTAAAATAAAGCACAACAAATACCACATATTTAAATCTAAACAAGTAAGTGAAGACTGAATACAAGATTTCAATTTGGCTTGGAAGACATGTCATAAGTCATTTCATTTAAATATTCAATTTACAACATGAGACATTCTATGGAATTCCTCAATTGGAACTCAAGTATCACTCTAGGTGAATGTCAATATGTATCCTGCAATCCCATCCTGATGAACCTCTTTGGAAACCCAGTATCACTCTAGGTCCAATCCTACCAATATCCTACAATCTCATCCCGGTGAACCTCCTGAGAATCCCAGTATCTTCCTAGGTGTGGTATAATTACATGTCATCTAATCTTGTTATTGGAATTCCAATAAGGAATCCCCAGGTATAACTCATGACATTTTACAAATCTAACAGAGTTCTTCCATGGCATCCATCAATGATCCATTTTCTCACTCAGCAAAATAAAAAAACATTCTATGAGCTCAATCGCTACACTCATGGCTCACTCACGGCTCGAACATAATAGCCTTACCAGCCTCATAAGGCATGGACTTTCTATCCCTCACATGGGTAAAATTCACAATAATAAACACATGTAATTTAAACAATTACAGGGCTTTAACAATAATAATCTCACGTGGGAAATTCATATAACATGTAACACAAGTAAATTACACTATTACATAGTTTAAACACTAGTAACTCACATGGGAACAATTCCTAACAAGCCTATTATGTAATCAAAACCCCTAAAAGGCCTTAGAAAAACCTAACTCACGTGGCCAGGTTCAAAATTGGAGCAAAAACCTCCAATCATTCTTAAACAAGCATAGGCATAACATGGGGAAAAGGGTAGAATCACTAATCCCATACCCTTAGTCAAAACAATTACAATTTAACACAATTTTATTTACATTTAATATCAAGTATTTTGAACCAACCCAAAAAATGGAATCGAAGTCATAAACATAGGCATCCCTGGCCAAATAGCCATAAATGGTCATCCAAAGAAAACACATCCATTGAGTGGCCCTTAATCAAGGAAAAAAACCTAAAACATGCTTTAAATAAAATAACCAATTACCTAAACAACAATAGGTAATAACAAAGGTTAATTATTAATCAATGAGACACCCAAAAATGTGTGTGCGACACATCTGCACATATAATCATCTTGAAATTTAATGAATGACACAAGACCACCTACCTCGTAGTATTATGACTCTCATCATCTAGTGTTGGCCTCTAATTCGACCTATAACGGTGTAGATATATAAAAAAATAATAAATTTTCCACCTTATATAACTAGATATAGAGATAAAATCATGATGAAAGGTTTAGGAGGAATCGAGGGATTACCAAATGGGATCCAATGCATCTGACGGAGATTGAATTAGAGTTCGGACGGAGATTGGGAGCTAGAACAAGATTCAATAATGTTATTTAATAGAACCCAATGTACCTTCTTTCTAGAAAAGAATAAATGAGGATGCTTACCATTTCAACATAATTTACAAAATACAAGGAATTTACTTTGAATAGAAACACCATGTATATTCCATCTTTGACCTCCTTTATCAGGCATCATTTACACTCCACAAAAAAAGGCATACTGACATCAATACACAGTGTGTACATGGATTACACGACTTGTAACCCTGAGTCACATTATGAAACAATCCTTCATTTAGTACTTAACCTATTTTTATCCAGTTTTCTTACACATAAACTAAAAACAAATATTTGTACCTTAGATGAAGAATCGGGTTCTTACAACTCCCCATATTCAAGGATTTTTCTCAAGGTCGAACACTTTGGATCCTCATATTGTATGTCCTTGATCCATTATAAAAGCTAAGACTCTACTAAAACTGATAAAAAGATTCATCTACTCCTAACTATCATGAACCACAACATGAATCTCATATAGCAAATTCATTATCATTTACTCACCACTAGACTTATGAATCGCGAGAGTCTGAGTTTTCATATTCAAAGCTTTATCCCCACTATTTCCCTTCCCAGGCATATATGTTATCTCAAAATCCAATGAATGCATATATGCAACCCATATCTACTGATGAAGATTAAAATATCATTGGGAGAAGACACACTTTATGTTCTTCTGATTCATATACACTAAAAACATCTCACCCAACAGATAGTTTTGTCATCACTTCAATTCTTAAAAAAATGATGCCAACTCAAGGCCATGTGTTGGGTAGTTCCATTCATGTGGCCTCAACTACCAAGAAACGTATGCCAGAACTAAATCTCCATACATCAAAAGTTCTCTAAGAACTATTCCATAAGTGTCACAATAAAATTTATAATCCTCTCCTAGTTCGGGTAAGATCAAGTTTGGTGTCTTTTTCAAGTTATTCTTTCGCTCTTGGAAAGCATTCTCACATTCCCTAGACCAATAAAACATTGTCCCCTTTTTGCTCAATCCTGAAATCAGTACTACCAAATAGGAAAATTCCTATATGAATCTTCAATAATGACCTTACAAACCCATAAATCTATGGATATCAAATATTTTCTTGGGATACTCTCAATAAACCAATTCATGAACCTTATATGGCTCTACCAACACATGTTTCTCTGAGAGGATATTGCTTATGAAGTGTACTTGGTCAATAAGAAACTGACACTCAGATAGCTTGTAATATAGAAAATGCCCTATCAGTGTACTCAGGATGATGTCAAGATGTTGGGTATGGTCATCATGAGTCTTGGAGTACACCAAGATTTCATCCACAAACACTACTACAAACTGATCCATGTATATATGAAATATCATTCTCATCAAGTCCATAAAAACTATTGGTTCATTCTTCAACTGAAACAGAATTATGATGATCATAAAAACACCATACCTAGTTTTTAATGTAGTACTTAGAAAATTTGATTTCTAAAATCTCCACTAATGATTCCAAGATTCAAGTCCATCTTTGAAAAGACACAATCTCCTCTCAACTGGTCAAGTAGACCATTGATATGCCGAAGAGCATACATGTTCTTCATTTTCATCCAGTTCAACTTCCGATAATTGACACATAAATTTATATTCCAATAAAACTTATTAGAAAACAACACTAGTGAAGTCCAAGGTGATGAACATGGATAGGTAAATACCATATTCTCTAATACGTCCAGTTGAGTCATAATCTCTTAAAGATGTGTCAGTAACATTCGGTACGATGGAAAAGAAACTGGCTTAGGACCCAGCATAAGATCAATAGTAAATTCCACATATCTCTTAGTTGGAAACCCTAATAAGTATTGTGAAATGAAATTATAAAACTGGTACACTATAGGTGGAAAAAATTCCTTCTTTACACCACCATCATCCAGAAATGGACTAGAAACATGGGATTGACTCTCACAGTTTCTATGTAATTGGACCCACTCAGCCTGTCTCGATAACTCATTCTTTATAGTTAATAGAATTTTCACCCTTCAGAGATGTAAAGGTCACTATCCTCTGGTAACAATCTACTTGGGGTTAGTATTCTACTATCCAATCCATACTCATAATTAGGCCAAATCCTGACATTTCAATGCTGTAAAGATCCCAGATAAATTGATACCCTCCAACCTTGAGAGAAAATACATTGCACAAACAGATTTCCCATGACCATATCCCCAAGGGTGTGTCTATCATCAACACCCTACCCACGAACTCTACTATAATACCCACACCATTAACAATTTTTGAATACATTAAGGAATGAGGGGACCTTGTTTCAAATAAGGCACTCACTAATGTAGAAGCAACAAGAATAGTACCTCTCACTATTGATAGCCCATCCTCTCTATCCAAAAGTGTAGACTATACCAAATTAAACTTTCCTACTCCTTTTACCTATGATACACTCTGAATCCCCTTAGCTGCACCACCCTACTATTACTAGTAATTTTTCCTTAAAGCTCTATTTCCACTATCTCGACCACAACATTTCGTACAACTCAAGCTTCCAGCCATATTTGGTGTAGAAGGTCCCCCTCCTACACTTTGATTTTTCCTAGTTACACCCTCACTGACCATCTATCATTGGGTCCTCTATAACTTCTGTATATGTCCTATATTTCCCCAAGATAGACACTCAACTATTTGTTAGAGAAAATATTTGTGATAGTATCCATTTCTACCGCATTGGTGGCATATAATCCGGACAATGTCTTGAGTGAATGACCCTCCCCCATTACCACTATTCATAATATTACCCTTACTAACACCCTCATAAATAAACTTCTTGGTCTCGGAATATGTACCTTTGGATCATCCAGTTGCAACAACATGTCCTGCACTAGAATTCTTCCTCAGGTTTCCCACTGTAATGGGATCCTAATCCACCACCTTAGAAAACTTCTTTAGACAAAAAAAATTAACTTGGGGCTTAATAACACATTTAAGTCTATCCTTTAATCGCCTAGACATAACTATAACATCCCAATCCAACATTGGAGTAAATAATTGAAGGTATGTAAAGTTTCTATCATAGTCTATCACATAAATACTCCCCTAATCCAACCTCATGAACTCAGTAGTTTTCTCCTGCTTTAGTGTCTCTAGGTATAAGTTCTCCAATAACTTTGCCAAGAAGTCCTTCCATAATGCACCATAAAAATTTCCATTTCATGCCTAAGCATCACACAAGCACTTAATTGATCCTCATAGAATATAATTATCAAACATGACCATCCTCTGAGCAGGATTCTCCAAATGGTCTAGTGTTATCTCAATGGACTCAATACATGACACAACTCCCACAAGTACACCCACTCCAGTGAAAGTTGGATGGTGCCACAACTAGAACTCACACGTCTAGTCAGTCATGCCCCTCACACACCACTCTAGGTGTCATTCCATGAATTTTGTGAAGCGATCAATGTTCCCTCATAATTTCTCCCATACATCCTCACCTGGCACTACCAGTGCCTCATGTTCCATTATTGGTAGATCATCTCCAATAATATCATCATTTCATCCTCTCAACAGGCATCATCATATAGGTATATCTCTATAATACTAAATTTATAGTTTTGGATACATAACATAGTTTAACAAATTTATTGGAAACAAAATAAGGAAAAATAATCCTTTTCCCCAAACCCCTCTATACGGTCAAAAAAAGTGTTAATACTAACCTTTACCATTTTACTCCTAGGTCATGGTTAATCAAATTCTATACTAATTTTCATTATTCAAAATTACTATTTTGGCACCCATTTATTCTCATATTACATAATTTTATAGTCTTTCTCAATTTCATGTTAGGGGCATTTTTCCGGTCAATTTCATAAACATGGAAAAAAATTCAATTTCAACAACTTACCCATAAACCATTTTGTTGTGCATTCCTAAAATGATGTTGTAAAAAATAATCTCAAGTTCTTATAATGATTAATGAAAACTCAAATCTAATTCCATACTATCCATTAGTCAAATCTCAACAAGTCATTGAAAAAATACTCACATCACACGATAATAGTGTCACCCAAGGTGAAATAATATTCATATGTAACAATAAATAGTAATAAAATACAATCCCACCCCTAGTAGTTGGGTTCTCCCCCTACATGGGTTAGCTACTCACATGAATGAGCACCTAACCAAGACCTCCCTCTTCCTAGTCTCCTTTCTACCAGTCCCAAATAGTAAGACAAAAGAATAAAAAAATAACACTCCATTAATACCACTTTGTAACATCCCAACCTGGGTGCCACATGTTGGTGCCTTAAGTCAGTCGGTCACATGACCTCAAGCACCCCACCCTGTATGCTAGAGGCTTCCAACTAGTAATGATGTTTTAATACTAATCATGGAGAGACTATACCATCTTTATTAGAGTAAAACACCTATATAAATAAATAAACAATAAAAAAAGTAACATATATTCACAACCATGAAAATAATTATATCATAAGATTACCAAAATTTGACATACAATATCAAAACTTGTAATATATATTCCATGTTAAAGTATGTACCATGTGTTAAAATGGAAATCAAAAGTAATGACACTCTCAACTCCTCAAGAGGGTCCCAACCCACTTTTGGTTCCCTCATCCATGCTCAATTCCAACTCAACTATATATCATAGAGCCTTTTCCCTTATCCTATCCTGGAACCATGAAATCTATTTGGGTTCTGATCAGGAAGCTCGAGTAGGGTGTGAGTCAACTCAGTAGGCCACCACCAATAGTTTCAAAAACAATATATAGTCTATAACAGTGTATGTAGCTGTGTAAATAAATAACTTAAATGAATAGGTAAATAGTTATAAAATTATTAATTAATCCTTATTTAACCACATAAAACCCTTGAGTTCAAATGGACACCCATATCTCAACACCTACTTCCGGATATTCTAGAGTCTGAACTATTCCCATGGGATATCATAACTCAAAGAACCTTTTTTACCATTCATTAATTAATACTTGAATTACCGTTTTACAATTCATATTTTAGACTTGAATGCCCATGTTATTATTTATAATTACACAATCAAATGATCATGTTACCATTCAAAATATCACAATATAATGACCATTTTATAATTAATACTTTCACAATCTAATGACCATATTACCATTAATAATTGAAAAATTGAATGAATATGTTTCCATTCATAATTTCAAAATTTAATGACTATGTTTTCATTTATAATTTCACAATTGAATGACCATGTTACCATTCATAATTTTTAATACCTGATTGAATGTCCTTGTTTCCATTCACAAACACATAATTAATTACAGAAATAAGTATCCACATAAATTTCATTATTAATTCAATAATTTGTTAATCATATAATTCCTATTAACTAATTTCCCAATTAATTAAACACACAAGACCCATTAATTAGTTCATCAATTGATTAATATACATCCACCAATTCAATATCCCATAATTAATTCCACAATTAATTACCTCAATTCTAAAATCTCAATAATTCAAAATTAGTTCCACAATTAAATATTCAAATCAACAATCTCAATATCTCATTGTTAATTCTGCAATTAATTATTCAAATCAACAATATCAATATCTTATATTTAATTGTAAAATAAAATATTGAAATAAAAAATCTCAGTATCTCATTATTAATTATATAATTAATTATCTCAAATCCTCTATCTCATTATCTCATAATTAATTCAACAATTAATTATCTAAATCTATAATTTCAAAATCCCAAATTTAACATCTCCTCAATTAATTAATTCACCAAATTAATTAATTCAATCAGGAATTAAATTTATAAAAATCTAATAGAAATTATACAGTTATATACATGTAATTTAAATCAATACATTTGGATTTGAATTATAGATCACCTACCTCAATTCGTTGATGAATGATCACACAATGAAAATACCCAATTTGAATGGATTAATGTCATAGTGAGAGATCCTGTTCTAAATCCTAAATTGAATATTGAAGAAATCAAGATCCCTTAATTCTAGATCTAGATCAGTTATCCATAGATCTAGATACAACAATAGATCTGTATCCATCCAAATATAGTGAATAAAAATCTTAAAATGATGGGATAAGAATGGGAAAGATAAGGGAAACTATATGGGATGGGATCCTCTTATCTAGAAGGGTGTGGATCTTCAATAGGGGATTTTAATCACTAATAATGTAGGTCAAAATTACTTAAAATATGTAAAGAGGGAACCCAAATTGTGAAATAAATGTTAAGATAAAATGAAGGTTGATTTGGGATTAAAATTAGGGCTAATGAAAATTTAAAATACAATTTTGGGTGGATTAAAGGCTGCTCATGGTTTGCTGGGATGAGATGCACAGTTTCCCCTAACTATGTGCCTTAACCATGAACATCTTCTAATGGGGTGCATAGTTTCACCTTTTCGGGTGAACGATTTGACAAACTGCGTACCATCCATTCAAAACCCCTATGTCTGAGGTTACACAATTTGCTGGTATAGGGAACACTGTTGGGGTAAAACGTGCGCCAACAGTGCACTGCCCTCTTTCATTGATTTTTCTCGAAATTTCCACCCAAACACAACCCCATATAAAAACAAAGTAACAATTACTACACACAAGTCAAAGTGTACTTGAAAATGATCCCAATAAATCTATAAAAAAAGTCCAGGGTTTTACATACACAAGTTTTTCTTCGAATTCAACAAGGTAATTAAAAACTCTTAATGAAATTAACTCTATATAGATTCACATTAATATTTAGTTTGGTTCTCTCCTTTTTCAATCTATATTTAAACAACTCCTCAAGGGGGTGTTAAATCTATAAATTCCCTCAAAAAAGGATCATTATTGATTGATGATAATTCTCATCACTTGAAATATAATTTTTAAGCAGTCATTCTTATTTATCCTTGTGGATCATTAATCACCCTTATCCTCCTCCATGTGCACCATCACTATATAAGGGATTACTATCTTTTGTCTATGTATGTTGTCTTCAATATATCAATAATTTCTTATTATAAACCCAAAGTTTTCCTTTCTTAATCTAATTATATCAAAAGTAGACCTTTCAAGTATTTAGGCTCTCATATTTTCTTATGCACCTTGATTTTACTGAATATATAAATAGTCTCTCTTTATTCCCATCGAATCAGATGTATCACTTCTACTTAGTCTCTCTCTCTCTATCACTCTATTCTTTTAATTTATTTGGAATATTATTGTAGAAATACAAATATTTTCTCTATCCTATTGTTTTTTCCATAATTGAATCATGTACTGTACATAGACATGCATCCCATACTTCATAATGGGTCAAATTAACCTATAATTAAAATAATTCAATCAAATATTTCACCATGATCTACAACTATGAAATAAATAATGCTTTTTTTGTTCATAAAATAATGTTTCTTCATTCGTTTTATATTTATTACTATATTAAACTAATCAAAAACTCAATCCATAAATATCATTGAATATACCCATATAATAATTACTTTTCTCCCACTTAATATCATGGAATAAATATATCTATTCAACTTCCAAAATATTATTTAAAATACATAATAGAAAAAAATTGTGGTATGGAATAAAAAAACTATTTGGTTCATGTAAATTTTTAAATGAATTGTAGAAAAATCCAATTGTATTGGATGATAATTCTATAAAGCTTCAACAAGTATCATACAAAATTACTCATTACATTCAAACATTACACCTTTTCCATATGTAATTAAAAAAATTAACCTTGTATACACCTTTTCAACTATTATGGTGTTTTCTCAAGATTTATATTCATGTGTTTATTCAAAAAATTAATAACTTTATCTTAATATATTTTTCCCACATTGATTATTCACTTGAATGTACAATTGATTAAAACTTTTTGGATACCCAACAAGCTACTAAAAAAATCCCATATTGCCTACCCTGTAATGAAATGAGCTGTTATAAATAAAATTCCCCTTTTTTATTTAAATATATCTTCATAAAATATTGTTATATTAAACACATGCAATTATTTTTTTTATTTTGTTGGATATTAAAGACAATTAAGAAACGTTACTATTGATAATGTAGTCATTGAACATTTATCAACTTATTAGTATAAATATAGGGTTTTAACAAATCCAATTGACACAGATTACGGTTTTCATGGCCTCAACTAGTAGGATAATACCCTATGAAGCCTATTTATTAAGATTTAGAGGGAGATATAATATATATGTTTTTTCATTGACCAAGCCCATGTTGATATCCAACAACTTAATCATGAGTGGAACATTTTATGGCATAAATTATAGCACATCTAGTTCACAAACCAAACCATGTTTGACAAACCACCCCATAAAAGTCCTGCCATCGTGTACCTTACTCTTAGAAAGTTTTATGGTGTATTAAAGGTATATGTATCAAGACCCGCAACAATATTAATATTTATTTTTTCATATATAAATGAATATTTTTTCATCACATTATTATTACTTTGTAAATTATTTTATTTTGATAAAATAAAGCACAGATTGTATTTTTAGTTAATATTCATGTTCAATTAATGTATTAATGGATTAATGGATTATGGAAATAAATAATATTTTAATATAAATGAATAGTTTTTATCATATATAAATGATCATATAATTTTTATGAAGGCAAATGTAATTTTTATAAGGTTTCGAAAACTATTATGGTAAAAAATAACCCAAAATTTCTTAATAAATGTCGATTTTATTTAAAAATCTGAAACAAAAATATTTATAAAAATATTTAGTTAAAATTAAAATTATTTTTTTTAATTGTAACATCAAAATTATCCAATGGTTATGTTTTTATAATTTTCATTGACTGTCGAATTTTCATGTAAAAATTAAAAAATTTATAAATATACATTGTTTTTAGGACATCATAATGACAAAAAAGTGATGTTGTAATTACTATAAATATGATCCATGATTAAATATATTTTTTACATTTAAAAAATGTATTTTGAGGTTATTTTAATCTGTTATGAATCCCCAAAAACAATTAATATATTTTAAGGTTATAAAATCACTTCTTTAAGATTGTTACACACCTCTACATAAGGACGAGAATTATTTTAATAATTCCAGCCGTTTACCTTAAAAAATAATTATTTCCACTCCCTATTTTCAGAAATAATGGGATGTTTTTTAGTATCTGGTAATTTATTATGTAGGGTCCAAACCCAAAATAGTAATGAAATTCACATATTTTCCTATATAATCCCACCTAACCTCAAATTTCACTTCCCTAAAACTCCTTAGATCATGACTATAATCTGACATCAACTCTCTAAAATACTCCCAAGGCACCACCAAACTCTCAATAATTCCCTCCCAACCTTTTTAAGTCACACACTAAAGTAAGGGGCATTCCTCTCTTCCTTTAAAATTCAAGTACCTTCTTTGAAATTAGTTGTTGTAATTTTAATTGGTTATATTTTTATTCATTTATAATCATTACCTTACAGTACAATTGATTTTATTTTAATAAGGGTTCTTTTATCCTCCTCCCTCATTCTTACCTTTACCTAAGTCATTACTATTATGAAATTCTATAAGGGGTCCTCAACTTCTCTTCTTTATTCATGTTACTTTATGAAAATGTGTAGTCTATTTTCATTTCCTAAAATTTTTAAATTTTTTTAAATTTATATATTTCTTCCCATTTGATTTAAAAAAATAGATACTTCTTTATCTTTAATAAACCATTTTTATGAATTTTTAAGTAACATTGTTATGTTGTCAAAATTTTCCTGTGATTTTCATTGTTAAAACAATTCTCTAGTGAATACTATACCCATTTTGTTATGAAAGGTATTCACCATTATGTAGATATACTTATTTAGTGTGATATTACAGGTATTTATTATACCTTAAATGATCATGGAATAAATTATGAGGATGAATGAATCCATGTTATATGATCTATGTTGCACAATTAAGTATGAGAATGAAATTAATATGATGGGTCTACCAAGATAGTGCTCCAATGCATTAGGTAATGTCTAGTATCATAAAATTCTGTGTTGGGATATGGAGGGAACATGATTTCTTTTTGGGAAATTTTACACCATGATGTCTTGGCCAGTTTTTCTTTGACCTATTTTTATGATTGAGTTTTATATGTTGTTTCCACATTCTCATGTCATGATTATCATGCTACATCATGCCTTATTATTCATGTTACATTTATTAATTGATGACATATATATTTTATAATATGTATCACTTATTCAATGATTATTCCCTAACTAATCTTTATAGCTCACCCCTTTCTTATGTGCATCCCTAGGTTATCCCTTGCAGTTTTATGTTCAAAGTAGTATTTTGATCATTTTAAATAAGTTTTAAGTAAATATTTTTTATTCCCTATTTTATTTTGTTATGTAATGCACCTATTTCCAAAAGACGCTAACTTATCAATCATTCTAGTTGTATTAAGTTAAGTCTTATATAATAAATAATTTTTTAATGTGAATTAAAGATTAGGGTTGTTGTAGTTTATATTAGAGTAAAAGTTTAATTATTTATAGGATTAGGATTAGAAAACTCCAGTGAAATAATTAGGGATAAGATTATGTATAATAAATCAACCCTAAATTTTTGTTAGTATTTCTTAAGTGTTTTATCAAAAAAATCCCTATATGGATACTACAAGTGGTGTGTTTCTAGAAATGATTTACCTAGGAGTAACAACTCCGACAAGGTGTTCCAGGCCTGAATCAGGGTAACTCTATACACAATAACTGGATTTACTATGAACCTGGTTTGAAACTCACATGGGATGTGATTTTTTAAGTTCATAATATTATTATAAACCATTGCTAAGGGGGGAAATCCTATAAGTATATTTTTTAGGAAATTGATCAGGGATAACAATTATTTAAGACCAGTGCTTTAAAAGTTAAGGAATTAAATTTAATTTATTATTTGTCCCTTTAATTTAATTAGACTCTCCTTTTTGTGTTTAATTGTTTAAAAATAATCACCCCTTATTTTAATTTAATCTAGAAAATTGTCAAAAATTGTAGGAATTGGGTAAGAAATCAATGTGATGAGAAATGTGATGACTTCCAAAATAAGATGCTCAACTAGATGAGAGAAGGAATCATAAACTTTATGATGATACCCTCTCAGTTGACTCGATTTATAAATAGAAACCAAGATCAAGAGGAGTTCCCAAACCCCCCTTAGATATAATAAGCTGCAATTGAGAGATTCATGTGAAAAATGCCTCCTACTTTCAATGGATTATCTGATCCCTTAATCACAGAACAAAGGATCAACTCCATTGAGAAGATATTCCCCAACCTTATATATTCAGAAAAAGAGAAGGTATTATGGGTTATTTATCATATAGAGGGATAATCTGATTAGTGGTGGTCCTTGATTAAGAATATTAATCATAAGGAAGATATCAAAGTGATGGAGTGGAAGAAATTCAATGAAATGTTTTTTGATATGTATTTTCCCCATACTCTTCGACATAAAATTGAAACGGTTTTGCTTTACCTCAATAAAAAATACAATGAATCTATCTGGGAGAATGAGGAAAAATTCCCAATTCTTTCATGATATGGCCCAAGATTTGTTGTTTCCCCCAACTGGATGGTTGACTACTTATTTGGTGGGCTGAAACCTAGTCTATAAAAATCCATATAGATCCTTGACTTTGATAGCAATGAAGAAATTTATCTATATTACTTCATATTTTAAATGGAGAAAATAAAATATCAAGGGCATCACAGGGATAAGAAGCATTAAATGGAATTTAATTCTGATGGTTCTATAGAGAAATTGAATGATGCTAAGAAGTTTCAACATCCTAATTGTCAAATGTGTGTGAAAAAGCACCTAAAAATGCATAAGGGGAATGAAGAAATCACTTAGGTGTGGTAATTAAAGACACCTAGCTAGAAATTACTGATAGGAGAAACCCACTAATACGATGGAGGAATGGAATTATATAGTTAACCATCAACAATTTTTCATTGTTTCAACTGCAACGAACTAGTCTGCTTTTGAAACCAATGTCCTAATCCATGGGTTTTTTGAGACAATAAAAAAATTCCAAGGCAGTAAGGGTGAGCTTTTCACATCATAGTAGATAAGGTACATCCTGAAAATGATGTAGTGAAAGGTATACTAGTTATTCATTCAATAATAAAAAACATAATTTTTTATTATGGTTCTACGCATTATTTCATACCACGAATGTTTAGTTGAACTATTCAAACTGCACCACAAATCATAGAATTAGATCTATCGGTAAAAACAGAAACTGGTAATATTATTGCATCCCAATTATATAACTCCTCCCTTATCAATTTTTGTGGCTGAAATTCCCAAAAAATTATTTTCATACTTCGTTTAGTGGAATTTGATTCAATTATGGGCATGTATTTTTCTTCCCCATATAGATCAAACAAAAATTATCATCAGAAGGAAATAAATCCCTATACTATGGATTGACCCCTGATTCTATATAAGTGTGGGGAAGAGGATGAGTCTTATTTAACAGCATATTGTAAACCATATATATTATTACACTATGAGAAATCATATCTAACATAAATTATTGAGTCTAAGAAAATAACAATCCTCTAAGAAATGCCTTTTGTGAGGGAATTTGCCAACGTGTTTCCTAAGGAATTGATTGGTCTTTATCCGAGCCAAGATGTTTAATTATCAATTAAGTTTATAAATAGGTTGTTTCCATTATCCAAGAATCTATATAGAATAGTTGTTGTGGAACTTGAGGAGCTTCATAAAAAACTATAAGAGAATTTAAATAAAGGGTTCATACACCCAAGTGCTTCATGATGGGGTGCCTCAGTCATCTTTATCAAGAAGAATGAATGTTTAATGCACATTTTCATTGATTATTGTGGAATAAACAAGATTATGATAAAGAAAAGTTATCCCATGCCTCATATTTATGATCTATTTGATTAGATACATGGAGAAAAATACTTCTTCAAGGTGGACCTTCGGTCGGGATATTATAAAGTAAGGATGATGAAGGAAGATATCCCCAAGATCTCTTTTCATACAAGGTACATGCACTGTGAGTTTATATTGATTCCATTCTGAATCACTAATTCTCGCAAAATATTCATGGACTTGATAAATAATATCTTTAGAGATCACCATAAAAAATTTGTGGTAGTCGTTATAGATGATAATCTAATATGCTCCAAAATAAAGGAGGAGCATGAGTAGTATTTGATCACTATGCTAGAGACCATACAAAAGGAGAAGCCTTACGCCAAGTATAGTAAATGTGATTTTTGGTTAAAGGATGTCTCGTTATTGGGGAATATCATCACAATAAATGGGATATCTATGGACCCTTAAAATATGGATGAAAATGAAGGATTAATGAGGCCAACATCTATGACAGATATTCTTAGTTTCCTTGGGTTAACTAGGTATTATCTCCATTTTTTGCGAAATTTCTCTTGCTTTTAAAACCCTTTAACTAATCTAACTTAGAAGGGAGTCATGCTTTCTTGGAATGATTAATTTTCAGAGAGATTGATGGAGTCAAAAAGGAGTATCATAACTATGACTATGATCACACGACCCAAAAAGTGGATAAATCTTCATAGTATTCAGAGATGCTACATAGAATGGATTGGGTTGTCTGTTAATGAAGAATGAATAATTCATAACATTTGTTTCAAGGTAGTTGAATTTTCATAAGAAAAACTATCCAATGCATGGTATAGAGTTGGAAGTTATGATATTTGCATTCAAAATAATGAGTCATTCTCCCTATGGGGAGAAGTGTGAGATGTATATAGATCACGAAACCCTTAAGTATATATTCCCATAGAAATATATGAATATGAACCAATGAATATTGTTAGTACTGATCAAGGAATATGACTACTCAATCCACTACCATCTTGGTCAAGTGAATTAAGTAGAAAATACTCTATGTAGAAAAGATCATGCATCAATATCGATGGTGATAATTGACAAGGATCTAATCTTCTTAGACCTGAAAAGGATGAACATGGGAATCATAAAGGAAGGAATATAATCAATCCTTTCAAAAATGATATCTCTAAATTTTCTTTGGAAAAGGTTAAAGGATTCTCAAATAAATTATGTGGAAATTAAGAAGAATTTGGAGGCCATTATGAAGGGTAAATCCACAAAGTTTAAAATTGATGAAGATGGAATTGTGAAATTTCATTCAAGGCTAATTTTCCCTCAAATCCTATGTTAAGGATAGAAATATTGCATGATGCACATAGTTCAACATTCTCCATTCACCAATGAAGCACATAAATGTGTCAAGATCTTTATTACCACTATTATTGGTATAATATAAAGAAATATATCATTGAATATACATCAAAGTGTCTGATAGTAAGTAAAGTCTAAAAAGAAAAGGTGTAAGGCGATGATGCAACCATTACCCATACCAACATGGATATGGAAGAACAAAACCATAGACATTGTTATATGAATTCTGAAGATATCCATGGGAAAAAATTCTATATGGGTTTTCGTAGATATTCATATATATATATATAGCTCACTTTATCACTATTTGAGAGGAATTATCATTGGATAAACTTTCTTGAATATACGTTAGAGAAGTGGTAAGGTTTCATGAAGTTCCAAAATCGATTGTATCCGATCGAGATCTGAGATTCATCTCCAAATTTTGGAAAAGTCTCCAACATTCTCTAAAAACTGAGCTAAAATTTTTTATGGCCTATCATACTCAAACTGATGGAAAATCTATGTAGAGTATGGAGACATTGGAAGACATGTTTTGAGTATATTCTATAGACTTAAAATGAGATTATGATATACATCTTCCATTCGTTGAGTTCCCATACAATAACAGTTCCCACTCAAGAATCCAAATGTCTCCCTAAAAATCTTTTTATGGGAATAGGTGAAGAAAACATGCATGTTTGGATGATGTTGGAGAAACAAACTGCTTGGCCTTGATATGGTTATGGAAATCATTGGAATTTTTAAGGTCAATGGGAAGCAAATCAAGGCTTCTCAAATTCAATAGAAGAGCTATCAAGATAGTTGTTAATGATACTTATAGTTTGATTTTAGAGAAATGGTATCCCACTACATATCTTTAGTGAAGAAAGTGATTATATTTTATAATAAGGGAAAGTATAGTCTGGGATATATCATCCCCTTTAAGATCCTTGATCGCATTAGAGTGGTGGCCTATTGACTTGCACTACCACCAAACCTATCCCAAGAACATGATGTATTCTATGTATCCTTCTTGGGAAAGTACAAACCAGTCCCCTCACATGTACTCAATCTAGAGGTGGTACAATTTTATAATGACATATCCTATGAATATCATCTAGTAAAGACCATATATCATAGAGAAAAAGTTCATTAAATAACACCATACACCTTTTCGAAGTGATGTGGAGAAACAAAAAGTTTGAAGAAGCAACATGGGAACTAGAGGACGTGATGATGTATATTTACCCTCATCTGTTTTATTGTGGAAAATAAAAATTTTGAGGGTGAAATTCCATAAGGGTGGAATATTGTAACTACGTGTGATTTTATAAATAAAATTCCCCCTTTTGATTTAAATGTCTCGTAATGAAATATGGTTATATAAAACATGTGAATTAATTTTGTATCATTATATCCTATTGGATTTAAAATAACATTAAGAATCATTATCATTTATTATATTTTCTTTGAACAGTGATTAAGTGATTTATATAAATATAGGTTTTTAACAAATGTAATTATCACAGACAAAGGAAGTGATGGCCTCAACCACTGGGATGGTACTCTTTGAAGTCAATTCACCAGAACCTATTAGGGAGGTAGTATTTATGGTATTTTCTCTTGACTAATCCCAATATGAGATCTAAAAACATAATCATGAGAGAAAACATTTATAAGAGAATCCAATGCTCATCAAAATCATGACCTAAACCATGTTTGATGATCCATCCCATGAAAGTTCCACCATCACACACCTTACTCCTTGGTCATTTTCTCATGTATTAAAGAGATATATATCAATAATCTATCAATATAAAGCTGTAATTTTTTTTTGTATATAATAATGAATATATATTCATCATATTATTATTACTTTTTAAATGATTTTTATTTTGGTACAGCAAGGAAAAAATTTATTCTTGGGTAAAATTCATGTTAAATTAATGAATTTACAAATTAATGAATTTTTAAAATAAATAAAATTTTATATTATTAAATAAATTTTATCATATATAAATGATAATATAAATTTTATGAAGTCACTTTTAATTTTTCTAATGGTTTAAAAATAGTTAACGTCAAAAATACAAATCATTTATAAATAAATTTTTATTTTATTTTAAAAGTAAAAATTCACATATTTATAAAATTATTTACAAAAAATTAATATTATTTTATGGAATCATAATGTTAAAATTATCTATTGGTAAATTTTTCATAATTTTCTTAGATAGAAAAATTTTTGGGTAAAAATTAAATATCATATAAATATACTTTGTATTTTAGGAATTTATAATTTCCAACAAGATATTTAATAATTAATATAAATGGGATCCAAGATGAAATATATTATTTCACTTAAAAATAATGTAATTTTAAGTTTATTAGATTTATTTTGTAAAGATATTATTAATCCTCTAAAACGTATAATATAGTTTATGGTTTTTAAATTCCTTATTTATGAGTGTGACTCACCTCCACATAAAAAGGGGAATTATTTTAATATGTTTTGACCTTATCCTTATAAAATGATGAGAAAAATTATATTTTGGTATAAACCATGGATGAAAACCATGGGATGGTTTCTGGTTTTTCATATTTTAATATATAGGCATCCAAAACCTAAGTAATAAATAAATCCCCCTCTTTTTCTATATAAACCCACCCAAGATATATTTATCTCCACTAAAAATCCTTGTATAAAAATTATAGTACTCCCTCCACTCTCTAGAGTCCTCCCAAGGTTCCCCCAAGATCTCAAATGGACTCTCCCCAACTTTTGAATCCACACACTCATGTAAGGGTCTTTCCTCCCCTCCTTTAAAATTCAAGCACCATATTTGAAATTAGTTCTTTTAATTTCAATAGGTTATTTTTTTAATTAATTAACCATAATTACCTTATTTTCCAATTGATTTTATTTTTATTGTAGGTCATTTATCCTCAATCATTTGTATTTTTACCTAATCTGTCACTATACCGAAATTCCTTTAGTGTTCCTCACCATCTATTATTTATTCAAGTTTATTTATGAAATTATGCATTCTATTTATATTTAATATGGTTAGGACATGTCTTTCCAATCCCCTATTACATACCATTTTATTTACAAATAATGTGATACCCCTTTCACTATCAGAAACCAATTTCATTAATATTTATGTAACTTCCATATGCTGCCGAAATTTCATTGTGATTTTCAAAGCCAAAACAATTGTAAAGTGAATACCATACCCATTTTTTTATCAAGGGTATTAATCATTGTTAACATATTATTAATTAGTGGGGACTTAAATTTATTTATTCATCATCCCTTTATCAAGGAATAAATTATGAGGATTATTAAATCCATGTTTTATGATCTATTAGGAACATTTAAGCATGAAAATGAGATTAATATGATGGGTGTGCCAAGACAGTTCTCTAATGCATTATATGATGTTTAATATCATGATGCATCATGTTGGGAAAGTGGGTGAACCTAATTAATTTTTTTTAAATTTTTTCATCATGATTTCTTGGAAGCTTTAGCTTTGACCTATGATTATGATTCAATGTTTTAATTTGTTTCCACATTTCCCATGTTATGATTATCATTATATATCATGCGTTATTATTCACATTCCTTTTATTACTCATTTATATGCATACTATCTAATATGTATCACTTATTAAATGTTTATTCCCTTACTATACCTTATAGATCACCCTTTTATTATGAATGTCTCCAGGTTATCCCATGCATTTTTATGTTCAAAGGAATATTTTGAACATCTCAAATAAGTTTTCAAAAAACTTGTTTTATTCTGTTTGTTATGTTGTTATGTAATGTAAATAATTCCCAAAGACACTAGACTTCTTGATCATCCAGGTTGTATAATGTGTGGTCTTATGTAATAAATCAAGTATTAATGTGAAATAAAGATTAAGGTTGTTATATGCACACTTGATAAGTCGACTATAACAGTACACAAGGTAGTTCTTCAACTCCAATCCATCCCAACACTATCATCTAGCTCCACTCTTTCAAATCTACACACATCATCTTTCATGGTTTTTTCACTTCATGGGTGGTTTACTACATCATCAATTTTACATGGATGACTGAAACATTTCAGTTTACTTATACACATCATATTATAAGAATATCTCATCATCTCTATATATAAATATATATTATTTATTTTATTCATGAACCAGCCCACAAAATCATGCAATTTTTTTACACCTTAAATATTTACCTGAAAATAATGAAACTCCTTTAAGTATGATACATAGAAAAAATGGTAATATCAATCAAAAGACCTAAAATATAAATAAGGGGAAATTATCTATGTTTTATATACTAGTGCATGTGGATAAATTTGGGTCAATGACAGTAAATTTATTGGATGTAAAAATCTATTATGATTTGATATGAAGGATTAATTAGGATGTAATTTATTATGGTGATTACTCAAAACAATTGATAATGTGAAGTATTTCATACTAGATGGAAGTTGAAAAAATGATGGTTTTAAAAATTTAGAATCTCTAAACTAAAAATGGGATAGAATTTACCATTAACTATGTTGTGAAATATCTATAAAAACAAGGAATTTAGTGTCAATTTCTAGTGTTGATGAAACCTTAAAGAAATGAATTTTTTATAGGAGGAACCAAATCATTAATAAAATGGATTATAAAATGATCGTCTATAAATATCTATTATTGACTAAATTTAAGTAAGAAAACATTGCCTTATATTATATCCTCAATTGGAAATTTCAATATTTTAATGAAGATAAAACTACACATGAAATGTAGTATAGAAAAAATTTGACTCTCAAGTACTTTTGAGTGTTAGGAGTTAAATATAATACTCTCAATAAAAAAGAGGAGTTTCATGTTCAAATATTATAGAGATAAAGGTATTTTTCAAGGAAATTTTCTAGAATAAAATAATATTGGTTATATTAAAAATCTCATGGAAAATTATTTTAAATCCTAGATTTCATGGTTGTACAAAATGATAAGGATCCATAAACTAGTGATAATATTTCCTAGAAAAATATGACACTTTTTTATGAAGAGATTGATGATAATTTGAGTAGTTCAAGGAGAGTCAAAATGGATTATAAGTATTTAATAAAAGACATAACAACCCAAGATAATACATATATTTGGTTAGAAAAAAGAATAAGATGTAGTAGGGTTGATATCAGTAATGAAAAAATTGTTGGCGACTAAAAAACACTAGTTCAAACTCATAGAATAAAGTCTCAATATCAAAACCCCATTCAATATCATATACAACCAAACATATTTTATAAGGATACAATAAATTAAAACTAAATCAATTATATGAATAAAGATAATGACATAAATGAGACGAATCATACAATTGATGTTATTACAAGATTGTAAAATATAAATATTATCAAATTGAAGTTATCATTATGTAATAAAATCATTACAGTTGGAAAGTTGACCCCAAAAATGTTTTGACTAGTTTTTATGGATGATTAAAAAATATAATTAATTAATGTGGATGATACTTTTACACCATTTCCAAAAATGAAAATGTAATATTTAATTTGATATGGATATGAAAAAATTTAAAAAGTATATTACAAAGACATTAAATAAGTATTTAAAATGGATTAATTGATGAGGAGGTCAACATTGAATCGTCTGATTAATTTATCATTGATGAATAATAAAATAATGTGTTTTGGATAAATAATGTGTTATATGGTGTCATGTAAGAAATGAGAACACAATATTCTTTACCTTCCATGTATTTAATGAATCATGGATTTCATTGTGAAGAATTTGATCACAAACCAATCATCGAGAAGAAATATTATCAAAGGAGGTTGGGGCTTTTCAGTATATATGACATATTTCTTGGAGGTATATATGTCACGTACTTCTAAAAATTTGAATTATTTATGAGTTTTGGAATTGATATTTCTATGATTGAAATTTTTCTTTGGCTTGTAGATGATATAATGTAATAATGAACATTTTTTTCTCAAAATAAATATTCCACTAAAATGTTCAAAAGGATGTAAATGGTTTATTCAAATAACATAGATACATACATGGATAAAAAATTTAAATATCAAATTATGATGATATAATGATGTTATATGTTATAATATATTGGTATATTATAGAAATCTTTCTATATCTCAAATCCAGAGGAATGGATTAATATATTTCCATAGGCCAACATTATCACTACCAAAGATATCCCAAAAACCTTGCATGTTATCTATGAGATGAATAATATGTTACGTAAATCATATAGTGAATTATGGGTTATTGTAAAATAGAATATCACAGTAACAATAATTATGATTTATAGATACATAATTCATAGGATTGATTGATGATATAAAATCCACTTTAGGTTGATCATTTTATGTTCGTGGATCATGTATTTTGTGGATAATAATGGAGAATGATTTAATTTTGTTGAGCATATTAATGGATAAATATATTTCTCCAAATCAAGAACTGAATCAATTGGTTTGGATGAAAATTAGATTAAATATTTTGGAGTTAAATTGCTATATACTATTTTAACAATTTTTGAAAACATGGGTTCTTCTAATATTAGAAAAAAAGAGAATTCCATGTTTGAGAATAAAGGAACTAAATTTTAAATATCAATATATCAAGGAGAAGGAAGAGAAAAAGATATTAATATTATATTATGTTTCCATATAAGATCAAAATAAAATAAAGTGATGAATGTACTTTCCAAGGAGGATTTTGAGAGACAATGATCAGTTCTTGATGTTAATCCAATTCAATATACTAAAAATATTATGGAGATATAACCCTCACTCCCTCATAAGAATTTTAATTTATAATATTTTATGATTTCATTAATGAATTTAATATTTTAATTTCAAATTTATCATAGAGAGTGTTATATGGAGTTTTCAATAGATTTATTGAGAAAGGGGGTGAATAGTTCATATAACACTTCTTGGGAATGGTAATTTAAATATGTGTTAAAATGATGTGTAGTGGGGGGAAAATCCAATATGTATTTTAAATAAATTTAGAGAGAGAATAAATTTTTATTTTGGGGAGTAATTTAGTAGATATGTTCGTTTTTGGATATGTTCAATAGAATGAAATTCAAATAAGTTTTATCATGGGGATATTCTCATTGAATGTGTATTTCCCAAGTCGATATTGATTAATGTGGGCCTAGAATTAGTGATTCATAAATCACTAATTCACTATCGATAAGAAAGTTTTTTTATACTATGGTTCTATTAATTATAATTTTTTTTCAGTGAAGTTGTTTTTAATTATTTTTCAAATGAATTTAATGTTGTTCATAAACCCAAAGGTGGAAATTATGAAAACAAATACCATGATGTACCTCTTGGGTTGTTTTAGTTGAAAAGATTAATGTAATTCCCTCCAAAATATGCCAAAAAAATATTTTAATATGGTGAAAGGTATTTTTGGTTATATTAAAGTTGTTTTGTTAATTTGATACAAGTCTTGTCATCAAATTTGAAGTCACTCTACAAATAAATTTTTGTAAGATATTTTATGAAATGTGTATGATTTTTTTCATTTTGAGGAAAATAATCCACTCTAAAAATGTTTGTGTAACACCATGTCCAATTTTAATGAGAATTTCAATTGATCATCATAGTAGTGGTTTGGGAAATGATGATGAGGCCATTCCTTGAAGGATTCAAGTCATGTTTGGGTGGTTGTTCTTGGATTTTACATCCTATTATTTTATAAAATATCTCATTTAGAATTATTGTAAATACTTTTGTAACTTGTGATATAGAAAATAAATATTTTATCTTGCATTATTACCAACACTATGTTTATATTTAGTTGAATGTATCATCGATGTTCTTCGATAACTTGTTTTACACACAAGGATAATTCTTATTAGACAACAATATACTATTAATATAATTATTTAACATAATAGTTATCAACTATCCATTGAAATGGTGGGAATGAATAATATTATATAAATAATGAAAACATGGTTTAATTGTTTAACAAAAATTAATCATTGATTACTAATTAATTAGAAATAAAAATAAAAACAAATTGAATATAAAGGAGATGTTTTTCTAAAAAAACTATTATATGTGTGCATAGGTTTATTATCTTAATAAATTAAATTAGTTAAAATTATTGAATTATTTTAATTAAATAAATATATTATACATTCAGTAAACGTTTTGACATTCAACAAATATATTTTATAGGCATAAGATAATAATAAATCAAAATTTATATATAAAAAGATATATTTTTTTTAGTGTCATTTTACTGCCTTTTAATGGTGCACTTGATTATAACTAAATTAACAAAATTATATTATTTTTTCTTCACAAAAAAAATTTTCATTTTTTAAATCATAATTTAGACACAATATTTTTCCTAATCTTAGAAGTTTTTCGGATAAGTTTTTTTTTTGAAAATTAGTGAAAAATTACTATATTTTAAATAAAAACATACTTTTCTTAAAAAAACTAATGCAAACTTATATTTTTAATTAGTTTTAAGGTAAACTTATTTCATTTTTACATATAATAATCCAATTTAGTCCATTTTAATAATTTTTATATAAAATATATATATATATAAATAAACTTATGAAACAATTGAACATTTTCACTTTTAAACCTCACTTTTTCATCATTTCTGTGGGATTAATTTTAAATTAAATTATGCTACTTATATGAAAGGAATTTGGTAAAATGTATTCCATTTTTTAATGTTCATAATTTATGTTATATAATAATTAAACTTAATTTTCAACCATAATGATGAGTGAAAACAGATAATATTAATTAGCGTGATTAATGTTAAAATTTGGTTTTGTGCATTACATGCATTTGTATTAAAATTAATTTTACACAAACATAGTATTTTTTTTATGAATTGTAATTAATATTTACAATCACTGGGTCTATGTTATCTAATAATATTTTTTTTAAAATAAATCCTTAATGGTAAAATTATAGAGGTAAATAAAAATATATAGGTTACCCTAGAAAAAACTATAAAGATAAAATTGAGTAAAATTAAAGACTAGGAAGTATCATGATAAAAAAATGTACTTATTTTTTTTTGATATATGTGTCAGAAAATTAATAACTCCCCTCAATTATTTTTTAATTTTTGAGTAACATGAGGTAAGGGATATCTTTTAATATTTTTTTACCTTTTTGTATTTATGAGAGTGACACTCCTCATACACTATAAAAGGTTACTCACTCTCTCCACTTATTCACACATGTAAATCCATTTTTATCTAACCATACATCCAAAATAACATCTACACTTACCTCATATAATCCTAGAATCCTTAATTTTGTCCAAAATCCCACAAAAGAAGTACTTTGTTGAAAACTAAAAGGATATACCCAAAGAAGAGGTCATGGTCATCAATGAATTTTTTTTAATTTCTACCTGAATTCCCTTAACTTTTTATTTTACCATGATTATAAAACATACTCACTATCATCAATATACTGATACTTTTTATGTTAGGGTTAATACCTAAACCCATGAAAACATCCATCAAATTTGTTATGAATTCAACATTCTTGTGTATGATGGACTACTACCTGTGAAAGAATGTCCTTTGTTTATCCATTACCACATATAAAGTTTACGAATAATGAAGTAAATTATGTTTATATATGATATAAATTATATTTATTATGTATTAATTATTCTTTAGTTATTATATATCACATAACTTCCTGATTACCATTTTTGGGAATTGGATAATGTCGTTTGTGTGTATGACAGACTACCACCTCGTGAAGCAAAGTGATTTATTCACAATTTACATGAAATGTATTAAAGTTGTCTGTAATTTACATATGTGATATATATTACATAATATATTTATGTAATTATATATATATATGTAATTTAATTTTCGATCTTTCAATATGAATTGAAAATAGAAATAGTATTCATACATACGTATAACCAGCCATCTCCATGAATGGTTTATTTAAATTCCAATTTCTACATTTTTTAGATTATTAAAAATACATAGATAATGGATATATATTATATTGATATTATGGTAATAATTATTTAGATTATTAAGTCATTATTTACGTAATAAGACTAAGAATAACTAGTAAAACATGTACAAAACCAAATCGTTTATTACCCAAAACATAACATTAACAAGGATTTGTTAATAAACAGGTAATATAAGTTCACAAGTAAATAATATATGGTATTATATATATATATATATTTGAATATGTTTATTTTATATATGTATTGAAAAATTCTAATTATTAGATATGAGTTTTGAACAAGTATGAAAAGAGTCAAGACTAAAGGTAAGATTGTTTTTTCTCATCTGACTTATATTTCTTGGAGATACCTACCGTATTGACCACTTATTTTTCATGTGTGAGTATACAATAACCATTAATTTATTTTAACATTCGTATCCATAAATTTATTTGTATTTACATATCCATTTTAGGATCTCTCTTTCATGGGATTTACATTTTAAATGTTTACAAAGTGGTAGTGGTTTTGGTCACAATGTTTTCTTTGATACTTTTATCATATTGTGCACCAATTTTATTTTGTAAGGTTTATATACTTACCATTTTAAATTTAATATCATTAATTTATTTGTTATTGAGGTATTTTATTTTTGTTTTAAGGTAATCTTTTTAGGGGAATGATTATTCAAAATGGCCAAAGTGGTTAGAGTCATTTGTTAAAATCTCATAATTTATTAGGATTGTGTTTAATTTATTAACAAATATAAAAATACTATAATTCTCACGAAATATCCTATATTATGGTTATTCATGACATTATCAATTAATTTTATCATTTTAAACTCTTTGGTAACTAATATTTTTTTGAAAGTGTTTTTAAGAAATCAGACTTCATTTCTCTCTTCGGTCATAAATATGTTTTCTTCAGAAACCATGTTTTCTAAAAAAATTCACAAATTTTTTAAAATTTTATTTAGGATTATTTTCAATTAAAAGGAGTTTGAAAATGTGTTATGTTTTAAAATTTTTTTAAATTATTCTCAAATCTTTTTTTATATGTTTTGGAGCTTATTTTTAAATAAACATGTTTTTAAAATGTTTATATTTGAAAAAGGTTTTTTTTCAAAAATGAAAATGATATTTTTCTAAAAATGTCTTTCTTGATATTTTAATGGTATTTTCATTCATAAATGTAGAAAATATTTTTTTTACATATCCTCAAATGCTAAAATTTTGTAACTATACCATCATCATTCTATTTTGGATGGATTAATATTATTTCAAAGTGATTGTTATGGAACTATTTATTTTCCTTAGGTTAACCATGTTTCAAAGAGATTGTTCTAGAACCCATTTATTCTTCATAGTTTAATAATTTTTTAAAAATATTTCTATGGAAACTATTTTATTTTCCATCACATAATCATATTTCTTATAGATTGTTATGGAACCTATTTTATTATCCCCGAGTTAATCATATTTCAAATCGATTTCTATGGAACACATTTATTTTCCACCATTTAAGCATAATTCAAAGAGATTTAAATGAAGACCATTTACTTTACATGTTTAAAAAAAAATTAAAAGTAATAATGAATATTTCTATGTGTTTTATGCTGAAATATCTATATACATTATTTATGTTTGTTTCTTGGATATCATATATGATGGGGTGGCACAGGTAGCATCGAGTAATACCATTACAACATATATATTGGGGTTACCCAAATTACATCGGGTGATATTGTAATAGCTTATAAGATGGGTATAACTAGATAAGCCTCCAATGAATTGGAAAATTTACCTTGTCTTAATAGGCAAGAATGAGGGAGTTACTTGAGATTTTCACTTATAGATTTAACTGATATCTAGTAACTTATGATATGAGCTTAAAATGGGTTTTTAAAGTGATTCTCTATTTTTCAAAAAGGGTTTTAAATATTTGATATGGGTTTATAATGTTTATCATGATCAATATTGATATCACATGGCTCATGATTGTTTATTATAATGGCTCTGTCCTTTTCCTTGTTTTCATATTTTATGATCTAATAATTTATGAGTATGATTTATTTTATGATTCACTTGTGCACATTGATTATTTCATCATACCCTTATTCACTTCTTATTTTTTGTTGATGAAATTCAATTTTTTGTGCTTATGTTTACCCTTATTGAGAATTTTATCTCACCCTTATTATTTTTTTATTTTCCGTACATTTTAAATAATTTTGATGAATGATTTATGTCTATAATGGATTTCACAAGGATGATTTTGATGACCTAATGTGAAATAAGAATACATTGGTTAAATGGGATAAATTTTCATTTGATGTCTTGGGTATTGTTTATATAGATTTTTTCCTAATTCTATAAAACTCTATACCTGAAAGTTCATATTGAATTTAAGTGTTCCTATATTAATATTTTACGTCATAAGGATTTATGAAAAAAA
This sequence comes from Viscum album, assembly GCA_963277665.1. Taxonomy (NCBI): domain Eukaryota; kingdom Viridiplantae; phylum Streptophyta; class Magnoliopsida; order Santalales; family Viscaceae; genus Viscum; species Viscum album. Next base: position 1,582,585,668 of record OY728164.1, read on the forward strand.
TGAGACACAATTATCTTCATTATAGTAATTTATATAATGTTCATTATTTTAGCACAAGATCTGGGAGTGTGGGTATTCAAGTATTATAGTTGGTATAAAATGTTTGTTTACATAACATTGGATATTTGGATATTTTCATGTGAGGATATATTAAGAGTTATGGATACCTTCATAGGTCAATAATCATAAGGTTGATAATTTGTTCAATGTCTTAAACACCCCATTAAGGTTTCAAGTGATGAGATCTTGAATTAATTGATGAAATTTTTGGATGTGTTTTTTTAGGTTTATATTGTTTTTAAACCTTATGATCAAAATGATGTTTTATTTATGGATGAATTATCATTTTATCATTTAAATAAAAAAATGAAAAATTGGTATGTTGGGTGAAAAATTATGGCACCCGACAAGGCGGTGGGTATTGAACCCATGATCGAATGATGATAAGGGTTTCAAACCTATGATTGACCTATGTTATATCTTAGTTTTTATACAATTTTTATAGGATAAGATTATTTTCATATAAAATAAATAATGAAATTTATTTGAGGAATAATTGTTGATTTATCTTATAATAATATATGATCAAATACTTCAAATCATTAGGTTTTTAACTTTGTCATGGAATTATAGATGAATTTTAAGGATAGTTATTTATAGAATAATTTAGGTGGAACATTAGGTATTATAATTCATTTTTGAATCTTATTTGATAATATTTAGATTTATTAATTTTTGGAATTATCTTACTATGTGCTTCTTTATGATGTCTAAATACTGTAGGAATAGCTTCTTATCCCCAAAGGATTAAATTTTACTTGTTAAGTATATTTCATTATGATTTTAGTCTATATGGTGAAAAAAAATATTCAACTTTAGGAAAAGGATTTGAAATAAAATTTTAACATATTACCATAATTTATAATTATATCAATGAACTTGTCCACACCTATTTAGATTTTGGTTTTTATCTCTTTGAATTCCCCTTGAACAAGTTCTTTATCAGTCTCTATTAATCCATTGGAATTAGTTTTCTCTTCCCAATCCATATTTTAATTTACCAATATGTTCTCCCCATGTAGAATCCTAGTTATATTTAATATTAGGTGTCCTATTTGTTTACCTCGTTCCCTTTTTAAGAAATATTTTATTTTTATATATTATATAATTTCTTTTATAATAATTAAAATCTAAAAATTTTAATCCTTTTCTAAACAGGAAAAATTTTGAGGGTGAAATTCATATTAAGGGGGGTAGGATTTAACATCCCAAGATTTTATGAAATATATTTTATCAAATTAATTTTAATTATTTGTTTTCTTTTATTACATGAAATAAAAATTTTATCTTGACTTATATGAAATTGAAACATTATCTTTCATTCACATAACATCAATTTTCTTTGATAACTTCTGTTACACATAAGGTTGAGTCTTAACAGATAACAAAAAATATTAATATTTTTATTTAACATGATATTTATCACCTAGCCATTGGAATGGAGTGAATAAATAAGATTTATTAATTTATGACTATATGGTTTACGCATTTTTACAAAATTAATTCATTGATTACTAATTAATTATAAATGAAAATAAAAAAATAATTAAAAATAAAGGAAATAGTTTTATAAAAAAAACTATTTTTATGAGCCTAAATATGTTTTATATTAATAAATTAAATTAAAAAATATCATTTAATGATATTAATGAAATTTATATATAATATATTCAGTAATATATTTTTACATTAATCCAATATATTTTATAAGCATAATATAATAATAAAACTAATTTTATGTATGAAAATGTGTATCATTATAAAGGTTGTTTTACTGCCTTTTAATGACATTCTTGGTTTAAAACTAAATTTTGACATAATTAAAAAGTTTATTTGAAAAAATAAAAAATATTTTTGAAATAATAATTTCCATATTTTCTTATAGGGGATTTTATATTTTTTTGAGAAGTTTCTATTTTGGGTGAAAAAAAGAAGAAAATGATGGATTTTAATTGAAAACTGACATTTCATCTAAATAATGTATAATGTTTAATTAAAAAATGATTTGTATTTTAAGTAAAATTCGTTAAATTTTAAATATATTAATACAATTTGTGTCATTCTAATATTTATTTTATTAAACTTATATATAAGAACTAAGTAAACTTATGAACATTTTCACTTCAAAAACTCACTTTCACGTCACATCGACAGCATTATTTTAAAATTAAATTCACTCACTTATATAAACTAAAAATGTTAAAGTTTATTTGAAATCTTAAATAAACATAATTTATATTATCTAATAATCTTGTTTTAATTTGTGACTATAACTATTAGTGAAAACAGAATAAATTAATTAACGAGATTAAGGTTAAAATGAAGAGTTGCGCATCACATGTGTTTGTGTTAAAATTAAATATACATATAGATAGTTTTTTTATTTAATTAATTGGAATTAATATTTATAATAATTGGGTCTAAATTATCTAATAAATATAATTTTAAATATAAAATTAAATTAAATCTATCTTAGGTAAATAAAAATATACATGTTACATTATTAAAAACTATAAAGATAAAATTGAGTAAACATAAAGAATAAGAAATAAAAAAAATAAACGAATTTAATTTATGTGGTTGAGGTATTTACAGAAATATTAAGCCTTACCCTCAATTATTTTTCCATGTTTTATGCACATTAGTTAAGTGGGACCTCCCAGTAATTTTTAACTTTTGGTTTTTAAAAGAATTTCACTCATCCTCCACTATAAAAGGGCACTCACTATCCGCACTTATTCACACCTCTAAAGACATTTGGATCAACCAAAACCATCCAAAATTACTTCAAAATTACCTCAAATCACCCTAGAAACCTAAAATTGGAAATATATCCAACCAATAAATTCATTTGGTGTAATCTAAAAAGAGATACCTGAAGAGGAGGTAATGTTCATCAACGATGTTTTTTTGATTTTTTTGTTATTATAACCCCATAAATAATTCTTATACCATGATTATATAATAACCTAGGTATCATAAATATACTGAGATTCTTTTATGTAAATTTTATGACCTAAAACATACACATATCAACTAAATGGGTTAAAAAATCATCATTCATGTTTGTGGAGTACTACCACCTTGCGAAATAATGTCGTTTATTTTTTTCTTACAACCATTAAAGGTTGGGAATAATGATGAACATAATTTTTATATATTATGTATATAATATTTATGTTGTATTTAGTGAAATGGAATTATTATATAACACATAACTTCATGAAATCGATTTCGTGAGAATACGATAACGTCGTTCTTGTGAATGGTGAACAATTCTCTCGTGAAGCGAAGTAATTCATTCACGCTTTACATGGAATATATTAAGGTTGGGAGTAATAGAAATTTGTTAAATGTATGAAATAATAATTATAATTTAATGATAATATATATATATATATATCATTTACTTATCTTTCTTTCAATATGATAATAAAATGGAAAAAACGTTCATGCATTTGTATGGTTTATCGTCTCCATGAACAGTGTATTTCATTTCCTATTTCTATTTTTTATATATTTTTATAAATACATATATACTTAATATGTATCAGATTTGTATTTCATTATTATCATTATTTATATGATTAAATAATAATCTAAGTAAGGGGACCTAGAATAACAATTCGAAATATGTACGAAAAACAAAATGATTATTACTCGAAACATAACTTTCACATGGAATTGTTAATAAATAGGTAATATAAAGATGTAAGTAAATCATATATATTATTAATATATATATTTAAATATTAATATAGAAATTTTATAGATTTATTATAATATTATATATATTAAATAATAATTTGAATAAGTACGAAGATATTCAAGACTAAAGGTCAGGGTTTTATTCTCATATCATTTTTATTTATGTGAGACACCTGTCATATTCACCACTTATTTTTTTGGGTGGTATATAAAATTCCCTTGAATTTATTTTATTTTAATATCCTTAATTTTTTTTGGATTTACATATCCATTCTAGGATATATATTTCATGGGCTTTATGATTTCAATGTTACCAAAATGGTAATGGATTTTTATCACATTTTGTCTTCTTTGAGACTTATGTCATATTTTGAACATATTTTATTTTATGAGGTGTTAATACATCACCATTAATATGTAATATCATAAATTTAATAATTATAATGTAATTTTATGTTTTTCTAATGTAATCCATTCATGGGGTTTTTTATTCTATATTACCAATGTGGTAAGAATGTTTTATTACAATCTCACAGTTGATCAGTTTTGGGTATAATTATGTATCAAATATTGGAATCATATAATTCTAATGAAATGTATTATCCTATGGTTACTCATGATGTTTTAAATTAATTTCACTATTTTCACACTCTTTGGTTTATAAAATATTTTATAAACTGTTTTTAATAAAATATAACTTCATTTCTCCCTTCAGATAGAAATCTATTTTCTTCCAAAACAATGTTTTCTAAAAAAAATTAAAAAAAAAATTCAAATATTTTTGTAAATAAAATAAAATATTATTTTAAAATAAAATTTATTTTTAAAAAAATTAAATAATATTAAATGATTTTTAAAGATTCTATTATATTTTATCAATCTTTATTCAAAGAAATGTATTTTTAAAATGTATATTGTTTTAGAAAGTGTTTTTCAAAATTAAAAGGATATTTTGATCAAGAATGTTTTTAGTTGTATTTTAATGGTATTTCCATTCATCAACATCAAAAATAAATGTAGTTATCTATCCTCCAATATGGTAATTTTATAGTGATACTATCTTCATTATTTTTTATATGGATTAATATTGTTTGAAATAGATTATTATGGAACCCATTTCTTTTCCACAGGTTAATCATGTTTCAAAGATATTTTTATGGAACTTGTTTATTTTCCATGGGTTAATATTGTTTCACAAAGATTTTTATTGAACCCATTTTATTTTCCATGGTTTAATCATGTTTCAAATATATTTTAGGGAAAATGTTCTCTTCCCATGGGAAAATCATGTTTCGAAGAGATTTTTATGGAACCCAGTTATTTTTTAAGGGATAATCATGATTCAAAGAGTTTTAAATGAAAGTAATTTCTTTTCCATGGGTTAATCAATTCATGAAAGGAATAATGATTGTTTTTATGAGTTTTAAGATGAAATATCTGTCTAAATTATTTATTATGTGGTTATTTTAAATCTTATATGATCGGATGTCCTAAATAGTATTTGGTGAGCCTGTTAGAGATTATATTATGCGGTAGCCCATATAGCACCGAGTTGAACTAATATAGCTTATAAAATTGGCATGCATATATATCATTCAAATTAATTAGGTAATGTACCTTGTCTTGAGAGGAAATAAGGTGGGAGTTACATGAGAGTTTCACCTATAGATTTAACTGTGCACCAGTTACATCTGACACTAGATTAAAATTTGTTATGAAAGTGATGCTCCTTGTTACTGAAAAGGTTTTTAATTATTTTCTATGTTTTTATACTATTTATTAATATTGATATTTATATCACATGGATAATTATTATTTATTAAAATGAGTCTCTCATTTTCTATGTTTTCACATTTTATGATCCATGTATTGATGGGTATGAGTTATTTTATGATTTTCTCATGCAGTTTGATTTTTTTAGCATACATATATGCACTTATTAAGCTCATTGATGACATTAAATTATTGATTCTTATGTTTAACCTTACTAAGTTTTGAGATTACCCTTTTTATGTTTCCTTTTCCACATTTTTTAAATAATTATTTTGAATGATCTATGTTTGAATTTCGTTCATAAGGATTATGTTGATGACCTAATGTGAAATATATAATTCTGGGTTAAATGGGAGAAATATTTATTTTTCGACTTGGGTATTGTTTATATAGGAGTTTCACAAATTAAAAAAACAACATTAAAACTAAAATTTCTTCCATAATATAAGTGATATGAGTTTTCCTTTTCATTTTTTAAGGTTTTATGAAAAAAAATCGGGTCACAACTATCGACATCATAGACGAAAATGTAAAGTTCATGATTTTATCCCATGATCTAGGTGTGTGGGTCTGGGGATATTATACTAGGTTGTTTTCATTCCATGAATAGAATTTTTATACCCTAATGTTTTCTAGGTGAATTTTAGTAATTTTTTCTAAGTTAGCTTACTCTTATGAAGTGATGAGTCATGCTTCAAAATGATCAAGGGGAAAATTAAATTATAAATCATTACAATGATTGTAAAATTAATTAAATTGTACACAAAATAAATTAATGTGAAGAAAAATATTTCAATAACATCATCATGTTTTTAGGATTTAGTCAAGAAATTTATGTGTCTCATTTAATTTTTAATTCCATAATGAGTACATCTCACCGTGGAGAAGAGGTTTCCATGTTGACTTCATATGTTATTGTAATTTAACGATTTTGTTATGACTTGAATTTTGAGGTTTTGAAACATAACTAATCGTACTTTATGGAACTTAACAAACCATTTGGTGAAACTATCTTAATTATGGATAATTTTATATATGATAACTAACCAATAAATTGGGATTAAGTATTGTGTTGTTATAATTTGATAAAACTATCTTAAATAAGATCTAAAAAAAGATACATAAAAGAGTTTTTTTGATAAATTAATACATCTAAAATCAATTAAAAAAGGATATTATTCTATGATCTTAATGGAAAGAAGAAAAAAGTTAATGTTATTCTCTACAAAATAGATCATGGAGTATAAGGTTATAAGGAAGTTATTCATTCTTCATGTTCTGTAGGATATGAAAAGGTGTTACATCATATTAGGTGTATTTTATATTCTATAATTTCTCTAAAAGAAGATCATCACAAGTTTTGGTAGATAAAACTACTTTATAAGTAAGTATAGAATTTTCATCAATTGTTTTTCTTTGGCATGGAATCTAGAGGTTCAAGGACACAAATCCATTTATACAATGATTAAAGTAATGAAATTAGTGTCTCGTGATCATTTTTACAATACATATTTTATAAGTCCCTAACCTTAAACTTTACTTAATCTTGAGTTAGTACAAGATTACCAATTGAGGATCTTTTCAGGTTTAGAGTTTTAGAGAATTAGATCATAAAACATGCATTACATTCCACATTTAAACAAAGTGGTTACATAAAATATAGTATTCATTTTTCCCATAAATGGAAACATATTTAAAATAAAACATAGATTACTTCTTGACACTTCCTTATCACTATCATCATATCATGTACCTTTCCCTTGACCTGTGAAAAACATTTCAAAAACTTGGGATTAGCATAAAAAGCTCAGTAAGTGATATAAAAATATTGAAAGGAAACATGGGTACATATATACATAAGAATGAAATCATACTTTACCCATAAATCTTAAGTACTTTTACATACCTCATCAAATCAGGAATTAATCATAGAAATAATAAGACATAAAGTTAACTTGAGGCATTCATAACATTCTTACGTAGGGAGTAACCCTCTTGGTTACGTTTTGAATAACCATCACAGTATATTCCCTAAATCTCTTCGGAGAAACCTTAACGTTTCACTCCTTCGCGTTACCCAATGCATTGGAGAGCTATATCGGGCTCACCTGCCCTTAGTTTATCACAGAACCACCCGCCTTTATAACAATGCCCAAGAACCATAACATAATCGTATCACATAAAACATACATAAAGGAAACATAACATTTCAACATTTCAATCACAAGATATCAATAAAAAACATTGATATAATAAAAACATTATGAAAACCATTTTCAATACCAAAATAAAAGAAAAGTAAAATAGGGTATTTATTTTTCTTTTTAAAAAAATGGTATGGCTTGTAGAGGAAGCCGAAACTCAAATAATGGTCACGGTGGCAGAGAAGTCATTTTTGCCGCATACGTACGACAAAAAAATTCCTTTTTATCATTTAGTAAACTCTTAGTATAAAAAAGATTCCTTTTGAATAAATGTAAAAGTCAAAGGGGTTTATACACCATATAAAAGATGGTTGTGTATAAAACAAAATATGCCTCAATGAAAGGAGATTGAGACGAAGTCCCATACCTCGGGTCTGACTTGACTCGATCGTTCTTTAATGTCCTGAATAATAAACTTGAGTTAATTTCTACTTTCTTAAGAAAATTTTTCAAGTTAATCATTCCTTTTATATCACTTATTACCATGTCATGAACACTATGTAATTATTTAAGTTAATAACGGTCGTTTTAACGATCATTGGTACTTGAGTAAAAAATAAACCCGTTATAACAACAAGTTGTTCATGTATACATTATATCCAGAATGGTATTCATGATGTAGATATCATATATTTCATATATATCCAGTAAATTCATGCATTTATTATATTACATAATCATTTACAGGTAATAAATGAAATGCACCGTTCATGGAGACGGTAAGCCGTACGTACGCATGAACGCTACTTTCATTTCTATTTCGTTTTTGTAGAATTTAATCATAATTATATAAAGGTATATTATAATTCTAGTGTAATATAATATATAATATCATAACTCCATCATTTATACGTCCCACATATGGTATTAACGAATCAAATCACTTTGAGGGGGCGGTAGTCCGCACATCCTTAAATGAAGATATCGCGTTTACCCATAAAGGAAACCATAAAGGTATGCCCAAAATGAAAAAAATACAGAATATTAAGGAAAAAAATAAACATATTATATATCATATATAAATATAGTGTCATCTTAATGGCCACCTTTGAAGGTGTTAAAAGAATGTTGAACAATCATCGTTTCGGGAGGCAGAAATTCGCCATCCACGGAAACAGTATGTTCTTTAACCATTAGATGTAGGTGTGTGTAAGTTTAGCTCGAATCCTTCTTATAAAAACATCCTAGTATATTGAAGATACTGTAGTTGTTACAAAAGAAATTAATAAAAGAGTTTAGGGGGTTGGAGAAGCAAAATAAAACAAAAGCACTCAAGTGAAGACATTACCTTAAAATCGGGTAACTCCCTTTGGTTTGAGCTCAAACGCTTACATGGGAAGACTTCTGCCCAATGTGAGGATTCAAGGAGTAAGAGAGGGATGTGGAGAGACAAAATGGGCAGGGTTTGGCCGAGCCAAAGGCTTTGGAAGTGTGGATAATGAGGTAGAGGTGGGAGCCTTTTATAAGAGGAGAGGAGGGGCACTCTTGGAAAGTAAAGAAATGTTAAATTATTTTAAAATGAGTTTCGGATTCAGAAGGTCCAAAATTGATATAATTATAGGGTAAGGTGATAAGGGTTCTAAATCCACCCATACAATAGGTTTTTTACATGTTTAGGTCATAGATTTTACATTATCATTTAATTTTATTTAAATCCTTTATTAATGAGGTAATCGTTGCATCATCATGATGTCATTAATAATTTAATATATTTAAAGTCTAAAAATTATACAAAAAATACTATGATGTAGGAAATCTTTTTACCTTTACAATGACTATTTATAATAAAAACTATGACTTGTATAACCCCATGTAAAAATTATATTAGTAAAACATCTCATGTTTGTGTCATTTTTACTTTTACGTTAAATAAAAAGTTATTTATGTCATTTCTCAACCAAAGTGGCTCCATGGGGTCCCCGAGTTGACCCATAGATTTTCTTGGTCGGCCATGACACATCCAATTAGGGTAGGACATGTGTCAAGCTCATCTCATATTATGAAAACATTATTTTTACCTTAAACTACACTAATTACCTCTAATCGCGTTTAAGAACATAAAAGTTACTATTCACCAAAAAATTATTTTAATCTCATTGAACCACATTTTACTTATTAATGAAAACCATGTATGTCGGATTTTTTAAAATCAAATCACAGAAGTGGCAATGTTTCATTTAAATGAAAAATCAGTTTCTATAACTACCACTTAGTGGTTTCACTATTCATCAAGAATTGAAGTTTTTCAGAAAAATACCAAAACTTCACCCTAAGCTATATTTGATATTCCAAATTCAAAAATGATGTCTATTTTTATAAATTCAAATCATATAAGTTACATTAATTAATTTAATAAATAATTCATGCTATCAAGACAAATAGCGTGTTTTTATGAAACAATAAGTATCAAAATATTGACACTAGTTTAAGTCCATTTTCAAAGTGAAATTGATTCCAATGACCAAGATTGGATTAAATGGTAAACATATATTCTAATTTCACTTTAAAACAAATTCAAAATATAATCTAATCATATAAATAATTTAGATTAAAAAGAGTTTTTGAATTAAAATACAACATTTTTAACTATTCATTAAACAAATGAACTTTGTTGGAAAAATTCCAAAAATTCACACAAAGTAAATTTTGATGTCCCTATCATAAAGAATAAGTTTATTTTGAAAAAAATAGCTTATAAAATTATCAAAAGATAGATTTAAAAATGGTTTTCCATTAAAAGGCAGTAAAACAATCGTTTAAAAATATTAGTTTATTCCATGCTTAAGATCAGATTTATTTTTATTTTAAGCCTCTAAAACACTATGTAATTCATTAATAGACATAGATAAAAATATCTATTATTCATTACTTACTTGGGATGTTACTTCCTTCCCCCCTTTAGAAAATTGGGTCCCTGCAATTTTTTTACTTATCGAATAAATGGGGGTACTTATCCATCATTTCATTTTCAGATTCCCATGTTTCCTCTTCAATCATGTGGTTTTTTCACAAAACCTTTACCTGATTAATCACCTTATTTCGTAACACTTTCTCCCTGTTGTCAAGAATCTGGACCGGTTGTTCCTCATATGATAGGTTCTCTTCCAGCTGGACTACCTCTGGACTCAATACATGAGATGGATCTGGCATATACTTTCTCAACATCGAAACATGAAAAACATTGTGTACCTGAGATAAACTCAGAGGTAAAGCCACTTTGTAAGAAACTGATCCAAATCTCTCTAGAATTTCATATGGTCCAATGAACGTTGGACTTAGCTTTCCTTTCTTACAAAATCGCATCACACTTTTCCATGGTGAGACTTTGAGAAATACATGATCACCTACCTCAAAAGAGAGATCCTTCCTCCGGTTATCCTTATAACTCTTCTGCCTGCTCTGAGCTGTTCTCATGTGTTTCTGTATCAGCTGAACTTTTTCTGCCAATGCTTCTACCAATTATGGTCCCATCAACATCCTTTCACCCACTTCATCCCAGAAAGCTGGAGTTCGACACCGCTTCCCATATAACGCCTCAAATGGTGCCATCTGTATACTGGAATGAAAACTGTTATTATATGAAAACTCAACCAAAGAAATATGTTGGTCCCAACTTCCCTGATAATCCATCGAAAAAGCTCATATCATATCCTCAAATGTATGAATTGTTTGTTCTGATTTCCCATCTTATTGAGGATGAAAAGTTGTACTAAGATTTAATTCAGTACCCAATGACTTTTGAAGGCCCTTCCAAAAGTTAGAAGTAAACCTGGGAACACGATCAGATACAATGGAGAGAGGAACTCCATGTAACCTAACTATCTCTTTAAGATACAAACGGGAAAGTTGATCTAGAGAGAAAGTATCTCGTATAGCAAGGAAATGAGAAAATTTAGTCAAGCGATCAACAATAACCCAGATTGCATTATTACCTCGAGATGTCTTCGGTAATCCCACAACAAAGTCCATGGATATATTCTCCCATTTACACTCTGGCACTGGTAAAGTCTGAAGCATCCCTTTCGGTAACTGCCGCTCTCCTTTAACCTGTTGACAAGTCAAACACTTCACAGTAAAATCAGCAATATCTCTTTTCATTCCATCCCACTAGTAATACTCTCGCAGATCTCTATACATCTTAGTACTGCCAGGATGAACTGAAAGAGAAGAACTATGAGCTTCACATAACAACTCTCTATTCAACTGTGAATCACAAGTCACGCACAATCTCTTCCCAAATCTCAAAACACAATCATTATCAATGTTTAATTCAGGCAACTTACCCTTCTGAACCAGCTCTACCTTTTTCTACAACTCACTATCTTGATTCTATACTTTCTTGATTCTGTCTGATAGAGATGATCTCACTGATACCTGAAACAAAACATAAGAACTTCCTGCTCCAACAACTTCTATTCCAAAGTTCATCAAATCCTTAACCAAAGGATCATGTTCCAAACAAAACATTGTTAATGAAGAATTACTTTTTCGACTCAAAGCATCGACCACTTTATTTGCTTTTCCCGGATGGTAATAAATTGTACAATAATAATCCTTGATTATTTCTAGCCATCTCATTTGTCTCATGTTCACTTCTTTCTGAGTGAATATATACTTTAATCTTTTTTGATCGATATATATTTCACACTTTACTCCATACAAATGATGCCTCCAAATTTTTAAAGCGAAAACAACAGCATCTAATTCTAAATCATGTGTAGATTAATTTACCTCATTAGTTTTCAACTGTCGTGAAGCATAAGCAATTACCTGATCATTCTTCATTTGGACACAACCAATTCCTTTCAATGAAGCATCATTATAGATAACAAACTCACCATTCCTGGAAGGTAGTGCCAAAACTGGAGCATTCACCAGTCTTCTTTTCAACTCTTGAAATCAATCATCACATTCTTTGTTCCAAATAAACTTAACACCCTTCCGAGTTAGCTTAGTCATTGGAATAGATAACCGTGAAACATTTCTAACAAACCTTCGGTAATAGCCTGCAAAACCAAGGAAACTACGAATCTCTGTTACATTTGTGGGTCTTGGTCATTCTTTAACAACCTTTTTTTTGCAGGATCAATGGTTATCCCATCTTTAGAAACAATGTGACCAAGGAAATAAATTTGTCGCAACCAAAACTCACACTTGATGAATTTCCCATACAATTTCTTTTCTTTTATGGTTTTCAAAATAACCCTTAAATGTCTTTCATGCTCCTCTTTACTTTTAGAAAACACCAAAATATCATCAATGAAAACCACCACAAACTTATCCAAGAACTCATGGAAAATTCTATTCATTAAGTCCATGAATACAGTAGGTTAATTGGTTATCCCAAAAGGAATTACTACAAATTCATAATGGCCATATCTTGTACGAAACACAGTCTTCGGAACATTTGCTTCCTTTACCTTCAGCTGATGGTACCCCGATCTCAGGTCAATCTTTAAAAAATATTGAGCTCCCTGGAGCTGATCAAACAAATCATCGATATAAGGCAAAGGATATTTGTTCTTAATAGTGATGTTATTCAAGGCTCTATAATCAACGCAAAGTCTCATAGAACCATCATTCTTTTTAACAAATAAAACAGGGGCACCCCATAGTGACGTTCTAGGTCGAATGAAACCTTCTCTAATAAATCTTGCAATTGCTCCTTCAACTCTAAAAGTTCAATTTGAGCCATTCGATAAGGGGGTTTTGAAATTGGCTTAGCATCAAGAACTAAGTCAACAGTAAACTCAACTTCCTGATCTGGTATTATTCCAGGCAACCCATCAAGAAAAATATCAGGATACTCATTTACCACTGGCACATCATTAATCTGAACAGTTCCTTTATTTTCAATGATGTGTGCAAGGTAACATTCATTTCCATCTTTTACAAGTTTCTCGGCCTCTTGATATGTTATCAATAGTAAGGGTTCATTATTATACACAAACTGAAAGTATTTTTGAAAAGAAACTTTTTTAGCTCTACAGTCAATCTTAGCATGGTAAATAGAGAGCCAATCCATACCCAGGATAACATCAAACTCTACTAGAGGTAGAACAATAAGGTTTGCAAGTAGGTTCTTTCCACAGATAAGGATAGGAAGATTCTTATAAATTCTTTTTGCCTCAACATTTCCCCCATGAGTTTTTACCAAAAGTTCAGGAGTCATTTCTTGAGAATGTATTCCCATTTTACTAGAAATTTTTTCAGAGATGAAAGAATGTGTAGACCTCGAATCAAACAACACACTGGCATAATCTGAAAAAACAAACAAAGTACCTGATACAACTTCATTTGATGGCCCGACATCTGCTGAAGTAGTTGCAAAGGATTTCACCACCCCTTTCTGCTTGTAGTCTAACTGCTTCCCATCACACGAGCTCTTTGTCGGACACTCGTTTTCTTAGTGACCCATCTCATTGCACTTAAAACATTTCACAACTGTAAATCAAATTTGAACTTACCATCACCTTGATGTTTTTCAGTGAAATCACGAGCCTTATGTCCCATCATACCACATCGGTTGCACTTTCCAGAATTCAGAAGACATTCCCCAACATTCCTTTTTCCACATTTATCACAAACTGGAAACTTATATTTCTTACCATCAGACTTTTTTGAAGAATTCTTCCCTTTCTCCTGCCACCTCGGTCTCTTCTTCTGTTGGTTGTTATAGAACACCTGATCATTGGAAAACTCCATTTCCACCTTCTCAGCACATCGAACAATCTTTTCATAACTTTTAAACTCACGAGAAGTTAATGCCCTTAGATATTTTGGATTTAATACTGAGTAAAAACGATTGATTTTACTATCAAGGTCTCGGATAAAATTTGGAGCATACCTTGCCAATCGAGTGAACCTTTCTTCATAGGCAGCCACTGAGTCTTCCTCTTACCTCAATTCCAGGAATTGTTTTTCCATCCTAAGTCGAACATCCTTAGGAAAATACTTCTCAAGAAATATACCTTTGAATTCATCCCAATCGAGAGCATCAATCTCATCGGAGTCCCTAATATTTTTAACCATCTACCACCACTGATCTGCTTCACCCTCCAAACGGTAAATAGGAAGACTAACCTATTGATTGTCTGAACACCCCATGACATCAAAAATCTTCTCCAGTTCTTTAATCCACCCTTCATCTAACACAGGGTCAGATGATCCTTTGAATGATGGGGAATGTTGCCTCCTGAAATGTTCCACCACTGACATGTTCCTCTGCGGTTGATCTGGCTGATCTCGTGCATGGATACCACCACCATTTATCGCTTGAGTCAACTGCACCATTACTGCAACAAACTGTTCAGTTCCAATTCTGACCATCTAGGGATGCTGATTCGGAAGGTTATTTCCTTCTGTATGCCTTCCTAGCACTGCTTCCATGTTTCCTCTTTAGAAAACCATTCGTAACAAACATTTCTTAGATGAAGCAACATGGTAACCTTCAAATTCTACATCACTTCAATTTGACCATAAATTTTTTTTGGATAAACATTTAATAGAATTCTAACTCCTAAAGTTATCTAAACCGACCTCTGATACCAACTATAAGTCCCCAACCTTAAACCTTACTTAATCTTTAGTTATTACAAGATTACACATTGAGGATCTTTTCAGGTTTAGAGTTTTAGAGAATTAAATCATAAAACATGCATTACATTCCACATTTAAACAAAGTGGTTACATAAAAGATAGTATTCATTTTTCCCATAAATTGAAACATATTTAAAATAAAACATGGATTCTTTCTTGACACTTCTTTGACTCTATCATTATATCATGTACCTTTCCCTTGACCTCTGAAAAACATTTCAAAAACATGGGATGAGCATAAAAAGCTCAGTAAGGGATATAAAAATATGGAAAGGAAACATGGGTACATATATACATAAGAATGAAATCATACTTTACCCATAAAACATAAGCAATTTAACATACCTCATCAAATAATGAATAAATCATAGAAATCATAAGACATAAAGGTAACTTGAGGCATTCATAACATTCTTACGTAGGGAGTAACCCTCTGGGTTACGTTTGGATTACCCATCACAGTATATTCCCTAAATCTCTTCGGATAAACCTTAACGTTTCACTCCTTCACTTTACCCAATGCATTAGAGAGCTATATTGGGCTCAACCGCCCTTAGTTTATCACGGAACCACCCATCTTCATAACAATGCCCAAGAACCATAACATAATCATATCACATAAAACATACATAAAGGAAACATAACATTTCCACATTTCAATCACTAGATATCAACAAAACACATTGATATAATAAAAACATTATGAAAACCATTTTCAATACCAAAATAAAATAAAAGTAAAATAGAATATTTATTTTTCTTTTTAAAAAAACAGTATGGCTTGTAGAGGAAGCTAAAACTCAAATAATGGTCACGGCGGTGGAGAAGTCGTTGTTGCCGCATACGTACGGCAAAAACATTCCCTTTTTTAGTTTAGTAAACACTTCGTATAAAAAAGATTCCTTTTGAATAAACATAAAAGTCAAAAGGGTTTTATACACCGTATAAAAGAAGGTTGTGTATAAAACAAAATTTTCCTCAATGAAAGGAGATTGAGACGAAGTCCCATACCTCGGGTCCGACTTGACTCGATCGTTCTTTAATGTCCTGAATAATAAACTTGAGTTAATTTCTACTTTCTTAAGAACCTTTTTCAAGTTCATTATTCCTTTTATATCTCTAATTACCATGTCATGAACACTATGTAATTATTTAAGTTAATAACGGCCATTTTAACGGTCATTGGTACTTGAGTCAAAAATAATCCCTTTATAACAACAAGTTGTTCATGTATCCATTATATCCAGAATGGTATTCATGATGTAGATATCATATATGTTATATATATCCATTAAATTCATGCATTTATAATATTACATAATCATTTAGTGGTAATAAATTAAATGCACCGTTCATGGAGACGGTAAGCCGTACGTACGCATGAACGCTACTTTCATTTATATTTCGTATTTTTATAGAATGGAATCATAATGATATAAAGGTATATTATAATTCCAGTTTAATATCATATATAATATCATAACTCCATCCTTTATATGTACCACATATGGTATTAACGAATCAAATCACTTTGAGGGGGCGGTAGTCCGCACTTCCTTAAATGAAGATATCGCGTTTACCCATAATCGAAACCATAAAGGTATGCCCAAAATGAAATAAATACAGAAGCTTAAGGGAAAAAATAAAAATATTATATATCATATATAAATATAGTGTCATCTTAATGGCCACCTTTGAAGGTGTTAAAAGAATGTTGAACAATAATCGTTTCGGGAGGCAGAAATTCACCATCTACGGAAACAGTATGTTCTTTAACCATTAGATGTAGGTGTGTGTAAGTGTAGCTCGAATAATTCTTATAAAAACAACCTAGTATATTGAGTATACTGGATTTGTTACAAAATAAATTAATAAAAAGAATTTAGGGGGTTGGAGAAGCAAAATAAAACAAAAGGACTCAAGTGAAGACATTACCTTAAATCGGGTAACTCCCTTTGGTTTGAGCTCAATGGCTTTATTGGGAAGACTTTTTCCCAATGTGAGGCTTCAAGGAGTAAGAGAGCGATTTGGAGAGACAAAATGGTCAGGGTTTGGCCGAGCCAAAGGCTTTGGAACTGTGGGTAAGGAGGTAGAGGTGGGGGCCTTTTATAAGAGGAGAGGAGGGGCACTCTTGGAAAGTAAAGAAATGTTACTTTATTTTAAAATGAGTTTCGGATTCAAAAGGTCCCACATTGATATAATTAGAGTTTAAGGTGATAAGGGTTTGAAATCCACCCATTCAATAGGTTTTGGACATGTGTAGGTCATAGATTTTACATTATCATTTCATTTTATTTAAATCCTTTATTAATGAGGTAATCGCTACATCATCATGATGTCATAAATAATTTAATTTATTTATAGTCTAAAATTTATAAAAAAATACTATGATGTAGGAAATCTTTTTATATTTCCAATGACTATTTATAATAAAAAATCTTACTTGTATAACCCCATTTAAAAATTGTTTTAGTAAAACATCTTATGTTTGTGTCATTTTTACTTTCACATTAAATAAAAAGTTATTTATGTCATTTCCCAACCAAAGTGGCTCCATGGGGTCCCCAAGTTGACCCATGGATTTTCTTGGTCGGCCATGACACATCCAATGAGGGTAGGACATGTTTCAAGCTCATCTCAAATTATTAAAACATTTTTTTTACCTTAAACTACACTAATTACCTCTAATCGCGATTAAGAACTTAAAAGTTACTATTCACCAAAAATTATTTACTCTCATTGAACCACATTTTACTTCTTAATTACAACCATATATGTCAGATTTTTGAAAATTAAATCATATAAGTGGAAAAGATTTATTTAAACGAAAAATCAGTTTCTTTAACTACCACTTAGTGGTTTCACTATTCATCAAAAATTGAAGTTTTTCAGAAAAAATACCAAAACTTCACCCTAAGATATATTTGATATTCCGAATTCAAAAATGATTTATATATTGAAAAATTAAAATCATATAAGTTACATTAATTAATTTAATAATTAATTCCCGATGTCATGACAACTAGCGTGTTTTTATGAAACAATATGTATCAAAAGATTGACACTAGTTTAAGTCCAATTTAAAAGTGAAATTGATTCCAATGACCACCATTCGATTAAATGGTAAAAATATATTCTAATTTCACTTTAAAACCAATTCAAAAGATAATATAATCATATAAATAAATTATATTAAAAAGAGGTTTTAAATTAAAACACAACATTTTTCACTATTCATTAAAAAATGAACTTTATTGGAAAAATGCCAAAAATTCACACAAAGTAAATTTTGATGTCCCTATCATAAAGAATAAGTTTATTTTGAAAAAAAATAGCTTATAAAATTATCAAAAGATAGATTTAAAAATGGTTTTCCATTAAAAGGCAGTAAAACAATCTTTTAAAAATATTAGTGTGTTCCATGCTTAAGATCAAATTTATTTTCATTTTAAGCCTCTAAAACACCATCTAATTAATTAATAGACATAGATAAAAATATCTATTATTAATTACTTACTTGGGATGTTACATATTTCATGATCTTAGATTAATTTATTTTTAGTGAACCAATTAAAACTTCTTTTCATCTATTTACTACATTAATGTAATGGCCTGAAACTCTCTGGTCCATTACATTGTTGAAATATGGTGTTAGAGGTGTTCTGGGAGGTCAAGGTGACTTATTCCCAACACATTTCTAAATTTCTAGTTCATAAATAGTGTTTTCAGAATAGCACCCTTCCAACAGAATCCTTTTTCCTTTTCCAAATTTCTAGTTCCTGAATTGTATTTTCAAACTGGTGAGGTTTCCAGACCAATGATGTTCTATAGTGTTTCCACACTGGTGAGGTTTCTAGACTAGTGAGGTTCTAAAGTGTTTCCAAACAAATGAGGTTTTTATACTAGTGAGATTCTAAAGTGTTTCCAGACTGGTGAATTTTCCATACCAATGAGGTTTTACAGTGTTTCCAGACTGGTGAGGTTTACACACCAGTGAGATTCTACAGTGTTTCTAGACCGGTGAAATTTCCAGACTTGTGAGGTTCTATAGTGTTTCTAGACCAGTGAGGATTCTAGACCAATTAGGTTCTACAGTGGATCCATATTGGTGAGGTTTCTGGAATGGTGAGTTATCCAACACTTTTTCAAATTTCATGTTTGGTGTACAGTGTTTCAAGCTTCCTACAGTTTCTCCCCTTTGACGTTTCCTTTGACGTAAAATTATTTCAATGGAAAATCCAGTGTATCTTGAACTACTTCTCTGTTAAATCTTCTAGAGGGATGAGATATCATCCTCCATGGTTCTTTTTCCTTGTTCTTTAGTGTGAGATACTCAAACCATTCCTTCCTTCTCGTAGGAGCTGCGTGATCAAACCATAATCCTCGAATCGTTTCCCCTTGATGTTTCTTCTTATTTCACGCGCACCCCTGTTTTGGTGTAAGTAGAAACTGTCAGTCCTTCATTGATATAAGGTATGATCTACCTCTATTATATTATTTTAGTCGATCCTTATCCTCATTTTTCTCCTTACCATGCTATGGAATGTGATATCCATGCCTCTAATGGAGTTTTCTTGGCTATTAGATGGTGCAGTCGTACCACAGCATTCTCGAGTGCTACAGTTGTCACGGGGGGATGACATCGTAATTCATTTTGTGGCTCGTTATCATATAGTGAATTTTAATAACCATTTGAGGTAGGGGATTAATTTCATCTCTATTATTTTATGTTCAAATTTAGTGTTAGAATGATTTATCCCACTCGATCACATTGGAATTGACATATTAAATTTTTGAACCACATTAATAAATTTATATTGATCATATGTTATTGCCACATATGTTTCTAGATAGTGTGATATCTATGATTGCTTTGTTTAGATTTTTTTTCTTTATGGATATTCGTAATGAATGTAAATTAGGAATTAATTGATAATTGTTTGGCTAAAGATTGAGAGGCATGTAAATTATTTTGGTTGTTGTTGCAATTTTTTTATAATAAAATTGATGCAGTAAGAATTTTTAATCAATTTGTGATAGATTACTATTTAGGCTGCTCATATTTGGAACTTTAAAATAATAAATTGGTTAATTATAGATGGATTAAAAGAATGGCTGTTTGATACTAGATAATGTCTCGTAGGTTTCTGAGTTACCCTCTTGTTTTCTTAAGGGCTAAGAGCCCAGTTGATATGATGTTTTTTTCTGTTTCTTTTGTTGTAATGTGATACTGTAAGGAAGTTGTGATATGTGGGGGCAGGGAGGCCTATTGGTTGTTCCAGCATTTGACTCCTAGAGTGGTGATATACATCAGTTTATACATGTGGGTGTTGGGGAGGACACTGGAGATGATCGAACGGGTTGGATGTGAATATTTGGATGCTTGTTGTTTCTTTTCGGTTGTTTATCTTCCATACATTCCCCAATGTTAAAGGTAGATGGTTTTCTTTCCCTCCTTCCAAAAGGGGTGAAGATGTACTAGATATGCCACATAATTTCTGTGTTTAGTTTCCTGAGGATGGGTTTATGATCTTGCTACAGGGAACAAAGAATCAACAGGTAGTTCATCTACTCACCGTGTTGATCCCCCTTGTGTTTAGCAGCTTAGAATGTTTTTCTATAATTCCTTAGCATATAGTAATGTAATAATTGTTTCAATAAATTATTGAATAAATAATGTTAACCCGTGGGGTTATATCTGAATGGGACACAATGTTGAGGTTTCAATTTAAAATGAACAGTGGTCTTTGGGTGTGATGCTAATGAAATATAATGTGGAATTTGTTAATAGTTAATTAATTCTTAATGAATTAATTAACATAAAGTGCAACTAATAAAAAGAGAATAAAGGAGTGTAATCAAAATCATTAAATGGTTGTGTACTTATAGGATGCCTAGTTTTAGAAGTGGCATTCAGGAGTCCGAAAGACATTAGTTGTAGTTGAGTCTCATACTAGGTTATGACCATAGTGTGGTTGTGAGCTATAGTATATTCTGAAATTTTTGAGTATTTATATGGTACCCCACCCTGTTAGTTACGGAAGTAACACCCTGTGGATTTTGAGCCCTGGGGGTCTTTTCCCCAACATTCTAGTGGGAGGATGGATGGCTAACTATGCCCTTTGGCCCTGCTCTCTTCTCTTGGTAGTTACTTGTTCTGGTAGGCACAGTAGTTAGTTTTCCCCATATATGTGTTTAATGTTTTTTAAGGTCTTGTAGTTATTTAGACACATATATTCTTGATATAGTTTCCTATGGATTACTATAGGTGCAATGTGTATAGGTAGTGATGTCTTGAGGATCCTTACTCAGTGTGTGGGATGTAATGGCTTGATGTATAATGCCCAACATATGATACATGTTATGCGAGTTTTGGTGGCTCCTGAAAACTACTTGGTTACTTTTCTAATGTGAATGTTGTGGTTTTGTTGAATGAGTTTCATGTTTTAGTGATTCACCCAAGTTTTTGTGGGAAAGACTTTTTGGACAGAGATGCATAGGACATGTGACATTGGGGAAAAGACACAAACTAGTGGGGGAGTGGTAGTGGGGTGTCGTTGATATTAATTATTATATTACATATTCATTTATATGATACTTGGTGAGAGTATCCATGGTGAGTCTAGAAACTTTTTATACCTATTTAGGTGATGAGTTAGTTTCACTTGTTGTTCACTATGCTTTAGCATGCTTTCTTTACTTTTTCACGAGAGGCTCTGGGGAGGATCCTACTGAGTATTCTGTTATACTCGCCCTATTTATATATAAACTATTTTTCATGTCACTTGGAGTAGGATGGAGATCAAGCTGGTTTCTACTAGCATTGGGTTGTAGGAGCTGTTCGGGCTTATGGTTGCTGTTTTTTTTTTACTTTCCTTTGGAACTTACAGTCTTCCCCTTTCAGTTGTAGTAGTTTTTCCTGACAATACATACGTGTAAATGGGATATCTTTTATATTGTTGTCTGAGTTGGATTTGGTTGGTGTATGCATTATCTCTCTCTTTCACATGTGTTCTCTAATAGGGTAATGCCTCCCAATTGTGCGTTTATTATACCCTTGATGCTAGTCACCAACCTAGGACCTACTAGAGGCAGGACTCAGGGTCATTATCTCGCTTTAACATTGTCGTCCTAGGAGAGGTACACCATGTGGGTAGGGGGTCATTAAAATTAATTTATCTAAAGTTTAAGTCACTAGGATATATGAAGGAGTTACTCTTAATAAAAGAAATATATCTTATTTGAGGATAATAGTTTAAAGTAAATTACCCTAATTCATCACCATCCCCCTCTCAGGGTATACTAATTGTATAAAAAATACTTTTAGAATGGTCATGAACTGTATCTCATTATAAAACAACATATCAATCCTTAATGGTGTGATGTTTTTGTTTGTTTATAATTCATACATGCACATTAAAATCATGATTTATTTTTTTGAATACTCCATCATAGAAAATATACCATACTCAAAATCTATAAACACTAAATCCCCATCCAATTTTAATACTTATGAGTAATATAGGTAATTTGTGAAATTTTTTAATCCATTCTAATCAATATTATTATAATTCATTAATTAATTGATAAAATACTTCATTTTCTTATAATATCCCCCCAAGAAGTATTCCCCAACCTCATCCCTTGAGGAATATGGAACCAGTAATATCTAGAATATATAACTAGTTTTATAAAACAACTTATGTTTTTTATTTTCCAAAAATATTACCCCTTAAATGATGGAGGATTCTTATTTGGATTCTATATTTCAATATTTTTAACCCTTGACAGAAACTGGTTCATATTCCTACTAATACCCTAGATATATATTACAATATTTATCACTAAAACATGATCTAGAAGGGAAAATACCACCACATCCTTCCTCTTCCAATTCTAATTAGTGTTGTCCTATTTAGGATATTCTATATCACAAAAATGATCTCATTAAAACAACATAATATATCTACCATTCATAATCATAAAAATTTATATTATAAAATAAGTATATGTGTATTTTTATTAACATGGATGATTTATCTCCTAACCAATTTTTATAATGTTCCAATCAAGATTCAAAATAATCTATTATCCAAAATATGACTTTTAAAAATATAAAATTTGAAATGTCACGGGAAATCCATTTTAATATAATAAATATAATTAATAAAAATGACATGTAATAAAACCCTTATCATTCTTACTATGAAGCATGAAATATTTCCCATTATAAATCATCATGGGTTAACATGGTGCAAATAACCATCCTTTTAGGTAATCATCATCATATTCCTTTCCCATTTCTTCTAGTAACATGATGTTCACCATAAAGAGGTTACACTCACATTTTTGTATCCACATTACATCTTCAAAAAAATATTATCTTACATTCCTAATATACTTCCTAAGACTATAATGGAAAACCTCTCTTTGAAACTGTCGTATAACATGTTACAACTCTAGTTTTTTTAGTTGAATCTGTTGAATATTTCTATATACATCCTTGGATTTTCCTCATAGTTGGCACTCTGTTTGGTTTCGCGAGAATCTAAAATTAATATATTAGAATTACTATTATATATTAAATACCTAGAACAATTGTTTTCAATAAATGGTTCTTCCATTGACCAGTAACTCATATGGTAAATCCAATAATGTGGTTGTTTCATGAATGTAGGTTCTACCACTGTAGTGACGTAAAGACGGTGAGCATCAGGCGTTTTCTTGAAATATATCATTGGAGGGTGTGTTAAGTAATTAATTTATTTATTTTATTTGCATAAAAACCTAATCGTCTTTTTTATAAGACCAATTATATAAAATCATCAAGGTTAGAAAAATAAACCTAGGATATTAGAGGATCCATAGTAGAGAGTCCTTGCCAACAGACAACGGATCATGGAGCATCTATCATTTTATAGTGGGAGTTTCGTTACAGTAACACCCTGAGTTTTTATGGAATTTTTTAAAATGAATTATTTTTAATTTATATATCTTACACTGTATTAATTCAAATAATACTTTCACATGGAATTGTCTTCACTATCTCTACACATAACACTTATGTGGCATATGTTACACGCAACACTGACTTATCGTACGTTACATGAAACACTAAGTTTCTATTTAACATAATTTTATTATTATAATCACTTAAATGATTTAATTATAAACTATATTTTTAACCTAATAATATTAATAAGAACAATTTATTTTAAAATATTATTTATAATCATTTTATATAAATAAAATATATCAATAACGAAAGATATAATTTTTGGTAAAGTCCTTATATATTTAAAAATAATATTTTCTAAAAAGAAAAAATTTCATAAATTTAATTTGATATAATGAAATTCATTTTTAAATTTATAATTTCAAATTTAGATAAGGGTTATTTTTTGGGATTTGTTTAAGAAAGTTTATTTTAGGATAAATAGTAAAAAATATAGAATTTTAATTCATAAGTTATTTTTCATATAATTTATTTATAAGTATAAATTATGTTTTAAATTTATTTAATGTTTTAATTATATAATATTTTTTCAATTAATACAATTTATGTCATTGAAACCAATTTTATATTGACATTTGATTTAAAAATTCAGCAAACGTTTGATCATTTTTACTTTAAAAACCCGCAATGTCATCTTGTCAGTGGGATTAAATTTAAATTAATTTATACAATTTATATGATTGGAATTTAGAAAATTGATTAAATTTTTTTAATAACCATAATTTATAATTTCTAATAAGGTCAACATAGTTGTTGACCAAAAATAGTAGTGAAATTAATTCAAATTAATTATAATGATTAAGGTAAAATTAACCATAACTAGGGAATAAACCTTAAACTTAAGGACCCAAATGACCTATAAAATTGTCCAACACCCATTTAATAAACATTATTGATCCATTAACCTTAAATTATTGAGTTTTTATGAGTTTTTTAGGTAAAAATGTGATTATACCTAACTTGTTTTCTTAAATACCGTGTGAGTCCTTTGCCTCCCCTATAAAAGGAAACTACCAATCCCACTTCCTCAAACCTCTAAAAATACTTAGGAAAGTATAATATAAGTCTAATACACTCTTAAATACGCATCCCAACTTCCTTTAATCCTACTTTTTTGTAGAAATACTTCCAATTAATCCCTTTAGTGCAAACCAAAAGGACTTACACAATTAAGAGGTAACACCCTCCCTCAAGCACCATTTGTTTATTTCCTTTCTCTACCACCTAAATTATATTTATTACCTTATTTTACAACAAAACGAGTGTACTAAATATACTTATATGTTTTCGTGAAGTGGTTTTGACCAAGACTTACAAACACTTCCATCTAATGGGTAATAAAAATATTGTTTATGGGTATGCTGAACTACAGCCACACAAAACTATCAATGTTCATTCTTCCATTAACACCTCTCATTGTGGTCATTATGATAGAAAAATTATTTATATATAATATATATTATATTTATAATATCTTTAATCTTATTTAATTATTTTATAACACATATTTTATACATTTTATGTTGTGTAAATATGATAATTACGTTTGAGGAAGTGTGGACTACCGCCCCCTCAAAGCGATGTGATTCGTTTACACACTACATAGAATGTATTAAGGGTGGGTTTAGTGAAATTATTTGATTTATATAATATTATAATTCTAACTTAATAATATTATATACATATATACATATATTTCATTATCTTTTTTTTCTTTTAACAAGATAATAAAAATGAAAAAAGCGTTCATGCATACGTTCGGCTTACCGTCTCCATGAACAGTGTATTCCATTTCATACTTATATATTATATAGGTTATTATAACACAAATATAATGAAAATAAATTATATTTATATCATGTTTTATATTCTTGTAATCATTATATACATATAATTACCAAATATAGAACAAATTAAGACACGTATGACAAACAAAGCGGATTATACCCGATGTGAAACTATAAGGACCCGGCCTTAAACCTTAATAAATATTGAATTAAATGTATAATTCACATTGAGGATCTTTTCAGGTTTAGAGTTTTATAGAATTAGTTCATAACTATTACATCTCAAAAGATTACAGAGTAGACACTTCTACTAAGTTTCCATAAAATAAAAAAACACTTAAAAAGAAACATGTCTAGTTCCATGTTTTAGATAGAATGTCTTTCCTTGATCCCATCCTTGACCATATTCATCATTAAGTCTTGTGGAAAACATTTCAAAAACATGGGATGAGCATAAAAATTCCAGTAAAGGATACACAAAGAAGGAAAGCTGTTAGTTTTTCAAAGACAAAAAGTAAACCAGGAGTACTTTACCAAAGTAATACTTTTCACCTTTATGAAGTAGTAAAAGCTCTTCACTGAATAAAAGATCATTACTTACACTTTTGTAACCAAAATATTACCATAAAACCCATATAAAGAACACATAACATATAAAGTTAACTTGAGACATAAACATACTTAAATGGAATAACCATACGGTAGACTTCCACACATACTTAATGGAATAGCCATACAGACGACTTCCATACCCAATGCATTGGAGGTTATAACGTAACCACATGTCCTGGTAATCACAGAACCACCCATCATATGGTTTATCATGTAACCACCCGTCAAATGTCCAAGTACCATTATAAAATCAAAAGACATAAAACAAATATAATGGAATGAAAACATTTCCACACTTCGATCACAATATATCACTTAAATATATTGACATAACAAATCCATTATAAAAACCATTTTCAATACCAAAATACATAAAAGATTATATGGTATTTATTTCATTTTAAATAACATTACGGCTTGTTGAGGAAGCTAAATACCAAATAATACTCGCGGCAGCGGAAAAGATCGTTGTCATCGCATCGTTAAAAGAAACATTCCTTTTTATCGTTTAGTAAAATGCTTCGTAGAAAAATATTCCTTTTGTAGAAATGAAAAAGTAAAAGGGTTTTATACATCGTATAAAAGATAGTTGTGTATAAAATGAAATCTGCCTCAATGAATGGAGATTAAGACGAAGTCCCTTACAAAGTTGGTATCCTTAGATTAAGGATAAATAAATTACATGATTATGTGTGACAAATATGAATACACAAAATATAAGTGGATATTAAGAGTAAAACAATCAGAGGACATTCACACATAATCTTGGAAAAGCAAAACCAATGACATAGATATTTAACTCAATGAAATGAGATTGAGTTATGATTTCCGATACAAGTTCATCTAAATGTCATAAGAATTTATCAATGAGATGATTATGTGTAGAAATAGTATATCCACACAAAGGTTTGTGTAAACTACAACATAGAGATTACACACATAATCTTGGCATAATAAAATCAAGAATTATAGGTTTATCCCAAAGAATTGAAAGTGGTTTAAGAAGTTCCCTTACAGAAATTCGACGGCCTAACGGTGTCACTTCAAAATTCAGAAAATGAGTTGATGAGAGATAAAAAGGGTTTCTCATCACTTGGACATAAAATTTACCTCAATAAGGATATATAAAAACATATCCCAACATAATAGTATGTGAATTAAAATACATAACAAAATAATTCTTTCAAAAAGAGGAGGGTGAAAGGTTCCCTTACCGACCTGGGTAACTTTCGAAAAGTACACCCCCTTGAAGAAGGGTAATACAATGAATATGTAAATACCCATAAATGAAATTATATTACACAAAGAGTATAATAATGTGAAGTACATACACCACTCAAAAGAAAATGGTGGCAAATTTAGCATAAATCTCATGGGACTAAAAGTGAGATTAATGATCCCTTACGAAAACTCGGCAGCCTAACGGCGCCACATAAAACTTCCAAAAATGGATTGATGAGATAAAACAGAGTCTCTCATCATATTACAATAAAATTTACAGAAATAGGAATATAAAATAAAATCCCCCATCATAAAAAAGAGGAGCTTAAAATTACTGACATAAATGAGAGTACTTAAAAAAATAAAGAGAGAGGTTAGATCTCCTACGAAAATTCGGCAGCCTAACGGCGCCACTCAAAACATCCAAAATGGATTTATGAGAGAAAATAGGGTATATCATCTTATGAACATAAAAATTATAGTATTAGTAATATAAAATAACAACCCAATCATAAGAAATATGATCTTAAAAGGAATGACATAAAAGAGTGTACTTAAAAAGAAAGAGAGGTGTAGGATCCCTTACCTCAAATATGACTTCTCTTGTTAGTTTCTTTATATTCCTGAATAAAAAACATTGTTCAATTTATAATTTCTTAAGGAACTCTTTTAAAGTTTATAATTCAGTTTAAATCACATATTATAATGTTATAATAATTTGTTAATAATGTGAGTTCATATCAGACGTTTTTGTCGATGTTTGGTACATGAGTCAAAAATGAACTTGTTTGAAAATGATTGTCCTTGTAGTTATAAGTAAATCATCTCCAAAATAGGTTTAATGATTTAAATATCATATATATCCAGTACATTTTCATTTTATACTACTCCATAACATTTGGAGAAAAAAAGAAACAAAATGCACCGTTCATGGAGACGGTAGGTCGTACGTACGCATGAACGCTACTTTCATTTCTTTGTCATATTAATGGAATTAAAAATAATTGATATATATATATATTATAATTCCAGTATAATATATATGTTATATAGGTAACATATTTTTATTAATTTTATTCTTTATACATTCCATGAATTGGATGAACGAGTCACATCACTTGAGGGGGCGGTAGTCCACACTTCCTCGTATGAAATTATCGCATTTGCACAACATAAAAAGCATAAAGGAATGTTTTAAATATAAAATTCAGAAGAATATAGAAAAAATAAATATCATATATATCATATATAAAATATAGTTACATCATAATGGACACCATTAAATGTGTTAAAAGAATATTGAACAATCATCGTTTGGTGAGGCAGAAATTCGCCAACCACATAAATAGTATGTTCATTAACCATTAGACGAAGGTGTGTGTAAATGTAGCTCGAATCCTTCACCTAAAAACATAATATTATATTTAAGATACTGTTTTTGTTAAAAAAATAATGGAATAAAAAGAGTTTATAGGGTTGGAGAAGCAAAATAAAACAAAAGAACACCAGTGAAGACATTACCTTAAAATCGGGTAACTCTTCTTGATTTGAGCTCAAAGGCTTCCTTGGAAAAGATTCTGCCCAAAGGTAAGGCTTCAATGATTAATAGGGGGATGTGGAGAGATGAAATGGTCAGGGTTTGTCTGATCCAAAGGCTTGATAAGTGTGGGTAAGTGGGTAGAGGTGAGGGCCTTTTATAAGAGAAAAGGAGGGGCACTCTTGGAAATTTATAAAATATTACTTTATTATAAAATGATTCTCGGATTTTAAAGGTCCCAAAAGGATATATTTCTAGGGTAAGGTGATAATGTTTCGAAATACACCCATCCAATAGGTTTTTGGCATGCATAGGTCTTAGATTTTACATTTTATTTTCATTTTATTTAAATCGTTAAATAATGAGGTAATTGATGCATCATCATGGTGTCATAAATAATTTAATTTATTTAGTGTCTAAAAATTATAAAACAAATGTCATGATGTAGGAAATAATTTTATCTTTCTAATGAATATTTATAGTCAAAAATATGACTTGTATAACCACATATAAAAATTGTTTTAGTAAAACAACACATGTTTGTGACATTTTAATTTTAACAATAAGTAAAAAGGTATTAATGTAATTTTCCAAACAAAGTGGCTCCATGGGGTCCCCAAGTTGACCCATGGATTGTCTTGGTTGTCCATGACACATCCAATGGGGGTAGGACATGTTTCTAGTTCATTTAATTTTATTAAAACATTATTTTTACCTCAAATTACACTAATTACCTCTAATCGCGATTAATAAACTTAAAAGTTACTATTCACCAAAAAATTATTTTAATCCCATTGAACCACATTTTACTTATTAATTACAACCATGTATGTCAGATTTTTGAGATTCAAATCACAGAAGTGGTAATGTTTCATTTATACAAAAAATCAGTTTCTTTAACTACCACTTAGTGGTTTCACTATTCATCAAAAATTGACGTTTTTCAGAAAATTACCAAAAAATCACCCTAAGCTATATTTGATATTCCGAATTCAAAAATGATTTCCATTTAACCAAATTCCACACATATAAGTTTCATTAATTAATTTAATAATTAATTCCCACTGTCAGAGCAAATAACGTGTTTTTAGGAAACAATAAGTATCAAAATATTGACACTAGTTTAAGTCCTATTTCAAGATGAAATTAATTCCAATGACCACTATTGGATTAAATGGTAAAAATATATTCTAATTTCACTTTAAAACCAATTCAAAAGATAATCTAATCATATAAATAGATTAGATTAAAAATTTGTTTTGAATTAAAATACAACATTTTTCACTATTCGTTAAAAAAATGAACTTTATCAGAAAAATACCAAATATTTACACAAAGTAAATTTTGATGTCCCGATTTGTAAGAAGAATTTTATTTTTTCAAATATAACTGATAAAATTGTCAAAAAGTGTATTTAAAAGTGGTTTGTCATCAAAAGGCGATTAATCGACCTTTTAAAGAATATTAGAATGTTTACGCTTAAAATTGGATTCATTCGCATTTTTAATCCTCTAACATTTATTGTAAAAAGTAAAAATATTTTACAAACATATATAATCATTTTTTAGTTAGTTCTGTTCATTCTCACCATTACAACGGCTAGGCGTTAACTACAATTTAAAATAATATTATTTTATTATTAGAGTGCAACGTAAGATTCTCAAGAAACCCATTGTTGAGTATTGGGTATGCCATCGAGCATAGTGTCCCCTTTAAAGTTATATTAATATTTTATTCACAAATATGGATAGATGTGAAAATGTCATATTCTTTATTTACCTGGGGTGTTACATCCTTCCCCCCTTTTGGGAATTGAATCCTCACAATTTTAAAATTGGGCTTGGAAACTTCAATGAAAATCCCACATCGGAACAAGAGTCAGTAAAACAATCACTTTAAAATAAAGAAAGAGAAGTACAAAGGTCACCCGAGTTAATACATAATAGGATTCCATGTAGGAAAACATGGATATAGAGGAAAAAACAAAGGGTCAGGTTCTGAGGGAGAGTGATAGTAAACATGTCTAGGAGAAAGTTAACCATAAGAAAATCACAAACTTGTGTTGGGTTAACGGTATTCGATTCCCCAGTAGGAAAAGTTAACAGACAACATTTTTGTTTTAAGTTACTCTTCATTGAGGAATTTATTATTGATATTAACTAAATCACAATGAAACATACTTACTTGTCACGTATACTTTCAACTTCTACTAGATTCCTTAATCAAACTCATATTTTCTCAAAAAGATGCGTATTTAGGAAGACTTGTTCGCATTAAGATTAATATAATCAACTTCATGAGAATCACCTAATCCACAAAAGAGAACTATATACTTCCCATGTCTTTAGACTTCATCCAAAACCAAAACCAAAAAGGTTAGTACAAGATTAGATAATCCAGAAAAGGATAACCCTTTATAAAAAGAAAATCTATTCTTAATCTCTAAAATTTGTCCAACAAAACCCAAAGTTCAACGAAGACCATTCGATAAACAATTTGTCCATAAAATTCTTCAAAGTAAACAAAACTAAGATTGAAACCCAAATATTTGAAGGATTTAATCATATAGTCTTTCAAGGTAAAAAATAACACTCATCTCCAAATAACATCAGTTGCTCTTAAAGTCTCATATCGAAAAGTAATTAACCTAATCACATATCCTCCATGATGGGTTATTAATTTCCATAGATAACCCAAAATAAACTTACTCTTAATTCATAAAATAATATAACTAAAAATAATTAGTCAAACTAACCTGGGACTTCACGTAGTCCAGTGGTAGGCGATAAATACTAATCGCACTTTGGTTGTGGGTTCGATTCGTGCAGCTTTGTCCGACGCAACGGGTTGTTACACATTCTACGTGTTTTCCTTTTTCTAAACTATATAATTCTCAAATCATTCCCCAAAAAGAGATAAAATCATCAGAAATAACCATAACATAATTTAACCTCAATTTTATCTCATGCCTTTCACTTTCCATCATAACATATAGTAACCCATAATTACCTCAAAAGTAAGGATCATATAAACCCAAATGGTTCTTTATAACTATGTCCACAAAAGAACAGATGACTATTCCTTGAATAAAATTTTCATATATCAAACATCAGGGTTACACATACTATAAAAAGTCTTCTAATGTAACCCCATCATCAAAAGAGACTTAATAATCTTAAGAATTTCACCATAACTCTTGACGCCCTTATATGTTGACTTCTTACTCATTCAATATTATTCAGGATCCATTAACCATTCCTTACCAACTTATTCTGAAATACTTCGTTCCTACAAACAAAATCATGAATCATATCCTAAGATTCAAAAATAGGAAAACAAATGTTATGAAATAATCTATACCTTTGATTGGTCATTTTCAGTTTCTTCATCCTCAATCGGAATGGCATTAGGTATTGGTAAACAAATCTTTTTATGATCTTGGTGATCCCATTCACGAAACTTCTTCATAGGACATGTGTTTTCATACCATGCACACCACATTTAAAACATTCAATTGATCCCTCAGAAAGAACTTCTTTCCCTTTCCTCGAGTCAACTGGATGCTTCATTTTTCCATGGAAGGTTCTTGCTTTATGACCTTCATTTCCACATCTATAGCATATTTATGTACCTTTGAAACATTTTCCTAGGTGTTTCTTTCCACATCATTGACACATATGTTTTTGACCTCACTTACCTTTATGATTATTACCTGTAGTTCTGTAGGGATTTGTTTCTCGCATATATGAAGCCTTATAGAAATCACCAAGGTTTAGGTGGTCAGTCATGACTCTAGATAGTTGGTTGAGGATAAACACAAGAGTTCTCATTGTAGCTCCCATATCATTCAGTTGCTCGCTCAGAAAACTGTCATAGTTTCCTTCACATCCACTGTTACGTTGGTGCCTGCTAGATCCATCGATTTACTAAAACCAAAAAGGACAGTGTGAGTATATCAACAAAACCATCATGTACTAATGAGGAAGATAAACACTAAGATATACTTACTCATTCACTTTATCTAAAACTAGGATTCTTTCTGAAATCCTAACCATTATGGTAATGTCACCTATGCATAAAGAATACTCTAACCTCTAAAGTTATCTAAACCAACCTTTGATACCAACTATGAGGCCCCGGCCTTAAACCTTACTTAATATTGAATTAAATGAATAATTCACATTAAGGATATTTTCAGGTTTAGAGTTTTTGAGAATTACATCATAACTATTAAATCTCAAAAGATTACATAGTAGACACTTCTACTAAGTTTCCATAAAATAAAAAAACACTTAAAAAGAAACACGTATAGTTCCATGTTTTATATAGCATGTCTTTCCTTGATCCCATACTTGACCATATTCATCTTTAATTCCTATGGAAAACATTTGAAAAACTTGGGATGAGCATAAAAATCTCAGTAAAGGATACATAAAGAAGGAAAACTGTTAGTTTTTCAAAAACAACAAGTAAACCATGAGTACTTTACCAAAGTAATACTTTTCACCTTTATGAAGTAGTAAAAACTTTTCACTGAATAAAAAATCATTACTTACCCTTTTGTAACAAAAACATTACCATAAAACCCATATAAAGAACACATAACATATAAAGGTAACCGGGGACATTAACATACTTAAATGGAATAACCATACGGTCGACTTCCAAACATACTTAATGGAACATCCATACGACCGACTTCCATACCCAATGCATTGGAGGTTATAACGTAACCACCTGTCCTGGTATTCACGGCACCACCCGTCATATGGTTTATCATGTAACCACCCGTCAAATGTCCAAGTACCATTATAAAATCATAAGACATAAAACAAATATAATGGAAAGAAAACATTTCCAAACTTCGATCACAATATATCAATTAAATATATTGACATAACAAATCCATTATAAAATCCATTTTCAATACCAAAATACATAAAAGATTATATGGTATTTATTTCATTTTAAAAAACATTACGGCTTGTTGAGGAAGCCAAAGACCAAATAATACTCACGGTGGCGAAAAAGGTCATTGTCACCGCATACGTTAAAAGAAACATTCTTTTTTATCGTTTAGTAAAATGCTTCGTAGAAAAATATTCCTTTTGTATAAATGTAAGAGTAAAAGGGGTTTATACACCGTATAAAAGATAGTTGTGTATAAAATGAAATATGACTCAATGAATGGAGATTGAGATGAAGTCCCTTATAAAGTCGGTATCCTTAGATTAAGGATAAATCGATTAATGATTATGTGTGACAAATATGAATACACAAAATATAAGTGGATATTAAGTGTAAAACAATAAGTGGTCATTCACACATAATCTTTGAAAAAAAACCAATGACATAGATATTTAACTCAATGAAATGAGATTGAGTTATGATTTCCGATACAAGTTCTTCTAAATTACATAAGAATTTATCAATGAGATGATTATTTGTAGACATAGTATATCCACACAAAGGTTTGTGGAAACTACAACATAGATATTCCACACATAATCTTGGAATAATGAAATCAATAAGTAGAGGTTTAACCCAAAGAATTGAAAGTGGGTTAAGAAGTTCCCTTACAGAAATTCAACAGCCTAATGGCGTCACTTCAAAATTCAGAAAATGAGTTGATGAGAGATAAAAAGGGTATCTCATCACTTGTACATAAAATTTACATCAATAAGGATATATAAGAACATATCTGAACATAATAGTATTTGAATTAAAAGACATAACAAAAGATGTCTTTTAAAAATAGGTGGGCGAAAGGTTCCCTTACCGACTTGGGTAACTTTCAAAACGTACAACCCATTGAAGAAGGGTCATACAATGAATATGTAAATACCCATAAATGAAATTATATTACACAAAGAGTATAATAATGGGAAGTAAATATAAAACTCAAAGGAAATGGTGGAAAATGTAGCATAAATCTCACGGGACTAAAAGTGAGATGAACAATCCCTTACGAAAACTCAACAGCCTAACGACGCCACATAAAACTTCCAAAAATGGATTGATGAGATCAAATAGAGTCTCTTGTCACATTAAAATAAAATGTACATCAAGATTATTATAAAATAACGTCTCCCATCATAAAAAAGTGGATCTTAAAAGAAGTGACATAAAGTAGAGTACTTAAAAAAGAAATAGAGAGGTTAGATCTCAATTCGGCAGCCTAACGGCGCCACTCAAAACTTCCAAAATGGATTTATGAGAGAAAATAGGGTATCTAATCTTATGAACATAAAAATTAAAGTAGTAGTAATATAAAAGAACATCCCAATCATAAGAGAGATGAGATTAAAAGTAATGACATAAAAGAGTGTACTTAAAAAGAAAGAGAGGAGTAGGATCCCTTACCTCAAGTCTGACTTGTATTGTTCATTTCATTATATTCCTGAATAATAAACTTCGGTCAATTTATAATTTCATAAGGACCTTTTTTAAATATTATTATTCAGTTTAAATCACATATTATAATATTATAATAATTGGGTAATAATGTGAGTTCATATCAGATGTTTTTGTCGATGTTTGTTACATGAGTCAAAAATGAACTTGTTTGAAAATGTTTCTCCATGTAGTTATAAGTAAATCATCTCCTGAATAGTATTAATGATTTAAATATCATATATATCCAGTACATTTTCATTTTATACTACTCCATAACATTTGGAGATAAAAATAAACGAAATGCATCGTTCATGGAGACGGTAGGCTGTACGTACACATGAACGCTACTTTCATTTATTTGTCATATTAATGGGATTAAAAATAATTGAGATATATATGTATATTATAATTCTAGTATAATATATATGTTATATAGGTCACATATGTTCATTAATTTCATTCTTTATACATTCCATGTATTGCATGAATGCGTCACATCACTTGAGGGGGCGGTAGTCCACACTTCCTCGTATGAAATTATCGCATTTTCACAACATGAAAAGCACAAAGGCATGTTTTAAATATAAAATTAATTATCATATAGAAAACATAAATACCATATATATAATATATAAGAAATAGTGACATCATAATGGACACCATTAAATGTGTTAAAAGAAGATTGAACAATCATTGTTTCGTGAGGCAGAAATTCGCCAACCACAGAAACAGTATGTTCTTTAACAATTAGACGAATATGTGTGTAAGTGTAGCTCTAATACTTAACATAAAAACATACTAGTATATTGAAGATACTGGTTTTGTTACAAAATAAAGGAAATAAAAGAGTTTAGAGGGTTGGAGAAGCAAAATAAAACAGAAGAACACAAGTGAAGACATTACCTTAAAATTGGGTAACTCTTCTTGATTTGTGCTCAAAGGCTTGATTGGAAAGGATTATGCCCAAAGGTGAGGATTAATTGATGAATATAGGGATGTGGAGAGATGAAATTTTCAGGGTTTGGCCGAGCCAAATTCTTGAGAGGAGTGGGTAAGGTGGTAGAGGTGGGGGCCCTTTATAAGAGAAAAGGAGGGGCACTCTTGGAAAGTTATAAAATATTACTTTATTATAAACTTATTTTCGGATTTTAAAGGTCCCAAAAGGATATATTTTGAGGATAAGGTGATAAGGTTTAGAAATACACCCATCCAATATGTTTGTGACAAGTTTAGGTCTTAGATTGTACATTATAATTTCATTTTATTTTAATCGTCAAATAATGAGGTAATCGCTGCATCATCATGCTGTCATAAATAATTAAATATATTTAGTGTCTAAAAATAATAAAAAAATATATCATGATGTAGGAAATCTTTTTATATTTCTATGGAATATTTATAGTCAAAAATATTACTTGTATAAACCCATATAAAAATTGTTTTAGTAAAACAACACATGTTTGTGACATTTTAATTTTAACATTAAATAAAAAGGTATTAATGTCATTTTCCAACCAAAGTGGCTCCATGGGGTCCCCAAGTTAACCCATGGATTTTATTGGTCGTCCATGACACATCCAATGAGGGTAGGACATGTTTCTAGGTCATTTCAAATTATTAAAACATTATTTTTACCTCAAATTACACTAATTACCTCTAATCGCGATTAATAAACTTAAAAGTTACTACTCACCAAAAAATTATTTTAATACCATTGAACCAAATTTTACTTATTAATGACAACCATGTATATCAGATTTTTTAAATTCAAATCATAGAAGTGGTAAAGTTTCATTTAAATGAAAAATAAGTTTCTTTAACTACCACTTAGTGGTTTCACTATTCATCAAAAATTGATGTTTTTCAGAAAATTACCAAAAACTCACCCTAAGTGATATTTGATATTCCAAATTCAAAAATGATTTCCATTTTACCAAATTCAAAAAATATATGTTGCATTAATTAATTTAATAATTAATTCCCGATGTCAGATCAAATAGTGGGTTTTTATGAAACAATAAGTATCAAAAGATTGGCCCCAGTTTAAGTCCAATTTCAAGATGAACTTAATTCCAACGACCACTATTGGATTAAATGGTAAAAATATATTCTAATTTCACTTTCAAACCAATTCAAAAGATAATATAATCATATAAATAAATTAT
Organism: Viscum album; assembly: GCA_963277665.1. NCBI lineage: Eukaryota > Viridiplantae > Streptophyta > Magnoliopsida > Santalales > Viscaceae > Viscum > Viscum album. The sequence goes on from OY728164.1 coordinate 1,582,623,746, forward strand.
ATTAAAAAGTGGTTTTGAATTAAAAGAAAACATTTTTCACTATTCATTAAAAAAATGAACTTTATCGGAAAAATACCAAAAATTTGCACAAAGTAAATTTTGATGTCCTGATTCTAAAGAAGAATTTTATTTTTTCAAATATAACACATAAAATTGTCAAAAAGTAGATTTAAATGAGGTTCGTCATCAAAAGGCGGTTAATCGACCTTTTAAAGAATATTAGAATGTTTACGCTTAAAATTGGAGTCATTGGAATTTTTAATCCTCTAACATTTATTGTAAAAAGTATAAATATTTGACAAACATATATAATCATTTTTTAGTTAGTTCTGTTCATTCCTGCCATTACAACAGCTAGGCATTAACAACAATTTAAACTAATATTATTTTATTATTAGAGTGCAATGTAAGATTCCCATGAAACTCATTATTGCATATTGGGTACGCCATCGAGCATAGAATCCCCTTTAAAGTTATATTAATATTTTATTCACAAATATGGATAAATGTGAAAATGTCATATTCTTTATTTACCTGGGGTGTTACAGAAACCTTAACATATAATAGTTAACAAACAGGTAATATTAGGTCATAATAAATCCATATATGGTATTATATATAAAATCATTGTTCTGTAAAATAATTATAATAAACTTAAATTTATTATAAAAGAATATTTTATGTATTCAAAGAGGTTGAAGATGTAATGTGAGGGAATTTCATCTCAATTTTTATTTCTATGAGATACATGCCTTATTCACCAATCTTATCCTTTGAGTGGTGTATATACTACCAATGAATTTATTATATTATTTTTATTCATAAATTTTTTTATTTACATTTCAATTCTATAATATATATTTCACGGGATTAATGTTTCAAAATCTTCAAAATTGGTAAGAATTGTTTTTGAAAATTTTCTTTCTTGGAGACACATGTATTATTATGCACATAAAATTATTTTTCAAGGTGTATATACTTATATTTGAAAGGTTATATAATGAATATAATTATTGTAATTATATTTTAATCTTCATTTAATTTCCTTTTCTCACATGAATAGTATGATCGGAAGTTACCAAGTAGTAAGAGTTTATTGAAACGATCAAATCACTTTTTGAGATTGTAAATGATTATGCTTCATTGATGAAATATTTTTATTCAGTTATCAATAACACTCATAATTTTATTTATCTTATATTTATTCAATATATATTCACATATTAGTACCATTTTTTCACTCTTTTGTACATAATATAATTAAAAAAATGGTTTTATGAAAAATCTGATCGTATCTCTCTCTTCAGTCGGAAACCTGTTTTATTTCAAATACCATTTTTTCAAAAAAAACTTTCTAAAATGTTTTAAAATGATCATTGAAGGTAATTTTCAAGGAAAAACTATTTTAAAAATGGTTTATTCTTTTTAAAATATTACATAACAATTTTTCGAATCTATTTTCAAAGAAATAGGTGTTTGAAAATATTTTATGTATTAAAAAGACTTTTTCAATAGAGAAAGGATATTTTCCCCAAGAAGTGTTTTCAAATGATATTTCAAAATTATTTATCATCTAAGATAACATTTTTTTGTTTTACTCGTGCCATTTTGTGGAAATTTTTCAATATTTTCATTCATATTCATTCTCTGAATGGATTATGTTTTGATAGCATGATGTTTATGAATCCTGTTTCTCTTTCACAGTTTATATGCCTTTGAAATCCACTTATTTTCATAGGTTATTATTTTGAGGAAATGATTTTTAAACCTATATCTTTTTCCACATGTTATGATATTATTACATGTTTATGATACCCATTACATTTCATGGGTTATGATAATATTTTTAATGATATTGTGGAACATGTATGTATGATTTCACTATGAGATTGGTGGACTTATATCTCTATAAAATTCATTATGTAAACATTTATATCTCATGAGATAGACTAAGATGATCTTGGGAATGAACCTTGACATCTAAGATATCAATGATAGTGAACCATGACTATCAAGATGGTATGAGGAGTGAACTCGTGCTACTAAGATGGCTATAGGAGTGAACCATTACTACCAAGATATAATGGGGAGTGAACCCATACTACCAAGATGGTCTTGAAAGTGTTTCCTTGAATAGTATGGAAATAATATTAAAAAATTATGTGTCTAACATAATTAAATGTTTTTTTATGTTATGATTTCAAGTCTTATGTTCTTTATTTCCTTATTATTCATGTCTTATGAACTGCCATGCTTTATACCATTATTCATGTATACGATCTTTGATATGTGGTTTATGGTATTATATTTTCATTATCATTTTATCATATCCTTATTCACATGATTATGCTTACATATCTCCCTTGGTTACCCTTATGGATAATTTGAGATCATCCCTTTTTATGTTTCCTTCTCTAGGCTGTGAAGATATGTATTATGTTTAATGTGTCTTAGAAGGGTGAAATCAAGAAGAAACTAGTTAGAGATAATTTATCTCATTTATGCACTAGTGTTTATGTTTCTATGTTTCCAAAAGCACTAAACTAGTACGGTATTTGGGAATATATTTATATAATTTTTTAAGAATTCCACAAAATTTATGCAATGTTAATGTATAATAAGTGAGGGTCACTATAGTTGGTATTATAGAAACGTTTCACATAATCATTGTAAGCTAGTATGAGAAATCCTTAGTGAGAGCCTAAGGACATGTCTAGGGATAAGACTAATGAAAAGAAAAATTGTAATAAATTGTCTTGGAAATTTAGTATAGGATGGAGTAAGTAGTTTCCTAGAAATAAATCACTGTCTAGATACTACAATTGGATGTGGATCTGGAATAGATATACCTATGAGTAAAATCTCTGATAAGATGTTTACGGCCTGACTCGGGGTAATCTTCTATATGACAATGGGACTAACTACACACATGGTTTGACACTTCTAAGGGATATTATTTCAAAATTTAAAAACTATTTATGAACCATGATGAAGGATTTGAATAGATTATGACTATGAATAACCTTGGATAATCTTATGGTGTCGAATATTTAAAATTAGGTGCCTTGATTTAGCCATCCTATACGTATTTTTTCATGATTTTGTGGTTTTCTTCTATGATATTTTCTTCGAACAATGTACTTTCTGGTTTAATTCAATGATGAGAAATAGAAATAACATAGTAATAATTGAATATTTCACACATGTAATTTATGGTAATTGTGAAAATTTGTTTCCTCAGTTGAAATATTATATTGATAATTAGAAAGGTTGAATGAGTATTTGTTATACTTTTGATGATAAAGAGACTGCAAACAACATGTGAAAGGTGTGTGATTTTCTTCTAGTATTGTTTACATTAAATGAAAGAATAATGATTATATTTAGATTGCGGAACTTTAAAAATGATTCATATTTCATATTCTTGGAAAGATGAATTAATGAATAAGTTGATGAAGCATCAGTAATGGTTTAAGAATAAAGTTACATAAATGAAGTATTTATGTTTTTTAATTCAAATATTTTTTTATGTGAATCATGAAATATATAAGTATTTTTAATATAAGTTTTCATTGAGGTTTCAGAGAGATATTTGAATGGATATGAAGTCTTAGAAAAGTGATATTTAGATAAAGGGAAAGTAACCCTTTAGGGGAGAAGGATATTGAGAAAGTTTTATTTAGCTTGGATAAAGAAATTATTGATTTGGATAATGTAAATTGGATAGTATTAATGAACTTGGAACAAGTTAATGATTTTTTAAAAAAAAATTCTATGTCATCATGGATGAAGTTTAAAATTTCATGGATTTAAGGAATATATCAAGTTATATTTAGATTAAGGAATCATGGATGTTTTTAAACATTATTTGTGCTAATTCAAGTTATTACCATGTTTCAAGAGAATATATGATGAAGGTATTCCCGTGTTTGAAATATGACCACCAATAGCTAATTTATGATATATGGGGGATCAATGTTATGTTTATTTCATGGAATAACTTATAATGTTTTTGATTTTCATATTTTAGAACTTTTTTATAGAACCATTTATGGAATGTTTAATTTAAAATTCGAATGATGTTTGTGAGAATAATGTATTATCTTATCACATGAGGATTTATGAATATTGGTTAATATTTTCTAAAAAACTTATGTTGATGATAACTTATAAAAATTCGGATACTATATTGTAACACCCTAGGTAAATAAAGAACATGAAATTTTCACATTTATCCATATTTGTGAATAAAATATTAATATAACTTTAAAGGGGACGCTATGCTCGATGGCGTACCCAATAAGCAATAATGAGTTTCTTGGGAATCTTACGTTGCACTCTAATAATAAAATAATATTATTTTAAATTATAGTTAACGCCTAGTCGTTGTAATGGAGGGAATGAATAGAACTAACTACAAAATGATTATATATGTTTGTCAAATATTTTTTCTTTTTACAATAAATGTTAGAGGATTAAAAATGTGAATGAATCCAATTTTAAGCGTCAACATTCTAATATTCTTTAAAAGGTCAATTAACCACCTTTTGATGATGAACCTCTTTTAAATCCACCTTTTGACAATTTTATGTGTTATATTTGACAAAATAATATTCTTCTTTAGAATCGGTACATCAAAATTTACTTTGTGTAAATTTTTGGTATTTTTCCGGTAAAGTTCATTTTTTAATGAATAGTGAGAAATGTTGTGTTTTAAATCAAAACCTCTTTTTTATATAATTTATTTATATGATTAGATTATATTTTTAATTGGTTTTAAAGTGAAATTAGAATATATTTTTACCATTTAATCTAATATTGGTCCTTGGAATTAATTTCATCTTGAAATTGGACTTAAACTAGTGTCAATCTTTTGAAACTTATTGTTTCATAAAAACACGCTATTTGCTCTGACAGTGGGAATTAATTATGTAATTAATTAATGCAACTTATATGTTTTGAATTTTGTAAAATGGATATCATTTTTGAATTCGGAATATCAAATATATCTTGGGGTGAATTTTTGGTAATTTTCTGAAAAACATCAATTTTTGATGAATAGTGAAACCACTAAGTGGTAGTTAAGGAAACTGATTTTTCATTTAAATGAAACATTACCACTTTTGTAATTTGAATTTCCAAAATCCGATGTACATGGTTTTCATAAATAAGTAAAATTTGGTTCAATGATATTAAAATAAGTTTTTCGTGAATACTAACTTTTAAGTTTATTAATCGCGATTAGAGGTCATTAGTGTAGTTTAAGGTAAAAATAATGTTTTAATGATATGAAATGACCCAGAAACATGTCCTACTCTTATTGGATGGGTCATGTCAGACCAATACAATCCATGGGTCAACTTTGGGATCCCATGGAGCCACTTTGGTAGGAAAAGGATATTAATACCTTTTTATTTAAAGTTAAAATTAAAATGTCACAAACATGTGTTTTTTTACTAAAACAATTTTTAGATGAGGTTATACACGTCATATTTTTTACTATAAATATTCATTAGAAAGCTAAAAATATTTCCTACATAATGATATTTTTGTATAATTTTTATACTTTAAATAAATTAAATTATTTATGACACCATGATGATGCATCGATTACCTCATTATTTAACGATTTAAATAAAATGTAAAATCTAAGACCTAAACATTTCAAAAACCTATTGTATGGGTGGATTTAAAAGCCTTATCACCTTATCCTCTATATTTAATATTTTGGGACCTTTTTTCTGAAAATAATTTTATAATAAATTATCTTTTCTTAACCTTCCAAGAGTGCCCCTCCTTTTCTCTTATAAAAGGCCCCCACCTCTACCACCTTACCCACACCTCTAAAGCCTTTGGCTCGGCCAAAACCTACCCATTTCATTGCTCCAAATACCTATATTCATCATTTAAGCCTCTCCTTTGGGCATAATCCTTCCTAAGGAAGCCTTTTAGCTCAAATCAGGAAGAGTTACCCGATTTTAAGGTAATGTCTTCACTTGTGTTCTTTTGTTTTATTTTGCTTCTAAAAACCACTAAACTCTTTTTATTTCTTAATTTTGTAACAAAACCAGTATATTAAATATACTAGGATGTTTTTATGTGAAGGATTCGAGCTACACTTACACACACCTTCATCTAATGGTTAAAGAACATACTGTTTCTGTGGTTGGCGAATTTCTGCATCACAAGACGATGATTGTTCAATATTCTTTTAACACCTTTAATGGTGTACATTATTATGTCACTATATTTTATATATGATATATATTGTATTTATGTTTTCTATATGATTATTAATTTTATATTTAAAACATGTCATTATGCTTTTCATGTTGTGCAAATGCGATAATTTCATACGAGGAAGTGTGGACTACCGCCCCCTCAAGTGATGTGACTCGTTCATGAAATACATGGAATGTATAAAGAATGAAATTAATGAACATATGTGACCTATATAACTTATATATATTATACTGTAATTATAATATATATATATATATATATCTCAATTATTTTTAATTCCATTAATATGACAAAGAAATGAAAGTAGCGTTCATGCGTACGTACGGCCTACCATCTCCATGAACGGTGAATTTCGTTTCTTTTTATCTCCAAATGTTATGGAGTAGTATAAAATTAAAATTTTCTTGATATATATGATATTTAAATCATTAATACTATTCTGGAGATGATTTACTTATAACTACATGGACAATCATTTTCAAACAAGTTCATTTTTTACTCTTGTATCAAACATCGACAAAAACGTCTGATATGAACTCACATTATTGACCAATTATTATAACATTATAATATGTGATATAAACTGAATAATAATCTTTAAAAGAGGTCCTTAAGCAATTATAAATTGACCAATGTTTATTATTCAGGAATATAAAGAAACAAACAAGACAAGTCAGACTTGAGGTAAGGGATCCTACTCCTCTATTTCTTTTTAAGTACACTCTTTTATGTCATTCCTTTTAAGCTCATCTTTCTTATGATTGGGATGTTCTTTTAAATTACTCCTACTATATGTTTTATGTTCATATGATTAGAGACCCTATTTTCTTTCATAAATCCATTTTCGATGTTTTGAGTGGCACCGTTAGGCTGCCGAATTTTCGTAAGAGATCTAACCTCTCTCTTTCTTTTTTAAGTACTCTCTTTTATGTCACTTCTTTTATTCTACTCTTTGTTATGATGGGGGATATTATTTTATATTACTCTTGCTATAAATTTTATTTTAATATGATGAGAGACTCTATTTGATCTCATCAATCCATTTTTCGAAGTTTTATGTGGCGTTGTTAGGCTGTCGAGTTTTCGTAAGGGATTGTTCATCTCACTTTTAGTCCAGTTAGATTTATGCTACATTTTCCACCATTTACTTTTAGTGGTTCATGTAATTCCCATTATTATACTATTTTTGTAATATAATTTCATTTATAGGTATTTACATATTCATTTTATGACCCTTCCTCAATGGGGTGTACGTTTCGAAAGTTACCCAAGTCGGTAAGGGAACCTTTAACCCTCCTCTTTTTAAAAGATTTATTTTTATATGTCTTTTAATTCACATACTATTATGTTGGGATATGTTCTTATATATCCTTATTGATGTAAATTTTATGTCCAAGTGATGAGATACCCTTTTTATCTCTCATCAACTCATTTTCTGAATTTTGAAGTGACGTCGTTAGGCTGTCGAATTTCTGTAAGGGGACTTCTTAACCCACTTTCAATTCATTGGGTTAAACCTATACTTCTTGATTTTATTATGCCAAGATTATGTGTGGAATCTCTATGTTTTAGTTTCCACTAACCTTTGTGTGGATATACTATTTCTACACATAATTATCTCATTGATAAATTCTTATTTCATTTAGATGAACTTGTATCGGAAATCATAACTCAATCTCATTTCATTGAGTTAAATATCTATGTCATTGGTTTTGTTTTTCCAATATTATGTGTGAATGACCTCTGATTGTTTTACACTTAATATCCACTTTTATTTTGTGTATTCAAATTTGCCACACATAATCATGTAATTGATTTATCCTTAATCTAATGATACCTAATTTGTAAGGGACTTCATCTCAATCTCCTTTCATTGAGGCATATTTCATTTTATACACAACTTTCTTTTATATGGTGTATAAACCCCTTTGACTTTTACTTTTAGACAAAGGGAATCTTTTTCTACGAAGCGTTTTACTAAATGACAAAAAGGAATGTTTCTTTTAACGTATGCGGTGACAACGACCTTTTCCACCGCCGCGGGTATTATTTGTTCTTTGGATTCCTAAACTAGCCGAAATGTTTTTTTAAATGATATAAATACCATATACTCTTTAATGTATTTTGGTATTGAAAATGGTTTTTATAATGGATTTGTTATGTCAATATTTTTAAGTGATATATTGTGATCGAAGTGTGGAAATTTTTTCGTTCCATTATATTTTTTTTATGTCTTATTATTTTACAATGGTGCTTGGACATTTTACGGGTGGTTACGTGATAAACCATATGACGGGTTGTGTTATGAATACAAGGATGAGTGGTTACGTTATAACCTCCAATGCATTGGGTATGGAAGTCGGCCGTATGGCTCTTCCATTAAGTATGTGTGGAAGTCAACCGTATGGTTATTCCATTTAAGTATGTTTATGTCCCAAGTTACCTTTATATATTATGGGTTTTTTATATGGGTTTTATGGTAATATTTTGGTTACAAAAGGGTAAGTAAGTATCTTTTATTCAGTGAAGAGTTTTTTTTACTATTTCATAAAGGTGAAAATTATTACTTTGATAAAGTATACATGGTTTACTTGTTGTTTTGAAAAACAAATAGTTTTCATTCTTTGTGTATCCCTTACTGAGATTTTTATGCTCACCCCATGTTTTTTTGAAATGTTTTTCACAGGACTTAATGTGTAATAGGGTCAAGGATGGGATCAAGGGAAAGTCATGCTATCTAAAACATGGAACTAGACATGTTTCTTCTTAAGAGTTTTTATTTTATGGAAACTTAGTAGAAGTGTATACTTAGTAATCTTTTGAGATGTAATAGTTATGTCTTAATTCTCTAAAACTCTAAACCATGAAAATATCCTCAATGTGAATTATTCATTTAATTTGATATTAAGTAAGGTTTGAGGCTGGGGCCTTATAGTTGGAATCAAAGACCGTTTTAGACAGATTTAGGGATTAGGAGTTTCTGTTAGACACATTGTTAGTCCCCATATCTATTATTTCATTTAAATCCCAGTTTTATAATTTTTTTCAGGGCATGTAAAGTCAGTTACAAATGTAAGGAGAAGGATCTCAAATGACATTCCTATCTCTTCCTGATGACATACTTGCAATAATTATTGCAATATCATGTTCGGATGATTGTGAAACTTTTTCTAGCATACAACTTACTTGCAAGTAGTTGTTTGAGATATCAAACATTTCCACTATACCTCGTTATCATCGTGGATCATGGGTTGTATTTAGACAAATACTATTTTCACAATATTCTCATATTTTCAATAAAGGTAAATATTATCAAGGTATTTTCAAATATTTTACCATATCACAAGAATTTGAAGCATATTATGATTTTAAAAATGGTGCTGGGGAAGGAGACCCTTGCGCAGCCTATTTAGATTTTCATTTAAAATATAGTCTCTCAGCACATACTTATAGTATTTTAAAAGGGCCAATAATAGAAAGTTTCAACTCAAATTCTGTCCGACTATTTTATAGAAATCATGTTTTAGCAGATGTTCTTCAATTATATGTCATATATGATTATTTTCCAAAACTGTTTTTCTGTGAACACCCATATGACCCATGTTGTACAAGGTTTATTTGGATGGAGGAAGAAAATGATTTTTAAGGATCTCTAAATCATTGTCGTAATGCATGGGACTTCTACCTACGTGAACAAGATGATGATGAAATTGAGTGGATGCCATGATCAAGGTATGTTGTTATTCATTTTGGGAATCATTTTATTTTAATAAGACTTCAAGAATTAAGATGTTGAGATCGTAATGAATTTGGATGAACATGAGAGTTATAAGGAATCTATGGAGGTTAAAACATGTTAGGGTTATTTCGGAGTTTTATAAAAAGGAAAACACGCAGACCATGTGACAACCCGTCACGTCGGACAAAGATGCGGGAATCGAACCCACACCCAAAGTGCGACTGGTATTTATCACCTACCACTGGACTACGTGAAGTCCCAGGTTAGTTTGACTAATTATTTTTAGTTATATGATTTTATGAATTAAGATTAAGTTTATTTTGGGTTATCTATGGAAATTAATAACCCATCATGGAGGATATGTGATTAGGTTAATTACTTTTCATTATGAGACTTTAAGAGCAATTGATGTTATTTGGAGATAAGTGTTATTTTGTACCTTGGAAGACTATGTGATTAAATCCTTGAAATATTTGGGTTTTAATATTAGTTTTGTTTACTTTGAGTAATTTTATTGACAAATTGTTTATCGAATGGTCTTCTTTGAACTTTGGGTTTTGTTGGACAAATTTTGGAGATTAAGAATAGATTTTCTTTTTATAAAGGGTTATCCTTTTCTGGATTATCTGATCTTGTACTAACCTTTTTGGTTTTGGTTTTGGGTAAAGTCTAAAGACATGGGAAGTATATAGTTATCTTTTGTGGATTAGGTGATTCTCAAGATTTTGATTATAGTACTCTTAATGCGAACAAGTCTTCCTAAATACTCGTCTTTGGGAGAAAATATGAGTTTGATTAAGGAACCTAGTAAATGTTGAAAGTCTACATGACAAGTAAGTATGTTTCGTTATGATTTAGTTAAGCTCAAAAATAAATTCCTCAATTAAGAGTAACTTAAAACAGAAATGTTGACTGTTAACTTTTCTTACTGGGGAATCGAATACCGTTTAACCCATCACAAGTTTGTGATTTTCTTATGGTTAACTTCTCCTAGACATGTTTACTATCACTCTCCCTCAGAACATGACCCTTTGTTTTTTCCTCCATGTTTTCCTACATGGAATCCTCGTATGGGTTAACTCGGGTGACCTTTCTACATCTATTTATTTATTTTAAAGTGATTGTTTTACTGACTCTTGTTCCGATGTGGTATTTTCAATGAAGTTTCGAAGCCCAATTTTAAAATTGCGAGGACACAGTTCCCAAAAGGGGGGGAGGATGTAACACCCCAGGTAAATAAAGAATATGACATTTTCAAATTTATCCATATTTATGAATAAAATATTAATATAACTTTAAAAGGGACACTATGCTTGATGGCGTACCCAATACACAATAACAAGTTTCTTGGGAATCTTATATTGCACTCTAATAATAAAATAATATTATTTTAAATTGTAGTTAACACCTAATCGTTGTAATGGCAGGAATGAATAGAACTAACTAAAAAATGATTATATATGTTTTTCAAATATTTTTACTTTTTACAATAAATGTTAGAGGATTAAAAATGCAAATGGATCCAATTTTAAGCGTAAATATTCTAATATTCTTTAAAAGGTTGATTAACCTCCTTTTGATGACAAACCTCTTTTAAATCCACTTTTTGACAATTTTATGTGTTATATTTGACAAAATTAAATTCTTCTTCAGAATCGTGACATCAAAATTTACATTGTGTAAATTTTTTGTATTTTTCTGATAAAGTTCATTTTTTAATAAATTGTGAAAAATGTTGTGTTTTAATTCAAAACCTATTTTTAATCTAATTTATTTATATGATTAAATTATCTTTTGAATTGGTTATAAAGTGAAATTAGAATATATTTTTACCATTTAATCCAATAGTGGTCATTGGAATTAATTTCATCTTGAAATTTTACTTAAACTAGTGACAATCTTTTGATACTTATTGTTTCATAAAAACACGTTATTTGCTCTGACAGCTAGAATTAATTATTAAATTAATTAATTCAACTAATATGTTTTGAATTTTGTAAAATGTGAATTATTTTTTAATTCGGAATATCAAATATAACTTAGGGTGAATTTTTGGTAATTTTCTGAAAAACATCAATTTTTGATGAATAGTGAAACCACAAAGTTGTAGCTAAAGAAAATGATTTTTTGTTTAAATGAAACTTTACTACTTCTGTGATTTGAATTTCAAAAATCTGACATACATGGTTGTCATTAAGAAGTAAAATGTGATTCAATGGGATTAAAATAATTTATTGGTGAATAACAACTTTTATGTTTATTAATCGCAATTAGAGGTAATTAGTGTAGTTTAAGGTAAAAATAATGTTTTAAAGATATGAAATGACCTAGAAACATTTCCTACCCTTATTGTATGTGTCATGGCCGACCAATACAATCCATGGGTCAACTTGGGGACCCCATGGAGCCATTTTGGTAGGAAAATGACATTAATACCTTTTTATTTAAAGTTAAAATAAAAATGTCACAAACATGTGTTGTTTTACTAAAACAATTTTTAGATGGGGTTATATAAGTCATATTTTTTACTATAAATATTCATTAGAAATATAAAACGATTTCATATATCATGATATTTTTTTTATAATTTTTAGACATTAAATAAATTAAATTTTTTATGACACCATGATGATGCAGCGATTACCTCATTATTTAAAGATTTAAATAAAATGAAACAATAATGTAAACTCTAAGACCTACACTTGTCAAAAACCTGTTGGATGGGTGGATTTAGAACCTTTATCACCTTATCCTATATATTTATAATTGTGGGACCTTTTTGTCCGATAATCATTTTATAATAAAGTATCTTTTCTTAACATTCCAAGAGTGCCCCTCCTTTTCTCTTATAAAAGGCCCCCACCTCTACCACCTTACCCACACCTCTCAAGCCTTTGGCTCGGCCAAAACCTTCCCATTTCATCTCTCGACATACCTATATTCATCATTGAAGCCTCACCTTTGGGCATAATCCTTCCCAAGAAAGCCTTTGAGCTCAAATCAAGGAGAGTTACCCGATTTTAAGGTAATGCCTTCACTTGTGTTCTTTTGTTTTATTTTGCTTCTACAACCCTATAAACTCTTTTTATTCCTTTATTTTGTAACAACACCAGTATCTTAAATATACTATGATGTTTTTATGTGAATTATTCGAGCTACACTTACACACAACTTCGTCTAATGGTTAAATAACATACTATTTCTATGGTTGGCGAATTTCTGCCTCACGAAACGATGATTGTTCAATATTCTTTTAACACCTTTAATGGTGTCCATTATGATGTAACTATATTTTATATATGATATATATGGTATTTATGTTTTCTATATGCTTCTTAATTTTATATTTAAAACATTTCGTTATGCTTTCCATGTTGTGCAAATGTGATAATTTCATACGAGGAAGTGTGGACTACCGCCCCTCAAGTGATGTGACTCGTTCATGCAATATATGTAATGTATAAATAATTAAATTAATGAACATATGTGACCTATATAACATATATATTAAAATGTAATTATAATATATATATCTCAATTATTTTTAATTCCATTAATATGACAAAGAAATGAAAGTAGGGTTCATGCGTACGTACGGCCTACCGTCTCCATGAACGGTGCATTTCGTTTCTTTTTATCTCCAAATGTTATGGAGTAGTATAAAATGAAAATTTGATGGATATATATGATATTTAAATCATTAATACTATTCTGGAGATGATTTACTTATAACTACATGGACAATCATTTTCAAACAAGTCCATTTTTGACTCATGTACCAAACATCGACAAAAATGTCTGATATGAACTCACATTATTTACCAACTATTATAAAATTATAATATGTGATATAAAATGAATAATAATATTTAAAAGATTTAATTAAGAAATTATAAATTGACCAATGTTTATTATTCAAGAATATAATGAAACGAACAAGACAAGTCAGACTTGAGGTAAGGGATCCTACTCCTCTCTTTCTTTTTAAGTACACTCTTTTATGTCATTCCTTTTAAGCTCATCTTTCTTATGATTGGGATGTTATTTTATATTAATCCTACTATAATTTTTATTTTCATATGATGAGAGACCATATTTTCTCTCATAAATCCATTTTGGAAGTTTTGAGTGGCGCCGTTAGGCTGTCGAACTTTCGTAAGAGATCTAACCTCTCTCTTTCTTTTTTATGTACTCTCCTTTATGTCACATATTTTAATCTCCTCTTTGTTATGATGGGGGATGTTCTTTTATATTATTATTTCTATAAATTTTATTGTAATATGATGATATACTCTATTTGATCTCATCAATACATTTTTGGATGTTTTATGTGGCGTTGTTAGGCTGTCGAGTTTTCGTAAGGGATTATTCATCTCACTTTTATTCTCGTGAGATTTATGCTTCATTTTCCACCATTTCCTTTGAGTAGTATATGTAATTCCCATTATTATACTCTTTTTATAAGTCCCCAACCTTAAACCTTACTTAATCTTGAGTTATTACAAGATTACACATTTAGGATCTTTTTCAGGTTTAGAGTTTTAGAGAATTAGATCATAAAACATGCATTACGTTCCACATTTAAACAAAGTGGTTACATAAAAGATAGTATTAATTTTTCCCATCAGCGGAAACATATTTAAAATAAAACATGGATTCATTCTTGACACTTCCTTGACACTATCATCATATCATGTACCCTTCCCTTGACCCGTGAAAAACATTTCAGAAACTTGGGATGAGCATAAAAAGCTCAGTAAGGGATATAAAAGTATGGAAAGGAAACATGAGTACATGTATACACAAGAATCAATAAAATCATACTCTAATCATAAAACAAAAGCACATCAACATACCTCCTCAAATCGTGAATAAATCATAGAAATAATAAGACATAACGGTAACTTGATCCATTCATAACATTCTTACGTTGGGAGTAACCCTCTTGGTTATGTTTGGAATACCCATCATAGTATATTCCCTAAATCTCTTCGAAGAAACCTCAACGTTTAACTCTTTCGTGTTACCCAATGCATTGAAGAGCTATATCGGGCTCACCGGCCCTTAGTTTATCACGGAACCACCCGTCTTCATAACAATGCCCAAGATCCATAACATAATCGTATCACAAAAAACATGCATAAAGGAAACATAACATTTCCACATTTCAATCACAAGATATCAATACAACACATTGATATAATAAAAACATTGTGAAAACCATTTTCAAAACCAACATAAAATAAAAGTAAAACATGGTATTTATTTTTCATTTAAAAAAATGGCATGTCTTGTAGAGGAATCCGAAACTCAAATAATGGTCACGGTGGCAGAGAAGTCATTGTCGCCGCATTCATATGACAAAAACATTCCCTTTTGTCCTTTAGTAAAATGCTTCGTATAAAAAATATTCTTTTTTTATAAACGTAAAAGTCAAAGGGGTTTATACACCGTATAAAATAAGGTTGTGTATAAAACAAAATATGCCTCATTGAAAGGAGATTGAGACGAAGTCCCATACCTCGGGTCCGACTTGACTTGATCGTTCTTTAACCTCCTGAATAATAAAATTGAGTTAATTTCTACTTGCTTAAGAACCTTTTTCAAGTTCATTATTCCTTTGACATCACTTATTACCATGTCATTAACACTATGTAATTATTTAAGTTAATAACGGTCGTTTTAACGATCATTGGTACTTGAGTCAAAAATATGCTCTTTATAATTACAAGTTGTTCATGTATCCATTATATCCAGATTTATACTCATGATGTATATATCATATATATTCATTATATATATGAATTTATAATATTACATAATCATTTAGAGGTAAGAAATGAAATGCACCGTTCATGGAGACGGTAAGCCGTACGTACGCATGAATGCAACTTCCATTTCTATTTCATATTTAATGGAATTAAAACATAATGATATATAATAGTATTATAATTCCAGTATTGTATCATATATAATATCATTCAATATATCCTTTATACGTACTACATATGGTATTAACGAATGAAATCACTTTGAGGGGGCGGTAGTCCGCACTTCCTAAAATGAAGATATCGCGTTTACCCATAATGGAAACCACAAAGGTATGCCATAAATGAAAAATACAGAAGCTTAAGTAAAACATAAACATATTATATATCATATATAAATATAGTGACATGTTAATGGCCTCTTTTGAAGGTGTTATATGAGTGTTGAACAATCATCGTTTCGTGAGGCAGAAATTCACCATCAACAGAAACAGAATGTTCTTTAACCATTAAATGTAGGTGTGTGTAAGTGTAGCTCTAATACTTCTTATAAAAACATACTAGTATATTTAATATACTGGTGGTGTTACAAATAAAATTAATAAAAAGAGTTTAGGGGGTTGGAGAAGCAAAATAAAACATAAGAACACAAGAGAAAACACTACCTTTAAAACGGGTAACTCTTTTTGATTTGAGCTCAAAGGCTTCCTTGGGAAGAATTATGCCCAAAGTGAGGCTTCAAGGAGTAAGAGAGGGATGTGGAGAGACAAAATGTTTAGTTTTTGGCCGAGCCAAAGGCTTTGGAAGTGTGGTTAAGGTGGTAGAGGTGAGGGCCTTTTATAAGAGGAGAGGAGGGGCACTCTTGGAAAGGTATAAAAGGTTACTTTATTTTCAAATGAGTTTCAGATTTTAAAGGTCCCACATTGATTTATTTCGAGGATAAGGTGATAAGGGTTCTAAATATACTCATACAATAGGACTTTGACAAATTTAAGTTATAGTTTTAACATTATCTTTTCATTTTATTTAAATCCTTTATTAATGAGTTAATCGTTGCATCATCATGATTTCATAAATAATATAACTTATATAATTTCTAAAAATTATAAAAAAAATACTATGATGTAGGAAATCTTTTTATCTTTCCAATGACTATTTATTGTCAAAACTCTGACTTGTATAACCCCATTTAAAATTTTTTTTAGTAAAACAACTCATGTTTGTGTCATTTTTACTTTAACATTAAATTAAAAGATATTCTTGTCATTTTCCTACCAAAGTAGCTCAATGGGGTCCACAAGTTGACCCATGGATTGTTTTAGTCGGCCATGACACATCCAATAAGGGTAGTACATGGGTCTAGGTCATTTCATATTATTAAAACATTATTCTTACATTAAATTATACTAATTACCTCTAATCGCGATTAAAAACTTAAAAGTTACTATTCACCAAAAAAATTATTTTAATCCCATTGAACAACATTTTACATCTTAATGAAAACCATGTATCTTGGATTTTTGAAATTCAAAACACAAGGGTGGTAAAATATCATTTAAACGAAAAATCAGTTTTTTAAGTACCACTTAGTGGTTTCACTATTCCTCAAAAATTGAAATTTTTCAGAAAAATACCAAAACTTCACCCTAAGATATATTTGATATTTCGAATTCAAAAATGATGTATATTTTAAAAAATTAAAAACATATAAGTTGCATTAATTAATTTAATAATTAATTCCCACTGTCAGAGCAAATAGCGTGTTTTTATGAAACAATAAGTATCAAAAGATTGACACTAGTTTAAATCCAATTTCAAAGTGAAATTAATTCCAATGACCACTATTGGATTAAATGGTAAAAATATATTCTAATTGTACTTTAAAACCAATTCAAAATATAATCTAATCATATAAATAAATTATATAAAAAAGAGGTTTTTATTTAAAATACAACATTTTTCACTATTCATAAAAAAAATTAACTTTATTGGAAAAATACCAAAAATTCACACAAAGTAAATTCTGATGTCCCAATCATAAAGAATAAGTTTATTTTGACAAACATAGCTTATAAAATTGTCCAAAGATAGATTTAAAAATGGTTTTCCATCAAAAGGCAGTAAAACAAACTTTTAATAATATTAGTGTATTCCATGCTTAAGATTGGATTTATTCTCATTTTAAGCCTCTAAAACACTATCTAATTCATCAATAGACATAGATAAAAATATATATTATTCATTACTTACTTGGTATGTTACATCCTTCCCCCCCTTTAGAAAATTACGTCCCCGCAATTCATTTACTTATCGAATAAGTGGGGGTATTTATCCCTCATTGCATTTTCAGATTCCCATGTTGCCTCTTCAATCATGTGGTTCATCCACAAAACCTTTACCTGATGAATCACCTTATTCCGTAACACCTGCTCCCTGTGGTCAAGAATCTGAACTGGTTGTTCCTCATAAGATAGGTTCTCTTTTAGTTGAACTACCTCTGGACTCAAAACATGAGATGGATCTGGCATATACTTTCTCCGCATCGAAACATAAAAAAACATTGTGTACCTTAGATAAACTTGGAGGTAAAGCCAATCGGTAAGCAACTGATCCAACTCTATCCAGAATTTCATATGGTCCAATGAACCTTGGACTTAGCTTTCCGTTCTTACCAAATCGCATCACACTTTTCCATGTCGAAACTTTGAGAAAAACACGATCACCTACCTGGAAAGATAGATCCTTCCTCCTGTTATCTGCATAACTCTTCTGCCTGCTCTGAGCTATTCTCATGTGTTTCTGAATCAACAAAACTTTTTATGCCATCTCTTCTACCAATTATGGTCCCATCAACTTCCTTTCACCCACTTCAACCTAAAAAGCTGTATTTCGACACCGCTTCCCATATAATGCCTCAAATGGTGCCATCTGTATACTGTAATGAAAACTGTTATTATAAGAAAACTAAACCAAAGAAATATGTTGGTCCCATATTCCCTGATAATCCATAGAACAAGCACGTAGCATATCCTTCAAAGTCTAAATTGTTTGTTCTGACTCCCATCTGATTGAGGATGAAAAGCTGTGCTAAAATTTAGTTCAGTACCAAACGACTTCTGAAGGCCTTTCCAAAAGTTAGAAGTGAACCTGGGATCACGGTCAGATACAATGGAGAGAGGAAATCCATGTAACCTGACTATCACTTTAAGATACAAACAAGAAAGTTGATCTAGGGAAAAGGTATCTCTTATGGAAAGGAAATGAGCAAATTTAGTCAAGCGATCAACAATAACCCAGATTGCATTATTACCTCGAGGTGTCTTCGGCAATCCCACAATGAAGTCCATGGATATATTTTCTCATTTCCACTCTGGCACAGGTAAAGGCTGAAGCATCCCTTTCGGTAACTGCCGCTCTGCTTTAACCTGCTAACAAGTCAAACACTTCACACTAAAATCAACAATATCTCTTTTCATTCCATCCCACCAGTAATACTCTCGCAGATCTCTGTACATCTTAGTACTACCAGGATGAACTAAAAACAGAGAACTATGAGCTTCACATAACAACTCTCTCTTCAACTGTGAATCACAAGGCACACACAATCTCTTCCCAAATCTCAAAACAAAATCATTATCAATGTTGAATTCAAGCAACTTACCCTTCTGAACCAGCTCTACCTTTTTCTACAACTCACTGTCTTGCTTCTGTGCTTGCTTAATTCTGTCTGATAGAGAAGATTTCACTGATACCTGAAACAAAACAGAAGGCCATCCTAAACCAATAAATTCTATGCCAAAGTTCATCAAATCAAAAAACAAAGGATCTCGTTCCAAACGTAGCATGGTTAATGAAGAATTACTTTTTAGACTCAAAGCATTAGCCACTTTATTTGGTTTTCCCGGATGGTAATGAATTGTAAAATCATAATCCTTGATTAGTTCTTGCCATCTCCTCTGTCTCATGTTAAATTCTTTCTGAGTGATTATATACTTTAAACTTTTGTGATCCATATATATTTCACACATTACTCCATACAAATGATGCCTCCAAGTTTTTAAAGAGAAAACAACAGCAGCTAATTCCAAATCATGCGTAGGGTAATTTACCCCATGAGTTTTCAACTACAGTGAAGCATAAGCAATTACCTGATCATTCTGCATTAAGATGCAACCAAGTCCGTTCAATGAAGCATTACTGTAGATAACAAACTCCCCATTCCTGGAAGGTAGTGCCAAAACTGGAGCATTCACCAATCTTCTTTTCAGCTCCTGAAAACAATCATCACATTCTTTTTTCCAAATAAACTTAACACCCTTCCGAGTTAGCTTAGTCATTGGACTAGATAACCGTGAAAAATTTCTAACAAACCTTCGGTAATAGCCTTCCAAACCAAGGAAGCTACGAATCTCAGTTACATTTGTGGGTCTTGGCCATTCTTCAACAACCTTTGTTTTTGCGGGATCAACAGTTATCCTATCTTTAGAAACAATATGACCAAGGAAAGAAATTTTTTGCAACCAAAACTCACACTTTCTGAATTTCCCATACAATTTCTTTTCTTTAAAGGTTTGCAAAATAACCCTTAAATTTCTTTCATTCTCCTCATTAATTTTAGAAAACATAAAAATATCATCAGTGAAAACAACCACAAACTCATCCAAAAACTCATGGAAAATTCTATTCATTAAGTCCATGAATACAGCAGGTGCATTGGTTAGTCCAAAAGGCATTACTACAAATTCATAATGGCCATATCTTGTACGAAACGCGGTCTTCGGAATATCTTCTTCCTTTACCATCAACTGACGGTACCCCAATCTCAGGTCAATATTTGAAAAATACTGAGCTCCCTGGAGCTGATCTAACAAATCATCGATATGAGGAAAAGGATATTTGTTCTTAATACTTATGTTATTCAAGGCTCTATAATCAATGCAAAGTCTCATAGAACCATCTTTCTTTTTAACAAATAAAACAGGAGCACCCCATGGTGATGTGCTAGGTCGAATGAAACCTTTCTCTAATAAATCTTGCAATTGCTTCTGCAACTCTAAAAGTTCAATTTGAGCCATTTGATAAGGGGGTTTTGAAATTGGCTTAGCATCAGGAACTAAGTCAACAATAAATTCAACTTCCCGATTTGGTATTATTCCAGGTAACTCATCAGGAAAAACATCAAGATACTCATTTACCACTGGAACATCATTAATCTGAACAGTTCCATTGTTTTCAACGATGTGTGCAAGGTAACATTCATTTCAATATTTTACAAGTTTCTCGGCCTCTTGATAAGTTATCAACAGTAAGGGGTCATTCTTGTACACAAACTGAAATTATTTCTGAAAAGAAACTTCTTTAGCTCTACAGTCAATCTTAGCATGGTAAATAGAGATCCAATCCATACCCAAGATATCATCAAACTCTAGTAGATGTAAAACAATAAGGTTCGTAAGTAGGTTCTTTCCACAGATGAGGATAGGAAGATTCTTATAAATTCTTTTTTCCTCAACATTTCCCCCAGGTGTTTTTACCAGAATTTCAGGAGTCATTTCTTGAGATGGTATTCTCATTTTACTAGAAAAGGTTTCAGAGATGAATGAATGTGTAGACCCCGAATCAAACAACACACTCGCATAATCTGGAAAAACAAATTTCATGGTACAACTTCATTTGATGGCTTGACATCTGCTGAAGTAGTTGAAAAGGATTTCACCACCCCTTTCTGCTTGTATTCTAACTTCTTCCCATCACTCGAGCTCTTTGTCGGACACTCGTTTTCATAGTGACCCATCTCATTGCACTTAAAACATTTCACTAACTATAAATCAAATTTGGTCTTACCATCACCTTGATCTTTTTCAGTGCAATCACAAGCCTTATGTCCCATCTTACCACATCGATAACACTTTCCAGAATTCGTAAGACATTCCCCAGCATGCCTTTTACCACATTTATCACAAACTGGAATCTTAGTTTTCTTACCATTAGTCTTTTTTAAAGAATTATTTCCTTTATCCTGCCACCTCGGTCTCTTCTTCTGCTGGTTGTTATAGAACACTTGATCATCGGCAAACTCCATTTCCACCTTCTCAGCACATCGAACAAGATTTTCATAAATTTTAAACTCACGAGAAGCCAATTCCCTTCGATATTTTGTCTTTAATCCTGAGTAAAAATGATTGATTTTACTATCAAGGTCTCAGATAAAATTTGGAACATACCTTGCCAATCGAGTGAACCTTTCTTCATAGGAAACCATTGAGTCTTCCTCTTGACTCAATTCCAAGAATTGATTTTCCATCCAAAGTCAAACAGCCTTAGGAAAATACTTCTCAAGAAACATACCTTTGAATTCATCCCAGTCGAGAGCATCAATCTCATCAGCGTCCCTGATATTTTTAACCATAGACCACCACTGATCTGCTTTACCCACCAAACGGTAAATAGAAAGACTAACCTTTTGATTGTTTTAACACCCCAGGACATAAAAAATCTTCTCCAGTGCTTTAATCCACCCTTCAGCTAGCACATGGTCAGATGATCATCTGAATGGTGGGAGATGTTGCCTCATGAAATGTTCTACCACTGACATGTTCCTCTGCGGTTGATCTGGGTGATCTTGTGCATGGATACCACCACCATTTATCGCTTGAGTCAACTGTGCCATTACTGCAACAAACTGTTCAGTTCCAATTCCGACCATCTCAGGATGCTGATTCGGAAGGTTATTTCATTCTGTATTCCTTCCTAGCACTGCTTCCCTGTTTACTCTGTGGAAAACCATTCTGAAAAAAACATGTCTTAGATGAAGCAACATGGTAATCTTCAAATTATTTATCATTTCAATTTGACCATAAAAAAATATTTTTGGATAATCATTTAAAAGAATTCTAACTCCTAAAGTTATCTAAACTGACCTCTGATACCAACTATAAGGCCCCACCATAAAACCTTACATAACCTTGAGTTATTACAAGATTAAACATTTAGGATCTTTTCAGGATTAGAGTTTTAGATAATTTGATCATAAAACATGCATTACATTCCACATTTAAACAAAGTGGTTACATAAAAGATAGTATTCATTTTTCCCATCAGTGGAAACATATTTAAAATAAAACATGGATTCTTTCTTGACACTTCCGTGACACTATCATCACATCATGTACCCTTCCATTGACCTATGAAAAACATTTCAAAAACATGGGATGAGCATAAAAAGCTCAGTAAGGGATATAAAAGTATGGAAAGGAAACATGAGTACATGTACACACAAGAATCAATGAAATCATACTCTACTCATAAAACATAAGAATTTCAACATACGTCATCAAATCATGAATAAATCATAGAAATTATAAGACATAAAGGTAACTTGAGGCATTCATAACATTCTTATGTAGGGATTAACCCTCTTGGTTACGTTTGGAATACCCATTGCAGTATATTCTCTAAATCTCTTCGGAGAAACCTCAAAATTTAACTCCTTCACGTTACCCAATGCATTGGAGAGCTATATCAGGCTCACCTTCCCTTAGTTTATCACGGAACCACCCGTCTTCATAACAATTCCCAAGATCCATAACATAATCGTATCACAAAAAACATGCATAAAGGAAACATAACATTTCCACATTTCAATCACAAGATATCAATACAACACATTGATATAATAAAAACATTATGAAAATCATTTTCAATACCAAAATAAATGAAAAGTAAAACATGGTATTTATTTTTCATTTAAAAAAAGGGATGACTTGTAGAGGAAACCAAAACTCAAATAATGGTCACGGCGGCGGAGAAGTCGTTGTCACCGCATACGTACGACAAAAACATTCCCTTTTGTCGTTTAGTAAAACACTTCGTATAAAAAAGATTCCTTTTTTATAAATGTAAAAGTCAAATGTGTTTTTACACCGTATAAAATAAGGTTGTGTATAAAACAAAATATGCCTCAATGAAAGGAGATTGAGACGAAGTCCCATACCTCGGGTCCGACTTGACTCGATAGTTCTTTAACCTCCTGAATAATAAACATGAGTTAATTTCTACTTTTTTAAGAACCTTTTTCAAGTTAATTATTCCTTTTATATCACTTATTACCCCGTCATGAACACTATGTAATTATTTAAGTTAATAACGGTCGTTTTAACAATCATTGGTACTTGAGTCAAAAATATGCTCTTTATAATTACAAGTTGTTCATGTATCCATTATATCCACAGTTATAATCATGATTTATATATCATATATATCATATATATCCAGTATATACATGCATTTATAATATTACATAATCATTTAGAGGTAAGAAATGAAATGCACCGTTCATGGAGACGGTAAGCCGTACGTAAGCATGAACGCTACTTCCATTTCTATTTCATATTTAATGCAATTAAAACATAATGATACAAAATAGTATTATAATTATGGTATTTTATCATATATAATCTCATTCAATCTATCATTTATACGTACCACATATGGTATTAACGAATCAAATCACTTTGAGGGGGCGGTAATCCGCACTTCCTAAAATGAAGATATCACGTTTACCCATAATGGAAACCATAAAGGTATGCCATAAATGACAAATACCTAAGCTTAAGTAAAACATAAACATATTATATATCATATATAAATATAGTGACATCTTAATGGCCACCTTTGAAGGTGTTATATGAGTGTTGAACAATCATCGTTTCGTGAGGCAGAAATTCACCATCCACAAAAACAGTATGTTCTTTAACCATTAGATGTAGGTGTGTGTAAGTGTAGCTCGAATCCTTCTTATAAAAAAATCCTAGTATATTTAAGATACTTGTTTTGTTACAAAAGAAAAGACTAAAAAGAGTTTAGGGGGTTGGAGAAGCAAAATAAAACATAAGAACATAAGAGAAAGCACTACCTTTAAAATGGGTAACTTTTTTGATTTGATCTCAAAGGCTCCTTGGGAAGACTTCTGCCCAAAGTGAGGATTCAAGGAGTAATAGAGGTATGTGGAGAGACAAAATGTGAAGGGTTTGTCCGAGCCAAAGGCTTTGGAAGTGTGGGTAAGGTGGTAGTGGTGGGGGCCTTTTATAAGAGGAGAGGAGGGGCACTCTTGGAAAGGTATAAAAGGTTACTTTATTTTCAAATGAGTCTCAGATTTTAAAGGTCCCACATTGATGTATCTCAAGGATAAGGTGATAAGGGTTCTAAATATACTCATCCAATAGGTCTTTGACAAGTTTATGTTATGGTTTTAACATTATATTTTCATTTTATTTAAATCCTTTATTAATGAGGTAATCGATGCATCATCATGATGTCATAAATAATTTATTTTATTTAATGTCTAAAAATGATAAAAAAAATACTATGATGTAGGATATCTTTTTATATTTCCAATTACTATTTATAGTCAAAAATATGACTTGTATAACCCCATTTAAAAATTGTTTTAGTAAAATAACTCATGTTTGTGTCATTTTTACTTTAACATTAAATTAAAAGATATTCATGTCATTTTCCTACCAAAGTGGCTCCATGGGGTCCCCAAGTTCACCCATGGATTGTCTTGGTCGGCCAGGACACATACAATAAGGATAGGACATGTGTCTAGGTCATTTCATACTATTAAAACATTATTCTTACCTTAAATTACACTAATTACCTCTAATCGCGATTAAAAACCTTAAAAGTTACTATTCACCAAAAAATTATTTTAATCCCATTGAACCACATTTTACTTCTTAATGACAACCATGTATGTCAGATTTTTGGAATTCAAAACACAGAGGTGGTAAAATTTCATTTAAATGAAAAAACGTTTTTTTAAGTACCACTTAGTGGTTTCACTATTCATCAAAAATTGATGTTTTTCAGAAAAATACCAAAACTTCACCCTAATCTATATTTGATATTCTGAATTGAAAAATGATGTCTATTTTAAAAAATTAAAAACATATAATTTTCATTAATTAATTTAATAATTAATTTCCGCTGTCAAAGCAAATAGCGTGCTTTTATTAAACAATAAGTATCAAACGATTGACACTAGTTTAAGACCAATTTCAAAGTGAAATTAATTCCAACGACCACTATTGGGTTAAATGGTAAAAATATATTCTCATTTTACTTTAAAACCAATTCAAAATATAATCTAATCATATAAATAAATTAGATTAAAAAGAGGTTTTGAATTAAAATACAACATTTTTCACTATTCATAAAAAATGAACTTTAACGGAAAAATACAAAAAATTCATACAAAGTAAATTTTGATGTCCCAATCATAAAGAATAAGTTTATTTTGACAAACATAGATTATAAAATTTTTAAAATATAGATTTAAATATGGTTTTCCATCAAAAGGTAGTAAAACAAACTTTTAAAAATATTAGTGTATTCCATGCTTAAGATTGAATTTATTCTCATTTTAAGCCTCTAAAACACTATCTAATTCATCAATAGACATAGATAAAAATATCTATTATTCATTAATTACTTTGTATTTTACACTTTGTGTAATATAATTTCATTTATGGGTATTTACATATTCTTTGTATGACCCTTCTTCAATGGGGTGTACGTTTCGAAATTTACCCAAGTCAGTAAGGGAGCCTTTAAGCCTCCTCTTTTTAAAAGACTTCTTTTGTTATGTCTTTTAATTCACATACTATTATGTTGGGATATGTTCTTCTATATCCTTATTGATGTAAATTTTATCTCAAAGTGATGAGATACCCTTTTTATCTCTCATCAACTCATTTTCTTAATTTTGAAGTGACGTTGTTAGGCTATCGAATTTATGTAATGTAACTTCTTAACCCACTTTCAATTCTTTGGTTTAAACGTCTAATTCTTGATTTTATTATGCCAATATTATGTGTGGAATCTCTATGTTGTAGTTTCCACAAACCTTTGTGTGGATATACTATTTCTACACATAATCATCTCATTGATAAATTCTTATGTCATTTAGATGAACTTGTATCTGAAATCATAACTCAATCTCATTTCATTGAGTTAAATATCTATGTCATTGGTTTTGTTTTACCAAGATTATGTGTGAATGACCTCTGATTTTTTTACACTTAACATCCACTTATATTTTGTGTATTCATATTTTTCACACATAATAATGTAATTGATTTATCCTTAATCTAAGGATACCGACTTTGTAAGGGAATTCATCTCAATCTCCTTTCATTGAGGTATATTTAATTTTATACACAGCTATATTTTATACGGTGTATAAACCCCTTTGACTTTTACTTTTATACAAAAGGAATATTTTTCTACGAAGCATTTTACTAAACGAGAAAAAGGAATGTTTCTTTTAACGTACACGGTGACAACAACCTTTTCCGCCGCCATGAGTATTATTTGGTCTTTGGCTTCCTCAACAAGCCGTAAAGTTTTTTAAAATGAAATAAATACCATATACTCTTTTATGTATTTTGGTATTGAAAATGGTTTTTATAATGGATTTGTTATGTCAATATATATTGTGATCGAAGTGTGTAAATGTTTTCTTTCCATTATATTTGTTTTATGTCTTATGATTTTATAATGGTACTTGGACATTTGACAGGTGGTTACATGATAAACCATATGACAGGTGGTGCCGTGAATACCAGGGTGGGTGGTTACGTTATAACCTCTAATGCATTGGGTATGGAAGTCGTCCGTATTTCTATTCCATTAAGTATGTGTGAAAGTCGACCGTATGGTTATTCCATTTAAGTATGTTTATGTCCCAAGTTACCTTTTTATGTTATGTGTTATTTATATGGGTTTTATGGTAATCTTTTGGTTACAAAAGGGTAAGTATTGATCTTTTATTCAGTGAAGAGTTTTTTACTACTTCATAAAGGTGAAAAGTATTACTTTGATAAAGTATACATGGTTTACTTGTTGTTTTGAAAAACTAACATTTTTCATTCTTTGTGTATCCCTTACTGAGCTTTTTATGCTCACCCCGAGTTTTTTTGAAATGTTTTTCAGAGGACTTAATGTGGAATAGGGTCAAGGATGGGATCAAGGGAAAGCCATGTTATCTAAAACATGGAACTAGACATGTTTCTTTTAAGAGTTTTTATTTTATGGAAACATAGTAGAAGTGTCTACTTTGTAATCTTTTGAGATGTAATAGTTATGTCCTAATTATCTAAAACTCTAAACCATTAAAATATCCTCAGTTTGAGTTATTCATTTAATTCAATATTAAGTAAGGTTTAAGGATGAGGCCTTATAGTTGGTATCAATGGTCGGTTTAGACAACTTTTGGGATTATGAGTTTTTGTTAGACACATGGGTTGTCCCTATATCTATTATTTAATTTAAATCCTTGTTTTATAATTTTTTTCAGGGCAAGTAAAGTCAGTTACAAATGGAAGGAGAAGGATCTCAAATGACATTCATATCTCTTCCTGATGACATGCTTGCAATAATTATTGCAAAATCATGTTCGGATGATTGTGAAACTTTTTATAGCATACAACTCACTTGCAAGCAGTTGTTTGAGATATCAAACACCTCCACTATACCTCGTTATCATCGTAGATCATGGGTTGTATTTAGACAAATACTATTTCACAATATTCTCATATTTTCAAGAAAGGTAAATATTATCAAGGTATTTTCAAATATTTTACCTTATCACAAGAATTTGAAGCATTTTATGATTTTAAAAATGGTGCTGAGGAAGGATACCCTTGCGCAACCTATTTATATTTTCTTTTAAAATATAGTCTCTCATCACATACTTATGGTATTTTAGAAGGACCAATAATAGAAAGTTTCAACTCAAATTCTGTCCGACTATTTTATAGAAATCATGTTTTAGCAGATATTTTGGAATTATATGTCATACATGATTATTTTCCAAAACCGTTTTTCTGTGAACACCCATATGACCCATGTTGTACAAGGTGTATTTGGATAGAGGAAGCAAATGATTTTTAAGGATCTCTAAATCATTTTTTTAATGCATGGGACTTCTACCTACGTGAACAAGATGACAATGAAACCGAGTGGATGCCATGATCAAGGTATGATGTTATTCATTTTGGGAATTGTTTTATTTTAATAAGAATTCAAGAATTAAGATGTTGAGATCATAACGAATTTGGATGAAAATATGATGTATAAGGAAACTATTGAGGTTAAAACATGTTAGGGTTATTTTTGGAGTTTTATAAAAATGACAACACGCAGATCGTGTGACAACCCATCGCGTCAGACAAAGCTGTGGGAATCGAACCCATAACCAAAGTGTGACTGGTATTTATCACCTACCACATGACTACGTGAAGTCCCTGGTAAGTTTGACTAATTATTTTTAGTTATATTATTTTATGAATTAAGAGTAAGTTGATTTTTGGTTATCTAGGGAAATTATTAACCTGTCATGGAGGATATGTTATTAGGTTAATTACTTTTCAATATGAGACTTTAAGAGTAACTGATGTTATTTGGAGATAAGTGTTATTTTGTACCTTGGAAAACTATGTGATTAAATCCTTCAAATATTTGGGTTTCAATCTTAGTTTTGTTTACTTTGAATAATTTTATGGACAAATTGTTTATCGAATGGTCTCCGTTGAACTTTGGGTTTTGTTGGACAAATTTTGGAGATTAAGAATAGATTTTCTTTTTATAAAGGGTTATCCTTTTCTGGATTATCTGATCCTGTACTAACCTTTTTGGTTTTGGTTTCGTTAAAGTCTAAAGACATGGGAAGTTTATAGTTCTCTTTTGTGGATTAGGTTATTCTCAAGAAGTTGATTATAGTACTCTTAATGCGAACAAGTCTTCTTAAATACTCGTCTTTTGGAGAAAATATGAGTTTGATTAAGGAATCTAGTAAAAGTTGAAAGTCTATGTGACAAGTATGTATGTTTCGTTATGATTTAGTTAGGCTCAAAAATAAATTCCTCAATGAAGAGTAACTTAAAACAAAAATGTTGTATGTTAACTTTTCCTACCGGGGAATCGAATACCGTTTAACCCATCACAAGTTTGTGATTTTCTTATGGTTAACTTTCTCCTAGACATGTTTACTATCACTCTCCCTCAGAACATGACCCTTTGTTTTTTCCTCCATATCCATGTTTTCCTACATGGAATCCTAGTATGGGTTAACTTGGGTGACCTTTGTACTTATCTTCCTTTATTTTAAAGTGATTGTTTTACTGACTCTTCTTCCGATGTGGGATTTTCAATAAAGTTTCCAAGCCCAATTTTAAAATTGCGAGGACGCAATTCCAAAAAGGGGGGAAGGATGTAACACCCCAGGTAAATAAAGAATATGACATTTTCACATTTATCCATATTTGTGAATAAAATATTAATATAACTTTAAAGGGGATGCTATGCTCGATTGCGTACCCAATACGCAACAACGAGTTTCTTGGGAATCTTACGTTGCACTCTAATAATAAAATAATATTATTTTAAATTGTAGTTAATGACTAGCCATTGTAATGGAGGGAATGAACATAACTAACTAAAAAATTATTATATATGTTTGTCAAATCTTTTTAATTTTTACAATAAATGTTAGAGGATTAAAAATGCGAATAAATCGAATTTTAAGGGTAAACATTCTAGTATTCTTTAAAAGGTTGATTAATCGCCTTTTGATGAAGAACCTCTTTTAAATCAACTTTTTGACAATTTTATGTGTTATATTTGACAAAATAAAATTTTTCTTTAGAATTAGGACATCAAAATTTACTTTGTATAAATTTTTTGTATTTTTCCGATAAAGTTCATTTTTTAATGAATAGTGAAAAATGTTTTGTTTTAATTCAAAACCTCTTTTTAATCAAATTTATTTATATTATTAGATTATAATTTGAATTGGTTTTAAAGTGAAATTAGAATATATTTTTACCATTTAATCCCATAGTGGTCGTTGGAATTAATTTCATCTTGAAATTGGACTTAAACTGGTGTCAATCTTTTGATACTTATTGTTTCATAAAAACACGCTATTTGCTCTGACAGCGGGAATTAATTATTGAATTAATTAATGCAACTTATATGTTTTTAATTTTTTAAAATGGACATAATTTTAGAATTCGGAATATCAAATATATCTTAGGGTAAATTTTTGGTAATTTTCCGAAAAACTTCAATTTTGGATGAATAGTGAAACCACTAAGTGGTAGTTAAAGAAACTGATTTTTCGTTTAAATGAAACTTTACCACTTTTGTGATTTGAATTTCAAAATCCGACATACATGGTTGTCATTAAGAATTAAAATGTGGTTCAATGGGATTAAAATAATTTTTTTGGTGAATAGTCACTTTTAAGTTTATTAATCGTGATTAGAGGTAATTAGTGTAGTTTAAGGTTAAAATAATGTTTTAATGATATGAAATGACCTAGACACATGTCCTACCCTTATTTTATGTGTCATGGCCAACCAAGAAAATCTATTTGTCAACTTGGGGACCCCATGGAGCCACTATGTTAGGAAAATGACATTAATACCTTTTTATTTAAAGTCAAAATTAAAAAGTCACAAACATGTGTTTTTTTACTAAAAAAATTTTTAGATGGGGTTATACAAGTAATATTTTTTACTATAAAAATTAATTATAAAGCTAAAAAGATTTCCTATATCATGATATTTTTTTAATAATTTTTAGACATTAAATAAATTAAATTATTTATGAAACCATGATGATGCAGCAGTTACCTCATTATTTAACGATTTGAATAAAATTAAAAAATAATGTAAACTCTAAGACCTAAACTTGTCAAAAACCTATTGGATGGGTGGATTTAGAACCCTTATCACCGTATACTCTATATTTATAATTGTGGGACCTTTTTATTTGAAAATAATTTTATAATAAATTATCTTTTCTTAACTTTTCAAGAGTGCCCCTCCATTTCTCTTATAAAATTCCTCCACCTCTACCACCTTACCCACACCTCTCAAGCCTTTTGATCAGCAAAACCCTGCCCATTTCATCTCTCCACATCCCTATATTCATCATTGAAGCCTCACCTTTGGGAATAATCCTTCCCAAGGAAGAATTTGAGCTCAAATCAAGAAGAGTTACCCGATTTTAAGGTAATGTCTTCACTTGTGTTCTTTTGTTTTATTTTGCTTCTCCAACCCTCTAAACTATTTTTATTACTTTATTTTGTAATAACAACAGTATCTTAAATATAGTAGGATGTTTTTATGTGAAGGATTCTAGCTACACTTACACACACCTTCTTCTAATGGTTAAAGAACATAATGTTTCTGTGGTTGGCTAATTTCTGCCTCACGAAACGATGATTGTTCAATCTTATTTTAACACCTTTAATGGTGTCCATTATGATGTCACTATATTTTATATATGATATATATGGTATTTATATTTTCTATATGCTTCTGAATTTTATATTTAAAACATGTCTTTATACTTTTCTTGTTGTGCAAATGCGATAATTTCACACGAGGAAGTGTGGACTACCGCCCCCTCAAGTGATGTGACTTGTTCATGCAATACATGGAATGTATATAGAATGAAATTAATGAACATATGTGACCTATATAACATTATATTATAATTTAATTATAATATATATATATATATCAATTATTTTTAATTCCATTAATATGAAAAATAAATGAAAGTAGCGTTCATGCGTACGTACGACCTACAGTCTCCATGAACGGTGCATTTCATTTATTCTTATCTCCAAATGTTATGGAGTAGTATAAAATGAAAATGTTCTGGATATATATGATATTTAAATCATTAATACTATTCTGGATATGATTTACTTATAACTACATGGACAATCATTTTCAAACATGTTCATTTTTTACTCATGTACCAAACATCGACAAAAACGTCTGATATAAACTCAAATTATTGACCAATTATTATAACATTATAATATGTGATATAAAATTAATAATAATAATTAAAATATTTCCTTAAGAAATTATAAATTGGCCAAAGTTTATTATTTAGGAATATAATGAAACGAACAAGACAAGTCAGGCTTGAGGTAAGGTATCCTACTCCTCTCTTTCTTTTTAAGTACACTCTTTTATGTCATTCCTTTTAAGCTCATCTTTATTATGATTGGGATGTTCTTTTATATTAATCCTATAGTAATTTGTATGTTCATATTATGAGAGATCCTATTTTCTCTCATAAATCCATTTTGGATGTTTTGAGTGGCACCGTTAGGCTGCCGAATTTTCATAAGAGATCTAACCTCTCTCTTTCTTTTTTAAGTACTCTCCTTTATGTCACTTCTTTTAAGAACCTCTTTGTTATGATGGGTGATGTTATTTTATATTCATATTTCTGCAAATTTTTTTGTAATATGATGAGAGACTCTATTTGATCTCATCAATCCATTTTTGGAAGTTTTATGTGGCGCTGTTAGGCTGCCGAGTTTTTGTAAGGGGTTGTTCATCTCACTTTTAATCCCGTGAGATTTATGCTACATTTTACACCATTTACTTTGAGTGGTGTATGTAATTACCATTATTATACTCTTTGTTTAATATAATTTCATTTATGGGTCTTTACATATTCATTGTATGACCCTTCTTCAATGGGGTGTATGTTTCGAAAGTTACTCAAGTCGGTAAGGGAACCATTCAACCTCGTCTTTTTAAAAGACTTATTTTGTTATGTATTTTAATTAACATACTATTATGTTGGGATATGTTCTTCTATATCCTTATTGATGTAAATTTTATGTCCAAGTGATGATATACCCTTTTTATCTCTCATCAACTCATTTTCTGAATTTTGAAGTGACGTCGTTAGGCTGTCGAATTTCTAAAAGGGAACTTCTTAACCCAATTTCAATTCTTTGGGTTAAACCTTTACTTCTAGATTATATTATTCCAAGATTATGTGTAGAATATCTATTTTGTAGTTTCCACAAACCTTTGTGTGTATATACCATTTCTACACAAAATCATCTCATTGATAAATTCTTAAGTCATTTAGACGAACTTGTATCGAAAATCATAACTCAATCTCATTTCATTGAGTTAAATATCTATGTCATTGGTTTTGTTTTTCCAAGATTATGTGTGAATGACCTCTGATTGTTTTACACTTAATATCCACTTATATTTTTTGTATTCATATTTTTCACACATAATCATGTAATTGATTTATCCTTAATCTATGGATGCCAACTTTGTAAGGGACTTCGTCCCAATCTCCTTTCATTGAGGAATATTTCATTTTATACAAAACTATGTTTTATACGGTGTATAAACCCCCTTTGACTTTTACTTTTATACAAAAGGAATCTTTTTCTACGAAGCGTTTTACTAAACGACAAAAATGAATGTTTCTTTTAACGTACGTGGTGACAACGACCTTTTCCGCCGCCGCGAGTATTATTTGGTCTTTGGATTCCTCAACAAGCCATAATGTTTTTTAAAATGAAATAAATACCATATACTCTTTTATGTATTTTGGAATTGAAAATGGTTTTTATAATGGATTTGTTATGTCAATATATTTAAGTGATATATTGTGATCGAAGTGTGGAAATGTTTTCTTTCCATTATATTTGTTTTATGTCTAATGATTTTATAATGGTACTTGGACATTTGACAGGTGGTTACGTGATAAACCAGATGCCGGGTGGTGACGTGAATACCAGGATGGGTGGTTACGTTATAACCTCCAATGCATTGTGTATGGAATTCGGCCGTATGGCTATTCCATTAAGTATGTGTGGAAGTCGACCATATGGTCATTCCATTTAAGTATGTTTATTTCCCAAGTTACCTTTATATGTAATGTGTTCTTTATATGGGTTTTATGGTAATATTTTGTTTACAAAAGGGTATGTAATGATCTTTTATACAGTGAAGAGTTTTTTTACTACTTCATAAAGGTTAAAAGTATTACATTGATAAATTATACATGGTTTACTTGTTGTTCTGAAAAACTAATAGTTTTCATTCTTTGTGTATCCCTTACTGAGCTTTTTATGCTCACCCCGAGTTTTTTAAAAATGTTTTTCACAGGACTTAATGTGGAATAGGGTCATGGATGGGATCAAGGGAAAGTCATGCTATCTAAAACATGGAACTAGACATGTTTCTTTTTAAGAGTTTTTATTTTATGGAAACATAGTAGAAGTGTCTACTTTGTAATCTTTTGATATGTAATAGTTATGTCCTAATTCTATAAAACTCTAAACCATTAAAAGATCCTCGATTTGAATTATTCATTTAATTCAATATTAAGAAAGGTTTATGTCGGGGGCCTTATAGTTCGTATCAATGGTCGGTTTAGACAAATTTAGGGATTATGAGTTTTTGTTAGACACATGGTTAGTCCCTATATCTATTATTTCATTTAAATCCTTGTTTTATAATTTTTTTTCAGGGAAAGTAAAGTCAGTGACGAATGGAAGGAGAAGGATCTCAAACGACATTCCTATCTCTTTCTAATGTCATGCTTGCAATAATTATTGCAAAATCATGTTCGGATGATTGTGAAACTTTTTATAGAATACAACTCACTTGAAAGAAGTTCTTTGAGATATCAAACACCTCCACTATACCTCGTTATCATCATAGATCATGGGTTGTATTTAGACAAATATTATTTTCACAATATACTCATATTTTCAAGAAAGGTAAATATTATCAAGGTATTTTCAAATATTTTATCTTATCACAAGAATTTGAAGCATATTATGATTTTAAAAATGGTTCTGAGGAAGGATACCCTTGCACAACCTATTTATATTTGATTTTAAAATATAGTCTCTCAACACATACTTGTGGTATTTTAAAAGGACCAATAATAGAAAGTTTTAACTCAAATTCTGTCCGACAATTTTATAGAAATCATGTTTTAGCAGATGTTTTAGAATTATATGTCATACATGATTATTTTCCAAAACTGTTTTTCTGTGAACACCCATATGACCCATGTTGTACAAGGTGTATTCGGATGGAGGAAGCAACTGATTTTTAAGGATCTCTAAATCATCTTTGTAATGCATGGGACTTCTACCTACGTGAACAAGATGACGATAAAACCGAGTGGATGCCATGATCAAGGTATTTTGTTATTCATTTTGGGAATCATTTTATTTTAATAAGACATCAAGAATTAAGATGTTGAGATCATAACGAATTTGGATGAAAATGAGAGGTATAAGGAATCAATTGAGGTTAAAAAATGTTAGGGTTATTTTTGAAGTTTTATAAAAAGGACAACACGCAGATCGTGTGACAACCCATCGCATCGGACAAAGCTGCGGGAATCGAACCCACAACCAAAGTGTGACTGGTATTTATCACCTACCATTTGACTACGTGAAGTCCCTGGTTAGTTTGACTAATTATTTTTAATTATATGATTTTATGAATTATGAGTAAGTTTATTTTGCGTTATCTATGGAAATTATTAACCTATCATGGAGTATATGTGATTAGGTTAATTACTTTTCAATATGAGACTTTAAGAGTAACTGATGTTATTTGGAGAGACGTGTTATTTTGTACCTTGGAATACTATGTGATTAAATCCTTCAAATATTTGGGTTTCAATCTTAGTTTTGTTTACTTTAATGAATTTTATGGACAAATTGTTTATCGAATGGTCTTTGTTGAACATTGGGTTTTGTTGGACAAATTTTGGAGATTTAGAAAAGATTTTATTTTTATAAAGGGTTATCCTTTTCTGTATTATCTAATCTTGTACTAACCTTTTTGGTTTTGGTGTTGGTTAAAGTCTAAAGACATGGGAATTATATAGTTCTCTTTTGTGGATTAGGTGATTCTCAATAAGTTGATTATAGTACTCTTAATGCGAACAAGTCTTCCTAAATACTCGTCTTTTGGAGAAAATATGAGTTTGATTAAGGAATCTAGTAAAAGTTGAAAGTCTACTTTACAAGTAAGTATGTTTCTTTATGATTTAGTTAAGCTTAAAATTAAATTCCTCAATGAAAAGTAACTTAAAACAAAAATGTTGTCTGTTAACTTTTCCTAACGGGGAATCGAATACCGTTTAACCCATCACAAGTTTGTGATTTTCTTATGGTTAACTTTCTCCAAGATATGTTTACTATCACTCTCCCTCAGAACATAACCATTTTTTTTCCTCCATATCCATGTTTTCCTACATGGAATCCAAGTATGAGTTAACTCGGGTGACCTTGGTACTTCTCTTTCTTTATTTTAAAGTGATTGTTTTTCTGACTCTTATTCCGATGTGAGATTTTCAATGAAGTTTCCAAGCCCAATTTTAAAATTGTGAGGACGCAATTCCCAAAAGGGGGAAGGATGCAACACCCCAGGTAAATAAAAATATGACATTTTTACATTTATCCATATTTTTGAATAAAATATTAATATAACTTTAAAGGGGACACTATGCTCGATGGCATACCCAATACGCAACAACGAGTTTCTTGGGAATCTTACGTTGCACTCTAATAACAAAATAATATTATTTTAAATTGTAGTTAACGCCTAGCCGTTGTAATGGAAGGAATGAATATAACTAACTAAAAAATGATTATATATGTTTTTCAAATATTTTTACTTTTTACAATAAAGTTTAGAGGATTAAAAATGTGAATGAATCGAATTTTAATCGTAAACATCCTAATATTCTTTAAAAGGTTGATTAACCGCCTTTTGATGACGAACCTCTTTTAAATCCACTTTTTGACAATTTTATGTATTATATATGACCAAATAAAATTCTCATTTAGAATCGGGACATCAAAATTTACTTTGTGTAAATTTTTGGTATTTTTCAGATAAATTTCATTTTTTAATGAATAGTGAAAAATGTTGTGTTTTAGTTCAAAACCTCTTTTTAATATAATTTATTTATATGATTATATTATCTTTTGAATTGGTTTTAAAGTTAAATTAGAATATATTTTTACCATTTAATACAATAGTGGTCATTGGAATTAATTTCATCTTGAAATTGGACTTAAACTAGTGTCAATCTTTTGATACTTATTATTTCATAAAAACACGCTATTTTCTCTGACAGAGGGAATTAATTATTAAATTAATTAATGCAACTTATATGTTATGAATTTTTTAAAATGGACATAATTTTTTTATTTAGAATATCAAATATATCTTAGGGTGAATATTTGGTAATTTTCTGAAAAACATCAATTTTTGATGAATAGTAAAACCACTAAGTGATAGTTAAAGAAACTGATTTTTCGATTAAATGAAACTTTACAACTTCTGTGATCTGAATTTAAAAAATCCTACATACATTATTGTCATTAAGAATTAAAATTTGGTTCAATGGGATTAAATTTTTTTTGTGAATAGTAACTTTTAAGTTTATTAATCGCGATTAGAGGTAATTAGTGTTGTTTAAGGTAAATATAATGTTTTAATAATATGAAATGACCTAGACACATTTCCTATCCTTATTTTATGTGTCATGACCGGCCAAGACAATCCATGGGTCAACTTGGGGACCCCATGGAGCCACTTTGGTAGGAAAATGACATTAATACCTTTTTATTTAAAGTTAAAATTAAAATGTCACAAACATGTGTTGTTTTACTAAAACAATTTTTAGATGGGGTTATACAAGTCATATTTTTTACTATAAAAATTAATTATAAATCTAAAAATATTTCCTATATCATGATATTTTTTTTATAATTTTTAGACATTAAATAAATTAAATTATTTATGACACCATGATGATGCAGCGATTACCTCATTATTTAACGATTTAAATAAAATGAAACAATAATGTAAAATCTAAGACCTACACTTGTCAAAAACCTATTGTATGGGTGGATTTAAAAACCTTATCACCTTATCCTTTATATTTATATTTGTGGGACCTTTTTATCCAAAAATCATTTTATAATAAAGTATCTTTTTTAACTTTCCAAGAGTGCACCTCCTTTTCTCTTATAAAAGGCCCCCACCTCTACCACCTTACCCACATCTCTCAAGCCTTTGGCTCGGCCAACCCCTGCCCATTTCATCTCTCCACACCCCTATATTCAACATTGAAGCCTCACCTTTGGGCATAATCCTTCCCAAGGAAGCCATTGAGCTCAAATCAAGAAGAGTTACCCGATTTTAAGGTAACGTCTTCACTTGTGTTCTTTTGTTTTATTTTGCTTCTCCAACCCTATAAACTCTTTCTATTCCTTTATTTTGTAACAAACCCAGTATCTTAAATATACTAGAATGTTTTTATGTGAAATATTCGAGATACACTTACACACACCTTCGTCTAATGGTTAAAGAACATAATGTTTCTATGGTTGGCGAATTTCTGCCTCACGAAACGATGATTGTTCAATCTTATTTTAACACCTTTAATGGTGTCCATTATGATGTCACTATATTTTATATATGATATATATGGTATTTATATTTTCTATATTCTTCTGAATTTTATATTTAAAACATGTCTTTATACTTTTCATGTTGTGCAAATGCGATAATTTCTTACGAGAAAGTGTGGACTACCACCCCCTCAAGTGATGTGACTCGTTCATGCAATACATGGAACGTATAAAGAACGAAATTAATGAACATATGTGACCTATATAACATATATATTATACATGAATTATAATATATATATATATATATCTCAATTATTTTTAATTCCATTAATATGACAAAGAAATGAAAGTAGCGTTCATGCGTACGTACGGCCTACCGTCTCCATGAACGGTGCATTTCATTTCTTTTTATCTACAAATGTTATGGAGTAGTATAAAATGAAAATTTTCGGGATATATATGATATTTAAATCATTAATACTATTCTGGAGATGATTTACTTATAACTACATGGACAATCATTTTCAAACAAGTTCATTTTTGACTCATGTACCAAACATCGACAAAAACGTCTGATATGAACTCACATTATTGACGAATTAATATAACATTATAATATGGGATATAAACTGAATAATAATCTTTAAAAGAGGTACTTAATCAATTATAAATTTACCAAAGTTTATTATTCAGGAATATAAAGAAACGAACAAGACAAGTCAGACTTGAGGTAAGGGATCCTACTCCTCTCTTTCTTTTTAAGTACACTCTTTTATGTCATTCCTTTTAATCCCATATTTCGTATGATTGGGATGTTATTTTATATTACTCCTACTTTACTTTATATTTTCATATGTTGAGAGATCCTATTTTCTCTCATAAATCCATTTTGGAAGTTTTGAGTGGCGTCGTTAGGCTGCCGAATTTTTGTAAGATATCTAACCTCTCATTCTTTTTTAAGTACTCTCTTTTATGTCACTTCTTTTAAGATACTCATTGTTTTGATGGGGGATGTTCTTTTATATTCCTGTTTCTGTACATTTTATTTTAATATGATTATAGACTCTATTTTATCTCATCAATCCATTTTTGGAAGTTTTATGTGGTGTCGTTAGGTTGCCGAGTTTTCGTAAGGGATTGTTCATCTCACTTTTAGTCCCGTGAGATTTATGCTACATTTCTCACCATTTCCTTCGAGTGGTGAATTTACTTCCCATTATTATACTCTTTGTGTAATATAATTTCATTTATGGGTATTTACATATTCATTGTATGACCCTTCTTCAATAGGGTGTACATTTCGAAAGTTACCCAAGTCGGTAAGGGAACCTTTCACCCTCCTCTTTTTAAAAGACTTCTTTTGTTATGTCTTTTAATTCACATAATATTATGTTGGGATATTTTATTCTATATCCTTATTGATGTAAACTTTATGTCTAAGTGATGAGATACCCTTTTATGTCTCATAAACTCATTTTCTTAATTTTGAAGTGACGTCGTTAGGCTGTCAAATTTCTATAAGGGAACTTCTTAACCCACTTTCAATTCTTTGGGTTAAACCTCTACTTCTTGATTTTATTATGCCAAGATTATGTGTGGAATATATATGTTGTAGTTTCCACAAACCTTTGTGTGTATATACCATTCTACACATAATCATCTCATTGATAAATTCATATGTCATTTAGACGAACTTGTATCGGAAATCATAACTCAATCTCATTTCATTGAGTTAAATATCTATGTCATTGGTTTTTTTTCAAGATTATGTGTGAATGACATCTGATTGTTTTACACTTAATATCCACTTATATTTTGTGTATTCATATTTATCACACATAATCATGTAATTTATTTATCCTTAATCTAAGGATACCCACTTTGTAAGGGACTTCGTCTCAATCTCCTTTCATTGAGGCATATTTCATTTTATACACAACTATCATTTATACGGTGTATAAAACCCTTTGACTTTTACTTTTATACAAAAGGAATATTATTCTACGAAGCGTTTTACTAAACGAAAAAAATGAATGTTTCTTTTAACGTACGTGGTGACAACGACCTTTTCCACCGCCGCGAGTATTATTTGGTCTTCGGCTTCCTCAACAAGCCGTAATGTTTTTTAAAATGAAATAAATACCATATACTCTTTTATGTATTTTGTTATTGAAAATGGTTTTTATAATGGATTTGTTTTGTCAATATATTTAAGTGATATATTGTGATCAAAGTGTGGAAATGTTTTCTTTCCATTATATTTTTTTTATGTCTTATGATTTTATAATGGTACTTGGACATTTGACAAGTGGTTATGTGATAAAGCATATGACGGGTGGTGCCGTGAATAATAGGATGGGTGGTTACGTTATAAACTCCAATGCATTGGGTATGGAAGTCAGTCATATGGATATTCCATTAAGTTCGTGTGGAAGTCGATAGTATGGTTATTCCATTTAAGTATGTTTATGTTCCAAGTTACCTTTATATGTTATGTGTTCTTTATATGGGTTTTATGGAAATATTTTGGATACAAAAGGGTAAGTAATGATATTTTATTCATTGAATAGTTTTTCTTACTACTTCATATAGGTGAAAAGTATTACTTTGATAAAGTATACATGGTTTACTTGTTGTTTTGAAAAACTAACCATTTTCATTCTTTAAGTATCCCTTAATGAGTTTTTTATGCTCACCCCAAGTTTTTTTGAAATGTTTTTCACAGGACATAATGTGGAATAGGGTCAAGGATGGGATCAAAGGAATGTCATGCTATTTAAAACATGGAACTAGACATGTTTATTTTTAAGAGTTTTTATTTTATGGAAACTTAGTAGAAGTGTCTACTTTGTAATCTTTTGAGATTTAATAATTATGTCCTAATTCTCTAAAACTCTAAACAATGAAAAGATCATCACTGTGAATTATTCATTTAATTCAATATTAAGTAAGGTTTATGACTGGGGCCTTATAAATATAATGGATATCATGATCTGTTAGTAATTCAGGAATGAATAATTCACCTTCCTTTTGGATAAATAGGTGAAGTGTATCAAGGAACATCCAAGGGTTAGGTTGTCTTGAAATCACAAAAGTATATCTTTTCATGACAATTATTTGACTCTAC
This sequence comes from Viscum album, assembly GCA_963277665.1. Taxonomy (NCBI): domain Eukaryota; kingdom Viridiplantae; phylum Streptophyta; class Magnoliopsida; order Santalales; family Viscaceae; genus Viscum; species Viscum album. The sequence goes on from OY728164.1 coordinate 1,582,665,931, forward strand.
GAAAAAGTATATTCAAACCAAAAATGTTATACTTGTAACTTCTATTCTAATGAATCAAATGTTCCCTTAGATAATCCAAAATTATGGATTTGTGATTGTTAACATTTTCTTGATCAATTTCTCTATAATTCTCCATCAGAACATTATAGTTGGATTTATCATCCATGTCCATGATTTTACTTGTAAACTATTTTCTCCTATGTGTTAATATAGTTATAAGATAATTTGGGTAATATTTAAGATTCCAACTTACTTTTTATGACAACCCTTCTTTTTATTACAACATAAACATGATTTATTACATAAAACTTCACTTGATACAACAACGAAGATCGTGAGGTTTAGTGTCTTTGGGGCATTGGATCATTACATAAAAACTTAAAATATAAAATACAACATATTTATTGAAAACATCTTTTTCATGACCACTACATTCCTTCGTACTTATCATTGCATGGGATAACCTGAGGACATACACAAGAAAAGGGTGAGATATAAAGCCCAGTAAGGGAGTACACATGGAATAATATGAGGAATAAAATACATGTTAGAAAATAGGCATATCAATAGAAAATATAAGAAACATGAACCTAAAGGCATGATAAAGCATGATAATCATAACATGGAAATGTGGCAACAACACTTAACATGGAATTAGCATGAGCCAAGGCTCATTGCACATAAAGCATGAGTAAACCCTCATTGCACATGAAGCACGAGTAAACCCTCATTTCACTTGAATTAGCATGATTCAACACTCCCTTCACATGACGTATCATGATACTATACATTACCCAATGCATTGGAGTGCTATAAGGGCGCACCCTTCTTAAACATTTCATTTCATGCGTATGTGTGCCACATGGATCATAAAACATGGATTCATAAAAAATAATCATTTATTACACGATAAAGGAATGAGGAATTCATACATGAATCTTTTTAATAAATAATTAAATGTGCATAATGTTTAATACCCTAGATGGATAAATGGGAATGGTATCCACTACACTATGGCATTGGCTTAGAAAATCGGTGTGATTTCGGCAGCGTAACGGCGTGACATAAGAATTCATAAAAAATGGTTGATGAGAGATAAAGGGTTTCCTAATCATATTTAAATGTAATGGACATTAAGGAAGTCATATAGATACATGTCCCATAAATTTAAATGAAATTTAGATTCATTATACAAAAGTATTTCTTGAATTTAAAATAAGAGAGAGAAATACCTTTCGGAATTTCGGCATAGTAACGGGTGTACATGGGAGGCATTTAATGAGAGAGAAAGGGGTATACCATCATTCAAACAATAAGAGGGTCGTTTGGGGGAGGTGAAAAACCATACCCCAATATTCATAATTGAAATTAAAAGGGAAATACAACTTAAAGAAAATTGACAAAAAGGAGAAAGGAAGAAAAAACCCTTACTTGGAAGTGTGCTTCCAAAGGATAGAGAGAGGCTTGTGAGAGGCTTCTTGGGAGCTTGGGGAATCTTGGGAGGATTCTAGAGAGAGTAGGGAAGAGGTTGGACGAACTTCAAGGGCTTTGAGTGAGGAGGAAGTGGGAGCTTGGGTGGGTTTATATAGGAAAGGTGAGGGAATTATTTATTATTTAGGTTTGGGACCCCTTATATTAAATTAATCCAAACCAAAAACAATCCCATGGTTTTTGACCATGGTTTTTGGAAAAGGGAAGAGGAAAAAATTATTTTATAAGGCCAATGTCTGAACTTCTTAAAATAATAAGGTTTCTTATGTGAAGTTGAGTCACACTCCCATGGAAATTAATTTAAAAATGCAAAGTGTTGAATAAGTCTTGAGGGGTCCATTAATGCATTGAAAAATAAATCAAACAAACCCAAAATCACTTTATTTTAATTTTATAACATATATTGGGCGAACATAAAGATTATAGTATTTTATTACATCACTATTGGGTCATTATGATGTCATAAAACAAATTATATATTTAAACGGTATTTAATTTTTACCCAAACATTTGATTATCTCAGAAAATTATGAAAAATTCACCATTGGATAATTTCGACGTCCTGATTCCAAAAATAAAATTTATTTTATCTAAATAATTTTCTAAATATGTTAATTTTCATTTTTAAAATAAAAACTGACATTTATCGAAATTTCACGCGTTTTGACAAAAATGGATTTCAAACCTTAGTAAAATTTTTAATTGCATTCATAAAATTATAAGGTCATTTAAATCTAATAAAAAATAATTTAATAATAATATTATTATTTTTTTAAATATTATTTAATTCAAAAAAGTCCCTTAATTTAATAAAATATATTTCTTAATTAAATAATAACTAAAAACACCATTTGTACTTTAAAATCTATTTACAATGTATCAAAAATTACTAGAAATTATATTCATTATTATATACAAAAAAATGTACATGAACATAATACTACTTATTTGTTACAAAACCCCTTAAAACAGCCACATAAGACCTAAGGGTAAGGTGTGCGATGGTGACAGACTCTTGGGGTGGCTTGGATAACATTGCTCGAGTGGTAATCTCTATCAACTTCCACTTTTTCCATAGACGGTCTCGTTCGAGCTTGACATGGTGAAGCTTAGCTTGGGCTAGGTCAAGGGCGAATCCCAAGGATGCCACCTCTTTTCCAAGCTCCGACCAATGGGCTTCGTATGGGGAAATTCTACTGGATGAGGCCATCGCTTCTTTTGTCTGGGTAAACTGGATTTGTTAAGGTCCTATATTTATACTAATCATTTGATCACTGTTCAATGGCTATATTAGCAACTGTCAAAATTCTTAACATAAAACCAATGAAGTTTACATTTTATATAAACATAAAGAGAAATTTAATTAGATAAAGATCTATTTCCATTAATGAAACTTTGGGTCGTTACAATATTCCCCCCTTAAGAAATTTAGCCCTCGAAATTTTCCTTTTCCCACACTAAAACAAATGTGGGTAACTCAGCTTCATCATATCCTCTGATTCCCAAGTGGCTTCTTCAAACTTGTGATTTCTTCACAACACCTTAACGAGGGGCATTGTCTTATTTTGTATAACTTTTTCTCTACGATCTAAGATCTTCACTGGTTTCTCCTCATAAGAAAGATTGTCTTCCAATTGTGCCACCTCAAAAGAGAGTACATGTGAAGGGTCCGGTATGTACTTCCTTAAGAGGGATACATGAAAGACATCAGGCACCTTGTCCATGGTAGGTGGAAGTGCTAGTTGATAGGCCACAACCCCAACATGATCAAGAATATCGAAGGGGATGATGTACCTTGGACTTAACCTCCCTTTCTTTCCAAACCTCATGACCTTTTTCCACAGAGATATGCGTAGAAACACCATGTCTCTAGCTTTAAACTCAAGGTCTCATCGACGATTATCTGCATAACTCTTCTGTCGACTCTGGGCTACCTTGATATGCTGTTGAATGGTTTTCACCTTCTCCACCATTTCTTCGACCATTTCTGGTCCAAGCAGCTTATGTTCACTGACCTCATCCCAACATGTCAGTGTTCTGCACCTTTTCCCATACAGGGCTTCATATGGTGCCATTTGGATGCTCGAGTGGAAACTGTTATTATAAGAGAACTCAACCAGAGGAAGATTTTGATCCCATCCTCCTTTAAAGTCCATTAAGAACGCTCTCAAAATATCCTCAAGTGTTTGGATAGTCCGCTCAGATTGGCCATCAGTTTGAGGATGATAGGCCTTACTGAAGTTCAGTTCAGTATTCAGAGAATATTGAAGATTCTTCCAAAACATAGAGGTGAATCATGGATCTCGGTCAGACACAATAGATAGTGGTACTCCATGCAACCTTACCACTACCTTGATATATATCCATGCCAGTTGATCCAAAGAAAAATCCTCCCAAATAGCAATGAAGTGTGCAGTCTTTTTAAGATGATCCACAACAACCTAGATTGCATTGTTGCCTTTGGATGTCCTCAAAAGTCTGGTGACAAAGTCCATGGTGATGTTCTCCCATTTCCATTCTGGTATGGGCAATGGTTTCATCATCCCCTTAGACTTCTGCCTCTCTTCCTTCACTTGCTTACACACCAGGCACTTTGATGTATATTTAGGGATCTCCTTCTTCATATTATCCCACGAAAAGTTTTCTCGGAGATCTTGATACATCTTTGTGCTCCCTTGGTGAATAGAGAAATTTGAACTATGTGCATCATCCAAAAGTTCCTTCTTCAGCTCCGGACTTGATGTAACACATAGTATTTTCCTAAACTATGCAATTACTTCTTCATTAACATTAAACTCTGAGGATTTCCCCTTTTTGATAGCTTCCACTTTTTCCGGAATTCCCAGATCATCTTTTTGAGCATCCTTTAGCCTTTCTAAAAGAGATGGTTGAGCAATCATTTGTGAAAGGATTTATGATGTTCCCTTCTCTATGATTCCCATATCCATCTTCATCAAGTCTAAAAATATTGGATCCTTCTCAATTCTCATCATTGATAGAATCGTTGGATCCTTTCTACTTAGGGCATCTTCCACCTTGTTCGCTTTCCCAGGGTGGTAATGTATTGAACAGTCATAATCCTTGATGAGCTCTATCCATCTTCTCTGGCTCATATTAAGCTCTTTCTATGTGAATATATATTTAAGGCTCTTGTGGTCAGTATATATCTCACATTTCTCTCCATAGAGATAATGCCGCCTGATTTTCAAGGCAAAGATCACAGCCACCAACTCTAGAACATGTCTTGGATAGTTTTTCTCATGGATTTTCAACTGCCTTGAGTCATAGGATATTAGTTTATCATTCTGCATCATCACACAACCTAATCCCTTCTTTGAAGCCTCACTAAATACCACAAAAAGTTCCCCACTTGTGGGTAAAGTGAGCACGGGCGCAGTGATAAGCCTCCTTTTCAACTCCTTGAAGCATTCTCCGCATTCATCGCTCCAAGAAAACATTACTCCCTTCCGAGTTATCTTGGTAAGAGAGTTGGACAATCGTGAGAAATTTCTCACAAATCGTCGATAATATCTAGCTCAACTCAAGAATATATGGATATCTGTTACCGATGTTGGCCTTGGCCATCCCTAAATTGCATCTATTTTTGAGGGATCCACAGATATCCCACTACTTGTGATGATATGGCCCAAGAATGAGACCTCCTTCAATAAGAACTCACACTTTCTATACTTTGCATTGAGCTTATCCTTGCGCAATGTCTCTAGTATAGTTCTTAAATGCTTCTCATGATCCTCTTTGGTTTTGTAGTATATTAGAATATCATCTTTAAAGACTACCACAAATTTGTCATGGTAATATCTAAAGACTCTAGTCATCAAGTCCATGAATATTTCTGGAGCATTGGTGAGTCCGAAAGGCATTACTATGAATTCATAGTGCTCGTACCTTGTATGAAAAGCAGTCTTCGGGACAACTTCCTTCTTCACCCTTACTTGATAATATCCCGACCGCAAATCCACCTTGGAGAAGTATTGTGCTCCACGCAGCTGATCAAAAAAGTCATCGATTCTTGGGAGAGGATACTTGTTCTTTATCCTGATTTTGTTAAGTTCACGATAATCGATGCAAATCCGCATTGACCCATCCTTCTTCTTGATTAAGAGGACTGGTGCACCCCATGGTGAAGCACTTGGGTGTATATACCCTTTATCCAGATTCTCCTGTAGTTGTTTCTTCAGCTCTTCAAGCTCAACAACAACCATTCTTTATGGAGTCTTGGATATTGGTAGCGCCCCAGGTATAAGTTCAATTGAGAACTCAACATCTCTTCTTGGAGGAAGAGCAGGCAGTTCCTCGGTAAACACTTTAGTGAATTCCCTCACAATAGGCATTTCTTCAAGGGTGATTTCTTCCTTGGAATCAATCATCTGATCTAGATACGCGTGCTCATAAGGTAGTAATATCAATTCTTGAGATGATGGAGCTAAAGGAGATTCATATTCCTCCTGACACTTGTAAAGAATTGGGGGTCGATTCTCCATATGGAGTGTGATTTCCCTCTCCTGACAATTTATGTTTGCTCTATATAAGGAAAGCCAATCCATGCCAAGAATTGCATCAAATTCCACCAGAGGGAGTATGATGAGGTTCGCTAGGAAATTCAATCAATAGATTATAACCGGGGAGGACTTATATTCATGGGATGCAATGATTGCCTCATTTTCTGTACTCACCGACATCTTCACTTCCATGATTTGTGGTGGTGCTAGGATTGTTCTACTAAACTTCTGAGATATAAAAGAATGCGTAGAACCTGAATCAAAAAGTGTGTTCACTATTCTTGAATGAATAACTAGCGTACCTGTCACCACTTCGTTGTCGGGGTTCACTTTGGCAGAATTGATGGCAAAAGCTCTTCCTTGCTGCCTTGGAGGTTGTTGGTTGCCTCCGAAAACACGTGGATTAGGGCACTGATTTTCAAAATGACCAGGTTCTTTACATTTGTAGCATTGAACAACGCGTTGAGGATCGAACGGATCATTCCTCTCCTCTGTCGCAGCTGCGGGTCCTTCTTGCCGACAGTTAACAGCTAGGTGCCCTTCTCTTCCACACCTGAAGCATTTTCTCGTCCCCTTAAGGCAATTTCCAGGGTGCTTCTTTCCGCACTTTTGGAAAGTGGGGTGCTGGATCTTTTTAGCTCCATTTGATTTATCCATCGGACCAGCCACATTGAAGTCCACCTTACGCTTCTTGTCCCCATGATACCCCTGTGATTCCTCGATCTCCATTTTGACCTTGAAGGCATATCAGACAATTTCCTCATAGCTGTCAAAGTCACGGATCGCTAATGCTTTCCACAAGCTAGGCTTCAGCCCACTAAAGAAGCGGTCAACCTTGCATTCGGAGGTAAAGACAAAGTCGAAAGCGTATCGTGCAAGCGTTGTGAAGTTTGCCTCATACCCTCCAACATATTCTTCATATTTTTGCTTGAGGGAAAGGAAGTCCCTTTCCATATTAAGCCGGAGGGTGCACGGAAAATATTTATCGAAAAACATCTTTCATAAATCCTTCCATTCCAACGCCTCGATCTCCTCCTCAGGCTTCGTATTTTTTATCAAATTCCACCATTTATCAGCTTAACCCTCCATATGATAGGCATCCAGGAGAACCTTCTCTTGTTCAGAACATTGAATGATGGAGAAGATCTTTTCAATGGAGTTGATCCATTGTTTAGCGATTGTGGGATCAGATGATCCACTAAAAGTAGGAGGCCTTTGTCTCATGAATCTCCTGATAGCGACTTTTTCTTTCTTAGGGGGGGGGGGGGGGGGGGGTTGAACGTTCCTCTTGACCAATGTTTCTATTCAATGCTTGAGTTAGCTGACAGATAAGCGTGACAAATTTTGTGATTCCCGCTCCCATTGGATTGTGCATCTCATTAGTACAGTCATCACACTGATCTTCACATTGATTGTTAGCCCTAGTCCTCCTATTACCGGCCATTGGATGGAATAAAAGGAAATTTAGGGGTAACACATAAAGAGTAATCCAAAGACAAAAGATGATGACTTATAAATAAACTTTCATTTCCTTAACTCATGAGTCTATAGGCTTCAATCTAGGATTTTCATGATCTACTTTCTAACATATATTCTTAGAGGTATTTTTTTGAATTCCCTTAATAAGGGTTCATACTATGATTTTGAATTTATCAAAACATATCCCCCGAGAGTGTCGTAACCAAGAGTGCAGCAAGGCCCGTTGTCGTGCACCAGTTCCCGTTCGAGTCTAGCTCAAAGTGGTGTTTTCCGGTTTTACCCCTAGGATACATCTGTGCCATAGCTGCCTCTACCTGCTCGTATCCATACAGGGATGTATTTTTTTGATAAACCACTTACTCAATACTTACCACAACATAGGGATGTTTTTATTATACATATTCTTGTATCTAAGGCTTTACTAGGGTTTCCTAATCCCAAAAATAACTAAACCTATCCTCTGATACCAACTATGACAACCCTGCTTTTTATTACAACTTAAACATGATTTATTACATAAAACATCACTTGATACAACAAAGAAGATCGAGGGGTTTAGTGTCTTTGGGGATTAGGATCATTACATAAAAACATAAAATATGAAATAAAACATCTTTATTGAAAACTTCTTTTTCATGACCACTACATTCCTTCGTACTTAGCATTGCATGAGATAACCTGAGGACATGCATAAAAAAGGGTGAGCTATAAAGGCCAATAAGGGAGTACACATGGAATAACATGAGGAGTACAATACATTTTAGACAATAGGCATATAAATAGATCATATAATAAACATGAACATAAAGGCATGATAAATCATGATAATCATAACATTGAAATGTGGCAACAACACTTAACAAGGAATTAGCATGAGCCAAGGCTCATTGCACATAAAGCATGAGCCAAGGCTCATTGCACATAAAGCATGAGTAAACCCTCATTGCACATGAAGCATTAGTAAACCCTCGTTGCACTTGAATTAGAATGAGTCAAAACTCATTGCACATGACATATCATGATACTATACTTTACCCAATGCATTGGAGCGCTATAAGGGCACACCCTTCTTAAACATTTCATTTCATGCGTAAGTGTGCCACATGGATCATAAAACATGGATTCATAAAACATAATCATTAATTACATGATAAAGGAATGTGAAATTAATACATGAAACTTTTTAATCAATAAGTAAATGTTCATAAAGGTGAATACCCTTGATGGTGAAATGGGCATGGTATCCACTACACAATGTCATTGGCTTAGAAAATTGGTGCGATTTCAGCTGCGTAATGACGTGACCTAAGAATTCATAAAAAATGGTTAATGAGAGAGAAAGGGGTTACTTATAATATTTAAATGTAATTTACATTAAGGAGGACATATAGATACATTTCCCAACAATTGAAATGGAATTTAGATTCATGATACAAAAGTATTTCTTGAATTTAAAATAAGAGAGAGAAGTTCCTTTCGGAATTTCGGCATAGTAACTGGTGTACATGGGAGGCATTTAATGAGAGAGAAATGGGTCTCCCTTCATTCAAACATTAATAGGGCAGTATGGGGGAGGTGAGAAACCATACCCCAACATTCATAATTGAAATTAAAATGGCAATACAACTTATTGAAAATTGACAAAAAGGAGAAAGGAAGAAAAAACCCTTACTTGGAAGTGTGCTTCCAAAGGCTAGAGAGAGGCTTGTGAGAGGCTTCTTGGGAGCTTGGGGCACCTTGAGAAGATTCTAGATAGAGTAGGGCAGATGTTGGACGAACTTCAAGGGCTTTGAGTGAGGAGGAAGTGGGAGCTTGGGTGGGTTTATATAGGAAAGGTGAGGGAATTATTTATTATTTAGGTTTGGGACCCCTTATATTAAATTAATCCAAACCACAAACCATACCATGGTTTTTGCCCATGGTTTTTGGAAAAGGGAAGAGGAAAAAATTATTTTATAAGTCCAAAGTCCGAACTTCTTAAAATAAAAAGGTTTCTTATTTTGAGGTGAGTCACACTCCCATGGAAATTAATTTAAAAAAGAAAACTGTTGAATAAGTTTTGAGGGGTCCATTAATGCTTTGAAAAATAAGTCAAACAAACCAAAAATCACTTTATTTTAATTTTACAACATATATTGGCCGAACATAAAGATTATTGTATTTTATTAAATCACTATTGGGTCATTATGATGTCATAAAAAAATTATATATTTAAACGGTATTTATTTTTTACCCAAAAATTTGACTGTCTCAGAAAATTATGAAAAATTCACCGTTGGATAATTTCGACGTCCTGATTCCAAAAATAACCTTTATTTTATCTAAATAATTTTCTAAATATTTAAATTTTCACTTTTAAAATAAAAACTGACATTTATCGAAAATTCACGGGTTTTGACAAAAATGGCTTTCAAACCTTAATAAAAAATATAATTGCATTCATAAAATTATAAGATCATTTATATTTAATAAAAATTAATTTAATATTATTATTATTATTTTATTAAAATATTATTTAAGTCAAAAAAATCCCTTAATTTAATAAAATAGATTAATTAATTAAATAATAACTAAAAACACCATTTGTACTTTATAAACTATTTACAATGTATCAAAAATGACTAGAAATTATATTCATTATTATATACAAAAATAATGTACATGAACATAGTACTACTTATTTGTTACATAACCCCTTAAAATAGCTGCATAAGACCTAAGGGTAATTTGTGCGATGGTGACCGACTCTTAGGGTGGCTCAGATAACATCGCTCGAGTGGTAATCTCTATCAACATCCACTTTTCCCATAGACGGTCTCGTTCGAGCTTGACATGGTGAAGCTCAGCTTCGGTTAGGTCAAGGGCAAAGCCCAAGGATGACACCTCTTTTCCAAGCTTCGACAAATGGGCTTTGTATGGGTAACTTCTACTGGATGTGGTCATCGCTTCTTTTGTCTGAGTAAACTGGATTTGTTAAGGTCTTATATTTATACTAGTCGTGTGATCACTATTCAATGGCTATATTAGCAACGGTCAAAATTCTTAACATAAAACCAATGAATTTGACATTTTATATAAACATAAAGAGACATTTAATTAGATCAAGATGGATTTCAATTAATGAAAAGTTGGGTCGTTACACTTTTTTTAAGGGATGTTTTATAATTCATTTTTACAATGTGAGTTTCTATGAAAGGAACTTTCAAGTATTAAACATTTCATAACCTATATGAATTTTGAGGGTCAAATTCATTTAATTGGGGGTAGAATGTGACACCCTAAGTTTTTGTTGACTTTTTTTAAATTAAATTATTTTAATTGATTTCATTCATTTCACTAAGTAAAATATTCATTTCACGTGAAATTTACTTGGCCTACTCTACAATCCACCCTAACTTGGCATACGTTACAAGCAACACTGACTTGGCGTATGTTACAAGAAACATTGAGTTTTTATAAAACAATTTTCTATTGGTATAATTATTTAAATTAGATAATTATAACCAATTATTTAATATTATTAATATGAATCACAATAATTAATTTTCAAATATTTATTATAATGGTTTCACATAAATAAAACATGTTAATAACGAAATATATAATTTTTTGTAAAGTACATATATATTTTACAATAATATTTTCTCAAATGAACTTATATTAAAATTTTAATTTGATAAAATAAACTTCATTATTGAATTTATAATTTATAATTTATAATTTATCTTAGGTTGATTTTTTGAGAATTTTTTGAGAATCTTCATTTTGGGATGAATATTGAAAAATACTGAATTTTAATTCAATACTTTTTTTTAATATAGTTTATTTATAAGGTTAAATTATATTTTAATTTGATCTTAAAGTTAAATAATATTTTATTTTATTTAGTTAATTGAATTTAGGTCATTGGAAGCAATTTCACCTTGAAATTGGATATAAAAACCTAGAAAACATTTGACCATTATTACTTTAAAAATCTGCAGTGTCGTCCCGTCAAAAGTATTAAATTTAAATTGTTTTCTACCAATTTTATTATTGGAATTTCTAAAAATGGATTCCATATTTTATATAAGAATAATTTATAATTTATAATAATTTAAAATTATTTTTGACCAAAAATATATGTGAATGGAATTAAAATTAATTATAATAATAATGGTAAAATTAAGAATAATAAGGGAATAAACCATCCAATTAAGGGCCCAAATGACCTATCCAATTTTTCAAAACCAGTTTTATGGACATTAGTCACATATTAACCTTCCATTATGTCTTTTTATTGGTTTTTTATGACATACTTTTGGTAAAAACATTGGTACACCTAACCTGTTTTTAAAAATACCAAGTGATTCATTTCCCTCTCCTAGAAAAGGCCACCACCTCTCCCACTTCGTAACACCTATCAAAACATTTAGGTTCAGAAAATATCTATATAATAAATTCATAAAAATCTCACCATTCCTCCTTGAATCCTCCTTTGGTGAATAAATTCTTCAAATGAATCCCTTTTGTGAAAACCAAAAGGAGTTACCTGATTAAGAGGTAACATCCTCCATCAAGCTCCTTTCTTTTATTTCCTTTCTCCCCAACCTCGATTCTCCATATTACATTATTATACCAAAAATACAGTATTATAAATACATTGATATTTTTTTATTCAAAGGGTTCGACCTACACTTACACACACTTCCATCTAATGGGTAATTAATATACTGTTTATATTTACTGCCAACTACCGCCTCACAAAACAATGATTATTCATTTATTATTTACCCTCTCTCATGGTGGGAATTGTTATGGAAAATAAATTTATATTTAATATATTTAATACTTATAATATATTTAATCTTATATAATTATTTTAGAATACATATTTTTATACATTTCATGCCATGTAAATATGATAATTTTGATTGTGGAAGTGTGGACTATCGCCCCCTCAAAGAGAAGTGATTCATTCGTACGCTACATAGAATGTATTATGGATTAGTTTGGGGAATTTATATGATATATATAACATTATAATTATATTTTAATAATATTATATGAATATATACATAAATTTATTTCCATTATTTAAATATTAGAATAAATATACAAACATTGTTCATGTATATGTATGGCTTACCGTCTCCATGAATGGTGTATTAAATTTCATAATTCTATATTATATATATTATTACAATAAAAATATACATATTATGACTCATATTTATATCATGTTTGAAATTCTAAAAATCATGACATAAGTATAAAAATCAAAGATATAAAAATTTAAGATAGATACGAATAACAAATTGGATATTTCCTGAAGTGAAACTTTAACATAAAATAGTTATCAAGCGGGTAATATAAGGTCATAATACAACCATATGTGATATTAGATATAATAATATTCTTATAGAAAATATTTATAATAAACTTAGATTTTTTATATCGAAATCATGTACAAGTGTGATGAGATTCAAGACACAAGGTAATGGAATTTCATCTCACAATTTATTTCTATGAGATATATACCTTATTCACCATTATTATATTTTGTGTGGTTTATATACTACCCATGGATGTATTATATAATTTTTATTATTAAATTTATGGGTATTTAAGTATCCATTCAATAATATTTCTTTCATGGGGTTAATGTTTCAAAAGCTACCAAATCGGTAATACTATTTTGTCTCAATTTTCCTTCTTTGAGACGCATGTTTTGTTATGAACCTACATTACTTTAGGAGGTGTTTATGATTCCATTTGATAGGTTGTATCATGAGTATAATTATTTTCATGATATTTTAATGTTTAAATAATTTCTTTTTCTCACATGGATAGTATGATACAAGTTTAGCAAGTAGTAAGAGTTTATTAAAACAATCTCATCACTTTTAGAGATTGTTAATGATTTTGTTTCATTGATGAAATATTCTGATTCATATCTCAATAACGGCCATGATTTTACTTCTCCACTTTTTATTCAAGATATCCCCATGCATTATTACTATTTCTACACTCTTTGGTACATAAGATAATTAAGAAAATATTTTTAACAAAAATTTGATCGTGTCTCTGTCTTCAGTTAGAAACGTATTTTATTTCAAATATCATGTTCTCAAGAATGTTTTATAAAATGTTTTAAAATGATCCTTAAAGATAATTTTCAAGGAAAAAAGTATTTAAAAAATGTTTTATCCTGTTTTAAATATTCCTTTACAATTTTCCAAATCTATTTTCAAATAAAAATAATGAAAATATTTTATGTTTTATAATGCATTTTTTAATAAGGAAATGATATTTTCCTCAAGAAATGTTTATAAAAGTTATTTTAAAGTTATTTACCATATAAGATAACATCTTTTAGTTTTAATAATGCCATTGTTTTATAAATTATTCAATATTTCCATTCATATTCATTCTCAAACAAGATTATGTTTTGATGGAATGATGTTTATGAAACCTATTTCCCTTTCACGAGTTATAAGTCTTTGAAACCCGCTTCTTTTCATGGGTTATTATTTTGATGAAATGCTTATGAAACCATTGTCTTTTTAAAAAGGTTATAATAAGATTTTATATTTATGATACCCCTTTCATTTCATGGGTTATGATAATATTTTTAATGATCTTGTGGTACATGTATGTATTATTAAACTATGAGATGGGTGGGTCATATATCTCCCTATAATGCAATGGGTAAAGATTTATATCTCATTAGATAGACTAAGATAGTATTGGGAATGAACCTTGTATACTAAGATGGACATGGGAGTGAACCATGACTACGAATATTCTATGAGGAGTGAACTCATGATACTAAGATGTCCATTGGAGTGAACCATGAGTACCAATATGGTATGAGGAGTGAACACTTACTTCCTAGATGGTATTAGAAATGATTCATTGGATACTATGAAAATCATATTATATGCTCATGCATCTTCCATAATTCCATGTTTTATTCAGATGTTATGCTTTAATGGTTTATGTTTTTTATTTCCTTTTGATTCATGTCTTATGAACTTCTATGATTTATGACATGATTTTTGTATATGATATTTGATATGTGGGGTATGATCTTCTATTTTCATGATCATGTTCTCATATCATTATGCTCATGATTATGCTTACATATCTCACTTTTTTACCCTTACTAAGCATCTAATGTCACCCCTTTTTGTGTTTCTCATCAATGATGATTAAACATACTCATTATTCATCGTAAATTGATCCAAACTATAGGTAGAGTTTTTTATTTTATGGGTTTTTACCCTTTATTTATTTGAAAAGTATGGATGGGTTTTCTTCTTTTATTTTCTATGGATTTTATTCCTTCTCAATAATGAAATAATTTATTTATTTGTTATTTATAAATTTATAAATTGTATTCCCTAATCTCATTTTCAATGAAATTAAGAAAATATGAATTATTTCCACATTAATTCATAACTTTTTGTAATAATTTTATCCCCATGTTCTACATGTGATTGTCATTGATACTTCCTTTCACTGGAAGCTCAAGAAAAACATGGAAACTGATCATTTCATAGTCGATCATTGGTTTAGTGGATCATTTCTATGGGTTTGGATTTTTGAGCATGAGTATAGTAAGGGTTAATGAATTGTGTTGGGGGATAGATATGGAATAGAGTTGGATCAGGTGTTCTTCATTAATGGTCTTTGGCATTTGGTAGAGTGGCATAATAGGACAAAATCATAAAAATATCAGGTAGTTAGAATTTATCCACCATTTATGTAAGAACCCAGTTCATATATGAGTTATGGATCCATAAAATTTCAAACTAATCCTTTATTTTGGACCTATTATGGATCCATATTGAGTTCATAGGGGTTATGGGGTGATAAGGGATTTTTCAAAGGTCGAAACTGTGACCAGAGGAAAAAATACACGGGTCACATGGTTAGAAGAAACCATATTAACCCACCTTGTTTCACAAATCGTGCAATGCATGGATAAAGGGGTGAATAAGGGCATGCTTTTTTATCTAACAATTCATTGGGGGACGCACACCTATGCAAGTCTATCATTAAAATGTAACAGAGGTGTTTCTCACGATTGTCATGTAGTTTCTCTAACCATGTGGCCTAACCATGTGAGGTCCCTCCTTATATAGTGGGGAGCACACAATTAGCACATGGTTTGACTGATTATTTGACCAAACTATGTGACCCAAGTATATTTGAAGGAATTGACCATTTTTCTTTTAATTATAATTAAACCAAACCCCTCCCCTCATTTCTCCTCCAGTAAATAAAAGATCTCCCCTTGCTCACATTAGAGCTCTCATGCCTCCTCTTCTATAGTTTTTGATCTCATTCCTTTATTTGGTTTCTGATCAAAGCTCTATTGGTCTCATTATATTTCTCTAAGTTATAGCTACAATATTTTAGTGTGGTTCTTCATTATTCTTTCTCTCGAAGATATTATTAAATACAGGTTCATGTGACCTATTATCTTCCAATCTAGGCTAAACTAAAGGATGGTACTAGATGAGTAGATTTATATGAGTATATGGTAGGTTTATTAGTGCACATCCTTCAAGTAACACCATTTTATAAACTCCCTTCACTGTGTGTATGCTGATTTATTTGGGTGGTTCTTATTGAATTATTTTTTCTTTAATATAATTTTCATGCTCGTATTCTAGAGCCCCTTATATATATTTTTATCATCATTAGAGTTCATGTCCTCAATTCCAACCCCCCCCCCCCAAGTTGGGTTTTTTTATTATATTATGGATTGATTAGTTTTCTATGACTATTAGTTTCACTGTTCGTGTGTGTGTGTATTGATCCTTATAATGGAAATACATCTTCAACTAATTGCAATATGAATTATAAATTGCAATTACATGTAATTTTCCACTTGAACCATCTAAGGTAAGTGTTTCAAATTAATAAATTAATCATTTAAATGATAAATTGAAACTATGTTTATGTGTATCACTTTTCCTAGTTAGATGTAATTTAATGACTTGGTGGATTATTTTTAGAACATCGTGCCATGCTTAATGGATGGCACTGGGGAAAACCTAATTAATAATTAAGTTATTAAAGTACTAAATTGTTTTTTTATTATTTATCCTCTACACTTAGTATAGAAGATAATTTAATGAACCTATTAACTTATAAAAATATACATGGTCTTAATCAAATAATGAATTATGTATAAGGTTACTATTTCCTATGGACCTTTTCACTTTTATAAAAGTGGTTAGACTTCTGGTAGCCTTGTATTTTTTAGATAATTCCTTGAGTACCAATAAGATGTCATTCCAATTCAAGGATCCAGTTTCCAAGGTAGATGCCCAACTTGGAACATAGGTATTATCTACTAGAAGATGTTTGTTTGAAACTATAGGATCCCTTTAATATCTTATGAATATTGGGATTCCTTGGATACACTCATCGGATCCAGCATGATGCCTTCAAACACATGGCACCAAGGATACACCCCATTGTGCCCAATCATGATTATACTATTTTAATATGGATGATATCATTGGACTCAGTTAGAATCTATTTCAGTTTAATGCCTTGGATGATTCCCCTTGGATTATACTCAGTCCCCCTATAGCCAAGCCATATGGTATCCCTGAGTTGGATCAACCATTGAGATCAAGTATTTCTGGGTTATTTCCTTGGATCCTCAATTATTATTATTATAATTATTATTATTATAGGATGAATTTTTATATCTTGGATGCTTCATTAGAATATCATGTAACATGGTCATTATTGTTTTATTTCATTAAACAATTTTTATAAATTGGAATATGATTAATTAAATGGTTACACATTCAGACACCAGCCAAGGCTGAAAAAAGTATCAAGATATTTACATATCCATGTTGTATTTATTTTCATATGTATACTTTTACACTATTTCAGTATATATTTCATAGAATAGATAGTATAAATGATGTTGGTGGTGGCCTAATTTGATTTATCTCACACCCTATCCAGGATGACGATGGTTCCCGAGAATATTGTATCTATATAGGTTTAGATATCGGGAAGTGTCATGATTTGGACACCTGATCTTGATTTCTATCATTATAATGGATCTTGTTAGCATATGACCGACCAATTCCCGTGATGCTAGATATTGTTTGGATTATTTTTATTCCTTTGTATTGAATGTATGGCATACTTCCATATATACCTTTTTTAATATTTTTATAGACATTTCATATATTATCATCAAATTTGGTATATGATTTAGTTTTTACTTATTAGTTTATTATTTATTCTTGGATATTATTTCTTCTTCCATTATAGTGGGTTATTTTCCCAATTATTATAGTATATATTTCTCTTGTGAAATCTATTTATATTATTCTTCCTTTACTTACTCTACTATTATTTTTCCATTTTTCTACACTCTTATAAAGAGGGAATAGTCTTCCCATGGACACACCTTAATCCCTCACTTCTAGTTATAGAATCTGGTGTATATAGAGGCATGCTAGAGGTCATGTGGTCATAAAGGCTTGGGTAACCTCTAAGTGGAACCCTGGGTCAGGTATAAAAATGTGGAATCAAATAAATTATATTATTTATTTACTATTTTGAGATAGTATACAAGAGATTAGTAATGATTTGGAACATATTTATAATCCATGATTGGGCATAGCTAACCCATGTTTTGTGTAAATCTTGGTTTCCAAAATAAAAATTGTTGTTTTGTATTTTTCTTTTTACAGTTGATAAAATTTCACCATTGGTTGATGTGCATGCTATGTGATGGTTATAATTATTAGTATTGAGTATTTAAATTAATCATTTGCCCAATGATTTGAGGGAAATTAGTAATTAATCATGCATCATTATAGGGACCTAGAATTCACATGTCATGCATATGCCATTCCATATAGGTGTATTTAATTTCATTCATTTTCCTAAGTTTCATGTGATTGATGAATGAACCATTCATGATATATATATTCTTATGCTTGTAAAAAAATTATTAATGGGTAGGGAGTTCTTTATTTAATGTTTTAGCACCAATCTAAATAGTTTTACTTGCATAGGTTCATGGTGGCATCTTAAATAACTAGTTTCATCCTATGTAAAATATGTACCTCTAGTTATATGATATGCCTGTTGGATATGATTTACTAGTTTCTAATTTCAATTAATGTGGTGTATGGGCCCTCACTAGTTATAATGGTTAATTTACTGAGTTGATTCATTGTACTTTACCCATTGCATTCTGATACCGAATGTAAACAGGGTAAAATATAAATTTAATGGGTGTCGATTTTAGTGATAATATGTATGGGACATTATTCACAAGGGATTAGGATCCATTTCAATCGATCCTAGATACATATATAATAAAATGAAAACATAAAATTTAGAACATTAACTATAAAAAAATTGGTTTCTCGTAAATAAAGAAGAAAATTTTGACTGACCCTTCACCTACTGGAACCCATGTAAATTAAACAATAAAACTTATCAATGCACTATCCTTTTAAGTTGGTATTTGGGGTAGTATACCTTGGATAGTGAGAAATTATTCTTACATTATGATTCCTATGGTGTATTTATCTTTTTTCAAGTCTTGATATGAGGTGTTTTATTGAAATTTGTAGGTCTATTCCACCACAACATCCTTGTTTCATGTTCCAGGATGGTGGTGATGACCACACTCTAGATATAGTGAGCCTTAATCTACTAGTCTTAGTGTTAGTACTTCCACTTGAGTCACCTATAGTTGTTACTAATATTGGCATTAAAGCTCAAATTTGTGATGGTTTCCAATATATGATTCATTCCATATAGAGTTCTTCATGGCCAATTCCTACTATGGTTGATCTAACTCATGAGTTATAGCCGCATCATCTTTCCATCTTCTTGTGGGATGGAATTCCTTGGGATGTTGAGTCCTGGATAGAGGAAACCTTATCTATTTTTGAGCATCTGGATATTTCTCTAGACTAGAGGGTTAAAATTTCCACCTATATGCTCTGTGATTCATCAAAGTGCTAGTGGGATGTGATTATCTCGGTATTTCATCATTAGGGCATTGTCTCGAATGAAATCCAAATTGCCTTCTATGATTAATTCATTCCTCAAAAACTCAAAGATGACCAAGCAATAAAGGTTATGTATATATAGTATGTTGTTTTGTCTATTAAGGATTATTAATCATGTTTTACATAGTTTAATCACTTTTAAACAATTCTAGCTGGTGATGAGATAACATGTGCTTGATACTTTGAGGATGGTCTTGGGTATTCCATCTGTACTTATGTGAACATCATTTGACTACCTACTTTTTCTAAAATTGTCAATTAGGAACTTATTACCAAATTCCACATAAGGGAAGTAAATAGTTATAGGAATAGAGTTTTCATGCTGAGGAAGGTCATTAGTTATTCCAGTATTAGGAAGCATTCCTTTTTGGTTTCTCTCCAGAGAAGTGGCATTCAGAGTAACCACACTACCAGCTTTGTTTTTTTCCATCAGTGTGGATGGTAGAGGAATTATAATCCACCGTTTGATAAAGACCCCATATAGTACTATTATTGTAGTAATATGATGCATATTTATAGATTCTATTAGACCATTCCATCTAAATACAATAATAGAGGATACACACTAGCTGCACCTTCATGGGCAGGATATTCTATGCCACAACAGGCGGGGAGCTGTGGTAGAACCAATGAGACTAATACAGGAGGAGGTAATGGACACTATATCCATACTTCTGATTATAAGTGGTTGAATAACTACTTCGGGTTGTCCAACTGTGGCATAGGGTTTTTTATTAGGTCAGTTTCATGTCTTATATCTGATGCACAGGGATCAAGTTGTGTGATTACCTACTATATAAGATATTATTACAGTAAACTCCACTATAGTATCTGCTTTGTTCGATACATGTTCATCACACTCTATAATCTATTTGTTGATCTTGGAATGTATTGGGCTGGAAATCCAGTATTACTATGGTGTGATGACCCTAAACACACTATTGGGAGTGAGGGCATAGATAATACAACATTGTAGGGACTACATCATTGTAGTAGATAGTTATCCCTTCTTGTGTGACCTCTTTGTTCTCAATATAACGATCATTGATTTCATTCTCATAATGGATTGGTTGGTTCAATATCACACCTACACAAACTACTATTGTTGTAGGGTGTTTTCTACATCACTAGAGGGTGGAAGATACCTCCACAAGGGTGAGCGGAATGTCAAGGATAGTTAATATGTACCATATCATCTTGGGATAAATAGATTGACCATCAATATTTCTAGTCATTTCATGGAGGATTATGGTTTCCCATATATTGATTTCCCTCCCATACTAGATCATTTTAGGGATATATTTCCTGAAAATTTGTATGTCTTACCTCTTGAGTTAGAGGTAGAATTTACAATCGATCTTACTCCCATATGAGCTCTAGTTTCCATAACTCCATACAGGATGAAACCTATATAGCTCTAGGAGATCAACTGGTTGTTAGAGGATCTGGAATATAAAGTCTTTATAAGACCTCGTAATTCATCTTGGGGTTCAGTACTTATTTTTTTAATAATTTATATGGGTCCCTTAATTTATGCCTAGATTACTGATGGTTGAACTAGCTTATAGTTAATAACTAGTATCCACTTCCTTGAATAGGTGATCTCTTGGACTATCTTTGAAGAGTATAAGTATTTTCAAACACAGTCTTGAGATCAAGATATCATTAGTTTTGAGTCAAGCCTTACAACATACCTATTCAATCTTTTCAAATCGTGTATGTTCTATGTGATTACCTTTTTATGTCATTGGATCTTATGAATTCACCTTCTATTTTCATGGATTTGAATAATTGGGCGTTCTACCACTATATGAATTTTTTTATCATGGTATTTGTGGAATACATATTGGTGTATTCTTATACACATAGATACAATTATAGATAACTTGTTATCATTTCGAATACACTGATAGTGAATTGTATTTATGCCAAGATTACTAAGTGCCAATTCTGGATTGAAAATTTTCACATTTTGGATTATATTATCTCAAAATCAGAAGTATTTATTGACCCATAGAAGGTGAGTGGTGTAATATACTAGGAGTTTCCCAAGAACATGTTTCATATATTTAGTTTATTGGGACTTTATAGATATTGTGGTAACCTCATATAGGGATTCTCAGGATTTGATTTGAATCTTATTGTTCTTAAAAACAAGGGTGTTATGTTCTTGTGGTTAGAAGAATGTGAAAAAAAATCTCATGAGATGAAAGGAAGTCTTGTTTTGGAACATATTCTGATTCTTTAAAAGTCTGGAAGAGGCTATACAGTGTTCTATGATGTATCAGAAATCATACTGGGTAAAGTGATGATGTTAGAGGACAAAGTTGTTGATAATGGATCTTGAAATTTAATGCCTCATTAGAGAAACTACCTGATGTATGACATCAAACTAGTAGCAGTTTCTTATTACTTACATAGTTAGAGAGACTATAAGATGGGTGAGTGCATTATGGTGTATATATACCACAAGAGACTCAAATTTAACTTTCAAATGGAGAATTGAATATTAGACAGAAAATATGGATTGATTGTATTCATCCATTCGATTTTTATCTTGATTATATTCTTGAAAAGGAAATGTGGGTATGGGTGTGTTATGTTAGAAAACAGAAGAAGATTTCTTATAGGAAGCTAAGGATGAATGAAAATTGATTGCCCTATTTTCAGACTTAAATCTAAAGTTTCATGAGATTCATGATCAGTCTTATCTCATAGCCATGATAGTTATATATTCCCTCCTTGATAGGGTGAAGAGTACATAGTTTCCAGACCTTTAAGGCTTTATTCTTTAGGAGAGTATTTCGGTAGAGGACCCACCTCTGGATTGGTCTGTAAAAGGGTATAAAATCCAACATATTTATGGTCTTATCTATGTGAAATATGAAATGATGTCATATTACCATGCTTTTTAGTGGGTAGTTCATACCATTATCCCCAAGGTGTATCAATATATGTGACACTATTATTGGTGTCTTTGTATGAAACTTCAGATTACATGCTTTATCACTAGGTGTTCCACCTATCATCGGGTGAAGGTCGAGCACCAGTGACCTACAGGCTTGTTACAGATGTTAATGGTCATGGAATGTAAATGATAATATTTAATAATGAATTTTTTAGTCATCATACCAAAGTCACCTTGAGGTTGGGATGCAGTTTGGGTAGTCGTGGATCAATATACAAAAGTTTTCCACTTCATTCTTATCTGGGAGACATTATTAGTTAATGATCTAGGAAGATTGTATGTTCTTGATATCATAAGGCTCTGTGGGGTCCCTCATAGTATCCTTTTAGATGGGTATTATTATTTTACATTGAGGTTCTATTTGGGGTTACATGGGGCTATGGGTACATAGGTTCTCCTGAGCATATCCATTCACCCTTGACTAATGGTCAGTCAGAACGAACAATACATGTTTTAGAGGACATTTTCTTAGCATGAATCCTTTATTTCAACATTTATTATGAGAATCAAACACCTCTTATTGATTTATCTGATAAAAATATCTTCTAGATTATAATTTATATGGATCCCTATGAGGCCTTTAATGGTACGCCATTCTATTCACCTTTATGCTTGTTAGAGGTAAGATAGATAGCACTACAAAGTCCTCGTCTCGTATAGGAGACTTCAGAGTAGGATTATCTGATTATAAAGTGTATGTATACTACTCATTATAGATATGAATCTTATGTTGATATTTATCTACAACATATATAATTTTAGTTCAAGGATCATGTTTTCCTATGATTATCTCCCATGCTTTGGAATAGATAGAAATAGAGTCAAGGGAAGCTATCTTCATGCTTTGTTGGGCCGTTTTAGATTATAGAGAGAGTTAGGATAGTATAATATCTATTTATATTTCCTCATAGGTGGAATTCCATGAATGAATTCTTCCACATTTCATATATTTTCCAATATAATGATGTCTCATCTCATAATTTTGATCTTTAGGTGGATGAATTTGATGTTGGTGCTTTCTTTGAGAAGTATCCTTTACACATCATTGACCAGATCATGAAGGATCTTTGAGGATGTTCTATCCTTCTATTATGGGTTCTATAGAATCATATCCATGTATATGATGAGACTTGGGAGTGGTAGGCCTAAATACATGCCCAATTTCTAGAGTTGTTCTGAGAGAGTGTTTTGTCACCCTTGAAAGATGATCTTGAAGATGAGATCCTTTAAGGGGGAATAATATAAGAACCCAGTTACTATATGAGGTACAAATCCTTTATATTTTGTTTTAATCCTTCATTATCAACCTATTATGGATAAAAAAATGAGTTCATGGAAGATACAAGGGTGTTTGGGGACTTTTTAGAGCTCAAAACCCCAGCTGGTGGGAAAAATGCACTGGCTGTATAGTTAGAAGAAACCATGTGATCCAGTCTGTGTGGCTTCCCTAAATATTAAATGGATGAAAAATAAAGGGGTGAATTGGGCCCACACCCATGCGAGTATCAATGAAAAACTTATCATAGGTTTTTTTTCACAGTTGGTGCATGATTTCTCAAACTGTTTGGCCTAACTATGTGTGGTCCTTCATTAAGTGGTAGGAGTCATATGGTTGGTCTACGTTTTGGAAAACCATGTGGGAAAACTATGCAATCTAGATATTGGTGTTTGAAATGTCCATTTATTCCTTAATTCTAATTAAACCTCACCCCTCCTCTAATTTCTCTTCCAACTAACATGAGACCTCCCCTTTATCTTATTGGAGTTCCCAAGCCTACTCTTCTATAGTTTTTTATCTTGTTCCTTCATTTGGTGTTTTACTGAATCTTTTTTGATTTGTTGGATTCTTCTAGGTAAGAGCTATAATCCTTTAACTTTTTTCTTTTTTCTTCTTTATCTCGATGATTCTATCTATATGAAGGCGCATATGCCGTGTTTTTTGGGTGTGGATATTTACTTCATATTTCTTCACATCCATGACAAATTAAAGGCAAATACTTGGTGAGGAGAGTTATATGAATATATGTGGGTTTTCTAGGAATCATCCCTCAAGAATCTCCATTTTATAAAATGTTGTCATTATGTGCATGTGATTTCATTAGGAATTGCTTATTAAATTACTTTCCTTTCCTATATTCATCATGCTCATATTCTAGAGCTACTTCTGTACATATTGATCATTGTTGGAGGTAATTTACTCAACACTGACCACCCCATGTAGGTTTTTTCCCTTATTTTATTCCTTTAGTAGGTTTTTATGACTATATACACTACCATTTGGGTGTATATATTGACCCTTCTAATGGTAAGCCATATTAAACTAAAATGATTATGAATTTTTAGTAGATATTACATGTATAGTACTACTTGAACCTTCTAAGGTAATTATTTCAAGTTAATCAATGAAACATTTAAATGATAAAATAAAATTATATTTATATGTATAAGTGACCTACTTAAATGGAATTTAATGACATGGTTTAATTTTTTAGCACACCATGTCGTTCTTAATAGAAGGATGTGAAGTGAACCTAATTCCTGATTAAGTAATTAAATTACTAAATGGTTGGATATCCTATTTTTCATTGCCATTTAGTAAGTAAGGTAATGGAATGAACCAAGTGATTTATTAAATTTAATGAGTATTATATAAAAATAATTAAATAATGAATTGTGTATAAGGTTCTTATTTCATATGGCCCCTATCACTTTTATAGGAGTCACCAGACTTGAGCTATCCTTAGATTACCAAGGGAATTCCTTGAGCACTATGAGGATGCTATTTTGATTCAGAGAGCTAGTTTCCAAGGGAGACACCCACATTAGAATGTGGTCCTTTACTACTAATAGATTGTCGGCATGATATCGTAGGACCCCTTTACTATCATCAGGTTTTTAGGATGACTTGGATATGATCATTTGATCCATCTTGATGTCTTCAGAAAAATGGCACCATGAATACACCCCATTGATCCCAGTCATGCTTAGCCCGTTTTACCAGGGATTAGATCCTTTAACTTTGTTATAATATATTAGAGTTTAATTCCATGGGTAATTCCCCTTGGATTACACTCAAATTCCATATGGCATGGTCGCATGTTATCACTGAGTTGGCTCAACCCTTGAGGGCATGAATTCCTTGGTTATTACCTTGTATCCTCCATCATCATTATCATCATCAAGGATTCCTTGGTTATTACCTAGGATCCTAAAATATTATAATTATTATTATAGGATTCCTTATTATATGTTGGATTTTTCATTATCAAATTTTGTTATGGTTATTGTTGATATATCTCACATAACTAT
Source organism: Viscum album (assembly GCA_963277665.1). Classification (NCBI taxonomy): domain Eukaryota; kingdom Viridiplantae; phylum Streptophyta; class Magnoliopsida; order Santalales; family Viscaceae; genus Viscum; species Viscum album. The sequence continues at coordinate 1,582,691,757 of OY728164.1, forward strand.
TTATATAAAGTGTAGAATAATTAATTAAGTGGTTACATATTCAGACACCATCCAAGGCAGAATCAGGTGTTAGAATATTTAAATTTTTCATAATATCTTTACATTATAATATATACTTCCCACTAATTTAGTTAATATTTCACAGACTGGATAGTATATACATCATTAGTGGCGAACTACTACGATTTATCTCACAACCTTTCTGGGTCACCGAGGGAACATGGGAAAACTTTATTTATACAGGTATAGATATGTGGAAGATTCCCACTTTATACACCTAATAATGATTATTTTCATTAATACGGATCTTCATAGAAGATGACCAAGTCGATTCTTAGGTAGCTGGATATTTTTTGGTTTATTTTTTATTCTTTTGTATAGCACGTATTTCTTGCTTCCATGTATACCTATTTTCCCTATTTTGTAGAAACTTTCCATATATTATCGTCAAATTTTTTTTATGATTAGGTTTCTAGTTATTAGTTTATTATTTTTTTGGGATTTTATGTATGATTCTGCTCTGAAAGGTTACTTCTCCAGTTGTTATAGGGTCTATTTCCACTGTTCCAACTATTTATATTCTGCTTCCACTACTTACTCTACTAATATTTATACACTATTATACACTTTGAACATGATGGTATAGTATCTCCATGGAAACACAATAGGCCATAAATTATTGTTAGTATCGTCAGGTGTATTGGGTTGCGTTCTTATGGCCATGTGGCCAATTGGGCTTGGGGAACCTCTATGTGGAACCAAGGATGGGGACATCACAAGTGATGAATCTATCATTATTAACACCATATATGAATTACTTTTCATGACTCATTTTTGAATTAGTGGTAAAACTAATATAGGTTGTGTGTGTGTAGGAAATATGGGATTTTGGAAATTTATGATTTACACAGTATGTAGTTCGTAAGAGCACACTCTATGTAGTCCCTTTTCTATAGTAAAAAGGGTTTCATGTGGAATTATATATCACATTCATGTTGGGATTGTCACATTCCATGATATTTGATATTGGTAGTTCCACATGTACACCTAGAGTACATGGGCACAAACATATCTAGGTATATTGGCACGACATGGGTACATGTTCAAAAACATGACCAAAGTACCCAAACACAATCAGAGAACCCAAGCAGAATCATAGTACATTGATAAGGCCTAAGTACTTGGTAATAGTTGATAGTTCACAATTATGGTTAATTTTACATGGGTAAACTAGGTATAGCATAGAAATATTGTGTATAAACTATACACACCATGTACTTTTCTATGTAACTTCCACAATGTGTTCCTCATACTTTTGCTCTCACATTTGGTCCCACGAGTAGTGTATCCTGAGTAGTTCTTCATGTGAGATAGGATGTAGGAATTAATTTTAGAATTAGATATATGATATGAGGTTTTATGGTATGGATTTATCCTCCAATGATGACTAGATTTTGTATGTGATCAGGTTTGATCAGTAGAGAGATTTCAAGGTTGGTACTCCCCTTTCAGGGTAAGTTGCAAGTCCCCCATACTCTTTATAAAAATTGATTCAATACTCCCTTGTACAATAGATGGAATCTGTTCCTCTATATTAGGAGTCTGATTCTTCCATAATTGACCTCTAATGGGGATCAATTCTTCCCCAAGAGTTAGTTCTCCCTTGACTATAAATCATATTAGAAATCAGTGGCCCCTCCTCTCAAATTCTAGTGAGTTTGTGCATGTTGTTGGGCATCAGAGATGTACTTTTGTAACTGTATTCTTATTCATCATTCTTAGCTATATGTGGATATGGATATCCCCATTATCTCTTCATTTAGGATTTTTTATGGGCATATATTTTGTGTTTCTTTTTTCCCTCTTATTTATGGGTTGAAAAAATGTTTCAATTTATATTTATCCCTTCATGGTTTTCAGGGCATAATATTGAGTATGTACATACTCACAAATACATGGGTTTTTTCCACACATGTTTTCTTATATAGATGATAGAAATATATGTTGTGACATTAGTGGGGACATAGGTTGGGAGAATTATAGTGGTATTTAGTGGAGTTTACCATGTTTTGTGGTTAGTTTTGGGTATTGCGAGATAGTCCCCCTTCTGTTTTCCCTATTTTCAGTTTTTGTCATGTTAGGATCTTATTTTTTGTTGGGTGTTTGTATTTTCCCATTTATACTCATTGTACTACACAACTATATTATGGTTTATTTCCTAATGGTTGTTTCATGCATGGTTTATTCTATATATTTTTTTCATTTTCATATATCTACACACTATATCATTGAGCAAGTTGTGTGTTCCCATACAGATACTTAGTTTATGGCCTCCAATTTTATTGATATGATTACTCAGTGCTAGTCATTAGCCCTTACACTATTGGAGATGGTATTGATATTTCATACTTAGTTTATCATCTTATAGGTGGGCCTTGGAGGGTTAGGTCATGATTGAGTGGTATCAAAATTATTATTTCCCTCGGTTTAATGTTTGGAGTTGGACCTTGTTTAGATGTTTGGTTTGGGAACATAGGTAAAAATGTTAGAGTTTCACATATTCTTCTCTTAGGATAGGGAAACCAATATTGGTGTAGTGGCCAATGTGTCCCTACTTCAGGACTATAAATTCCTACTTTTAAACTTTTCATATTGAGGCATTGGTTATAGGTAGGAAAAGTTACATCCAATATATATTATTTGGTCTTTTGACATTCATTTCCCTCTTTAGTTTGATCCCCATTTATGATAATATGATAATGGTATTTATAGTTAACTTTCCTGATTACTCTGTGATGATAACCATATTGGATACTAATACAGGAATGTGATGATGACCAATTAAGTAATGAGGGCTAAGTTTAGGGACCCACTCATGAGGTTTTTCTTCTAAGTGGGCATAGAGTAGTGGTACCACCTGTTGAGAAGCAAGTGGGTCAACCACCAGTGGTTTTAACCAATGAACAACTATATGAGGGATAGATTATAGATCCAGTAGGTCAGGATGACAATGTACCTAGTGTTAACATGTTTGGAAAGTTCTACTAAAAGAGACTAATGGGGTTTCAAAGAAAGCCAAACCCTTATGAAACAAATGATTACTTGAGGAGTTGGTCCAAGATTTCAATATTGTTTGGACCCTAACTGAGCAGATAGTTCAGCATGATAATAGTATTATTCATGTACTAGAAAAATGATAGTGGAGTTTAATCACCTAGACACAGGATGAGGAAACACTCATAGGGTTATGATTCTAATAAATTTTCCATGATGAGTATTACCCTCTATGCTTGTACGATATGTGTATTCAGATGATTATTAACCTATATTAGGGTGATATTTCAGTTGTTGGGTGTTCTAGGTGTTTTACCAACACCTTAAATTACGCCATAAATTTGGTTTGAGATGGATACTTCTATGTCTTTATTTTTTTAATATGTCATTCATAGATACAACCATCCTAGCATAGTATCCAAATTCATTCACACGTATACTAGAGTGTTGGAGTAGGATCTAGTTCTATAGATCTTCCTAGTTGAGGTATTTCATGTGGTTAGAACCAGTAATGTTAGTACTGAGTTTTAAATGTGAGCTAGGATGTGTTGGTCACCAAGGTCTCTACATAGCAAGCATACTCATTCCTATACACAGTTACATGGATCCTCTATGTAGGGTTTTCATATAGGGTCTAGTACACCCTAATAGGGGAGATGCTATTATTGTGATATTAAAGGTCAAATGGCATTAGATATATTTGAACAATATATTTAAAGGGGTTGAAAGGTGGTTGATGAACCTTTATGATAGAGGCAACATAGTGATCACGGATCTCCCAGGCATGGTCATGACAGCCCCTAGGGAGGTTGTGCTACCATATGAGAAATTGGATATCCAGATGGAGGAGAAATATATCGAGGATAATTTTATGAACTACACCCATCACCACCACAAACTGGACCATGATAGGATTAGAGGGATAGTGGTTAGGGTGCGTGTAGTTACAGGCTGTGGAGGGATATCACTGTGCTTCTAATGAGTTAATTCAAGCTATGATCTATGTACTTTATACCCTAAATCAAGTAGTTTTAGACTCAGTTATGAGTATTTAATTTATCTTCATATTTATTTTCTGAGAGTTATAGTTTCCCATTAATTCGTTATCCCATCGTACATGGCTAGAGGTTTTTTCTTGGATCGATTCTTTAATATCCCATATGTGCTAGCATTGTGAGTTAGCGCTCAATGGAGATATTTTACCATGTAACCTCTTGGTCATTGTGATGAAACCTTTAGATATCATCCTCAGTATGGACTATTTATCTTGGTGCAAGTCCAAATAGTTTATCATCATATGAGAGTTAGATATAGTCATGTACATACGCCAATATTCTACATTACGGGTAAGATATATCATATAGATGGGAAAGTGTTGTTCATGAGTAGGAAGACACAACCTATCATCCATAAGTTGGTAGGTTTATCCTTTTGTGTAGTTAGATCTTCAAGCATCTAGCTTATAATTGTAGTAGAGTATTATATGGATGTCTTTCTCAAATATGTTTTGGGATGACCTCCAAGGTGGGTGATTGATTTATGTATTGTATTGAACCTCAAGAATACATTGATATATTCTATTGTGTATCATATGGTCCCCAACAAGATTTGGGAGATTATGTTGTAGTTTGAAGACCGTTGAGAGAAATTTTTTATCATACATACTGTGTCCCTCTAGTAATCTCTATTTTTGTTCCTAAAAAATAGTAAAAGAGTTTGAGGCCCTGTATTGAATATCATTTCCCAAATTAGGAAACGATAAAGAACATATACCCCTTACCAAGGCTTGATGACATTATAAAAAGGTTTAATGGTTTGAGTTAGTTATAAAATATCAATCTTGGTTATGGATACCATCATTTTAGGGTTCACAATGTCAATATTCCAAATAAAATATTCAGATTTTGATATAGACACTATGAGTTCATGGTGATGCCTTTTGGTGGATGTAATTCCCCTACTGTGTTCATGGCTCCTATGAACTAGATATTCTATCCATACATGGACCGATTCATAGTTTCCTTTATTGATGAACCTCCCATATACTCTACATCAATGGAGGAATAGGAAAAGAATTTGAGGATGTTACTAGACATACTTTGATTGAACTATATTTATGGTAAACTCCCAAATATTCAAATTTGGATCCATGAGTTTCTTTTTCAAGTTCATTTTTTCTATGATATTGTTTTATTTAGGGATATGATAATGAAAGATGTTGTGTTTTTTGAAGAACCACCTAAGTGTGTGTCATAGGTATGATGTTTTCTTAATTTTTTCGGGTACTACAAGAGGATTGGGGTCATATTTTCTAGGATAGTAACCCATTAGAAAACATTGATGTGGAATAGGAAGTTATTTACATGGATTAAGAATTATTAAGGATCATTTGAAGAGATAAGGAAGAGTTTGACCACTGGTCCTATTTTGAGACTGTCTAAAGGGGTGTTGAGTAGGTGGTGTTCTGAGATGACTTTAGAGCTATGATCTGATGTGTGTTGATGCAGAGGAAGGTAGTGACCAATTATAGTTTGAGGATATTGATGCACCATGAAAATAATTATCTGACCCATGACTTAGAGTTTATAGAAATTTTTATTTCTAGTATATTGATTGGAATTATCTTTTAGGTGAGTGTTTTTCATATAGTCAATCCACCAGTTTCATAGGTACATCATCACTCAGAGATATATCACCCTAAGAGAGGGTATTTTTTGGAGTTTTTATAGGACTATTATGATATAGAATATACTCTTGGTCATTAAAACATGGTGTCGTATTCCCTTAGTAGGAAATCACATTCCAACTTATTGGAGGTGGTGCCATAGAAGTTGATGTATTTTCAATAGACCCTTGTGGATGATAAGGGTGCAGCTTATCTGTAGTTGATGGTGGTGGCTCCATCTCTTCTTCAGTTTGTGGGGGGCCCATTTGGGAGACATTGAACTTGTGATTCTATGGGACCAAATTACCTCTATAGATACACCAAAAATATTATCTAAAGGAGGGTAGGACATCATCATTTTCCAGGTATTGATTTTAGTTCCTATCATGTTTTGTGAGTAGGCGTTTAGAGAGTTTTATAAATCTCCCTTGGATATACTTTCAGGTTTGGGTAATATATAAAATGAAATTAAATAGTAGATTGTGTGGTATGTAATAATTTCTAGAATCACCAAGTTTGTTTATTCGTGTCTCACATGTCATCAAGTAAAGTTCAAATATCATGTTTTAGTTGGTTGGAATTAACCACTTGAGATTCCATAATGGAAGTGGGATGGAATATCGATGGATTTTTTTACATGGATTCCTTGGATAGTTTCAAGGCCACAATTATATATGTCTTTTTTAACTGACTTACCAAGTTTGCATACATTATTTCCATCTAGGTGTATAGTTGGATTGATAATTTACAATAATTTTATGTGGGGTAGATTATATAGCATTATAGGATACCCATGGTGATCATCTCTACTCATGATTCTTGGTTCATATCATGGATGTAGGGGATTGTTTATGAGGCTATTATAACCAAGTTAAATATGATTACAATTTTTCACCCTCAAATGGATAGGAATACTGAGTGTACTATCTGTGTCTTAAAAGATATGCTGAGAGGATATCTATGGGACATCATCTAGAGCTGGGAGGATCACATGATGTTAGTAGAGATTTCATATAGTATCAGATATCATTTTACTGTCTCCATAATATCATTTTAGGAATACTATAGAAGACCCTATAGGTCACCCTTATGTTGGATAGATATCAGTGAGACATATCTTGCTGGGATAGAGATAGTACTAGAAATGATAGAGAAAGTTAACAAGATCAACAAACATATAAGGATAGACCATATTTGACATAATTCTTATGGGGATCAAATTTTTTTTGATCAGGGAAATCATGTTTCCCAATATTCTCCCCTAGGTGAGAATTACATATATTTTTCATGGGATGAATCCTATATTTTAGGATCATCGGGTCATTCTAGATCCTATGGAGGGTTGGATAGGTTTCATACCAATTCGAGTTTCCACCATTGTTTTACCATGTGAATCACATCTTCCTTGTGTTGTATCTGAGGGTATACATCCACAACCCAAAAAAAATTATTGAATTGGGTGAGGTGGACATCGAGGATATATCAAAATCTGCAATGTATCCAGTGGTGATTGAGGATTAGTTAAATAGTATCTTGCATGGATAGTCCACCACTTACGTTAAAATTCTATAGTATTATGGGATCATAAAGGAATTCTCCTAAGAGTGTGAGAGAACTATGTAGACTTAGTAACCCCACATTTTATGTCTTATAAATCATAGGGAAAAAATACTTGACTATGGTATTTTTAGTTTGATTCTTTAAATATTTATATATATATATATATTTAATGAGAATTTTCCTTAGATTCGTGATTGTGTTTGGGTGTCACAGGGTCCCAGAATTAATATATTAAAAATATTAATATTTATAAAATTACATGACCATATATTTTGAAAATAAATGCATTTACCATTGATCAAGACCTCAAATGGGAAATTTAGGAAGTTAGTCATCTCTGAAATATGTGCTTTACCATAATCATAACATAAACTTGGTCATCATTGGGTTTTTTATTGAGGGTGGAAATTGAAGGGTATTTTATGTAATTTATTTATTTAATTATTTAATTCCCATAAATGACCTCAAACCCTAATCAACTTATTTATAATCCTTATTATGGAAAATTCTAATGGTTATCCAGGTAACTCTATAATATTAGTTGATCCATGGAGGGGATCTATTAATAATTGACAATGGATGGTTAAGAAGTGATCATTTTACAAAGGGATTATCTTCACCAACGAAGCTCCTGATCTCACCAATGATAATGGAATATACCCTTTAATCAAAATTGATTGATCCAAACTCATGGTTTGACAAGTCATTTCATTTATTCCAACCTTTATTTATTTAAAAATATCAATTGTTTATTTACATTGGGTTTTCAGTGATTGTCATCATTATATTGAGTTTGATTATTTATTTATTTTTTATTTATTTATCTATTCCTTATGAGCATTGATTTATTCATCATTGAATAGAATCTTACCAATACATTTTCCATGTTCATTCATCACTTTTTTTGTTTCATATTTTTCTCTCCATGTTCTATGTGTGCTCGTTGTTTTTGTTTGACTTGTCCAGTGGATCAACAAATACCCAAAAAATAATACTTGCACAATTGATATTTAGGGAAATGGATTGTTTTAGTGGTTCTAGATTTAGGATCTAGAGAATGGATGTGGTTTTATTTTGTGTGATGGGATATAAGTGATATATAAAAGGTGTATCAAGGGTTCTTCATTCATTAGTTTTTGTTTTGTATGGTTTGGTGTGACAATACCACATTTATATCATATTGGGAGGATGGAATCCATCCACCGTTGATGGATCGGGTGCCATCAATTGAAGATCTATTTTCCTTGGTGTGATTCATAGAAGAATTAGTGGTTCCAATGGAGTGTGAAAGATGTGCGAGGGCTATGGGATATTTTTTAAATTCTCATGTTACACAATGAGTAGTTTAGATAAACACATGTCATGTAGTCACCTTGATATGGTGGCTTGGATTTTAAGTATAATTACAAACAACACTCTATGTGGTACTACCATACACCATGTTGTCGGATACTAGTGTATTTTTGTTGACTCTAGGAGTACAAAAGATCATAAACATATAGGTACATAAACATAACCATTGTACAATGACACAGTCATGACTCAAATTCCTAGACATAGATAGAGCACACAAGTATGATTATAGTACTCAGTCATGACCATAATAAATGAGAATGGGCCAAAGTACATTGGTGTGGTCCATAGAACATGTCAATACCCTGGGTAACCAAGACATATCTTTTATTCACTATAAAAACCATTTAATTTCCCATTTGACTTCATCCTTATGTATCTCTTACTTTATGACTCAGATTTGGGCCAGTTTTCATCTTATCCTATGTAGTTTTCCACATATAATGTGGTGGGGTAATTCATTTTGTCATTAGAGATTTGAAATTATGTGTTACGAGTGGTTATCATTCTTCAATGATTCTTGGTTGAAGGATGTGATCGAGTTTGATCACCAGATAGATGCTTGGGTTGGTACACCTTTGTCACACTAGGGAATGGGTTCCCCAATTTCTTTATACATATTGATTCGATACTCCTCCATACTATAGTGGGGTGTAGTCTCTCTATTAACGGGTCAGTACACCCCTATCATCATGCTTTGGTAGCGAGTTGGTACTCCATGTGATTTGATACTCCCTTGACTATGGGGTGTATTAGGGAAAATAAATATCCTCAACATAGGTTTTGGTGGGCTTGTGCATGATGCTCGGAATCAGAGATGGTCCTTTGGAGATATAGTCATATTGATCATTCATATCTATTTTTGGAGATAGAGATCCACTTTACCTCTTTTTATGGGCTTTGTTTTGGGAATATATATTCGGTTTTTATTTTCCCTCTTTCATATGTGTTCTGTTAGCTGTTTCAATTTTTATTACTCCCTTTTTCTGATGCAACATACTGAGTATTTATATACTCTCACCAGAATTGGATTTTAATACACATTTTTTTGTCTTATAAAGATGAATTAGATATCAACAGTGTCATTGGGGGATCTGGGTGCAGTGGATCATCGCCCTACATTGTGGATTTAACCTTGTTTGGTGGTCATTATTGGAGATTATGAGTCTGCCTTTCTTCAGTTTTCACACTTTCTAGTTGTGCTCAGGTAGGTACCTCATTTTTAGTTAGAAATTTATTTTTATCCAATATAATTTTTGTACTATACTATTTTATATTGATGTATTTCATTGTGGTTGTTGATGCATGGTTTATAGTCTACATTTTTGTTCCTTTTTTTAGATCATTTTATTATTTCATGGAGCTGGTTGTGTGCATACATATAGGTACTTAGGTTAAAAACTCTTATTTCGGTGACATGCCTACTTAGAAATAGTTTTCATCCATTAACCTATTTTATATGTTCTTGGGGTCTTAAACATGGATTACAATAGACCAGGAAGGCCCTGGTTTTTTGGATCATGACATAACACCTTGGCTTAAGAGCCTGAATCTTGAGACCAGTGTTAGGAAGCCATATAGACTCAAATATTCCTTCAATCTCCAAATGATAGTGAAAACAAATGGTAGACTAATAAAACCTTTGGGAATGAATATCCCCTAATAAAAATAACTATAAAGGATTCATATCAATGTAAAATAAATTTTAATTAAAAACAATTTAATATAAATTAAAAACATAAGCATATTTGTATACTAAAAATAACCAAATTTTTTAAAAAAGAATATGAGACACGTGCTGATATAAAAAAAAGTTCTTAAAAACTACACCACAAACTCTTCCAAAATAGTTCATGTTTTGATATATAGTTCACCATTGATGTAGAACTATGTCTTCCTTTTTACATAATCATAGGCATTATATATACAAGTCTACTGAAGATCACATATAGAGGCTGATTGTAAACTCAGTTGGATTTTTAAAATTACTCCAATATAATATAATTCATCAATAATCATAAAATTAAATGTCAATCAAAAAAGATAAATCAAATATAATATTATAAAAAAAATTAATTTATCCCAATATTTTAAAAATATAATAATAATTTATAAAATTAATTTTCAAAATTAATTTTTTTTAATATTAAATCCATGAATAATGTTTAAATATTTCCCAATTCCTGTTTTCTCCCAGAAAAATCATTTGCAAAAAACTAAAACATTTTCCCTTGTTTGTATAAAACTATTTATTTTCAAAAGATGATGAAAAATATCTAATTTTCAAATATTTAGTGGTAACTATCTATTTCCCAAATAAATCAACCATACAAATGAATACTAAAGTATATTCCAATAATCCCTTTTTAGAATTATTTTTTCTAAAGGTATGAATCCCCATTCACAAATCTAAAACATACATTATAGTTATTGTTACATTAAACCCTTGTTTATCCCAATAAATTTTCACTTTAACACAATCTCTCTAATTATTCACATTACTATGGATGAAATTTAAAGGATTTAAAAAAAATTATCATCAAAACCACTTACACACATAGTGTGATAAATATAATAAATCAAAAAATACATCATTACATTAAATTAAAAATCAAATAAATATTTCACATATTTAATATTCAAGAACATAAATAAAATCCGTTTAAAAATATAAATTTATAATTCAAATAAATAATTGGTTATAAACTCCAAAAATCTCTCAAAAATCATTTGTATAAAAAAATTCCATTTTTTAGTAAATTCAAAATATCACAAAATAAAATAATTTTATACCCATTATAACTAATAATTAATAAATAAATCGTATAAAATTATCTAATCTCTTAATAAGGATCAGAGACACCTACCAAGATAAGAAATTTCATGAAAGTCCCCAAATATCAATATATGAAATAATATGAAATGATTTAATCCATAAAACCCAAAAAAGATAAATTAAATAAAATTATTCATAGCAATAAATTCATGGATGCAATATCACTAGAACCAAATCCAAGAAATAAAATAAGTAATTATAAGATAGATAAATAGATACTTAAGAATCGATGTGATTAAAAAGTTATTACATTTATTTCAGTTTCAATTCAATAAATTGTAATAGTAAATTCATTATTTATTAGTGTATTAGAAAAAAATTGAAAATATAAAAATCCAAATAATCATCCAATTTTAAAGTTGGTAAACAATAGAAGTTATGGGAGCCAAAGCAAACCCCAAAACACAAAACCTCATAATAATTATCAACCCACATTGTTAATATGAATGGTTAGAAAATTCGTTTACCAAAACCTACTAATATTCATGGGTTGAAAATATAAGTATAAAATTATATCGCATTATTACCCTAATTATGGGCTTAACAATACTCTGTCTACTAGGTAATTTTTTCACATTCATAGTTTTCCTGCATCATTTGGTGAACCATAAAACTCTCTATTCATTTATATAAACCTAAAATTTCAATTTTTAAAATCCCAAAATATGAAATGGATAATATCTATTGTATACATGGATTTAATATAGAAGAAACATTTTTCTAACTCAATTGAATCCAAAATGTATTATATTTAAAAAAAAATAATTTCAAAAATGATATTCTTTCTAAATCATAATAACATGGTAAAAAATAAAAATATTATTTTAAATCCATTAATTTGGATACTATCTCAAATTTTTAATAAAAATGTAAAATAATTATTTTTACACTAATAGAGTTTCCTAGTAAATGGGATTGTGAAATGAAGGAAATTTTACATTGTATTTTTTAAGAAATTACTTTATTAAATTTAAAATCCAATAATATTTGTGGTAAAGGTGGTAGAAATTTTTTTTTCAACCATTAACAGTTTTATCCTCATAAAGTTCAGTAAATATACACAAATGAACATTATAAAGGTCAAAACCCCAAAGTTATATATTCTATAGTGTCGGTATATTAGTTTTAAAATATAAAGAACAATGGAAAATTTCATAAAAATATACTATAAATTGATTGAAAGTATTTCCCTCAGGTATTATAAAACATGTAATGTTTAATAATTTTTTAATTAAAGGATCAAAAGTTAATTGTAATCCACTTATATTATATTTGATGTGGATGTTTGAAAAAAAATCTTAACATTTTTTATATTGAAAAAAATCATAAAAAACTAATCATTATTGATCCTCCTCCTTCTAAATAAATTAAGAAGGTTCAACTTATAATCCATTAACCATGGAATGGGATAAATATATAGATCATAACTTAAATAATATAATCTAATATTTTCGAAATAATACTCATAATGTAATTGAGATTTAAAATAAGTTTCAACATAAATGTTTTGTGTCAAAACAAAAACCAAATTAATATTAATGATATCATTAATAATGAAAATTGGGTACATTCCATTCAATATGGGTAAAAAATAACTAGAAATAGTGTTTAGAAACATTTTTATAGATCCCATGATCATCCCATTTTTTGATCCAAATTATTTTTTTGTAATAAATTATATAGATAGGGTAATAGTGATCAAAAAAAAGTTTTTAACATTAAAAAATGTTATAACAAAGAATAAAAAAAATTATGTGGAAACCATTGCTCTAGTATCATGGTTATGGAATATTAGAAAATTATTTTAATTTACTCCCCATTTAAATTTCAAAACTGTTTAAGAGATGATGAAAGTTAATTTTTAATGGTTTCATTTCCTAAAAGGATATTTGATGAACAACATCATAGTTTTGGGAATTACAAATGTATAAATACTACTTTTTTAGATTAAAATCATTTATTTATTATTTTTATGAATTGTTAGATAAATATATTTTATAAAATGGTTTTATAGTTGAAAAAGTGGACAATTGTTTATTATAATATGAATTACAAAATATTTTTTAAATTGTTCAAATTCAATTTGATTTCATTATTTTTTACAGTTTAATTAAAAAAATCATATTGGAATTAATTTTTATAATTAAATAAGAAAAAAAGTTAAAATTATACTTATTCTATTATTAAATATATATTTTTTAAAATTTATAAAAAAATTATTAAATTTTATATTGAATAATAATAATTTTGATGATATTTTAATTTTGTGGCTTAAAAATAATTAAAGAAGTTTGTTCTCTGAAAACGTATTTTGTGCTTATAATTGAGGAAAATAGTTAGATGGTTGAAACCATAAATTATATAGTTGTTATTAGAATCCATGTTTTCCTTACAATTACTTGTCCAAATATCTTGTTTAATATTTTATTTGAGCTCATTTTCAAACCAATTCTGAAGAATCCCTTTAAAAATCATCAAAATATTTTATAAGTGCTTTGAAGGTTAAAATGAATGTTTTTTATTCCCAATGAAATATAAATTGAACTAAAAAGTTATTTTAATGCCAATTATTTTAATTTAAATTTGATATGAAATTTAAAAGTATAGAATGTAACATCTATAAAAAATCATTAGTAATATGGAATAATAATTAATAATATATATTTTATTTGTCAAAGACTAAGGAAAAATATAATATTTTATAGATTTTTTGTGACTTCGAAAAAATAAATTCTATATTATGGAATAAATTATGAACCCATTCTAATTAAGTGAGATAACATGGGCACAATAATTATTTCTATAAATCTAGTTCAATCCTTCTCACTAAGAACATATTACTTAGACAGTTATTCAAAATAAAGTGCAATCAAAATTGATATTTCACACTTAAATTTATTAACATGGATTCTAAATATGTTTATATATTCAATATATCCCTTTTAAAATATCATTATGATTTTATCATGAGGGTTGATAATTATACACTAATGTAAGGTCTCGGCCTGGGTGCCACACACCAGTGCCCTGAGTCGGACCACCAAGTGACCGCAAGTGCATCTCACCATATGATAGAGGCTGCTGTATAGCAGCGATGGTCTAGTATCAGTTATGGGGAGACTATACCCTCTATCATCAGAGTAATACATAAAAGGAAATAAATAAACAATATCAACTGATTAAATAAATGACATCAGAATCAGAACAATGAAAAAATATCAAGATAAAAAAACTAGAAATACAATACAAAATTAAAGAAATAAACATTCCATGTTAAAGTATGTGTCCAGAATCAAATGAGACCCAAAATAAAGACACTGACTACACCTAAGTGAGTCCCAAACCAAATCTAGTTCTCTCATTTATGATCTATCTCCAAATCACACATCTAACAGAGGGCCTTTTATTATAACCTTTCCTACAATAATGAAATATATTTAGGTACTGATCAGGAAGCCATGGTAGGGTGTGAGTACAACTCAGTAGGCAATCACTAACAGTGTCTAAAACAATATCCATTCAATAATAAGTGTATGTAGTTGTATACAAAAATAAGAAAAATTCCTAGATAAATAGTTATAATATTATTAATTTATTCTTTATTTAACAACATAAATCCCCCCGAGTTTTAAAGACACCCGAAATACAGTACCTCCTTTATCCCTCGCCAAAGTCTAGACTACCCCCAAGTGATCACATGTCTTAGAATACCATTGTTACCATTATATCTCTTCTCAATCTCTTAACTCTATTATTAAAATTCTAGATCTCAATATTTAAATTAATTCCATTTTTACCATTCATCATTTAATTAATTAATTAAACGATTAATTAATCATCTCATTCTCATTAATTAACTTTGTAATTAAATAATATTCTCATTCTCATTAATTAACTCAACAATTAATTAATATTCTCATTCTCATTAATTAACTAAATAATTAATTAATCTTCTCATTTTCATTAATTAACTCAATAATTAATTAATCTTCTCATTCTAAATAATTAATCTTCACATTATAATTAATTAACTCATTAATTAATTAATTTTCTCAATCCAATTAATTAACTCAAAAATTAATTAATCGTCTAGCTTCATTACAAATGCCGTAATTATTTTATCACATCAATCTTCTTAATTAATTTCCCAATTAATTAATCAAATTCCTCATCCCAATAATCACATAGTTAATTCATCAATTAATTCCTCAATTTACAATCTCATTATCCTATAATTAATGCCAAATATTAATTATTTAAATAATAATCAAGCTCGTTATCCTATAATTAAATCTCCCTATTAATTATTCGAATCACAATTTATCTCATTATCCCTAACTAATTCTAAAATTCATTACTCGTAGTCTATAATTCAATATATCATAATAAATTCCACAACTAATTACCTAATTCATAATCCAAATATCTCATAATTAGTTCCCAAATTAATTATCTAATCCAATAATTCATAAATATCAAAATTTCTCAATTACCTCATTTAATTAATTGTCTGTATTAATTAATCCATTTTAGGAATTCAAATTACTAAAAAACTCTTGAAATTATACAACTTTCATACATGAAATTAATATCATGACTATGGGATTTAAATATTAGAACACCTACCTCAATTCATTGATGAACGATCACCCAATGGAAATCTCCAAAAATTTGAGCAGTGTAATGATGTAGAATGAGATTTGGATCTAAAACCCTAAATCTAGATCTCTCTAATATTGATCTAGATCTTTAATCCCATATCTAGATCCAAAATATTAGATCTATATCTAAACCAAAATAGGAAGGAAAACCACCAAAATAGTAGGATAAAGAAGGATGGAAGAATTGAAAACCAAGCAGGGTAGTATTCTCTTACTGAGAGAGGTGAAGATCTTTAATCCAGGCATAAAATCAAGAAGAATAGAGGTTTAAGATTCATGTAATATGTCTGTAAGTCTGTAAAATGGATAGACATAGAGTTCATCTGAGTTTTGTTTGGATATGGTGAGTTTTAGGGGTTTGGGTGATTAAAAAACTAATTTTCAAGTGATATTTAAATTCCTGCACAGTTTGTTGGGTAGGGGCATATGGTTTTCCCTAACCATGTTTCTAAACCATGAGAATATTATTTTAGGGGTTCACAGTTACTCCTAATAGAAAACGGTCTGAAATACTATGAACCAAGCATGAAAATCCCCATTGTCCAAGGTTTCATGATTTTCTAGGTTGGGGCACTTGGTTTTCTCTAACTGTGCGGAAACCATGAATAGCCATCTTTCTTTCAATTTTTCACATTCATCACACAAAAGTTCCCCAATATAAAATGAAAATTAAAATTGCTAAACACTATTCAAAATAGTACATGTAACCAAGCCCGAGACACCTCCAGAAAATCTTGGGATCCTACAATCTCCCCACCTTATAACAGCTCGTCCTCGAGCTTCACTCCCTATATTCTCTAATATTTGAGTTAAGAAGAATAGGACACTGATACTTCATGTCAGATTCACTTTCCCAAGTCTCGTACTACACACTTCCATTTTTACACAATATGAAATCTATCGGCACAGTCTTTCCCCACAACATTGTCTCACTACAATCCAATGCACCTATCAAATTCTCATTAAAGGATGCATCTTCTTGAATATTCACTTCATTCATGTTTATCACATAATAAGGGTTTGGGTGATACAATCATGGTTATGATACATTAAAAAATCATGAATATTTGTTCATTTCTATGGAAGGGCCAATCGGTATGCCATCAGCCTAATTCTCTCAACTAGTTCAAATGGTCCAACAAACCGGGGTGCCAACTTTCCCTGCTTTGGAATCCTACAGTGACCCAACCTAGGTGAAACCTAAAGGAATTCATGATCTCCCTCATTAAACTGTAGTTTTCATTAATTTCTATTAACATATGACTTCTTTATACTATGATTTGTGGCCATATTTTTTTTCAATTAGATGTACCTACTCTGACGTCTCCAAGAAGAGAGTCTATCCCAACAACTCTTACTCACCTGCCTCCATCCAGTATAAAGGTGATCTTTATGGACTACTATAAAGTGACTTATATGGTTTTATTTGAATAGTATCATGATAACTACTATTATAGGAAAACTTCCAAATAGCTTGGTTTTACTTCAAAGATCTACTGAAGTCTAGGGCTTGTGCTCCTAGATTATTCTCAAGCACCTGTATAGTATGCTCTAACTGTCCATCTATCTGTGGAAAAGACATACTCAAAAAAACTTAAATACCAATATTTTACTTCAATACCTGATAGAATAAATAATTAAAATGGAATTCATTATTTGTAACTATAGACTATGGAACCCTATACAGATGGACTGCCTCATAAACATAAATTTCTCTTAACTACTCCACTGAGAAAGTCTCCCATATAAGAAATAAATGTGATACTTTAGTTAGTCTATACATAATAACACAAATAGAATCATTATAATGAGTTTTCATTAGGAGACCCCACAAATATTCCATGGTCACATCATCCCACTTCCAATCTGGAATAAGAAATGGTTGTAGTAAACCTCTTGGTCATTAATTCTCCACCTTCACCAGATTACAAGTGTAGCATTGTGTTATAAACCCTGCTATCTCCTTTTTCATGCTCATCCACCAAAACTATTGTCATATGTAAATATAAATTTTGGTCACACCTGTATGTACCACCAACATAGAGGCATGTAATTCCCAAATCAACTCCTCCCTCATACTCTAATGAAATATAACACTACTCTTGACAAAGATGATCACGTCCTCATCTATTAACTATTCTAAAGGTGCCTCCACACCTTCAAGGATTTCCCTAAAACTTAAACATAATGGATTCTCTTACTGTAGGTCCCTAATATGTCTCAAAAGTTTAAACTAATTTGAAACTAACACTAGAGTCATATGTTCCTAATTATCTAGAACCACCATATGCATCTCAACTATTAGAGTCATCATCTTCCATTCAGCACTAGACTCTTGATCTACCTAAGTATGAGTTTTTATGCTCAATGTATCAGCTAAACTATTCCCATTCCTATAGGTGTATTATATTTCAATGTCAAAAGACTACATATACTCAACCCATCTATTCTTACTATTATTCAAATCTCTCCGTGAAAAGATATACTTCAAACACTTGTGATCTTTTAAAATTGAAAAATTCTCACTCAAAAGATAATTCCACTAAAACATAAAATCATAAACTGTAATAGTCAACTCGAGGTCATGACTAGGTTAATTCCATTCATGTGGCCTCAAATATTGATCCCCATACACCACAATCTGTTCTCCCTACATCAATACAACTCCATTTATTTTCCTAGAAGCATAAAAAACACTATGTACTCCTCACCTGGATTGGTTTGGATCAATATCGGTGCCGATGTGAATCACTTATTTAGCTCCTAGATATCATTCTCACATGATTCAAAAAATTCAAACTTTATACCCTTCTTATTCAAGCCCGAAAGTAGTTCTTCCAATCAGGAAAATTATAGGATAAAACTTAAATAATTTCCATTCAACAGTAGAAAGATATAGATATCGAAAATGTACTTAGGTTTCTCCCAAGATACAACTTCTTGAACCTTATCTGGGTCCACTTAAGCACATTCCTTTGAGATTATGTGACTTGATAGGTGTACCTGATCAATCCAAAATAGATACATAGTTAGCTTGTCGCATAGAAAATTCTCTCTTAGTGTACTCAGGATGATGTCAAGATTTTGGGCATGATCATCCTGAGTCTTGAAGTAAACAATGATTTCATCCATGAATACAACAAAAAATAGATCTAGTTATGGATGGAATATTTTCTTCATCAATTCCATAAACACTAATGGTGTGTTCGTAAGCCCAAATTGCCTTATGAAGAACTCATATAGTCCATACCTTCTTCTAAAATCTGTCCTCGATATATCAGAAGTTTGAACTCTCAAATGATGATACCCTAACCTCATGTAAATCTTGGAAAAGAAACAATTCCCTCTAAACTTGTCAAAGAGAGCATGTAAGAGGATACTAGTTCTTCACTATAATTTGGTTCAACTTATGATAATCAACAGACAAACGTAAACTCCCATCAGCCTCCTTTACAAACAATACTGTTGATCCCTATGGCGATGTACTTAGATGGATAAACCCCTTATCCATCAACTCCTCCATCTAAGTCTTGAGCTCTTGAAGAACTGTCAGTTCCATTCAATATGGTGGAATAGAAACAGGTTCAACTCCTCGCATGAGCTCAATAGTGAATTATACATCTCCCTCAAGTGTTATCCCTAATAAACCTTATGGAAACACATCTTGAAATATTTAAAATATAGGTGAAAATAAATCCTTATTTACAACATCATTATCTAGAAATAGACTTTCAACCTATGTTGTGAGCTCTCCCAGTGGTTGGGTAATTGGACCTGGTCGGCCTGCCTACATATCTCACTCTCTATAGTTAATTAACTTGTCACCCTTAGGAGATGTAAACATCACTCTCCTCCAATAAAAATTTATATGGGATCAGTATGTTACTAACCATTCCATTCCCATAATATGTTTGAATCCTAGCATGTGAAGAATATAGATATTTAACACAAAATTATACTTTCCAATTTTAAGAGAACTCCCCTTGCACAAGAAGATTTCCCTAGACTATACTCCCAATGGTGTATCTATCATTAACACCCCTCTCAAGAAATCTGTAGTACCCCCAGTTTTGGGTATATAACCCCTTTCCTCATGTTTTTTAAATGGTGTGTCTTTTATTGAGTTTCCATAAAATATATAGTTTTCATAAAATAGAGAGTATTCATAAAATAGTGATTTTCCATAAAATAGAGAGTTTCCATAATATTGAGAGTTTCCATAAAGTTGGGTGTTTCCATAATATTTGGTTGTTTCATAAATTGGGTTGTTTCTATAAAATGGGTTGTTTCCATAAATTTTGGTGTTTCCATAATGTTGGTTGTTTCCATAAAGTGGGTTGTTTCCATAAAGTGGGGTGTTTCTATAAAGTGGGTTGTTTCCATAAAGTGGAATGTTTCCATAAAAACATATGTTTCCATAAAAATGGTAAAGGTGGAGTATGGGAGATTTTGGGGGTTTTATAAGGAGTGATAGGACCAAAAGTAAGGTCGCACGATCCATACACAGTTGGCCCAAACAGTGTGGTCAAACCTTGCGCAGAGGTCAAATCTCAATCCAATTTTCTATGAGCTTACTCATTTTTTCTCTATATATTTTTTCTTGGATTAAAAATGCCCCTATTTCGAGATTAGTCTCCTTATAAAGCTGGATAACCCTACCCACATGAGTTGGAGCCAACCTAGAGCCTTACCTTGGTGATTTCGAGTCTTATTCTTGAGGTATGTCACCATTCTCTTCTGATTTATCATGTTTTCCTAGATCTGTTTAGATCTACTTATCCAATATCCATTATTTCTTAGATCTGAACCCATAGTGGGTAGATATACATTTTTTGATTCCATGTAATTCAGTTTTGAGACATTATCTTGCTAGGATAAGAGAACTAAATTTGTTATTGGATAATCAACCCTCTTTCTTGTGTGTTCTTCGTCTATTGTCGAGTTTCATCAAAAACTTCATGGTAGGCAGCTTCAATCTCATATCCTCTTTCTGGAATTTATTTTATTAGATTCAAATTTGTTTATCTATTGGGAAATTCATGAAAAAATCTTCATTTGGGATGATTTATGGTTTTTGTGAAATTTCGTGATCTTGGTGAATAGTTGTGGAAAAGGGGTTTTAGTTTCATGAATTTAAAAAGATGATTTTAAATAATGGAATTTCTAGAAATGATAAATGGTTGATGAAATAGATATTTTAAATATAAATGGTTTTCAATAAAAATTTATTTTTATTGAAATGGTTTGGAATAGAAATGGTTTGGCATTGAAACGGTTTTGATGGAAATGGTTTTCAATAAAAAGGTGTTTTTATTGAAAGGGTTGTTTTGGAAAGATCGTTGGGAATATATGGTGTGTTTTCATGTTTCATATGAGAGACTTGGTTAAAATATTACCTTTTTCAAGGTACCAAAGTTTTAATGGCACATGGTAATTTCATACACAAGGCTTGGTTGAAATATGACCTTGTGCTCGGTGCCAAAGGGTTAATGGCACATGGGAAAAAATTACCTTGTGAAGACTTAGTATATTGACGAGAAACCACTCATGAGTATGGAATTGTCGTAATGTATCCTGCATGGTTGGTTTCATGGGTTTGAGGAATGATTGGGTATGCCAAGAAAGGGATATTGTGAAATGGTTTTAAAGATTTTTTATTTAATTTTTGGGAAAAATATCTTGCTGGGAGAATTGGTATCAATTTCACTTGTATGATTTTTGTAATGAATGGTTTTGTAAACTTTTTCATATTTAGTTATAACTATTTTTGAGAAATTTTTTTATATAAATTGTTTTATATAATTGTTGATAACTCTTCTATCATAGTGGTGTGAGTATGGAAATCATTGGGGAAAACCTACTGAGTTTTATAATCACCCTTACTTTGGCACATTGGTTCTTTTGTAGATTCTGTCTTTTGGGACAAGGGAAAAGGTAATATTTCACACATTTTTAGCACTACCTCATAATGTTTGGGATCTTCAGATATTGTGAAGCTTGGAGCTTCTGAAGCATTGAGTCTTGAGGTCTTTGGAGAGTCTTTTGTAGTTTATCCCCTGTATACATTGATACTTGGTTACTCTTCTGTTGTTGCATCCTTAGATATGGTTTTGAGATACATGAATTATTTGAGTTATCATTCATTCATTCATGCATCATATAGTGAATCTTTGGTTGTGTTTTTTAGGTTTAATAGTTTATTTCTTAATGTGTAATTCATCCCCCACTTGTATTTGAAACCCTTTGGTATTTATTTCCAGCCTTTGGTGTCTTGGGGATGTCTCTTATGGCCTACAAATGACTCGTTATACTCTCAAGCCAATGAGAATTGGTGGGTTATTAAAAAAATACATCACTAGGATAAAACCATTAAAAGGTTGTGCAGAAATAATGGAATGAGAGGCACCAGTATCAAATGAGGAACTAACTAATGTTGAACTACAAGAATAGTATCTCTCACTATTAATGGACTAGCCTCACTATCTATAATTACAGGATGTATAATATTCAATTTTCATGTCCCTCTTCCTTGTGATGCTATCTAAGTCACCTATGTTGCACCACTCTATTGATACAGGCACTCTTGCCTAGAAGTACCATGTTCACTACCTCTACTACCAGAGCAAACATAACACTAAATTGCATATTGATAAGGTGTAGAATATTCCTCTTCCATCACTCTAATTTTGACTTATCTTCCCCATCATTACCCATATGTAATTGTTTACTTAAAAAATTATACATATGTACTATATTTCTGCAAGATTAGTAATCTAATTGTTTTTTAGAATAGTGCCTAAAATATTTTCTTGGCCTACAGAACTAATATAAAATCATTATAGAAAGGTCTTGTGCAACTGAATTTCCCCCCTAGACACTATGATTCCATCCTCTTAGGCCAATGTTCTCATAGAGATGCTTCTTACTCTCAGAAGATATACCTATTTATCTTCCTGTACCAACCACCTATCTTGCACTAGAAACCTTCTTCAGATTCCCCTTAGCTATGAGAGCCTAATTCTCTAATTCTGAAAACATATTCAGCATGAAATTTTTAACCTGGGTCTTAATTTAATACATAATTCCTTCAAGAAATATTTTTTTTTCTAAATTAGCATCATTGTATACCAATGCTAGAGAAAATCACTACAAATCTGTAATGTGTCCATCATAGCCCATCACAGGCACACTCCCTTAAGTCAACCTCAAGACCTCGGCTACTCTCTCCAACCTCATAATCTCTATATAGAATTTCTCCAAGAACCTCTCTGATAAATCCCTCCATAAAAAACCACCGGCCTCTACAGTTAGAGATTAAATTTCCCACCAATTCTTTACTGATCCTTTTAGTAAATAAGCAACCAGTTTGACCCTCTTCTCAGAAGGAGTCTCCATGTGGTTAGGTATAGTATGGATGGACTCAATCTTGAACTCAACTCCCTTAGGTCCACCATCTCTATTAAAAGTTAGAAGATGATGCAACTGAAATGCCCTAGTCAATTCGGACATGATATTATCAATTCACCCTGTGTCTCTTTCAATAAATTTCATAAACCGATAAAATTTCTCTTAGAACCACTCTCAAACATCCTCACATGGAACAATTAGTGCATCAAGTTACACTACTAGAGGGAAATCTTTATCCATGTCCTCCAATCATCCTCTTAACAAGGATCATCGTGGAGGCATACCTCTACAATCCAAACACACGCTATAGGATATTTTTCCCAACATTAACATTATTATGTAAAAAATATAATAAGGCACAACTTTTATTTTCCCCAAACCCTGCCAAATAGTTATAACTAAGGTTCTGATACTTCCCTTAACCATCCTATAACTCGGTTAAGGTAAATAAGGGTAACTCATTTTCATTATTTAATTTTCTCATTTTAACACCCAATTATTCTAATCTAACGTCATTTTTTCACTTTCAATTTCATATTAGGAACCGTTTTCAATTTAATTTTTCTAGTAATTAAAAACAACTCTAGTTCAAAAACTTACCGAAAACCCATATTTTATGCATTCCTAAAATGATGCATACAACAAAATAGTCCTGAGTGCGTATAATGATGCATTCATACTCAATTACCATACCATACTAGGCCATAGTTCAATTCTTAAAAAATATTGAAATTATTTTCACATCACACAACAAGTGTGGCACCTGAGGTGAAATAATATTAAAATGTAACAGAAAATAGAATTAACAAAAATACCACCATTATTAA
Source organism: Viscum album (assembly GCA_963277665.1). Classification (NCBI taxonomy): domain Eukaryota; kingdom Viridiplantae; phylum Streptophyta; class Magnoliopsida; order Santalales; family Viscaceae; genus Viscum; species Viscum album. The sequence continues at coordinate 1,582,716,120 of OY728164.1, forward strand.
TTGTGTTTTCTCATATACATGGTTCCAAAACTCCCATGTACAAGTTCATGAACAATCTCTAACTCTTCTTATTCTCCAACCTACATTTCTAAAAAAGTAATATAAAACAAAAGAGAAGAAAATTGGGCTCTAATACCACTTTGTAACATCCTGGCCTTGGTTCCAGGCACCAGTGCCTCGAGCCAGACCACCAAATAACCTCAAGCATGTCTCCCCATATTCTAGAGGCTTATGACTATTAGTCAGGGTCTAATATTAGTCATGGGGAGACTATACACTCTTTTATCAGAGTAATACACTAGAGAAAATAAATAAACAATAACAACAGAATAATAAAATGATATCATAACTATAACAATACCAATATCTCAAGATAACCAAGATTGGAAATACAATATCAAAACAAAAGTATTAAACATTCCATGTTAAAATATATAACCAGTGTCAAATGAAAACTCACAATAAAGACACTGATTACTTTGGAGATCATCCAAAACCATGTATGCCCCCCTTATACAAGCTCCATCCCCAAATCAAACATCTAACATAGGTCATTTTATTTTAACCTATCCTTCAATAATAAAATTTATTCGTGTAATGACTAGGAATCCTGAGTAGGGTTTGAGTGCAGCTCGGTAAGCCACCATCTATAGTGTCTAAAATAATATCCAGACAAAAAAAGTGTATGTAGTTATGTAAATAAATAATTGAAATAAAGAAATAAATAGTTATCAAATTATTAATATTTAACCACAAAAATTCCCCTGGGTTTCTGAGAACACCTGAAACTCAATACCTATATCGGTCCACATCCATGTCAAGAGTATCCCCATGGGACCACATTTCATAAAATGCCACTATTACCATTATATCTTATCACAATCTCGTAACTCTTTTTTACCACTACAGAACTCAATTCTCATATTATTTCCATTTTTAGTATTCATCATTTTATTAATTAATTTAACAATTATTTAATCATATCATTCTCATTAATTAACTAAAAATTAATTAATCTTCTCACTCTCATTAATTAACTCAATAATTAATTAATCTTTTCATTCTCATTAATTAACTCAATAATTAATTAATAATATCATTATCATTTATTAACTCAATAATTAATTAATCATCTCAATACTATTAATAAACTAAATAATTAATTAATCATGTCAATTCATTTCTAATTCAACAATTAGTTTGTCACATCAATTCCCTAATTAGTTTCCAAATTAATTAATCAAGATTTCCATTATGATAAACCGATAATTATTCCTTCATCTAATTAATCATTTCAAAATCTCCTTATCCTATAATTAATTCTACCACTTAATTATTGAAACCACAATCCATTCTATTATCCTATAATTAATCCCATAAACTAATTATTCATGTCACAATTAACCCCATTATCCTTAATTAATTCCATAATTATTTTCTCATAACCTATAATTAAATATCTCATAATTAATTCCCAAATTAATTACCTATTTTATAATCCCAATATCATATAATTAATTCCTTGATTAATTATCTAATTCAACAATACCTAAATCTCGCAACTTCTCAATTACCTCAATTAATAAATTAACCACATTAATTAATCCAATTTTGTAATTACAATTACTAAAATACTCTATGAATTATATAACATGCATACATAAAATCAATATCATGGATATGGGATTTTAATATTATACCACCTTCCTCAATTATTTGATGAATGATCGCCCAAGGGAAATCCCCAAAATTTGTGCCGCATAATGATTTAAAACAAGATCCAGATCCAAAACCTTAAATCAGAATAAAATAAATAAAAAAATTCCTAATATACACCTAGATATATAATCCTAGATCTAAATCCACAATATTATATCTAGATATAATGAAAAAAAAGAAGAACAACCATCAAATGAATAGGATAAGGAAAGAAGAATGGGAAACCAAGAGGGATGGGATTCTCTTATTAAGAGGGTGTATATATTCGATCTAGAATTTGAATCATGAATATAGGATGTTAGGATGGATTATAATCCATTTGTAAGGATTTGAAATTGAGAGAAATCAAGTTTCACCTTGTTTAGGTTAAATATGGTGAGTTTTGAGGGTTTGGGTGATTAAAAAACTAATTTTTGGGTGACATTAAAAGTTGAGAACAGATTGTTGGGTAGGGACACACAATTTTCCCTAACCATGCACCTAAACATTGTGATTATTATTTTAGGGGTGCATAGTTACTCTTAATAGGGAACACAGTTTAACAGACTGTGTGTCACCCATGAAAATTCCCATTATCTAGGGTTACATGGTTTGTGAGGGTCGGGTGCACGATTTTCTATAAACATGTGCCAACCATGTACAACCATATTTCATTAAATTTTTCTCATTATTCACCCAAATTCACCCCAAAGTAAAACTCAAATGAAAATTACTCAACACTTGGAAAAAGTGTAACTCTAACAAAGACTCAGACAACTCCGAAAAAATTAGGATCTTACACAGTGGTGATTATATAATCATCATTAAAAATAATATTATTATTTATTTTATTCTCAATGTTTTATTTTATGATTTTTATTTATTAATTATTTTAAAATTTTTAAATTTATATATTAAATATTTTAATATTTCATTTATTTATATATAATATTTATTGATATTTAATTTCTTTTAAAAAAGATTATTAGAATTTTAAATAGTTTATGATTTAATTATTTTTATATAACATTATTAGTCAAATTATTAATTTTTATAGGATGAATGACAGTGTCTCTATTCTTGTAGAAAATTTATTTATTTTATTGTTTAATTTTTTAAATTATAATATGATGTTTTGAATTTTCATGGCTATTTTATGTTTTATATATTTATTTATAAGTTCTGGATCAATTTTTTAAGAAAAAAAGGTATGGATTTTTACTAGGGAGACACTGGGAACTGATTATAGGGAATTATACAAGAAAAATAAATTATTTTACGATTGAATCCCTTCCCATGATTTTGTTTCTAATTAATCCCATTTCTCTTTTAATTTTTCTCCATTTGTATTTAACCCAAGTTTCACTTAATTTTTAAAATGGTCTTATATGTGACTAAATGTGAACATATGTCCAATTATTCTATTTAAATTAGGGAATCCATGTAGAAAAGGATTGAATGCTTACTCATGAATAGGATTATTGTTTTCCCTTTTTTAGTTGGTATTTATTTCTATTTTTATTTTCATCCCCCATCTCACTCGATCTAACTCTTGGAATCACCTCCAATGATTTTTATTCATTTTGGGCTCCTCCAAATAAGTCACTACAAAAAAATGACTTATACCAACAGAAATGTATTAACATATAATATATATGTTTGTAAAAATTAGAAATTCCAAAAGATATCATGTTTTATTGGTATTGATTTTAAGTACCAACACTTGTTTTTACCAACAAATATATCTGTTCGTATTGATCATTTAACACCAACAATTCTTTTACCAACAGCCAAATCTATTACTTTATCATACTAATACCAGCACTTTATTTACCAACACATAAATCAATTATTAATAATAACTATTACCAAAAAATCATTTTCCATTAATAAAATCTTTTACAATACACCATTTAATGATAATAACCAACTAAGATCAACCAAATTTTTTATGTAGTTTATTATTTTTATAATCAAATTCAATATTTAATTTTAGTCATTCTATTAAAAATATATCATTAATTGATTTTAATTTTCAATTTTCTCTAAGTATCAATAATGCTTATATTTTCTAATGATTTTCATTTTATAAACATTTAGATAATTTTAATTAAAAAAATAAATCATTATGTTATTTGAATTTAAAAAACATAATAAATAACAATATGATAATCAATAAAAAATTAATAAACATAACTGAAATATAATTAATTAATAATTGATATTATTGAAATTTTATTTTATATTATAAACCAAAAATATTAATTTCAATTAAATTTAATATTGGTTATTTCTGTTATATAAAAATAAATTTACCCGTTTCTCCGCTTGAGGGTTTAGGGATTTGACCCGGTTCTATATTGGGTTCATTCATTGGCACTATTTCTAATTCATATATGATGAGGATCCCATTTTCCCCCTTCCCTCGCATTGTTACCTCCTCAGATCTTCCCTTAAGCCCCCGATTTTGGTTCTTTCCTGCTGCTCCTATCTATATGGATTCTGGGGCAGAGTGGCGTTTCTATTTCTAGGTCACACCATATCCCTTCACCAGAGATGCCTCATTTACCTGTTAGTAGTCTTTCAGTCTAGAGCAGCATTGACTTAATTTAGTTGTCTTTTTGGTATCCGGTTTGATATCATTGCATATAACTTTGGTTCGACAATTGTTGTGGAAGGTATTCTCAGAAGGGATTCAGAGGTAGTGGTTCTGGGTGTTTTTCCGACCTTCAGTTGCTTATCTCCTTCTATGTCTCGGTTCCTATTATGTTGAAGCATGGCGATGTTTCTTGGGGCCCTTTTGATGCTCAACAGTGGGTCTGGTACCTAGAAACAATGGTTCTTGGTACACTGACGGGCTTGGTGTTGTATATTTGGGTGTTTTTCTCTAGTGATCCTTGGTTTTTTTCTCATTGAAGCACTTTCAAGAAGGTCAGTTTTTGCACTCAAAATGTTGTTGGTTCTTCTAGTTTTATGTTAATTATGTCAAATCAGAGTTCAATGATATCTGAATGTTCAATGTTGGTTTGCTGCTGGACCTTTTTCTATTTGAGTGACACACTAGGCACTTTATTCCTCTAATCTCATTCTCCTACTATTTCGTGAATTGTAAATGCACTGTTTGATTTTAGTAGTTGGTGATGGAATGTGTGGAGCAGTTGAGGCCTACATGTTAAAAGTAATATATTGAGGCTAAATTTTTGTTTGAGTGAGCACAATAGCCACATTATTCCCATCATCTCATTCCCATACTATGGCTTGAAATGTGAATGTACAGCCCGATTTCAATGAAATAACAAATGTTCCTGGCGATCTGGATATACGTAGAGTTCCAAATTTCAGGTTTGGTTTTTTCGGCAAAAATTTTCATTGGCTTCATTAATTTTTATCTTTTTTCTTGTTTCTGTTATTATATTTTCATGCTTGAATGATGATGAGGATGAATGATAATGTGAATTTAATGTTTTTTCAAGCATACCAACATCCCCACAAATTCCTTTTCATGCATTTGTCCCTGTTTTCTTTCTTGATGACATAGATACAAGAAGCTCTTATGCACAATGGATCTTACTAAGGGATTCTTTTTCTGTTACTCTTACAATGTTATGTGTAGTCTCCAAAAGAATCTATGTGATAGTGTGACAGGAAAATTTTTTATATGACGGAATGATTTGAATGAGTTCCTCACACACAGAATTCGAAGTTAGCTCAAGAATACTATCTGGACTATTTCTTTGATACATGGATTCTTTAAACAGGTAGTTGATTCTTTAAGGCTACTATTGATTAGTTTTTCTTATGAATTAGTATGAAGTAAAAAATTGCAACATATTTTCAGACACTATAATAGAGATATATATTTCCGCACACATTCTTGGACAATTATATCGTTTATTTCTGAAAATATCATTTTTAATGCTTTATGTTTCACTTTAAGGAATTGTTTCCGATAAAACTCATACATGACTTGACCCTTGTTATGCTTATTTATTTTTCATACAGTCAATGTAGAAATAAAGTAGTTTTATAAAATGGTCAAGAGCCCCACTTGTTTACACATTAAAATGTGAGCATTTATGGCTTGGATTTAAAAAACTGGGTGTATTTATCTGACCTACACTATTAAAAAAGATGAATGAAAAAAAACATGATCATTCAATAGATTGTATGGTTTGATCTGTTTAAATTAATTTTTAACGATGGCTAGTGAGTCTATCCATAGACATATAAGAAAAAAACAAAACATAAGAAAATGTGGATTTATTTCAAAGTGTGGAGGATATTTAAAGGCTTTTATTCAATGAAATTCATCATCGTGCCAACTCCTCCTGTACCTCTAAATTAAAAATTGATATCAAATAAAAAAATACAAAGAAAAAATCTGCAATGAAATGTGATAAAGTGTTGGTACGTTTAAATCAAAACATATATTGACTAGAAAAATACTAAAAAATGGATATATCATTTAATTTTGAATCATAGACTTAATCTGCAAGATTTTTATTTTCCTTTTAGTTTACCTGATCCAATTCAGATGTATGACTACTTAAACGTTTCCCAAAATGAATTGGTATATCTGTTTAACACACCAACAATCAAGCCTATTGCGTGGTTAAAAAAAAGAAATCTTATGGCCATTAAACTTTGGGAAAATTCAGAATTCCATATTGACCTTTAGAGAGTGTATTCTCATAAAAATATTGTTTGAATCCATGTGAATCTATGAATATGCGGAAGGGACTTCAGGTTTTCCCTTATGGCTAGAAGATCGTGTCATTTTACTAAAACCATGTTTGTATAGTTACCTGTTAGTTTTATGTTTTGTATGCGTGCATTCCTACATGGGTTTTGCAATATAGATATGACATTATGGATGATCAAAGACTACGTGTCTTTTGAAGATCAAATTTTGGTTATAACCCCATCTTTCAGAATGTGTAATTTTTGCTGGCATACATTCTCAATTATTCAGCATTTGATATATTTTTACTTTATCTTGTATTTTTTTAGTTTTACACTAATCTTTCTATCAATTTATTTATGTTTGTATAGGTACTTAAAAATAGATTTCAATGAAATGGGTCAAGTAGTCAATGATGTTGAGACAAAACAAATTGTGCCGGAAGATATGTCCAATGGCTCCTCATTGAAAATATGTTTTGTTGTCCAGAATTGGTGTTCAATTCATCATTTCTAATATCATGAGACATCATGATTGAATTTTTAACCAGATATTATTTTTATGGAATTTTCCCATAAATATTATTCTTTTTAATTTTCCAATTCACTGAAATTTCTTATCAATGTTTTTTTTTTGTTTCCCAATATTAAGGAAAGTCCATCGTTATGAATCCACGAGGCTATATTTTGAAAATATGTCCTAGAGATATGGAAATCTTATAATCACACTAAATTTGATTAAGGCATGTCACCATGTGTTACTCTAATTTATTTGGGTCCATGCTTTAATAAAATTGTTTTTCAATTATGATATTTTCTATTAACAGTCCCATGAAAAGAGACCCATAAAATATATTCTTCGTGTGGAGTTTAGAAATGCTATTGAAATTATCAAAAATGATTTATCCTCAGGATTTATTGATGTTTCTTCACTATGATCTCAATTGAATTTAGTGTTACTAGATTACAAAATTGAAATCATTGTTACTAGATTATAGAATTTTGAGTTAGGTGAAATTTTCAATTGAAAGTAGTGTCATTCTCTATAGTTTGTAGCCACTGCTTAGATAATCTTTTTAATTTTTATCATGCATTGGTATTTTTTGTTATCATGGTCATGGGTTGTTTTCAACTATTGCGGTTATTTTGTTGTTTTGATCATTGGTTCTTCTTATTATTTTTCTATCATTATGGAGGTTGATAAGTATAGAGGTTTTTGTAGTCACTAGTTATATCTTCTTGTTGTCTTCATTGGTTTAATAATCTTCTAGTTATTGATATCATGCATTATTATTTTTATTTCATATGTTTAGATTAAAACTATTTGGTAATGCCAATGTTTGGATGCTCAACATGTTGCATGTGATGGTGGTTGTCTAAAGTAGAGGGAGCTCGTGTCAAGTGTGGCTTCAAACATAAAGGGTGTTCAACTTGAATCAAAGGGATGATGATGTTGTTTATGTTCAGTTCCACTATAGCATATGATAGATTGTGTGAAGTGCTAAGAATTCCAGATCTAATTTCTTTTGTGGTTGGTTCACATTAGGTGGAGCATAGATCTCACACCCAGGGGGTGTTTTGCTTTAATTTTAATGGTTCTATTTTTTATTTTATAGGTAATATACATTGATGTGTCCGATGATACAAGCTATGCGCTGCATGCAAGTTATTTTCAAAGCAAAGCATTAGTTTGAAATGTTCCAGTCACAACAGTTGGCAGTTTTTAAACTGGATTGAGAAAAGGATGAGTTTAGAGTATTCATTCCTTTTATTTTACATTTAGCACAATTTGGGAGAATCAAGAGTTGTATATGTAGCACATGACCTCATTTTAGACATTTCACATTCATTAAATATGTATTTTTTTGCATAGAATTGTTGAATATTATTCAAAATTTTATTAAATATTAGCATCCTCTCTAATAGATAATATATGTATGAACAGATGCACTTGTGCTATTAACAATGGTCCTACAGATATGTTTCAATTCACTAACGTTATACTTGGTATTTTATAACCTAGAATTACTTTGATAATATGTTCCTTTTAATAAGAAACTATCTGTAAGAATCATGATTATCAATGACATGTCATAATTTTTATTATACTCTACACTGTGAAATCTGTAATCTTTATATGTGTAATAAAATTTCTTGTTTGTAAACTCAGTGTGCAATCTATGTAAAATTTTGTGTGTGCAATCTATGTAAAAATCCATGTGTGCGATCTGTGTGAAAAACTCATGTGTACAGTCTGTGTTTAATCTATGTGTGCAATATGTGCCTGTAAACTCAATGTGTAATTTGTGTCTATAAACTTAGTGTGTAATCTGTCTGTAAACTCACTGTGTAAACACTGTGTAATCTCACTATGTAATGTGTGTGAAATCTGTGTCTGTGTGTGCAAACTGTGCATAAACTTCAGTGTAAACTCAGTGTTTAACCTCAATGTGTAATCTGTGTGTGTAATCTGTGTCTATGTTTACAAACTATGTGTAAAATCAGTGTCTAATCTGTGTGTGAAATCTGTGTCTGTCTGCGCAAACTATGTGTAAGCTCAGTGTAATCTGTGTCTGCAATATGTGTCTGTGTGTGAAATATGTGTGTGAAAACTCTGTGTGTAATCTGTTTTTGTAAACTCAGTGTGTGATCTGTGTCTGTAAACTCAGTTTGAAATCTCATTGTGTGATATGGGTGAGAAATCTGCCTCAATATGTGAAAAATATGTGTAGGAAACCTAAGTCTCATGCCCAACCACTTTTCACTCTAAATAAATGTTCTTGCATCTATTTACCAGCAGCATTATAATTTACAACCAATATGTCATAATTATCTTTTCCTTGATTTTTTTTATATTCTTTGGCCTTTTATTCATCATGTAATGTTGGTTAACTCTTTCTATAGGAAACCTGAGTCTCTCATCATGTTTTCAATGATCCCTTTCAAGCATGTGGCACCATGTTTAACCCAAACTAGAGTGGTTGTTTGCTGTAACAAGTTGTCTGGTCATGGATGGTTCAAAGTTCTTTGTTGATCACGCTGGATTGGGATGATCATCATTGCACTTGTGTTTGGCCACTGAAAATCTAGGTCATGCCACAATGATGGAGTAGTTTTGGTGCCCGTTATCAATTAAACCCTATGTCGAATGTCCAGATATGGAAGCTGATTCTGGGTTCGTTGGGTATGGCTACAAAGCTACTCCACACATAAGAAAAAATGGAGGTTAGTGTTAGTGGGCATGCTGCTGGTTGTGACTTGGGGTCAAGGTGACTTGAAGCTGGATTGTGTATCTTTTATCCAAAGACCTGAGCTTCGTACGTTGTTGTTTTTTCCTATACAGGATTACTAGTTCAGGTAGCCCAGGTGACATGATGAATGGGATCACATGGAAGAAAAGATAGATTAGCGTCCGCCACTTCGCCAATCCCAACACGCCACACCCAAAACATGAGTTCATGGAATCCACATTGAGTAATAATTGGCAGTAGCTGATCATGGGTTTACAGTTAAAAGAGGAGCTAATGACCTCAGTTGTTACTATTGGAGAATCAAACAGAAGCTTCTTCAAGCTACCGTGTTGTGCCAGGGACAGTTGTACATGTATTGTATTGTATCGAGCTAAAGGTTTTTCATGTGGTGGCTTGTTCTATGTTTTGTTTAAATGTTTCAAGTACAAAAAGGAATAAGAAAGTATACAATGCATGACAGTTTCTCTCATCCCATTCTAGGGTTTTCTAGTGTAACATAAATTCAAACTCAGTTTATATTTCCCTTTTTTATGCGTTTCTTTGCTTATGTTTTTATTGAAAGGTGAATTCTAATTTTTCTTTAATGCATAAAATGTATCTAAAACTCTAATAGGAAACTCTAAGATTAGATATTATCATTAATTGTTCTCCATAAGTACTGTCACTCTCTTGTTGCTACTTGTGAATCAAGAAGGAATTTCTGCTTTATAGACTGATCTTTTCATGCTTGAATTGAACTATTATTGTATGATGGACATTATTTATTTTTTCCTGAATAGTAATCAAGAAAATTAATGCATTTTAGGATTCAATATAATTATTTATTAATCAATATTGGTCACATTGTTTCTTTGAGTTGGGGATTTACCATGGAGCTACAACTATTAGTTTTGTATTCTGGACCTTCATCTTGAATGTGGCACCCACATCAGTTGTCATGGATTCTTGCTGCTTGTTGAACAATCGAGATCCATTTTCATTTGGTGATCAAGATGGTCTTATACCTTTGAATATAGAAAGATACATTGAGATGGGGGTATTTGGATGGACATTTGTAGATTTGAGTTTATAATATGAAGGCGACTTACTTCATATTATATTATCCATTTTCATTCTAATTTTATTATTTGTGTTGTGTTTATATTCTGAGTAGGTTATTATGGTGATGGATTGTGAGTAATGGACTTTGGATTCTGGGCATTGTGCATAAAGGGGTCATGGTTCTGGAGATATGGATTGACTGGTGCTGGATATGTTTCATTGGAATGGATTGCTCGCTTGCATTGCATGGATGGTTTGTTGGTGGTACTCACTATTGTCTGGTATGGGAGTTGGTTCGCTGTATGGATGTTTGCTCACATGGATGGGATGCTCTTGTGGAGGCATGGATGGGTCGAGGGTGGTCTCAACATTGTGTGGGTGGGGTGTGATGGATCTTTTTGTATTAAATTTCATTATTAATATAATTAATTTTTTTCTAAGATTGAAAATTTGTTAAAATATTCTTTGGTTTAATAATTAATGTAGATGTATTATATATGATAAATTAATTAATATTTATAATATGAAACTTTTTTGAACATGTGTGAAAATCGTATTCGATTTATTAAATAAAATCGATGTATTATATATGATAATTTAATAAATATGATATTTAATTTTATGGGCAATAAAATTTTATATATTTTATTCAAATTTAATTTATAAATAAATATATATTCTATGCTGGTAATATTATTACCAACAGATAAATTTTTCCTCAAAACCTGTTGCTAAACACTTTAACCATCATATATATTATATGTTGGTAATATTATTACCAACAGAAAAATTTGTCATTATAACATGTTGCTAAACATTATAACCAACATATATATTATCTTTCGGTATTATTATAAATGCAACAGAATGATTTTATCTATCGCAAAATCATTTAGAGACAATGTTTTTACCAACAGTTTAGTGATAGGGATATATATGTTCATAAAACGTTTTACCAATAGAAAATGCACTTTTACCAACAGATATGATCCTATTGGAAAAGGTGAAATATTTTGTAGTGAGTCTTTGCTTTGATTTCTTAGATTGAATCATTCTATTAAATTTTTAATATTAATTTTTTTGTTAATCCCCCAAAGGAAACCCCCCATGTAGAAAATATCAAAAGAACTAACCCAATATTAGACTCTAAATTTGTACCTAGTTTATTTTGATTATTTCTTTTTCAATAATAAAATATTTTCATATCCATTTTAACCAATAATAACATTTTTATGCATGTATTTTCACCAATTAAATATTTTTACAACAATATACTGAATAATAATGGCCCCTCTCCAATCATGAATATGAATGGAAATTTCTCTCGAGTCTTATCAATAACCATCGATCACTAATCTTCAAAATATCTGGATCTATAAATCAATTGTATTATACCTCATTAAATATTTTTTTAGTTAAAAAATGGGAAAATTTACTTAATCATTTCATTTTATTGTATAGGTGGAAAACATTCTCCAATCACTCTTTATAGGATTTGATTGATTCTAATGAGATATGGAAATTTTAAATATTCTTCCATTAAGATCATGAATGTGAGTTTAATCTCGTATGTTTCTCAATAAATAGTTATCATTAGAATTTATATTTCATGATATTTCTAATGACTTTGGTATTTTTCATTTTGGACCATTCCTGTTTTCTTCAAGAAATATAACAAATGATTTAAACATTTAATTGATTTATGATATATATATATAATTTATTGAAAATAGTACTCTATGAGTTTAGGATAATTATATATTAATGATAAATGTATTGGATTGAAAATAATGAGTTAATATTTTACTTATCTTAGTCTGTTTAAGGTGGAATAAATTGAAGCTTATGGACACTGGTACCCTACTTATTTGAAATCATAAATAAGGAAAGGATTGCAATGAATACGTAAAGATATCAATGGTGATTTTATATAATAAAAGATTAAAATTGATCTTATGAAAAATATAGTATAGTATTATCATTACAAACAAACTAAGATATGACATTATTTTATCAAATAGAGGGTTGGTTAAAAGGTTAAAAAATTAGAATAAATGTCCAATTTGTTGAAAGTTTTATAAAGTCACTATTGAAAATTATATTTTAGAAGCATCATTTTATCCTTATATTTCAACCAACTCTATTAACCTAAGGAATATTGGAATACTCCCTCTCCATATAGTAATTTTTTCTTTAATAATATACTCATTGTATTTAGGTCAATGTTATTCATTAGTGAAATATAATAAGGGGATAAACCTAAATATTTTGGATACATCACATAAAGAGAAACATTAATATAATGTAATATTTTATCTAAAATGATTTTGAATTATGTGGATTAAGGGTTTATTTTAAAATTAATGAGATCAATATTCTAGGATGGTATTAAATAATTGGTATTAAATTTGTTAGAAATCATTCTTCTCTATCATGTTTCCAACATTGAGTGTGACACATGTAGGAAAATATTTTTTTTGGTTAAATTTAATATAGTATTTAGTGATTTGAATGTGATGTTACATTGAAGTATGAGTTGTCAACATTTCAATATTTATAATGAATTTATGAAAAACCTAAATAGGGATAACGGTATTTCCATTTGAAAAATATTAATTCTATTTGTAGTATATATGTAGCAATATTTATATTGAATGAAAAGTATTTTTTCTATTCAAGATTTGTTGTGAATTAATTATTATTTTAGAAATATTGATGTTTGCTGTTTATTAGAAGTGAATAACTAGTTAAATATTGAATAGTACTCAAACCATATAATGGTGAAGGTCATGGTTTATTTTAGTGAAAATTTTCATGAATGTGCTTTTGTATAAAAGGTGTTTTGTATTGGTGTTTCAATGATGGAAGGAAAATTTATAGAAAATCATGTACTATTCACTATAGTCAGAATGGATCAAATAAATTGAATTTTTATTTATTTTGGATAATTTTATCTTCAAATGAGTTGATAGGGAACCCTTACATAAGCAACAGTTCATGTAGCACAAGTCCCAGTACATGAACCGAGGGCTCAGAGGCACAATGCCCAATACATGACCCGAATGCCCAACCAAACTACACAAGAAATGACCCTCCCCATCATATATATCATTGAAGGAACCTATTTCCCCACCTTTCATTGATGATCGACTAGAATTGCCCCGTGTAGAGCTGCACAGTGCCCAGTATTGATGGTAGTTGTCATACCTTCTCAATCTTCTAATCTGGCTAGCTCTACACTAGTAGTTTCTAATGCTATGAATCCTCTTTTGGGCCTAATCTTGTGTGTTATACCAATGATTCTTCAATATCCTTATATCCCAAAGGACCTATGGCCCAAAGTCCATTGGTGGCCTGATGTCACTAAGTCATGTAGGCCAAAACTGATGGCCCGAAGCCCCAAATCAGATGAATCGTTATGGTTGCAACAATACCACACAATATCTACTACAGTGACTGCAATAAAAAACTATTAATTCACTTCAACCTATATTTGATCTTGGGTCTTTCAGATTCTAAGGATTATCCCCTACTACTATGGTACAGGAGAAAAGGATTTTGAGGTGGTTTATTATCAGCGGTTTTGAGAAACACAGATAATGTTTTTTTGGATGAAATTTAATAGTATGTTTTTACAGTCAGTTATAAAAATGGCCGCTAAATGTGGTTATAAATTTTTTTATTTTTTTATAATTTTTAATTTTATAAATGTTTTGATATTTATTTTTTGAGGCAGTTTTCTAGAAACAACATCAAATAGCGACTGTTTTTTAAAAACATACACCAAAATAAAGGAAACAAATATAAAATATAAAATATTTAATTTGGATTTATTCTTTATTATTCTTTATTTACTATCATATATTTTTTATTATTTATATTTTTAATTAATTATAATCTTTTAATTTATAAATATTTATAACTATTGGTTAATAATAATTTGAAAGTTAAAATAATTCTTCAATAAGTTGAAAATCATAATTCAGCATCAAATGATAATAATATTTTATCTGGGAGTCCATTTTATCTCTAAAATAGTCGTGTAGAATCTTATAATATGAACTAAAACCAAATAATATAATAATTTCTCAATAATAAAAAGAATAAATTTTTTATAGTTTTAAGAAAAGTTAGAAATCAAACATCAACTTCAAATGGCCATAACTTTTGATCTAGGTGTTTGTTTGGGTTCTAGCACATATAAAATAAAATACTATAAATAGATACACTCCAAAGTGATTAGGGAAACCTCGGTCAGTATTTTTCAAGGAAAAAGGCCTAAAAGGCCTCCATAACTGAGTTTTTAGTCTTGTTATCCTGATTTTTAACATTCAATGGAATTTTAGCATCATTTAAGGGGTTCGTATTGTCTTTTTCAAAGAAGACTGAATTTATTCCCAGGACTTACATTCATATTAATATTATGGTTTTTAATTTTTATCATTTTTCATATTATAGTTTCATTTATAATTAAACAAATTCATATTTTCTTGTATTTAATTATAATAAATCAATTTTATAAATATATATTTACATAGAAATGTATTTTTAAACATATAAATAGTATAGAAATGAATATTTATTGTTCATTTCATTTAAAATAAATAATTATAAATTTTATTTACATTATAAAAATGAACTAATATGTATATATATACCTATACATGTAATGTATATATATAAACATGTGTATGTCAAAAAAAATTATGTTCATATTCTAATACATGTAAATAAATTTATATATATGTAAATATTTGTGTGTTTATTTGAGAAATATAAATGTGTCCTTGTGTTTTTAAATATTTTTAAATATGTGTGTTTGTGTCAATAATATTGTGTGTATACATTGTATATAAATGTATTTTTATACAAATTTTCCATTATAATTAAATATAGTATATAAATGAATTTACAGTGAGTATATATATATATAATGTTTATATACACATATGTGTGTGTATTGATAAACATATATTTATTTATATTTATATTCTAATATATGAAAATAACATTTAATATATAATATATTTAAATAAATTTAGTTATATATATCATACACATTTGATGACATTTTATCTTCATTTAGGAGTGTCTTCATATGATTTTTATGTCATTTATGATTTTATTTCATTGATTTACATTCCTATTGATTTGGTGGTGTTACAATTTTTGTGGTTGCGCCTCTTTTCGTGATTTATTATCAATTATATATATTTGTTTATATGTATTTACGAATATTTGTGTATATTTATATACATTTGTAAATATTTGTACATATTTATGTTTATATATTTTTATGTCATATATGTGTAAATATATATATTGATAAATATATTTACTTCGGTTTATATGTATATATATATATATATATTAATATAAAATTATATATCAATGAGTTAAAATATATATTTATGTAACATAAATGTGTGTTTATATATATTTATGTAAATTTTGTTATATGAATATATATATATTTTTAAATATTTATTATTATTTATTATTATTTATTATTTTTTCAATTATAATTTATAATTTATAATTTATTCTTTATTATTTATTCAATTATTATTTATTGTTTATTATTTATTATTTAATATATTAATATTTATTTATTAATGATTTATGTTTTATTAATTTATTTTTACTATTAAATTATTGTTAAATAAATATTTAATAATTATTTATTATTTATTATTTATTAGTCTATATTTTTTTGAATTTATTTTTAATTTATTATTTATTATTTACTTTTTATTTATTATTAATTTATAAGTGAGATGATATTTATTATTTATTTATTATTTATTATTTATTAATTACTTATTATTTATTTATACATTATATATTATTTATTATTTATTTATTTACTTATTTATTTTTCATTGTTATATTGTTAATTATATTTTTTATATTTTATTTATATATTTATTATTTATTATTTAGTTATTATTTATACATTAATTTTTAATTTATGTTAAAATTGTTATTATTTGGTTATTATTTTAATAATTTTTTACTATTAATTTATTATTAATGTGTTATTTATTATTTATTTATTTTTATTTTTTTTATTGTATATTTCTTATTTATTTTTTTATTATTTATTTATATTTTGGTTATAGTTTTAACATTAATTATTATTTTATTTTTTTTATTATTAATTTATTATTAACCTATTATTTATTACTTATTTTTATATATTCATTATTTATTTATTGATAATTTGTTATTTAATTTCTATTATTTATTAATTTATTATTTATTTATCATGTATTAATTTATTTTTAAATTAATTTATTAGTTATACATTACTTATATATTGTATATTATATGTGTGTTACTTACTACCGTATAATATATTTATTATTCATTTATATTTTATTTTATAATTATTAATTATTAATTATTAAATTTTAGTTATTAATTATTAATTATTTAGTTCATATCTATTTGTTATGTATTATTTATTTTTTATATCGATACATATATATGTTTTAAATGTTATTTACTCACCACATGAAGAGCCATCTAAGGTGCTAAATTCTTAGTAGAATAACAACAGATAAGGGGTTCGAATCTCACCCAATAAAGAATTTCTACATGTCATATATGGCATGTGCCTATGCATGTGTATGTGCATGGTAATAAATGATAAATAGATAATAAGTAATAAAATAATTAAATAATAATATAAAATAAAATAATTAAAAAACAGATAAAACTAATTAGTTACAAAAAATAAAAAATTATAAAGAATTAAAAAAATTATGAAAATTAAAAAATTAAATAAATAAATAAATAACCACGAAATAATTTATCGGTAATTTAAACCAACGCTAAACAGTTCTCTCAATTTTATGAAAAAATGCTAAATCATATCATTGAAGTTTTGAAAAACCATCACCAAATGATTACTAACACATGATTTATGAGTTATTTTTCAAAATCATTGTGAAACAACTTAGAAACAGTTTAAACCGCCCCTAAAAAATAACCGTAGCTAAATCCCTACTTCGGTGTAGTGTTTCCTATTTTTGAAGTAAAATTATTTGGTTGAATTTATGTAAGATAAAATCATGGTTTGATTATTTTTCTTATAAGCTGAAAAACAATATAACAATATTTTTTTAATAATTATGGTACATTTTTTATTATATGGTAGCTTTTATAATCCATGGATGGGAAGGGAAATATCATTCAGTATGTTGTAATTTCAAAAGAAAAATAACTTTCTGATGGAAGCACAATAAATTTCTAAAAGAATTTATATTTAGCAAGGGAGGAAAACCACCGGATGGAGGATCATTCCATGCCCAATAAAACATCCACATACAATGTATATTTAGATGATTTTAAAATTATAATAATGATTAAAATATATTGAATTAATTTTTGTATTCAATTATATTTTTTTATAGATGCTCATTAACCAAATACACTATATTATGGTCAATGGAATCGCCTTATGATTTTTAAACAATAAACAATATTAGAGATTTCTCTCTTGATTGAGTTTCAGAAATTATGGAAATACTTATGGTGGTTTGATTTGATTTGTTGATATTGATAAAATTAAATGGATTTAACATGTAGATCAGATTTCATAGATCTAGAAAACCTAGAGAGATCTTAGGTACACATTCTTGGTTTTAACGATCATGTTAAGATACCCATGCCTATTTTACTATGATAAGAACAACAACACGTATAACACCCAAAAGAGGTGTATTATACAATGAATTTAGGAGAGGAATGGTGGATCCCACTAATACAAGGTATTTAATTGATGACTAAAAAACTTGGGAAGATGAAAACATTTTATATAATCCTAAAGATCAAAATTAAAACACCTTTATTAGTCTCGTATTGTAAATTTCACGAGAATCATTTTAATTATTCTGAGTAATGTTATGGATATAGGTATAATAAAAACTTATTGTGTTCCTGCTCCTTGGACACAACCATCCAAATTAAATGGGGAATTAAGAATAATATTTGTTTCCTTAGGATTTTATTTCTTCATATGGTTATTACTCCATCATTGTATATCTTAAAATAATCCCTATTTTTTTTAACAGGCACAAAAGTTTTAATAATATAGTATTGTTAAAAATAATCTATATACCCTAATTCACCCCACTCTATCATGTTATTAGAATTAAATATGGAATCACGGTTCCATCAGTAACTCATTATGTAATTTTTTTCAAAAATGAAAAATTTTCTAAAGAAATGTGATGAGGTTGAATTCTTACAAATGAAATATTCCTTTGTAATGGATGAATATAATTATTATAAATGAGTGAAAATAGTTTAAATAAATATATAAACTATTATATAAGAAATTTGAATGAATGGAAAAATATACTAAAATAAAACAATGATATATTGGGTAGGATTGAAGATTAATCAAGTGTTAAAATTATTTTAAGGTTTATTTTAAATTTGTTATGAAATAAAGTTAGAGGATCTTGAAGTTTAATTTCTCATTCCATGTGATGATAAATAGATATTTCTTGAATAAACATGATAAAAAAATAATGATTTCACTATAGTGTCTAGGAATAATAATTCTTCTCATATTATATAAATACAAAATAAAAATATAAAAATAATATTATATATATATATATATATATATTTGTGTGTGTGTTCATTATATGAAAGGTATCAAGTATGAGGAAACCTTGGAGGTGGAGGATAGTGCATATATTTTAGGAAATAAGTTTATTAATAGGGATATGTGATAATATCATATGGGGATTTTTTAATAAATTAATTATTTTTATATTGAGGTTTGGGGAGCTCTGAAAACAATATTATATCAAGTGGTATTATGTTTCAATATCTCTCACATTAGGAGGATGTTGTGACCAGTTTTTTAATTGAATTTATATATGAGATTTGAATTTTATTTTCATGTTGTATTTATTTTCAACATGCTTTTAGATGTATGAAATATTGATCAGAGTTAAGATGATAAAAAAGGATTGAGTATTTCATAAGATTTATTAATATCACACCATAATACATAGTGGTTGCATCATAATTAATTCACAAGGACATAAAACCTCACCCATTAATGGGTTTTATATTGAAATATAGGTGTATGGAATACAACCAATAGGCATATGTAATTTATCTTATGTTATCCCAATAATATTATTTTCATATTTCTTTGTAACATAAAATGAGTTAGGGGAATTTTTTGGAGATAGAAGAGGAAAGCGGAAGGCACCCTAGTGTTAAAAGGATTGGGTACCTGGTGGACAAGAATCTGGTACCTGAAAGACTAGAAGTAGGTACCCAGTGGTAGTACAATTTATAAAAAGAAACTTTCAATAAAAATTTATGCCCTATGGACCTTGATTGGGTAAGTAATGTAGTTATAGTTTGTGTTTTATATTTAGGGAAAATTTTCCTCTATATGTTAATGGTTTCCCCTAATTCAATTAGTTATTGTGAATTTAACATTATTTTAGTCTTTCTATATTTATATTGAGCTCAAAAATATATCCATATCCCTCTATGTGATCAAATATATTTTATTTGTCGTATATTATATTAGTTGTTCATAAATTAACAACATCAGTAAGAAAATGTGGTAAACTACACATATTATTTACTCTTATCGTCATTATTTTTGGAAGTTGGTACATTCATTCCTCCTCAAATTTTAGGGCTTGAAAAATATTTATATTTATTATTTATTCTTCTAGTACTAGAAATAAGGTATATTTACTTAATAAATATCATGTTAATTCCTTTGTTTTCATTTATCAATAACTTTTATGATTAATGATGACTGGATTTCTAATTCCTTCATTTCCCTACATTGGTCTAAAGTCTCAAGTGGTGTATTATCATTATATATAGAAACATGAAGTATTATATTACAATTTAATAGGTTGGAAAACAACATACTTCACTCAAATTCATTATTATTTTTCCTATTAATTGAATCGGTCCATGAAAGTAAAAACCCAACCATGTGGGTTCTTCAATGATAAAATTTTCCATAAAACTTTTTATAAAAATATAGTATGAGTTGGGCTGATTAAATTTTATTTTTATAATCACATATATTAATTTATGAAGAATATTTCTATTCCTTCGGGGAAATCTTTCAAATTCATTTTTTATTTAATTTATATAGATGATTTAGATTTTTTTTGTTATCTTGGAAGGAATACTATCCATCATGCCTAAACTATTTTAATTTTAGTTTGATTGATATTTTTAGTTATGAAATTTTAAGACTTATGATATGTTTATTATTATTTATTCTATAACTTTATAGTTTATAATTATAAGGTGTATATTATATTAATTTTAAATGTTTCTCAAGTACACCTATTATTGAATGACATGATATTCAAATAGAACAGGCTCACAACACCGTGGCTCATTTATACCTATATGCCCTTTTATAGAAACTAGATGGACAAATTGGTTATCATGAATCTAGTATACACAATTACCTTTCCCATGAAAAGGAGAGTGTTTAACAATAACATCTATAAATAATCTATTTTGGATTTCGGGTTAAACATGAAGAAGTTATGACCAGTATGGACCCTATTAGTAAATGGAGTTTGTTTTTATTATTTATCATTAATTTTAATAGTACTAGTAAATAATATTCATTATTTTATATCAATTTATCTTAAATTTTATTGGTTTTTTACACATTTTCTTATATAATATTGTTTAGGGAGGATATTGACTACTTACTAGGTATATTATTCTAATAGCTTCTACGTTTCTCTCTTAATATATGTTCAAATCGTTGTATTCATAACTTCATTAAAGGTAATGTGCCTTCACATGAAGGTTACCACTTTTAAGCATTGAACTCAATTGACCACTATTTGGGACTCTTTGAGGGGGATCCATTGGTTGATACCAAGGCTTTCTATAATGTTCTTCTTGTGAGTGTATATATTTAAGTCACTGTTTTTTGTTCCTTAGATCAATGTTTTTTTTAAAGTTCATTTATATTACATTTTTCAATAAAACTAGTCTTTTTCCATCATCTTATAAATTTTGGAATATAGTGATGTGTTGTTGCATGCACATTATCTCCAGCTATTAGTGTCATTCTCTTTTACACATCTATTTCTATATATTCTATACCATATATGGTTATGAAACAAATTCCATTTTTTCAAAAATATTATGAGTGAATAACAAATCCCACAAAATAATCATATATATATATATATATCAAAGTTCACACAAGCCTCTAGTGATTATAATGTTTTTATATGCTATTTTGGTGACATGTTTGCGGTACCTTATGGTAATTCAGGCCATGGTCACTATAAAATGGTATCAATGCACAGATAAGGGGCTCACTGAAAGCATTCAATATGGAATATGATACCCCATAGACATGAATGAATAATAATTACCTAATGTATAGAAAATATTTCATTACATAAATTCCAATTACCTTTATGTTGACAGTTTTAATGAATTAGTAAGGACCATTAACTAGAAAACATTCATTTTTTAACTAAGAAACATTTTATATATTATATAAGTGACTGATTAAAACATAAAAAGCCTTTAATATCTTCCACAAATTATTCACACATGAAACTATTCTAGAGGCATCATAAAAAATAAATTCTATTCACAACATAGGGAATCAAAATGAAATGAAAGCGGTGAGATCACCTGATCATTAAGGGATAGACAGTGAATTCACAACATAGGAATAAAATAATAGTATATGAGGTATAACATGATCATAATTATATAAAGCATAACTTTTAAAAGTGGATAAAACATTAAAATGATACATTCATAACTATATCACTAAAGTTCATCACTAAGGTTTTGTAAAAGAATATTACCAATGTTATTCACTATGGTAACATAAAACAATACCATTGAATGCTTCCAAGGTATTAATAAAATGTTATATATAAATATTAATTTCTTATCCAATTAACTAGAGCACAATAAGGGTGCACCATTAATTACCAAGGATATAGACCAACGTATCATAAAAAAAATTCAAAGGCGCGATAAAAAGGTATCATAAACTATCCTTCTGTAGAGATTAATTATTTTCTCAATGTACTGAAGTGTTATCAGGTCGAACCCATCATGTGTATAATATTACGTGTGCCACTTAAGGAAATCATACTTAATTTCCATAATAAAATATATTATCCAAGAAGAAAATGGGTTACATGATAACACAAAACATGAGAATAATACATCCTTAAAATAAAGATGGATGGTATCATAAGATAATATAAATAGAATGAATAAAGGGTTTGTACATAGATAAAAAATAAATTAATATATAATTCATAAAACTGATTTAGAAATAATAAAAATCTAGATCATTTAAAAAAATTAACGGGTTAAAATTATTTTATAAAACTGTAATTATAAGAATTCATTTTTAAACACATGAAAACATAGATAGGATGTTTCCTAATAAAATACAAAAATAATGGAAATATGTGTTCACATAGAAAACATTAAAAATATATTTCTTTTACACATAGATGAAAATGACCCTAATATAAAGTGTTAAAATAATTATTTAATACATTTTAAAATAATTAAAAAAATATATAGAATTATTTTGGATTAATTATTGAGTTATATATAAACACATTTTCAAAATCATCCAATTAACATATACAATGATGAGAAGGAAACCCGACTAAAAAGAAGAGGTAGAGTGATTTTCTATATGATGATTAAATAATTAGACAAAGGAGAAAATAAAATAATGAACAGATATATTGAAACAAAATAATTATTATTATAGAAGTAAATAAATGGGATTTGGGAAACAAAGAACATACCAATTCTATATAAGGATTTTATTTTTAAAAAAAATATCCTGAAATGAAATTGATATGGATGAAGAATCACTTATGTTGGTGGTAATATAAAAATTAAAAGAAAATAAGTGGTTTTTCATGAAATAGATAGTTCAATATCATGAAATGAAATATATTTATTACATCTAAAGATAATAGGGTATTGCTTAAACCATATAAAATAAATATTTGTACACAAATCAAATATGTGTCATGAAGTTAAATTTGAGATAAAGAGTCTCTTACCTTAATTCCTAAATTCCACCAAACCACATGAATATACAATATATAAAAATTCCTATCATAATAACCTAATTCAGAACCCCATTAATATACATGAAACATAATAAGATTCATTAATAATTATATATATATATATTAGTTATTATTTAACTATTTTTAATATCTGGAATGAGTAATCCTTCTTGTTTTAAACTAGTTTTATAATTTCTATGTTGTTATTAATTATTATCCCAAATTTCACCAATACTATATTGTAAAATGAATTGGAATTTATTTATTTTAATTTTATATAATTATATAATTTCATTTTATAATTTATTTTATTAGTCATGGAGATAAGCTCAGATACATGCTTGTTTTGATATTTTTTATGGAACAAATAATGTTGTCTTAATTAAATAATTAAATTTTTATATTTACATTCATGAAAAAAAAAGATTCTTATTTACTTATTAACATAAAATATTATGTTTCAAAATACATCCTTTATATAAATTTATATTATTGTTCATGTTGGTGGTAAATCCAACTAATCAACAACATGCTACAATCTATGTGTGTGTATGGATATGTAAGAGATTTTTTGTTATAGTGTCATTATAATAAAAGTAGAAATAAATTATTTATATTTTATTAATCTAAGTATTCACAATGTGAATTATTTATAAGATGATAGTATATGAAAATATTTGTTTTCACTTATAAATTATTAGATTTTTTTCTTAGTATGTTTGTTTTGGTAGTCCATTTTATATTAATTGGTTATTGAAAATATTACTTATAGAATTCCTAATTTATATTTTAAAAATATAAATCATTAAATAAATATAATTTTCATTCAGTAAAATTATTTCTTATACCATCCTTGATGGGTGGAATAAAAAGACAAAATGTGTCAATCACGGAGGTCGTAGTCTGCACATGCACATGAGCAACATTTTCATTTTTTTTATTGAATGTGAGTTAGATATATAATGGATATACCATCATTATAATAACATTTAATTGTATTTTTTTCTTCAATTATATACACATAGTTATAATGTGTTTGGAGTAGGGTGGATGATATGGATAAGGAAAAGAAGTTAAAGGGTAGATTATACTTTTGTTGAGAATTTGGATCTTCTTTGGAAGTATCCTTTAGAAATGAAGGACAGAAGACACTTGTTTGAGTTTAGGGTATTAAAATGTTTATATAGTATGTATAATAGTTAATTATTGAAGTTTTTCATATAAATTTCAAAATATAGGTGTGGATTTAAAATTGTGGAAGTGATCTCATTTTACAGGTTAAAAGGGACAAATAATTGGAAATGAATGTTAGGTAATGTGTAAGAGTGGAATTTCGTGATAATTAAGCAAGTTAGGCTTAAAAAGTTTGGTGATAAGTTTAGGAATTAATTTCAAACATAAAAAGGTATTATACAAAGTCTAAGTATCAAATTTTATTAGTAAAATTATGACTATATTAGATTACCCATTTTAAAATGTATTAATCTTTAATAAATTTTAGCATGGTAATTATTTTATCACTAAAATTATAGAGTGACCCTTCGTTGAAATATTAGTGTGTTCAATCCAAATCTAGAATCTATTTAATCGTATTAAATTTATTAATATATGAAAATTAACTTTTAAATTAATACATATATTGTGTTGAAAAATTATTTTTATAGACAAAATTCATTTTAATCATTAAGTTTAATTAAATGTGTTTTAATTTATTTTAAAATAATATTTAAAATTATAATAGTTTTTTATTAAAAAAATTTAATTAAAAAGATAAATATATTTAAATGTGACATTCCATTAAAAATAACGCTTTTACCGTGGTAACTAATATTTACATTGGTAACAAAATTTTCTTCAAAATTAAATTGAAACAATCACATAATTGTATCATGCTGAGTAAAAATATGAAAATAATTTTATCTCATACAATTTTTAAAATGAAAAAATTTAATTTTAATATAAGATCTCATAATGGATAATATCGTTCATGGAAAAATTAATCTTATAAACATAAAATACAATTCTTTATTTCCTAGTAATAACTCTTGTATGTATTTTGAATTATTTTATTGCTTATATTATACATATACTTCTTTAAAATTGATAATAAATAATAATATAATAAAATTCATAGTACATAAGAGGTAATCTTCAGTGAAAAATATTTTTATAAATAAAATGTTTTCATTTATTATTTATCAATTCTAATTAAATTTTTTCAATTCATTAGTATTAAAAAATTTATTTATTTTTATTTATTTAAATATTTCATATTTCAGTTACCTCTAAATTTACTTATCAATTGAATGATGAAATTTTAATAGTTACATAATGTTCCATGATTTTTTTGGGCTTCCATTTGAATTAAGATATTGAATGCATTAGATTTTAAAGGAAAATATACATTTAAAATCTCAAGGGTTTATTGGAAATGGAAAAAACTAAGATGGGAAGATCTAAATAAATATTTTTATTATTTTTTGGAAAAAGTATTCCTTTCTAATTGTTCAATAGTAATTATATCACACAAAATATTTAATAATGAAATATGGAACACAACATACTTGTTAATGAGTCCCCCCCCCATAAAGGATGATTACAACTTGGGTTCCTATTGGTTATTATCCCAATTAAATAAGAAATAATCACTTATTATCAAGAAATAAATACATGTATGTTGTGACATTGAACCTTCTACAAGATGTTGGCAGAAACTAGAAAAGTAAAAACTCTTGCTTGTTAAAGACAAACAACATCATATTGATAAATGAAAACCTGAGATTATATAGACATAATAGATCATGATATTTGTCTCCTTCCCACAAAATCTCCACTCACTAGGACAACATAATATTTTAGAATACTTTTTACATTAAATAAAACTCATAGGTTCAGTAGGTTTCTTTATAACTAACCCCGAGTCTATATGAGTTGCGATATTGAAAATATTATAATTCTAATTTCAAATTAGAAGGTATTAATAATAATAACAAAAATAGGGTAAAATACGTATAATATTTTTATATAGTTAAATTTCATTGATTAATTCATAAAAAATAACTAATCAATTTTTAGTAAGTTCATTTTATGCTTTTTAAATGTGTTTACTTCAAAAAATAGTTTTTATTACATTTTACCCACACTAAAATTATATTTAATTTAAAAAAATAATAATAAAATTTATTTGAAAATTTTAATATTATTTTTGAAATAAAATTTTTAATATTATCTTAGGGTAAATTTTTTGGATTTTCTAAAAAAGATTTAATTTTCCATGAGTAGTAGAAAATACATATTTCCATAAAATATGTCATTTATTTGAAAGAAAATGTTCCATTATGTTTGTAATTTTATCATAATTAACATAATTAAACATTAATTTCAAATAATAAAATTATTACATGATAATCATTATTATTCTTAATTTTGGTATATGTTTATTTTTGGTCTTAAAACACATTTCTCTAAAAACTATTTTTTTGTGCATTTTTTTATATTAATCAATTAAATTAATATGTATTACATAATTTTTTAATTAAATATATATTTTATATATTCATTCATATTTTAAACTTAATTTTATGGATTTTACAAGGAAAACAATGTTATAGGATTATATTTTACGTTTAAAGATTAATTTATCTAAAATGAGTTTTCATTGCGGATTGTGTACTTGTTTAAAATTAAAATAAGTCACATATAGAAATATAATCTAGTAAATTTGATTTCATAAATTTAATAATCATATTTAATATAATCCAATATAGTTGGATAATTTTTTTATAGTTAATAGTCAAAACATTAAAATTCGTTACCATGGTTATGACTAAAACGGGTTTATCGGGGGGCCAAACCAAGAGATAAGGGTAGGATTTCCACCATCACCTATATAATTATTAATGGTTGAATATATTAATACATTATCATATCTATCATTAAAATAAATTTTGTGTGGACCCAATTTCTCAAGAATGTGTCCTTATATAATTGAAATCTTTTAAGAAATTCTATTTGTGTCCCTCCCATCACTTTTAATAAAGAAACTATCATCCTCTATAATTCCAAAAATTTAAACCTTATAGATCATATAATACCTACTCAAAAGAATCACTATAATTTTTATGTAAACCTAGATCTTTTTGTCTTTTCATAAGACCTATCCTTAATGTATTATGGTTTACAACAGAGGAGGTCTCTCAAATAAGAGGTATAAATATTAATAAAGATCCTAAAATTTTATTGATTCTCAATCCTCTTAAAAAAATTAGAATAAATAAAAAAATGAATAAAAAAATATTATAAATATATTTATATCTTATTAATATCATTTAACAACCATTTACCACCTCTTCTCAATAAAATGGGAGATGGGCATATCGCTGTGCATAAATGTTGAATACCCCCTCTATATAGAGAAATGATTCATTTTCCATTACCATTTATAAAAAATGGATATTTGGATGGGATGTGTTTATATATTATAATTTATAAATAATTATTCTTTCGGATTAAAGTATCATATCAATATTTTAACCTTTTGATCCATTTGTATACAATAACGTCGTGCGTGCATGGGTGTGGACTACCACCTCCATGGAGTGATGTGATTTGTCTATCATTTTTGATTTACATGGATGATAAAAGTATATATTTAATAAAATTAAATTATATTTCTGATTTAAAAAATACTCTAAATATATTAATTATCATTTACCTTTCTTTCATTCCACCCATTAAAAGGATGAAACGTCACTCATGTTCATGTATGGATTAACATCTCGAGGAAGTGATATAATTCATTTTTTAGCACCACTAAATAGGAATGGTTATAAATATTAATATATTAAATATATATATATGATATTTATATCCATATTAAATTTATATATAATGATAAAAAATGATCAAATTTTAGGTATCGGAACTACAAAACTAAAACACACATGAAAAATGAATCAATTAACACCTGGAATGACATCTTTTTGGGAAATTGTTATTAAGCTAGTATTGAAATTGTATAAGTGGATAATATATGTCACTATATGTTTTAATATGATTCTGGTATATAATTATAATAAATATATATTTATTATACAATATTTTAGAGCACATATAAGTCAAGTCATATATAAGATAAGGGTTCAGTCTCAATTTCTCTTCATTAATATTTATTTTGTTGTTTTAAACCAATTTTTATTTTCTATTATGTATATAATTCACTAGAATTCATTTTTTAAGGATGCATTAATAATACTCATGGATTTATATAACCATATTATTTTCAATATTCTAATGAATTTTGATTCAAAAAATTCTAAAGTTGTTAGGGTTCAACGTCTCAATTTTATTTCATTGAGACATGTTGTTGTTATACACCTATCTTCTTTTATGAGATTTATATAATTTCCCAATGATATTTTTTGGTTTGGATATCCTTATTCTCATTTTACATAATTCCTCTTCTTAATTTATTTCTTTCATGTAGAATAGGATTCAAAAATTACCCCAACAGTAATGGTTTTATGTTAGAGTCCGATTTTTCACCGAGATTTGTTATGTTTAATTTATGGCGTTGAAATTATATGATATATCTATACCAAGTATTATTAATTTAAAAATTATCTCTTTATTTTTTGATATTACATGTTTTCATTTCATTTTCCCCACATGAATTACTCATGAAACTAAAAAAAATTATTAAGGAAACACGACTTTATTTGTTTGTTCAGTCAGGAATATTTTTTTCCATGTATATATTTTCATTACAATATATTCAATAATTTTTTTACTATTATAAAAATATTATTTAAAGTAGTTTTTAACTATATTTAACATTTTCTACCAAGATCTAAAAATATATTTCTTATCATTCTCAAAACATGGTAATTTTGTGTTTTTATAGAATATTTGAATAGCATCATTGTTTTAATATACACTTTAAAATTTCCCAGCACCATCATGGATATTATTTTATTTAAAAAATACTACATATTTTTTTTATTTTATTTTCAAATAATATTGTTTACTTATTGTTTTTTGAAATTTTTTGATTATGAATAAGTGATTTCAAATAAAAAGGGTATTTTACTTTATAAATATTGTAGTGGCATTTTTTAGGTATTGTGAACTATAACAACATCCCCTAATGTTAATTATGATTTACAATAAACCTGGTCCAATTTTTCTATCATTATTATTTCTTTGGATGGTTTATTATTATAATGATGATATATTTATGAAACAAGAATCCTTTCTATTAGTTATGATTAGATAATATGATGAATGTTTTATGATAATGTGGAATACATATGTATTGTTTCAATTATTGGATGAGTAAGCACAGAATATTATATCCCTCCAATGATTTGGGTAAATACAGTTATCTCATGAGATAATAATTATTATAGCAGTGAGTGAAACTAGTTCATTAACGTAATTTTCCAATAAGATATTCTTGTTAATGAAAATTCAATAAAGAAATGATGGAAAGGGGAGTGAACACAATCCACTATGACAATATTTTTAGATATCATTGACTATGAATTGATTTTATATTCTTATGTGTATACCAAAAACATAGGTATTATGCTTAAAATATGTTCTTAGGGAACATGATTCATTATTGATGATTCTACACACTTATTTATTATTAGTTTTTATTTATAAAACATTATTTTAGGATTTATTATTATGATATATGAATTAATGGGAATGCTTTTCTATTTTTAAGAACATGTTATACTACACACACACAGATATATATATATATATATATATCTTACGCTCAGTTATTTAAATTGAATGATGTCTCTTATTTTTATCCTCAATAAGAATATGATTTCAGCCTTTTTTATTTTTCTGTTCCCCAAGTTATAGATAATGGTTTTAATAATGATATATTAAAGATTGGTGTTAGTTATCAACAACTTACTAGGAAATATTGTATATCATTTATGTACCAATTATTTATTCATTCAAATTTCCAATGACACAAAACCATTATGGTTAAGTTTTTGATCATATATATATGTAATGAACTTTTATACCAATAATATGAATTATTTATGGGTGAAAATTTTGGGTCTCTGTATTTTATATATATTCAATGTTTAGTAACATTTGGAAAATAGGCTAAAATTTTTTTTATTAGAAACAAAAGGATAATCTAATGTATATGATAACATACTAAAGTATTGTTAAGGTTGGGATTATATGGTTTTTCTACCGATAAAATTGTGTTGAGATACTATAAATAGACATGGTTTGGCATAGATTCATATAGGGGTAATATTCCTAAAAGGGGTTAGTTGATTATATCTCGACCATCATTCTCGTTCATAGTGAATGGGTTATTACTTTCCACCTGGTTCGACACTCCCATGGGATATACTTAAGTTAACTCAAAATTTGTTTATGAACCATTGTGAAATATTTAGATATATAATTACCATTCTTGACCACCGTTAAACCTATGATATGAAAGGTTTAAAATAAGGTTTTAAGGTTTAGAGATCATATGAATTATTTTTCATGATTATATGATTACTTGTTTCTATTTCTCAAACTATTCTTTTAGATTTAGTTAATGGATTGAACTAGGGGGAACCATGTTAATGTTGAATTTAACTGATGATGAAATTATTTTCCTCATGAGAAACCAAATGAGATGGGATATGGAATGAAAAACCTTTTGATAATAACTAATCATATATACAATTAAATGATTATTAACTTGAAAAAAATTAATTTCTAAACAAACAAAATAACAGAAAAATAGAGTTTCATGATGTTCTTTGAGGAATTACGCTTCAAATTTTTACATGTTAATAATGTGGGATGAATCACTAGGAGATATTACTCAATAGAGTGGGAATATATTTTATATTTGAAAATATATAAAAAATTAATCATAGGGTAAAAATGAAGAGTTTTATGAATATAAATAATTTAAAACATAAGGTACCATTAATAGCTCAGCATATTATGTGTTGTGAACTTGGGAATGATCTTAGACATTTCCATAAACCTAGGTCTACCTCCTATGTGAAGGTCATACTCTATTATAATCATTGAAGTAGTATAGTTGAAGTGTTTATGTATTCAGATTTTATAATTATGTTGTAGATGTTTTAAATTAATGATATTATTGTTATTATATTTATAAAACATCTAAGGATTATTCCATATTTGTTTTTCATTAATGGTTTTCAAGAATACATTGAATAGTACCAATAAACTAGAAATGTGAGTTAGTTGTAAGTTTACATTTTTCGAAAATAGGTGATTAAGGGATAGGGAAAAATTAATATGTGCCTCATTTTGAGATAATAATGTTTATTTTTGATAATGTTAAGATATTATTGATTGTGTAAATTGTATAGTATTATTATCCTTGAAATTTAATAGTGATTTGAAGAAAATGTGATTTTTTTTATATTTGATGAGGTTTATTACTTTTTTAGAATTATAGAATATATTGGAAAGTTAATGATTTTATTTTAGAAATATGAATAGAGATGATATTTTTAGAAATATTAGTTTTCATTGAATATTTATGGTGATTTGGGTTATTACCATGTTTTAGGAGAATATATGATCAAGGTATTTACTTGTTCAGTATGTGACATTAAGAGAAACGTTATGTTTTTGGGGAATAAAATTAACTTGAATTTGGAACTTTTCTAGTGTTTTTTTAAATATTTTATAGTTTATTAATTTGGTTAAATATATTTTCTAGGTTCATTAGGATAGATATATATGGAATAGATTATCTTGAACACTAGGTTTTATTATTGATGTTTTAGAAATTAACATATTTTTTCAACATATTAAAATTAATCATTTTTGGATAATCTATGAAAACCATTTTTTGCTAAATTTTTAGAGACAAAATGAATTAATTTTTAATATTTTATGGATCTTAAGAACCATTAAAGTGTAATTTTAGTGCTTTAGTCATGGAAAATTAATATTATTTGAATACTGATGAAAAGAGGTGAAAGATAATAAAAAACACACAACTAATGGATGAAATTAGATTTATAGATTTGAAGAAATAAAGTAAGTAAATGTTCTCAGATTACATGGTAAAATAATTCCTCACCTCTAGGAAAAATGATCTTTATAATGAAATTTTTTTTCCTCATTATATTTTCTTTAGAGGATTTGATGGTCATTTTCACCCATCATTGATTTTTTGTTTTTTATTCATAAACTTTCTCATGCTCATATTCTCTATCACATGATGTAATTAATTAGAAATTTTATATGTGTTTCATGTTCATATTTTTACTTACTACTATTATTATACTTATCTTATATGTTATTTCAGGTAACCTTTAGGTTTCCCACTTCAACTTTTCAAAGAAATTTTTGTTTTCATATTTTATAATATAGATTTTCAACAAAGAAATTTTCAAAAATTGAACCTTTGATTATTAAGATGAACATTTTTTTATCACAATTTACTTAAGGGGAATATAACACCCAAATATTTTAGAATGTTATTTTATTTAAATAAAATGTATGTGTTTGTTAATTTGCTTTACAGGAAACCCCAAGTCAATATGATCCATAATGTACAAAACTAATATAATCTATCCATTAAATTGGTAGGTATGAATATTTATAATCCTATTATAAAATAAAAATTATAAATGTTTTAAATAATTTAAATGTGTTGATTAATTATCAATAAATAAATACTTGATTCTCAAAAACATAATTTTATGCTTTAAAAAAGTGTATTCTAGAAACAAAAATTGAATTTTACACACATGAATATTATATTTAATTTTAAAAAAATTTAGAAATTTTATTTTAGGAAATTAATATCTTTTTAAGTCATAATTTTAAAATTATAATATGGTGTATTATTACAATATTTCTGATATGATTTATTTTTAAATGAATTGTTAAAAATATGTAATTTGGTTAAAACTATATTTTATTTTCGAGTACAATTCCCATTATATATTGAATTTGATCATAATTTAAAATTGGTATCATTAAATTAGAAATAATATAATAAATTTCTTATGAATAAATATTATAATTGACTTTGGTGTGATTTTTTCTAGGCTTAAAAACACATTTTTCTAAAAGATTATTTTATCCATGTAATGTTATTTATCTTAATAAATTAATAAATAGTTACATTAATATTTAATGAGCTTAACAAAACCTAAATTGTATAAAACATAAGGTGTTCTAGAAGTCTTATATATTATATATGTGGTTTGTAATTTTGAATCATTTTTTTAGATTATTATAAAATTATTTTATGTGTATATGAAAATATATCTTGTTTTACTTAAGTAATATCTAATTTATTTTTTATTTTTGTTTATTGAGGCAGGCACATGAAGTGAAATGATATTTGACCTCTAAAAATATAATTATTAGATATTCCTAACGAATTTGTGTCTGGGATTATTATAGTTTGGGTGTAATGGTTATTGTTTTCAATGATTAAGATTTCACATTAAGATATGGAATATGACCATGAGACACTAAAGGGGTTTTGTGTGTTGTATGACCCACAAAGTATATAACATAGAGTGTCATGCACTATGTCTATGGTATATTAGGGGTTTAAGTTTCATATTTTGATTTCTCAAATACCAAAGATTATATGAAATACCTGGAATGCAGACCTTAACACTTTTATACCTTTTTTTATGCCACCCTATAGTCTCAACTAATCAGGTGTGGTTAGGTATGTTGTTAATCGTGTTATTGGTTGAGTTAATCTAGATGAAAGTTATCCTCTAATATGATGAGTATGATATATGGGTCCTCAATTGAGATAAACTGAAGGAGTTTATGATTATTCTTATATTATTCATGTTATGTGATTATCTATTTTATAATTGGTTGTGATGTTCTTATCCACCAGGGTGAACGAAATGTGATGTGTTTGTCCATCTAATCAGTCTATAATTTGAGAACTGAGAATGTATGAATAGTTATATGAGATTTCCAAACACTATGACCTATGGTTACTCAATATCTTGGACAAATGGATTATATTAAAATCAATTATTATATGTGAAACAATTGGTGGACATAGGAATTGAGATACATCTGATTTAGGTAGATCATTCCAAAAACTTAGTGGTATTTATTCTATATTATAGGTTACTCTTTATTTTATTTATGAATTTAGTAAATCATATTATTTTACAATTAAAAAAATCATGTGGGATCACATGTTATGTTTATATAATTAGGTATTTATTTTTAAGAAACTTAGAGAGTTACACTAGATGATTTTTAGAGTTTATAAAAAAGAATTTTGGATAGATATTCAAAAAGTATTACATGTGTTGAAATAAAATGTGATGTTTATGATAGATTTCAAAAATGTTTTTGGAATACATTCAAAATAAATTTTGTATATGTTTTCAAATTTTATTTTATAAAATATTATATAATGTGAAATTTAAAAAATAATTTTAATCTTTAGTATAAGTTTTATATTTTAAGGGATATTCCCTAAATCTAAATATAGATATGATGTATCTTTTTTATATCTTGTGTGATTATCTGAGCATATCTTATGGTATTAATTACATTAATAAAATTCATAACAACTTCCTTGGTGAATAGTACATAGTAATGTATTACATAGGATATCAAGTCACTTCCTCTGCCAATTATATTATATAATGTGTCTATATCATAATGCAGAGTTGTATGTTGAATCGTATTATGTGATTCACATTTAATTTTATGATTGATATGTTTTTCAAACATTAAATGTTAACATTTATATATATTCAACATAATGGATATCAGTAATCATAAATTGTTCATATGATGAATCATATGGAAAAATTTTATGACGCATTTAGTTGTTAAATAAATTCATGAATCATTCGCTGTTGAAAATGTTTTAAATCGAATGGATTTACTCTTAATTTTACTAATTTTAATGTAAATTCAATGAGGATCCATGACCATACCTAAGTCCTATATAAATATTAAAAATTCTATAAAAAAATATTTCTAACCCTTTTATTAATTATCCCTATCATTTATTTATTCTATTTCTTCTTTTTCTTTGTGAGGTACTAGTATACCATTGGAGTTGAGGAGGATCCCACTCAGTTTTTGGGTGATTTAGGTTAAACCATGTATACATCATTAAGGACAGATTCCTTTGTGCATTTCTTAAGAATCATTATCTAATGTATAATTGAATATAAGATAATTTGACCATCTTCAGTGTATAGTGCACACATGTTCTACATTTTATGTTATATATGGTTTTGGATTAATAGAATAGTGATCATGGTAATAGTTTTTTAATATATTATAGGTTGAATAAGAGTGATTTGGTTATTATAAATCCATTAAAATCATCATAAAATGATCCAATGATGTTACACCTTGTAAAATGGAAATAATTTGATCCATACGAGCAAGGTTATTTGTCATAACTTGAGTTATCCACCATAATATAGAGATAATTTTTTCATCTCCAATGCCTGATTAATTGGATTTCTTAGTATGGGAATCCCTATACTAATTACGAGTCTTGACATAGTTTTGATTCCTTCCATTAGTTTCCATATCTAAATAATGATATATGTTAATTTTTTCATGACTAACACTATGAATTATGATACATAGTATATAATTATTATACATTTATTACATATTCATATTAGATATTCTATCAATTATAATAAAATTTTGATGATTTTCAAAGAATATTTCATAAATTGGTGTTCTCTAGCTATGTTATTCTAAAGCTAGTTCCTAAAGTTTCTACTAGAATTTCACTAATACAAACTATTATAATTGTGACTCTAGTAACGTAGATTCGATGGCCATTTAATTCAATGGAAATAAAATACATAGATTACAATAGCAAATTTATGAATGATTATTTGTATTAGGATAA
Source organism: Viscum album (assembly GCA_963277665.1). Lineage (NCBI taxonomy): Eukaryota > Viridiplantae > Streptophyta > Magnoliopsida > Santalales > Viscaceae > Viscum > Viscum album. The sequence continues at coordinate 1,582,752,806 of OY728164.1, forward strand.
TACATGAGTAATTGATCATTACATCACTTTGTAACTTATAGTGTATTATAAAAAACATATAATTATTAATTATTCCTCCTTTTCATATCTTTAGATCAAGCATGGTACTATTTATGGTTTCCAATAAAATGGGGAAAGAATATAAAGGAATGATTTAAGAAACTCAATAAATCATAACATATAGTGTAAACTAACATGGAATAAACCTAAAACATATAATATGGCTGGAATGAAAAGTAAAATTATGATATATAAATTAAATCTTCAGTATAAATATCCATATATGACATTATAACGGAAATAAACAATCACATGGGAAATAATGCATAATTATGAACATCATAACTATACTTCTAAGGCATCAGGAAAAGACATCATACATAAAAGGATAAGTATACACCCAATACCCAAGCATGTTTTTCCCATGAGACCTACTGATTCAATAAGGGGATATATAATCTCAATCCACATCTATTACTTAATAATTCTAATGTAAATACATAGAAATGCCATGTAATTTTTTTTATTATATTTGAATATTACGAGTCTGCAAAAATTGATGGCGCGTGATTCCGATGCCCGATGTTCCCAGAATGAATTTATGAACTTTTTTTCAGATATATTCAGTAAATGTGCAAGTGGGTTTTTGAAACTTTTGAACCGGTGCTCGGAATTGAAATCTGACGACACCTTTGAGCTCGCATTGCCGATATTCACTTAAGGATACCTTCACCTTGACCGCAATAGGTCGAGGGTGAAAGTTAGTTTTTGTAATTTTCATGGGAGAAAATAAAATAAATTAACTTTATTTTATTTTTAAAATTCAATCCTCTCAAATTGAATTTGGTAGTGGGGACCACCCGGGCCTTGAACTCCCTCTTTAATGAGGGAGGTGACTCTTGGGTTCTTTTCCCATTAATTGTGCCAACATCAAATTAATTAATCTGACAACATTAATATTATTAACCAACTTAACTGTATTAATTTTGCATTTAACCACTTGGTTGGGGGGATTTTTTGGAAAAGGAGAGCTTGGGAGAATTGTGAAGAAACAATCTCTCCAATGAAGAACACTTTCTCTAAAGAAGAACTTCGTTGAAGGATCCCTAATGAGGAACGTCTTCAATGACAATGAACTAATGTCCATCTTTACTTCACCTTCATTGAATTCATCTCGCAACACCACCAATGGGAAAATGAGGTAGGGAATTTTTTCTGAATACCCCTTACCATGTTCTTGTTAATCTGCTTGATTTAAGAACAATTATGTTTCTTGTTACCGTTCTAATGCGGAGGGTGCAATACAAACAAACATGGCCCAACCACTATGCAATTTTTGTGGTTTATAATGGTCTTGAATCAATGAAAACATTCTGAGTCGAGCGTAGGAGTTTACGGAATAAAGAACGGGCCATCAGGGTGCGCCTGGTGACCCAAGGAACATTGCTGAAAACTCGTGCCGGTGATCGGCACTAGTGGGGCTTGGGAATGGCAGCCGGCACTCTGGTCAGCCATGACGACATCAGCGGTGTGACTATGCCGCAGGAGAAGGGATGTGGCCCATCGGTCACGGCGGAGCTACGGTGGCGACCGGCGCAAGGCTAGCCGTACGAAGGGGGGGGGGGGCGCGACCGCGCCGCCGAGCGTACAAGAGCCACATCACGAGTCCACGGTGGCAAAGGAGGTAAGTTGGCTCGCTGCCGGCCACCAGTGGGGGCGCGGCGTGCGACCTCGCCGTGCGGGTGGGCAGGTCATCCGGCCAGCCGGAGAGCTGAGCGGGACCCCGGGTCCCACGTGCCAGCTACCGGCACCACGTGGCGCGGGCCAGTCGGTTACCCAACCTGAACGACCCAGCGGTTCAGGGTACCCAATGGGTGCCTCCTCCTTGGGTGGCGACTTGGGTAGACCCCACCGTGGGGCCACCCAACCGCGGGCCAGCACAGGCCAATGGGATACATCGCGCGCCGCCCATCGCAGGCCGCACCGGCGGGCTAGGCCGGACTCAGCATGCCAGGCCAGACCCAGCGGGCCAGGTCGAACCCTGGTCTGGACCCGGGTCGGCCCAAGTTGGGTCGGGCTGGGTCGGACCAGACCCAAACCAGCTTCTACCCTTTGTCAATCTTTCTTCCATAACATGAGTTACATGCCTCCATTTAACAAACTATATGTGGAGCCAGGAACCTTGGATCGAGACGGTCCTTTTGGTATACCCCATTTGAGTTTTGGATAAAGTTGGGGTACGGCCAGGTTGGATCAAACACAAATCCAATCGGGGCCTCATGACTAAATCCCAATAACTTATAGACTGGGAGTCCGATTGATGTACCATCTATTGCGTTGAGACCGCTATTACATCACGGTCCATTGGATACTTTTTCGTGGGACTTCATGGCAATTGGAGTATCGACCTTTGTCTTGAGGAGAGGACACTCTCGGAATCAATCGAGCTTAGTGCAGGAACCCTATAGCTAGATGTAAGATGAGAAAGGGATCCTATTTGGGTTTGTGCCTTAGGATCCTACATAGATCCATGCTTTGGGATCTTACGTGGGTCTGTGTTATAGTATCCTACTTGGATCCGCTCTAGGAATCCATGTAGTATTACTCTAGGATCCTACATGGGTCTGACGATTTTGGATCCTACATGGGTCTACCTCTTAACATAGTAAGATGATTCAGTCGTTACATATAATTATCATTATTTTTGTACCTAAGTTTTACCTGATGTGATATGAGTCTTTACCTATGTGGTAATCATCTATATGTCCTACCTTTTTGATGCATACCTTCGTGGTGATAACTTTGTGGTATTCATCTGTGTGGCATTACCTTTGCGGTATTTACCTTCGTGGTGATAAATTTGTGGTATTTTTCTTTGTGGTGTTACCTTTGTGGTACTTACCTTTGTGTTGTTACCTTCAGGGTATTATTTCCCTCATGGGAGAGTTGATCTTTGTCTTTTGAGTTGGCCCTTGTGTTTCCTCATGATTGAGATGGGTTTACTCGACATCTTAGGTATATGTATGGTCATATACCTAAGTAGGTTTGTCAGTTGTTTTCAAGAGTTGTGGTTTATTCTTTTTGGATTTCTTGAGACCTTCAAGGGTATCTAGGTCCCTACTAAGTATCATTATACTCACCCCTGCACGGGCTACACCCGTACTTTATTGTATTTTGTGTAGACGACGGACAACATGGATCAAGGCTGAGGGTACCAAGACTGGAGGTAGCTTGGAGGTGGACATTAGACGAGGCATACCACAGTGACGAATGTTTGAGAGTTGTACCTACCCTTCTGGTAGGATCCTTGGTGGGTGTTCATAGGAGCTCTTCCAGTTTACTTGTACTTCCCAGTTTTCTTGTACTTCCCAGCTGGGCTTGTATTCTGGCCCCTTTTTCTTTATGTACAAACGATGTTTACTATATAGTTTTACTTTGTTCTTTTATCCTGTTTTTTGCATAGTTGTGTAATGTTACAGGTTATAAAGGCAATTCCTTCCCTGTTTTAGGGAATACAACTTTTGGTGCTAGCCTCCAACCCCTGGCCTATGGAAGGCGGGCTTCGGGTAGTCACGGCACAGGCCCCGGGGGACGGGTCGTGACAAATTGGTATTAGAGGAGTCAGTTCTACTATAGAACATTGGACTCTGATCTTTTAACCGCAACACTATCAAGTGTCATGAGTGTGGTTATCAGTTTTGGGAATCCAGTGTTGGTGCAGTGGTTGATGTATCCATACACCAAGACCCTGACTTCTGATTTATGACTCAGTGCACAAAAACACTAATTGTGTGTGTGTTTTGAAAATTTTTCATTGTGATTTCTTGAGTCATCTTACCAGGTATAACTTATTTACCATGGAACACCTATTTCTTTTTAGGATGCCTCAACGTAGACAGCCAACTAGGAATCCTGGAAGAGTACGCGATGATAGCTCACCAAGCGATAAGGCCATGGTGTAGGGACCTCTTTCGGAAGAGGCACCAACGGTACCATTACCCATAGGTCCACTGATGCCACCAGCCCCAGTATCAGAGAGTTCACACCACATGAGTGTGTTGCATGAGTTCTATCACAAGAGGCCACCCAGGTTCAGTGGTGGGATGGACCCACAGGCGGATGAGTATTAGCTAGAGGTCATGGTGAGAGCCTTCCAACTGTTAGGGACACCAGCTGATCTCATGGTGATCCTTTCCGCCAGTCTTCTACAGGAAGTAGCAGGCAGATGGTGGGGCTTGATACTCCAGGTTCACAATGAGGTGACACTTCTATGGGTATACTTTGAGAATCTATTTCAGGCAGAGTTTGTCCTAGCGACCCTTCGCATAGTGTGCATATAGTAGCTTCTTCATCTGTAGCAAGGCAGCATGATTGTGTCTTAGTAATCAGTGAGGCTCACCGATCTCTCATGTTACTCCACGGATATAATGCGAGACTCATTCTTCTGGCCTAGACCATTGAGTAGGGACACAAGTTTTAGATCAGGGCATTGATTATTTCTCTCAGCATCCCGATGTAGGAGGGGGTGTTAGAGGGAGCCCTCTTAGTGGAGAGTTTTTTTTGTTGAGCAGTCACCAGCAGCGAGACCCACCATCGGGCGTCACATAGCAGAGTCTTCTACAGCTAGTAGACAATAGATGTCATAGAGTTGCAAGAGGACCAGACCTATAGGTGGATGATTGAAGGATTTCGGGTTGGTTGTGTGGGGTACTCGAGAAATAGCAAGTCATGCGAGGAGCAGGTAGTGTTACACATGTGGCAGGTAGGTTCACATGGATCGTGACTACCCGAACTTCTGTATGAATGATCAGTAGATGGTCAAAGGACCATCCAGGTAGAGACAGAGGTTTGACCAAGGAGTTCCGCAGGGAGCAAGCGGATGTGGAAGAGGAGCTGGTCGTGCAGTTGGCAGTGGATGATGATTCGAGGTGTTACCGCCACCACCACCAGGTGGTCCACCTTGACCGTAGGGAGCAGGTGGGAAATGGGTGAGCTCGGCTTCAAGCAGCTGAGGCCTATGACCATGGCACTCCAGAGGTGATACGAGGTCTGATCTGTGTCTACTCCACCTTACCTGTTGTACTTATAGACACAAGTTCCAGTCATTCTTTAATTGTCATTTCCCTCATTCGAAGCTCAGAGATTCTGGTGGAGACATTGGCTCAATCTTTTCGGTTAGAGACTCCTACGAGAAATGATTAGTTGATTACACATTGGATCCAGCATTGTGAGATTACTCTAGGAGGCGAGAGCTTTGGTTGGGATCTCCTAGTAGTGGAATCGAGTCTTAAGACGTCATCTTGGGTGTGGGCAGGTTATCTACATTCCATGCTCATATTGACAGTATTAGGTGCAATGTGTGGTGTGTCTGCATGGATGGGACTAGGTTTACCTTCACTGGTGAGAAGGGAGACTTTGCAGCATAGGATGTACTTAACCAGAGAAGAGTGCAGCCAATCACTCATCAGTTGGATAGACATACCCTCAGGGCAGTTGATGTGGAGAGTCTGAGCAATCCTATATTTGTGGACCAATACACAGATGTCTTCTCTGTTCATATTCCAGGTCTACCTCCTTGAAAAGAGGTGGACTTTTACATTGACTTGTACCCTAGGACGACACCAATATCTACACCATCATATCGGATGGCTCTTACAGAGCTTTGTGAGCTAAGGGTATAGTTGGAGGACTTGAAGGGGAAGGGGTTCATCCAGCCGAGTGTTTCTCCTTGGGTAGCCCCGATTTTGTTCGCCAAGAAGGCAGATAGAAGTTGGAGACTTTTTGTAGACTATTAGCTCCTGAACTAGGTGACAGTGAAAAACAAGTACCCACTTATGAGGATTGAAGACCTCTTTGATCAGTTGAAAGAAGCACGGTGGTTATCGAAGATAAACCTCAGGTCAGGCTATCACCAACTCAGAGTACAAGACATGGATGTGCAGAAGACAGCTTTCAGATGTCGGTATGGCCACTACGAGTTCTTGTTTATGCCATTCAGTGTGACCAATGCTATAACAGTGTTCATGGGACTCATGAACAGGATGTTTTAGCCATACCTTGATCGATTTGTAGTAGTTTCCATCGATGACATTCTGATCTACTCAGCTACTGAGGAGGAGCATGCCTATCAGATGTAAGTAGTTCTAGACACACTCTGAGAGCATCATCTTTATGGTAAGCTCTTGAAGTTTCAGTTCTGTATCCTAGAGGTTCACATTCCTGGACATGTCATCAAGGATGATAAAGTTGTGGTGAATCCAGCAAAGATTGAGATGGTACTTGCTTGGGAGCCACCCAGGAGTGTGACGGAGGTATGAAGTTTCCTAGGTTTGGTCGGATACTACCAGATATTTTTGTTATATTTCACTAGAGTTTTGGTGCCTTTATTAGTGTTGTCGAAGAACGGGAAACCCTTCATGTGGTCAGAGAGATGCCAGCAGAATTTTCAAGAGCTGAGGTAGAGGCTGACTAGTTCCCCTATCTTGAGGCTTCCAGAGGAGGGAATTGGGTATCTAGTCTACTACGATGCATCAGGGATCGGGCTCAGACGTGTCCTAATACAGGAGAAAGTAATTATCGCATATGTTTCTCTATAGCTGAGATAGCATGAGCAAAACTATTCTACCCATCACCTTGAGATAGCAACAGTGGTATTCTCTTTGAATATGTGACGACACTATCTGATGGGTGAGTATTTTATGGTCTACTCTGATCACTAGAGTCTCGGGTAACAGAATGACCTAAACCTGAGACAGAGACGTTGGCTTGAGTTCCTCCAAGACTATGACTTCGAGATAGTATATACTTCTAGTAAGGGTAACGTTGTACCATATGCACTTAGCTGGAGATCTGGTATACAGCTGCTAGGTGAGGTGATGGAGCAGCTGGTTGCTTTGCAGATATCCTTTGTGGATCGAGATGGAGTAGCTTTTCTTCAATCTCTTACAGGCACTCCCCCACTCCTTCTGTGAGTCAGGGAGGCATAGTGTGGGGAAAATGACTACAAGGATCAACATGATTAGATATACATAGGACAGGAACCTGATGGATTTTATGAAGGTGGGGAGCACGTCATTCTTTTCAGAGGATGTACCATGGTACAAGTGTCTCTTTGGGAGGAAGTGTTGAGGGAGTTCCACACATCCCCTCTAGCGGTACATCCAAGAGTGGAGAACATGTACCAGGACCTCTGATGATAGCACTGGTGGCCGGGAATGAAGAAATTGGTAGAAGAGTTTGTCTCTCGGTGCCTCACTAGTCAGTAAGTGAAGGCAGAGCATCAAGTACCAGCAGACATAGTTTTGCCTTTAGAGGTCCTAGAGTGAAAGTGGTATGGGATATAAATGAACTTAGTGATAGAGCTTCTACATACATCCAATGTTCATGATTCTATCTGGGTGATCGTCGACCGACTCACCAAGTCATCCCACTTCCTACCAATCAGAGAGCAGGGTTCAGTAGAGAGCTTCGGACGCCTCTATGTTCAAGAGATTGTGTGGTTACATGGAGTACCCTCGATGATTTTCTACGATCGTGATGCACGTTTCACATCCCAAGTTTGGAAGTGGTTGCAAGAGGCTTTTGGGATGCAGCTTCATCTGAGCACTGCCTTCCATCCTCAGACATATGGCTAGACTGAGTGGAATATTCAAACCCTCGAGGACATGTAGTGTGATTGCGTCCTTGACTTCAATCGCAGCTAGGAAGATCACTTTCCCTTGGGGGAGTTTTCATAAAACAATAGCTATCACTCCACCATTAGGATGGCACCTTTTGGGGCTATGTATGACTGTCCTTGAAGATTTTCTTTGTGCTGGATTGACCCAGGGGAGTCAACAATCATGGGACCAGATATGGTATACACTACCATGGAAAAGGTGTAGATTATCTAGGAGTGGATAAATACTATATAGAGTAGGCAGAAATCTTATGCCGACAGAAGAAGGAGACCTCTGGAGTTTGAGGATGGTGACCATGTATTTCTACGGGTCTCACCCCGATAAGGTTTGTGGACATTTGGCCAAGGTGGCAAGTTATTTTTGAGGTTCATCAGACCCTTTTAGGTCCTTAGTAGAGTTGGCGAGGTGGCTTACCACCTAGAACTTCCCCTTTAGTTGCACCGGGTGCATGATGTTTTTCATGTATCCCAACTAAGTAGATACATACATGATCCTTCGTACATAATTTACTAGGGAGAGCTAGACATTGACAATGGGGTGAATTTTTCAGAGGGTCCTGTAGAGATTGAGGATCGATAATAGAGAGTCCTTCATGGGTGATTGATACCTTTGGTGCGTGTGCCTTGGAAGCATGGGAACCTCCAGGGGAGCACATGGGAGCGGGAGGCATAGATTCGTGCTCAGTACCCCCCACTTTTTTTTATAGTTTTTGTGATGTGGATTTTGGGGACACAAATCCCAGAGGTGTAGAGAATGTAAAGACCTAGAAATTCCAGGTAATTTTTTTTATTTTATGGGAATATTACGAGTCCGTAAAAATTGACGGTACGTGATTCTGAGGCCCGATGTTCCTGGAATAAATTTTTGAACATTTTTTCAGGTACGTTCAATAAATGTGTGAGTGGGTTTTTGTTACTTTTGAACTGGTGATCGGAATTGAAATATGAGGACACCGTTGAGCTCGTAACACAGGTATTCACTTAAGGAGACCTTCACCTTGACCGCAGTAGGTCAAGGGTGAAAGTTAGTTTTTTTTCTTTTAGTTAAAGAAAATAAAATAAATTAACTTTATTTTATTTTTGAAATTCAATCCTCTCAAATTTAATTTGGTGGTGGGGACCACCCGAGCCTTGACCTCCCTCATTAATGAGGTAGGTGACTCTTTGGTTTTTTTAGCAATAATTTTGCCAACATCAAATTAATTAATGTGCCAACATTAATTTTATTAATTAACATAACTTTATTAAATTGTAATTTCACCTCTTGGTTGGGGGATTTGTTGGAAAAGGAGAGCTTGGGATAATTGTGAAGAAACAATCTCTCTAATGAAGAACTCCTTTAAAGGATCCCCCATGAGGAACGTCTTCAACGACGATGAACCAATTTCCTTCTTTTCCTAACCTTCACCGACTTCATATTGCGACACCTTCAACGAGCAATCGAGGTAGGAAATTTTGTTTTGAATACCCCATACCATGTTCTTTTCAATCTTCTTGATTTAAGAACAATTATGTCGCTTGATACCATTCTAATGTGGAGGGTGTAGGACAAACAAACATGGCCCGACCTCTCCACAACCTTTGTGGTTTATGATGGCCTTGAATAGATGGAGAAATTCCAAGTCGAGTGTGGGAGTTTCTAGAATGAAGAACGGGCCAACGGGGCATGCCCGGTGACCCGAGGAACATCATCAGAAACTCATGCCGACCACCGACACTAGTGGGGCTCTGGAATGGCGGTCAGAACTCCAGCCAGCCACAACGATGTCGGTGGCACGACCACACCACTTGAGAAGGGTTGTGGCCCATCGATTGTGGCAGAGCTAGGGCGACAGCCGGTGCACGGCCGGCTGTGCGAAGGGGGCGGCGACCCGCGACCGCACCTTCAGGCGTGCAGGAGCTGCGACATGAGGTCGTGGCGGCGAAGTAGGCTGACTAACTTGTTGTCGGCCACTGGTGGGGGCGCAGCGTGCGACCGCACAGTGCGGGTGGGATGGTCGTCCGGGCAGCCAGTGAGCCAAGCGGGACCCTGGGTGTCACGTGCCAGCTGTCGGTGCCCCATTGCGCTAGACAGTCAGCTACCAAACGTGAACATCCCAGCCGTTCGGGGTCCCCAAGGGGCACCTCCCCCTTGGGTGGCAGCTAGGGCAGACCCCACCGCTGTGTCACCCGACCACGTGCCAGTGCAGGCCAGCGGGCCACCCTCTGTGACCTGCCCCACGCAGTCCGCCCTGTGGGATGCCTAGCCCGGGTCACCCATCGCGGTTCGGGCCGTGCCGGTGGGCCGGGCTAGACCCAGCGAGCTGAGTCAGACCCAGGGCCGAACCCGGATCGGACTGGACCTGGACTAGCTTCAACCCTTTTCCACTCTTTCGGTCATAACTTGACCTACAGGCGTTCGTTTGGTGAACCATCTGCGGCGCTGGGAACCTTGGACTGAGATGGTCCTTTTTTTATACCTCATTTGAGTTTTCGATAAAGTTAGGGTACATCTTGGTTGGATCAAACATGAATCCAACCGAGCCCTCGGGACTAAAAGGCCAATAACTTACAGACCGGGCATCCGTTTGACGCATTGTCTGTTGCATTGAGACCCCTATTACATGGCAGTCCTTTGGATACTTATTATAGGGAAATTTTGGTAGTTGGAGTATCGACCTGTGTCCTAAGGAGAAGACCCTCCCAGAATCAAGCGAGCTTAGTGTGGGAACCTTGTTACTAGCTGTAAGATGAGAAACGGACATTATGTGGGTCTGTTCCCTAAGACCCTATGTGGGTCTATGCTTTGGGATGCTACATGGGTCTATGTTCCAGTATCCCACTTGGATCTTCTCTAGGAATCCATATGGTATTACTCTAGGATCCTACGTGGGTCTTCTGTACTATGATCATACGTGGGTCTAATGATTTAGGATCCTACGTGGGTCTGCCTCTTAATAGAGTAAGATGATTCAGTAGTTATTTCTAATCATCCTTACTTCTATACTTAAGTTATACATGATGTGAGCTGAGTCTTTACCTATGTGGTAATCATCTTTGTTGTGTACCTTTATGACTCATTCCTTCATGGTGATACCTTTGTGGTATTCTTCAGTGTGGTGTTACCTTTGTGGTACTTACCTTCGTGGTGATACCATTACGGTATTCTTCTATGCGGTGTTGCCTTTGTGGTACTTACCTTCGTGGTGTTACCTTCTTGGTATTATTTCCTTCGTGGGATAGTTTAGCTTGGGCTTTGGAGTTGGGCCTTGTGTTTCCTCATGATTGAGATGGGTTTACTAGAAATGTTAGGTATATGTGTGCGTATATACCTAAATAGGGTAATCAGTTGTTTTCAATCTTTTTGGTTTATCTTTTTTGGATTTTGTGGGACCATCGAGGGTCTCGGAGTCCCTACTGAGTATCATTAGACTCACCCCAGCACGGGCTATGCCCACACCTTGTTGTGTTTGGTCTAGACGATGAACAACATTGATCGAGGTTGAGGGAACCAGGATTGGAGGTAGTTCGGAGGTGGACATTAGATGAGGCATATCGTACTGACGAATGTTCGAGAGATGTACATACCCTTCAGGTAGGATCCTTGGAAGGTGTTCACAGGATCTGTTCTAGTTTACTTATACTCCCCAGTTTTCTTGTACTTTCTAGTTAGGCTGGTATTCTAGCCCCTTTTTATTTTTATAAACACCATATTTACTATAAAGTTTTACTTTGGGATTATATCCTATTTTTTGCTTAGTTGTGTAAATTTACAGGTTATAAAGTCAATACCTTCCCAATTTTAGGGAATACGCCTTTTGGTGCTAGTCGCCAACCCCTGACCTATGGAATGCGGGATTGGGGTAGTCACGGCACGAGCCCCGGAGGATGGGTCGTGACATCTAATGCATTCATCATATAAAAATAGATAAATAATATAGTCAGTAATTTTCCCTAGGAAAAATCTAACCTAAACATGGGTAATTAATCAATAATGGGTGTGAGTATACATATTGTCAATAATTCTCTATTCTAACAAATGGTATATCATTCTAGGTAAACACTATTCAAATTTTATTATGAAATATAGGGTATTAACACTATATAAATTAAAGGTAATATAGTCAAATAAATGTTATAAACAATATAGATATATTTTAAAAGATAAATAATACCTCCATGAGAATGGAACATGTATGTCGAGGAAAATAATAATGTTTCGCACCACTGGGTTTCGGGGTGGTGGATCCTCGGTTGCGACGACGACTTTGTGGACTCGGCCATCTCAATCATTCGCACCGCTGCTTGTCACACCTCACCCAACTCCTTTTTCACTGGATAGGGTTTCCAAAGGCGGCAGAGTGCTGGTTCATGGCTAAGGTCTAGCTTTTGTGGCTTGAGAGTGTCACCTCATTTTCCTTGTGTCTGTTTTATGGTTCGTCGTAATCTTCACGTGCGACTGGGATGGCGGTGATGGGCTTTGGCTTTCAGTAGGTATACGGAGTTCTGGTGATGTCTTTCATTTTTTTTTTCTGGATTTCGTATTTCGTTTTTTTTTTGCGGCTTGATTAGTGTGCTGAATTTGATTCGTGATATGGTTGAGGTTTTAGTGCTGGTTGGATGTATGATCTTCAATATTTTCTTCGCTTCTGTTTCTGGTTGTTTTGGCTACTGATTTGGACCAACAAGTGGCATATTGATACTGGGTTTTGGTCTTTGTGCACTTTTGTTTATAGATTTCATTCTTCTGGGTTGAGCTACTGGCATTCAAGTGGTTGGATATACTATTTGTGTTGATCAGTGAAGGTGGTGTTTTGTGTAAATTGGCTGAAGTATGTGAAGTGATATTGTTTCCATGGATATGATGTTCTGGTGCTGTTTGCATTGTGAGGGGATCTAAGAAAATAATATTTTCTGAATTTTGCATGCTTCTCCTAGAATTTCTCCTAGGATTTGATCGAGACGATGATTAGAGTTGGTCCTTTCATCGTGTTGGACCTTTCAGATTTGGTAGTTTTAGAGGGTATGGCTCTGCCATCGGTTCCAGGCCCATGCACCTCTGTACCAGACAACATGCTGAACTATCACGCACTGGTAAAGGTTCAATACTAATGATGATGTTGGGGAGGGTTATTTCTTAGTAGCTTTGTTTTGGGCTTTGAAATTCATTTAATGTTGATTTTTGTATGTCCTTGAAGTCATGTAAGGTTTCCCCCTTTGTCCTTAAAAGGGGGCTTATCCAAAATTAATAAAAATTGAATCCATCGGGTGTTTCAGTCAGTAAATGTTATAGACAGAAAAATAACAACAAAGATAATGTGTGGTAGAGAACCCGTATAAACAACGTAAGGTATGAAATAAAAATCTATAATAGTAGTAAGAACAAAAATAATACCTCTAAAATAAATGGAAAGTGGTAATTTTTTCATTCAATAATTTATAGTTGAGTCTTATAATAGAATATACCAGATAAAGAAACATTCCATGAAATCATTGATAACTTTGAATAGAACCCTTATAAATAATGTATGATAAGAAATTTTTATATATAAGAGAGGTTAGGAGATAAATAATACCTAAAAAATAAAAACCATCAATTTATACCTTTAATAATCTATATGTAAGGCATATGAGATTATAAATATCATATATATGTGATAAAAGGAAATAATTGAGATTTTTAAGGATATTTATTACCCTAAGTCCCCACTCACTTCATATGCCCCCTAATATTCTAAATTATAAATCTATTGGCCACAGTAGCCAAGATACGGTAATTACATTTCTAAATTCAAATAAGATACATGTTATAACATCCTAAAAGAATAAATTTTTTATTAGTATTCATAAAATAGATACAAACATTTATTTTAATTAAATTTGAAAACATGAAATACAACATAGTGATAATAAAAAATCTACATCCATGAACTCACTCAAAGATTCCTTTTTCACATCCTGGGTAAAGAAAACAAAATAAGTTTGAGATCAATTTTTCATTAATAGTTACATAAATTTGAATATATCATAAATAAATGAAACATAATCAATAAGTTATAAATAATATAACAAGGAAAATATCTCAATACACATTGCATTTAATCAATAAAATGACAATGAAATACATATAGAGAAAATATAATTGTAAAAATAACATTTATAATAATAAATGGATTCTTAATAAAGTAAATTCTTAATTATTGGATATCATGATATTGGTAATCATGATACCACTACTCTATATACCTTTCACAATACATTTTAAAATTATGGATACCCCCCATTTAATGTTATCTTGCTTGTTCTTATCATGAGACTATTAATGCATCAAGGGGATATATAATTCTTGGTCCTACCCATAACATAATGTCTAAATCATTACTTATATATTGAATAATTGATTTTATTCAAGAATAAAATTTCATATCATCCAATATCCATATTTAGTAAATAATATGGATTTGTCGATATTTCCCCAGATAATCAGACAAATTTAAAAGTAAACACCATATGCACAAATGATATATGATTTAGATAATAATAATATCTAATATAAAAAATATGGATATTTAATATAATTAATGGATCTGATGAAGGTTAAAGGATTATATGCCTTCGATTAGAGTAAAATAAATCCCAAAAGAAAGTGAGATTGTAAAATAGATTCTTACCACTTTGGTAAGTTTTAAATTGTATCCAATTGAAATAATAAACATGAATTGAAACATTAAACATAATGAATAAATATGTATTCATGTTAAATGCATCATAGGGTATGTATATAAACCACGTAAAAGTAAATATTTGTAAATTAAAAAAATAATCTCAATGAAATGGAAATTGAGATGAAATCCCTTAAATTATCACAATGTTGAAGTTAGAATTAATAAATGCATTGATTATGTGTATCAAATGTAAATGAAAATAAAAATAATTATCAAATGTAAATCTAAATAAGGATGTGAAATATAACTTTAGATAATTAAAATTCATTACACACATAATCTTAGAATACCAAAAACAATGAAGAAGTAATATAACCTCGTAAAAAGAAATTCAGTTATGAAATTACTTACAACTTCGAAAAATTCAATTAAAATACACATGGATGAAATAATTCAGATTGAATCTTAAATTACCATGAAATATGAAGTATTCATTATATTACATGTAAAATTGGCAGTACATATTCCATATAAAATAAATTATGTTCATAACAATACAATATGACACAATGAAAAGAAATCAAGATAGAATCTATTATAATGATCATAATGGTGAAGTGAGAATTAATAAATGGATTGATTATGTGTGTCAAATTTAAATACTCATAAAAATGTGGAAATATAATATAATATAATCAAAATTCATTACACCCATAGTCTTATAATACTAAAGATAATGAATATGTAATAAAACCCAATGAAAAGAAATTGTGTTATGAAATTCATTAATACTCAGTAACCTTCAAGTCATATAAAATATGATGAAATAATTAAAATTGAATCATAAATAACCATGAAATATTAAGGATTCATGATATTAAATTTAAAAGTGGTGGTACATGCACCATATAAAATAAATTAGGTTCATAACATTACAATATGCCTCAATGAAAAGAAATTGAGACAAGATCCCTTAAATCACACTTCCCTTTAATTAAAATTTATTTGGACTATTATATAATGGTTTTAATAAAACCTTATTCATGTTTATAATATCATATATTATCCTATTATAAAATTTTATAACCTTTCTGTTAATAATATTTCATTATTTTCATTGTTTTGGGTTTTAATTGCCTTGTTTTGTCATGCTGGTTTTATAATGAACATTTTGGTTCTTATACATAGGATATATATCCATCATATAAAGAATTATATTAATTTATAAAATATAATATTTACTTGTTATATACATTTTTTGAACCATTATTGAATGTTTTACTGGGAAAATTAATCACAATTCTTTGTGGAGCTGGTAGGTCATATGTACGCACGAGCGATGGTATCATTCCTTTAACATGAGAAAGGGTAAGAAAGTGGGTGATATATTAATTTTAAATAGTAAATATCATATGATATATATCAAATATATTCATTATATTTATCCTTATTACCTTACACGTACAATGTAAGTGAAAAACAAAACACATAACGTCATGAGGCAGTAATCTGTCATACACATTAGTGGCGTTATTGTCTTTTAAAAGGAATGGAAATTAAGAAAATATAAATGATATTATAATTATATAATTATTATCATATCATAAATATTATATATTTACATTAAATTCTTCATTATATATTATTGTGACAATTGTTTTTGGAAAATGAGTTACATCGGTTTTCAAGGTTGTAGTACATCGTACACCTGTTCAACGTTTTCATTTCTCATTTGATGGAATATAAGATTGACAAATATTATGAAATCAAGGAAATAACATCTATGTTTATTATATTTATTGGTGTTATTATATTTTAATTGTTAATAAATAATTTAAGGTGGTAAAAATGAAATAAAAAATAAAGAGCTTTGCTAAGATGATTACCTTCTCTTAGAGTAACCTCCATTGGATCTCTTCTTAAGGACCCCAACGTTGGTATTTTTGGATGGTTAGTAAATATATAATTTGTATAAGGTTTTTTTTTTAGGTATTTAAATAGGTTTTTGTTGAGCCAAATGTATTTATAGTAGTGAATGAGGGAGGGGAGGCAGTTCTCTTATAATTATGGAGGAGTGACATTCTTTTAAATACCAAAAACTATTAAATAATGGGAAGTCACTCTCACATAAAGTTCCTCCATAATTGATAATTAAATTATTGGAGAGATTATATGGTCAATAAAAACATCCAACACAAAATAAAACACATGTTTTAATCATGTAATTCCTTAACTTCTTTGTTTCCTTTAACCATTTTATTTTTCACTATTTTAACGAGTCTTTTTACCAAGGTAATTTATCATTTTAAGAATAAATAAATATGTATAATTAGTTAAATTATACCCAATTTTCCTAAATATTAAATCCAATTTTTAAATTTAAAATACTATGTGTTTGGAAAATTAATTTTCATACAAGAGCATGTAACATGCAAAACTTTATTTTACCCTTTACAATGGTAACAATGTTTTTATTATTTACGTGTCAATGTAATTATTATAAAAGGAAAATTGTTCCATTAATGGAATGTGGTTGATATTTTTTAACTTATACTAATATCTTGGTCGAGGATATTTTTGTTAGGAATTTTAAATCACTTCATAAAATATTATTTAAAATAAAATAACATCATTGTCAATTTTGAAACTATTCATTTAATTATACTTTAAAAACATCAATAAAATGGTAGAATTAGAATATATTCATTTAAAACCTATATACAATGTTATATGTATCTTAATAATTTATGGAATATAACAATTCATTAAATGTATATTTCTAATTATATTTTTTGTATCATTTATGTTATTTGTGAATTAAATAAATAATTATGGGTGGTGTTAAGAATTAAATGTAATTATATGGTTTATAAAAAATAAAAATAAATTAACCTCATAAAATTAATCTCATTATTCTAAAAATTAATCTCAATATTCACTCACATATTACATTTCCCCAATGTGAACACATAATTGAAATTTTAAAGAAAGAGGGTCAAATTTTTCTTTTTATTTACTTAAATTATTATATTGGTCAATTTAGTGGAAACTTTTCCAAAATGAACATAAAAATAGATCCTAAGGTAATAAGATTATAAATATGGCCATAAAATATAATTTAGGCTAGTATTTCATTCATTTTAACCCTGTTTTTTAGGTTAACATCACGATAAACTCGTTTTAACCTTAACTGTGGTAATTAACTTTTACTGTTTTTACTATTCATTAAGACCAAAAAATTATGTTTTTATTATTTTATAATATTAATTATTATGATTATAAATAATTAATCCATTTTCCAAATTCCATTCAATAATGTGTAAAAAAATAATTTAAAGTTAAACCCACATATGAGATAAAAAATTGTTTTTCCAAAGAGAAAATTCTCATAAGTATATATATTTTTTATATAATAAATAGAGATGAATTTGAATTCAATGACCTAAATTGTATTTATAATTATATAATTGAAAAAAAATTACTTTTAAAATAATTTTATATCAAAATATAACTTTTAAAAGATTTAAATGAAAAGACAGTTTTCAATAAGGACCAGTATTCTTCAATATTCATTAAAAATTTATTCTTTATAGAAGATTCTTAAAAATTATCTATAAGATAATTTTGAAATTATGATTTCAAAATTTTATTTTATATTTGTGGTAAAAAAATTAAATTATGTGTGCAAAGTTCAAAGAAACGGTCTTTCATAAAAAATTCAGTTTTTTCAGAAAATATTTATATTTATTTCAAATGATTCTTATTTTATTTATATAAAGTATATATCCAATGAATTGATTTTATAAATTTTTAATCCATTTAACATTAATTATTTATTTATGACTATTAATACCCTTAAATTTAACAGCAAAGTTTAAATGATATACTATATTATGGTTCTCTTAAACTTAGGGTTATGTGCACCACAAGCTATTAAAGAAATTAAATTTAAAGAAATATATTTTATGATTCAATTAATAAAATTGTTTCATGTAACATATTCTATCTAAAAAAATGTTATTATTTTCTAATTTTAGGGTGTTATATTCTCTCCACCTTCAATAATTTACATCCTCACAATTTGAACTTGTTCTCGGAAGTCAATCGTTTGAAATTTGAAAATACATTTGTTGAAAACCCACATCATAAAAATGGGTTACTAAAACATCCTCTTAAAATATGGAAATGGTATTATGAAGTCCATATGAAATAACAAAAAACCAGGTTTTTATGTATTAGAACATTGGTGTGAATGGAATATAATTATTTTTAGGAATCTACATTTATGAGATAATGTTATACCCTTTTGTGAGAGAAGAGACCATAGATTTATAAAAAAAATAACACTTTTATTTAAAAATACTTTTATAAATGTTGAGGGTATCATTTTCCATCTATAATAGTAAGAAAAGGAAATATATTTACTTGAAAAATATAATTTTCTCCTTTAATCTATTTTCTTCACCATCTTAACTTTTACTCCAAACAATGATTATTCAAGATGGATTTTTATACTTGAACCAATAAAATTAAATTCTAATAGATAACATGATTTAACCAAATTATATAATATTAACTTACATAACATTAATTATCATACTTACCCTAAATTTTATGAATACCTTTAAACTTCTGTCCAAAAAATGTTAAGCAATTATTTCTTTAATTTCTTTTTACTAAAACTCATATTAATCATAATGGTTATTTTTTACAAAATATTATCCAAAATACACTTAATCATCTTTATGTTCCATAATTTTAAACATCAAAATGAGTATTTATTCTTTTAAATTTTTTATTAACTTTAGACATATCATCCCAAGACACTTTGGGTTTATCCTAATCACTATGTATTATCATAGGTTTCCATAGGTTATATTCTTTAATTTATTATAATGGTTTATAGATAAAATTTGAATTAATAAAATAATATCCCTCTAGAGTGTCAAACAAAGTGTGAAGTAAGACATATTTTAATGTACCATGTGAGTATAGATTCAAATCCCAATGTTCCCTTTTTATAGTAATTAACTATAGGAAAAAAGTTCCAGAATCACATCTACTTGTTATATCTTGACAGTTATGTATTACTAGGAAAACCACATCATAACTAACTTACCAAAACTTTTGAATTTTTTTATATATTTATCCTTAGTTCCTATCATGGGTTATGTTACCCCAATATATATAATTCTTATTCCCAAACTTTCTCTCATACCAACTATAAAGACCCTAACCCCAATAGCCTGGAGTTGATGGATACTTTACTACATTGGCATATGATATAAGTGATCACATCTCAATGTACCGAGTAATTTAGTATTATTTGTAAACTATATATGTACTTAAATTTATATTACATTTGAAAACATTAAATACAATATAGTGATAGTAAAAAGTATTCATCCTAATACTCATTAAAATATTCCTTCTTTACATACTATGGAAAGGAATAAAAATAATGGTGAGATTAGATACTAAGTAAGATTTTCATAAAGAAGATGCGATTAGTAGTAAAATAATAATAATAAATATGGAAAAAAAGAATATGAAATGAAAATTATTTGAACACACATGACATTTAATCAATAAACTACGAATGAAATACATCTAGATATAATATCATTATAATAATATTAGGGATAATAATAATTGAATTATTATTTAAGTAAATTATTAATTATTAGATGTCATGATCTTATGAATCATGATACCTCAATTTTCAATCACTGTCAAAATATAGTTTAAAACTATGGGTAAAAATTCATATAATTCTAGATTATGTATTTACCATATGAAACTACTAAGGCATTGAGGGGATATATAATTCTAGGAACCACACATCACTTCATGACCAAAGCATTTCTCATCTACCAAATAATTTATTTAATTTAAGAATAATTTTAATTGTCTTCAAATATCCGTATTGAGTAAAGAATATAGATTTACCAATATTTTCCTTGTTAATCAAACAACATTCAAAGTAAAAAATGTATGTAAAAATGGTATATGGTATGGGAAATAATTATATCAAAGATAAAAAGAATATGGATATTTGAGAGAATTAATAGATCTTATGAAGTATAAATGATAATATTACTTCAAAAATAGTAAAATAAATCCCAAAAGAAAGTGAGATTGTAAAATATATTCTTACCGCTTTTTAACTTTTAAATTTTAAGACATTGAAATAATAAACTTGAATTAAAACATCAAACATAATTAATAAATAGTTATTTATGTTAAATAAATCAAATGGGTAATATATACACCGTATAAAAGTTAATAGGATCCTATTAACTAATATATCTCAATGAAATGGAAATTGTGATAAAATACCTTACAATTATCATAACATTGAAGTGAGAATTAATGAATGGATTTATTATGTGTATCAAATTAAAATACACATAAAATGAGTTTTAATACAACATAATATAATCAAAATATATTAGATGTATAATCTTATAATATCAAATACAATGAATTGGTAATATAACCCAATGAAAATAAATTAATTTATAAAATTCCATACAACTTGGTAACATTCAATTAAATTTCAATTTTAGGTAATAATTCAAATTGAAATTTAAATTACCAAGAAATATGAAGGATTAATGATATTACATGTAAAAGGGGTAGTACATACACCGTAGAAAAGAAATTAGGAGTATAACATTACAATATGCCTCAATGGAAATAAATTGATATGAAATCCATTAAAATGATCATAACATTGATTTCATAATTAATAAATGGAATTTTTTGAGCCTAGGTTGAATTTTTTGTTAATAAGTCATTTTGTTTTTATGCATGAATTAGTGATTCCTAGAAACTTTTTATGGATTAATTTAATGGAATTAGATTTTATGCTTGAGAAATTCTATATTGTGTAAATCTAGTGAATGTTGAAGTGATCTTAAGTCCAAGAATTGTGTTATTGTTGACACTTTGTGTATCTAAAAATAAAGAATAATTATTCCATTAAATATCTTTTATTTCATGAGGATTTTGAATTGATGGTGTCCGTGAAAAAATAGAAGACCATGCAAGAATATGTTTATCTTATATGCATGAAGAAATTACTATTGAGGAATGCGTGGAATTACATATTATACATAGATTATTTCTGTAGAGACCTAGTTTTTTTTCTTATAAGACTTTGAAATATTTCTATACATATCCAAATCTAGGTGTTGAGATAGCGTGTGATTCCAAGTCCTGGTGTTCCCAAAATTAATATTATAAACATATTAAATATATTTTATATTGTATACACATGGTTAATTTAATAAAATGAGATAACTCCTAAACGATTGATTGAATCAGAAATCTGAGACCATGGTTGGGTTCAGAAGATGGTGTTTACCCTATGTGTGACATAAAGTGAGTTGGTGCAAGATGTTAGAACCCTTATCTTGTTGGTGGTGCATTTAAGTGGATTAATTAATTAATTAATTAAATTCATTTAACCTAAACAAAAATCCTTATAAGTTCATCCTTATGGAATTTTGGCCAGGGATAGCCTCAAAATTTCTATAATCTTCAGTGATCTCACCCTTCCTCATCCCTTTTGTGAATCGAGATGAATGATGACAAAATGTCAGATCAGGTCGAATCAGGACGCAACGAAAGCATAAGCTCCTCCCAATCATTTTTGAGTGCATTCTTCATCATAGATCGATCAAAAATAGAGGTAGGACTCATCTTTTGGTTTTTTTATGACTTTGGATTAAATGTTTTAATATATTGAAAATATTTCTTCGATCTTTACCCCCTATAACATTTTCATGTGCCTGCATACTAGAATTGATTTATTTCATATGTTTATCTAACCCTAGATCATGTTCCAGATTGTTGTCTAGGAACACTTAGACACCAATCATTCAAAAAAATGGCACCTTTCACTCTAATATAATTCACATTCTTTTATGTTTAGATCTTTATGGTCTAGATTGACATTTTTGGGTGACACTAAGCTCGATCAGGCCCCCATATTCATGGTGGTTCAACGAAATGACGAGTATTTGGAAAGAGAAGCATAGATCTAGAATCGTTTTGGAAAATCGATGTCCAATTTGATGATTTGATGTCAGATCATCGAGCATTGAAGATTTTGGTGTGTGCAGAATGTGAGACAAATCCTTCATCGATGATCGGTGTCAATTTGCAGTGAGAAATGATGGGTAAGTGAAATCCATATCCAAACCCAAATATATTAGAAGTAATCGAGTTGAAATCTATGATAGAGTGGCCTTATTTGAATTGAGAAGACTGGATCTGCATACCTTTAGTTTTTATGGAAAACCCAACAATAGTCCATGTTCTAGGATGAACACATGGTGTATAGCCTCCCTCATCAGTAGTGCTAGGGTTTTATAAATTTTAAGGATGACATGATGTGTATTACTCCCCTAGACTCCTTATATTCTCTCTGTTGGACAATCTGTGTGGAAACCCACACGGGTGGGTGTCCGTGTAAAAGAAAAAAGATAAGGGTTAACCATAAGGGCATCATTCTATGTGGCCCAACACATCATGTACCAAAATACATGGAAACAGGGTCCAAGTGCATATACACAACTAGTATAACTTATCATGATCCCCTGATAGGTTGTACATTTTTTGTAGTCCACCCACACAGTGTGTACCACTACATTGATGGGTGTCGTGTACTAGATAGAGACATGACAAGGTTGTAAAGTTGGACCACACACCATGTTAACCCCCCTCACATGCCATTATATACTTGATATCCTTTGATGAATATTATAATGCTTGTATCTTCTTCATTTGAACTTAGATTTTGGCCTAAGAGTAGCCTATCCTGAGTGTTTATCCACATAGAAGGCAATGACGCCCGTGGTTGTGGATTTCAAGATATGAGGTGAAATTTTTTGGGCTTAGAACACACTAAGGTAACACCCAATGATGGTAGTGATTAGGTGTGACCACCAGAGATCTTCCCAGGAGTAACCCTCCAGCAAGTCTAGGTAGTGGAGGTTCCTGATGAATCCTTCCGAGTTACCCTCTAGTAGGGCTAGTTAGTGGAGTTCCTTGACATTTAGAGTGTTTCACTCAAGCAGGGTTGGGAAGTAGAGTTCCCCAATGGATTTGTATAGGCTTTACCCTCTATAAAAGCTAGGTAGTGGAGTTATCCAACTACTTCATTTAGGAGTTACTCTTCAGTGGGGCTGGGTAGTGTAGTTCCCTGATGACGTTCCTGAGTGTTACCCTATAGCGGGGATGGGTACTAGAGTTCCTCAGTGACTATCAGAATATGACCACAAATTCATACCAGGGTATGGGATCCTTATCTAGAGATTGTGGCCCCTCAACTATGTAGAACAACTAAGATATGTAGTTTAACGTAACCTTTTACTCTTGAGGAAGAGGAATGCTTTTCCCACCAAGATGTGTTCTTGTGAAGTGACCTAAAACCGTGCAGGTGAGTTAGTGCAACCAAAAGTGGATAGTATTAAGGTGCGGTGATTGATTTCCTTATATTAGTTTATTCAGGGCAGATGTGTGGGATTCTAGGCTTCATTGATGGACTTCTAAAACTGTTTTCTACTCTTCTTCTTTAATTTAGTTGTGAAATGGAGATCCCCTTACTCTATCATTTGTTATTATTTTACTTAGTATATATATATATATATATTATTTCTTCATGATTCACACCATGGATTTTTTCAATCTCCTTCTAGGGGAGGTGATGATGCATAAGGTATTCCACATGCTTTTCATTTTTATCTTCTCATGGTTGGATGAGTCTACTCTCCAATTATAGGTGGTGAAGGCTTGATAGTTAGTTCATCTACTCACCATGTTTAGTCCCTTATACCTAGATGAGATTTATTTCACTCTTTTTCTAGTTTAACTATACTCATTCCATGTAACTTGTTCTATCTGTTGGATTCCTCTTTAGTTTTACCTCTTAATGATCATTTTCACCATTTTGAGACATTCAACTCGTTATGAATATACTCACCCCCACATGGAATTTTTCCATACAAGTCATGTATTTTACAGAAAATGGATAGGATGACCATGAATTTAGAGGAGCTTAGAGATACTGGGTTCTTGGACCGTGTACAATGGTCGTAGCTCGGGATATAGGATCTAGGATCTCTCAGTTATTTACTTTTTTCCAGTTTTTTAGGTTGTGGCATATTTTTGGTTGGGTGTGTATTTTACCCTTTTACTTTTCTGTATACACTACCATAATTTTGTATTATCTATATTTTTATTTATGGTTTCCTAACTTTATAGTAGTGTTTCGCCTTTCATTATTCCCTTCTGTACTTTTTCATTGAGACGGTCGTGTGCGTGTGTATAGGTTCTTAAGAAAAGGCATCCCCAAGTTAGTTATTACTTCGGCACTAGTCACCACCCCTGGCCTATAGAGTCCGGATTGGGGTATTTGTGGCTCGACCCCTATATTTGTTTGGATTGTGATAGATTGGTGTCAGATTAATTTCATTCCATGGAATTTTTTTTAGACGTTACCCTTTAATAGGATTTTTTGGGGTTTAGGGAAACTATTTAAAAGTGTCTCAAGTGCAGCTCTTAGACTAGGGAGTCTAATGATTGTATAATTTGTCGATGTATCCATTCATCGGGACCTTGACTACCTTCTTTTCAACTCATCACGTCAAAACATTTGTTGTGGGGATCATTGATACATACATCATATAGGATTGAGTTTTTTACTATCCTTATTGAGTCAGATCCCCATTAAGGTTGATATATATATATATACTCATTTAACCAAGGTACTCCTTGATAACTTTCAAGATGCCTCCATGATGAAATTCATCCAGGATACCAGATCGTGTTCATGATGATGAGCTTATGAGTGATGATTCCTCGGTTCAAGGTCCATCCTATGACCCCTTCCACCATGGGGTTGGTTGAAAAACCTAAATTTTTTGAGAATCATATCATCCCAATAGAGCAGGCTAAGGATGTGCATAATCTTAGTACACTCAATGAGTTCTAAAATCAGAGACTGTTGAGGTGATGTGGGGACCTTAATCCTTATACAGAAGTGTATTGGCTAGAGTTGGTTCTCTTTGTCTTCAAACTCATCTATACACTAAAAAATCCGGTGGTGGAAGTGGCAGCCATCCATTTCAATAGAGTAGTCGACCATTGGTGGTGCCTTGTTGCACAGATGCATGATCAGTCAACACTTTCATGGGATGTCTACCAACAACTCTTCAGTGAGGAGTAATACCCCTCATTATTATGCTCATTATAGATCTAGGATATTATAGATCTTTGGTAGGGATGGATGAAGGAGGTTAAATACACACAAAATTTCACAGACCTTACACATTACTCCCTGGACATGATCCATGATAGCTACTTTTGAGCACGGAAGATTGAGCATAGACTCCATTGAGAGATTCGAGTAAACATTGTGCACGTGTGTATCCCCATATATGTTGGAGTATAGGAGTGGGAACTAGTGAAAAATAGATTTATATCAGTGGGATTCCAGATAGTTGGACCTAGTAGTGGGAATCTAAAGCTAAGTCCTTTGAAGTAGCTAGCAGGCACCAGTCGATGGTATCTCGAAGCAAGAGACCCTTTCATGAGTAGGATCAAGAACGTATTTCTATGGGGATGAGGAATCACAAAGAAACATAGTATACCATATAGGTGTGGTTCTTTTCTTCTGACTATAGTGGTCACATGGTGCATGACTGCTGGACTAGACATGTTGAGCAGCCTAGGCATATAGTAGATGGACTTCCACGAAAGAGGTTGTGTTGTGATTAGAGATCTCATAGGAATAGGAAGGGTGGTCCCTAGGGAGGCAGAGATGGGATTAGAGTAGGATTATATGTAGGTAGGGGATGAATCT
Organism: Viscum album; assembly: GCA_963277665.1. NCBI lineage: Eukaryota > Viridiplantae > Streptophyta > Magnoliopsida > Santalales > Viscaceae > Viscum > Viscum album. The sequence continues at coordinate 1,582,779,000 of OY728164.1, forward strand.
ATGATATCCTTACCCCACCACCACCAGGAGGCCCAAGTCAGGCTTAGGGAGATGACGGTTGGGGCCATGGATAGCTACAGGCTTTGGAAGCATATGACCCCACAATGCACAATATTCATAGGTAAGATATGTGTTTATTATACTATTTATTTAGTACTAGTATACATAGATTATAGTCATTATTTCTTATCTCTAATCTGGGTCCAAGAGCTGTAACACCTAGTTGAGTCACTAGCACAACAACTCTGTCTCGAGGTTCCTACAGGGAATGTTTCTTTTGTATCTTTCATCTATCGACAGTGTGAGCTATCTCTTAGTAGAGTGAGATTCATGTGGGATATTTTCATCATCACGATGGAACTCTATAATTTTATATTGTGTATGGATTGGATTTCCATGGTCTGATCCCAGATTGACTATCACAGTAGACGAGTCAGATGCTACACATTAATGGGACAAGTTTATCCTTTTCTAGTAAGATATATCTCATTGAAATACAAGTGGGTTCAGTAATAATAAGGTTTCCTACCATCGCCCATTAGTTTGTGAGTATTACCCTTGGTTCAATAGGATCTTAAGGAATCTTATTTTCTTTAGATTAAGAGGATTATATGGATGTCTTCCCCGAGGACGTTCTGGGACTACCTCCAAGATGGGTGATGGAGTTTTTCATCAACTTGCATCTAGGGATATAACTAATATCTTATGTGGCATATCAAATGTAATCTACGGATCTTCGAGAGCTATGGTTTCAGTTGGAGGACCTTAGAGATAAAGGTTTCATTAGATCCAATGTGTCCTCCTAGGAATCTCTAGTCTTATTCATGAAAACTGAATATGGGATCTTGCAGCTATGTGTGGATTATAATTGCCTAAACCATGCCATGATAAAGAACATATACCCCTTACTGAGTATTGAAAACATATTTTAATAGTTTCAATTCATGATATTGTTCTTAAAGATTGATCTAAAGTCCGGATAACACCATTTGAGGGTTCATGATGCTGATATTCCAATATTGGATTTTTGATGTCACTATGGAAAATATGAGTTCCTAGTGATTCCCTTTGGTGTGGTGAATGCCCACACTATTTTCATGGATTTGATGAACCAGTTTTTCTAGTCATACATGAACTAGTTTGTTGTCATATTCATCAATGATATACTTGTCTACTCTTCATCTGAGGTGGAGCATGCAGAGCACTTGAGGATGGTACTTAATTTGCATCAAGAGCTCTATATTTATGGAAATATCTTGATGATAGAGTTCTGGATACATGAGGTTCACTTTCTAGGTCATTTCATTTCTGAACAAGGTTTATCCATAGATCTAGTGAAGATTGAAGCATTTCTTTCTCGGGATCCACCCAATAATGTTTCATAGGTATGTAGTTTCTTTGGCTTGGCAAGGTACTACATAAGATTTTTGGAAGATTTCTCCAAGATCGCAACCCCTTTGACCACCCTAATATAGAAATGTAAGTTGTTTAATTGGTCTAACTAGTGTCATCGGGACTTTAAGAAGTTTAGGTAAAGGCTTAAGAGTGATCTATTGTTCAGACTACCAGAAGAAGTTGTTGAGTTTGTAGTGTATTGTGATGCCTCGGGAGCTGGGCCTGGTTGCATATTGATGCAACTTTAGGTAGTTATCACATAAAAGTCAAGGTAGTCAAGACCACATGAGAATGACTACATGACTCATTACCTATATCTAGAAGTGGTATTATTTTATCATATGATGTGGAGACACTACCATTTGGAATAGTTCTTTATAGTTTACTCGTACCACCAGAGTCTCAGGTATGTCTTCACATAGAGATACATGAACCTGAGATAATGACATGAGTTGAAGTTCCTAAAGGACTACGAATTCGTGATAGTATGCACTCCAGGAGAAATGTTTTAGTATATTCCCTCAGTAGGATGTCCAAGGATCATTTAGTGTAGGAAGCTTTAGAGTAGTTAGATTCTATGCAGCTGACCCTAGAGGAGTAGGAGGGTACATCCTTTCTTTAGTCGACGATGTTAAATCCATAACTCCTAAAGTGTATGAGAGATTCCCAGCTGCTATACATCGACTATGAGGTCATACAGGATCATATATCCATAAATGACTCGCAATATGAATATTCTAAAGGAGGGAATCATATTATATTTTTCTATAGTCGAATAGTGGTTCTAGTTTCAATACAGGGGGAGGTGATGTCGGAGTTCCAAACTTCTCCCCTAGCTATACATCCCGGTGTGGGGAAGATGTGTAGAGACCTTTAGTGGTATTTTTGGTGGTTTGACATAAGATAGATCACATACAAGTTCATCTCATGGTGCCTCACCTGTCATCCATGGAAGGCTAAGCACCAAGTTAGGGCAGGTATGTTGCAACCTCTTTAGGTCATGAAGTGGAAGTGGGACGGAATATCCATAGACTTTGTCACAATGATTCTATGCATAGAAAAGAACCATGATATCATTTAGGTGATAATAAACTGACTCACAAATTTGGCTCACTTCCTTTCTATCAGATAGAAGAGTTCAATAGAGAGTTTGGGAAAGTTGTACGTATGGGAGATCATTCTCCTTCACAGGGTACCCATAAATATTATCTATGATCATGATGTTCAACTTATCTCATTGTTCTGGATATTCCTTCTAGAGGAATTCAGGACTCATATGGGGACAAGTATAGCGTTTCAGCTCTAGACTAATGGGATGACCAAGGGTACCATCTAGGTGTTAGAGGTTATACTGGGGACTTACATTTTAGACTTCAGTCAGAGCTTTGAGGATCACCTAACCTTGGTATAGTTCACATACAACAATAGATACCACTCTAACATCATTATAGAACCTTTTTAGTTCTTGTACGGGAGACCCTATAGGTCACCCTTATTCTAGATAGAGATCAGTGAGTCATCTCTGGTGGACCCAAAGTTGGTGTAGGTGACAATAGGGAAAGTCCTGGTCATCCGTGAGTGAATGACGATGGACCAGAGCATGCATAAATCTTATATAGACCTCCTTCTTATGACTTTGGAATTTAGTTAGAGAGACCATGCCCCCTTTAGAGTCTCCCCACGATGAGGATTATGGAGGTTTGGTCATGGAGTCATGTTATCCCTAAGGTTCATCAGGCCATTGGTGATTGTGTATTGGGTTGAAGAGGTTTCTTACCACCTCACCCGACCCCCATAGCTAGAGAGGGTGCATGACATCTTCCCCATGTTCTAGAAGAAGAGATACATGAATGATCCTATTCACATCATTAACTGAGGTGAACTAGACATCGAGGATGGTGCCACCTTGGCAGAATACCCAATGGTGATCGAGGATTGGTGGTAGAAGACCCTACATGGATGGACCATCCCATTGTTTCGCCTACTATGGTAGCATGAAAACATGCAAGAGAGTTCCTAGGAGTAGTAGAGCCAAATAGGCACTCAGAATCCCAAGTTTTTTTCCATGTTGTGCTTTTTGGGGAAGAAAATCATGAAGAAGTAAAGGATGTAGAGACCCAGTTTTTTCCTTGTAAGACTTTGAAATATTTCAATATATATTTCCTGAGCTAGGACTTTATAAAACATGTGATTTAGAGGGTCGGTATACCAATAATTAATTTTATAAAAATATTAAATATATTTTATATTTTGTGCATATGTTTAATTTTTGAAAATGGGATAACTAGTAAATAGTTGATCAGATTAGAAATCTGAGACTACAGTTGAGTATGGAATGTGGTGCTTACCCAAGACATGATATAAAGTGGGTCAGTATAGGATTTTTGGACCCCTCTCTCATTGGATGTGTGTTTAAGTGGATTAATTAATTAATTAAATTAATTTAAACTAAACCAAAATGCCTATAAGTTCATTGTTATGGAATTTTTCCTAGGTTTGGCCTCAAAATTTCGAGCTTCACTGGAAAACTCTCCCTTCCTCCTCTCTTTAGTGAATCGAGATAAAAGATGACATAATGTCAGATCATATCGGATTAGGATATATCAAATAGAGAAGCTCTTTCCAATCATTCTGTTAGCACATTATTTGTCAATGATCGATCCAAAACTGAATTATGACTCATCTATTGGTGTTTTTATGCCTTTGGATTAAATTCATTAGTATATTGATAATATTTCATTAATCTCCCACACCTACATCTTTTGAATTTTCTAACATAATGGAGTTGATTAATTTTATTTTTTTATCTAATCTTGGATCACAATCTTGATCGTTGGCCAAAAACCTATGTCCAATGATCATTTAAAACATTTTTGGAGACATTCTCCCCAATATGCTTCATGTTCTTCTCTGCTTGCATCCCTGCGGTTTCAGATCGACATCTCCAAGTGAAACTGAGCTTGATCGAGAAGTTAGATTCATGGGGGTTCAAGAAAATTGACAATGATTGGGTAATTTAATCACATATCTGAAATCATTATAGTTCTAGGATGTTCGATTTGATGATTTCAGGATGGATCTTCAAGATTTTAAGCTTCATGTGCATGTAAAACATGTGACGAAACCCTCATAGATGATCGGATCCGATTCATGGTGAGGAATTGCTAGAAATCACAATCCAAGACTAGATTTACATATTTCAGAATTAATTGAGGAAAAATCTATAGTGGAGTGGCCCGATTTGAAGCAACAAGATCAGATCTATAGATTTAGATTTTCTGTGGAAAACCCAACTACACATTCTGTTCCAAGTTGAACACTTGATGTGTATCCTCCCTCATTGTAAACGCTAGGGTTTTGGATATTTTAAGGATGAAATGGAATGTATTACTCCATTACACGACGTGTATCCTCTCCTAGTTGAACAATCTTTGTGGCGAACCACACGGGTGGTAGTCCATGTAAACATACACAAACATGGTTTAACCACACTGGAAGAATTCCATATGGAATGACACATCATGTACCATAATACACAGACATAGGGCCTATAGACATAGACATAGCCAAGAGAACGTGGCCCGGTCCCCAGATATGTTGGTCACTTCATGTAGTCCACCTAAACAACATGTACACCTACATGGATGGGAGTAATGTACTAACTAGAGACATTGATTGGATGTAAAGTGGGGTCACATGCCATCTGGGGCCCCTCACACACCATGTTCTACTTGATCTCTTTTGAGTAATCTTCTAACGTATGTATCTCTTTCATTTGAACTCAGATTTTGGCCTACAAGTAGCCTATAGTGAGTGTTTATCAACATAGAATGTGATAGTTCCCTCTATTGTGACTTTCAAGATAAGAGGTATAATTTTCTGGGATTGGAACACACTAACCCAACACCCAATAAAGTTAGTGATTAGTTTTGATCACCAGTGATCTTCCTAGGAATTACCCTCAAGAAGAGTTGTGTAGTGGAGTTCCCCAAAGAATCTTTTTAAGCTACCCTCTAGTAGGGATAGGTAGAGGAGTTCCTCAATGTTCTGGGGGTTACCCTCCAACAGGGATGGGAAATAGAGTTCTCCAATAGATTCTTTCAGGTGGTATTCACTAGTAAGTTTAGGTAGTGGATTTCCATGATGGAATCTTCCAAGTGTTACACTCTAGTGGGGATGGGCAGTGGAGTTCCTCAATGACATTCCCAAGTGTTACCCTCCAATAGGGCTAGGGAGTGGAGTTCCATGGTGACTATCATAGTATAACTATCTTTTCGTATCAGGGAATGGGATCCTTAACTTGGGATTATGTCCCCTTTACTCTGTGGTGTAGTAGTGAGATTTGGTTTGACATAGTCTTGGACTCATGAGGAAGAGGAAATATTCCCCACCAAGACACGTTCTTGTCATGTAACCTAAAACAGTGTGGGGAATTCAATGCTTCCCAAAGGGGATAGTATCAAGGTGTGTTGATTTAGTTCCTCAGACTTGTGTGTTTAGGGAAGATACATGGTATGTTGGGATTTCATAATGGACTTTTAGAAATATTTCCTACTCTTCTTTTTGAATGAGTAGTGAGATAGAGATCCGCTTACTCTATCATTTGGGATTCTTTGACTGATAATATATATATATATATATATATTATTTCCTCTAGATTCACACATAGGATTTAGATACTCTCCTTCCTTATTAGGTGAATATGCCTGGGGTATTCCATGTGTTTTACATATTTAGCTTCTCAAGTTTCGATGAGTCTACTCTCCTACCATAGGTGGTGAAGGCTAGATAGGTAGTTCATTTACTCACTCGGTTTAGCCCTTTATGCTTAGATAGGAATTCTTTCACTCTCTTATTAGGTTGAGCTATACTCTTTCACTGTACTTTATTATATCTACTAGTTTCCTCTTTAGTTGTATCTTTTATCCCCTCCCTCACCCTTTTGGGGCATTCTGTGGGGTATGTATATACTCACCCCTATATGGTATTTTCCCACACATGTCTTATCTTTTGTAGACAACGGACAAGTCAACCGAGACATCAGAGGAGCTTAGAGATACCAGGTGATGGGACCATGTACGATGGTCATAGATTGGGATATAGGATCGGGACTCTATTAGTTGTTTACTCTTTTCCAATTTGTTAGTTTGGGAGATATTTTGGGTTAGGCAAGTATTTTTTCCCTATACTATTTAGTATACACTACCGTAAATTTATTTTGTCTAGTGGTTCAAGTATGTTTGGATTAATTTATAGAATTGTTTCATATTTTGTTCTTTCCCTCTTCACTTTTGAATTGATTTGGTTTTGTGTGTATGTAGAGGTTCTTAGGAAAATGGATCCCTGATTTAATTATTCCTAGAGACATGTTGCCACCCCTAGCCTATGGAGGCGGGCTTGGGGTATTTGTGGCTTGAGCCCCGTATTGGGTCAAGTCATGAAAATTTCTATGTTTTTTGAATGTGTATTATATAAAAAATATGGGGACAACCATATGATCATCATGGTCCAACTCATCCCCACACATATGAGAGGAGGACCTCAACCACATGGGAAATAGTCCCACACATCTCGCATAGCGGTAGAGGGGTGGGCCTGTGTATGAGGCCCATAATATAGAATGCTCATGTATGAGGTGCACATGGGTCGTGACCCACTAAGGGATATGGGATGCACCGAATGGGTGGAAGTGTGGTAGATAAATGTCTAGGACTGGACCACATACTCACTTATGGCCTCTTAGTGGGAGAAATTGATTATTAAACTGTAACCCCGACATAAAAAAGTATCGATGTGGGATAAAACTAATGAGTACATTGTTCATCCTCTATAAAAAAAGTCTGAGATTCCCTAAACCATTCATTCATGCTGATCTGAGACATTTTATCTTCATAGGGTGATTATATTTATCCATTGACAATCAAGGGTGTTTTCAGTTTAGTTTTTCTACCATTTATTAAGCCATGTAGATAAGTCGAGGCCACATACATGATTGAGCTGGCCACATTGAACTATTATGATTCAAGAAAATATAAATCATTTATTAGAAAGGAAATTTTTGAAATTCCATGAAAAAACGGAATCATCCTGAACCATGTCATCACCTAATGAAACTGGGTATTTGGATGAAGTTAAACATATGAATTAAAGAACAGGTATTGATCGAAATAAATATACCACGTGAATAAACAAGAGAATCCAAAGTATTCTGGCCTTTAAATTAGAAATGATATTTGTTATACCAAATTAAGGAACGGAATATTGATGAAATCCAAACCCACATGTTGTTGAGGTGTGTAAAGATATATTCATGCAGTGGGGATTCATTAGTGATTACTTAACCACATAAAAAATAACAAATCCCTATATCCTCTATGAATGAAGACATTGAATATTTGAGATGCATGTATAAATTGAGTGAATTTCATGAATAAAAGAAAACCCCCACCATTCAGGTATTTCAAATGTGAATACAAAATAATACCCACATCATTCACGTATTAATAGTTTAAGGATTAATAAATGTATTTATTCATAAACACATTTATATGAGGGTTAAAATGGATAATTTATATCATGTAATTAACTAAGGCCACATGAACCATGTTGTTTTTTTATAAATATATGCATGTTGGTCATGAGAAAAACAAGCTATAATAATATATTTTGGGACCCTGATACATTGTTGTATTGAAAATAGAAAGAGTTTGAAGCTGGGATCCTTTTGAAGAAGAATCATCTTTGTTTCCTAGGCATTAAAAATTGAAGAGAATCCAGATTACACCAAATATGGAACGAGTCTTGAGACTAGTTATTCTTATGTTCTTTAGGAGGTATATGATAAATTAAAATTCATAAATCTTGTGAAGTAACATCAACAGAACATTCTATACTGGATTGATCCTTGAATAAATGTAAAGTCTTCTAGTTAGAGCCATAATAAAATTGATTCTATCAGTTGGAGACAGTGTAAAAAGTATTTTGGATAGAGCTAAAATAAAACAGAGTCTCTCAGTTAGATCTAGATCATAATACTTTCTATTGGAGATGAAATCAATTGTAATCACTTTTTTTATAGTGAATATTATAATGGAGAATCCATACTGGGGGGAATAACGAAAATGGAAAAGATTAGGTCTTCAAGTTGAAAATTGAAAATATTGTGTGTTTTGATATCTATTATTAAATATATATATTAATTGAGGCTATGATATATCACTTACTGGACCTATAACCTTAAAAATTTCAATAGATTTAATTTAAAATAAGGAATTTATAAAAAGTAAACCACTGATTCAGCTCCCCCCCACCCCCACTCAGTGGTCAATCCGGATTAGGGCTCTACATATTGATTATGTGTATCATATATAAATCCACATTAAAAGTAGAAATACAGTATATTATAATAAATATTTATTACGCACATAATCTTATAATATAAAATACATTGAATAAGTAATATAACCCAATGAAAAGAAATTAAGGTATAAAATTCATTACAAAATGGTAACTTTAATGTTAAATAAAATTTGATGAAATAATTAAACATAAAGATTAAATTACCATGAAATATGAAGGATTCATTATATTACATATAAAATAGGTAGTACATACACCATATAAAATAAATGAGGTTCATAAGATTTCAATATGCCATAATGAAAAGAGCTTGACACGAAATCCCGTAACTCATGATTATCTTAAATTGAGCATGATTTAACCTCTTGTATAATGGTTTTAAACATGTTATTAGTTTATAACATAACCATATTCATGTTTATAATATAATATATGGTCCTATTATAACATTGTATTACCTTTTTGTTAATAATATTTCATTATTTTTATTGTTTCGGGTGTTAATTTTTTTGTTTTCTCACACGTGTTTTATAATGAACGTTCTGTTTATTATGCATAGGATATAAATATATTTCATATAAATAATTTTGTTAATGATTTAAATATAAAATTTACTAATTATATACATTTTTTGTAACAATTATTTATGGTTTTTCATGGAAAATTAATCGCATCGCTTCGTGGAGAGGGTAAGTCGTACGCACGCACGAGCGACAATATCATTCACTTAATGGGAGAAATGGTTAGAAAGTGAGTGAAATATTAATTTTTTAGTATAAATATCATGTCATATATATAACATATATTCATTATATTTATTCTTATTACCTTATATTTAAATTTTAGGTTTAAAACCAATCCCATTGCTTAGTGAGGTGGTAGTATGTCGTACACATGAGCGGTATTATCGTATTTTATAACAAATGTTAAGTAAGAAGTTATATGTGATATTATAGTTATATAATTATTATAATATCATAAATAATATATATATATATATACATTAAATCCATCATTATATACAATCGTAATAAGTGTTTATGGAAAATAAGTTACATCGGTTCGTGAGGCGATAGCCATCATACACTTGATCGGAAATTTCATTTCTCATTTGATAGAAGAGGAGAAGAATAAATATTATGTCATAAAAATTATAACATCTCAGTATATGTTAGATACTTTTTCTATTATATTGTAATTGTTAATACATAATTTAAGGTGGTAAAGTAAGAAATAAAAAAGAAAGAGCTTTGTTAATATGATTAACTTCTATTAGAGAATCCTCATTTGGATCACTTCTTAAAGACCATAGGTTTGGTGTTTTTGGAAGAATATATTATATATAATGTGGATAACGATGTTTTTGATGGACTCTCTTGAGGGTTTTGTGAAGTAAAATTTCTCAATAAGTGTAAATAAGTGAGGGGAGGGAGTGCCATTTTATAATTGAGGAGGAGTGGAATTCTTGTAAATACACAAAACTATTAAATAATGGGAAGTCAATATGATATAAAGTGAATAAAAAATTGATAATTAATGGATTTTATATATTATATGTTCAATAAAAACTTCAAAACACAATAAAAATCGTTTTTTTAACATTTTTTTCTTTAACTTTAATAGTTCCTTACTTTTAATATTTTTATTTTTCACCATGGTAACAAGTCTTTTAACCTAGGTAATTTATCAAATTAAGACTAAATAAATTAGTATAATTACATAATTTATACCAAATGGTTTTAAATTTGAAATTAATTTTATTAAGTAAAAATCGTATGTGTGTCTAAAATTTATTTTAACATAATCACATTAATCACACAGAACTCTGTTTTACTCTTTATCATGATAACAAAGTTTTTACTATTTAGGGGTCAATATAAATATTAAATAAAAGCAAATTGTCCCATTAATGTACTATGTTTGATATTTTTAAACATATACTAATAACTTTGTAGATAAAATCATTTTTAGTAATTTTAAATCATTTAATAAAAAAATATTTCTTATAAAATAACAAAATTTCATTTTTGATGTTATTCATTTAATTTAACTTTAAAAACATCAAGACAAAGGTTTAATTCAAATAAAATCATTTAACACCTGTATATAATGTTATATTTATTAACATATTCATTAAATTCAACAAATCATTCAATTTAAATTACTTTTAGCTTTTTTAGTATCATTTATTTTATTTTTCTATTAATTAAATAATTATTGTGTTGGTGTTCCTTAAGCATTTAAAGTAATTATATGATTTATAAAAATAAAAAATTAATTAACCTCATGAAATTAATTTTATTATTATAAAATTATAATCAATATACTATTATATCATTTTTTTCCCTATGTGAACACATGATTGAATTTTAAAATAAAGAGGTTCACAGTTTATGTTTTTCTTTACTTAAATTATTATATTGGTAAATTTTATAGAAAAGTGTCCAAAAATACTATAAAATTTTATAATAAGGTAATAAGGGTCTAAATATGTCTATCTAATATAATTTAGGCATGTATTTTGGTCATTTTCACCATTATCATTTTTGTTTACACTATAAAGAAAAGGGTCAGTAGTAGTGGTTTTTTTTTGAACTAGCAGATGTTATTAAAATTGTCGCATATTACATGGTCTCTAGTCATTTAGAAGTGGTTATTTTAATTTAGAAATAGTTTTTTTATGTTTATTTTTTTGATAATTTAGCAGTGGTCAATTTTTTTTAGCAGTGTATTTTTTATACAAAAATACCTGGGGAAAAATAAATAATATAGAACAACCTCCATGGAACATATTAAAAGTGGTTTTCTTTAGCGGTGGTTAAGGATAACCAACGCTAAACATATTATATAAAATTTATTTAGTGGTGGTTATTGAATATGGTTGCTAAATCATATTTATTTTAAAAAAAATAATAAAAAACTATAAATATAAAAAAACTGATATATAATAAATTAAAACATAAATATATGATAAACCCATCATACATATATCATACATCTGCATTCATATACAAACATCCATCCATTATAACCTAAATTTAATTCAATCCATACATCTATCAATATATATATACATACACACACAATATGTCCAATAACAACCCATGTTCAATATACATCCACGTCATAACCTCCACTACATCTGTCTGCCTCCACATCATGTCATCAATTTAAACTAACCACATCATCTAACCAACTATAACAAAAAAAACTAAAACAAAAACTAAACATAATAAATCAGAATTACAGTAGAATAATTGATAATATTTTAACACACTAGAGAAAATAAGAACCATCATGACTTCCTTCTGAAGAATTTCATGGGTTGGAAAGGTCAACCTTCTTTCCTACTATCGGCATCTGTCACCTACAATAAAAACCAGAACATTTAAGAAAAGAAATGCGAAAGAGAAATGACATAGAATATATTCCAAATGATGCACATAAAATTGGTTATGTTTTTAATAAAACAAAATAAATTTTAACATAAAATGAATATTATAAAATGCAAAATAATTTGAAAACATAAACATACGTATTTCAGATAAGATTCAATAGTTGAAACTGAAGAGGGATGAGTAAATATTCTAATTTAATTTTAAAGTGATGTGCGGTGTGTTTGAAATTTAATTAATAAAAAATTAAATATTTTTATATCAAAGTATGTCCTATATTTCAAAAAAACATGGAAGTGGCTTTCCAATGATTTCATGTCAATCTGAGGTCGTTTTCTATGACTTTGATCGTTCTATGCTGGTTTTAATGTTTTAAAACGCTAAAAATGTTTTTAAATCCATAACTGGAAAACCATAAGTCATAATAACATGTCATTGATTCCTATATTTCAAAATTACATATACTGTTGTTTTCCCATGATTTTAAGGAAATCCAACATTAGTTTCTTGGTTTTTACCCCCCCCCCCCCCTCACACACTTTCTTTTGAAGGGTTGTGTACCTTTCAGAAGTGTATACCGAGTAATTCTGATCGCACTACACATTAGATTGGAATGTTTTCTGTGTATACACATAAAAAAACTCATATGAGGTTTTCATATGATTTTACATCAATATGAGGTCATTTGTTGTGGATTTAAGGTTCCATGCTAGTTTTAGTGTTTAAAAACACTAAAAATATTTTTATTGACATAATAGGAAAACCATAATTATTAATGAAATTTCATTAATTCCTATATTTAAAAAAAATATGGTTTTTTCTGATGATTTTAGGGCAATATGAAATCACTTACCTAGTATTAACCCCCCCCCCCCCCCAACACTTGTTTTTAAAAGCATTTATACCTTTTAGAAGTGTATACTAAGTAATTCTGACCACACTACACGGTAGACTAATGTGGTTTCTACACATACATGTCGAAACTGCTCAATGGTGGATTTCTCATGATTTCACATTAATCTGAGGTTGTTTTGGTGGTTTTTACCATTCCACACATGTTTTAGTGTTTTAAAACACCAAAAATGCATTTATGGAAATAATGGAAAAACTATAATTTGGAATAATGTGTCATCAGTTCCTTCATTTCAAAATTAATTATATGGTTATTGTCATGTTATCTTATGTAAATACGACATTTTTTCCAGGTTTTGACCCTAGAAACTTGTTTTTAAAGACTTTTATAAAATTCAAAATTTTATATTGAGTAATTCCGACTACATCGCACATCGCACATCGGATTGATGTGTTTTCTATGGTAACACATAAAAACAAACTAGCAGTGGTTTTCCTTTGATTTCAAATCAATATGATGTTATTTTCTATGGTTTCGATCATTCCACTCATGTTTTAGTATTTTAAAACACTAAAAAAGAATTTATATCCATAATGGGAAACCTGTAATTCTGAATAACAAGTCATCGATTCATAAATTTCAAAATTAAAAATAGCTTTTCTCACTTTTTGAAGGTGGTTCCTCAGTCAATGACCAAGGCACAATTTATTGAATATAAAAAAGTATATTACATGAGTTTGAGATATGGAATCTTATTACAATCTTTATCTTAAAAAGGTATAAAATCACTACACAAATAATTCTTCCAAATAATTTCATGGTTGACCCCCTTGTTTCTGAGACCATAAGGAACCATATTGTCTTAATGAAAATCAAGAGTGGAAAAGTGGTTGATCACCCGAAGCAACACTGGGTAGCTCATCCAACGGGTAGTAAGCGGCCAGTAAAGATGCACCACACCATTCCAGATGGCATGGACAATAGTGGTTTAATCGCTTTCAATACAAATATTGTTCCAAACCCTTTTCTTGGAAAAGTCAATAGCATGATTCACACCCATAATTTATGCTTCCAACAACAACGTGGTATCACATCTACCATAAAAGAATCTATGACAATGACCCAAACAGTCTCTGAAAATGGAACCACAGCCTGCAGGACCAGGGTTCCTTTAGAAGCACCATCAACATTCACTTTTATCCATCCTCGAGTGTGGATTTCCAGAACACTTCAAAAGTGCGCCCTGACTGTTTCTAAATACCATCAATCTAAAGATGAAGAAGGATCTCAAAGTCTCCAACGGTGTTGTCACAACAAGCTTTCTAATGAGAGGCCACATCCCTAATCGCGATGAGAATCTGGTTCCAACCTTCATTAAGATTTAATGAGTATTTTTTGTGAATAATATAATTTCTATCATACCACATCACATGGATAAGATCAGAAAAAACATCTAATAAGTGGTTTCTGATTTGTTGTGAGTTTTTGAGATCCACAGTGTTTTTTAATGGAGAGCTAATATTATGAAGGAGTATCCATCTTCAGTCTAAAATGTTAGTAATAAAATTAAAAAGGACAGACACCATAGCACAAGATAGAAACAGATGGTTAGTATCTTCTCTATGTTGGTGACAAAAATTATACTTTGAACAAAAGTAGATCCCAAATGTATAGAGAAAAACCTCTGTGGGGACACGGTTGTGGGAAATACTCTAGATAAGAGTAAGTCTCAAAGGTTTAATCCAAGTCATGTCAAATGATTTCAACCAATGAAAGTAAAAATCAGAATTTGAAAAATTGTACCTATAGAAACTTTTGGAATCAAGGAAACCATTATGAGTCGGCTCACTTATAAGAAAATCATCAATATTAGAGTACGAATAATTGTCTATAATCTGAGGGATGTTATCAGGAAGATTAATGTTATAAGATTGAATAAAATCTTTAATAGTGCAATCAGTGTTTTCAGGAAGCGAATCAAGTCGTATCGAAGAGATGAGAGGGGCACCATCCCAATTGTCCAACCTAAAATTCATTGAGGAGTTGGTTCTAAAAATCCATCTAGATTTGTTCATGATATTGTCGAAATATTTTCTAATGGAATGCCAGATGGAGGAATTAATATAGTTCAGATTTCCCTTCTTCAATTTTATGAGGAATTACTTTTTTTAAAAATAAATAGTGTCTGAGCTGTAATGAATCAACCTTCAAATGAGTCTATCTTGAAGGGAATCATTGAAAAGCATTAAATTTTTTATACCAAAACCAATCTTCTCTAATAGTTTGTAGAAAGTGTCCTAAGAGATGGTAACAAGATTTCTTTCAAGAATAATTTGAGTCCAAATAATTTTTTTATTTTAAACATTAATTTTTGTAAGGAGACCAATAGGACAATTATAAACCATTAAGGAATAGTCCATTTTGGATATAATAGTAGAATTTACAAGACATATTCTACCAGCCATAGAGAGGGATTTACCCTTCTAAGAGGACAATTGATTGATGTCCTGATCAACCACATTGGAAAAGTAAATAGATTTAGATCTTCCCCATAAAAGAGGTACTCCAAGACAGTTGAAAGGGAAAAAACCTCTTTCATACTTAGATTATTGATAATATTGTTTTTTATAGTTGAAGAGAATTTTTTTCCAAAGAAAACAAAAGATATTTTACATATTATAGCTTTACCGGATATTTCTTCATAATGAGACAAATCAGATTTTAAATTATGAATGTTCTTTTTATCACCTTGTAAAAACATAATGATGTCATTGGCATATAATATATGAGTGGGAACAATTAGGTTTCTGGAAGCCTGAATGGGTTTAAGTTTATTTTTTTCAATAAGATGAGTGATTAATCTGCTTAAGTAATCTTCCTAAATATAAAAAAGGTTAGAAGATAATGGATCACCTAGTATAACTCCCTTTTTGAATTTAAAATAACCCTTAGGGGAACAATTCATAAGGATGGAGATGGATGCTAATTTAAATAAGGAGTTGATCCTACTGATGAAAGTATCATTAAAACCAAATGACTGGTGGACTTTAAAAATTAATATCCAATCAATGGTATCAAAGGATTTTCTAATATCATGTTTAATTGAAATATTTCCCCCTCTATTGGTTTTGTTTAAAGAGTTGGTACACTCTGAAGAAAGACAGATGCAGTCTTGATTAGACCTTCCCTTAATAAAACCAAATTGATTACAAGAAATAATTTTGTTTCATATAGAAGAAACTATATTATCAAGGAGTTTATTAATGATTGTGTAAAGTGAATTAATTAAATAAATAGTTCAGAAGAGATGTATATTAGTGGCATTGTCCACTTTAGGGATTAAAGTGATAAATTTCGCATTTAGACCATGGGGGAGAACACCATTGGAAAATAATTATTTTAAAAGTTTGAAAACATCAATGTATATGACCTCCCAATGGAGTTGGAAAAAAACCATTATTAAAGCCATCTAGACTCGAAGCACTATCAGGACTAAGGCTAAAAACAGTGTCTTTGATTTCATGATCAAGAGGGATGCTTAATAGATAACCATTTTCCTCCTTACTTACCATGATCGGAATAACATTAGGAATAATATCCATGTTGATATTTGGTCCATTGAAAATATTCTCAAAGTAGGAGACAACATGACTAGAAATAGCTTCCTCGGAGTCCAAAAGTGTATCTTCATCCCTAAGGAAGGAAAGAGGTCCACAAACTTTTCTGATCCTTTAGAGAGAATTTTAGAACTTAGTATTTCTATCACCATCTGAGAGATATTTGGTTTTGAAGATTTCCTTACACAAGTTATATTTAAGGAGAAAAGGAGAATTATGTTTATTGAGGTGTTTATTTATAATTGGGGATCCAAAAAAATCAGATCTAGTGGTAGTGATTTGAATATGGGTAAGGTCCTTGTCAAGAGTAGAAATGTCCTTGTCTAGTTGTATGGATTTAGAACTACACCAACCTTTTAGGCATTGTTTGAGGTTTTTTAACTTTGTGATACAGAAAAAATAATCACTAAAATGATTCATAGAAATCCAACATTTATTTATAATGTTTGAACATTATTGAACAGCAGACCATGAATTATTAAATCTAAATGGGTGGATGGGTTTGATATTTTTGATGAGAAGACTAAAAAATATAGGGTGATGGTTGGAGTTATGTTTAGGTAACGTAATGCTAGAGATGGCACCCCAATTTTCCAGAGTAGTCATGTTTGTGAAAGACCTATCCAGTTTACTAGCAACAACCTGGTTGTAGTGTCTTCTATACCATGTGTATTTGGCATAAGTGAGGTTAATTTAAATAACATTACAATCTTCAATAGAGGCTCTAAATTCGATGGAGGATATGGATAAGTGAGTTGGGATAATTTTTTCGCTGGAGGAAATAATCGTATTAAAATCACTAGTCACAAACCAGGGGTCGTGGATGTTATTAGATAAGACATAAAGTCCATGAAAAAGAGATTATCTATATTGGTATCTATTCTTAGCATTTATCAAGGTATAATGAATATTCATTCCATCAAGAGAAAAATCACAAGTAAAACTTTGATTAGAAATTTTGAAGGCATTCACATTTTGTAAAGATGTATGATAAAATACCCAAAGAGATTCTACAGCCATAACATCATTACAAGCGCCTAAGAAATTATAACCATAAGAACAAAGATTCATAAATTTTAGAGTGAAATTTATTTTAGGTTCTGCAATAGAAAAAAATATAGGTTTATTAGTCATAAGAAATATCTTAATAATAGTAAACATGTTAGGGTTTTCAATGCCCTGATAGTTCCAAAATAAAATATTCATTTTAACCAGTTATTGGGGCTAGAACCCCCTTTTTTTAATCCCCCTAGCCTTTGTTCCTCACTAAACGTCTGACATTTTGAGAAGAGGTCGAAATGGGTTTCCTTCCCTGTTTTCTTATAGGAGAAACAAAATATATATAAGTATCACCTACATTATTAATATTCTTCTTTGGTTCAGGAGACTTCTCATTCAACGGGGTGGACATATGAGAGACAATGCAAGGTGCAGATTGAGTGCTCATAAAGCTAGCAGATTCATTAACAATATTCTTGTTAGGTTGAGATTCCATACCAGAGATACCAACCAAGGGAGTCGTGTGGGTGGCAGTGTCCAAAGTAAGAGGTTGCATTCTCTCTTCCATCATGGTAATATCATTCGAAGGAGTCAATTTGAGTTTTTCATAGGGTTGGATAGATTATAAATTTTGAACCATAGCCATGTTATCATCTATCACAGGATGACCATCCAGAGGAACCAGATTCGTCTCCTCGAAGGGTTGATTCATATCAGTATGGTTCACCAAAGTCTCTATGGTGCACTTCTCAGGTGACAAATCCAAATCAACAAAGTTGTTTCCATCTGGGGAATGTCCATCATTTTTTGAACTTGTA
The DNA here is from genome assembly GCA_963277665.1 of Viscum album. Classification (NCBI taxonomy): domain Eukaryota; kingdom Viridiplantae; phylum Streptophyta; class Magnoliopsida; order Santalales; family Viscaceae; genus Viscum; species Viscum album. The sequence continues at coordinate 1,582,797,436 of OY728164.1, forward strand.
GGAGGTGACTATTGCAAAATAAGAGATGACCCCTTGCGAATTCCTAATTCAGTACCAGTATCACCTTCATTGGGTGGCCCTATAAGGTCAAAAACAACATGTCCTGCTTCAGAGACAGTTGTGCCACAAGAATCATCTGAAGTAGAGGGATCTTGAGTCTGTTCACAAGCATCCATGATAAGATTTTCAATATCCTCAAGAATGCTCTGATCAGAAAAAGGTAGCTCCTCTTCTTCAATAATCTCAACCCATGTGGAACCTAATGTGTCTCCCCAAAAGGTTTCCTTCTTAACCCAAACTTCTATTTTTTTCATGGATGGATAAGTTTTCTTAGAGGTAGTATTTTTATCCTTATTTTCCATCCTAACTTCGGTCTAGCCATCATCCCTTGGCTGGGAAGCTTGATTCTTCATAACACAACATTTCAACAAGGAGTGGCCAATAATTTTGCAGAGTTCATAGAATGGTGGCATACGTTCAAACTCAAACCGAACCTCTACTTTGTAGTCATTTTCACTGAAATTTATAGTGTCCGGGAGTTTGAAATCAATATCATCATCAACCATAACACGCACATACAACCCAAGCTCATCATTTAATGTTCTCTGGTTGATTTTGAGCGGAGTTCCTAAGAAGGAAATGATGTCATTCAGGATTTTGGGGTGATAAAAAACCAATTAAGTCCATGCGGGCGAGCCCAAATTTTCATCGTGTTGTTCAATGGTATAAGGCTTGAATGAAAAATTCTATTCCAAAAGTCTAAGAACACTGGGTTTGAGCTGTACATTTTCTAATTTCCAAAAATTATCGAGATCATCCTGGGATCTTAATAGCATGTGAAAATATCCTCTACCTAATGGAACAGTCTCATAGTCAGAGAAACCCCAAACATGAGAAATTCTATACTTGATATTGGATCCCGATCAGGTTTTTCTCCTATAATATATAAAATATGACCCATGATAGGGAACTTACACATTACCGTGCATTTTTGGAGTGCCTCAGGGTTTTATTCAACTACAAATCAGTCATCATCAAGATTCTTGAAAAGATGGGATTTTAACAAGGAATATTGGCAGAATTCCAACCACACTACACATCATATTAACATTTTATCTACATTTACACATTAAAAACAACTTATTAGTGGTTTTCCCATTATTTCACATGAATCTGAGATATTTTTTAGTGGTTTTTACCATTCCATGCACATTTTAGTTTTTTAAAGTGATGAAAACTTGTTTATGGTAATAATGGAAAACTGTATTTAATAATGATGTTTTGTTAATTCATATATTTCACAATTAAATATATAATTGTTTTACCATGATTTTAGGGTAATAATACACCGTTTTCATATTTTTGACTCCCCGAAAATTGTTTTTATAGGCTCTTATACCTTTTAAAAGTGTATACCTAGTAATTTTAACCACCCCACACATCAAATTGATGTGTTTTATAAACGTACATGTAAAAGAAAACTCATAGGTATCTTCCCCTTGATTTCACACAAATATGAAGTCTCTTTCTAGGGATTTGACTACACCATACATTTTTTAGTGTTTTAAAACACTCAAAACACATTTACAGCCATAACTGGGAAACCATAATTCAGAATGATGTTTCTTCCATTCCTACATTTAAAAAATAAATTTATGGTAATTATCCCATTATTTTAAAGTATTATGACATCATTTTCTTGGTTTTGACCCCCCCCCCCCCCCGACACTTTTTTTAAAGGATTTTTTACCTTCTAAAAGTGTATACCGTGTAATTACAACCACACTGCATGTCAGATTGATATGTTGTCCACAAAAACACATAAAAACTCAGTGTTAGTTTCGAGTAATTTCACATAAATATGATTTCATTTTCTGTGGTTTTGGTCATTCCACACACAATTTAGTGTTTTAAAATAGTAAAAATCAGTATATAACCACGACAGAAAAACTGTAATTTGGAATGATGTTTCATCAGTTCCTATATTTTAAAAATAAATCTACAGTAATTCTTCCATCATTTCAGGATAATAAGGCAGCAGTTTCCTAGTTTTGACCCCCCAACACTTGTTTTTAAAGGCTTTTGTAACTTTAAGAAATGTTTGTCGACTCAAAATCGATTAAACAAGCTTGTATTGTTTTCACACTTATGGATAACACTCTATAATTCATTTTTTATGTGTAGAAATAAACCACACTTAAATTTGGAACAAGATGTAGTTTTTATGACTCTAAATGTATGTTTTAAATATAAAAATTTCATTTTAGTTTTATTTATGGATGTTTAATGTGTTCTTTAGAAATGGGTGAATGATCTATGGAATTTAGAATTTACCATAGTGGTATGAGCTTTAAGGCTGTCAATTTCTTTAGGGATCCTGAAATTCATCTACTAAAATATAAAAACTAAATCATTTTCCATTCGTGACTACCACTGATCTTATTTTTTCAAATAGAGTCTTCTTCTTTCACTTTTTCATTCAATCTTTCAATTTCTCTTTTTCATTCCTAGTCAATGGAACTACTTGAACCCCCACCGGGTGTAGTAGTAATGGATGACACCTCCCTACAAATGATAGCTGATGGAGTAGAACCAGAACCCATCCCCTATAAATGTATGAGATTCTCATTCCCTAAAATTATTCCAACTACATAACTCTGGGGAACCAATGTCGATTGTGAATGGATTGTATCCCAAAAATCATGAATTTTAGCCTCTTAATACAGAAATATAAACAATGATCTTATAAAATATATGAACTTCATAATTTTATCTAATTAATAAATATTTTATTAATATTTATTGATATTTAAAAACTATAAAAACATAATATTTAAAATTATATCATAAAAAGCAATCCTTAAACCCAATTAATAGGGGTCGGTTGGATGTATCAAACGATTCTGAATTGGCTTCATTTGATCCATGTAGCTATTCCAATTTAATTAGGTTTAAGTCCTATGAGTTTTTATAATATATTTTTCATTATTACATTTTTTTGACAATAAAAAAATATTAAATAGTAATGAAAAGTACTTACTCTAACATCTTTGGTAGGTTCATTTACAAAACCGCCATCAGGTTTCCAATACACAATAAACCACATCTCTGTTTAGCCAATAGAGTGACCTATTTCATTATCCTTTATAAAAAAATACAAACAAGTTTGAAAAACATTGAGTTATAATAAAAGGATATAAATAATAATGAATAAAATAAAAATAAAATTTATCTTTTTCTCAAAAAAATAGAGACCCTTGAGGAATGAATTGCTTCTCACAATTCATCAAAAAAATTAGAAAATTCCTATAAAAAAAAGAAACATTAATAAAAATTATAATATTATTGTGTTTTTGTTATTAAGATACTATAAAATATGAAATTACTTCATGAGATGTATATCAACCCTCGCTTTTCATACATAGAAATTGCATAAATTTTTAGAAATACTTGAAGCACTATACAAACAGATTCCCAAGGACTATATTAGTTTAGTGCCATTGGAAACTTGGAAAAAAACATCAAGATTAATGAAATATATTCAATGTTTCCCACAAATATATTCCCCATAATAATTCTAATTAAAAATATTTCATCAAAACCAGGGTAAAGGAATCATAAGAAAGGGGTGAGATCAAATTCTCAGTAAGGGTAAATAAAGGAAATTCATATGCATATATTGAACATAGGGGTACAAGAATGTGATCATAATCATTATAAGATCATACCTTGTATATCAAAGATCATAAACATGAATCATGGAATAATGATTTGTAGTTTATAATACATGAATCATAAGGAAATCAAGATCATAAGCCATGAAATCATAATATAGGAATAATACATGGAATGGTGGAATACAAATCAACGTATAACATAGTGATCATGTATAAGTAGAAACAGGTTCACAAATTAAGTTAAGAACATGAAATCAGACACTCTCATAGACTTATGGACATGAAACTAGGTCCATGCATAGTGTTGTGAACATTCAATGAGGTTCACACATAACATTGTAAAAATGAAATCCGGTTCACACATAGCATTTTGAATATATAATAATGTTCACTCATAACATTATGAACATGTAATTAGGTTCATGCATAAACTTATGTACATGAAACCAGGTCCATACATAACATTTTGAATAGGTAAACAGGTTCAAGTATCACATATTTTCTCATGAGTCGTCCATAGTTACCCATTTCATTGGGGGAGATATAGGTCTCACCCATATCATAATGAAATCATACATACATGTCCTATAATATAATACAACATTCATTATATCATGACCCATGAAAAAATGGGTTTCATAAACATCCTATAATAACCCATGAAATGAAATGGGTATCATTAACATTTCATTGCATCATAACCTATAGAAAATAGATAGGTTCCATAATCATTTCATCAAATCATAACCCATGAAAAGAATAGGTTTCAAAAGAATATAACCCATGGAATATAAATGGGTGTCATAAGAATAATTCCATCAAAAAACAACCCATTTAAAAAAGGATATTAATAGAACCTTTGGATCATTTCCTATAAGGTATTGAGTTACATCAATATATTTCATCTTAGATGGAAAATAACTTCAAAAAATATTTTTTAAAATTTTCCTTAGGTAAAATATTATTCCCTCTTTGAAAAAGGATCTTCAAAACCTAAAAACATGTTTAAACCAATTTTCTTGAAAATAAACTTGAAATATTATAAGGAATGCTTTCAAAAACCTTTGGAAATTTTTGTATTTAAAAATATATAAATAGATTTTGAAAACTTTTTGAAAACTTTTTCTTTGAAAATACTTTGAAAACATATAAATAAGGCTTAAAATGAATTGAAACCCATTTTCCATTAAAACTTGTAAAGAATCCTAAAAACATTTTGAAACCCATTTTCCTTGAAAAAAATAATTTGCAAACATATAAATATTGAAATTTTTTTAAAAACCATTTCATTGAAAATTAGTTTTAAAAACATTTTCATAAAATTTACCCTTCTAAATATATAAAGTATTCTTCACAGAAATGATGGTGGTTAAATTTATAAATGTTGTATGAGGTAATAAAAACTTTCCTTTTTCACGTTAAAAGAAATAAAAATTCCTTGTTTGGAAAGAGACAAGAATATTCCTTTGAAAACATTGGTAAAAGACAATAAATTGGAAAAAATGATTTTAATTATTGTCATATAATTGTATAATATTCTTGGATATCCTATTTATAAAACATGTTTTTGAAGGAACCAAGGTTTCTAACCGAAGAGAGGGTACAATCGATCTTTTTTAGAAACACTTTATTAAATATCATATGTACAAAATAGTTGTAAAATTGTACCAATACAAGAATAAATCATGAATAACTAGATGATAATAATATTCATGAAGGTTCTTGATATATGGATCAAAATATTTCATCAATATAATTATAAACATAAACAATCTCAAAAAAGGATGAGATTATTTCAATAAAATCTTACCACTTTGTAACTTTGAACCATACACCCCATGTAATAAAATGCAATCAAATGAATCTTAAAATATCATGAAAATAAGTATATTAATTATATAAAATTTTAAAGTTATTATATACACCTAATGTAAAAATATTGGTTCATAACATGGCATTTGTCTCAAAGAAGGAAAATTGAGACAAAATTAATTTACCGATTTGATAATTCTTGAATCATAATTTCTATGAAAGAAATATCATTAAATGGTTATGTAAATACCCAAAAATTAGATTATAATAATCATATAATATATCCATATTCATTATACACACAACTCAAAATGAATGGGTGGGGAATAAAGCATTTATCTCATAGAAATAAAAAGTGTGATGAAATCCCCTTACCTTGTGTCTTGAATCTCATTGTACTCATTCAAACCTCATGTATAATATTTTTAAGCTAATTATAATTATTTTAAAAAACTATTATCATAAATATAATATCCTAAATAGTTTTATTATGTCTTTAAATTACCCGGTTATTAACAATTCTATGTTAAAGTTTCACTTTGGGTAATATCTGCTTTGTTCTTCACATGTGACTTAATTTGTTACACCTTTGGTCGTTATACTTATATCACAGTTTCCAAAATGTAACCCATGATATAAAAATCATTTATATTTACTATATTTGGGTTATAATAATCTATATAATATAGAATTATGAAATGTAATACACCATTTATGGAGATGGTATGCCATACGTATGCATAAACAATGTTTCTGTTTAAATATAGTATTGAAAGAAGGAATATAAATAGAATATATGAATATATATATCATTATTTTAATATAATTATTATATCATATATATCATTTAATTTCACTAAATATATCCTTAATATATTATATGTAGTTTGTGAATGGGTTATATCGCTTTGAGGGGGTCGTAGTCCACAATTCCTTAAACAAAATTATCATATTTACACTAAATAGAAAGTATAAATATATGTGTTTAAAAATTACCAAATAAGATTGAAGAAATAATAAATATAATATATAACATTTATAAATAGGGTTTCTATCATAATTTCAACCATGATATGCGGTAAAGGAAAAAAAGAACGATCATCGTTTAGTGAGGTGGTAGCTCATTGTACACATAAACAGTATTTTCATTACCCATTAGATGGATGTGTGTGTAAGTATAGGTATAACCCTTATAATAAAAACATAATATTATATTGATTAAACTCTTTTTTATACAATAATTTAATAATAGTATATGAGGGATTGGAGAATTAAAATGTAAGAAAGTGGTTTGAGGGAGGGTCTTACCTTTTAATCGGGTAAATCCTTTTAGTTTGCACAAAAGGTATTACTTGGAAGAATTAATGCCCAACAAGAGGATTAAAGAAGTAATGGAGGGTTTTAAGGAGTATATTTTATCATATATTGGATGAACCAAATTGGTTTCAAAGGTGTGAAGAAGTGGGAGAAGAGGAGGCCTTTTATAGTGGAAGAGGAGTGACACTCTTAAAATATTTTGACAAAGGAATTCCATGCACGTTTTTCACATGTAAAGTGGACCCAATAATGGAAAACATTTTATTAAAGTGATTATTAGGATTAAATATTTCTATATAATGGATCTTGTACAATTTTATAGGTTGTTTTGGGTCTTATATATAAGTTTTATTCCTTAGTTAAGATTAATTTTAACTTAATAGATGTAATTAATTTTAATTACTTTCACTAAAAGTTTTGGTAAAAAATTATGTTGACATTATAAGACACTATAAATCATACTAATTCTAAATATGGAATCCATTTTTTAAAATTTCAATCATAGAAATGGTAGAAATTAATTTAAATTTAATCATGTAGTCGTGTCGACAATGTAGGTTTTTAATGTAAAAAATGAACAAAATTTTGCTATGTTTTTATATCCAATTTCAATATAAAATTGGTTCTCATGAAATAAATTGGATTAATTTATAAAAATATTATATAATTAAACTTTTATATCAATCTAAAATATAATTTTCCCTTACAAAATAATTAGATGAAAAGCATTTTTGAATTAAAATTTAGTATTTTAACTATTCATTAAAAAAATGAAACCTTATAGAAAAATACCAAAAAAAATATCCTAGAATAATTTTTATGCTCCACTTCCAAATATTAAGTTTAATTTTTAAATTTTAAATATATAAAAGTTCCAAAAATTTTATTTCAAATGGGTTCTTCATTAAAAGGTGGTAAAACTACCTTTATTAAAAAATATAGGTTTTTATGCATAAAATTGGGTTTTTTCTAATATTATGTCTATAAAATATATTGAATAAATATAAAAAAAATTGATTGAATATATAAAATATATATTACACTAATGTCACTCATTAATTGTAAATAATTTAATTTAATATTGTTAGATAACTTTGTGACCGTACGAATAATACTTCTTATGTTTAATTTAAATAATATAAGAAGAACATCACTTACATTTAACATTTCGGTTGTCATCTCTTTATCTTTATAAGTATAACCAATACTTAAACCACCTTCCTAATTCTCTTTATGATATTTTCACTTGGGAAATTGATACCCATAATTCCCAAAATTTTCCCATCTAAAACATTACATTTTAACCATGTTCCTTCTAGTTATCTTCATTAACTAAAACCATAAATAATAGTGTGAGTAACATTTATCATATTGGGATACCATATCATCATGAAAAAATACTTATAGGGTGATTAAATCAGGGCTCCTACTTCTTTAGTCTATGAAACATAAGGTTTATCCTTATTTATTCATAGACATCCTCTATTTAAATCTGTTATGATGGTTTGTAAAGTGTTTTTGAATTCCAAAAGCATATCCCTAAGGATTGTCAAACTAGGTGTAGATCAAGGCATATTTTTATGTACTAGATTACCCCAAGTCAATCCTAATACATATTGTTTAAGCTATTACCCCTAGGTACATCTGTTCCAAATCCACATCTACTTGTAGTATCCATATAGGGATTTATTTCCAGGAAACCATTCACTCCATCCTTTACTAATATTCCATGACATTTTCCTAAATGTTAACTCATCCATATATTGATCCTTAGAGACATCCCTATATATATACTTAGAAAAATACCTAGGGATCTCACTAATATTTTCTCCTCCTAGTTTATAAAGGTTAAATAAACCTTTTATCTTATAATGACTATATAAACCCTCACTTTTCATTCATAGACATTACATAACTTTTTCAGAATACTTAAAACATTATACAGACAAACACCCAAAGATCCTATTAGTTTAGTGCCTTTGGAAAATTGAAAAAAAATATTCTAGCTTAGTGAAATATCTTTAATGTTTCCCACAAAGATCTTCCTCATTAATTCTAATTAAAAACGCATTCTTCATAACCTGGGGAAAGGAAACATAAGAAATGTGTGAGATCAAATGATCAGTAAGGCTAAATAAAGGAAACACATATACATATCATGAACATAAGTGTATAATAATGTGATTATGATCATTAAAAGATCATACCCTTCATATCTAATATTATACACATGAATCATGGAATAAATATTTTCTATTCATAATACATTAATCATAATAAAATCAAGAGAATAATCCATGAAATCATAATATAGGAACAAGATATGGAATGGTTGAATAAAAATAAAGTTATAACATAGTGAACATGTATATATAGAAATAGGTTCACACATTAAGTTAAGGACATTAAATAAGGCCCTCCCATAGACTTATGGACATTATACCAAGTCTAGAATTAATTTTGTGAACATGTAATCATGTTCATGAATAAATTTTGAACATGAATTCAGGTTCATGGATAACATTGTTAACATATAATAAGGTTCACTTATAACATCATGAACATGTAATCAGGTTCACTTATAAACTTATGGACATGAAACCCGGTCCATGCATAACGTTGTGAACATGTAATCAGGTTCATGCATAATATTTATACTCATGAGTTATCTATTTTTACCCAATGCATTTGAGGGAGATATAGGTCCCACCCATCTCATAATTAAATCATACATACATGCACCACAATGTAATAAAACTTTCATAATTTCATGTCCCATAAAAAAATATGAGTTTTATAAACATCCTATTATAACCCATAAAATGAAATTGGAATCATTAACATTTCATCACATCATAACCTATAAGAAAAAAAATGTTCCATAATAATTTTTTTAAAGCATAACCTGTGAAAAGTGATTTCAAAAGCATATAACACATGGAATAGATATGGGTGTCACAATAATCATTCCATAAAAACATAAACCATTCAGGAAAGGATATGAATGGATCCTTTGGATCAATTCTTAAAAGGGAAAAATTAACATAAATAGATCTCTTATTAGATGGAAAATAACTTGGAATGATATTTTGAAAAATTTTATTGAGGAAAATATCCTTTCTTCTTCGAAAAAGTCTCTTTAAAACATAAAAACTTTTTGAAAACCAAATTCCTGAAAATAAACTTGAATGATTATAAATAATTATTTAAAAACCATTTGGAAACGTTTTTCTTTGAAAAAATTTAAATATTGATTAAAGGAAATTTTAAAAACATTTCTTTGAAAATACTTTTCAAACTTATAAGTAAATATTAGAAACCATTTAAAAACCATTTTCCTTGTAAACTTATGAAGAAGCTTCAAAAAAATTCCAAACCATTTTCCTTGAAAAAAATTCTTTGAAAACATATAAATCTTGAAAACATTCTGAAAACCATTTCATTGAAAATTTATTTTAAAAATATTATCATAAAAATTATCCTTTTAAACATGTAAATAAATATTCACATAAATGATGGCAGGTAAATTCGTACTTGTCGTATGAGGGAAGAAGAACATTTCTTTTCATAGTAAAAGGTTAGAAAAATGACTTTTTTAGAAAAAGAAAAGAATTTTACTTTGAAAACTATAGTAAAATAAAAAAAGGTAAAAATTTCTTTTAATTATTATCATATAATTTTAGAATATTCTTGGAGACCCTTTTTAGAAAACATGGTTTTGAATGAACCTATATTTCTGACTAAAGAGAGGGTACAATAGGGTTTTCTTAAAAATAATTTCTTAAATATCATATATACCAAAGAGTAAAAAATTGGAACCAATACATGAATAAATAAAAAATAAATAGAGGATAATAATTTTCAGTTAGGTTCTTGGGAGATGGATCATAATAATTCATCAAAGTAAGCATAAACATAAACAATCTCAAAAAGTGATGAGATTGTTTCAATAAACTCTTAGCCCTTGGTAACTTTGAAAGGTAACCCCCAAGTAAGAAAATTAAATTCCATGAAGGTTAAAATATCTTGAAAATAATAATATTAATGATAAAAAATTTCAAAGGTATTATATACACCTGATGTAAAAATATAGTTGCATAACATGGCATGTGTCTCAGAGAAGGAAAATTGAGAAAATTTATTTTACCAATTTTCTAACTTTTGAAACATAAATCACATAAAATAAATCTAATAAAATTGATATGTAAATACTCATAACATTAATTATAATAATAATATAATACATATATTTGAAGTATACACACCACTCAAAAGGAATGGCTAGTAAATAAAACATGTATCTCACGAAAATAAAAAGTGAGATTGAAATCCCCTTACCTTGTGTCTTGACTCTCATTGTACTCATTCAAACCTCTTGTGTAATGAATTTAATTCTATTATAAATCTTTTAAAGAAACATATTATTATATCTAATATCATATATGGTTTTATTATTACTTTTTATTACCCGCTTGTTAACAATTCTATGTTAAGTTTTCACTCAGGGTAATATCTTCTTTGTTCTTCACATGTGTCTTAATTTGTTATATATTTTATCATTATAATTATATAATGATTTAAATAATGTAAAACATGATATAAATATCATTTATTTTTTTATATTTGTGTTATAATAATCTATATAATATAGAAGTATGAAATTGAATACACTGTTCATGGAGACGGTAGGCCATACGTATGCATGAACGTTGTTTTTGTTCAGTTGTTGTATTGAAAGAAAGAATTTAAATGAAATATATGTATATATATTTATATATATCATTAATAAATTAGAATTATTATATCATATATATAATATAAGTTCACTAAATCCATCCTTAATACATTCCATGTAGTGTGTGGATAAGTCATATCGCTTTAAGGGGCAGTAGTCTACACTTCCTCAAAACAATTATCATATTTACGCCAAATGGAAACTATAAATATGTGTGTTTAAAAAGAATTATATAATCTTAAATACATAATAAATATAATATATAACATATATAATTATTTTTTCAATCATAATTTCCACCATAAGAGGTGGTAATGGAAAAAATGAATAATCATCGTTTAGTGAGGCGATAGTTCATCGTATATAAAAATAGTATGTTCGTTACCTATTAGATGGATGTGTGTGTAATTATATCTTGAACCCTTATAATAACAAAATCCTATTACATTGAGCATATTGTTTTCTAATACAATAATGTAAGAATAATATATGAGGTAGTGTATAATGAAAATAAAATGGATGGTGTTACCTCTTAATCAGGTAAATCCTTTTAGTTTGCACAAAAGGGATTATTTGGAATATTTTTTGGCCAAAGTGAGGATTAAAGGAGGAATAGAGGGTTTTTTGGAGGATATTTAATCATTTATTTTTTGAACCTATGTGGTCTTATTGGTGTGAATAAGTTGGAGGAGAGGAGATATTTTATAGTGGAGGAGGAGTTATACTATTTTAATATTTTCAAAAAGAAATTCCTTGCACATTTTTCACATGTAAAGTGGATATAATAACATAAACTTTTCAATAAAAGTGAGGATAGGGTCAAAATATTACTCTTTAATATATCTTGGATAAGTTTCTAGGTCATTTTGGGTCATAAATTTACGGTTTAGTTCTTAGTTAAGCTTAATTTTACCTTAATCGGTGAAATAAATTTTAATTACTTTCACTAATATATTTTGTAAAAAACTAATTTAAACTTATTAAAAATTATAAATTATACTGATTCCAAATATGGAATCCATTTTTCAAAATTATAATCAAGTAATTTTCAAAAATTAATTTAAATTTAATCCCACAATTGGGTCGATAATGCGGGTTTTTAACGTAAAACATGCTCAAAAGTTTGCTATGTTTTTATATATAATTTCAATGTAAAATTGTTTTTAATTTTATGAATTAGATTAATTGATAAAAATACTATAAAATTGAAATTTTAAACCAATTTTAAAAATAATTTAACCTTATAAATAAATTAGATGAAAAAGCATCTTTGAATTAAAATCTTGTATTTTTAACTGTTTATTAAAAATATAAAACCTTATAAAAAAATAACTAACAATTATCCTAGCCTAATTATTATGTTTTGTTTCAAAATATTATGTTTATTATGACATTTTAAATCTTTAAATGTTCCTTTTAATTTAAATTTATTTTCCATTAAAATGTGGTAAGACAATCTTTATGAAAAAATAGGGTTTTATGCATAAAATTGAGTTTATTCTTATCTTATGTCTATAGAATCTATTGGATGAATATAAAAAATATTTTATTTAATATATAATATATATATTAAATTAATATCACTCTCTTATTTTAATTATTTTAATTTAATAAGGTAAAATAATTTTGTGACCATAAAACTAATTTTATTTTCATTTATATTCAATTAGTTTTCATATTCATTTATAATTAATTGGTAACCTATGAATTCATCTTATAATTTTTTAAACCATATATTTTCATAAATTAGTTAACATTATTCATAACCTCAAATTTAATGGACATTTTATATCTTATTATATTAAGTAATAACATTTTTATGATATACTATTATTAGGTAAAACTAGATGTTATGTTTTACGAAATCCATCAAGGAAAGTCATTGTTGCATGTAACGTAAGCTATCCTCGGTGTTCTGTGTAGAGAAAGATAAAATGTATGTTTCATTTAGTACATATTTATCTTGGTGTTGTGTATAACTGAATACAAACATAATGATTTAATATAAAATAAACTATTTTCAGTGTTGTGTCAAATGAAAAATATCATAAAGGTTAAATTAATTAGAAAAAAAAATAATTCATAAAATCTCATTGTGTTTCAAGATTCATCTCTATTGATATTGATAAAAAGATTCCATTTCTCATGATAAATTCCTTCAAGAACATTCTTATCCATTTTTCGTGAGCTTAGAGATGTTTTATTAAACTCATACCATAATCTCAATTTAAATTCTCTCCATTTATTGCCCAAATTTTTCAAACTCCATGTGTGTGAAAGGGAATCAATGACATCAATATAAAAAACATCTTGAAATAAAAAACATAACACTTTATTAGTATATTATAAAATTTTACTCATGTATTTTAAATTAGTTTCTAAAGAATATTAAATTAATATTAACTTTACTTGAGTATCAAAGACCACATTTTTTCAAGCTAGAGGAACATGCCTCCAATATTTATAATTAATAGAAAATCTCACCATCTGACAAAAAATATATCCAAAAATCTTCCCATATATTTTGGTAGTGTTACCGGTAGGCACCTAGAACTCATCAAAGGTAATGATAATATTTAAGTCCTTTAAGTAACATACATCTGATATATTTATATTTTTATCCATTTTATGGTTGTCTTTATCTATTTGAAAAATGTATTAAACAATTAATAAAATATAATTTTTTTTGTAAAATGACATACATACTAGAAACAGTAACTTGCTAATATCCTCAATATAGAGGGGTGAAGAACTCCTCCATCACCGGAGGAGAATCCGGCAGTGGGCTACAAATGACATCTATGGAAATGGATGGCTTTCTAACAGTCTCGTGTATAATGGGATCCCTAGAATCCAAAGAAGATGATGGTAGTGGTGGTGTTCTAATCATCTAAGATCCAAAAAAATTCTTGGAATTACTAGTTTTCAAATGGTCAAGGAATATTAAATGACTTATATAATAAGACGTGTTATCAAGTTATTTTCAAAATTTCTCTTAAATTTACACTTTCATTAATAACACCACTTATTGGATGAAATTTTTTCTCTTTCTATCAATTGTTAAAACATATTTTTCATGTATTCAATCAATCTCTATGTCACTTATACTTATAACTGGACCCTTTCAATGATTTCAGTAAGTGGATTTATAAATTGTAAATGACTCATTGAAAAAATATCTATTACTACTATATTAAAAATCAATTTTAGAAGTTTTATTTGAAGTAAAAAACATTATTGATGTCCATTTTACTCACTATCTTCCGTAAATACTATGTGGGATCAAAAATTCCCTTCTTCCAACATTTATCTATGTGTTATCTATCACACATAAAAAACATTAGAAAATTGATCATAATATTCAAATTGTGTGGGTCCTAACAAATGAAACTTCCTATTGACATGCCCATTGTGTGGTGGTACAGTAAATTATTTAGATTTTTTATAGTGTCTCATAGTGGAAAACAAGGGTTGTCCCTATTAAGTAGATTTTTATGTCAATCAATAACAACTCCAAAAAAATTAATATATTATTTTTTATAATTATAAAAGTATATGAATGTGATGGGGTTAAAAATAAAATACATGAATGAAAATATAATAAATATTTATGACCAACTTTAACTCATATATTTCATGTAATAACATATAATTATGATTTTTCGATCTGTCAAATGGGTGAAAAAGAAAAATTCTATAAAATAAATTTATAAAAATATGTGCATATAATATAATCTAAATAATTATATGTTATAATTGAGTGTATCGGGTGAGTATGGTGCAACATTTAAGGAGATTTTTCATTTTTACCAAGGAGGGGACTAGAGACAAGGAGAGGGAGGTTGGAGAGGGTTTTGCATCGTCGTTGAGGAGGGGAACTAAGCTGGGGAGAGGGAGGTTATAGGGGGGGTTCTGCATCACTATTGAGGAGGGGAATCACAAGCTGGGAGAGGGAGTTTAGAGTGGGTGCAGAGGCCTAGATCGAAGTGGGGTGTCGTGGGGGTATGGGTATCTGGTGATAAGGAAAGAGGTGGGTCAGACGGGTGGGGTAATGGGGGTCGTGGGGGTCGGGGTCGGAGGGGTGTCATGGAGGTTTGGGACTGTAGTGAGAAGGCAAGAGGTAGGTTAGAGGGGTGGGAGAAACGGTGGTCACGGTGTCGAGGTCACCACCGGGAAAGGGGGAGGAGGAGTTTGTGGGAGTTCAGTGGTGGAAAGGGGTTGGTTCATGAGGGACATGGGGAGGGTGGAATTAGGGTTTTTTATAATGTTTAGTGGTGGTTAAATTAAATATACCACTAAATTTTAAATTAATAAAAATATAGGGGTGTTTTGATTAAACCACTTCTATATTATTGTTATTTTTTACCAAATTTGACTCTATGTAGTTATTAGATCTTCTTCTAATAAACTTCCCCTAATCATTAGTTTTTTTATAGTGTTAACCCCATGGTAAACTTGTCATGATCTTAACCATGGTAATTAAATGTTACTATTTTTACTATTCATTAAGGCCAAGATAATAAGTTGACCATATTTTATAATATAAATTATTTTGATTTCCAAAAATGTAATTAATTTTTCAAAATTCCTTTTACATTGTTGGAAGATTTTTAACTTAAAATTATTTCTGCGAATGCGATAAAAACAGTTTTCCAAAGAGAAAATTCTCAAAAGTATTGAAAATATTAATATAAAAAATCCAAAATAATTTTAATATAATGAAATAAATTTTATTTATTATATAATAATTGAATAAATTTTACTTTTAAAACAATTTAATATTAAAATATAACTTCTAAATTATTTAAATGAAAAAGTACTTTTCAATAAAAACTAGTATTTTTTACTATTAAACAAAAAATAATTCTTTTTATAAAATTATCAAAAATTCACTCTAAAGAAATTTTTACATGATGGTTTCAATAATTATGTTTAGTTTTTAAAATAAAATTTCTAAAAGTGTTAAAAATTAATATTAATTAATGTTCCCAAATTTTAATGAAACTACCTTTTAGAAAAAATACATTTCTTTAGAAAACATTTCTTTTTATTTCAACTAATTATTATTTTGTTTATAATCAATATATATCCATTAAATCTATTTTATACATGTGTAATCCATATAATTTTCATAATTTATTTAGTACTATTAATACCCACCAATTCTGCAGTTAGGTTATAATGGTATACTATTTTACAGTTCTCTTAAACTCGAGGTTGCGTGTACCGAAACCTATCAAAGTGATTAAATTTAAAGAAATATATTTTGAGTGTCGTTTAAAATCAATGTTTCATGTATCATATGCTATCAAACATAATGTAATTCTTTTATAATCTCACATTGCTGCATAAATAATTAGATTATTTCAATTTATAGATTTATTAATAACCTTTTTAATATTTATTTCATTTTTATTATTCATTTTTATTCATTTATTTTTTAATTATTAGTTTAATGTTGTTTGTATCCATCTTTCAAAGAATTTTAATCCATATTTTAAAAAATTCTTTAGTATAGTGGTAGAAATAATTATTCATTTTCCAATTATTTTATAAGATTCATTAGTGTGAAGGAATATGGTTTATTTCATTATATGAGTACAAGAGTCATGTTTTTTAATATATTCTTTATACTAACTATAAATCAAAAACTGTTTCACCATAAGATTATTTTAAATGATTAAAAATTAAATCCGATTATTTGGATTTAATTTCTTTTTTATCATAACTAATTTATATTCCTATAATCATAAATATGATCGTAATTTATTATTAATTTTATATTTTTACATGAAATAATTTTTAAGAAAGGCCATTAATGACATAATGAAAATAAAACATCATCTTTCACTTTTGTAGTATAACGATACAATGGTTGAACAATGTACTTAAAAGAATTTATAAGAATAATAAAACTAATAACATTTAAGTATAATAAATACATTATAATGGAATTATTATACTGTCTTAAAAAATATATTTATTTTTCTGATGAGTTAAGATGGGAATTGAAATTAAAATACATTTATTTTAAAACTCTTGCTTTGACATAGTAATGACTTATAAAAGGGGTTCTATGAGAGGGAATGGGTAATATTTGACTAATAATAGATCCGGGTATTGTTAATACCATGGGAATATAATCATTTAATAAAATTAAGAAGTAATTTAAAAAAAAATTAAGATAAAAGAGTCTCAAATAGGATATGGAAAGTGAGACTTGAGAAGTTTTACCTTGATCTTAGAGTCACCTCCTTTGAGGTAAGACTTAAGACTCCAAAGGATGTTCTTTTGGTTACATGAGGGGATTAATGAAATTTCTAGGAGGTTTTTGGGAGATAATTTGTACAATATTTAGAAAAAGAAAATATATTTTTAGTGAGGAGTAAAATGGCTAGCAGTATTGTAAAATCATAATGAGAAGAGGGGAATCAGTGTAAACCAATTTTACAAAATTATTTTCTATTTTAATTTCCCTTCGTAATATATAAACCTTTGAATCTGTTAATATGAATGGATCTACTTGTGAATTTTCGAAACACTACACCGTATGAAAAAAAGTTAAAAAGATAGAATCAAATAGTATTCTTACAAGGTTCGATCCCAGTGTGGGAAACTACTCCTTATTGTGTTCGGGTTAATTCTAAGACACATATTTTATCAATAATAGAATAGTGATTACAATAGAAGAGTAAATATCATCCTTGAATATTTTTAGGCTATATCTTGATAGTTATATAGTCTCTATAATGGTTCTTTATACTGTATCTCACTGGTTTATAATGGTTTTCATCTAACACTATGAAACATTTCTTCAATTGTACTTCAAGATGTCACAAAATCACTAGATGAGATATTTTTATTTATATTAAAGCAATTTTATGGCTAAATTATTATCTAAAACACATCATGGAATTATTATTTATTCCCTCAACTCAATATTCTTATTCTTCAAAAGTTCCAACATGCAGAATGTTGGAGTGGGTGCCCTAGAACCAACTCCTTTAATAATTTGATTACCATTACATGTATATAGTTAGATATATACATGTGTTTATCATACCATGGTAGTATAATTAATATTTCATGTACTATTTATATGGTAATGTCCTTATATTACATCTCATGACGAAAGGTTATATTAATACCCAACTATAATGGGATCCACAAGATACTTTGAAATTAATCTTAAATATATGTCATATGGTTCAGATAAATCATGTCGAAATGACACAAGAAATGGGGGAATACTAGGTGATTGGGGATTATAATAATTGATACTTATTCTTATTAATTTTTAACATAGTGATATTTAGTAGATGAGAGCATGAAAACTGAACTGCCAATAGGAATACCCCATGTTTTGGATGTCATTAGTAATGCCTATCTTTGAACATGTGTATTGGTCTCCTTACTTTAGGTCATTATCAATGTGTAATTTTTGATAACATATATTGATGCAAGATTAAAACCATATAATTTATGTCATAGCGAAGTATCTTGTGTTGGGTGAATCATTTGTGGATGGCATTGATTGAATGATCAATGTAGAATCTGTCTCTTCCGAAAGGAAGTGATGTCTCAATCACAGTTCATCAAGACAGTAGTAACTTTTACTAAATCTATGTATATGGTATAAAAAGGTATTTCTGTATAGTAAGTTCAATTAATATTAAATTAAGAAATTATTAAAACACAAATTGTTCATCGTGTGTTATAAGATATCATGAGACAAAGAGATTATATTATATGGAAAGTTTTCAAAGGAGAGGTTGTCATTGTTATTACTGTACATTATCTCTTTTGGTGCATTGATGGGTTATTGGACTCTTATCCAAGCCCTTTTATTAGTACTCACTACTGTGGAGATAAAGGCCTATAGGTTCACACACTCATCATATTCAAAATTAAGGCATATTCTTATGAATAGGGGTGAAGGATATGGTGGGGGCCACCACAGGTCCTAGGTGATGTCTGAGTTTGAATAATCACCAGGAAATAAATAAATTCATATTAATGGAATTTATAATAATAATTATAGAATTTAATTGTTAATAGTATTCCCAAGTTATACATCAAATACGTGGAAAAATATTTAATAACCAAATATTATATTTATATTCAGGGTTCGTTTAATATTTTTTGGAATAAAATGTTTAATTAATATATCACTTTGACAATTTAATATATTTAATATGTTACTCATAAGTGATAAATATATATATTATGTTTTCAAAATATTTAATAGGTCATAATAATTCATTTATGGTTTATTTAGTATGTAATATATGTTTAGGGACTATTGAGCCAATTCCAAGTATTTTAACTCAACTATTTAAGCAAGAGAAATGTCTAATTCATGTGACTATTAATCCACTTTAATTTGAGATAACCTATATCACATATCCCAAATCATAGAGAGAGAAGTATCCTACTTCAATAATTGATCCAATTTCACCTTTGTGGATCGAAAGACCGACATAGATTTGTTCACTAGGATGTCGAAGTCATCATTGGTTCTTCTCTCTATCACCAAGATATCAAGGACGAGTGTACATATAGACTTTAGAACTATGTTTAGATAATCTACAGGGTTCCATTATTAGTTTTTTTGTGCATCATTTGATGATGATAGGAAGCATTCAGCTACATCCTCAGACTGAACTAGGTATTAGTTCGATTTAATTTTGGTGCACAAATTCTTTCATGTGAGGTGTTTGGGTTACTTACTGAGATTAATAGAACCATATATGACGTTGTTAGGTATATAGAGTAATAAAATTTTTAATCCTTGGTCTATCTGTTTCCATTTTACACCCTGGTACCAGCATATAATATATGTCTTTGAAAAAGAAGTGTCAATCTTTATCAACTCTTTTCATCTACATAATTCTACTTATTTAACAGAAATAATCTAATCTCTTTGAATATCTCCAACTTTTATCACTCTCTTTATTTGATATAAAAATATTTAGAAATTCTTAGTATCTATTTCTTCATCACACTCTCTTCTACCACTCTCTCAATACCTTCTTATATTGCTTCTTCTTTTTTATATTCATCTACTTATTTAAATCACATTAATATTATATCCATATATATATTATAAAAATTCTATGATATTAAGAACCATAATCTTCTCAATATTCTTATTTACTCTTTAAATAGACTCATGTGAGCCTACTCCCCATGATCTCATAATCTTCTTCTTATTTTATCAACTTGTCTTAATTGATATTCCATAATTACCCGTCTTCTCGTTTAAACTTGTCAAATATTTCTTCTAGTAATTTCTCCATTGTTTATCACTATTGATTTTTTTTTGATCTTATTATTTTAAAATTATAGAATAATTGAGCATTGATCATCTCAGTTTCTTCTCATTTATTTTCCCTCCTATAATGGCCTCAATCATGGATCAATAATGGAAAATATGATGGTATATCTATCAAGAACATCTTTTTATCATTTTATCTAAATAACTAGAATCCTTATATTTTTTTAAATCGATAAACCTTTCATAATAAATGGAATATTTTACCTAAAATTTCCACAAAGTAAAATATTATACACATTCTCTAGAACAACTTCTATATTCTTATTAATATCTTATGTATGGTATTAGAATATAATGTATGTTCACCATAATATTATTCTTATATTTTGTATCATCCATAATACATTATGTATTATAGTAGGTATGATACTCTGTGAAACAAAAGAAACATAATATACACCATCAGTGATATATTACTCGTGCTTTGAAAATATTTTTTATGCTCCAAATATCATATGTATCACAATTTGGTATTACTTTTTCCATATTTAAATATATAATGTAATTTTCCTTAAATACATAAGATATCATATGATATTATATACTATGTTGTAGAATATGACAAACTTATAAAAAACTTCGTATATTTAATCTTTTGAGTATAACATATTTTATTATATAAGGATATCATATGAAGGCTTCTTGGGAATTCCAGGTTGTATAAAATAACTGATTTATAGTGATATAAATTATATATTATGATTCATTTGGAACTGTTTTGAATCACCTAATATAGTTTAATTTTATGAGATTAATGTATGAAATTCCTTAACCAATTGGCTATCATTTATTTAAAGAAACACATGGGAGAGTTGATAGCCAAGGGTTGTATGAGATGTAAACATGGGAATTTACTCATGTGTTTATAACATATATGTGTTAATCTATAGTCTTGGGGAGAATCCTTATATCCTATATAAAGGATATTTAAATAAAATATATTGTGTGGTATTCTTAATCAAGATACAACTACTCATAAACCTACCCACCTCAAAAATCACTCTTCCTCCCTTCTTCTTTGAATATTGTTATACTAGAATATTATGAATAAAGGAGAGTTTCAACCAAAATAATGGAGTGATTTTGTAAAACCCATAGATAAAACATGAATGGGACAACCATTTGGTTATTATTTAATGATATTCATCAACCATTTATTAAACGGAAACAACAGTAGTGTCCATTAGTTCAAAGTTATGTGGTTTTAGATTCAAAGGTATGGGGTTCTTAGGTTTTATAGATTATAATATTTTCTAATAAATTGATTAATCATTAATAATTATGAAGAATAATTTTAGTGATAAAAAATTCATACTATGATTTTTTATTCATGAAATCATTTAGAAAATGAATATGTTTTTCAGTCAATAGCTTTATGAAAATTGATGTCATCAGTTATGATATAGTCATGGTTTATGATATAAGTTATTGTATCAAGTGATATAGAACAAATCACATGTTTTGGATTATCAATGTTTACTACATCGATATATCATATTCCATGATAACATTGTATTTCAAGAGAAAATAGATCCTCGAATCTCCTCACCAATACCAATGTGGGTCATAAAATATGATTCCCCAGTGGTTTAATTTCCCATATTTTCTTACAATATCCTATAATTTTAATTTTTAATGTTTACATAAAAATATATCTTGTGTTTTTTAGAGTTTCTGGGTAGTTTTTACTAACAAATTATATTGAAATTTTTTTAAAAAGGATTAATAATGATACAATAGTGATTATATTGTTTCTGGAAGTGTTTGGAGTTTTTTTTATGGTCATGAAATACCTTAGTCAATAGAGATGTTCCATAAAAAACCAAGGGTAAAGGTAGATATTTTATTAAAGGAATAAATCTATTAAAGGAAATGATTTCATAAAGAAAAATATTTTTTTGAAGGGAAAAATTATATGAAGGATGAATCTTATGTAGTAGAAAAAAAGAAATTAATTTTCAAAAAAAAGTAGGAATAATCATACAGGACAGAGGGGAAATTTTTTTCATAAATAAGGTAGAATATTTAGGAAGAGGAAATTTCATATGAAAGGAATAAATCTCAAAAATTAAAAAAAAATAAAAGTATTTTATGAATGAAAATATTTTTCATGAAAGAAAATTTTTCATGATGAATGAACTTCATGTGAACTATAGAGAAAATATTTTTTAAGAGAATTCGATGTTTTTAGAGGTGGTAAAAGGATAGTTTTATACAAAACATATTAGTAAGGAATATTTTTATGAAAAGTGGTTTTACATGAATTGAAAAATGTAATCTTATGTAAATCATTTTTTCCATGTTCTTTTATAAATAGGTCCCTAATCACCTCATTTTATCAAGAGAAGGGATTGACGGGAGATTTGATTGAATTAATTTCTTTATTTTCAAAAATTAAAATAATAACTTCACTTAAAAAAGGAAGAAGTAATATTTTTATTTATAAGAAAAATTAATCTATTAATTTATGAAAAGAGTACATAACCATGAAATAATTTTAAAGAAGTCATATTTTCATGAATAACTTACAGGAAAGGCATATTTTCATAAATAAATTACATATAAGGAAGAGATTTTTGAAGAAACAACTTACAAGATAGGTTGAGAATAAAAAATATAGAAGGAAAATAATGAATATACTCTATTAAATGTAGATCATGAATAAATTACATAATAATATTTAGATTGACTGGATTTTACATGGGAGAGAATTTATATATAAAAATATTACATGGTAAAGGGGATTTCAAATCATTGATGAAAATTGATCTTTATTTCAAAAAAAAAGTCAATGAAAATGATCTTATAGCCAATTTAGATCATTTAATGATTCTGTTCGATGATCTATTAGTTTTCTTCAGTTGAGAGAGTAGTTCATTCTCATTTGTAATTGGTTTTAGACTAAGGGATGGTGATATCTCTCTCTAAACGTGTAAATAGAAGTGCCATTTAGTGAATTTTGGTACACTGAAATATTTACATGGTTATGATCCTTTGAAATATCCCAACACATACAGTGACTTGGTCTTTTCATACAAAAATATTACATCTTTTTAGATTAATATTCAATAAATTTCAAAAAAAATTACCTAAGGAACGTAAAGTTTTAGTTTCATTGGTGACTAGATACTGAATTTTCTTATTTCATTAAATATATTTAAAATATCAAACAAAGATATTCTCATTTAGTAATATTTATAGACATACCCTACTTAAAACTTTTCTTTCTGACATGGGAAAAAATATAATAATATTTGATCTCATATGATTAGTAAGAATAAACATGGGACACATTAATAAATGATCATATGAAAGTATAATAAAAGTATAAGGGTATGGGATCAGGAATATAACTTTCAAATTTCATACCCAAACTATCATGGACTGTAACCATGTGCCATGTCAAAAAAAAACATATCATAACAAAATACCTAATTCATATGAGTGATAAATCGTCATAAATCAATCATGAAACATAAGTTCTTTTCATATAAGTGTGTAATCATCATAAGTATAGAAACAATTTCACATACCAAGGTTAACTATTGAGACTATGAAATCATAATAGATTAGGAATGAACACCTCTTTCCCATAGTGGATCAATAACATTTACTTGTTTCCTATAACGGATCAAGGACATCGTATTTTTTCCTATAATGGATCAATCACATCTATTTATTTCCCACAATTATCTTATGAGATATAATATTTTTTCCAATACATTAGGTGGCTATATAATTTTTGACCCATTTGTTACATAATGAAAACCATGCACATGTGTTCAATAAAATCATTAAAAATCCATCATATCATCATATCACAACCTAGACAAATAAATTGGGTTTCTTAAGCATTAAATCAATCCATAATATCAAAACCCATAAAAAATGAATGGGTTTCATAAACATCTCATCTTCATAATAATAAACCATCCATAGAAATAATTATAATGGTACAATTGGATCATATCCCGAGTAAAACATAATAAACACAAAAGTCTATTTTCTTTCATAAATATAAATTCCATAAAAATATCTGTAAAGACCCGTAAAATTCAAGGTAAATTTTTTCTTAATTTTCTTTAGAATTTTACAAGAGCGCGGTTTCTGACGGCACCTGATTCCGAGGCCCGGAGTGCCCGGAATCAATTTCCGAAGCTTGGCACGGGTACGTTCAGTGAACGAACGAGCGGGAATTCCTAACTTTTGATCCGGTTCTCGGAATTGAAATCCGAGGGCACCGATGAACTCGCAGCGCCGATATTCGCTTAAAGAGACCTTTTCGGAAGTTGCGTTTGTTGCGGGTTGTAAGTTAGTTTTCGGGTTTTTAGTTTAAGTTAAATAAAATTTGTGAAGAACAAATTTTATTTTAACTTGATAAATCCTACCAAAGGGGGTTGGAAGTGGGACCCACATCCACTTAACCTCCCTTGGGAGGATTAAGTGTGGTGGGGCCCACACGAAGCTCCCAACCTTTCATCTTCTCCCAACTCCCTTAACCCCTCTTTAATGACTTGAGTTATTTAATTTTGGAGTTAATCTTTTTGAAATTCAAACCTTTGAATTTCTTATGTTAGGTTTGTAAATAAAATAAGCTCTTATTTTATTTGGATGGGTGAGAACACTTTGGCCACCTTGAGAGCTTTTGGGAGCTTTTCTTCTTCTTCTTCAACTCTGACGAAGAACACGAAGAACCTTCGAACTTGACGAAGAACGCTCAAGTTCCGACGAAGAATGTCGCTCCGCTCTTCTTCGTCTTCCGTGTCAACGAGAGGGAACGCTGCTTCCTCCTCGAACTCCCTTCGTCGACATAAGTAGATTCACCAACAATGTATCTCTTCGGGCGTAACTCTTCGTCATCGGATTCGACGAACGACGACCGCGACGCCCGACCTCCGCGACGTTGTCTTCCGAGGAACGTTATCAAATCTATGAACCTATACCCGAGGTAGGGGTTGTTGATTCATTGTTTTATTATTTCATTCTTGATCGTGGATCTAGCATGTCTAACGTGAGGCAATTGAATATTTTATGTTGTGTTATTATTTAACGTGAGGGGGGCCGGACCGCATGAACACGGCCGAACCCCCTCCATCGTTCATGTTGTTTAATCTTGCGGATGGAAGCAAGGTGGCGTGGTGCCGTCGCACCACGCGGATGATTGTATGTTTATATTACACGACGCCGTCGCGCCGCGCCATGGAAGGATCATCATGAATGCGACGCCGTCGCGCCGCGTTGAGGAAAATCAAGGTGCGGCGGAGGGGCGCGGTGCCGTCGCACCGCGCCGG
The DNA here is from genome assembly GCA_963277665.1 of Viscum album. Classification (NCBI taxonomy): domain Eukaryota; kingdom Viridiplantae; phylum Streptophyta; class Magnoliopsida; order Santalales; family Viscaceae; genus Viscum; species Viscum album. Next base: position 1,582,823,605 of record OY728164.1, read on the forward strand.
ACGACGAACACCGCGGCCAGTTCCGGGCCGCGGCGGAATGAGAAGACCGGCGGCCGCGCCGCCGGCGTCGGAAGCCGAAGAGGGGACCGGATTTTCCGGTCCCGTTGGAGAAAACCGGCCGGCCAGCTGGCCGGCCGGATGGCATTAAACCGGGGGAAATTAATCCCCCGGCCGGCTCACAAAACCCCCCTCTTTATGAGGGGGGGCGGTTTCCATGAAAGGGGGGGCAGCAGCCCCCCAGTTTTTCTCCAAGCCGGCCCCCATGTCAGGGGGCCGTTTTCTTGCAAAGGGCGCGGCACTAGGCCGCGCCGCCATCCCAATCAGCGGGGGGCTTCGCCCCCCCGCGTGCTGCCTCCGTGCGGCGTCGGGCCGCCGCGCCACCGCCGCGCCGCCGCGCCGCCACGCCGCCGCGCTGCCGGCCGGCCGGTCCGGGTCGGACCCGGGTTGGGTCGACCCGGTTCGGGCCGACCCGGGGGGGGGGGGGGGGGGGGGGTCGGGCCGGGTCGCCCCGGACCCGGACCCCCCGTTTCGAATCATTTTCGGTCTTTTGGCCATAACTTGAGCCACGTACCTCCGATCGATGAACCGTCTACGGAAACGCGATCCTTGGATCGAGACGGTCGTTTCGGTATATTTCACTCAAGGTTTTGGATTACTTTGAGTTCGGCCGGGTTGGTTCGTTCACGAAACCAACCGGGCCTTCGTAGCGGAAACGCTCATATCTTGAGCTACGGACGTCCGATTGAAGTGTCGTCAGCCGCGTTGTGTTCCTATTAGTGAGACGGATCTTTTGGCATTCTCCGCCCGAGGTTTGGACGCAGGTGGAGTACAGTCGGGTTGGTTTTGCCTTAAAAACCAACCGGGCCCCGGGGACGAAAATGCCAATAACTCTCAGACCGGGCGTCTGATCGACGCGTCGTCTGTTGCGTTGAGTCCCTGTTGACGATACGGAACTTTTGGATACATCAACTCTGGACTTTGTGACAGTTGATGTATCAGCCTCTCGGCTCGTGGAGCGGACCCTCCGAACGAGCTTGCTGTGTGCAGGAACCCTAGTGCTGGCTGCGACTGTGACTGCTACTACTGCTACTACTGCTTCTACTGCTACTGTGACTGCGACGACGACAGTACAGAGATCCTGTGTGGATTTGATGACGACGACTAGAGCACTCAGCAATCCTTCGTGGATCAGTGCTACAGGTCCTGTGTGGGCCCGATCCTGTGTGGGTCCGATCCTGTGTGGGTCCTTGCGCTCAGCGGTCCTGTGTGAACCAGCGCCTACAGGTCCTGTGTGGGCCCGATCCTGTGTGGATCTTTGCGGGGGTTAGTTACCTATCGATCCTTCGTGGGTCCGACGACTTAGATGGATCAGAGATCACCTTTATCGTCTTTCGAAGAAGTATACCTGTGTGAGCTGAATCCTGTTGCTTTCCTGTGTGGATTGTGTTGTGCAATCCTGTGTGGATTACGTTTTGCTTTCCTGTGTGGAATACGTTTACTTTCCTGTGTGGACTAAGTTGTACTTGGGCTCGGAGGTTGGAGCGTTTTTGAATTGATGACTTAGGTATATATATGGGCATATACCTAAGCAGTGTCGGTTGTTACTTCGTGATTGTACCTTTCTTCGTGGTTCATCCTTTGTGGATTTGAGAGACCTTCAGGGGTCTCGGAGTCCCTACTGAGTAGCTTATACTCACCCCTGCACGGGCTTTGCCCGCACTACGTTGTGTTGGTTGCAGACGACGGACAACATTGACCTTAGCTGAGGCTTGCAGAGCGGGACGGTACCCGGAGGTGGACCACTGGGCGGGACGTGCTCGGAGCGGACTGCGGGACCCATGGAGCAGAGGAGCTATCTGTACCCACCCTTCAGGTGGGATTTCCAGTGGACAGCTCGGAGTAGCGGATTTTACTTTTCAGTTGTTGTTTTCCCTTTCGAGTTGTACTTTACTTTCAGTTTGGGTTTGTATACTGGCCCATTTACTTTTCCGCACTTTCAGTTGTACTCTGCTTTTTTTAGTGTTTACTTTCCGCTTGCTTACTCTGTGGTGTTTGTTTACTTTTCAAAGGAAATTCCTTCCCTTTTTACCGGGATTTACGCCTTGGTGCTAGTCGACAGCCCCTGGTCTATGGAAGGCGGGCTTGGGGTAGTCACGGCACGGACCCCGAGGGAGGGTAGTGACAAATTGGTATCAAAGGAGTTCGGTTCTACCGTGAACTCTGATCTTTTCTATGTGAAGCAATAATGTTTAGCGTATTGAGTGTGGTTATCAGTCCAGGGAGTCCAGTGTTGGTGCGGCGGCCGACATATCCGTACACCAGGACCCTGACTTCTGATTTCCGACTTAATGCACGAAAACATTGATTGCGTGTGTGTTTCAAAGTTTTCTTTGTGATTACTTATATCAGCTCACCAGGTATACTGTTCTGACCGTGGCGCACCTGTTTCCTTTTCAGGATGGCCCCACGACGGCAACCAGCTAGGGTTCCGAGAGTCGTGCGTGACGACAGCCCACCGAGCGACGAGGCCTCGGTGCAGGGCCCTTTGTCAGCAGTGGCACCGGCGGTAGCTCTACCCGCTGAGCCCCCGATGCTTCCAGCAGCAGCCGCTAACGATGCACGTCGCCTCAGCGCACTGCATGAGTTTCAGCGCCAGCGACCACCCAGGTTTCGCGGGGAGACGGATCCCCAGGCAGCAGAGGACTGGCTAGAGGCAGTGGTTCGAGTGTTTAGGCTAGTGAGGACACCAACAGACTTTATGGTGATCCTCGCTGCGAGCCTACTACACGCAGCAGCAGGACGATGGTGGAGCTTGATGCTCCAGGTGCACGTTGAGGCATCTCTACTTTGGACGGACTTTGAGAGCCTCTTCCGCTCGGAGTTCGTCCCAGCCACCCTTCGTGCGGTGCGTATCCAGGAGCTTCTTCAGCTGCGGCAGGGCAGCATGACGGTCGCTCAGTACTCGGCGAGATTTACTGATCTCTTGCGCTACTCGACCGACATGGTACGGGACCCATTCTTCCGGGCCCGGACCTTCGAGCAGGGTTTGAGACACGAGATCAGGGCATCGCTGATCTCCCTCAGCATACCGACTCAGACAGGAGTACTGGAGTGGGCCCTTCTAATCGAGAGCTTCCTTGCTGAGTCTACACCAGTGCAGCGACCCACCGCAGGGCGGCACGTGGCAGAGTCATCTGCAGCAGGTAGTCGACGGATGACTCAGGGGTCCAGACAGACCAGACCTTCGGGCAGACGACCTCAGGACACTGGCTCAGTAGTGCGGGGCACACAGCGCGGAGCCAGTCTTACGAGAGGCAGACAGTGCTACTCGTGCGGCGGGCAGGGCCACATGGCTCATGACTGCCCGACCCGCCGTGCCGTGGAGAAGCAGACGGTTGAGGGACCACCGAGGTAGAGGCAGAGGGTCGACCATGGCGGTCCGCAGGGAGGAGGCGGACGAGGCAGAGGAGCTAGACGAGCAGCCGGTGGTGGGCGACGCTTTGAGGCTCTACCGCCACCACCACCAGGAGGTCCACCCCGACCACAGGGAGCTGGCGGGCAGAGACATGAACAGCTCCAGGCAGCAGAGGCCTACGACCACGGCGCACCCGAGATGATTTGAGGTACTATCTGTGTCTATTCCACCCTTGTTGCAGTTCTTATAGACACAGGAGCGAGTCACTCTTTCATAGACGCTGCCCTTGTTCGGAGCTCGGAGATTCCGACAGAGTCGTTGGCTCGATCCTTACGGCTAGAGACTCCTACGGGAGCAGACTCGACGATTACGCACTGGTTCCGGCAGTGTGAGCTTACTCTAGGAGGCGAGAGCTTCGGCTGGGATCTTCTTGTAGCAGCGTCGAGGCCTTACGACGTCATCTTGGGCATGGATTGGCTATCTACGGTCCATGCACAGATTGACTGTTTTAGGCGCAAGGTGCGATGTGTACGCACCGACGGGAGCAGGTTCTCCTTCACCGGCGAGAAGGGAGCCTTAGCAGCACAGGATGGACTTCCGCGGAGGAGAGGACAGCCCATCTCTCATCAGTTGGCTAGCCTTATCCTTGGAGCAGTTGACGTGCGGAGTCCTGGTTTTCCTGTAGTGGTTGATCAGTTTTCGGACGTTTTTCCCGACGATGTTCCAGGGCTACCTCCTCGCAGAGAGGTAGACTTTTATATTGACTTGTACCCCGGGATAGCCCCGATATCCACTCCAGCATATCAGATGGACCCCGCCGAGCTTCGAGAGCTACGGGTACAGTTGGAGGACTTGCAGGGCAAGGGGTTCATCCGACCCAGTGTTTCACCCTGGGCTTCCCCGATTTTGTTCGCCAAGAAGGCGGACGGGAGCTTGCAACTCTGTGTTGACTATCGTCGCCTGAACTAGGTGACAGTGAAGAACAAGTATCCGCTACCGAGGATTGATGACCTCTTTGATCAGCTCAAGGGAGCACGGTGGTTCTCGAAGATAGATCTCAGGTCAGGCTATCATCAGCTCAGAGTCAGAGACGAGGATGTGCAGAAGACAGCCTTCAGATGTCTGTATGGCCACTATGAGTTCTTGGTTATGCCTTTCGGTGTAACCAATGCTCCAGCAGTGTTCATGGCTCTCATGAACAGGATCTTTCAGCCATACCTCGATCAGTTTGTCATGGTCTTCATCGACGACATTCTGATTTACTCTACGACAGAGGAGGAGCACACCTATCACTTGCGAGTTGTACTAGACACACTCCGAGAGCACCAGCTTTATGGTAAGCTCTCGAAGTTTCAGTTCTGGATACGTGAGGTCCACTTCTTGGGACACGTTATCTCTGAGGCGGGAGTTGCAGTGGATCCCGCGAAGATTGAGGTTGTGTTAGCATGGGAGCCACCCAGGAGCGTGACTGAGGTTCGGAGTTTCTTGGGACTAGCTGGATACTATCGGAGATTCGTGCCAGACTTCTCTAGAGTTGCAGCATCACTCACAGCTTTGACGAAGAAGGGGAAACCCTTCGTGTGGTCTGACAGATGTCAGCAGAGCTTCCAGGAGCTGAGACAGAGATTGACTAGCGCACCTATCTTGAGGTTTCCTGAGGAGGGAGTAGGGTACGTAGTCTACTGTGATGCATCAGGGACCGGACTCGGATGTGTTCTGATGAAGGAGCAGGCAGTGATCGCCTATGGATCACGTCAGTTGAGGCCGCATGAGCAGAACTACGCTACCCATGACCTGGAGTTAGCAGCAGTGGTCTTCGCTCTGAAGACATGGCGACACTACCTGATGGGCGAGCGCTTTACAGTCTTTTCCGATCATCAGAGTCTCAGGTATATCTTCTCGCAGAAGGACCTGAACCTGAGACAGTGGCGATGGCTCGAGTTCCTCCAGGACTATGACTTTGAGATATTCTATACTCCTGGGAAAGGGAACATAGTAGCCGATGCCCTCAGCAGAAGGACGGGCATTCAGTTACTTGAGGAGGCGACGGAGCAGCTAGCCTCTTTGCAGATATCCTTCGTGGATAGAGATGGAGCAGCCTTCCTTCAGTTTCTCACAGTCACTCCTCCACTACTGCAGCGGGTCAGGGAGGCACAGCGTGAGGACGCTGACTGTGAGACACGACGTACATAGATATCCTCGGGACAGGCACCTGATGGTTTCTCCCTTGGAGCAGAGCACGACATCCTTTTCAGAGGACGTATCATGGTACCAGTCGCTTTGCGAGAGGAAGTGCTGAGAGAGTTTCACACTTCTCCTTTGGCGGTACATCCTGGAGTGGCGAAGATATACCAGGATCTCAAACGACAGCACTGGTGGCCGGTCATGAAGAAGGCAGTAGCAGAGTTCGTTTCTCGATGCCTTACTTGCCAGCAGGTGAAGGCAGAACATCAGGTACCAGCAGGCTTGGTACAGCCCTTGGAGGTTCCGGAGTGGAAGTGGGACGACATATCTATGGACTTCGTGACTGGACTTCCACGTACTTCCAGAGGTCACGACTCCATCTGGTTGATTGTTGACCGACTCACCAAGTCGGCACACTTCTTACCCATCAGAGAGCAGGGCTCAGTAGAGAGCTTGGGACGTCTCTACGTTCAGGAGATTGTGCGGCTCCACGGCGTGACATCATCTATCGTCTCCGATCGAGATGCCCGCTTTACTTCTCGGCTTTAGAAGGGGTTACAGGAGGCGTTCGGGACGCATCTACGTCTGAGCACAGCCTTTCACCCTCAGACGGATGGTCAGACGGAGAGAACCATTCAGACTCTCGAGGACATGCTCCGTGCATGTGTTCTCGACTTTGGTCGTAGCTGGGAGGACCACCTACCCTTGGTGGAGTTTGCGTACAACAACAGCTACCACTCCACTATCGGGATGGCACCGTACGAGGCGTTGTATGGCCGACCTTGTAGATCTCCTTTGTGCTGGACAGACCCTGGAGAGTCAGTACTGGTGGGACCGGAGATGGTCCAGGCCACGACAGAGAAGGTCCAGGTCATCCAGGAGCGGATGAGGACAGCTCAGAGCTGGCAGAAGTCATATGCTGATAGAAGGCGGAGGCCACTAGAGTTCGAGGATGTCGACCACGTCTTCTTGCGGGTCTCACCTCGACGTGGTATTCGGAGATTTGGCCGAGGCGGCAAGTTATCTCCGCGCTTCATCGGACCCTTCCAGGTCCTCAGCAGGGTTGGTGAGGTGGCTTATCGCCTGGCTCTACCACCTCAGTTGCACCGGGTGCACGACGTCTTCCACGTATCCCAGTTGAGGAGATACGTGCACGACCCGACGCACATCATTGACCATGGGGAGCTTGACGTTGACGATGGGGCGACTTTCACGGAGGTCCCGGTGGAGATAGAGGATCGACAGGAGCGGGTCCTGCGTGGGCGATCGATTCTTCTTGTGCGCATCAGATGGCAGCACGGGAATCTCCAGGAGATCACATGGGAGCGGGAGGCTCAGATGCGTGCTCAGTACCCTCATTTGTTTCCCTAGTTTTTGATGTATCTTTACGGGGACGTAAAGCCCTGAGGTGGGAGTAATGTAAAGACCTGTAAAATTCAAGGGAAATTTTTTCTTAATTTTCTTTAGAATTTTACAAGAGCGCGGTTTCTGACGGCACCTGATTCCGAGGCTCGGAGTGCCCGGAATCAATTTCCGAAGTTTGGCACGGGTACGTTCAGTGAACGAACGAGCGGGAATTCCTAACATTTGATCCGGTGCTCGGAATTGAAATCCGAGGGCACCGATGAACTCGCAGCACCGATATTCGCTTAAAGAGACCTTTTCGGAAGTTGCGTTTGTTGCGGGTTGTAAGTTAGTTTTCGGGTTTTTAGTTTAAGTTAAATAAAATTTGTGAAGAACAAATTTTATTTTAACTTGATAAATCCTACCAAAGGGGGTTGGAAGTGGGACCCACATCCACTTAACCTCCCTTGGGAGGATTAAGTGTGGTGGGGCCCACATGAAGCTCCCAACCTTTCATCTTCTCCCAACTCCCTTAACCCCTCTTTAATGACTTGAGTTATTTAATTTTGGAGTTAATCTTTTTGAAATTCAAACCTTTGAATTTCTTATGTTAGGTTTGTAAATAAAATAAGCTCTTATTTTATTTAGATGGGTGAGAACACTTTGGCCACCTTGAGAGATTTTGGGAGCTTTTCTTCTTCTTCTTCAACTCTGATGAAGAACACGAAGAACCTTCAAACTTGACGAAGAACGCTCAAGTTCCGACGAAGAACGCCGCTCCGCTCTTCTTCGTCTTCCGTGTCAACGAGAGGGAACACCGCTTCCTCCTCGGACTCCCTTCGTCGACATAAGTAGATTCGCCAACGATGTATCTCTTCGGGCGTAACTCTTCGTCATCGGATTCGACGAACGACGACCGCGACGCCCGACCTCCGCGACGTTGTCTTCCGCGGAACATTATCAAATCTACGAACCTATACCCGAGGTAGGGGTTGTTGATTCATTGTTTTATTATTTCATTCTTGATCGTGGATCTAGCATGTCTAACGTGAGGCAATTGAATATTTTATGTTGTGTTATTATTTAACGTGAGGGGGGCCGGACAGCATGAACACGGCCGAACCCCCTCCATCGTTCATGTTGTTTAATCTTGCGGATGGAAGCAAGGTGGCGTGGTGCCGTCGCACCATGCGGATGATTGTATTTTTATACTACACGACGCTGTCGCGCCGCGCCATGGAAGGATCATCAAGAACGCGGCGCCGTCGCGCCGCGTTGAGGAAAATCAAGGTGCGGCGGAGGGGCGCGGTGCCGTCGCACCGCGCCGGACGACAAACACCGCGGCCGGTTCCGGGCCGCGGTGGAATGAGAAGACCGGCGGCCGCGCCGCCGGCGTCGGAAGCCGAAGAGGGGACCGGATTTTCTGGTCCCGTCGGAGAAAACCAGCCGGCCAGCTGGCCGGCCGGATGGCATTAAACCGGGGGAAATTAATCCCCCGGCCGGCTCACAAAACCCCCCTCTTTATGAGGGGGGCGGTTTCCATGAAAGGGGGGGGGGGGGCAGCAGGCCCCCGGTTTTTCTCCAAGCCGGCCCCCACGTGGGGGGGCCATTTTCTTGCAAAGGGCGCGGCACTAGGCCGCGCTGCCATCCCAATCAGCGGGGGGCTTCGCCCCCCCGCGTGCTGCCTCCATGCGGCGTCGGGCCGCCGCGCCACCGTCGGGCCGCCGCGCCACCACCGGGCCGCCGCGCCACCGCCGGGCCGCCGCGCCACCGCCGCGCCGCCAGGACGGGTCGGACCCGGGTCGGGTCGACCCGGTTCGGGCCGACCCAGGGGGGTGGGGTCGGGCCGGGTCGCCCCGGACCCGGACCCCCCGTTTCGAATCATTTTCGGTCTTTTGGCTATAACTTGAGCCACGGACCTCCGATCGACGAACCGTCTGCGGCAACGCGATCCTTGGATCGAGACGGTCGTTTTGGTATATCGCACTCAAGGTTTCGGATTACTTTGAGTTCAGCCGGGTTGGTTCGTTCACGAAACCAACCGGGCCTTCGGAGCGGAAACACTCATATCTTGAGCTACGGACGTCCGATTGACGTGCCGTCAGCCGCGTTGTGTTCCTCTTAGTGAGACAGATCTTTTGGCATTCTCCGCCCGAGGTTTGGACGCAGGTGGAATACGGTCGGGTTGGTTTTGCCTTAAAAACCAACCGGGCCCTGGGGACGAAAATGCCAATAACTCTCAGACCGGGCGTCCGATCGACGCGTCGTCTGTTGCGTTGAGTTCCTGTTGACGATACGGAACTTTTGGATACATCAACTCTGGACTTTGTGACAGTTGATGTATCAGCCTCTCGGCTCGTGGAGCGGACCCTCCGAACGAGCTTGCTGTGTGCGGGAACCCTAGTGCTGGCTGCGACTGTGACTGCTACTACTGCTACTACTGCTTCTACTGCTACTGTGACCGCGACGACGACAGTACAGAGATCCTGTGTGGATTCGACGACGATGACTACAGCACTCAGCGATCCTTCATGGATCAGTGCGACAGGTCCTGTGTGGGCTCGATCCTGTGTGGGTCCGATCCTGTGTGGGTCCTTGCGCTCAGCGGTCCTGTGTGAACCAGCGCCTACAGGTCCTGTTTGGACCCGATCCTGTGTGGGTCTTTGCGGGGGTTAGTTACCTATCGATCCTTCGTGGGTCCAACGACTTAGATGGATCAGAGATCATCTTTATCGTCTTTCGAAGAAGTATACCTGTGTGAGCTGAATCCTGTTTCTTTTCTGTGTGGATTGTGTTGTGCAATCCTGTGTGGATTACGTTTTGCTTTCCTGTGTGGAATACGTTTACTTTCCTGTGTGGACTGAGTTGTACTTGGGCTCGGAGGTTGGAGCGTATTTGAATTGATGACTTAGGTATATGTATGGGCATATACCTAAGCAGTGCCGGTTGTTACTTCGTGATTGTACCTTTCTTCGTGGTTTATCCTTTATGGATTTGAGAGACCTTCAGGGGTCTCGGGGTCCCTACTGAGTAGCTTATACTCACCCCTGCATGGGCTTTGCCCGCACTACGTTGTGTTGGTTGCAGATGACGGACAACGTTGACCTTAGCTGAGGCTTGCAGAGCGGGACGGTTCCTGGAGGTGGACCACTGGGTGGGACGTGCTCGGAGCGGACGGCGGGACCCGTGGAGCAGAGGAGCTATCTGTGCCCACCCTTCAGGTGGGATTTCCAGTGGACAGCTCGGAGTAGCGGCTTTTACTTTTTAGTTGCTGTTTTCCCTTTCGAGTTGTACTTTACTTTCAGTTTGGGTTTGTATACTGGCCCATTTACTTTTCCGCACTTTCAGTTGTACTCTGCTTTTGTTTAGTGTTTACTTTCCGCTTGCTTACTCTGTGGTGTTTGTTTACTTTTCAAAGGCAATGCCTTCCCTTTTTACCGGGATTTACGCCTTGGTGCTAGTCGCCAGCCCCTGGCCTATGGAAGGCGGGCTTGGGGTAGTCACGGCACGGACCCCGAGGGCGGGTCGTGACAATATCATTAAATCATTCTTGATTAAAATATCATTTCCAATTTGAAAATAAAATTTTTAAACTAAATATTAAAAAAATAATTTGGAAATAATTTTTTTGAAAATAACCATTGAAACTTATATGGTGTCAAGAACCATCTCTCGGGGCCCGTGTCATAACTACCCCAAATCCACCTTTCATAGTCCAGAGGTTGGCGACTAGCATCGGAAAGGCATATCCCTATAATGGGAAGGCATTGTATTTTAACTTGTACAGACACACTATCCAAGAACACAACAAGATGCATCCACAAAGTAAAATATTAGAGTAAAGGTGTGATGAAAGTAAAGGGGTCGGAATTCAAACCCAACTGAAAGTATGAGTACAACTAATAAGTAAAAATACAACTGAAAAGTTCATACAGCTCCTGGATCTTCCACTGAGGATCCTACCTAAAGGGTAGGTACAGCTCACGAATAGTAGTCCCTGCGTCACATCACTCCAAATGATCCACCTTCGGGTACCATTTTGTCCTGGATCCCTCATCCTAGATCATTATTGTCTGTTGTCTACACAAGACACAACAAGGTGCGGGCGTAGATCATGTAGGGGTGAGTATTACGATACTCAGTAGGGACCCCGAGATCCCATATGTATCCTAGAGTTACAGAATGGAAAAACCTCAAATCAATACTTCAACCCCACTTAGGTATATGCACGTACATATAACTAAGTTACCAATATATACTTATCTCTTACATGAGGGAAGAATACCAGAAATGTAACACCACGAAGGTAGAAGTACCACACAGGTAACACCATAAAGACAACACCACAGAGGTACAAGTACCACACAGGTATCACCATGAAGACAACACCACAAAGGTATAAATACCACACAAGTATCACCACAAAGATAGAAGTGCCACACAGGTAACACCACAAAGATAGAAGTACTACACAGGTAACACCATGAAGATAACACCATGAAGGGGGACATGGCGGGCTTGGCCTGCTGGGAGGAGGTCCGGCCTGGCTCACAAGGGGGAGGCCCTTCCTATAGAGGGGTGCGACTCGGCTCGCAAGGGGGCAGCCCAGCCCACGGTGGGGCACGTCCTGGCCGTGTGTGGTGCGGCCCCCCATGGTTCGCCCGAGCTGGCATTAGAGGGGGGTGTCCCCCTCTATTTGTAAGTCTAAGTAGTAGTGCCTATTGGCGCTGCCAAGTCACCCACGGGACCCAAGAATGTCCCGCCGCTACAGCATCGGAGCCACGGCTCCACTGGTGGTGCACTGGTCGCACCGCCCTCAACTTTTGCATCCAGCCGGAGTGTCGGTCACCTCTTCCATCTGTTGTGGCTGACGAGCCATGCACGGTTCCTCCTGTGGCGTGTGATAGCGTGCCACTCCACTGACCACTATAGCATACTGTCGTGGCCTCCTCTTACGGTGTACGATGGCGCACTGCCTCCATCATAGTAGGTCGGTGCCGCTGCACTGACGGTATTCCATAGAAAATTCAATGGTGGCAAGGTAACGGGGGTCTGGTCTAGGTTCGTTAGGCACGCGCCTTCTTCATTAGCTTTTAATAACAAGGGAGGATTAAATGGTTCAAAGAATTCACTTGAATTAAACAAAAATCAAACCCCTACCTAGTAAACCCATTGGAGAACATTCGTGCTTTAAGGTGGATCAGTGATCTTTGTTCCTACAACAGGAATCCAACGACACTACTTGCAGGTTGTCCTTCAGTTTGGAGTTTTGGTGTTGCTCATCACCGCTCACCAGAACTTTCTCTTTCTTCCAAGGGTTTGGCATCTTGGTACTCCTTCAGGACTTTGTTTCTTGGTGAAGCTATACTGAAACCTCTCTCAAGCTCTATATAAATAGGATATGGGGAAGGTGTCTAATGGTGTTGGGAATTATTGGGGGATCATTAATTAAGAAGCTTCCCAATTCTCCAACAATATTGTTACATATTATTGAAGGGTCAAGACATATAATGGCTTGAAACATTTCTGTTCCCACCTATGGATGTCTGTTTGAGGATAAGATAGAAACAAAATAAAATAAGAAAATATATTTTATTTATTTCTTTAAAAAAAGTCCCAAAACTTAACCTTTTATCTGGGCCTACTTTGGTCAAAGTGAAGCTTCCATTAAGAGAATCTCAGCACTGTGGATTTAATGGTGCCCTCATATTTTTAATCCAAGCACCATTTAAAAATTTAGAAAATGTCGCTCGCGCTTTTTTGAATGTACCTGAACAAAAGTTAAGAAATTCATTCCGGGCACACCAGGCCACAGAATCAGTGCTCACTCCTTCATCAGGACACACCCAGGTCTGGTCCCTGATGCATTGTAGTAAACTACATACCCAACACCCTCTTCTTGTAGCCTCAATATGGGGGCACTCTTCAGTCTCTAACACAGCTTTTGAAAAGTCTACCTGAATCTCTTCATCCATATGGAATGTTGTCCCTTCTTTGTTAATGTTGATAGGGGTACCGCAACTCTGGAAAAGTCGGGCATGAATCTCTGGTAGTATCCCACCAACCCCAAAAAACTATGCACCTCGGTCACACTCCTAGGTGGCTCCCAAGAAATTATAATCTATATCTTTTCCAGATCCAATTCATCTCTAGCCACCGAGATAATGTGTCCTAGAAATTGGACCTCTCGTATCCAGAACTAGCACTTTGAGAGCTTACCAAAAAGCTAGTGCTCTTATAGTGTATCCAAAACTATCTGCAGATGATAGGCATGATCCTCCTCCGTCACTAAGTATATCAATATGTCATCAATGAAGACCACCACCAAATGATTAAGGTATGGCTGAAAGATGCTGTTCGTGAGTCCCATGAATACTAATGGGGCATTGGTCACACCGAATGGTATAACCAAGAACTCATAGTGGCCATACCGTCATCTGAAGGTCATCTTTTTCACATCCTCATCATTTACTCTGAGTTTATGATAGCCTTATGTGAGGTCTATCTTCAAAAACCAACGGGATCCCTTCAGAAGATCAAAAAGATCATTAATCCTCAAAAGTGGATACTTGTTCTTCGCGGTCACCTGGTTTAGGTGTCGATAGTCAAAAAAGAGTCTGAAACTCCCATCTACCTTCTTGGCAATGAAAATCAGGGTTTCCCATAGAGAAACACTAGGCCTTTTGAACCCCTTCCTCTACAAGTCCTCCAACTGTACTTGTAACTCATGAATCTCTATAAGAGCCATATGATATGCTGGTGTAGATGTGGATTTCATCCTTGGGTATAGTTCGATGTAACATTCTACCTCTCTCTATAGATGTAGTCCTGGAAAATCATTAGGAAAGACATCAGCAAACTGATCCACTACTACAAGATATGTGGGAGTCTCAGCATCTACTTCTCTAAGGGTAAGTCTAGACAACTGATATGGGATCGGCACCCTCTTCCGGGTTAGTCCATCTTGTGCTACAAAGGTTCCCTTCTCATCGGTGAAGGAAAACATGGTCCCATCCTCACAGACACACCGCACTTTGTGCCTAATACAGTCAATCTGAGCATAGACTGTGGATAACAAGTCCATACCCAAGATGACGTCTTAAGGCCTCAACACCGCTACTAGAATATCACGACTGAATCTCTCGCCTCCTAGAGAAAGATCACACTATTGGAACAAGTGTGTAATGGTCGAACCTTCTCTCGTAGGAGTCTCTAGCTATAAGGATGGAGCCAACGGCTCCTCCGGAATCTCTGAGCTCCAAACTAGGGTCATGGAAATAAAAGTGACTAAAACCTCTGTCTATAAGTACTACAGATAAGGTGGAGTAGACACATATCATACCTCTAATCATCTTCGGAGTGTCGTGGTCATAGGCCTTAGCTTCTAGGAGCTGTGCTCATCCCTTACCACCTACTCCCTGTGGTCAGGGTGGACCACTTAAAGGTGGTGGTAGTAGAACCTCGAATCACCGCCCACCACCTGATGCATGACCAGCTCCTCTACCACACCCTCCTACTTCTTGAGGACCTCCCTGATTGAATCTATGCCTCTGCCTCGTTGGTCCCTTGCCATCTGTTGGTCGTCCGTATGGCGGGTCTGGTAGTCATGATCCATGTGACCTTGCCCGCTGTACATGTAACATTTCCTTCTCCTCGGCTATCCTCCTCTATCCCGTGTGCCCCACACCACCAACACTATATCTTGAGGCCATCCAGAAGAAGGCCTAGCCCTCTTGTGTCCCTACGTCATTCGTCTACTTCTTACTGTAGATGACTCTGCTATCTGACGTCTGGTGGTGTCTCTCGTTGTTGGTGCCTGCTCAGCTGGGAATCTATCCACCAAAAGCACTCTCTCCAGTACCCCAGATTACGTTGGTATGCTGAGTGATATCATCAATGCTCTAATCTCCCACTAGAGACATTTCTCAAAGGTATAGGCCCTGAATAAAGGGTCGTGTACCATGTTAGTGGAGTAGCGGGAAAGATCAGAAAACTTCACCGAGTACTGGGCCACATTCATGTTTTCCTATTGTAAATGTAGCAGCTCTTGTATACGCACTAAGCATAGAGTCACTGGGGAAAACTCTTCCCTAAAAAGGCTCTCAAAGTCCACCCAGATGAGGGTCACCTCATCATGTATCTAGAGCATCAAGCTCCAACATATCCTTACCGCTTCCTGAAAAATACTGGCTTCTAGGATCACCATAAAGTCACCTGGTGTCCCAACTAGGTAGAAAACTCTGACTACAGGCTCCAGCTAGTCCTCAACCTCATGCAGGTCTATCTCACTTGGGAACCTCATAGGCCTTTTCCAATGGAACTTGTGCAATGTGCTCAGTCGTCGTGTAGCCTCTACTAGTGGGGCTGATGGAAAGGGATGCCCTATGGGTAGTGGTGCTTCTCGTATACCACCCGAAGGTTCTAATGCCATAAGAGGGCCCTGCACTGAGGCCTCATCACTTGGTGGGTCATCATTGTATACTATCTCAAGAATCCTGGATGGCTGTCTATGTGGAAGCATCCTAAAATAGAACATGTTTTCCTTCATCAATAAGTTATACCTAGTGAGTTGACTCAAAGAGATCACAATAAAAAAATTTCAAAAACACGTGCAATTAGTGTTTCCGTGCACTGAGTTGGAAATCAGAATTTAGGGTCCTCGTGTATTGATACATCAACTGCAGCACCAACACTGGATTTCCCAAACTAAAAACCACACTCATAACACTTACCACTATTTCTACTTAGAAAATATCAGAGTCCTAGTTCTTCTATAGAACTGACTACTCTGATATCTCCTTGTCATGACCCATCCCACGGGGCCCGTGCCATGGCTACCCTAAGCGCACCTTCCATAGGCCAGGGCCTGGTGACTAACACTGGAAAGGTGTATCCCTATAATGGAAAGGCATTGCCTTTTAACCTGTATATACACACAGTGTAAGAACACAACAAGAAGCAACCAAAAAGTAAACTGATGTAGTAAAAGTGTACTGAAAGTAAAGGGGCCGGAATACAAGACCAACCTAAAGTATGAGTACAACTAAAAATTAAAATTACAACTGAAAAGTACAAACAGATCCTAGATCATCCACCGAAGATCCTACCTGAAGGGTAGGTACAACTCACGAACATTATTCCATGTGTCATGTAATTCCAAATGATCCACCTCTAGGTACCGTCGATTCCTGGCTTTCTCAACCTTGATCAATGTTGTTCGTTGTCTACAGAAGACACAATAAGGTGTGGGCATATCCCATGCAGGGGTGAGTATAACGACACTAGGTAGGGACCCCGAGACCCCATAGGTCTCCTAGAGATCCACAAAGGAAAATCCCCAAAGCAAGACGTCAACCCTACTTTGGTATATGCCCATACATATACCTATGTTATCAAGATATACTCATCTCTTCCATGAGGGAAGAATACCAAAAATGTAACACCATGAAGGTAGAATTACCACACAGGTAACACCAGGAATACAACACCACAAAGGTAGAAGTACCACACAGGTATCACCACGAAGACAACACCATAAATATAGAAGTCCCACACTGGTATCAACAGAATATAGAAGTACCACATAGGTAACACCATGAAGATAGACGTACAGCACAGGTAACACCACAAAGATAGTAGTACCACACAGGTAACACCATGAAGATAGCACCACAAAGGAAGAAATACTAAGTCCACAATCATTTATAACTTAAGTACAGAAGTACATATGATTATTCGTAAGGATAGATCATATTATTCTATTAAGTATGACTGCTTCTGAACCACACAGGATCGATAGGTAACTAACCCCCGCCGACCCACCTAGGATCGATAGGTAACTAACCCCCATTGACCCACACAAGATCGGTATGCGCTGACCCACACAGGATCACTGAGTGCTAACCCACATTGGATCAGACCCACACAGGATTGGTATGCACTGACCCACACTGAATCGCAGAGCATTGACCCACATAGGATCGATGATCTTCCTTCACGTTAAATCCTGCCATAGGATTACTCACACTCGGTGCGCTCAAGTTCTGTAGAATCTACCTCTTAAGATATCTTTCATACCTAGACTTACACTAAGCTCTACAAAGGAGTAACCCAAAGTCCCACCATGTTCTAAGAGTTCCAACACAACAGACGAAGCGTCAATCGGACGCCCGGTTTGTAAGTTATAAGCGTTTTAGTTTCGGGGTCCTGGTTATATTCAGGTTCAATCCAACCCAGTCACACTCTAATTGTCATCAAAACTCAAGTGGAGTATACCCAAAGGACTGTCTCGCTCCAAGGGTCACAACGTCGTAGATGATTCATCAAACAGATGTTTGGTTCTCAAGATATAGACCTTCAAGTGTTTTTGGGTCTGGTTGGGGCTCGGGTCTGGTCCGACCCGGTCGGACCGACCGGGCTCGACCCAGTATAGGTTGGGCCGTGGCGGGCTCAGCTTCTAGGTCAAGGTCTGGCCCAGCCCACAAGGGGGTGGCCTGGCCCATGGAGGGGTGCGGCCCAACCCGTTGGGCAGGTTACCCGGACTCGTGTGGTGCGACCCCCATGGTTTTCCCAAGATAGCATGGGAGGGGAGTGGCCCCCTCCATTCAGAAGACCAAGGGTAAATGCTTATTGGTGCTTCCAAGTCCCCCACAAGACCCAAGAGAGTCATGCGCCACGGCTCCACCGGCGGCATGCTAATTGCGCCGCCCTCGCCTTCCACCATTGGCTGGTGTTTCGGATGCCTCTTTCGTCCACCGCGGCTGATGAGCCGCGACCAATTCCCCTGGTAGCGTGCGAAGGCATTCCACAACTCCTCTGTGGTCAGATGGTGTCCTCAAGTCCACTGATCATCATAACTTAGTGTCATGGCCTCCTCTTATGGCGCACAACTGCACGCTACCTCCATTGTAGCTAGTCGGTGTCGTCGCGCCGGTGGTATTCCATGGAGAACACAAGGGTAGAAAGGTAGTGGGGGTCTGGGCCAGGTTCGTTAGGCTCATGCCCTCCGCATTATCTTGTAATCATGAGGGAATATTAAAGGGTTCAAAGAATTCACTTGAATTAAAAAAAAAACCCTACCACATAAAATCGTTGGAGAACGTCCGTGCTTGAAGGTGGATCGGTGATCTTTGTTCCCGCCACAGGCTCGCAACGATTCCACTTGCATGTCATCCTTCAGTTTGGGGTTTTGGAGTCGCTCTTCACCGCTCGTCGGAACCGACTCTATCCTCCAAGGGTTTAGCATCTCGTTACTCCTTCATCACTTTTTTTCTTGGATAAACTGTGGTGACACCTCTCCCCAAGCTCTATATAATTAAGAGGGGGGGAGGGTGTCTAATGGTGTTGGGAATTAATGGAGGCTCATTAATTCAAAAGCTTCCTAATTCTCCAACGATATTGATATATAGGAATGAAAAGTCAATCCATTTAATGGCTTGACACATCGCTGGTCCCACACCCTCTTGTCCTTTTGAGGATAATATAGAATCAAAATAAAATAAAAAAAATTATTTTAATTATTTCTTTAAAAAAAGTCCCAAAAATTAACTTTTTCTCCAAGCCAACTACGGTCAAAGTGAAGGTTCCCTTAAGTAAATCTTGGTGTTGTGGATTCAATGGTGCCATCATATTTATAATCCAAGCACCAGTTCAAAATTTAGAAAACACTGCTCACTTTTTTACTGATCATACCATAAAAAAGTTCAGAAATTTATTCTGGGCACCCCGGGCCTCAGAATCACATGCCGTCAATTTTAACAGACTCATAATAATTCTATAAAATTAAAAAAAAGTACATGGAAAACCTGGGTCTTTACATAAGGGAAACTTCAAATCATTTATGTTTTTAATAGTGTAAAAATATGTTCATTCTATACATGTTAAAAGAAATCATTCCTTTTATACTTCTGTAAAAAAAAAGTAAAAAAGTACCTCATTCGTGAAAATGACATGAAGTTAAATTTAAAACCAATTTCTAAAAATCCAAAAAATGGTAATCCTTTTTTAATCAATAATTGAATATTTGTAAAAAAAATCTTGAAAACCTTTTTAATAAAACATGTAAATGGAAGAGAAAGGATTTTTGACCAAATATAGAAAAAAATTATTTTCCTTAAAAACATTATTGTGGAATATTTAGTTCTTAAAGAGAGGAAAATGGAAGGAAAACATGTATTCTATAGAAATAAATATAATAGAATAAAAATTATGAGATTCTAGATATGTGTATCAATAAATTTCATCATTATAAGCATAATAAAAAAATAATCTTGATAAACAAAGAGATTATAATATACCCCTTACCACTTTGGTAACTTTTGAATCATAAGCCTCATGAAAGAAAGAAAATTATATGGATATTTAAATCCCAATAAATTTAAAGAAAATAATTATCAAATAATTTCATGGGTAGTATATAAATCACATAAAATAAATAAGTTGTGAATATTCCATGTGTCTAATGGGAATAAAAGTGAGACAAAAAACCCATTTCTCAGGTCTGAATTCATTTGTACCAGATCAAACCACATATATAATAATATATATTTAGCATAAATATATAAATGAACCATAATCCTATATATAATAAAATATATTATTTACTTATAACATTTTTCTGCCCATTTATTAACATTTCTTTATTAAAACCGTTGTTCTGGGTGATAACTGCTTCATTTTTCATGTATGTTTTGGTGTGGTAGTTTTAGTCGTTGTACATTGATTATGGGTCCATAATTTATATAATTTTAGGAAAGATATAAATACAATACATATTTATTATATATATATTTATATTCATCTGTAAAATGTAGAGATATAAAAATGAATTGCATCATTCATAGTGAAGATAGGTCGTGCGTACACATGAACGTTGTTTCCATTTTTTCGACGAATGTAAATAAAAAATGTACATAATAATTTAACATTAAATAATAATTTCTTTATCATTTATATAATATATATTGATTAAATATATCCTTATTACTATAAATGTCCAAATAAAATGAAAAAAATGTATCACATCGCTTCGTGGAGGTAGTAGTCCACACATATGGATGAGTGACAATGTTGTTTTTCAACGGATTGGAAGGTTAGAAGTTAGATGTGATATTATAATTATAAAAGTATATTTATTTTAGAAATATCATATATTTACTTTTAAATCCATCGTTATATCCATTCATGGTAGGTGGTGATGGAAAATGAATTACATCAGCTTGTGAGGCAACAGTCTGTCGTACACACGATCGGCGGTTTCATTTCCCATTTCATGGAAAAAGGTATGGATGTAGGTCATAACATTAATATGGTAACATATTTGTATATGTAATATACTTTTTTTATTATTTCATCATGTTTGAAGAATATTTTAGGATGGTAAGGATAAATAATATGAAAACTCATGGTTAAGAACTATACCTCTTCTTTTTAGAGAACCACTTTAGGTTTCTACTTAACACCATCCAATGATGGTTTTCTAATCAAACTGGGGACTCTATGTCATGGTTAGGGATATATATAATGTATTATAATAATTTTTGTCTGAACCAAAATTCTATTTATGTAATGAGATGATAGGATATGGGTGTCCTTTTATAAGTGAGGGAGCGAACCTGATTTGAAATTTCCTAAAATAATCTAAAATGATAAAGAAATTATCAAGAAAACATGGTTCCACATTTCCATATATTATAAGGTGGGATAACATAAGGTCTAAATATTTCCATACAATATGATTTAGACAACTTTAATTGGAAAAATTATCCTTATATTTTGGTTTAATTTCCCGGTATACTCATTTTAACCTTAATCGTGGTAATTAATTTTTACCATTTTACTGTTTATTATGATTAAAAATTAATTTAACATCATTCCCTAATATTAATTATTATTATTTTAAAAATTAAATAATTTTTATTAAATTCAATTCATATAAGTTGTATAATTTAATTTAAAATTAAACCCATAGGCGTGATGAAAAGGTGGTTTTCCAAAGAAAATGTTTTCATAAGTATAAAACAAATTATGTAAATATTTAACGTAAATTTGGTTCTGAAGATATAAATTGGATTAATACTAATATTATTAAAATAATTTTACTTTTAAAATAATATTAAAAAAATTAACTTTTCAAATTCTTTTAAAAATAAACATTTTAAAAAAAGATAAGTATTTTTTACCATTTATCAAAAAAATTAAACATTTCAGAAATAATAATAAATTCACTCTAAGGTAATTTTAGAAATTTGATTTCAAAAATTGTGTTCATTTTTTCAAATATGTTTTTAGAAAAGTTACAAAATTTAATTTTAAAATAAGTAAGTAGAAATGCGATGATGCATATTTTTATAAAAAAAATGAAGCTTTTAAGCATAAAATTGGATTTACTCTTATCTCATGCTTAGAAAAAATATTATATAAATGATAAAATATTTCATTGAATAAGGAATATATAAATTTAATTAAATACATTCACTAATATTGAATAATTAAATTAATTAATATAATAACACATTACCCGCAAAAAAATAGTTCTTCAAAAAAATATTTCTTTTTTACTTTCAAATGATTTTTTTTATTTCATTTATGTTTAATTAATAACCAATAAATTTATTTTATAAATATTTAAACCATATAATTTTAAAATTTTAGTTATTATTATTCATACCTTTCAATTTAAGGGCTAGGTTATAATGATATACTATATTAGAGTTCATTTAGTCTCGGGGTTGTGTGTATCGCAAATTATTAAAGTGGTTAAATGTATTTTAAAAAACAATCATAAAATATTAAGGTGTTACATTATAAACCCCATTAAAATGAATTAATCCCTTGAAATTTTATTACTCTGATACAAAAAACTAATGATACTTTTACTCATCATATCCTCATTTTAAAGATTCTGGTTTTTTCATTTATTGTTTTGGAATATTTTATGGATTATTTTTGGAGTTAGGCATAGTGATGGCATGATATTATGAGGTCTAGTGTGCCTAGAATTAATTTTTGAAATATATTAAATTAATTAAATTCATACACACTCATTTTTCCTAAAAAATTGGAATAAATTCTAAATAGATTCACCGATCGAAAATCTGAAGTCGTCTTCAATTTCAGATCAAGGGTTTTACCATAGGTACGACATGACCTTAGTGTGCATCGTACGTTTGGTTTGGGGCTGGTCATGGGGGGAAATTTAAATGAATTAATTTAATAAATTTATTTATTTAATTAATGATGTTGACCTAATAGAATTTCAATACAAACACTATTATGTAGGATTTTTAGGGTTAGTCGCATAACCTTAAAAATTGAGAGGACTCATTGGAGAGCATTGGAGGAACTTCCTTTGGTGAGTGATGACCGGATCATGAATCATCGATCAGTGAGTGAAGGAACCTGAGTATTTTTCCTATGACAACTAAACTGAATCCTAATTCACCAATAATTTTTGAGGACATGACCTGAGAATAACCAGAGTCAGTGTCTTCATAACATGATGTGCAATTTTTAACAAAAACACGCACTGATAAATTACACATCAAGTCCCATATAGATGATCGAATTTGGTTCAGGTTCTGGGAAACCAGGCCCTTCTGTCAAGCTTATTTAGTTGAAAACTGATACCTAAAAATTTTATTCAGAAACATAGGGTGAGCACACGAATGCCCAATAAGGGGTTTTAAAACATAATAAACTAATTACGAATTTTGAAATCATTCTTTTAAAATTTCTAGTAAAATATTTTTTTAAATGCTACAACACATGTATCATAACATAACCATTAAAAGAGCACAATTCAAAGAATACTAACATAGTTAAAAGGTAACATGATTCAATTATAAGCATTCCCATATAGGGTAAGAAGTAAAATACATTCCATGTGAAAATGCAAGTACAAAATTCATACTAAGTGTATTACATGATTAGAGTTTCGCTTAAATAAAAACTTCAATTCCATGAGAAATATACACTGGCTAGAGACTTTTAGTACTGCAAAAATGCATTGCCATAACTTTTACTTCTTCTGATTTTCATGTACATAATCTATTTAACCAAGAATATTCTACTAGTAGAATATTCTTCTAGTTAATTATATTTCATAACCATAATGAGGAAAGTGCATATGCTGGACATCATAACTAAACTGTCCAGGCCTCATGCCAGGACCATAAATAATTATTTTGTAAAGGCCTTGTGCCAAGACTGATGTTTGTCTCATGAGACCTACCGATGCACTGAGGGGCTATAGCGGGCCCCACCCATCACATAATAAGTACAATTTATTCCTCTTATCTCTAAATCAAAGTGCACATACCACTTTGATTTAGTAAATTTTTTGTCACTTATCATTTCAAGTGTCACATATTTATTGCTTCATTATTTCACATTATTCAAAGTGTCACATACCACCTCCAATAATTTAATTTAATCTATATTTGGTCATAGAAGTTAAATTTTATCCTTTAACATTTACATATATATATATAAGGTAACTCATTCATTAAAAGGTTAATAACAAAACTAAAAACTACATGACTTTGTCATTGAATTGTGAATATAGTATGCAGACTATGGCATAAGTGATGACATCCAAGGTACTAAAAAAATACAAGTTTTATCACATGAAATGATAACATTAAAATTATAAAATATTATTTATCAGATACATATTGTAATTGTATGTATAACCAATTAAAAGTTAAACTAAACATTTCATGAACTAAACACATCTAAGGTATAGTA
The DNA here is from genome assembly GCA_963277665.1 of Viscum album. Lineage (NCBI taxonomy): Eukaryota > Viridiplantae > Streptophyta > Magnoliopsida > Santalales > Viscaceae > Viscum > Viscum album. The sequence goes on from OY728164.1 coordinate 1,582,847,294, forward strand.
ATTGGAATGTCCACATTTAGGGTCTCGTGTTGTGTAAATTGTTCATACAATATGGTGTATGTAAAGATTAGTGTTTAAAAAAACTAAATATATTTTGGAAACATATGTTTTATAACTTCTTTTAATACCTTGGAAAACTCTAATAAAATTATGGAACAAAGTTTATGTATACACACATATTTTCACTTAAACGAAAACTTATCATATATAAAAGAGGTTAAACCCAAAAAAACCCATGACACCCACATGACGTTGATATTTTAGTCGCATTAATTAACTAAAGTTCACAAATAATAAAAATAATATTTTAAAGGTTTATTTATTAAGAAAATTCATAAAAGTGTATACCTCAATCACACATATAACTTATGTGAATAATTGGGTATACTTAGGGGTCTTACACCAAGATCAAATGACACATACATATTTAACAAAATCTCAATAAAATCATTGAAGTCCAATGTTGAGGGACTTAAAACTTGTCTAGATGGGGGGTTATACATACTATAAAATTATATAATTCCATGTATATGATATATAAACATATATAATTCAATATGTTTAAAACAAAATTCAACCTCATTTTTGAAACTCAATGTGTAGGGGACTTGAAACGGAAACATCACAGAGGTTCATTTTAAACCATATGGTTATATATAAAATATGTGTACATATATAATCAGATATAAACATTTCATGAGGAAAGAAAATATTCCATTACTTTTAAATGATTGCATAACTCAAACTCCATAAGACCTAGGGTCGGGTGTTTGAGGGTTTTCCACCCAAAACCACATGATATTACATGAATTTATATATTCATAATCCATTTATACAAAAAAATCCCATATATATATATATATAAAGTACCTAATTAAGTTTTGAATGTGTAAAATACACATTTATGTTCATAAAACCTCTTGGTCTCAAAAATAGAAAACTTAGGGTCAGGTATTTGTAGTTTTCAACTAAAATTTAAGGATGTAGGCTTATATATATGAGTATACATATATATTTTCATAAACCGGGTATATAAAGGGTAAAAAATATTATTACTCAAGGGAAAAAAAGTGTAAATGAACTCTTATATTCATTAAATTACTTGAACTCAAAAACTTCAAGGCCTAGGTTCGGCACAGAAGAACTTTTAAACCAAACCGCAATGCTATAAATATACTTTTATGAGAATATATCTGTATATACTCTCAAAAAGAGAAGAAAAGGAAAATTTAAAACCCTTACATTAGTTTGAGGAGGGAGGAGAGCACCCAGGAAGAGTTTGAAGGTTTCTGAAGAAAGCGCTAGAGGAGGAGGAAAAGTCGAGGATTGATTGGGGTGTAACCCGGCGGTTTAAAAACTATACTATGTATAAAATTAATAGAACATTTAATTACACCATTGGAATTTAGTGTATTAATTGGCCGGGAAAGACTTTTTGGGAAAAGTGAGGGCAAGGAGGGTCCACTGATTGCCATGGGTGAAGAAAAAATAGTGCAAGTAGGAGGTATAGGGGTTACTGGTGAAGTGCATGTGAAGAAGAAAGAGACACCGCAGGAAGAGAAAAACTAGAGATTAAGGGGATGACCAAGATCTGATCTGGACTTGATCTGATGGTTGAGGTTTTTCCATGAGATTTAAAAGAATTGGTGGCTCGAATTAGATCTGCATCTTGATCGGAGGGATCTGGTTCAATGAGGTGTTTTAAAAATCTCGAATGTCGAAGATTAGATCCTCGTCAGATCAGATGGTGTATGAAAACATAGAGGTATTCCGTGGATGCTGAGGGTCAAATATTGGAACCAAATCGACGTCCCAGATTATGCGTAATGCAATCCAACAGCCCAAATTTGATCCTAGGTGATTTTTTCTATCCCACATCGAAACAGAAAGAATTTTTTTATCTCTTTATAACCCTAAGACTCCAAGCATAAACTCATAAAAAACACAACACACACACATGGGGGCCTTATACATGCCCCCACCCACACACAGGCCTCGCCATTCCCCTAACTTGCCATGGCCTCACACCCATGGTGAGCGCTCTGATCCTTCATGCGCTCCTTCATGCCCTTCGGGGAAACTATGCCCATGCTCGGGCCGGCCTAAGCTGAGGCTGAGGGCTAGGCTCAGCCACCTAGCGTGAGCTGCCTACCTTAGCCTGGCTTTAGGGGATGGCCCAAAAGGGCTTAATTTTTTTAATAAAACCCATCTTTCAAAATTACTAAGTCATAAAAAAAATAATTACATCGAATTTAACTAAATAGATAATAACTTAAATTTTATAAAACAAGTTTTTTATTTATACTTTGAGAGATTAAAGAATTCAAATTAAATTATACCTTTCCTTATCTAAAATTATTTATAAACATTAGATTTTTAAAATACCAAGTTATAACTTTAAATTATCTGTATGAAAACTTTTATACTAGTATTATAGAAATACAAAACATAGTTTGGTTTAACTTTCAAGATGGAGAACATTTACAAGATATTTAAAATATTTGTAAAACATTTTAAATCCTCATCTCATTTAAATAACCTAAGTTTAACTCGTAATATTAAATCTTTTTCCTTTAAAAAACTCATATTAATAGGTTTTGTTACATTTTCATAACTTAAATTTTTTTAAAGACTACATTAGATATTCTTTATTAAACCACCAAATGGACCCAAGGCTATAATTATAGTCATTAGAACTCAATGGTCACATACAACTCCAATGGTTACCCAAGGGGTAACGGTTGAGTATATTAACTATAAAACAAAACATTAGGGTGTTCTAAGACTCAAAAAAAAAGAATTATGTGGTTGTTGTTATACCACTGATGGTCAGTGTGGTTTTTGTGATTTTTTTGGTGATGTTCTTCGTTATGACTGACCTGAGGGATATTCTCTATTTATCGGGTCTTGTTATGGCTTTAAGGGGACTTCCAGTGGCTCTGATAGGGTTTTTATAGGTATTTTTTGTTAACATAATTTCATTTTGATATTGTTGTAATGTAAACACTTAGGTGTTCTTATTTAAATAAAAATCCTTGTGTCCATTTTTTATGTTTTATTCAGTTCACCTAAAATTAAATTAAACTAAAACTATATTATTTTTATTAAAAAATAAATAAACTTTGGGGAATCACATTATCCCCCCCCCCTTAAGATGAATTGTATCCTCGCAATTCATTTCAAACAACCACACAAAAGAAGACTCCCTGGCATTCTTTACCACATTTCCCATTATGGAGTATGCTCAGGTAAGGCTAGATGAATACCCAAGTTGGTGTTCAACTCTTCTACTTCCCTAGCCCAAATACTCTTCCAATAGTATGGGTTAAACTCATGCCACGTACACTCGGGCTTCCAAAGGGAGGCTCGAATGGTAGAGAGATCAGAGATGTCTGAATGGATAAACTCTCTAGGGACTCGTTAAACCATCTCTTTTATGATAATGTCAATGACATAGACATGGTCATACAAACTAATACTTAGGATCTGGTATATGTAAGCTGCACGTAGGACCCCTTCCAAGGAAGCCTCTTGAAACCTTACCATGGCCGTGAAGTTTTGGGATTGTGTGAAGCATAAGAAAAGTCCTTCATGGTACTTTCCCCTTCGTCTGTACTCAGCAAGTTGAGCATTGGCTATACGGTGGTAGATGTAGGCATAATCTTGACAGTAATGGAGAATTTTCGAACCTTTTGATGTCCCATGAAGATGTTTTCATGTTATCTATAGGTTTTAGAAAGGACGGTACTCTTATGAAAAGGTTTTGACCATAATGGCCTCTAGTAACTCATTAGGAAGTGATAAGATGTGTGTTTGTACTTCCATCTGAAAAATTTATGAAATTCCAATCAATGATACAAAAACACCAAAAATGGATAAGGAAAAAGAAACAAAAAATTATATCTTCATAACAAACTGGTACATAGCACCCATGACAAATGGTTTCCATAGTTCCCAGTTACACGAATCCCCAAATCAAGTTCAAAACTCTCAATTTCCTTAAACCATATAAAACCCGAGCAGTCTGGTTCAATCTTGTGGGTGTACTTATGGTGTATCCAGAGTCTTACATGAGGGGTGTATATTTGAGAGACATCATTATGTACTTGATGTATGTACACAAAATGGGAGGCTTCAAAATCAATAATTTCGAAGTCCATTACTTGACCAAAATGGCCATCAGACAGGACTTGGCACATATATGTTGCATGGAGGTCTCCCGCTATTATATCTTATTAGAAGTCCATGAGGGATGATATGCCTTATACTGCGGTGAAGCATCTAAAAAGTCTTTTGAATTATTTCCCACAACGTGCGTAGGATGGAAATTGGGTTTGCATCATAAAGAGGTAGTCCAAACCCGCTCCTCGGTGGAGTCAAAGTATACAGGGAGAGTTAGACACGTCTTAGAGGTGTTTGCACGTCATACGGATATGGGCATAGTTTACAAAATATTCATGTATGGATATGGAAATTAGGATTTATAGGGCCTCGTTAGGAAGAGGAAAAAGACTGGTGTTTCCATTTTCCATCAGAAAATTACAAAAATATCATACTTAGTAATGCTTAAGAAAACTTTTCAGTTCTGGTTTTCTATAGTTATCTAAACTGAATCCTCGGATACCAAATGTGAGGAACCGAACCTAGAATACCCAGAGTTGGTGCCTTCATAACATTATGTTAAATTTCTAACAAAAATGTGCACTGATAAATTACACATCATGTCCCATATAGAGGATCTAATTCGGTTCAGATTCTGGGAGACCAGGAACTTCTGCCAAACTTCTTCAGATGAAAAGTAATACCTAAAAATTTTATTCAGAAACGTAGGGTGAGAATAGGAATTCCCAGTAAGGGGGTTAAAACATAATAAAAAAATTACAAATTTGGAAATCATTATTTTAACATTTTCTATAAAAAAAATTCTAAAGAAATGTTATAAAACATGTATAATAACATAACCATTAAAAGGGCACAATTCAAAGAATACTAATAGAGTTAAAAGGTAACCTGATTCAATTATAGGCATGCTCATACGAGGTAAGATGTAAAAGGCATTCTATTTGAAAAATAAAGTACAAAATTAATACTAATAGTATTACATGATCAGAGTTTCGCTTAAATAAAAACTTCAATTCCATGAGAAACATACAATGGTTAAAGACTTTTAGTACTGCAAAAATACATTTTCATAACTTTTACTTCATCTGAATTTCATATACATAAGATCCTTAACCAAGAATATTCTATAAGTCAAATATTCTTCTAGTTAATTATATTTCATAGCCATAATGAGGAAAGTGAATATACTGGACATCATAACCATACTATCCAGGCCTCGTGCCAGGACCATAAATAATCATTTTGTCACGGCCTTATGCTAATACCGTAGTTTGTCTCATGAGACCTACCGATTAACTGAGGGGATATAGCGGGCCCCACCAGTCACATACTAAGTCCAATGCATTCGTCATATCTCTAAATCAAAGTGCACATACCACTTTGATTTAGCAAGTTACTTATTACTTATCATTTCTAGTGTCACATATTTCTTGCTTCCTTACTTTACATTATTAAAAGTGTCCCAAACCACCTTGAATAATTTAATATAATCCATATTTTCTCATAAAAGTTAAATTTCTTTGTTTAACATTTAAATATATATAAGGTGAGTCATTCATTAAAATGTTAATAACAAAACTAAAAACTACATGTCTTTGTCATTTAATGGTGAATATAGTATTCAGACTATGTCATAAGTGATGACATCCCAGGTACTAAGGGAAATACAAGTTTTATCTCATGCAATGATAACCTTAAAATTATAAAATCTTATTGATCAAGTACATATTGGAATTGTATTTATAACCAATTAAAAGGTAAACCAAACATTTCATGAACTAAACAAATCTAAGGTATAGTAATTGCAATACCCACATTTAGGGTTTCGTGTTGTGTAAATTGCTTATAAAACAGGGTGTATATAAAGAGTAGTGTTTTAAAAAAACTAAATATATTTTGGAAACACATGTTTTATACCTTATTTTTAGACCTTGAAAAATATAATAAAGTTAAGGAAAAAATTTTATGTATATACACATATTTTCACATAACCGAAAATATATCATGTATAAATGAGGTTAAACCCAAAAAAATATGTGACACCCACATGACTTTGATATTTTAGCCACATTAATTAAATAAAGTTCCCAAAACCTAAAAATAATATTTTAAAGGTTTATTTATTAAAAAAATTATAAAAGTGTATACCTCAATCACACATATAACATATGTGAATAATCAGGTATACCTAGGGGTCTTTCACCAAGATCAAACAACACATACATGTTTGACAAAATGTCAATAAAATCATTAAAGTCCAATATTGAGGGACATAAAATTGGTCTAGAAGGTGGGTTATGCATACTATACAATTATATAAGTCCATGTATATGATATATAAACATATATATTTCCATACGTTTAAAATAAAATTTTACCTCATTTTTGAAACTCAAAGTGTAGGGGACTTGAAACCGAAACATCATAGAGGTTCATTTTTAACTGTATGGTTATATAGAAAAATTTTTGTACATATATAATCAGATATAAACATTTCATGAGTAAATAAAGTATTCCTTTAAGTTTAAAATATTCCTTACTCAAAATTCATAAGAACTAGAGTTGGGTGTTTGAGGGTTTTCCATCTAAAGCCACATGATCATACATGAATTTATATATTCATAAACTGTTTATAAAAACAATTGCATATATATAAAGTACGTAATTAAGTTTTTCATGTATAAAATACACTTTTATGTTAATAAAACCACCTGGTCTCAAAAATATAAAACTTAGGGTTAGGTATTTGCAGTTTTCAACTAAACCTCAAGGATGTAAGATTACATATATATTTTCATAAACTGAGTATATAAAGTGTAAAAACATATTATTGTGCAAGGGATACAAAGTTTAATTGAACTCTTACACCCATTATATTACTTGAACTCAAAAACCTGAAGGCCTATGTTCAGCACAAAATAACTTTTAAACCAAACCGAAAAGCTATCAATAGAATTTTATGAGCATACATATATGTATATACTCTCTTAAAAAAGGACAAGGAAAATTTAAAACCCTTACTTTAGTTAGAGAGTGAGGAGAGGGCTCGAGAAGAGTTCAGAGGTTCTTGAAGAAACTGTTGGATGAGGAGGAAAATCCAAGGACTGTTTGGGGTGAAACAAGGTGGTTTAATAACTATACTATGTATAAAATAAAAAGAACATTTAATGACACCGTTCGAATTTGGTGTATTAATTGGCCGGGAAAGACTTTGTGGAAAATGGAGGGCAAGGAGGGTCCACTGATTGTCATGGGTGAAGAAAAAATGGTGCAAGTAGGAGGTATAGGGTTACTGGTGCAACGCACGTGAAGAAGAAGAAGGAGATGTCACGGGAAGAGAAAAACCATAGATTGAGTGGATTACCAAGATCTGATCTAGCCTTGATATGATGGTTGAGGTTCATCTGCAAGATTTAAAAGAATAGATGGCTTGGATTAGATCTGCTGCTTGATCAGATGGATCTGCTTCATCAAGGTGTTTTAAAAATCTTGAACGACTGAGATTAGATCCTAATCGAATCAGACGGTGTACGAAAATGCGGAGGTATTCTGCAGTTGTTAAGGTTCTAGCGGTGGATCGAAATCGATGGCCCAAATCGTGCGTGATGCGATCCAATGGTCCAGATTTGATCTCAGACAATTTTTTTCGTCCCACATCGAAACGAAGGAAATTTTTTCAGATCTTTATAACCCTGAGACTCTGAACATCAGCTCAAAAAAACACAACACACACACAAGGAGGCCTTATACATTCCCCACCCCCCCCCACCTCATAAGCCTTGGACTACCCCTAGCTCTTCGTGGCCTCACGCCCACGGTGCATGCTCAGATCTTTCATGCGCTTCTGCATGCCCTTTAGGAAAAATATGCCCATGCTTGGGCCAGCCTGAGCTAAGGCTGAGGGCTAGGCTCAACCACCTAGCGTGAGCTGCCTCCCTTGGCCTGGCTTAAGGGGATATCCCTAATGGGCTTAATTTTTTTTAATAAAAACCATCTTTAAAAATTACTAAGTTGTAAAAAAAATTACTTACAATTTAACTATATAGAGAATAATGTAAGTTTTATAAAACATGGATTTTTTTTAAACATTGAAAGATTAAATAATTTAAATTAAATTATACATTTCCTTATCTAAAATTATTTATGAACACTGATGTTTTAAAATACGAAGTTTTAACTTTAAATTGTCAATATGAAAACATTTATACTTGTATTATAGAAATACAAAACATAGTTTGGTTTAATATTTAAGAAGGAGAACATATACAAGATATTTAAAATTTTTGTAAAACATTTGAAATCCTCATCTCATTAAAATTACCTAATTGTAACTCATAATATTACATCATTTTCATTTAAAAAACTCTTAATAATATGTTTTGTTAAACTTTCATAACTTAAATATTTTGAAATACTACATTAGAAATATTTGATTAAACCACTGATGTGGCCAACGACTATAATTATAGCTGTTAGAACTCAATGATCACATGCATCTCCAACGGTTACCAAAGGGGTAACAGTTGGGTAGATCTCTTATAAAACCAAACATTAGAGTGTTCCAAGACTCAAAACAAAATAAGAATATAGTTCTTGATATACCATTGATGGTCAGTGTGTTTTTCGTGATTTTTTTGGTTATGTTCTTCATTATGACTGACCAGAGGGAGCTTCTCTATTTTCTAGGTCTCGTTATTTCTTTAGGGGGCATTCTAGTGGCTTTGATAGGGTTTTTTGTAGGTATTTTTGGTTAACATAATTTTATTTTGATCTCGTTGTAATGTAAACACTTCAGTGTCCTTATTTAAATAAAAATCTATGTGTTCATTTTGTATGTTTTATTAAGTTAAAATAAAAATAAAATAAAATAAAACCATATTATTATTATTAAAAGAGAAATAAACTTCGGGGTTTCACATAATTGATCTAAATAAATGTAGGAGTGTCATTTTATTTGGATTCCTCGCCATTTGTTTATTTATAAAATGAATGTGAATCAATAAACCAATGGATTTATTCATGGATCATCCATATTTTGTGTATGAGATTATCTGCTAGAATTATTAAGAGAACTATTTATTTTTATTTTGTTCTTCATTTTTCATTCTAATAATAATGGATCAATTCCAACCGAACATGTCCCAGGTCCGTTCCTATTTTTCAGGTTTCTTGTATTTTCCCCACCATTCATCATGCGTTCATCATTGATATTTTTTTTTGACCATTGATTCAACCAAAATACCCATAAATCAACCATTTTATGACCATTTATTGGTGCAATGGATTTATATCACAGATATTGGCTTGGTATGATGTGGGGATCATGCAATGATGGTAAGGATAGTGGCTTAGTTTGGTTTTGGTATTACCGGTTGTGATTCTATCATGAAAAGGTGGAACGACCCAATAGTGAAGGTTTCTCATATGATTTGATGGTTGTATTCCGATGAGCAATGATAGAATGGGACAGAAGAACTACATACACCCATCCCAAAATGATTCACAGCTAGTTTGGAAGCCGAAAGAGAAAAAGATGACTTGGGAGGAAGAACTGTGGGTTATGTGAAATCCCACAGAACATAGTGTGTAATCTTGGATTACATAGCATGTGGAATCCTTGGCACATTGCTGGGGTTTCTGTAAGAAGATAAATATCATACTGCATGTGACCCCTTTACCTAGTGGCTCGACATGTACTTGAAATGGTCCATGGGAACAAGAATGGGTATGGATATCAATACATGGACATATATAGTCATACATAGACTTGTTTATGAGTACAGAGGCTCAGACGCACCATGTACTCAAGAACAAACACATATATATTCATGGGTCGTGATACATGGGTAGGACCTAGTACCAAAGTGACATGTCATGTACTACGAGTACATGCTATTTAGGCTTTAAAATAAGGCTTATATCCATTTTTATCTTTATCTTGGACAAGTTTTGTTAGGGATAATTCCCTAGATCCATTCCCTAGGGGTTAGTATGGAATCATGTCCTACAAATAGGATAGTGGTATTTAGTGGGAATTATTAGATAGAGTTGGAATCCTTTCATGAGGCCCAGAGTGAGATTCTCTATCATCATCTTACCCTAGGTGGTGTTCTTAGTATCATCATGACCAACACTACAAGGGATTAAATCCTCTACTTAGTAGGTTATTCTAGATTAAGTTGCTGGTATACCCAATGGCCTTGGGTTTGGTCATAATATTTGTATCTCCCTGTTCAAACTTCCAGTGTATACTTCTTAAAGTGGGACTAGATGAGTAGTGCATCTTGGATGGATTCCATCAGTGTTATTTTACTCATGGTTCATGTTCTCCAGGAATATTTCTATGTGAAACTTTCTTGCATGATTCCTAGGAAGGAATTATGATTGTTACTTTACTTTGAGATAGTATGTCTTTGTATAGAATATCCAGATATTCTTATTATATGTGTTGTAGACATATACCTGTGATGAGATGGCTATTGTTCTTTTTGTTATATGCCTAGTGATTACATGGTTTCTTAATGGGTATTGTTATGCTCACCCATGCATGGGATTTTTTAACACATTTCATGGCTTATTCAAATGATTTACAATTTGATAGGGTCCAGAGGGGCTAGGAATAGGTGGATCTTAGTGACTAGGACTGGACGATGTGTGTTCCAGTGGTTACCTTGATATCAGTCCACTTCTATACTTTTAGGTTAGTCTTATTTTCATAATCTTGGTGGTGAGATTTTATTTGTTTCCTTTTTATTTACATCACTTGTTTTCATACTCTAATAGTGGTATTTATAGGTATGCATTCATGTTTTATCTATTATTTTACATTTCAACATTGTTTGGGCTTGGAGATATGTGCATGTGTATAGGTACCTTAGGATAAGGCCTCCCTTGTGAGTGATAAGCCTATTCGGCCCTAGTCACCAGCCCCTAGCCTATTGGAGGTGGGCTTGGGAAAGTCACAACATGGTCCCCATTAGGATGAGTGGTGATATAGTGGTATCAAAGGCAAGTTCTACCTTAGGACCAGTGTAATGCCTCTAACCCTTGTTATAATAGTGTAATTTATATTATTGTTATTTTTATTAATTATTATTATTTAATGTAAATAAATGTTATTAATTAAGATATAATAAATAAATAAAGACATATGATAAATATTTCCATTAATAAAACACTAATACATTAAAAGATTACTAGGCTAGAAAACCACAACTAGTCCAAAAAACTAATGAAAGACCTAATAAAATAAATAGTTCTCCACCTAGTAACATATGAATAAATATTAAGTGGACCACTTCCCTTGGATCTTCTGTAGTTAAAAAAATAATATCAAGAAGAATAATGGAAATGATAATAAAAACAAGAATGTACAAAACCATTTTTGAAGCAAGAAAATAACTCTAATGATTTTTGTTGTGTTTTGGAATACCATAGAAAGGTATTTATAAAGTTTATATGACTATTATAAAAAATATCCATTGGAATATATAGTGACCAATGATGTTTTTGATAACAATTGGTTTTTATTTTAATTTTACCATTAAATTTTTTTAAATTTTAAAATTCATTTAGAATAATATTTTCCAATAATAAAATCAAGGACATGTAATTATAATGTTTAATTAATCTTTTAAAATTTGATATTATAACCTTATAATTTAATAAAAATAATTTTATATTTACAAATAAGAATGAAAAAATAATTTTAAAAAGAAAATGGTTTAAAGTGATAAATATATATACGAGTATATATATTTTATTTTTCTTATGTTTAATAAATTTTTACTAAAAAATTTGACGTACACACCACAACCGAGGGAAACCTATAATTCTAATCCCACAAGGTTTAGTGGAGGCACAACCAAGTAAAGCCTATCTTGAGCAGTGTGATAGGTCAACCCCATGTTTAGGGTGGTCCAGAATCATTCCAAGTATGGGTAAGCTGAATCACACGTGGGAAGGACTTGTATAAATCTCCCTAGTGTGCATGTGTGCTTTGTGTCATCGAATTGGGGAGACCTGTGTTCTATCTTATAATGAGGTGGTAGGAGTCCCTGGGATTTGATGTGGGATAGGTAATTTCTTGAGAAACCCAATCTGGGTCATCTGATCATGTTGTGTTTCATCTTGATGATCCATACCCCTTCACCAATTGGACTCTTCTATCTTGGTCCATTAAAATATCAAGGCGACTTCCGACCACATGATCTACTAAGACACAATATCAACCATCCCTTGATTTTTCAGTTGTCTTCTCCACTTGACACCCATTCTCAATGCATAGTAGGTTAGCCATTGGGACTCTTTCCCCCTCCACCATAGAAATATCTTCCATCTCCATCGAACAAGTCTTCCTCAGCACCATCTCAGTTTCATTTTCCTCAAATTCAACATGGTCAGTATTATTATAAGTCAATAATCATCAGATTCCCCTATATGTTTCAAATATATATATATATCTCTTTATTTTATTGATCTACTTATGAATTACACAATTTATCACCATTTTTTAAGCCTTGTAGAGTCAATTTTATAATCTCTTTTCAAATTTTAGATTCATTGACATGAAATATAAAATAAATATATAAATATATATTTATATAATCTTTATATGAAATAAAAAAACTGAATTTTATTTCCAATTATATACAGTTTCAATCCATGATTGATTTAATAGGATATGTTATCCTATGTTATAACCCTCATGTGCACACTTTGAAACACCTGACTCTTCTCTCCCAAGATCCTTCTCCATTTTTTTGCTGATTTCATTCTTCAAAACCCATCTTCTTTTTCTTCCTTTTGTCCAGAATCCAACACCATCAAATTACAGGTAAGGTATTGTTTTATTTTTATTAATTTCTATCTGATTTATAAAAAATATATGTATCTAAATATATATATATATCTAATCCTTATTTTCAGAATTTATACGATAAAGGATATGTTTTAAATAGTATTTCTAACCCACAAATTGCAAATATATAAGTATATGTATCTAATTATTTTATTTTGTTTTATGGAATTAAAATTATTTCAAACCTATCGTTTTAAAAGGTTTAAATTTTATTATGTTATATTTATAAATTATATGACATAATTTCAATCCTATAAAGATGATAGATATTTGCTGATTTTTATCACGTTTTATTTTTAGAAATATAAGTTGTATCTTTATTTTCAGACATGAATTTGAATTCCAAACACTTTTCATGAATTTAATCTACCACTTTCTTTCAAGGTATTATCTAGGTATATGTATGTATTTATATTTACATATTTATTACCATGATTTATTTTATCAACCTTAATAAGATTTGTTTTAATTTGAAAATCCCATTTGTAAATGTGATTTTATTTTCTAATCTGCATCAGCAAATAATAACAAAACCCTATTTTGTTAGTGTATGCCTTAAAAGTTTTTAAAGGATATTTAATTTTAATCTGATATTATATATATTGTTTCATATGTACATAAGATATTATTTTATGTGGTTTTGATAAATGAAATCATGTTATGACTGTCATTTTATGTGAATCTATAAATGATAACATTTTATGTGATAATGTTATAATTTGATGTGAAAAATTGTTTTTTATCATTCATATATGTCATTCATAAATTATATATGGCCATCATCTAAATTATAATTGACATCCCATGAATTTTTTGATCAAATGTTGATTTATTTCATTATCCATTTTATTTATGATTTACAAATAAGGACAATAATTTCAAGACTGGGATTCTTCTAAAAATGATTTTATAAACTCTCAATAATAGGTTCATGACATGTTATAAAAAAGGTTATTTTATTTAAAAGAAAATAATTTTACGTATGTTTTTCTGAAATATTTTCGGTTATGATTGTGAAAGTTCCATTAATAGTGTTTTTAAAATTTTGAACAACTATAATGAATGTCATTTTATGGGGAGTGGACCTATAAATATTAAGGGGACTTTGTTCCATATGAGTTATGAATAAAATCCTTATGTTTTTATTATGGTCTACAATGTACCATAAATGAACCACCAAAAATTATTATTTTCGATGGAGAAATCACAATGATATTTTATAATATAAGTTTTTTTATGAAATTAATGTTTCTTAAATTATATGGATTTAAAATTTTTATAAATATACTTGTAAGTATATATAAATATATATTTTTATTCCATGAAACTATTTTATTATAATTATTAACATTTTCAAAACCTTTTACTGGGCATATTAAATGTTAAACCAGCATTTTAAATTAATTTTTATACAGGATTAGTAGATTACACGGTGATGTGATTTCTATGAGGAGTCAGAGCACTAAATACTTTTCTTTTTAATTAATTTCATTTTGTAAAATTTGTTAAAATTTAAGATTTTTTTCTATTTATCCAGAACCTAGATCTGAAAATTTCCTAAAAATGTAAATGTTATGTGTATTTTTAATTGTCTTTTATTTTAAAATATATATATACATAGCATTTTAATAACTGAACCCGGGAGTGTGGGTTTGGACTGTTGTATTTGGTATCAAATTAATGGTCTAAATAATTTTGTAAAATTAGAATGATATTAATAAATTTAATATGCCTCCCTACCAAATTTTTTTTTCGTCAATATATTTAGATGGAAGGTAGAAGATCACAAACAACTTTTTTGTCCCTTCTGAATGAATTACTTGAAATGATAGTTTTAAAGTCATGTTTAGATGATTAAGAACCTTATGTTATCTAGTAAATGACTCTACCAAATATCAAGTACTCCTGATAAACTTTAATTCTAATGAGGATCAGTTTTTTTATTATATCATCGTGCATGCACAACTTCCATTCTATGCATTAAAAGAAAAATATTTTAAAGTTATTTTCAACCAATTCAATCTATATGAACAATTTCAATCCTTAGTAGGCTTTCTAAAAGATTCAATATTGGGTAACCTCTATGAAACCTATATATGTCTAGTTTTTTATTTCAGTTTATATGGGACACTCAAAGACTTTGAGAATTTAAAATATTAGTCAGTTAGGTTTTTTTATATAAATCATGTCCACTAAAACATCACCAAGATTTATATCCCTCATGCCTCTGTCACAAGAACCTACCATTGTTTACATGAGTTTTACCCTAGTTTCTCGAGTTTTGGTTGGGAGAAAGAAGCTAAGGAACATGAAACTAGTTTGAGGATCAACTTAATTGTAAGAAACCCACCTTTTTTTAGAATCACCAACATTGGAGATTCCGGTGAAGGTATGAATTAAATGTTAAAATTTAATTGGGATAATTAATAATAATTAATTTTTTTATATAGGAACATCAATATTGAAGTCCAAAGGAAAAAATATGGGGGAATGTGTGTACACAAGAATTGTGAAAGTGTAATTCTATTAAAGTGGGAGAATGTAATTCCCTAAACCCATGTTGTAATAGTGTAATTAATATCAATGTTTTTTTATTACTTATTATTATTTAATTTAAATAAATATTATTAATTCAGATGAAATTAATAAATAAAACCATATGATAAATATTTCCATTAATAAAACACTAATACATTAAAACATTACTAGGCTAGAAAACCACAACTAGTCCAGAAAACTCATAAAAGACCTAGAAAAACAAATAGTGTTCCACCTAGTAACACAAGAAGAAATATTGAGTATACCTATTCCCTTAGATCTACCATAGTTAGAAAAATATTATTAAGAAGAATAATGAAAATGATAAGAATAAGTAGAATGTAAAAAACGATTTTTGAAGAAAGAAAAGAACTCTGATAATTTTTTTTGTGTTTTTGAATGCCTTGCACAGGTATTTATAAAGTTTATAAGATTTTGTAAAAAGTTGTTGTTGTAATTTTTAATGATTGTTGATGTTTTTGAGAACTATTGGGTTTTATTTTAATTTTACCATTGAATGTTTTAAATTTTTAAAATGAATTTAAAATAATATTTTTCAATAATAAAATTAGTGACATGTAATGATAATGTTTAATTAATATTTTAATGCTTGATAATATAAAGTTTTAATTTAATAAAAATAATTTTATTTTTCCAAATAATAATCAGAAACTAATTTTAAAAAGATAATTGTTTAAAGTGATAAATATATATATAAGTATATATATTTTATACTAATTAGGTTTAACAAATTTTTACTAAAAATTTTGAAGTATAGACCCTATAAGGACAGTCACATAAGGTTTAGTGGAGTGACATCCAAGTCAATCCCATATCGATAAAAAAAAAGACAACCAAATTTCATTTTCAAGTCAATCCCATATCCAATGTCATGAACTATAAAATGTATATATATATTTATATATATTTTATATGAAACAAGACAACCAAATTTTATTTACAATTTTATACAACTTCTATATTTTATTGATTTAATTGGATATGTTATCCTATATTATAACCCTCATATGCACACTTTAAAACACATTAATCTTCTCTCCCAAGATCTTTCTCTAATTTTCCGTCTGTCGATTTCCTTCCTCAAAACCCCTCTATTTCTTCTTCCTTTTGCCTAGAATCAAACACCATCAACTTATAGGTAAGGGATTGTTTTATTTTAATTAATTTGTGTCTGATTCAAAAAAAAATATGTATATACAAATATATATATATTTATATTTATATATCATCCTTATTTTCAAAATTTATAGGACAAAGGATATGCTTAAAATTTTATTTATAACTCATTAATTGAAAATATATAAGTATATGTAACTAATTTTTTTAGGGTTTTAATAATATTTTAAACCTAAAATTTTGTAAGTTTTTAATTTTATTCTATCATATTTACAAACTATATGAACATAATTTCAATCCTATAAGGATGATAGATATTTCATGATTTTTATCATGTTTTATTTTTTAGAAATTGGAGTTCTATCTTCATTTTCAGACATGAATTTGAATTCAAAACACTTTTCATGAATTTAATATACAACTTTCTTTCAAGGTATTATCTTTGTATATGTATATATTTATATTTAAATATTTATTACCATAATTTATTTTATGACCCATGAAAATATTGGTTTTAATTTAAAAATCCAATTTTCATATGTGATTTTATTTTCTGATCTGCATCGGCAAACAATCAAAAAAACCATGTTTTGTTATTGTATGCCTAAAAAATATTAAAATTATATTTACATTTAATATGATATTGTAGATATTATTTCATATGTATATTAAATATTATTTTATGTTATTTTAATAAATGGTGTCATGTTATGAATATCATTTTATGTGAATCTCTAAATGGTAACATTTTATGAGTTAATTATATCAATTATTGTGAAAAAGTGTTTTTGATCATCCATATATTAAATTCATAAATTAGATATGGCCATCATCTAAATTATAACTAACATCCCATGCTTTTTTATATCAAGTGTTCATTTATATCATTTTCCATCTTATTTATGATTTACAAACAAGGATAGTTATTTAATGCATGGGATTCACCTAAAAATGGTTTTAGAAACTCTTAATAATATTTTTTTAACATTTTATAAGAAATGATATTTTCATTTAAATAAAATAATTTTTTTTATGTATTTTTCAAATGTTTTGGGTTATGATTGAGAAAGCTAGGTCCATTAAAAGTGTTTTCGAAAATTGTCACTAGTATAATGAATGTTATGTTATGGGGAGGGAACCCATAAATATTAAGGGGAATTTGTTCGATATGAGTTGTGACCAGTGGTATTACATTTTTATTATAGTCTTCAAAGTATCATAAATGACCCACCAAAAATTAATATTTTCGATAGATAAATCCCACTGAACCTTTCAAATATAATTATTTTATGAAATTAATGTTTTCTAAATTATATGGATTTCAATGTTTTATAAATATACTTGTAAGTATATATAAATTCATATGTTTATTAAAATAAAGTATTTTAAATTTTTTTATTAACATTTTTAAAAACACATACTGGGCATATTAAATGTTCACTCTTCATTTTAAATTAATTTTTGTATGGGATTAGTATAATTGTGATGTGATTTTTATTAGGAGGTAGTGCAATGAAGACTTTTAATTTTATTTACTTTCATTTTGTACAGTTTTTCTAAAATGTAATATCTATATCTAATTCAACAAAACCTAGACTGGTAATATTCTTGGAAATGTAAATGCTATGCATATTTTTATTTATCTTTTATTTTAAAAAAATATATATACATTGCATTTTAAGCACTGAACCTAGAAGCATGGGGTTGGGATATTATAGTTGGTATGATGGAAATAGTATAAATAATTTTGAAAATTAGAATGAAATTAATAAATTTAATATTCCTCCTTAACAAACTATCTCTTCTTCAAAAAAATTATATGGAAGGTAAAAGTTCATAAACAACTCTTTTGTCCCTTCCTGATGAATTACTTGAAAATATAATTTTAAAGCCATGTTTGGGTGATTATGAACCTTTATCGAACCTTTAGTTATCTTTTAAATGACTCTACTAAATATCAAATACTCTTGATACACTCTGATTCTTTCAAGGATCTGGTTTTTTTATTATGTTCTCATTCATGCACAACTTCAATTCTATATGTGAAAAGGAAAATCTATTGATTGTATTTTAAACATTTTCACTCTAACTGAACAATTTCAATCCTTAGTAGACTTTATATATGTTGTAATAGGGGGTAACCTCTACGTAGCCTATATGTGTCATGTTTTGTGTTTTACTTTAAATGGGATACTCAAAGACTTTGAGGATTTAGAGGATGAGTTAGTTAGGTTGTTTTATATAAATAAAGTCCACTCAGACATCACCAATCTTTATGAACCTCATGCCTCTGTCTCAAGAACCAACCCTTGTTTATATGTGTTTGACCCTATTTTCTTGGGTTGTGTTTGGGTAAATGAAGTTGAGGGACTTGAAACTGCTCTGGGAATCGGTTTAACTGGAAGAAACCCACCTTTTCATGATAATCTCTAACACTGGAGTTTCTTGGGAAGGTATGAATTAAATGTTATAATATAATTTTAATAATTAATAATAATTAATTTTTTTATATTGGAACATTAATATTGAAGTCTGGAGGAATAAGCATGTGGGAAAGTGTGTGCAAACAAATTTTGAGTGTGTAATTCTGTTAAGTGGGTAGAATGTAATGAACCAAACCCATGTTGTAATATTTTAATTAATATCATCGTTACTTTTATTACTTATTATTAATATTTAATATAAATAAATGTTATTAATTTAGATAAAATGAAAAAATAAAAACATTAAATAAATATTTCCATTAATAAAACACTAATACATTTTAATATTACAAGTCTAGAAACCCACAACTAATCCTAAAAACTCATAAAAATACCTAGAAAAACAAATGGTACTCCACCAAGTAACATAAGAAGAAAGATTGAGTAGACCTATTCCCTGGGATCTTACATAGTTATAAAAATAATAGTAAGAAGAATAATGGAAATTATAAGAATAAGAGGAATGTAAAAACCCATTTTTGAAGCAATAAAAGAACTCTAATGATTTTCATTGCATTTTGGAATTCCATAGACAGGTATTTAAAACGTTTATATGGTCATTGTAAAAAAAAATCAGTGGAATTTATAGTGATTGTTGATGTTTTTGATAAACATTGGGTTTTATTTTAATTTTACTTTTAAATTTTTTAAATTTTTTAAATCAATTTAAAATAATATTTTCTAATGATAAAATTAATGACAGTGATGCATCTATTGGACTTTTCCATGCCCTACTCTTCAATCTGGAGAAGGATTATCATGGCAGTGATATGAGGGTCTAATGTTTGAGTTTCTAGCTACTACGGTAAAGGTTGTTGTTTCATGTCTAAGTTGTCTTGGGGTGTGTTAGAATGATCTCGTCGTGTGAGCGGTATCGAAGGTGGAGTCAGGCTTTGTGGTTTAGGCTTGTGGATGTCACGATGAAGGTGTTGTGGTGTAACAAAAGTTTGTGTCATCAATGTCTACAACGACCTCTATGGATTTGGTTTAGTTTTTCGGATTTCTGTCATCTTTAATAGGGTTAATACTTTTTCAGTGTTGGTTTATTTTTCTGGTTGGGTTTTGTTCATTTCTTGCAATTGTTGTGCTTCTAAAGCCTCTGTCGAGTGGTGTTTCGATGGGTTTTTGGTCTCCAGTCATAGAAGGTTTGGTCATTGTTTCATCTACACAAAGGCCATTTCCAAGGTAGAGTTTGGGCAGTGGTTTCATGGCTCTTTGGGATGTGAGTTTGAGCGTTCAGTATTGGGTGGTTGACAGTGGCGACGTTTAATTGGAGATAGTGAGGTATGGTACGACTCTTGTAACTCCCCGACCCCAGCTACCCAGAGTCGGTGCATTGCTTCGTAACATTGGCATGATCATAATGATAAAGTCTCGAAAGACCAATTAATTTAGTAGCCTTAGAAACACTAGATACATTCATAAGTCTTTCATTACATCATAGAGTGAAAAACTACAATAACAAAGTATCCATAGTCAACACTCATATCCTCTTCTAACTATCCCTGCAGGTCATTCATAAAATACTTCTTCACATCCTGGCAAATATTAAAACATTGAAAGGGTTGAGCTCAGATGCTCAGTAAGGATAACAATATTGCAGAAGCTTTCATAAATAAACATTAACATTTAAGGCAATGTATAACTAAAACAAAAGCCTTTTTGAATTTGAATTTCAGCATGATATGGAAAAAAATAAAATTAAATAATGTCATTTACTTACTCACATGGATATTATAATAGTCGAATAATCTCATGCAATATCATTAACCACATTCATAATGATGGAATGCATAATACCAGACTATCATAACCACGTAGCCAAGGCCTCGTGCCAAGACCACGAATAAGATTTTGTCAATGCCTCGTGCCAAGACACTAGTTTGTCTCATGAGACCTACCGATGCATCGAGGAGCTATAGTGGGCTCCACCCGTCACTTATTAAGTCCAATGCATTCCTCATATGAACAGGTTTAAACATATCATAAACCATAACATAATTGTATCACATAAAACATGCATAAAGGAAACATAATATTTCCAAAGTTCAATCACAAGATATCAATACAACACATTGATGTAATAAAAACACTTTCAAAACCATTTTCAATACCAAAATTAAAGAAAATTAAAACTTTGTATTTATTTTTCATTTTAAAAATTTATGGCTTGTAAAGGAATCCGAAACTCAAATAATGGTCACGATGGCGGAGAAGTCGTTGTCGCCGCATACGTACGACAAAAACATTCCCTCTTTTCATTTAGTAAAACGCTTCGTATAAAAAAGATTCCTTTTGGATAAATGTAAAAGTCAAAAGGGTTTATACATCGTGTAAAAGAAGTATATGTATAAAAAAAATATGCCTCAATGAATGGAGATTGAGACGAAGTCCCTTAAAAAGATCATTTTTAAATAAAATATATCTATTATGTGTATTCACTATATGTACACATAAAGAAAGTATAAATACAAGATAGGACATAATAATATCATGACATAATTTGAAAGTAGGAGATTAACCCAAATAATGGAAATTGGGTTAAAAAGTTCTCTTACCTTGCGTCCTGTCTTGACTCGACCGTTATTTAAACTCATGAATAATAAATTAGAGTTAATTTATAATTTCATAAGATCATTTTTCAAGTTCATTACCCCTTTTATATCACGTATTACCATGTTATGAACATTATGTAATTATTTAAGTTAATAACGGTCATTTTGTCGATCTTTGGTACTTGAGTCAAAAATAAAATTATTATAATTACAAGTTGTTCATGTGGTGATATATCCATTATATCCAGAATTATATTCAAGATATATATATCATATATCTCATATATATCCAGTATATATATGCATTTACAATATTCCATAACGTTTAGAGGTAAGAAATGAAATGCACCGTTCATGGAGACGGTAAGTCGTACGTACGCATGAACACTACTTTCATTTCTATTTCATATTTAATGAAATCATAATTATATAAAGTTATATTATAATTCCAGTATAATATCATATATAATATCATTTACTCTATCCTTTATACATCCCACATATGGTATTAACGATTCAAATCACTTTGAGGGGGCGGTAGTCCGCACTTCCTAAAATGAAAATATCGCGTTTACCCATAATGGAAACAATAAAGGTATGCCATAAATGAAAAATACAGAACCTTAAGTAAAACATAAACATATTATATATCATGTATAAATATAGTGACATCTTAATGGCCACCTTTGAAGGTGTTTTATGAGTGTTGAACAATCATCGTTTCGTGAGGCAGAAATTCGCCATCCACAGAAACCGTATGTTCTTTAACCATTAGATGTATGTGTGTGTAAGTGTAGCTCGAATACTCATTATAACAACATCCTAGTATATTTAGGATACTGTTGTTGTTACAAAATAAAGTAATAAATAGAGTTTAAGGGGTTGGAGAAGCAAAAAAAAATAACACAACATAAGAGAAGACATTACCTTAAAATCGGGTAACTCTTTTGATTTGAGACAAAGGCTTCCTTGGGAAGAATTCTTCCCAAAGTGAGGCTTCTAGGAGTAAGGGAGGGAATTTGGTAGAGTATTTGGGCAGAGGTTTTCTGAGCCAAAAGGCTTTGAAAGTGTGAGTAAGGTGGTAGTGGTGGGGGATTTTTATAAGTGGAGAGGAGGGGCACTCTTGGAAAGTAATAAAATGTTATTTTATTATACAATGACTTTCGGATTCATAAGGTACCACACTTATATAATTCAAGGATAAGGTGATAAGGGTTATAAATATTCTCATCCAATAGTCTTTGGATAAGGTTAATGCTTAGATTTAACATTATCGTTTCATTTTATTTAAATCATTGATTAAAGAGGTAATTGTTGCATCATCAGGGTGTCATAAATAATTTAATTTATTTAATGTCTAAAAATTATAAAAAAATATCATGATGTAAGAAATATTTTTAGCTTTCTAATTAATATTTATAGTCAAAAATATGACTTTTATAACCCCATTTAAAAATTGTTTTAGTAAAACAACTTATGTTTGTGACATTTTTGTTTTAACTTTAAATAAAAGTAATTTATGTCATTTTCCTACCAAAGTGGCTCCATGGGGTCCCCAAGTTGACCCATGGATTTTCTTGGTAGGCCATGACACATCAAATAGGGGTAGGACCAGTGTAAAGGTCATTTCATATTTTTATAATACCATTTTTACCTTAAACTTCACTAATTACCTTTAATCGTGATTAATAAAACTTAAAAGTTACTATTCACCAAAAAATTATTTTCATCCCATTGAACCAAATTTTACTTCCTAAGTACAATCATGTATGTCAGATTTTTGAAAATCAAATCACAGAAGTGGTAATGTTTCATTTAAACAAAAAATCATTTTTTTAACTACCACTTAGTGGTTTCACTATTCATCAAAAATTGAAGTTTTTCAGAACAATGCCAAAATTTCACCCTAAGTTATAATTGATATTACAAATCCAAAAATGATGTCTATTTTACAAAATTCCAAACATATAAGTTTCATTAATTAATTTTATAATTAATTCCCGCTGTCACAACAAATAGCGTGTTTTTAAGAAACAATATATATCAAAAGATTGACAATTGTTTATGTCCAATTTCAAAGTGAAATTAATTATAATGACCACCATTGGATAAAATGGTGAAAATATTTTCTAATTATACTTTAAAACCACTCAATGGTATAATTTATCACTATAAATTATTTTGATTAAAAAAGTTGTTTTTAAGTATTTTTCACTATTCATAAAAAATTGGAAGTTCTCAGAAAAATACCAAAAATTCAACATAGGCTAATTTCAATATTCTGAATCCCAAAACGAAGTCCATTTGGAAAGATAAAATCTATAAAATTTCAAAAATTAGGTATTACTATTCATAACAGCTACTTTGATTTGTTGTACAACACACGCTACTGTATTATTCAAAGAGATGTGTACTCTGGAAGCTTGGGGTGTTACATTCTCCCCTTCTTCAAATAATTTCGTCCTTGAAATTTCATATAATATCACTGTATAAAAAGACTCGAGTGATTCTTTGTCATAAGTTCCTCGGGTTCCCAAGTTTCCTCCTCCATCTTATGGTTTCTCCATAGAACGTTTAACAGACGAGTCGTCCGGTTTCTCAGCACTTGTTCTCTTGTATCAAGAATCCTGACGAGCTCTTCACAATAAAACAGATCGGGTTCCAGTTCTAATTCCTCATAGGTGAGTACATGCGTTGGGTCGAGCATGTATTTTCTCAACAGTGATACGTGGAATACATCATGATCTTTTGAGAGACTTGGCGGCACTGCCAAACAGTAAGCTACAGCCCCAATTCGTTCTAGAATTTCGAAGGGTCTGATGTACCTGGGACTCAATTTACCCTTCTTACCAAAACGTATAACTCCCTTACATGGTGATACCTTCAAGAAAACATGATCTCCTGCCTGAAACTCCAAATCCTTCATTCGATTGTCAGCATAGCTCTTCTACCTACTTTGAGCTGCTTTGATGTGGTTTTGGATTACCTTCACTGTTTCCATCATTTACTCCACCAGTTCTGGGCCTACAAGTATTCTTTCACCACGTTCATCCCAACAGGTTGGTGTGCGACATCTCTTTCCGTATAACGCTTCATATGGTGCCATCCGAATACTTGAATGGAAGCTATTGTTATAGGAAAATTCTACCAGAGGTAAATATTGATCCCACATTCCTTGAATGTCAAGTGAGCATGATCTCAACATGTCTTCTAAGGTTTGAATAGTTCTTTCTGATTGTCCATATGTTTGAGGGTGGTAAGCAGTGCTCAAACAAAGTTCAGTATCCAAGGCCTTCTGATGACCTTTCCAGAATCTTGATGTAAAATGAGGATCATGATCCGAGACAATCGACAGGGGTACTCCATGAAGTCTCACAACTTCATTAATATACAGTCTTGCTAGACGTTCAAGTGGTAGATCTTCCCTTATAGTAAGAAAATGTGATGAATTCATGAGACGATCAACAATGACCCATATTGCGTCATTTCTTCTAGGAGTCTTTGGTAGTCCCATGACAAAATCCATTGTAATATTACCCCATTTCCACTCAGGTGTGGGAAGAGGTTGCAATACTCCACCAGGATGTTGCCTTCCAGCTTTCACTTGTTGGCAAACCATACATCTTGACACAAAATCGGCAATCTCCCTTTTCATGTTGTCCCACCAAAAATGTCCCTTTAAATATCTATACATTTTGGTGCTCCCAGGGTGTATAGATAAATTGGAACTATGAGAATCATCCAACAATTCCCTCTTTAAATCAGGTATATCGGGAACACAGAGTCTCCTCCCAAATTTCAAAAGTTAATCTTCATACACAAAGTCCCTCAATCGCCCATCATTCACAACTTTAATCTTCTTTTTCAACACTTCATCATTGGACTGAGAACTCTTTATCCTTTCTAGTAATGATGGTTTGGAAACCATTTGAAAAGGTTTTGATGTTTCACCCTCCATAGTGATTCCCATATCCATCTTTACTAGATCCATGAAAATACGATCCCTTTCCACTCTCATCATGTTCAAAACTCCATGATCTTTTCTACTCAAAGCATCTGCAACCTTATTTGCCTTCCCTGGGTGGTAGTGAATCGTGCAATCATAATCCTTGAGTAGTTCAAGCCATCGCCTTTGCCTCATGTTGAGTTCTTTTTGTGAGAAAATATATTTCAAACTCTTGTGATCGGTATATATCTCACATTTTTCACCATAGAAATAATGTCTCCATATCTTCAAGGCAAAGATTACAGCAGCTAACTCAAGATCATGAGTAGGATAGTTTTGCTCATGAATTTTTAGCTATCATGATGCATAGGCAATAACCTTATCATTCTGCATAAGGACACAACCAAGTCCTTTCATTGATGCATCACTATAAATAACGAACCCATAATTCCCTGATGGTAGAGTCAATATTGGAGCATTGAATAATATTCTCTTCAGTTCATCAAAACATTCTTCACACTCTTTTTTCCAGAAAAATTTAACCCCTTTACGTGTGAGCTTCGTCAATGGGTTAGCCAATCGGGAAAAATTATGGACAAAACGTCGATAATAACCTGCCAAACCAATAAAGCTGCGTACCTCAGTTATACTCGTCAGTGCTGGCCATTCTTGGATTTCCTTGGTCTTAGAAGGATCAAAAAAAATTCCATCCTTAGAGACAATGTGGACAAGAAAAGAAATATCCTGAAGCCAGAATTCACACTTGCTAAACTTCCCATATAATTCATGCCTTCTAAGAGTCTTCAAGATAATGCGCAAGTGATTTTCATGATCTTCGTAGCTTTTGGAGTACACCAAGATGTCATCAATAAATACCACCACAAAATCATCTAAATATTCCTTGAAAACTATATTCATTAGATCCATGAATACATAAGGTGCATTAGTTAATCCAAAAGGCATTACTGTAAACTCGTAATGCCCTTACCTTGTTCGAAATGCTGTCTTCGGAATGTCTTCCTTCTTCACACACAACTGATGGTATCCAGATCGAAGGTCAATCTTTTAAAAGTATTGAGCTCCATGCAATTGGTCAAATAAATCATCAATGCAAGGTAGGGGATACTTGTTCTTTATTATTATAGCATTGATCTCCCTGTAGTCAACGCACAACCTCATAGATCCATCTTTCTTCTTAACAAAAAGGACACAGGCTCCCCATGGAGAAACACTAGGGCGAATAAATCCCTTATTACGCAATTCCTCTAGTTATTTATTTAGTTAAACTAATTCCACGGTGGTCATCCTATAAGGGGTCTTCGATATAGGCCTTGATCCAGGAATTAAATCAATGGAAAACTCAACTTCTCATTCTGGAGGATGTCTAGGTAAATCTTCCGGAAACACATCTTCATATTCTTTCACAATTGGTATATCCCCTATTTGAACATTACTTTCCTCGCCCTTAGTCATTTCACTCTCTTCCTCCCCAATAATTGAATTTAGTTGAGCTACTGGGGGTGGGTCCAAATAATAATTAGGTGGTGACGATTCTGCACTAAAAATAAGGTGTTCCTTATCATCATCATCAAAAATGGTAACCTCCTTCTTCTTACAATAAATCTTTGCATCATAGTCCGAAATCCAATCCATACTGAGGATTATATCAAACTCAATCATAGGTATGACAATGAGATCAGTGGATAATGAACAGTTATGTGCTCTAATGGGGACTGATTCACAAAACATTGTTGCAATAATACTTCCCTTAGGAGTTTTGACTGACAATTCTCTTGTTAAATCAAATTAGAAATATCTAATTTTCTTAGCAAACTGGGAAGATATGAAACAACGTGATGATCCAGAATAAAATAATACATTTGCTAAACTTGAGGAAACCATTAAATTACCTGCTACCACGTCTTTCGGAGCTTCAACCTCAGCAGTAGTGATAGCATAATCTTGGCCTTGATCCCTTGTCCTCTTCTTAGGTAAGTTCCCCTGATGCTTAGGACATTCATTTGCATAATGTCCCATATCTCTACAATTATAGCATTCCACATTGATAGCAACTTTCTTTCCCTTGCAATCATTAGCTTGGTGGCCTTTTTCACCACACTTGTAACAGACTCCCATTCCCTTCAAGAAAGTACCGGGGTGTTTCTTTCTACATTTACTGTAGGACTGATATTCAACTCTTCCCTTCTTCCCCTTATTTCCATTTCTAGATTGATCAGAAGATCTCTTCTTTTCTTGCTTTTCTTTAAAGTCATAAGACTTAGAGAATTCATATTCCGTCTTGATAGCACACGAGACAATATCTTCGTATGATGAGAAGGTTTGTGAGACTAATGCTCGACGGAGAAATGGTTTTAACCCATCAAAGAAATGATCAATCTTACTTCTTGGGTTACGTGTATAATCTGAAGCATGCCTCGCTAACCTTGTAAAGTTAGCCTCATACTTTGCGACATTCTCATCCTCCTTCTGCCTCAAACTCAGAAATTGCCTTTCCATATCTGCTCGATGGTCATGTGGAAAGTATTTTTCTAAGAAAAGATCTTTGAACTCTCTCCATTCCATATTTGATACTTCATCATATTCCTTTATGTTTTGAATCAGCGACCACCATTGATCGGCATCTCCAGTGAGGCGGTAAACTTCCATGACAACCTTCTCCCTTTCGCTACTCCCCAAGGCATGGAATATTTTCTCTAAGGAGTTTACCCATTTATCAGCTACAAATGGATTTGTACCCCCATTAAATGTTGGTGGTTTTTCCTCATGAAGCGGTCTAACATTGATCCCCCACGTTTCGGATCAGGGTGCTCTATACGAGTAATGTTATAATTCATAACCTGAGTGAGTTGTCCCAGTATGGTAATAAGTTAATCAGCACCAGTTGTATCTCCAGATCCACAATAATTATCTTGAGCAGGAGGGCAATCCCTACATGGAGTGCATGCATTGATATGGTTTCCATTCCTTCCACTAGGTGCCATTTCTAAATAATGGCATAAACTAGATTAGTTTATGAATCAAAATACATAATTACATACCTGTAAAATACTTAACATAAATTGAACTATTTATGGATATAATCCATAAAAATGTTTTTTTAGGAAGTATTTACTCATAACCCTTCATAGTGGTTTGTAAAGAAAATGAGAATTATCCTAAGAATATCCCCCGGGAGTGACGTAACCAAGAGTGCAGCAAGGCCCGTTGTCGTGAACCAGTTCCCGTTCGATTCTAGCTCAAAGCGGTATTTTCGGGTTTTAATCCTAGGTACATCTGTGCCAGAGCCTCCTCTACCTGCTCGCATCCAGACAGGGATGTATTGCTTGGAAAACTCACAAAATCTCTACAACAACAAAATTCTAGGAAGTTCTTCTATACTAATCTTCAAAGTCTATCTTTGGGCTATGTGCTCTAATCAGAGTTTATCTAAATATAGCTTACAAGGTTAGTACTAAACTGCCTCTGATACCAATTGTAATGCCCCGATCCCAGCTACCTAGAGTCGGTGCATTACTTCATAACATTGGCATGATCACAATGATCAAGTCTCGAAATACCGATTAGTTTAGTAGCCTTGGAAACACTAGATACATTCATAAGTCTTTCATTACATCATAAAGTGAAAAACTACAATAACAAAGTATCCATAGTCAACACTCATATCCTCTTCTGACTATCCCTGCAGGCCATTCATAAAATACTTCTTCACATCCTAGAAAATATTAAAACATTGAAAGGGTTGAGCTCAGATGCTTAGTAAGGATAACAATATTGCGGAAGCTTTCATAAATAAACATTAACATTTAAAGAAATGTATAACTAAAACAAAAGCCTTTTTAAACTTGAATTTCAGCATGATATGGAAAAAATAAAATTAAATAATGCCATTTACTTACTCACATGGATATTCTATAAGTCGAATAATCCCATGAAATATCATTAACCACTTTCATAATGATGGAATGCATAATTCCAGACTATCATAACCACATAGCCAAGGCCTCGTACCAAGACCACAAATAAGATTTTGTCAATGCCTCGTGCCAAGACACTAGTTTGTCTCATGAGACCTACCGATGCATCGAGGAGCTATAGCGGGCTCCACCCATCACTTATTAAGTCCAATGCATTCCTCATATGAACAGGTTTAAACATATCATAAACCATAACATAATTGTATCACATAAAACATACATAAAGGAAACATAATATTCCCACACTTCAATCACAAGATATCAATACAACACATTGATGTAATAAAAACACTTTCAAAACCATTTTCAATACCAAAATTAAAGAAAATTAAAACTTTGTATTTATTTTTCATTTTAAAAAGATATGGCTTGTAAAGGAAGCCGAAACTCAAATAATGGCCACGACGTAGAAAAATTCATTGTCGCCGCATACGTATGACAAAAACATTCCCTTTTGTTATTTAGTAAAATGCTTCGTATAAAAAAGATTCATTTTGGATAAACGTAAAAGTCAAAGGGGTTTATACATCGTATAAAAGAAGTATGTATATAAAACAAAATATGCCTCAATGAATGGAGATTCAGACGAAGTCCCTTAAAAAGATCATTTTTAAATAAAATATATATATTATGTGTATTCACTACATGTACACATAAAGAAAGTATAAATACAAGATAGGACATAATAATATCATGACATAATTTGAAAGTAGGAGATTAACCCAAAGAATGGAAATTGGGTTAAGAAGTTCCCTTACCTTGCGTCTTGTCTTGACTCGACCATTCTTTAACCTCCTGATTAATAAACTAGAGTTAATTTATAATTTCTTAAGAACATTTTTCAAGTTCATTATCCCTTTTATATCACTTATTACCATGCTATGAACATTATGTAATTATTTAAGTTAATAATGGTCATTTTGTCGATCTTAGCTACTTGAGTCAAAAATAAAATTCTTATAATTACAAGTTGTTCATGTGGTGATATATCCATTATATCAAGAATTATATTCATGATATAGATATCATATATCTCATATATATCCAGTATATACATTCATTTATAATATTCCATAACGTTTAGAGGTAAGAAATGAAATGCACCTTTCATGGAGACGGTAAGCCGTACGTACGCATGAACGCTACTTTCATTTCTATTTCATATTTAATGACATAATAATGATACAAAGATATATTATAATTCCAGTACAATATCATATATAATATCATTTACTCCATCCTTTATACATCCCACATATGGTATTAACGAATCAAATCACTTTGAGGGGGCGGTAATCCGCACATCCTAAAATGAAAATATCGCGTTTACCCATAATGGAAACAATAAAGGTATGCCATAAATGAAAAATACAGAACCTTAAGTAAAACATAAACATATTATATATCATGTATAAATAGAGTTACATCTTAATGGCCACCTTTGAAGGTGTTTTATGAGTGTTGAACAATCATCGTTTTGTGAGGCAGAAATTCACCATCCACAGAAACTGTATGTTCATTAACCATTAGATGTAGGTGTGTGTACGTTTAGCTCTAATACTCATTATAACAAGATCCTAGTATATTTAGGATACTGGTGTTATTACAAAAGAAAGGAATAAAAAGAGTTTAAGGGGTTGGAGAAGCAAAATAAAACAAAACAACATAAGAGAAGACATTACCTTAAAATCGGGTAACTCTTTTGATTTGAGCCAAAGGCTTACTTGGGAAGAATTCTGCCCAAATTGAGGCATCTATTAGTAAGGGAGGGAATTTGGGAGAGTATTTGGGCAGATTTTGGCCGAGCCAAAAGGCTTTGAAAGTGTGAGTAAGGTGGTAGTGGTGGGGGCCTTTTATAAGTGGAGAGGAGGGGCACTCTTGGAAAGTAATAAAATGTTACTTTATTATACAATGCTTTTCGGATTCTAAAGGTCCCACAATTAAATAATTAGAGGCTAAGGTGATAAGGGTTCGAAATATTCTCATCAAATAGGCTTTTGACAACTGTAATGCTTATATTTTACATTATATTTTCATTTTATTTAAATCATTAATTAATGAGGTAATCGCTGCATCCTCATGATGTCATAAATAATTTAATTTATTTAATGTTTAAAAATTATAAAAAAATATCATGATGTAGGAAATATTTTTATCTTTATAATTAATATTT
Source organism: Viscum album (assembly GCA_963277665.1). Classification (NCBI taxonomy): domain Eukaryota; kingdom Viridiplantae; phylum Streptophyta; class Magnoliopsida; order Santalales; family Viscaceae; genus Viscum; species Viscum album. The sequence continues at coordinate 1,582,879,103 of OY728164.1, forward strand.
ATAGTCAAAAATATGACTTGTATTACCCCATTTAAAAATTGTTTTAGTAAAACAACTTATGTTTGTGATATTTTTATTTTAACTTTAAATAAAGGTAATTTATGTCATTTTCCTACCAAAGTGGATCCATGGGGTCCCCAAGATGACCCATGGATTTTCTTGGTCGGAAATGACACATCCAATAGGGGTAGGACAAGTGTAAAGGTCATTTCATATTTTTATAATACCATTTTTACCTTAAACTTTACTAATTACCTTTAATCGTGATTAATTAAACATAAAAGTTACTATTCACCAAAAAAATTATTTCCATCCCATTGAATCACATTTTACTTCCTAATTACAACCATGTATGTTGGATTTTTGAAAATAAAATCACATAAGTGGTAATGTTTCATTTAAACGAAAAATCAGTTTTTTAACTACCACTTAGGGGTTTCACTATTCATCAAAAATTGAAGTTTTTCAGAACAATGCCAAAATTTCACACTAAGCTATAATTGATATTCCGAATCCAAAAATGATTTCTATTTTAAAAAATTCCAAACATATAAGTTTCATTAATTAATTTTATAATTAATTCCCGTTGTCACAACAAATAGCGTGTTTTTAAGAAACAATATATATCAAAAGATTGACAATTGTTTATGTCCAATTTCAAAGTGAAATTAATTCTAATGACCACCATTGGATAAAATGGTAAAAATATATTTTAATTATACTTTAAAACAACTCAATATTATAATTTATCACTATAAATTATTTTGATTAAAAAATTTGTTTTTAAGTATTTTTCACTATTCATAAAAAATTGGAATTTCTCAGAAAAATACCAAAAATTCAACATAGGATAATTTTGATATTCAAAATCAAAAAACGAAGTCCATTTGGCAAGATAAAATTTTTAAAATTTCAAAAATTAGGTATTACTATTCATAACGGCTACTTTGATTGGTTGTACAACACACGCTACTGTATTATTCAAAGAGATGTGTACCGTGGAAGCTTGGGGTGTTACAACTCTGATGTTGATGATGATGGTTTTTGGTAGTGACACGTATATTGGTGTAGGTTAAATGTTGGTGGGATTGTAGTTCTTGATCTCTTTGAATTTTAAAATTTGGTATTTTGACTATTGGCAGTTTTTTTAGTTGGATTTTGTATGGTTGTACTCTTGGGTTTTGGGGTTTATTTTGGACTCGACCACATGGATCAGGCCCTAGAGTATGTTTTAGAGCTAGAATTTTACATTTTCAAAGATTTTTGGATTTGGTTGTTTGAGAGGGTATGGAGATTTCCATCGGATCGGGCCTCTGTTTTGACACAGGACATTTGCTACCTGAATAGCCATGAAACGGTGGAGAGCTTCATCATGATCAAATGATAGGGAGGGAACGATTCCTATTGTTAGTCTGGTTTTACTCTCTATTACCTTCAGGTCGTGATATGTATGATTTTTTTTATGTCTATTTGGTTTCTCCCTTCTTCCCTTAAAATGGGATTTATTATAATAAAAAATTTGAAGTCCTTTGGGCTGTTGGATGATAATAAAAAAAATTATATTTCTATATAATAATGAAAAACTAATTTCAAATAGAAAATGGTTTAAAGTGATAAATATATATATATATATATATTGTTTTGCTTATATTGGACTAATTTTTACTAAAAATTTTGAATTACACACCACAACTGAGGGAAACATGTAAGGCTAAGCCCACATGGTTTATTGGAGGCACACCCAAGTCAAGCCCAGCTCGAGTAGTGTGACAGGTTAAGCCCATGTATAGTGTGGGACGAAATCGGCCTAATTATGGGTAATCTGAAGCCCAGGTCAGAATTCTGTTTATAAGCATCCCCAGTGTATGTGTGTGCTTTATGTCACCAAACTAAGGAGACCTTCATTCTATCTTATGAGGAGGTTATAAAATTTCTAGTGTTACAATGTGGGATACAAAATATCCTAGGAATCCCAATCTAGGTTATCTGATCAGGCTGCATTTCATCTTGAACATCCATACCCTCCACCAATCACCCTCTTCTTTCTTTATCCTTTAAAATACTGGGATGACTTCCAACCACATGATCTACCTAAACGTGATCTCAACCATCCCTTCATTTTTCAGTTGTTTTCTCCACTGGAACCCCATTCACATTTCATAGTAGGTCAGTTGTTGGGACACTTTCCTCCTTCATCGTAGAAATCTCTTCCATCTTCATTGACCAAGTCTTCCCCGAACCCATCTCAGTTTCATTTTCCATAAATTTGACATCATCAGTATTATTTTAAGATTACAATTATATACTTCCCCTACATATTTCAAATATATATATATATGTATATGACTTTATTTTATTGATTTATTTATGATTTTTACAATTTATAACCATTTGTTAATCCATGTAGCATCAATTTTTAAAATCTATTTTCAAATTTTAGATCCAGTGACATGAAATATAAAATTCATATATATATATACATATATATATATATTATAAGAGAAAAGACAACCGGATTTGATTTATAATTTTATACTGTTTTCATCCATGATTGATTGAATAGGATATGTAATCTTATGTTATAACCCCCATATGCACACTTTTAAACACCCAACTCTTCTCTCCCAATTTCCTTCTCTAATTTCCATTATCCCAATTTCCTTCCTCTAAACCCTTTAGCTTCTTCCTTTTTCCCAAAATCTAACACCATCAACTTATAGGTAAGAGATTGTTTTATTTTTATTAATTTTTGTCTAATTTACAAAAAATTAAATGTATATACGAATATATATATATATATTCGTATATAATCCTTATTTTCAGAATATATAGGACAAAGGATATATTTTTAATTTTATTTATAACCCATGAATTTAAAATATATAATTATATATATATAATTATTTTATTTTTGTTTCAAGGATTTAAAATTCTTTTAAACCAATCATTTTATAAGAGTTTAATTTTTTATGATATATTTATAAATTATATGAACATAATTTCAATCCTATAAGGATGATAGATATTTCATTATTTTTATCATGTTTTATTATTATAAATCAGAGTTCTATATTCATTTTCAGATTTGATTTTGAATTCAAAACACTTTTCATGAATTTAATATACCACTTTCTTTCAAGGTATTATCTTGGTATATGTATATATTTATATTTAAATATTTATTACCATAATTTATTTTATGACCCATGAAAAGATTGGTTTTAATTTAAAAATCCAATTTTTATATGTGATTTTATTTTCTCTACATCAGCAAACAATCAAAAAAACCTTATTTTGTTATTGTATGCCTATAAAATTTTAAAATTATTTTTAATTTTAATTTTATATTGTAGATATTATTTCATATGTATATAAAATATTATTTTATATAATTTTAATAAATGGTCTCATGTTATGACTATCATTTTATGTGAATCTTTAAATGGTAACATTTTGTGAGTTAATTATATAATTTCATGTGAAAAAGTTTTTTTGATCATATATATATGACATTCATAAATTAGATATATCCATCATCAAAATTATAACTAGCATCCCATGAATTTTTATATCAACTGTTCATTTATTTCATTTTCCATCTTATTTATGATTTACAAACAAGGACAGTTATTTGAAGCATGGGATTCACCTAAAAATGTTTTTAGAAACACTTAAAAATATTCTTATAACATTTTATCAAAATGGATATTTTCATTTAAAAATAATAATTTTATGTAAGTATTTTTCAAATGTTTTGGGTTATGATTGAGAAAGGTAGGTGCATTAAAAGTGTTTTCAAAAATTGTTACTAGTATAATGAATGTTATGTTATGGGGAGTGAACCCATAAATATTAAAAGTAATTTGTTCCATATGAGTTGTGACTAGTGGTATTACATTTTTATTATAGTCTTCCAAGTATCATAAATGACCCACCAAAAATTAATATTTTCGATAGATAAATCCCAATGATCCTTTCAAATAAAATTATTTTATGAAATTAATGTTTTCTAAATTATATGTATTTCAATGTTTTAGAAATATACTTGTATGTATATAAAAATTTATATGTTTATTCAAAGAAAGTATTTTAAATATTTTTACTGAAATTTTCAAAAACACATACTAGGCATATTAAATGTTCACTCTACATTTTAAATTCATTTTTTATGGGATTAGTAGAATTGTGATGTGAGTTTTATGAGGATTTATTTCACTTAAGGCATTTCATTTTATTTAATTTATTTTTGTAATGTTTTTCTAAAATGTAATATTTGTATCTAATTCACCAAAACCAACACTGGTAGTGTTCTTGGAAATGTAAATGATATGCATCTTTTTCTTTATCTTTTATTTTTTAAAAAATATATACACAACATTTTATCATGGAACCTAGAAGCATGAGTTTGGGATATTATAGTTGGTATGAGGGCAATGGTATAAAATTTTTTGAAAATTAGAACGAAATTAATAAATTTAATATGCCTCCTTAACAAACTATATTTTCTTCAAATAATTTATATGGAAGATAAAAGTTCATAAATAACTCCTTTGTCCCTTTCTGATGAATTACTTGAAAATATACATTTAAATTCATGTTTGGGTGATTATGAACCTTTTTTGAACCTTTGATTATCTTTTAAATGAATTTGTTAAATATCAAATACTCTTGATAGAATCTAATTCTTTCAAGGATTCGGTTTTGTTTATTATGTTCTCATGCATGCACAACTTCCATTCTATACATGAAAAGGAAAATGTGTTGATGGTATTTTAATCATTTTAACTCTAACTAAATAATTTCAATCCTTAGTAGACTTTATATATGTTGTAACATTGGGTAACCTCTACACATCCTATCTGTGTCAGGTTTTTTGTTTCAGTTTATATAGGAGACTCAAAGACTTTAAGGCTTTAGAGGATGAGTCAGTTAGGTTGTTTTATATAAATAAATTCCACTCAGACATCACCAAGATTTATAAACCTCATGCCACTATCTCAAGAACCAACCCTTTTTTTCATGTTTTTGACCCTAGTTTCTCGGGTTGTGTTTGGGTAAATGAAGTTGAGGAACTTGAAACTGCTCTGGGGATCAGTTTAACTGGAAGAAACCCACCTTTTCATGATAATCTCTAACAATGGAGTTTCTGTGGAAGGTATGAATTAAATGTTATAATTTAATTTTGATAATTAAGAGTAATTAAGTGTTTTATATAGGAACATTAATATTGAAGTCTAGAGGAATAAGCATGTGGGAATGTGTGTTCAAACAAATTATGAGGGTGTAATTATTATTAAGTGGGTAGAATGTAATGACCCAAACCCATGTTGTAATAGTGTAATTAATATCATTTTTTTTATTACATATTATTATTATTTAATGTAAATAAGTGTTATTAATTCAGATAAAATCAAGAAATAAAAACATTAAATAAATATTTCCATTAATAAAACACTAATACATTATAACATTACAAGGCTAGGAACCCACAATTAATCCTGAAAACTCATAAAAATAACTAGAAAACCAAATGGTGCTCCACCGAGTAACATAAGAAGAATAATTGAGTAGACATATTCCATTGGATCTTTCATAGTTATACAACTAATAGTAATAAGAATAATGGAAATGATAAGAATAAAATAAATGTACAGACCCATTTTTGAAGAAATAAAAGAACTCTAATGATTTTTAATGCATTTTGGAATTCCATAGACAGGTATTTATAATGTTTATATGGTCATTGTAAAAAAAATTTATTGGAATTTTTAGTTATTGTTGATGTTTTTGATAACCATTGGGTTTTATTTTAATTTTACTGTTTAGTTTTTTCAATTTTTTTAATCAATTTAGTCGTTGCTTCGTCCTACACAAAGACCATTTTTTCACTACTCTAGATCCAGGGTTCCATCATTTTCTCCATGGTGTTGTTTGGGCAGTGGTTTCATGGCTCTTTGGGTTGTTATTTTAAGTGGGTAGCATTGGTAGGATGACGGTCGTGACGTTTAATCGGTGATAGAGAGGTATGGTATGACTCTGATGTTGATGATGATGGCTGTTGGAAGTGATGCGTCTATTGGTGTAGGTTTAATGCTGGCGGGCTTGTAGTTCCTGATCTCTTTGAATTTTGAAATTTGGTATTTTGACTATTAGTGGTTTTTTTTAGTTGGATTTTGTATGGTTGTACTCTTGGGTTTGGGAGTGTATTTTGGACTCGACCACATGGATTAGGCCCCATAGGATGTATTAGAGCTAGCATTTCACATTTGCAGAGCTTTTAAGATTTTGTTGTTTGAGAGGGTATGACGATTGCCATTGGATCAGCCCTCTGCTTTGACATAGGACATTTACTAGAAGAATAGCCATGCAACGGTGGAGGGATTCATCATGATCAAATGATAGGGAGGGAAAGATTACTATTGTTAGCCTAGTTTTACTCTCTAAGACCTTCAGGTCGTGATATTTCTGAAGTGTTTTATGTCTATTTGGGTTCTCCCTTCTTCCCTTAAAAGGTGTTTTATTATAATAAAAATTTTGAAGTCTTTCATACTGTTGGATGATAATAAAAAAATTATATTTCCAAATAATAATGAAAAACTAATTTAAAATATAAAATGGTTTAAAGTGATAAATATATATATATATATATATTATTTTTATTATGTTGAACAAGTTTTTACTAAAATTTTTGAAGTACACAACACAACTGATGGAAGCTTGTAAGGCTAATCCCACAAGGTTTAGTGGAGGCACAGCAAAGTTAAGCCCAACTCAAGCAGTCTGATAGATTAAGCCCATGTATAGTGTGGGAAGAAATCAGTCTGAGTATGGGTAATCTGAAGCCCAGGTTAGAAATCTGTGTATAAGCCTCCCCAGTGTATGTGTGTGCTTTGTGTCACCAAACTAAGGAGACCTTAATTCTATCTTATGAGGAGGTTGTTAGATTTATAATGTGACAATGTGGAATACAAAATTTCCTAGGAATCCCAATCTAGGTCATCCGATTAGGTTGTGTTTCATCCTGAACGTCCATACCCCTCCATCAATCACCCTCATCTTTCCTTGTCCATTAAAATACTGGGATGACTTCTAGCCACATAATCTACCTGAACATAATCTCAACCATCCCTTCATTTTTCAGTTGTTTTCTCTACTAGAAACCCATTCATGTTGCATAGTAGTTCAGTTGTCTAGACACTTTCCTCCTTCATCATAGAAATCTCTTCCATCTTCATCGACCAAGTCTTCCCCAACCCCATATCAGTTTATTTTTCCATAAATTTGACATGGTGAGTATTACTTTAAGCTGATCATTATCATCTTCCTCTACATGTTTCGAATATATATATATATATATATATATATGACTTTATTTTATTTATTTATTTATGAATTTCACAATTTATCACCATCCGTTAAGCCTAGTAGCATCAATTTTATAATCTATTTTCAAATTTTAGATCTAGTGACGTGAAATATAAAATGAATATATATATATATATATTATAAGAAACAAGACAACCAAATTTGATTTATAATTTTATATAGTTTTCATCTGTGATTGATTGAATAGGATATGTTATCCTATGTTATAACCCTCATATGAACACTTTTAACACCCAACTCTTCTCTCACAATTTCCTTCTCTGATTTTCATTATCTCAATCTCCTTCCTCAAAACTCTTTGGCTTCTTCATTTTGTCCAAAATCAAACACCATCAAATTATAGGTAAGAGATTGTTTTATATTTGTTAATTTTTGTCTAATTTACAAAAAATTAAATGTATATACGAATATATATATATATATATATATATATATATATATATATATATTCATATATAATCCTCATTTTCAGAATATATAGGAAAAAGGATATATTTTGAGTTTCATTTAAAACCCATGAATTTAAAATATATAAGTATATATATATATATTTATTTTATTTTGTTTTATTGTTTTAAAATTCTTTTAAACCTATCATTTTATAAGAGTTTAATTTTTTATGTTAGATTTATAAATTATAAGAACATAATTTCAATCCTATAAGGATGATAGATATTTCATTATTTTTATCATGTTTTATTTTTAGAAATCGGAGTTCAACCTTCATTTTCAAACATGAATTTGAATTCGATACACTTTTCATGAATTTAATCTACCAATTGGTTTTAAGGTATTATCTAGGTCTATGTATGTATTTTTATTTACATATTTATTATCATGATTTGTTTATGACCCTTGAAAATATTGTTTTTAATTTAAAAATCCAATTTTCATATGTGATTTTATTTTCTGATCTTCGTCGACAAACAATAAAAAACCCTATTTTGTTATTGTATGCCTTAAAATTTTTAAAAGGATATTTAATTTTAATTCAATATTTCATATATTATTTCATATGTATATAAGATATTATTTTATGTGGTTTTAATAAATGGCATCATGTTATGACCATCATTTAATGGGAATCTCTAAATGGTAACATTTTATGTGATAATGTGATCATTTCATGTGCAAAAGTATTTCTTCTCATTCATATATTTCATTCATAAATTAGATATGTCCATAATCTAAATTATAACTAACATACCATGCATTTTTAGATCAAGTATGCATTTATTTCATTATCAAATTTATTTATGATTTATAAATATGGATAGTTATTTCAATAATGGGATTATTTTCAAAATGAATTTAGAAAATATCAAGAATATGTTTATGACTTGTTATAAAAAAAGTTATTTTCTTTCATATAAAATAATTTTATGTGTGTATTTATAAACAATTTTGGGTTATTACTGATAAAGGAAGGTCTATTAAAACATTTTTCAATAATTTTAACTAGTATAATGAGTTTTATGTTATAGGGAGTGAACCCATAAATCTTAAGGGGACTTTTTTTCTTATGAGTTATGACTAGCGACCTTATGTTTTTATTATTGTCTACCAAGTATCATAAATGACCCACCAAAAATTATTATTTTCAATATAGAAATATCACTTATCATTTCAAATATAATTATTTTAGAAAATAATTGTTTTATAAATATTAAGGATTTCAATATTTTATAAATCTAATTGTAAGTATATGTATATATGTGTTTATTCTAAGAAAATGTTTTAAATGTTTTTTATTAAAATTTTCAAAACCTCTTACTAGGAATATTAAATGATCACCCTAAATTTTAAATTCATTTTTTATAGGATAAGTATAATTAAATTGTGATGTGAGTTCTATGAGGTGGCAGCACACTGAAGAATTTTCTGTTTAACTAATTTCATTTTCTATAGTTTTGTTAAATTGAAATATTTATATCTAGTTCTCGAGAACCTATACTGAAAAGGTTTCTATAAATTCAAATTATATGCTTATGTTTATTTATCTTTTTTTTAAATATATATATACAAACATCATATTACGAACAGAACCCATTAGCATGGGTTTGGGATGTTATAACCAGAGTCTATGATATTGGTTTGGGGCAATAGTATAGAGTGTTTTGAGTTTGGATTTCAGGCCAAGGACTATAGAGTTGATGTGATGAATGACATATCTATACACCATTACTCTGATCACCTATCATTTGACTTGGTATGTATAGACAATAGTTGTAGGGAAATCATTGGTACATGCATCATATATGAATGGGTTGTGGTTTCTATGTCCTTCTTGAGTCGTCTCTTTATATATACTCATTGACCATGGTACATATTGTCTATTTCATGATGCCTCTTCAATGTATACCAATTATGATTTAGCATCAATATCACAAGGATGATCACCTCAATGATGAGGTATCGGTACAGGGACTTTTTATGAAGGTGTTATCTCTAGGTGGTGCACCAGTTATACCACCACCTATTAAGTAACAGATGGTGCCTATAGTACCAGTAGATGAGGTGTGAAAACTGAGCACACATCCTGAGTTTTATCAATATCAACCCCTCGAGTCTTGAGGTGAGCCTGACCCATAGGCAGATGAGGACTGACTTAAGGTGGTTACATGAGGTTTTGGTCTCATCCGGACACCGGGAGATCATATGGCATTCCTAGAAGTGATCATTATCCTTGGATCTATAGAATGGTTGTGGGGTCTAGTGACCTTGTCATATGACATGAAAACTATAGCATGTCCAGAGTTTGAGAACCTTTTCATAGATTAGTTCTCTCCAGCTATGTTGAGGGATATTTTCATCCAGGATCTTCTACTGGTTAATTAGGGTAGTACGATAGTGGATAATTATTCATCAAGGTTCAACAAACATTCTTGGAACTCAATAGATATAGTTCATGATTAGTTCTTTTTGGATCTAACCTTCGAGTGAGGATTGCGTAGATGCATCTGATCTGAAATTATACCTATATTCATTCCTACCTATGTTGGGGTGATAGAGAAATCTTTGGTTTTTAATAGTTTCTTAGCTAAGTAGAAGCGAACAATTGTTTCTGGTAATGGGAACATAGGAGCAGAGACTTTGGTGGTAGGGAGAAAACATCATCCTCATGGGCTTTGATGTGAAATATTCTTTAGGAGGCAATACCAATATAAAGGTTTTGCGGTTCATGTCTCACAGGATGGGTCCATTCAACCAAATGAGAGGTGTTTCTACTCTTATGATTGAGGGGACATATTGAAAGAGATCGTTTTACCCATCGTACGGTTGGAAGAGAGATAATGGATGGGTTTCCTAGGTATAAGTAATGGTAGGAGAGGATAGATCTTCATGGTGGAAAACAAGGAATAATATCTGGAAGATTAGCTTTAGGTGGTAGATGTTTTGATTTGTTACAACTAATACCCTCAGGTGGTCCATGTGAGGCTCAATAAGCTAAAGGATAAGGTTTAGGGAAGCTACAAGAGGTCAAGGCTTATGATCTAGAGACTCTAGGGATGATATGAGGTATAATATATGTCTTTTCTATCATAGTTTTAGTAAGGAGATACATATATGTTATTTATTACTTTATTTTTACTTATTTGGTTCGAGACTTAGAGGTTCAAGTTGAGCCCTTGGCTCGACCAATATTCTTGGGGACTTCTACAAGAGATGACTCAATGATCACAAACTTCTATATTGAATGTGACCTAACTCTTAGAGGTGATATTTTCTGTTGGGATCTTCTTATAGCAGTGATCAGGCCTTATGTATTCATCTTAGGTATGGACTGAATAACTATAGTTCATGCCCAAATTGACTATTTTAGGTGAAGGATGTGGTGTTTCCACATTTATGGGACTAGTTTTTCCATTGTGGTTGAAAAGGAAACCCAAGATACACATGATGAACTCGTGAATCAGATTATATAGATAATTACTCATTAATGGGCTAGCATGACCCTTGGTGTAGTGGATGCTATGAGTTTTCAGTTCCCAGTAGTGGTGGATGATTATGAAGAAATATTTATTTCGGACGTTCTAAGGTTACCTCCACATAGAGAGATAGAATTATTCATTAATCTACACATTAGTATGAACCTGATATCTGCACTACAATATTGGATGACTCTCATGGATCTTTGTGAGCTGAGGGTGCAATTGGAGGACTTTTAGAGGAAGGGATTTGTCAGGCCCAGCTTTTTCGTCTTAGGTAGCCCAATTATTGTTCACCAAGAAGGTGGATAAGAGCTTGAAATTATGTGTGGACTACAGTCATCTAAACTAGGTGACCATAAAGAACAAGTATCTACTACCTAGTATAAATGAACTCTTTTTTTAGTTGTGATGGTCATGATTGTTCTCTAAGACTGACCTCAAATTAGGTTGTCACAGGTTGTAAGTACAAGACAAGGATATACCGAAGATGGAATTCATATATCTCTATGGTTACAATGAGTACATGGTGATTCCATTTGGAATGAGGAACTCTCTATATGTTTTCAAGGTACTCATAAACTTTATATTTCATCCTTTCTTTGATTGGTTCTTGGTAGTCTTCATCGATGATATATTTGTGTACTTGGAATCCAAGGAGGAGTACATGAGATACTTTGGGATGGTTCTGAATGTACTCCAAGTGCACAAAATTTATGGGAAGATCTCAAAGTACCAGTTAGGGATTTAGTAGTTCTACTTTTTGGGACATGTTTTCTCAGAAAATGGCATAGTAGTGGACCCGGAAAAGGTTGAGGCAGGGTTATCTTGGGATCCAACCAAGATCATGATCGAGGTACAGAGCTTCCCTGGGTTGGTAGTCTACTATCGGAGATTCAAACCTTATTTCCCTTGGATATCAACTACTTTTAAATATTTGACTCGAAAATGGAATCCTTTCATGTGGAAATAGAGGTTCTAGAAGTCTTTTAAGGAGTTGAGACATAGACTGATGAGCACTCCCATCTTGAGATTTCTAGAGGAGGGTGTTGAGTACCTAGGGTTCTGTGATGCATCCAGAATTGGTCTTGGTTGTGTTTTGATAAAGAGTAAGGTAGTTATTACCTATTGTTCACATCATTCGAGACCACATGATCAGAACTATCCAACCCATGATCTTGAGTTAGTAGAATTAGTATTTGCATTGAAGATGTGGGGACACTACCTTATCACTGATTTGTTTATTGTCTATTATGACAATAAAGTCTCAATTATATCTTACTGTAGAATGATATTAACTTGAGACATAAGTAATGGATATAGATCCTCTAGGATTATGACTTCTATATTCTCTATACTCTTTAGAAGGAGAACATGGTAGCATATTCTCTCAGTAGGAGATCTTTTCTATAGTTTCTAAGAGAAATGTCAGAGTAGTTGGCCTCATTATATATATCCTTTATGGATGGGGATAAATAATCTTACCTCCAGTCAATGGTTTTTAACCCTCCACTTATATATAGAGTCAAGGAGGAACAGATTGGGGATATTTACTATGAGACCATGCATACTCTGATATCAGTTTTACAAGATCGTGATGGATTTTCTGAAGGTGGGGATCAAGTAATTATTTTTAAGGATTCATGATGGTACCAGTGAAATTGTTCAATTAGGTTATGAAATAATTTCATACATCTCCTTTAACGGTAAATCTAGTTACGGAAAAGATATACCAGGACATCCAAAATTAATTTTGGTGTCCATGTATGAATAAGGGAGTTGTATAGTTTATCTCTTATTGCATTATTTTTCATTAAGTGGAAGATGAGCACCAAGTTCCAAAAGGTTTAGCTCAACCCCTTGAGTTTATAAATTGGAAGTAGGTGGGATATTGATGGAATTCATGATGGGGTTTCCATGTACATCCAAGGGACATGATGTCATATAGGTGATCATAGACCAACTCGAAAAATTGGTCCAATTCCTAACTATCTAAGATCATAGTTCAGTAGAGAGTTTGGGATGTCTTTACATGTATAAGATAGTATGAATCAATGGAGTTACCTCAGTGATCATTTCTAACCATGATGCTTTCTTCACATATTAGTTATGGAAGGGATTGTATGAGGCTTATTGGACTCATCTTTCACCCCTAGACTGATAGCCGGACTGAGTGAACCATTTATGTCTTGGAAGAAATGTTTTGGGCTTACATGTTAGACTTAGAACATAGTTGGTAGGACCACCTAACATTGGTGGAGTTTGTCTACAACAATAATTATCATTCAACTGTAAATATACGGCCATTCAAATCCTTGTACGGGTGACCCTATAGGTCACCACTATGCCGGATTGACCCCGGAGAGTCATCCCTTATGGGACTAGAGTTGTGTGAGCCACTATAGAGAAGGTGAAAATCATCCAAGAGTGGATGAGGACTATACAAAGCTTTCAGAAATCTTATGTGGACTGGTGATAAAGGCCCTTAATGTTTGAGGAGGGAGACCATATGTTCCTATAGGTCTCACATCAAAGTATATTATGTAGGTTTTTCCAGGGTGAAAATATATCTTTGAGATTAATTGGCCCTTTCTAGATACTATGTAAAGTTGTAGAGGTTGCATACTGTTTAGATATACCGCTATAGTTAAACTGGGTACACAATGTCTTCTATGTGTCATAGTTGAGGAGTTAAGTGTACAATCTTCCCCATGTTATCAACTAGGGTTAGATAGACATGAAGGATAGAGATAAATTTGTTGAGTACCCAATAGAGATCAAGGATCAGAAGGAGAGAATACTTAATGGGTGATTGATTCCCCTATTACATGTCTGGTGGAAGCATGGTAATCTTCATAAGAATAGTTGGGAGTGGGAGACACAGATGGGTGATCAGTACCCACATCTATTTGGGTATGTTTTTTTCCTTTACAATATGTAAATCCCCAAGGTGGGGATAATATAACAACCCTAATTTTTATATGTATTGTTTTGGAATATTATATAGATTATTTTCAGAGCTATGTGCAGAGACAATGTGATATTCCGAGACCCTATGTGCCTAAAATTATTTTTTTAAATATATTAAATAAACATGCATGTTGTTTTATTAAAAAAGTGGAATAACTTATAAATAGAGGATTGGATCATAAATCTAAGTCCATGGTTGATTTCAAAGAATATATTTTACCCTGTGAGCGGCATAACCTTAGAGCGTGTCGGATGTTTAGGTTGGGCACAGTCGTGGGAAGATGTTTAAATGAATTAATGTAATAAATTTATTTATTTATTTAATTAACCCAACCTAATAAAATTTATATATAAAATATAATATTGATTATTTTTAGTGTTAGTCTCATTACCTTGAAAATTAAGAGGATCCATGGGAGAGCATTGGAGGATCTTCTATTGGAGAGGGATGAACTAATCATGGATCATTGACAGGTATGTGATGGAGCCCGAGGATATTTCCAATAACAATGAAATAGAATATTAATTCTACATAAATTTATATAAATTGAGGTAGTATGGTTGTTTTATTTTTATTCTTCCCCAAATTTTATTTCTGCAATGAACATAAATCAATAAACCAATGCATTTATTTGCATATAAGTAGTATTGTGTGGGTGGGATTATATATGGTAATTATTGGGAAAATTGTTTATTTTTATTTGGTTATTAATTTTTCAGTATAATGGAAACCAATTAAGATTAACCAAACATGGATGAGGTCTGTTCCTATTTTTCATGTTTCTTGGATTACTCTCATATTTCTTCGTGATTTCATCACTGGTGTTTCGTTTGACTAGTGATTTTATTAAAATTCTTAGAAATAAATCATTGTGTGCTCGTTTCATAGAGTAACAGATTAATATTTCATATTTTGGACTCTAAATGATGTGAAAATCATGTGAATATTATAAGGAAAATGGATCTGTTAGGTTTTGGGATTCCCAATTTTGATTCTATCATTCAGCAATGGAAGGACCCAATTGTGAGGGTTTCCTATCCTATTTGATGGTCGGATTCCAGCGAGTGGTGATAGAAAGGGTTGGACAGAATAGATCCACCATTACCTATGTGATTCATAGCTCGATTGGAATCCAGAAGAGTATGTGATGAAACAGGAGGAAGAAGTGTGGATTCTATTAAATCCCATAGAACACGGCATGTAATGTGAGATTTCATGGCACGTGGGACCCCTGTTGAGGTGCTATAGTTTCCAAGAGAATAAAGATATCGCATGACAAGTAAACCCTATCATAAAATGTGTGACCAATTTACCTAGTTTCTCAACATGTACTTGGGATGGTACATAGGCACAAGCACAGGCTTGGATAGCCATACACGGACATGGCCAGCTATACACGGACATCGTTAGGAATACATTGGCTTGGAAATTCCATATACTACGTCATGGACATAGAC
Source organism: Viscum album (assembly GCA_963277665.1). Classification (NCBI taxonomy): domain Eukaryota; kingdom Viridiplantae; phylum Streptophyta; class Magnoliopsida; order Santalales; family Viscaceae; genus Viscum; species Viscum album. The sequence goes on from OY728164.1 coordinate 1,582,894,846, forward strand.
ATGGGATTGGGTTGTGATACTTGGTAAGGACCCAGTGTAGAAGGGACATACCATGTACCCCTTCAAAGAGGGATTATATACCTTTTCCTCTTCATCTTGTAAAAGTTTCATTAGGGAGAATTCCCTAGATCAATTCCCTTGGGGTTAGTATGGAATCATATCCTACACATCGGATGGTGATACCTTTAGTGGGACTTATTATATAGAGTTTTTTTGAATCCTTCTATGAGTATTTGAGTGAGATCCTCTATCATTATCTTTTTCAAGGTGGAGTTATTAGTATTGTTGTGACCAATACTACATAGGCATTGACCCCCTACTTAGTAGGTTATTCCCAATTAAGTTGTGGGTATACCACATGGCCTTGACTGTGATCCTCATAAACGTATCATTTTATTTAGAATTATATCATATAATTTTTATAACGAGATTCAATGAGTAGTAAAACTCATATGGACAACATCAGTGCTATCTAACTCATGGGGGGTGTTCTCTTGGATGAGTCATGTGTGAAACAATTGAGCATGATCCTAGGATGTCATTACATTTGTGACTTTACTTTAAGACTGTATGCATTTATTGAGTATATCTGTATATTCTTGTTACATGTGATGTATACATATACATTTGAGCATACTATTGTTATTATTATTATATGCACAATGATTTTAGGGTTTCCTACTGGGTATTGTTATACTCACCCATTCATGGGATTTTCCCGTACGTGTCATGTCCTATATAGATTATCAACCTTTTGATGGATTTCTAGAGGGACTAGTACCAGGTGGATCTTAGTGATCCAAATAGACCGAGGTGTGTTATTATGGTTACCTTGATAGAATTTCCCTTCTGTACTTTCAAGTGGGATTTTTTAACTCTTTGTTGTGGGCTTGTATTTTTTATTTTTTTATTCTCATTACTATATAACGTACTCTGATAGTGGAATTTAGATTTTTCCATGCCTGGTTTATATATATTTTTTATATTTAACCAATGGTTGTGCTTGGATATGTGTGTGTGTGTGTGTGTATACAGTTACCTTAGGCTAAGTCCTCTCATGTGAGTGATATACCTACCCATCTCTAGTTTCCAGCCCCTTTCCTATTAGAGGTAGACTTGGTGTAGTCACAATATGGGCCCCATTAGGATGGTTCAGGACACTCATGTTCTCATGTAGCTTCTTAAAATTTGTGGTTTCTCCATAAAACTTTTTTCAGATGAGTGGTCTGGTTTTGTAGTAATTTCTCTCTTTAATGCAAAATAACTAATGGTTATTCCTCATAAGAAATATCTTACTCCAATTGAATGATCTTTGAGTTTAGTATATGTGAATGATTGGGTATGTACTTCCTCAATAGAGATACACAGAACACATCATGAACTTGAGAGAGGTTCAGTTGGCATGCAAAGTGATAATTGATCACTATTACTTGATCAAGAATCTCAAATGGGGAAATATAAATAGGGCCCAAATTTCCTTTATTTTTTTATCACGTAACCTTTTTACATGGGTAAATTCTTATAAAAACTATCTCATCAACTTCATATTCAACATAACATCGATGATGATCAACATAAAATTTTTATTGAATCAAATATTCCTTAATGTGATTTTGAATGGCCTTAAATTTATAATACATTTTCTTATCCATCTCAGGTCCCAATATCTTTCTTTATCTAACTTTATCAAATAATTTTGGTTTTATACACTTATTTCTATATAGGTCTTCATAAGTATCCATCTAAAGTGAAAGATAATATTATAAGAAAACTCAACTAGCGGTAGGTTTTGATCACAACCACCATTTAAATCCACTGAACAAGACCTTATATTATCCAATAGGATATAAATGGTTCCCTTATACAATACATATGTCTAAGGATGATATGAATCATTGAAACTCAACTTTGTATCCATTTTATACTGTATACTTCACTAGAACTTCTAAGTAAACCTTAGATCTCAATTAAATATAATGAAAGGTAGTACTACATGCAACATTCTCACTTAAATGATATAAATCCTAGAAAACTAATCCAAGGAGAAATATTCTCTAATATCAATGAATTATGATGACTTTGTAAGTAAATATACTACGAAATAAATAGCATTATATCATTTAGTTTTTTTCGGGATTCTGATGATAAAATAAATTGTGATTTTTTTTGTTTCTATTATAGTATGGGTAATGGTTTAAACATCCCCTTAGAATTTTTCTCCTTGTCTTAACATATTAAAATACCAAGCACTGAGATACTAACTTTTTAATATATCACTTTATTTCATCCTTCCATAAATAATCATTCATATTTATATACATCTTTTTACTTCCAGGATGAATAGGGAATTAAGAACTATGTGATTCTTATAACTGATCCTTCTTCAAATTTAGTATGAATGGAACACATTCATGGCTCTTAAACCTTATCATTCTATCACAATCAAGGTTGAACTTAGGAAAATTTATCATCTTCTTCTACATTTCCACATCTTCCCTCTATGCCTCTTTTATTTTCACATAGGTAGATGGTTGAAAACTCATTTGATAAAGATAATATTTATTCCATTACATTAGTATTTTCATATCCAGCATTTACAAATATAAAAATATTGGATATTTTTTATCCTCATCATAGATAATCTATCATGATCCTTTTGACTCAAGGAATCATTCACCTTGTATGCTCTCCGAGGGTGGTAATGTATTGAGCAATCATAATATTTAATCAGCTCCAACAATATTCTCTTGAACATATTCAAATATCTATGTGTGAATATATACTTTAAACTTTTATGATCAAAATATATTCCACACCTTTCTCTATAAAGATGATGCCTCTATATATTTAATGAAAAAAATACTACAGAAAACCCCAAATCATGAGTTGTGAATTTTTTTTCCTGAACCTTCAATTGTTGTGACGCATAAGCTAAAACCATATCTTTTTCCATGAGAAAGCTTCTTAGTCCCCTATTAAATTCATCATAAGTGGTTACAAACCCTTCTCCACTATAGGGTAATGTAATCATTGGTGAATAGACTAACCTTATCTTCATTTCGATGAAATTTTACTCACTTTATTATGTTCAAAAGAACTTGGATCCCATACAAGTTAACTTGGTGAGTGGATTATATATTCATGATAAGTTCTATAAAAGCCATTGATAATATCTAACCAATCCAAGATAACTATGGATCTCAGTAACTGTGGTTGGTATGGTCCATTTCTTAATATCTTTTATCTTTGAAAGATCTGTTGAAATACCCTCACATGAGATTATCTGACCTAATAATTAAACTTTAAAAATCCAAAATTCACACTTGGTAAGTTTTTCATTCAAATTTTACATCCTCTTGATCTTTAGTTAAATTCTCAAGTAATATTCACCCTCTTCCTTTCTCATTTAATGTGTACTAATAACATCTATAAAGGCTACCAAAAATGGATCAAGGTCATATCTAATGATTCTATTCATTTAATACATGAAGATAGAAGGGAAATTTGTATGACAAAATGGAATCAATATAAATTCATAGTATCCATAACTCTTATGGAAGGATGAATTGGGTATGTATTCACTTTTTAATCTCAACTAATAGTGCCCAGATCAAAGATCAATCTTGGGAAAGTATTGAGCTCCTCATAATTGATCAAACGAATCTTTGATATGAGGTAGAGGATACTTTTTATTTATAGTAATCATGTTAATTTATAGATAATCAATATAGAGTCACATTGATATATCTTTCTTCTTAACGAAAAGAATAAGTGCACCCTAATGTAGAAAACAGGTAAAAATAAATCCCCTATCAAGATTATCCTAGAGTTTATTCTTTAATTCAGATAACTCAATTAGGGTCATTCTATATGGGTTATTTGAAATAGTTTTTTTACCAGGTATGATTTATATGGAAAAATACACTTCACAATTTTGTGTAAAACTGGAAAACTCTTCCATGAAAACACCAAAAAAGTATAGAATAATAGTAATATCTTCAATGTTGAGTTTCTTCCCATCAATATAAAATAAATAGTCTTCATAGATGGGAATTAAGACCCAAAAGATATAAGTAATTTCTATTACAAGTTTTTAATCATCCTTGCATAGATAAATTAGCATAGATTCATTTGGAATATGAAATGTGGCTTCCCTCCCTCAGAAATTGGGATATTCTCCATATAAATAATTCTAATATATTCATAGAATCATATCAAATTCAACTAAATTTATAATCACAAGATTTATAAGAATCACTTTCCCATAAACTTTAATCATATAGGAACTATATACTTGAGATGTGATCATCATACCATTAGTGGTTTTCACTGCTAATTCAATATATAATCATTGATTATATGAATTAACATTACTTCAAACTATTCTTGATATACAAGAATTCATATAACTAAGAAAAAATAGGGTACTCCAATATTTGAGAATACTTATTACCACCTCAACTTCATCATTCTATCTATAATCCCATTCTAAAACAAAAAATGGTTTGTGTGAACATCAAGAATATTTAATCAAAGTGATTAATAATAAAAAATCATTCATCAAGACACTTTATTTTAAATCTAAAACAACTTAGGGATAACTTAGGTTATCCATGATCATTACCAAAACATTTTTTTGTTATCCTATACTTATATTTATCCCTAGTGTTCTTACAAAAGTTTTCTCATCATAATTTCCAAAGTATAACTAAACCATTCTCTGATACAAAATGTAGTGACCGAGGATTTCCATACATAAATATTATGTATTCTAAGATGAATATTCAATATATTTCATAAATTATCACCTGAGTACCATAAAGGATTAGTTTATTTATAGACTATATAGACAATCTTCTTATTTCATGAAATATCTTCTATATCTACCATAAAGATCTTACCATTTATTACTCTTCATAGACATACCCTACTTAAAACCTTTCTTCATAATATGAGAAAATGAGACATAAGAAAGTGTGAGATAATTTTCATAATAAGTGTAAATATGGGATATATCAATTGATAATCATATGAAATTATAAGATAAGCATAAGGGTATGAGATCATGAATATAACTTACAAAGTTCATATCCAATCTATCAGGGACTGTAAACATGACTCATGTCATAAATTATTATCATTTAAAAATAAATGAATCATAATAGTGATAAATCATTATAAATCCATCATGAACCAAAATGTCATGTCATATAAGTATGGAACCATCATAGTTATAAAAATCATTCCATATGTCATGGTTAACTACTAATACTATAAAATAATAATTGATTAGTATTGGAACAAGAACATGCTTCCAAATCATTCTCCTAATTCTTCCATATTTTATCTAATATAATAGACCACTTTTAGGGCTTTAATTTGACTAGTCATGGAGCTCGAATGGAGTTACAGATTAGGAGTTATGGATGTTCAAAGATAGGCTGGAAAAATGGTTTGCAGACCTCATTCACGGAGCTCTGGTTCACTAAGATCCCTCCACAATCATGATAAAATTTGATGAGAGGAACCATGAGTTTGATGAGCCCTAAGATAATCGTGAAGGTAGTTAATGGATTCCTCCATGATTCCAATGATCCCTATGACTGCCATGAAGGCAGTTGACGGACGGATCCATGAGTCTGATGAGCACCACAACTGCCATGAAACCCTTTATACTTTATGGTGCTCCTAGCACTGTAAGACCCCCATGTCTATAAATTACCCCCTAATTCCTTCATTTATGTTGGAGACATTGCTGGGTTTCAACCTCGTACTCTCGATTCACAAATCTCATGTTCTCTGTGAGATCCTCTTTTGTAGAACCCCTAGGATTTTCAAAGAAACCTCCCTTGTGTTCATGAGAGCCTCCAACCCATGTGGATATTCCCTTCATAAAGGCATATTCCCTTCATGAAGCAAGAAGGCCCCTAAGGCACTTGAGGCTTCTTGAATCATTCATCCTTCATGAAGCACCCCGGTTATGAATCAGGGTATCCATCATGAGACCCTAAGCTCCATGAACCCATGTTCTTCGTAAATCCTTATCCTCAATGAAGCTACCACCTTTATGCCTCCTAGTCCATAACATGGGGTTTGTTCCCCCTCACCCCTCTTGGGATCACTATCAGGATATCACCTTCTCTACTTTCAAAGACTCCCATGAAAAATAGTGAGTCACATCGCAAACATTTTGGGCGAAGTCATCGACATTTTACCTTGCACCCTTATGTCCACCCAACTTCCACCTATGGAATACCATGATTTGAGATACTCATATGAAATTCATTGAAACACCTTGAGTCGACATATTCCTCTTAGTCCATTTCCCATTTCATGATTTGTGATTCAGATCTTTAATTCTTTATTACCTTGAGTCGGACCATTCCTCAAGAGACTCCTCCAACCCCATCACCTGGCTCCAATGTTAGGTTAAACCAAAAAGGGACACTCTTGTGTAAGTCCCACACCAGCCATTGTTAAGTGTCTTATACCTAATAGTCCTCTCAACATGACTATAAAATATAGTATAACCTATATAAAAAATAAAGGATCCCTCTTATTCCAAAAAAATAAATACATTATGCGCCAATAATAAGATGCCAATAGTCCTCACTATATGAATTTAAAATGTAGAATACCCTATCATTCAATAATAGGATACCTCCTGATCCAAATAAGATATTCATTATGCACCAATCATAAGATATCAACAGTCCTCACTACATGAATTTAAATTGTATCATATGATATCCATCAATAATAGGATGCCTTTTGTGACAAGCATGTGATTCCGTATGTGCCAAGTATAATATGACCTATTCCATGATAATGAGATTACCAATAGACAACAACTATGGGGATCCATCTCAGGTGTAACCCCCAATCATATGCATCAGCCCAACAGTGAGTTTGGATGCCCTCATGACCTGACATGAGGAAGACATCGTGAGAAGCTTTCACATGTAATCCTCATTCACTATTTTCTCTCCCTAACAGCACCCGAGTAGCTCCCATGTATAATCCCCATCCACATCACTGCCACTCTATAGTGGTACCTGAGTCACTAGCCATGCGTAATCCTCAACGCCATTCAAAATCACATGGGTTTTGATCCCTTTCATCTAAAAAGGGTATGTTGGACAACTCCATGAGGTTCAATCCCAACCAAGGGTAAACCCAAGTAATCCCTCCTAGGTATAATCCCTCATAGTGTTACATCTTCCCTTTATGGGATACACCTCCCATATCTTCTCTCATAGGGCATTTAGATCCAACCACTAGTAAACTCATGTTCTCCCTCCTAGGGATGTACCCTCACGATGTGACATCTTCCCTTTATGGGACACATACCATAGATCCACCTCTTTTAGGTGTTCTGATCCATCTGATATCACTTTATCCAATACCTCATCCTTATCCCATTAGGATCACTTCCTCCACTTCTATCCATTTGGGAATCTTACCGTGCATAATCCCCAACATTTTAATGGGACGTTAACCATACATAATCCCTAGAATCCATAACTAGATGTACTTTAATGTTTGTATTCTAAACTGGGAATGTAGGAAACATCCCTGATGTTCAAGACCAACACCATCATATTCACATCGGTTGATTCTCATCCTTACCATATGATGTTAAACTTCATGGGATGCCAGAACTATGTGGAATTTAATCCCTGTCTTCTAAACAGGATACATTGGTAGCCTCCATGATCATAAATCTCAATAACCCATAACCTTCCATATTCCATCCATTACATCGACACTTCCTCCATATCCATCCTGATTCTTACCTAGTATTCCACATCCTGGTGATATCATGCCATCCACACCATTGTTTCTCTCATCATCACCCAGGTATTTACCCATGCATAATCCCAACACAATCCATATCATACAACCAAGAGAGATCATCTTGTGAAGGGAAAGTATCCATGTGTAATCCCCACACCATACCCTCTCAAACTATGTAGTTATTGATCCCTATATTCTCCGTATGGTATATTGAAATCCTCCCTAAGGTTCAATCCCATCCAATGGTAAACCTTGGTGTCCCTCTATTTAGGGTCCACCTCTCTGATCTACCCTCAGTGTCGTCTGGATCATCCTTCATAGTGTGAAACCTTCCCTTTATAGGACACATAATTCCTAGGTCTTTCCTCATAGGTCATTCGGATCCATCCATTCGGTAAACTATCCAGGTTACCCAACATAGGGATGTTCCTATTTGATCCACCTTTATAATTAACCTAATCAGACTGATCCATCTCTACTAGATGTTAAACTCATAGCATACCCCGTGTTAAACATGGTATGCCAAGGAAAACCTCAGAGATATGCCTCTGCCATATGATACCCCATGATCGAAGTGGAAAGCCTCAAGTCTCTATGCCCCTGAAAATTCCTCTGGCAAGTAGGAATACAGGTGACCAATGTTCCAGCATCCAGAGCTTCTTGACATGTCTGATGTCACCATCTACTCTGACTAAATGTTTATTCCCTATCAATACCCCTTATAATTTACAAAAAATCAGCATAATTAACCATCATCCACAAAGATATGTCACCGAGAATGAGATTCACAAACAACATCTTAAATCTATGAGGGACACCTGGACTAGGAGATGAATTCTGATGAGGTATCCACAGAAGGAGGAACCATCATCCCATAATCCCATTTTGATCAAGGATAAAAATTCTATAAATAAGTGGTTAATGTCACCCACCTTTAGAAATCAGGAATGTGGGGTACAATGCACCATCATTGAATATCAAGCATGCTCCTAGGCAGCACACCCTAGTGGAAAGTGTTGAAAACAATTAGGCATAAACACTTGTTTCTCATATTATATCAATCACATCAACTTGTTTACCATAATGGATCAAGAACATTGACTTATTTTCTATATAATATCAATCACATCGACTTTTTTCCCATAATTATCCCATGAGATATGATACTTTACCCAATTCATTGGATGGATATATAATTTTAGGCTCAACCATCACTAATGTAAACCATACATTTATGTTCCATAAAATCATTAAACATTCATAATATCAATATATCATAACCCATGAAAAGAAACTAGGTTTTATAAATATTTCATCATTTCATCATAGTATAAAGCATGGAAAATAAATGGGTTTAATAAAAATCACATCAACATAATAATTAACAATATAGAGAAATAATAAGGATGATGCAATTGGATCATGTCTCTAGTAAAACATAAGAAACACTAATTTTTTTTTGTTATTTATTAATATAAAATTCCATAAAAATATCATTAAATCATTCTTCAAGAAAATAACCTTTCCACTTTAAAAATGACAATTCTAAAATTAAAAATTTAAAAATTATTTTGAAAATACTTTTTATATGAAAATAAATTTTGAAACTTATAGAATAATTTTAAAATCATTGATTTTTCATGATGGTGGAAATTTTTTTTTATGTTATACAAGTTAATTGAAAAAATTCCTTTCACATTATTGTAAAAAAGACAAAAAATACCTCATTTGGAAAATGAAAAGATGATTTGTTTTGAACTATTATGTAAAGAGTAAAACAAGGGTACAATATCTTTAATAAATAATTTTAGAGTATTAAAAATATTATAAAAATTTGTAAAACATTTACATGGAAGAGAATTGATTTTCAACTAAAGAGAGAAATAAAGTTGATTTTCCATAAAAACTTTATTTTAGAATCTTTAGTTCTTAAAGAGAGAAAAATGGAAGAAAAACATGTATTATCTAGAAATAAATAGATTAAAATAAATTTTATTAGATTATATATAGGCATATCAATAAATTACATCATTTTAAGCATAATAAAAAACAGTCCTGATAAACAATGAGATTGTAACATAAATACCTTACAACTTTGGTAACTTTTGAATCATAAGACCCATGATAGAAATAACCTTATATTTATTTTTAAATAATAATAAAATTCATAAAATACATTATAAAATACATTCATTTTTTTTAAATATTCCACATAAATGGAATAATTGGTAAATATGGCATGTGTCTCATAAAAATAAAAATGAGACGAAAATATCTTACCTTAGGTCTAACTTCCTTCATAAATGTTAGGACCTCCTATATAATAATATATATTTATTATAAATTTATTATATAAACATTATAATATATATCATACCATATATTATTTACTTATAACCTTTTAACACCCATTTATTATAAGTTATTTATTAAAATCACTGTTCTGGGTGATAACTGGTTCATTTTTCATGAATACTTTTGTTTGGTAGTTTTTGTCTTTGTAATTTTATTATGGGAACATAATATTAATAATTTTAATAATGATATAAATAAAATATTCATTCATTATTTATATATTTATATTCATCCATAAATTTTATAGATGGAAAAATGAATTACATTGTTCAAGCAGACTGTAGCCCTTACGTACGCATGAATGTTGTTTCCATTTTTTTAACTGATAGAACAAAATAAAGGTATATAATAAATTACTATTAAAAAATAATTTTTATATCATGGATATCATTTATATTCATTTAATATATTCTTTTTACCATCCATGTCAAAATAAAACAAAAAAAATGTATCACATCATTTTGTGGAGACGGTAATCCACACGTACACATGCGAGACATTATCATTTTTCAACAGATTGGAAGTTAATAATATAGATATGATATTATAATTATATAGGTATAATTATTTTTTAAATATAATATATATATATATATAAACTTTAAATACATAATTATGTGCATTCTTGAGAGGCGGTGATGGAAAAAGAATTACATCGGTTCATAAGGTGGTAGTCTGTCGTACACATGATTGATGATTTCATTTCCAATTTGACGGAAGAGGATATGGATATAGGTCATGAAATTAAAATATTAAAATATAATTATATTTAAAAAATATATATTATTTCATCATGTATGAATAATAATTGAAGGAGGTAGAAGAAGAAATAAAATGAAAACAGAAGGTTAAGAACTATCCATCATCTTTAGAGAACCTATTTAGGTTTATACCTAAAACCTTATTAGGATGGTTTTATAATAAAAATAGGGTCTCTAATTCAATTTTATTGATTTAAGGAAGAAATTGGGGAAAGTATTGGAGAAACCAAAAGGTTCTTGATGTTTAAATAAGAGTATATAAGGGGTGGTGTCCTTTTACAAGTGGGGGAGGGAACCCACATGGAAATTTCCTAAAATAATCCCAAATGATAACGTCCTTATCAAGAAAAATTATTCCAAAGGGAAAAATATTATAATTTTGGATATTATAAATTCAATATATTTCCATAAAATTTTATTTATACAAGTTTAATTGGAAAACCTATCCTTTTATTTTGGTTTAACCTCCTAGTAAACCCGTTTTAACCTTAATCACGGTAATTAGTTTTTACTATTTTTACTATTCATTATGACTGAATATTAATTTGACCATATTAAATAATATTAATTATGAAAATTTAAAATTTAAAAAAAAGTATCAAATAAAATTCATATAATTGGAATAATTTAATTTAAAATTAATCCCACAGACACAACGAAAAGCGGTTTTCCAAAGAAAACGTTTTCATAAGTATAAAACAAATTTATAAAAAAATTAAAAAAAAAATTGACTCTGATGATATAGATTGGATTAATAATAACATAATTTGCCAAATTTTTAATTTTAAAACCATATTAAAGTAAAATGGAACTTTGAAAATTATTTAAAAGAAATTATACTTTTTAATAAAATTCAGAATTTTAACTATTCATTGAAAAATTAATCTTTTCAAAATTTTATCAAAAGTTCACTATGAGGTAATTTTTTATTTTTATCTCAAAGGATAATTTAATTTTTTAAATAAATTTTATAAAATTAGTAATAACTAATTTTAAAATAAATTCACAAAAACGCAATGAAATAACTTTTTATAAAAAATACAGTTTTAAGCATAAAACTAGATTTATTCATATCCTATGATTAGAAAAACAATAGATGAATGATAAAACATTTTATTGAATATATAGTATATAAATTTCATTAAAATAATTCATAAATATGGACTAATTTATGTTTTTAAGACAAAAACATGTTACACACATCAAAATAGGTTTTTATAAAAATAATTATTTTACATTCAAATGATTTTTATTTAAATTTAATTTCAAATAAATTGGTAAATAATGAATTAACTTTATACTGGTGTAAAACAAATATTTTTCATAATTTATTTATTATTATCTATACATTCTTATTTAATGGATAGTTTATAATGGTATATTATATTATTTTTCATTTAGTCTTGGGGTTGTGTGTATCGCATGCTATCATGTGATTAAATTTATTTGGAAAGAAATTCATAAAATCTCAGGGTGTTATAGTATGATTAAACCATGTAAAAAAAATTTACCTCTTATATACCTTTACTTTCATTATATATTATTGTGAGATTAATATAGAAGTTTTTTGTCTCATGGTGGAAAATGATCAATATGGAATTTCATTGAAACTATTATACCCTAACCCCCCTTAGGGTTTCTTTCTCATGTGGGACTAAAAAGTAGTATCAAAGAAAGGTTAAATTTTCTAGAAATATTCTTTATTTTATGTAATAGAAATATTGAAATTCAAATGGATTCCAATCATTAATTTAAAAAAATCATTTATATAAGAATCAAATTCAATACTACTTCCAATATTTTGGCATGGGTGTTTATATAGATATTATTCATTTAATTTTTGTCAACATGGATAGTATATAATTATTAGAGGGACACCATAAATATTTGTATATTTATTCCAAAGGAATCAATGCATTTGGGGGAGTATAATCCATTGCTATTTATATAAAGGTGATTTCATGTAAATCCACACATTACATCTAATAAGTGCTTCTCAATATCTATGAAGGTGACTCAAAGGTATGTGAAAAAAAATAAAGGTTATTTGGAAAAGTATGAGTATTTTAGGTTGCACCAAAATGAATCTTTTGATTCATTTTTTGATTAGGTGAATGATATTGTAAAAGATATATTTGTTCCAGGAGAACTATTGAAGATGTAAAAATTTTAAACATAATTTTGAGAATATTTTCACCTCAACTCAATATAAAAGTTTAAATTATTGAGGATATGGATAAAAAATTGTTCACCTTGGATAGTCTTCATAGAACTGCAGTTACATGATAAATGATGAAGAATGACAATGATGCTATTAAAAAGGGAAAGTGTCAAGATTGGGATTCAAGTATATAAATAATTTTTCCTTATAATATGATCTTAAGGAAGGGGAAGAAGATAAATTTATGTCACTATTTTCCAAAAATTTAAAAATGATTAAAGGAAATTTCAAAAGGAACCTTTCACTCATATGATTTTTGTGTGTAACCATTGGGATTCTCACTACTATGTGTCCCAATAAGTTTTTAGATGATAGTGAAAACAATTAAGTACCCATAATAAAATCATTGAATAATGTGAAAGGAAATAAGAGTGCTAAGAATAATTTATTTAAAATGAATAAATTTATATTACAAGAAGAAAATAACTTTTATGGATCATAAGTAGATGATATTGAGGATCATAAAGACCATAGTGAATAAGTTCTTATACTGGTTGTAGATAATAAAAAAATATTTTAAGATAAAAGAATAATTATAAGGGATGGTTTACATCAAATAAGATTTAGACGTAACACTTGATGAGATAAATTTTTTGCAAGATGAAAAAAATAAAGATAACGAATTGGATTTTGATGTCAAAATCTACATGTAGTAGTAGCAAGAAGATAAGTTTTAGTTGATGGTGGAAATTGAAAAGCTCAAATCTAAATGGAAAGAATTATCAAAAAATGTTGATGATTAAAAATTAAATATCAAATAGAAAACCAAAATTTTTGATGGTTAGCCTAATATAGTGAAATATAGACTCAAAGATATCAAAGATCTTGGGGGATAAATCATCATTCAATGGGGAATGATCGAATATTAGGAGTGACTTTTTATTCTAGGCATGATATCATGAAATCAAGTCTAATGAGTTATATAAAATGTGAGGGATAATCATGGAGTACCTATAAGATAATAGAATAATTTTACATAGAAACAAAAGACACAAAAAAATTTGACAAAGTTGGTATGGTCCATGATCGCAATTAGAAGGAAATATTGGTTAATTCCAAGACACAAGCTTCCACTTCAAAGTTAAAGGTATATCTGGGTGTGAATCATAATCAGAACACTCAAATAACCCAAAATACCATTTTTTTGTATAAGATATTCATAATTATATGCTAAAAATTAGGTTTTATTATTTTGTAAATATGGGGCATTCTAAAAATTTGTGATCCATAACTAAGAGGTATTAAGGGAACTAGAGAAATAAAGGAAACCAAACAAGGCTCAATATTCCATATATTATTTTTATGGATACAACTTATGGTGTGGGGGATATATATATATATATATATAGGTATTTCACATTGATGATGTAGAGGAATGTTCCTATGGATACCTAAAGTGGTCATATATAGTAGTTTAAGGAATCATCGAGTGGGATAAAATCAAAAAATCAATTTTCCACTTTGAAAAATAAGGTTGGTCGATCATAATTTAGATGAGTATAAAATATATCAACCATCACTAGTTTTGATTTCAAATCCATGGATCCAAAAAAAATATCTGAGAAGGTGGTGGTTATATAGATTTTCCTAAAATCAATGGATCGATTCAGAGTGTGGATCCTTGAAAACATATATACTTTCCATGTGATAAGAAATAAATATATTTTCATGGGAATTAATTATAACAAGGAAGGTATAATTAGGTTCAGTGATGGAAAAAATCTTAAAGATCATTAGCTTTGATAAATTCCAAAATGCAGGTTAAGACATGAGGTGTGGAGATGTCTTGGATATTGAAGGCCTCGCAGATGCACTCATTTTTCATGAATATTTTAAGTGTTTTATTAAAAATATAAAAGTTTTAAAATTAATAATCCCATATAATTCAATTACTTATTAAAAAGTGGGTAATTATAAATTTGCATTGAAAAAGATTTAAAATGAATAAAATTATGAGTAATTTGAATTTGGGAATTTATTTTAATATTTTATTGAAATTTACTATGTTATGTTGAATGATATTTACGTAAAAAATAATACCACTAGCCAAATCTCAACATCAAGGGTCCCACAAGTCACTCAGTTAGGCCCAAGTGAGCTCGGTTGGCTATACAAAACCCAAGGTAAGGCCTTTCGAGGGGTATGAAGCTGCAAAGGTGAATCATACCTATGCAGAATGAGGTTACAGGGAGGAGCCTATGGCTAAACATTGGTTTAAGTTGAATCCCAAGTTCACTGAGATATGGTGGTTAGTCCCATGTAGTGACAGTGGGAGCATCTCATCAGGACAAGGTAGTCCACGGCAGTGGTGGGGGTCCTCTAACTCCACTTCCAAACTCATGCTAAATATTTCATTATAAATGATCACGTAAATGAGGCACAAAACTGATGTGGTATGGAAAAAAATACACATTATTCAACATTTAATAAATGGTATTGTGCCACTTCACTCATGCCTTATACCCACATGGATATTTCACAACCACAATCCTCCATTATTCACTTTCTTCAATCTCAACCACCACCTATGCACCACTGGATACCACTATGGGTGACCACTTAGAAGTGTGGGATTGAGCTCTTTCTCCATACCAAATCACTAAAACACCTTTGATTATCTACTGGACCCCATCCAACCACTGTGAAGTGAATCACAACTTCATCCATCCATATGAAGTATTGATGACTCGGAGGTTCCATCTTTTTCCACTTATGCGCACTGGCGAATCAATGCCATAATGACAAATCACCAAGCTTCTTCTTATGTATCCCATCCAGAAGGGTGTATTTTTTCAACCATTATATCCACACTCAGATAGGAAACCCAATGATATATGTGATAGATTCTTCATGAGTATTTTAAATACCTATAAAACTAATATACTAAGAAAATAATGAAATATAAATACTCTAACTGATTTAAAGTGAGGATATAAAGGTAGATATAGGGACTACTCCTCTATAAATAGAGGATGAGTTTCCCACTAATAGAGAGCTTGATAATATAAGGAGGATATCGGGATGCATGTTTATTTACTTCTATTTCCTTTATTTTATTTTTATTTTATTCTTCTTAATTTTATATTTTCTTTAATTTAAATATTTTTCCTTTTTTATTAATTTAAACCATGCATTGTTCTTCTCTTATTCATGTTTTTCACCCATCTTCACCACATTCATCTTCTTATTCTCTCCATTATTTTATTATTTTATTTTAAGTTATTTATGTTTTTACCTCATCTATTTTATTTTATTTCTTTTTATATCTCTTTTTTTCTATTTAATCATTATTTTTATTTTATTTTCTTCTTATTCTTCTCTTCGCTATCATGACCTCTTCCCTCGACAATGAGGGGCTGACATGAGGCTTTTCCTAAGGGAGGTACGTGTTGTTTACTAAATTCTACACTAAAATTATAATGTTTTATTTATGTTTATGGTGAAAAAGGGTGATGTGCATGAGTGTGGTGGTTTTCCATCATGACACTGAACTTTTCATCACATCAGTGATTTTATTTGAATATTTTCCCTCCCATCGACTAGAAAAAAAACTCTTCATATGATGGAGTTGATGCATTTAGTGGATGAAATTACATTCAATTGAATCAAGTCCTAGAAGGTTTCACATTTTTAATTTAGGTGTTTCGTCAGCTCTGATTATAGAAGGAGGTGGAATTTTTATTTATTAGGAATTCAAAAAACCACAACCTATAAATAGAAGAATAGTAATTCAGGCATGAGATCTCATAGTTGGATTATCAAACTAAATTTAAACAAGAAGAAGAAGAAGAATTATGGAACCCATAAAGTAAACCATAAAGGATAATATATTTCTTTCATAACCACATTCTATTACTTTTTCAAAACATTATAAGTTTAATTTATTACTGTGAGTAGGAGAGTTCAATAAATTTTACTAAGAATATATATATCATTAAGGGAAATATGGTGAAATCATAATTTAATGGAATCACATTAAGTGGAATCTCTACCTTATTAGTGGATAAGATGATATTTTCTTCTAATTTAGGGAAGAAGAAAGAAACATATGGAATAAAAGGATTATCCAATTGAGCTAAAAAAACATTGGAATATCTTGTGATGACTTATAAATCTCATGATATCACTAGACTATCACATGATTATACATTCATGGGTGATGTTTTTAAAAAGATAAATATTATTTAGAAGAGCTATAATACTAACGATAAGATATCAATAGGTATTATATAACTAGTGAGAGTTAAGGTTTTTTGGTCAATATTACTGAGAGAAACTGAAGGAAATAGGTATTATGTGTTATTCATCGATGACTTCAATGTGATAGCATGGTTTATTATGATCACCCAAAATCATAATCTATTCATTTTCATTACTCATTATCTGATTAATGATAAATATATTATTGGGTAGAAAAACATGAAATTACATACTGATAATGGTATAGATTTTACTCATAGATGTATGGATGATTATCTCAAGAAGTATGGGAAAAGGAACCAAGTCACAGGAGTGAAAAAAAACCTCAAAATGGTGTATTTTAGAGGTGAAAACATAACATAAACATCATTTATAGAATTATTATTATTGATAAATACCTACCATATAATACTTAGAATGAAGATTTTATAACATCAGTCTATATTACTAATATATATTTTTATTTCTACGAGAAGAAAAGACTCTATATGAGTTATGGTATGAGAAGAAACCAATATTGAAGTATTTTTATTAAATCATTCCCAATAAATAGAAACATGAGAAATTTAATTCTACAGGATATTAAATGGTTTTCATTAAATAATAATCCAAGATAAATATATAGAAGTGTTTCAATGAATGACTTCGAATTTTTGTGGAAATACAAGACATCACTATGGTTGAAAATGATCATAATTCTTAGCAAAATAGTGTTAAAATTCTAGAAGAAAGTAAAGTGGAGTTGAGAATATCAGGGCGAATAATGGTGGATTTTAATTATAAATAATACATTGATTATGGGGAAAGTAAACTAACATCAGTAGTTACACAAAATATTAGAAGAAGGTTCGAAATTGATGAGTAGATTATCATTGGTTATTGGGAATCTCTAGTGAAAACAAGAATAGTTAAGCCTTTGTAGAAAACTTCATTATTGTATCATGTAGATATAAAATATTTTTTAATAGGTTTTTATGGATGTTAATTATATTTAATCAATTCATGAAGAGATTTACTAATTTTTAAGAATCATACCTGGGAGTTTTTTTTGGAGGTACGTGGAGAAGAATGTCATTAAGACCAAATGGGGTTTTCTTAAAAAACTAAATAAAAATGGCATAGAGGTTAAGAATAAGTCATGTTTTATGTGAAATTAATATACATATATTTAAGGTATATATTTTGATAAAACATTTTATCATGTGTCTATGTTATAAAAAATTTGACTACTCTTGGCCATAGTGGAGTAAAGAAGGTTTAAGGTTTTACCAATGGCTTCCAAATTGATATTCCATAATGTATTTATTAGAGAAAAGGTGTAAATTGAGTAGTAAGATGGTTTTATTATGCATTAATATGAAAAACAATGAATACTGAATAAGGTGATTTATAGAGAACCCAAATATTTTATGGTATATTTCTTTTTAAATAAATTTAGTCTTTTTGATATATTATGATACATGTAACCTCGGGTATAAATGAATCAAAATATAGTATACCATCATAAATTAGCTATTAAATTGGTGGGTGTGAATTGTACTAACTAAATTTAAAAAATTATATGTTTTACGCATGCATAAAATAAATTCATTGGTCATAAATTGATTATAAATAAAAATAAAAAACTTTCGAAAGTAAAAGAAGCTTTTTTCTGGAAAACAATTTTTATTTGCACATTTTTTATCTTAATAGATAAAATTAATCACTTTTAATGAATTATTTTAATGAAATATCTATATTATATATTCAATAAAAAAATTAAATATCATCAAATATTTTTTCTAGGCATGGGATAAGAATAACTATAGTTTTATGCTTAAAAATATAGTTTTCTAAAAAGTGGTTTTCATCATGTTTTGAACACTTATTTAAAAATTAATTTCAAACCATTATAAAAATTTAATTTGATAAAATCGATTCAATATTTGGAAAAAAGGATTTTCAAATTTTGTAAGTAGGTCCCTTTTATTTTTTTTCAATATAAATAGTAACCTTAGTAAAAGTTATCACCTCAGTCAAGGGTGAATCAGGTTAAACTAGGTTAAAACTAAAAGTTAATGTCATAATTTTTCATATAAATTTTTATTTTATGAATATAATTCTAAACATGCAACCATTGGATCAAAATTATGTTGTTTAATAGAGTCTTTTCTGTTAAAATGACTTATATAATATTTAAAGTAAAGAAAGTTACAAAGTGTCACTCTCTTAGATTTAAATATATCTTATGTGTCCACATAGGAAAAAAAGTAAGTTATGAATAAATATAAATGTATATTTTTAGAATAATGAAATTTTTTTCATCATGGATGTTTATTTATAATTTTTAATAATTACATAATTTCCTTAAATACTTATTCAACATTGACATGGTATTTCTTCAATTAATAGGAAAATAAAATATATGATTTTAAAAATATTAAAATAAAATTACTTGAGTGAGTTATAGTGTTACATAAATTTTTTAGCTAAATATAACATATTAGTGGTGTTTAAAAGGATTAAATGTTAATTACATATTTTTCTTGATTTATTTGATGAAAAAATAAATGAATAGTGTCAAAATTTACAATAATGACATTTTATAAAAAAAAAATTTACTAAATTATTTAAAAAACATTAAAATGTTGAAATAGGATAATTTAGAAACTATGTGGTCTAAAATTTCATTAATTGTCCGTTTATGAGTAAATTTTCACCTTATATGTAAAATTATAACCCTCTAAGAGTGAAAAATATTTTTTCGTGGTTAAGGTTTAAATAAATTAACTTAAGTGTTCAACCAAATGATAATGTCTAAAACACCACTAAAATATATCTAAATTTTATTATTTTTTATATTTTAACCCCATACAATATTATCTTTTAATACCTATCCTTTTTAGGTATTTGGACTAGATAATGACTTTATTATATTTTAATATTTTAAGAAATTCAAAGTTTGTCCTCTCCCTCTATTATAAAAGGACATATATTCCTTTACTTATGTATACAACTTTTAGAAACCTTGATCAAAAAATACCTGACCATACCTCTTATAATTCTATTTATCCAAATTCTATAGGTTCTGGTGTTCCCAAAAGACTAATCCAAGGGGAATTATGTACGAACATGGTTTTTCTATGAGGTATGAATCCTTTAAATTTCAATATAATTCCATATATTGGACCTATTATGGATGCCTAGTGAGGTAATCTAAGTTTTCAGGGTGTCTAAGGCTTGTTCAAATCCCAGATCCCAACTTTTAGGTAAAAAAATTGGGTTTCACAATAAGGAGAAACTGTGCAACCCAATATGCATAGTTAAGAGTAACTATGTGGGGTTGGATATAGGGATGATGTAGGATACATAATTTGAGGAAACCATTCATCCAGGGGGTTGATTCCCATGTGGGTTGTATAAAAATTTTAGCAGAGTCAAGCATTACTGTTGGCCAATGGTTTCTCAAATTGTGTGGTCTAACTATATGGGTTCCCTATTGAGGCAGTGAGGTGTGCACGTCTGGCACATCGTTTATCCAACCATGAAGCCAAACTCTGAACCCCTTGGTTTTTGGGTGATTTAACCAAAATTCCATTAAATTATTTTAAACTTAACCCATATATTATATTCGTCATTCCACTATATAGAGGCTCTCTTTTCTTCTATTTTAGAGCACCCAAGGAACATTTCATAGTTTTTGATCTCAATTCACCATTTGAACTCTGATTTCATCTCTAATCATCTTGTTGGATTCCTCCATGTATTCTCTATAATCCTTAGGCCATTTTCATCATTTTTTTTCTCTAGAAAATGCTATTTTGATATAGAATCATATGCCCTATTTTAATAGAGTTGATTTATTCTTCAGTTTTCTTCTGATCCAAGCCAAAATAAGGGCTGATACTATTTAAGGAGAGTACTATAAGTCTATGTTATGTGGTCTATGAATTTTCTATAAAAGTATCATTATTTATAAATTTTCATTTTTTGTGTATGATAGTATCACCAAGAGTTGACCTTTAAATTCATATTTCGTGATTATAATCAGTGTACCCGCACACTATATCCCTACATATACATGATATTCATTCCATTCACCTCTTTTAATTATTTGTAACCCATAATGGGTTTACCTGCTCCACCATTAGGGTGAGCTAGATTTGTCCTTAATAGTGGCATGTGTTTTAATCAAATAAATGAACTGTTAATGGTTAGAATAAGTATAGTTAAAACTTGAAAATTCTAAGGTAATTGTTACAATTAATTAATTAACCATTAAAATGTTAAAAGGAAATTATATGTATATATCACTTATCCTAGTTAATTATAATTGAATTTCATATGGTTGCATGTCCTTATCCCACCTTGTCATGCTTATGAAAGGTAAATTAATGAACTAAATAATTGAATATGGAATCAATGTAATAAATGGTTTCATTTCCTTGTTATAAATTTTCACATTAATTAAAGGTAATAGAATGAACCAATTGAATAATTTATAGGAATGAATAATACATGGCCTTGAATGAAAAAAAATTATGTATATGGTTCCTATTTCATATGGACATTTTTATCCTTATAGGAGTGGTAATACTTGAGCCAGCCTTGGATTCCTAAGGGAATGCCTTGATCACTCAAAGGTCACCATTCTGATTTATGGAGCCAGTTTCCAAGGGAGACACCCAACATTAAACATGTTCCTCGCCTACTTGTGGATTTCTGGCATGATGTTGTGGGATCCATTAACTGTCTTCCAAATATTAGGATGCCTTGGGTACACTCATTCGATCCAGTTTGACATCTTAGGACATGAGGCACCATGGATTCACCATATTGGTCCTAGTCATGCTTATTCCTTGCTTACCATAGATGTGACCCTTTGCCTCGTTAAAATATTTTACAGTGGAATTCCTTGGGCAATATCCCTTGGATTACACTCAAACCCATTATTTATAGACATCATTTTATTACTGAGTTGGCTAGACCCATGAGGTAAAGTATGTCATTGTTTCACCTTGGATAGTCATTTGTTATTATCATTATTATGAGATACATTGGTTACACCTTGGATCCTATTGAATTATCTATATCATATATAGTACAGTTGACACTTATTATAAACTGGAATATAAATAATTAAATAATAAATGTTCATAAACTAGTTAAGGATAAAGTGGGTATGGGTTATTTAAATTATGTACTATCTTTACCCTTTATATATACCTACAAAATGTTAGTTTATATTCATAAACTGAATTGTATAGAATACATTGGTGGGGGCCTACTAAGATTTATCTCACACCCTATTCAGGTTGTTGATGGTACCTGGGAATATTATATGTATGAAGTTGTTGATAAGGGGAAGCATCCCACTTTGGACAACTGACTTGATTTCTTGTATAGGATGGAGCTTGGTAGCATATGATCGAGCTAGTTCACTTTATTCTTGGATAGTTTTGTCTTATTTTGATTCTTTTGTATAGAATTTATTTCATGCTTCCATGTATACCGGTTTTCTAGTTTTATAAAGACATAATATTACATCATCATCTTTTATATACTACACTTTTTAAATTTTTAGTTAATTATTATTGATGGATTTTTATAATTATATTCCACTTCTGGTTATGTTATTCATTATTACACTTCTGCTATTTTTTATACATCTGTTTATTATATCTACATCTGTTGGTATCCAATCTAACAAGAGGGCATAGTATCCCCATAGAAATACCCTATGTTATCTCTACTATTCAGTAGCCTCTATCATATGGGGAGGCACACTTGAGGCCATGTTTTCCACTGGATCAAGTCACATTTGAGTGGAACTCAAGTCGGGACATCACCAATTGGAATCATAGGAACATTATTTTCTTTTGTATTATTGTTTTGTGAATTTAGATAAGAGATTAGAAAAGTGATGTAACTTTGATATAAATCATTCCTAGGAGTAGATAATCCATATTTAGGGTAAAGACCAAGTTGACTCAGAATGGGAAATTGTTGTTATATATTTTTATTATTACATTTGATATACTTTTCATCATTGGGTGATTCACATGAGCTGTGGAATTTGATATTCTTTTTGGATATTTTCCTTGTCTTGGTATAGAAATGAGAATTTTTATATAGACTATTATAAGAACCTAGAATTCACATTTCATTCACATTCCATGCAATGTAGGTACATTTTACTTCTTTCATTTCTTATATTGGTAATGATTCTTGAGTGATCCATGGTTGTGATATATGTTTGTGCTTTTAAAATCTTATTCAATGTAGGTGATTGGTTATTTAACGTGTCATAATCAATATTAATTATGTTTTCCTATATATGTTGATGGTGTAATCTTAAAAGGATGGTTTCTACCCATGTAAGCTATATACCTATGGTTACATGAGATGATCTTTGGCTAAAATTTAGTGACTTCCAGTTTTAATCCATGAGGTGTATGGTCCCTCATGAATTGGAAGTGGTAATTTACTGAGTCATGCCATCATAAATTACATGTTACATTTTGAGACCTAATTGTATGGGGAATAATTAGAAATCAAATGGGTATTGATTTCAGTTTTAAAGTGTATGGGGTTTTATTTTTCTAGGAATGAAGATCCATTTAATTGAACCTTGATATATTTATATAAGGAAATAAAAAATTAAATGAAAATATTGACTTATAAAATGAAATGGTTTCCATTGAATAGAGAGGAAAAGTACAATTTGACCCTTCACCTACTAAAACCCTTATAAATTAAATCCAAACACTTACCAATACTCTGGCCTTCTAAACTGGTAGTTAGGGTAGTATACCTTGGGTAGTAATCCATTATTCTTATTATATGATTTCACTAGTGCTTCTATCTATTCAAATTTGTTCAGAGGCATGTTCATGAAAATTGTATCACTTTTCCACTATGTCGTCCTCTAGTAGCGCACCAGGAGGGTCGTTATGATCATGATCTAGATGTGGTGGGACCTAGGCCACCAGTGATCCCTCTAGTAGTGCAACTTGAGGAACCCCCTATTATCCCTGAGTTGGGCATTGACTCTTAGTAATGAGATATTCTCCTACGTTAGATGTAGTACATATAGGGTGCTCCATGACCTTCACCTATTATGGATGACCTAACTTGAAACTTCCAAAAGTAGCATCCACTCATATTTTTGGGGGGTAGTAGTCCTCAAGCTACTAAGTCTTAGATAAATTTCACTTTTTCTTTCTTTAAGTATCTAGATACATCTCAAGAGATAAGGTTCAATATTTCCACCTATATGTTGTGTGATTTCACTAAGCTCTAGAGTGATGTGATTGCTTAGTCTGGTTGTCGTGGAAAATGGTCTATGAGAACTTCTGAACCACATTCTATA
Source organism: Viscum album (assembly GCA_963277665.1). Lineage (NCBI taxonomy): Eukaryota > Viridiplantae > Streptophyta > Magnoliopsida > Santalales > Viscaceae > Viscum > Viscum album. Next base: position 1,582,919,531 of record OY728164.1, read on the forward strand.
ATTACTTCTTCCCTTAGACATTTAGAGTTAACTAAGCTAGAGAGTTCATGATCCTAGATCAGGGTGAAATTTTTATTATGGGATATTCGACACATTTCCCCAAGTATCAATGATTTTCACTACTTCTAACTAGTGATGAGATATTGTGAGAACATTGTTTCTATAATGGTATCAAATATTACATCTACTTGCATGTGATTGTATTTCACCTACCTATATTTTCTGAAATCATAAATCATGCTCTTATCACTAAGAGAAACCTAAGATAAGCTGATATTATTGGGCAAAAAGGTTCTATACTGAGATAAGGAATTAGTGATTCATGTAGCAGGATGTGTAATTGTGAGGTTTCTCATTAGAGTAGTGGTGGATAGAGTATCTACATTCAAAGCACTATTATATTCCATCAGTGTGGATAATAGGGGAATATAAATCCCCAGTGTGATAGAAACCCTCTTCAGTGTCATGTTTCTATCATATGGGTCATCGTTATAGATTCTTTCGGGCCATACCACCTACATCTAGTGGAAGAGGATCTGCACCAGTTCTACCTTCAAGTGTAGGGTCAATTTTTTCATATCAGGCAGGGAATGTAATATCACTATTATGACAAGATAAGAAGTACGAAATTGTTATAGTGTCCAAATTTCTAATTATCAATTCTAGTAGAGTGTACCTACTCAAGGTAGTCCAGTTATAGCATAGGGTAATGGATTAGGTCATTTTCATGCTTTACAACTGATACCTAAGGATAAAAGGGTAGGACAATATATAGTGTGGTGTACTATTCTAGTATTATCCACTATTGTATTTGTCTTATTAGATATAGGCGCTTCTCATTCATTTATATATATATCGACCATGGAATTCTTCATGCGGTAAATTTAATACTATTATGGTGTGATGACCCTAGACACACCTTTAGAAGTGTAGTCATAGGACATACACCAATAAAAGGGATATTCCCTTGAGGTATGTAGTTATCCTTTCTTATAGGACCACTTAATATAAAAGATTAAGGGCTTAGATATCATTCTTGGTATAGACTGGTTGGTTCCCTATCACACTTATGTGTATTGATATCACTACAGTGTATCATTCACATCACTAGAGAGTGGTAGTTATCTTTATAAGGGTGAGTGGAATATCCAGCCTAGTAGAACTTGACCAGAGCTTCATGGGCTAGGTGGAGTGACTACCCATATTTCTAGTATTTTTATAGAGAAGTAGGTGATACATTTTGTAGATTTTATTCCCAAAGTATTTCATTTTAGGTATGTATTTCCTTATGCACATGAGCCTCAGCCCATTTGGTGAAGATTCCTTAAGTGCATCCAAGAGACCTGGGATCAAATCTAGGCGGAGGATAATTTCTAGCACTATAGCAGGCACTGTAGCAGGAACTGTAGTAGTACTATAGCAGGCATTATAGCAGACTGTAGCAGGAACTCTACAGAATTGTAGTAGGTACTGTAGTGGGAACTGTATCAGGCATTGTTTGGCACTATAGCAGCCGGGAATATTCCCCTGTTTGGGCCTTCGGGCCACCGATTTGGTCCCCAAGTCCTTTAAGGCCTTCGGGCCACCCAGGCCTTTGGGCCACCTCAAGTCCTTTAGACCACCTTAAGTGGAGATGCAAACTAGACAACCTACAAGGAACAAGCTTCAGAAGGAGGAGGAGCAAGGAGCTTTCACCATAGCAGAAGCTAAACGGATTGCATAAATTAGAGGGTATGGCACCTACCATCAGGAAAAGCATGTTCATGCATGGGAAAGCCTAGTTGAACAGCCATGTGAAGATGGAGAGCTGATTTCACGATGAAGATACTGGGGAAGAGCAGTTCTAAGTAGTTAGTCTGGGTTATATGTAAGGTTTGAAGCCTATGGGAAATGAATTACTCTAAGGCCAATAGGCCAGGTAATAATTACACCTACAGGCCTTGTAGGGGTTCCACCTCACTTATTGAAAGGTGTATTATCAAAAATCAATAAAAAATGAAGGCCTTTAGGCCATTGTAGTGGAGAGGTATGCCTTTCCCTATGATTTTTCTAGCTTAACGCCTGATAGAGAGGTAGATTTTATAATTGATCTTGTTCCAAGAGTATCTTTAGTGTCCATTACTTCATATATGATAGAACTTATTGAGATCTATGATCTCAAGAGGCAGTTGGAGGATTTATAGGCCAAGGTTTTTATTAGACCCAACACTTCCTCTTAGGGTACACCCATGATTTTCTCTAAGAATGTTGATGGGACCCTTTTTTATTCATATATTACCGATAGTTGATCCAAATCCTGGTTTAAAACCCGTATCTACTACCTTTAATAGTTGATCTCTTTTCCTGGCTCTGAGGAGCTAGGATTTTCTCGAATATTGACCTGAGATTGGGCTATAATCAGGTGCATGCCCGGCATTCAGACATAACATGTATGGATTTCTATAATCGGTACTATTTATATGAGTATCTTTTTATGTTGTTCAGTCTTAAAAACATTCCTACCATTTTCGTGGCTTTGATGAATAGGTTTTTATATCCCTATCTGGATTCTTTTTTAGGGTCTTTTTGGATGACATCTTGGTGTATTATTATACTCATAACATACATGATAAAAACCTTGAGATCATATTGAATACACTAAGAGAGAATCATGTATATTCTAAGCTTGCTATGTGACACTTATGGATTAACAAAATTCAGTTATTGGATCATATTATCTTGGAATTAATAGTATCTATTTTGTAATATATCGACCTTTTCTAGAGTCATATCAGACGCGTTTTCAGGTACTTTTTGAAGTTTTTAAGTACCTTTGTTTTGGATTAGTGTCTTGGGGTGCATTTGGGTGAACTTTTAAGGACAACTAAAGGATAGTTGGTTGTGAAAAATTTGCGCTTGGTTTGACAAATCATGTGACTAAACTGTGCCAAGTGTGAAAAACTGGACAGAGAGGTCTACACAGTTTGCACACAGTTTGACAAACCGTGTGACCAAACCATGCCAACTGTGAAAACATGGACAGATAGGTCCACACGATTGTCACACGGTTTTCTCTAACCATGTTCCTCTTCCTAGGAAACCATGTGCATGGATTTATTTATCCGAAAATCTATTTTAACACCACCCGAACCCCCCAAGTCTCACATATTTCAACCTTGGATCAAGCTTCAAAAATTCTAGATGATCCCAGAGCCTTATAGAGGGAGTCCAAGGTGATCTGAATGTCTTTCTTTGATATTGAGATCCCAGATTGAAGATCTTATCTCTTCCTAGTAAGTGGATTTCATTTTGTTGCTTCTCTCATTCATTCCTCTATCCTTCCTTGGTCTTTTCAAGGAAGATATCCTCCATTTCCATGGATCTAAACATATAATTTGAGATCTAGATCAAGGATTGTGGATCTAGATCCTGATTTGTAAGATCTTGTGCCTTTGTTCTTAATTTTTTTAGAGATTTAGATCTGGAGCTTGATCGATGATGTTGTGCTACTCACATTTTGGGGATTTCCATTGGGCTAATGTCCATTAATAAAATGAGTTATTCGGTCAAAATTGAACTACCATAATCTTGATTTGGATATGTGAATGTGATTTTATGATTTTCTAGCTTCCATTGATAATTGATTTCTTAAATTGGAGTAATTAGAAATGTGGAATGGACTTGTGATTGCCTTGGTGATTAATTATTAATGTAATCACAGAACAAATGAAGGGGGTTTCCCAAATGGATATTTGTTTTGGAGATTGGTTATGAGTTGAGATATTATAATTGAGATATTTATTTGACTGTGTTAAGATAATTAATTGGGGGAAATTAATTATGAAATGATGTTTTCTATGAAAGATAATTAATCGTGATAATTAATTATTTTCTATAATGTTGATCAAAGATAATTAATTGTGATCATTAATTAAGACAATATGAGATTTGATATAGATAATTAATTGTGAAGAATTAATTATGGAATGAGAATTGTGTTGATTAATTGATTAATTAATGGATTGTGTTCTTAGTTAATTTTTGAATTAACTAATGGACTTTGGAATGTTTGACTAATCATTATATTAGTAATGGAATGATGTGGATAATTCTTGTGAATTAAATAATGATTAAATGGCTAATATTTTTTTGTGCTAGACATGGTGCTCCTACCTAATAGTTATCCAATCTTGAGATTATGGGGTTCTAGGCATGACTACCTACACTGAATTGGATAATGGGGTGCTAGGCATGAAGACCAACACTGAATGAGATATGGAATGATAGGCATGCATACCTACACTAATGAGATTTGGGGTGTTTGATATAAAGTTCAACACCAAATGAATGATAATAATGAATGATGATTCAAATAGAAAACATGAATTGAAGTGGGGTCTAATGTGATGATTAAATATTAAATGAAAATGTGATAATTGTTTAAATTATGAATTGTATTTATTTCTTTATAAAACTACATACACTATCTTTTTACTGGACTTGTTTTAGACACCATTGATGGTGGCCTACTGAGTTGTACTCACACCCTGTTTGGGCCACCTGATTGGCACCCAAGTAGACTTTGTTGTTGCAAGACAGGATAAGGTCAAGGCCTTGGGATAGGATACTATTTGGGACTAGAGCATGTGAGAGGGAACCAGATGTGGTTTGGGACCCACCTAGGAAACATGACATTCATATTGTCATAGCATGTTTTACCTCCCAGTTGAGTATTGTATTTTATTGTTTTTTAAATCATATGACATGGTATTATTCTAGATATGAATACGATTCCGCATTTGGTTATTGTTTTTTTCTTCCATTGGTGTTTTATTTTGAAAAAATAGGGTATAGTATCCCCAAGAATGACTTAACAGACCCTTGATGATAGTCGGAACCCTATGGAATACAGGGAGGCACACTTGGGGGTATGTGGACAACCATCTCGGGGCACCGTTTAGCATCCAGGTGAGGCAGTCACAAAGTGGTATCTGATGGGTTTTCTTTTTTATTCTTCTTATTTTGTCTTAAAATTTTTGGAAAGGTATATAGGAGACTAAGGAGAGTAGAGGCTTGGTAATGAGCTCATGAATGAGACTTGCAAACCCATGTATGGGGAAAAATATGAGTACTTAGGGTGGGATTGTTTTGATTATTGTTTTCTGTTACAGTTGGATATTATTTCACCTTGGGTGATTCAGATGTGATATTTGTTTTGACATTTATTGAATTTTGATCTGGGGCCTAAAGAGGAATAATACTTGAGTCTACATGCATCATTCTAGGCACTCAGGGTTGATGTGACATGCATCATTCTAGGAACTCATGGGAGAATGGGTTATGGGTAAGTTGTTGAACTTGAACTATTTTTCCTTATTGAGAGATTGAAATATTGATGCAAAATGAAAATAAATGGATGTCTAATGAGAATCTTGATAGATAAAAAGGGTGTGAATAATTAATTATTTGTTTAATTAATTAATTGAAGATAATTTGATTAATTAATGGTTTAATTTGTTAATGAGAATGTATGTACCCTTGTTAACCGAGACTTAGGAGTAGGATGGTTAAGGGTAGTGATAAGGCCTCAATGTTGACTGTGTGGTGAAAAAAGGGGGAAAGTACATGTTGAAACATTTTATGTTAGTTTCTTCCCTTACGTAAATGTTATAAGGATGTGTTATGATACCTAATACATGTGTTTGGATTTGTAGAAATATGCCTCCATGGTTCTTGTTGAGGGAGAGACCAAGGGGTATGGCCTAGAACAAACTTCCTAATATGGAACATGAGGCACCATTGGTGTAAGTTGAGGAGGAAGGGGAAAAATTCAGAGGGAAATTTTATCGTTTCATGCAATTCAAAGAGAGAGACCTATGGTGGGTTTTGAAAAGAATTTATAAGTTGTCAATGGAGTTTCTATTGTATCACCCTCCTACTTTTACTGGAGACGGTGGACCTGAAGGAGATGAATTATGGATTGAATCCATAGAGATGATACTTGACCATTTGGAGACTCTGACTGGGAGGAGGTTCAAGTTGGTTGCTTATATTCTATGGGGTCAGCGAAGAGTTAGTGGGACATTCAAGTACGATCTAGACAGATTGATGATATATTAAAGTAGGGATTTCTGGAGAATTTCTTAGAGTACTTTTATCTAGAGATGTTGAGACAAGATAAAGATTTAGATTTTATGCATATGACCCAAGAAAGAATGCCTGTAATGGATTAAGCTGAACATTTCACACATTTAAAACATTTTTCTCCAACTTTGTGGGAAGATGAGGCTTCTTTAGAAAAAGGATTTTAGGACAAACTTAAGTGTAAAATTAAGTCCCAGGTAAATATTTTTAGGCTGAAGAAATTCTCAAAAGTGGTTAATCAGGCCATCATTTCAGAGGGTAACCTAAAGGAGACTTCTGTTACTGGACATTTAGTTGTCACTAGATGATTAGGGAGTGTTCCTTAAAATATTAAGAAGCATTGTTATGAGAACCTTGGTCAGGATAGTGGAAAGAAAGGTGGACATTTAGGAGAAACAGTTGCACCAGATCTTACTCATGATCTTTTCCACTAGTATGGTAATCAGGGACAATATCGTACACATTGTACTCAAACACTAGTGGATTTTCAGTTTTGTTGCAAGATGGGTCACCTAAAAAAGTTTTGCAAGAAGCAGCGGAAAGCTAGTGCAGAGGGAGCAGCTGCTCAGATTCAAAGTGTGGGAAGGAGGTGTTCTACACTCTATAGGTCTGGAAGTTGGAACTCTACAAGAAGAGGTAGTAGAGGTAGTGGATGTGATGCTTTAGGGTATGAGCACCAGTATCATTAGAGTGGTTCTACTTGGGGGATTCATACGATGCCATAGGTAAGAGGGGAAGGACAGTTACATGCAGTGAAGCCTACACTTGTGGAGAGCGGGGCTGGTCCATCAACTGTGAGAGGTACTATTCTAGCTTCTTCTATTTTAGCTAGTCCCTTGTTTGATATCGGTGTCTCTCATTAATTTATATCTATGAATCTTGTTAATGGATTGAGTATGGAGGTGGTGTCTGTAAGTGGGGTAATGAATATCGATACACAATTGGGAACATAGTCTAAGGATTTCTGTTTATGCAAGGAATGTTCACTAGAGATCAGATAGTATCGTTTTCTTTGGGATATTTATGTCCTCGATATAACGGTCTTTGACCTGATTATGGGTATGGACTAGACAGTCGCATACCGAGCCCACATAGATTGTTATCATAGGAGAGTGACCTTTGTATCTCCTCAGGGTGACCAGTATGTTCATCATGGAGAATGGGATATCTATGCAGGCAGAGTAGGCCTAATTACTCAGAAATATGGAGAGGTCACAACCCATGTTTCTAGTATTTTTCTAGATGATGGGAGTGGTAGGAAAGACTATGACAACCCTGATTTTTATTACAACTTAAACATGCTTTATTACATAAAACTTCACTTGATACAACAAAGAAGATCGAGAGGTTTAGTGTCTTTGGGGCTTAGGATTATTACATAAAAACTTTAAACTTGAAATACAACATCCTTATTGAAAACTTCCTTTACATGACCACTACATTCCTTCGTACCTAGCATTGCATGGGATAACCTGAGGACATGCATAAGAAAAGGGTGAGCTATAAAGCCCAGTAAGGGAGTACATAATGAATAACATGAGGAGTACAATACATGTTAGGCAATAGGCATATCAATAGAGCATAAGAGAGACATGAACATAAAGGCATGATAAAGCATGATAATCATAACATGGAAATGTGGCAACAACACTTAACATTGAATTAGCATGAGCCAAGGCTCATTGCACATGGAGCATGAGTAAACCCTCATTGCACTTGAAGCACGAGTAAACCCTCGTTGCACTTGAATTAGCATGAGTCAACACTCATTGCACATGACGTATCATGATACTATACTTTACCCAATGCATTGGAGCGCTATCAGGGCGCACCCTTCTTAAACATTTCATTTCATGCATAAGTGTGCCACATGGATCATAAAACATGGATTCATAAAACATAATCATTTCTTCCACGATAAAGGAATGTGGAATTCATACATGAAACTTTACAATCAATACGTATATGTGCATAAAGGTGAATACCCTTGATGGAGAAATGGGCATGGTATTCACTACACAAAGACATTGGCTTAGAAAATTGGTGCGATTTCGGCAGCGTAACGGCGTGACATAAGAATTCATAAAAAAGGTTGATGAGAGAGAAAGGGGTTCCTCATCATATTTACATGAAATGGACAGTAAGGAGATCATATATATACATGTCCCAACAATAGAAATGGAATTTAGATTCATGATACAAAAGTATTGCTTGAATATAAAAGAAGAGAGAGAAGTTCCTTTCGGAATTTCGGCATAGTAACGGGTGTACATGGGAGGCATTTAATGAGAGAGAAAGGGTTCTCCCATCATTCAAACAATAAGAGGGCAGTATGGGGGAGGTGCGAAACCATACCCCAACATTCATAAATTAAATTAAAAGGGCAATACAACTTAAAGAAAATTGACAAAAAAAAGAGAAAGGAAGAAAAAACCCTTACTTGGAAGTGTGCTTCCAAAGGCTAGAGAGAGGCTTGTGAGAGGCTTCTTGGGAGCTTGGGGCACCTTGAGAGGATTCTAGAGAGAGTAGGGCAGAGGTTGGACGAACTTCAAGGGCTTTGAGTGAGGAGGAAGTGGGAGCTTGGGTGGGTTTATATAGGAAAGGTGAGAGAATTCTTTATTATTTAGGTTTGGGACCCCTTATATTAAAATAATCCAAACCACAAACCATCCCATGGTATTTGCCCATGGTTTCTGGAAAAGGAGAGAGGAAAACAATATTTTACAAGGCCAAGGTCCGAACTTATTAAAAAATTAGGGTTGCTTATGTGGAGGTGAGTCACACTCCCATGGAAATTAATTTAAAAAGGCAAAGTGTTGAATAAGTCTTGAGGGCTCCATTAATGCTTTGAAAAGTGATTCAAACAAACCCAAAACCTCATTATTTTAATGATAAAACATATATTGGCCGAACCTAAGGATTATGGTATTTTATTACATCACCATTGGGTCATTATGATGTCATAAATCACATTATATATTTAAAAGGTATTTAATTTTTACCCAAAAATTGGACTGTCTCAGAAAATTATGAAAAATTCACCGTTGGATAATTTCGACGTCCTGATTCCAAAAATAATATTTATTTTATCTAAATAATTTTCTAAATATGTGAATTTGCACTTTTAAAATAAAAACCGACATTTATAAAAAATTCACGGGTTTTGACAGAAATGGCTTTCAAACCTTAATAAAAATTTTAATTGCATTCATAAAATTATAAGATCATTTATATTTAATAAAAATTAATTTAATATTAATAATAATATTTTATTAAAATATTATTTAATTCAAAAATCCTTTAATTTAATAAAATATAATTCTTAATTAAATAATAACTAAAAACATCATTTGTACTTTAAAAACTAATTACAATGCATCAAAAATGACTAGAAATTATATTCATTATTATATACAAAAATAATGTACATGAACATGGTGCTACTTATTTGTTACATAACCCCTTAAAATAGCCGCATAAGACCTAAGGGTAAGGTGTGCGATGGTGACAGACTCTTGGGGTTGCTCGGATAACATCGCTCGAGTGGTGATCTCTATCAACTTCCATTTTTCCCGTAGACGATCACGTTCGAGCTTGACTTGATGAAGCTCAGCTTGGGCTTGGTCAAGGGAAAAGCCCAAAGACGCCACCTCCTTTCCGAGCTCCGACAAATGGGCTTCGTAAGGGGCAATTCTACTGGATGAGGCCATCGCTTCCTTTGTCTGAGTAAAAAATGGTTTCGTTAAAGCCTTATATTTAAACTACCCAGATGATTAATGTTCAACGGCTATAAAAGTAACGGTCACAAATCTTAACGTAAAACTAAAGAAGTTGACATCTTATAAAAACATAAAGAAACATTTAACTGGATCAAGAGGGATTTTCCATTAATGAAATTTTGGGTCGTTACAACATTCCCCCCTTAAGAAATTTCGCCCTCGAAATTTTCCTTTTCCCACACTAAAACAAATGTGGGTAACTTAGCTTCATCATATCTTCCGACTCCCAAGCTGCTTCTTCAAACTTGTGGTTTCTCCACAACACCTTGACGAGGGGCATTGTCTTATTTCGTAGAACTTTTTCTCTACGATCTAAGATCTTCACTGGTTGCTCCTCATAAGAAAGATCGTCTTCTAATTGTACCACCTCAGAAGAGAGTACATGTGAAGGGTCTGGTATGTACTTCCTTAAGAGGGATACATGGAAGACATCATGCACCTTGGCCATAGTAGGTGGAAGTGCTAGTCGATAGGCCACAGCCCCAACACGATCAAGAATCTCGAAGGGGCCGATGTACCTTGGACTTAACTTCCCTTTCTTTCCAAACCTCATGACCTTCTTCCACGGAGATATGCGTAAAAACACCATGTCTCCGGCTTTAAATTCAAGGTCTCGTCGACGATTATCTGCATAACTCTTCTGTCGACTTTGGGCTGCCTTGATATGCTGCTGAATGTTTTTCACCTTCTCCACCATTTCTTCGACCATTTCTGGTCCAAGCAGCTTACGTTCACCGACCTCATCCCAACATGCCGGTGTTCTACACCTTTTCCCATACAGGGCTTCATATGGTGCCATTTGGATGCTCGAGTGGAAACTATTATTATAAGAGAACTCAACTAGAGGAAGATGTTGATCCCATCCTCCTTTAAAGTCCATTGAGCACGCTCTCAACATATCCTCAAGTGTTTGGATAGTCCGCTCGGATTGGCCATCAGTTTGAGGATGATAGGCCGTACTGAAGTTCAGTTCAGTATTCAGAGCATGTTGAAGACTCTTCCAAAACTTAGAGGTAAATCTTGGATCTCGGTCAGACACAATAGATAGTGGTACTCCATGCAACCGTACCACTTCCCTGATATATATCCGTGCCAGTTGATCCAAAGAGAAGTCCTCTCGAATAGCAATGAAGTGTGCAGTCTTTGTAAGACGATCCACAATAACCCAGATTGCATTGTTGCTTTTGGATGTCCTTGGAAGTCCAGTGACGAAGTCCATGGTGATGTTCTCCCATTTCCATTCTGGTATGGGCAATGGTTGCATCATCCCCTTAGACTTCTGCCTCTCTGCCTTCACTTTCTGACACACCAGGCACTTTGATGTATATTCAGCGATCTCCTTCTTCATATTATCCCACCAAAAGTTTTCTCGGAGATCTCGATACATCTTTGTGCTCCCTGGGTGAATAGAGAAATTTGAACTATGTGCATCATCCAAAAGTTCCTTCTTCAGCTCCGAACTTGATGGGACACATAGTCTTTTCCCAAACCGCACAATTCCTTCTTCATTAACATTAAACTCTGAGGATTTTCCCTTTTTGATAGCTTCCACTTTTTCTTGGATTCTCGCATCATCCTTCTGAGCATCCTTTAACCTTTCCAAAAGAGATGGTTGAGCAATCATTTGTGAAAGGATTGATGATGTTCCCTTCTTTATGATTCCCACTTCCATCTTCATCAAGTCTAAGAAGATTGGATCCTTCTCAATTCTCATCATTGATAGAATTGCTGGATCCTTTCTACTTAGGGCATCCGCCACCTTGTTCGCCTTCCCAGGGTGGTAATGTATTGAACAGTCATAATCCTTTATGAGCTCTATCCATCTTCTCTGGCGCATATTAAGCTCTTTCTGTGTGAATATATATTTAAGACTCTTGTGGTCCGTATATATCTCACATTTCTCTCCATAGAGATAATGCCGCCAGATTTTCAAGGCAAAGATCACCGCCGCCAACTCCAGATCATGCGTTGGATAGTTTCGCTCATGGATTTTCAACTGTCTTGAGGCATAGGATATCACTTTATCATTCTGCATCAGCACACATCCTAAGCCCTTCTTTGAAGCATCACTGAATACCACAAAAAGCTCCCCACTTGTGGGTAAAGTGAGCACAGGTGCAGTGATAAGCCTCCTTTTCAACTCCTTGAAGCTTTCTTCGCATTCATCACTCCAAGCAAACTTTACTCCCTTTCGAGTTAGCTTGGTAAGAGGGTTGGACAATCGTGAGAAGTTTCTCACAAATCGTCGATAATATCCAGCTAACCCCAAGATGCTACAGATATCAGTTACCGATGTTGGCCTCGGCCATCCCTCAATTGCATCTGTTTTGGAGGGGTCCACAGATATCCCATTGCTTGTGATGATATGGCCCAAGAATGAGACCTCCTTCAACCAGAACTCACACTTGCTGTACTTGGCATAGAGCTTCTCCTTGCGCAAAGTCTCCAGTACAGTTCTTAAATGCTCCTCATGGTCCTCCTTGGTTTTGGAGTATATTAGAATATCATCTATAAAGACTACCACAAATTTATCTAGGTAATCTCTAAAGACTCTATTCATCAATTCCATGAATATTGCTGGAGCATTGGTGAGTCCAAAAGGCATTACTATGAATTCATAGTGCCCGTACCTTGTACGAAAAGCAGTCTTGGGGATATCTTCCTTCTTCACCCTTACTTGATAATATCCCGACCGCAAGTCGACCTTGGAGAAGTATTGTGCTCCACGCAGCTGATCAAACAAGTCATCGATTCTTGGGAGAGGATACTTGTTCTTTATCGTGATTTTGTTAAGTTCACGATAATCGATGCAAAGCCGCATTGACCCATCCTTCTTCTTGACGAAGAGGACTGGTGCACCCCATGGTGATGCACTTGGGCGTATAAACCCTTTATCCAGATTCTCCTGTAGTTGTTTCTTCAGTTCTTCAAGCTCAACCATAGCCATTCTATATGGATTCTTGGATATTGGTAGCGCCCCAGGTATAAGTTCAATTGAGAACTCAACATCTCTTCTTGGAGGAAGACCAGGAAGTTCCTCGGGAAATACTTCAGCGAATTCCCTCACAATAGGAATTTCTTCAAGGGTGGTTTCTTCCTTGGACTCAATCATCTGAGCCAGATATGCGTGCTCATAAGGTAGTAATATCCATGCTTGAGATGATGGAGTTAAAGGAGATTCATCTTCCTTCTGACACTTGTAAAGAATCGGGGGTCGATTCTCCATATGGAGTGTGATTTCCCTCTCCCGACAATTTATGTTGGCTCTATATAAGGAAAGCCAATCCATGCCAAGAATTGCATCAAATTCCACCAAAGGGAGTATGACAAGGTTCGCCGGGAAATTCAATCCACAGATTATAACAGGGGAGGACTTATACTCATGGGATGCAATGATTGCCCCATTTGTCGTACTCACCGACATCTTTACTTCCATGATTTGTGGTGGTGCAGGGATTATTCTACTAAACTTTTGAGATATAAAAGAATGCGTAGAACCTGAATCAAAAAGTACGTTCGCTATTCTTGAATGAATAACTAGCGTACCTGTCACCACTTCGTTGTCGGGGTTCACTTCGGCAGAAGTGATGGCAAAAGCTCTTCCTTGCTGTCTTGGAGGTTGTTGATTGCCTCCGATAACCCTTGGATTAGGGCACTGATTCGCAAAATGACCCGGTTCTTTGCATTTGAAGCATTGAACAACGCGTTGAGGTTCGAACGGAGCGTTCCTCCCCTCCGTCGCAGCCGCGGGTCCTTCTTGCTGACAGTTAATAGCTAGGTGCCCTTCTCTTCCACACTTGAAGCATTTTCTTGTCCCCCTAAGGCAATTCCCAGGGTGCTTCTTTCCACACTTTTGGCAAGTGGGGTGCTGGAATTTCTTAGCGTCGTTGGATTTATCCATCGGACCACCAGCATTGAAGTCCACCTTCCGCTTCTTGTCCCCATGATACCCCTGTGATTCTCCGATCTCCATTTCAACCTTAAGGGCACATCGGACAATCTCCTCATAGCTGTCAAAGTCACGGATCGCTAATGCTTTCCGCAAGCTAGGCTTCAGCCCACCAAAGAAGCGGTCAACTTTGCATTCGGGGGTAACGACAAAGCCGGAAGCGTATCGTGCAAGCCTTGTGAAGTTTGCCTCGTACGCTCCCACAGATTCTTCATCTTTCTGCTTGAGGGAAAGGAAGTCCCTTTCCATCTTAAGACGGAGGGTGCGTGGAAAATATTTATCGAAAAACATCTTCCGGAATACCTTCCATTCCAAAGCCTCGATCTCCTCCTCAGGCTTCGTATTTTTGATCAATGTCCACCATTGATCAGCTTCACCCTCCATACGATAAGCCGCCAGGAGAACCTTCTCTTTTTCAGAGCATTGGAGGATGGAGAATATCTTCTCAATGGAGTTGATCCATTGTTCAGCGATCGTGGGATCAGATGATCCACTAAAAGTAGGGGGCCTTTGTCTCATGAAGCTTTCAATAGCGACTTGTTCTTTCTTAGGGGGGGTTGAACGTTCCTCTTGACCAGTGTTTCTATTCAAAACTTGAGTTAGCTGAGAGAGAAGCGTGACAAAGTTCGCGATTCCCGCTCCCATCGGATTGGGCATCTCATTAGTACAATCATCACACTGATCTTCACAACGGTTGTTAGCCCGAGTTCTCCTATTACCGGCCATTGGCTGGAATAAAAGGAAAGTTAGGGGTAACACATAGAGGGTAATCCAAAGACAAAAGTTGATGACTTATAAATAAACTTTGATCTCTTTAACTCATGAGTCTATAGGATTCAATCCAGGCTTTTCAGGATCTTCCTTCTAACATATATTCTTAGGGGAATTTTTCCCTTAATAAGGGTTCATACTAAGATTGTGAATTTATCAAAACATATCCCCCGGGAGTGTCGTAACCAAGAGTGCAGCAAGGCCCGTTGTCGTGCACCAGTTCCCGTTCGAGTCTAGCTCAAAGCGGTGTTTTCGGGTTTTACCCCTAGGATACATCTGTGCCAGAGCCGCCTCTACCTGCTCGTATCCAGACAGGGATGTATTTGTTTGATAAAACACTTACTTAGTATTTACCAAAACTTAGGGATGTTTTTATTATGCTTAGTCTTGTATCTAAGGCTTTACTAGGGTTTCCTAATCCCAAAAATAACTAAACCTATCCTCTGATACCAACTATGACAACCCTGATTTTTATTACAACTTAAACATGCTTTATTACATAAAACTTCACTTGATACAACAAAGAAGATCGAGAGGTTTAGTGTCTTTGGGGCTTAGGATTATTACATAAAAACTTTAAACTTGAAATACAACATCCTTATTGAAAACTTCCTTTACATGACCACTACATTCCTTCGTACCTAGCATTGCATGGGATAACCTGAGGACATGCATAAGAAAAGGGTGAGCTATAAAGCCCAGTAAGGGAGTACATAATGAATAACATGAGGAGTACAATACATGTTAGGCAATAGGCATATCAATAGAGCATAAGAGAGACATGAACATAAAGGCATGATAAAGCATGATAATCATAACATGGAAATGTGGCAACAACACTTAACATTGAATTAGCATGAGCCAAGGCTCATTGCACATGGAGCATGAGTAAACCCTCATTGCACTTGAAGCACGAGTAAACCCTCGTTGCACTTGAATTAGCATGAGTCAACACTCATTGCACATGACGTATCATGATACTATACTTTACCCAATGCATTGGAGCGCTATCAGGGCGCACCCTTCTTAAACATTTCATTTCATGCATAAGTGTGCCACATGGATCATAAAACATGGATTCATAAAACATAATCATTTCTTCCACGATAAAGGAATGTGGAATTCATACATGAAACTTTACAATCAATACGTATATGTGCATAAAGGTGAATACCCTTGATGGAGAAATGGGCATGGTATTCACTACACAAAGACATTGGCTTAGAAAATTGGTGCGATTTCGGCAGCGTAACGGCGTGACATAAGAATTCATAAAAAAGGTTGATGAGAGAGAAAGGGGTTCCTCATCATATTTACATGAAATGGACAGTAAGGAGATCATATATATACATGTCCCAACAACAGAAATGGAATTTAGATTCATGATACAAAAGTATTGCTTGAATATAAAAGAAGAGAGAGAAGTTCCTTTCGGAATTTCGGCATAGTAACAGGTGTACATGGGAGGCATTTAATGAGAGAGAAAGGGTTCTCCCATCATTCAAACAATAAGAGGGAAGTATGGGGGAGGTGTGAAACCATACCCCAACATTCATAAATTAAATTAAAAGGGCAATACAACTTAAAGAAAATTGACAAAAAAAAGAGAAAGGAAGAAAAAACCCTTACTTGGAAGTGTGCTTCCAAAGGCTAGAGAGAGGCTTGTGAGAGGCTTCTTGGGAGCTTGGGGCACATTGAGAGGATTCTAGAGAGAGTAGGGCAGAGGTTGGACGAACTTCAAGGGCTTTGAGTGAGGAGGAAGTGGGAGCTTGGGTGGTTTTATATAGGAAAGGTGAGAGAATTCTTTATTATTTAGGTTTGGGACCCCTTATATTAAAATAATCCAAACCACAAACCATCCCATGGTATTTGCCCATGGTTTCTGGAAAAGGAGAGAGGAAAACAATATTTTACAAGGCCAAGGTCCGAACTTATTAAAAAATTAGGGTTGCTTATGTGGAGGTGAGTCACACTCCCATGGAAATTAATTTAAAAAGGCAAAGTGTTGAATAAGTCTTGAGGGCTCCATTAATGCTTTGAAAAGTGATTCAAACAAACCCAAAACCTCATTATTTTAATGATAAAACATATATTGGCCGAACCTAAGGATTATGGTATTTTATTACATCACCATTGGGTCATTATGATGTCATAAATCACATTATATATTTAAAAGGTATTTAATTTTTACCCAAAAATTGGACTGTCTCAGAAAATTATGAAAAATTCACCGTTGGATAATTTCGACGTCCTGATTCCAAAAATAATATTTATTTTATCTAAATAATTTTCTAAATATGTGAATTTGCACTTTTAAAATAAAAACCGACATTTATAAAAAATTCACGGGTTTTGACAGAAATGGCTTTCAAACCTTAATAAAAATTTTAATTGCATTCATAAAATTATAAGATCATTTATATTTAATAAAAATTAATTTAATATTAATAATAATATTTTATTAAAATATTATTTAATTCAAAAATCCTTTAATTTAATAAAATATAATTCTTAATTAAATAATAACTAAAAACATCATTTGTAATTTAAAAACTAATTACAATGCATCAAAAATGACTAGAAATTATATTCATTATTATATACAAAAATAATGTACATGAACATGGTGCTACTTATTTGTTACATAACCCCTTAAAATAGCCGCATAAGACCTAAGGGTAAGGTGTGCGATGGTGACAGACTCTTGGGGTTGCTCGGATAACATCGCTCGAGTGGTGATCTCTATCAACTTCCATTTTTCCCGTAGACGATCACGTTCGAGCTTGACTTGATGAAGCTCAGCTTGGGCTTGGTCAAGGGCAAAGCCCAAAGACGCCACCTCCTTTCCGAGCTCCGACAAATGGGCTTCGTAAGGGGCAATTCTACTGGATGAGGCCATCGCTTCCTTTGTCTGAGTAAAAAATGGTTTCGTTAAAGCCTTATATTTAAACTACCCAGATGATTAATGTTCAACGGCTATAAAAGTAACGGTCACAAATCTTAACGTAAAACTAAAGAAGTTGACATCTTATAAAAACATAAAGAAACATTTAACTGGATCAAGAGGGATTTTCCATTAATGAAATTTTGGGTCGTTACAAAGACATCCTTCCACCAGTAGTATAACTGTTTCAGGATGTCTTTCCTGAAGACTTTTTAGGGTTGCCACCTGAGAGAGATGTGGAATTAACTATTGATCTCATGCTGGGGACTGAGCCGGTATCAATTCCACCTTACAAAATCGCACTGACTAAGCTTCAAGATCTCAAAATACATTTGGAGGAGTTAGAGGATAAATGGTTTATCCGTACAAGTACATCACCTTGGGGATCACCTATTTTGTTTGCAAAGAAGGTCGGTGGGAGTTTACGTCTGTGTGTTAATTACCGAAAGTTGAATAAAATGACTATGAAGAACCGATATCCTCTTCTGTGTATCGATGATCTATTTGACTCAATGAAGGGGTATTGTGTGTTCTAAAATATCTATCTGAGGTCAGGGTATCATTAGGTGAGAGTTTGGACCTCCGATATACCAAGAACTGCCTTCAGAAGAAGGAATGGCCATTATGGGTTTGTTGTGATGTTGTTTTGGTTGAAAAATACTCCAAATATATTTATGGCCTTGATGAATAGGATATTTCATCCATACTTTGATCAGTTTGTGGTTGTGTTTGTGGTGGTGTTTGTGGATGACATCTTGGTGTACTCTAAGACTCATGATGATCATTCCCAATATCTTGACATCGTCCTGGGTACACTAAGAAAGAATCATCTATATTCCATGATATCTAAATGTCCATTTTGGATTAACAAGGTAAAATTTTTGGGGCATATCATCTCAGAAGAAGGTGTGTAAGTGGACCCATAAAAAGTGTAGGCAGTGATTTATTAGTAGTATCTAAAGAATGTTTTTGATATCTGAAGACTTTGGGATTATCTAGTTATTACAGGAGGTTCATCCAAAACTTTTCCTAACTAGAAGCACCTCTTTCAGGTTTGAAAAAGAAAGGGATAAAGTTTTCTTGGAACGAATCATGTGATAATTCTTTCCAGGAGTTGAATAAGTTCTTGACATCAGTACCAATTTTTATCTTACCTAATTCGGGTGAGAAGTACATGGTGTATTGTGACGCTTTTGGGATCGGACTCGGAGTTATGTTGATGCAAGGGGATAAATTCATTTCTTATGGGTCTCAGCAGTTGAAACTATATGAATGGAATTACCCTATGTTTGACCTCCAGTTGGAATTAGTGGTTTATTCTCTTAAGTGTTGGAGAAATTATCTTTTGGGTGAAAATTTTATAGTTTTTACGGATCACAAAAGCATGATGTATATATATTTTCACAGCTTGACTTGAATCTTTGCCATCTTAGATGGGTAGATTATATATAGTCCATTGATTTTGAATTGGCATATACACCTAGAAAGGGGAATAGAGTGTCAAAATCCTTGAGTTGGAAAACTCATACTTAGTTGGTATATGAGTCAAGTGCAGAGTGGAAGATGATGACTTTGCTGGCAGAAATGCATGTGGTAGTTTAGGAGAGTCAGGAGAGGATCAATCTAGTTTCTGTAGCAGTGGATTCTACACTCTTAAGACAGATTAGGGACATGTAGTATAAGGATCCATAGTGTTTACCCTTAAGGGAAAGCCTTGAAGGTGGGGAGACACCTTCATACTGGATAATAGATGCGGATGAGATCAGCTATGTGAAAAATCGGGTTGTTGTGCCTAAAAGTATGTGAGAGGAACTCATGAAAAAATTTCATGCCTCAAATTAGACTGTACATCCTGGTGTGACAAAAATGTATTGTGACCTACGATGATAATTTTGGTGGCTATTCATGAAAAAGGAGATAGCATGGTTTGTAAAAATATGTTCCACCTTTCAACAGGTGAAGGCAGAGCATCAATGACCCGAAGGCCTATTGCAGCCATTTCCTATTCCAAAATGGAAGTGGGATGACATAACTGTGGATTTTGTGGTAGGAAATCCAAACACTCTTAGGAAGAATGATTCTATTTGGTTCATTATGGATTGACTAACGAATTTAGAACATTTCTTTCCTATTAGGGAAACATTTACAATAGAACAGTAGGGAGAATTGAATGTATGAGAGATAGTTCGTTTGCATGGGGTTCCATGGATTATAGTTTCAGACCATGATTCACGCTTTACTTCATGATTCTGGAAGGGATTATAGAAGGATCTTGGTGCACATGTTTGGTTAAGTATGGCCTTCTACCCACAGATAGAAGGTTAGTCATAGAATACCATATAGGTGTTAGAGGATATACTGAGAGCTTGTGTGCTTGACTTTGGTGGTTCTTGGGAGAAGCACTTAGCTTTAGTGGAGTTCACCTATAATAATGGTTATCAAGAAACTATATAGATGGAACCATATGAGGCACTTTATGGAATACCTTGTAGATCATTGCTATATTGGTTAGTGGAAGGTGAGTCAGAGTTGTTGGGAATGAGTCTCGTTCAGGAAAAATCGAAGCAGGTGCAGTTGATTGAGAAATGTATGGTTATGGATCATAGTAGGCAGAAGTCGTATGCTGATAGATAGAGATGACCACTAGAGTTTACAGAGGGGGTCATGTATTTCTTCAGGTGTTGTCTATAATGGGTTACCACATGATATAGAGGCAGGGCATGTTGGCACTTAGGTTTGTAGGACTGTTTGAGGTGTTGGATTGAATTGGTCCAATGGCATACTGATTATCCCTTACATAGAAATTCAGTGATATGCATGATGTTTTCCATGTGTCACAAATATATTAGTATCACTGCAACCCTTCTCATGTGATTAGTATGGAGTAAGTTGATCTCGAGATAGATGCATCCTTTGAAAAGCATCTGATACGTGTGTTGGATCACAGTGAGAAAGTGTTATGGCGAAAGACCGTTCCATTGGTTCATGTGTTATAGAAACATGGAAGTGTTCAAGAGGAAACTTGGGAATAGGAAGTAGAAATGATGGATCAATGGCCCAATCTTCTTGAATTAGAATCTTAGTGAATTTTGGGAGTGCAGGTCGAGGATGATTTGTTATAAGGTGGGGAGATTTCAAGATCATGGCCTTTTCTGGAGTCATCTCGAGCATGTTTTTAGGTACTTTTTGAAGTTTTAAATTACCTTTGTTTTAGAGTAGTGATTTGGGGTGTGTTTGAGTAAACTTTTAAGGAAAACTAAATGACATTGGGTTGTGCATGGTTTGTGCACGGTTTGACAAAAATTGTGAATAAACTATGCCAAGTTTGCAAAACTGGATAGAGAGGTTAATAAGGTTTATGCACAGTTTGACAAACCGTGCGACCAAACCTTGTCGACTGTGAAAACCTAGAATTATATGTCTATACGGTGGTCACATGGTTTTCCCTAACCATGCACCCCTGCCCAAAAAACTGTGTTCATGGGTTTATTTATTCAAAAAATATATTTTAAAACCACCCAAACCCCATGAGACTCCCATATTTCAACCTTGTATCAATCTTTAATAATTCTAGGTGATCCTAGAGCCTTCTGGAGGGATTCAAAGGTGATATAAATTCCATTATTTGAGATTGAAATCCCAGATTAAATACCTTCTCTCTTCCCAGTAAGTAGATTTCATCTCATTGCTTATCTCATTCATTCATCTATCCTTCCTTGATCTTTTCATGGAAGATCTCCACCATTTTCATGGATCTAAAACTATTAGTTCGGATCAAGATCTTGGATTGTGGATATATATATTTATTTTAAAGATATTGATTCCTTTTATATTAATTTTAGTTTACTTATTTAGATCTGAATCTTGATCGACGATGTTGAACCACTCAGATTTTGGGGATTTCTGTTGGGCGAAATCCATTAATAAACTTAGGTAGGTGGTTTAAATCAAACTCACATAGTCATTATTTTGATATTTGAATGTAATTTTATGATTTTATATATTCCCTTGATAATTTATTTCATAAATTGTAGTAATTAGAAATGTGGAATGGACTTGTGATTGCCTTGGTGATTAATTGGTAATTAAGTCAGAGAAAAAATGAAAGGGGTTTCCCAAATGGATATTTTTTTGGAGATTGGTTATGGGCAGATATATTTTAATGGAGATATTTATTTGATTGTGTTAAGATAATTAATTGTGGGAAATTAATTATGATATTATTTTGTCTATTAAAGATAACTAATTCTGAGAATTAATTATGTTCCATAATGTTGATCAAAGATAATTAATTGTGAGAATTAATTATGACAAGTTGAAATTTCATATAGATAATTAATTGTGAAGAATTAATTATGGAATGATAATTGTGTTGATTGATTAATTAATTGATGAATTAATTAATGGATTATGTGCTTAGTTATTTGTTGAGTTAACTAACATCCTTTGAAATGTTTAACTAATTGTTGGATTAGTAATGGAATGATGTGACTAATTATTGTGAATTAAATAATTATTAAATGGATGATATTTTTGTGGTGTTATACATGGAATTATAGACCAATTAGAAGTTGGTATGTGGAAATGGCATTCCTCCTTGATAGTTATCCAAGCTTGAGACTATGGGGTGTTGGGCATGATGACCTACATCAACTGAGGTTATGGGGTGTTACGCATGATTACCTACACCAAATAAGATATGGAGTGATAAGCATGGAGACCTACACTAATAATATTTGGGATGTTTGACATGACATCCAACACCAAATGAATTATAATAATGAATTATTATTCAAATGGAAAACAAGAATTGAAACTGGGTCTAATGTGATGATTAAAGATTAAATAAAAATGTGATAACTGTTTAAATTTTGAATTGTATTTATTGCTTCATAAAACTGCATACACTATCTTTTGACTATACTTGTTTTAGACATTATTTGTGGTGGCCTATAGATTTTTACTCACACCCTATTCGGGCCACCTGATTAGCACCTGAGTAGACTTTGTTGTTATAGGACATGATAAGGGCAAGGCCCTCGGATAAGATGCTGTTTGGGATTGGAGAATAGGAGAGATAACTAGATGTGGTTCAAGACCCACCTAGGAGTCATTGTATCTTTACTTTTAGTTGCATTGTACATAATTGACATTCAAATTTTCATAGCATGTTTTACCTTTCAGTTGAGTATTTTATTTTATTGTTTTGGATATCATATAATATGGTATTGTTTTGGATATGAATATTCTTGTAACATCCCAAGTAAGTAATGAATAATATATATTTTTATCTATGTCTATTTATGAATTAGATACTGTTTTAGAGGCTTAAAATGAGAATAAATCCAATCTTAAGCATTGAATACACTAATATTCTTAAAGGATTGTTTTACTGCCTTTTGATGGAAAACCATTATTAAATCAAACTTTTGAAAATTTTATAATCTATATTTGTCAAAATAAAAATATTATTTATGATTGGGACATTTAAATTTACATTGGTTAAATTTTTGGTATTTTTCTGACAATGTTCATTTTTTAATGAATAGTGAAAAATATTGCATTTTACATCAAAACTGATTTTTCATATAATTTAATTATATGGTTAGATTATCTTTTGAATTGTTTTTAAAGTGTAAATAGAATATATTTTTACCATGTAATCCAATGGTGGTCTTTGTAATTAATTTCACTTTGAAATTGGACTTAAACTAGTGTCAATCTTTTGATACTTATTGTTTCATAAAAACAGGTTATTTGCTCTGCCAGTGGGAATTAATTATTAAATTAATTAATGCAACTTATATGTTATGAATTTTGTAAAATATGTATAATTTTTGAATTTGGATTATCAAATATAGATTAGGGTTAATTTTTTATATTTTTCTAAAAAACTTCAATTTTTGATGAATAGTGAAACCACTAAGTGGTAATTATAAAAACTAATTTTCCATTTAAATGAAATTTTACCACCTCTGTGTTTTGAATTTCAAAAAATCCGACATACATGGCTGTAATTAAGAAGTAAAATGTGGTTCAATGGGATTAAAATAATTTTTTGGTGAATAGTAACTTTTATGCTTTTAATCGCGATTAGAGGTAATGAGTGTAATTTAAGGTAAGAATAATGTTTTAATAATATGAAATGAACTTGAAACATGTCCTAACCTTATTTTATGTCTCATGGCCGACCATGGTATTCCTTTTTTCAAACTTGGGGACCCCATGGAATCACTTTTGTGTGAAACAGACTTTTTATCTTTTTATTGTTAAAGAAAGTTAAATATAACAAAGAATGTATCACCTGAGTAAAACATTTTTTATTTTGTATAATTAAATGATATTTTGGACTATAAATATTCATTGGAAAGATAAAAATATTTCATACATCATAGTATTTTTTTTATAATTTTTAGACATTAAATAAATTAAATTATTTATGAAATCATGATGATGCAGCGATTACCTCATTAATAAAGGATTTAAATAAAATGAAAATATAATGTTAAAACTATAACCTAAACATGTCAAAAACCTATTGTATGAGTATATTTCGAACCCTTATCACCTTATCCTCGAAATACATCAATGTGGGACCATTAAAATCCGAAACTCATTTGAAAATAAAGTAACCTTTTATACCTTTCCAAGAGTGCCCCTCCTCTCCTCTTATAAAAGGCCCCCACCTCTACCTCCTTACCCACACCTCTAAAGCCTTTAGCTTAGCCAAAAACTGCCCATTTTATCTCTCCACATCCCTATCTAACTCATAGAAGCATCACTTTGGGCATAAGTCTTCCCAAGGAATCCTTTGAGCTCAAATCAAAATGTTTTATTCGATTTAAAGGTAGTGTCTTCTCTTGTGTTCTTATGTTTTATTTTGCTTATCCAACCCTCTAAACTCTTTTTATTCCTTTCTTTTGTAACAACACCAGTATATTTAATATAATTGTATGTTTTTATAAGAAGTATTAGAGCTACACTTATACACACCTACATCTAATGGTTAAAGAACATACTGTTTCTGTGGATGGCGAATTTCTGCGTCACGAAATGATGATTGTTCAATATTATTTTAACACCTTCAAAGGTGGCCATTAAGATGTCACTATATTTATATATGATATATAATATGTTTATGTTTTCCTTAAGATTATTTATTTTTTCATTTATGCCATACCTTTATGGTTTCTATTATGGGTAAACGCGATATCTTCATTTTAGGAAGTGCGGACTACCGCCCCCTCAATGTGATTTGATTCGTTAATACCATATGTGGTATGTATAAAGGATAAATTTAATGATATTATAAATAATATTATACTGGAATTATTATATACCTTTATATCATTATGATTTTACTCCATTAAGTAAGAAATAGAAATGAAAGTAGCGTTCATGCGTACGTGCGGTTTACCGTCTCCATGAACGGTGCATTTCATTTCTTACCTCTAAAATATTATGTAATATTATAAATGCATGTATATAATGGATATATATGATATATATGATATATAAATCATGAGTATAACTCTGGATATAATGGATACATGAACAACTTGTAATTATAAAGAGCATATGGGTGACTCAAGTACCAATGATCATTAAAATGACTATTAATAACTTAAATAATTAAATAGTGTTCATGACATGGTAATAAATGATATAAAAGGAATAATGAACTTGGAAAAGGTTCTTAAGCAAGTAGAAATTAACTCAAGTTTGTTATTCAGGACGTTAAAGAACGATCGAGTCAAGTCAGACCTGAGGTATGGGACTTCGTCTCAATCTCCTTTCATTGAGGCATATTATGTTTTATACATAACTTTCTTTTATACGGTGTATAAACCCCTTTGATTTTTACATTTATCCAAAAGGAATCTTTTTTATACGAAGCGTTTTACTAAATGAAAAAAGGGAATGTTCTTGTCGTACGTATGCGGCGGCAACGACTTCTCCTCCGCCGTGACCATTATTTGAGTTTCGGCTTCCTCTACAAGCCATACCTTTTTTTAAAAGAAAAATAAATACCATGTTTTACTTTTCTTTTATTTTGGTATTGAAAATGGTTTTCATAATGTTTCTATTATATCAATGTTTTGTATTGATATCTTGTAATTGAAATGTGGAAATTTTATGTTTCCTTTATGTATGTTTTATATGATACGATTATGTTATTATTCTTGGGCATTATTATGAAGACGGGTGGTTCCATGATAAACTAAGGGCGGATGAGCCTGATATATCTCTCCAATGAATTGGGTAACACGAAGGGGATAAATGTTGAGGTTTCTCCGAAGAGATTTAGGGAATATACTGTGATGGGTATTCCAAACGTAACCAAGAGGGTTACTCCCTACGTAAGAATGTTATCAATTCCTCAAGTTACCTTTATGTCTTATGATTTCTATGATTTATTCATGATTTGATGAGGTATGTTAAAGTGCTTATGTTTTATGGGTAAAGTATGATTTCACTCTTATGTATATATGTACTCATGTTTCCTTTCCATATTTTTATATACCTTACTGAGCTTTTTATGCTCATCCCAAGTTTTTGAAATGATTTCCATAGTTCAAGGGAAAGGTACATGATGTGATTATAGTGTCAAGGAAGTGTCAAGAAAGAATCCATGTTTTATTTTAAATATGTTTCCATTGATGGGAAAAATGAATACTATCTTTTATTGTAACCACTTTGTTTAAATGTGGGATGTAATGCATGTTTTATGATCTAATTCTCTAAAACTCTAAACTTGAAAAGATCCTCAAGGTGTATTCTTGTAATAACTCATGATTAAGTAAGTTTTAAGGCTGGGACCTTATAGTTGGTATCAGAGGTCGGTTTTGATAACTTTAGGAGTTAGAATTTTATTAAATTATTATTGACAAATATTTTTTTATAGTCAAATTGAAATGATATAGCATTTGAAGATTACCATGTTGCTTCATCTAAGACATGTTTGTTCAGAATTGTTTTTCATAGAGGTAATAGAATAGATTTTATGGGAAGGAATATAGAGGGAAATGACCTTTCAAATCAGTATCCTGAGATGGTCCGAATCAGAACTAAATAGTTTGTTGCAGTGATGGCTCAGTTGACTCGGGTGAAAAATGTTGGTTGTTTTTATTGATGATATTTTGGTGTTTTCTAAAATTAAAGAGGAGTATGAAAGAAATTTAAGGGTTATTTTTCAAACCTTAAAAGAAAAGAAATTGTATGGGAAATTTAGAAAATGTGAGTTTTGGTAGCAAAAAATTTCTTTCCTTGGACACATTGTTTCTAAAGATGGGATAACTGTTGATCCTGCAAAAACAAAGGTTGTTGAAGAATGGCCAAGACCCACAAATGTAACTGAGATTCATAGCTTCCGTGGTTTGGAAGGCTATTACCAAAGGTTTGTTAGAAATTTTTCATGGTTATCTAGTCTAATGACTAAGCTAACTCAGAAGGGTGTTAAGTTTATTTGGACAAAAGAATGTGATGATTGTTTTCAGAAACTGAAAAGAATATTGGTGAATTCTCCAGTTTTGTCACTACCATCCAGGAATGGGGAGTTTGTTATCTACAATGATACTTCATTGAAAGGACTTGGTTGGGTCTTAATGCAGAATGATCAGGTAATTTCTTATGCTTCACGATAGTTGAAAACTCATGAGGTAAATTACACTACACATGATTTGGAATTAGCTGTTGTTGTTTTCACTTTAAAAATTTGGAGGCATCATTTGTATTGAGTAAAGTGTGAAATATATACCAATCACAAAAGTTTAAAATATATATTCACTCAGAAATAATTGAACATGAGACAGATTAGATTTCTATAATTTATCAAGGATTATGATTGTACAATTCATTAACATCTGGGAAAAGAAAATAAATTGGTTGATACTTTGAGTCGAAAAATTATTGCTTCATTAACAATGTTGTGTTTGGAACGTGATCCTTTGGTTAAGGATTTGATGGAATTTGGCATAGAAGTTGTTGGTGTAGGATTTCCTTCTGTTTTGTTTCAGGTATCAGTGAAATCATCTCTATCAGACAAAATTAAGCAAGCACAGAAGCAAGACAGCGAGTTGCAGAAAAAGGTAGAGTTGGTTCAGAAGGGTAAGTTTCCTGAATTCAATATTGATAATGATTTTGTTTTGAGATTTGGAAAGAGATTTTGTGTGTTGTGTGATTCACAGTTGAAGAGAGATTTGTTATGTGAAGCTCATAGTTCTCTGTTTTCAGTCCATCCTGGAAGTACTAAGATGTATAGAGATCTTCGGGAGTATTACTAGTGGGATGGAATGAAAAGGGATATTGATGATTTTACTGTAAAGTGTTTGAGTTTTCAACAGGTTAAAGAAGAGCAGAAGTTACAAAAAAGGATGCTTCAGCCTTTACTAGTGCCAGATTGGAAATGGTAAAATATATCCATGGACTTTGTTGTGGGATTACTGAAGACATCTCGAGGTAATAATGCAATCTGGGTTATTGTTGATCGCTTGACTAAATCTGCTCATTTCCTTTCCATACGAGATACTTTTCCCCAGATCAACTTTCCTATTTGTATCTTAAAGAGATATTCAGGTTACATGGAGTTCCTCTCTCCATTGTATCTGACCGTGATCCTAGGTTCACTTCTAACTTTTGGAAAGGCCTTCAGAAGTTGTTGGGTACTGAATTAAATTTTAGTACAGCTTTTCATCCTCAATCAGATGGGCAGTCAGAACAAACAATTCAGACTTTAGAGGATATTCTATGTGCTTGTTCGATGGATTATCAGGGAAGTTGGGACCAACATCTTTCTTTGGTTGAGTTTTCTTATAATAACAGTTTTCATTCCAGTATATATATGGCACCATTTGAGGCGTAATATGGGAAGCGGTGTTGAACTCCAACTTTTTGGGATGAAGTGGGTGAATGGAAGCTCATGGGACTAGAATTGGTAGAAGAGTTGGCAGAAAAAGTTCAGCTGACACAGAAACACATGAGAACAGCTCAGAGCAGGCAGAAGAGTTATGCGGACAACAGGAGGAAGGATCTCTCTTTTGAGGTAGGTGATCATGTTTTTCTCAAAGTTTCACCATGGAAAAGTGTGATGCGATTTGGTAATAAAGTTAAACTGAGTCCAAGGATTATTGGACCATATGAAATTCTGGAGAGAGTTGGATCAGTTGCTTACCGAGTGTATTTACCTCCGAGTTTATCTCAAGTACACAATGTTTTTTATGTTTCAATGTTAAGGAAGTACATGTCAGATCCATCTCATGTTTTGAGTCTAGAGTTAGTTCAGCTAGAAGAGAACCTATCTTATGAGGAACAACTAGTCCAGATTCTTGACCACAGGGAGAAAGTGTTACGGAATAAGGTGACTCATCAGGTAAAGGTTTTGTGAAAAAACCACATGATTGAAGAGGCAACATGGGAATCTGAAAATGCAATGAGGTATAAATACCACCACTTATTCGATAAGTAAATAAATTACAGGGACGCAATTTTCTAAAGGGGGGAAGGATGTAACATCCCAAGTAAGTAATGAATAATAGATATTTTTATCTATGTCTATTTATGAATTAGATAGTGTTTTAGAGGCTTAAAATGAGAATAAATCCAATCCTAAGCATTGAATACACTAATATTCTTAAAGGATTGTTTTACTGCCTTTTGATGGAAAATCATTTTTAAATCAAACTTTTGACAATTTTATAATCTATATTTTTCAAAATAAACATATTATTTATTATTGGGACATTTAAATTTACATTGGATAAATTTTTGGTATTTTTCTAACAATGTTCATTTTTTAATGAATAGTGAAAAATACTGCATTTTACATCAAAACTACTTTTTCATCTAATTTAATTATATGGTTAGATTATCTTTTTAATTGTTTTTAAATTTTAAATAGAATATATTTTTACCATGTAATACAATGGTGGTTGTTGGAATTAATTTCACTTTGAAATTGGACTTAAAATAGTGTCAATCTTTTGATACTTATTGTTTCATAAAAACACGCTATTTGCTCTGACAGCGGGAATTAATTATTAAATTAAATAACGCAACTTATATATTATGAATTTTTTAAAATAGAAATAATTTTTTAATTTGGAATATCAAATATATCTTAGGGTGAATTTTTTGTATTTTTTTGAAAAACTTCAATTTTTGATGAATAGTGAAACCACTAAGTGGTACTTATAAAAACTGATTTTCCGTTTAAATGAAATTTTACCACCTCTGTGTTTTGAATTTAAAAAATCCGACATAAATGGTTGTCATTAAGAAGTAAAATATGGTTCAATGGGATTAAAATAATTTTTTGGTGAATAGTAACTTTTATGTTTTTAATCGCGATTAGAGGTAATTAGTGTAATTTAAGGTAAGAATAATGTTTTAATAATATGAAATGAACTTGACACATGACCTACCCTTATTGGATGTCTCATTTCCGACCATGGGATTCCTTGTGCCAAACTTGGGGACCCCATGGAATCACTTTTGTGTGAAAGTGACTTTTTATCTTTTTATTGTTAAAGAAAGTTAAATATAACAAAGAATGTATCACCTGAGTAAAACATTTTTACTTTTCTCTACATAAATGATATTTTAGACTATAAATATTTATTGGAAATATTAAAAGATTTCCTACATCATAGTATTTTTTTTATAATTTTTAGACATTAAATAAATTAAATTATTTATGACATCATGATGATGCAGCGATTACCTCATTAATAAAGCATTTAAATAAATTGAAAACATAATGTTAAAACTATAACCTACACATGTCAAAAACCTATTGGATGAGTATATTTCGAACCCTTATCACCTTATCCTAGAAATACATCAATGTGGGACCATTAAAATCTGAAACTCATTTGAAAATAAAGTAACCTTTTATACCTTTCCAAGAGTGCCCCTCCTCTCCAATTATAAAAGGCCCCCATCTCTACCTCATTACCCACACCTCTCAAGCCTTTGTCTCGGCCAACCCCTGCCATTTTGTCTCTCCAAATCCCTCTCTAACTTCTAGAACCCTCACTTTGGGAAGAAGTCTTCCCAAGGAAGCCTTTGAGCTCAAATCAAAAGGAGTTACCTGATTTAAAGGTAGTGTCTTCTCTTGTGTTCTTATGTTTTATTTTGCTTCTCCAACCCTCTAAACTCTTTTTATTCCTTTCTTTTGTAACAAAACCAGTATATTTAATATACTAGGATGTTTTTATAAGAAGTATTCGAGCTAAACTTACACACACCAACATCTAATGGTTAAATAACATACTGTTTCCGTGGATGGAAAATTTCTGCCTCACAAAACGATGATTGTTCAATATTCTTTTAACACCTTCAAAGGTGGCCATTAAGATGTCACTATATTTATATATGATATATAATATGTTTATGTTTTTCTTAAGATTCTTTATTTTTTCATTTATGTCATACCTTTATGGTTTCCATTATGGGTAAACGCGATATCTTCATTTTAGGAAGTGTAGACTACCGCCCCCTCAAAGTGATTTGATTCGTTAATACCATATGTGGTACGTATAAAGGATAAATTTAATGATACTATGTATAATATTATACTGTAATTATTATATACCTTTATATCATTCTGATTTCACTCTATTAAGTAAGAAATAGAAATGAAAGTAGCGTTCATGCGTACGTACGTCTTACCATCTCCATGAACGGTGCATTTCATTTCTTACCTATAAAATATTATGTAATATTATAAATGCATGTATATACTGGATATATGTGATATATATGATATATACATCATGATTATAACTCTGGATATAATGGATACATGAACAAATTGTAATTATAAAGAGCATATTTTTGACTCAAGTACCAATGATTGTTAAAACGACCGTTAATAACTTAAATAATTACACAGTGTTCATGACATGGTAATAAGTGATATAAAAGGAATAATGAACTTGGAAAAGGTTCTTAAGCAAGTAGAAATTAACTCAAGTTTATTATTCAGGACGTTAAAGAACGATCGAGTCAAGTCGGACCCGAGGTATGGGACTTCGTCTCAATCTCCTTTCATTGAGGCATATTATGTTTTATACACAACTTTATTTTATACGGTGTATAAACCCCTTTGATTATTACATTTATCCAAAAGGAATATTTTTTATACGAAGCATTTTACTAAATGATAAAAGGGAATGTTTTTGTCGTACGTATGCGGCAACAACGACTTCTCCGCTACCATGACCATTATTTGAGTTTTGGCTTCCTCTACAAGCCATACCTTTTTTTAAAAGAAAAATAAATACCATGTTTTAATTTTATTTTATTTTGGTATTGAAAATGGTTTTCATAATGTTTCTATTATATCAATGTGTTGTATTGATATCTTGTGATTGAAATGTGGAAATGTTATGTTTCCTTTATGTATGTTTTATGTGATACAATTATGTTATGGTTCTTGGGAATTATTATGAAGATGGGTGGTTCTGTGATAAACTAAGGGCGGGTGAGCCCGATATAGTTCTCCAATGTATTGGGTAACATGAAGGGGTTAAATGTTCAGGTTTCTCTGAAGATATTTAGGGTTACATTTATGTCTTATGATTTCTATGATTTATTCATGATTTGATGAGGTATGTTAAAGTGCTTATGTTTTATGGGTAAAGTGTGATTTCACTCTTATGTATATATGTACTCATGTTTCCTTTCCATATTTTTATATCCCTTACTGAGATTTTTATGCTCATACCAAGTTTTTGAAATGATTTACATAGGTCTAGGGAAGGTACATGATGTGATGATAGTGTCAAGGAAGTGTCAAGAAAGAATCCATGTTTTATTTTAAATATTTTTCCATTGACGGGAAAAAATGAATACTATCTTTTATTGTAACCACTTTGTTTAAATGTGGGATGTAATGCATGTTTTATGATATAATTCTCTAAAACTCTAAACCTGAAAAGTTCCTCAAGGTGTATTCTTGTAATAACTCAAGATTAAGTAGGTTTAAGGCTGGGGCCTTATAATGCTTCCACACTTGGTTATTGTTGTTTTCTTCTATTGGTGTTTTATTCTGATAAAAGAGGGAATAGTCTCCCCAATAATAACTTACCATACCCTTGATGCTATTCAGCACCCTCTGTCATACAGGGAGGCGCACTTGAGGGCATGTGGCCAACTAGCTCAGGGCACCATTTAGTGGCACCCAGTTTGGGATGTCGCGTGTTTACCTAGAAAAGTAAATTATTTTGGTTTCCTAGGAGCATCCCAAAAATATTTTTTATATAAATAGTTTCTTGGGGATGTATAGTTATTATGAGGATTTTATAAAGTACTTATCATTCCTTTATACACTACTTATTAGTCGTACAAATAAGGGTGTAAAGTTCTTATGTTCATAATCATGTGAAAAATCCATTCAAGAGCTGAATGGAAGGCTTGTTTTGACACCAATTTTGATCCTTCCAAAGCCTGGAAGAGGATATACAGTTTTTCTTGATTCATCAGGCATTAGAATGGGTGTAGTTCTAACGTAGAAATATATATTTGTGCTGTAAAAATCTCAGTAATTGAGGCCTTGTGAGAGAAACTACCTGATGCACAACGAAAATCTTGCAGTAGTTGTTCATGCCTTATGCTACTGGAGACATTATCTAATGGGTGAGTACTTTTTTCTATATACTATATTGAACTAGTATTAACATACATGGATATTATATCATTTTAGACAAATATATATCACATTAAAAAAATACCAGACGATCGTAACAGTTTAATTTCTTTGGAAACATGGAAACATAGTCTTATAACTTTGTGAAAGATCTTCAACATATCCCTTAAATATCTTCCCCTTTATTACTCCTACTTAAAACCTTTCTTCATAACCTGGGGGAAGGAAACATGAGAAATAGTTGATTTAGATTCTTATTAAAGGTAGAAAAGGGAGATATATAAGCATAACATGAGTATAAGGGTATGAGAACATGATCTTAACATTATAAGATCATAACAAACTTATCAAAGATCATAATCAAGAGTCATAGAATTAATATTGGAAGTTTATAAGACCTTAGTCATTAGAAAATCAAAAGAATAATCTATGAGATCATGATATAAGAATAAAAAATGTGATTGTGGTAGAAATATAAACATATTAAATTATTTCCATATTATTAAAGTCTTAATTCCAAGGTCATCATAATTGAATGGTTTCACTCCCCAAACAATCTCAGAATTTAATGTTCTCTCCCAAGACTATCTTAGAGGAAAATTCCTTTATTAAACCGGGTCTTCTCCCCTTTACAACCCTATATTACTGAACCAGGTTCACCTCCCATTTCATCCCTATATTAAGGAACTGATTTCACTCTTTATTTCATCCATATATTATTGAATTGGGCTCACCTCACATTCCAACACTATATTGTTGAACCCAATTAACTCCTTGTTCTGGCCCTATTTTACTGAACTGGGTTCAACTCTCATTACAGCCCTGTATTACTTAACCAAGTTCACCGCTCGTTCCATCCCTATATTAATAAACTGATTTTACTCCTCATTCCATAAATTTCTATCTCATGGGATATAAATATTTACAGAATTAATTTGAGATAAATATAGCTTCCACGCTTCACATAATGAAATCATACATAATTGTTCCATAAGATAATAAAACATTCATCATATCATGACCCATAAAAATGAGATGGGTTTCATAAACATCATATCATAATGCATGAAATAAAATGGGTATCATAAATGTTTCATCATATCATAACCTATGGAAAATATATAGGTTTCATAATCATTTCATCATAGAATAACCCATGAAGGGAAGCAGGTTTCATAAGTGTTTTATCATGGTATAACCCATGGAAGAGAAACTGGTCTCATAAAAAACATTTCTTCTTAATTATTAACCATTAAAATAGATAATAGTAATGGTTTCATTAGATCAAAAACTGACTAAATCATAAACTATATCAAATTATATCATCTTATGTGGAGAAGGATTTTGAAAGATCACTCAGTGCGTTACATTCCTTTGAAAATAAATTTTTAAAACATATAACAAGTTCAAAAAAAAATTCCTTGAAAACACTTTGAAAACATATAAAGTAATCATAAAAAATAATTTAAACATTTCTTGGGTAAAATATATTTTACTCTTTGAAAAACTCTTTTTAAAATAAAAAACATTTTGAGAACATTTTCCTTTGAAAATAACCTTAAAAACATATAATGGGAGCTTTGAACACCCATTTTACACACTTATTAAAATATAAGACATATTTTAAAAACTTTTTCATTAAAACCCACTTTAAAATAATTAATTTATAAAATATTATAAAAAAATATTCTTAAAATAACCTTATAAATATTCAAAGGAAGCTTCAAGTAAATGATGGTGGGAACATCTGTACATACCGAACATTCCTTTTGCACCGAATTTTTTTTTATAAAAGTTCCTTGATTAGAAAAGGAAAAGGATATTCCTTTTAAATAATTTTTAATTAAAAAGGTAAAATATGGATAAAAATTTCCTTTACACATCATAGTAAAACATTTTTGTAAATATTTTTTGAAAACATGGTTTTTTGAATGTAACAAATTTATAACCGAAGATCGAAATAAATTTGGGTTTTATTAAAAGCACTTTCTCAATTATCTTAAGTACCAAAGAGTGGGAAAATGGTACCAATAAATATAGATATAATGGATAATCATAGTATATAAGAAAACTCATGATATTTATTGATATATTTTTCATAATATTTCATTAATGGAAGCATAATCATAAACAATCTCGATAAATGATGAGATTATAGCACTAAACTGTTACCACTTTGGTAACTTTGAATCATAATATTGTGGAAAGATTAAAATAATATAAAGCTTAAAATATCATTAAAAATTATATTCATGATATAACATTTTAAATGGAATTATATACACCTCATAAAAAATATAGGTGTATAACAAGGCATGTGTCTCAAAGAAGAAAAATTAAGACAAAATTACATTACTGATTTGGTGACTTTTGAACCATAAACCCCATGAAATAAATATCATAAAATAGATATGTAAATATCAATAAATATAATTATAATACAAATATAATACATTCAAGGTAAGTATATACACCACACAAAATAAATTAGTGGCAAATAAGTCATAATTCTCACAGAAATAAAAGTGAGATGAGAAAACTCTTACCTTAAGTCTTGACTTTCATTGTACATGTTAAATACTAATATATAATAATTATAAGTTTTTTATTGATATAATAAAAAAAATATTATCATATATCATACCATACATTATTTTATTATGACTTTATTTTACCCTTTTATTAAGAGTTTCATGTTAATGTTACGTTTCAGATAATATCAGCTTTGTTTTTCGTATATGTTTTGACATTTTATTCTTGATCCTATTAAATATTTATTTACTTATTTAAAAATTTTAAAACATGATATAAATATAATATATATTGATTATATTATTATTTATAATAATCTTTAAATTAAATAAACTTGAAATGGAATACACCGTTCATGGAGATGGTAGGTCATTCGTACGCATGAACGTTGTTTCTATTTTTTTATCAAATTAAAATAAAGAAAGTAAATGAAATATATATATATTATAATTATATTATAATTATTATTTAATATATATCATATAATTTACTAAACCCATCCTTAATACAATCCATGTAAAGTGTGAACAAATTACATCGCTCTAAGGAGGCGGTAGTCCATACGTCCACAAACAAAGTTATCATGTTTACATAAAATGGAAAACATGAAGGTGAGTAATATGTAATAATTATAAAAGAAACAAAACATAATAAATATCACATATATCATATAAAAACATTATGTCCATCATAATTCCTAACCACGTGAGGTTTTAAATGAAAAATGAATGACATAGTTTCGTGAGGCGATAGTCCACCGTACACATGAATGGTAAGTTTGTAACCCATTTGATGGAAGTGTGTGTATGTGTAGATAAAAACCTTAAAATAAAAATATAATAGTATAATTAGGATACTAATGTTACTATACAATCATGTAATAATAATAATTTAGGGGGTGGAGAATGAAAATAAAACGAAGGATCTTGTGAAGGATATTACCTCTTCTTTGGGTAATTCCTTTTAGTTTGCACCAAAGGGATAACTTGATTTGATTTTTTCCCAAAGTGAGGTTTATAGGTTTATATTAGGGAATTTAGGATATTATTTGATCAGGTTTTTTATGAGAAAAAATTTATTTATAAGAGTGAGGAATTAAAGAGAGCGAGTTCCCTTTTATAGTGGAGGAAGAGTGACAATCCTGTAAATATAAAAAGGTAATCACTATTGAGAGGTATCCCTTACATAATGTGCTTCTAATAATATTAAATTTTAGATAAAATGGATTGTATAGTGAAAATATTTCCATAAAATGTGTTTTTTTCATGTCTATATGGTATTTGGACCCTTAAATTAAATCTAAACCTATAAGTAAGCTCATTTTTATCTTAATCACTATAATTAATTTTCATTAATTTCCCTAATATTTATGGTAAAAAACTAATCTGAAAATAATATATATTATAAATTATTATTATTCAAAATATTAAATCAATTTTTCCAAATTATAAACACATAAGTAGAAAAAATTAATTTAAAATTAATCCTGTAGACGTGTCGTGAAAGTGGGTTTTTGAGGAGAAAAAGTCATAAGTTTGAAAAGTTGTTATATCCAATTTAAATTTGGAATTTATTCCAATGTCCTAAATTTTATAAATAGATGTATAATTTATCTAATTATAATTTAAAACCAAATTAATATATAATTTATCTATATAAATAAATTATATAAAAATCATTTTTGAATTAAATTTCAGTATTTTCATTATTTATCAATAATTGAAACTTCTCAGAAAAATACCAAATATTTAACCAATTTAAGTTTTGATATTACAATTTCAAAAAAAAATATTTTTTCAAATAAAAAATTACAAAAGTTTCAAAATTAATATTTAAAATGAGTTTGACATTAAAAGGCTGTAAAATTACCTTCTAGAAAAATACATCTTCTTATTCATAAAATTCGATTTATTATTATCTTATAACTATAAAATCTATTGGATGGGTTTAAAAAATATTTATTAACTATATAATATATAAATTTTATTTAAAACATTAATCAAAAATGTTTTTTTAATTTATTGAGATAAAATTGTGTTTGTATATAGAAAAATAGTTTCTATAGAAAAGTAATTTCTTTATTTTCAAATAGTTATTTCATTCACTTGTAATAATTAACAACCAATGGATTAATTTTATATACATGTGTAAATAATATTTTCACAGTTTAGTTAATCTTATTCATAACTTCTATTCCAATTTCTAGGTGGTAGGTATAATAATATTGTCACGACCCGCCCTCACAAAAAGGAGGGAAGGGTTAGCAGATTTCTAGGCTCTTCCTTCTTTAAGTTGAAGGAGAGATAATGACCCCTGAGACCCACCTTCAATAGATCCCAGAGTGGCGACTAGCACCAACGGTATAGAAATTTCTCACAAATGGAAGGCATTACCCATTTTTGTTTTATAATATTGAGAGATAAGATGATGAAACTCATCAACACCAAGGTAAAAGAAAAGTAAAGCAAAAAGTAAACTGTTCCCACATGCATGTTCCAAAAGTAAAGCCACAAAGTACAAAAGGTGACTACAAAGGTAAGTACTAAAGAAGAAAAGAAACAACTGCAACTGTCCCGAAGGTCCGAGCTAGTATGGTCCCACGTGATCCCCGAAGTCCTCCTGGAAACGAGAAAGCAGTTTTATATACGTAGGGTGAGCATACAAGTGCACTTAGTAGGGAAAACCAAAGACTCTCGTGCACAAGTGGGGGAACGTGCTAAAGTCCCATGAGAAAGGAGTAAACCAAACGCCTATCAAGGTAAAATATCCACCCAAGCCTCACCAGGGCACACTCCCCAAATAATGCAAGTCATGTAATATATATAATAGGAGTATATCGATGTTTGGGTACCCCGCGCCACTTTCCCACTGGTTATTGAGACATCCTACGCATCGGACTAATCCCGCCATTCTCACCGCAGTCCCACTGCCACACCCAGCCGCACACACCTGGGCCACAACCACACGTAGTCCCACTGCCGAAATCTCGCCCGCACACACCTGGGCCACAACTGTCACACGTAACCAATCCTGCAAACACCTAGGCCAGAACAACCACCACCATGCCCGAAGACACCTGGGCTAGAAAATCCGCTGCCACGCCCGAAGACACCTGGGCCTCATCCCGAATACACTTGGGAAACCACCTGCCGCACACACCTGGCCAACCACCACACTACCCTGCCCGAAGGTTCTTGGGCTAATAATGAACCTCAGGCCATCACATCCTGCCCGAAGATACTTGGTCTATCCAGGAAAGGGAGCAGAAAAGGAGCTAATAACCATCCACCAAGAATAGTGTTGGGAAAAACACCCTCCCCCATGAAATGGGGTGTTCGGCACTAAGTGCTCAACATGGGTGGGGTGCGAATAAGAAACACAAAACTACAAGTATAGATATAGGTAACAAGCACTCACCCAAAGTCTAGGATTTTTTAACCAGCCTACAAAACAAAACACCACTACATCCAAGTAACAAGTCACGACTCTCGCCAACAAAACCCTTTTTTCCCATTATTGTTTCATGTTCAGTAATAATGTTTATGTTTAAGCACTACTGGGCAAATAGTAGGCATAGGCATAAGTCCAGGAAAGTAAACAGTCAAACATCAATTTAAATATTTTCTTTTAATGTTACAACAACAAGGAAAAAGTGAGATCCCCAAAGTACTGGAACCAAAGACAACCCGGGACACTACCCTGTGTCCCCTCCCAAAAGATTTTTCATCAATAGAGGATCCCACCTGAGTTTATGATATAAACAAGTACCCACCCGGTCTTAAAACTCACAACCACCGAATCCATACCAACAGGGGATCACATCCCCAAATTCACACAACCACTGAGGGTATAAAGACAGGGGATCCCATCCCCTCCCACATCTCCAGCAATCGGCCCGAAAGGAAAACAACCAACTACCACCACTGACACAAGTCAGGGCCATGCCGGTATTTTCAGATTTAAACGGCTTAACACACTCCATGATTTCAATTTTCATGTGTTTTAACCGGGGGTTATAATAGAAGGATTGATCCTATTGCCTCAATTTATTTGGCCGAATATATGTGATTAACCAATTACCTTTCACATCAGAAGTTTACAAACACAAAAAGCCATTTAAAACATCTGCAGGGGTTCATTAGTGCACAGACAACAACCACCAACAGCCTCAATTTCAGAATGTGTAAGCCAGCACAACTCAGAAAGATGATTTTAATATAATAACATCAACGATCACCCCCCCCCCCCCCCCCTTCATTCTTTGCAGGATTCGTTCATTATCTTTAATTAGGTATGGTTTATCCAAATATTTAGAATCAAAAGCACGCCCACCCCGCATGATACACAAAAGAGAGAGGAAAAGGAGAAATTCTCTACTTGTTGATAGATGATCGGCGTTTAGACTGGGCGCGGAACTTTACAGATAACAATGCGGCACGCCCGATGCACCAGAAGCTATTTGTGAAAATCCACGATCGAGGAAAGAGAAAACACGACTAACCCGTAGTTTATAAGATCTGGGAACGGTTGAGGTGAAAACGTGAAACCGCGTAAGGTGCAGGGGTCGTGGGTTGACCACG
Organism: Viscum album; assembly: GCA_963277665.1. Taxonomy (NCBI): domain Eukaryota; kingdom Viridiplantae; phylum Streptophyta; class Magnoliopsida; order Santalales; family Viscaceae; genus Viscum; species Viscum album. The sequence continues at coordinate 1,582,959,855 of OY728164.1, forward strand.
CAGCTCTACTCGTCATTAAAGGGGGTCGTGTGGTTTAAACCGACTCAAAAATTGATTAAGTATTTAATTAAAGCTCTTATGCACGTTATGGGTCTTTAAAACACACTTAAACGAGTTAGAATAGGGTTTAAAACCCTATTTGCGCAAAAAGGAGCACTACTGGAAACAACTCAACAAGGTCAGGTGACGCTGATCGGTCTCACCGATCGGTCGCACCGATCGGTCTCACCGATCGGTCTCCCCGATTGGTCTCCCCGATCGGTCGTGCCGATCGGTCTCACCGATCGGTCTCCCCGGTCAGTCTCACCGATCAGTCTCACCAGTCGGTCTCACCGATCGGTCTCACCGGTCGGTCTCACCGAGACGCCACCCCTTTAGGACCAAGATTTTGGCAAAGGGAAGGACCAAGAGAGTTTGGGTCATCACATCAGATACCTCTCAAACTATTCTCGTCCTCGAGAATTTAAAAAACCCAGAAAGAATGGGCAGGTCCGAATAACCACCCCGAAAGATACCTCTCAAGAGTGAACCTCGTTGTTAACTAAGAACACCTTCTTATTATGAACCAAGAAACATATCATGCCAAACTGCCCGGGCATGTGGTTTGGGGAGTCCCCTCCCCCATGTCAAGATATTATCCGCTTTGGGTGGCACTGACTCGCCCGCATGGGTTTAATCGCATCCACCTTAATGCGTCTTGATTAGGGGTCGAGTTCTCTCCTTTCCCATTGCCGGGGATTTTCACACACAAATAGAGAAAAGAAAACCAGTACATTTCATAGCCAAAAGACAAAACGTTCTACCACAACAGGTACAACAAGGAACAAAACTCAAAACAACTCTGGGTACTGGGTACGCATCTGTGCTTCCCTCTCCCACGTACTCTCCTCAAGACCACCATGTCTCCACAACACACGAACCAAGGGGATGGTTCGCCCGCTCCTTGCGATCCTCGATCATCACTGGTCTCTCCACAAAGGTCACGTCGTCCTCGATGTCCAGCTCACCCCAATCAAGGACGTGTGAATCATCGTGAAGATGCCGACGGAGCTGGGACACATGAAAGACATCATGTATCCTTAGTAGCGGCGGTGGTAACGCTAGATGATAAGCCACTTCGTCGACTCGCCGCAACACTTCGAAGGGTCCGATGAATCTGGGAGAAAGCTTACTCCCCTTGTCAAACCTCTACTGCCCACGCCGAGGGGAGACCTTCAAGAACACGTGGTCCCCAACCTCAAACTCCGAGGATCTCCTCCTGGTATCAACATACGACTTCTGTCGGTCCTGGGACGCCTTCATCCTTTCCCATATGAGCTGAACCTTCTCTGTCATGTTCCGCACCACCTCCGAGCCAAGGATGCCTGCCTCTCCTACTTCAGTCCAACACACAGGTGAACGACATGGCCTCCCGTACAAAGCTTCAAACGGGGCCATACTGATGGTATAGTGGTAGATATTATTGTAGGAAAACTCTACCAGAGGAAATTATTGCACCCATGATTCTTCTGAGTCCATAACACATGCCCGTAGCATATCCTCCAAGGTTTGGATGGTGTGCTCTATTTATCCATCTGTCTGGGGATGGAAAGCAGTGCTAAGGCGTAACTAGGTGCCGAACGCATGCTGCAATCCTCTCCAGACCTGCGAGGTAAACCGTTCATCCCTATCCGAGACTATAGACCTCGGAAATACATGCAACCGCACCACCTCATCCACATACTTTCGTGCTAAAGCATCCACAGTACTCGACTCCCTGATTTCCAGAAAGTGAGCCGATTTCGTCAACCTGTCCACTACCACCCAGATGGCGTCATACCATCCTTGTACCTTGGGTAGTCCCGTGACCAAATCCATCGAGATGTCATCCCACTTCCACTCGGGGTCATCTAGAGGCTATAGTAGGCTGCCCGGTGTTCATCCTTCACTTGCTGACACACTAAGCACTTGGCCAAAAACTCTACCACCGCTCGCTTAACTCCGGGCCACCAAAACTGCCTCTTCAAACCCTGGTACATCTTGGAAACTCTTGGGTGTACAGCCAGGGGTGAGTTGTGGAACTCACTGAGAACCTTTCCACGCATCGCCTCTAGGACAAACAACCTTTTCCAGAAAAGCATCTGGTTCTGACCATCCTCTGTCCATCCTTCTGGAGCATTTCCCTGGTCAACTTGTTCAGGCATCACTTCGCACTCTAGGTCTCCCCACTGAGACTCCTCCACTTTCTGAAACAAGGATGACTGCACTGTCATCTGATATAGACAGCCTCTACCGCTATCCATCTTCACATCCAAGTGTAAGGCGGCCAACTCCTCCATTGCCTTCCAGGTGTCCGCCGACTCTCGGACCGCATCCTTCGGTGTCCTCCTGCTCAAGGCATCGACCACCACATTTCCCCTGCCCTCAGTATAAGAGATCTCAAAGTCGTAATCCTGAAGGAACTCCACCCATCTCTGCTGTCGCAAGTTTAAGTCCCGCTGGGAGAAGATATACCTCAAGCTTTTGTGATCCGTGAAGACTGAAAAGCGTTCCCCGATGAGGTAGTGCCACCATAACTTCAGCGCAAAAATGACCGCTGTAAGCTCCAGGTTGTGGGTGGCATAATTATTCTCATGGGAACGCAGCTTTCTGGACCCATAAGAGATCACCCCTTGTTGCTGCATCAACATGCATCATAGGCCCTGTCCTGAAGCATCACAGAACACCTCATAAGCCGCCCCTTCTTCTGGTAATCTCAGCACTGGGGCACTGACCAACTTCTCCTTTAGATAGCTGAAGGCTGACTGACACTGGTCACTCCATACGAAAGCCCGGTCCTTCTTGGTCAGAGCCGTCAAAGGGGCTGCTACTCGGGAGAAGTTGGGTACGAATCTCCGGTAGTAACCTGCCAGCCCGAGGAAACTTCAGACTTCTGCCACATTCTTGGGTGCTGCCCAAGAAACAACTGCCTCAACCATTGATGGGTCGACCGCTACCCCCTGCTCAGACACTATGTGCCCGAGGAAGTGCACCTCTCGTGTCCAGAACTTGCATTTTGACAACTTCCCATAGAGCCGGTGCTGTCGGAGGACCTTCAAAACTGTCCTCAGGTGCTCTGCATGGTCCTCTTCTAACCTCGAATAGATCAGGATATCTTCGATGAACACAACCACGAACCGATCCAAGTACTCCCGAAATATGGAGTTCATAAGCCCCATGAACATAGTCGGGGCGTTCGTAACACCAAAGGGCATGTCTACGAACTCGAAGTGTCCATACCTGCACCTGAACGCTGTCTTCAGGATGTCGCTCTATTTCACCCTCAGCTGGTGGTACCCAGACCGCAGTTCAATCTTTGAGAACCATCATTCCCCTTTTAGCAGGTCGAAAAGATCATCTATTCTCAGAAGAGGGTAGTGATTCTTGATCATTACCTGATTCAGCCTCCTGTAGTCTATGCACAACCTGAGGCCACCATCTTCCTTCTTTGTGAATAGGACTGGAGCGTCCCACGGTGACGTGCTCGGACAAATATAACCCCTCTTCATCAAATCATCAATTTGTATCCGCAACTCCCGTAGCTCCGAAGGTGCCATCCGGTAAGGATCCATCGAGATTGGACGAGCGTCGGGCTACAGGTCTATCCCGAACTCGATATCACGTCGAGGGGGTAGAGTCATCACCTCCTTAGGAAAGATGTCCATAAACTCATGGACGATCTCTGGCACTTCCACCATTTCAGCATCTACTGATCCCACTGTCATCTCGGTCAACAAGGAGAGGATAGATTCCTCTCTCCTGTTTCCCTTCGGACTGCTCCGCTTGCCGGTGAAGGTAACACACCGGCCGTCCATGTCTGAGAACACCACCCTTCTACAGAAACAGTCGATGAAGTCACACACAGAAAATAGCTAGTCGATGCCTAGGATTACATTTTATGGTTGAATCTGTAGTAGAAGAATATCCCTAACTGACTTATGTGGCCCTATCATCAGTCTCCATCCCCGACAAACGAACAACAAGTCGGTCTGACCTCCGACTGGTGTGCTCAACACCAGGGGCACTAGAAGTCTCTCGGCATCTAGACCCAAGGCATAGGCTAGACTGCGTGCAACAAAGGAGTGCAAATCTCCGGTATCGTACAAAGAATAAGCAAGAGTGTTAAACAGACTGATCGTACCTCAAACAACTTCTGGCCCCACTGGAACTGCTGCCTCTACGGCATGTAACTGTCCACACCCAGCTCCCCTGCCCCTCGGTTGTCAGCCACCTCCCCGACCACTCCCTGGTCAAGGTCCCTGTGGAGCGCCCTGAGGTCGGCCTCCTCCTCCTACGCCTGCCCTTGGAGGAGCAGGAGCTTGTTGTCCCTGCTGCTGCTGCTGGAAAGGTCTGGCTGGAAGCTGCTGCTGGGGCGGGTGCTGGGGATGAATGCCACTGTTGTACTACACCCGGTCGGGGCACTGACTCCGGAAATTCCCAGGGCTCCCATAGATGAAGCATCGTGGTCCCGATCCTAAAGGAAAAGAGCGATGGCCGGGGGATCAAAACTAAAACTGTTGTGGTCTGCTCCCTGCGGGTTGGAACCTGGAGGGTCCTGACGCTGGAGGCCTGCTGCTAACGGCCTTCCCTTTCGATGGTCCCAGCTGGATCCCCTCTCGTGACACTCCTCCTAGAGAATGCATCCTCTCCACCACTTCGGCCTTCTTCTAGACCTCCAAGTACGTCGGAAGGGTAAAGGGGGTGACAGCATACTGGAGGGAGGGTCGGAGCGCCTCCTCCAAACGTCTTGCCCGAGACTCCTCGTCGGGAAAGAGGTCCGGAGAAAAACTTAGGAGGTCCTTGAACTTAATCCCTAGATCCCTCACGCACATACTCCCATGCTGGAGGGAGAGTAGTTCCTGCCTTTTTTCTGCCTTCATCATCGAGGAGAGGAATTCCACCCGAAAATCCCTCTCGAAATCCGCCCAAGCCACCTCAGACTCTCTCCTCTCCCCCAGGTAAAGCATCCACCACTGACGTGCCACTCCCCACATCTGGCTAACGGCCAGAAGAACCCAGTACTTGTTTGGGGCCCAAATCAGGCCGAAGGCTATAACTAGCTCCTCTAGCTAGCCTTCCGTCTTCATATCGGAGGTGTTGCCCTCATACTTCTCAGGGCCTATCGCTGGAAGGCCCGAAGAGTCTTCTGCCACTGGTCGCCCTCTTCCTCTCGATCAGCTCTCTGCCGATCGGCCAAGGTAGTCTCCAGGGCCCCGATCGCCTGTACCACACGTGGTCGCCTTCCAGGTGCCATAGCTGCAAGGTAAACAAGGAATTCCTAAGCCCAAGTAGTGCAGAATATCGTTCTTAAAACTTCATAAATTTTTTAAATTTATTCTTAATTCCCAAGACATCCCAGAAACACAAGAACACAAGTCATTATGATGCATGTACCTTTCCTAGGGTCTCTACCCTGCAATCAGTGTGGTCTCACTTGGGCATTCGGTAGGTCCAAAGTCCTTGCATCGGATCACCGGGGGCCCTAAAATCATGTGTCCTAGCCGGTCTTCCCCGGCCTATTTCACGCGCCAAGGTCACCCAACACTATTGCCTTACCATCCCATGCAATCCTCACTATGCCTAACGCCAGACTCCATCCTATCTCTCAACCATCAGCCTCTGATACCATTCTGTCACGACCCGCCTTCACCAAAAGGAGGGAAGGGTTAGCAAATTGCCAAGCCCTTCCTTATTTAAGTTTAAGGAGAGATAATGACCCATGAGACCCGCCTTCAATAGATCCCGGAGTGGCAACTAGCACCAAGGGTATAGAAATTTCTCAAAAATGGAAGGGATTACCCATTTTTGTTTTATAAGATCGAGAGATAAGATGATGAAACTCATCAATACAAAGGTAAAAGAAAAGTAAAGCCAAATGTAAACCATTCCCACATGCATGTTCCAAAAGTAAAGTCGCAAAGTACAAAAGGTGACTACAAAGGTAATTACTAAAGAAGAAAATAAACAACTGCAAATTCCCCAAAGGTCCGAGCTAGTATGGTCCCGCGTGATCCCCAAAGTCCTCCTGGAAACCTGAAAGTAGTTTTATATATGTAGGGTGAGCATACAAGTACAGTCGGTAGGGAAAACCAAAGACTCTCGTGCACAAGTGGGGGAATGTGCTAAAGTCCCATGAGAAAGGAGTAAACCAAACACCTATCAAGGTAAAATATCCACCCAAGCCTCACCAGGGCACACTCCCCAAATAACCCAAGTCAAGTAATATATATAATAGAATCACATCGATGTTTGGGTACCCCACGCCACTTTCCCACTGGATATTGAGACATCCTACGCATCGGACCAATCCTGCCATTCTCACCGCAGTCCCACTGCCACACCCACCCGCACACACCTAGGCCACAACCACACGCAGTCCCACTACCAAAATCCTGCCCGCACACACCTGGGCCACAACTGTCACATGTAACCACGCCTGCAAACACCTAGGCCAGAACAACCACCACCACGCCCGAAGACACCAGGGCTAGAAAATACACTACCATGCCAGAAGACACCTGGGCCTCATCCCGAAGACACTTAGGAAACCACCTGTCGCACACACCTGGCTAACCACCACACTACCCCGCCCGAAGGTTCTTGGGATAATAATGGACCTCAGGACATCACAGCCAGCCCGAAGATACTTGGGATATCCGGGAAAGGGAGCAGAAAAGGAGCTAATAACCAGCCAATAAGAATAGTGTTGGGAAAAATACCCTCCCCCATGAAATGGTGTGTTCGGCACTAAGTTCTCAACATGGGTGGGGCACGAATAAGAAACACAAAACTACAAGTATAGATATAGGTAACAAGAACTCACCCAAAGTCTAGGATTTTCTAACCAGCCTACAAAACACAACACCACTACATCCAAGTCATAAGTCACGACTCTCACAAACAAAACCCATTTGTCCCATTCTTGTTTCATGTTCAGTAATAATTTTTAACTTTAAGCACTACTGGGAAACTAGTAGGCATAGGCATAAGTCCAGGAAATTAAACAATCAAACATAAATTTAAACATTTTCTTGTAATGTTACAACAACAAGGAAAAAGTGAGATCCCCGAAGTACTGGAACCAAAGACAACCCGGGACACTACCATGCGTCCCCTCCCAAAATATTTTTCATCAACAGAGGATCCCACCCGAGTTTGTGATATAAACAAGTACCCACCCGGTCTTAAAACACACAACCACCAAATCCATACCAACAGGGGATCACATCCTCAAATTCACACAACCACCGAGGGTATAAAGACATGGGATCCCATCCCCTCCCACGTCTCTAGCAATCGGCCCGAAAGGAAAACAACCAACTGCCACCACCAACACAAGTCAGGGCCATGCCGGTATTTTCTGATTTAAACGGCTTAACACACTCCATGATTTCAATTTTCGTGTGTTTTAACCGGGGTTTATCACAGAAGTATTGATCCTGGTGCCTCAATTTATTTGGTCGGATATACGTGATTAACCAATTACTTTTCACAACAGAAGTTTACAACGACAACAAGCCATTTAAAACATCATCAGGGGTTCATTAGTGCACAGAAAGCGACCACCAATGACCTCGATTTCAGAATGCGTAAGCCATCAAAACTCAGAAAGATGATTTTAATATAACAACATCAATGATCACAGCACCCCTTCATTCTTTACAGGATTCGTTCATTATCTTTAATTAGTTATGGTTTATCCAATTCTACAGAATCAAAATCACGCCCACACTGCTTGATACACAAAAGAGAGAGGCAAAGGAGAAATTCCCTACTTGTTGATAAATGATCGGCATTTAGGCCGGGCGCAGAACTTTATGGATAACGATGCGGTGCACCCGATGCCCCAGAAGATGTTTGTGAAAATCCATGATTGAGGAAAGAGAAACCACGGCTAACCCATAGTTTATAAGAGCCGAGAACGGTTGAGGTGAAAACGTGAAACCGCGTTAGGCGTGGGGGTCGTGGGTTGACCACGCGGCTCCACTCGTCATTAAAGGGGGGCGGGTGGTTTAAACCGACTCATGAATTGATTAAGTATTAAATTAAAGCTCTTATGTGTGTTACGGGTCTTTAAAACACGCTTAAACGAGTTAGAGTAGGGTTTAAAACCCTATTTACGCAAAAAGGAGCGCTACTGGAAACAACTCGACAAGGTCGGGTGACGCCGATCGGTCTCACCGATCGGTCATGCCGATCGGTCTCACCAATCGGTCTCACCGATTAGTCTCACTGGTCGATCTCACCGATCGGTCTCCGCGGTCGATCTCACCAATCGGTCTCACCGGTCGGTCTCACCGGTCGGTCTCACCGGTCGGTCTCACCGGTCGGTCTCACCGATCGGTCTCACCGAGACGTCACCCCTTTAGGACCCAGATTTTGGCAAAGGGAAGGACCAAGAGAGTCTGGGTCATCACAAATATTTTAATAATTATATTAATAGTATATTGTATCTTGATAAAACTTAGCCTTATGTATAACACAATCTATTAAATAGACTTGGTATTGTGTGTAGTAAAAGAAAAACATAGTGTTGTGTGTACTTCAAGCTAATCTTAGTGTTGTGTGTTGTGAAAGATTAACTTATTTTGCATATATCAAAATCCAAACATAGTGATTTTTTATAAAAATATCTAATTCAGTGTTCTGTGAAATGAAACATATTTAAAAGATTAAATTAATTTGAAAAAAAATCCAAAAATCATAGGTTGTTACATTCTACCCCCTTTAAAATGAATTTTACCCTCAAAATTTATCTATGTTATTAATAGTTTAATGCTTGAATGTTCTTTTCATATAAACCCACATCATAAAAATGAATACTAAAACATTATTTTAAAAAAGGAAATATATAAACATAATTGTTACCCAAAGTAACTCATAACTAGATTTCTACATAGGAGAACATAGGTGGAAATTGAAAACAAGAACATGGAAGAAAAGCATAAATAATCATAGAGATTGATAAAAATCACTAATCATAAGAAATTGGGTGGTCTAGAGAAATTTAACAATCACAAAACCATAAATTAAAGAAGAATGAAAGAGTTCATTGATGTCATCAAAAATAAGGATAATATGAAAACATTTTATTTCAAGACCCTTTTTCCTAAAGGTGAAGAATTTTCATGAAAATATATACTTACATGACTTTAGGATAACCTCTCCCTTGGTAGTTACTTGATGAATTTCCACTTCATCTCTTATTCCAAGAAATGAAGGTGAATTTGTAATTCTTAAAGCATTATCAGATCATGAGATCAATAAGTAGAATGATAGGTGATTATATATGTCTTTCGTTATCACAACAAAAAGGTTAGAACATGTTATCCAATATATATAAATCCTCATATAGAGAGATAATAATTTAATATCTAAAACCTCATCCGAAGTTTAAGTTAAATGATTCCATAAATGGTCATCCTTTTAAACCTTCTAAGAGATGAAAATCCAAAACATTAGAAATAAGTTCACTAAATTTCCTAAAAATAGTTTAGCATTGATCCCCCATATATCATAAAGTAAATCTTATTTCTCATAAACCAAACATGTGAATACCTTCATCATGTATTCTCTTAAAATATGGTAATAACCTAAATTACCATAAATCCTTATTGAAATCATGCATGTTTCCTTATTCCAATGTTTTTTTGGATAAACTCCTTAAATCCAAAATTTTTTTAACTTCATCAATGATAGCCTAAATTGCTTTTTCAAAAAATCCTTAATTAGTTACAAGGTAATCAAAACCATCTAATTTACTTATTCATATACAACATATCTTTATCCAAAAATCATTATCTCAACATCAGGAATACAATAAGGGTTACCTTCCCTTAATCAAAATATCACATTTCCATTAAATCACTTTTATAATTCATTAGCACCATTCAAAATATCCTTTTAAATCCTTAATGAAAATACTTATATATTTCATGATTCTTATAACATAATCATTGAATTCCAAAACATATACACTTTAATCATACAACTTTATTCTTAAACCATTAATCATGCTTCATCATCCTATTCCCTAATACAACTTTCCTAGAATATGAAATATGAATCATGTATTACGGTTCCTCATACTTAATATACTCATGATTTTTATGTTTAATGTAAACAATGTTGTTAAAAAATCACATACCTTTAAAATTTAGTTTTTGGTCACTTTATCATTAGTAGTATAACCGATACTCATACCACCTTCCTAATTCTCTTTAGGGGATTTCCACATAGGAAATTGATTTACATAATGCCCATACTTTCCACATCTAAAACATTAAATGTTAACCCATTTCCTTCTAGTTAATTCTATTGACTAAGACCATAAATCATAGTGTGATAAACACTTTTATTTTCAAAAAACTATATAATCATGAAAAATTAATTATAGGATGATTAAATAATAACACCTTGTTTTAACTCTATGACACCTTAGGATTAAACTTAGACACATCCCTAGACATATCCTTAGAAATATCCCTATAGATATCACTAAAGTTTTCTAATACTAGTTTGAAAAGTTTTACTAAATATTTCCTTTAATACTAGCTATATAAACTGAGGCATAACATACATGGATATTTCATCATTTTAGATTAATATTCATCACATTTAGAAAAAATACATGCATGAGGACCATAATAGTTTAGTGTCTTTAGAAAAATAGAAACATAATATTATAATTTGGTGAAATATCTTCAACATCTCCCAAAAAGATCTTCCCCTTTAGTACTCCTACTAGAAACCTTTATTTATAACATGGGGAAAGGAAATATTAGAAATGGGTGAGTTTATATGCTTATTAAGGGTAAACTAGGGAGATATTTAATCATAACATGTGAATAAGGGTATTATAACATGATATTAACCTTAAAATATCATAACATGCATATCAAATATCATAATTAAGAGTCATGGAATAAATATTGATAGTTTATATGACATGAATCATAAGAAAATCCAGATAATAATCTATAAGAACATAACATAAGCATAAGAAATGTGATTGTGGAAGAAACATAAACATAATAAATTATTTACATAGTATACAAGGATTAATTATAAGGTTGTCTTAGTAGAATGTGTCCACTCCCCAAACCATATTAGAAGTCAAGTTTCACTCCTAAGACCATTATAGTGGATAATTTCCTTTCTTGAACCAGGTTAACTCCCCATTCCAAACCTATATTACTGAACGGGGTTCACCTCCCATTATATCCTTGTATTACTAAATCAGGTTTACTCCTTGTTTTATCCCTATTTTACTAAACTGGGTTCACCTCCCATTCTAGCCCTGTATTACTAAACTGTGTTCACTCTTTATTCCATCCATGTATTACTAAATTGGGTGCACCTCTCATTCCATCCATGTATTACTGAACCGATTTCACTCATCATTCCATCCATTTCTATCTCATGTGATATAAATCATTACGCAATGCATAAGAGGGAGATATAGGTCCCACCCATTACATAATGAAATCATACATATGTGTGCCACAAGATAATAAAACACTCATCTTATCATAACCCATAAAAAATATACGGTTTTCATAAACATCATATCATAACCCATGAAATGAAATTGGTATCATAAATATTTCATCATATAATAACCTATGGAAAACATATAGGTTTCATAATAATTAAACATTGAATAAAACATGAAATAAAATGGGTTTCATAAGCATTTTATCATGGTATAACTCACAGAATAGAAACAGGTTTCATAAAAAACATGTCATATTAAACATAAACCATTCAAATAAATAATAAAAAGGTTTCCTTGGATCATAACCCTAGTAAAGAATAATTTATATCAAAGTATATCATCTTATATGGAGCGGGTTTTTGGAAGATCACTTAGAACATGGCCTTTCTTTGAAAAATACTTTTCAAATATATAAATTTTCAAAATCATTTTCATTGAAACTTCTTAGAAAACATATCAAGGAATCATGAAAAATAACATAGAATTTTTCTTGAGGAAGATATCCTTTCCTCTTTGAAAAAATATTTTTAAATATTAAAACATTTTGAAAATATTTTCCTTTGAAAATAATCTTGAAACAATATAATGACAGCTTTGAAAACCATTTTTAACACTTTTTAAAAAATAAAACATTTTTTAAAACATTTTTCTTTGAAAAAAATTAAAATAATGAATTTCCAGAATATTAGGAAAAACGTTTTCTTTTAAAAATAACCTTGTAATATTTTAAAGGAATCTTCAAGGAAATGATGGTAGGTAAATCCAAACATGTTGAACATTTCTTTCACATCGTAAAAAGTTTAGAGAAGTGCCTTGATCAGAAAACAAGAAGGTGATTAACTTTACAACATTTTTTATTAAAAAGTTAAAAAATGGATAAAATTTTATTTTACACATCATAGTAAAACATTTTAAAAAACATTTTTAGAAAATATGGCTTTGTGAATAAAACAAATTTTTAACCAAAGTGAGAAATAAATTCATATTTTCTTAGAAACACTTTCTTAATTATATTAAGTACCAAAGAGTGTAAAATGGTACGAATACATAGAGATATCATGAATAACCAGAGGATAATAAAATTCATTATTTTTATTCATATATGGATCATATATTTCATCAATATAAGTATAATCATAAACAATCTTGATAAATGATGAGATTGTAGCAATAAACTGTTACCATTTTGGTTACTTTTAATCATTATTATAGAAAGAATAACATTAAATAAAGAATAAAATATAATGAAAATAATTATATTCGTGATATAACATGTAAAATAGAATTATATACACCTCATAAAAAAAATAGGTGCATAACATGGCATGTGTCTCAAAGAAGGAAAATTAAGACAAAATTACTTTACCGATTTGGTAACTTTTGAACCATAAATACCATGAAATAAATATCATAAAAAGGATATGTATATACCCAAAAATTTAATTATAAGAGTAATATAATAAATTCATGTGCATTATATACACCACACAAAATAAATGAGTGCTGAATAAGTCATAAGTCTCATGGAAATAAAAGTGAGATGAGAAAACCCTTACCTTAAGTCTTGACTTTCTTCATAGTCATTCCAAAATCCTGTATAATAAGTATAAGATTATTATAAATCTAATACATAACCATATTCTCATATTTAATACCATATAGTATTTTATTATGGGTTTATATTACCCTTTTATTAACAATTTCTTGTTAATGATACGTTTCAGGTAATATCTTCTTTGCTTTTCGAATATGCTTTGACTTGTTATTATTGATCCTCTTACTTAGATCATTATTTGCTTATTTAAGGAATTTAAAACATGATTTAAATATCATATATATTAATTATATAAATATTTATAATAATCTTTAAAATATAGAAATATGAAATGGAATACATTGTTCATGGAGATGGTAGGTCATACGTATGCATGAACGCAGTTTCTGTTTTATTACCATATTAAAAGAAATAAAATAAATAACATATATTTATATATATATATATATATATTATAATTATATTATAATTATTATTTCACATATATCATATAATTTTACTAAACCCATATTTAATACATTCCATGTAAAGTGTGAATGAATTATATAACTTTTAGGAGGTAGTAGTCCACACATCCACAAATGATGTTATCTTGTTCATACAAAATGGAAAGCATGAATGTATGTTTAATGTAATAATTAAATAAGAATAAATAAATCATATCTATCATATATTTAATATAAAAACAGTATTTAAATCATAATTCCCAACCATGATAGGTGGTTAAGGAAAAAACTAATGACAACATTTCGCGAGGTGGTAGTCTGCTGTACACATGAACGGTAAGTTCATTGCCCATTTGATGGAAGTATGTGTAGGTGTAGGTATAACCATTATAATAAAAACATATCATTATATTTAGTATATTCATGTTTCAATATAATCATGTAATAATAATAATTTAGTGGGTGTATGATGAAAATAAAATGAACGATCTTGTGGAAGGATGATACCTCTTTTTTGGGTAATTTCTTTTGGTTTGGACTAAAGGAATAACTTGGTTTAAATTATTCCAAAAGTAAATATTATAGTTTGAGATTAGGTAATTTGGGAGATTATTTTTTCAGGGTTTGGATTATATAAAGGTTATTTAGAGGTGCGAGGAAGTGATAGGGTGAGTGCTCTTTTAAACTGGAGGAGGAGTGGCATTCTAATAAATATAAAAAGATAAAAACTATTGAGAGGTATCCCTTACATAATGTGCCTTAAATAATTTTAAATTTTATCTAAAAGGTAGTATATGGTCTAAAAATTTCAAAAAAATTATTTTTGGACATGTTTTCAGGGTATTTTACCCCTTAAGTTAAAGTTTAAACACTAAGTAAACTCATTTTTACCTTAATCACTATATTTAATTTTAATTACTTTCACTAATATTTTTGGTAAATAAAATAAGTTTAGATTAATAGATATTATAAATTATTATTATTCCAAATATTGAATATATTTTTCAAAATTATAAATATATAAGCAGAAGAAATTATTTAAAATTAATCCCATAGACAAGTCGCAATAACGGGTTTTTAAAGCAAAAAGTCCAAATGTTGGAAATGTTTTTATATCCAATTTCAACGTGAAATTGGATCCAATAGCCCAAATTAGATTAATTTTTGTATAATTTATCTAATTATACTTTAAAACCAAATTAATATATAATATAAATATATAAATAAATTATATGAAAATCAGTTTTGAATTAATATTCAGTGTTTTTCACTATTCATCAAAAAATGAAACTTCTCAAAAAACAAAAAAAAAATTACCCAAAGTAAATTTTGATATTACTATTTAAATAATGAAGTTAAAATTTTCAAATAAAAATTATAATAGTGTCAAAAATTATATTTAAAATGGGTTCTTCATTTAAAGGTGATAAAATTACCTTTTAAAAAAATACATTTTTTATTTATAAAATTGTATTTATTCTTATCTTATACCTATAAAATATTTTGGATGAGTATAAAAAATATTTATTGAATATATAATATATTTTTTTTATTTAAAACATTAACCAAAAGTGGTTTTTTTAATTTATTTAGATAAAACTATGTTTGTACATAGAAAAATAGTTTTCTTAGAAAAGAAATTTCTTTATTTTTAAATAGTTATTACATTCACTTATACTAATTGATAACCAAAGGATTAATTTTATATACATGTGTAAATAATATTTTAATAATTTATTTAATATTATTTTCAACTTCCATTACAACATCTTGATTTTAGATATAATAATTTTTTAATAATGATATTGATTATATATTGTAGTTCATTAAAACTCGGCATTGACTATAAGGCATGCTATCGTAGGGACTCGATATTGCATGTAATACAAGACAAACAAAGTGTTGAGTGTATTTTAAGCTAATATGAGTGTTTTTTAGTGAAATATTAACTTTATGTTTTATATAATTTAACCCAAACTTAGTTATTTCATATTAAAAAATATATATTCAGTGTTGTGTGAAATGAAAAATATCAAAAAGATTAAAATAATTTAAAATATATATATGTAGTTCACAAAATCTTGGGGTGTTACATATACGGACCACAAGATCCTCACATATATCTTTACACAACATTACTTGAATCTCATATAGGGAATATGGGTCAAATATATCCATTCCTTTGACTTTGAGCTTGCATATAGGACTCAAAAGGGAAATGTGGTAAGAGATTGGTTAAGTCGAAAAACTCAGGCACAATCCATACAGGAGGCTAGTGATGAATGGAAATTTATGGAACTTATATTATATATATATAGTGTTTTTTGAGATTCTTGATTAGTTTTCTCTTATAGCCTTAGAATTTACCTCTTCCCTTTTGGATAGAGTAAATGCAAGAAGTTTTCAGATCCTGGAGGATTGGTTCTCCAAGAGAGTATTTCAGGAGACGACCCACCTCCATATTGTTCTATTGATAGAGAAGATATCCTATGTATATATTGGTGTATCTAGGTTCCTATAGATATGATAGAGGACCTAACATGAGTGTCCCACACTTCTCAGTTGGCAGTTTATCGAGGTATCTCCAAGATGTATTGAGATATATGATTCCAGTATATACCAGAATGGAAATGGGAGTGTGTTTCAATGGATTTTTTAGTCATCTTATCGAGGTTTCCTCAAGGTAGAGATGAGGTTTGGGTATTTATGGATCGACTGAAGAATGTTACCCACTTACTTCCTATTTGGGAGAATTTATCCATTGATGGGAAGGGAAGAATATATATGTGAGATCATAAGGCTAAATGGGGTCCATCTTACTATCATTTTATATAGGGATTCTCATTTCATGTTGTGGTTCTAGAAGGGGATATAGAAGGTTTTTGGTACATAGGTGATTCTAAGCACAACCTTTCAACCATAGACCGATGGCCAATCAGAATGGACAATACAGGTCTTAAAGTACATGAACTGACCATATTTCCATGATTTCATTAGTTCTTGGGAGAATTATATCCCTGTCATTTGGTTTTCCTATAATAATAGCTTTTATTCAAGAATTCAGATGGATCTATATAAGGCATTGTATGGTTGACAGAGTTTTTCACCCATGTGTTGGTTAGGGGTGGGAGAGTTAGTGCTACTAGGTCCTCATTTCATGAAGTAGTCTTCAAAGTAGGTACAATTGATCAAAAAGTATATTTATATTGTTCATCCTAGATAGAAATCATATGTCAATCGTCATTTATAACCTCTCGAGTTCGAGGACGGGGTAGTGTTTTCTTATAGGTATCACCTAGAATTGGGTATAGACGAATACAGAAGTAAGGGACGTTGTATCCTTATTATGTGAGAACATTTTAAATCTTGGATAAAGTCAATACAGCATCCTATCAATTTATATTAACTTATAGATACCATTCCATTCACAACTTCTTCCATGTTTCACAGCTTTACTAATATCATACTGACCCATATCACACTTTTGATCCTGAGGTGGTTGAGTTATATGTTTATTATTCGTTTGAGGAGTATCCCATACACATAATTTACCATATAACAAATGATCTCTAATGTTGGTGTGTCCCTTTAGTACAGGTTCTATGGCATCATAGCTATTTAAAAGATGAGACTTGGGAGTGGGAGGTCGATATACATGCTCAGTGGCCAGAGTAATTATCAAATAGTGTTTTCCTCCCATAGAAGAGAACTTGAGTATGGGTTCTTTTAAGGGAGGGAGAATTCAAGAACCCAGTTATTCTATGAGGTATGAATCATTTAAATTTCAACCTAATTTTCTATCATGCACCTATTGTGAATTCCTAATGAGTTCGTGAAAGTTTTGAGGGTGTTTGGGGATTGTTTAGAGCCTGAAGACTAACTTTTTTAGAAAAAATTATGGGCCACACATTTAGGAGAAACCATATGATCCAATCCACATGTTTAGGAGTAACCATGCGGGGCTAGACAGATGGATTAAAGATGTTGCACGGTTTTAAGAAACTGTTCCACCAGGGGAATATGCCCATGCGGGTGGTCTTTAACTTTTAGAATAGACATGTATCATGGATGGTGCATGGTTTCTCAAATAATGTAGCCTAAATGTGTGGGTCCCCTCTTAAGGTGGTGAGGTGTGCACAGTTTGGCCAACCATGCGTCCAAACCATGTGACCCCCTAGTTTTAGTGATTTTACCAAAATTCCCTAAGATTATTTTAAATGTAAACCACATATTTTATTCTTTATTCCAGTGGACATTGGCTCTCCCTTAACCTCTTTTTTATATCTTGAGAAACCTTTAATAGTTTTTGATACTAATTCACCATCCAAACACTGATTTAATCTATGTTTATCTTGTTGTATTCCTCTATGTAATATTTATAATCCTTAGGCTTAGTCTATCATTTGTCTTACCCTCGATACCACTATTTTGATGTAAGATCACATGACCTATTTTTAGGTAATTGGTTCATTATTCATTTTCCTTCTGATCCAGTCCAAAATAAGGGTCAATACGGTATTAAGAGAGTACTACATGACTAAGGTAGGTAGTTTATGATTTTTTCCTAAAAGTATAATCATTTATAAGTTTTCATCATTATACACATGCCAGTATCACTGATCATTTCCCTTTAAATCCATATTCCATGCATATAATAATTGCGCTCATATTCTATTTCCCTATTTATACATGGTCATCATGTCATTGGAGGTTAGAACCAAAACTTCCTTTTCCCCAAGTAGGGTGTGACCACTTCTATGCCTTTGCAACCCATAATGGGTTTACCTACACCACCATTCTAATGAGCTATAATTGGGCTTAATAAAGGTAAGTGTTTTAATCAAATAAATGAATTTTTAATGGTTAGAATAAGTATATTTATCACTTGAACCTTATAAGGTAAGTGTTCCAATTAATTAATGAACCTTTAAAATGTTAAATGGAAAGTATATTTATAGATTTAACTTGGATTAGTTAATTTTCATTGAATTTCATATGGTTTCATGTCCTTATCCCACATTTTCATTCTTATGAAAGGTAAATGAATGAACCTAATAATTGAATATGGAATCAAATTAATAAATAGTTTCATTTCCTTGTTATGCATTTTCACATTAATGAAAGGTAATTGAATTAACGAATTGAATAATTTAAAGTAATGAGTAATATATGGCCTTGAATTAATAATGAATTGTGTACAAGGTGCATATTTCATATGTAACATTTTATCTTCATAAGAGTGTTCATACTTGATTCAGCCATGGATTACTGAGGAAAAGCCTTGATCACTCAAATGATGCCATTCCAATTCAAGGAGATAATTTCCAAGGGGGATACCCACCTTGGAACATGGTCCTTGTATACTAATGGATGCTTGGTATGACATCATAGGATCCCTTCATTATCTTTTGAATATTAGGATGCCTTAGATACACTCTTTAGATCTATCTTGATGTATTTGGACACAAGGTGCCATGGATTCAACCCTTTGGGGTCCATAATACTTATCCCATACTTATATTGGAAAAGATCCTTGGACTCAATTAGAATATTTTACAGTAGAATGCCCTGGTTGATGCCCCTTAGAATACACTCAAACCCCATATTTCTAGACTATATGTTATTACTGAGCTGGCACAACCCCTAAGGTCAAATATTCATTGGTTTTACCATAGATCCTCATTCATTATAATCAATATTATGGGATGCCTTGGTGTTAGGTCCACTAGGTTAGACACCCTGAGAGGGGGGTTAATCAGGGTACGATAGATTAAAACAACTACCCCTACTGATCTTGTTTCATTGTTAGACAAAACACTCTTATATCTCCTTCCCATTGTAAGGTATGAACAAATATCAATGTAAGCACAGGACACATCAATTTTACTTGGTTCACCCTCATTGGGCTACGTCCAAGGATTATACACCAGCGATGTGTTGATGTACAAAATCCACTAAAAGTGCACTATTGTTTACAAATTTCAGAGCAGATTCACTATCCCACCTAGTTTACAACCAATCACAATTTGAAAGCTTTCTTATCTCTCAACTGAAGTGTTCTCACTACTTCTTCCGAAGATCCACTCACATTTTATAGACTAGTAGGTCCCTTCAATCTCACAAATTAATGCATCCTTCACTGTATGTAGATTCTATATTGATGTCCCATTTCCATCAACTAATGAATACCACTTTAGCACAGTATATCTGGGCAACAATAAATCTTTCGCACAACCCTTACTACGTCTTCAATGCAACTTTAATACCTCATGTGCAAGATTCCACTTTTTTCATGAAACACCCCTTTAATGTAACTTCAATATTACATGAAACTAAAATCTTATATGCAACTTTCTTAGCTTTTGTGTAACACAAAATCATTCTTGAAAATCCTTTTGCACAAAATTCTTATGCGATTCAGACTGTGGATTCTATCTAAGTGTTGAGATCTAATGAATGAGGGGTGGTCACTTTTTATTTATAGGTGTTACCAACCCCAACGTGGAATATTATCCATGTCATATAATATCCTTGTTGAGTGTGAAAACCCGCATTTTATGTCGTATTGGGCACGCAAGTTTCCTTTTCACAACCTCATCTTTCGCGTAACTCTGAATCTTTAGCACATTTCATGAATTTGGAGTTTTTTGACATTGTGATCTTGAAAAATGCCTTGCACACAAGTTTTATAACCACTTGAGATCTTGCATGAAACATCCTTTTCCAAAAACATGTTTCCCCATTTTCCGATTTTGAGGCCCAAAAACTTAGAAAACACTGGAAAATAGAACCACCTTAGATCTATTATTTGTGTACCTCCTCCAGATCGTACATTCCTTTTTCATCGTTCTTTTTCAACAAACAAACCACCCTTGTCAACAAACACAAACACCACAAAAATGGTTCAATGTTAACTTGAGGGATTTTTCCCAACAATATCCCCCTTTGGGTTTGTTGAGAACTCTTCTCATAAAAAACTTGTTTCCCTTTGATTCCTCACTGAAGCTCCTTCCATCATCTACCATAATTTACCTCTTGCGATTTAGATAGCGACCACAGATTCACTGACCATGTACTCTAAGCCCACATCAGTAATACTTAGCATAAGAAATGAGAGTAGTATGAAAATTTCATCAATGAATCACTTCATTTATGAACACATTTATTGATACCATACTAATACCAAAAAATTGATTTCATCACAAACCTTAGCTGCTGAGATATCTAATCTTTAATTGATCACTTCAAGAATTGCCATATTTTAAAACACATACTCCCTTTATCTTGTTTCTCTCCCCTATCTCATTGTTTCACCTATCAGCTTCTCCCCGTGTCTTGGACTAAGACATTTTCTCCCATATTTAGCAATGTTTTCTCCCCCTTAAGGAATTATTTCTCCCCCTTTGTCAATGAACCCAAAGGTCACTCATTTGCAGTCTGCAACATAGTAGAGAACACATATCAGCACATTAGGGAAAAACACATCATACCTCGGGAAGATGGGTGTCCCACATCCACACTTGTTCTAGTGCGGGGATTCAACTAAACTCCTAGAGCTAGTCGATGCCTCTAAAAAGATTCCTTGGGTAAGGCCTTTGTTAGAATGTATGCAACCAGTAGTTCTGTAGGCACATACTCCAAGTTCAAGATTATCTGTTCAACCTTTTCCTTGATAAAATGATACTTTATCTCAATGTGATTTGTCCTTGAATGATTGAAAAGATTTTTTTCTTGAGATTTATAGCAATTGAGTTATTGCACTATATTTTGACTAGATACTTCACTTAAACTCCCATATGATCAAGATGCTACTTCATCCCCAATAATTGTGCACATGTTTGAGTGGAAGAAATATACCCAGCTTCTATGGTGCTCAATGAAATGAAATATTTCTTCTTTCTTAGCCAATAAATACACAATCCACCAAGATAAAAAGCACATCCTAATGTTGATTTCATGTCATCCACTGAACCGAACCAATATACATCTGTATATCCCAAAATCTCCAGGTAAGATTTTTCATTATACATCAAACCAAAATCAATTATTCCTTTGATATACCAAAGTATCATTTTTACTACAATCATGTGTCTTTCCTTGGGATTGCTTTGATATCGCACTACTTGACATGAGGTGAAAACAATATCAGGTCTCATCATAGTTAAGTACAGTAAACTTCTAATAATCCACCTGTATTCTGTGATATTAACTTCCCTCCCATCATCGTCTTTCGATAACTTCATTCAAGTAGAAACCGAAGTCATCATATCCTTGAAATTTTCTATTATAAATCTTCTCATAACCTCCTTGGAATATTTGGATTAAGAAATGAAAGTTTCATTCCTTCCTTATGACACCAGTAAACCAAGTAAAAACTTCAGCTCTCCAATCACTAATATTTCAAACTCACTTTTCATGAATTCGAAAAACTATTTACACAGAGCTTCATATGATCCACCAAATATTATGTCGTCGACATAAAAAAGAACCATAATCCTTTGATTAATATTGTTTTTGAAATAGAGATTATAATCAACTCTACCACACTGAAATCCAAGCTTCTTCAAATACTGATCAAGCCTAGATACCATGCTCTTGCTGCTTGTTTCAGCCCATATAGTGCATTCTTCATCCGAAAAACTTTGTTCTCATCTTTATGAATAATAAAACCATCTGGCTACTCAATATAAACTTCTTCCTCCAGAAACCCATTTAAAAATGTATATTTGACATTTATATGGAACACTTTGAACTTCTTTTGCACTACAATGGCTAGGAATAATTTGATTGTCTCTAGACTTGCAACTGGTGCAAATGTCTCATCAACATCTATACCCTCTATTTGGGAGTATCATTTGCACACTATTTGTGCTTTGTTTTGAATCAGTGTGCCATATTAATTCATCTTGTTGCAAAATACCCATTTATTCTTGATGACATTCTTATCTATTGTCCTTGAAACAATCTATCACATATGATTCTTCTCAATATGATCTAGCTCTTCATTCATTATCTGGACCCAATTTTCATCTTCAACTGCATCAGTAAATCATTTAGGCTCTACCTTAGATAGAAAATATATATGCTACAGTGATTTCATTCTTCTTGTCTGAACTGGAGATGACTGATCACCAATGATATTTTGTCTGTCAATTTCAGCTCGACTCCTTGGATTCTGTGTAGACATGGATTTTACTTCCTCATGCTCATCATTAGTATCTTCTTCTGAATCAACATCGTCCAATTCTTCTCCTCCTATGTTACTTTCATCTTCATCACTTTCATCAAGAAACTTTTCACTGTGCTTTTGAGTATTCTCTTCATTTTCCACAATAGTGACATCATTTCTCTCAACTACTTTTCCTAGCCTCTTATTAAATCATTTGTATGCTTAGCTTTTTCCTGAGTATCCAAGGAATATCCCCTCATCTCCACATGACTCAAATTTCTTATATTTCTTCTTATTGAGGATAAAGCACTTACTTCCAAAGATTTTAAAGTATTTCACTATTGGATTATTTCCATACCACATCTCATATGGATTCTTTCCTTCTTTCTAGCACAATAGAGACCTGTTAGAAATGTAAACCGATGTCAACACTTCTTTCTTTAAGAACTTCTCTAGTAAGTATTTTTTTCGATAAACATTTTTCTAGCCATGTTGTTTATGATTAGATTTCTCCTTTCAACCACTCCATTCTTTGGGGGATTTCTCATTGAGGAAACTTGATGCCTTATCCCATGTTTCTGAATATAGTCTCCCACCTAATTGTTTGTGAATTCCATACCATTATCAGTATGAAACTTCAGAATTTTCTGTCCAAGCATCCTTCTGCACTCTATCTGGTACTGCTTTAAGAAGATAAACACATCGGGCTTATGGGAAATAACAGATACCCATTCCATTCTACTATATTCATCAATTAAAAGAATGTAGTACCTCTTTTCGTCAATTTTTCTGGGTGTAATAGGCCCATAAAAAACAGAATGAACCAATTAGCGCACTCTTGTTGACTTCTTTTCCTTTTCCTTATATGTCTTTCTAATGAGATACCATTGTAGGAATACATCTCACATATGAGTATGATCTCATGATAGCTAAGAGACATCTCTAACTGCATCACACTTTACCAAATCTTCTAGGGATGGCTGAAATATATGACCAATTCGTTTATACTCCAAATTTTTTTCTCTTTCTCTGGATAAAAACACATATCATCTTCTCCACTTACTATGTAGAGATTCCCCTTTGTTCTTTTTCCCTATATGATCATTGCACCATCTCTTCCCTTGATGACATGCGTCTTCTTGGAAAACCATATTGAATGCCCTGAGTCAAAAAATTGACTGACACTGAGAAAACTGTGACTGAGACCTTCTATAACCAAAACACCATCACGTATTATTTCATTGCCCCCAAACCTGGCCTTTCCTAATCCAATTTTCTTCAGGCCTTCATTGTTTCAAAAATTGGAAACCCTTTCTATGTCAATTTTTATTCCTATAACCAAATCTTTATTTCCTTTCATGTGAGATGTGCAACCACTATCAAGGATCCATACACCAGAACAATTTGATGCTTTAAGGGAAATTCCAGAAACCACTGCCTTCTCTACTCTCTTCTTCTTGGTCTATATTTTTGTCTTCACACTCATCATAGTTTTAGACTTCTGATATTTCTCAGAGTATGATGGATAGACTTCATCTTGAAAAGATGAAAATATATTTTTAAATTTCAACTCACATCTTGGTTCCTTGATTTGTTACTTGTGAACATTTTGATTATAATTTGGCACATTCCTCTATATGTTCGATGTGTTGTATCTAACCATGTATCTAAATCCTCCACACCAAAAGTAGTATACTTCAAAATATGTTCTAGAGAACAGTTCTATGTTTGGTTTCCACCTCTTTTCTTGTGCCCTTCGGTATCTCATGGATATAGAACACACATTCTCTGAGATTCCAATATTTCTATAGCAATAATACCTGATGAAAGGTACATTCTTGCATGTCACTTCTATAATGCCAGTTTTCCCTTGGGTTTTTTGAATTTCCTTATTCTTCTTTGTACCCATATCAATTTTCATACTTAGACTGGGCTCTTGCAGTATGACTTCAATATTGACTATTTTATATTTTTTATTGAGCCCCAAATCATCATTAATATATGAGCTCAATTATTGCTTATTTCTTGCTAAACTACTAGGATCCTCTTTTATCTTTTCAGTCTTCCGAATGATCTTCTTTCCCAATAATGTGATGGGAAACATAAGTTTTTCTTGGTCCTTAACTTTTTTTACAGACCAATAACTTCCTCTTCAAGCTCTTAGATATGCTTGATGTGAACTTTCACTACGTTATTCAAGCCATCAATCTCTCTCTTCTACTCTTCAACCTTGTTTTTATACTCACTTACTGATTTTGTGTTATTTTGTGCTGATGAATTGAGTTTATCAATTTCTTCCATTAGCTCAGACTTTTCTTATTCTTCCTACTGCATCTAGATTTTGGCGTCATAGACAACTTTATTGGCTTTCTTTGTTTTGTCCCTCCAAACATCTATCTCTTCAAGAGTGTCTTCTAACTCATCGTGCATATCAATTCTTCCTTCAACTTATTCTTCTTCATCAATGTCAACTTCTTCATTTTCTTGAGCACTACCGACAACAGCCACCATAGAATTTTCTCCAAAATATTTTTAGTTTTCAATATCCATAACCTCTTCAACCTCAAATTCATCTGAACTGTCAAATTATTTTGAAAGAAGATTCTTCTTCTTGAAAAAATTTCTCTTCAATTGTTTCTTCCATTTCACATAGGCTGAAGACTTATTTTTGGGAATTTCAACTTCATCATCATCATTATTATCATCTTGAAACTTTTTGGGGCACCTTTCCACAAGATTTCCAACCTTTCCATATCTAAAGCATACTAGTGGAAGTTACCCTTTAAACGTTCCCTCTCCTCTTTGCAGATTTGAAGAAAGGAATGACATACCCTCTTCTGTCTCTTCTTCTTCCTGAGTATCTTCAATGGTGAGCTTCTTCATGGCCTTGAATACAACCTCTTTGGATTTAACCTTTTCCAAAACTTTGTTATCATCATTCCTCATTTCATATCCAACCAAGGTACTATGAAAATTGTCCAATTTCAGCTATTTCCGATCTTTATCTTCTAGTGCTAAAACTTTCATATTGAACTGAGGTTGAAGTTTTCTCAAGATGCTCTTCACATTTTTTATGTCTTAAATGACTTCTCCAAGACCTCGCATATCTTCCAAAAAAATATTTACCTTGTCAAATAATTCATCAATAGACTCATTTGGGTTCATTTTCATATCTTCATACTTATTCCACAACACTTGCATCATTCCCTCTCTGACCTTTGTGTCTCCTTCATATATGTTCAATAGATTTTCCCACATAGCATGTGATGTTTTTCATGACATCACATTTGTATAAATATCATTGTATAGAGCTCCCCCAAAATCATTAATTCTCTTTTCATCAGCATCCAATTATCTTCTCTCAACCTCTGATAAAGCACCACTATTGATGTCAACTCAGATACCATGCATTGTTACTGTAAACACATCCATTCCCAATGATCGAAAGTAGTGTTGCATCCGATTATTCCATAACTAAAAATTATTTCTGTTGAAGATCGTAATTCCTTTTTGATTGGTGACCTCTATTGAGAGAGGAACACTGATATCAACCTTTCTCTTTGATACCAGTTGTTGGGCCCACTAGGTTAGATACCCTAAGAGAGGGTGAATCAGGGTATGATAGATTAAAACAACTGCCCCTACTGATCTTGTTTTGTTTTTAGACAAAACACTCTTCTCTCTCCTTCCCATTATAAAGTATGAACAAATATCAAAGAAAGAATAGGACAAATCAATTTTACTTGATTCACCCTCATTGGGATATGTCCAAGGAGAATACACTGGCAATATACCGATGTACCAAATCTACTAAAAGCACACTTATGTTTACAAAGTTCAGAGCGGACTCACTATCCCTCCTGGTTTACAACCAATCAAATTTTAAAGCTCACTACTCTATCAATAGAACTGTTCTCGCTACTTCATTAGAATATCCACTAACAATTTATAGACATGTAGGTCCCTTAAATCTCACAAATGAATGCATCCTTCACTATATATAGATTCTCTATTGATGTCATATTTTTAGCCACTAATTAATACCACATTACTACAGCATACCTAGGAAACTCCAAATCTTTTGTGCAACCCTTACTGTGTCTTGCGCGCAACTTCAATGCATTTCATACAAGATTCCACTTTTTTCGCAAAACACCCCTTGCCTGTAACTTCAATATTACGTGAAACTCAAATCTTACGTGAAACTTTATTATCTTGCATACAACACAAAGTCTTTGGCGTAACTCCCTTTGCACAAAATTCTTATGCAATTCAGAGCTTGGATTCTCTCTAAGTGTTGAGCTCTAATGAATGAGGGGGGTCAATGATTATTTATAGGTGTCACCGGCCCCTGCGTGGAAGATTCTCTGTGTCGCACAAGATTCTTATTGAGAATGTGAAACCCTGTTTGATGTCGCATTGGGTGCGCAATTTTCTTTCATGCAACCTCATCTCCCGTAGAACTCTGAATCTTTTACACACTTCATGACTTTTTCATTTTTTTACATTCTAATCCCCAAAACATGCATTGAACACAAGTTTCCAAACCACTTTAGATCTTGCACACAACTTCCTTTTCCAAAAACATGTTTCCCAATTTTCTGATTTTGAGCCCCAAAATTTTGGCAAGCACTGGAAAACAGGGCCACCTTAGATTTATTCTTTTTGTACAACCTCCAGATCACCCGTTCCTTTTTCATCGTTCTTTGTCAAGAAAAAAACAAACCTTTTCAACAAACACAAACACCACAAAAATGGTTTAATGTTACCTTGAGGTATTTTTTTTCCCAACACTTGGTTACACCTTGTATCCTCTTGAATTATCTATATTATAAATAGTACATTTGTCAGTTATTATAAACTAGAACATAAATAATTAAATAACACATGTTTAGACACCATATGAGGCTAAAGAATGTATGGTTTTTTTGCATTTTGAACTATATTTACCTATATATATACTCGTACATTGTCAGTTTATATTCATATACTAGATTGTATAAACACCATTGGTGGTGGCCTACCGAGATTTATCTCAAACCCTATCAAGGCGGTCGATGTTACCCAAGCATATTTTATTTATAAAAGTGTTGATAAGGTGAAGTGTCCCACTTTGAAACCCAAACTTGATTGCTTTCATAGGATGGATCTTGGTAACAAATGGCCATTATAGTGCTCAAGATACTTGGATAGTTATGGATTCCTTTGATTCTTTTATATAGCATGTATCACATGCTACCATGTATACCTATTTTCCAGTTTGGTAGAGACATGACATTACATAATCATCTTTTATATATTGTCCTATTTAGATTTTTAGTTGATTATCATTGATGGATGTTTATTATTATATTCCACTACCAGTAATGTTATAGATTATTATTCTTCCACTATTTTCTATCCATCTATTTATTATATCTACATCCATTATGATCCACTCTGGTGAGAGGGCATAGTCTCTCCATAGACACACCCTAGGACCTCATAGTTATTCAGAAACCTAGGGAATATAGGGATTTTTTTTTGAGGCCATGTGTCCCATCATATTAGTTCACCTTTTTGTGGCCCCTAGATCAGGACGTCACACCTTAAGAGGATATCTAAATGATTTTTTTCAAAGAAGAGGTAATCACCATAACTGGACACATTCTTTTTTACTTCTTATATACCTCCTCTAAATATATGATATTTATAATAAAACAATAAATTCAATATCCTAAATATAATAAAATTTAATTATTATTATCATGAAATCAATATTATCCACCCATTTCCCATCAAAATGTAAGTGAAAGTATCACTTGTGTGTACATATGGTTTATCATCTCCTGTAGAGATACAACTCATTTTCCACCACTATATATTAGGGATGAGCGTTATTATGGGTTTAATGTTAATATATTATACTTGTGACATAATTATACTTCTAGAATTATAATATCACATCTAAATTATTACCTTTCAATCTATTGTAAAACAATCACGTCGCTAGTGCGTATGTTTGGACTACCACCTCCACAAAGC
The DNA here is from genome assembly GCA_963277665.1 of Viscum album. Classification (NCBI taxonomy): domain Eukaryota; kingdom Viridiplantae; phylum Streptophyta; class Magnoliopsida; order Santalales; family Viscaceae; genus Viscum; species Viscum album. Next base: position 1,582,988,564 of record OY728164.1, read on the forward strand.
GATGTAATTTTTGTTCGTTTCTATTTTAATTGGATAGTAATAAGTATATATTTAATTAATATAAATTATGTATATGATATAATAATTATTATATAATTTTTAATTATTATTTACCTTTTTTCATCTGCTAAAAAAATGAAAACGATGTTCATGCATACGTATGACCTACCATCTCCATGAAGAGTGTCATTAAGTTTTTTATATTTAAATATTATGGATGAATATATATATATATGAATATATTGAATATATATTATATTTATATCATGATTATAATTCTGTATATTATGGAACTATGATCAAAGTAAAAGGATCAAAACTACCGAACCAAAACATACAAGAAAAACAAAGTAATTATTACCCAAGACATTATTTTTAATAAAGAATTGTTAATAAATGGGTGATATAAGATTATAAGTAAATAATATATTGTATGTTATATATGAGTATGATTCTATAATATATATATATATAATATATTATTATATAGGATTCCTAAATACATGTGAAAGAATTAAAACCTAGGGTAAGGGTTTATTTCATAATCTCGTCATTACTCAGGATTGTTTCTGTTTATGACTCCAATGGGGAAATTAATTTGTCATTATATCTTAAAAACAATGTATTTTATTATAATATAGTTATTTATGAAAATTATATTTTTTACCCATGTTTTATTTTCTAGTAAAAAGTTTCAAATAAATCTTTTTATCATTTTTTGAATGAGGTACTTTTTGAAATTTTACAGAAGTTTGAAAGGAATGTTTTCTTTTAACTTATATGGAATTCATGGAATTTACCTTCATCATGAACAATAAATGTTTTTAAAATTTAATGTAAATTTTTTAAAGGTTTCTTTCAAATAAAATTATTCCCTTTATAATTTGGAAATTTTTAGATTTTGAATATGTGGTTTTAAAATGAAAAGGGTGTTTTCCTCAAGAAATATTCTAGTTATCTTTTTAAATTATAATCATCTATATAAAAATTATTTGGTGAATTTTATAAGATAATGGGGACTAATTATTATGATACCATTATACATATTACTTTTTATGGTTTATTATTATGCCTTTTGATTTGATAAATTACTAACATTGCATATTCTAGTTTTCAATATGAAAGTTTATGTTGATTATGTTTCACCCCTTTCATATGATTAATTCATTGGACTTATTAAATGAAGGGAGATTCCCACTATATCCCCTCATTTCATCGATAACTCTCATGAGACAAACTAGTTTGGTTAATTGACCAAGGACTTGCCAATTTATGTATGATTTCTTGGCACGTGGCCTTAACTGTAAGTTTATAATGTCTGAAAATATGCATTCAATCATTATGAAACTAGTTATTATTATCCATTTGATTTATTTATGTTGTTACGTTATCCATGGATTTAGAACTCTATTTTATGTTATATTTTATAGGTAATTTTTAATTATTGTTTATCTTGGCCATATTATTCATGTTTTATTTACATTGAGTTAGCTTCTACTATACGCATACCCTCACTGAGCATTTGAGCTCACCCCTTTCTTATGTTTCCTTTCCACAAGATGACAGGAAGTTTATTATTATTGATATTCAGAGATATTATAAATCTAATAATGGTGTTATAAATGAAATTACAATGTTGTATTTTATTTTTTCAAATGTAATGTGAGATTCAAGTATGTATCTAGTTTTCCAAGACTTAAAATATTCAGTACTTTGGGATGTGATCACCTGTATCTAGTGATAATGTAATAAAGTAACCATCAACTCTGGGATACTAAGGTAGGGGTATCTATAGGTGGTATTAGATAAAGCTTAGTATAAACCTTAGGTACTAGATTTAGGAGAATATATATTATATAACGTAACTCCATAACAGAATTTGAGAATATTACCAAAGAAAACAAGATTATGATTTTGAGATTAGTTATACATAAATTTTCTATTTATGTTAATAATTTCAATTGTATTGAAATTATAAATTATGATTCATAATGTTATGATCTATTCTATTATATCCAATTTTTTAGAAATGGTGCCTAGTAGAAGAAATGGAAATAGTACCAATGCACATAATCCATGTAGAGATTTACCTTTTGGAAAAGATAATGGTTCTGAATCAACTATTTTAGGTGGGAATAAACAAATTATAACTATTTTGGAGCATATGAATCAAGTTATGACAAATAACCTTACTAATATGAAGCATCCTACTAATCCAAAATGGGGTGTAATAATGTTAGACAGCTTTATTTATCAGGAACCTCCCTCATTTAATAGGACTACAAATCCATTTTTAGCTAAGAAATGGATAGGTTCCTGAGAAAATGTATCTCTCACTCTATGAAATAATGAAAAATAGATGATTTTCATGTAATTTTATCATCTATCAAGGGATATAAAAATAATGGTCATTGATTTAAAACACTAAGGATGAAGAGGAAATATTAAGCATAGAAGGTGATAATTTTAAGGAACTTTTATCAGAAAAATATTTTCCTCGTGAATAAAAAGAGGATATAGAGAGATAATTATTGAGTTTGAGACAAAAAGAAGAGTAAAATATTGCTAAGTATAAAGACAAATCTATAAGGTTGTCAAGAAATATTGTAGACTATGTACTTAATTCAAAGAGTATGATTGAACATTTATTTGATGGGCTAAATCCAATCCTTTGAAGGTATATTATCTCTCAAACCTTCTCCTCATACAATGACATAATATCATGTACTATCAATACAGAGAAATAATTCTCCAACAATTATCAATTTTAAGGAAATAAATATAATAAAAGGGTGTGTGAGCACTCTAAAAAAGGAAATATGGAAAAAGGGAATTAGGGAAGGGTGTAATTTCTAAATTTTAATAAATTTGGGAAGAGACACCATGGAAAATACTTGCTGGGATTGAGATTTTTATTTAAATTTGGAGAGAAAGGCAACCAAGATCAATATTTTAATGGAAATGAATAATCTTCTAATGTTCAATTCTTAACCTGTAAGGAGATGGGGCACTATGAAAATGATTTTCTTAGGTATCAAGGGAATTTTCCCCAGAAAAATCCAAGGGAGAAATTCTAAGATTATACAATCACAAAAGTTGATGTGGTAGTTCCTAAATATGTGGTCGTAGGTACTTTACTCATATCCTAAAATTTAACCTATGATTTATTTGATTTTGGATCTTCACACTCTTTTATATATTCTATGTTTTAATAAAATAGATATTTTCCTATAACCATAAGAAGGGAGCTATCAGTCAAGACTCCTAGTGGAAGTCTCACCGCAATAAGGATTTGACAATCATTTCCCATTATTACATATAGATATACCCTATTTTCTGAATTTATTATTATAACTATATTGGATTTTGATATAATCCTCTTTATGGACTGGTTTTCAAAATATTATGCAAAAATTTATTACAAATATAAGGAAATTATGATTTATAATGAATATGTGGAATTCCTTATCTCTATAGTGGAGGCACCATTATCTAAGTTATGTCTAAATCTACGCCCAATAGCTCTTCTAGATGAGATCTTGGAGGAAAAAGAGCATAAAAATCTACAAATGTAAAATTTTATCTTTAAATTGAGGATGTGCCTATTATATAGGAATATATTGATGTATTTCCTAATGAATTACCTAGACATGCACTAGAACATGAAGTTGAGTTTTCTATTGATTTAATCCCTAATGAAAGACCTATATCAAAGAATCTCTATAGAATAGACATTATGGAATTATTGTAATTGAATAATCAACTAGATGAGTTGAGTGATAGGGGATTTATATGCCCCAGTGTTCCACCTTGGGGATCCCTTTTTCATTTTTTTAAGAAGAGATGTTTATCTTTGAGTTGAATCCTTGATTATAGGTAAAAAATGTTATTATAATAAAGAAAACGTATCCTCAACCTTGCATTGATGACTTATTTAATCAAATTCAGGGAGATCAATATTTTTTAAAGATTATCCTTCATTCTAGGTATCATCAATTGTGAATAAAGAAGGAATATATTCTAAAGGCAACATTTTGAATGAGGTATGAACATTATGATTTTATAGTAATTGGATTTGGATTAAATAATTCACCCTCCAATTTTATGTATCTAATGAATAGAGTATTCAATGAATATCTTGATGATTTTGTTTTGGTATTTATTTATGATATCTTGGTGTATTCTAAAATCTATTATAACCATGAGAATCACTTTTGAATTGTTCTTGAGACTCTTAGGATAAAATAGTTATATGGGAAAATTACCAAGTGTAAATTATTGCATCAAAAAGTTTCTTTTTGTAGCCATATTGTCTCTAAGGGTTGAATCTGATATGATCCCATAAAGATAAATACAATCTAATAATGGCTTACACCAATGAACATAACCAAGGTATGTAGTTTCATTGGTTTGGTAGGTCACTTTCTATGATTTTTCCAAAACAATCCTGATTAGATAACCTATCGACCAAGCTTAAATGCAAAGGGGTTAAGTTCATATAGATAAAGGGATGTGAAGAATGTTTTGAAGAATTAAAAAAGATATTGGTGAATTATCTGATTTTTACTCAAACATTAGAAAATGATGGGTTTTTTATATATATTGATGCATTGAGGAATGGACTTTTTTTGTCTTTATTAAAAATGTTAAAGTTATTTCCAATGCAACAAGGTAGTTAAATACTCATGAGAAAAAAAATATAACTCGTGATCTTGAGTTGGAATTCATAATATTTTATTTGTAGATATAGATACTTTATCTATATGGAAAAAGATGTGAAATATACATAAATCATAAGAGTCTAAAATACATATTTTCCCATAAAGATATCAATATGAATCAAAGACAATGGATTGGCTAGTTAAGGATTATTATTTCTCAATACACTACGATATAGTAAAATAGAATAATGTATCAGATGTATTAATCTAGAAATATTATGAAGCTCTAACGAAAATAAGGATTGATAGGAATCTTATGTTTGTGGATTTAGTAAAGATGGATTTGTGAATTATAAAGGATGGGGAAACATCAATCCTTTTTCAAATTATTTCCAAACCATATTTATTAGAAAAGATAAAATTTTCTTATCCTACTGATGAGAATTTTCAAAATAAAATTAAATTCATGAATGATGGTAAATTGGAATACTTTTTATATGAAGGTGGGATTCTAAAATTTGGAAAGAGGCTATGTGCTACATATATACCTAAGATGAAAATAGAATTTTCATATTATTATCATATATCAAATTTCTCTTGCACCCTAGTAACAAAAATATGTATAGATATTTGAAGGAAAATTTATGGTGGGATAGTATAGAGTTGTAAATTTCTGATTATGTGTTAATATATTTGTTTTTTTAATAGGTGAAGGATGAGAGACATCATCATATAGGATTCATGCAACCTATACCTATTCCTATATGAAAATGGGATGCCATTAATATGGACTTTATAACTAGAATACCAAATACTCATATAAATAATGATGCAATATGGGTTATTGTTGATCGCTTTAAAAAAATATACACATTTCCTTCCTTTAAGAAAATATTTTCCTCTGTAGATCCTTTAATGACTCTATATTAATGATTTTATAAGACTTCATGGTGCACCAATTTCAATTATGTCTAATTGTGTTCTATGATTTACATAAAAATTATGGAAATGTATTCAGAAGGCTCTTAATATCGAGATTTATTTGATAACCACTCATTATCCTCAAACTTATGGGAAGCCTTAAAGGACTATCCAAACATTATAAGATATGTTGAGTTCATTTTCACTTGACTTTCAAGGTATGTGGGATCAATATTAACCTTTGGAGGATTTCACCTATAACAATAGCTTCCATTTAAGTATTCAAATTGTGTTATATGGAAAGAGATATCGTATACCAACTTGTTTGGATGAAGTTCTTGAAAGAAATATTATAGACCCAAAACTTTTTGAGGATATAGTGAAAAAGTTAAAGGATATTTTAACTCATATCATTAAAATATTTATTCTGATAACTTGAAGAAATATCTTTTTTTCAAGTTGGAGTCCAAGTTTTCTTTGAAGTATATCCATAGAAGGGTACTCTATGATTTAGTAATATATGGAAGTTGAGTCTTAGGGATATATAACATTTTTATATCTTGGAAAAAAATTAGAGTTGTGACATCCCTTTTTTAAATTTCACCAAATCTCTATGAAGTACATGATGTGTTCCATATATCATTGTTAAGGAAGTACATGCTAGACCCAACGCATGTTTACCTATAAATAAATATAATTAGAATGTGATATATCATAATGTGAAGAGCCTATCCAAATTCTGGACACTAGGTAACAAGTGTTGAGGAATCGGATGACTCGTCTAGTAAAGGTACATTGGGGAAATCATAAGATAGAAGAGAAGATATGGGAACTTGAAGAAATTATCATGAATAAAAACCCAAACATATTCATGAGGTGAAATTATAAAAATATAGAGGATAATTTTTTTTGATTGAGGGAATAATTTAACACCTGAGATTTCATGGTATATTTATTTTTAAATAAGTTTAATCTTTCTAATAGCTTGTGATACACACAACCCCGAGTATAAATAAACCATTATATAGTATATCATTATAACCAAGCCATTAAATTGGAGGGTATGAATAGGATTAACTAAATTTTTAGAAATATATGTTTTACACAGGTATAAAATAAATTAATTTGTTATCAATTGATTGAAAATTAAAATTAAAATCATTTTAAAGTGAAAGAAGTGTTTTTTTTTACTTTTTGTGTTTACAATTTTATTTTATCCTAATAAATTAAATTAATTACTATCAGTTAATGGTTTAAAATAAATATATATTATATATTTAATATAGTGGTTTAACATTCATCTAATATTATTTCTAATCATGGGATAAGAATAAATCTAGTTTTATTCTTAAAATATATTTCTCTAATAAGTACTTTTTTCGTGCTTTACATGCTTATTTTAAAATTAATTTCACCCATTTATAAAAATTAAATTTTAAAAAATTAATCCCATATTTTGAATTATGAGGATCAAATTTTGTAAATAATTCCCTTTTATTTTTTTCAATATTAATAGTAACCCTAATTAAATTTATCACCTCGATAAAGGGTAAATCTGGTTAAACAAAGTTAAAACTAGATTTTAAGGTCATAATTTTTCATCTAAATAATTATTGTATGAATTTAATTAAATATTTATCACCATATGATCATAATTTTATTTTTTAAGATGCACCTTCCCATAAATATGACCTATATGACATTTAAAGAAAATAAATTTATTGGTTGATTAGATTACAAACCAATACTATCTTATCTTTGAATCCCTGTCATTTTGGAGGCATTTTTTATGAGGCCTCGGCCTTAAACATTACATAATCATGAATTAAGTTAATAATTCACATTGTGTATCTTTTCAAGTTTAGATATTTAGGGAATTAGGTAATAACTTATACAAAACAACTTGAATATTACATGTAGACACTTCTACTTAGTATCCATTTTTTCATAAAATAAAACCTCTCAAAAGAAAAGAAACATGTTTAGTTCCATGTTTTAAACCGCATGACTTTTCCTTGACCTCATACTTGACCCTATTCAACTTTAATTCTTCTTAAAAACATTTCAAAAACTTGGGATAAGAATAAAAATATCATTAAGAGATACACAATAGGAAAAACTATTAGTTTTTCAAAACAACATGTAAACCATGAATACTTTTATCATAAGTAATACTTTTCACCTTAATACTCTTCACTGAATAAATTATCATTGCTTTCCCATTTGTAACCAAACGATTACCATAAAAACCATAGAAAGCACACATAACATATAAAAGGTGAACTTGGGACATAATCATACTTAAATGTAATAACCATACGGTCGACTTCCAAAAATCATTATTACAAATGGAATAGTCATATGGTTGACTTCCATACCCGATGCATTGGAGGTTATAACCCAACCACCTATCCTTGGTTTATCAGGGAACCACCCATCATTTGGTTTATCACGTAACCACCCACAAAATTTCCAAGTACCATTATATAATCATAACACATAAAATATTGAAAATATAAACATTTCACTAATAACATTTCATTTTTAATCATAAGAAATCAATTAAAGAGATTGAAATACTCAATCCATTTCAAAAACTATTTTGAATACCGAAACACCCAAAAATAGAATAAGTGGTTTCTTTTTTCCATTTAAAAACATTAAGGATTATAGAGGAAAACAAATAATTATTATGGTGGTGGAAAGTTCATTATCACTGCATACGTTAAAAACATTCCTTTTTTCATTTTTTTAAACACTTCGTAGATAAAATATTCCCTTTGAATGAATTTAAAAATCAAAGTGGTTTATAATAATAACAAAAAAGTGATATATTTCAAATATCAGATGACTATGGGTCAAAATTTTCTCATCCAATGGATTTTAGACAAGTTTAGGACATAAAATTAACATTATATTTTAGCTTTAACCCTTAGTAAACTAATTTAGCTTTTACCACGTCTTCTTGTATATTCATAATATATGGTTACCATAGTTACTATAAAATGACAAGAAACCCAAAAATGGATCATTAATTACATTTGTAACATCATATATGTTAGTTGGTAGAATCTTAAATTTTTATGACTATTATATCATTTAATAAAATAGTATTTGTTTTAAAAACTCATTTAAGTCAATTTATATACTATTCATATAATGACTTAAAAAATCAATAATAACTTGATTATTTCTAAAACCATTCATTAATTAAAATATAACAAGTCATAATAATCCATAAAATTTTTGAATGGCATAAAATGTTTTAAAATAAATTTATTTTAATTTTTATAATCACATTTACTTAAAACATTCATTAATAAGGTAATCACTACATCATCATAGTGTCATAAATAAATTTATTTATTTGATGTATATAAATTATAAATTAAATACCATGATTTATTAAATAATTTTAGATTTATATTGAATATTTATAGTTTAATATATCACTTATAAAAAAATTTAGTAAAATATATATGTTTATTTTATATTTTCTATAACTTTAAATTAAAAGTAATTAAATGTCATTTTCACACAGAAGTGGCTCCATGGGGTCCTAAAATCAACCCAAGGGTGCCCATGGTCATAAATATCTCATCCAATAGGGTTATAACATGTGTTACGGTAATTTAATATTATTATATTATTTTTTACCCTTATTTACCAGATTTACCCTTTAACCATGGTAAATAAAATATTTACTGAAGTTTCTATTCATAATGTCTAAAAATAAAAGGTTCCTATTTAAAAGATTTGGACCTCCTAATTGAAAATATTGAATCCATTTTTCCAAATTCAAAACACATAAGTTTCAAAAATTAATTTAAAATTAATTCCCATTGTCAAAACCAGAAAGTGTGTTTTTAAGAAATAAAACTATTAAAAGATTGACATGCGTTTATGTCCAATTTCAAAGGGAAATTACTTACAATGACCAAAATTGGATTAAATGATAAAAATATAATCCAATTAAACTTTAAAACCAATTAAAAGTACAATCTCTCTTTATAAATAAATTAGATTAAAAGGCAGGTTTGAATTAAAATACAGTATTTTTCACTATTCATTAAAAATGAACATTAGCTGAAAAATACCAAAATTTACCCAAAGTAGATTTCTATGCCCCGCTTCTAAATAATAGGTTTATTTTTTCAACTTAAATATATAAAAGTGACCAAAACTATATTTAAAAAGGGTTCTCCATCAAAAAGAGGTAAATCAACCATTTAAAGAATATTAGAGTATTTCATGCTTAAAATCAGATTCATTCTTATTTTAAGCCTCTAGAATTTATTGGATAAATGTAAAGACTTTTAAAAAACATGTGTAATAATAATGTATTTAGTTATATTAATTCCCAATATTACAACGGCTACGTGTTAACTACCATTTAAAATAATATCATTATTATATTATTTTTCGGTATAACTCAAAGTTATGTACAACATAAGATTTCAAAGAAACTCTTTTTTTCATGTTGTGTATTCTATATAATAAAGTATCCTATTTAACATAAAATTAATATCTTATTCATAAATATTAATAGATATGAAAAGGTATTATTCTACAAATATTTGGGTCATTACATTTTTACTAGATAATTAATTTATTATATTTTAATCTTTTAAGAAATTTCAATTGTCTCCTCTCCCTCCCTTATAAAAGGACACCCATTCCTTACCTTCTTATAATGACCCAAACTTTTAAAAATAAAATTACCTTTTTTGAATAAATTTCTTATTAAGTAATGTATTTATAGAAAACACATTCACTATATTGGACTGTTATAACCTATCAGGTTTTGTAATACTCTTAAACATCAAAAATAGTTATCATATGACTAGTATATATAAAAGGGTTATAATAAAGTCCAATTTTAATAAAATTAAGAAGTGATGTCCTTGACTAGTATAGTTGTACCCTAGGAAGCCAATTTATCAAATATTTCAAGGGAGATAACATCAATAGTATTTTCCCTTGACCAACACCAAGATGAGATTCAATAACTAAAGACCAAATGAAACCATTTATAGGAGAAGTTCATACTCATTAAGATCATGGCCCAAACCATGTATATTGAACCAACCCAAGAAAATATCACTATTACACACCTTACACTTAGGGTGTTCAGTAGTTTAATAAAGGGTTATATATCTATACCCTAATATTATAAATTTGTAAATTTTCTTTTTATAAAAAAATTATTATATTTTTTCCATTTTTATATTCCTTTTTAAATAATTAAATAATGAGTTTGATAAAAAAATTTGATTTTGATACGATGAAACACAAATTTTATTTTTGAGAAATATATAGTTTTGATAAAGATACTCTTTTTATGAATTTATTAAATAATTTATATTTTAATAAAATATTACTATTAAATAATATTTATTAAAAATAAATGATAATTTAATTTTATGAAGTCAAATATAATTTTTATAAGGGTCAAAAACTTGTTATTGTCAAAAAGATCAGTATTTTTCATTAAATGGGGATTTTTTATTTAAAAGTTTTAAATATTATATATAAAGAATTATTTTGATAAAAAAATTATTATTTTTGAAATCATCATGTCAAAATTATCCAATGGTAAATTTTTCTTAATTTTCTAAGAGAGTCAAATTTTCTGGTAAAAATTAAATACGGTATAATTATACAAAATGTATTATGACATAATAAAATCCCTAAAGTTATATAATAAATACTATAAATGGTATATATTAGAAAAATTATGTTTCCCTATTAAAATAAATTGTTTAGGTTATGTAATTAATTTTATAAATCCTTAATGAATCCTCTAAAATCAATATTATATTTTAAGGTTTTAAAATCAATTCTTTATAAATATAACTCACTTCTACATCACCAAGGGTATTATTTTAATTATATAAGTTCTTAGACATTTAAAATAATTAAAACCACTTAAATATAGTAGATACCATGGGAAAACCCTTGGTTTGGTTTTTGGTTCTGATTACTTTATCATATATAATTCAAAACCTAAGTTTGGAAATCAATAAAGAACTCTCCTCTATTTTTCTATATAAACCCACTCAACCTCTCATTTCTCTTCACTCAAAAATCTTTGAGCATGACATTACTCTTTTATTAACTTTATATATCCCTCCTAAGGTTCCCCAAGGTCTTAATAATTCCCTCTAAAACTTTTAGAAGCACCCTCTCAAGGTAGTGGGTCCTCTCCTTATCCTCTTTTTTCAAGGATATCCTTTATGTTATGCATTTTTGTTTTTATTTCTTCATGTTGGGATATATTATCACACATACCTCTTTATTTCCTTATGATTTTAAATTTATGATATACACCTTTCTCTCTCATTAATCCCTACCATGAACTATTATTTACCCCTTTTATGCTGCCAAATTTATCCTATGAATTTTTCATGCCAAACTTTTGTATTGTGAATACCTATAACTATTTCCACTCAAGGGTATTTTCTTAGATGTACATACCATTCATTGACTAGGAAATTATATTTATGTGACCCATACTACTTTATTGTGTGATTAAATTTGATCAAATATGTCCTTATGTTGAATGATCTATGTGGCACACATGAGCATGTACATATTATGATGGGAGCACCCAGATCATGATCCAATGCATTGGGTAATATTTTAGTCTCATGAGACATCATGTTTGGGATTATAGATTAAACCTAATCCATTATGATATTTTTCCACCATGTTATATTGTCTTGTAGGTAAGCCTTAACTTATGTTTATGATATAATGTTTAATGTTGTTGTTGCATTCATATGATACCTTTATTTTATCATGTTATATCATGCGTAATTGTTCAATATTATGATTATCACCACTCTTATGTTACCTTGATATACCTCTTGGATCACATTTACTAATTTTCCTTATTCTATGATTTTTTTATCCCCTTAATAGGTTTTATATCTCACCCCTTTCTTATGTACATCCCCAAGTTATCCCATATAGTTTTAGGATATCCATGGAATATAAGTGAATTTTTTGGATTTTTTCTAATAATGTTATTTCATACCAAGTTCATATTGTTGTGTTATGTGCCAATTACCCCAAATACACATGTATTAATAGTATTTTGGGTTTTATTAAGTGTTATTTTACATAATAAATCATGAATTAAAGTGTTTAAAAGACAAGGGTTTTCATAATCAGTATCAAAGGTAGGTTTAGTTATTTTTTGTATTAGGATTAGAAAAATATAGTAAAATTATTAGGGGTAAGACTAAACATAGGGAAACATAACTAAATTTGGTAAAGTATATATTAAGTGGTTTCTAAAAAAATAAATCTTTTTCTAGATAATAAAAGTGTATATAGATATGGCATAGAGATACCTAGGGGTAATAAGCCCAAAAAAGTCACATTCAGCTAGACTCGATCATCACCCGATGCATGAAAACAAGACTTATAGCACACTTGGATTGACACTCCCAAATTATTAGATTTGTTAAAATCACAAGATCCTTATGAACCATTATTAAGGTAAAAAAGTTCCCATAAGATTTTATGTTATGAAATAGATCGTGGATAATTTAGATTGAAACCTATAAATTCATAGGTTAATAAATATATTTCAATTATGAGTTATACCATCAATGTTCGTGTTTTCCCTTTTATATGGTTAATATTTTTAAAATTATTATCCCTGAGTCTAGTTTGGATGAATTAAATGATTAGAACCATAAAGAATAATGAAAGTGAATCTTATCATCCATGGTTTTATGCATTATTTCATATCATGCAGGTTTAGTATAACTATTCAAACACCACCTCAAAACATAGAGGTTAATTTATCATTGAATACATTTAATGGTTAAATTTTTTTATCCCAAGCATATATATCATAACCAGTTCTAATTTTTGGGATGATTTTCCAAGTAAACCTTGTGATACTCCCCATACTATAATTCTATGTTATTTTGGGCATGTATTGTATTTACTTATATAGAGCCAACATAAATTTTTGAGAGAATTAAATCACCCTACATATCACAAATCACATTTTGATTCTATAAAAGTTAATGGAGGAGGATGAATCTTATTTGGTACCAACATCTCAATCATTTATATTATTGCCTTGTGAGCAAGTATATCTAGAACAAATTATTAATACTAAAGAAAATATCAACCCTAATGAAATTCCCATTATAAGAAAATTTTCTTATGTATTTCCTGGAGGATTTTCAAGTATTACTCCTATCCATGAGGTTGTGTTCTCAATTGGTCTCATACTCATAGATTTTCCCATATCCAAGACTCTATATAGAATAGCTATTATGGAACTTACAAATATAAAGAAACAATTACAAGACAATATTTATAAAGGGTTTATATTCCCAAGTGCTTCTTTAGGGGGTGAAGATGTCCTCTTCTTCAAGAAGAAGGATGGGTTAATGTGCCTCTTCATTGATTATCATGATACTAATTAGATTAAAATAAAGAAAAATTATCTTATATCATAGATTGCTGAATTTTTCAATTAGATACATGTAGAATAATACTTCTCTAAGGTGGATTTTCAGTTAGTATTTTATCAAGTAAAGGTGAAGAGGAAGGATATCCCCAAGACTACTTTTCATACATGGTACGAGAACTATGAGTACATAGGGATTCCATTTGGGATCTCTATTTCTCTAGAAATATTAATATACTTAATTAATAGAGTTTTTAGTAGTTACTTTAAAAAATTTGAGGTATTCTTTATAGATAATATTATTATCTACTCCAAAAGAAAGGAGTAACATGAGGATAATTTAAATTTTATACTGAAGGCATTGAGAAAAGTAACATTTACATGAAAAGTATAGTAAATTTTTGTTTTGGTTATATTAAGTAACTTTATTGGGGAATGTTATCACCAAAAAAGAGACATCTATAAACCCTTAAAAATAGAGAAAATTGAATGTTGGTCTAGACCAGTATCTATGATGAAAATTCATAGATTCCTTAGATTATATGGGTAATATTATCGATTTGTGAGAAACTTCTCATGATTTTGAATCCCCCTAACCAAGATTTCTCAGAATTAAGTCATGTTTTTTGGGACTAATGAATGTGATGAAAGTTTTAAATATCTTAAGAATAGTATTATCACAACTCTTGATCTCACATTACCCACCAGTGGGGAAGGATTTATGATCTGTAGTGATGCATCCAAAAAGTACTTGAGTTGTGTACTCATGAAAGATGAAAAAGTGATGGCATATTCCTCCAAAAAACTAAATATCCATGAGAAAAACTACCCAAATCATAATCTATAGTTGACAGTAGTGATATTTTTGTTGAATATTTTTTGACATTATATCTATGGGGATAAGTGTGACATATATACAAATCACAAAATAATCAAGTATATATTCACACAAAAGAAGTTTAATATGAAAAAATGAAGATGGTTTGATCTAATTAAGGATTATGATTTTCTAATATACTACCATACTGGGATGGAAAACACAGTGGAAGTTTCTCTAAGTAGAAAGGATCCCTCAACCCTATCCATGATGAGGAATGAAATGGATCTAATCTTATTATATATGAAAAGGATGGAAATAGGAATAATAAAAGGATATTTATACTACCTTGATTAAATAATTGTTCAACCATCAATATTTTTAAAGAAACAAGGAATCCCAAAAATATGATGAGGTTCTATAAAATAAGTAGTGAATATTTCAAAGCTTACCTTTACTGAATGTGGATTTATAAGGTTTGGAACCTAGATATGTCTCCCATTAAAACCAATACTGAAAGATGGAAATTCTAGATGATGTGCATAAATTATCCTTATATATTCATCCAGGAATCAGTAAGATATAGATATATTTGAAGAAAAACTTATGGTGGGATAACATGAAGATGGATATTACAGATTTGGTTTCTTAATGCTTGGTATGCTAGAAATTAAAGGATAAATAATATAAGTTTAAGGGTATGATAAAACCATTTCCCATGCCAATATAGAAATTGGGAAACATAACCATGGATTTCATCATAGGATCCCTAGGATACCTAAAATAAATAATGTCATCTGGGTAGTAGTAAATCACCTTATAAAGTTAGTGCATTTCATTTCAATTAAGGAATATTTATCTCTTGAAAAAAAATGAAGTTATATATAAGGTAAGTGTAAATACTTCATGGAGTTCCACTTTCTATTGTATCTTATTAAGATCCTAGTTTTACCTAGAGGTTATAGAGAATCTGTAATCAAGTGTTAAGTATAGTATTGAGTTTTAGTACTACTTATCACCCTCACATGGATGGATAGTCTAAAAGGACTATTAAAATTCTATAGGATATAGTGAGACCATGTTTAATGGATTTCAAAATATGTTGGGACTAAAATCTTCCCCTAGTAGAGTTCTCATATAACAATAGTTCTCATTCTAGCATTAAAATGGATCCTTATAAGTCTTTGTATGGGAAGATGTGTTGGGATCCATAATTTTGGGATGAAGTTGGAGGTAAGAAGCTTATGGGACATGATATTGTCCAAGTGATTATAGAAAAGGGTCAAACCATTCAATGTCATATGAAATATGCAAAAAGTAGGTAGAAACTCTATGCCAACAATCACCGATGAGATCTAGAGTTTGAGGTTGAAGAAAAAGTGTTCCTTAGTATATCTCCAAGAAATAAATTCATGAGGTTTGGGAAGAAGTTAAAGCTTATTCCAAGATACATCGAAACCTTTGAGATCCTTGATCACACCAGAGCTATGGAATATCAATTAGATCTTCCACCTAACCCATATCAAGTACATGATGTGTTCCATGTATCCCTCTTGAGTGATTACATACCAAACCTCTCACATATACTAAATCTTGAGGTGTTTTCTTTTGAGAATGATCTTTTATATGGGGCGAAAAAAGTGAAAATCTTATATCATAGAGACAAAATTATTTAAAACAAGATAAGTCACCTAGTCAATTTGTTTTGGAAAAACCAAAAATTTGGGCAAGAAATGTGGGAACCAGAAGTGGTGATGAAATATAAGTACCCTCATCTATTTTAGTATGTGAAATGAAGATTTTGAGGGTGAAGATTCTTAATAGGGGAATGATGTAATGAAAAAACTTTTATAAATACAATTCCATTTGAATAAATATATTATCAAGTAATGTAGTTATATAAAATGCATTAACTACACTGTATTTTTATAACCTATCATGTTTTAAATGAAAGATAAACATTTTAACCTTTTAAAATATAGTTTTTGAATAATGATCATATGAATAGTTTATATAAAGGGTTTTGATATAGATTAATTTGCACAAATGGAAGAATTGATGCCCTCAACCAGTAGGTTTGTACCCTATGAGTCCCATTTATTAGAGATTTAAAGGGAGAAAACATCACTAGGATTTGACCTTCACCAATCCTAAGCTGTGATTAAACAACTAAATCACAAATGAAACTATTTATGAGATAAGTTCAATCTCATAGAGATCATGGCCCAAACCATGTACGTCGAACCACCCCAAGAAAATATCACCATCAAACACCTTACCTTTCAAGAGTTCTCTAGTTTAATAATGGTTTACGTATCTATACACTAAAAATTTGAATTTTTATATTTTATTTTTATAAAACAATGATTATATTTTTTCCTTTTTAATATTACTTGTTAAATGATTAAATAATGAGTTTGATAAAAATGTAGAATATGATATGATGAAACAAAGATTTTATTATCTAGAGATAAATAGTTTCAATCAAGAGACTCTTTTATGAATTTAATAAATAAATTTTATTTTAATAAAATATTATTATTAAATTATATTTATTAAATATAAATTATAATATAATTTTATAAATTCAAATATAATTTTTATAAGGGTCTGAAAACTGATATTGTAAAAAAGACCAATATTTTTCATTAAATGAAGATTTTTTATTTAAAAGTGAAATTTTTCTTATTTAGATAATTATTTTGGTAAAAAATATTATTTTATAAATCCAGGAATCAAAATATTCCAATGGTGAATTTTTTATTTTATGAGATAGTCAAATTTTCAGGTAAAACATAAATATGGTATAATTATACAATATGTATTATGACATAATAAAAGATAAAAAGTGATGTAATAAATACAATAAAGGGTATCCAAGACCAAAATTATTTTTCCCTATAAAATAATTTGTTTTTAGGTCATTTGATTGATTTTATAAAGCCTTCATGAATCTTCCAAAATATATATTATATTTTAAGGTATTAAAATCAATTATTTATGAACACAAATCACTTCCATGTCACTAAGGGTATTATTTTAGTGATATTGGTTCTTAAATGTTTATAATAATGAAAAAAATACACTTTGGAATAAACCATGGGAAAAAACTGTGGGATGGTTTTTGTTTTTGATTGATTTATCATATTTAGTCAAAAATCTAAGTTTGGAAATTAATAAAGAACTCTCCTCTCATTTTCTATATAAAATCACTCAACCTATCATCTTTCTTTACTAAAAACTCTTATATAGTGAAATTACTCTACCCTTACCTCTTTAGAGCCCTCCCAAGGTGCCCTCGGTCTCTCAATAATCCCCTTTCAATCTTTTAGAATCACCCTCTCAAATTAAGGGATATTATACTTCTTCTCTTTATTCAAGAACCATTTTTATTTTATGCCTTTTTTTCATTTTTTCTTGTCGGTATATGTTTTCACACGTCCCTATTACTTTCATTATGACTTCCAAGTGATTAGAGACCCCTTTCTCACACATTAATCTCTGTCATGAATCATTATGTAGCTTCATTATGATGCTGAATTTATCTTACGATTTTTCAATACTAAATGTTTGTATTGTGATTACCCATAACCTTTATACTCAAGGGTATTCACATATATGATCATATCCTTAATTTATTTTTTACTTACATTTTTTAACCCAAAATCCTTTATCGTGGGATTACATTTCATGAAATATGTCTATATATTGAATGATCTATGTGACACACACAAGCATGTGCATATTATGATGGGTGTTCCCAGATAGTGATCCAATAAATTGGGTAATGTTTTAGTCTCATGAGATTTAATGTATGTTATTATGGATTAAAAATAATCTATTATGTCATTTTCTCACCATGTCATGTTGTCTTGGTAGTTATCCTTGACTTATATTTATAATGTCATGTTTAATGTCGTCACCACATTCCTATGTTGCCTTTATGCTATCATATTATATTATGATTAATTGTTAAATATTATGATTCTCCAGAAATCATTTTTTTTCATTTTCTGAATCCGGTTTAAGGGGTTGTCGGTACCCATACAGTCTTTCAACTACATCATCACATACGAATAACAAACCACAATTCAAATTTCAAAACAGGTCACCACCAGCCTCCTCGAACACCGAACCCAAATCAACACGCGCCCACGGTCTTAACACGCCTATCAACCACTCCCGCGTCAGCACTGACACCTCGCGCCGTGCACCGTACGTCAATCCATCAGTCTGCATGCAAATTGAGCCACCATTCACTGGAACGCTGGCAATATGCACAGTCTCCCGTCGATGTCGTCACTGGTGACCTCGAAGTCGCCCCTGGTAAATCACCAAACAAACCTTCCTCAATGTCGCCAGCGAACCAACTTCCTCCATCGACGCTGTCGAAAAAGACGGATCAGCACCATTCAGGAAGAAAAATCATCATCGGCGACCGTCAACAGACCAACACCATTCAAAAGTCGTTCCAAAACCAGAACGATGGTGAGCTTCACCAACGCCCAACCTCACGCACTCACCTGTGCCGGCGACGAGAAACAACCCATCCCCGCCGGTGGATCCCTTCACTGATTTCCACGAGGCAGAAACTCTCGTCACTGTTATCAACGAAGAAACCCTCGACACAGAACAGCAGACCCAACCACAAAACGCAAAACAGAAAACTTAAAAAGAAACAACATCAGAACCCATCGCCACCTTTAGCCCTGATGGAGAAGACCTTGAAAACCCCCAAATCACACGCATCCACCCCAGATCTAAGCTACAACCCCAAAACTAGGGCCGGCTCTGCAGCACGAGGACCACGAACCCACAAACCCGCTCATGGCGTATGTCGAAACTTCTAGCAACCTCGTCACAACCCGGTCTTAGGTTCATGGGTCCAGATCCGAACGCGTCGTGAAAACACGGGGCCTAGAGGAGGAGCGAGCCTGACCTAGATGCAGAGGAGCGAAACAAGGGGCTTTATAGCTCACCCATTTCTTATATACATCCCTAGGTTATCCCACGTAGTTTTAGAAGATCCATTGAATATAAGTTCATGTTGTGGATTTTTTATTATAATGTTTTTGAATACCAGGTTAATTTTGTTTTTATATTAACCTAATCACCCAAATTCACTATTCCTCATGATATTATGGGTTGTATTGAGTATTCTTTATGTAATAAACCATGAATTGAAGTGTTTTAAAGACAAATGTTTTCATAATTCCTTACACCACATTGAGAAACATTTATCGACCAATCACTACCCTTTACTCTTATAAAATTTCTTAGAAATATTCTATAGGTTCTATCATTCCCAAAATTCCAACCCTAGGATCCATAAGAGGATATCTAAAGGATTTTTTTCTAAGAATAGGTAATCACCTTAATCGATCACTTTATTTTTACTTATTCTATACCTCCACTAAATATATAATATTTATCAAAAAAATAACTTAAGTATCCCAAATATACTTAAATGTAATTATTATTATTAAATCACCATTATCCACCCTTTTTCTATCAAATGGGAAGTGAAAGTATCACTCATTCGTATATACAGTTTACCATCTCCACTTAGTGATACAATTCATTTTACACCACCATATTTCATTGATAATTATTATGATGGGATTAATTTTTATATATGATACTTATGAAATAATTATAACTCTGAATTTATAATATCATATCTTACTTTTTACCTTATAATCTTTTGAAAAATAATAACATCACTTGTGCTTATGTGTGGACTACCCCCTCTATAAAGTGTTGTGATTTTTTTTCATTTCCATTTTAAATGAATGGTAATAGGGATAGATTAAATGAATATAAATGATGTATATAACATAATAAGGATTATGAAAATTTTAGTTATTATATATTTTTATTTTTTTCTATCAGTCAAAAAAAAGAAAACAACGTTTCTTGTGTATGTACATCCTTTCATCACCATAAATGGTGTAATTCATTTTTTCTATCTATAACTATTATGGATCACTATAAATTTGTATATAATGAATATATATCATATTTATATCATGACTAGAATTATAGATATAATGGAACTATTGTTAAAGTACAAGGAATAAAATGACTAAACAAAAACATACATGAAAAACTAAGCAGTCATTACCTAGAAAAATGTTTGTACCGTTTTTATTTTCTATAAAAATGTTTCAATGGAATCGTCTTATCATTTTCTAAATGATGTGATTTTTAAAATTTTATAAAAGTGTGAAAGGAATATTTTATTTTAACTTGTACTAAATGAATATAATTTCCTACTATCATGACTGATCAATGTTTTGATAAATAATTTTCAATTTTTCATAGTTTCTTTCAAATAAAATTTATTCCTTTACATTTTGGAAAAAAATTGATTTTGAATAACTGATTTCAAAATTAAAAGGGTATTCTCCTCAAGAAATATTCCAGTAAACTTTTTAAATTATATTCATATATTTCAAATTTATTTGGTAAATATTATAATTTATTGTAGATGTATTATTATGATACCATTTTTCATATTACTCTGGATGGTTTATGATTACATATATTAATTGTAGAAATTATTAACATTTTGTATACTAGTTTTAGTATGGATTTTTATGTTGATTATGTTTCACCCCTTTCATATAATGAATGCATTATAATTATTAAGTGATTAATGGGGGTATCTATAGCTCTTAAATGTATCGATAAGTCTCATGTGACAAACTAGTATGGTTCTTTGTCTTAGGCCTTACCGATTTAAGTATGATGTCTTAGCATGGGTCCTTTGTAGTAATTTTATGATTCCCATCATTATGCATTCATTCATTATGAAACTATTTATTATTATTGATGTGATTTTTTCATATTGTTATATTATCCATGGATTTAGTCTACTCTTTTATATTATTATTTATATGGATTTTATTATTATTATTTATCTTAGCTATATTATTCATATTTAATTTACTTTGAGTTAGATTTTATTATATGTATAACCTTACTGAGAATCTAGGATCACCCCTTTCTTATGTTTCCCTTCCCTAAGATTATAGTAGGTGTATTATGATTAATATGTATGGATGTGATAAAAGGAATAATTATGTTCTCAAATAAAATACTATGTTTTATTTTATGTTTTCAAATTTAATGTGAGATTCAAGTATGTATCTAGTTTTCCAAGACTAATAAACTATTTGGTCCTTTGGTATGTGATCAATTGTATCTAGAGAAAATGTAATAAATTAACCACTAGATTTGGGCTACTTGGGTCAGGTTCTTTACACTTTATGGGATGAAGCAATCAGTAAGTGCATGGTATTCTAAACTAGATCTGTACTTGAAGAAACTTAGTTTTCAATGTGGTATAGTTGATCATAAACTCTATATCAAAAAGAAGAGTGATAAAAAAATGATTGTGCTCATATATGATGATGAAATAATCATTAGTGGATTGATCATAGAATAATGTAAGAAATTTAGAAAATTTATGAAATATGAGTTCCAAATATCAATGATTGGAGAGTTAACATTTTTCCTTGGCTTATGGGTAATACAAGGAAGGAATGGAAAATTCATCTCTCAATTAAAATGTGGTAGAGTTGTTTTAAAAAAATTTGTAATAGAGTATTCCAAGGAAATTTAAATACTGATTTTTACCTGATTAATTTTTTCAAGGAATTATGATGGAAAATATGTCAATACTAAAGAGTGGAGATAAATCATTGGGGGATATTGTACTTAAAATTGACAATACAAAATATTTTTTACCGCATTTTAAGATGTAAGTTAACATATTAATCCTGGGGAAGTCTAATTGAAATTAGTAAATAGAATACTATAGGGTATTAAAGGAATGATATAGTTGTTATTTCTTTATAGTGAAATATCTCATAGGATTCATTTAATTTACTGATGTATATTAGGCCAGTTCAGTAGAAAATATAAATTCAACATCAAGTGGTGCTTTATATTCCAAACAATTGTGTATTTATTAGCCTTGAAATAAACAAGATTTCATTTCACTAATCACTATATAATAATAATATATTTTATCCACACAATCCTGCACATAACTATTATGGATGAATCAATATCTTAATAATATGATAGTTTAAGTGAAGTATCCTATCCAAATCAAATATAAAAATTCAAGTGCTATCAACCTTAGTAAAAATCCAATTTAAATCCAGTATCTCTCAAGTATGAATCACATTAAAATCAAGTAACAATTCATAAAGGATAAATTTGAGCATAATTTAGTGAAATTAGAGTATGTCAATACCCAACATTAGGTGAAAGATATGATGATAAAGGCCTAACCTAATGATATGTTTGAGAAGAATTTATTTGATATTAGAGTCCAATAAAACACCTATGCTTAAATAGTTTATATGTGGAACCCATGCTTCATGAGAAATCTTTTATATTACCTCATGTACTTTATCCCAAAAAGAAGTGACTTTTGGGTTTGTTAACAATGGTGGAGATAAAATTAAAACCTTATGATCAAAGGGGGGTTATATTTATAAAAAAATAAGGGGGGAATACCTCCGTGTTTAATTAAGGGGGAGTATATTTATTATTTTGGATATATTTTATTTCAATCAATAAGTATTAATCAAGTATAATAAAGTGATTCATTGATGAAATTTTCATATTACTCTATTTTATCATGATGAGAATTACTCATGTGGTATTAGGGTATATGTTAAGAGAATATTTAATTACAATATAGAGTTTTAAAGGGTGTTTGAAGCGAGTGAATAATTTTTTTTCAAAAATTTGATTAAGAAGTTTGAATTATTGTCAAAAAATCCCAAAGGGGGGATTTTTAGCAAAAATAACTCACATGTGTTTTAGATTTTTTGGATTTTATGTGTTAATAAAGAATTTTTACAAGGTTATAGAATGGATTAATATTGATACATTCATAAAGAAATAGTTTTTGTAAGTGTTTCGGGTTATTTTTGGGATATTCATGTATGTTTGGTGTAAATGGATAATATTCATGAAAATTTAAGAGTAAAGTTACATTTTAGAGTAAAGGAATAAATATCATAAAGGAAATATTTTACAAAGGAATAAATTTTCATAAAAGAAAATATTTTTTTAAAGAATAAAACTTATTTGGTAGCCACATAGGAAATAATCTGTGAAAAAAAGTAGACTAATCATGTGGGATGTAAATTAAATCATTTATTCAAAGAATGTGAAAGATTTATTCATAGTAAATTTCATAGGAAATGAAGAAATATTATGAAGGAAAATATTTTTAAGAATCAAAATATTTTTAAAAAGGATATTATTTTTTATGAAGGAAAATATTTATGAAAATAATGGACATCATGAGTACTATATAGAGAATAATTTTTGAAAGAGAGCCATAGTTTTTTGTGATCCATGAAAGGGAAGTATTATGTATAGAGTGGGATAAAAGGATTATTTTTATGCAAAGTGGTTTTTCTCATAAGCAAAAATGTAATCTTTTATAATGTATGTTTTATGGGGTACTTTTACATGTAAATAGGCCCTTAATAACCTCATTTAAGTAAGAAAATTAATTAAATGAAAATTATTAAGAATTAATATCTTCATTTGTGGAAATATGAATAATCACTTTGTTTGTAGAATGTAGAATTATTCTCTTCACTTACAAAAAAAATCGACTTAATCTCTTAATTTTTATAAAGTGGACAAAACTGTGAAATAATTTCATAGAATCTAGATATGAATGAGGAAATCAGTTGTGAGTAATATTTGTGTGAACAAATTTTGCGGTAGGAAACTTTGGTTGAAGAAACAATACAGAAGGTTGGTCATGAAGAAAATACACACAAGGTGGATCATAAAGTAATTACATGGGTAGATTTACACGGACTGAATTTTTCATGAACGTGAATTTATGAATAGAATATCTTTAATAGTAAAGATTAATTAACCTCATTAATGAAAATGGATTTTAATATCACACAAATGTTAGTTTGAATAATTTCAGAGCTAATTTAGATCATTTGATGATTCTTTTCAAGGAGTAATGATATTGTTTTAATTTTGAGAGTATTTCATTATTAGTAGTGATTGGTTATAAACCATGAGGATAGTGATTCCACTCTGAACTTGTAAAAAATAGTATTATTTAGAGAATTTTTGTTCATTGAAAAATTATCATGTGTATGTTCCATATGAATTGCCTATTGGTTATGCTGGGATACTAAGATAGGGTAAATTTTCACTCTGTCCTAACCTCAGTATAAAATACAGAATGAATAATAATAACAATACACAAGGTTTTTAAAAGGTTCATAAAAGCCTACTCCTTATCATGATAAACTATTAATTGAGTCACAAATTTTATTTTCACTATAAATTATAGTGATTAAAATTAAATTTCATGTCACACACAATACTTGGGTTTGTATCATCCATGTTCCCTAGTGGCAGGTATCATCCGCATCCCTTTCTCCACTATATAGAACAAGTGAATAGTTCTTAATAATGTATCCCGCAATCATCAGCCTCCCACTAGATGATGGAATTTTTTATATTGGTACCACTAGTTATTTAATGATAATTCTTTAACTCCATGAAAAATATATTTTCTTTCTACTTCAGATGTCACCAAATCATCTGGGAAATGTTCTTCTTCCTCAATGAACCTTTCATAAATTAAAAAGGGATGATCAGTAACTCCATATACAAGTTTTCCATGATTTGTCACTTAATCCCACTGTTATATTAAATAATAGTGGTGAATCAATATTCAAGACTCTTGATGCAATGATGGATAGTAATAGTAGTTCCAACACATTATCTTCTCAATAACCTTCTATAATATGAAGATAATGTAGGCTATTTATTCTTCTTTGATGTATAGGTAAGTTCTGAATGTATTAAACTCCCTTTTCAATACACAAAATATCACTCCTCTATAATTTAGTATCAGGTATCTAATTTTTTCCTTCTTCACTTACACTTTTATATTTATAGTATCATGAATATTATTTACAAATTTGAATTATGTAAAGTCTTATATCTTCAATGCTAGGAAATCATCCCATATTTTTAATATCATTTAGACTAAGTCAAAGTTATATCTATAAGACTCATAATTATTCTTTCCTTCTGTGATATTTTAGGATCATGATCTTCTTCATCACTATAAAATTGGTTACATTAAAATCTCCTAAGATCTCTATCCATGTATGCATGGACTTATGAATTATGATGTGGATCAGTAGCTCGTGGCATGGAATTCTTATTTTTCTTCTCTAAAAAGCATCATAGATTAAAATATAGTGTGAAGGTTATTTAAAAATTCCTTATCTTGAATAAAAATCTACTTGAATTATTTGTGATTTATAATTTCATGAAAATAAAAGAAATAGCATCATCTGAATTATTTATTTTTTCAAAATATAAATTCTAGATATATCATTATATTATGTCTTATAAAAATCTGAATTTTTCGAATCATATAAATCATATGGAGTCTCAAATCCCTCATATGGATCCCTGAGATAACACCTACACAATCTTAGGAATAAAACATACTTAGAGTTACTTGGTCCCAAATGACTCATACATTGTTCTCAAATAACTTATATAAACCCTTAAATGACCCATATGAAAGTCCTTAATGACTCTAGTGTGGATATCAATGAATCATAAATGGAATATATGACTCCGGAAAATATCTTGATGTCTCATATGCAGTCTCTATGACTCATATGTAGTTTTTATGACACAAACACTGACTTATATATAGTTCTTGTGTAATGACTCGAGATTTTGGATCCTTTGAATTAATATTATCTTCAATATCTTGTGTCACAAACAACATTGAACTAATGAAGCACCCAAATAAAACGAACCATGACATATTAAAATTACATGAGAAATATAATTATTATTAAATGAAAATATATTAATCAATTAAAATAATTACATATGATGATTTTTATTTGATTAATATTTTAAAAATGATACCTCTCAAAAAATCATTTTAAAAAGAATATATTTTAATTTACCTTAATAAATTCATTTTAAATCAGTTAAATGTTTATTATAACAGATATTATTTATATTTATCAAATAATATTCCAAAATTTAACTATTTATAACTTTATATGAAATAATATTAAAGACATTTGAAGTTTAAAAATATCATTTTTTGTTAAAAGTAATTTTATTTTTACTTTGTTCCATCATGTAAAGGATAAACTTATTAACATTATAATTTGAATTGGTTTTAATGAAATTTATTTATGGATTCTTAATTTTAATATTATATTAATATTAATTTTTAGTACTTTTCTAAAATAATTAATTTTTAAGTGAATATTGAAAAATATTGTTTTTACCAAGATTGTATATTTTATGACTTTATCAATATATTAGCAAGATTGAGAAGTTTATAAAGAAATTTTATTGATTAAATATTTATTTAAGGAGTAAAAATATTAATCTTAAAATATTTTTAACTTATAAAACCTATTTTAATTTTTTTTAACTTAAGTAACATTTTATTCCAATGTAAAAACACTTTTTGGTTTTTCTTTTATTTAAAATTTTTTATGGTAAAATTAATTTTTTACTTTATTATAAAGTCATGAATTTTTTTATAATAAAACAGTTTATGTTATGTAAATTAATACCATTTATATTTTTAACCTAAACATATATTTTAATCTTAAAAGCATACTTTTTCTAAAAACTGTTTTTACACATTATGTGCGTTTATTCTAAAATTAACATTTCCCACCCTTATAGATTTTATTTGATAAAATTATTTTAAAATTTAAAATCATAATTTTAAAATTATTTAATAATTCCATTTTTAATTTTTTTCAGTAAAATTAATTACCAATTTTAAAAATTTATTACCAATATAAAAAGATATTAGGGTAAATTTTAAAAAAGGAAAAAAAGAAAAATCCTTAAAACACTAAAATTTATCTCCAAAATGTGTGTTGGAGAAGATTATGGGACTAATAAATATCTACACTTTATTTTTTAAATTTTTTACTTTTTAACCTTGAATGGTAACATTCCATTATTGAAAAGTAATGGTCGCTTCCAAAATTACCCCTCTCTTCACTTATAAAGGGGCGTCACTTCCCCCACTTCTTACTACACCAATAACTTAAATTTTCATTTTTTAAACTCTTACATTTTTCTACTTCTAGAATACTACCTGCTTTTTATAAGCCTATGGTTTCAATTAGATATCTTATGGTCTATATTTTCAAGGATATTTCTAAGTGAAATCTTAAGTTCTCAACATGAGTATTTGTTACTCCTTAGTCTTTCTTCTTAATCTTTCCATTCGAAACACTTTCTAGAGACCATGATATATTGAAAATGATATTATAAATATAATTAGATGTTATTATATTAATTTATCAATCATTATTTAATAAGTTTTATATATTAATGAAAATGAAACAACATTGATCGTGTGTACATGAAGATTATGGCCACCGTGAAACAATGTGGTTATTTTTTCACCACTTCCCCTCATGGATAGTGATAAGGATAGATTTAATGAATTAATATGTTTTATATGTAAAAATTATGATTCTTAAATTATAATTTATCATATAACTTCATTCTATCTCATTCATTGATAAATGGAATTTTTAATCGTGCATACATTTGACCACCACCTCCACGAACGACGAATTTTATTTTTCATCACCACCCTACATGGATGGTTTTATGAATTAATTTAATGAAGGTAAAATATATTTATTAAATGTTTATTATTTTATAAAATTGATATTATCATTATATAAAATCACCTTCTTACTCATTAAATCATTATAGCATGCTTCTGTTTGGGTCAATTTTACCACATATGTGAACAATGTTAAAATATTTATGTAATGAATTATTAAGGAATTATATATAATGGTACTATAATGTATTAATAATTTACTTAATATGTTTTAATTATTCTATAAATTATTATTAATATTTAACATATTTATTAATATATCACCTTTTGATCGTTAAACACGTTGGATCTAGTTCATCGTAATTTCTTTTTTCATTAACTATATCCATGTCTTTCACCTAATGAAACAAGAATTAAGTAATTATAAAAAATTAATGATTATTATATTTTTAATAATCTATTAATGAA
Organism: Viscum album; assembly: GCA_963277665.1. Classification (NCBI taxonomy): domain Eukaryota; kingdom Viridiplantae; phylum Streptophyta; class Magnoliopsida; order Santalales; family Viscaceae; genus Viscum; species Viscum album. The sequence continues at coordinate 1,583,017,528 of OY728164.1, forward strand.
TAATTTAGAACCAATAAGTTAGAATTGAATTCAAAAGCATGAACATGTATGAAACAAACAACCAAAAATTCTAAAACCCCAATAGAAAAAATAAGCAATAAATAACAAATATATTCATAATAAATGATTATAAATTAAGTATAAAAAATTTAATTTATATGATTAAGGTTCAGAAACAGAATATTAATATCATTATTCTCATTTTATAGAAGGTTAGATAGCATTCCACTAAGTGGGTAAACAAGGAAATAGGTTTTTTGTCTCAAATTTAATTTCTTTAGACTTATTTAATATTGTTCACAATGAAATAATTGATATAAAGTTATTACTACTTAGTGTTTGTATTTTAAAAAATTCATGTAATTAATGGGTTTTTAATGTCTATATCATTTTATTTATTTAAATGAACTTTGATTCAAATAATACCAAGGTTGTAAGGATTTCTTTGAATAAAATTTAATTTCTTGAGACATAATTCTTATTATTCACCCTAACATATTTAATATGGTGTGATTATTACATATTATATTTATTTTACAATATAAATTTAATTCATGGGGTTTTAATGTTCATACCATTTTCTCTATTTAAAAGGATTTTGATTCAAAAGATACCAAATTTGTAATGGGTTCTTTGTCTCAAATTTATATTCCTTGAGACATATTTCATAATATACACCATTTTCAATTTTGATTGGTTTATCTACTACCCCTTTAATATTTGTTATCACAATAATCTAATTATTCATATTATTTAATGTTTCATTTTAAATAATATCCTTCAAGGGGTTTTTATTTGAAAGTTTATAATTTTGTAAGGTTCCTTTATCTCAAATTTCAATTCCTTGAGATATTTTTATGTTATACATCCTATTTTATTTTGTATGGTTCACTTACTTATGCATTATTATTTTATATCATGATTATCTTATATTTCATGATATTCAATTTTCCATTCCATGTTTTTTCTATCATGGGGTTTTGACTCAAAATTTATAACTGTAAGGGTTTTTTCAAACTTCATTTCCATTCATTGAGTTAGAAGATTTCTTATTGAACTATATTTTTTCATGTTTGATTTATTCTAACTAATTAATAGTTTATATTTTATTTCCTCATAACTTTATATAGTTTTACAATTATTCCTTATAAAAACATTATAAAATGATTCTAACCTCAAATATTATGTTTATTAAAAGAGTTTATTAGTCTAATTTGCTATTTATTGATAAATTCTTCTTATTATGCATAAATTTACATTTATATATTTTATATACTACCTATTTTTTATATTATTTCATGAATTATATTTTATTCATGGTATTTTATGTTTAATTTATATATCTTTTATATTTAAGTGTTTTATTTAAATGATACCCAATCTGTATGATTTATTTACCATACCTCATTTTAAAATCTAGATCTCTCAAATGTGATGAACCATATTGGGAATTTGTATAGTATTTATTTCTAATATAACAATAATTTTCTTATCCTTTTTTTATTCTTCATGATGTTTTTCAACTCTTTATATTTTTATAAATTGGAAGTTTTATAATCTTTTTAAGTGATCTAGTTTTCAAGAAAGTTATTTTAAATACAATAAAAAAGAAACTATTTCTCACTCATATTTTGTATTAGACTATAAATTTTTTAGATATCTCTATATTTTTTTCAAAAATTGAAAAATTTCTCTTTTAAATATCTTAAATATCTTGGAAAATGTTTTAAAAGAAAATAATTTTATCTTTTTTGTATTGATCATTTTTTTAAAAATAATATATTTTATTGTTTTAGTATGAATATATCTTTATACCACTTTTTTCAATTTATATAAATCCTTATATCTATGTTTTCATGGTTTCTAAAAGAAATTATTTTTTTTCTCCGATATTTATAAAATACTTCTTTTAAAATTATTTAAAATTATAAAGGATATTTATAATTTCCAAAGTGATTTTTCTAAAAGTCCTAAAAGGTGTTTTCATCTAAGCCATTATCCTTTTAAATATATTATGGTTGATCAATAATTTTCTAAAAATAATATCATCCACATTATTACTCTATATGGATTATGTAATGTACTTTTCTATAAAAGAAGTTATTTTTCTCTATTTTTTTCTAACATTATCATTCACTTTTAATATGCATAACTTTTCTTCCTATGTATTTATTTTATGATCCATTTTCCATTTCTTAATTAAATGGTGTTCACCTAGATTTCGTATATCAATTGATTGGGTACATTATTGACTTAATCATATACCCTTTATCTATGTAGTGTAAATACCAATCATCTTATTTAAAGGGTATTTACCTATAAAGTTATTGGATGTTATTGTATACCCATTTATTTTACACGGTATTATCATGTTATGAATATTATTGAAATTTTGGTATCAATTCTTCTAAATATTGAAGTATTTTTATGTGATTACATTTTGAAATGTTATGAAACCCATTTTGATTCCATGGGTTATTTATGATGAATGATTGATTTCCTATGAAACACAAATCCTTGATACCTAGGAATTGGATGATCCACTAAGAAAGGGGGTTGAATCAATGGATCACTTTTTACAAATTTCATTATATTGAGTTTAACCTATAAAACATTTTAATGTTATTATTTTTTCATGTAAAAAAGAACCACTCTCACCACATGAAATAAATTAAAAAAATAAATATTTTTACAAGGTTTGTCTCTAATGAGGGAACCTACTTCTTATTTCACTCAAAACATCTAAGTCTCATATTTTACACTATGATCAATCTAAAATTACAGTGGCATGGGAAAGGATTATCCTTTAACTAATAGTGTGTACCATAAAAAAGTTTTTTAATAAAGTATTATACAAATTAACTCTAGTTTACGATAATTTTATTATATTTCAATCCTCCTAAATATAAAATTATCTTTTTCTAACAAAATTAAACTTTTATAACTTCACTATATTTAACTTCATTCTTCAGGTAAACACAAATCTATTATATCCTTCTTCTAATGAATATATTTTAGATAACTTATTATCTTCTTCAGTTAAACATGCTCAGTATTATTAGTGAAAATTATAGCACCATCAATGAAGTTTTACTAAATGATGTTCCCCATTTATATAACCAAAATTTATCCAATAAATTTAGGGAATGTACAGGCTCTGAATTTAAAACTACCACTCACTTTAATTCTCTGTTCAATAGCCTTAAATACATTCGAAGATATCAAAGTGTTGACTTTTTGAAATCCTCCAAAAATCTCTATATCAAAACCCTTTAAATCATCCATATAATTCCACTTTTTATGAGTATGCCAGCCTTAGATAAAAAGAATATGAAAAGTTAGTACAATTTATTATTGCAAGAGAGTTTGAATTATTTTCCCAATTGTTAATATAATCGAAGGAACAATGGGGTGTGGTGTCTCCTAAATTTATATTACATAGAAGGAGAAAGCTAAACATAATGTTTCAGCCTTAATTCCTCAAACCTTTCCCTTGGCATAACTTTACTAAAAATATCATCATTCTGATCCTTTGTATAAATTTTCTCAAGTTTAGTTTCCTCAGTAGTAATTTTATCCTTTATTAAATGGAACCTTATTTCAATATGTTTTGATCTGGATCATTGAACCATTTTCTTTAAAATATTAATTTCACTTTGATTATTATAGAAAATTTTCAAAAAATGTTCAAAATCCACTTTTAGGTATTCTAGATAAACTTTCAAACACATTATTTGAGTATAGGAATGGGTGGAAGAAACATATTCTAATTCTATTGTACTCAAGGTTACTAATTTTTTCTTCCTAACATTCCAGAAAACAAAACTTTCTCCCAAAATGAATATGACCCTAGATGTTGATTTATGGTGGTCATAATCACTAGCCCAATTGGAATCTATGATTCTAAGTAAGTTTTACTTATTAATTATTTGATACATAAAACGAAAAATAATTGTTCTTTAAACATACCTCAAAAATATTTTAAAATATATTAGGTCTGGATACCTCAAATCACTTTGATATCTATCAAAAAAAGTGACTATACACACCATTTATAGTAAAGATGATATTAAATAGAGTAAATTATGATTAACATATAGAATTTTTTTTGATGTACACTTTTACTTGATTTATCATTGTTCAGCATTAATCTAACAGAGATAGTAGTAGCATATCTATAATAATCATCCATGTCAAACTTACTTAATTTCTCTCTAGCATAATTTTCTTGTGATAGGAATATGTATATTCTATTTTTTATAAAATATAGAACAAGAAAAAAAATCTATCTTACCAATAATTGAAATTTAAAAAATTATTTCATTTATTCTAAGAATACATTGCATGCATAATGATTATCACCAAGAAATATTATATAATCAATTTAAAAAATGGGTATCAGGGTTCCAGAACTTACCTCCTTTATATATAATTTTTTATAAACTTCTCTTTTATAGAAGTTCAATATCTTTAAGAAGTTATAAAGTTTTAAATACCATGCACATGGTGATTTCTTCAACCCATATAAATATTTATTGAGTATATATATTATACTACCATCATTATCAAGTATGAAAATATCTATTTGTTCAATGTAAACTTATTTTTAAACTTCACCATTTAGGGAAGTTGACTTTATATCCATCTAATAAACAATAAACTACTGATGAGAAAAAACTACAACAAATATTCGTATAATCTCAAGTATTAGAAATAGAGAAAAATTTTCTACAAAATCAATAGATTCCACCTATGATTATCCCTTGAAAACTAACATTGTTTTATTTTGTGAAACTTTTTATTTTCCATTAAGCATGTTCCTAAACACCCACTTTGTTTCGATTATATTTTGTATATCCAATCATAGGACTAGTTTCTTAGTGTTATTCTTCTCAATCTAATCTAATTCCTTAGTCATGGATTTTAACTATTCCTTGTGCTTAGATTATTTTAATAATGATTGAGATTAAATCAAAGAGATAAGTGTCATTTGATTCTATATTCTCATATTTATTATTATCTAAACTATATATTTATAAATTTTCATGATATATCTCAGTTAAAATTTATTTTTTAATGTTTAGAATTTTAATTTCCTACTTCTGGTAGATTCCACTTCATCACTAGATTCATTGAAACTTGTTTGTTCAAAATTGGACTTGGGAATTACTTCTTCTTTACTAGTTCTTCTAAAAGACTTTATGAAATCTTCTATTTCTTCATTAGATTCACCTTTCTATTCTTTTTTGGATTTGAAATTATTTTTGATTAATTTAATATCACATGTTTCAAAAAAATTGTGATCATTTGTTTCATCACCCGTGGCTCCTTTTATTGGTTTTGTAACCCAGGAAAATCTCTTCTTTATATTTTACATCAAATTTTCCTATGTTTTAATTCTTAATATTCATTAAAAATGACTTCTAAAAACTTTAAAAAATTACTATTTTTTCTTCTTGTTCCATAACTCATAGGTGTTAATTTTTGTTATTGGTATAAGGATGCATCTATTTTGAACATACACAACTATACTTATTTATTCTTTACAAAATAAATTAGGGAGTTTATATTTTGTAACCATAGTCCCTCCCATTTCAACTAAACATTTTTTCCCTTTCTGTAAATCCATTTTATTGAGGAGTGTAGGGATCACTCTATTGATGATTTATTCCATATTTTAACATATAGGTTTCGAAATAATTATAATAAAACTCCTTTAATTATCTATTTTTATCTTCTTGATATTTCCACCAAGTTTTTTTCAACTTCCCTTAAATAAAACATAGAAATTTCCACCAAATCTGTGTTATTTTTCTAAAACATAACACTAGTCATTCGGGTGAAGTCATCAATAAAAGTGATAAATTATAAATCACCCTTTGTGTATTAATTCCTCATCGGTCCACATACATCAAAATTTGTAAGTTTAGAAGGTTTGGTGGACTAAATTTCCATTATTTTATGTTTTCCATTAGTCATATTCACTTTCTAATTAGCTTCACAAACAATGGTTCTTTCTCTTTTTAGTAGAGGTAAATATATTACAACTTCTTACTTTTATATTTTTCTCATATTTTTTTCCAAGATGGATCATCCTCCCATTCCACAATTTATTCTCATATTTATCACCTATGTAAAATGAGTTTCCTTGATTTTACAATCTGAAAAGTATTTCCTTCGGTTTATTCTCTTTTGAAAATAGTTCTTATATACTTTGATAACTGGATGACTCAATATTTTCACTAAAAGATAAACTAATTTCCATCATCACATAGGTTACTTACACATAATAAGTTACGTTTAAGCCCATCAAAAAAATGAAATTCACTGGATCTCAACTTCTGATCATCTATAATGGTTGCATCACTTACTTTGACTTTTATGAAACAAACATTTCCGAATTTAATCACTCCACCATCATAATCATCTATTTTTCTTAAAGTTTTAACCTCCACATTCATATATAAGGAGAATCTAATATCAATAATCCATGGTTTTTCCATTAAACTATATTTAAAGGAATATTCAATAATTATGGATTTTTTATTGGTTTTTTTTCTTCTCCCTTTATCTTTTGCTGAAATGAGCCTATTTAAGAAGATTTTTCATGCATTGTTTAGTATAGTGACCACTCTGATCACATCTTCCATAGGTTTATTCTAGGAAGTTATAAAGTTTTCTTGTTTTATAGTTCTGAACTTTTGGTTTGATCTTTTGTGATATATCACCTTTAATATTCTGATTGATATTTTATTCTCTTCAAAAGTTACTCCCACTCAACTCAAACCATATTCTTATAAGTTACATTTTTCCTGGTAATTTTAATCTTTCTGTCCATAGTTTTCATAGCATTGAAAATATCCTTTGAACTTCCACCTTCCTGGATGATAGAAGTTCTAGTTTTAGAACTATCATGGTTGTTCATCGGTAGATAAAATATCCTTCTATATTCTTTGAGTAGAATCCAGTTATTTTAATTTATTACTAACTTTAATTGGTTTAATGAAATTACTTCAACTTTTATTCTTGATCCATAATTTATTAGTTTTAGTTAAAAAACTTATAGTTTTAGTAAAAATCTATTTATCTTTACTTTTAGAAATGACTTTTACATATTTTCCTATAATATCTTGTGAAGATTCATCTTTAAATTTTTTTCTTTTATAAAATCATCTTTTAATTTTATTATATTTCTTTCAAATTCAAAACACCTAGATCTTATCTTTACCAATTCATCTTCCATATCAGTAATATTCTCCTTTTTATCCTTCATTATTTTCTCTTGTTCGGGCACCATAAATTTGTGGTTATTGATTTTATTAATGAATTCATTATCCCATAAGAGATAATCTTATAGACTTTCAATTTTATTTTATACTTTATTTTACAATAAGATAATATCTTTTTTGAGTTTTATATTTTTCTTAATACAGGATTTAATTTTTGATTACTACATGTGTTCAAAGTAGGTTACTTAACCTTCTTCTTCTTCTTATTCACTAAAGGATTCTTATATTTTTATATGATCCTTGAATTTTAACACATTTCCCATAATTTCATCATATGATGATATATATTCCAATGATTCCCCTTCTTCTTCTATGAAAATAATACTTCCTTTCTCTTATAAGTAGATATATTTTTTCATTTAACTAATTTCCTAACTTAATTTGTATCCTTATTCTATTCCTTTATTCAAGAATTTTCATTAGTATAATATTTTTCACCTTCATTACTTTTCTTCTTGGGGGAATTGATAGTAAAGATCCCAAATCTACCACACATGAAACATTTCAACAAAATCTTACCATTATACTTCCATTTACACTTTCTAAAATTATGAGAGATAAGATATATTATCTTGTTATATTCCTTATCCTCTCTTATATCATCTTTCTTTTAATAAAAATATTCAACATCATATTCATTAAGTTTATGTTTTCTCAGGGCTAAAAAGGCCATCTCTTCCTTGGATCTTTTTTTTAAATATTGGTTCCTTCCACATTTCAAAAGCCATAAGAATATTTTTAAGTCCATCTAGTCATAATTCATCTCTATATTCAAGGTATAAGATATTAGGATAAAATCGATCTAGTAATTTCATTATTAAATTATTTACAATAGTTGAATCATTCATAGTTTCTATAAATCCTCCGATGTTACTGACAATTTCATTGACTCTTGTGAATAATCCATCTATGGATTTTTCATTATCTATTTTCTTGTCCTCAAATATAATTATAAATATTTTAAATTTTTCTTCATTAACATTAACATTACCTTCAAAATCAATTTCCAACCATTTCATAAATTTCACTAGATGATTGAAGAATCATTACATTTTTGTAAACCTTATTTGTAAAAGATATTAGAATTAAATTCTAAGCCTTACCATCAACGTTCATGTTCCTTATGTCCATAAAATTCATAGGTTCATATTTTTATCTTAGGGGAAATACTTTTATGATAGTATCCACTAATTCCAATCCAAGAGATATAAGATAGGGTATTATATTATTTTTTTATCCGTAAATTCTTTTACCATAAAATGTAGAAATACCATGGATATTAATAAAATTTAAGTTCAATATTAAATCAAATGGACCCAATATAGGGAACCCACTTCAATACCACTTGTGATACATAGGAATGGATTAATCCATTGAGAGGTGGGTGAATTAAGGAATCATGTTTTACAACTTTCTTTAACTTGAATTTAACCTCTACAACATGTTAAGTTTATGATCCATACATGTAAAAAAGAATAAATATTAATATATATAGTAAAGTAAAAAATAAAGTAAATCACATGGATTTTTATAAGCTGTGGCCCAAATGAGGTGAATTTCTCCTTTATTTTCTCATAACTTTCAAGTCACATATTTTCCACTTTGATTAATAAATAAATAGAGTGGTAGGGGTGAATTTCTCTGGTGTAGATGGTGATATTGAATGGAAGGATGATTCCTATTGAACTATTCACACATCAACTGATACAGATTTAAATCATAGGAACTTTCCATCTCTCGTGAACATAGATACATAAAGAATCCTAGAAAATGGTGATATTACCCATCTGGGTGAAAACTGGGAGGCATTCTCAGCAAATTTAAATCTTGTAAACATTTGATTATCATGACGCAAGTTCTACTAGTGATAGGGAAACTCTAGAAAACCAAGGATCTAGTAAGAAAATTTTATTTAGATTGGGGATTTTCAAAATAGAAATCCATCCCAATGGGTCAAGTATATTTCCACGTTATCTTCCCTTCATATGATTTGAAGTGAAGATCATGGAGGATTGGATCAATTTTCTCAAGTAAAAGTATGATTTTTTTCAAGAATGTGACTTTAGGTTCAACACAATTTCTATTAGAAATACAAGAGTCCAAAATTTGACTAAAATTTCAGGTCCCAACTGGATTTCACAGAACCCTAATATTTTATTTGATATAGCACCTACTTAGGTAATTCCCCGTAAGATGGATAAGAATAATAAAGTTTCCAAATTTTGACATTATGCTAAAGTGCTTATGTAAATTGATTTAATTATCACTTTGATCAATAATGTTATTCATTCTATCTTGGATGATGATATTTGACTTAAATTAATTTATGAAAGGCTGCCTCAGTTCTATTCATATTGTCAAACTATAGGACATGTCAAAACTAATTTTTGTAAAGATATTATATATGATTTTTTTTTCTATCTGTAAGAACACTCTAAGAGGTCCCATAAGAAGAAGTTAATGAGGAAATAAATTCCTGCCTATAGTAATATTTAATCCACAAGTATTGGATATATAGAGATTAATAAGAAGTATTTCAAGGATGATTCTTCTAAGGGGCTATGCATTAAAGAGGTCATAAATGTTGGTGATAGATAGGGGAAAACCTATTATACTTTGATTTATATAGGGAATTTCAGTAAGGCCTAAAAATATTTCTCTTTGCAGTTGAATGAGAATTACATGTGCCATAATAAGGGTTGTAAAAGCTAGGATCAAGATTCTGGTTTGGTGGAAACTGGGTAGGATTTCATGTACTCCTTATAAGGGAAGAATGACAGACATGAGAATCTAGTCTCAAGGTTAGATGAAATTGAGGCTATTTTAGTAAGGTTACAACAGCCTTTATAGGTCCTTGAAATTGTAATAGTGGATTAGGATCACCATGATCAGGTCAATGAACTAGACATAGATATAGCTAGTTCAATGGGCATGGGGTAGTGCTTTTAGGACCCAAATTTATCATTTGAGGATAAAGTTTCCTTGATAGATAAGGGTTCAAAAATTCAAGAATATATCAATGAAATGTAAAAAACTCAAGGTGTACAAGGGATATGGAATAACTTTGTCTTATGATGTATCACCTAAAAACTCTATTTAGAAATAATATTTATCTAAAGGGAAGAAGGTTATAGTGAATGATAAGGGATTTTTGTAACATATTGGTTAAAGGTATACTCTTTTTTAAATATAAGAGTTTGTTTTTTGGGTTCAGATCACTTGGTAGGCTGTCTAGAAGTTTTTAGAAGGATTGCTAATGGAAACTCTCTGTAAGAAAAATTCACACTATAAAGTTGATTCATGATGTGAATCCATCCCTTGGTATAAACCGTGAACCTATTTCATGACATGAAAATAATGAAATCTATGAATCACATTAACGATGTGAAATAATTTCATGAAATTTTTAACCTGAGGCAATGCCTTTCTTAGCATACATGTAAATTAGGGTATTGGCATCATAAATCCATGATTCAAAATTTGAATCCCTCCAAAACGGTGTGTTTTTATCACACCACATTCCTAAAACTCTATCATTTGATTTGTATCATCCTCCCACTAACCCTAAGAATCATCAAGGAACATTGGGTGGTTCTATCCCTTCTAGGTTTCTCTACTCAACACTTGATCACCATGGTGGTAGATTACCTTCATTTTGGGTAATTTTATTTATCATATTCTCATTGGATTTTTCTTATATCCTTAGAAGTGGTGTTAGGCAATGGTTTTAGGGTGAAATGATCATTTTTTATCTTTTGGTGATTATTCTTCGATCCTTTTCAATTTCCCATCATGTATTGTCTCCCTAAGGTTGGCCATTGTGTTGGATGCAATTTCATATGTGAGTTTCTTGAGCTATGTGTTGTTATAATCTCTCTTATGGTTCTTTTGTTTATATAATTTCATTCTAAGATGATGGAATATATTTTAGGGACTCCATTTTTCTCTACATTCCTCCTAGTGTGTGAAACCCATTACGGGAGGTGTGTGACCTAATTTTGAGGTAGGTGGTTCTATCTCATTACTGTGTTAAATAAATCATGATTTATCTTAGTTTTATAATTGTTTTTTAAATGATTTGGAATGATTTCCTGTTGGCTGATTTGACTGTGTAAATAGTTATTTGATAGAAGATGATTTTCCCCTTGTTTTGGTAAACGAATTTTGATTTTCAAATCATTATGAAATGGATTGTGAAATAGGTTTTCCAATAAAGTTTGGATGAAAAAAAATCATGTTTGAAATTGTATTTTGAAATTTTTAAATCATGTTTAAATGATTTTAAATATAGCACATGGGAGCCCAAGGTACCTAGGTGGAGGGTGTAGTAATAGGGATTGTTCGTTAGTTTTGTAAGGGGTTCACTTTTTAGGGTTTTCTTCTAATATTACATCAATATGAATTTGGCTCTAGGACTTTATTGACATGGTGGGAGATTTCACTTTCTAGGGAGTTCCTCTATTCCCTAGACCTTAACGTATGGGTTCTTGGGACTTATAGTGCATGCTAGTCATGATTGATATACGAGTGACCTAACTAGAATGATCGTAAGTTTTCCTTAGAGTGTTTACAATTGTGATTTGGATTGTACTATTTTGGCTTTGATATACCTATTTTAGATAAATTTAACTAGTTTATGGAAATTATTCTTTGAAAATATTTTACCTGGATTTATTTTGGAGCTATGGAAAATGGGGAATCGTTTACCACTCTTATGATATAAAATAGTTTAACTACTTATCATGCCATGTTTTTTCTTAGAATTGATAATATTTGGATTTTTGTATAAATACTATATATGGAACATTGGGATAAGATCCTACTGATCTTGTTTATCTCACACCCTACACACCCCTCCAGTGGTGTCACTGCTAGAAATTTGACTATTTGTGACGGGCTATTTGTGACGGGATCCTATCGCAAAAACCCTTTTGTAATAGGGGACCATCACAAATAGCCCATTGCAGAAAATGGCATTGCAACTAGTATTTTTTGTGATGGGCCCATCGCAAAAAATATTACTTGTGATGGGAAGCAGGCTTGTTGTAAATAGGTGTCTGATTAAATAAATTATATATATAAAAACCTTTAGCGACAGGCCCATCACAAGTATTTGCGACAGGATACCAGCCCATCGTAAATAACTTATATGTTATAAACCTTTGGCGACAGGCCCATCACAAAAAATTTATTGCGACGGTAAAGAAACATGTCGCAAAAAACTTTTAAAAAATATATATAATCTATTTGCGACGGACCACCCATCGCAAAAGGCCCCATCACAAATACTTAATAAAATAAAAATAATAATATTTATATTACTAAAATAATAAAAAAAATATTAAAATTCTTAATATTTGTAAATATTAAATAAAATAAAAAAACTAAAAAAATTATAATTAATGAAAAAAATAATATTAATATTATTAAAATAAAAAATATTAAAATTCTCAATATTTAGAAAAAATATATAAAAATCATAAAATATTATTATTATTATTATTATTATTAGTAAAATAAACAAATAGTTAAAAATATAATACTAATAACAAATATTAAAATATTAAAAATACTAAAAAAATTATGCAATATTTGCACCAATATAAAAAACAAAAACTGTAAATAGTACATATTAAAACAAATGTTCAATTAAAATGTTTGTAACAGAACAAAAAAATCACTAGGGGTAGTCTTCTGAGGGAGCTAGAGGAGCTGGAGGAGATGGTGGAGGAAACTCCATCCCTAAACTATGAGTCAGACGGCGCATGTACTCCATTTGATCATGTTGTTGCTGCTGTCACCGACGCATGTCCTCCTTGTGCTGCTGCTACTATTATTGTTGACGCATCTCTTCCTGCTGCTTCTGCAAACTCTCTATAAGCTCTGTTTGATCTCGCAACTGTTGTTGATACTGTGATCTAGAAGATGATGCATCTCCATAAGCTCCTCTTAAGCTGGACTCCGACATCACAGCAGTACCATAATAAGTCCCAGGAGTCAAATGAGAGCTGATACCAACTACTCAGCCCTTCTTGAAGGCATACCGGGTCGCCTGCATCAATACTGCCTCATCGAAATGGTGGGCACTAGTCTGATCATTTGTCTCATCCTGACTCTCATCCCATGTCTGAGAGGTCGCGGCCTCATATGAATCCTTCAGTTTCAATTTGAAATTAAAATAGTGAAAATATTATATGTAGTTAATTTTCAAACTGAAAAAGAAATAATACTGACCACAATCTGACACTGGTGATCACCTCTAATCTCTCCAGTGGATGAATCATTGTACATCCACTGATAAATGTTGTACTTCATAATATTAGGATACTCGATTGCCTATATGAATATAAAATAAACTGTTTATATGTAATGTTATATAAAATATTTAAAAAAGATACTTACCAGATGCTCTCTATGTGAACTAAATGTACAGCTACCAGCTCGATGTGTCGCCTCCTATCTCCCTCGGTTCTGCTGGCCCAATGAAGATCTCCTCTGAAATTCACTTCTCAACTAGTGTGAACATAATCCATCCCACACGTGAGATGAAATTTACTCGGGTCGGTGGGCTCTACATGATTCATCAAATACTGTCACTCCTGCTTTCTTAATGGTTGTCCTTCTCAAATTGTGCAAAACTGACGGAAATGCTCACATATTGACATCTCCCATGCCTCATGGATGGTTCCACACAAGCTATCATCAATGGGATACCATAAACCCTACAAATAATTTATAATATCATGTTATTAATGAAATAAGTTTCAAAATAAATATTATTTATTTAAATACCAACAAATGATTGAACATTCCAAGTCGCACATCAACAGGAATCTATTCCCATGTGATCCATGGTTGAGAAAAATAATTGTGCAAGATAGTGCTCCCCTGTCAAATAGCTATATGCGCAAAAATGTGAAAAAAGAACAAATAATCAAATAATTACTATATAAATAAATTAACAAAATCTAACTAAAATACACAGGTTATCATACCTCTGCATGCATGGATTGAAACCAAGATGTGGACGCCGCTCAAGTATAGGATCAGGAATCATAAGTCATGCAAGATCGTTCCCCCTCCACGTACCCCCTAAACTGCCAGTAGCCTGAGGGTCAGATGATCCCAAATCCTCCTCATCCAAAGGTAGCTCAGCCTCCTCCAACACACGAATTAGATCAGGGTCCATATGAAACACAAAATAATTGTTGTTAACAGACAGTTGAAAATAACTATTACATATAGATATATATTAGTTATGATTATAACCATCATTTAACTGTGTCAATGTTTACCTTCATCATCATCTTCATATATGATGATGTCAATGTCTTTATATTCATCATTTGTGTCATCAATATCCATATGAGTTTCGGTTTCATCATCTCTTGACATTTCAAATTCATTTGTAACATCATTAACATCATCTTCACCATCGACCCTTAATTGTGGGGTGTCATCATGGATATTCATTTATCTTTGTGAAAAGGATGGATTTTGAGTAGTCTCTTGAAAAATTTGAATTCCTTATACTTCATCAGAACCACATTCAGTTTGAGTGAACTGATTTTCTTGAGATTTCATTTTTATTATATTCCACCAATCACTCAAGTCTCTTGAAGTAGCACAGTACTTTGTGTAATATATTTCGTGTGCCTATTGAGCTAGTAAAAATTGTTCATTTACTATAAGAAGACTTTTATATTTAATATCGATGATTCCATGAATCGAATGAACATTCAAGATTCTCTCAGTATCTAACCAATGACATTTAAACATTGTTATATAATTTTTCTCAAGATAACACAGTTCAATAATTTCATCCATATGCTATAAAAGTCAACTTCAGTTTCTCTATAATGTGATCCTCTCAAAAAAACTCCATTGTTCATTGTTTTTTTGGTTCCCCATATACATGTGTATGAAATCGAAAACCATTCACCACATATGCATTGTAAGATTTAACCATTTTGGATGGTGGGTTACTCAATATATGCAGTTACTTATCAATTTTATCAGCATGTTGAGACACCTGAGAATTTGTAAAAAAATTATCAATATAATAAATAATAAATTGAATTGATATGTTAAACCATCAATAATTTATGTTAAAAGTTTTTGAAACCATCGAGAATAATATTTCTTTCGGTGTTCTTCAAGAGCATTTATTGTAATTTTTGGAAGCTGTTTCTTGATATGGTTATCATATAACCTATAAATAAAATATGTTTACTTACTGTAACATAAATTATAGAATAAGTGATAGTATCACTCATAGTAAAAATGATTTCATTTCTTCACAGTTGAGCAGAACATATCTATGAGCTCTGTGATGTTCATCATCTGAAATCCATCATACATGAACTCCACCAAAGCCAAACTCTGGCTAATTAAAAATTGATAATTGATTTTCCATTTCATCATTAGCATTCCCCTCATTCCATCCCATGAAGTTGTGTTTTGAGGGATATTTAGATTCAAAATAATTGGAGCAGAAAAAAGTAATTTCCTCTTGAAAATAAGCTTCAGCAATTGAGCCTTTAACTGATGCTTTGTTACGTACTTTTTTATTTAATTTATGAATACATATCTCGAATGGGTACATCCATCAAAACTGTACCAGACCTTCATATTTAACTTCATGTGGAAAATGTAATATCAGATGTTCTATTGAGTCAAAGAAAGCCGATGGAAGTATTTTTTCCAGTTTATATATAATTACAACAACATCTTCTTCCAATTTACTTAGTGCATCATATCCTATTATCATGGCACAAATGTCTCAAAAAAATATGATATGTCTATTATTGAATCCCAAATCATAGAATTCAATAAACCACTGAATCCAATCGGCATAATTCTTTCCATTATAAAATGACAATCATGACTTTTTAATTCGGTAATATGACCTTTCTTAACACATCTGCCCAAATTGGAAGCATAGCCATATGGAAGTATAAAATATAAAATCCACTAACAATATAATAAGAGACTCTATTTGGATAGTGTATAAGCTTCTTTTGGCTTCATTAATCTCTGTGATCTGATGTTTTGAAACAGTTCAAGTTCTGGTCATCTGTAAATTTGGGAAAGATCTAATTATGCCTTTACATTATATTTGGTCTTATTTGGTGTATCTAAAACTGTATGAAATAAATTATCAAAATAGTTCTTCTCAATATGCATGGCATCCAACATATGGTGGACCAACAAATCAAGCCAATATGGAAGATCCCAAAAAAATCCCCGTTTTATCCAATTATGCTCTTTCCCAAAGCCATGAATTTTCTATTGGTTTACTATTGTCCCAAATGTGATGGTAGGTAATGAAAATACAACTGACTTTAGCTTTGTACCTAAGATCATTTTTGGAGGTTCATCCCTCTCAATTGTTCCTTTTTTGAAATGGGATTTTTTCCTCTGAAAAGGATTATCGGTTGGAAGAAATCTGCGATGACAGTCAAGATAGAAAGGTTTTTTCCATTGACAAGCATAAAGGCTTTGTTGTCTTTCATACAATAAGGAAATGATTTCGGGCCATGTGTACTCCATCCAGATAACATTCCATATGTCGGTAAGTCACTAATCGTCCACATAAATGTAGTTTTTAATATGAAATTTTGTTTCGCAGCAACATCATATGTAATGACACCATTACTCCACAATGAATTTAAACCATCAATCAATTGTTTCAAATAAACATCAATATTATTTTTTGGATGTCCTAGAATTAATAAGGTCAAAAAGATATAGGTATCCTTCAACAACATCCATTGAGGTAAATTGTACGGAGTTATAAAGATAATCCAACATGAATACTGATGTAACGCCCCGACCCCAGCTACCCAGAGTCGGCGCATTACTTCGTAACATTGGCATGATCACAAAAGATCAAGTCTCTAAAGACCGATTAGTTTAGTAGCCTTGGAAACACTAGAATCATTCATAAGTCTTTCATTACATCAAAAAGTAAACAAACTAAAATAACATGGTCTCCATAGTCCACACTTCTATCCTCTTCGGACTATCCCTACAGGTCATTCATAAAATACTTCTTCACATCCTGGAAAATATTAAAACATTGAAAGGGGTGAGCTCGGATGCTCAGTAAGGTTAACAATATAGCAGAAGCTTTCATAAATAAACATTAATATTTAAGGAAATGTATAACTAAAAAAAGCCTTTTAAACTTGAACATCAACATAATATGGAAAAAGTAAGATGAGATAATGCCATTCACTTCCTCACATGGAT
Organism: Viscum album; assembly: GCA_963277665.1. Classification (NCBI taxonomy): domain Eukaryota; kingdom Viridiplantae; phylum Streptophyta; class Magnoliopsida; order Santalales; family Viscaceae; genus Viscum; species Viscum album. The sequence goes on from OY728164.1 coordinate 1,583,035,071, forward strand.
ATTCTACTGGTCGAATAATCACATGCAATGTCAATAACCACTTTCATAATGAGGGAATGTATAATGCCAGACATTCTGAAACATTTTGTCAAGGCCTCAGCCAAGACGTCTAAAATGATTAAGGCCTCGGCCAAAACCATAAATCAAATTGGGAAAGGGCCTCGGCCAATTACACGTCTAGTTGTCTCATGAGACCTACCGATGCATCGAGGAGCTATAGCAGGCTCCACCCGTCACTTATTAAGTCCAATACATTCCTCATATGAATAGGTTTAAACATATCATAAACCATAACATAATCGTATCACATAAAACATGCATAAAGGAAACATAAAATTTCCACATTTCAATCACAAGATATCAATACAACACATTTATATAATAAAAACGCTTTCAAAACCATTTTCAATACCAAAATAAAAGAAAGTTAAAACTTTTTATTTATTTTTCATCAAAAAAAATGATGGCTTGTAGAGGAAGCTGAAAATCAAATAATGGTCACGGCGGCAGAGAAGTCATTGTCGCCGCATATGTACGAAAATAAAAACATTCCCTTTTTTTCGTTTAGTAAAACGCTTCGTATAAAAAGAAAACTTTTGAATAAACGTAAAATGTCAAGGGGTTTATACACCGTATAAAAGAAATTTGTGTATAAAACCAAATATGCCTCAATGAAAGGAGATTGAGACGAAGTCCTTACAAAGATCATTTTTAAAATAAAATATATATATTATGTGTATTCACTATAGTTACACATAAAGAAAGTAAAAATACAAAATAAGACATAATAATATCATGACATAATTTGAAAGTAGAAGATTAACCCAAAGAATGGAAGTTGGGTTAAGAAATTCCCTCACCTTGCGTCCTGTCCTGACTCGACCGTTCTTTAACCTCCTGAATAATAAACTAGAGTTAATTTATATTTACTTAAGAACCTTTTTCATGTTCATTATTCCTTTTATATCCCTTATTACCATGTTATGAACATTATTTAATTATTTAAGTTAATAACGGTCGTTTTGTCGATCTTTGGTACTTGAGTCAAAAATAAACTTCTTATAATTACAAGTTGTTCATGTGGTGAAATATCCATTATATACAGAATTATATTCATGATGTATATATCATATATATCATATATATACAGTATATACATTCATTCATAATGTCACGTAACATTTAGAGGTAAGAAATGAAATGCACCGTTCATGGAGACGGTAAGCCGTACGTACGCATGAACGCTACTTTCATTTCTATTTCGTATTTAATGGAATGAAATCATAATGATATAAATTTATAATATAATTACAGTATAATATAGTGTATAATAACATTTAATCCATCCTTTATACATCCCACATATGGCATTAACGATTCAAATCACTTTGAGGGGGCGGTAGTCCGCACTTCCTAAAATGAAATTATCGCATTTTACCCATAATGGAAATCATAAAGTATGCCATAAATGAGAAATACAGAAGCATAAGTAAAACATAAACATATTTTATATCATATATAAATATGGTTACATCTTAGTGGACACCTTTGAAGGTGTTATATGAGTGTTGAACAATCATCGTTTCGTGAGGTAGAAATTCGCCATCCACAGAAACCGTATGTTCTTTAACCATTAGATGTAGGTGTGTGTAATTGTAGCTCGAATCCTTCTTATAAAAACATACTAGTATATTGAGGATACTGGGGTTGTTACAAAAGAAATGAATAAAAAGAGTTTAGGGGGTTGGAGAAGAAAAATAAAACAAAACAAAATTAGAGAAGACATTACCTCAAAATCGGGTAACTCTTTTTGATTTGAGCCAAAGGCTTCCTTGGGAAGAGTTATGCCCAAAGTGAGGCTTATAGGAGTAAGAGGGGGAAGTTTTGAGAGTATTTGGGCAGAGGTTGGCCGAGCCAAATGGCTTGAAAGTGTAAATGAGGTGGGAGAGGTGGGGGCCTTTTATAAGTGGAGAGGAGGGGCACTTTTGGAAAGTAATGAAATGTTATTCTATTATACAATGCTTTTCGGATTCTAAAGATCCCACACTTGTACAATTCTAGGCTAAGGTGATAAGGGTTCTAAATATCCTCATCCAATAGGCTTTGGACAAGTGTAAGCCTTGGATTTTACATTATCTTCTCATTTTATTTAAATCGTTAAATAATGAGGTCATCGCTGCATCATCATGATGTCATAAATAATTTAATTTATTTAATGTCTAAAAATTATATATAAAAAATACTATGATGTAGGAAATCTTTTTATCTTTCTAATGAATATTTATAATCAAAATTTGTACTTGTGTAACCCCACTTAAAAAATGTTTTAGTAAAACAAATCATGTTTGTGTCAATTTAATTTTAACATTAAATAAATATATATTAATGTCATTTTCCAACCAAAGTGGCTCCATGGGGTCCCCAAGTTGACCCATGGGTTTTCTTGGTCGGCCATGACTCATCCAATAGGAGTAGGACAAGTTTCAAGCTCATATCATATTATTAAAACATTGTTTTTACCTTAAACTACACTAATTACCTCTAATCGCGATTAAGAACTTAAAAGTTACTATTCACCAAAAAATTATTTTAATCTCATTGAACCACATTTTACTTCTTAATGACAACCATGTATGTTGGATTTTTGAAAATCAAATCACAAAAGTGGTAATATATCATTTAAACGAAAAATCAGTTATTTAACTACCACTTAGTGGTTTCACTATTCATCAAAAATTGAAGTTTTTCAGAACAATGCCAAAATTTCACCCTAAGCTATAATTGATATTCCGAATTCAAAAATGATGTCTATTTTATGAAATTACAAACATATAATTTGCATTAATTAATTTTATAATTAATTCTCGCTGTCACAACAAATAGCGTGTTTTTAAGAAACAATTTATATCAAAAGATTGACAATTGTTTATGTCCAATTTCAAAGTGAAATTAATTCTAATGACCACCATTGGATAAAATGCTAAAAATATATTCTAATTATACTTTAAAACCACTCAATAGTATAACTTATCACTATAAATTATTTTGATTAAAAAAGTTGTTTTAATTATTTTTCACTATTCATAAAAATTTTGAAGTTCTCAGAAAATTACAAAAAATTCAACATAGGCTAATTTCAATATTAGGAATACAAAAATGAAGTCCATTTTGAAATATAAAATTTCTATAAATTTAAAAAGTGGTTATTACTATTCATAACGTCTACTTTGATTAGTTGCAGCGTGTTAGAACTCGATGTTGCATACAATGCAAGCTATTACATTATTGAATGAGAAGTGTATCATGGAAGCTCGGGGTGTTACATTCTCCCCTCCTTCAATAAATTGTGTCCTCGCAATTTGAAATTTTTCTTTGTAAATAAAAGGTTGAAAAGAGAAAATACCTTTGTGGAAAACTCACATCGTAAATAAGGTTAATAAATATATAACATTAAAAGAAAGCAAGATAAGTACAAAGGTCACCCGATATAGCCCATTCTAGGATTCTATGAAAATGTGGATATGGAGGAGAAACAAACCATCAAGGTATGATGGAGAGTTATAGAAAACAGGATTAGGAGAAAGTTTAACAACAAGAAAATCACAAACTTGTGACTGGTTAAACGGTCATTGAATCCCCAGTTGGAAAAGTGAACCGACAACATTTTTGTTTTAAGTTACCTTTTATAATGTTGAGGAATTTATTTAGGAGATTTACTAAGAACGTAAGGGAATATACATACTTGTTATGTATACTTTCATTCGTTAATAAATTTTTACCAAAAACCCATCTTTCACTCTAAAAGGTAATAGAACTCAAAAATATTCTATTTATCCTAATTGTATAAGGTTCCAAATATTAACACATACCATTAGATTAGAAAAACTATTTTTTAATAACCAGGGACTTCGCGTAGTCCAGTGGTAGGCGATTAATCCCAATCGCACTATGGTTGAGGGTTCGATTCCCACAGCTTTGTCCGACACGATGGGTTGTCACTCGGTCTGTGTTTTGTCCTTTTTATAAATATCCAAAAATAACCTTAACAGTAGTATCCAATGTAAAATATAATCCATTCCAACCTTTATAGTTATCCAAAATACTTCTGTCCAACTCACAGTCCAGATTTTATGATGAAGGTAAACATAATGAAGTTCCTTTTTTTCTGCGTAACAACATGTGAACACCTTCATCATGTATTCTTTTAAAATACTGCAACATACTGAATTACCATAAATCCTTATTGATTACATTCATGATCCCTTATTCCTTATAGAAAACTAGATATACTCCTTCTATCCAAAAATGTATACAAATCATTAATCAGTTTCAAGGATGTTAAGAATATCCAACATAATTTATCCGAATCAATCATGTCTTATTTCAAAATCACTATCTCGGTATCAGAACCATATTATGGTTTATATTTCTTTCAACCATATATTTTCCAAAAATTTAACCTACTGTGGAGTCACTTTTCTTGGTTCCACACAATCTCAAGTCCTAGATGAAATAGTACTGCAGTACAATCCTTATATACTCCATAATTATTATAACCAGTACATCATTGATCCAACACTCAAATTACAAAATTCTTTAATAACAACATAAGAACACTAATCATTCCTCCTCATCTGTGGTAGTATCATAACTTGATTATTATCCAATAACATCATTTGGGGCATACTCTGATGATTTGAACATTGGTTTGCGTAGTGTCCCCACTCCTTGCAGATGAAGCATTGTACATTTGAAACCTTTTTCTTACCCTTTTAGTCACACACTTGGTGTCCTTTTTCTCCACACTTATAACAAACCCCCATTCCCTTCAGGAAAATTCCAAGGTGTTTCTTCCCACAGTTATCACATATTGGAAAATTCTTCTTTTCCCTAGTCCCTTTATCCATCATTCTCTCTTCCATGCGTTTCTTCTCTTTCATCCCTTCAAATCCATAAGACTCAGAGAATTCTCTACTTATCTTATTAACACATGATACTATTTCATCATATGTTGATAACACATGGGAGAATATTTCCCTTCTAAATGTTGGCTTAATACCATGAAAGATATGATCCTTCTTACTCTTTGGATCATACGTATTGATGGAGTTCACATTCCTTCTACTGGGCGCCATTTCTATAAAATGCCATAAACTAGGTTAGTTTATGAATATAAATACATAATAACAAACTTGAAAACACTTATAATAAATTGAACTATTTATGGATATAATCCATAATCATAAAAAATGTTTTCTTTTAGGAAGTATATACTCATAACCCTTTATAGTGGTTTGTAAAGAAAATGTGAATTGTCCTAAGCATATCCCCCGGGAGTGTCGTAACCAAGAGTGCAGCAAGGCCCGTTGTCATGCACCAGTTCCCGTTCGAGTCTATCTCAAAGCGGTGTTTTTGGGTTTTACCCCTAGGTACATCTGTGCCAGAGCCATCTCTACCTGCTCGTATCCAGATAGGGATGTATTGCTCGGAAAACTCATAACATCTCTATAATGCCAAAATTCTAAGAAGTTCTTCTATACTAATCCTCAAAGTCTATCTTCGGGCTATGTTCTCTAATCAGAGTTTATCTAAATCTAGCTTCCAAGGTTAGTACTAAACTGCCTCTGATACCAACTGTAACGCCCCGACCCCAGCTACCCAGAGTCGGCGCATTACTTCGTAACATTGGCATGATCACAAAAGATCAAGTCTCTAAAGACCGATTAGTTTAGTAACCTTGGAAACACTAGATACATTCATAAGTCTTTCATTACATCAAAAAGTAAACAAACTACAATAACATGGTCTCCATAGTCCACACTTCTATCCTCTTCAGACTATCCCTGCAGGTCATTCATAAAATACTTCTTCACATCCTGGAAAATATTAAAACATTGAAAGGGGTGAGCTCGGGTGCTCAGTAAGGTTAACAATATAGCGGAAGCTTTCATAAATAAACATTAACATTTAAGGCAATGTATAACTAAAACAAAAGCCTTTTAAACTTGAACATCAACATAATATGGAAAAAGAAAGATGAGATAATTCCATTCACTTCCTCACATGGATATTCTACTGGTCGAATAATCACATGCAATGTCAATAACCACTTTCATAATGAGGGAATGTATAATGCCAGACATTCTGAAACATTTTGTCAAGGCCTCAGCCAAGACGTCTAAAATGATTAAGGCCTCGGCCAAAACCATAAATCAAATTGGGAAAGGGCCTCGGCCAATTCCACGTCTAGTTGTCTCATGAGACCTACCGATGCATCGAGGAGCTATAGCGGGCTCCACCCGTCACTTATTAAGTCCAATACATTCCTCATATGAATAGGTTTAAACATATCATAAACCATAACATAATCGTATCACATAAAACATGCATAAAGGAAACATAACATTTCCACATTTCAATCACAAGATATCAATACAACACATTGATATAATAAAAACTCTTTCAAAACCATTTTCAATACCAAAATAAAAGAAAGTTAAAACTTTGTATTTATTTTTCATCAAAAAAAATGATGGCTTGTAGAGGAAGCCGAAAATCAAATAATGGTCACGGCGGCAGAGAAGTCGTTGTCGCCGCATATGTACGGAAATAAAAACATTCCCTTTTTTTCGTTTAGTAAAACGCTTCGTATAAAAAGATTCATTTTGAATAAACGTAAAATGTCAAAGGGGTTTATACACCATATAAAAGAAATTTGTGTATAAAACCAAATATGCCTCAATGAAAGGAGATTGAGACGAAGTCCTTACAAAGATCATTTTTAAAATAAAATATATATATATTGTGTATTCACTATAGGTACACATAAAGAAAGTAAAAATACAAAATAAGACATAATAATATCATGACATAATTTGAAAGTAGAAGATTAACCCAAAGAATGGAAGTTGAGTTAAGAAATTCCCTCACCTTGCGTCCTGTCCTGACTCGACCGTTCTTTAACCTCCTGAATAATAAACTAGAGTTAATTTATATTTACTTAAGAACCTTTTTCATGTTCATTATTCCTTTTATATCCCTTATTACCATGTTATGAACATTATTTAATTATTTAAGTTAATAACGGTCGTTTTGTCGATCTTTGGTACTTGAGTCAAAAATAAACTTCTTATAATTACAAGTTGTTCATGTGGTGAAATATCCATTATATCCAGAATTATATTCATGATGTAGATATCATATATATCATATATATATATATAGTGTATACATTCATTCATAATGTCATGTAACATTTAGAGGTAAGAAATGAAATGCACCGTTCATGGAGATGGTAAGCCGTACGTACGCATGAACGCTACTTTCATTTGTATTTCGTATTTAATGGAATTAAATCATAATGATATAAATTTATAATATAATTACAGTATAATATAGTGTATAATACCATTTAATACATCCTTTATACATCCCACATATGGCATTAACGATTCAAATCACTTTGAGGGGGCGGTAGTCCGCACTTCCTAAAATGAAATTATCGCATTTTACCCATAATGGAAATCATAAAGTATGCCATAAATGAGAAATACAGAAGCATAAGTAAAACATAAATATATTTTATATCATATATAAATATGGTTACATCTTAATGGCCACCTTTGAAGGTGTTATATGAGTGTTGAACAATCATCGTTTCGTGAGGCAGAAATTCGCCATCCACAGAAACCGTATGTTCTTTAACCATTAGATGTAGGTGTGTGTAATTGTAGCTCGAATCCTTCTTATAAAAACATCCTAGTATATTTAGGATACTGGGGTTGTTACAAAAGAAATGAATAAAAAGATTTTAGGGGGTTGGAGAAGAAAAATAAAACAAAACAACATTAGAGAACACATTACCTCAAAATCGGGTAACTCTTTTTGATTTGAGCCAAAGGCTTCCTTGGGAAGAGTTCTGCCCAAAGTGAGGCTTCTAGGAGTAATAGGGGGAAGATGGGAGAGTATTTGGGCAGAGTTTGGCCGAGCCAAATGGCTTGAAAGTGTAAATGAGGTGGGAGAGGTGGGGGCCTTTTATAAGTGGAGAGGAGGGGCACTTTTGGAAAGTAATGAAATGTTATTCTATTATACAATGCTTTTCGGATTCTAAAGGTCCCACACTTGTATAATTCGAGGCTAAGGTGATAAGGGTTCTAAATATCGTCATCCAATAGGCTTTGGACAAGTGTAAGCCTTGGATTTTACATTATCTTCTCATTTTATTTAAATCGTTAAATAATGAGGTCATCGCTGCATCATCATGATGTCATAAATAATTTAATTTATTTAATGTCTATAAATTATATTAAAAAAATACTATGATGTAGGAAATCATTTTAGATTTCTAATGAATATTTATAATCAAAATTTGGACTTGTGTAACCCCACTTAAAAACTGTTTTAGTAAAATAACTCATGTTTGTGTCAATTTAATTTTAACATTAAATAAATATATATTAATGTCATTTTCCAATCAAAGTGGCTCCATGGGGTCCCCAAGTTGACTCATGGGTTGTCTTGGTCGGCCATGACTCATCCAATAGGAGTAGGACAAGTTTCAAGCTCATATCATATTATTAAAACATTGTTTTTACCTTAAACTACACTAATTACCTCTAATCGCGATTAAGAACTTAAAAGTTACTATTCACCAAAAAATTATTTTAATCTCATTGAACCACATTTTAATTCTTAATGACAACCATGTATGTCGGATTTTTGAAAATCAAATCACAGAAGTGGTAATATTTCATTTAAATGAAAAATCAGTTATTTAACTACCACTTAGTGGTTTCACTATTCATCAAAAATTGAAGTTTTTCAGAACAATGCCAAAATTTCACCCTAAGCTATAATTGATATTCCGAATTCAAAAATGATGTCTATTTTATGAAATTCCAAACATATAATTTGCATTAATTAATTTTATAATTAATTCCTGCTGTCACAACAAATAGCGTGTTTTTAAGAAACAATTTATATCAAAAGATTGACAATTGTTTATGTCCAATTTCAAAGTGAAATTAATTCTAATGACCACCATTGGATAAAATGGTAAAAATATATTCTAATTATACTTTAAAACCACTCAATAGTAAAACTTATCACTATAAATTATTTTGATTAAAAAATTTGTTTTAATTATTTTTCACTATTCATAAAAATTTTGAAGTTCTCAGAAAATTACAAAAAATTCAACATAGGCTAATTTCAATATTAGGAATACAAAAATGAAGTCCATTTTGAAATATAAAATTTCTATAAATTTAAAAAGTGGTTATTACTATTCATAACGGCTACTTTGATTAGTTGTAGCGTGTTATAACTCGATGTTGCGTACAATGCAAGCTATTACATTATTGAATGAGAAGTGTATCATGGAAGCTCGGGGTGTTACAACTGACTACCATAAGAACCAAACAGACAGAAACTGTCAGTAGAAAGACTCAATTACATGTTATGGGCTTCTAAAGAAAAAGACGGATGTAGTTGGTCAAAATGATTCCATGAATCACTATCAGATGGATGATTCAAGATTTTATCAGTTCAAATCTTGGTTTTGTGTCATGAAATCATTGAAGTTGTGTTTTGAGACATAAACAAATGCTGCAACCTGGGTGAAAGGGGGAAATATCTCAACTATTTCACAGGAATCGATCTAGACTTCCCGAGTTGAGCTTCTTTATACCTCTATTGTCCACAAGTGGGGCAACTATCCAGTTACTCATTTTCACCAGAATAAAAGATGCAATCATTTGCACATGAATGAATCTTCTGATAACTAAGGCCCAGATTACGAACCAGCCTCTTACTCTCATAGTAATTTGCAGGAAACATATTTCTTTTAGGTAATAGGGTTTTAACCAAAGAAAATATATGATCAAAATAGTTTCTTGACATTTCATTATCTGATTTAATAGCCATAAAATTTTCAACCGCTTATAATTTTCTTATCTTGAAACTAAGATATAATGCATCCTCAGCAGACCTCAACAACTCATAAAATTCAGATGGTGCCAACTCAGGAGTTAAATCAATAGCATCCTAAGTTTCAGTTTGTTGAACATATGTACCTGCAACATCATGTACTAAATTTTAAAACCATTATGGGTCCAGAATCAAGTTATTAGTATCTTATTTGGAACTTTGTTAACCTTGTTGATACCAAAAAAATAATAATCTGGTTGAAAACCAAACTGTAAGAGATGTCCCACAACCTTGTCAAATGTGTCAAACATTCTCAGAGCACATTTTTTACAAGGACACTTAATTGTTACTTTTGAAAAAAAATTGGTTTTGATGATGCAATTGATAAGAAAAGATTCAACACCCTCAATATATACAGGATTTAAACAAGAACCGTTTGAATTTTTATACTGATTTATCCAAGAGCGATCATCAAATAATGACTATTTTCGACTTCCTTGTTCCATATTTTTCTACAAAATATAAAATCATTATTGTTTTCGGATAATTTGAAATTAGAAATATTCTATCCAAAAAAAGAATATAAATAATTACAACTACTTCTTAATAATTACCATTAATTACAGGTGACACAATTTCCAGTGGATTGACGGCTACTCTTTTGTCTGACGGCTCATTTACTTGCAACTTTATCACACTAAAATCACAATGAAGAATCTGCTCTGAGTTATGCTTATTCATTCTTGTGCATACGAGAATGCATAAGAGTACATCCAAGAAGATTCTACTTTTTGATTTCAGTGTCACAAAGACGCAAGTAAATGAGCCATCGGACAAAAGAGGCTGCTTTTCGTCGATGAATCTTCTTCTTGCAACTGTTACAACCTAAAAACATTATGAAAAATGTGGTCCTATGAATTCATATTCAAACTCATGCATATGATATTGGATATGCTTACATAGAAGCATACTTTTCATAATGTTTTGAGTCGGTCAGAGTTTAAAGGAGAAGAGTCATCGAGCAAAAGGAGTGGCGTCAATCCACTGAAAATTGTGCCATGTTATTGTAATTTATTACAATTTATTAAAATTGATTTTTTTGCTAATTATTGCTAATTATTGCTAATTATTTCTATTTATTTCTATTTATTAGTATTTACTAGTATTTATTAGTATTTATTAGTATTTATTATTATTTATAGCTATTTATTGCTATTTATTGCTATTTATTATTATTTATTTCTATTTATTGCTATTTATTGTTATTTATTGTATTTATTGCTATTTATTGCTATTTATTGTTAATTATTTCTAATTATTGCTAATTATTGTTCATTATTACTGATTATTTCTAATTATTGTTGATTGTTGCTAATTATTTCTAATTATTTCTAATTATTTTTAATTATTGCTAATTATTACTAATTATTGATAATTATTGCTAATTATTGTTATTTATTAGTATTTATTAGTATTTATTGCTAATTATTGCATTTTATTAGTATTTATTAGTAATTATTTCTATTTATTAGTAATTATTACTATTTATTAGTAATTATTACTAATCATTACTAATTATTACTAATTGTTACTAATTATTACTAATTATTACTAATTATTACTAATTATTACTAATTATTACTAATTATTACTAATTATTACTAATTATTACTAATTATTACTATTTATTACTATTTATTAATATTTATTAATATTTATTGCTATTTATTACTATTTATTACTATTTATTACTATTTATCACTATTTATTACTAATTATTATTAATTTTTAGTATTTATAAATAATTATTACTATTTATTAGTATTTATTAGTATTTATTAGTTTTTATTAGTATTTATTAGTATTTATTAGTATTTATTAGTATTTATTAGTAATTATTACTATTTATTAGTAATTATTACTATTTATTAGTAATTACTGCTATCTATAAGTAATTATTACTATTTAAAACTATTTATTACTATTTATTACCAATTATTGGTATTTATTACTTTTTATTACTATTTATTACTATTTATTACTATTTATTACTATTTATTACTATTTATTACTATTTATTACTATTTATTACTATTTATTACTATTTATTACTATTTATTACTATTTATTAATAATTATATAACGACCCATAATTTACATACATTGTTAATACTTCAAAATTTAAAGCATACTTATTACAACATATAACACAACCATGAAAGGACCGTATAGGTATAGTGTCTTTAGAAACTGGGAAACATAAACAACTGGTTCATAAAGCGTCTACACTGTCTCCCATTTATTTCATCATATCTATAGTCCCTTTTGGCATATCTTACTTAATAACCATCTTCCTGACCTGGGGAAAGAAAACATACAAAAGGGTGAGCTCAAATGCTCAGTAAGGGTAAACAAAAGAAATATCAATCACATCATATACATAAGCACATAACTTTTGGAAATCTTAACCTGCAAAAGAGATCATAATTTCATAACATGGGATAAATCATGAAAGTGAAATGTAATCACAATAATCATAACTTAAAACATGAAACTTTGTGGCATACACACATAATCATAGAGAATCATTTCTTTTTAGTCAAGACTCATTTCCAAAACTATCTTAGTGGACAAAGTCCCTTTCTGAACGGAGTCACCCTCATTTCAGTCCTGTTTCACTGAACCGGTATAACCTATCGTTCCAGCCATGTCTATCTCATGAGATATAAAATCTTTACCCAATGCATTGGAGGGAGATATAGGTCCCACCCATCTCATAATGATACCATTCTTATGTGTGCCACAAATTCATAAATCATACATCATTGCATAACCCATGTAATAAAAATGGGAATCTTAAACATCATGACATCATAAAACAATTCATATAAGATAAAAGAATTCATAAAAATAATTCCATCACAACATAATCAAATCAATGTAATAATAGGGATAAAAACATAACCCTTTATTATCTTAGATGGAAAATAATTCTGATAAAACACTTGAACTCCATTCTTGAGGAAAATATCATTTTAACTTCAAAAACACGTTTCCTTTCTTAACATGTCGTACAATTATAAACTAAAAGAATTTGATTAAAAATAAACTTGAAAACTTGTAAAGGAAGCTTCTTGGAAATAATGTTTTAAAAATCCATTCATGTCGTATAAGTTAAAAAAACATTCTTCTCATACTTTTGTCGAAAAAGTCAAAAAAAGTACCTTGTACGAAAAACGACAAAAGATTCCTTTCATATCTTTTACTAAAAACTCACCGAAGGGTAAAATAGGATTTAAACAATTGTAGGTGAATGGAAATAATATTACATATTGAGGAAGCATGGATGTGGATGATAAAATACACCCCAGTAAATACTAAAGTATAAACAATCTCGGATAAAAATGAGATTGTGATATTTCCCTTACCTTAGGTCTGACTTGCTTTGTAAGTGTCCGAACCTCCTGTATAATGATTTAAATAATTTTATTGACTTATTCCAGAATCATACTTATTTTTATGATATCATATATGGTCATATTCTTAGCTTCTTAGTAGTAATATTTCATTGCTACTTGTTATTTGGGTTTTTATAACTTTTTGTTCTTCTGCATTTTTTGTCGAATAAATTCTTATTCTTCTCTTTAGGTTATAGATACCTCATTTCCAGAATGGTATTAGTGTAATATATATCATATTCATTCATTCAATTCATTTATATAATCATTATGAAATGAAGATCATGTAGAACGAGTCGCATCACATCATGGAGATGGTATTCCGTACGTACGCACGAGTGATGATATCGTTCCTATGATCGTGGAATTGTATTGTAGTGTATGTATACTATTTCAGAATCAATATCACTTTAAAATAGTCATATATGGTCATTATTCACACTATTATACCCATCCAAGTAAGGTGGTGGTGGAAAATAGATTACACCACGGCGTGGAGACGGTATTCCGTACGTACGCACGCGCGGTGATTTCTTTTTCCGTAGGATTGATATATGGTGAAATAGGGTTGTTTCATACTTATAATAACATATCAGTATATGATTGATACTGATGTTATTACTTCATAATGAAACAACTAAAAAAGAAGAAGTGGAAGAAGAAATAAAGATGAAAGAATCGGTAACGGACATTACCTCTTCTTTGAAATGCTTCTTTGAGACCTTCTTTTAGGGCACTAAAATTGGTCTTTAAAGAAGACCAGAACCTCTAGGATGTCTCTAGGGAAGTGGAGAGGAGAAAGTGTCAGGGGTTGGCCGAGCTTGAAGGCTCCAAGTGGTGTGAGGAAGAGGGGAAGAGGTGTCCTTTTATAAGGGAGGAGAGGGGCACCTTTGGAATAACTAAAACTATTATTTTATTATAAAGTCAAGTTAGGTTTTAAATAGCTTCAAATTGATATATTTCGAAGCAAAGGTTGGTATGGGTCAAAAACCTCTCATCCAATAGAATTTAGACAAGTTTAGGTTCCTATTTTAACCTTATCATTTAGATTTAACATTAAGTTAAATAATTTTACTTTTACCATGTCTTCTTGTGTTCTTATACTATAAGGTTAATAAACTTACTATAAGCAGCCAAACGAACCCCAAGTCTTTTATTATTAATATATATAACCTTATCTAAGTCATTTGGCCGAACCTTAGATTTTTATGAATAAAATAACAATTACCAATATAATATTTGTTTTAAAAACTATTTTATGTCAATTTTGACACTATTTAGTAATTGATTTTTGTGAAAATCATAACAGAATTATTAGTTCGAACCAAGTTAATTAAATAAATACTAATATGTCATATTAACCTATAAAATTAGTGGGATTCATAAAAAGTCTCAAATTACATTTATTTTGGTGTTTATAACATCAATTATGTCAATATTTCATTAATAAGATAATTACTGCATCATCATTGTGTCATAAATAAATTAAATTATTTAATGTCTAAAAATTACAAATAAAATACCATTATGTAGGAAATCTTTTTATCTTTCGAATGAATATTTATAGTCGAATTTATCTTATGTATAACCCCATATTAAAAATTATTTACTTATTAAACTTTGATTTTAACTATTTTAACCCTTCTTTAAATAAATTAATAATAAATGTCCTAATCTAATCCAAGTGGGCCTAAATGTTCATATTTTATTCATAAGTTTGTTTTTGGTCGAATTACACTTATCCAATAGAATTAGGACATGTGTTAGGGTAATAATAATATCATCTTTACCCTTAATTACCCTATTTACTTTTTACCGTGGTAAAAAAAAGTAAAAAGTTACTATTCACCAAAAGATTATTTTCATCTCATTGAACCACATTTTACTTACTGACATCAACCGTGTCTCTCGGATTTTTGAAATTCCACTCACAGAAGCGGTAAAATTAATTTTTATGAAAAAATTCAGTTTTTTAACTACCACTTAGTGGTTTCACTATTCATCAAAAATTGAAAGTTTTCAGAAAAATACCAAAATTTCACCCTAGGCTAATTTCGATATTCCGAATCCAAAAATGAAGTCCATTTTGAAAAATAAAATTTATAAAATTTCAAAAAGCGGTTATTACTATTCATAATGGCTAGTTTTAATAATATTTTAATAGCATATCGTTGTTTAGTGAAACTCGGTATTGCGTACGACGCAAGCTATCGAGGAAGGTCGTGATTTTGTGTAAAGCAAGCCAAGCAATTGTTGTGTAGAAAAAGATTCCTTTGATGATTTATATAACATAAAAGTCTCGGGTGTTACAAATTATTACTATTTATTGCTATTTATTAATATTTATTACTATTTATTAGTATTTATTACTATTAATTAATATTTATTTGTATTTATTACTATTTATTAGTATTTATTAGTATTTATTACTATTTATTACTATTTATTAGTATTTATTACTAATTATTAGTATTTATTTCTATTTATTTGTATTTATTTGTATTTATTACAATTTATTAGTATTTATTTCTATTTATTAGTATTTATTACTAATTATTAGTATTTATTACTATCTATTACTATTTATTACTATTTATTAGTATTTATTACTATTTATTACTATTTATTACTATTTATTACTATTTATTACTATTTATTAATATTTATTACTATTTATTTGTATTTATTTGTATTTATTATTATTTATTAGTATTTATTAGTATTTATTAGTATTTGTTTCTATTTATTGCTATTTATTTCTTTTTATTACTATTTATTACTCTTTATTACTATTTATTACTATTTATTTTTATTTATTAGTATTTATTACTATTTATTAGTATTTATTAGTATTTATTAGTATTTATTAGTATTTATCACTATTTATTGGTATTTATTAATATTTATTAGTAATTATTACAATTTATTAGAATTTATTACTAATTATTACTAATTATTAGTATTTATTAGTATTTATTAGTATTTATTACTATTTATTAGTATTTATTACTATTAATTAGTATTTTGTTACTAATTATTAGTATTTATTACTAATTATTACTATTTATTACTAATTATTAGTATTTATTAGTATTTATTTATATATATTGTTATTTATTAGTGTTTATTACTAATTAATACTAATTAATACTATTTATTTCTAATTGTTAATATTTATTACTATTTTTTTCTTATTATTACAAATTAGTGTTAATTACTATTAAATACTGCAAAATACAGCTACTAATTACTAATTACCACTAATTATTTATATACATTACTAATTATCGTTAATAATTATTACTAATTATTAAGAATTAATACTAATAATTTAATTTTATTATTACAAATAAATACTGACGACAAAACACTTTAAATCTAACTTAATTACAACTAATCACCAATAATTAAAATTAATATAAAAAATGAAATAAATACTAAATTAAATAAAACATAAATACCTTTAAACTTGATCTCTTATAATTGTAGGCAACTTCACAACTTATTCATAAAAAAACTAACTCTCAAAAATTTTCACTCTAAATTAGACTTTAGAGAACCATATTAACAAAAAATTCTGGCAGAGAGAAGAAAAAACGGAGGGGGTATATATAGGTTAGATTAGTTGCGACGGGACTATTAGCGATGGGAATGTCATCGCAAAAAGTACTTTTTCAACGGGGCTCATGGCAAATACATTCGGCCGCATTAATTACTGTCAGCGGTTAAAAGGTTATTTACGACGGGGCCCGTCGCAAAAAAGCGACATGTCGACACACTTTTTTGCGACAAGACAACATCTCGTCGCAAATATGTTTTTATCGCCGTCGGTTATTTACGATGGGACCCGTCGCAAATACCCTTTGGGGGTCAAACTAGTTGCGACGAGGGATCCCCCCGTCGCAACTAGGTCTTATCGCCTCCCGGCATTTGTGACGGGCGGTGTCAACCCGTCACAAATACTCTTTCATGTGATTTGGCACGCAAACCGCACCAATCCACGTGTAACTTTTTGCGACGGGGCGCTTATTCACGTCGCAAATAACCTCTTCGACTTCCTATTTGCGACTAGGTTTATTCCCGTCGCAAATAGCCCGACGCAAATAATGGTTTTCCCCATAGTGAGTGTAGACGTGGTATTTTCTTTTGATGCAGAAAAAGGAAAAGGTGCCATAGTGATGAGGTGAGATTTATGCCATCTAGGTATGGGTATATAGTGGTTAGATGGTCAGATTTTTCCCGCATATAACATAGAGTAGCTATTTTTTGTTTTAGTTTTCCTTTGGATGTTAGGATTGTACCTTAGAGTTTTTATCTTACCACATTTGAGTTGCATAGCTACCTTTGTTGCTTCTTTGGTTATGGAATATATTTATTTTACTTTTCTTTCGTCATTCATTTCTGATGTATGTATATATATTATATGTATTTCGTTTTAGGTTGGGTGAAATCATTCCCTATGGGTTTTTTTGATGCTCGAGTGCTAGTCGCCATCCCATGGGGATCAGGAACGCCATTCAAGTATATAATGGATCAGTTCGGGTACTTGTTTTAGAGGGTATCTTAGGTCAATTCATTAAAAATTGGTATCGGAGGAGGTTTTTCATTGATATTCCATATCATGGGACATCTGGTAGATGAGAGATAGGATTTTCAAGACTTGATAGGTAGGTTGTGGTGAGTTCCAAGCCAACTCTTACTATGATGAGCCTCAAGTTACCATGGAATATTAGGATGTCTGTCTCCTTTGTTGGGGTTTTTTATTTGGATCTCGGTTTCTGTTTTTGTTTATCTGGGTTGAACTGAGATTTGTCTATTATCTAGTCATTTTCTTCTATTTTGAGGTGTAGTAACATGCCTCTGAGATGTCTTCCATGGGTCCCACTAGAGGATACAGTGAGAGATTCTTCTAAATGGACCCCCACCCCTTGGATAAAAATATTTTAGAGGTTATCATGTGGGTAGTTTGTGTTGTGGAACCAAATGTACCGTGAGTTTAGAACCTGGTTGTTGAGGCATATCAAGGAATAGGAGGAGACATTGACCATCCATGAGAGTTCCTACCTAAGAAACCACCATCCTTTATGTGTACGAATGAACATCAAGTGGAATAGTATTGGCTATACAATATCAATCAGGTCTTTGAATTGCTGGATACACCTAATACTATCAAGGTGAAGTGTGCAATGTTCAGGCTTAAGGGTCCCAAGAAACGATGTTGGGATTCTATGGTTCAATCAAATTATCTTTTGGGATTTAATTGGAAGGGTTTCAAGACCCTTTTCTTTCATCTGTTCTGCCAAGATTCCTTGAAGATAGTAAAGCCTCTGGAGTTCCTCTCTTTGTAATAGTGATAGGATTCGGTGTTGGAGTACACCTTCCATTTTGCAGGCCTCATTCATTTTTCTCCCTAGGTGGAAATGCATTATCAGTTTAAGGAATATAAATTCATGTAGGTATTTTGATAAGATATCTAATCATAGGTATATATATTGAATATTTCCACCTATGTCAAGATAGCTAACAAGGATTTGATGGTATACGTAGATATGATGAGAAAAATTGGATTCTCTAGCTCCTCTCTTCCTCCCAATGGAAGTTTTAATGGAATGCAATAAAAAATGAAGTTTAAGGATTATCACAAGGGTATTGGAGGTAGTTATCCATAATGAGCATCCTTTGTACTATCATCCATAGCTAGTAGTGTGCCCCTAACTTGATATCAGTACTAAAAGGTTGGAAAAACTAGAAATTGTTATCTTGTATTGGTGAATATATGCATTTCTTGTGCTAATCGAGACCATCTACAAAGGTTCTATTAGGATATGTTTATGACTCATTATGTTCAGGGATTGTTTTATCCAAAGGCCATTGCAGCATAGTAATATGATTCAAATTCCATAGGGCTTTAGCCACAAGCCTCAAGAGTGATGCACCTTCATATAGTGGATGATTTTCTAATGGATTTTTATGTGTGCCTTGGTAAAGTGGTAGGTACAATCATTGTTTCATCTTCTATAACAACTTCTCTCTTTAATATAGGTGTTTGTCACTTGTTTATATCAACCCATTTTTTTGATATGTTAAAACTTCCAATGGATCTCATATTCTTTTTTATTGAGCTGGAGAAACCTCTTGGGAAGATGAAGGATCATGGTTTTCATTGTCCAACATGTTCTCTATTGATAGCTTACATCGATCTATTCGAAGATTACTTGGTTCTCAATATGGATCTATTTAACATCATCATCGAGATAGATTGGATAGTTTTTCACCATGATGATATTGATTGTTATCATTGGAGTGTTTTGTTCTTTACTGTTGATGGAATCTTAGAAGTTTTTTAGGGAGAGTGATATCTAAGGTCTGGTTGTGTAGGACCTTCTATTCTAGAGCTCAAGAGTATATTATCAACCATTGCATTTGATTTTGATGATGTTCCTTCTATTTTTGATCTTCCCTTGGTTGTTTTTGACTACCCTAATTTTTTTCCAGATGATTTCTTCAGTGAACCTCTAGAGAGGTAGGTAGATCGTGTGATTGATTTGGTGTTGGGTACACATCCGATCTCAACATCCTCTAATCACATGGCACCAAATGCACTAAAAGAGCTTAATATCTATTTGTATGACCTCATAGAGAAAGGTTTTTTTCACCCGTGTGTTTTGTCATGGTCATCCACCAACCCCTTTTTCCAAGAAATATGATGTTTCACTTTCATTTTGAGTGTAATATAAAAAGTTAAACAAGGTAACAGTTAATAAAAAGGTGCTCTTACCACATGTGGATGATTTGTTTGATTAGTTAAAGGGGTGAAGTGGTTTCAAAAAATTGATCTTTGATCAGGTTATCATCAACCCAGGGTTTGGGATTCTGATATTATGAATACCACTTTAAGTGGAAGGTGAGGCCATTGTGAATATCTTTTATGCATTTTGGACTGACTAACACTCCTTCAGTTTTCATGGCCTTGATAAACTGGATGTTCTGTCGGTATCTCGACACCTTTTTCATTGTGTGTTTAGACGATATCTTGGTTTATTTTATATATGATCATGAGCATCATCACCATATGAATCTCATTTTAGAAAAATTTAGGATTCATAAACTTTATATAAATATTTTAAAATGTTGTTTTTGGATCAAATAAGTGAATTTATTGGGGAATGTGATTTTTTAGCGTGTGCTTTCAGTTGATCCTAAGATGGTGAAGGTTGTCCTATCATGAGAAGAACAATGGAAAATTTTCAAGATATAGAGATACTTAAGACTGGCTAGATACTATCAGTGATTTATCAAGGATTTATCAAAGTTGGCATTGCCTTTAACTGTTCTTACCAAGAATGGGTTTAAGTTTACATGGGATGAAACATTTCATACTTATTTTAATGATTTCAAACGGATTCTAACATTAGATCTTATTATGATATTTCCTAAGCCTAGTAAGGGGTATGTGGTATATTGGGATGCTTCTAGTATTGGGTTGGTTAGTATTCTTATGTAGGATGATTATGTTGTGACCTAAGGATCTCTTTATCTTTTTTTACATGAGAATAATTACACCACTCATGATTTAGATCTCTCCACAGTTATGCATGCACTTAAATGTTGGAAACACTATCTTTTTGGGGATTTTTTCATGGTATTTTCAGTGCATAATAGTATAAACTATATATTCTATTATAAGTTTATGAATATCAAATAGAGAAGGTGTGTGCAATACCTCTAGATGTTTGACTGTAATATTGCCTACTCCCTAGGGAATGAGAATGTCATTGTAGATTCTCTCAATCAGAAAGTTCCACCACATGTTATTTTTGAAAAAAAAGAGGAGTGGAACCTGATTAGGATTTTCACTCAGTTTTGTTTGTACATAAATAAGGATGGTTTAATCATGGTTATAACAATTACTCATTTATAATCATATCTCTTTGAGTCAATTATGTTGGGTTAGAAGAAGGATGATGATTTTACAGGAATTGGGGAAACCTTATATAGTGTGGAGACCATTTTTGGTTGTTCTCTCCCTTTTGATAGTATTATTCATTTTGGGGATCATTTTATTGTCCCAAAATCTATAAAGAATTCAGTTTTTCATGATTTTCATAGTTCTTTATAGTATATTTATAACAACCCAGCTCTTTATTAGACACTTAAACATGATTTATTACATAAACTTGAACTTAAGACAACTCTAAGGATCAAGAGGTCCTATTTATTGGGAAATTAGGAATATTACATAACAACTTAAAACATAAAATACACATCTTTATTGAAAACTTCTTTTACTTGACCACACACATTCCTTCCTACTTAGCACTGCATGGGATAACCTGAGGACATGTATAAAAAAGGGTGAGCTATAGATCCTAGTAAAAGAGTAAAAAATTCATAACATGAAGAATATTGTACATGTTAGGAAATAGGCATATCAATGGAGCATAAGAGAAACATGAACATAAAGGCATGATATAGCATGATTATCATAACATGGAAATGCGGCAATAACGTTTAACATGATATTAGCATGAGAGAAGGTTCATTGCACATGGAGCATGAGTAAACCCTCATTTCACATGAATTGTCATGAGTAAACCCTCATTGCACTTTATGTATCATGATACTAATCTCTACCCAATGCATTGGAATGATATCAGGGCACACCCTTTTTAATCATTTTATTTCATGCATAAGTATGCCACATGGATCATATAACATGGATTCATTAAACATAATAATTTATTCCACGATAAAGGAATGTAGAATTAATACATGAAACTCTATAATCAATAAGTAAATTTTCATAAAGTTTAATACCCTTGATAAAGAAATGGGCATGGTATTCACTTCACAATGACTTTGGCTTGGAAAATCACGGTGTAATTTCAACAGCATAATGGAGTGACATAAGAATTCATAAAAATGGTTTATGAGAGAGAAAGAGGTGTATCATCATATTTACATGAAATTTAAAGTAAGGGGGTCATATATATACATTTCCCAACATATTTAATGGAATTTAGATTCATAAAACAAAATAATTTATTGAATGTAAATGAGGAGAGAGAAATCCCTTACGGAATTTTAGCATGGTAACGGGTATACACGGGAGGAATTAATGAGAGAGAAAGGAATCTCTCATAATTCAAACATAAGTATGGAAGTATAGGAGAGGTTTGAAATCACAACCCAACATTTGTAACTGAAAATAAAAGGGTATAACAACATAAATAAATTTGGACAGAAAAGAGAAAGAAAGAAATCCCTTACTTGGACGTGTGATCCCAAAGGATTGGGAGGGCTTGATAGAGGCTTCTTGGGATATTGGGGCACATTGGGAGGATTTTAGAGAGAGTAGGGTAGTTTAGGTATGTGATCCAAGGGTTTTTAGTGAAGATAAGTGGGATCTTGGGAGGGATTATATAGGAAAAGAGAGGGAAGTATTTATTATTTAGGTTTTGGACACTACACATTAAACTAATCAAAACCACAAACAAACCCATGGTTTTTTCCGATGTATTTTTTCAAAGGGGAGTGAAAAATATTATTTTATAAGTCCAATGGCCGAAATTATTAAAATATTAGGCTTTGTTATGTGGAGGTGAGTCACACTCTCAAGGAAATCATTTTAAAAAGTTAAAATGTTTTATAAGTCTTGGAGGGTCCACAAAGGCACCATAAAATTAATCAAACAAATATAAAATCACATTTTTTTAAATTTAAAACAAATATTTTCCGAACATACCTTTTATAGTATTTTATTATATCACTTTTGGGTAATTACAATGTCATAAAACACATTATATATTTAAAACGTATTTAATTTTTACCAAAACATTCGACTGTCTCATAAAATTAGGAAAAATTCAATGTTGGATAATTTTGACATCCTGATTCAAAAAATAATATTAATTTTATCTAAATAAGTTTCTAAATATGTGAATTTTTACATCTAAAATAAAAAACTGATAATTATCAAAAATTTATGGGTTTTGACAAAAACAGCTTTAAAACCTTAATAAAATTTGCAATTCTATTCATAAAAATTATATAATCATTTATATTTAATAAAAAGTAATTTAATTATAATATTTTATTAAAATATTATTTAATTAAAAAAATACATTAATTCATCAAAATATATTTTTAATTTAATATTAACTAAAAATACTATTTGTTCTTTAAAAACTATTTACAAAGTAACAATAATAAAATGAATTTATATTCTTTATTCTATACAAAAATAATGCACATAATCATAGTGTTGGGGTCTTGTTACATAACCCCTTGTAATACACGCATAAGAAATAAGGGTCAGGTGTGTGATGGTGACAGACTCTTATGGAGGCTCAGATAACATCACTCAGGTATTAATCTCTATTAACTTCCACTTCTCCCATAGGCGGTTCTGTTCAAGCTTAATGTGTTGAAGCTTGGCTTGGGCTTGGTCAAGAGCGAAGCCCAATGATGTCACCTCCTTCCCGAGCTCCGACAAATGGGCTTCGTATGGAGCAATTCTACTAAATGAGGTCATCACTTCCTTTGTCTGAGTAAATTGGATTTGTTAAAGACCTATATTTATACTAATCATGTGATCACTATTCAACAGCTATGTTAGCAATAGTAACAATTCTTAAGGTATTTTGAAATCCAAAAACATAAAACCAAGGAATTCCATATTTTATATAACCATTTTACAAAATAATACATTTAATTAGATCAAGAGGAATTTTCATTAATAAAATCTTGGGTCATTACACTATTCACCCTAGAACTATGAAGATGTAGTATAACATGAGAAAGCATTTTTGGTGGATAGTTATGAAGTGTGACATTATTGATATTGTGTACCACTATTAAACCTACCAGTAGATAAAGGTAGAGCACCTAAATCCTTCTAGTATGATCCAAAATATTCTAATGTTGTTCTAAAAATGGGAAAAGGTTTATATAGATTTTTTTTGAATTACCATGAACTCCCCAAGAGAAGAACACTATCAGGGTGGTGATTGATGGGTTTATGAAATATGATCATTTTATTATGATTAAGGACACCACTAAAGCTGAAGATCTAGGTATACTATATATGTAAGAGATTGTGATGTTTCATGGGGTTCCCTCTTTTATTTTTTTGGATATGGATCCTAGGTTCACTTCCAGGATATAGAAAAGTCTACAAGTGATGATCAGGTAAAATTGAGTATATCTTACCATCCACAAACAAATAGTCAATCATGGTGTGTTATCCAAGTCCCATAGGATATTCTCTATATATATGTCTTGGATTTTTGTGGATAATGGAATATCCATATGGTATTAATTTAGTTTTCTTGTAAAAATAATTATCAGTTTTCTATTCGAATAGAACCCCTTGAGACTTTATATAGTCACCCATTTAGGCCACCTCTTTGTTGGGTAGAGGTGGGTGAGGCCTCACTTGTGGGATAGTCTCATTTAAGAGATGTCAATAAGGATTTGGGACACACATTGATGCTTTATTATATATCAAAATCAGCAGAAATCATATTTGGATTGTTGATGTCATCCTTTAGAGATTTTAAATGGTGACTGGTTTTTCTTGAAAGTTTCTCCTTGGTTGGGTAACTATCATTATCGGAAATATAGTAAGATATATTTAGGATATGTTGAACCATTTTTGGTTACTAAGAATCTTGGGAAGGTTGTTTATCAGTTGGAATTTCCAACTCGATTGAAAGGTATCCATGATGTTTTCAACATATATCATCTCAAGAAGTACCATCCTGATCCCTCTCATGTTCTGGGTTGGGAGGATATTGATTTTGTGTCAAATTTTTCTATTGTGGAGAAACTAGTGGATATTTTAGATTCTTAGAAGAATGTATTTCATGAGAATTCTATATCATTAGTCAAAGTGTTATGGTGGCACAAATCGTTTTCTCATGAGACTTGGGAGTGTGGATTATTTTTGAGGAAGTAGTGGCCTCACCACATTACAGAGTACCCTTCTTCTACATGAATTTCTAGGGATGGAAAGTACTATGGGGGGGATATTGTAACATCTTGATTAAAGGTACTCTCAATTTTAATTTTAAGATTATGTTTATTTAGGTTCAGATGGCTTGGGATGTAGTGTGGGTGTTTTCTATAAGGCTGCTATTGGGAACTATATGTAGTAAATATTCACATCATGATGTTGATTTAAAATCTAAATCTATCACTTGTTAGAATCTATGATCCCAATTCATGAAGTGAAAACAATAAAATACATAAATCACATTCATGATTTGAAAACATTTCTCAGTATTTTTAACCTAAGGTAACACTTTTTTTAGTGTACATGGAAACTGGGTTATTCACATCATAAATAAATTATTCGTGATGTGAAACCATCATTTCTAGTGGGTTTGTATCATGTTGCATGTTTGAATCTCTATCATTAAATGTTTAGTATCCTCCCTAAAACCCTAGGAATCCTCCAGGGATGTTGGGTGGCTCTATCCCTTCTGGGTTCATCCATTGGAAACTCGATCTCCATGGTGATTTATTACATACATTTTTAGTAAGTGTTTTCCTCATATTTTCGTTGGTTTTGTTCTTTGAGCATTGTAAATGGTGTTGGTCTATGTCTATGGTGTGAAAGGATTGGTTTTTGATCTTGTGGTGAGGATTCTTTGATCATTTATAGTTTCCCTTCATGAGTTGTCTCCTTGATTCCATCCCTCATGTTGGATGTGGTGTGGTGTGTGAGGTTCTTTAGGTATGTGTTAATCTAAACACTCTATTGACCCTTTCATTTATTTAATTCAATTTTGACATGTTGGAATAGATTATAGGGACTCTACTTGTTATTATATGTTCTTCCTAGTGTGTGTATCCCATTTTGGGTGGTGTGCGACCTGATTTTGAGTTTGGTGGTTTCATATATAGCCTATGTTGGATGAACCATGATTTCTCTTGGTTTTATAATTTTTTTTAAATGATTTTTAATGATTTGGAGTTGGATTATTTGCATGTGTAAATGGGTTTTTGAGAAAATATGGTTTTAACCTTGTTTTTGTAAATGAATTGTGATTTTCAAAGCATTTTCAAATGGATTGAGAAATGGGTTTTCAAATTAGTTTTTATTTAAAATGGTGTTTAAAATTGTATTATAGAGTGTTTAAACCCTTTTAATTTGATTTAAAATTTAGAACATAGTATTCTTGGGTAATTATGTGTAGGGTGTAGTATTAGGGATCATCCTTTGGTTTTGTAAGGGAGTTCACTTTTTGGGGTGTTCTTATGTTCCTTGATCGAGATGAATTTGGATCTAGGACTTGATTTTCATGGTAGGATGGTTCACTTTCTAGGGTGTTTCTCTATTCATTTGATCTTGATGCATGGGTTATAGGTACTTTTAGTGTGTTCTATTCATGATTGATGTACAAGTGACCTAGGTAGCCTGGTCATGAGTTATCCTTAGAGTTTTTACCATTGTGATTTGGCTTGTATTATTTTGAATTTTATATAACTATTTCTAATAAATGTTACTTTTTATAGAAATTATTATTTGAAAATTTTTCACAAGGATTTGTTTTGGAATTATGGAAAAAGGGGAACTATTTACTATGTTTTGACATAAAATAGTTTAACTACTTATCATTCCAGGTATTTCTTAATATGTATCATATTGGTATTATTGTATGCATACTTGATATGGAACACCTAAGTGGGATCTGATTGAGAAAGTTTAGCTCACACCTGCACACCCCTTCAGTGGTGTATAGACCTAATATTATCTTTTGATATAGGAAAAGTAAAGGTGACACAATGAGGTGGTGAGTTTTATGTCCATTGGGTATGGGTGGTTGAGGGGGGGATGGGTGGATGTTGCCCACATATCACATAGATTAGTTTTTTTATGGTTTTAGTTGTACTTTGGATGTTAGTACTCTAACTTATAGGTTTTTATTACTGCTTTTGAGTTGTATCGTTGTCTTCGTTACTTATTTGGTTATGGAATATACTTATTTTCTTTTTCTTCCACTATTTATTTCTATTGTATGCATTTATATCCCATGTATCTCATTTTAGGTTGGGTGAAATTGTTCCCTTTGGTTTGTATTTGATTCCCCAGTTCTGGTCACCAACTCATGGGGATTGGGAATTCCATTCAGGTATGTATAGGATTAGGATAGTTACTTGTTTCAGAGGGTATCTCGGGTTAGTTAATTACAATTTCAATTTTTTCCTCCTAATAAATCTATAATAATGAAGGGTTACTCTCATTTAAATCCATCAATGATTACCAGATCAAATAGACCTTTTGGATATAAATCATATTTTAATGATGAATCTGATGATTATAATGAATTGGATTATGATATTTGATGTTTTTTTATTATTTTTGAATTTTTATTTTTTAAATGAGGGTAGGTATTCCATGTCTGGACTCATTCCTCTCTTATCATTTTTTATACTTTTAATAAAAGGTACATCTGTCTTGGCATGTTAAAAACAATAATTGGCTTATCTTCTGACCCACTTGGATATAAAAGAAGCTTCTTCTCACAAACTTAAACTTCTATAATTTTTTCTTCTAGAAATTTTTTCTTAAAGTAAAATAAAATTCAAGGGATACTTTTTCTAATGAATTTAGGTTGGATTATCAATGATCTTATTCACTCAAATGGGATCAATATTATCAATGACCATTGTGGCACCATCAATAAAATTTTATTTCACATTTTCCTCATTTATATAACTAGACATTCTATAATAAATGTGTGAAAATCATGGGATCTAATTTTGAAAATCCTTCACACTTAAGTTATTTGTTCAACTACCTTAATGACTTCTAAAGATATCTTAGTTTTGACTTTGTTAAATCCTCCAAAATACTCTAAATCAACACCCTTTAACACATCCATAAAACTTGGCTAGAATCACAAACTTTACTTCATTAATAACATACTTTGAATTTATATCTCATAAAAATCCTAATGTTTATGGATTTACATTAATTATATGAAGTTACTCTAAACCTTTTGGTGAATATACTTCTAGTTAATGAACTTCTTATCAGCATACTTCTAGTGAATTTATTTTTTTGGATAAGTTGCATCTGGTGAATGTACTTCCTATTGGGATACTTATAGTGAATGTACTTCCAAATAAGGTACTTCTGGTGAATTCACTTCAGGTTAAGGTACTTCTAGTGAATGTACTTATAGTTAAGGTACTTTAGGTGAATATACTTCTAGTAAATGTACTTATGGTGGATTCACATTCGATGAATGTACATCTATTGAATACTTGACTTCATCTTGACTCATCCTACTACATACTAAAAAACTTAAAGTATATTTGATGAAAAAATGTGAATATTGTGTTACATAAGCACTATGTTCAAAATTTGGATTACACTATCCTATTTCAATCAAATCATGCTCTAGACTTCTGGTGATCCTCCTTCTAGAGCTTGAATCACTATTGGTATTCCTCCAAAGTGACACTCTTCTATTGATAGAACAATATAGGATTATCTAAATTCTTTATCTGGATCTCCCATTGATATATTTCCAAATATTCTTGCCTTCATGAACTTATTATTAACTTAATAAAACATCCAAATTCATATTTTCGGATTTATAAAATTTACATCCTGACTCAAAAATATTCTCTCAAATGGTGTTAAAAACAAATTCAACACCTTTAAATACCAAAGGGGACTTCAATATATAAGGATGATGAAGTATGGTGTCTTATATCTCCCTATAATTTATTGGATTAAGATTATATCTCATTAGTTATTCGTGCATGGACATAATGATTTTGTTAACATAAATTTGGGCACAATGGGTTTAATCACATTTTTAATCATGGACATAATGAGATTGTTCACAAACAATTGGGAAAAATGAGTTTTATTTTAAGTTTTATTATGATTATGTTTGTGCTACATCTCCAAAAAAAATCATATTATTATGTAATTCAATGATTCTTTCCATATTTATGATATTTTATGTTTCTATGTTACCCTTTTATGCTTATTATTATTTCTATGATATACTTTCATGGATCATGATTATTATCACATGTTTTCACACTATTTTGATTAATGTATTATATTATTCCAAGATTTATTCCATGACTTGTGATTTTTTATCTATTCTGTAACACCCTATGATTTTCATAAAATATTTCTCTTTAAATAATATGATTTCCTCAAAATCTTGTGTTACACACAACAATATGTTTAGAGAAACTGGGTAACGTTATTAAAATATTATATGACAATAATATATAAATTGTATTGGTGGGTATAAAAAATAATAACTAAATATATTTTCTATATATTTATAAAATTAATCTATTAGTTATCAAATGATTATAATTAAAAACAAAAATTATTTGAAAATAAAAGTAAGGTTTTATCTAAAATAATTATGAAAAAAATATGTTTATATTAATAAAATAAATTAATCCCTACTGTTAAATTATTTTAATGAAATATAAATATTATTTACCTGATAAAATGTTTTAAACTTTCAAAAAATATTTTTCTAGGAATAGGATACGAATAAATCCAGTTTTATACTTAAAAATGTTTTTTTTATAAAAATTATTTTTTATTTCATTTTGGGAACTTATATTAAAATTAATTTCTTCCATTTATAAGTATTCAATTAGATAAAATTAATTACATACTTATTTTTTGTTAATATGAATAGTAACCATGGTAAAATTTATCACCTTGGTAAAGTGTAAATATAGTTAATCTAGATTAAAAAATAAATGATAAGGCTAGAATTTTTCATCCTAATTCTTATTGGATAAATTTAATTTGACCCTTATCACCTTATTCATTAAATTTAGTTATTTAATGGACACTTTTTCATGAAAATTAATTATATATTATTTAAATTAAATAAAGTTACAAAATGTCACTCTCTATGTTTTAAATATCCTTTATGTGTTCGAATATGGACAAAAACTTGTTATTAATGGATATTAATAATAATTTTTTGGATAATTAAATTATATTAATGATTTTTATTTATTTATAATTTTTAGTTATTATATAATTACTTTAAATTCTTACACTATGCTAAAACATCATTTATTCAATTAATGGAAAAATAAAATAATTGATTTTGAAAATATAAAAAGTGATAAAATTTGAGTAATTTATTGTATTACACTAATTATATAGGTGAATATGTAATATTATTTTTTTCTAAAATATTATATTCTAATTAAAAAATTACTTTTCTCTTTTAAGTCAAATTAAATGAAAAAGTGTCAAAATTTACAATAATGATATTTTATCAAAATAATATTTTATTACATTATTTAAAAAACATAAAAATCTTTAAATAAGATAAGGTGGATATTATATGGATAAAATGTCATAAATTTTCCATTTATGGTCCAATTTTCACATTATATGTAAATATAACAAACCTTTAATATGTAAATGTTTGTTACCATAATTAAAATTAAAATTTGTTAATTATGGGTTAATCAAAATGATAAGGTTTAAAATGACACCAAAACTTTTATAAATTATTTCTTTATGGGATTAAAACCCTGTCCTAAATTATCTTTGAATACTAGGCTATTTTGTTTCATTTTTATTGAGAATTAATTTATTATAATTTAATCTTTTGAGAAATTCCAAAAGTTCACCTCACCTAAATTATAAAATTGTACCTCCTCCATCACTTATTTAAGAAATTTTTAAACTTATAAACCTATCAAACACTAAAAATTTATCTTATAAACTTCCATAGACACATTATAGAGGGTTTTTTCATCCTAAAAGACAAGCCCTAGATACCTTTATAAGAGATCTAAAGGATTTGTTTTAAAGAATAGATAATCTCCTTAATCGATCACTTTATTTTATACTCTGATTTACCTCCTCAAAATATATGATATGTATCACAAAATAATAAATTCAGTATTAAAAATATACTAAAATTTTATTATGATTATAAAAACACCATTATACACCCTCTTTCCCATAAAATGTGAAATGAATGTATCGCTCGTGCGTACGTACGGATTACCATCTCCATGTAGTGATACAATTAATTTATCATAAACATATTTTATGGATGGGTATTATGATGATTTTAATGATTATATATGATATTTTTTTATAATTAAAATATTTTAATTATAGCATCACAACTATCTACTTACCATATGATCCTTTTGGAAATGATAACATTGTTCGTGCATGCGTGTGGACTACCACCTCCACGAAGCGATGTGATTAATATTTTTTATTTATATTTTAATTGGATGGTAATGAGAATTAATTTGATAAATATATATGTTATATATGATATAATAATGATATTTTAAAGTTTAATTAATATTTAATTTTCTTTTGTTACATCCATTTAAAAATGAAAACAACATTCATGTGTATGTACGACCTATTATCTCCATGAACGTTGTAATTAATTCTTCTATGTCTAACTTTTATGATGACTCAAAATATGTATATAATGAATATATATGAAATTTATATCATTAAAAATATTTTTTATATGATGGAACCAAGATAAATTTACATGTAATGGAACTACTAAACTGATATAGTTATGATAAATTAAACAGTTAACACCTGAAAAATACAATTTTAATAAGGAATTATTGATAAAAGGGGTGTTGAAATGTTATAAAGGGGTTATATATGATATTATAAGTATGAAAATGACTCTGTTATATAATTATAATAAATTTAAATTTATTATACAGGAGGTTAGAGTGCTTTTGGGGTAAGGTGAACTCGAGGTGAGGGATTTCTGGTCTCTCTGTTATTTTTAAGAGACATATACCATATTTACCACTTATTTATTTTTTGTGGTGTATATAATACCCATGAATGTATTTTATAATTTATATTATGAAATTTATTTGGATTTATAAATCTATCTATGGTTCTTTCTTTCATGGGTATTTCGGTCCAAATATAACCAAAGTGGTAAGGGTGTTATGTCATTATCTCATTGTTTATCAGGATTATTTATGATTAAGTTTTGATGATGAAATATTATGATAAAAATATCAAGATACTCATGAATTTTCTTATCCTATATTTATTTCTTGAATATAATTTTTTCATTTCATTTTCATCACCTTTTTTACAAAAGATACTAAAAATATGTTTTTTTAAGGAAAATTGAATTCCTTTCTCTCTTCAGTCAAAAGAACTTTTTTCTTCCATATCCATGTTTTCTAAAACAATTTTAAAAAAGGTTTTTACTATTATCATATGATTGTTTAAATTTAAATTTCACCCATGTTTTAATCTTTATAGAATGGTTTGAAAAAAAAAATTTATCATTTTCCAAACAAGGTACTTTGTGACTTTTCTAACAAAATTATGGGAGGAATGCTTTTTTAACTAATAAAAAATTAAAGAATTTTTCCATCATTGTTAATTATTTTTTATTTAAAGCTTAATTTACAATTTTAAAATGTTATTTTCAAGGAAAATTTTTTTCCTTTATATTTTTTCATTTTTTTGATAAATGATTTCCAAATTTAAATGTTATTTTTCTAAAAAAATTTGTTAATTATATTTTAATGTATTTCCATTCATCAAAGATAAAAACCCTTGATTTCTCTTATGATTAAATAAGGATATGATCCATTTATTCCATCATTATTATTTATCTAGATTGTTTATGAATATTATGATATAACATTTATGAAACTCATTTCTTTTCCACAGGTTATGTAGTGATGAAATGATAAAATGTTTATGAAACTCATTTCGTTTACATGGTTTATGCAATGATGAAATGTTCATGAAACCCATTTATTTTCATATGTTTTGATATGATTAATTATTTATGATATTATGGAACACATATGTATGTTTTTCATTATGTGATGGGTGGGACCTATATCTACCTCTAATTCATTAGGTAAATATTGATATCTCATGAGACAAATAGGACTAGAATAGGGAGTATACCTAGTTTATTAAGGGACTATGTCCTCTATGATAGTCTTGGGAGTGAAACTTGACTACTAATATGGTTTGGGGAGTGAACCCATTACACTATAATAGCTTTGGAAATGATCATTTACTACTAAGGAAATGATTTTCTATGCTTATGTTTATTCCAAAAATCAATGCCTTATGCCTATGTTAAGATTTCATGGTTCATGTTATTTCATTTAATTTCAATTAATATCTTATTAACTACCAATATTTATTCCATGACTTAAGATTATAATCTTTTATATACAGTGTATGGTTTTCAAACATTAAGATCATGTTCTTATAACCTTATGTGTATGTTATGTTTATTTGATCATTGATATCTCCCTTGTTTACCCTTACTGGGTATCTTATATCACCATTTTCTTATGCTTACTTTCCCTATGTTATGAAGAAAGGTATTAAGTATTATATGTCTAAGAATGGTGTCATATATGGTGAAATAAGTGGTATAAGATGTACTATTTTATGAATAAGTTTTTTACGTTTCCAATTTTCCAAAGATAATATACCTAAAAACTTATGGTGTGGATCATCATGTTATGTACTTAATATTCATTTATTTATATGTAATATTTATATATGAAAAATATGGGTCATTAGAGTTAGTATCAAAGCAAGCTTTAGTCAGCATTTGGAAACTAGTATGAGAAAATTTTAGTGAGAACCCTATGGATAATTATAAGTATAGAATAACATATTAAAGTTTAGTTAATAATTAAGGATGAATAAGGTTAAAACTAAGGTTCCATCAATTGAGAAGAATGTTTCATCATCTAGGCATCCTTTTCAAGATTTTTCATGATCAATAATTATGATTAACGATGCTTTATATTCATTCTAACCATTCTGGTTTTTAAGATTAAAAGATGGAGTTGAGGTGGTAATAGGTAAGATCTAATATTGAATTACCCTATTTGTACTAAGTTATATGAATTCATGTATACCATGAAAATTATTAAGGAATATTAATTTATATCTTCAATGATTAGATGTTGAATTTGTAGTGAACCCCATTAAAGGTAAATTGATTGCATTGCAAGCCTATGATTCTCCTCTAGTTGAAGTTTGAGGGAATGTGCTTCCTAAAAATCTTATCATTCATCCTATAGTTGAATTTGATGTTATTTTGGGAATGTATTGGATTTCTTTTCATAAATCCCACATCTATTTCCAAGGAAGGGAAGTTATGTTTGATATTTTAAACCAACCTATGATTACCTAATGGTGAGATGGAAAAAATGAACTTTCGATGGAAATTAGATCCATCGTATGGGTCAATATTCCTATCCAAAATGGATGGTTTTTCTCGAATGGTTGGGGAGAGACTCAAAATCAAAGATATTACTTATTGTGAATTAGTTTATTAATGTCTTTATAGAAGAGTTGTTTGGAGTTCCACTAAATTTTGAAGTTAAGTTTTCAATAGAACTCATACCTAGTGCTACAATTATTTCCAATACTCCATATATAATATCCATGATTAAGTTGCAATAATTAAAAAATAAATTCTATAAGAATCTTGAAATTGGATTCATTTGACCAAGTGTGTCACCTTGGGGTGTACATTTTCTATTTGTTAAGAATAAATGTGTATCAATGTGACTCTACATTAATTATCAAGAAATTGACAATATAAATATCAAGAATAGGTATCTTATTCCCCTTATTGATGACTTTTTTAATAAATTATTCATAGATCAATACTTTTCCAAGATTGATCTTCATTCTATATATCATCAACTGAGGGTAAAAAATGAGGATATAACCAAGATGGTATTTTTTTACAAGGTATATAAATAATTAAATTATTGTGATTCCATTTTGTCTTACTAATTCCCATTCCATCTTCATGGAATTAATAAATAAAGACTTTAGAGATTACCTTGATCAGTGTGTGGTAGTATTTATATATGACATTATTATTTCTTCAAATATAAAGTAATAGTATGATGATCATTTGAGAATTATTCTAAAGACCCTAAGGAAGGATAAACTTTATGAAAAAATTCCAAGTGTGAATTTTTTCTTCAGAAAGTTTCTTTCTTGGGTCATATAATCTTAAGTGAGGGTATATCAGTAGACCCTTCAAAGACATAAGTTATTGAAAATTATCCCTGGCCAAACACTTTGACTGAGATTAATAGTTTACTTAGTTTGGATATATATTATCATGTTTTATAGATAATTTTTTAGGACTATCTAATCCGCTCACCACGTTAACTTGTAAGGGAGATAAGTTTCTTTGTATATATAAATGTGAGTAATGTTTTAAGAAATGAAATAGAAGGATAATAAATACACTTTTTCTTACACTACCCTATATTAGAGAAGGGTTTTTAATCTATGGTGATGCCTCAAATAATGGAATGAGATGCATCCTCATACATAACAATATGGTTATAAATTATTCCTCATATAAATTTAAGGTTCCTGAGAAAAATTACCCAACTCATGGTTTGGATTTATCTATGGTAATATTTTTATAAAATATATGGATACATTATCTATATGAAGAAAAGTGTGATATATATAGCGATCACAAAATTTTAAACTATATTTTCACTCGAAAATAGTTGAACATGTTCCATAGAAGATGGTTGGAACTAATTAAATATTATGCTTGCTCAATACATTATCACCCTGGGAAATTGAACTAGGTGTCAGATGATATAAGTCAAAAGGATCGTGTTATCTTATCTATGATAAGGATCACAAAAGATCTAATATTTATGGACTTTTAAAGGATGGATACTAAAATCTTAAAGGAAGGGTAGAAATATTATATTTCTCAAATGAGTGTTCAGCTATATATCCATGTAAAGATTATAGAGGAAAATAAGAAAGATTTAGAGATGAAAAATAAGCTGAGAAATATTCCTAATATCAACCTTGATTGTGAGGGGATGATGAGATTCAGGAACCATGTATGTGTCCCATCGGTACTATATTTGAAGAAGGATTTTATGGATAAAGCTCGTGGTTATTCAATATCTATTTAACTTGGAAGTATAAAGAGGTATAGATATTTGAAAGAGTATTTCTGGTGGTATGGGATGAAGAGAGATATTATAGAGTAAGTTTCTCAGTGCTTGGTTTATTAGAAAGTTAATAATGATATATATAATTCTAAGGGTAATTTACAACTATTACCAATATCATAATGTAAATGGAAAAATGTCATGATGGTTTTTGTTGTTGTTGGGATCCCCAAAACTTCTAAAGGGAACAATTCTATATTGGTTATAGTAAATTACCTTATAAAGACATCCCACTTCATTTCCATTAGAAAAGATTTCTCTCTTGATCAACTTACTCATTTATACATTAAGGAAGAAATAATATTTCATGGTGTACCACTATCAATTGTGTGTGATCTAGATATGTGGTTTACATTTATGTTTTGGTGAAGTATTTTATAGGATCTAGATACATAGTTAAGTTTCAGCACTTTTATCATCCTGAGAAAGATGGTCAGTTTGAGAGGACCATTCAAACTATGTAAGAATTTTTGAGAGAATTATATATGGTTTTTAAAGGTGTTTGGGATCATAGCCTTTCTTTGGTATAATTTTATTACAATAATATATTTCACACCATCATTTAGATTGATCCTTAGGAAGTCCTCTTTGGTCAGAAGTGAAAAACTCAAACATGTTGGAATAAGGTTAGTTAATGTCACATACATGAATTATTTTGAAGTTAAATTTCATTTATTTTCCATTAATTCTTTGTTTTGAAGGGTTTCCAAAGGTTTTATGGAGGAATAGATGAGTTTTTATGAATTGGGCCAAACCGTGAGCCCAATTCCAGATTTAAAAATAAATTTTGTTTCGTTTATAAATTTTTCATTTTTTAATATTTTTCACCCATTCCAATTCCTAAATGGTCTCCTCTGACATATTAGCACCAAAATATAAATTTGGAGCCTTTATAAATCCTTAATCATGGAGGATTTGGGTTATTATTTAAGAATTGGGCCAAACCAAAAGCCCATTTTTCAGTTTTAAAATGTTTCTTCAATTTTTAAATATCATATTAAATATAATGGATTTTTCGGTGATTCCACCTCCCTCTAGACCCTAAGAAACTTAGGCGTGCTCCCAATGCCTTTCCACCCTCCTTGGATCTCTTTGAAATTGCAAATTAGGGCTGATCTTCATAGGGTGTCTCAAATTGGTCATAATTGGAGAGGTAACTTAATCCCTTCTTAACTATATAAATTATTACTCTTTTCCCTCCATTCAAGTTCCTAAATTACCTACTAAATCTTGTTCTAACAATCCCTGAATTTTGGATATTTTAAATTTCAGAAACTATTGTTTTTGGAGTGATTAATTCAGGATACTTCAAGTAGGTTAGTCTATTTCTTTCTTCTTTCAAATTGCTTAGGGTTTCTTCCCTAATTCTTGAATTATAAAAATTCCAGAAGTTAGGGTTCGTACCTAGGTTCTAAATTACTGTATTTTTGGTTAAATATGGTGGTTTTAGGTTTCCTTTAACTTCCTTGAGGTGCTGCGGTCGTGCGGTTGATGTTTCGCCCCAATATTTGAGGGTTTCAACACATTCGGTAGGTGATTCCATGGGTAACCATTTAATGATGAGTTAGTTTGCTTGATTAAATAATTTTTCATATTCCTTATATTCTTTTTATTATGCGAAAACAATTTTTGGTAGCAATAGTAAAGCATTTGGTATTAAAGTTACATTTTTGTTTGAAGTATGTATTTTTCAAATGTATTTCTTGTGTTATCTCTTGTGGTAGTTTTATAAAACGTGGAAGTGATTTATTAGTTGTTGAACGGGGCTACCAATTTTGGTTTGAAAATAATATAGTGTCATGTGGGACTAAAAATGAGGGTCTTTTAATGGGTTTTATGTGTGAAACCTTGTTATACTCTTTGAAAGTGTTTTATGGATTTGTGTGTTCTCATGTGTATCTTTTGCGATATTGTTCAAGGTGATTATATAACATTTGAAAGTGGATTATTACATGTTGATTGTGATTAAAATTCTGTTTTGGTAAGAGATTGGTGTGATTTTGGCTTAAAAATAGGTTTTTGAAATGGGTTTTTTGTGCAAGACATATTTTCACCACTTGGGTTCTTTTTATGAAAATTGTAAATGTTTTAGTTGGTTAAACAAAGTGGGAAAAGGGTGCATATGTATTGTTTGGTATATGTGTTCACGTATTATGGGGTTTTTAAAGGTGAAGTGATTTTTTAATATTTCAAATATTTTTAGAATGTTTTGTAAATTTCTGTAATGTTTTAGTAAATTGTGATGTTGGAGCGAAACTTGTTTGTGGTCTCTTTCATGTAAGTTTAATGATAAATTGATTTTGAAGGTAAAAGGGGTGTTATGTAACAAGTGAGTGGGCTGTTATGAGAGTTTTAATATATTTTATTGGTTTTATAAAATTGTTTAATGAATTTGTGGAAGTGTTAAAGAAATGTGAAAAGTGTTGTGGGCTATTTTGGTGTGAGTCGTATTTCAAAATCAATTTGAATGAAAAATGGACTTTTGTAACTTGTGTTGTATACATGTGGGATGTTTGGTGAATTTATGATATGGAAATATTATTTTCTTATGAATATTATATTCATTAACTTATTGAAATTTTTTGAGCACAAAGGGAAAACCCAAGTATCTAGGTTGGTATACGTGTACTAGTATGCTAGTGAATCCGTGGGGTTTGGCCTCAGTTTCACTTAGCAAGATTGACACTTATAACTCTAACTAAATTATGATGATGATTATGATTGGGGACCACTAAGTTATGGTTATGTACCCTACTAGTGTATCGTGCACGAGAATGGATATTTGTGATCGTTACTCTCACTGAGATACGAGGTACCTGGGACCCACAACTAGCTAGTGCCTAGGGGTTATTTCTCATTGATTTTGCTCACTAGATATTTTGTGCTTATCATCCGCATACGGTATGAGTGGATGGAAAATTCAGTAGCCTTTTTATTTATTTTAAAAGTGTTTATTCTTTAAATTATCCCACTTGAAAACTGATTTTTTTAAGTTGCATCTTTTAGAAATTGTAACTAGAAATTACATGTTTTTGAAAACTTGCATGCTTTTAATCTTTGAATGTTTATCGCATGGAATCTATTAGTGGTGGTATCCTACTAGTTATTGGCTCACACCCTACTTACACCTTTGGGTGTAATTAGACTTGGTTATTTTTTTTGTCGCAGGTTGGGTGCAATTTTTTTTGTTCCAGTGGTTCAGGTTTCTACCAGGTCCTTGGTGGTGAAGTCTTGCGGAGATGGCTTGAGGGCGGTGACTCATGCCATGAGGGTTCTTGGGATATTTGATTTTGGTTTTGTACCTTTGTTATAGTATTTTTTAGTTCTTTTAAGCTATGTAATTCAGTTATTAATTTTTGTAAAAGATTGTTTGGTTTGAAAAATCCAGATTCGTTTTATTGGATTGTTTTGTTGTTTTAAGTTTATAAACTCGGTTAAATCGTTCCCAATTCTCATTTTATGATACCCGGGCACTTGTTCCAGCCCGTGGGGATCGGGAACGCCCTTCGGTCCTTGTCACGGGACAGGTTTGGAACTGGTTTTGGTGGTGACCAGATTTGGTTCGGGACAAAATGGTATCATAGGGTGGTTCACTCTCTTTGGGTCATGTTATTTGGGGAATAATCAGGATAATATGGAGTTAGGACTTTTGGGACTTTGAATTTCAGTTATGAGTAGTGTGGCTGATCACCACACCTCATGACTGAATTCACGTCTCCAGGGGAAGTCGGGACCTTTCGGAGTCCTTTGGTTTTCTTGGTTTAATGATGATTAGGGGAAATGAAAAGAGAGTTGGGTTAATGGTCTCAGTAAGCTCACAGGGCCTGGAAAGCCATATGGAGCTGAGGATATTCCCAAGAACACTCTCTGTGACAGTGAAGTGATTGGAATATGGCCACCAACCATATTTCCAATTCACCCACTAAAACTAGTTTCCTCTCGCACTGTCATGTGTTCTTTAGTTTTGAAATCTTGGAACTTTGGTTTTAAAGTGACTTGGTTTTAAGAAGTGTAAAGTTTTTGTGAAATGATTTTCAAATAAATATGAAATGGTTTGATTTATGAAATATTGGAACTAAATATTCAGAATTATTTTGAAATGGAAAATGGTGTGCTTACACCTCTTTTGAAAGCAAAAACTATACTGAAGTTGGTTTTGAAAAGTGTTTCCAATTGAGTTTTATAATCTATCATAGGGTGTTTTGTTGGGATGAGATGTTATGAAATTGATGTGAATAACATGAAATTGAGATCTTGTATAAATGGTTGTTTCTTTATGAAAATTTTAGTAATATTTGAATTGGGATTTGGATCCCTTGGTTAGCAGTTTTGAGAAAAAGGATGTGTTGGTTGGCCATTTTGGTTTTGAAAAGTGGAAAGAATATTTGTTTTAACCTTTGGTATTTTCTTGATTGACCACATTCATGGGGTTATATGGGATTATGGATGGTTTATGGCATGACTGGATGAGTTCTAGGATGGATATGAGGAGGGTGCCCGGTGTGGCAGAAAAACATGTATGTGTGAGGCCCACGGGGTACCATTGGTGGATACTCTTACTACTAAACTGTTTGTTCTCAAAGAATTACTTTTAAATAAAAACATGATGTCTTGATGAATATTTTTGTATGGTTTGTATTATGGGTTTTTGAAAATGTTGATGTTGTGGGATGTTTTGAGTCCAAGAACCCCTTCTGTTTGAACTGTGTTTTGGGTTTGTGTTTGGTCGGTAAGCTGTGTTGTAGGGACGGTTAGTGGTCTCTTTTGAAAAATGTTTTGGGGTTACTTTATGGTGGTTCCCTTCATGTGTTTGGAGCTGGTTTATGGATTTTTTTGACCAATGGACTAGATTGGTTGGGTCCTTGGGTTCTCTCATTGGATAAGGTACGCCCCCATTAAAGGTTAGTGCATAACTGAAGCGCAACCCAGATTGTTTTTCCATTGGAAAATCCTCCAGTTGATCAATATAAGGAATCTATTTCTTGAGCTTTTTAGATTGAGTATACACCCTTTCCTTTATTGGTTTTGTGTATCCTATTGTAGTGGGAGATTGATTATATATGGTTGAACGTGACCTTAGCCTCTTAAGTTTTCTAATTTTTTGAAGTTGGAAGTGTTCTGGGGTTGTTAGCATGGATGAGTATTTGGATAGTGTCTAAGAGGAACTCTCGGTCATTCATAGTCTCTTCGAAGAAGGAGTTCATTTTAAACTACCAGTGTGGGAAATCTAGTCATGAGAGGATATTGTGGCCACTTTCTATAATTGTGTGTTGTTTGGGGATGTTGTACAAGTTCCCTCTCTATTCATTGTTTATATCAGTCGCAATGATCATGTTCGGTGATGCCTTCTGATGTCATGTGCTCGATTGACCGTAAAGGTGAAAGTTGGGCAATCATCTGAGAGTCACTATTATGTTGGGAGAATGTCTCCCTTGAAAAAAAAAATAAAAAGATATTCCATTTTAGAGGAAGTTGAGTATAAGTGTTCTTTACTTATATTGTCTCTCACCTGAACAAACAAGGTGTGATGTGTGTACATATTCTAATCCCTTGTTTCAGTGAAATATCGAGTTAGGGTAAAGTGAGTTTGGAATGTGTTATGTCTTGGAAAAACTTATCGGGGATTGCGGTGTAGTTGTTGTTTGCAATAAAAGAAGAATTCTCATTCAGGGGGTTTCCAAAGCCTAACTGTGAGGCCAAAGATTCTTCAATCATTTGAGCTCCAGCCATAGGTCTCGGAGAGAATCTGGCTCGTAGTCAGGGTAAATCACAGGGTCATTAAAACCCTTGTGCAAAGTCTTATCCTCAATATGAAAGATAAGAAGAGTTTAAACCTATGGTGTCATCATATTTATTCTATTTTTCATGTTCGGTGGAAATAGGTGGAGGGCCTTGTACCCATGTCATCGCCAAATGTTATTCCCTCCCCCTTTGGTTTCCATTGAGTTTTAGAGAAAGGTATAAAGTTTGTCTAGACAGGTTGACCACACGGTTTGCACTTGGTTAGTAGTGACCATGCCCCAAAAAAAACCATGTAGATAGAATAATCTCTACTGTTAGTTCATGGTTTCCCAAACCGTGTAGACTAACCATGTGGTCTTCCCAACACTTTATATTTTGGGGTCTTTCTGTACCGGCCCATGCTGGTCGATTAAGATGGTTGGTTCTTATAGTGGGGAGACTATTTTTTCCCCGTACCAATAACTTAGACTTATCCATGGTAAAGGATTGGTCGTAGGTAGTCTCGTTTGGATCTATCAAGCTACCTAAATCTTCCTTGGGTAACTATTGAGATTGGAGAGTGCCCAATGGTTTAGTTATAGCAAGGTATGTGTAACCTTGTTCGATGTTGCTGTTCGTTTGAGAGAATTGCTTGAGTCTTATTTGGATAGTGTTTGAGGAGTTTTCCTTTGGGATAAATACTAAAGTGATTGATTGTTTCAATAAAGTGGTGTATGATTTTGTGGTGAAGTATTCCTTCCATAATTGATCACTGGAGGTGTTTTGGCCTTTGGGAGCGAAACCTAGAAAGGGAGTACATCTTGGTTTATCAGTTGGGTTTGGATTTCGTATTTGGCCTTTCTGTAGCTTTTCGGGGATGGAAAGTTTTCTTGGTGGGGAGAATTGTCACATAAATAACTTATTTTGAAGTTAAATTTCATTTATTTTCCATTCATGTTTTGTTTTGAAGGGTTTCCAAAGGTTTTAGGGAGGAATAGATGAGTTTTTATGAATTGGGCCAAACTGTGAGCCCAATTCCAGATTTAAAAATAAATTTTGTTTCTTTTATAACTTTTTCATTTTTTAATATTTTTCACCCATTCCAATTCCTAAATGGTCTCCTCTGACCAATTAACACCAAAATATAAATTTTGAGCCTTTATAAATCCATAATCATGGAGGATTTGGGTTATTATTTAAGAATTGGGCCAACCCGAAATCCCATTTTTCAATTTTAAAATGTTTCTTTAATGTTTTAATATCTTATTAAATAAAATGTATTTTTTGGTGATTCCACCTCCCTCTCGACCCCAAGAAACCCAGCCGCGCTCACATTGACTTTCCCCCCTCCTTGGAGCTCTTTGAAATCGCGAATTAGGGCTGATCTTCATAGGGTGTCTCAAATCGGCCAGAATTGGAGAGGTAACTTCATCCCTTCTTAACTCTCCCAATTCTTACTCTTTTCCCTCCATTAGAGTTCCTAAATTACCTCCAAAATCTTGTTCGAACAATACCTGAATTTTGGATGTTTTAAATTTCAGAAACTATTGTTTTTGGAGTGATTAATTCAGGATACTTCAAGTAGGTGAGTCTATTTCTTTCCTCTTTCAACTTGCTTAGGGTTTCTTCCCTAATTCTTGAATTATAAAAATTCCAGAAGTTAGGGTTCGTGCCTAGGTTATAAATTACTGTATTTTGGGTGAAATATTGAGGTTTTAGGTTTATTTTAACTTCCTTGAGGTGTGGCGGTCGTGCGGTTGATGTTTCGCCCCAATATTTGAGGGTTTCGACACATTCGGTAGGCAATTCCGTGGGTAACCATTTAATGATGAGTTAGTTTTCTTGATTAAATAATTTTTCATGTTCATTATATG
Source organism: Viscum album (assembly GCA_963277665.1). Taxonomy (NCBI): domain Eukaryota; kingdom Viridiplantae; phylum Streptophyta; class Magnoliopsida; order Santalales; family Viscaceae; genus Viscum; species Viscum album. The sequence continues at coordinate 1,583,079,082 of OY728164.1, forward strand.
CTTTTTATTATGCGAAAACCATTTTTGGTAGCAATAGTAAAGCATTTGGTATTAAAGATACATTTTTTGTTTGAAGTATGTGTTTTTCAAATGTATTTATTGTGTTATCTCTTGTAGTAGTTTTGTAAAACGTGGAAGTGATTTATTAGTTGTTGAACGGGGCTTCCAATTTTGGTTGGGTAATAATATAGTGTCATGTGGGAATAAAAATGAGGGTCTTTTAATGGGTTTTATGTGTGTAACCTTGTTATACTCTTTGAAAGTGTTTTATGGATTTGTGTGTTCTCATGTGTATCTTTTGTGATATTGTTCAAGGTGATTATATAACATTTGAAAGTGGATTATTACATGTTTATTGGGATGAAAATTATGTTTTGGTAAGATATTGGTGTGATTTTGGCTTAAAAATAGGTTTTTGAAATGGGTTTTTTGTGCAAGACATATTTGCACCACTTGGGTTCTTTTTATGAAAATTGTAAATGTTTTAGTTGGTTAAACAAAGTGGGAAAAGGGTTCATATGTACTGTTTGGTATATGTGTTCACATATTATGGTGTTTTGAAAGGTGAAGTTATTTTTTAAGATTTAAAATATTTTTAGAATGTTTTGTAAATTTCTGTAATGTTTTAGTAAATTGTGATGTTGGAGCGAAACTTGTTTGTGGGCTCTTTCGTGTAAGTTTAATGATAAATTGATTTTGAAGGTAAAAGGGGTGTTGTGTAACAAGTGAGTGGGCTGTTATGAGAGTTTTAATATATTGGATTGGTTTTATAAAATTGTTTAATGAATTTTTGGAAGTGTTAAAGAAATGTTAAAAGTGTTGTGGGCTATTTTGGTGTGAGTCGTATTTCAAAATCAATTTGAATGAAAAGTGGACTTTTGTGACTTGTGTTGTATACATGTGGGATGTTTGGTGAATTTATGATATGGAAATATTATTTTCTTATGAATATTATATTCATTGACTTGTTGAACTTGTTTGAGCACAAAGGGAAAACCCGGGTATCTAGGTGGGTGGACGTGTACTAGTATGCTAGTGAATCCGTGGGGTTTGGCCTCAGTTTCACTTACCATGATTGACACTTACAACTCTAACTAAATTATGATGATGATGATTGGGGACCAATAGGTTATGGGTATGCACCCTACTAGTGTCTCATGCATGAGAATGGATATTTGTGATGGTTACTCTCACCGAGATACGAGGTACCTAGGACCCACCACTAGCTAGTGCCTAGGGGTTATTTCTCATTTCTTGTGCTCACTAGATATTTTGTGCTTATCGTCGGCATACGGTATGAGTGAATGGAAAATTAAGTTGCCTTGTTATTTATTTTAAAAGTGTTTATTCTTTAAATTAGCCCACTTGAAAACTGATTTTTTTTAAGTTGCATCTTTTAGAAATTGTAACTAGAAATTACATGTTTTTGAAAACTTGAATGCTTTTCATCTTTGAATGTTTATCTCATGGAATCTCTTAGTGGTGGTATCCTACTGGGCATTAGCTCACACCCTACTTACACATTTGGGTGTAAGTATACTTGGTTATTTTTGTTGTCGTAGGTTGGGTATAATTTTTTTTGTTCCAGTGGTTCGGGTTTCTAGCAGGTCCTTGGTGGTGAAGTCTTGCGGAGATGGCTTGAGGGCGGTGCCCCATGCCATGAGGGTTATTGGGCTATTTCATTTTGGTTTTTTAACTTTGGTATATTCTTTTTTAGTTGTTTTAATCTATGTAATTCAGTTCTGAATTTTTGTAAAAGATTGTTTGGTTTGAAAAATCCAGATTCGTTTTATGGGATTCTTTTTTTGTTTTAAGTTTATAAACTCGGGTAAATCGTTCCCAATTCTCATTTTATGATACTCGGGCCCTGGTTCCAACCTGTGGGGATTGGGAACACCCTTCAGGCCTTTTCACGGGCCAGGTTTGGCACTAGTTTCGGTGGTGTCCATATTTGGGTCGTGACAGTTAAACAAAGCTATTGGGACCTAATATAGTTGATGAAATGGAAAATAATGTTATACCCATTCAACATCACATAAGAGAAACTCTGAGTCGACCAAAAAGTTATGTTAAAAATCATTAGAAATATCTAGAGTTTGAAGTTGGTGAAAATGTATTCCTAAAAATATCTCCCTATAAGAGGGTGATGATATTTGGAAAGAATGGAAAGTTAAGACCTAGATATATTGGTCTTTTTAAAATTATTGATCATATAGGGATGTTGGACTATTTATTTTCACTTCCACTAAATCTCTCTAAAATTAAAGATGTTTTCCATGTATCTCTCATGAGGAAGTACATACTTGATCCTTCACATGTACTTAAATCAAATGTCCTACTTATATATCAAGATCTTTCTTATAAGGAAAAACCATAAGAGATTCTAGATCATAGAGATAAAGTACTAGAAAACAAGACCACTCACCCGGTTAATATTTTATAGTGAAACCACTAATTTTAGGAAGCTATATGGGAACCTGAGGATGTAATGAGATAGAAGTATCATCATAGGTTTGTATCATAGTGATTAATTTCAAGTTATAAATTATTTTAAGGGGTAGAATGTAACACCTTGAAAATTTTATGAAATATTTCTCCTTAAATAATTTTATTTTTTTGATATCTTTCATTACACACAATATCAAATTTAAACGAACTGTTTAACATTAATAAAATATTATTTTAATTATATCCTAGTAATTGGATTGGTGGGTATGAATAATAATAACTAAATATATGGTCAAAAATTTTATAAAATGAATTTATTAGTTATCAAATGACTATAATTAAAAACAAAAATTATTTGAAAATAAAAGTGATGTTTTTTCTGAAAAATATGTTTTTATGTGCAAATTTTTTTTATATTAACAAATTAAATTAATCACCATTGGTGAATGATTTTAATTAATTTTATATATTATTTATTTAATCAATTATTTCAAATATTCAAAAAAAAAATTCTAGGCATGGGATAAGAATGAATCTAGTTTTATTCTTAAAAATATTTTTTTTAAATAGTTTTTGTCACATTTTTCACACTTAATTTAAAATTAATTTATTCTATTTATAAGTATTGAGTTAGATAAAATTAATTATATATTTATAATAAGGGGGTTCAAAATTTTAAAATAGGACCCTTTTATTTTGTAACGTCCCAGTTCCAGGTGTCACCCAGAGGTTCCATGTACCCGGTTGGTCACATGGCCTCAAGTGCATTTCCTTGAACACCAGAGGTTTTAGGCAAGCAGTGAGGGCATTGGGTGTGATAGTGGGGAAACTATGCCCTCATCGGTAGAGTAACACAGTGGAAATAAACAGATAACAGTAGAAAAAGTAATAATAATACCATAAAATAGTAAACAGTGGAAGACTGAGTAAATAAACAACTGCAACATATATATATATATCAATAATGATGTATGTCATAAGTATCTAGGAAAGCATCCAAACAAGTCACAATGATGGAATATAGTACTAAACCAAAGTACAAAGTAAAAATTGGTAAAAAAATCTAGCAGCATCGCAAGCCTCATCTTGGTCCAATGCTCTCTAGCTCCACAGAAATCAAGTACCTAAAGTAGAAGGGTGATTTCCCTTATCTATACCTAAAAAAAATTATTTTCCTGGTCCCAAAAGCATGACCCAAATAGGGTGTGAGAAAAATCCCAATAGGCAACCACCCAATGATCTATGTCTAACAATCAGTGAATATATTTGGCAGGCAATAAGAAGAATTAAGTAATAAACAATGAAGTACTCAAAAGTAAATAGTCATACAGTTTCAATTAAATTCATTTACATTCATCAATTATTCAACCAAGAGAAAAAAGCAACCCTCTGGGAAGTTCCCACAGCCTATCCCCTCTAGTTCAACCAAACAATCTCAAGTAACCCTCTGGGTAAGTTCTCACTGCTTGTCCCCTTTGGTTCAACTCATACATGGATATAACAACCTCTTAGGTAAGCTGACATGGTCTAAACCCTTTGGTCTCATGAAAATAATGACTCTCTACGGAAGTACTCATCGCCAATTCCCACAATAGTATTTTAACGATAAACTATAGACACTCTGAGGAATCACTCAACGTAAATTCCCCATGTGGTCTCAGAAAGGTAACTATAGACACTATAAGAGAGCACTCAACGTCAATCCACCATATGGTATCACAACAATAACTATAGAAACTCTGAGGGAGCACTCAATGTCAATCCCCCTTATAGTCTCGCAGCGTGATAAGGAATAAAAGACACTCTGGGTAAGCCCTCAGCATCAATTCCCCATATGGTCTCACTACACCAGGTTCCTACAGCCCTATGTAAAGCAATTGTGCACAAATGATGTTCAATAGCCAAAGTAAACAAAAAAAGTACAACTTGGCTAAACAACTACAAAGCATATCACAGCATTAGGTAAATCACTCCATCCTAACAACACTAGGCATGAAAAGCAAGTATCCTAATAGGAAAAATTATACCAAACGGTCAATATCAAATAAAACCTGGGAAAAAACCTCTATAGCATGGAAAAATACCCCTAATTACAAAAAAGAGTCCTAAATCAAGCAAACAATCATAGCAGACATCAATAAGGTTAAAATACCTAAACACGCAATACCCTGAACTAGGGTATTGGACAAATTTGCACATATAATTCAAAGAAAAATTATTGAAAGGCACAAACCACATACCTCGGTGTTGTACGATCGATATACTCCGGTGTCGGCCCTTGAATCGGCCTAGAATGACATAGATCTACAAAAACATCTAAAATTTTCAACTAAGGATATCTCACGAAAGAGGAGAAATCAAGGAACAAATCTCTAGAAGATATAAGAACTCACCATGGTGATTCCAACGCAATTGATGGTGGGTGATTAGGATAACGGATGGTCGATCGGGGGCTTAGAGAAGAATTGTTCCCTATGGTCACTTCTAGACGAGATGAGTCAAAAAGAAGGTGTTTCTTCCAATTAGACACGACGCCAGTCTAATTTAATAAATAAAAAAAAAGTGCATGGCATGTTCATTTAATGTACATGTTGTGAACATGATTTAATCAGACTCTACTTTAGGTGGTCTCTAGGTCACCTCACATGACCATGTACTCAGCCGTTACATGGCCAGTACACGGCTACCTACAAAAACTGGGTACATGATGTGTACTTCAAAGTACACGGCATGTACTCCTTAAATTTCCAGAAACTTCTATTTTTTTCAAAACAACTGAAGAATAGAATCCATACCTAAAAAGAAGATCTGGGTTCTTACAAACTTCCCCGCTTAAATAAAATTTTCCCTGAATTTCCCTAAGAAGCTGGAAAAGAAGAAGAATCCTCAAACAGCTTCGGCCACTGCAATCACACATCGGTCTCCCTCTCCCAAGTCTCGTCATATACTTGATCATGCTGCCATAGCACTCGTACCAGAGGAACATACTGGCCACGTAGAACCTTCATGCTTTGATCAATAATCTGAATAGAATGCTCCTTGAATGAGGCGTCCAGCTCCAACTCAACCTCCTCGGGTTGAAAAACATGAGACAGGTCTGAGAAGTAATGTCATAGCTGAGAAACATGGAAGACATCGTGCATAGATCAGTACCTCTAAGGTAACTCCAAATAATAGGAAATCATCCTGACTCACTCTAAAACCTCAAATGGTCCAATATATCTCAGTGAAAACTTTCCTTATCTTCTAATCCTTCTGTGTCCCAACCTTGGTGTGACACATAGGAAAACTTGATCTCCGACCTCAAACTCTAGAGGTCATCTCCATTGATTAGAATAAGACTTCTATCATGACTATGCAATAGCCATCCTTTTTTGAATCAACTCTATCTGCTTTATGGTCACCTATAAAAGATGAGGTCCCAGCATAGCTGCCCCTCCTACCTCTAGCCAACATAGGGGTGATCGGCATGGCCTACCGTACAAAGCCTCATAAGGTTCCTTATGAATAGTTTATTGGAAACAATTATTGTAGGAAAACTCCACAATATGTTTTTGATTCTCCCAAGAACCTCCAAAATCTAGGACACATGCTCGAAGCATGTCCTCTAGAACTTGTATCATATGCTTGGACTGGCCATCTGTCAAGAGATGGTAAGCTTTACTCAGAAGTAAATGTGTACCCAAAGCCCTTTTTAGTCCCTACTAGACCCAAGAAGTAAAAAAAATGTCCCTATCTGAAACAATGGACTGAAGAACACCATGTGAATTTATAATCTCCCAGATGTACTACCTTTCCAGCTCATCAACATTGAAGGTCTCCTTAATCGGAAAGAAGTGTGCAACCTTCATGAGTCTGTCAATGAAAACCCAAACTACATCGTTCCCACGAGGCAACCTTGGTAAACCTGTCATGAAGTCCATCGTGATATCATTACACTTCCACTCGGGAATGGGTAACTGCGGTAAAAGTGCTTCTGGTCATTGATGCTCCACCTTCACCTATTGACAGGTGGAAAATATCATCACAAAACCAGATACATCTCACTTTATACCAGACCACTAACACTAATGATGAAGATCTCTATACGTATTGGTGAAACCAGGATGAACTGCCCAAACTGAGGAATGAAATTCCCACATCAGCTCCTCATGCATGTCTGATGACACTCATCTGCTCCCATGAAAATGTAAGATCTCATCCTCACCTATGGTCCATCCAAGAATAGGGTCCTCCCCTGACAAACTATCCAGTAGGACTAGACCTTCAGAATCTGATAGCTGCCTCCTTCACAATCATTCAAGAATAGTAGAGGTAACAGCTAAAGAAGAAATAAATGTATGCCCCTATCTATCATGAACCTCCAAAATCATCTTAGAGAACATAGACATAAGCTGCCACTCATTGTTGGCCTCTTGAACTACCTGTATCTATGTCCTCCTACTCAACACATCATCTACTAGATTGCCTTTCCTATGCATATAGGAAAACTCAAAATCAATGGATTGAAGGTAATCAACCCACCTTTACTGTCTCAAATTTACATCACACTGAGTGAAGATGTAATTGAGACTTTTTTGGTCAGTGAAAACCACAAAGTGATCTCCCAATAGATAATGTCTCCAATAGTGTAAATAATGAACAACTGCATCCAACTCGAGATCATGCGTCGAGTACTTCCTCTCATGTGTCCTCAACTGTTGAGACTTGTACGTAATGAATCATTCCCCCTACATGAGCACTACTCCCAACCCAACACCTAAGGCATCACAGTAAACAGTATATCTCTTTCCTAACTCTAGACAAACTAATATCGATGTTAAATCCAACCTTCCTCTCAACTCCTAAAAGTCTGAATCACAAGAATCTATCTGCAGGTACTTCACACCCTTCTTATTTAGTCTCGTCAGTGGTTCTTCTAAGTGTAAAAAGTCTTGTATGAAACGTCTTTAGTATCTAGCCAGCCCTAGAAATATTTGTACCTCAAAGACATTCTTTAGATACTCCCAGGAAACTACTCCTCTCACTTTCTCTGGGTCTACTGATACTCTTGTCTCTGAGATAACATGACCCAAGAAGTGAACCTGGTCTATCCAAAAGTGGAATTTTGAGAACATATCATATAACTGATGCTCTCTCAGTGTACTCAAAATGATCTCAAGATGTGTGTCATAGTCGTGTCATGTGTGAGAGAACACCAAGATATCATCCAAAAAGACTACCAGGAAAGAATCCAATTATGGATAGAACACTTGGTTCATCAGTGCCAGGAAACCTGCAGGCGCGTTTGTGAGACTGAATGACATAACCATATATATGTATAGACCATACATGATCTAAAAGGATGTAATAGGTATATTTGATGGTCTAAAATTTAACTGATGATAACCAAATCTCAAGTCAATATTTAAGAACACTCGGGCTCCTCAAATCTGATCAAATAGATCATAAATCCTTGGTAAGGGATATCAGTTCTTGACTGTCAACTAGTTCAGCTTTTGATAATCCACACAAAGTCTGAGAGTATCGTCCACCTTCTTCGCAAATAGGATAGGAAAACCCCAAGGAGAAGTTCTGGGTTAGATGAAACCATTTTCCTGCAACTCCTCTAATTAATTATTGAGCTCTTGTAAATCTGGTGTATCCATCATATAAGGAGGAATGGACACTAGTGTCGCCCCTGTAACAATTTCAATAAAAAATTCCACCTCTCGCTCTGGAGGAAAACCTTAAAAGTCCTATGAAAATACATCCCTCGAACAATACCCTATTGGAGGAAAGTAAAACTGTGAATTCCCATGGTCATCCAGATATAAACTAGCAATATGGGTTGTAAATCCTCCCAACCCATGATGATCGAGTCCTTATCTGCTTTCTTGGACATCCTATTCTCCCAATGTAAGAACAAACTGCCCTCTGGTGATGTGAAACTCAGCCTATGACGATAGAAGTCGATAACAGCCTAGAAGAGAACTAACCAGTCCATTTCGAGAATGACATTATAACCTGTTATCTCTAGGACATATATGTCCCAAAAGAAGTGACACCCACCAACCTCAAGATGGAACTCCCTTGCACTGACGTACGCTAGCAGTCCTTTTCCCCAACAAAGTTTACAGTATAAATAAATCAGTAGAAGTAAAGATACAGAGCCCAAGGATCTCCACAACAGTAGAAGATATGAAACTATGGGAAGCCCCTATATTGAAATGTGAAAAAGCTAAAACTGATGCAACTAGGATCATACCTCGAACAGTAGAGAGTCTGGGATCCTGCTCCTGCTGGGTTTGCTCCAATGCAAAAGTCTAGAATATACAGTGACCATGTGACCCTACCTAACCACCCTAAGTTGATCCACCCAATTGTTGTTGAAATCCTATTGACTGGATACCACGGCCATGACCTCCACCTCATCCTAAATGGTTAGAAGAACTCCAATTCCAAGTGTCACGACCCGATCCTACCCAGGCTCAAGCCGCAACTACCCCAAGCCCGCCTCCATAGGCCAGGGGCTGGCGACAAGCGCCGAAGGCTAAACAACTCAGGGAGGCCTTTCCCTGAGTACCTGTACACACACACGTAGAACACTCAATGCAAAAGTATAGAGGAAAAGGGAAATTAAAGTACTAACTACTATAAACAACCATAAGAGTGCATCGACCTCTAAACAGTACAAAGTAAAAGCTGAAGGTAAACTGAAAATAAAAAGGGCAAAACACGCACCCAACCAGAAAAGTACCACAACCCGAAAACTGGTAAACAAAAGTAAAATATCTGGGAGAGTCCCACAACTAGAACCCAACTACAAACACCGTACGTGGTCCAAGATCCTGAACTCCTAAGCTCCGCTGAATTCACAACCAACCTATCTACCATCTACAAGGGCACACCATGTGCGGGAAAATCCCAAGAAGGGGTGAGTATAAAAATACTCAGTAGGATGCCCCGAAGGCTCGAGGGAGCAAAAAAGGAGGTACTGAAGAGGTGAGAAGTATATAGAATAGGGAAAAGTAAAAGAGTACAATTGAGAGTGCAGTAAAGAGTACAGTAGAGTATCAGCTCAACCCAACAAGAGAAAGGAAGTAGAATCGTCCAAACACAAGGAGCTAGAAATGGTGAGAAGATGAACTTCCTATTGAGTCTTCACTACCTATAGCAGGATAGTAGACTCATCCAACCATGAGAAGCTTGACCCAGAAAGCACGTGGCATACCCTGTGCATCTTCGCCTCCCCTAGAAGGAGAGGAACCAAAACCCAAGTAGTGGGTACTAGAATAAGGTATACATATATATATGCTCTGTCAAGAAACCTAAACAAGATCACAAGGGGATCTCCATCCCATAGCTCAACCCAAGAAAGTGAGTAGCCAATAGTCCCAGGAGTAAACACCATCGATGCCCAGTATCCGCACACCTACCCCGAACTGCATGTCCAGGGGATCAAATCACCGCACGTTGACACTGTCCGCTTTGGGCGGCACTAACTCACCCGCACAGTTTTAGGTCGCATCACAAGGACACATCTTGATGGGGAAAGTGCCCCTCACTCTTGAGAGTTCTGGGGGAACGTCAATCCACACCTCGTCACTATCACATAGTCGAGAGGTCTTCTCAAAGTCGACGGGTTCCCACTACCCAGCCACGTGAAAGGGTAATCCGCTGGAAGGAGACCCGGATCTGCTCTGGCTATCCCTACTGGATGGTACTGCACTGGCCATCCCTATTGGATGGTACCTCACTGGTCATCCCTGCTGGATGTAACCTCACTAGCCATCCCTACTGGATGGTACACCACTAGTAACCGGAACACGTAGTGGGAAACACTTCACGATAGATTGTGGAAGCAAGATATGATCTAGATACACAGCTAGGGAGTCTACGCCCAGGGATCATTGGGGGCTCCGTACCCTACTGGAAACAACCTCTTGGGTAGAGGATCGGTGCCCGCGTAATGTGCTTGTCACACCGATACCCAAAGAACCCTACCAGGGAACATGAAGGGACGTGAGGATCTCCCTGGGCCTCTCGGGGTGATACATGCCCTAATCCACTGAGTCTACTATCAAAGCGGACCAAGACAACTCACTCCAGAAATTGGGAGCACACCCACACTGTACGAATGCATGTAGCTGTAAACGATGTTGCAGTCTGGTGAAAGGGACACAACACTAAAAAACCCCTCAGCTAAAAGAACAGGGGAACCAAAACAACTCTTCCAGTCAAACCGTCGAGAACAAAAGGACCCTCTACATCACGAGATGTCAAAGTTATGTAGAGTAGAACATGGCACAAACAGGGGACCCACACGATGTGTGGCCCAAACTCATCTCCAAACCAAGTGCACAAACATTCTCAGGTACAAACTACAACATGCACCTCCAAGCATTCCCGTATACTCCTAGAGTATGCCACATTGACAACCCAAGGCGATCATGCACACAGCACACAACGTCAGTGCGAAGGGAGAAAACATAATTTTGCCAGCCTGCTTACTCCACGGCCCTAGCACAACCAACCATACCTCTTTAAACACTATCTTCACTCTCACAGGAGTGAACACGATCACACGCCAAGGGTTCCCTACAAACACCACAGGAAGAACCACCACTAGTACACCTTTCATGCTTCCACATTTAATGAGATCTTTAAATAGGCTTCACTCTCTCTAAAGGATTACACCATTGTAATCCTCGCGGAATAACACGCGAGATAGACTACTTACTCGCTAGAAATGGGCTCCTGGTGGAAAAGTTATTCAACACCGCTTTATGTCCATACAGTGTCTCATGCGGCCCACACCTCAGTCCTGAAAGAGGTCGGGCGAACTATGCCATCACGATGCTCTCAGAAAAACACGCTGAATTGACTATTCATATGCCCCAAACGGACGCCTAATGACACAGTCGCAGTATGCTGTTCACCGTTTAAAAGACGGCACATGGGGCCCATGCCTCAATTCCAATTTAGGCAGGTATAATGCACCATTGCAATACCCTTGGAAAAACTCATAGAAATGGGTGCTCAAATGCACCAAACGGATGATGGGTGAAAAGTGTTGTTTCACCGTAAAACGTGAAAACTAGGCCTTGTGGGGCCCGCACCTTGTCTCCAACCTGAACGCTTCGGAAAGCATCTCCAAAAGTCCGCATGAGGACTACGGTCACGCTGCCGTTGACGGCGCGTCAATCGGACAACCCAAGTAGGAGTTAGGTCCGACGCAACAATTAATTAATTAATTAATTATTTATTTATTTATTTATTCACATTTAGCGTTTCGTACTACCGAGCAACAAAACCAACCCGCAAAGGCTCTAAACCAACCTTGGAAGGACTGTCTTATCTCTGGGGCCACTGCGCCTCTGACGGCACATCAAACGGACGTCCGGCTCGTGAGGTGCGTCCCTTGAGAGCTTTAATGGTAATTTAATATTATTGAATTAAAGCTCTCAGGTTAGCTGCCTTTGGGCGCATAACCGAAAAACCCCAAAACTCACTTTAAAAGGGTCTTCTCATCGATACAGTCCCACATCCATAGAGGGCATGTCAAATGGACATGCCGTTTAGGAGATACGGCCCCCCGAATGCAAGGGGGCCTAAAAGGGCCGGTTCCCCCCGGTCGGCCTGGTCTGAACCGTCGATCCGTGGCCGACTGGCCACGGCCCACCCAGCAGCACCAGACCCGATCCTCGGGTCTGGTTTTACAAACTGACCGGCCTTTTGGCCGGTCTTCGCGCCATCGCCCAACAAGACCCGCAGTTTGCAGGTCCTTGCTCCCCCAGCAGACCGGCTTTGGCCGGTCTTCGTTGATGCACCAGCAGAACCCGTGTTGCGTGGGTCCTAGCTTCCTCCGCATGCCCGAGGCCAGGCATCGGGCTTCCTTCAAACACAACAGCTCGTGCACCCCTGCGGCACGCCGCCGTGCCTCGTCGCGGCCAACGCCTCCCGATGCAGCACCACCCCAGTGCTCCCCCGCGACACCCACTGCGCCCGCCGCCTGGACCTGCCGACCCCTCTTCGTCCTCGCCTTCCCGCTGAGCCGCACACCCAGCCGCCACCTCGACTCCTCTGGTGGAGTTTCCTCATCTGTTCCAGTGACACCGAAGGTCACCACCTCGTCTGAACCCCCCTTCCTTCCTCTGATCTACCGTGTGACACACCACGGCCACCGCGCGTAGCTGCTAGCCGCTCCTACCAGTGATGATCCGGTAGTTCTTCCGGCGGACCATCGTAACTCGAGAAGATGCCCGAAAATTGACAAAAAACACGCGAACAAGGGTGATAATATGCATGGTTTGATGGTTGTATTTGTCGATGATAATAAAAACAAGGATCAAACGATGGCGGTTCAAATAAATTAATAATTGAATACAAGGGTGTGAAAACCATAAGAATTCCTACCGGAATTGGATCTTTCGTCGAAGAAGAACATGCTCGCAAAGATCCGATGCGTTCATTGCACTTCAGAACACCTCAATCCAAAGCTTCATCGTCGTCTGCCAAATGGAGGAGGATTAAATTATGGGAGTTTGGAGGAGGAGAGGGAGAGGTTATGCAAGGGGAAATGAGGGGAGGATATGGGAGGAGAGGAAACTTAAATAAAATAAAATAAACACTTTAAAATAATAAAAACTTAACATAAAATTAAATCTGCATCCGAAACCCCCAACACGGTGAAAGTTAGGTCGCGCCAAGGGTAAAAAACACCCCTTGAGCACAACGGTTGTCTCAGAATCTTAATCTGAGGCTTCGTTCGAATGATATAAAATCTAACGTCTGAGACCACTTAATTACGAAAATGCCCCTAGTGGCGTTTTCAACAGAGGGACCGCGCCCGTGAAAGTTACACCACTCTTATGGTAAACGGCACACTCCAGACTCAACAGTTCCCTCAGTTTTCCAATCTGAGATACCGTTTAATAGATACTAGAGTTTAACCATTAAACAAATAAATTAATTATTTTATTTATCCGTTTAACATTCCGTTAATGGGTGAGGGGTCCCAATGTCCAGTGCCGACATGTTTTATGTCATTCTTGGGGTAGACACCCCATTTTTGACCCATCCGTACTCTCATATTTTGGATCTAAATTACCATTTAAGAGTTATTCCATTTATTTTGCATGTCGAGTGTGAACGTGCTGAAAATTTAATTCCAGCCACACCGGGGCTCGAAATCGCACACCGTTTAAAGGTGCTTCTCTAAAATAACATCAAGAATATTCCAAAGTATTTTATAGAAAAAAAAAGAGTTCTTACATTATTACCTCCTTCAAGATTTTCGTCCCCAAAAATCAAAACTAGGGAATAACTCAGGGTACTAAGCCCGCACCTGGCTCTTCCGTACCCAGAAGAACTCATGCACAGTTCTGTGCCACCGCACATAGATCAAAGGATTTGATATGTTCACGCAAGGTCTACCCTTGTCGATGACATGCACAGGAGCATGAACACTTCTTCTCGGGTGAGTTACGTGGGAGACGTCATGCACCCACTCCCGACCTTGGGGGTTAGGAAAAAGCGGTAGGGAACCTCGTCATCCCTTCGCACAATCTCAAACATCCCGAAGGCTCTCGGGGGTAGCTTACCTCCCCGGCCGAACCCCTACATCGCACGTCGCTACTGGAATCACTGTTTGGACCTGGGAAAAAGCCCGGTGATTCCCTCCTTCAGAATATCCATATGGTGAAACACCTAAGGAAATCTGGTCATGCAAGATTTCACAATCGATGTCCCATGACCAAGACTCTCTTACACGCTTGAAAAGTGAAGGAGTCACCACCATTGACTAAAGAGAAAGTTTCCACGCCTTCTATTCCACTAACACAGGGTTACACCGACGCCTCGCGTCACCCTAGTAACAACTTAAGCAAGGAGCAGGGAGAAAATCATTTCCCGCATAGATTCTAATAATTCTACTTGCAAAAAGTAGAATTGTAGAGCCTACCTCTTATCACCTCATGCTCCGTAGGATCGTAGACATCCAAAGCTCACGGCTGTCCGCGGTCCCAATTTTCATCTCACGAAGCCTGATGTGGACCGACTGGTGGTGATGGAAAGACCTCATAAGGTCATCCCCCACTTCCAAATCACCCCGCTCCTCCACTAGCATCACCTCTCTAGGTGCTACTCCGATCACAGTGCTACCTCTGCTGTGGTGGTGCACCTGCTGCCTGCCCGATATTCTCAATATGCCTGGTCAGGCAGTCCCATGCCAAGTGACCTTGCCCATTGCAAGCATATCATCAGCACTCTTCGGGCTTCACTAGTGCCCTCTGACGCCACTGTGGTGTATGACCATGCCCTTGAGTTCGGTTATCGAATAGTCACATATGTAGAGGTTCTGTCTATCGATGTCTACTAGCTACGGCAGACTTCTCGGCTCCATCATACCTGCTGCCACCACCAACTGTAGAGTGTGACAGGAAGCTCTCTATCACTAGTGCCTGGTCTAGCACCTCGGTATAAGTGGGGACGCCCAAGGGTACTATGATAGCATGAATCTCTCTGTGGATACCCTGCTCAAACTTCCACGCTCGGAATTTTCCGTTATAGACCCTGTCCAGGTAAAAACGTGCACGGTCTGTGAACCTAGTCGCGTACTCAGTCACCGTCATTCCTCCCTGCTGAAACTACTAGAGCTCCTGGATCCTAACGGAGTGTAAGCAGGAGGGGTAAAACTCCTTAAGAAATAGTAGCTGAAAGTCATTCCACGAAAGTGATGACTCATCGAGTAACTGAGTCACCAGACTCCACCAACTCCTAGCTGCTCCGTGGAAAAGGCTGGCAACCAAGGCCACCATAAGATCTGTCAGTGTCTGTGCAAGCCTGAAGAGGAAAACCACTGTGTTGAACCAAACCTTTGCTGTCTGAGGGTCTGGATCACCACTAAACCTCATCGTTCTCTGAAGGTGGAACTCACGGAGCCCACTCAACCTACGCTCAAACTCAGTCCGCTCTGCTGAAGCTGTCTTTTGCTCACCAGGTGGGGGTGCTGCTACCGGCCCACCCGGAGAAAGGGACTCACATGATGGGTCCTATATTGAGGCCTCGTAGCTCACAGGGTCATCATCACAAACCAAAGCTGGTATCCTGGAAGGCTGTCTTCGTGGAGACATACTGAATGTTATCAAGGAGTGTTGTGGTCAGATGATCATATATGTATATAACAGTAACAACAATGGGGAGCTGACTCAAGAAGAACAGTCAAAGACTCAATCCTATGTGATGCACAAACCAATTTCCCTACAGTGAGTGTCTCAGTATGCTGAGTCGACAAGCAGGTTATCAGGGTCCTGGTGAATGGATACATCAGCCACCGCACCATCACTGGACTCCCTGGCCTGAGAGCCTCTCTCGAGACACGTTGAAATCATTGCCCTAAATACCAACCAATTCCTTTTTAGGGATGTCCGAACAATGTCCCAAGGAATGAACCACCTCTGATACCAATATTTCCCGACCTGATCCTACTCGGGCTCGAGCTGCAACTACCCCAAGCCTGCCTCCATAGGCCAAGGGCTGGCGACAAGCGCCGAAGGCTAAACAACTCAGGGAGGAATTTTCCTGAGTACCTGTACACACACATGCAGAAAACTCAATGAAAAAGTTTAGAGTAAAAGGGAAAGTAAAGTAATAAATTCTATAAACAACCACAAGAGTGCATTGACCTCTAAATAGTACAAAGTAAAAGCTGAAGGTAAACTGAAAAGAAAAAGGGGAAAACACACGCCCAACAAGAAAAGTGCCACAACCCGGAAACAGGTAAACAAAAGTAAAACAGCTGGGAGAGTCTCACAACTGGAATCCGACTATGACCACCGTACGCAGTCCAAGATCCTGAACTCCTAAGCTCCGCTAAATTCACGACCAACCTGTCTGTCGTCTGTAAGGTCACACCAAGTGCTGGAAAATCCCAAGCAGGGGTGAGTATAAAAATACTCAGTAGGATGCCCCAAAGGCTTGAGAGAGCTACAAAGGAGGTACTAAAGAGGTGATCAGTAGATCGAACAAGGAAAAGTAAAGGAGTACAACTGAGAGTGCAGTAAAGAGTACAGTAGAGTATCAGCTCAACCCAACAAGAGAAAAGAAGTAGACTCATACAAACACAAGGAGCTAGAAACGGTGAGAAGATGAACATCCCGTTGAGTCTTCACTACCTATAGTAGGAGAGTAGACTCATCCAACCATGAGAATATAGACACAGAAAGAACGTGGCATACCCTGCACATCTTCGCCTCCCCTGGAAGGAGAGTAGCCAAAACCCAAGGAGTGGGTACTGGAACAAGGTATACATATATATATATATGCTCTGTCAAGAAACCTGAAAAAGATCGCAAGGGGATCTCCATCCCGTAGCTCAGCCCAAGAAAGTGAGTAGACAACAGTCCCAGGAGTAAACACCATCGATGCCCAGTATCTGAACGTCTTCCCAAAACTGCAAGTCAAGGGGCTCAAATCATCGCACCTTGACACTGTCTGCTTTGGGCGGCACTCACTTGCCTGCACAGTTTTAGGTCACGTCACAAGGATGCGTCTCGGTGGAGAAAGTTCCCCTCGCTCTTGAGAGTTATAGGGGAACATCAAGCCACACCTCGTTACTGTCACACAGCCGAGAGGTCTTCTCAAAGTCGATGGGTTCCCACTGCCAAGCCCCGTGAAAGGGTAATCCTCTGGAGGGATACCCAAATCTGCTATGGCCATCCCTGCTAGATGGTACCGCACTGGCCATCCCTATTGGATGGTACCTCACTGGCCATCCCTACTAGATGGTACCTCACTGGTCATCCCTGCTGGATGGTACCTCACTGGCCATCCCTACTGGATGGTACACCACTGGTAACCAGAACACGTAGTGGTAAACATGTCATGATAGATCGCGGAAGGAAGATATGATCTTGATACACAACTAGGGATTCTGCACCCAGGGCTCACTAGGGGCACCGTACCCTACTAGAAACAACCTCCTGCGTAGAGGATTAGTGCCCGCATAATGTTTTGGTTACACCGATACCCAAATAACCCTACCAGGGAACATGAAGGGACGTGAGGATCTCCCTGGGCCTCTCGGGGTGATACATGCTCTAATCCGCTGAGTCTACTATCGAAGCAGACAGAGACAACTTACTCCAGAAAGTGGTAGCACACCCACACTGTACGAACGCACATAGTCATAAATGATGTCGCAGACCGGTGAAAGGGACACAACACTGAAAACCCCCTCAATTGAAAGAATAGGGGAACCAAAACAACTCTGCCAGTCAAACCATTGAGAACAAAAGCACCCTCTATGTCGCGAGAGTTCAAAGGTACGTAGAGTAGAACAAGGCACACACATGGGGCCCACACAACGTGTGGCCCAAACTCATCTCCAAACCAAGCGCACAAATGTTCTCAAGGAAAAACTAAAACATGAACCACCAAGCATTCCTGTATACTCCTAGAGTATGCCACATTGCCAGCCCAAGGCTATCGTGCACACAGCACCCAATGTCAGCGTGAAGGGAAAAAATGTAATTTATCCCACCAGCTTCCTTCATGGCCCTAGCATAGCCAACAATACCTCATTGAACACTAACTTCACTCTCACAGGAGTGAATGCGATAACACACAAATGGTTCCCTACAAACACCGCAGGAAGAACCACCACCGGTACACCTTTCATGCTTCCACATTTAATGAGATCTTGAAAGAGGCCCTGATCTCCGAAACGGATTACATTGTTGTCATCCTCGTGGAATAACACACGAGATAGACTACTTACTCACTGGAAACGGGCTCCCTGTGGAAAAGTTATTCAACACCGCTTTATGTCCATACAGCGTCTCATGGGGCCCGCACCTCGGTCTTGAAAGAGGTATGGTGAACTGCGCCATCGCGATGATCTCAAAAAAACATGCTGAATCAACTATTCATATGCCCCAAACGGACGCCTAATCAAAGAGTTACAGTATGCTGTCCACCACTTAAAAGACGGCCTGTGGGGGCCACACCTCAATTCCAATTTAGGCAGGTAGAATGCACTGTTGTAATCCCCTTGGAAAAACTCACAGAAATGGGTGATCAAACGCACCAAATGGATGATGGGTGAAAAAGAGGCATTTCACCATAAAACGTGTGAACTAGGCCCTATGGGTCTAACACCTTGTTTCCAACCCGAACGCCTCGGAAAGCATCTCAAAAAGCCCGCACGAGGACTGGGTTCACACTGACGCTGACAGCGCGTCAATCGGACATCCCAACTAGGAGTTTGGTCCGACGTAACAATTAATTAATTAATTAATCATATTTAGCATTTTGGGATACCAAGCAACGAAACCAACCCCCAAATACTCCAAAACAACCTTGGAAGGACCATCTCATCTCTAGGGCCACCGCGCCTCTAATGGCAAGTCAAATGGACACCCGGCTCACGAGGTGCATCCGTTGCGAGTTTTAATGATAATTTAATATTATTGAATTAAAGCTCTTGGGTTATCTGCCTTCGGGCACATAATCGAAAACCCCCAAAACTCACTTTAAAAGGGTTGCCTCGTCGATATGGTCCCATAGCCGTAGACGTCACGTCAAATGGACATGTCGTTTAGGAGATACGACCCCCCGAATGCAAGGGGGCCTAACCGGGCCAGTTCACCCCGCCCGGCCAAGTTCGAACCACCGGTCCGCGGCCTGCTGGCCGCGGCCCGCCCAGCAGCACCGGACCCGCTCCTCAGGTATGGTTTTACAAATCGAACGGCCTTTTTTCCGGTCTTCGCGTCGTCGCCCACTAGGACCCACGATTTGCGGGTCCTCACTCCCCCAGCAAACCAACTTCGGCCGGTCTTCATTGACGCACCAGCAGGACCCGCATTGTGCGGATCCTAGCATGCTCTGCAAGCCTGAGGCCAGGCCTTAGGCTTCCTTCGACCACGACGGTCGGCACACCCCAGCAGCATGCCACCATACCTCGCCGCGGCCTCGCCGCCCGACACAGCATCGCCCCGATGCTCCCCTGCGACACCCACTACGCCCACAACCTAGACCCATCGACCCCTCTCCGGCCTCGCCTTCCCGCTGAGCCGCACACCCAGCCGCCGCCTTGGCTCCCCCGGTGGAGCTTCCTCATCTGCGCCGGTGATGTAGAGACCAAAAGCTTGACTTACATGGACATTACATTACTTTTTCAGAATACTTAATACATAACAAAAACAGACACCAATGGACCGTAATAGTTTAGTGTCTTTGGAAACCTGGAACATAATCTTCTAATCATGGTGAAAGATCTTCAACATCTCCAATAAAGATATTCCCCTTTTTATTTTCTTACCTAAAATCTTTATTTATATCCTGTGGAAAATAAAACATAAAAAGGGTGAGCTAAAATGCTCAGTAAGGGTAAACATAGAGAACATAAAACAATCCATAAACATTTGAATGCCAAAACTTGAACATAAAATCTAAACATCAAAATCTTGAGCAAAGACATAAATCTTGGAAGTACATAAGGAATATATTATAATGGAACATAAATAATGATAAAATAGCATGGGAAGAAAACATGTAATTGTGGAAAACCATTAAGAACATGATATGATTTCCATAGTAGCCAAGGCATTTCTCTCAAGACAATCTTAGTGGACAAAGTCCCTTTCTGAATCGAGTTCACTCCTCGTTCCAGTCCTGTATCACTGAACCGGATTAACTTACCATTCCAGCCATGTCTATCTCATGAGATATAAATATTTACCCAATGCATTTTAGGGAGATATAGGTCCCACCCATCTCATAATGAAATCCTTCTTATGTGATCCACAACATAAACATAAATCATTCATCATAACCCAAAGAATAAAATGGGTTTCATAAACATCATCCCATCATAACATAATCCATATAAAACAAATGGATATCATTTCATCATAATAAAAGTGTAACCATGTAAATAATAGAGACATTATACTTAAAACATACACATATTAAATAATGTCATCTTATATGGAAAATGGTTTTGATAAAACACTTGAAATGAATTCGTGAGGAAAATATCCTTTCTTCTTCAAAATCATTTTATTTTCACAAAATGCCATGAAATTTTAAAAGAAAAGGATTTTGTTGAAAATAGTCATGAAATATTGTAGAGTAATCTTCATGAAAATAAGTCGTTATAAAACCATAAAAATCCATTCATCCCGTATAAGTTAAAAAAATATTCTCCTCATACTTTTAACGAAAAAGTCAAAAAGTACCACGTTTGGTAAACAAAAGAAAGATTCCTTCCATAACACAAAAGTAAAAGTCAAAGAGGGGTAAACATGACTTTAAACATATATGGGAGAATATTAAACACTTTATGAAAAACATTTTATGGACATGGATGAAAAATATAACCCCATTAAATACTTACGAATAAACAATCTCAGATAAAAACGAGATTGGAAAGGTTATCCCTTACCTTATGTCTGATATGCTTCGTATGTATCTGATCCTCTTGTATAATGATTTAAATAATTTCATTTAATTATTACATAATCATATTCATTGTTATGATATCATATATGGTTTACTTATTACTTTATATTACCCGTTCTTTTGTAAATTCTATGTTAAAGCAGTGTTTTGGGTAAAATCGTTTCATTTATCGTACGTGTTTCGATTTGTTGTTTTTGATATTATTACTCATATCCTGATTTACCTAATTATATAATGTAAAACATGGGTTATATATAATATATATTCAATAAATAAATATATATGATAGATCGATAAATGGAATGAAATACACCGTTCATGGAGACGGTAGGTCGTACGTACGCATGAACACTGTTTTCGTTTCCTTATTGAATTAAATGGAATTAAGTAAATAAAACATATATGAACATAAATCTAGTATCATTATTATGTAATATATTTCATGATTATTTATTATATATATACTTTATAATCATACTTTAATGGTTAATCATGTAAAATGAATCTCATCGCGTTCGTGGAGACAGTAGTCCGTTCGTACGCACGAGCGATGATATTGTTCCCATAATTATTGAATAGAATTGGAGTGGATGATATAATATCTCATAATAAGTATGATGTTATAATAACCATATATAGTTATTCTTTACACCATTATACCCATCCAATTAAGGTTGTGGTGGAAAAACCAATTACACCACGGCGTGGAGACGGTATTTTGTATGTACGCACGCGCGGTGATTTTGTTTTTCGTAGGATGGATAAAAGGTGAAATGGGGTTGTTTAATATTTATAATAACATATCAGTATATTAGTGATACTTATGTTATTACTTTATTATTAAAAAACTAAAGAATAATAAGTTGAAGAAGAAAGAAACTTGAAAGAATCGGTAGAAGAGATTACCTCTTCTTCGACGTACCTATTTTAAGCTTCCTCTTAAGGCACTAGAGTTGGTCTTTTTAGAAGACCAAAACCTCCAGAATGTTTCTAGGGGAGTGGAGAACAGAAATGGTCATGGTTTGGTCGATCTTGAAGGCTCAAAGTTGTGTAAAGAGGAGAGGGAGGAGGTTCCCTTTTATAAGGGAGGAGAGGGGCACCTTTGGAAAGTGTGAAAATATTATTTTATTATAAACTTATCTTCAGTTTCAAAAGGTCCAAAAATAATTAAAGATTAAGATAAGATGACTCATGGTCGAAATAAAATCATAAAATCAGAATTGGACATGTTTTGGATAATATTATAATCATTATAATATTATTTATTTAAATCATTTATTAATGAGGTAAATACTGCATCATTATTGTGTCATAAATAATTTAATTTATTTGATGTCTAAAAATTATAAAAAAAATACCACAATGTAGGAAATATTTTTATATTTAAAATTAATATTTATAGTCTAAAATATAATTTATAAAACCCCTTATAAAAATTAATCACTAAAATATTTTTTTTAATGTCAATTTTGTCTTTACATTAAATTAATTAATCCAAATTGTCATTATCACTACCAAGTGGCTCAATGGGGTCCCAAAATTGACAAAAAGATGATAATGGTTAGACAATACTCATCCAATAAAGTTAGGACAAGTTTTAAGGTAATTTTGAATTATTATAATATTCTTTTAACCTTGAATTACCCAATTTACCTTTAACCGCAGTAAATAAAAGTCAAAAGTTATTATTCACCAAAAAATATTTTCATCTTATTGATCCAAATTTTACTTCTTGATAACAACCATGTATGTAGGATTTTTGAAATTCAACTCACAGAAGTGGAAAATTTTCATTTAAATGAACGTGTCAGTTTTTTAACTACCACTGAGTGGTTTCACTATTCATCAAAAATTAAAGTATTTTAGAAAAATACCAAAAATTTAGCCTAAGCTATGTTTGATATTCCGAATTCAAAAATGATGTCTATTTTTTCAAATTCAAAACATATAAGTGTCTTTAATTAATTTTAAAATTAATTCCCGTTATCAAAACAAATAGCGTGTTTTTAAGAAACAATAACTATCAAAAGATCGACACTTGTTTATGTCCAAATTCAAAGTGAAATTAATTCCAATGACCAACATTGGATTAAATGGTAAAAATATATTATAATTACACTTTAAAACCAATTAAAAAGATAATATAACCATATAAATTATTGCAATGAAAAAAGTTGTTTTTAATTAAAATATAGTGTGTTTTTACTATTCATTAAAATATGAAAGTTATTAGAATAATATGAAAAATTTATCCAAATTAAATTTTAATATCCTGATTCCAAGGAAGAATTTTATTTTGTCTAATTGAACTTATAAATATGTCAAAACTAGATTTAAAGTGGGTGCACCATCAAAAGGCGGCAAAACTGCATTTTTTGAAAAATACTTATTTTACCCGAAAAATTTATTTAGTTCTTATACCATGTTCTAGAAAATATGTAAGATGAATAATAATGTTATAAAATTAAAAATTTAGATAATAATATTCATAATGGCTAGTCCATAATAATATTATAACAATATATCATTGTTTAGTGAAACCCGGTATTGCGTACTACACACGCTATCAAGGAATGTTGTGATTGCGTGTAACGCAAGCCAAGAATAGTGTTTGTGTATAATATAATCTAATACGGTGTTGCATATAGCACAAGATAATTTTTCTGTAATGTACAACACAATACATCATTGAAATTAAAAGAATATTTTTCATAAAATCTCGGGGTGTTACATTCTACCCCCCTTAAAATGAATTTCACCCTCGAAATTCGTCGGGGTTATAAATGGTTTACTACTTGAAAGTTTTTTTAATAAAAATCCACATCGTAAAAAGGAATACCAAAAGTGAACTTTAAAATCTAAATTATGAAATGTAGCGGTTACCCAAATTAACAAATCATTGGGTTTCCATATAGGATAACATAGGTGAAAATATGGATATGGAAGAGAAATCTAACCATCAAGTTCTGATGGAGAGTGGTAGAAGACATGGATATGATAAAGCCAACAGTCACAAATCCATAAATTTGTGATGATCTAAGGTACCATCTAATTCATCAGATATAAGAACACTAGGACAACATTTTAGGTTTTCAAGATCATTTCCCTAAAGTTGAAAATTTGAATTAGAATAAATACTTACATTATTATGGTACAATCTCACCATTGTTCGTGCCTTGAACAATTTACACATTATCTCTTTAAGAAATGAAGTTGAATTTGTCATTCTTGAAGTGTTAGCAGATCATGTGATAGAATTATGGGTCCTTTATCTGTCTCAAACAAAAGGTTAGCAAAAGTTATCAAATATACACAAGTCCATCTATGGTGAGGTTAATTGTATATGGTTCCAAAAATGGACTTATACTTCATCTATAATACTGATTAATAAAATAAAACTAGTTTCTACTAACCAGGGACTTCCTGTAGGCCAGTGGTAGGTGATAAAGGAATGTCGCACTTTGGTTGTGGGTTTGATTCCCACAGCCTTGTCCGACGTGATGGGTTGTCGCCCATCCTGCAGGTTGTCCTTTTTCTAAAATTACATTATTATAACATTCCATCAATAATATCAAAAAAAGTTCTAGCCTTAAACAATACTCACTTATGTCCAACATAATCCATTCCAATATTTAGGCTTATCTAAAATACTTTTTTCCAACCTCATAGTATAAAGAAAACAATTACTAGAAATGTCATCTACCGAGCATGTGAATACCATCATTTATCCCCCATATATCATACGATATATCTTAAACATGTGAATACATTAACCATGTATTCTCTTGAAATACCCATTAAACCTTAGTGAAAACATGAATGCTGTCAAAATTTAACACTTTCCACATACCAAAATCCCAAAATTTATATATACTCAAACCATGATATAGCTTTGTCCTTAAATGAGTGCATTTCATTTTTTTTCTTTATCCCTTAATTATGCGCATATAATATACTTTCCAAAAATATCTGAATAACCTTTCATGGTTACCGGTACCATTCAACATATACTTTCAAATACTTTAGGAAAAACAATAGTGTAAAAATCCTTATATGTTTCTTTATTCCATAATACCATTAAATTACCCAGACAACATAACTCTTTATAAACATACAATCATTCCACTACCTTCTTAAACCATTGACCGAGTTTAAACAATTATTTCATCTCACATATCATTTGAAGTCTATTCATCATCATCAACATAAATACTACCCATACGACCATGTTGATTCTCTTCATGAGACTTTCCCTTAGGGAATTTGTTTGCATAATTCCCGTACATTCCACATTTAAAACATTTAACCGTTATTGATGTCTTAGCAATACCATTATCCTTGTCCATGGTGTTAACTGATCCTTTTCCTTTGCAATTGCAGGATTTGTGTCCATCTTTTCAACACCCAAATCATCTTCCTGTTCCTTTGAAACATTCTCCCTGATGCATCTTCCCACATGATTTACATGAGGAAAATTGAACTTTGTTTCCTCTATGATCATCATGAAACTCCATCTTTCTCTTATTATTTGAGTCAGGAAACTTACCAAAGTTAAGATTATTGATCATATTATGAGATTATTGATTAGGCATAATAATGATATATGGACTTCCAGATCTATTTTCATTTGGCTGCTCACAAAGAATATCATTCCACTGTCCATCATATCCACCATTATTGTGAATCTTCCTGTTTCCAGCCATTTTCTAAAACCCAAAAAGAATAGAGTGAGAGGAAAAATCATACTAGGAAAACAACAAAATAAAGTCAGAATAATTTCAATATCTAACATCATAGGTTTAATTCTAAGATCGTTGCTGTAATTCTAGGACTATAACCTATACTTATAATTAATCTTAGAGACGTCCCTAGACATACCTTATAAATATCTCTAGGGATCTCACTAAAGTTTTCACATCCTAGTTTCCAAAGGTTAACTAAACCTTTCCTTTGATACCAATTGTAGAGACCCAAAGCTTGACATAAATGGACATTACATTACTTTTTTGGAATACTTAATACATAACAAAAACAGACACCAAAGGACCATAATATTTTAGTGTCTTTGGAAACATGGAACATAATCTTCTAATCATGGTGAAAGATCTTCAACATCTCCCATAAAGATATTCCTCTTTTTGTTTTCTTACCTAAAACCTTTATTTATATCATGGGGAAAAGAAAACATAAAAAGGGTGAGCTCAAATGCTCAGTAAGGGAAAATATAGAGAACACAAAACAACCCATAAACATTTGAATTCCAAAACTTGAACATAAAATCTAAACATAAAAATCTTGAGCAAAGACATAAATCTTGGAAGTACGTAAGGAATATATCATAATGGAACATCAATCATGATAAAATAGTATGGGAATAAAATATGTAATTGTAGAAAACCATTAATCACATGATATGATTTCCATAGTAGCCAAGGCATTGCAGCCAAGTCAATCTTAGTGGACAAAGTCCCTTTCTGAATCGAGTTCACTCCTCATTCCAGTCCTGTACCACTGAACCAGATTAACTTACCGTTCCATCCATGTCTATATCATGAGATATAAATCTTTACCCAATGCATTGGAGGGAGATATAGGTCCCACCCATCTCATAATGAAATCATTCTTACGTGTTCCAAAACATAAACATAAATCATTCATCATAACCTAAAGAATAAAATGGGTTTCATAAACATCATAACATCATAACATAATCCATATAAAAAAATGGATATCATTTCATCATAAGAAAAGTGAAACCATGTAATTCATAGATACATTATACTTGAAACATACACATATTAAATAATGTCATCTTAGATGGAAAATGGTTTTGATAAAACACTTGAAATGAATTATTGAGGAAAATATCCTTTCTTCTTCAAAATCATTTTCTTTTCACAAAATGACATGAAATTTTAAAAGAAATGAATTTTTTGAAAATAGTCATGAAATATTGTAGAGTAATCTTCATGAAAATAAGTTGTTATAAAATCGTAAAAATCCATTCATGTCGTGTAAGTTAAAAAACATTCTCCTTGTACTTTTAACGGAAAAGTCAAAAAGTACCACGTATGGTAAACAAAAGAAAGATTCCTTCCATAACACAAAGTAAAAGTCAAAGAGGGGTAAAAATGACTTTAAACATACATGGTAGAATATTAAACACTTTATGAAAAACATTTTATGGACATGGATGAAAAATATAACCCCAGTAAATACTTACGAATAAACAATCTCAGATAAACACGAGATTGGAAAGGTTATCTCTTACCTTCTGTCTGATATGCTTGGTATGTATCCAAACCTCCTTTATAATGATTTAAATAATGTCATTGAATTATTACAGAATCATATTCATTGTTATGATATCATATATGGTCTACTTATGACTTTATATTACACATTCTTTTGTAAATTCCATGTTAAAGTAGTGTTTTGGGTAAAATCGTTTCATTTATCGTACGTTTTTTGATTTGTTGTTCTTGATATTATTACTCATATATTGATTTAATTAATTCCAGAATGTAAAACATGGTTTATATATAATATATATTCAATACATAAATATATATGATATATCGATAAATGGAATGAAACACACCGTTCATGGAGACGGTAGGTCGTACGTACTCATGAACGCTGTTTTCGTTTCCTTATTGAATTGAATGGAATTAAGTAAATGAAACATATATGTACATAAATCTAGTATCATTATTATTTAATATCTTTCTTGATTATTTATTATATATATATGCTTTATAATCATACTTTAATGGTTAATCATGGAAAATGAATCTCATCGAGTTCGTGGAGACAGTAGTTCGTTCGTACGCACGAGCGATGATATCGTTCCCATAATTATTTAATAGAAGTGGAGTGGATGATATAATATCTCAGAATCAGTATGATGTTATAATAACCATATATAGTTATTATTTACACTATTATACCCATCCAAGTAAGGTGGTGGTGGAAAAACTAATTACACCACGGCATGGAGACGGTATTCCATACGTACGCACGCGCGGTGATTTTGTTTTCCATAGGATGGATAGAAGGTGAAATGGGGTTGTATCATATTTATAATAACATATCATTATATTAGTGATACTGATGTTATTACTTTATAATGAAACAACTAAAGAAGAAGAAGTTGAAGAAGAAAGAAACTTGAAAGAATCGGTAGAAGAGATTACATCTTCTTTGACGCACCTCTTTTAAGCTTCCTCTTAAGGCATTAGAGTTGGTCTTTTGAGAAGACAAAAAACTCCAGAATGTTGCTAGGGAAGTGGAGAAGATAAATGGCCAGGGTTTGTCTGATCTTGAAGGCTCAAAGTTGTGTAAAGAGGAGAGGGAGGAGGTGCCCTTTTATAAGGGAGGAGAGGGGCACCTTTGGAAAGTGTGAAAATATTATTTTATTATAAACTTATCTTTGGTTTCAAAAGGTCCAAAAATCATTAAAGATAAAGATAAGATGACTTATGGTCGAAATAAAATCATCCAATCAGAATTGGGTATGTTTTGGATAATATTTTAATCATTATAATCTTATTTATTTAAATCATTTATTAATGAGGTAAATACTGCATCATTATTGTGTCATAAATAATTTAATTTATTTGATGTCTAAAAATTATAAAAAAATGCCACCAAGTAGGAAATATTATTAGCTTTACAATTAATATTTATAGTTGAAAAGATAATTTATATTATCCCTTGTAAAAATTAATTACTAAAAGATTTTTTTTAATGTCAATTTTGTCTTTACATTAAATTAATTAATCCAAATTGTCATTATCACTGCCAAGATGCTCAATGGGGTCCCAAAATCGACCCAAAGATGCCCATGGTTGGCCACTACTCATAAAATAAGGTTAGGACAAGTGTTAAGGTAATTTTGAATTATTACAATATTCTTTTAACCATGAATTACCCTATTTACCTTTAACTGCAGTAAATAAAAGTCAAAAGTTACTATTCACCAAAAATTATTTTCATCTTATTGAACCAAATTTTACTTCTTGATAACAACCATGTATGTCAGATTTTTGAAATTCAACCCACAGAAGTAGAAAGTTTTTATTTAAATGAAAGAGTCAGTTTTTTAACTACCACTATGTGGTTTCACTATTCATCAAAAATTGAAGTTTTCCATAAAAATACCAAAAATTTATCCTAAGCTATATTTTATATTCAGAATTCAAAAATGATTTTTATTTTTTCAAAATAAAAACATATAAGTGGCTTTAATTAATTTTAAAATTAATTCCCGTTATCAAAACAAATAGCGTGTTTTTAAGAAACAATAACTATCAAAAGATCGACACGTGTTTATGTCCAAATTCAAAGTGAAATTAATTCCAATGACCAACATTGGATTAAATGGTAAAAATATATTCTAATTACACTTTAAAACCAATTAAAAAGATAATATAACCATATAAATTATTGCGATGAAAATGTTTTTTTTTATTAAAATATAGCGTGTTTTTACTATACATTAAAATATGAAAGTTATCAGAATAATATGAAAATTTTATCCAAATTAAAATTTTATATCCTGATTCCAAGAAAGAATTTTATTTTGTCAAATTGAACTTATAAACATGTCAAAAACTAGATTTAAAGTGGGTGTGCCATCAAAAGGCGGTAAAACTACATTTTTTGAAAAATACTTATTTGACCCGAAAAAATTATTTAGTTCTCATAACATGTTTTAGAAAATATGTAAGATCAATAATAATGTTATAAAATTCAAAATGTAGTTAATA
Organism: Viscum album; assembly: GCA_963277665.1. Classification (NCBI taxonomy): domain Eukaryota; kingdom Viridiplantae; phylum Streptophyta; class Magnoliopsida; order Santalales; family Viscaceae; genus Viscum; species Viscum album. The sequence goes on from OY728164.1 coordinate 1,583,108,745, forward strand.
CTATTCATAACGGCTAGTCCATAATAATATTATAACAATATATCGTTTTTTAGTGAAACCCGGTATTGCGTACTACACACGCTATCAAGGAAGGCCGCGATTGCATGTAATGCAAGCCAAGAATAGTGTTTGTGTATAATATAAGCCAATACGGTGTTGCGTATAGCACAAGATAATTTTTGTGTAACGTATAACACAAGACATCAATGAAATTAAAAGAATATTTTTCATAAAATCTCAGGGTGTTACAGGCGACACCCGAAGTCACCAACTTGTCTTAACCCCCGACCTTCCTCTACTCCACCGCATGACACAACGCGAACGTCGCGCAAACGTCGCGCGTAGCCGCCAGCTGATCCTACTGGTGATGATCCAGTAGTTCTTCCGGTGGACCATCATAACTCGAGCGGATGCCCTGAAATTGACAAAAACACGTGAACAAGGGTGATTATATGCATGGTTTGATGGTCTTATTCGTTGACGATAATCAAAACAAGTATCAAATGAAGGCGGTTCAAATAAATTAAGAATTTAAGATAAGGGTTTGAAAACCAAAAGAATTTCTACCTAGAATTGGATCTTTCGGCGAAGAAGAACACGCTCACAAAGATCTGATGCGTTCGCTGCGCTTCGGAACACCTCGATCCAAAGCTTCGTTGTCCTCCGCCAAAGGGAGGAGGATGAGATGATGGGAGGTTAGAGGAGGAGAGGGAGAGTTTATTCAAGGGTAAATGAGGGGAGGAGATGGGAGGAGATAAAACTTAAATAAAATAAAATAAACCCTTTAAAATAATAAAAATTTAACACAAAATTAAATCTGCATCTGAAACCCCCAACGCAGTGAAATTTAGGTCGCACCTAGGGTAAAAAGCACCCCCGAGCACAACGGTGGTCTCAGAATTTTAATCTGAGGCTCTGTTTGAAAGATATAAAATCTCTGGTCCGAGACCACTTAATTACGAAAACGCCCCTGGTGGCATTTTCCACAGAGGGCCCGCGCCCGTGAAAGTTACACCCCTCTTAGGGTAAACGGCATGCTTCGGACTCAACAGTGCCCTCGTTTTTCCAATCCGATCTACCATTTAAGATATACTTGAGTTTAACCATTAAACGAATAAATTATTTATTTTATTTATCTGTTTAATGTTCCGTTAACGGGCGAGGGGTCCCAATGTCCCGCGCCAACATGTTTTATGTCATTAATGGGGTAAACACCCCATTCTGGACCTATCCGTACTCTCAGATTTAGGATCTGAATTACCTTTTAGGAGTTATTCCATTTATTTTGTATGCCCAGTGTGAACGCACTGAAAATTTATTTCCGGCCACACCGGGGCTCGGAATCGCACACTGTCTAAAGGTACTGCTCTAGAATAACATCAAGATTATTCCAAAGTCTTTTATAGAAAAAAAACTGGGTTATTACACCCAGATTGATGAGAAACTGGTGGTGCTTATCCTGAATGAGGAGTCATAGAGGAACCCCTGTCACTGGCTACCAATGAGAAAAACTGACATAACCACTGAAGATGGCCCATCTTGCTGCATGATCATCTCTCCAATGGGTCTCTCGGGCAATGTGGCTTCGTATTCCCACCTTTACCACACTGTTAGCATACAACCTAGATACGTTAAGGTGTATCCCACCTACTATAATCTCCACATGTAGACTCCCTGCGAAACTTCCTACAATCATTCGGAGAAACACTAACTCTGGATGCTGAACCTTCTTGACCCACTGCTTCAGAATACCTCAGGTTGCTCTCTTTGATCAGTGTGTGGTTGACTATAGAAGATATGGTCATCAACCTAAATATATTCACCTTAGATTAGATGCCATGCCTGAGACCATCCTCAAACTACCTCGCTAAGAAAATATCATCACCCCCCTAGAATGGGTGTGAAGCGCTTCAGCTCTATGAAGTGAGAAGAATACTCCATGACTGATAGAGTACCCTTCTCCAAACTTATAAACTCTTGGGTTAGATCATCCCTCAAAGTATCTGGGTAGAAGTAGTCATAGAAGGTACCCTATAACTCACCCCAATCCATAACCCACTGGTGTCCTTCCTATGAGACCACATCCCACTATCTCTTGGAAGAATCCCAAAGCATATAAGTAGCGAGCTTCACCCTCCTCTCTAGAGGCATATCTAGATGTTCGAAGATAGATAGAATGGCTTCTAACCATGATTTTGTAGCCTTAGTTCTTACATCCCCTAAGAAAGTGGAAGGATGATGATATTGAAAGACCTTCATCAACTCTTACATAGACGGGCATGATGAAGTGCTCCCTGGAAGGTATACATAAACCTCATGAAGCCTTCTCAGAACTGTGCATTAACACCTATGTCCAGAATGACGGCTAGTGCCAAAACTGACACGATGGGAGGATCTACTGGTATTCCCTGACCAGCCATGTCCAGTGTCTGATCATTTACCTGTATCTGGCATATAACTGGAGGATGTCATGGTGGCATGACTCTGCAAGGTCATGCACACACTTTAGTTCAAGATTATCAAGGACTAAAACTTATAAGTTCAAGAAATGAATAGGAGAAGTAAATCATTTAAGTTTTTTAAAATATGGATACATGGCATGTATGTCCCCTACACGTCGTGTTCCTTTAAGCCTTCACATGGTCATCTACTCATACCAACCCTAGTCATGTAACACCTCATACATATGGCGTGTTATCCAAATAAACATCATGTACTTGAATCATTTTCCCCTACCTGAGTTCTTCTAAACAACTAACCCACACGGTTCTCCAATAATAAGACTACACGATGTGTTCGTGCCAGACATGGTGTGTACTAGAAGGATTTCACCGACCTGTTTTGTTAGTCACACGGTCGGATACATGGTCCCTACAACACGGCGTTTACATCTGATACACAGCGTGTTCCTCCATGGATTTCCCAACCCCATGTCTCTACCCACACAACCAGTGACATAGTTAGAGACTACACATTGTGTACATACAGTACACAGAGTGTATTTAAGAAAAACAGTTCCTTCCTGAACAGAAGGATGCATGGCATGTATTCAGCATTACACACCGTGTATTCTAGGTTTTTCCAGACAGTAAGCCTCATAAACTACTTTGAAACCCAATAAAACACTGAAATGAACATTAAAGTTCCAAATTACAATCTGTGAGGGCCGATACTCCCCACGAATCAAAGTTTTTCATCTTATACATGTTTTATACAAGTATAACAGTGCAATGATCCACCAAATTCTGATCCATGAGGGCCCATAACACCTTAAGAACCAAATTTTGGTGTTCATTCAAATGAAACATTACAAAATCAAATACCCTATAAAATAGCCACTATTCTATCCAGGAATCTACCACAAGAGTATGCATATCAAGCACAACATCTATCACAATAACATGCAATCAATAATGAACCCAAAATGGCATGGAAAGAATGCATGACATGTGATCTCTAGAAAGTTCCTATATGATGCATGATATGGCATACCCTCATCTCATCAGGTTCCAACAGAAATAGAACCTCAATATTATCAATGATAATAGAACAAGACATGTGAATCACCCAACAGTGAAATCAAATCAAATGTAAAATTGCAAACCAGAAAAATTGCAATATATGAGGTAAATTGTATTTTACCTATACACGGGTTAGCTACTCCTGGGAAAATCTTATTACCAACTACCTATTCTTTCCTATACCTAGATATAGACTCCAAACAGTATGTTGAGAAGAAAAGAATCAATTGATACCACTTTGTAATGTCCTGGTTCTGGGTGCCGCCTAGAGGTGCCCCGTACCTGATTGGTCAAATGGCCTCAAGCACATTTCCCTGAACTCTAGAGGCTGCCGACTAGCAGCGATGGTCTTGGGTGTGATAGTGAGGAAACTATGCCCTTATTGGAAGAGTAACACATCAGAAATAAACAGATAACAGTAGCAGAAGTAATAATAATACTATACAACAGTAAATAGCAGAAGACTGAGTAAATAAACAACTGCAGAATATATATATATATATATATATATATATATATATATATATGTATATATATCAATAATGATGTATGTCACAAGTATCTAGGAAAGTATTCAAATAGGTCACAATGCTTGAATATGGTACTAAACCAAAGTACAAAGGAAAAATAGGTAAACAACTCCAGTAGCATCGCAAGTCTTGGCTTGGTCCCATGCTCTCCAGCTCCATAGCAATCAAGTACCTCAAGTAGAAGGATGTTGGACCCTATCTATACCTGCAGCAATATAATCTATTTGGGCCCAAAAGCATGACCAAACAGGGTGTGAGATGAATTCTAGTAGGCAACCACCCAAAGATTTGTGCCTAACAGTCAGTGAATATATATATGGCGGGCATTAAGAAAAATGAAGTAATAAATAAGGATGTACTCAAAAGTAAATAGTCCTATAGTTTCAATTACATTCATTTACATTCATCAATTATTAAACCAAGTAAAAACAAGCAACCCTATGGGAAGTTCTCACAGCCTATCCCCTCTGGTTCAACTAAACAATCTCAAGTAACCCTCTAGATAATTTCTCACAGCCTATCCCCTTTAGTTCAACTCATACAAGGATATAACTACCTCTTAGGTAAGCTCACATGGTCTAACCCCTTTGGTCTCATACAAACAAAGACTCTCTAAGGAAGAACTCATCGTCAATTCCCCCTATATTCTTTTAACGATAAACTACAGACACTCTGAGGAAGCACCCAATGTTAATTTCCCTTGTGCTCTTATAATAGTAACTATAGACACTATGAGGGATCACTCAACGTTAATCCCCCCTATGGTCTCTCAAAAGTAACTATAGATACTCTGAGGGAGAACTCGACGTTCTCTATGGTCTTGCAGTGTGATAAGGATTGAAATACACTCTGGGGAAGCCCTCAACATCAATTCCCCCTATGGTCTCACTACACCAGGTTCCTATAGCCCTGTGTAAATCAATCATGCACAAATGATGTTCAGTATCCAAAGTAAACCTAAAAGTACTACTTGGATAAACAACTACAAATCATATCACAGCATCAAGTAAATCACTCTATCCTAACAACACTAGGTCTAAAAATCAAGCATCCTAACAGGAAAAACTAGACCAAATGGTCAATATCAAATCAAACATGATCAAACACCTCTATAGCATGGAAAAATAACCCTAATTACAAACAAGAGTCCTAACTCAAGAAAACAATCATAGCAGGAATTAATAGGGTTAAAATCCCTAAACATGAAATACCCCAAACTAGGGTATTGGGAAAATTTTCACATATAATTCAAAGAAAAACTATGGAAAGACACAAACCACCTACCTTGGTTTTGTACGATCGATATTCTCCAGCGTCGGCCCTTGAATCGTCCTAGAAGGACGTAGATCTACAAAAATGTCTAAAACTTTCAACCAATGATATCTCACGAAAGAGGAGAAATCAAGGTACGAATCTCTAGAGGAAGGAAGAACTCACTGTGGTGATTCCAACGCAATCAACGATGGTTGATTCATAGAATGTACGGTCGATCGGGGGCTTAGAGAAGAATCGCGCCCTAGAGTTGCTCCTAGATGAGACGAGTCGAGAAAAAGGCGTTTCTTCCAATTAGAAATGACCCTGGTCCGATTTAACAAATAAAAAGAAAAGTACACAGTGTGTTCATTTAATGTACATGTTGTGTATATGCTTTAACTAGCCTCCACTTTAGGCGGTCTCCAGGTCACCCCACATGGCCATGTACTCGGTCGTTACAAGGCTAATACACGACTACCCGTGGCAACCGAGTACATGGCATGTACTTCAAAGTACACTATGGGTACTCCTTAAATTTCCCAAAACTCCTCTTTTTCTCAAAACACCTAAAGAATAGGATCCATACCTGAAAAGAAGATCTGGGTTCTTACATATTTTTGGTTAATATGTATAGTAATCATGATAAAATTTATTACCTCATTAAAGGATAAATCATTTTAATCTAGATTAAAAATAAATTATAAGACCACAAATTTTCATCCTAATTATTATTTTATGAATTTAATTATACCCTTATCACATTTTACATTAAATTTAGTTTTTTAAAGGACACTTGTTCATAAAAATGACTTATATATTATTCAAATTAAAGAAAGTTACAAAATTTCACTCTATTAGTTTCAAATATTCATTATATGTTCACATATGAAAAATACTAGTTATGTATAAATATTAATAGTAATTTTTTGTATAATGAAATTATATTCATGATGGTAATTTATTTATAATTTTTTAGTATTTTTTTAATTTCCTTAAATTCTTACACAAAAGGTTTAAAATGATATCAAAAATTTTCTAAATTCTATTGTTTGATGGTATTACAACCCTATACTACCTTATATTAAAATCTATGTACATTTTGAATAATTTTTCTTGAGAATTAATTTATTATAATTCAATATTTTGAGAAATTCCAAAAGTTTCCTTCACCTTAGTTATAAAAGTGTGCCTCCTCCCCCACTTATTTACACCAATTTGAGCCTTATAGATATATAAAAATATAAAAATATATCTTATAAACTTTACTTTCCACATTATATAGGTTTTGGTCTTCCCAAAATACCAACCCTAGTGCCCTTTAGAGGATATCTAAAGGAGTCATTTCAAATAAGAGGTGATCTCCTTAACTGATCACTTTATTTTCTACTCTTCTTTACCTATCCTAGAAATATGGTACGTAAAATAAAATAATAAATTAAGCATAATAAATTTTATCAAATTTTATTATGATTATTAAAACACCATTATAAACCCTCTTTCCCATCAAATGTGAAATGAATGTATTGCATGTGTGTACGTACAACTTACTATCTCCACGTAGCGATACAATTTATTTTTCATCATCATATTTATGGATGAGTATTATGATGGTTTTAATGTTTATATATGATATTTATGATATAATTATACTTCTTTAATTATAATATCGCATCTACCCACTTACCATCCAATACTTTGTGAAACGATAACATTGCTTGTGTGTACGAGTTAACTACCACCTCCGTGAAGCGATGTGATTTGTTTTTTCATTTATATTTTAGTTTTAAGGTAATGAGGATGAATTATATAAATATATATTATATATATTATATAATAATGGTATTTTAAAGTTTAAATAATATATAACTTTCTTTAATTTAATCCCTGGAAAAATGAAAATAGTGTTCATGCGTATGTATGACTTATCATCTCTATGAACAGTGTAATCCATTCTTCTATCTATAAATTTTATTGGTGACTATAAATATGTATATAATGAATATATAATATTTTTATATCATTATAAATATTCTTTATATGATTTAACCAAGATAAATTTACAAGTACCTGAACTACTAAACTGATATACTCATGATAAATGAAACATTTAACGCCCAGAAATAACAATATTAATAAGGAATTATTGATAAAGGGTTTTTTGAAATGTTATAAAGGGGTAATATTTAATATTATAAGTATGAAAATAACTCTATTATATTATTATAATAAATTTAAATTTATTATACAGGATTTTATAGTGCTTTCAAATCAAGGACAACTTGAGGTAAGGGATTTCTAATCTCTCTTTTATCTATGGGAGATATATTCCATATCCACCACTTGTTTATTTTTTGTGTTGTATATAATACCAATGAATGTATTTTATTATTAATATTATTAGATTTATGGGTATTTATAAATCCATATAATGTTATTTATTTCATGAGGATTATGATCTAAATGTTACTAAATTGGTAAGGGATTTATGTCACAATCTCATTATTTATCAGTATTGTTTATGATTAAGTTATGATAATGAAATATTATGATAAAACTATCAAGATAATGATTATATTTCCTATACTATGGGTATTTCCCAAAAAAATCATGTTTTCTTTTCATTTTAATCACTTTTTTTATTGAAGATACTAAAAATGTTTTCTTATGGAAAATCGACTTCATTTTTCTTTTCAGTCGAAAAAATATTTTTGTTACATGTCCATTTTTTATAAAATTGTTTTGAATAAGGTTTTTTCTAATATAATATGATTTTTTAAATTCATTTTTACCCATGTTTGGGTTTTTACAAAATAGTTTAAAAGGAATATTTTTATCTCTTTCCAAATGAGGTACTTAGTGACCTTTCCAATAAAAGTTTGGAATGAATTTTTTTTTAACATATACTTCATGAACATATTTCCCCACCCTAATTAATAATTTTTTATTTGAATATTCCTTTGAAATTTTACAATTTTATTTTCAAATAAAATTTTTACTTTATATTTTCATAGTTTTTTAATAAGTTATTTCAAAATTAAAAGGTAATTTTCTTCAAGAATGTTTTAATGATCTTTTAATGTATTTATATTCATCAAAGACGAAAACCTTTAATTTAACTCATTATTTACTAGGTATATGATAAAAGGATAATATAATTATTCTTTATATATATGGTTTATTAATATGATAACATAGTTTTTATGAAACCTATTTATTTTCTACGGGTTATCCACTGATGAAATATTTATGAAAATATTTATAATATTTTGGCACAAATATGTATTATTTTCATTATGTTATGGTCAAGATATAGATATTTCTCCAATGAATTGGGTAAATATTGATATCTTTTGAGATAAATAGGACTAGAATGGGGAGTGAACCCAATTTAATAGGGGACTCTATTTACTATGATAGTCTTCGGAGTGAACCTTGACTACTAAGTTTGTTTGGGTATTGAACCCATTACACTATTATATCCTTTTAAATTATCCTTTACTACTAATTAAATGATTTTATATGCTTCTATTTATTCCACATATCAATGTCTTATGCCTATGTTAAGCTTTCATGGTTTATGTCCTTTGATTTCCTTATGATTCATGTATTATAAACTGATAAGATTTATTCTATGTATAAATATTATTATATTTTATATGTAGGGTGTGGTTTTAAAACATTAAGATCATATTATTATACACTTATTCTCATGTTATTATTATGTGATCACTGATATCTCCCTTGTTTAACCTTACTGATCATTTGAGCTCACCCTTTTCTTAAGATTCCCTTCCATGGGTTATGAAGGAAACGTATTAAGTTTGATATGTCTATGAATGGTAATAGTTATATATAAATAAGTGGGATAAAATGTAGATATTTTATGAACAAGTTGATTATGTTTCCAAGTTTTCAAAGATACTAGACTTAAATGATTCTAGCATGAATCATCATTATTGTAATGAATATTCATATATTTATATGTAATATCTATGTATCAAAATTATGGGTTTCTATATATTCTTTGTTTGGTATTATATTCTTATATATCTTGATTATATATATATTCTCATCTTATGATCACTTATGATCTCTAGTTGTTACAGCTTTTTTTACCCTTACTGAGCATCTGAGATCACCCCTTTCTTATGTTTTCATTTCCCAACACTATAAAGAAAAGTAATATGTATGATGTGTTGATAAGATTATATTGTGTGTAGAATGTGAAGAAGATGTTGAATACTTAATATGGATTAATAATTTTCTCATATAGTGTAAAATGTTCATTAGTTGAAAAATACATGAGCTTTATTATTTAATGTTTTTCCATAATTCTCTAAAACTATAAACCTAAAAGATTATGGGAACTTATTATAACGTAATATTTGATTTAAATTCATGTAATCGATATGGTCTTGTTGTGTGGTCATATGTGATGCCTTTGATAATTTTCATCCCATAGTCAAAAATGACTCATATGATGTTTGGGACTTAGGTAGATTTCATGTCACCTAAAATTCTAGGATCAATTCAACACTTATCAAGTAATCTCAAGAGTTGATAATAATCTTAAAATTAACTGATATCATCATCCAAAAACATTTTTTTCTAAATTGATTATCCTTGAACCTGAAGATCTTTTGGATGGATTCCCTACTCTTTTTTGCTATATTTTTCTTCCTTAAATTTAAATTCATCGATCAATCTCGCCATTGGATAGCTTCACCATTTCACTAAGAACATTTGTAGAGAGTATTATAAACACTATAACATGTCTTTTGTTTTCAAACTATCTCTAAAATCATCATGTATGGGTGTTTCTAATTCAATATATTCATCTATGTTATTTAAGAAGGAACCTCAACTTCCTTTTCCATTTATTATGGAAGCAACTCAATCAATTATTCACTTATCTTTCCAACACATATCGATTCCTTCTTATTATCATAGAATCCTTTTTTATTTAAAATAAATAAAATCCATAAATTATAACTTCAATATCCTCCTATGGATTTGTTTTTAACCTCACCAAAATCCTCATATGTCAATATATAATCTTGAACTTCTTTCATCTTCCCCTTATTTAAATAAATACAAAGGAATATAGGGGATGAATCTCACTCATAAAAACAAGATCTTCTCTTCCTTGTTTATCTGAAATTATATCCTCACCACTTTCTAATAGGAGTATCACATCACATGTATCTTAGAAATGAGCCATAATCTATTTAACTCTAAGTATACTTGGGCTATACCAGTGTAGAAAATAAGAGTGAATAAACCTATAAATCAAGGTTTTCTATTAATATATTCATCATGTGATTCCATATAAAATTTCTCAATTTATTGGTTATAGAAATATATTTATCATGAATTTTAAACTTGTACTCATCTTCAACAAGTTCATTATAAGTTTAATGTGAAAGATGGATGACTCCTCTTCTTTACATGTATTCTCCATCAACCATCACTCCCTCTTAAATAAAAACCTTAGAATGAAAAATACAAGGGTAAAAAGTGTGATTATCATACCTTACTCTAACATTTTTTTAAATTTATATGGATTCTATATTCACAAAAGTTGTGATATTTTGAAAAAACTCTTTAATTTTTTCCCATAAAGGGTTTCACTTTACTTTATCTTCATTATGTTTTATTTTATTCATAATTATTCTACAATGTACCATTAATTATTATTGTATTTAGTTATTAAAACACTCATCCAGTGCACCCTTTTGTTTATTTCCTTCAATTATCTGCATTTTAGTTCACACAAACAAAAATAAGGGAATATGTAAGAGGTTTTTATTACTCCTTAGTGATAGCAGCAAGGTTGAGAATTATATATCAATTATGACATTCCATTTTTTTAGATTTTTATTAGGTGATATCCTCATGAAAGATACCCTTTTTATTTTCTAGTTTTGATATTCCTTGGGAATCATGGACTTCCTTCTCTTTTAATATTTTATTTTTAGTATAATAGTATTGTTTTCCTTTAATAAAAAAGAATTTTCATCCACTGGTAATTTAACCTTTAATTAAATCCTATTAAAAAATTATTTTTGGGTTGGAAGAAGAGTCATACAATTTTCATAAGTATAACCAGCTTCTTTGAACCTTACACACAAGTCTTTTGGAACTCTTGGGTCATCATCCTTGGACAACCACTCATGAAATTTGAGTTCTTATTCATGTCAAAAAACCTGTTTTTTTAGAACTTTATAGTTCCACAACCACAAATGCGGGAAAAGGAAGTTCCTAGGTTTTATCCATGCTAATTATACTGCGCTGATAAAATGGGGACTTTTATCAACATTAGAAAAAAACACTAATAAATCTACCATTTATCAGTTCTAATATTAGTGCTGATAAAGACCCCCCTTTATCAACACTAACAAAAAGCAATGATAAAAATGAGACTTATCAGCGCTAATAATAGCGCTGATAGAAAATTTTAATAGAAAATATTATTAAATTACATAAAAATATTTTAATTATATTCATAAATAATGTTTATATGTATACATTAAATAAAAAACACATGTTTATTATGTTTATTATGTTTTTGTTTTATTTATGTTTATTATGTTTATTAGTTTTAGTTATATCTTTATTATATATTTATTATACTATATGTTTATAATATTATATATAAATACTTTTTAATATATATATATATACGAACACTTATTAAATAAATAATTATATATATATATAAATAAATTTATGTTTCCAAATGAATGTGTCTTTTGATGTGTACGTTCATATTCTCATGAATATGTTCATTGTTTACCCAAATGTTGGCTATATATATTATAGTACTATACTTGGTGTATTGATTCATTTCCTATATATATGAATCTTTATCTTCTCATAAATACTTAAAATCATGATAAATATATTTAAATAAAAAACAAATGTATTTATTATATTTAATAATATAATTATTTAGTTATATATAATTATATACTTTTTAAATATATTATATATAATTATAATTATATATAACTAATTAAAATTTAAATATTTAAATAATTAAAAAATTAAAAAATATTTTTTTAAATGATAAATATATATTTATGAATATCTTTTGAATATATTTATTTATAAATATATGTCTTTAATGAATATATACACAGACACACACATATATATATATATTTAAATACTTATGAAATTAAAATTAAAATTAATATATCAATTTATATTTATGTATTTATATATATATATATAATTATAATTTAAATTATAAAATTTATACACAAACACAAATATATATATATATATATATTATTTAATTATAATTTAAATTATTAAATTATAACAAATATATTAATTATATATATTTATAAAATTATAATTGTAATAAACATATTGGTTCTAATTTTATAATTATGAATAAATGGTATTTTTTATCAGCCCTAATTAAAAAGCGCTGAAAAAACATTCATTTACCATCACTTTTTTAGCGCTGATAAAGATGGACCTTTATCAGTGCTAAAAACGTGCTGATAAAGGCATGTTCTATCAATGCTTTTTATCTAGCGTTGATAAAAGTGTCACCGGGTTTTATAAATAAACTTCTCCTCCTTTCTCACACTCCTCAAACTCTCGCAGAAGCTGATCCCTGTCGCCGCCACATACTCTCCTCCCTCTTTCCCTTCATCCTCCTCCTTTTCCACTGATGCCTCTTTTGCCGCAAACTAAGCTTTCCCAAGTGGCTCTCCTTTATCGTGCCTCTCTTCCACCAGTGGCTCTCCTCTGTTGTGCCACTCCTTCACACCTTGAATCTTCTCCGCCACTGCCTCTCCTCTGTCGTGCCTCTCCTACACTACAAACACACCTCCACCATGTTCCAAACCACACCTCTACGGTTAGTTTTCTCCTCTTTCTAATTGGGATCACTTATTACAGTTTGATATTGATGGTGATGTTGTGAATTGTATGGGCTAAATACCCAGCTGAAAATCATGGTCGTTGGTGGTTCGTGTTTGTGAACTAAAGGACAATATGAAATATTATATCATTAATTAATTATTCATTCATGGTATTCTAAGTTATCTTTCATGACTATTCTCCTTCAAGAGTTTTGATTTATATGTTTTATGACCCATAAGGATTTATTTTTAACATCCTTTCAAAAAGTGAGACCTCACAAATGTGATATTAAATATAAGGAATTAGATTACTCTTTAATTCTAAATAATCTGGAATTATCTTATCATCTAGTTATATTTGGTAAAATTCAATTTTCTTATACCATATTTTTAATTTCTTTATTTAAAAATCTCCAATGCAATGCTGGTTTTCATCATGGTTATTTCAAAAATTTCAAAATGTTTTTCCATACATTCAAAATAAAAATTTTATCATCCACTCCTATTTTCTTATTACTCTTACATATTTTTTATGATTATATTAATAAATATCCATTTGAAAATTAAATTTCTTCAAAGTGTTTACACTTGTTTTATAGAAACAATTATGTATTTTTTATGTTTCTATTGTAAAATTTATTTTTAAAAGTAAAAGTCTTCAAAGTATTTCGACTTTATTTACTAAAAATGTTATACATTTCTCAAGTTTCCATTATTGATGAATTTTTTTAAATGTAAAATTTATCAATGTATTTTTACTTCATTTATTTAATAAATTATGTCCTTTTAAAGTTTAAATTACAAAGTATTATATTAAAAGTAAACCTTTTTTATATTGTTTTTACATATAATTTTTAAAACCTATGTGTCTATTTAAAAACTTATTATTAGGAACTATTTATAATAATTTTTTCAATGTCAATATATTTCCCTTCAAAAAAAATTAAATATAATTTTCACTTCGATGTTTTAAAATTTTGATGTGAAAAGGTTTGTATTTCCACTTATATTTATCGTCTTAGGATTGTTTTCCAGGTGGTGATATTTTAGTCACAATTTATATGTTATAATGATATGATTTATTTTGTAAAATGATAATTATAATATTCTATGACGTCTTAAGTTTGTGTTATGTGATTTTTTTTGAATTATTTAAGAAAACAATTATTTTTCCATTTTAAAAATTCTTCCCACTCTTTCTCCTTTATCTCTCTCATCCCTCTTCTCTTCTCTATTTCCCATAGGTTTATCCTTCTCCCAAGAACTGAAATTACTTTTTCATGAGGATTTAGGGCTTTAGGTTTTTTGAGTGTTTTCCATGGAAGGTGACATGTTGTGTATTGGTTACCATTCAGTTTAAAGTATGTGTTTCTTTTCTCTTAATTTATTTTATAATTCATGGAATGTGTACACTTTATAAATTTATTTTCAATTAAATTATAATAATTTATGGGTTCTTGCGTGAAATTATAAATTTATTTCTTAAATTATAGGCTTAGTATAAGAGGTTTTTTCATAAGAATTACATGTAATATTTTTAAATTAGATTAATTCTCATGAAAAGAATATTTTAAAAGGTTAATAGGGTCATTTAAATGTTTTTTCTAGTAAATTTAGGTCTTATTCCTTTTTTGGTTTTTTAAAGGAATTTTCCATGTGCTTGGAGAATGTTTTGGAAAGAAAAATGGATTTTTTTTCTAGTGCTTCCAAAATCATTGAAATTATGAGACTTTAAAGAAGGGGAGTGAGACTCTACATACTAAGTTGGTTTTCATGTGAAGATCCATTTTTGAATTTAAAAAGTAAATGGTTTATTTCTCATGTGACCCTCAATGATTTCCCCTATACTTGTTTCACTAGTTATGGGTTATTGATTATTTATATGATAGATGTATGATGTGAAAATGGGATGTTATATGTGATGGTGTTTGAGGTGAGGTGCGAGACATTTTTTTATAATTATCTTCATTTCTTTCTCAACTCCACGGTTTTTAGTTTATGGTAACTTGGGTGTCTATGTGGGTGGTCTTGATTCATGCTACCCCAGTTGGTACACACACTTCTATAGTCCCCCTAGTTGTGTTTAAGGCAAGTCTAGTGGGAAGGTTCCATTATGATGAGTTAATTATAGTTTAATTAGGTAGGTCATGTTATTGTTGGATGAAACATATATCAGATGTCGGTCCATGTAGTTATAGTTCCGTTTTGGATCGTCACACACTAGTACCTAGGGTATATCCCATGGAATTTTGTTCATTGATCAGTGTTTTTATATAGAGGATTAAATTATTATATTTATTATATCCCTCTAATGCTTGTTTTATTAGTGTAACTATTAATATTGATTTTATTTACTATTATATTGTTCCATGATCACATGGTTCCCTTATTCATTGTGAATTTATTTTCTCCAGTTGATATGGGTTCTTTATGAGATAATGAAAGTTTGATTTTCAAGTGGAAAACAAATTTATGTATTATGAGATGGGTAGTACCTATATTTCCCACCAATTAATTAAGTAAAAGATTATATATCATGATATATAAATGTTATGGGAATAGGTTAGTAAGTATATAGGTTCAAAAAGGGTGAGTTTGATTGGGTTAATCTCTACTCATAATAATAGATGTGAATAAGTTAGTAAGTTTCTATGTTCACGGGTGAGTGTGATGGTGTTAATCTCTAATCATAAATTTAAATGTGAATATGGTTTTGAGTAGCTAGTGGGGGTCAAAACACCAGAAAAGGATTTTACTCATCAGTGATGGGTTGGACAGTCCATAAGGTTGATGGGAGGAACACTGAAAACTAGTGATCAGAGATAGATAGGGGTGCCATGATACATATAAGGCATGCGGCCATCAATGATTTTCATTATCTAGATAGAGGAAAGTTACAGTGGAAACTAGTGATTTTGTTAGGGGTTCAATTTTAAAATGATTAAAGTGTTTTGAAATGTTTCTTAAAAAATTATGTGTGTTCAACATACCCTTTTTTGTTTTAAATTGCTTTAAAATGGTTTAAAAAGAATTGGGGTTTTGAAAAATGATGTTTGGAACTAATTGGTTTATTTTAAAAATGGTTTGTTATTTTTTAGAGGAATTTTTGTAAATGGTTGGTTTTTTAATGAGATTTCAACTGTGATTTTATAGATAGTTTTTATAGGATATTTAAAGTCTATACCTTATTTAGCCTTGGTTACTTTTTATAACAACATTTTGTGTATTTATTTTGTTAAATATTAATATCACCGAATCAAATAGGATGGAAATGAAAAAAGAATGGATGGATGTCAGTTGTCTGAAAAAAAGAGTATGAAGATGTAGTGAAAGAGTTCATCAAGTTTTCAAAAGATCAAGCATATGATCCTTCTCAAATCCTTTTTATGTGTTTATGATGTTGGTATTCAAGACAAGTTATTCCAGAGGAGTTGGAAGAACACTTGATCTATAATGGAATAGACCAAAGTTATAAATATTGGAATAAACACGGGGAAAAGCAAATATAGGTAGTGAATGGGATAACACTATGTTTTATGGATCATTTGATATGATTACAAATGTGGACAATGAAAGAAGATTGTATTGAGGATGTGATTACAGATGTGCATGATGATGAAGATCTTATTAAAAAAATTACAAGGACAGTTGAAGATGAACTTCATGATTACCCAAAATTGTTTGAGTAGTTAAATATTTGTGAAAAGATTCCATTGTATGATGGTTGCACTAAATATATAGCATTGTTATCCATTTTGAAGGTTTATAATTTGAAATAAGGAAACATATGGAGTGATGCAAGTTTTGCAGAATTACTTTCTCTCTTGAATGACATGATCCTAGAAGATAACGAGCTCCCGATCAGAACATATGACTCCAAACGAATGCTACGCTCGATGGGTATGATCTCTGAAAGAATACACACCTACCCGAATGATTGTATACTATTTTTCAAGGACCACAAATCACTTAGAGAATCTCAAAGTGTGGTTATTCTCAATACAAGAAAGATGAATCCTATCCTACAAAAGTTTCATGGTACTTTCCAATCATTCTAAGGTTTAGGTGACTATATGGAAGTGAGGAGACTACAGGGCAATTGACGAGGAAAACAGACAAAAGAAATAAAAATGGAAAACTATGGCACCCGACAAACTCTCCTCATTGGAAGAGAATTGATCATGAGTATCCTGAATTTAGAAACGAGCTAAGAAACATTTGTCTCACATTATCTACAGATGGAGTGAATCCTTTTGGTTTTCAAAGCATCACTCACAATACATGGCTGGTTATGTTGTTAAATTATAACTTGGCACTGTGGTTATACATGAAACAAAAACATATAGTTTTATCTATGCTTATATCATGACCAAAACAACTAGTTAATGATATTGATGTTTATTTGGCTCCATTGATTGAGGATTTGAAATTATTATAGGATTCAGGTGTTATGATGTATGATGCTTACAGAAATGAATATTTCACATTGAGAGACATGTTGTATGGGATGATAAATGTATTTCCTTCTTATGGAATTTTTTCAGGATATATAATTAAAGGAACTCTTGGATGTCTCATCTGCGAACAAGGAACAAAATCAATTAGGTTGAAACATTCATCTAAAACTGTGTTTCTAGGACATCATATATTTTTCCCCTGATGACATAAGTACCGATCTTGGACAAGGTCATTCGATGGAAGTTCAGAAAACGTACAACACTGTCTCCACTAATAGGTGATCAATTGTTTAAGAAAGTTAAATATGCAGACACTAATTTTGGTAAATCGTTTTCAAAAAATGTCAAGAAAACTAGTTGGAAAAAGAAATCAGCTTTTTTTAATTACCATACTGGAATTTTCTATACATTATAAATTTCTTGGTGTTATGCATGTTGAAAAAAATGTATGTGATAGTGTCATCGACACATTTCCAAATGCCCCCAGAAAAAAAAAGGATGGAATTAAGGATAGGCTATACATGGTTGACATGGGAATACAAGAAGAGTTGGAACCAGTGAAAGGTGAAAAACGATCATTTCTTCCTCTTTCTGCTTAAAATCTTTCTAGGAAGGAGAGATATCGGTTTTGTAACTTCTTGAATGATGTAAAGGTTCTAGAGGGGTATTCATTGAATATGAAGAACATTATGTCAATGCATGATTTAAAGTTAAAAGGTTTAAAATCACATGACTACCAGGTTTTGATGAAAGATCTAATTCCTATTGCTTTACATTTTATTTTTCTCAAGAATGTCTATCATATATTAACAAATCTATGTTTCTTCTTCAAATCAATATGTAGCAAAGTTATAGACCAGGCAAAATTGCTGAATATGGAAAGAGAAATTGTCATCATATTATGTGAATTCAAAATGTTTTTCCCGACTACATTTTTTTATATGATGCTTCATTTTATGGTTCACTTGGTGAGAGAGATTAGGATATGTGTTCTCATACACTATAGATGGATGTACCCCATTGAACGATATATGAATATTTTGAAAGGTTATGTCAAAAATCAAAATCATTCAGAGGGCTGTATTACAGAGTGATATATTGTTGAGGAAGACATTGAATTATATATCGAATACCTGTATGGTGTGAAAATAATTGGTCTAACAAAATATTGTCACACTGGGAGACTTTCTGGTGAAGGAATTTTAGGAAAGGAGGTTGTCACAATCAATACTACATATCAAGAGCAAGCCCACCTTTAAATTTTTCATAATATTTTAGACGTTGACCCATGTGTTCAAACCCAAAAAGAAATTATTAGGCATTCAAATCCATCAAGGGATGAAAAATGGATATCAAATAAACATAATAAATAGTTTATAGTATTGTTTCATGACCATATTATTAAGCAATCAGATGAAAATCCAGACTCAATTTCAGAATGACTTCAATGGCTAGTCGGAGGACCAAGTGTGTATGTATTATCTTACAATACTTATATAATTAATGGTAATACATTCTATACTAATTAACATGATGAAGACTATACTAGATATAATAGGGGAGTTAGACTTGTGGCTGAAGTGATGAATTTTTTTTCCTAAAGACGGAAATCTAATTTATGCGAATATGTCATACTTTGGAATCATCAAAAAAATATGGGAGTTTGACTATACGACATTTCGAGTGCCAATTTTTCAATGCAAGTGGGTTGATAACAGAAGTGATGTTAAAATAGATGAGCTGGGATATATGAAAGTTTATTTTAGTAAGGAAGGGTATAAAGATGAACCATTTATAATGGCATCACAGGCAGTACAAGTATTTTATGTTCCAGATCCCACAAACCAAAACTGGTCAATTGTTCTGTTATCGACCAAAACCACTGAAGAGTCAGATGAAAATTCAATGAAGGATAACCCTTTCATTGGGAAATCATAATAATTTTGTAGCAGTTCCATTGTATATGGTGTTTTGTATGTCATAGGAGAACACAATGAAGGTATTTGGATAGTCGATAGAGGGGTTAAATCCCTTCAACTTTTTAGAAAAAGGGTTCAGTAATCAGGTTATATTTTTTTCTAATATACATCATGTTACTTTATGTTAATATCTATTCACATATACTTTTATGTTATCTAAATTAAATCTTAAACCAATTTTGAAGATAATGACTTCTACACATGATGATTCTCCCAATCCCCAGTCACAACAAGTTTCTCAACCTGATACTGCTCGCAGTGGAGACGAACAACAGGTTTCTCAACCTGTTGCCTTATGTTAATATCTATTTGCTACTGATTTTATTTTATCTAAATTAAATGTTAAACCACTTTTACAGATAATGAATTCTGCATGTGATGATTCTCCCAATACCCAGGCACAATAGGTTTCTCAACCTACTGCTACTCACAGTGCAGATGAACAACAAGTTTCTCAACATGTTGTTGCTCCTAGTTTAGAGGTACAACCACCATCTGCACATACTGATGCTAGCCATCCATAATCGAAGGAACATATTGATGATGGTGGATCCTAGGAAATCAAAGGTGAGGAAACACCAGTGGCATAGGAAAAAAAAGGAGTTCCATAGTTTGACGGTATTAGAAAAAATCACTAAGGATAAATAGAAAGGAATCAAATATGAGATTGGATTAAATAATTTAGGCCAACATGTTAATCCCAAAAAGGAAATTTTTAGAAGTTACATTAGTATCATCACTCGGAAATGCATGACGATTGATGTAAATTCATGGAACCATGTTTTGGATAAGATTAAGACACTTATTAGGGGAGATATTATGGTAACATTATGATATCATTTTTTTAATTTACTAAAAATTAAATAATGAAACATTGACTTACACTTCATCATATATTGTAGAGTGTATTTATAGTAGATGACTCACACAAATTCTATTTTTTAAGGGCTAATAGAAGTATTCACAAGGGTATTCTCACACTTTTAACGAAATATAATCTTAAATTTGTTTAAGGGAAAATAAAATGGCACCCACCTCTTATTTATGCACACCTAATAACCCAAGAAATGTGGGATGCGTTTACTAGGCATTGTAAAAAGAAGTATTTTCAGGTACATTGTGTCTAGTAATACATTGTTTGATGGTACGTGTATTCATCACTTTGATTGACAGTTTTTTATTTATGAAATAGCAACTGAGTGATGAAAATAAACAATGGGTATGAAAACTAGCATACCCCTATCGCAAAGCAAGGATGGGGTATGCATCACTTGAAAAAAAATTGGTACGTATTTTAAATCTACCATAATACTTTTATGTGACATAGAAAAACACAATAACTATGTTATTTTGTTTATATGCCGCTTGAAGAGTCCAAATACAAATCCACTTTTATCCCACTCCATGTGATATAGAAGGAGGTAGGTGTAACTAAAGATGGGAAACATATAGATGAAAACACACAAAAAGTGTGGGAAACATGTGTAATTTTGACATAATAAAAAAAATTCTTTAAATCACTATTACATGACAATGATTACTTATTTTCCTATATTTTTTATCTGACAAAGTCACAAGAATCAAAAACACCCACACTAAATGCATACATACTTTCAGTGGCCTTGAAGCAGCCAGAAAAGTATGGCTGCGTCAGAGGTGCGGGTTTTGGGGTGACACCCCGAACATATTTTCAAAAAAACAACCAGAGGATTAAACTGATGAAATAAAAAATATGAGAGAAAGATTAGCTATGTTTGAAGAATAATTACAATACCAGAGATGGTTGATAGCAAGTTTGATAGGGGGCACAAAGATAAGAAACAACTCAAGAACAACGCACGTGTGAAGATCCCTCCCCACCCCTCATTAGTTTTGAGGTGATCCATTTCCCTCAAAAACAATTATTAACAGAGGTAGTCAATTTTCTAATAATTTTTTCTGTGAAATGTGAATCAGATAAACACTAGAAACTGATACCTTTCTTGTATTTATATTCTATAGGGTGAAAATGATTGTGATTTATATCTTTCAACACCCACCCATCACCTTGTAGTGAGGGATATAGTGTTAAATATCTAGAATGACATGCTATAGAACAGACCACTTCTGTCAAGTCATGTTAGAGTGTTAATTACTGTAGCCCTAGAGCTGAGCATCAAGCTACCTGTTCTAATTGATGATGCAGATATTCATAATATAGAACAAGCTCTTGGAACATTCATCGCATGGCCATCACATCTTGTAAAAAAACATGTCGACAATGAGGTATTCATTTCCAATTTAATTTTCAATCTAAACATTAAACACTTAATGAAAAAAGGTCTTAATCGATTCATGTTATTACATATGGACAAAGAAAAGGGGGTAAAATGAAATACTAGTTCAAACCCATATCAAGGATCAACCAATTGATCAAAATGATCTACCAGAAGTAGCTTGACCCCCCCCCCCCCCCCCGGTTCTATATCCACATTTATTATCATTAAAGGATCATGTGGATACAAAGTTGAAATATGGTGGTACTCACATAATTGATTTTGAAGAAAATATGTATAGAGGGGAAGATCCAGACTTCTTTGGTGTTGATAGTGCAACTGAAATCCTCGACTATGAATGGTTAAGTAGTTAAATTATAAATGTATACATGAGGTATGTTTTCTAGATTTTATTTTCCAAAAGCCAATATACTATGTTAAATATGACTAAATACATTTCAGATTTTTTGCAGGTGTATATATGAAAAATATTTGAAGGGATTTCCCCATGAACATAAATTTTCACTCGTTAATCATCACATCACCTCTACAGAACAAGAATACATAACTTCCAAGAAAGAGGGTAAAATAGTGGCATGACTTCTCAAATCATTTAATAGTAAAATTATAGATAACATACTCTTCTTAATACCAATGATTTAGGGGAAAACTCTAAAATTTAATCATATCAAATATATTTTAATTTATTTCATTATTTATTCTTTTTTTTTTGTTCTTAGGCAGCATTGGATGCTCATTGCGATCAATTTGGATACTCCAAAGATTTATTTTCTAGATTCAATGCATGGATATCCAACAAACTGACCACACATGATGGAATTTTTCAATTTGTAATACACTAAATCCAACATTTTATAAATAAACATCCATTTATATAATTTATATTATCTTTTAATGAGGATTATATTATGATAGGGTGGTGTATGAATATCATCTACATCATGGAATAAGGCTATGGGAAAAGGAAAATAACACTAAAAAGTACTAGGACTAGATAAGTATTAGGGTATATATAATAAGATTTCACTATCCAAACACTTATAAAAAAATTAATTATTTTATCAATGTTTCTGTAGTGCTCGAAACAAAAAAAAGATAAAGATTTTGGTTATTATGTTTGTAAATTTATGAAATAGATCATATTCCATAAACAAACTAGAATCCCTAAAGAGGTATTTTCGAAGATAATTTTTATTTCATTTAAAATAGTTATTAATATTTTGTGTATTTAATTTTTTTTAGTACTAACATGACTGCCGAAAACAGAAATATTCACAAGACAATATAGATATTCTTAGAAACAAATGGGTAGCATACATGATGGAAGAATGTACAAATATAGAATGAAAATGATAAACTTCTAAACTAATTTCAACTTTAATAATATTGTCTACCATATCTTTCTCTTTTTTTAATGGTAATGTTGGGATTTTTACAGGATAAATTCCCCAATGAAAATCATGGTCATTGGTGGTCCTTGTTTTTTCACTAAATGAATTACATGTTGATTGGTTTTTTAAAAGAAATTGGTGGCCCTCATTTACAGGGTATGTGTGTTATTGATAGAACATAAAATATAATGAGTATCTATAAGGGTTTTCCCCATACCTTGAGTTTTTTATGACATCTTCAGACATAATAGGCAAGGTATATTACTCTACTCTTCTCATTTTCAACAACGAGAAGAGTTTTTCTCCAATAAACATCTATTAAATCTGCAACATTGGTAGTTCCCATCTTTAGTCAGCCTAGTGAAGAACCAATTGTCATATATTCATTCAGAGGTCCTGAATATATGAAAGTTGGTTCTTCACTAGGTATACTAAAGCTATGATGTAGAAGGATGATGTTATTCAGTGTCAACTGTACAGGTATCAAACTGATGCACGATGCGACCAGTATGACTCAAATTGCATGTTTTCAGTTTGAAATGAAATTTTAGAAAAAAAATAAAACTGACATACTTAAAACCAAGGAAATGCATTCTAATTGTTTTGATACTCTAGTAAAATGATATATCAATTATTTTTGACATGTAGTAATCAATCGCACCTCAATCTGATGCATGGTGTCACTATTATGACTCCAAATGTGTCTTTTTATTTATAATTGACAATAATTCAAGTAAAAAACACAACTGACATACCTAGAACCAAGAAAACACATTCAGATTGTTTTGATACTTTAGGAAAACAATCCATGAGTTAGTTTTGATGTGAAAGAATCAATCCCGCCTCAATCTGATGAACGATGTGATCGGTGTGACTAAAAGTGTCCACTATTAGTTTAAAATTGACATTTTAGCTCAAAACAGGTCACTCACTGAAAACTAAGAAAACACAATGTGATTGTCTTAAAAATTAAGGATAGTGATTCATTAGTAGTTTTTGATATGTATGAATTAGTCTCATGTAAAACTGATGCATGATGCGACCGGTATGACTCAAATTGAATTTCTTCTGTTTGAAATGATATTTTAGTAAAAAACACAACTAACATACTGAAAACTAAGGAAATTCATTCTGATTGTTTTGATACTTTAGAAAAATGATCTATCAGTAATTTTTGACATGTATGAATCGATATTACCTAAATATGATGCACGGTGTCACTGGTATGACTTTAAATGTGTCTGGTTATTTAAAATTGACATTAATTCTACTATAAAAACACAACTGACATACTGAAAACTGAGAAAATGCATTCGGATTGTTTTGATACTTTAGTAAAATTATCCATGAGTCAGTTGTGATGTGTAGTAATCAACCCCACCTCAATTCAATGAATGGTGTGACTAGTATGACTAAAAGTGCATGCTATCAATTTAAAATTGACATTTTAGCTCAAAATGTGTCACTCATTGAAAACCAAGAAAACACACTTTAAATGTCTTCAAAATTAAGGACGGAAATTTGTAAGTCCTTTGTGATGTATATCTATTAGTATCCTATTAAAATTATGCATGATGCGACATGTATGACTCAAATTTCATGTTTTTAGTTTGAAATGATATTTTATTAAAAAAACACAACTGACATACTAAAAACTGAGAAAAATCATTCGGATTGTTTTGATAATTTAGGACAACGATCTGTTATTAATTTTTGACATGTAGGAATCTAACCCCACTTCATTATGACACACGGTGTGACTGGTATAACTCCAAATGTATCATTTTTATTAAAAATTGACATTTCATTAATGTATTCTTCATATTAATGTTTTATTTATTTACTTATAGTATTACTAAAGTAATATTTGCTTTCTTATATAGGTGGAAATTTTTTTTATTTGTTATGATTTGTTCGGTGACTTTTACCATCAAAGGACATTTTTTAGAGGGGATCATAGATGTCAAAAGAGAAAACATTAATTTTTTTAACTATTTTTTGGATAATTGTAAATGTAATTTTATAAAACATTGTTCAAAATGTATATAGAAGTGTTTTTTTGGTATATACCATGAGTGAATATTTTTTGATTCATGATTTCAATTAAATTTATATAGAATTTTTTTTCAAACCTTGGTGTGCACTGCTTGTTTCTTCATTATTTGTATTGTGTATGTGGTTCTTTTTTATATACTATGGGTGGTTATTTTTTAGCAGTTTTTTGCTTGTTTATACAGGTTATTTTTTTTGATTTGGTTATTTTGGTCTACTATTTGGGTTCTATTTATTTTTTGCAAGTTGGTTGGGTTTTATATTATATAAACAGCACACCCAAGCAGGGAAGCCTCTATCAGTGCTTCAAATAGCACTGATAAAGGAACCCTTTATCAGCGCTAATTGAAGTGCTGATAAATGGGGACATTATCAGCACTATTTGAAGCACTGATAAATGGGAAATTTATCAGTTCTATTTAAATAACTGATAAATGGGGACTTTATTAATCCTAAAAATAGCGCTGATAAAGGGGGGCCCTTTAATAGCATCTCTATTATTAGCACTTTTTTAGCACTGATAAAGGCTTTTTAGTGCTGATAAAAGCCTGTTTTGTGGTAGTGTTCCTCCAATTTTTTTCCATTTTCAGTAGATATGACCAAATATTAAAACACTCCCTATTAAATTAATTAAATTTATTATATTTTTCACATGTTTTATTTACAAATTTTTGGTTTCTTTTCTTGAAAAACTCTTTCACATCTTCTTCTGACTAAAAACCATTTTTTTCATTTTCAAAAAGCCGGTTTTTGGGTATCCGGTTCCCATGTCAAACACATCCAAATTTTAAATTCAAAATTCAAAACCAAACATCATCATACCAAATCTCTGACATACATCATACACCACGCGCCTCGTGATGCGCCGCAACCTCGAACCTTGCATCCATCTGTCAAGCTTTCCATTGGAGTAGAGATCCGGTCAAACCAACCACTGGGGAACCCTGCCCTCAAGTCACACTCCTGCCATCAAAACCTTCATTGACACCTTTAAGCCTTCGTAAATAATTACCTGCGAGAACCCCCCCCCCCCCACCCCCCCGTCGTCGCCACCGCAGATTCAAAGATCCATCCACATAAACCCAGCAGGACACCGGCGGAACCACAGCCATCATCATTGCCAAAGCACTGTCAACCACCACCATCAACACGTCCACTGGAGAAACATCCACACCCTGCCTCAATAGGAATCCACATCAACCAGAACATTGGTCAGCTTCACCAACATCCGTCGTCACTACCATCGACGGTCCAGATCCAAAAAAACCAACCCTCCATGACCAAGAACAACCAGGTCGTAGTAGAATACACAGAAACCACCACCAGATCTAAGCAGACCACAAAACAACATTCCCCAAATCAAAAAGAAACTCTACTCAAAACATTAAAGCAAGAAGAAAACAGAAGAAAACACCCAAAATATCGGCCAAGAACCCAAGAAAAATCCTGATCCAGAGCCCATCGCCACCAAACGTAAAGCCCACAGAGGACATGCTCAACCACCTATTGCACGCATCCACTAAAGAAGAGGCTCCCTCAACCCGCATAAACTAGGGCTAGGCCCCTTGATAGATGTGCCACTGTGAAACCCTATCTAGATAGAGGAGTCGAGAAAATGACGGCAAAATCAAGCGCATCGCCGAAAGGACAGAGCCGAGGAGTCCGCCGTCATGAACAGCGGACCAAGGAGGAAGAACAGTGCATGAGTGGGGTGAGGAAAAGTGGTGGCGATGGGAGAATACCTAGCGCTGCTTTCATGTCTTCTTCTCATATGTCTAAAATCATTCATATTTTCTTATTCCTCACTTGGATTGAGTTTCTCTTTGAATTCATCTTTCTTCCTTTAATATTGATTTATATGGCCTATTCTAGTGTTCTATGGTATTACCCTTTTTAAACTTTTTAATTTTTACTTGCTCAGCTTTCTTATTTTATTGAAAAATATTCTTCACTTTATTTTATCCCATGGTTTTTTGTTATTATTTTCTCACCTACTTTGTTTTTTATTGTGGAATTTTTTCATTTTGTTCATATAAAATATGACTGATGGGTTTATACCATCAATCTTCATAACTATGACCACTTATGTAATAATAATCATAGAATTTCTCAAAGAAGCCAAATTTTTTCTTAGTGATCATATTTTTCTTCTTCAGTGAATTCTAGATTTGAGAAATAGGACTTATCCTTACTTTATCTATACTCCCCCTTGATTTAGGCATCCTGTAGCATCCATGTGTTGGAATATTGTTCCAAAATTCAATTTATTTATGTAAAAAGATCCAATATCACCAATAGTTTCCAATAAACCTCATTTTTTTTGATGTTATATAGATCAGTTTACTTACATATTGTTTTTGAGTAGAATTTATAATTTATTGGTCTCTTTAGGAGTGTTTCATTGGATATTCCAGAATACACCTTTTATATATCAGTTTATTTCTTAGCATTTTGATCTATCCATTTTTTCTATTTTTTATTTTAGAACCTAAACTTGCATATGATACAAGATTAGTGAAATAAAAATTACTAAGATAATGGGTTACCTTTTTTCAAGAGCTTTTTGAAGGTTGATTATGGATTTATTTCAAGCTATTCTTTTCATTAATTTGAGTCTAATTTGAGCTATAACTCTCAATAGTAATTTTTGTGGAAGTATCTTTCTTATCAATTATTTTTGAAGCTATATCTTATGTCGATTATATATTCCTCAATTTTACCTCAAGATCAAGACACTTCATATTGAGAAAGTTATTCTCATCCTTAGTAGATCTTAATCTTTATTCCTAAAAATTATTTAACTTTTTTATTTTGTCCACATTAATTTTACTTCATTCTTTTAAAGAGTTATCATGTTATTTTCTAAAAAATTTCTTTAACCAATAATTAATTATTTTAATATTTAGGGAGGTTTTGTGTAATTTTATTATTCCATGTATTTCCTGTTAAAGAACAATTTAAATCATAGTTTTCTCACATCCATTAATTTAAAATTTTTCTGTGATCACGTAAATATTTTCATTGAAAATTAATATTGATCATTCCTTTTCTTTCATAAGGCCTATGAGGGAATTTCACTTTTTCAATTTCCCTCCTAGTGCATCTTTAATTTCTTTAACTTAATATTATAGTTGTGATTTGTCATCAAGGATTCCCTTAACAAAACTAATTATATATGTGGTTACTTCAATACATAATTTATTTACATACCTTTAAATTTGAGATTAAAAGTATTAAATATTTCAAATAGACACGTCCTCCTTATACTCTCCATGGATTGATATAGTTTCTTCAAAATGATCACTCTCAACATATTTGATAAATGAACTCTTACCACCCTAATTAGATTTAAGTGGTTCTTGATCTTTCTTATTATTTGAAATATTTTTCAACTTTTTTTCTTCCTTTTTATTTATATTCTTTAGGGTTTTATCATAGATCTCTAATTCAACTTTAACAGTTTTGGAGTCTAATGTCTCCATCTAAGGGATCTTTGAACTATCTTTGAATCAAAACTTCATATAGGTTGTTAAAACAACTAGTAAAAAATTATATATAATCAAAGGTGGACCTAGTTAGCTTTGATACCACTTGAAGTACCCATTGGTCAAGTAGGGACAAAGAGGGGGTGAATCAATGTGCACAAATTTTACAAAGTTTCACTTTATTTCTATGTTATACCCTCTTGTATACAAACCACTATCCCTATTAAGAGATATGGACCTATAATTTCTCACTCTACCCTCACCTTAGTATGAAATATATAATGAACATGAACAAAAACAAGAAATGTTTTTAAATGGTTCGGAAAACCCTATGCCTTGTCATGTTCATCATTCTTTAAGACACAAATTTTATTATCACTATAAATTAAAATGATTACAAGTGAAGTTCAAGTGGTGTCTAATAGTTAGAAAGGTATCAATCGTGTCCCCTAGAGGAAAGCGGCATCCAATTACCTTCCTCCACTATATAAAATAAGTAAATAATACACTATACTACATCCCATGGTCTTCAACAAACTATTGGATAATGGCATTACTTATTTTGGTACCATCAGCTCTCTAGGGGTATATCTTAAACGCAATGAAAAATATCTCTCCTTTATACTTTAGATGTCACTACATCACCTAGAATATTATATTCTTATTTAATGAATGGGTCTTCAAATATAAATATATGATTAGAAACTCCATATGAAAGATGTATTTTATTCTTTACTCAATCACACTATGATATTCAATCATAGTGTCTCATCAACCTTCAAGAGTCCTAATATAAAGATATATAGTAATAGCAGTACCAACTCCTTCTCTTATCAATCTCCTTATATGATATAAGGGTATCATGGGCAACTTTTTTTCTTCTTCGAATCATGGTGATGTTATAAATGCAGTCAACTCCCTCTTTGATATACAAAAAAAATCTCTCCTATGGAATTTATTATTAGGGTATATCATTTTTCCTTCTTTGCCTACAATTTTATATTCATAGAATTGTGAATATTATTTCCATATTTGAATTATGGAATCTAATTGATCTACTGTGCCAGGTGATATTCTCATATTTTCAATCAAATTTAAACTAATTCAAATTAATCTTATTAATACTCAATATTATTTCTTCACCATGAAATATTTAATATTTCAGTATTATTCTTCTCCACAAAATCCACATCATTTAAATATCTTTAAATATCTATCCATGTATGCATAAACTTGTTAATTTTGTAGTGAAACAGTAGCTAAAATGTGGACGACTTCATTTTATTCCATGTATAGTATTGTGGATCAATCCACAATGTGAAGGTTTATTCAAAATTATTAAACTTAAATTGAAATCCACTTGAATTAATTGTGATGTTTAATTCCATGAAGATCATAGAAACAACATCTTATAAAATATTTCTTTATCCATAATATAGATTTTAGATGTATCGGTATTTTCATTTCTCAAAAAAAACTCAAAATTTTTATAAGTTCAAGACTCATATGGTGTCTCAAATCACTCATATAGAGCCATGAGATGACTCTATAATGATCTATGTTGTTACAAACTATTAAATTCATGGAAAATGTGAATTTTTTTCCTATTGAGGGATACTTTGGTGAATTTATATTTGGATTGATATTTCTAGAGTTGGACTCACTTTTTGGGAGTGTTTTAGTTGTGATTTAACTCCTAATATGTGGCTCTGGTTCTTGGGTGGTTCTTGTGAAATTTTTGTGAAATTTTTAGTTTTTAATGGTTTTAAACCTAGTGAATTGTTTGGTGTGAATGGTTTGGGATAAACCATGTGTCTATATGAGTTTTAGATTTTTTTTATTTCAGTTTCTATATTTTATGGTTGAGGTTCATATCCAATAAATGGTTTGGAGGAAACTATGTAAATTCTAGAACAAACCATATTTGGTGAGTGGCCTTAAATTTTGGGGTGTGTGTCTTGTTCATGGATGAAAAAAATGTTTTGAAACCATGTGAGGTGTTGACGATGGTTTGAAGTGTGGTTTTTCATGGTTGGAACATGGTTTGGAAAAATATGAAACTAAACCATGCAAGGGGGTTAGTATGGACAATGCCTACCACAAGGTTGACACACGATTTGGAAAACCAAGTGACCTGAAAATTTTTGTTAAAATTTAGTAAATACCTAATTTTCCCCTTCTATGTTTATCCCCTTCTCATATATTATGTCCCTTTAGAGCATTTGAACAAGGGTAACCCTTTATCCTTAGTTTCTCTTTCAATATCCCATGGATATGAGGTGTTTTGGGTGAATTGTTTTGTGATTTGAGGTATGATTCTTCTTATCATATCTTATTTCTTACTCCTTTTTTTAGTTTTTATTTTTAGTTTTTTTGTCTAGGTTTTCCATTATGATTCCACCAAATCATTATGGATTTATGTCATTATGATGGGGCTTTCACATGGCTTGGTAAGAGTATGTCTCATAATGAGGGACGCATGTCTCTGCTCACAGTTTCAGAGAATTTATGAATCCAAATGTATTTTTCAAAGATTATTAAATAAATTGATTTAAATTTAAATTTAATAGGGTGTCTCCTATTAGGTATTTTTCATGATATGACTTCTAGGTTTCATTAAAAACCATCCGTAGGCAATTGGTCATGGTTTTAGAGAGTATATGCATCTCTATGAGATTTTAGATGATTATGCCTATTTTCTAATTTTAGTTTTTAGTTATAAATAATTATAATTATTTATTTCTATCATATGGTGTAATATAGGTATTCAAAATATTAGCGGATCATGGAGTCAGGATTGAAGCTTAGATGTTTTCGTCATGAGGTAGGAAAATATTTTGGTTTTATGTTATTTCCTTGTTTAATAATCATTTAAATGTTTTTAAAATGATTATTTTCTATTAATATCCCAATTAAGGGATGTTGTGGGATGGTTTTGGGAGAATGGGGGTTTAAAATGTTTCACATAGGGGGTTTTAGTTTGAAAAACCCAACCTATCACCTTTTATTTTAAGAACAAAAACAGTGTATTCTTTAGTAGTGAATATTGGTGGTGAAGGGGGGGGGAGTTTTGGGTATTATCCTTTCCCTAGATCCATGTGTGGACTTGTGTATTTTTCTTTATGAGTTTTACATTATGTTTAAAAAATGGTGATGAGGACCATGGGTGATTAAGGTTGTGGTGTGATTCTCTGAGTTTGTTGAGTTTGGATGGGACGTTTTCCTCAAGGTTTTGGATTTAGAACCCTCTAGGTGAGAGGTGTGGGATGAGACCCCAAGGGAGGGTCATGAATTTTATGGATGAATTCTAAAGTGATGCTAAGGGGTTTGATTTAAGGTTCATCAAATGGTTCCCAAAAGGTGGGAATCAGTGGTATATTGGATTTATTTATTTAGATAGATATTGGACATAAGTATTGGTTGCTTTAAGTTTGAGTGGATTGGTATTAGAGACAAGTTTATTGATATTCCAATTATGTATAGGTTTAGTCAATTGGATATTAATATGGGTTTCATGGACCCTTGAGGATTTCCCTTATGGTTATAATATTGATGTTAGTTAAGGTTTGAATCCTATAGAGACTTTAGGTTTGGGATGACACTGTGAGGTGTCGAGTATGCTTGGGTGTCATTAAGCTGAGAGATGAGGTGGGTATAAGGGACCCCAGTGGATTCCCGTATAGGTTCAATATTTATTGAGTATTAGTTGTGGTACCCTGTTATTTTCATCAATATTATTCCTATTATGGGATAGATCTATATTTTTGGGGATGAAATAGAGGATCCCTTATAGGGTGTCCTATTTTTTATGTGGTTCAGGGGACTATAGGTGCCCCACGTTTTGTGACCCTAAACAATTCAATGAGAGTCAAAGTGGTTGTGATGATAAATGATTGGTATGAATGTTGGATGACCCATGTTTCGATAGATTATTCAAGGGATATTTGAGGTAGTTTCTTGCTCATGTATTAATGATAGGAGGAGACCTTTGCATATTACTTGATTGTGATTTGGCCCTAATTTTGATCTGATTTTCACCTTTATTTCCTAGATGGTTGTATTAGATATAACATATGAAGATAATAGGCTCCTTGGATGAGTGTAACCCCTGGTTTAGATTTATGCACTGGGTATGGGGTTATTGGTCATAGATGTTGAGCCCTCTTAGAAGGCGGTTTTTTGATGCATTTGTGATCTTGGGATAGATTATGTGACTAGAGTTGCTTCACGATCATGGGATGGATATTGAGCTCATCTAGTTATGTAAAACTAATAGGGATTTAGAAAGTTATAAACTTTCAACTATAGTTCCCATCTCTAGTTTGTATCATGCTATTGGAGTCATGGGGATACAATTTTTTTGTCATATTGGATGCCTAGGGTGTGATTCTGGGGTCTAAATTTTGGTCTTGTTGCTATTAGAAGTCAAGGATATCCTATTGGAATATTATACATGCCTAATGTTATGTGTATTGTGAGTCACATTCTTTTATTCTTTCAATTATGTCCAGATTGGGTTTCATCGATCTCAGTTATTGTTAGGTCTTAAAGGTTGATGAGGTTTTTATTTATTCTTTTATTTTGATTATTTATTTAGTTTATTTATGGTAGTAGTTATTATTTGACTAGGCTAGGTATATCACATGTGCATTCACTTTTTATGATAATATATTTTAGGTACCACTATTGGGGGTACCCTATTGAGGATTTATTTCGCACCCTCTACATGGGAACCTTAATGTGCTTGTATGACATATGTCTGATTTTAAGTTGATAATATAGGTTTTGGGCACAGAGGAAGCGTGTGATGGGTTATCCCAACTTTTCTTTTTTTTATGATAAATGATAAATCTAAGATTTACACAATGATAAATGTCGTGATCTATGGAATTGAATCAAATAATATAGACAAGGGATAGAATTCCAGAATCAAGAATTATGTAAAGAATTGCCTTTTTGGAATTCTTTATTCATTTATGGATCTGAAAACATATCTCAATTTTACTATAGTTTCATTATAGGAACCAAGAGAATATCCCCTCTAGTGGTGATCCACATGTGATCCAAAAAACTTTGAATGTCACCATAGGAATCTCTGAGTGCTAGCATGATAGATCTTATCACTGGTGTTGTCCTCCTTTGATTACATTGAGAACCGCTTCTAAATTTTTCTCTATGATCTCTCTTGACTTAAGAGTGATAGGTGGAATAAAATAACTCTCTATTCTGGGGAGCGTTCTTGGAGAAGGGATCTCTCTATCTCTTGAGAGGATTCTCCAAATCTATTGTGCACAACCAAAAAAATGAATTGTTTCTCTTAGAAAAAAATATAATTGGATTTATATACTACTAGGGTTAAAATAAAATAATTGTAAAAATTCCATTTATTATTTATTTAATCCCTACAAAAACCCATATAAAATAATAATAATATTATTATTATTATGTATTTACATGTGATTAACTTGTGAATTAAATTAAATATTATTTAATCAAATAATATTAAAATTTTATTATTTCTCACTGGACCATTAAAATTGGTTTTCCATTCCTATATAATATTTATCAGGCCTTGAATAATGACTATTTATTTGTTAAATAAATATCACTGTATTATTCAATAATAAATTAACATTTATTTATTAAATATTATGTATACATTATATTCTCACGAATAACTGGTGAAGGAATATATGTGATCAATTAAACATGAATAATTATTAATCCACATGTGGGAATAATATTAATTCAACTTGTTAAATAATAAATATTATTATTATTATTATTTAATTGGGATTATAGATAAACTTAGTGTGTGACCCTATAGGCCTTTTTCTCAGTGTCATTAGGTGAAATAGTCTAAAGTCCAAGGTTAGTTTCTAGCAACATGTCAAGGCACCCAAGGATAAAGAAGTTAATTTCGTAATGACATAATACCTTATATGGATTCTTACTATGTAATATAATATCTTTATCATGATATCTCTAATTAATAAAGTTGAATTTTGGTTCCATCAACCTATGTTCCCGATATCTCTTTATTTGACTTCTCGGAAAATGAACTTTCTT
This sequence comes from Viscum album, assembly GCA_963277665.1. Classification (NCBI taxonomy): domain Eukaryota; kingdom Viridiplantae; phylum Streptophyta; class Magnoliopsida; order Santalales; family Viscaceae; genus Viscum; species Viscum album. The sequence continues at coordinate 1,583,143,639 of OY728164.1, forward strand.
ATAGAACACCATGGCCATGGATTTTATTTTAACTATATCATTTCCATTAAAGGGCCTGAGATATCAACTTATGTTAAAGAACGAAAGAGAAAAATCCTTTATTATGGTGTTCATTAATGAAATAGTACTCGTGATGCACCCAATGTATCCTACCTCTCCAAAATTATATGTCTTCATGGTTTCCATCAATACATCAAAGTACATGACTCATAATACTCATTAATAATAATATTAAAGTCTAATGATCAAAAAACATGTCGGTAAATATAAACATCCAATGACACATATAAATGTTGATTTTCTACTAGTAGTTCTTGTATCACTTTTGTCCCTTAAATGATATCATCCGGAAATAGAACATATATCTAAGAATATTATCATAACACTTATGGGTTCTCGTCATATTGGGAAACTACTATGGCATTTTAGCGTGATAGCTGCTCTTATGACATTATCACATACTATGTTATGTAGAATAAAAATAATTATGTGATGAGTAGTTTTTTAATATTCAAAATTATGAATACAAAGTCATCAAAAAGTACACAGAAGTTCGTTCTAGGTCACCAACTCCAATAGACTCCCACTTATATTGGAGCCAACTGGTAACAACCTTCATTCTGATAACTCTCACATGATACACATGCTTCTACTGAGATAGTCCTTTACTCAATAGGTACACCACATTCTCTTTAATGGGTACTCTTTTTACTACAACTTCACCCCTATGATAAAAATACCTTAATAGGTGATACTTCTGAAGTATAATTTTTGTCTGTTGGTGTAACCTTGGATCTTTTGTAAGAGTCACCACTATAGTATTATCACAATACAATGTGATGGGATGTTTAATTCTAAGTACTTCATCAAGCTCCTAGAAAAAGTTTCTTTTCCAAATAGATTCCTTGGCTACATCAGAAGCTTCTATATACTCAAAATTCACTGTAGAATTAGCAAAAACTAGCTGCTTTGAACTCTTCCAGCTCACAGCTCCTCCATTGAGACAAAAAACATATCCTGGCTATAACTTCATATCATTCTAATATTTATGGAAATTAGAATCAATATATCCCTTTATGACCAAATCCTTATTATCTCTATACAACATGAACATATCCTTAGTTCTTCTTATATACTTAAATATAACCTTAACAGTAGACTAATATTTTTATCTTGAATCTTCTTTATATATGCCTACCATTCTCAATTAATTAGAAACATCAAACCTATTACATAACAAAGCATTCATGATTGATCCTATCACTGAATAATGTGGGATATTACTCGTTTTCTCTTTCTCATATTGTGTTTGAGGACACATTTTCCTAGAAAGATGTAAACCATGTAAAACTAGAACCAATCCCATCTTAGATTGTTTCATACTAAATCCCTTTAGTATCTGGTCAATATATGTACTTTGACTTAGTCCAATAATTCTCTGGGATCTATCATGAATGATCTTGATCCCTAGAATATAGGCAGATTCGCCTAATTCCTTCATGGATAAACACTTGTTTAACCAGTCCTTAATAGACTGTAAGACTGGTATGCTATTTCTAATAAGTATTATTTCATCAACATATACTACTAGGATAATGATTTCATTCCCACTAAACCTCATGTAACCACATGGATTGCATTTGTTATTAATGAAAAAAATTTCATTTATGGATTCATCGAATTGAATGTTCCATAAACTGGATGCTTGCTTCAATCCATAAATGGTTCTATAAAATTGGAAAATCCTTTTGGAATCACTTGAAGTCACAAACCCTTCTAGTTATGTCATATATGAATCTTCCTGAAGTCTCCCATTAAGGAAGTCAGTTTTGACATCCATCTACCAAATTTCATATTCATGGTAAGCTGCTATAGAAAGTATAATTATAATGGATTTAAACATGGAAACTAGAGAAAATGTTTCATCATAGTCAATTCCTAGGCATTGTTTAAAAACTTTATCCACTATCCTTGATTTATAGGTATTTACTTTACCTTCTATGTCCATATTTCTCTTAAATATTCATTTTCACCCAACATGCTTTACATCAACTGGCACATCGACCAGAACCCAAACTTAGATCTGAGACATGGAATCTATTTCAGAATTCATGGATTCTTGAAATCTTGTATCTTATGAGCTCTCTACTACCTCTTTATATGATATAGATTCATCATTTTCAACTAATAATGAGTCAGCATATTCAGTGAATAGAAAACCATATCTCTATAGTTTTCTTACCTATCTTGCACTCTTACACAATACTTGTGTTTTAGGAACTACTTCATTCTATGGGGAATTATGGAACTTGTTCCTGTACCAACTCTTGTGTATCTTGAGCATCAACTTCATTGAAGTAAATATTTCTACCACTGTCATTTTTGAGGACTTGATCCCTCTCAAGAAATATGGCTTGTCTAGAGATAGTCACTTTCTTGTTTGAGGGGTTGTATAGCTAGTATCCATTTGTTTCCTTGGTATACCCTATACAGATACATTGTGTTCCCCATGGGGGTATTTTTTTCCCAATAAGGCCTTAACAAATGTCTCACTACCCCAAACATGTATATGTGAAAAAACGGGTTTATTTCCACTCCATAACTTAAAGGGAATTCCATTTTAAACTTTAGTTGGTACTTGGTTTAATGTGTATGCTAAAATTTATAATACATATCCCTAAAAGGATAATGGAAGATCAACATGACTCATTATCGACCTTACCATTTCTAACAAGGTATAGTTCCCCCATTCACTAACATCATTCCATTATGGTGTATAGGGTGTAGTGAGTTGAGATAGTATCCCAGAATCTCATAAGAAGTTAATAAACTCTTGGTTAAGATATTCAACACCTTGATCTGATTGAATCTTATTTATCTTCTTACCAAGTTGATTCTATACTTCATTCTTAAATTTCTTGAATTTCTCATTGGACTCAGACTTATACCTCACCAAGTAGACATATCCATAGCTACTCAATTCATTAATAAAAGTTATGAAGTAAGAATATTCACCACAAGATTATACTAGAAATGGTCCACACACATCAGTGTGTACCAATACTAGAAGCTATGTGGGCCTTTTACCCTATCCATCAGATGGTGATTTGGCCATTTTTCCTTATAAACAGTCATGATATCTTTCAAGTTTTTTATCTCAGAAGAGTATAAAAAACCATCTTGACATAGATATTTCAAATGCTTCTTGTTTACATGACCAAGATAGAGATTCCATAGTTGGTTGTTATATGAGTCATGTGAACAAGATTATTTATCAATTTCCAATACTTGGTTTTTATAGTTTAATACATAAAGAAAATTATTTAAATGTTCCATACCATAATATATGTTGTCTTTGTAAAAGAAAAAACTTGTATTTCCAAAATTGATCATAAAACCATCTGAATATAGGTATGATATAGAAATTATGTTCTTGGTAATTATAGGTACATAATAAAAATCTTTTAAAACCAAAATCATTCTAATTGGAAATGAAAGGTGGTAGTCACTAATGGATAGAGCAGCCATCCTTGCACCATTGTCAGATAGCAGATCCACCTCTCCTTTAGAAATCTTTCATAATCTACTTGATTCCTACATTTAGATATATATGTGAGCACAAAAATCTGTATCTAATACCCAATGTGTAGATATTGAAATATTACACTCAATAACAGATGCACCTTTAGTTTCCCCTTACTTCTGGGTGTAGTTCCTCTTCCAGTGGCTTGGATTTCTATATGCAAAACACACTACCTCCTTTTCCTTGCCCTGTCTCTAGATCTTCCTCTTATTAGAAAGATGGTGCTTTGGAGATTTAGACTTGTTATGAGTCTTGGGCCCCTTTTCCTAGTTCTTCCTTTTCTTTTTCACCATAAAGATCACATGTTTATCACACACCATGTCCTTTTCCACATGGTGAATCAAATTAGGAAGTTCTCAAAGACTCTTCTCATTATTTTTCAAATTTTAATTATCAATAAAACTGGAGAAGGTCTTGGGAAAGGATGAAAGTATGATATCTATATGCAATTCATCTGGGAATTTAATCCTTAAGATGTCTAAGAATTCAATGTATCCAATAAAATTTACTACATGAGTTTTAGTTGTAAAAGACTCTCCAAGATTATTTGTAAAAAAAGTGTTGGATATCTCATACCTCTCTTGTCTTTCCTTCTTTTGATAGAGATCCTGAAGGTGAGACATCATGTTATACACATCCATGTCCTCATTTTGCTTCAAAAGATCATTAGACATGGATTATATCATGAAACATTTAACATATATGGAATCATTCAAATGTTTCTCATAGAGTGATAACTATTCATCACTTGCCTCATTACCAGGCGCATCTGGAATAGGTTATTCTAGCACATAAAATTTCCTTTCATGGTGAAGGATAACATGTAAGAACATTTTCCACTCTTGGAAATTTGTGCCAATGAGAAGATTGTCCTTATCAAGTATGGATCACAATGATATGTTTCAATTCATTTTAATTTTTTTTCTACAAAACAAGAAGAGAATAATTTTAGTACCTTATCTGATAAAATTTAAACAAATAAATAAATATTATATTTTTTAATCTCCCACTATTTTATCAAAACCCAATAGCCCTCACCATTTTATTAGGAATATCCTATTTCTTGGACATTCTAGTGGCATGGATCCATATTCCCCTTCTCATTACTCCAACTTTGGTTGGTCAAGCAACTCAAATGGTTTTAGGTAGGCATTCCAAATTCCAAATTCATTAACTAATAGTTCCTTAATCTATTTAGTAGACTCACCAATCCTGAAATCCTTAAATTGTATTTCTTGAACCCTTCCCTCTCAGTTACACCAAGTCCTACTTTAGAAGTCAACCCTTGATGTTAACTAAGTTAATTCATCCCAAAATTTCCAGTTAGAATCCCCCGATAATTGAAATCACCCGGACTTTGGCTGGTCAAGTACTTTAAACTATGGTTTGATTTTAACTGAAGTAGTGGAAGGTTATACTAACTTAATATATATTATTGATGAATTTTATCCTTTTAAACATAAATTTCAAATTGTTATATTTATTGTATTCTTGTTAATATTTATTGGATTTACTTAAGTAATTAAACATGTATTAGATAATATGTAATTAAACATGTATTAGATAATATTTATACATAATACAATTTATTTTAGTTCCATATTACATGCTCATTAATTTTATTAATTCTTGTAATTGTGACAAAACATTCATAATTAAATAACCATGAATCTTGAATGAAATAAAATAATAAAGTGGTATGATCATAAGATTGTACTAATGGTTAATTTATCTAGTGGTTGATAAAATAATTATTGACCTAGGGGGAAACACCTTGAACCAATTATGGTTCATGTTACAGCTTTCCACCTATCCACCTATGTATCTCTCTTGGATTGGTTTCACCTCATCTCAAAACTTAAACCACCTTCACTAGCTTGGGAGCTCAATCAATTACATGTGATTTTACTCACATTTAGGTGAGGGGAAAAGGGTTTACATAAAAGAACCCATGGGTACACAGACCCTTACATAATAAGAGAAGTCACACATGCCAATAATTTAATTTAATAATAAATTAAATGAAACCAATCTCATACAAAGGTCAATTATATTCTCCTGATCATCCACATACATGCAATGAATTATGAATTTAATAAAACTATCATTCAATTCTTAATAATTCTTATTTAAGATAAATCATGCTCAAATAAATTATTTATCTTCATTATTTAATCAATTCTTTTTCTTAATTATCATCTGAATTTCATTGAGATTCACATCTATCATAATTTTAAACAAATTAATTACATTTATTTTAAATTAACTATGTACATAAATATACCTTTGAGGAAACATGGTGAATACCCATCAAAATCTACCCAACATGTATTATACTCATATATTGTTAACTCTTGTGACATATGGCATACAAAACTTATCATGTACTTTCATGACGTGTACTATCAACTTAATGATTACATGAATTACATGATTTTTCAGTCACATGTTATGCTTTAATGCACGTGGAGTAACAACTATAAAATGATGCATCCATGATATGAATATCTAAAAATTACATAGATATTAATTAAACATTTATATATAAATATTAAAACCCATAACATGGAATTTTCTATCATCTTAATGACCACATGAAACCACATGTTGATAAGGTTTACATAGTATAATAAATAAATTTTAAATCGGTGTAATTTTTAATACGTACAAAGCATGTATAGCTGAGGTAAATAGCATATATATATCTCACTATGTATCTAAGGCACACATCTAGGGGTTCGGTGTGTAAATAGTGCCTCCTAAAATTCGATTACATGGCATGTATAAGTGACTACATGGTGTGTGGTCTTTGAGTTACGAGGTCTCCAATCATGTAGTCCATGTATGGTAATACATGACCAGTCCTTGACTCAAAGGGACTAAAGGATGTGTACGTGGACTATATAGTGTGTACTTTGGTTGATCGTATGCCACCCTGGATTGGTCAACATGAGGTGTAAGAAATAAATTCACCGCATGTCATTAATAAACACAATTTTAATTAATTTCTGAATTAATTCCTGATGCATTGAACACAAGTATACGGTTTGAAACTCTGGTTTTACAGTGTTTAATTCTATGTTATCTGGCCAAAATCCTCATCACCTCTAGATGAGATATTGAATTTTATTTTTCTCATAAAATTAATTATATTCATTAGATCTATGAGAAATGAAGGAGGATAAAGTAGATCTTGCAATTAAAATTAAAAGAACGATTAAACTTGAATTGAAAACTAAATGAAAAATTCATAAATCATCAATGATCTTTATATAATTATAAATAATTATGTGACCACTCTAATACAACTTGTAGGTTCTAGGAATAGCAGAAGCATGCGATGGGTTGTGCCCAACTTTTATTTTTTTTCATGATCAATGATCAATTTGAGATTTACACAACGATAAACATCGTGATATACAGAATTGAATCAAAGAATATAAACAAGGTATATAACACCAAAACCAAATAGAGGATCATCACATATTATTTAAAATCAATTTAATTAGTTAAATAATTACCTTGTTGGAATTATTTCTTCATTAATGGATCAGACAATAGATATGTGTTTTACCATCGTTGAATTGTAGGAATCAAAAGAAGATTCCCTCTAGCGTTGATCCACATGTGTTCTAAAAATCTTTGAACATCACTGTAAAAATAGTTGGGTGCTATCATGGAATATCCTATTTCTTTTTTTGTCTACCTTTGAATGCCTCAAGAATCACTTCCAAAGCTTTCTCTTTGATCTCTCTTGGCTTGAGAGTGGGAGGTGGTGGAAGATTGATCTCTATTCATGATATCGTTCTTGGATAAGGGAGCTCTCTAGGGCTTGAGAGGATTCTAAAAAACTGTTGTGCATGAACAAACAGATGAATTGGATCTCTTAGAAAAAAATATAATTGGGTTTATATACTACTGGGGTTATAATTAAATAATTGCACAATCTCCCTTTAATATTTATTTAATCCCTACAAAACCCCATGTCAAATAATTATATTATTATTATTATTTATAAATATGTGCTTAACTTATGAATTAAATTAAATATTATTTAATAAAATATTATTCAATATTTATTATTTCTCATCAGACCATTAAACTCCATCCACCATTCCTCCATAATATTTATTGGGTCTTGAATAAAGACTATTTATTTATTAAATAAATATTACTTCATTATTCTCTAATAAATAAATATATATTATACTCACTAACTAAGAAACAAATATTTATTAAATATTCTACACACATTATATTCCCTCTAATAACTGGTGATAGAATATATGTGATCAATTAAAAATAAATAATTATTAAACCACATGTGGTAATAATATTTATTCAACTTTTTGAATAATAAATAATATTATTATTATTTAACTGAGATTATGGATACACTTAGTGTGTGACCCTCAATGCCTCTTTCTCATTGGCATTAGTTGAATCATCCTAAAGTCCAAGGTTAGCATCTAGAAACACGCCAAGGTACCCATAGAGAAATAATTTAATGTAGAAATGGCATAATACCTCATAAAGATGCTTACTATGTAATATAATCCCTTTATCATGATATCTATAATCAAGAAGGTTTCATGTTGGTTCCATCAACCTATGTCCTTTATATCTTTTTCTTTGACTTCCTGGAAAACAAACTATCCTATAGAAAACCATGCCCATGGATTTTATTTTGGCTATATAATTTCCATAAAAGGGCATGAGATATCAACTTCTATTAAAGAATATTAGGGAAATCCTTTCTCATATTATTCATTAATGCAATATTACTCATGAAACAACCAATATATCCTACCTCACCATGAACATATGTCTTCACAATTTTCATCAATGCATCAAATTAAATGAATCATAATACTCATTAATAATAATCTAAAAGTATAAGGATCAATACACATTTCCATATATAGAAACATCCAATGACACATATAAATGTGTATTTACTACTAGAAGGTCTTTTTCTCATAATATCCAATATTAGATATTACCAAGGGCATACACCATGTGAATGTGCCTCAAAGTTTGATGAGTCTCTACCCCTGATATCCTATATCACTTATGTCCCTCAAATGATATCATCTGGATATAGAAAATATATTCAATAATAGTATCATATCACTTCTGAGTTCTCATCATAGTGAGGAAATGTTATGACCTTCTAGTGTGACAACTACTCTTAAGAAATTATCATTAACTATCTTACACAAAATAAAAATCATGATGTGATAAGTAGTTTATTAATATTAAAAACTATGAATACAGGTCATTATAAAGTACATAGAAGTTGGTTCTAGGGAACCACCTCTAATAGATAATAGGTTTTATTAGATCAACTAGATCCCTACCTTTCTATATCGAGTGAGATTTCTCAGTGAAGTATGGGGATCAAGATGAAGAAGTTCAGTAGTTTTGGTGATTGGGTTTGAGGTAAGACTTAGGGATGGAAGTAAAGACTTGAGTTTTTTATTTTTCCTTATTTATATAGTTTTTATATGTGTTTGGACCAGTGTGTACCCAGATGATGTGTACTATCATTACTTTGAATTTTTATGATGCATTTCATTTATTAAAGCATGTTTTTATTTACGTTATTTATGTGGATTAATTAAATGTTTATGAATGTATATGTGTTTTGTTATATTTTAACTATTATTATACTATCATAAAAGGTTATAGTATCCTCATTATGTGGATTAGGACCTCACCGCTTTTTAGTATCCTTTGGAATATAGGGAGGCATGACTGAGGCTTTATAGTGAGTTATATTGATTGATGTGTTGTGTCAAACTAGACTAGTTAATTAAAAAATGTTATCAAAAAAATCATTTTTTTCTTAATATTTTTTGAGATGGTAGAAATGTGGTTTAATAATGTGTTAGTTCTTGTGATGTAATATGGGATAGTGTGTTGCGAACATCTTTCTAGTATGAATTACTTATAACTTGAGTGGCAGAATTATTATTCTTGGTTTTCACTATTATAGTTGGGTTATTTATTTGTATATATCTTTATGATTTGTGTCTATTGATTTATGGTTTTATATCTTGGTCCATTATCACCTGGCTTGTGTATTATTCATTTATAATCCACAGTACATGTTCTTGTCTTTGTATGGTTTCACTAATGATAGAGGTTCAGTTGTTTAATATATCAATAAAAATATATATGGTGTTTTCCTTATAGATTCTTGGTGGAATTATACTCAACTGAACCACATCCAGAAATATTTTTCTCCTCGTGATAGGTCATATAGATCTTATGGAGAGATTTTCCTAAGTGATTGAAATTTAATCCCTTGGTTGAGGGATGTATGGAGACCCTAGTGATTGGTGCGGGCATTGGATTCCATATTTTTGGCTTGATGAGGCCATGTGGATGAGTTGGGCTTGTGTTATGGAGAATTTGGAGTACTCATAGTATAATGGTTGGATTTAGAGGGTAGGTTTGGTTGGATTTTTAGCCTTTTCAGTTCTAAATGCGCTTATGCTGGCGTGGTGAGAGCATGGGTAGACACATGTGGTTCTAGAACGATGCATGGGTGGAGAGAAGTCATGTGGTTAACTTTATCTTTAGAATGAGGTCTCAATTAGGAAGAGGATCACGGAGGGTTATCTAGCTTGATAAAATCATCCTGTTTAAGGATCATGGTTATTTTCTTATTCAAGTTATCTTAGGATAGAAAGGATGTGAATCATGTAAGTATGATTTTGGTTTTTAAATTGGGTTATGTAGGTGTGTACAACCATTTTTTTTTGAGTGAGGCTGGGTAGGTTGGTGTGTGAGATCTTTGAGTGGTCTTTTTAGTTTCACTCTACCTTGAGAAAAGTTGTGGTGGTCTCCATGGATTTTCAAGAGAAATCCTTGTTTGGTAAGGGAATGTGGATGGTGGTGATGCATGGTGCTACTTGGTTCATAAATTAGTGGTATACACCATGTGTGGGTCTATTGAAAAAAATTTGGGTCTTTAAGGAACACGAGTAGTGTTTTGGTGGTGGGATTATTGAGTTTAGTTCTTGGGGATTGGTGTAATGGAAGACATATAGAAGGTATTACACTATTGGTTGTTTTAGAATGTGATTCTCATTGCAGAAGGATCATTGTTCATAGGTAATTTCATTATCAATAAGACATGAATTGGTGATGGTTGAGTTTTTTGGTGACACTCAGGTATGATCAGGTCAATCACATTCATTCATTATGTTTTGTAGTGGTCAGAGCATGGGATATGAAATTTTTTTGTTTTGGTTTTGGGGATCCAATTAGGATACTCTTATAGTGTGGAGTATCCTCTCGATCACAATGTCATTAGAATATTGATTCCTAGGTGGATCTGAATATATCAGGTTCTTCAATGAATACTATATTGGGAATTTTGATGTAAAATTACATAGATTTTGGATGGCTATATAGATCTTTAGTTAGAGTTGGAGTTATCTAGGTGTAAATCTGATCAGTGTTGCATCAAAAGCTAAGGATACGAATTTTGGGAGAAGTCAACTAAAGAAGGGATGACTGGTGGTTTTGCTCAAACTATGACACAAAAATGTGGAAATATTTTCAAGACCATCATTTAAGATATGGTCTTGGTGATTTGGAGATCAAATTAGGAATTTTTAGAGGAATTCTAGTGTATTTGGGCCTGGTGGTTGGAGTTGTTCAGTGGAAGTGTATTTTGGAATTCAGGGGTATAAAATAGTTGTTAATTGGGTAATTAATAGATAAGGTAAGTCAAGATTATTGATTTGACAGTGAGGCTTATTAGGGACAATAAGAGTTATAGTGGGGAGATTTTAATGACCTGTGTCATTAATATCTATGAAATTCATGGGAAATTTGAATTTTGATTTATTGAGGGGTTGTTTAGTGAAATTGTATTTGAATTGAGATTTTGATATTTGGATCCCTTTTGGGAGTGTTTCAAGTGTGGTTTAAGGTCCAAGAGGTGGATCAGGTTCTCGAATGAATAACATGAACCTTAGTTGAAAGTTTTAATTTTTTGAATATTTTTCACTCTAATGTATGGTTTGAGATAAACTATGTGTCTCTTTGAGGATTGGGGTGTTTTTAGTTAACTTTTTATAGTGCATGGTTGAGGTGAATTTATATTCCATAATTTGGAGGAAACTATAAAGGTTTTAGATAAAACCTATTAAGTAGATTATCCATCAAGTTTGGGTTGCATGACTTCTACATGGTTGTAGATAAACTAAGCGGTAACAAAGAAAGGTGTTGGAAATAGGTTTCAATGCGATTTTTCATGGTTGGTGCATGGTTTGGTAAATCATGTAGGCAAACATGTGAGGGGGGTTATATTGGATAGTTCCTACCACATGATTGTAACATGATTTAGAAAACCATGCAGTCAAACCATATAGCCTTCTATTTTTTTTAAAAAAGTGATAAATGCCCACTTTTACCCCCTTTTCGTTTTATCCCTTTACCCTCACTTTTCTCCTTCACAAGAGGTTGAACTAGGGAAACCCTTTCCACTTTGTTTATACATCAATATACCATCAATGTGAGGTGTTTTAGTGGAATTATTTGGTGATTTTAGGTAGTATTAGTCCTCTCATTTATTATTTCTTCCACCTCTTGTTTAGTTTTGGTTTTTGGTTTTTCTAGTCAAAGGTTTTGTTGATGATTCCACTGGATCATGGTGGAATCATTTTGTTATGATATTTATTTCATGAGGTTTGGTGAGATGATATCCCATCATGAGGAATTCATGTTTCCTATCACTATTTTCATGAAGGTATGATTCTGAGTTTTTTTATGGTTTTAAAAAAATATGGAAATTTCCAGGTAATCTGGTGTCATTGTTATGGATTTTTCCTAAGAATATATTGGGGTTGTGTTTTGAACCTTCTATAGGTGATTGGTTATAGTTTTGGAGAGAAGATTAACTTATACTAATATTTAGGTGATTATGCCTAATTGTTTAATTTTGAATAATTAATTAAAAATTTTAATAATTAATTATTTCTATAAAGTGATGTGAGATAGGTTCACAGATTAAAATTCTCAATTTTTAAATGTTCTTAAAACCCTATTTTAAATATAATTTGTAAGTATTCTATATGAAAAATTAAAAAAATAATTAAATTATTTCCATTTTAAAAAACCTATGATTTTAATAAGGGTAAGGAGGGTTTTAAAGACCCTATATAAGGTTAATCTCATGTTTTCCATAGTTATGTAAAGGTTACTCCAAGTTTCTAAAGATTATGTAAAGGTTCCTTAGGAATTACATAAGGGTAAATCCCTTTTTCTATGCATGATGTAAGGGTAGAAATTTGAATGCATAAGGAAAACACCATGATTATAAGGGTAGTTTAAGGGTAGTTCCATTTCTATATAATAGTAGAGTGAATTTCTAATGAATGCATAAGGTTAATTCTAGCTCTACGTAAAGGTAAGGTGAACTTTTCAAAGGCTACATAAGGATACTCTAAGGATGTATAAAGGTAATCTTGGGTTTATAACCTATGTAAAAGTAAAATTTATTACCCTTACATAATATATATGATCCGCATAAGGATATACCATGTTACCCTTACGCAATACCCTTTTTGGGAGAAAATTGTTTTTTAAAATCTTTTTTCCTCTCCTTCATCCAAGTTCAAGACTATAACATGTTTTTTGACTATTTTAAAAGATTAAAATTATGGGAATTAATTATTTGACTCGTTTAAAGGGAGTAAATCATATTAAGGAAGTTTTTAAACACTTAATTTCCAATATCTACATGAATAATGAATTAGATGATAATTGAATTGGGGTTCTTCATTATTGGGAACATGTATGTGGTTGTCTTATTAAAATTATTTGAACCTTTTATACCTTAATATTTTTAGACCCTCTTGAGTTCAAGTATCCCAAAGTTCCTTTATTAAAGATCTAAAAATTACAATTTGATCAATTCGAGTCCTTTTTCTAGTTTCTAGGCATGTAAGAGTTATCTCTTCATCTTCCAATGTTGGGTGTGTTGTTTTAAGAGAATAATTTTTAGGTATCCTTTCATGAGTATATTGTGAATTGAGTATCCCCTAATATTTCTAAAAATTGTTAAATAATTCTTGAAATGATAGTATCCTAGAACTATAAAATAATAATAAATAAATAATTATTACATTCTTATCTCTGATTATTATAGAGAAATAGAATATTATAATATATGGTTTTATAATTATTCTTTGAGGAAAAATTTCTTAACACATGCATTGGTTTAATTTGATAATTTGAAAATTATTCAGGAAATCAATAGTGTTATTTCATGTGGTTCTTTTATTTATTTTGTAAATAAAATAATAGAATTGGTTCTAGGAATCTTTGGAGAGAATTTTGAGCTGACAAACACATAGACGTTGTTCGAGTGATGATTCCTTAATGAACCTTATTGTTAACATAGACAACCTTGAGCTATGAAGTTTCCTAACTTTTGGGACTCTTATTTACACTTGTTTCCATTATTCAATTATTATTTTGGCATACTTGATATTCATGCTTGATTATGATCACATGTGGGGGTGTGTGTGTGTAGCATGTGAGAACCTTATATGATATTTGTTTCCATGAGTACAATTATAGCTTGTTTTTTCATATTTGATGTTTATCAAATGTATTATATGTTTCTAATTTTACCCATGATGATATGTTATGATTTCTTATATGTTATACCCTATTATATGTGACTTTAGAGCTATTTTTCTTAGTGCCCAAAGAATTTGAACCATCATGACATGTTTATCCCTTAGAGGGTGAGTGTTCATGACATTCGATGATAGAGACAATAGACCTAGTCATATGGTAGGGATATGAAGATGTCTCATGGATGTTTTGTGTTACAATTGATGCTAAGAACATTCCAAGGAGCATGTTACTCAATGCATACTGGATTTTGATTAGCAAAATCACTCTATGCCTAGTGGATGCCAAGAACATGACTCACTTGATACCTAATGGATTTTGAGTAGTACAGACACATGATACCAATAGAAATGGTTACTAGCCTCATGGATAATTTTTTATTACTCCTGATATCTTATAATTCCTTTCTATATAGATCCAATGAAGTACATTTAGGGCTCGTGGAGGCTTGGTTAGCACACAGGTGCTTAGTTTTGGATTATTGTATTGCTTATGCATTTTTTGTTTATTTGTGGCATGTACTTATTTACATGAGCACATTAGTTAAGGATGCATTGGTGGTTTCCTACTTGGATTTATTACTCATATCCTATATAGTAATTATGATGTGCATGTAGAATCCATGTATAGGGATCAAAGTAAGGGAAAGGGGCATATGGAATATGATTGAGCATAGGAGCATGGATCTGGTAGTGAACCAAGACGGACTCTAGGGGACCCACTATTTTATCTATTTGTTTATATACTTCTTTTATTACTCTGATTTGGATTACCACCTTGGGATCCCATTTATTTATTTATTGTATAACATATATATCATATTTTAGTTTATTCTTATTACTCTAGTTATTTGTTATATTATTTGTTTATTATTTCAGCTATGACATGATACTAAGGGTATAGTCTCCCAACTGAAGGACTTAGACCCTTACTACTAGTCGGAAGCCTCTTGCATATGGGGAGGCACCCATATAGACATGTGTCACTCTAGTTCAGACCTGGTGGTTTGGATTGGGGCATTACAAATGGTATCATAGAAGTTTCTTTTTGTAATAACCTGGGATGTGGTAGAAATGAGATAGTTGTATAGGACTCGATAAGGGGGGTTTCCATATTCTTGGATAGCACAAGTATAATAGACCTTCGAGTTATCATGGACAGGATTGTTGTTACTATTTTTTATGAGATTTTGGGTTAGTTTATAAATCATGATTTGGAACATAGGTTCACATTCCATATATATAACTTTTGTTGTGTTGAATATTAGTTCTTAAATTTAATTCATTGGTGTATTCTATCTTTTTGGGATAGATAAGTATTTATGGTTGTGTGATATATCTGTTTACAGTGTTGTTCTAATATATCTTTGTTGGAATTAATTTTTTGAAATGAGAATATTGTTATTTTTTTGTATATATGTGACTATAACTAATATATGGGGATGGATAACTTTGGTTACTAATGAGAGGGTTATAACTTGGGTTATGGTTAGACTGCTAGGGAAACCATTATGTGATCTATTAAACTGGTTAAGATATAAAAACTTATATATTAATTCATACCTTTTTATTATAGAATATTTCACTACATAGAAGATGTGTGGGATCTCTTTCTGTGCAAGAAGGGGTTGTGGAGCATGCTCTCACACCCACTCTAGTAGTTCATGTAGAAGGACTAATTCATAAAGTAGTATTTAACCTACTTCTCATCCAATGTGAGGGAGTCACCAAGACTATGGTTGATTATGCTTGGGACTTTTATCTCCAAAATTCTCTATCCTTCCCAAGTGCTAGAATCCCTTAAGATATTGAGTACAGGATTCATATTTTTGATAGGATCTTCAACTTATTAGAGAGCTCGGAGGATATAAAGGTAAATTGAGTGGTGTTTATTCTATAGGGACCTGACAAGTATTGGTTGGGGTGGAGTGAACCTTTCCAAATGTTATGAATGTTTGACTTGGACAACCTTCAAAAAAAATTCTTCAAGGAGATTATTTTGGGAATGTTTGATTTGTATAGTAATCAGAAACTCATAGATCTTTGGCAGAGCTTGATGATAGTATATGCTTATAAAAAATAATTTAGGGAGGTTCTTTTCAAATCCTTATTGGTCAAGAAGGATCTAAAGAAGGATATAATTGTGGGTCTTATTCCATCATTTAATAGAATCTCTAGTTATGCTTTCAGATGTATAAATAGAAAGGATAGAGGTTTTATCTAATGAATCATCACACATTCAGGGAAGGGTAGTCATTTTTTCACACATTATATGGGGGATAGAGGTCCTTGGTGTTTTAACTATGTATTGAGAGGGAATTTCCTTATGTTTTACCCAAGTCCTAAGATCAAAACTACTAGAAAATTTCCATATACCAATGGTTTCAAACCATGGGTATAGCCCATGAAACTATGGGTATAGGTTATACCCATAGTTTTATAAACTATGGAATCCCAAGGCGTTGGGATTTCCCTATACCAACAATTTTCACAAAATTGTGGGTATATCCACTAAAATTTTCATTATAACCACAGTTTACTTAAATCGTGTGTATATATCTATTCCAAAGGTTTTCACAACCATGGGAAAATATTTTTACCAAAATATAATATACCCATGGTTCAATGAACTGTGGGTATATGTGATTCTAGTAATATCATAATACCCACGATTTAGGAAAACTAAGAGTATATATTGTTACAGAAAAATGTTTATTCCCATGGTTTAATAAATTGTGGGTATAGGTGATTTCCCTCAGTAGTAGCAGCTACCGGAATTTTTAATTCTTCCTGCTTCTAGCTGCTGCCTGCCTTCCCACTTCCTACTTCCTGCCATCTTTCACATCCAATACAGACCAAAATAGAAGTAGTTACACAAAATATAGACCATGAAGAAAATAATTGGAGTTACTAAAACCTTTAGACACATGCAATATAGAAGTGAAATAAACATAAGAGTAAATAATTATTGATACATCAAACAAAACCTAATCAAAAATCAACAGTTGAACATAGTAATTAATTATTGGTTGGCCTATTCAATTTTTCTATTCATCTTACATTGATCATCATTAACATGAATTTTAACTATTTATAATGAATCCATTATTGACTTCCTCACATTTATAAAATATTTTTTGATTGAATTCATCTTTTAAATGTATCTATAAATAAATGTAAAATGTCAAAGAAATTTGAAAGAATAAAATCAGAGAGGACATATTTGTAATTTCAATAATGGAATAAAAATATACCAATATATGTACCAATAGTTGTAAATGTATCATGATCAGTTAGTAGTGGTGATGTGTCAGTGGGTTAAGTTAATATATTTTAAAGGAATTAATCCATCATAGGTTTGAATTCTCTCCCTATCTGTACTATTGGTTTGGTTGGTAGAAAACCATGTTCAAAACATCACATTTTTTATGACGTAATTGCATCTTGTATTATGGGTTAATCTTCTTATCCTCTTGGTGTATCTTATATTTGTGACGATCATGACCCCTATCATCACATTGTTTAGATACATTGAGATATCTTCATTTATGTGACATGGTAAATATAAATTTCTTTGGTCATGGTGAGTAATACCATTAGAGTACGAGTCATAATATTATTTTTAGTATAGGCATGGTTAGTCCAGAGTGATACATCGATTAACGTGTAGGAAATCCAAGGACGTACTCATGGACACTAGCTGGACCCCTTGACCTAATTTCATAGTGTATTATTCTCCATACCGAGTCACTGTTCTTGATAAATGGGAATTTCAATAGTGTACTGATGTGTTGCTTGTGAATGCAAGGTATGATTTTCCTTGAGACTCTAGTGGTTCATTATATGGTTACCTCAAACTGCATTCAGTATTTGATTAATTTTTTTATAATGGGTAATGACCCAAGTATGTTTGATTGGGTATACACATCTATTCATTATGCGACATGATAGCTTAATCTAACGTTTTTTCTAGAGACATCACTGAAAGCTGGATACATGCTCTAGTGAATCTGTTGAGAGAAAATATCTATGTGAATTTTTCAAAAGGGAACCAGGTCTTGTTTTTTGAAATGAATAGGTTGTCTAAGCTAAGTTTTGTGGGGGTGTATAACTTAATTTGGTTTGAATTTATATTTATATATCTCTCTCTTTTCATATTTTTTCGGTAATTATTGTTTCATGTATGCAATTAGGTTAGGATGGGTGCAATATCAATTCCTAAAATATTGTTTAATGAGAGAATGCTTGACCAGTTCTGTTAGGTCAGTTAGAATTTCATAGTTTCAACAAATATAAGTTCATGTTATTTTATTGGGAAATAGATCTTATAAGAGGAATGGATAGCTTTAAATGGTCATTCTATCGGCCTTCATTTTCCTTCTATAAATTAAATTATTATAAATTATGTCACTGTATAAATGATTGAAGTCGTATTTAATAGAATATAAGAATCTGAATTGGTCCATACCAAGGATAGATAGTAGAAATATATCATTAGATTTGATGTAATTTTGAAGGTGGTATAAGTGGAAATTGAAAATTTTTAGGTCAATCCAAGTGATTAGGGAAAATATATCAATTTGGGAGAAATGGGATAGTTTTATTGAGTGAATAGATATATATAACATGTGAATATACCTATCGAGGATTCCTCTGCAATTTTTTTTAATTATATCAATGAATAAAGTGACATAAAATCCAAAAAAAATAGGGAAGATAAAATTCAAAATAAACATGAATGGAAGGAAAATATTATAATACCATAACACAATAAAATATGATGACCAATTCTCAATAATTAATCTAAACAATCATCATCATTTATGGCTTGGAACCAGTACCTCGCTTGAGTAGCAGCATAAATGGTGTTCCTTCAATTGGTTAATTATATACCAGGATGAACATGAGGAAAAATATGCTCATGTCATGATTGAATCATAGGCATAGTGAACAAAGAAATGAATTAAATTCCTCTTGTTTTAATGAAAATGATACATAAATGTTAGGAAAAAATTTTACTTACAGGTTTTACAAAATCCTTCAATTTTTCAATAGTAATGAATTTTTTTAGAATGCAGAACATTGATAAAATGATTTATTTCATTCTAAAAATAAAACTAACAATAAAATTAATATATAGAAATAGAAAAAACTCATAAAATACTAACATTTAGATACACCAATTAGATAATAAAATCCCAAAACCTCAATTATTACCTTATTAGAATAGATACCATGGAGAAATAGATAAATCATAATCATGAAATACATCCAAGTGAATAAAGGGTGAAAATATAGTCGTAACAATATATATAGAAAATATTAAACATTTACCTTACCTATTTTAATGTTACATCCTTGGATGAAGTAGCAGCCCTATAATTTGATAGGTCAATTCCATCTTTTTTTTATCAATAAAATCAAAAATGTCAATTTTAGTCTATAGAAAAAGGGATATATGAAATCAAATGTAAGTAAAAAAAAAGAAATAAAATATAGATACATGTATGAAATTAAATGAAAAGTGACCAATGAAATCAAATATGGAGAAAAAAAAAGGAAGATGTTAGATCATAATTAAACTACACAAAGATAATGAAATATTAACAGCGTGTTTGACTTTGGAGAAATACACTATAGGATGAGTGAACTATAATGATTTGATAGAAGACTCCCATAAATTGAGTAAAGCATGAGAGCTTGAAAAACTGTTTGATCTAAGAAGAAGAATGGGAGAAATGTGATTTTTTATTGTAAATTGATAATAAATAAAATATAACTAAACTATAATATTAATTTAAAAAAGCATGTATGTTATCAATTGAATATTTTAAAGGATATGAGAGATCGAGAAACTAATTTGTCGACCCATGTGAAGGAATGATTGATTCCCCTGAAGAGGCACTCAAAAAGGGCATTTCATAAATCCTTGAGAGATCCCATTGTTCTATCTGAATAAAAAATCAGATAGAATAGTAGATGAGTCATAGAAGATTATGTAAAGTCACATAGAAGCATATTTCATGATAAAATATGACAGAATATATGGGTCAATAGAACTCATATATATGATTTGAACATCTAGTAGTAATGGAAACTTGCAAGAGAGACCAAGATGTACCAGAAGTGTATGAAGCTGCTACTCTAAAATCTTTCATTCTAGAGTCTAGTTAGGGAGATAGATTATTAAATAAAAACTAATCTGAGGATCTAGAGTAGTCTCATCACCACACATAAGGATCCCATCGAGGTGCACCTAGTAGGTCTCTTCGAGGATACCAATATCAAATCCATTCATGCCATTAGGGTCTCTGCAAATAATATATTAAGTAAAAAGTCAGACCAATTTCACAAAATAAAATAAGATAAATTACATGTTTCATTCATAATAAGTGCTGAAGAACAAATCAAGAAATAAAAAATAGGGTTTTTATGGGGGGAGATTTGTACGGGGGTGGGAGGTGTGATTTTTTTTTGTGTCAGCAATCACTGATGTTGGATACTATTTTTGACTAATAAAAACCACCAAAAGAAGTCACCCACTTTTAGTATCATAGTATCCAAGATTTATAATAGAAAAATCCCTAAATCATTTGACTTTCTATAGACCGAGAATCATGAAAAACCCTTAAGACATATACTTTTTTTGAAAAAAAAACCATTTTCAAATTTTTTGCCTATATAAATGAGATGACATTGGCTATGGATGAATATATTCATAACACAGACAACTTCAACACAATATAATTGAAGGATTCACCAACCTCAATGCCATTTACTTCACAAAAAATTATTATGATCTTTATAATGTTCCAAATGTCCAAACCTAAAGTAGCATTGGAGGAGTATCAGATGCAGCATTTGGCTACTATATTTCTTAAAAAATGATGAAGAGTGAAAATATATAGAAGCATTCAATTTATTTCCATCTTTTAGATGGAGTATATCATACACATCGCATGCATATTTTTGTTAGACCCATAATAAACTCCAATATTTTGATAATAATTACATGATGCATTCATAATATGTGCTGAAGCACTAAGTTAGGATAGTAAGTTGGATTATGAACTGATTTGGGTGTTGTAGTCAAATTAGGTGGATATTTTCTTGTACCAAAACATGATGAAAAGGGATTTAATTTTTTTATCAAACTTATGTCAGCATTGGCACTCCATATAACCTAATCTATAGAAAACATGGCATTGTGGTTTATTCCTAGAAAATTTTCTTATAAATCAACCATGGATTTGATTAAAATTCCCAAGGCTATAGCTGCTATGAATACCTGGAACTTCAGATTTGGATGACAGAAAACATGTTTTCATTTTAGGTGATGTCTGATAACAAGAAAAACCAGCAGATAGTTGATTCATACGTGTTGTGATGTCAATATCAGGAGACTTCTCCCACTGTTAGTCAACTCTATCATCATGAGCAAGGAAAGTGCTTAAATTTCTGTAATAGTATAGGCATCCAATGTTTGAAAGATATGTCATGCTCTATATTGGTAATATTTAAAATTTGAAAACTAGAAACAGTCAGACTTAAATCATCATCTTTACATTGTTTAACAATGCTATGATTTTGAATAAAGGTAATATCAAACAACCCAAACACTCCCAAGCATACTACATATAGTATTTATGTCACTTATCATCCATAAAATTATTCGGTGTAATTCCTCTTCACATATAAATGTTCAGAGAGTTTAATTCCTCTCCACATGTCAATGTTCAGAGACTATAATCATTATATCTAGTCCACAGATGGTCATTAGAGTAATTTCATTGAAGGTATTGAAAAAGTACTTTAATTTCTACAACGCTGAGTTATATAATATAATCGGATCTACACCCATACATTTTTAAAAAATAGGATTTGAATATGTAATTACACCTAACTAATTTAACACAGATAAATATGGTTATAATTCCATAAATAATAAATAACAAATGAAATTTGGTTGCATTAAAAAACACATCAATCCATTGAAATAAATATATGACATTACGTCCATCATAATAAAACATTAACTGCTCAATTGATATTAAAAAACAACATAATAAAAAAATGACTAATTTGGAATCTCATCAGTGCTAGAAATTGATTAACATGTGTAACTTTCAATGATTGTTTTTCATATCATTTATATTCAAACAAATATTTGACAGAGATCACCAAGAAGTTAAAAAGTGTACGATCATCTTCAAATTAGTTTGATCATATTGTTGATCATGGAACTTAGGTTTTATGAAAAAATTTCATAGTAAAATTAAAACAAACTGATTGAGATTATTCACAGAAATATGATCTAAAGATCATATCATTGATTGAAGACTATTAGCCCCTAGTTTCTTATAATGGTGCATGAACCATAGAACCTTGACAATATAAACCTCATGTATATCACTAAGTAATTTAGTGTTAATCTTCAAAATAGAAGTAGTCACATCCAATACAGACCAAAATAGAATTAGTTACTAAGGATTATAATGTTAGATTTATGTAAATGCATGTGAAAATTTATACAGAACTTTTTAGAAGAAAATAAATTAACCATTTTCATCCATACAAGAATTCAATTCAAGTTCTTAAAGTACATACATAAGTATCCCTAATAAGTCAAAAATGGAGGGGATTAATATCACCCCACCCCCATCACCAACATCCCCATCCCCATGTTCATGCCCATCATCATCATCATCGTCATCATCATCAGCAGTAACATCGTCAGTTGCCACATCACCAACAGCAGCATCAGCAATATTCTCATCACCAATAGCTCTATAGTCACCACATTCATCGCCACTATGACCCTCATTGGCATCACCCAACTCATAATTTATGGATTTCATTGATGTAATATGTGATTCAAAGGTATAAAACGACTCTGATGGAAGTAACTAAATCAAAACTATCATAGATTTCATGAAATTCTCACTTATTAGCTTAATTCTTTCATGCTACTCTAAATCTATTTTCTTTGCCTCAACTGCTTTAGCATGAGTGATTTCCAGCTTAAAGGTATGGAAGGCTTGAGAGGATCTTGATAATGACCAATACCTAGAGAGGACTATGTTTTTACCTATTTGACATCGAACTCTCCCCAGGTGATCCTCACCTAATACCTAACTTAAATGATCATGTGGCCTGAAGTTGTCATATTCCTTACCATCGAGGGCCTCCAAGGAAGACTGTTGAAATTATAAACATATTAAATTATGAATTTCATATAAATATTTAAAATATAAATAAAAAACCTTATAATTTTATCTTATTTATATGCATTTACTTCACTTCCATCATTTTTCCTTCTACAGGAACAAAATAATTTGGCACGAGGTACAGGACCTTCGATGCCAAATACATCTTGCTACAAATGAGAAATAAAAAATCTAGATTAGAACCATATATGATAAATATGAAAATCTAGTGTATGTATATTCAATAATATTTTTATTAGAACATCCTGTATAATATCATAATACCTGGTTAAAGTACCTGGTGCTTTTCATGATCAGGCATTATAGTGTGTCCCAATGTGTACAGATATTTCATTGAATCCTTATTCTTCATGTTTTTCTCTGTCACTTCCTAAAAAAACCAATACAAGTAATAAGAATTAAATTTTATATGAAAACCATTAAACATTGATATTACCTTAAACTTAGTGGTCTTACAATGTGCAATCATTTTTTCAAATTGACTTTTTGGATAGTCATGGAATATGGGTACCCCCTAAAAGTCAGCACCAACCATACTCTTCCAACCAGTATACAAATCATGCTTGTATGAGCACTATAACTCTCCAATATCCATCAACCTTACAGTCTTATCAGATTATTCATTGAGAAAGTTAAATTGAATCTAAAATGAATATGTTATTTCATTTAAATACACCAATAATATATATATGACTTTATAAAACTTTCTTACCCATATTTTCTCCCATTCTTTGTCCTTGATCTCTTTATTGATACGTCTTCATGACACTAGTTCCACTAGAATGATATTGTGATACTTGGCCAAATTGGTCATAAAACTTCTACATTGCATTGCATTTGGACCTACTATCTGATTTTGTCGATTGTAATCCACCATTAGTTGTGTTTGGTTATTCCAAACTTCCTTCATCTGAGTGTGCCCATGTCGCCTAGTGGAAGATCCCACTGAATAGGAAAAAGAGGGGGAATAGGAAAATTAAGTCAGGATACAATAGGACAAAAATAAAGTGATATAATTTGAAATAGTTATAATCAAAAAAACTGTATGCAGGCTTCTCAATATATTGTGATAGATCTGTGGGATGTCCGAACTTAGTAACCTCTACAGGAAGTGTCTGTTTCAGTGAATTCTATGGGTGTCCATCATGCACTAGATTGGATGCTAATGGAGTAGACTCATCAGATGATGGTTGAATGGTAGGAATTGGAGGTGGTGTAGACATGGTAGGATATGGATAGTAGGATGGGGGATACATCATCGGATATGGATATAGTAAATGTAGAAATATTTGTGGCAGACATGTAGTCATCGTATGGGAAGAAGATGAAAAATGATATGATGGAGGAATAAATGGGATCATCCCTAAAGCTGGAAAAGACATGGCGTGTGAATAAGAGGGTAGCTAAGATGATGATGGAGCCATGGATAAAAACATCCCTAGAGACTCAAGAGGATGATGGAAAGGTGTGGTGGAAGTGGTGTATAATGGTGGGATAGTGTAGAAGTGGGTATAATGGGTGATCCATCTAGATCTACAAGAATCCACACTCATACCCATGATAATAGGATTAGGAGTCAAATCCAGTGGAACTAAATGTCCCTAAAAAATTGATAAAGAATATTAACATGAAATTATATGTAATGGAGAAGAAAAACATTACAATTATTATACTCATTGATGTAAGTGAAAAGGAAATGCACGCTCATTCCCCAGTCGATCGAGATCAAATAGTTGCTTCCTTCGACCATTTGTAGTATTTAGAATAATCTACATAAAAATTTAATTTAATGTTATAAGAAATATTTTTTACAAATCATGCATACAACTTACATCTATCAGCAATTCATGAGAGGAACCAATTTGACTTATTTTAATTAGTAATTGTACAAATGATTACAAGGAAATTACTAACATAGTTTTTAAAATTACATTACCAAGTTATAAATTTTTTAAAAACAAGATTTAAACCATGTTTTTTACATTGAAATAAATATAACTTAATGAAATGACACCAAAAAAACAAAAAACAAACATGTCATTCCAAACTGAAACATAATTAAAGTAATTACAATAATATAAACCTGAAAAAACTCATGTCAATGTAAACTGAATGAACAGTGAACATATATAGTTGCTTCTATATATTTCTGACCACTACTTCAGGTTCAACATCAATTCTCATAATGGGACAATTTGATTCATCAAATGAAATATTTTGGCCAACACCAATGATGGAATCAATTGTGTCAATTTCATCACCAGCATCATGAAAAATATGTCTAGAGATTACATCATTAATGACACTATAATCAGGTTTCAAATGATCTTTCACATAAAACACTTATTTATCCATTAATGCCAAAATGTATGGTTCATCGGTATGCAAGAATCGACTCATATAAAAAACTTTGAATCCACAGTCATCAATAAATGTACAATTTCATCTTATTGAATCAAAACATTTACATTTCATCATATCAACTCTACCGTGAGAGTAGTAATCCAATAACAATATTTTATCAACAAGTCCATAAGAATACACATATTCATATCGATTTTGACTCTCTGATACACTGGAATAACAATATTTTGTAGAGGTTAACATAATGCTATCATGATGTGTTCTCATTTTCACCACTCGATCTGTTGTAACAAATTTATACCCATTGATTATTAAATATTTTCATTCACGAACCAAAGAATTATGACCAAAATAAAAAGCTATTAATTCTTGAGAAAAAGAGTCAACATTTAAACTCAACACCTGAAATATATATGAATAATACAATTAAATTGATATCTATATTTTAAGTAATGGTAATACCTTTGATTTCAACCAAGCAGGAAACTCTAGGCTATGCAAAGCCTCTATTTTTCTCAAAGGAAAAGATCGATGAATTCTAGTTATAATTTTTTTATGTTCCCTACATAAAATAATAATAAAAGTGTAAGTTATATGTGACATTTTATAATATGAGATAACATATAAATATATAAATTACCTACTTGATATAGTTATCGAACAAACCATAGTTAAACAAGATTGTGCGATGTGCCATCTCCAACTCTTCAAGGCTTAATGTAACCAATGTATAAGACCAAACAATTCCTCCTGTTTGAGGAAGATATGGAAATGAGGGATAAATTTCCCCATACTAGTCATCTTCATTTCTCATTGGATGGTTATCTATTGTGGTGGCATCAGAAAAATACATTAAACAAAAATCTATACATTCTTTATCTAGATAACTCCTCATAATAAAACCTTCCGGATAATTCTTGTTTCGGACATATGATTTCATTGTGAACATATTTATTTGACTAGGATACATCCATAGAGAAGAAACTATTCCCCCAATAAGTGTTTCAGTTGTAAGATGAACTGTTAAATGAAAAATGAAATTGAAAAGGGATGGAGGAAAAACCTTTTCTATCTCACTTAAAATTAATGGTGTCTCCTGCTGCATTTTTATCAATAATGGTTTGGATAACCTTTTAGCACAAAGGTCTCTAAAAAATGGAACAAGTGAATCACTTTCACCCTTACATTATTGGATAGAAAATTTCAAATTGATATTGGAATCAATTCATGAAGAAGGATGTGATAATCATGAGTTTTTAGAGATTTTAGTTTCATATATCTTATATTGACTCATTTAGATATGTTACTAGAATAGCAATTGAGAACCTTGATATTCTCTAATACTATCAGAAATTGATCTTTCTCTGATGGTGTCATCACATAAGAAGCACAAGTAACTTTCCATTTGTTTTCACTGATACACACAGGATGCAGTTCTGGTCGAATACCCCAATCCAACAAGTCTCAATGAGATCAGAAGTCATCTTTGGTCTTTCACTTGATATTCAGAGGAATTGCAAGAAACATTTCACATATATTTTTTCTCAATATGTATTACATTGAAAAAATGATGTAAAAAATTGGTATACCAATATGGAAACTCAAAAAAAAATACTTATCTTTTTCCAATTGTAAGTGGATTCAGTGTCAAAATTCTTCCTCTTTTTAGATTTCAACTGACCTTTACCTAATGAAAAACTAAATTCTTTCAATTAATTAAGAACATCACTTCTCTAAATAAATTAAGGTGGTTGTTCAGTCTCAATGGTATTATAAAACCTCCGACAATTTGTCTTCTATTGATGATCCATTGGCAAGAATCGCTGAGGCCCCATGAAACTGAAACTACGACGATATTTAAGACTTCTTGAACATGTATTCTTCATAAAAATGGGATATGATAGTTTTTACTTTGTGCTCCAGCCATAAATCATTGTATAAGAAGGGAAATCATTTATGTCCCATAGAAGGGTAGTACGCATCTGAAACGTATTCTTTGAAGAAGCATCGAATGTCCACACACCAAAATGCCAAAGTTGTTTCAACTCTCTTATTAAATGTTCAAAGTAGAAATCTATATCATTATTGAGATCAAAAGGTCCAGATATCAGTATACTCAAGAAAGTGACAGGTTTTTTTCATACACATCCATGGAGGAAAATTATAAACATGAATAAAAACTATCCATGTTTTGTTAGAAGTAATAATATGACCAAACTGATTAAAACCATCACAGGATAGACCCAACCTGACATTACACACCTCAGTTGAAAAATCATGATGTTTTGCATCAAATTTATACCATGTTAATCCATCTTTATGTTGAACTAAATCATCTTTACCTTTAATTCTTTCAGCATCATTCCATCACATATTGGATGATATTTATACAGACATGAATAGATTTTGAAGTTTGGGAATCAATAGAAAGTTCCACATAACTTTATGTGCCACACAATATGGTGTTCTATATGTATTTTTCTTCCATAGAGATGTACCACATTCTTTAAAGTCATTACATTCATCTATTTCCTCCCAAAATAAATTGCAATCTTTTGGACAAGCATGGACTTTATTAGTATCAAATATAAGCTTCTTAATTAACTTACATGCCTTGTAATGATTTGAGGGAATATCTGCACCATCAGGAAGAAAGTTCTTTAAAAATTTAATAATATAATCAATAGTGGTATTATAAATTTCATACATTGTTTTTCCATGATATAATTGCATTAAAAATTACAACTTGGTCATTTTAGTAAATTCCTAATATACTATACTTCTGGCATCATCCAATAAAATTTTCACTCTCTCATCACTATCTTCATTATTTTTCTAATGTGTATTAATATCATTATCTTCTTTCAATGGAATACTATCTCTCTCAGGATGATACAAAAATGTAAAGTGATCAAATATTAAAGTCTCCTTGCCACTTCTTTCATTTTTTTCATGAACAGTAGAACATTGACTCGTCTCTCCATGTTGATACCAAACATAATAGTTTGTTTGAAATACAATTTTTTTATATGGTATATAACTTCTTCTCACCTTAATTATGGTATTCTAACACATTTATAGCATGGAAACTATATACAACCTATATCTAAATCATTATTAAATAAAAAATCTAAAAAATTCACCAAATTATTTTAAAACACAGTTGAAATCCTATCAGTATGATAAATCCAACTTCCATCCATTATATAACAAGAAAAAAAGTTATCTTCTAATAAAAAATGTAAACCATAATTAAAAAGGTATATGTACTATAGAAAATAAAACTATTAGAACATAAAAACTTAATAGTTAATTCACATTTGTATTGAAAATGCCTTATTTTTTATAACCAATTTAAACCCTTTCAGTATCAGAGATAAAATTATTACCTATATCCTATAAAGATATGATCAACAAGGTAAACCATAATGGTCCAAGAAAGGTTCCATGTGTATGATTGAGTGGTATGTGTCATTATATTTGAACTAAGGGAGAGATAAAAAAAGTCTCTCCTCCCTTAGGTGTAACATAAAAAATCAACTTTTAAAATTAAAACACACCCTTAAACATGGGTTATTTCATTTAAAAAGTAAGGGAGAGATAAAAACATCCACCCATCATCAGAAATAGATTAAATGATCCCCATATTCATTTAATTTAATATTTTCTATGGGTAAAAAAATAATTCAAAGAGGGAAAATAGATTTAAAGAAAACCACTTCATCTCCGAGAATGAAAATCATTTAGATAATTTATATAAAACAATCATGGGTATCAAATATTAGTACAAATATTCTATAAGATTAATTTAATAAACTAAAACACTTCATGAATTTTTTGAATAAAATAATTACCTTGAAACACTTATTTCATGAAAAGTAGAACAAGTCACAACAATACTCTTAAAAAGAAAAAGGTTATTCTGGTAAAATAAATGAATTTAAAATCAATTTAGAAATAAAATACACGTTATTAGATTAATATCTAACACTAAATTTTACACACACTGTGATTAGGGTTCTCATAAGAAATGAAAATGATGGAAATTTAAGTGAAATGACCAGGGGAATCTCCCCTGGGATTTAGGTAATGTATTATGTATCAAATTCCATCGATTAATGTTTTGGATTCTTATGGTGTACCCTAATTTAATTTTTATTGATGTGTTAACTAGATTAGACTTGATCTATTTGGTTGGAATACCTCCATTGTAAGCTATGGGTTATAATACTACCATTATTCTAAATGTCAAGGATGGTTCCTTGAGTTTAGACTGGAAGAATGGATTCAAAATAATAAAAAGGCTCACATTGTAAATACCATTTCATGAAGACACTAAAAAAATCACTCATTTTGAATCACCAAAAATATCACAACATGTCCCCATTTTAATCCTAGCATGACCCCCTCCATGATATAATGATCGTTAGAATCAGGTTTTGAATCTAGTTTAGTTCATAAATATCTTACAGAAAGTCCTTAACTACAAATAGAAAAGGGAATGGCCCTTATGAATTTCACTTGTGACTTTTTGATGGAAAAAATGACCCTTATAATCTCCATTCTATTCCCATTTTTTCATTACACAACACCAAGTACAACTTACATTGGGCCAAATGATCATTATGATTTTCTCCTTTTAGTATAATAACATTTATGAATTCTCTAAATGACCCTTACAATTAATTTGGTTTTACCTTATAAAATTAGGTCACCTTTACAAAACACCTTGATGTATTTTATTAATTCTCTAATGATTCTTAAATTTTTTCTTTAATCTCATAAATGACTCTTACAAAATATAGGGATAAAACTTGTGATTTATTATGAGTTCCCTACAAGAATTTTACAAATTTTTTAATGAAAATCTTTGTTACTTTCTATGTCAAATTCCAAGAGTGATCTACATCAAGTGACTCTTACACATTTAAGAAAACTAAATTAATTAACCAACTATAATAATTCCATAATTATTCTATTTAAAAACAAATAAAAAAATATAAGGTATGGTTCCAATATTATCTCCATTTATATTTTGGTGTCAATCCATTCACATTATCCTATATTATTCCATTATTCCCCCCTTAATGTTCACTATTCCTCTACTCTTACTCTCCCCCTTTGATAATAAAATTCAATGTATTTATTCCTTCTCTAATCCTATTATTTTTCATGCATTATAAAACTACTAGTGCACCAAGAACTAAGAAAAGAGACAACAATATAAGCTTATGTGAGATAATAAATGATGTAGAAAAAATAGTGATAGAATTTAATGTCTATAATGGTTTCCATTTATTTCAACCACCCCTATTAATGTTTTCAAGTCCCCATGTGTTGTTTCTCATCATTTATTCACAAACCAAACAAAATATAGATCTTGTAGTAAAAACACACAAAAACCAAATAAAGAATTATATATAATGGGAAAAGGAGATCTTCATATTCTCATTAATTTGAATGAGGTGATTGAACACTAAGGTTTAACTAGTTCTTCTCAAATTATGTAGAATCCAATAGTTTAACCATGATGTCTTCAATTTCTTGATCAATTACAATATACTCCATTCAAATCAATCCTTACGTCACCATTACTTGGTTAAGTGATAACCAATTTTTGTATATTTTGTATGGGAGTGTTTCACCAATCTCTTAGTGAGTTAAATAGATCTCTTCATATTATAAAATATTTTTATTGGTTGTTCCACCCTTTCACCAATATCCTTAATTTACTACTTTTTCCATAATAGTTAGGTGTGGGCTTTGGTTACTGAAATATATTTGGTCATTTTCTTGCTAAGATATATGGTTTTATATTTCTTACTCATCCAAATCACACACTTTCTCCCTAAGAAAAATGCACCACCATTGGTGGATATGTTTTCCATCACATCAAACGAAGCTAGGATAATTAATAATTAATAATTAATAATAATAAATACTTAATGAATATTAACATGAATTAATCGTATAATTAATATAAATATTAATGATATTACATATAATATTAATTAATAATTATTTAAATTAATTATTATATTATAATATATTATTTTAATAGTGATTCCCAGCCTCCCATAGATCTACCATGTCTGGTAGCACAATGGAATTCATTGCCACCTTGGATAGAGATGCGCTAGATGGTTTCATGTAAGAACAATAAGAAACTAAAATTTTTGAGAGACTGGAAAAGAATTGAAAACACAAATGAAACCACGTTATTATGGAAAAATGGATGTTTTAGAGGGTCTTTAAATTAGTTATTTTCTTAAAAATGCCCTTTTTCCCTTCATAAAGAAGCACTATGACCACTCAGTATTGATATTATCATACTCATGTGGGGTTATCTTATGAAATGTAAAGGGGATGGGTGGAGTAGATGGTTTAAAAAAATGATAAGGGAAGAAGGAGAAGGTATTTTGGCATGTTTTAGGGAAGGGGGTTCAAAACATAGGAAATATAGGGAATATTTCGGTAATATTTCAGTGAACTGAGTCATAATTAATTATGTTTTCAAGTATTTTAAATAATTAAAGTAATTTTTCTCTTATTGAAAAAATTAAATAATTATATGTCATATATATATAAACTCACATGTATATTAAAATAAATTACTAATCATGGTGAATCCTTTGTTCCAAAGTTGGAAAGTCATGGGGATAGAGAAAAACCCTTGAAAGCCCTTACAACACATGTAGCCATAAGATAGAATATGGTAATAATGTTGAGGTCTCCATATCTATTTAAACACTGTAGTAATTTTATGTAGCCAAAATTAATAATGAATCTATCCACCATACTATTTATAGTGTTTTTGGAAATACAACTTTTTTCGAGGATAACTATATTTTAGGGATGAAAATATCATCTTCATGGCCGCAGTCAGGGTCCAAGGGTATTTCTAAACCCACCATAAGCCGAAATAAATCTATTCCAAACCCCTTGACCCAATAATTCCCCAAAATGATGACCTTACACATTTCTTCATCCAAGGAAGGTGATTACATACATGGAATAATGATTTAAGGTCCTAAAAACACTAAACATTAAAGAGGATAATCATACAGGACCCCGTATCTAACCCTTCGACTACAGGCCCTTTCAGCTCCAACTGAATTTATGATGCCTCTTATCTAATGGAGTATCTTTAAAAAATATGGAAAGTGGTGGGAGATGGTTCTCTTCTCAAATATTTATAGGTGGATGCTGGAATGAACCATACCTACCTACTGTAATGAAAATAATAATTTGGAATTATCATAGGCTTGGAAACCCACACACAGTTTGGATACTCCTACATAGGAGTTTTAAAATTTGACATAACATGGTTTTCTTATCTAAAACCATGTTGGATAGAAATGAAATGTGTAATTTTGCAACAAAAGTTAGATTTTAGGGGTGTCTCCTAGTGGCCCTTCAGGTCTATTTAGGAGATATGTGACTTATATGGAAGGAGGTTGTAGATTTCATTGTTAAGAATTCTTATCCAAATCATATTTTTGTTGTTAACTATTTATGGGGTTCACATACATGGGAATTCATGGGCTTATATGGTTGGCCTGTCAAGAGTAATAAATGAAGATCTTGGGAGATTCTCTACTCTCTACATGAAATATTTCCTATACCCCTTTACATCGACAAGGATTTTAATGAAATTATGTTATGATATGAGAAATGAGTGGGTGATAATAGGATGTTACTGATGATATCATATTTTCTTCGGGATTTCCATAATGCGAAGCTAACTGAACTGGGATTCTGAAATTAAGAGAGAATTAATAGGTACCTGGGTTTGTTTGATTGGGTTAGTATTTTTGACTCTTTTCAGGTTTCTCAACTTCCTTCCACCTCATCATACCATGCACTAATACTCATTTATTTATCTTATAATGGTGGTAGACCCAGACATTAAAGGCCCTTCAAATTGGAAAGATTCTTTGTTAGGTAGGAGTATTGTGCAGATTTTTTCCATTCAGGGTGTTTAGGGGATGATTATATTAATAAGAACTAATCCATAGAGTAATCTAATATGAATAAGTGAAGAAATTATAAATTATTTCAGCTAGATATAAAATGAAAAATGACTGAAAAGTGGTTAACTGGTCTTCTTTCTTTCCCCTACTTAAATAATGTTATGTTTAGAATATCGAAACTAGAAGTTGAGCTATATGAGACCCTTTGAGTTAAGAAGTGATTAAGGTCTATGTGAGCATGGTATGCTCTTATGAATGAAGGTGATGCAAATACCCACTACTTACACCAAAAGCAATTAGTGTGGCATCACAAGAACCATATTTCTTAGCTCACAGATATTGACAGAAGGTCTATTTTGAATAAAAAATTTATAGGTAATATTGTGGTGAATTTTTTCCAGGAGATCTATACTATGGGGGAGTCTTCCATTTCATTTAATATCGAGACTTGTATTAGTATGGTTATTACATAGGCAATTAACCATCAGTTTGTGTAATATATCATAAATGATGAAAATGTATTGGAACTCAATCAAATACATTATATTAAGGCATATATCCTAGATGGATTTCATGCATTATTTTTCTAAATGTTCTGGCACATCATTAGCACAAATATTTCCATTCACATGAAGGATATCTAGAGGGGTAATGACTATTTTAACTTGATTAATGAAACCCCCATTACCCTCATACCTAAAATAAAAAATCTATCTTTGGTTGTGGATTTTTAACCCATTATTATTTGTAACATTACTTATAAAATCTTTTCTAATATCCTTGTGAAATAAAAATGGATTTGGATACCCTATATTATTTCTAAGAATTAGAGTCTCTTTATTTCAAATAGAATCAGCATCGACAATGCCATTGTGTCCCATGAAATTTTTCATTCCATGAAAACATTAAATAAATACAATATAGTTGTTATGTCTATGAAATATGACATGAAACTTTATATGAGTCTGGTAGAACAACAAAACATGAAAATATGGATCTCCAAAAATTTAATATTGAGGTAATGCACTACCTATACTTGAGGCTTCAACAGGGTGAAAAATAGGCATCCTTGGTAACCAATGAATCTTAAATGGGTATAGATAAAATCGGTTTAGAATGGAAGGTGACCTAGATAGAGAATATTTCTACCAATGGGAAATAAAAATCAGTCTCTTAATTTCCTAGATTCAATGATAGGGGATAAAGAAGCTAGGAAATCCTTGAAATTTTTTACTTCCATGACAATGAATAATCATCTGCAATGAAATAACTTATGGATCATAAAATATAGAGGAATATATGGGATACTTCTTAGAATGTTTATGTGGGAAGCGCATATTATAAAGTACATCAATAGCATAATCCTAAATTAGTAGTGTTTTTGGTTATATCCAAAGAACAAAATGCAATGGTATAAAACATTGTAAATTAAAAAAGATGTTGAAATAACAATGTGTGGAAGTGTAATTTATATCTAAGACAAATGATTATTTATTAAATAAACAATGAAAAAGATAAATTGTGTAGTCAACTTGTTGAGGATGTTGATATAAGAATAATTGACTAGTTTAGAAAGAATAAAAAATCAAGGAGAAGAAATTCCAAACCTAGATGCAATGAATCAGCAAGGACATTGATGGAGGATAGGGAGTCAAAAGGGGAGATGGGGGACATCGCTGGAGGTAAGGGATCCAAGAGGGGTTGGGGTTAGGGATGCATAGGTCGGGATGTTGAGGTGGAGGTGAAGTCCGAGGGGTCAAGGTCGGAAGTGGAGGTGGATCCAAGAGGCAGAGGTCGGGGAGTGGAAGAGATGGCTGGGAAGTGATGGTCAGATGGTTGGTAGGTGGAGGCTGGAGAGGGGAGAAGAGGGACAGGAGGTGGAGGTAGGATGTTTGGGATGTGGTGGTTGGGGAGGGGAGGAGAGGGCCAGGAGATGGAGGTCGATGAAGTAATGGTTCAAGTGGGGGAGCATGATGGAAGAGTGAGGAGGAGAATCCTAATGATGGGTTGAAATTGGGGATTGAATACCCATGGTTTTAATAAAACCATAGGTATAGATAATAATAAAAAACTTATCCCCATGGTTCTTCTAAACTATGGGTATAGCTACATAGGGATATACCCCTTTCCTAATAGTGCAAGTTCTAGGGATGCAGAAATATGGGACATCTCTAAAAAATTATTCCAAGTCCAACCATGGGTGATCGTGGTAGACACGGTCAAGGAACCAGTGATTTAGTCAAGGTCCTCAGTAATAATCCCATATGAAAATGACTCAGGTGAGTCATTATTATCAGGGACAAGGTCACAAATCTAAGGTGGTTTGTGTCTCTATAAATTATTAAACTCCATAAGATAGCGGTGAGGGATCATCTACTATACTAGGTACAATCTTGATAATGTCTACTTTATTTACCTCCTTGTTTAATACTGATGTTTCCCTTTCCTGTGTATCTACCCAAGTTATTACTGGACTTGAATTACCAATTAAGTTATCCTTTGTTCTACTTCCTCCTGGTAAATAATTTGAATTTGAGATAGATATCATGTCAAATGTGTATCCCATTTTGATACCCTTGTATCATATGATGATATTAAAGATAAAAAGATCAAGGTATACCTCAAGGAATTGGAGTATAAGGAATTTATTAGTTCAAGTACCATATTATACTATTCTCTAAGAATAATAATGGTAGTCTTCAACTTTTTGCTGATTAACAGAAACTGAACTAGGTGACAGTGAAGAACGGATATCCTTTTCCCAGGATTGATTTTTTTTTTATCAGTTATAGGGAGCTTGGTGATTCTCCAAGATAAATATTTGATCAATATATCACCAATTTTGGGTTAGGAGGACATCCTAAAGATGGTGTTTTTGAGTAAGTATAGGCTATATTAGTAATTTGTGATGCATTTTGGATTGATGAATGCGCTGGAAGTGTTCATGGATTTAATGAACAAGAATATCCACCCCCACATAGACTTATTCTTCATGTTTTTCATTATATAAATCCTCATCTAATCTCTAATTCCAATTTAGAATGATAGACACCTAAATAAATTCTTATGTACACTTCAAGAACATTGTCTTTACGCCAATATATCAAAGTGTAACTTCTGGATTTAGGGGGTGAATTTCTTATGGAATTTTGTGTATACAGTAGGTATATCATTGGACATAGAGAAAGTAGAGGTAGTGATATCCTATACATGTACCTAGAATATGTTTGAGATTAGAATATTCTTGTGTTTATCCAGATTCTATAGACATTTTATCCAGTTCTTATCCTATATATCAAAACCTATAACTGCATTGATGAAGAAGGGAGTAAAGTTATGGTGGTTGGATCAGTGTGACGAAGTGTTTCTTGAGCTAAATGGAAGGTTGAATACAACTTTAAGACTGATAATTATTGATCCTTGGATCAGATATGTAGTATACTATGATGCATCAGGAATTGGTTTGAGATCGATACTGATATAGAGAGAGTAGGTAATAGGTTATTGGTTATGAAATTTGTGACCTCATGAGTGAAACTACCCCACTCATGACCTAGATCTAGTAGCCTTGGCCCATGATCTGAAGTGTCGGTGAAATTATCTATTTTTTGAGAGGTTTTTTTTACACTAACCATAAGATCATCATGTACATCTTCACATAGGAGGACCTAAACTTAAGGCAGGGTCATTGGGTAGAGTATCTTCAGATGATTTAATTTGATGTGGATTATGCATTAGGGAAAGGAAACTCCATTGTGGATGAGCTTAGCTATAATACATAGGTTTATTAGGAAGTGAGATGCCTTTAGAGGATCAGTGGATCTTGATAATCTTATTGGATTATTGTAGGATGGATGATTCTAAGTATCATAGATCAACGAATTGTAATCCCTTAGTAGCCACATATTAACTAGTAGACTAGGTAAAGGATAGATAGGAAATTGATCCATAGTGTGTTGTTATGTGGGAATAGCTAACTAGAGGTGACACAAAGTTTGGATGTTCGTTGTATGATGACTATGTGATCCATGTGCATAGGAGAGTGGTAGTACATGCTTCCATCAAAGATAAGCTAATGTGGGAATTACATACCTCTATATCTGTGGTATATCCTAGTGTGATAAATATGTACCTTGACTTTATGATATAGTTCTAGTGGTAAGGGATAAATAGGGACATCGTTGGTTTTGTTTCTTGATACCTTGCCTACCAGAGGGTAAAGGTTGATAACCAATATCCTGGTGATTTGATCCAACCACTTTCAATGCCCATGTGGAAGTGTTAGGATCTCATGATGTAATTTTTGACAAGGTTATCTAGGACCCTAAGGAGTGGTGAAGTTTTTTATCTAATTATTGATCAGATGATTAAGGTTACTCACTTCTTAAGCATCTAAGAGACTCAATCAGTGGATGAGTTGGAAAAGCTATATGTCCATGAGATCATACGATTATATCGAGTTAACTTGAGTGTTGTATCTGATAGAGATTAATGTTTTACATAATAGTTTTTTTAGGTATTGCATAAGTCCCAAGGGAATCAGTTGAGACTAAGAATAATGTACCACCCTTAGAAAGATGGATAGTTAGAGTGAATGATTCACATACTAGAGGATATACTCTTAGATTGTGTTATAGAATTTGGTGTATTTTCGAATGATCACCTAGCCTTGGTTGAGTTCACATACAACAAAATGTTACAAAGATTTTATTTAGATGGAATATTATGAGGATATTTATAGGATTCCATGTCATTCACCACTATGTTGGAATGAGGAAAGTGAGGTATCAGTTTTGGGTCCCAGTTTGGATCAAGAGACCTATAAGAGAGTACAACTAATTCAGAAGAGGTTGATCATCACTCAAACTAGGCATAGATTGTATGTAGGATATAGGAGTACACCATTTTATTTTTCTATAGGTGGTAAATTTTTCTTGAGATAAACTCCTCAGTTATTCCATTGATATCTTAGGAAGTAAGTAAATAAAGCCCCATGTTGTGTTAGACCCTTCGAGATCATCAAGTGGGTTGGGATAGTGTCATGCTATCTGGATCTTCCTTCATGTTATAGAGGTATCAATGATTTGTTTTATGTGTCTCAACTTTGGTAGTACATACTAGATCATTTTCATGTCATCAACTATGAATATTTTGAGCTGGAACCTGATGCATCATATGAGGAGTTCCGGGTATATATTGTAAATTAGATTGATGAATTTCTTTTAGGGAAGATAATACCACTTGTCTGAATCCTATGGTAGCATGGAAATATCTAGGAGGAAATATAGGAGTGGGAGTTAGAAGTTTGAGCTCAGTGTCCTAAGATATTTGATCAAGACTTCTAGAGACACTTCTTGGTGGAAATAAGTTGTTAGAGGGAGGTAATTTTAACATTCACATTTTTTAAATGTTCTTAAAACCCTATTTTGAATATAATTTATAAGTTTTTTATATGAAAATTTAAAAAAATTAAGTAAATTCTTACCCTTATGCATCAAATATTATTTTCATAAGGGTAAGGAGGGTTTTAAATACCCTATGTAAGGGTAATCTCAATTTTTCCTTAGTTCATAAAGGTAACCACAAGTTTCTAAAGGGTATATAAAGGTAATATAAGCGTTTTTTATGGGTAAATGCCTTTTTCTGTGTGATTAATAATGGTAGTAGTCTGTATGAATAAGTGTAATACCCTAATTATAACGGTTATGTAAGGGTAGTCCCCTTGATACATAAGGGTGGAGTGAATTTCCATTGGATGATTAAGGTTAATTATAGTACAATGTAAATGTAAGGTAAACTTATTGAAGGCTTTGTAAGGGTACTTCTGGGATATGTAAAGGTAAGTTTGAGTTTATAACTTGCATATGGGTAAAATTTATTACCCTTATATGACACATATGATCTATGTAAGGGTAAACCATGTTACCTTTCTACAACACCCTTTTTGGGAGAAAATTATTTTTTAACCTCATTTTTCCTCTCCTTCTTCCTAGTTTGAACCTGTAGCATATTATTGACTGTTTTAGAAACATAAAATTATGGGAATGAATTATTTTATACATTTAAAGGTTATAAATCATATTAAAGAAGTTTTTAAACACTCTGCTTCCTTGATCCATGTGAAGAATGAATTAAATGATAATTTGATTGGTGTTTTTTATTGTTGTAAACTTGTATGTGGGTTGTCTTCTTAAAATTATTTGAAAATTTTATCCCTTGATATTTTCAAACCCACTTGAGTTTTAAAATTGCATATTTCCTTTATAAAAGAACTATAGATTCTTATTCAATTGATTCGTGGCCTTCTTCTAGTTTTTAGGCATAGAATATTTCTATCTTCCTCTTCCACTATTGGGTGTGGCATTTTAAGAGAATAATTTATAGGTATCTTTTTCATGAGAAGATTGTGAATTAAGCCTCTCCTGAGTTTTTTAGAAATTAATAAATAATTCTTGAAATGATAATAACTTTGAATTATCAAATAATAATAAATAATTATTATCACATACTTATATCGAATTATTCTATAGATATAAAATATTATCGCATGTGGTTTTATAATTATTATTTGATAAAAAAAAATATTATCACATTAATTGGTATAATATGATAATTTATAAATTATCCTAGAGATAGAAGGTGATATTACATGTATTTTTTATTTATTTTGGAAATAAAATAATAGAATTGGTTCTAGGAATTCTTGGTGAGAATTTTGAGATGATGAACACATCAACATAGTTTGAGTGAAGTTTCATTAATGAACCTTGGTGATAAAATAGGAAACCATGAGATTGCAAGTTCATTACCTTTTTGGGGATCTTTTTTAAAATTGTTTCCATGATTATATTCTTATGTTGCAATAATTGATAGTTGTGATTGATTATGATTGTATGTGGGTGTGCACATAGCCAATGTAAATCTATTATGATACTTGTTTCCATGAGTACAATCATAGCTTGTTTATTCATGTTTTATATTGATCACATGTGTTTTATGTTTATAATTTAACTCATGATGATATGTTATGATTTCTTGTGTGTTCCACCCCATTATATGTGCCTCTGAAGGTATTTTTCTTGGTGTCCAAAGTAGGTGGATCATCATGACATGTTTATCCCTTAGAGGAGAGTGTGCATAACTTGGGATGCTGGAGACGATTGACCTAAGAATGGGGTAGGGATATGATGATGCCTCATGGATGTTTTTCATTACACTTTATGTAGAGAAGATGTAAAGGAACATGCTACTTGATTCCTAACGTATGTCGAGTAGCATGATCACACGATTCCTAGTGGATGTTGAGAACATGAATCACTTGATACCTAGTGGATATTGAGTAGTTCATACACATGAAGCCATGAAACATGATTACTATAATTTTTTGTAGTTATTTATTATGCTCAATAATATGAAATTCCTTCTAGCATGGATATAAATTAGGTATGGTTTGGGATCGTGGTTTCTTGTTTAGAACATGGCTGATCAGTTTTGGATCTTTTTTTATATTAAAATTTATTGTTTATTTATGGCATACAATTTCTTACATAGGAAAATTAGTTAAGGATGTATTGGTGGTGTCCTACTAGGTTTTATTACTCAAACCCTATATGGGCATTTCAATGTGTGTGAAGACTTCATTTATAGGGATTTGAGTAAGGGAAAGGTGATTGTGGTCAATGGCTGAGAAGAGGATCAGGGAGCTGGTGGAAGACCGAGATAGACTCTAGAGGACCCACTATTTATCTATTTTTTTATCTGATTCTTTTATTACACTGCTTTGTCTTATCACCTTAGTATCCCATCTATTTATTTATTATATGAAATTTATTCAATATTTTATGTTATGCATGTTATTATGGTGATTTATTATATTTTTTATTTTTTATTTGAGATATGACATGATACTAAGGGTAAAGTATCCCCACTAATGGACTTATACCCTCACTTATAGTTATAATCCTCTTGTTTAGGGGGGTGTGCATGAGGTCATTTGGCACTCCAATTCATGCCTGGTGATTTGGGTTGGGTTGTTACACCTTAGGTGTTGGTAGAGCATGGATTTAGGCTTGAATGTTCAACTTTTTTGATGTGAGATAGGTTGGTCTTTTGATTTTGTTTCTTTCCCCCCATTTAATAATCATTTATAAATTTTTAAAATTATTATTTTTCTATTAAGAACCCCTATGAGGAATTTTGTGGGTTGGTTTGGGTATAAATGGAGTTTTAAACATTTCATAGAGGGGTTTTTCATTTGGAAAACATGATTTATCATCTTGTGTTTTAAGAACACAAGAAGTGTGTTCTTTATTAGTTCATATTAGTAGTTAAAAAAGAGGAGTTTTGGGTATTCTCCTCACCCTAGATCCATGAGTAAACTTGTGAATAGTTTATTTTGAGTGTTTCCTTACACATATGATGTAATGATGAGGATTTTATATTATTAAGGGTCATGATGTGATGCTTTGATCTAGATGAGATTAGATGGTAAGTCTCCCTTCAGGTTTTGGATTTATAACTCACTAGGTTAAAGGTTTAGGATATGGCCCTAAGGGAGGTTCATGAATTTGATAGATGACTTGGTTGGTGATTCTAAGGGTATTGATTTATGATTCATCATATAGTTATCGAAATGTGGGAATGAGTGGTATTCTAGATTTGTTTTTTTAGATATATCTTGAATGTAGATATTGGTAACTTGAGGTTTGACTATATTGGGATTATATACTGGTTTCTTGTGGTTTTAGGTATGGATGTGTGTTGTTAAGTGGATATTGAGATGGGTTTTAGGGTCCCTTGAGTATTTTATTTATGAGAAGAATGTTGATGTTGGTATTGGTTAAGATATAATAGGGCCTTTGGGTTTTGGATGACACTATGTGGTGCTGAGTACAGTTGGTTTCCATTAAACTAAGAGATGAGGTGGGTCTAACAGACCCTATTGGATTCCCTTATAATAACATTGTTAATCAAGGATCAATTCTGGGCCCTTATTATTTAATTTAGGATTATTCCCATAATGGTATAGGTCCGGTTTTTTGGGATGAAATAGAGGATCCTATATAGGGAATCCTATTGTTTATATAGTTTAAGGGAGTGTGGGTGGCTCATGTTTTGTGAAACTGAGGGGGTAGTGAAAGTTATAGTGGATGTGATGATAAATTATGCGTATAGTTATTGGATGACTCGTGTTTTTATGTCTTATTCTAGGGATTTTTGAGGTATTTTATTACTCTTGTATTAAATATAGTAGGATACCTTTGGGATATTATTGGATTAGGATTTTTTCTTGAGTTTAATCAGATTATCACCTATATTGTCCATTTTCTTGTGTTATATAGGCCTAAGTGAGGTAATGGGTGATCTGGATGAGTGCACCCCCTATATTAGAGTTATGAATTAGATATGGGATTAGTGTTCATGGATGTTGAACACTCTTGGGTAGTGGCTTGTGGATGTTATCATGCTCCCAAGATGGATTATATAGATTGAGTATATTTTCACTCAATAAATGGATATTGATCTCATCTAGTTCTATAGGACC
This sequence comes from Viscum album, assembly GCA_963277665.1. Lineage (NCBI taxonomy): Eukaryota > Viridiplantae > Streptophyta > Magnoliopsida > Santalales > Viscaceae > Viscum > Viscum album. The sequence goes on from OY728164.1 coordinate 1,583,186,991, forward strand.
ACTAGAACTTTGGTGTGTCACCTAGATAATATATCACCAATTCAGATCATTTTATTAGAATCTTATGGATTTTTTGGATTTTAATGTTTTCATATTAGAATCCTAGGGTGTGATCCTAGGGTCCTAATTTCAGTTCTATTTATATAATAAGTAATGAATCTATTATTGTTCAAGAAGATGTTCCTGATATTATGTATCTTGGTGAGCCACATGCTCTGATTCTTTTGGCTCTGGACAGAGTGGGTTTCATCGATATCGAGTGATGTTAGATTCCAAAGGTCAATGGGGGTTTTATTTATTATTATTTTTATTATTTATTAAATTTATTTTATATCAATAGTTACTATTTAACTAGACTAGGAATATCACATGTGTGTGAACTTATTATGATATTAGATGTTAGGTATGACCATTAGGGGTGGACTACTAAGGATTTATTTCTCACCTCTGCATGGGCACCTCAGTGCACGTGAAGACCTTATGTTTACTTTGAGGTTGAGCATAGGTGTTAGTGGATAGGGTAGAGGCCCCATGTTTTTTGATCTTGGGATATCACTTAGTGAAGTCAAGGGATCGAGATAGAGAATTTAGGTAGTTATAGTGACTAGGTTTGAGCTATGGCTTGGGGATGGTAATAAATCCTTATGTATTTTATTTTTCCTTATTTATTTTTTCTATATATGTGGCCATCCTAGTGGGTGACCAACTAATGTGTATCAGTATAACCGTGAGTCTTTAGGATGAATTTCATTTATTATAGAATGATTATATTTCAGCTATTTATGTTGCATACTCTAATGTTTATGGATGTGTATTTGTTTGGTCTTTTTTATGGGTTTGGTATTATCATCTAATGATCATATGCAACGGAAGACAATACAAAACATAGGATATTTATATTTAAGAAATTAAAATGTAAATAATAATGTAAAATAGAGTACCTATGATTCATGAAAATTAGAAATTTTGATCTTCCTTCCATGGAGAGTTTTTTAGGAAGATCATGGGGAGAAGCGAACAAAATTACCCTACCTATGAGGGAGTACATTAGCCAATGGATCCATAAATTATTTGTGTAGAAACCTAAGGAAATAAAGTGGTATTTGCATCTTCTCAGGTGAGATGGAAAGTTCTTGATAAGAATAGATATTTAGAATAGGCTCATAAACATCACACACAACATAAAATAATCTCATCCTATTATATAGTTTAATCCTAAGTCTCCTCCTATTCATAATGCACTATATGACTTTATGACTGCTGGGATATTGTTCATTAAATTTTTTTAATGAATTTAATTAAAATAATTTAATCTATTTATGATGTATTGTAACTAATGAATAAACTATTTTGGAGAAATAATCAATATATATATCATATATATATATTATATTCATGCAGCGCATTCGTGAAAAATAAATGCATCATATGCATATATTAAATGTACATTATATATAATATCATATTATATATATATATATACATCTCTTGTATCACATGCATGTGTACATGAATCTCATGCATGTAAATTTTTAGTGCACATCCAAAAATCTCCCACTTATACTAAAATCACATAAGGACTTTATACAAATCTTCACAACTCATTCTAAATCTATACAAACTCTTTTGGATATAGTTTTTCAGAAAAATCTCTTCATTTTTAAAAAAAAATTCCAATATTGTATCCATATTAAAGGGTCTAACTATGTGACCCTGTAAACCTTATAAGCATTGAAAAAAACTATGAAATCTCAATTTCATAGATGTAATAAAATAGTGTCCTCCAGAAAATAATAAGTGCTATTCAAGATGCTAAGGTTTCCGGTGTGATATTCATAAAACATTCTCATATATCTATAAAAACACATCCACCACAAGTTATATCATATAAATCATATTTATACCTATATAATCCCTTTTTTATGACATAGAGTGACCACTATACATAGAACATGTCAATCTAGTATATCTGAATCATCTTTTCTTGATTCTCATAAATAGACTGATCAAGGCGATGAATATATAACATGTCATTCATCTAGACGATGAGTACATCACATGACCCTCGTACAATTAGATAAAAAATCTCTTGTTGTTTAACTAAGCATTGTCATGAATTACTTTAGTATGATTCTATCAAGGATCAAATGTCTTTTCTTGTTATACAAGATGAAAAATCCCATCTTGGTTGGACTCTGATCGATGACCTAGTCAGCAACTTACCCAACCACCAACATATTAACTAAGTTATGAATAAACTTTCATAAGTAGTGTATCAAAGTATGATGGTTATCATGATAGGTATCTCCCCAACCTCGGTTAATAAGGAATTATAATAATAATAGTACACCTCTAAGTATATCTATGATTTTATGACACTATATGAGATATAATTTCATGGATTAGTCTAAGTAATAAGTCTATACTTATTACCATAAGAATTTAATCTTCATTTCTCATATAAAACCTTTTGTAATGGATATAAGAATATATTCCATCTAACCTTTACATATCATCACAACCCATGTACTCCATGATGATCATCGGTTAGGGACAACTCAAATTTTTTAATTTGAGGGAATATTTATCATTCGACCATTCATATAAATTAAATTTCAGAACACATGAATGAATAATAAATGAGGATATTACATGATATGTTTACAAAAAACTATAATAAATCCCTTAATATATTCCACGTGACATTCATATTATTGATGAAAAAATGGTTTTTGAAAATTACATATATATGTAATTCCCATCACATCCCTATGTGATCATATGAGAAAGTACTTCCACTAACCTCTTAGTGAGTAACATTTATGAAACAATCTCTTTTTAATATTGGTGAAACTTAAGAATCATATTCCTTAAGTTAAAATCTTTGAACTTATATTCAAACTCCCTAAATTCATAACATCAAATGTTATAATTTTGTATTTTGTTGTCTACTTAGAACTCTTTCTGAGTACATCATCATCATCCTTAGAACACTTTCCAACAAACCTTTTCCATGAAATATTTTATAAATAATGTAACTATTTATATTATCACTTTACTAGCATATCCTAAAAACTCTTTTACGATAAAGTGATATCCACTTAGTTGAAGTAACTAATGTAACTATTTACATTTCTCTTTAACATCATACCTTAAAACTATTTTAGGATACTAATACATTTTTTGTATTTGCAGGTATAAACCTTTAGGGAATAGTGATGTTCACTTGTTATGGTAACTAAATGTAACTCTTTACATTTTTCATTACCATCATATATCTTAAACTTATTTAGTATATTAAGTGAACAATCACTAAAATCTTAGACTAGTAAAATTCTTTAGTTAATAGTGATACTCACTTTCTCACAATAACTAAATATAACTATTTAGATTTTTCTTTATTGTCACATATCCTAAATCTTTAAGATATAAATTAAATAATCACTAGAACTAAATCAGGTACAATATTTTATTTATTAACTTTGAACTTATATAATTTCAAACATATTCCCACTATCCTCTAAGACATCATATTCTCTACAAAATATCTTTCTAAGACTCAACACAAACTAATTTTCATTTTAGGAAATAAAATTTATTTCCTTTTAGTATGAATATATATAAAAATAAATTATTATTTACATATCTTATATAGAATTATATGTGTTTAGAGTATATATAGAAAAATAATTTGTCCTGGATAAAATAATTTTATCCATATATTCTTCTAAATATAGAATCTATAGGAATCAAATGTGCATCAATAAAATAATATCATTCATTTAAAACAACCAATTATTTTACAAGTTTAAATGAGAAAAAATTCACATCCATAAAAATTCCTCTCGAACTTGAAGTCATCCATGTAGAAACTACTTTCTTCATTACATAATTATCTATCCTTCAATTCTTCACTTTATTTTCTTAACTCATATATATTTACAACATTTTTAAAATATACAGTTGGTGTTATATATCCATCATAATCAAAGAATTGTACTTTATAATATTCATACATGGTGTATATTCTCTACTCAATTTATTGTGAAATTTTCAGTATTAAGGAAATTTTATCCTCCAGTGTCTATTATGGTCACAATGGTAGTGTTCTCATTTATTTGTCTTATTTGAAGTAACTGATGGTGTAAACTCTTCATGGCCTTTTTTCTTACCATTCTTTAAATAATATAGCAACCTTTCTCTTTATTACACTTTATTTAAGGATTTATTACATAATATTACACCTAATACAACATAGAATATCAAAAATTATAGTGTCTTTGGGAATTAGGTGCATTACATAACAACTTAAAATAAGTAAAATATCATCTTTATTGAAAACTTCCTTAACCTGGTCATACTTAAAACTGCATGGGATAACCTGGGGATATACATAAGAAAGGGGTGAGCTATAAAGCCAAATAATGGAATAAACATGGAATAACATGGATAAAGTAATAAATGTTAGACAATAGGAATATCAACAGTTCATAAAAGGATTGAGAATCATAAACATGAATAATGGGGCATGATATGGCATGATAATCATAAATCCAAGATGTGAAATGTGGCAATAACTTAAAACATTGTTTCATAAACATAGGTCAAGGATAACTACCAAGACATAATGACGTACAAAGTACCATAAAGTAATAAGGTTTACTCTATATCCCAACATGAATTCTCATGAGACTAAAAATTACCCAATGCATTGGAGTGCTATATAATTCTGGTGGTATCCATTACTTCTATTTCATTCTCATGCTTAAGTGTGCCACATAGATCATAAAACATGAAATCATTTATCATCACTTTTTATTCCACGATCAAGAAGTGTGGAATAAATACATGTAAGTTCCCAATAAAATATTTATAGGTTCATAAAGGTGAACACCCTTGATAAGAGTTGGGTATGGGTATTTACTCCACATTTGTTTGGCATAGAAAATCGCGATGAAATTTCAGCAGCATCACGGTGTTACTTATTAATTTATAAAATGGTTTTATGAGAGTGAAAGGGGTCTCTCATAATTTTTAAATAAAATGGAAAGTAATATGTACATGAAAAAACATATCCCAACCTTAGTAATTGGAAATAGAAGGCATAATATAATGATGAAACTTGAGTAAAGAATAGAAGGAAAGGATCTATTACTTGAGTGTGTGACTCTAAATGCTTGGGAGGAGCTTCTTGAGTGATTTAGGGAACCTTGGGAGGAATTTGGATATGGGAGGTAAGGTTGAGTAGGTTATAAAATTATTTTGAGTGAAGCAAAATGGGATATTTTGTGGTTTTATATAGGAAATGAGTGGGGAATTCTTTACCATTTCTCAAACATAGGTTTTGGACTCTATAATAAAATAACCAAAACTAAAAACCTTTCCATGGTTTTTTCCCATTGTTTCTAAAAAATAGGGGGTTTTGTCATTATTTTATAATTCTAAGGGACTAACTTAATAAAATAATACCCTTGCTGATGTGTAAGTGAGTCATACTCTTAAAGAAATGGTTTTTAAAACCTTAAAATATATTAATGGTATTGGAGGATTCATAATGGATTTATAAAATTAATAAAATAAACTTAAAATAAATTTATATTAAAATTAAAACATATATTTGTTCTTCTATACCATTTATAATATTTATTACATCATTTTTTGGTCATTATTATGTAATAATACACACCGTATATTTATACCGTATTTAAATTTTACCCGAAAATTCGACTATATCTGAAAATTATGAAAAATTAACCATTGGATAATTTCAACATTATGATTCAAAAAACAATATTAATTTTTTTAAAATAATTTTCTAAATATGTTTATTTTCAATTTTCAAATAATAATATACATTTATTGAGAAATGTTGGGTTTTTTGACAATGACTATTTTTTAACCCTTATAAAAAATTACATTTGAATTCATAAAAATTATATGATCATGTATATTTAATAAAAACTATTTAATAATAATATTTTATTAAAATAAAATTTATTTCAAAAATCCATTAATTCATTAAAATTAATATATTAATTGAAGTTGAATATTAAAAATAAAATTTATGAATTAGTATATAAAAATCAAAATCATTTATAAAGTAAAAGTAAATATAACCATTCTTCTATTAAATAATAATATAAATATTTATACTATTCGGGTCCAGATACATATCACTTTAATACACCCACAAACACCCTAAGGGTAAGGTGCATGATGATGAGACTTTCATGGGTTGGTTCAGTATACATGGTTTGGGTTGTGATCTCAATGAGTTTGAACTTCTCTTGTAAATAGTTTTGTTCATGATTAAGTTATTGGATATCAGCTTGGTATTAGTAAAGGGAAAAGCCCAGTGATTCTACATCCCTAAAAAGCTTAAATAAATGGGCTTCATATGGTATGATCCTACTAGTTGAGGTCATCACTTCATTTGTTTGTGTCAAATGGATTTTTTAAAACCCTATATTTATACTAATCATGTTATTAGTGTTCAAGGTATGTATTATCAATGATAATTATTCTTTAACGGTATTTTAAGTTTGATATGATATAATAAAACCAAATAATTTCATGTGTTTTCTATAATCATATTACATAATAATACATTTAATTAAATCAAATGGGGAATTTTATTTGTAACAGTTCGGGTCGTTATAATCTTCCCCATTTAGAAATTTCAACCTAAAAAATTTCATTTCCCACACTAAAACATATAAGGGTAACTCTATTTCATCACCTTCTCTAGTTCCCACATCACTTATTCAAAATTTTGGTTTCTCCACAACACTTTTACAAGGTGAATTTTCTTACTTCCTAGAACTTTGTCTCTACGATCTAATATTTTCACTAGATTATATGCATAGGAAAGATAATTATCCAATGGTACCACCTTTGGATTGAGTAAATGTGAGGGGTCTAGTATTTACTTCCTCAATAGGGATACATGGAATACATCATGTACTTGAGATAGGTTATGTGGTAGTGTTAGTCGATAGGACACCACTCTGATGTGATCAAGGATCTCAAAGGGACCGATGTATCTTGGACTAATATTTCCCTTATTACCAAATATAATTACATTATTCCATAGAGATATGTTGAGGAATACCATGTATCCAACATAAAACTCTAGTTCTTGTCTATGATTTTCACCATAACTCTTTTATCGATTCTGATCAACATTGATGTACTGATAAATGATCTTAACCATTTCCACCATTTCCTCAACCATTTCATGACCTATCTATTTTTGTTCTCCAAATTCATCACATCATACAGTTGTTATGCACCTATTCCTATAAATGGATTCATAGAGAGTCATTTGTATGCTTGATTAGAAACTGTTATTGTATGATAACTCAACCAAATGAAGTTGCTGGTCCCATCCTCCTTTGAAGTCAATCAATCATGCTCTCAACATTTCCTCAAGTGTCTAGATAGTATGCTCAAATTGGAAATTAGTTTGAGGGTGATAAGTCATGATGAAGTTCAACTTAGTATTTACATAATTTTGGAGACTCTTATATAACTTGGAGGTAAATCTTGGATCTCAATCCAATATAATCAACAGTGGTGTTCCATGCAGCCTCACTACTTCTCTAATGTAAATCCATTTAAGTTGATCAAGTGATAAGTTCTATGGAATCACAATGAAGTGTGAAATATTTGTAAGATGATCCACCACAACCAAGAAACCATTATTTCCCCTTTATGTCTTTGGAAGACCGGTGGAAAAGTTAATAGTGATGTTTTCCCATTTTCATGTAGGTATGGGTAATGGTTTCATCATCCCATTGGATTTTTTCTTTCTGCCTTCACTTGCTAACATACAATACATCTTAATGTATAGTATGTGATATTCTTATTCATATTTTCCCACCAATAGTGCTCTCAGGGATCTCGATACATATTTTTTCTCACTATATGGATGGAAAAGTTCGAGCTATGGGCGTCATCCAACAGCTCCTTCTTTAACTTAGGATTTTATGGTACACAAATTCTTGACCCAAATATCACAACTCCATATTCATTAATATTGAATTCTAAGGATTTCCCTTTCCTTATAGTTTACATTTTCTTTTGAAATAATTGATGATGTTACTTCCTTTATTATTCCAATGTCCATCCTTTTTAAATCTAGGAAGATCGAATCCTTCTCAATTCTCATAAATGATAAATTTTTTGGATCCTTTCTACTTCTAGCATCTACCACTTTATTTTCTTTTCTAAGATGGTAGTGGATTAATAAATCATAGTCCTTGATCAGATCTAATCATCTTCATTGGCACATATTCATCTATTTATATGTGAATATATACTTGAGGATTTTATGATTCTTATATATTTTACACTTATCCCCAAATAGATAATTCCACTATATTTTCTATCTAAAGATCACTATAACCAACTCTAGATCATGTATTGGGTATTTCTATTCATGAACTTTCAACTTACTTGAAGAATAGGATATCACTTTGTCATTTTTCATTAACACACAACATAATACCTTCTTCAAAGCATTACTAAATGCCACAAAAATGTCTCCACTTGTGGGTAGTGTGAGTACAGGTGTAGTGATAATCCTCTTTTTCAACTCTTTTAAGCTCTCTTCACATTCATCATTTTAAGAAAACTCAACTCCCTTCTGAGTTATCTTGGTTAGAGGGATTGAAAATCATGAGAAATTTCTCAAAAATTGACATTAGTACCCAGATAGACCAAGTAAACTATGGATATCTGCCATAGATTTTGGCCTCATCCATCCTTAAATTTCTTATATCTTTAAAGGATCTATATATATCCCATTAATTGTGATGATATTTCCCAATAATGATATTTACTTCAACTAGAACTCACATTTTTTATAATTTTTATAAAGATTATACTTTTTTAATGTCTTTAGAACAATGATCAGATTCTTTTGATAATTCTCCTTAATTTTAGATTATATTAGAATATCATCTATAAAGATGAAAGTTTCTGTCGTGGGTTCTCTCAAATGATATTCAGTTTCGGGTTATTTAGGTGCAGTAGAGCAGCTGACCAAGGTCATCTCTAAAAGGAGGAAGTAATTTAAAACAACATATTAAATGTATTTTGAAAATAAAATAAAATAAACAAATTAAAAAGAGGGTGTTTCAATGTTTATAAAATAATAAGAAGAAGTATGTTGGAAGAAGATTGTATTTTTTTAAATGAAATTTGATTAATAAAACACAACGATAAGATGTTTTCTTAAAAAATATTTTAAAGGGAGTAATTGATCTAACTCTACCTATTCACTTACATATTAATAATTATCATTTAAATTAATATCCACTTATTTATGATCTCATAATTTGTTAATTCCCAAACCCTATGGTAAATAACTTTACCACAAAGATGAATTGAATTAAACCTAAGGCTATCTTTGGAACATGAAATCGTAGAACCCTACTTTGATTGACATTCTATGTCAAGATTATGATCAGTGGTAAATTAGGGAACATATTAATTATGTAAAATGAAGATGAATTGTGTTGAGGTATTTTATTTTAAATCTACAAATTTATCCTGTGTGTTTTTGTTTCACTAGTTAAGATTTCCCTCTCACAATTCAAACATCACTCGACCTCGCGAGTTTTGTGTTAATTGTTCAATTTCATTATTAGTTTATTTTAATTTAAAAATAATAATAAATCATAATATGTGAATTACAGTATCCCATTTATTCAAAATAAATAAATTAATAAGTTAATAGGTAGATCAATTACTAAGAAAAATACTCTTCCATGGGTGGTGTAGTCATCGTAGAAGTGAATTGCATTTGCAATGGTTTAGAATGGGTATAGCCCAATCACACTTCTAATATTGAGTTCTAGACCAAAGGGGAAGATTAAAAAAGAAGAAAATAGAATAAAATAGAAGAAAATAGAATAAATATAAGAGGAACTAAGAATTTTATTACACAAACACAAATATTACAACATGAAGAAAAGGAAGAAGGCTTTGATGAAGGGATCCTTGCTTCAAGAGATAACCTTCTTGAAATGATTGGATAATTGGATTTGAACCACTTATCCTCTTCTCTAAACTTTATAATTCACATATCAACCCCTCAAAATGAGAAAAACACCAATTTACAGAGTAGAGGGGAGTATAGGTTTTAAGAGGTTTCAAGTGTGAATGGGGAAATTCGGCCAAATAAATTAAACCAAATTACACCGAATATTTTACCACCATAACACATAAACCATCTGTCCTTACAGAATAATTATTTGTGTGAAAATGGTTCCTCGATCTTCTCTCTAAATTTGGTCTAAATCCAATCATGGATGAAGAATTTATGGCCCAAATACAGAACCGATACCCAATATGGAGAGTCCATCCCATCTTTAACTTTATGGAACTTTTACACTAATCTAATGTATGATTTATCCCTCATGTCCTGAATTAAAGTTGTATCCAATTAAGTCAAGAACACATTTACAAAATTTTAAGTTTAAATAATTCATATTAAAATATTTATGTCTGAATTACAACAGTAAACTTTAAAGGGTAAAACTAAAATTTTCATCAAATATTCAAATGAATTATCTATTCCCAAATATTTTACAAATGAACACATTTACCACATTATGAGGAAATTATATCATTTATTATCAATAAAATATTAAATAAAATGTGTTTTATTAAAATACTACCAAAAATTTGTCAAGGTAATCTCTAAATATTCTATTCATCAAGTCCATGAATATTTCTAGAGCGTTAGTGAGTCTGAATATCATTATTATGAACTCATAGTGATCATAACTTGAACGAAAATCAGTATTGGGGATATCCTCCTCCTTTATACTAACTTGGTAATACCCTGACCATATATCCACCTTGAAGAATAATTGTGCTCCACATAGCTAATCAAACAATTCATCGATCCATGGAAGAGGATACTTGTTCGTTATCGTGATCTTTTTTAGCTCACAATAATCAATGAAAAGGCGCATTGACCCATCCTTCCTCTTGAATAATAGGACTGGTGCACCCCATGGTGAAGAACTTGGGTGTATTAATCCTTTATCTAGATTCTCCTGTAGTTGTTTTTTTAGATCCTCAAGTTCCACAAAAGTCATTCTATACGGAGTCTTGGATAATTATAATGTCCCAGGTATAAGCTCAATTAAAAATTCAACCTCTCGGCTATGAGGAAGACCAGAAAATTCTTTAGGAAACACTTCTGTGTATTCCCTCGCAATTTTCATGTCCCCAAGGATGATCCTTTCCTTATACTAAATCATTTGATCTAGATACACTTTCTCATTGGGAAATAAAATCTATGCTTGAGATATTGGTGCTAAATAAGATTCATCCATCTCCTTGAATTTGTATAGAATTGGGGGTAGATTATCTATATGGATAGTGATTTCATTCTTATGGGAATTTATGTTGGCTCTATATAGGTAAAGTAAATCAATACCCAAAATTTAATCAAATTCCACTAAAGGTATTATCACAAGGTTCATTGGGAAGTTCAACCCACAAATTTTGATAGGGGAGGAGTTATATACATTGGATGCAATAATTTCCCCATTTCCCATTTTCACAGACAGTGCTACCTACATGATTTCTAGTGGTGCTTGAATAGTTATAATAAACTTTCATGATATTAATGAATGTGTAGAACAATAATCAAAATGCACATTCACTATTCTTGAATAAATAACTATCATACCTATCACCACTTCATTATCAAGATCCACCTCAGTATTTTGATGGAAAGTGGTCACTCTTACTACCTTGAATGTTGTTGGTTGTCTTAAAAAATCCTTGGCTTAGTGAATTGGTTTGAAAAGTGTCTTAGTTACTTGTAGTTGAAGAAGTGAAAAATTCTCTGAGGGTTGACCATAGAATTACTTTCCTCCATCGCATTAGTGGGTTTCTCTTATCAGAAACTTCTAGCTATGTGTCCTTCCTTCCCTCACCTAAATAATTTCCCCGTCCCTCATAGCCAATTTCAGGAGCATTTCTTTCCATGCCTTTGACAAGTGGGATGCTGAAATTTCTTGGCACTATTAGATTTCTCCATCAGACTGCCAAAATTAAAATTCACTCTCTGCTTATTATCCCCATGATACCCTTGAGATTTTATAATCTTCATTTTGACTTTATGTGAACATCATATAATTTCCTCATAGCTATCAAATTCCGGGATTGCTAGGGATTTTCATAGACTGGGATTTATCCCACCAAAGAAATTTTCAACCTTTCATTTAGGGGTAATGGAAAATATAGAGGTGTATTATGAAAGTATTGTGAAGTTTTCATCATACACCCTGATAGATTCATTGTATTTTTTCTTAAGGGAAAGGAAATCCCTTTCCATTTTAAGTTGGAGAATGCGAGGAAAATATTTATCAAAAAAAATTCTATAATTCCTTCCACCCTGTCACTTCGATATATTCCTCAGTATTTGTATTCTTGATAAAATCCCACCACTGATCAAAATATCCCTTCATATGATAAACATCCAGTATAACCTTCTCTTGTTTGTAACATTGAAGGATGGATAAGATCTTCCCAATGGAGTTGATCCATTATTCCATGATTAACGGCTCAGATGATCCATTGAAATTTAGATTCCTTTTTCACAGAAAGGTCTCAATTGAAAATTATTCTTTATTATGGGGATTTGGCAGCTCCTCTTAATCTGTGTTTCTATTCATAACCTGAGTCATCTAAGATATTATCTTCACAAAGTTTACAATTCCAGTTCCTATCAGGTTGGGCATCTTATTGGGGAAGTCATCACATTGTCTGTCACATTGGTTTTTTACCTGATTCTTTCTGTTTTTGGAAATTGTATTGAATAAATGTAAAATTATGGATGAGTATTTTAAAACTATTAAAAAAATAAATAGGAATACAATGACATTAAAGACATAAATTTTAAATTACAAGTATTTCCTTAACTTATGAATTTCTAGGATTCAATCTATGTTATCCATGATCTATTTCCTAGAATATATTCTTATGAGAATTTGTTTTTTTTTTCTTAATAATGGATCATAATGAGATTATAAATTTACCAAATCATATCCTCTGAGAGTTTTAAATCAATTTTGATGTATAGTCAGTCATCATGCACCAGTTCCTGGTTGAGTCTATCTCAATGCAGTGTTTTCAGGTTTTACCCCAATGTACATGTGTGCCACATCTACATCCACTTATAGTATCTATAAAGGGATTTATTTTCTTGATAAACCACTTAATATATACTTACCAAAATTTAGGTATGTCTTATTATACTTAGTCTTATACCTAAGGCTTTCTCTGGAGATTTCTAATCCTAATCCCAAAAATAACTAAACTGTTTATTTGATACTGACTATAACAACTCTTCTCTTTATTAAACTTTATTTCATGATTTATTGCATAAGATTACACTTAATAAAACCTGGAATATTGAGAAGTATAGTGTATTTTTTGGAATTAGGTTCATTAAATAACAACTTAAAATAAGTAAAAACATCATCTTTATTGAAAACTTCCTTAACATGCTCATACTTAAAACTGCATGGGATAACCTCAGGACATACATAAGACAGGGGTGAGCTATAAAGCCTAGTAAGGGAATAAACATGGAATAACATGAATAAAGTAATACATGTAAGGCTATAGAAATATAAATAGGTCATAAAAGGAGTCATAATAATAAACATGAAAAATGACGCATGATATAGCATAATAATAATAAAGGCAACATGGGAAATGTGGTAACAACTTAAAACACTACATTATAAAAATAGGTCAATGATAACTGTCAAGAAATAATGATGAAAAAAGTCTCATAAAGGAATAAAGTTTACTATATTTCCCTCATGAATTCCCATGAGACTAAACATTTCCCAATACATTGGAGCGCTATATAATTTCAGGTGCACCTGTCACTTTCATTTCATTTTCATGCTTAAGTGTGCCACATAGATCATAAAATATAAAATCATTTATTTTCACTATTTATTCCATGATAAAGGAGTGTATAATCCATAAATATAAGTCCCCAATAAAATATGTATAAATTCATAAAGTTTAACACCCTTGATAGGAATTGGGTACGGGTATTCACTGCACATTTCTTTGGCATGGAAAATCACTGTGAAATTTTAGCAGCATAACGACGTTACTTAAAATTCATAAAATGGTTTGATGAGAGATAAAGGGGTATATTAACATTTTTAAATAAAATATATAGTAATAGGTAAATCTAAAAACATATCCCAAACTTAGGAATTGGAAATATAAGGCATAAAATAATGATGAAACTTGAGTAAAGAAGAGAAGGAAAGGATCCCTTACTTGAGTGTGTGACTCCAAATTATTGGGAGAGAGATTCTTAAGAGCTTGGGTCACCTTGGGAGGACTATAGAGAGGGTAGGTAAGATTAAGGACATGATACAAGTATTTTTAGTGAATATAAATGGGATATTTGGTGGTTTATATAGGAAATGAGTGGGGAATTCTTTATCATTTCTCAAACTTAGGTTTTAGACTCTATATAATAAAATAACCAAAAACAAAAACATTACCATATTATTTTACAATGGTTTCTTCCAAAGAGGGGTGATTTTCATTATTTTAAAATTAAAAGGTCTGAAATTAATAAAATATTACCCTTGTTGATGTGTAAGTGGGTCATACTCTTAAAGAAATGATTTTTAAAACCTTGAAATATATTAATCTTTTTGAAGGGTTCATAAAGGATTTATAAAATTAATAAAATAAACTAAAAATAACATTATTTTAAATTTAAAACATAGATTTGGTCTTGATACCATTTATAGAATTTATTAAATCACTTTTGGCTCATTAGGATGTCTTAATACACACTGTATATTTATACCGTATTTAAATTCTAACCAAAAATTTAACTGTCTCATAAAATTATGAAAAATTCATTATTGGAAAATTTAGACATTATTATTCCAAAAATAATATTCATTTTTTCAAAATAATTTTATAAATATATGTATTTTATCTTTTAAAATAAGAATCGACATTTATTGAGAAATGATGGGTTTTTTGACAATAACTATTTTTTAACTCTTATAAAAAATTACATTTGACTTCATAAAAATTATATGATAATTTATATTTTATAAAAATTATTTAATAATAATATTTTAATAAAACATTATTTATTTAAAAAACCCATTAATTAATTGAAATAAACATCTTAATTAAATTTGAATATTAAAAATAAAATTTGTTCATTATTGTATAAAAATAAAAAACATTTATAAAGTAGAAGTAAATATAACCATTATTATATTAAAAATAATATAAATATTCATACTATTATGGTATTAATAAAAATCCCTTTAATACACCTATAAACTCCCTAAGAATAAGGTGTGTGATGGTAACACTTTCATGGGATGGTTCGGCATACATGGTTTGATTCATGATCTTGATGAGCTTAAACTTATCCTATGAATGGTTTTTATCATGATTAATTTATTAGATCTCATATTGGTCTTGTTTAGGGGAAAATCCTAATGATTTTATCTCTCTCGTAAGCTTCGATAAATGGGATTTATAGGGTATGATTCTACTGGTTGAGGACATCACTTCCTTTGACTGTGTCAAATGGATTTGTTAAAACCCTATATTTATAATATTCATGTGATCATTGTTCAATGGATATATTATTAATGATAATGATTCATTAATGTTTTTTAAAATCAGATATGGTATAATAAAACTAAAAAAGTGCATGTGTTTTCTATAATCATTTTACATAATAATACATTTAATTAAATCATAAGGAAATTTTTATTTATAACATTTTAGTTCATTACACAAAACATTTACCTTAATCATTTTATACCATTATAATGGTACTTGAGCTACAACCACCCATATCCTATATATAAATACTTAACATGTTAAATAGATCAGGTAAAGGTTTACATAATTCATTCATATTGTAGTTAACTCCAGAGTGTTGAAACCTTTATTTTAGTGATTGCAGAATGAAATATGTAGCAATATCCAACTTAATATGTGAACCTAGCCTCTCTAAATCATTAATGTTCCCAATCATATTGAGTAAATGGGTGGATAATAAGGTACCTTCCACCATTTTACTTCTAATAAAGTCTTTTGAAACTTCATACCTTTCATGAATTGATTTTTCTTGATAAAGCCTCTTTAAATTGTCTATCATTTTATAAGCATATATAGACTCATGTTGTTTTTACAACTTAGGTTCCATGGTAAAAAGCATAAGATTAAAAACCTATATAGTTTCCTTTAAATTCTTATTGTAGACATCTAAATCTATTTGTTTAGTATCCTTCCTAGTGGTTTCTCTATAAGTCGCTACTTCAACACATAGAATTTATCATCTTTCTTGAGAATGATTCTAAAGTTAATAGAACAATCAAGAAAGTTTCTTCCATTCAACTTTTATTTATCCATGATAGATTTAAAGTTTAAAGTGGTGGATGATTCCATTATCTATAATAAAAAATTTATCCGACAAATATCAAGTCCTATATCTATTTATTAAGGAATTTTAATGGTAGTGATCCCACTGAAATTGATAACCACATACCTTATATCTATTTAGTGATCCAAGATTCATATTTTACTAATCAATTATTCCACTATGGAATTTCTCTCACCACTTAGTTATTTAGGTTTATAATCATCCCAATCACAAAATTTGTGACTCTTGGATAGTTTACTGGATAAAACTTTATCTAAATCTATCATATGGATTCACTCAACTCTATTCCTCTAGTAACATGATCCTATTAGGGTATCCTAACTAGTTTAACCCAAATAAAACACTAAAAATAGGCTAAAAAGGTCAATACAAGAGAACCTAGCAATGGAATGACCTACCAAATGATATTTTATGGACACTGATTATTTTTTTTCAACACAAGATAATCTATGGGCACCTGGATATTTCATTACCGACCTGGTTAGATGATTGAGGTCTTAACAAGTTTCAATTTCGAAGGAATATCGCACATAATATTTAAGGGGTTTTCATTTTAAAGTCTCACCAATATAATATACATCATATGCATTTTAAATTCAAAATTATTACATTTCATGTAATCATTACCTTCTTGTGTTTTATTCCCTTTTGTGTATGAATTCTTTTAATGATTTAGTTTTGGAATCCCTATTCCAACCACCAAATTAATGTATTCATTCAAGATTAATCTGTAACTCTTTACACAACCCACATGTTTTTGTTAATCAACCAAAAAATATAAGTCAATTATAATCATACATATCAAAATGCATCATATATATAATGTACATGAATACTTCATGTAAAGTCATAGAGTTATATGAGACTGACAAACTCTACATGAGTAAGCTCTGAGTTATAGATATCCAACCTCATTCACTTTCCTAGATAAGGAAATCCACCATGAAAGTAGGTGGTCTGAAACCAATCCCCTCTACTAGAGGAAACTTTACTTAACATAGAATTCAATTCATGAAATCTCTAATACCTAATTTTCACAAACTATGCCCAATAACTATTCTCAAGATCATAACTAAAATTAAAAACCAAGGACAAGGTCAGTGAAAACTAAATTTTATGATAACAAACCTAACATCATATGTAAGGCTCTATCCTAAAAGTAATTTATCATATAAATGTGAATATGAAATATTTAAATTTCATAAAAAAATTACTAAACATGAATATCAGAAAATTTAAAAAATAAATAAATAGTTTATTTATTTACCAAAACTTGATACATTTTCAACTATTCATAAAAAAATTCTAATTATAAACATTTTATAATTTATCAAAAATATAAACATTTTATATTCATTTCAATATAAACCCCTTCATATTTTATATTAAATGTATTTTATATGATATTTCATGAATTATAAACATTTTATAATTCAATATCTAATATATAAACATTTTATATAATCTAAATATAATATATTCTAGAATTTATAAACACTTCATAAATAACATCTTATGATTTATAAATAATACATTTATTTATAGATCATAATGCATACCATTTAATTTTTCAAAATGTATTTTAAAATATTAACCTTTAACTTATGGAAAAATGTTTCAAATAAATTTATTTAATCAATTATTAAAAAAATATAATAAATTAATTAATTAATAAAATATCTATAAATTAAATATCTCCAATAAAACTTTTAACATGATTTGTAAACAATTTATAAACCATTAAAAACATTTAATATGTTAAAATTATTTTTTTTAACAATTTTTTGTTTACCCTTACAATGAATTACTATTCTATGTAAGGGTATCCCCTTATTAACCTTATAAATATGCTCTGCATAAGGGTAACTAATGTTTTTAAAATCCTGTATAAAGATAATATAAATTTTACCTTTACAAAACTTGATTTGAAAACCAATTCATTAAGGTAATACACAGATTACCTTTACACAACTCCCTCATGTAAAGGTATTACCTTTACACAGCTCCTTTTCATAAGTGTACCTTCAATGATTCATAATATATATAAAGTTAAACATCAATTAACTTTATGCAGTAAATCTAATACCTTTGTGTGTAAGATTAAAGTTCCAATAACCATTACATAAACCCTTTTGTGTATGGGTACTACCTTTACATAACTCATTTGTGTAAAGGTAACAATGAGGTTAACCTTATGAAGACCTTTCACATAAGGGTATTGTGTAAGTGTAAAGGTATGTATTTCTTTAAACAATGGCTTGAATAAGGGTTTAACCTTTATGTATCCTACCAATGTAAGGGTAAATCATACTTACCCTTACGAAGATCACGTAAGGGTTTGAAACCTAGATACGTTTTTGAAAAAACATTGTACATTGTTTTTCTTCAAAAATTATTGATTAAAACACATTAAATTATTGAAGAACATGGATATAATACCACTGATGGGTTTATTATTATCATATAATGATCATATACAGTGTAATACAACCCATAACATAGGAGATCTATCTTTAAAAATTTAAGGTGTAAATAATACATTAAAAAAGAGTACCTGGAATTCTTGAAAAATAGTAGTTTAGATATTCCTTCCATGAAGATTATCTGAGGAATATCATGAGTATAAGTGAACAAAAGTGCCCTACCTCTAAGGTATCACACAAACCAATGGATCCACAAACTCTTTGTGAGGACACCCAAGTAACTGAAGGGGTGTTAGTGCCTTCTTAGGTGAGATGAACAGTGCTTAAGAAGAAGAGAGATTTGGAAGAGGCTCATACACATTTCACACCCAATAGAAGAGGATCGAATCCTCTTATATATCCAAAACCCAAGGATCCTTCTATTTATAATACATCGTATATGTTTCTGACCATTGGGATATTATTCATTAAATGTTTTCAATGAATTTAATACAAAGAATTTAATTCATTCATAATGGATTATAACTAATGAATAAAATATTCCAAATAAATTAATAATATATATATCATATATATATATATATATATATATATATATATATATATATATTAATGCATCATATGTATGAAAAATAAATGCATCATATGCATATATTAAATATACAGTATATATAATATCATATTGTGTGTGTGTGTGTGTCTTGTATCACATGAATGTGTACATGCATCTCATGCATGTAAATTTTTAGTGAATATTCAACATTTTTCAGTGGTTATTTCACTCTGATATAAGGGTATAGTCTCCCTATTGTATGGATTAGTCCATAACCACTTATTGGTAGCCTCTAGTGTATAGGGAGGCATGCTTGAGGCCTTATGGAAAGCCAGATTGGGTGATGTATCAGGTCATCTCAGGCCGGTTCATTACAGAATCATACATAGTCTTAGAAATGACACATAAATAGAGTACCTTAGTCACAAATAACTTATACATTATTACTCAAATGAATTGTAAACATCCTTAAATGACTCATAAATTATCTTGGAATGACTCTAACATAGAGAT
Organism: Viscum album; assembly: GCA_963277665.1. NCBI lineage: Eukaryota > Viridiplantae > Streptophyta > Magnoliopsida > Santalales > Viscaceae > Viscum > Viscum album. The sequence continues at coordinate 1,583,206,969 of OY728164.1, forward strand.
CAATAACTCATATGCAGACTGTATAATTATGGTAGAAAACCCAATATTAACATCTCGTTACTGATTTATTAGGTATGTCCTTAACCTCAACATGGTTTTCCTTTTTCATTGCCAGTATAGGGGTGATATATAATTGGGAGGATACTTATAATGGTGAAGTCATATATTTTTTGGACTCTTATCTTTAACCGGTGGTTTCCATAGGATATAGAAGAATTTCACATCGTGTAACTAGGTTACACGATGTGTAATAATCATTGGGTACAAACCTTATTGTTCTTTATTTATAAATTTATTTACAAAAGGAATTGGAATGATTGTTTTGTGTGTGTTTAAAAGAGTTTTTTTAATGGTTTTCCCCTATTTTTTTGGTAAATAGAAAGAAAAGGGGTATTTTCAAAGCATTGAAATGGATTTGTGAAATGGTTTTGAAATGGTTTTTCAAATCATTGGATTGAATTGTGAAAATGATCACATGGGTTACCTTGGAAACTTGGGTCTAAGGTTTATATTGAGTCCATCATCTATTTGTTTGTGATTATCAGGAAGTTTTCTCGTGGGGGTTTCCTCTGTTTCTTAGGACCATTTTTCTAAGGTACTAATATTGACATTGTTAGGTGGTTTAATCATGGGGTATTCTTATGCTTCTTAGGCTTGTGTTCTAGGAACCATATTGTGCACTTGATTGATTTTGGTATGAGTAGTATGTTAGTTTGACCTATAGTGATCCTTGGTGTTGATACCTTTGATTCTATTTTGTATTTCTTGGATTTATTGTTTCAACCATGATATGCATATTTATGCTTGTGAAATATGATATGGAAAATGTTCTTTGAAATTGATATAACTAATTTTGTTTTAGAACTACGATAGAGGGAAAAATTTTACCATGTTTTCTATAAAACTACTTTACTACTTATCATTCCATGTTTTATTTAAAATGAACATATAGGAATTTTTATACAGTAACTTATTATGGAACACCTAGATGGATCCTATTGATCCTATTAGCTCACACCATTTGCACTTCTTCAGTGGTGTTCATACCTATGTATGTCTTCCAATGAAGGGAAAGGAAATATGTTGTAGTTAGGTAGCGAGGTTTTGTGTCAACTAAGTTGGGTAGCTGGTGGTGAGATGGTGGGAGTTAGTCCATGCCATCACATATAGGATCTGTTTGTTTTTTATTGTTTATAGTTGGAATTTTCTCTTGTATTTTTGGATACTTTTATAGTTGTTTTGTTTCAATTGTTTTCTTATAGTTATGGAATATATTTTATTATATTTCCACTATTTCTTCTCACTTTGTGTGTGTATATATGCCATGTGTTTGTTTAGGTTGGGTGAAATTGTTCCCTATAGTTTGTTATTCGACGTCAGGTTCTTGTTTCCAACCTGTGGGGATCAAGAACTCCCTTCAATTATGTAAAATATCAGGTCAGGTTTCAGGTTTGAGGGTAACCTAGGTCGATTATTTATAAAATGGTATCAAAGGGTGAGGTTTTCCCCAAGTGTCCTTGCCTTGCGATGTTTTTTAGACTGGAGGTAGGATTCTCAGGACTTGAAAGGTATGTTGTGATAAGTTTCTAGCCAGCTCTTTTCATGAAGAGACTCAAGTTTCCATGGGATGTGTGGATATGTGTCTCTAGTGATGGGTTTTGTTTTAAATATCAGTTTCTAATTATGGGTTATCTTATTTTAAGTGATATTTTTTATGTTGTGTGATCGTTCTTATGTTTTGGTGTGCAGTATTATGCTTCCGATATTTCTTTCATGAGTTCCTTAGAAGGATGCAACTGATTCTCCTCAAAAAAATAGTCCAATAGATCAAAATATCATCAAGACTATCATATGGGTAGTTTTTTTTTGTTGATCAATATGTACCACGAGATCATAACATAGTTTATTAGGTACATCCAGAATCTGAAGGAGAGAGAGATTAATCGTAGAAATTCTTGTATGAGAAGCCACCATCCTTTAAAGGAAAAAATGAGCCTTAAGAGGTCGAGGACTGGCTGTATAGAATCGATCAAATATTCAACATTCTGGAAAAACTTGAGAATATCAAGGTAAATTTTATAGTGTTTAGGCTCAAGGGTTCCGGTAAGCGATGGTGGGATTCTATGGTCCAGACAGATAGACATGTAGAATTGGATTGGAAGGGTTTAAAATCCCTATTATTCAATTAGTTTTTTCCAGAGTCCCTGATGTTGGAAAATTCTTTGGACTTTATGTCCTTATAATAGAGATAGAATTCTTTGTTGTCATACACCAATCGATTTGCTGATCTTTTCCATTTTTCACTGGATGTGGTGAAGAATGACCGGAGGAAGGCTCAGAAGTACCTGCAGGGTTTGTGACTAGATATCATATTGCAGGTATTTATGTTGAAACTTTCTACTTATGTAGATATGGTAGACAGATCTATGATGGAAAAGATGGATATGGTAGGAAAGGTTGGTTTTCCCAGCCCTTATCTTCCATATAATGAAATTTTCAACGGAGTTCATGGGAAAAAGAGGAAATGGAAGGATAATCACAAAAGTCATGCAGGTAGGTCTCAACAACAAGCCTCCTTTACACCATTGGCTACAACTAGTAGTGTACCTCTAGCTTTCAATCAGTATGGAAAGGCAAGACTCACATAACTTTCTTGTACTATGCCTATGAATATGTGTAATAGCTATGTAAATGTTGGTCACTTACAACGCTTCTATCATACTATGACTACGCCTAGTTATGGTAAGGGTTTTTCATCTCCAAAGGCTATTGTGATGCAGTCTGAAGCTCCAAAGACTATAGGAATCTAGCCTCAGGAGTGAATCACTATCATTCAGTAGATGGGTATCTACAGGAAGTCAATGTAGGTCTAGAAATAGTGATAAGTACTATCTTTATTGCATCTTTTGTAGAAATTTCTTTATTTGATATTGGTGTCTCCCACATGTTTATATCTGCACATTTTGTTGATATTCTTAAACATAAAATGAAACTTATTTCCTTTTTAATGTATTTAATGACACCTCTTGGTAAGAGGAAAGAGTAGGGGTTTTGGTGTCCTTCTTTTTCATTAATAATAGCTGATACAGAGTTGGTATAAAATTTTCTCATTCCTGATCTGGATTTTTTTGACATTGTCATCAGTATGGATTGGTTTGTCTCTCATTGATATGAGGTTTATTTTTATCATCGGTGTGTTTTGATTCTTTTTATCAGTGGGAGATCTTGTGTATTTCATGGGGAGTGGGACCTGAGGTCTGTTCATGCAGTACCTTCCATCCTAGAACTCAGAAGTTTGTTGTGTGCTATTGTGATTGAGCCTGATGATGTTTCTTCTGTTTTTGATTTTACCATTGTTGTCCAAGAATTTTTTGAAATTTTCCCAGAAGACTACTCTGGTATTCCTCTAGAGAGAGGTGTCGAGTTTATGATTGACCCGGTGCTAGGTACTTAGCCAATATCGATACCTTCTTATCATATGGCACCAGTAGAGCAAGAATATCTCAATATCCAGTTGGATAACCTTTTGAAAAAAGGTTTCATTCACCCTAGTGTTTCCCCTTGGGAATCCCCTATGCTCTTTTCCAAGAAGTTAGATAGTTCACTTCGATTGTGTATGGACTATTCGAATTTTAACCAGGTAACAGTTAATAACAAATGGCATTTGCCTCATGTGGATGATTTGTTTGATCAGTTAAAGGGGATGAATAGGTTTTCAAAGATTGATCTTCGGTCAGGTTATCATCAACTCAGAGTTCGGAAGTCTGATATATCGAAGATAGCTTTCAGGAGCATTCATGACCATTATAAATATCTCGTGATTCCTTTTGTTCGGACTTAATATCCTATAGTTTTTATGGATCTAAGGAATAAAATATTTCATCAATATCTTGACATTTTTGTGGTAGTGTTCATGGATGATATTTTGGTTTATTTGAAATCTGAGTGTGCACATGAGAACTATCTGAGTTTGGTTCTTTAAATTTTGAGAATTCTCCATTTGTATAGAAATATTTCGAGATATAATTTATGTATTCAAGAAGTGAAGTTATTAGGGAATAAGATTTATAAATGCAGATTATTAGTTGATCCTGAGAAGGTGAAGGTTGTCTGGTCTGGGAGGGAACCACAAAATTTCTTTGATATATAGAGCTTCCTCAGTCTTAATGGATACCAATGATGGTTTGTTAATGATTTATCTAATCTAACATCACTATTGACTGCTCTAACTAAGAAATCAGTAAAGTTCACATGGGATGAAAAGTGTCGGTCTTCTTTCAATGAACTAAAATGACTTCTAACATCGGCTATGGCAACCCTGCCTTTTCATACATTACTATTACATCATTTTAAATATAAACAACATAATAGTATTACACATAGTGTATCCAAAGGTTTAGTGTATTTGGAAAACTAGGACCATACATAAACAATACAACATCAAGCATAAATGTTTATTTAATTTCTTCTTTTCTAGCTTCTTATTGGCACTTGTCCTCTCCTTAGTACATGTAGACACCTGAGGATATACATAAAAAGGGGTGAGATAGAATCCCAGTAAGAGGATAGATAAGAACAATATATCATGGGGTGATCATAATAATAACATGGGAAAAAGATCATGATCATGAGAGGAAGCATAAATATAAGACTTGAAATGTGGCAATGCATAAAAATGAAACATCATGTATTGGTGGTTAACTACCACACATACTTGTGAACCAAGATAGCATCTTGTTAACACATCATTTCACATTTACTCATGAGATTCATCACTTTACCCAATGCATTGGATCACTGTATAATTCTGGGCGCACCCATCACTTTGAAACATTCATATTGCGCTATATAATTCTGGGCACACCCGTCACATCATAACATTATCATTATCATGCTTGCCACATGGAACATACATCAAAATTGAACATAACTAACCCATGGTAAGGAATGGGTTTCATCTCATTATAATACATTCATAAGCTTTGGGTTCCCAAAAAAAATAGGGAACAACATACTTGATACAAGAACCATCAATCTCGAATGAGAAGTAAAAGGTGTGTTCTTGGAAGAAGAGATCTTTTGGAAAACAATGGGTTTTTCAATAATACCATTGAAAAACATGTATATCCCAGAATAATAAAGATAATGATGAAAAAAATATTTTTTAAGGAAGTAACCATATCAAAAGGAGTGAGAGAGGGAGAACTCGAAGGATGAAATTTTGGTTCGAGAATTTCCCCTTACCTTGTATCTGAATGATTCCTTCTATTTAATATCTTGTATAATGACATTATATTCATCAATTAGAAATCCATAACCATGTTTACATTAATAGGGTTCATTATGGTTTCATTATTTGATTTTATGTGCCTTTGGATGAGTTATAGAGTTTAAAAACATTATTCGGGAATGTTTGTTTTAATGGTTTTCTTGAGTGGTTCACTTGTATTCTTAAATTGATGTTTGGGTAGAACATGGGTAAACATCCAGAACTGATATTAAATTTAATTAATGATATTATAGGAGTTTTAATGATCTTATAATGAATTATATTAGATCCATGTGGATGAATCATTAGATAAGAATTAAATGAATATTGTTTGGGTTAATTTGGACTATTTTTCGATCACAATGAAGTTGTTTTAATTTATCACTTATTAATATGTTCATAAGTTATTTACATAACTTTAAATAGGACATAATACATAAAACATATTCTGGTTCAACCATAAAAATGGTTTCATGACCAGATCTGAAGGTAGAAATGGATGAAGAAAGCATGTCGTTCTTGAAGGTGATAAATTAACACCTCACGACCAACGTTCTCTTTAATAAAATAAAAGAAAGAGGGAAAGGGGGTTGGATGATATAATATCCCATTAGAATCATACAATTACATTATATGTATAATACTAGAGTTAAAATACAATTTGAATGAATAAATGTGGGGAGAGATCAAGAAATGAACTTGAACTTGAAAAGAAATTAAAGGAGAAGAGGGAGGGAAATTACCTCTTGAATCCTTCTCTTGAGAACCTCCTTAAGGTCCAATGCTTGGTCTTTTGATGAGACCAGAAGCTCTTGTATGTGGGGTAGGGGATAGGGAAGGTGTTTGGGCAGATTTTAGAGAAGTCTTGGAGCTTTAGAGGTGTGAGGAAATGAGGGTGTTAAGGGTGGCTTTTATAGTGGAGGGGAGAGGGGTTTCCTTAATATAAAATTAATTAGTTTATTAATTTCCCCTAAGACAAGGAATAGTGAGTCTTGAATGACCAAGAATACTAATTTTATCATGTTATCCCGAACCAAGTGGTCTTACATCAGCAGAGCATCATCGATGACTCAATTAATCCATTATTTAGCATTTATTGTAAATTATCAGATTCTACTATTCATCAAAAATTCAAGTATCTCAGAAAAATACCAAAAATTTACCCCAAACATTTTTCAACATGTTGAATCCAAAAATGAATTCCATTTTTAAAAAATAATTTTCTAAATATTATTAATTTAATATTTAATTAAAATCATAATTTACTTAAAAAAACAATTTTTAAAATTAAAACTGATTTTATAGTGCTTTCAAAAATTATATAGGGTCTTATAAAATTATATAAAAACTATAGTAAATTGGTTAAATAATTTATTAATACATTTTAGGGAAATAAATTTTCTTTTAAATTAATTAATTATTTATTTATGACTTACAAAATGCCAAAACGTTTACTAAGGTCAAATTGTCACTTTCTAAGATGTCTAAATTTTATTTAATTATTCATAGGTAATGTTACTCTTATGTTGTATGATTTACTATTCATAAGGGTCATATTACTATTCATAAGGCTATGTTACTATTCATAAGGGTAGGTCACTATTCACCAAAAATTATTTTTGTTTTATTAGACTCCAAAAATCATCTTGAACACAACCGTGTATGTCGGATTTTTAAAATTCCAAACCCAGAAGTGACAATCTTATGTTTAAAGTTCACTTATCACTTAGTAGTTCATTATGTTGTGTTTTCATGTTATTTTATGACATAAATATAAGAAGGGAATTTCCATTGAAAAACATTGGGTCGTTACATCGGCTCCTATTCTAATTTTACCTAAGCCTATTGAGGGATACGTGGTGTTTTGTGATTCTTCTCGTGCTGTTTTGGGATGTTTGCTTATGCAGGATGACCATGTGGTAGCTTATGGATCTCGTCATCTTTTAACACATGAGAATAATTACCCCACTCATAATTTAAATATTTCTATAGTTGTGTGTGTGCTTAAATGTTAGCGGTACTATCTTTTTGGGGAGAGGTTCACAGTCTTCTCTGATCATAAAATCTTGAGTTATATCTTTTCTCAGGAATACTTGAATCTCAGACAGAGATGATGGGTAGAATACCTTTATAGATTTTACTTTGATATCGCTTACACCCCAGAGAAGGTAAATGTCATTACATACAATCTTAGAAGGAAATTATCATCACATGTTGTTCTAGAATCGAATTAGGAGTGGAACCTTATGGGGATTTTCACTCAGTTGCACTTGGATAATCAGGATGATGTTTCAGGTATGGTTCTAACTAGTGTTCAGTTATCATCATCTCTCTTGGAGTCTATGTTTTAGATTCAGAAATGGGATGATGATTTTAGTAAAATTTGAGAAAAACTTTATGGTGGGGAGACCATTTCTGGTTGGTATCTCTCTTTAAATGGTATTCTCCACTTTTGGAAGAGGTTTGTCATCCTAGCATTAGTGAGGAGTTTAGTATTGTTTAATTTTTACATATCTTCATGGTCCATTCATCCAAGAACTAATAAGATGTATTATGACATGAGATGATTATTCTAGTGGTTGGGTATGAAGCATGACATTGAAAATTATGTATCCCGATGTTATATCTACCAACAAATAAAAGCAGGGCACTTGAAACCCTATGGTTTACTATAGCCTCTTCCAGTGTTAGTCTAGAAATGGGCTGAGGTATCCATGGATTTTATTGTTGGATTTCCATGGAATCCCTATGGGAGAAATCCTATCTGGGTATTTTTTTTATTAGTTGATGAAATCTTATCATTTCATTCTAATCAGGGATACTAATAAGGTTGAAGATCAGGGTAAGCTATATGTGCAGGAGATTATGATATTATATGGGATTCCTTCTACCATTGTTTTGGATAGGGATACTAGGTTTACCTAGAGGTTCTGAAGGAGTCTCCCATATGAAATGGGAACTCAGGTTAAGTTGAGAATAGCTTACCATCCACAGATAGACAGTCAGATGGTGCAAGTAATTCAGATCCTGGATGATATGATTCATGCCTGTGTCTTAAATTTTGGTGAATCATGGGATAGCCATCTAGGACTGGTTGATTTTTTTTATAACAATAGTTACCATTCGTCGATTATAATGGCTCCCTTTGAGGTGTTGTATGGTCGCTCATGAATATCACCTCTTTGTTGGGATGCGGTGGGCGAAGTATCTTTAGTTGGACCAATTTTGGTTTAGGAGATACCCGTAAGGATTTAGGATGTACATCGACACCTGGTTACAGCCCAGAGTTGATAGAAATTATATGTGTGTTGGTGGTGTTATCCTTTGGAGTTTTCCATTAGTGAATGTGTTTTCTTGAAAGTTTCTCCTTAGTTGGGTCATTATTGGATTGGAAAATAGGGGAAGTTATCACCGAGATATGTTGGACCATTTGAGGTCACTAAATGGCTCAGTCAGATTGCTTATTGGTAAGCATTTCTAGTTAAATTGATAGGTATTCATGATGTTTTCCACATTTCACATCTCAAGAAGTATCATCCTGAACTCACTCACGTTCTGAGTTGAGAAGAAATTGAGTTAGAGACAGTTGTTTCTATTTTAGAGAAACCAGTTGAGAACATCGACTCTCAAGGTAAATTCTTTCATGGGAATTTGATTCTTTTGGTCATAGTATTATGGAAACACGGATTGGATTCTCATGATACTTAGGAATTTGAGTCATTGAAGAGGGAGCAGTGGCCCCATTTTTTCTGGGGATTTTGTTTCCACATCACTTCTCAGGGATGGAAAGTCTTTATGGTGAGGATTTTGTAACATCTATTTACCAATCTGTCAGGTATTTCCTTAACCTCATCATGATTTTCCTTTTTCATTGTCTATATAGGGGTGAGAAAGAATTTGTAGGATATATATAATGGTGAAGTCATGGATTTTTTAGACTCTCATCTTTAACTGGTGGTTTCCGTAGGCTACAAAAGAATTTCACACCGTGTAACTAGGCTACACAATGTGTAATGGTCACTTGGTGTAATCCATGAAAGGGATTCACACTGTGAAATGCTATATGACATGATGAATTTTTACACATTGTGAGTTAATTAAATATCCGTTTTTTAATCTAAGATGATGGGTTTTTCAGCGTACTTGAACACTCTGGATTTCATAACATGTAAAGGAACTACACATCGTGTAATTCCCCAAATAGATAATTTTTAGGGAAACATTAGGGTTTTAGGCTTCCATTAAACCACCATATTTACTTTTCTCTAAACTCAAGGTTCCTCTTCAGTGATTTTTGGAGACACCATTCCTTCCCGATCGATCAGTTCGGTGTTCGATCCTCATTGCAGTTGTGATTCATCTCTCTGGGTGAGTGATATTTCCAATTCTTTATTTCCATTGATTGCGTTAATGACCTAAAGTTTTTTTATCATATTTGTTGGTCTGATTTAGTATTTCTTCATGTCTTATTCAATATTTGTTGTGTGATCTCATTCTGAAGGTCGTTCCTTTGTTGGTTGTGGTATGGAGGGTGTTCGTTCTTGAAGTATGTTAATTTCCTCTTTTTTGATGACCCCTTTTTCTAAATTGAATCTATCTTGAGATGTGGATTGTATTCTAGGGACTTTATAGATGTCGTTGGGTTTTCATTGTTAGTGGATTCCGTTTTGGGCGTGTGTGACCCAAGTTTTGAGGTAGGTGGTTCTATCTATAGCCTCTGTTGATGAACCTAATTGTTATCGCTTTATAAATTGATTTATAAAAGGGATTGGCATGATTTTTTTATATGTGTTGAAAATAGTTTTTTTTTAGAAAAATGTTTTCTCCTTAGGTGTTGATAAATAGAAATAAAATGGGTATTTCAAAGTATTGAAATTGATTTGTGAAACGGTTTTGAAATGTTTTTTAAAAGCATTGGAATGAATTATGAAGAATAACACATGTGTTTCCTTGGTAACTTAGGAGGAAGGTTTATCTTAAGGCCATCATTCATTTGTTTGTGATTATAGAGAGGTTTTCTCTTTGAGATTTCTCCTGTTTCCTAGGAACATTGTTTAAGGGGACTAATATTGACATTGTTAGGGGGTTTAATCATGGGGTATTCCTCTAATTTCTAGTCTTGTATTCTAGGAACCGGAATATATTTTGGTATGAGTAGTCTACTAGTCTAGCCTATAGTGATTCTTAGTGTTGATACATGTTTTTTATTGATTTAATTTGTTGTTTTATCCTTGATATGCATGTTTATGCTTATGAAATATGATATAGAAAATTTGATTTGAAATTAATATACCTATTTTTATTTTAGAACTGTGATATAGGGGAAATTTTTTCCATGTTTTCTGTAGAACTGCATTACTTATTGTCATGCCATGTTTTATTTAAAATGAACATACATGAATTGTTATATAGAGACTTGTTATGGAACACCTGGGTGGGATCCTATTGAGCTTGTTGGATCACACCCTGTGCACCTCTTTGGTGGTGTGAAGACCTATGTATGTCTTCCAATGTAGGTAAATTCAAAGTTCCACAGTTAGGTGGAGAGGTTTCGAGCCAGATGAGTTGGGTAACAGGTGGTGATATGGTGGGGGGTTTTCCACATCATCACATGGAAGAGCTTTTAGGTTTTTTTCCTTTGCAGTTGGACTTATCACTTGGTGTTTTGGCTACTTTTACAGTCATTTTGTTTCTATTGTATTCTTACGGTTATGGAATATGTTTTATTAGATTTTTGTTGTTCCTTATTACTTTGTGTGTGTATATTTCATGTGTTTATTCTGGTTGGGAGAAATTGTTCCCTCTGGTATGTTGTTCAATGCTTGGGTTCTTATCGCTAGCCCATGGGGATCAGGAACACCCTTTGGGTATGTGATAGATTAGTTTGGGTATCAGGTTTGAGTGTAACCTGGTTCAGTTAATTACATAATAACTCATATATAGTCTTGAGGACATATATGTTGACTCATATGTAGTTTTGGTTCCTTTTTAAATTTTCATCTTAGAGTTATAAATGACTCAAACAGATTCTAGGACTTAGGTAAATTTCAAGTCACTTGAAATTATATAATTAATCCAACTCTTTTTAAGATATCATAGGGACTTATCATACTCTTAAAATCAACTCATAGAATCATCTAAAAACCTTTAAAACTAATTTCAACATCCTTGTACATCAAGGTCCTTTGGATGGATTCTCTAATCTTTCATGCTAGATTTTTCTTCATTAAACTCCATTTCTTCAATCAATGTCTCCATTGGATACCTTCTCCATTTCGCTAGGAACTGTTGTAGAAAGTACTCCAAACTTCATCACTTTTATATTCCATTCTTATTGAGAATAAATAAAATCCAAGCATGGGAACTTCACTTTAAAAACTACCTAGTACAAGTGAACCAAATAAAAATTGTTGTGTCTCTTCATGCATTTACTTTCATTATATATTACTATGAGATTAAGATAGATGTGTGTTTTGTATCATGATGTAAAAATATTAGTAGGGAAATTTTTTGAAACTTTCATACCTTGATTCACCCCCACCCCCCACCCCACCCCACCCCCTCAGGGTATTTTCCATAGTGTGAAACCAATAATGTTATGCTGGCTATCATAGGTGGTGATAAGCATTATCAGTTGTAAAATAGGACTAATAACACTAAAAATGTTTAGTGTCGCAGTGTCTATCAATTGTATATTATGATATAGACATATTGTTAAATATGATTCACATAAAAAATTTAATTGTTCTACTTTTAAATTTTACATATAAATTATGGAAAAAGGTATTTGGGGATATTTATTTAATTTATAAATATGTTTATGAATTAATTAATAATAAAATGTTTATAATTAATTAATTAAATGTTATGATACATTTATAAATAAATATCCATAAATTTTAAATTTTAATATTGAAACACCATTTTTAAATTATATATCATGAATTATAATTTAGATATATAGTTTTAATATTGAAATTATAGGGTTATTTATAAAAAAATTATAAATTAAAAAATTAGGAAAAAATATATAAGTTTTTTGTATTTAAAATTATGAATTATTAATAATGTTTAATTTGAATTGTTTAAATTAAATTTCTTTATTTTATGAAATTCTTTAAACTACATCAAAATTATTTTTGGGGATTTATTTTATGAAAATTTTAAAATGAAATTAAATATATAATATTTAAACTGTGTAAAATGCTTACATGATAGAAATCAAAATATAAAATGTTCATATTTTATAAAATTTCATATATTTAAAGGAAATTTTATATAATAAACAATACATAATATTTTATATTGGGAATAAATATAAAATGTTTATATTTATTTAATTATAGTATATCTATAATGCTTTTCAAATTATAGTGTTTATAATTGTTTATTTATGAATTGTTTATAGATAGTTTATCTCATGTGTAAATATATGAATTATTCATTTATTTAATTATTACTCTATTTATTATTCATGAATATAATTGTTATAATATGAATAACTTTATTCTTTAGTTTAAATAGTTGAACTGCTTAGAAGTTATGCCTTCTCTAGGAAAGTGAGGGTTGACTATTTATGGCTCCAGACTTACTCTTATGCAGATTGTTAATTTATTATAATTATAATCCTTTACATGAAGGGGTTTCTTGTACTTTATGCACAATATGCATATAGATATATATTAATATATTTGTATTTTAATTTGGGTAACATAAGTTATGAGTTGTGTAAAGAATTACACATAAATATGGTTTGGACATATTCATTTTGTAGAAGGAATTGTATTAGAAACTAAATAATTAGAAGCATGAATACATAAAATGGAATAAAATAATATAATATGGGTATATTAAATCCCCTTTAAATAATACTAAGTGTTATATTCCTTACAAAGTGAGAACATTTCAAGTACTTGTTCATCCAACCAAGTAGGTTCTGCTAAAGCTGGGTGCCCATGGATTATCTTATGTAAGGAATAGTATAAATGGATAACCCTAAGAGATAGGTAACCAAATCCCATTGTTATGTTTCGGTTATACTTAGTAGGGAAACCCTAAGAGTTATGATACCAAAGGAATGGTGTTGAGTTTATCCATATGATGGATTGGGAAAATATTTTTCTACTCGACCATATAAGAGTCATATATGATATGATTGGGATAATGGAATACCTAAATAACTAACTATTGATAGGAATTCCAAAGTGGACTCATTTTTTAGCAAAATAAGGATCATGACCTACTAATGCGTATGATGAATTTATAAGGGGTTATCATTTTATTAGGAGATTATTTAATAAAATTACCTATTAAACTAATATAAAACATGGTAATTATTTGATAAAATCTTATATTTTTCACAATGCTATCATTATCAACTTCAAATTTAACCTTGAGATATTTATTGGATAGGTAAAAGTTAATGGTAGTAATTTTCTTGATTGATACTAGAACATAAGAAAAAAGAAGGTAAATTCTATGTGTTTGAGAAACCCTTAATCGAGAAACCTACTCGATAGTCATTTCAATAAATAGATATAGAAACTTATGATAAGAATATAAAGGATTCATATAAAGAATATAATATCATGCTTATGACCATGTAACCCAAATTGAAAAATCAAAATAAGAACATAGATGTATACAAGATGATAGAAACCATAAAAATGATTTATAAGAAGAAAGTGGGACATGAGAGGTATAAGGTGTCAAAGGCTCTATTTTTGTGTAATATAGTTGAAGGAAAATTAGACTTTATACAAGTAATCAATGTTATTAATTATATCAATGGTTTATAGAGACCAATTGTGCCTCTTAGGCTTGATCTGGTCACAGACTTCATTCTGTAGTCCTAGAAAAAAGTTTCTAATAGTTTATTGTAAACTATAATATGAATGATTTTAATAAAAGTTCACCCAATATATTCAATATGTTAAGGATAACTAAGAAGTACATGGGAGGTCAAGGATAAAGTTCTATAATAATGGTGTATAAGTATAAGGGTAAAATTTTTGTCCATAAAGATAAGAATAATGGTTATAGATAGCCTACAATGATAACTAAACAGAAGAAAATTAAGGAAGGGTGGTTCTTTCATTGTGGAAAACATGGTCATTGGATAAGGAACTATCCAAAATACTTAAAGGGTTGAAATAAACCATGTGGATATTCCACATCATTTATTAATGTTATAGAATTTAATTTTTTATTATAAATGGTATTTGATACCAACTATATGATTCAAAAGTGTTATAAATATAAAAGAATCCATAAGTTAAGATAGATTGAAGATAGGATCATAAAATTTTTATTTGATAGGTGGAGAAATTGGTTGTTGCATCAAGGTGTTGTATGCAATGGATTACTTAAATCTAAATTGGATAAAAATATAAATTGTTTTATTTCCATCCTTTTTTCTTATTATGTGTTAAGAAGTGTTGTTTGTGAACAAGTTTTTATTATCAATAAAATGATATGGTTTTTTTGATATAAATTGTAGTGAAGGATCCAAATTCTATATCATGTATGAAAAGAATAAAGTGTTCTTTTCAGAATAATGATTCAAACACATATAATACCCTATTTGATATCAAAATGATCATATATTTAATGAATATTACCACTATGAGAAATAATTGTTATTTCCTGAACACAGATTAGTTTGTGTATATTAGAATAGTATTCTAAAATAATACGGTTTTGAAAATATTAGTAGGACTATGTTTGGATTTAGATAATTTTAAATTTAACAAATAAAATATTATTCCAAACAAAGTTCAAAGTGAATTTCACTTAATAACATAAAATATTTTAGTATATAATAATAAAGAAAAATGTAAAGCATTACATTTAGTTATTGTAACAAAGTGAATATCACTATAAATAATAAATATGTTTAGAATGTATTGGAAAAGATACAATGTAAAGAGTATCATTTTTTAATAAAACATTTAAAGGAAAAATATTGATGGAAAGGATTCTAAGAATTATGATGATGGTGATGAACTTATAAAAAGTTATATGTAAAAAAAAAATTATTAACATCATAACATTAGACATTGTAAAGTTAAGGATTTTGAATATGTTCAGATATTTAAAAATTAATAATATTATTATTAAGTCTCAGCATTATTCAAACTAGATTGATTCATATATTTTACTCACTAAAGAGTTTAATGGGAGAGTTTTATCATATGGTCACATAGTGATGTGATAGAAATTACATAGTAATGTAAAGAGTTTAACAAAACCCCGAAAAGTGGAGAAAACATAAGTCAAATATGGAATTCTATAAAATATGATATTTTAGACATGAAATTATATATTTATTTTTTAATTATTATTAAAGAATATTAATAATATAAAATATATCATGTAATACAAAAGGCAATAACCACTTTATCATTATTTTATGTTGGTTGTATGTAAATATATATATATATATATATATCATAAAGTGAAATGATAATTGACCTATAAAAGTATGTATTTGAGTTATCTCAGATCAATGTTCATTATAGATTTTTATAGTTTTATATGAAATTATAAGGTTAGCATGAGTAAGATTCTTGTATTGAGATGCCAAATATTATCATAGGGCACAAAATAGGTTTTTTTTACTGGATGGCCTACTAATCCTATACCACATAGAGTATCATACACTATGTATTTGGTATACTAGGGGTTCATGGTTCATATTTAGAGTACCCAATACCTAAGGTTAGTGAGGTAACTATCATGATAACCTTCATAGTTTGATACTTTTCTTATGAAACCTTTGAGGCTTAGATAAATAGGGGTGGTTGGGTATGTTACTAATTATGTCATAGATTTGAGCTTATAAAAGATAGTATTTTTCCTCTCATGTGATGAGTATAAAATCTAGGCCATCTATTGAGATGGGTTGAGGAAATGTATGGTCATACTTAGATAATTTATATGATATGATTATATACTCGGGTGAGGGGAATGAGATATGCTCATCCACTTAGATGAATGAAATGTGATTTTTCCATTGACCTGGTTAGTTTATACTTAGAGAGTCAAGAATATATGAGGATTTTATATGGGATTGAAATTATTTGTACCCATAGTCACTCTATGTCTTGGATAAATGGGATATATGAAAATTAAATTTTTCATGTCATTCAACTGGTGGACATAGGTATAGAGATACATTTTTTTAGTAGAGATCATGAAAGATACCTTTATAGCTCGAGTGTAGTGATTCTTTGCTAGAAGATACTATTTTTTTAAAGTTTTGAATTAGGTAATTCATTTTTTTTCAATAATACAAATTCCTATGGGATCACACTTTATGGTTGACTTAATGGGGATTAAATTTTACAAAACTTAGAGAGCTTCACTAAAAGTGTTTTATATTTTTGATCACGTTGTCATGACACGTGAAAGTGATAGTTATTTAAAAAAGATTTTGTAGTCTAGTGTAGACCCTATTTCATCTCTCAAGGAGCATTGGTAGCTTATAGTGTGTATTTTTAATAAAGATTACTAAAAGAGGGGGTGATTTTGAAAACAGTTTTAATAAAAATAACTTAACTTAAAGAGTTAAATAGTTGATAGAATAAGGTGGTGATTTAAGAATTATGATAGAAGGATATCACTTCAAGTTCACTAAAAATCTTGTATAGTTCATTATTCTGAAAATTTCACATGGTTTTGTTTAATTCTTTGGTTGAGGGTTGTCAAGATCTTGATTCCCCTCTTGTCTCTAAAAACATTGCACAAAGTACCAACCCTTGACACAACAATCGTGTTGTCAAGGTTTGGACTTCAAGAATAGATTAAAGGCTACCAAATCATACTAATATCTTTTGTATGTGTGAGAGAAATAGGATCCTTGTGTTTCTCAATTGGAACAACCCAAGTTTCCCACTTGAAATTTCAACCCAATCGGTGTTGAAATGAAAATCAGTTCACATAATTAAACCCAAGCAATGAATTCAAAGGAGAAAAATGTTTGGATAAAACATAAGTGAAATAATACAAACACAAATTACACAAAACCAGTAGAGTATCAAGTTTCGTAACTACCTCTCAAGTATGCGTAGCTTCCTCGAAATGATCGTCCACCGTTTAGCTTTCCATCGAGAGGAGGAGAAGGCCCAGGTGGAACTTCGCTTTCATCTTTGATACCCCTATGAGGATAGGTGCCTCCATAACTTCTTGAATGAGGATATGAATCTCTTGGGTCTCAAAAATACCATATATTTTCCTCCTGGTCTAACTTACAAATAAGGATCTCAAGGTGCTCTTTTATAGCAAAAATGGGAAGTGGTTTTGGGCACAAAAATTATGAAAAACCACTTGTCCCATTGTTTTTGGCCTCCATACAGTATTCAATAGCTTTTTAAAAAACTATAAAGTTGTTTCCACACATCTTGGATACCTCCACAGAAGGTTTGTATTCATTTGGACACCTACATCTCAAGATATGGATATCACACAGAATACAACTTTTGACTCTGTGCAGATTCGGTGTCCTGGAAAGATCACTTCGGTTGGGACCCTTAATTGTCGAATGGAGCTTGGGTATCTTCATAAGAGTTGTAGAAAATTGAATTTTGGACTAAAACACAAAATATCAGAACATTTTTATCTACTTAGATACCATAATAAACCCATGTGTTTGTGTGAAAACCATTCCATGCTATTCTTTCCACTTTCTATCTAATAAATATAGGTTATTTTAACATTTTCCTGCTTATATGATTTTTTCCACAAAACCTTCCCTACATCCTTTGTAATCATATTTCAAGACCCACTCACTTAAGAATTCCTAGAAGTCAAACCATAAGATCTTGACCTACATATCCCCATATGTTTTACATTTCATCACTCCCCTCATTTATTTATTTTTTTCAGAAGTTGTATTTAGAACAAATCTCACACTCATCTCTCAACCCTTGTTTGATCTCCTCATAACACTAATTATAATAGTTATAAAATGATCAAAGGTTGAGGAGGAGTGGTTTTTTACCATCCCAACACATAACCCAGTTTTTTTTTGTTTTTTTTTTTTGAGGGCATACAATATTCAGATATTAGGTACACACGCATAGGTCAATATGGTACAGTAATGAAACAGATCAGATAAAGAATGAATGTATGGAAATATTATTTTAAGCTGAAAAATATTAACCTAACATATATTTACCTTCTATTAAATAATAAATATTCACACCTTTTGGTTTGGTGAAAAAATGTGTGGAGATATTAGTGACACGGCTTTCCCAAAATCTACTCACACAATGGGCATCAATCATCTCAAAGGTTTCACAGAGATATAACCATTTATATCATTAATAGAAGACCAATTCACTAAAAATCACTCCCTGGTGTTAAATTCATGAAAATATTCATTCCATAATAGAGTTAGGTTTTCATAAAATTTTAAATCAACATGGAATCGAAAATTTCAACATGAATTTTTAGTAAGTTCCATGATTTGGTGACCATAAGGGGGGGATTAAAAATAAAAAAAATAAAAAAAGAGAAGAAATAAGAAATAAGATGAAAATCCTAATGAACTGAACAAGATGGGGAAAAGTAAAAATACCATAAATAAGGTGAAAATGATAAGAAAGAAAAAAGAAAAAATGATGAGAATTCCTAGCTAACCCAAGAATATACCCATCCCCCCCCACACACACACACACACCTAGAGTGTGAAGTGTCCTTACTATAATAAAATAGAATTTGGGAAGGAAGAATAAAACCTGGTGGGTTTCATTGGTATGTTGCTTCTTGAACATGGATTTCCTCTATCGGGAACTCCATAAGGGCTTCATGGAAGTGTTTTAGTCACTTCCCATTGACAGTAAAGGTTTTATTAGTTCCTTCATTTTGAACCTGAAAAAAACCAAATGGAGATACATTATTAATAGTGTATGGTCCAAAACAATATGAACAAAGCTTACCTGGATGCAAATTCAGCCTTTCATTATAGAAGAGGACCTTCTGCCCAATGTGGAATTGATGATGAAGGATGAGACAGTCATGGGAAATATTGGTTCGCTCCTTATAAATCCTAGAGTTATCATATGCATCTCTTCTCATTTCCTCCAACTCCTAAATCTGCAACTTCTTTTGATCACCTACACTAGAAAGATTATAATTACATTGTTTAATAGCTTAGTAGGCCCGGTGCTCAATCTCAACAGGGAGGTGACAACTCTTTCCAAACACTAGTTGATATTGTGACATGCTAATGGGGGGGTTTAAAAGCAGTATGGTAAGACCATAATGAATCATAAAGTCTAAGACTCCAATATTTTCTATTAGGTTGAACCATTTTTTCAATAATCTTTTTTAATTATCTATTTTACACCTTTTCTTGACCATTGGTGTATGGGTGATAAGCAATAGACACTCGATGCCCGACCTCATACCGATGCAAAAGAGATTTCATTGTTTGGTTGTAGAAATGAGAACCATGTTCACTGATGATGAACCTAGGTAATCCAAACCTACAGAAAATTTGGGTTTTAAAAAATTCCACAACTTCCTTAGAATCATAATACCTTTTAGGTAGTGCCTCTACCCATTTTGAAACATAATCCACTGCTAATAGAATGTATAGGTTACCAAATAAATTGAGGAATGGTCCCATAAAGTCAATTCCCCAAACATTGAAAATGTCATGGAAGAGTGAGGGTTTTGTGGAATCTCATTTCTTTTAGATACATTACCCATTCTTTGATAGTGAGGAAAAGATTTACTGAATTCATGGGCATCCCAAAAAAATTTAGTCCAAAAGAGACTAGAATCAAGGACCTTGCGACCAATCCATTGGGGACCAATGTGTCCCCCACAAGCAAGAGTGTGGTAGAACCTAAGGACTGACTGAAACTCACTATCGATAACAAAAATCTTGAGTACATTATCACTACAGGTGATCCAAAGGTATGGGTCATCCCAAATGTACCAATAGGACTCATGTTTTAGACAGTCAGCTTGGTTTTTGTTGAAATCGGTAGGAATGAAATATGCTACCAAATAATTTACAATTTCAGTATAAAAGGAGTAGCATCTTGCACTTGGTACAGTTTCTCATTAAGAAACATATCATTTATAGGAAGACATGGGGATGAGTCAATGTCTGAGGATGGGTGGATCCTACTGATATGGTCAGCCACCACATTCTCTACTTATTTTTTATCTCTAATTTCTAAATTGAATTCTTGAAGGAGGAGCATCCAGCGAATGAGATGTGGTTTGGCTTATAATTTCTTAAAGAGATACCAGAGGGCTTCATGGTCTGAGAACATAATGACTTTGGACCCCAAAAGGTATGATCTGAATTTTTCTAAGGAAAACACAATGTCAATGAATTATTTTTCAGTTGTGGTGTAGTTTTCTTGGGCAAGGTCCAAAGTACGTGAGGCACAAGCAATGACATGTGGAGCTCAATCATCCCTTTGTGATAAGGATTCCCCAACTACATAGTTAGAGGCATCACACATGAGCTCAAATGGTAAATACCATCAAGGTGGTTGGATTTTTTAGGGTGACATGAGACTCTATTTTAACTTATCAAAAGATTCCTCACATTCTTTATCAAAAAAAAATCTTTTTCTTTTTGGAGTAATCGGGAGAGGGGGAGTGCAATTTTACTAAATTCATGAATGAAATGACGGTAAAATCTAGAATAAACTAGGAAAGACCACACATCCCATACATTTTTAGGGAATGGTAGAGAAGAAATGACATCCACTTTTGATTTATCTATATGAATACCATCCCCATAAATTACATGTCCCAAAATTATAACTTATCGAACCCTGAAATGTAATTTCTCATTATTTAATATGAGATTATTTTCAATACAGTGATGTATGATTGAAGAAATACTAATTAAACATTCATAAAAATAAGAGCCATAAATATTGAAATTATCCATGAATACTTCCATGCAATTCTCCAGGTAATCCGAAAAAATACTAACCATGCATTGCTGGAAAGTACCTGGAGCATTTCATAGACCAAATGCAATCCTCCTATATGCAAATGTTCCAAAGGGGAAAGTGAAGTTCATATTTTCTTGGTCCTCAGGGGCAATATGGATATGAAAGTATCCAGAATACCCATTAAGGAAATAGTAGTGGTACTTACCAGTGAGCCTCTCTAGAATTTGGTCAATGAATGGAAAAGGAAAATGGTTCTTCCTAGTGTGTTGGTTTAATCAGAAATAGTATATAAATACATGCCAACTATTATGCACATGAGTTGGAACCAATTCATTGTTTTCATTTTTTATTATTGTAAGTCCAGTTATTTTAGTAACTACTTGAATGGAACTAACCCATTGGCTATCAGATATGGGGTAAATGATTCTAGCAGATAATAATTTTTTTAACTCCTTTTTCACAAATTCTAAGAGGTTTGGGTTCAGTCTACATTGTTTCTGTTTCACTGGTTTAGCCTCATCATTTAACAATATATGATGTGTACAAATTGATGGTATAATACCAATAATGTTAGCAAGTGTCCATCCCAAATATTTTTTATACTCCCTCAAAAGTTAAAGCAATCTCAATTCATACTCAGGAGGGAGTGAACTATAAATAATGATGGGTATCTTGTTTCCATTATCAAGATATGAATATTTTAAATCATGAGGTAGTTGTTTTAGTTCCAATTCAGATGTATTTTTTATTGATGTAAGTGTATGT
The DNA here is from genome assembly GCA_963277665.1 of Viscum album. Lineage (NCBI taxonomy): Eukaryota > Viridiplantae > Streptophyta > Magnoliopsida > Santalales > Viscaceae > Viscum > Viscum album. Next base: position 1,583,228,932 of record OY728164.1, read on the forward strand.
GAAAGTGAGAGGTCATTAGTCTCATCTAACTGCTCAATGGGATCATCCTCATATAAGGAATGATCTTTTACAAGCTTAGCAGTATCATCGATGGTCATTGGATCCTCAGTGTTCAAGAAATTATCAATTAATAAACATGAATGAAACTTTTCAAGACCACTACAACAATCAATGCAGGATTCATTAATAAGAATTTCAATCAAGGATGAAAACTCTGAAAGGGGGTCTAGGGAATGAAAATAATTGTTTTCATTGGAAGGGATTACATCGATTAAATTTACTGAGAGAGAGGATTGTTCTTCTAAGGGGTGACTCATGGAATCAAGTATGTTGAAATAGACTACGTCACCAATAAATTCCATAGATAATGTACCATTTTGGACATTAATTATGGTTTTATAATTTTTCAAGAAATTTCACCCCAATATAATTGGGGTGTGTCTATTCATCCTATCATCTTCTATTTTTAGCACATAAAAATCAGCAGGAAAAATTAAATTTTGCACCCTCACAAGAACATCCTCTAACACACCAAAAGGGTGTGTTGTACTTTGATTTTCTAGTTGAACGACTATCTCAGTTGGATTCAATTCTCCAACCTACAATGAAGAGTAAATTGATTTAGGCATCACATTTATGGAAGCACCTAAATCAATCATAGAATTGGAAAATGAATACTCCCCTATGGTGCATGGAATCGAGAAGGTTCCAAGATCATTTCATTTGGTAGGAATTGAAGGTTCTATAAATGCTAATACATTCCTCTCTAAGCTTACCTTCTCATCACCACAAAGTCTTCTTTGATGTGTACACATCTCCTTTAAAAACTTTTCATATCTTGTAATTTGCTTCACGACATCAATCAAAGGAATGTTAACCTGCACTTTTTTGAAAGTTTCCAATATTTTCTTATCAAGTTCAGTTTCCTTTTATTTTCTTGGTTGGGTGTCCTTTTAGGGAAATGGAAGAGGAATGTTTGGGATAGGATACTCATTGACATACACACTCTTTCCTTTGGAAGAGATTCTCTCAGGATAAGTATTTTCTTCTCTTGGACCATTTTTAGCAGCTAGGATGGTGGTTTCCTCAGGAGTGAATGAATCTAATGAAGGGTTTATTTGGTTTTTAAGTTATTTTCCACTCCTAAGGGTTATGGAACTAACATTTCCCTTATCCATAGGTTTAACTACTAGTTAAGAGGGTAGTTTACCTGACCCATGACTTTGAATTTCCCCCACCGAGTTAGCTAGTTGGATTAATTGGATTTTTAGGTCTTGTATGGAAGCTTTGGTGGTTTGTTGGAATTGGATATTTTTGGCAACCATTTGTTTCATCATATCTTCTAGGCTAGGCTTGGGTTTGGTAGGGGTGGTTGGAAAGTCCTTTGGGGTGGTTAAGGATTTCTGGGTAGTAGTGGTAGATGACTACTCTACCCTTGTTAGTTCCATGGTTGATGAGGCTGGTTTAAATACCCCTTTTCCTATAAGATTGGTTTTCTTTCCACCCAGAGTTGGATGGATAGTATAGTTCTTTCCTAAAGGGTTGGTTATGGGTGAATCCTAAGAATATTGTCTCATAACTCTCAGAAGTTTCTCTCAATTGGGGGCATTGGTCAGAATAATGGGTGTCAGAAGAGCAGATTCCGCAATGGATGGGAGGAGGAGATTGAGATTTCCCTTGGGAGAGACCTAGTTGTCATAAAAGGGTACTTACCTCTTCAAAATTTGTGTCCACCTTCTTCTAAAATTCAGTAATTTTCACCTCATGTACATCTCGAATGGGTATAATAGACCTTGTGCCAAATTGTTGAGTGTTCTATGCCATGTTCTCAATCAAGGTCCTTGCAACGATTGGGGTTTTATCCAGTAGTGCACCACCTGTGGCAGCATCAATCTTATTATGATCAATTGTAATTAAACCTTCATAAAAATACTGAATTAAAAGTTGATCACTTATTTGGTGGTGTAGGGAACTTGAACATAACATTTTAAAGAATTCCCAATATTCATTAAGTGTTTCCCCTTAATATTGTCTTATACCATATATTTCTTTCCTTATTGTTGCAGTTTGAGTGGAAGAGAAATATTTTTCAAGAAAAAGGCATTTTATGTCCACCCAACCTCTAATTGGTGAATTAACATAATAAAGCCAGCCGTTTGCAGTGTCTTCTAATGAAAATGGAAATTCCTTAAGCTTTACTTGTTCTTCATCCAAATTTTCAAGTTTTAATATAGAACACATAGTGTGTAATTATTTTAAATTATTATGTGGATCCTCTCTAGGAAGTCCATGAAATATTGGTAATAGATGAATTAAACCATATTTTAGTTCAAAATTGGGTGCCTCCCCTTGTAATTGAATGTATGTGGGATGGATGTCAACATCAAATGAGGTTAATTCTTTTAGTGTTCCATTGTTTTCATCCATGTTATGCAAGTTTATTTTAGTTTTGATGTCGGTTCCAGAAGAAGAAGTAGAAGGATCAAGAAGAGTGTTGATGTTTTGTGTTTCCTCCATCAAAGGGTTATCTTATGTGTCTTAGTGTTGCTGACGTAGGATTCTATCTGGTTCAGGTTTGAAATGAGGTAAATCTCCCAGATTAGAATTCATCATGCACCAAACCTAAACAACAAATATATCATAACAAAAATGGATTGAAAAGGTAAATAAATATTCACAAAATTTACAAATATCTTATCAAAAACACCCACTAAAAATCGAAGCGCTCCTCGGAAACGATGCCAAAAATTTGATTTCATTGTCATGACATGTAAAATTGATAGTTATTTAGAGAAGATTTTATACTCAAGGTAATACCCTAGTTCATCTCTCAAGGATTATTGGTAGCTTATAGTGTGTATTTTTAATAAAGATTACTTAAATAGGGGTGATTTTGAAAACATTTTTAATAAAATAACTTAACTTAAAGAGTTTAATAGTTGATAGAATAAGGTGGTGGTTTAATAATTATGAGAGAAGGATATCTCTTCAAGTTCACTACACATCTTTAATAGTTCATTGTTCTGAAAATTTTACATGGTTCTGTTTAATTCTTTGGTTCAGGGTTGTCAATATCTTGATTCCCCTCTTTCCTCTTAAAAGGTTGCACAATGTACCAACCCTTGACACAAAAATCATGTTTTAAAGGTTTGTACTTCAAGAATAGATTAAATGATACCAAATCATACTAATATATTTTTTATGTGTGAGAGAAATAGGATACTTTTGTTTCCCAATCAGAACAACCCAAGTTTTCCCCTTGAAATTTCAACTCAATCGGTGTTGAAATGAAAAGTGGTTCACTTAATTAAACCCAAGCAATGAATTCATAGGAGAAACATGTTTAGATAAAACATAAGTGAAATAATCCACACACAAATTACACAAAACCAATATAGTATCAAGTGTAAGAACTCCCTCCCAAGTATGTGTAACTCCCTCGAAATGATCATCCACCGCTTAGCTCGCCTTCAAGAGGAGGAGAAGGCTCGGGTGGAACTTCGCCTTCATCCTTAATCCCCCTATTAGGATAGGGGCATCCAGAACTTATTGGATGAGTATATGACTCCATTGGGTCTCCAAAATACCAAATATTTTCCTCCTGGTTGAACTTACATATGAGGATCACAGGTTTCTCTTTTATAGAAAAATGGGAAGGGGTTTTGGGAACACAAATTGTGTAAAACCACGTGTAGCATTGTTTTTGGCCTTTAGAAAATCTTAAATACCTTTTTAAAAAACTATAAATTTGTTTCCCCACATCTTGGATATCTCCACCAAAATTTTGGCTTCATTTGGACACCTAAAGATTGAGATATAGACAGCACACAACTTTTGACTCCATGAAAATTCAGTAGCCTGGATAGATCACTTCGTTTGGTCCCCTTAATGGCTGAATGAAGATTGGGTGTATTCATAAGAGTTTTAGAAAATTGAATTTTTTACCATACCACAAAATCTCATACCATTTTTATGTACGGAGTTTTCATACTATACCCAACAGTGGATAGGTGTTCATGGAACTCATGCAGTTTTGGCCCATTTTCCTTCTGGATCATCTCTGGGGTCTTCAAATCACCTCCACCTTCAATTAAATTATAAAAAAAGTATTATTTACATTTTTAACATTAATAAACACAAAATAATTGAATCGATCATGAAGTGAAATTTGTTATTATTTTTATAATTTTCAATACAAATCTAGTTTAGCACAGTGGTGTAAGGGTGAAAATGAAACAGTGAATCACAATGCAATCTAGTTTATGTAGAATGATTTTTTTATATTTATTCACAAGTTATTTTATATGATGTGATACATGTTGAAGTTTATTATAGCCTTACAAAAATGTTTTAGAGGATATCCAAAATAAATTTTGGATGTGGTTTCACAAGTTATCATATATGATACGATATAAGGTGAGATGGAATAAAATTATAATAGGCTTTAGTGAAAGAGGAAGATTCAAGGGAATATTAATTAAATGTATAAGATATCATATGGTATAACATGGTATGTCATAGAATATATAATACATATAGAAAAAGTTTTAAATTTAAGATTTTAGGTATAACATATTTTACAATATAAGGATATCATATGAAGGTTGTTTGGGCATGTCATATTTTATAACATAGATGAGTCGTAATGACATGATTCATGTAGTATGATTTATTTATAACTAACGTGAATAAATTAAGGTGGTATAACATTATGATATTAAACTGTGAAATACTATAACTTATTGGATATCATTTATTAAATGAAATTCATGATATATTTTATGGTCTATGGCTACATGAGATGTGAATGAAGTCATTTACTCATGCCTTTATGAAATGAATAAGTAAATACAAGGGATAGTGGAGTATCCCAATAGCAAATATAAAAGGATTCTTGGATAAGATATTTTGTGTGGCATTCTTGAGAAATTTTTTGGTCATAACCCTCTCCCCTCCTGATTCTCTCTTCCTACTTTCTTCTTATTATTTTTAGATACTAACATATCATGAAGGAAGGAGTGCCTCTCCAAAACTGTTTGGGTAATTTAGTGAAAATCATGGATATACCTCATAGGGAAGATAATTTTGGTTGTTAATTCATGATAATTTTGTATTGATAATGACTCCATGGGATATTTTTTATTTTGTTTCTGCATGACTTGATGAGAGAGTTACTGTTTGAGCAGATCTCTTCCTCTCATTTTGGTCTCTTTATATTGTTGTTCTAGACTTGAAGTTATGAATTACTTAGAATCCTGTTTTGGGGAATTGAAGTTCAACTGTGTGGTTTTATCTGAATTTTGACTGGATCTTGTTCCTGGCTGTTAGAGTGTTTTCTCTCTGATCATGATATTCCTTGGCTGGATCTATTTTCTTGATGTGAGGTTGATTTGGATCTGCTTATGATATGGTTTAGCTATTTTGTTTGGAGATAGCAGTCACTTCTTTCTGCTTCAGCTGCATGTTTTCCTGAGTTCTAGAATATTTGGTTTTCATGGTTTGATATTTTATTTAACATTCTGTTGGCTGATGACTCCCTTGATTTTCTAAGGAATTTGATGAGGAATTTGAGGACTAAGGAAAGCTAGAGATGGATGGTTCAACTTCTTACCAGAAGGAAGGTCATGATTCCCTTTTTTATCACTATTTGACAGTCTTTAATTTAATATTTTGGTATGTTTGATCTACCTTTTTGTATCCCCATTAACTCCCCGATGGTGTAAGTTCTTTACACCTCGTGTTTGTAATGCTACTTTTTGTTTTTTAATAAATTCCACAGGGGGCATGAATTGGGAAACCAATTCATGTCACCACTTAAACTCATTAAATATTAAGTATTATTATAAAACAATATGAACCAAGTCAATTTTATTTAACCATTTATTTATGGAAGTATTCCAATATACAAATTTAATAACCTTTTCCATATTATGAATAGATCTTACTCAATATATTCAATGGAATGCAACATATAAAAGAATCATGTGAACTATAAGATTCATATCATATCATTAAATTATTCATTCATTATTATCTTCATTATCACTCAAATTTAGCACATATTTACTTCACTTTTCATTAAAATATTTACAAAAAATAAAATATTATTCATTACAATATATTTGAGTACTTTAATCTCCCAATTTATATTTTTTATCAATACCCATTTAAATTATAAATTCAATATTATTCTACCCATTATTGATCATAAATCCAAAGGTGAAAGGGTAAGGTGAACCCCTACTCATCTCATTCTTATCCCATAATTTATATTCTATCTTTACACTAATTAAATATTATCCACTTGAGAGAAGGTAGAATTGCATTTCTCTTAAGTAATGATCCATAAATTAATCAACTATGAGTCTATAAGATAAAGTTTAGTGTATAAAATAAGAGTTTCTTATTTTGATATGAAAGTTATCAATGAACATATCACCATGCGATACCAACTTAGAAAATTCTTTTTCAGGTGTTTTTCAAGTATATTTTACAATTTAATTTTATCACATGCACTCAACTCCAAAAACACATAAAAAACATTCAAGTGAAAGAAGGTTTCAACAATTCCATCACTTATGTTTTTTTATATTCCATTTCATTTATTAATTCAAATTATCCCCCTTTACTCTAGAATTAATTCCATCAAAACAAGGATAAGAGAAAAAGAAAAACATACTCTTAAATGAAATTTTTATACATTTTCTAAAAATTCTATATTCATATGAAATAATGAAATTATATAAGCTTGCTCATTATTTCTCCCCTCTAAAGGGATGAACTCCAATAACATTCATCATGGATAGTATTCTTTAAAATTAAACTCTAATAATTTTTTATGCAACTTGAAATATTTTGAAAATACATCATAATATTAATCAAATAATTCCATGATGGATAGCTCTTCATGTTGTATAGTTAGAACAATATTCATCAAGTTCTCCTCCTACACACATCACCTTCAATTACCTATATAAAATAGCAAACAAAAATTTAGGTGGGTATTTCTTTTCTTATTAATGAGAATAGTAGTTCTGAGAGTTACTTCTCAACCCAAAAATGTTATTTTGTGTAGCTCTAGATTAATAAGAACAATATAATCTTTATCCTCATTTTATTTTATAGAATTTAACATCTTATATAGCATGGTATTATTTTTACATTCATATTTCTTCTTATGTGTGAGTTTCTTTTATTTTCACCTCAGCTAGTAAAGCACTTTCATTATTATATACTTGATCCATCATCCTTTCCCTCTCCTATTAGGATGGAAAAACAATCATGCATACTTTAGTAACATTCTCACCTTTCTTGTATTTTTCACATGGTTTCTCTATAATATTTAAGTCACTCTTCTTTGAAAACTTATCATTTTCCTCTTCTTGGATGTCTTCCACCAAACCAATCCTTCTTTTTATTTCTTGAATTTATTATCTTAATTTTTATGTATTTATTCTTATAGATTTTATGCTCATAGCCTATTTGAAAAGTTCATAATATATACTTTTATTCCATAGTATAAGAATCTCTTCCTTGGAGTATCATCCTTCTCAATATTTTCCTTTGTAATGCTTTGTTAAACACTATTTTTTTGTTTACACCTCATAGATAGCTCACTTTTTCTTTGTTTTATTCTCATATCTTGTGGTATTATTCCATTTATAGCTTATAGTACATGATTGGTTGATGTTTACCAGCATTATCCATCACTATGGCTACCTTTTTTTTAATATCTATATAATTTTCCAAGATATGAAAATTTGTTTTGATGAAAATATTCACCTTATTTTGTTTATTTTTTCTTATCTCAACAGAACCTATCTTCATTTTAGATCTTCTATTATGACCCAACCTACCATGTTTTGACCCGTGACTACCCCAAGCCCGCCTCCAATAGGCCAGGGGTAGCGATCGGCACTGAGTAGGCATATCCCACAAATGGGAGGCATTCTCCTAAAGTACATTTACACACGCACACATCTCCAAGAACACCCAATGTTGAAATGTAAAACAACTGAAACAATTAATGAATACATATAAGATACCACAATAGAGTATTATAGTAAAAGTACTAAAAGTGGAAAAGGAGGAAAAATACAAGCCCAACCAAAAACTATAAAAGTAAAACCTGCTCCAAGGGTGAGGACTAAGTCAACAGAAAGCTCTCAGTAAAACACCATAGTCTGTCAAGCTCCATCTATGTTCTACCTACTCCCTGTTCTTCTAGGGCACCATAAAATGGGTCATTGTCTCCATAAGACATGGCACATGTGGGAAAATCCCATGTAGGTGTGATAATAACAATACTCAATAGGAAACCCTGAAAAAATTAAGCACGAAGCACCAAGTACAGTTAACTCAATACAAGATATAGAAATCAATGCATAAAAGAAAAAACCCAGATATACTCAAGAAAGACACCACACCACCAGGAGGTCGTAACCAAATTCTATCCATAGGATTCTTCATGAAGAAATTCTCATTATGGGAGAATCCACTCCATGAGCCATGCTATAATTTGAGACACTCTGTGAAGAGGTCTAGCTCATTAGGCCCTGCCAAAGAAATCACACTAGTCTAAGAAGACCATGATATATAAATAGGGTTCATGTCCATAACTGTTGGGGGACACCACGAACCCAATCTGGATCAAACTGGTATATAGGGGATCATATGCCAACAATTCCACAAACCCTACCGATGTGGCCTACTTGATGGAGGATCAACTCCATGCCATGTTGATTCCATAAAATCAAATTAGGGAACAAATGATGATAGAGGATTACACTCTAGTCTCATGGAGGGGTTCCAAAAACTCTATCCGAGACTCGGCCTCTAGAAGGTGATCATAATCTAGTGATATGGATGTAATTATGCACTTTACCCTCAAAGAAAAAGGACCAAGGTATTGTAATCAACATATACTAGTCTAAAATAATAAAATGAAGATACATAAACACTCTTGAAGGGGGTAAACGATGTGTACCAGGGGGTACACAATGTGTCTATCAATCCCCATGTATGTCTGTGTGGAAGAGCCTTACACAGCATGTAGTCTCCACATACATGGCATATAGAAGTAGTACAAAGTGTGTAGAGATATACGGTACCATAATCGTGTCTCCTAGTTGTGTCTATGTTTGGGTGGTTGTGTTCGTGTAGTATTACATGGAATTCGGCAGCCCATGTACTCTACCCATGTACCACTACATGGGTAATCCCATGTACACCTGGCCAAGCTGTGTCTGTGTGGGAGTACACGGTGTGCCACCTAGTCATGTACTTTAACTCATGTCCATGTACCCACTGAGGTACACGTAGAGTTAACATAGGAGGGTCACACACCATGTGATAGGGGTCATATTCCATGTGATCCTTAACTTTGGTAGAAACCCTAGTGTAGTAGATATGGGGCCCACATAGCATGTAACATTGAATTACACACCATATTGCTCATGATTTTCCATATTTTATCCACTTCATCATGTACCTTATAGGAGCCTCCACCCTTTCCAGAACCTAAATATTTGGGTTTCTCTAGACCTTTCTAACACTGATCTATATAAAACAGGGCTTGAATCCACTCAAAAAATGAACCTACACATCATTATTCCTTGCACACCTAAGAACATCAAAGAATGAAAAATCAGGTATCCAAAATCATCTGATTTTCCACCACTTCCATCTTCAAACCACTTTCATTTCATTTTGATCCTATATCTATGATATTGGATTATTTTACCAAGAAACAAGTGTGCAACAATCAATTGATTGGGATATATAGAACCTCGGGCCAAACAAAGAATGCTCATAGTGAACAAAGAACCGGGGGAGAAAATTACAAGAATAAATGAGAGGAATGGACCTTGATCAATGTTCATGTTGATCTCAATTCATTTTTGTGAGAATAAAAATTAATAAATCATGATTTCAAATTAATTCTACCAAAATCACCTTATAATAAACCCATCCCACAAATACGCATGATCCATGAATCAATCTGATGGTCAATTGATCTGTGTTTGTCATATGAATCAAGAATATGGAAAGGAAACAATCCAAACAACCTCCCTACCTCTATTTGGATCAATCTTTGATGAAGAATGATGTGGTGTAATTGTCATTGGTGAGATCCTTCAAATATGTGGTGCGTTAATCATCAATCCATGATCTAGTTATCATTCACCAAAGAGAATTCCTCTAACTTTCTCTCTAAAATATCTCCAAAAATTCCAAGGTTATACAGATAACCTTGGGTTTCTCCATAATAGTCTATTTAAAGACACGTAAAATACTGCATTGGAGAAATTGAAATAAAATAATTTTATTCATTATTTTATTCATTTCCACACCTGCGATGAATTTTCCATAAACAACCCACGTCGACTAAGGTTAATTCAGGCCTAGGGTAAAACCCACATTCTGAACTCAATAGTGCCCTTGGATTTCTGATCCAGGCCTCCATTTGGGAGTTATTCCACTTTTTTAGGGAAAATTTTATTGGGTTCTGTTTAATATATTTCAAACATTTATCTTAGGCACACAAGGCCTTATAATCACATGTTGTCTCAGCACCTGGTCTCAAAAATAATCCATATAATATCCAAAAAATATACAAACAAAATATTTTTGAGTCAATAAGGTTTTCCTTATGACTTTTCCATTCCTTCTTGTTTTGAAAATCACAAACACCTTATACTTAAGAAAATCTATATTTTACTTCTCTAAGGAAAATTTCCTTTCTTAAGGAAATTTACCCGAATCTAGATTTCCTTACACATATCAATATTTTTCTTAAGAGTAAAAATTGAATTCATATCAAAACCTCGGAATCATATAATTATTAAATATGAAGCATTCTGTTTTAGGATCCGAATTCTGGATGAGAACTGTAATGAAGTTCCACTCCGAATTCAGGATGTGAACTGTAATGAAGTTCCACTCTGAATTATGGATGTGAATTGTAATAAAGTTCCACTCCGAATTCTAGATGTGAATTGTAATGAAGTTCCACTCTGAATTTTGGATGTGAACTGTAATGAAGTTCCACTCCGAATTCTGGATGTGAACTGTAATGAAGTTCCACTCCGAATTCTGGATGTGAACTGTAATGAAGTTCCACTCTGAATTCTGGATACGAATTCTCGTGTAGTTCAACTCCGAATTCTGATTACAAACTTATCTATGTTCTGACTCTGAGTTCTCTGAATTCAGACTCCAAAGTCTTATGAGTTCTGACTCCGAATTCCCATGAACTCTGACTCTGAACTTTGTATGTTCTGGTGCCGAATTCTGATGAAACCAGACTCTGGATTTATATAGATTTTAGGTTTCGAATTCCTATAAAACAGAATCTGAATATCTCTTTATTATAGACTCTGAATTCCATTTTGGTTAGACTTTGAACTTTTATTTTCTTATACTCCAAAATTTTTACTTACACTCCGATTTGTTAAAATGATTTCATGCCTTTAGTTACACATGTTTTGTTATAAAACAATGTCATCTGTTCTGTTTCTAACTAACCATTGGTTTAGTGACACGTGTATAGGTCCCTCCAAAATTTAAGGAAAATATGACTGTTGGAGGAGGGATTTGACCGTTCCAACCGAGCCTATAAATAGGAGCTCATTTGAAAGAGCTTGATACTGATCTTTGACATTTGTGCTTACATGTTGTTGAAGTGATTTCTAGAGAGAGAGGCTCTTATTAACTCTTTAGCTTCGTGTAGAAAGTTTGAACTACTTGTTCAAACTTTGCCTTGTGCGGATTTCTTCGTGCAACTCTGAATGTTGGTGATTACATTTGAGGGCTTCTGAGGATAAGAAGACAGAGGTTCCAACACCTTGAAGTTGAGGGCTTCCTTGCTGAGGAAGACAGAGGTTCCAACTACCTTGAAGTTGAGGGATTATGGGGATAGCAAGACAGAGACTCTAATCTTCGTATCGAGGGCTTACCCTGGTGTGGGTAAGACAGACTTACTTCAAAGTATAAATCAAGGGACCTTTATCCAAGGTTGTTGGATACCCTTCTCTTTGGGTTAAAAGATTTATATCTTGTAACTTGTAGTTTTACTACTTGTTTTTCCGCTACATTTTTTATTGTAAGGAAAGTATAATCTTATTATATTTCCTTACACTTGTACTCTATTTCATTTATATTCTATACGGTTTAAGGTAGAATCTCATATTGTAAACTTTGGTTAAGTTTCAATTTCCGGATCCATATTTCTGGAACCAGTTTTTCGGAGTCACTTTCCAGTTTTTAGCAAGTGCATAGAACTTAAAGTTTATAACTTCATGCCTTGTTCCAATTCTCCAATTGGTGTTAGAGGTGTTGTAAATTTTCTTAGTTTAACTTTGTTAAACTTAGGTCTTTCCTTGTTTAAGGAAACTTTTAAAAGTGTACAATTCACCCCCCCCCCTTCTATATTGAGCATCTACATCGTTATTTCGATCCTACATTTGGTATCAGAGGGGGTCTCTGAAATACTTATACTCACATGTAAGTTTTTCCTTGCTCAGTTTTTCCTTTGTTCTACTTTTTCCTAGCTTAGGATTATTTTTCCTTGTAGAAAGTTTTTTTAAGATGGCAGGTTTAAATGTTGGTTCCATTGAAAACCTAAATCCTACAAGACCACCAATTTTTTATGGCAATGATTATGAATAATGGAGAGATTTAATGAAGACTTTCGTTATCAATAATGGGGTAGATAACTTTGTTATTCTTACTAGAGGTTATAAAATTCCTGATAAGGAAGTTAGTGCTTTTACAAACCAAGAGAAGCATGATTATCAACTCAACTATAAGGTATGCAATACTCTACTATGTTTAATGACTAGGAACATATATAGCCAAATTTCTTCTTGTGAAGCTGCTAACTATATATGGAAGAAACTTGAATTTACACATTTTGGTACATCCAATGTCATAGAGACAAGAAGAGCTATGTTGAGAGTAGAATATCATGGTTTTAACTTTCTGTATGGAGAACCTATAAGCAAGGTGAAACAAAGATTTATGACTAGTGTAAATAGCTTACAATCTATTGGAGAGAAAGGTCTGGATGACGAAGCTCTTATGGACAATACTATTGATATTATGCCCAATTAGTGGGAATCAAAGAGAACAGAAATTGATGAGAACAGGAAGGTCACTCAAATTTCCTTAGATGAGCTGTTTGGAACTCTTCTTCAACATGAAACAAGAATGAAGGGAGATGCTGACAAAATCAAAAAGAAGAATGGGAATGGTACTGTTACTTTTACTACAACATTGAATCACATGAAAGCAAATACTCCTGAGAGAGTAACTAGATCCAAGTCTAAGAAGGTTACTATCCAATCTGAATCTAGTGAGAGTGAAGTCTCAGAGAATGAGTTATCAAATCTTGTTCGAAGAATGAACAAGATAGTTGGTTAAAGAAATTTCCAATCTAGGTATAAGAAGAAGGAAAGGAAAGATAAGAAAGATTCAGAGGTCACATGCTATGAATGCAAGAGAAGTGGACACATACTACCTGATTGTCCTATGCTTAAAAAGAAAGAAAAAAAAGAGAGGCATTCTGAAAGGAACATGAAGAAGTTCTATAAAGCTAAAGCTAAGAAAAGTCTGAAAGCTAATACTACTTGTAGTGATAGCTATGGAGACTCTTCAGAAAGTGAATCCTCAGAATATGATTCATCAGCTCAAAAGAATATGGGATTCATTGAAAATACTTCTTTTTCACATACATCTCTTATGGCCAAGTTACGCTCTGCCGAGGCTTTAACAAATTTATCTCTTGATAAGAATTACTATTCCGAAAATAGTACTTATAATAAAGATACTTCATCCTCAGAAAATGAATAACCTTCATATAAAGAAGTATCTATATTTTACAAGTTACTTGAAGCAAAAAATTGTAAATTTTCTCAGAAATTAGACAAGGAAAATACTAGGGAAGAAATTCTTACAAAAGAGATTTTAGATCTTTCTTCAGATCTTAAAGATAAAGAAGATCGTTTAGAAAAACTTTCTAAATACCTTGAGAAAGAAAATTCTGATAAGTAAGGACTTTCGAAAGATCTTAAGAATGCTATTTTAAAGATGAAAGTTTTTGAGTAAAAATCTAACTCTAAGGAAATGATTCCTGAGGATAAGAATTTAGTCATTAGACTAAAATCTGAAATATTTTCTCATAAGAAGCTTCTTGAAAAATTTACTTCTGGGAAGGAAAATTTTGACAAGATGTATTCTCAAATTAAACTTCATGGAAACACTATTGGAGTAGGTTATACTCACCAAAAACCAATTTTCAAAAACAACTAGTTTGTTCCTTCTAAATCCCCTTTCTGCACTAAGTGTCAAAGTGGTGGGCATTGGAAGAAAAACTGTTCTTTGAATAGAGTTCAATCTCTTGGGGTTCATAAAGAATATTTCTCTAAACAAATGTGGATACCCAAAATTTTGTTATCTGAAAATCTCGTATCCAAACAAGTTTGGATTCTGAAAGTATAATTCTTTTATTATTTTCAGGAAGATAAAGGAAGTACCAATAGCAATACTTGGTACATAGATAGTGGATGTTCCCGGTACATGACTGGTAAAAAAACTATGTTGAAAAGATTATCAAGTTGAAAGGAGGAAAAGTAACTTTCGGAGATAATGATCAGGGAGAAATTTTTGGTATAGGTAATATTGTTCTTATTGGTAAAACCTTGATTTCAAATGTTTTATTTGTTTAAAGGAGATATCATTCTACAGTTTATCAGAACGCAAGATCAACTGGCTGATATTTTCACAAAATCTTTACCTTCTGATAGTTTTGAATACATTAAATAGAAATTAGGAAAGATAACTGTGAGGTAATCCTTATCCATTAACTTCTTGTTGAACAATTCTCCTTACAATAATAAACTCTTTTTCATAGGGGGGTACATTTTCATGTTAGCATAATAAAAATTTTCGTAGTCAGTTTTTTTTTCTTTTGTAATCAAAATTTTCTTAATCAGTTTTTCTTTTTGCTTTTGTAATCAAAATTTTATTAATCAATTTTTTTTTGATTTTGTAATCAAAATTTTCTTAATCATTTTTTTTTCTTTTGTAATCAAAATTTTCTTAATCAGTTTTTTTTTTCTTTTGTAATCAAAATTTTCTTAATCATTTTTTTTTTCTTTTGTAATCAAAATTTTCTTAATCAATTTGTTTTCTTTTGTAATAAAAATTTTCTTAATCAGTTTTTTTTTCTTTTGTAATCAGAATTTTCTTAATCAATTTTTCTTGCTTTTGTAATCAAAATTTTCGTAATCAATTTTTCTTGCTTTTGTAATCAAATTTTCATAATCAGTTTTTCTTGCTTTTGTAATCAAAATTTTCGTAATCAATTTTTCTTTATTTTTTAATAAAAATTTTCGTAATTAGTTTTTATTTCTTTTGTAATCAAAATTTTCGTAATTAGTTTTTCTTTCTTTTGAAATCAAAATTTTCGTAATCAGTTTTTCTTTCTTTTGTAATCAAAATTTTCGTAATCAGTTTTTTTTGCTTTTGTAATCAAAATTTTCGTAATCAGTTTTTCATTCTTTTATAATCAAAATTTTCGTAATATGTTTTTCTTGATTTTGTAATCAAAATTTTCGTAATCAGTTTTTCTTGATTTTGTAATCAAAATTTTCATAATCAGTTTTTCTAGCTTTTGTAATCAAAATTTTCATAATCATTTTTTCTTTCTTTTGTAATCAAAATTTTCGTAATCAGTTTTTCTTTCTTTTGTAACTAAAATTTTTTATAATTAGTTTTTTAAAATTTTCTTATTAAAATTTTTGTAATGAAAGTTTCATACTATAATTTTTGTAATGAAATTTCCATACTGTAATTTTCATACTGAGATTTTCGTACTCATACTTTCTGTACTGGTGTTTTGGTACTCAAATTCTTTTCAACTTTAAGTTTTTCCTAGTTAGTTTTTCGTAATAAAATTTTTCTTCAAGAAGAATATCACTTATTAGGAATAAAATTCATGGCAAATCTGAAATGTATGATTTCCAAACTTAATTTTTCATAGTCATATTTTTCTTACTGGTATTTTCTTATGAGTTTTAAATAATTTCACAGATTCTAGTTTTCTTAAATCTAATTGTTTTTCTTAAAACCTCAAAAGATTGGATTCCAGATTTCCTTGCAGGTATGTTTTCAACTTTCAGATCAGATCAGAGAGTTTTTAAACCGTTAGATGGTTTTTGGAAACTCAAAGGTCACATCATCGCCTATATAAAGGGGACACTCTATGGTTGTCCCACATCGATCTTCAAGCTCTTGCATGTTGAAGTTCTACCTCCCTTCTTAAATCCCATTCTGAATCTTCCAGATCTCTTTATTCCAAATGTCTGCTGGAGCTACTTCTCAGGATATGTCAACTATGAAGCCAATCTCAAAATGGTTAGTTTATAGGGAGAGGTTAGTGCATCTGAGTTTCTAAAAGTATGATTCTCTTATATCTAAGAATATCAGATTGAATGGCTAGGAGGATGTTTGGTTATCAAAGCCAATGAAATAGGATCTGGTTTATATAGATTTTCTTATTGAGTTTTACAAGTCTATTTCCTTCCTTAAGGAAGATGGTAGAGAGAAGTTTTCATTCAAGTCTTATGAGAAGACTTATATGCTTTCTTACACCAAGGCTGCAATCTTGGTGGGTCTATCTTATGAAAGATCAGGCAGAAGTTTTGAAAGCTCAAGATGAAAGGATAAAATATTTGTAGAGGCAAGCTGAGGAGGATCAAAAAGATTTAAAGAAGCTGAAAACCTTGTTGAAGAAGCTAATCTTGAAGGAAAGTGAAGACAAATAGATTCAATCCGATCTTTTGTTGCATTTTTCTTTCCTTGTAAAAAAATTCAACTCTAATGAAATTTTTGGTTGGTTGTATCTTGTGTTGTTATATACTAATGTTTCAGGTACTCTATTTCTTTTCCATTCCCTTAAATTATTTTTGAAAATCACAAAGGGGGATAAGGAAAAAGAACTACTCAAAAGGGGAGAAAGAAAATTTTAAAATTGAGAAGGAAAAATTTCTAAGTGAAGATATCCTTAAAGTAAGGGGGAGTTTCTCATTACGAAGTTTTTCATTACCATGATAATGAAAACTTCACTCTGAAAATTCAGAATACAATCCTTAGAGTTTCAATGCCTAAGATGGAGTTAGTTGTATTCATCATCATCCATGAACAAAGGTAGATAAGTTTTAATTTCAAGGTCTAATGAAATTTTTCAAAGTCCTTATATTATTTTTCGTAAGGTTGTTCGTGCTTTCCAAAAAGGGGGAGATTATTGAGTCAATAAGGTTTTCCTTATGAATTTTTCATTTCTTCTTGTTTTGAAAATCACAAACACCTTATACTTAAGAAAATATATATTTTACTTCTCTAAGGAAAATTTCATTTCTTAAAGAAATTTACCCTAACCTAGATTTCCTTACACATATCAATATTTTTCTTAAGATTAAAAATCGGATTCATATCAAAACCTTAGAATCATATAATGCTTAAATATGAAGCATTCTGTTTTAGGATCTGAATTATGGATGAGAACTGTAATGAAGTCCCACTATGAATTCTGGATGTGAACTGTGATGAAGTTCCACTCCGAATTCTGGATGTGAACTGTAATGAAGTTCCACTCCAAATTCTCGATGTGAACTGTAATGAAGTTCCACTCTGAATTCTGGATGTGAATTGTAATGAAGTTCTACTCTGAATTCTGGATGTGAACTGTAATGAAGTTCCACTCTGAATTATGGATGTGAATTGTAATGAAGTTCCACTCCGAATTCTGGATATGAATTCTCATGTAGTTCAACTTCGAATTCTGATTACGAACTTATCTAAGTTCTGACTCCGAGTTCTCTAAATTCAGACTCCGAACTCTTATGAGTTCTGACTCCGAATTCCCATGAACTCTGACTCCAAACTTTGTAAGTTTTGGTTCTGAATTCTGATGAAACCAGACTCCGAATCTCCCTGAAGATCAGACTCTGAATTTCTACAAATTTTGGGTTCCGAATTCCTACAAAACAGAATCCGAATATCTCTTTAGTATAGACTCCGAATTCTATTTTAGTTAGACTTCGAACTTTTATTTGCTTAAACTTTGAACTTTTTACTTACACTCCAATTTGTTAAAATGATGTCGTGACTTCAGTTACACATGTTTTTTTATAAAATGATGTCGTCCATTCTGTTTCTAACTAACCGTTGGTTTAGTGACACGTGTACAGGTCCCTCCGAAATTTAAGAAAAATATGACCGTTGGAGGAGGGAGTCGACCGTTCCAATTGAGCCTATAAATAGGATATCATTTGAAAGAGCTTAATACTGATCTTTTACATTTGTGATTACATGCTGTTGAAGTGATTTCTAGAGAGAGAGGCTCTTATTAACTCTCAATCTTCATGCAGAAAGTTTGAACTACTTGTTCAAACTTTGCCTTGTGCATATTGCTTCGTGCGACTCTAAATTTTGGTGATTACATTCTAGGGATTCTGGGGATAGGAATATAGAGGTTCCAACACCTTGAAGTTGAGGTCTTCCTTGCTGAGGAAGACAGAGGTTCCAACTACCTTGAAGTTGAGGGCTTGCGGGGATAGCAAGACAGAGACTCTGATCTTCGTATCGAGGTCTTACCCTGGTGTGGGTAAGACAGACTTTCTTGAAAGTATAAATCAAGGGACCTTTATCTAAGGTTTTTGGATACCCTTATCTTTGGGTTAAAATATTTATATCTTGTTACTTGTAGTTTTACTACTTTTTTTTCACTGCATTTTGTATTGTAAGGAAAGTATAATATTCTTATATTTCCTTACACTTGTACTCTGTTTCATTTAGATTCTATATGCTTTAAGGTAGAATCTCATATTGTAAACTTTGGTTAAGTTTCAATTTCCAGATCCATATTTCCAGAACATATTTTTTGGAGTCACTTTCCAGTTTTTAGCAAGTGCATAGAACTTGAAGTTTATAACTTCATACCTTGTTCCAATTCTCCAATTGGTGTTAAAGGTGTTGTGAATTTTCTTAGTTTAACTTTGTTAAACTTAGATCTTTCCTTGTTTAAGGAAACTTTTAAAAGTGTACAATTCACCCCCCCCCATCTTGTATATTGAGCATCTACATCGTTATTTTGATCCTACAAATATGAGATATTACATTCTCCTAGCCTTAGGGATCTACACCCTGAAAATCCAAAACAAGGGATAAACAAAGAGATGTGGGTATTGAGAATGAATATGAGCCTCCAACTCCCATGTTCTTTCTAAAATATTCTCATGATACAACTGAAAATTCATAAGGGTAATCGATCACCCATGAAGCTACCTTTGCAGATTACATAGTGGGTGATGGGTCATGCATGTACCTCCTCAACTGTGACACGTAGAAGACGCCATGTACTTGGTCCAACTATGGCGGTAGAGCTAAGTGGTATGCCACCTCGCCAACTCTACACAATATTTAGAAGGGACCAATGAATCTCATATATAACATGTCATCGCAGCCAAATATCCTCAATATAGGTCAAGGTGAGACTCTCAGGAACACATTGTCTCCTTCCTCAAACTCCATAGGTCTTCATCTTCGGTCCAAATAAGACTTCTAACATCTATGTGCAGTCTTCATATGCTTCTAGATGATCTTCACCTTCTCTATTGTAGGTCACACCAACTCTAGGCCAATGAGTGATGAATCTCCTGGATCATTCCAAAAAAGTGGTTCCCTAAAAGGTCACCCGTAAAAAGCCTCAAATGGTTCCATACCAATGGTAGAATGATAGATATTATTGTACGAAAACTACACCAAGGGTAGGTGATCCTCCCAACTACAGCCAAAGTCCAACATACAAGACCGTATCATGTCCTCCAAGGCCTAGATGGTCCACCCTATTTGGCCATCAGTATGGGGATGAAATTTCATGATCAAGAAAAGTTGAGTCCCAAAGGCTTCCTGTCATCCTCTCTGTAATTGGGATGTGAATAGAGCACCATATTAAAAGATGATCATTGAGGGAACTCCATGGATTTTGACTATAACCTTCACATAGAGGTGTCCCAAGATCTCTACTAAAATCTACTCTAAAAAATCTAGGAAGTGGGACAAATTAGTGAGTCAATCTATGATCACCTAGATGGAATCATTTCCCCTAGACATACATGGTAATACCATCATGAATTCCATGGATTTCCCATCCCACTTTCACTATGGAACCTAAAGGGTTGAGCTAAAACCACAGGCACATGGTGCTCAGCCCTCATGCGATGACAAGTAAAGCATCGAGAGACAAACTCTAAAAATCCGTTTTCATAACTAGAAACCAAAAATGATGTCATAGGTTTGGTATATCTTTTATAAACCTAGATATACTAGAAAAGGGGGTATATGAAAATACTGCAACTCCTCCTACAACATCAAAGATACCATCGTCCATCCTCTAAAAAGGATAATGTGATCCCCACTTTCAGAATATCCATCAGGAGCATGTCCCATAGATATATAGGTATATAAGGCCTCATATTAGGTATATCCAATAATCCTTGAAACACTGTAAAAATGGTGGGGTAACAACCATCGACTGAAGATATAAAGCACCATCCTTGCCCACGAAGGACAGCTACAAAGAGGCTAACTATTCTGACACCTTGGCCAACAACTGAGAATAAGATATCCTACTGAGAGTGTTTGTCACCACATTCCCCTTCCCAGGAGTATAGAAAATCTTGAATAAATTGTCCAATAGGAACTCTAGTCATCACCTCTATCTCAAGTTAATATCCTTCTAAGAGAAGATATACTTTAAACTCTTATGTTCAGAGTAAACGATAAACCACTTTCCCATTAGGTAGTATCACCACATATTTAAAGCAACGATTATCACTACTAACTCAAGTTCATGGGTCGCATAGTTATTCTCATGTGGTCTCAACTGTCATGAACCATAGGTAATAACTACCTACCTCTATATCATCATACAACCAAGTCTAGTCTCTGATGCATCGTAGAAAACTACTTACTTGACACCCTCCTCTGAAAATATCAAGATGGGAGCACCCACCAACCACTCTCTCAGCTATTTAAAACACTATTGGAACCTTTTTATCCGCCAAAATTATTCCCTATCTGGTTCAAGGATTTCAAGGGTTCTGCAACTCGGGAGAATTCATGTACAAACCATTGATAGTACCCTACTAACCCAATGAAACTTTGTACCTCGGTAACACTCTTGGGTGGATCTAAAGAAATCACTACCTCAACCTTCACTAGATCCACTATTACTCCATCCTCTAAGATAACATGTACTATAAAGTGGACCTCTTGAATCCAAAACTGAAACTTTAAAGAGATTCCTGTAAAGTTGGTTCTCTCAAAGTGTGTCCAGGATCATTGTCAAGTGTCTCATGTTCCCCTAATCATACATTGACCTCATTTTCATGACACTTAAAATTTATAGTTATTTAAAGAAGATTTTTTAGTATAGGGAAGACCCTAGGTCATCTCTCAAGGAGTGTCGGTGGGTTTATAGTGTGCATTTTTAATAAGAAGCACTAAAATAGGGGTGGTTTTGAAAATAGTTTTAGAATGAAATGACTTAATTGGAAGATTAAAAGTTGAGAAACCAAATAGATTTTGAAAAATATGAGATAAAAGGGTTCATTTTGAGTTCACTACACACTTTAAAGTTCATCATTCTTGGAGATTAATTTAGTATTGGAGTAATTCTTTGGTTGAAATTAATTGGAATCCTAATTAATTCCTAAGCTTTTATTTCAATGCTTAAAGAACCAAACCTTGACGTAACAATTGTATTATCAAGGTCCAGAACTTATTCATGGAATAAGATCTTCCAAATAAGATTGAAATCTCATGAAGGTGGTTATGAAAATGATTCTTGTGATTTCCAATCAGAACAACACAAGTTATGCACTCAAAACCTCATACTGATCGGTTAGAAATTAAGAGCATAACATTCACATGTATCAAAAAAAGCATTAAAATATGAAATTATGTAAGGTACATGGAATAAAATGTTTAAACACCAAAATTATTCCAAACCAATATCTAATATATGAATTGTATCTCCCTTTACATGTGTCTATCTCCCTCACAAAAAACGCCCACCATTTAGCCCGACATCAAGAGGAAGAGGAAAGTCGGGTGGAACTCCTTCTTCATCCTTGACCCCCCAATGAGGATAGGGGACTCTAGAACTTCTAGGATGATGAGGAGACTTCTCTATAACTCCAAAATGGCAGATCTTGGATCCTGTTTTAAACTTTTAAATGAGGTTCCCATGGTTCCTTTTTATAGCCAAAATGGGATATGGTTTTGAGCACCCTGTTTTTGAGATACCACTTGTGTCTCGATTTTGGAATAGTATAAAGCCATATCACAACTTTAACAAAATATAATAGTTTTTGAATGGCCTATTTTATATATCCATGTCAAATTTTTCAGCCATTAGACATCTTTATTGGGAGATATGGTCAAAATACCGAACCAAACTTTTGAATTCGGGAAGATTTTGTACCCCTAGATAGAATGGTTTGTATGGGCCACTAGATGGATGAAATGGGATTTTTTTTCTTGAGAATAGTTGTATAGAATTATTTTTTGGATTTTAAAAAAAAGTTTTAACACATTTAGATTCACGGAATTCTCGTAATTCTCAAAACAGTGGACAGATGTCCATGGGATGCCATGCAGTTTGGCCCATTTTTCTTCTAAATCATCTCTAGATCCCCCAAATCACCTCCACCTTCAATTAAAATATCAAAAAAAGTATAATTTATCTTTTAAATAGTGATAAAAACAAAATAAATTAATAAAATATGAATTTAAATTTGTTATTATATTTTAAATTTACAATACAATACAAGTTTAGCATAGTGGTGTAAGGGTGAAAATGAAATAGTGAATCGTGGTGTGATCACACCCTCACACCTAAACATTTTCACTCTTGGAAAAATTCATATTTCCAAAAATTATGCATGTAGATATTTTAAAATTCATAAAGATTTAATATTAAATGAAAATTTAATTTCTGATAGAAATGTGATCAAAGAAAACATCACACCAATGTGTTATTCTCAGTGATCATGAAAAAATGCATCTCAAAAATTGTATCTAAATGAAATTCCAAGAGATTTATGATACCAATCAAAGAAAATAATTTAAAATTTAATCATGTCACTAATTCTCCATGTATGTGTGTGAAAACCATTTCATGCTATTCTTTCTACTTTCTATCGAGTCAATATAAGTTATTTTAATAATTCTCTACCTACAAGATCCTTTCCACCAAACTTTACCCACATCCATTACAATAAAATTTCAAGACCTACTCACTTAAGAATTCTCATAAATCAAACCATAAGCTCCTGACCTAGATATCCCCATATGTTTTTCATTTCATCACTCCCCTCATTTATTATTTTTTTAAAAGTTTCACTTAGAACAAATCTCACACTCTTCTCCCAACCCTTGTTTAATCTCCTCACGACACTAATTGCAATAGTTATAATAAGATCAATAGTCGAGGAAGGGTGGTTTTTTAAATTCCTAATATAAAACCCTATTCTTTTGTTTTTTTAGGGAATACAACAGTCAGATAATAGGTACACAAGCATAGGTCAATCTGGTATAGTAATGAAATAGATCAGACAAAAAATGCACATATTGAAAAATGATTTTGGAAAGTATATAAAAATCAATATAACTAATATTTACCTTCCATTAAGTAAGAAATTTCGACACTTCATGGTTGGGTGAAAAAATGTGAGGAGAGATTAAGTGACACAATTTTCCCTTAAACTATTTACAAAAAAAGGAACCATTCTTCTCAAAGGTTTCAAAATGATACAACCATTTATATCATCAACAAAGAACTAAATTTCAAAATAAATTAACACCATTGTATTGAATTCTTGTTGAAATGCACATTTCATCAGATTTTTTTTGAATGTTAAAACAACATGAAAAACGGACATTCCATGTGAATTTTCAATAATTTTAATGATTAAAATGGAATCATTTTACATGGTAAAGTGGGCATAAAAAAGTAATATTTCAGCACAAAGGTGAGGGGGAGGGAAGGGGGGAAAGTAATAATAAAATTCAGAAAGCTAAAAAAAGAAAAGGATGAAAGATGATGAAAATTCCTAACTAGCCCAGGAATATACTCATCCCCCCCCCACACCTAAAGTGTGCAGTATCCTCACTTTAATAAAAGAGAATGTGGGAAGGAAGGATAAAACCTGATGAGTTTCATTCATAGATTTCTTCTTGAACATGGATTTCCTCTATCAGGGACATCGGAATGGATTCATGGAAGTGCTTCAGTCGATGCTCATTGACAGTGAAGGTTTTCTTGGTTTATTTATTTTAAACCTAGACAACACCAAATTGAGAGACGTTAGTAATAGTGTATGGTCCAAACCAGTGGGAACGAAGCTTACCTAGATGCAACTTCAGCCTTTCATTATAGAGGAGGACCATCTACCCAATGTGGAACTAACGATGAAGGATGAGACAGTCGTGGGTAGCCTTGGTTCGCTCCTTATAAATCCTCAAGTTATCATATGCATCTCTTCTCATTTCCACCATCTTCTAAATCTACAACTTCCTTTGAGAACCTGCACCATAAATATTATAATTGCATTGTTTGATGTCCCAGTAGGCTCGGTGCTCAATCTCAATAGGTAGGTGACAACTCTTTCCAAAAAATTCATTTAAGGTGACATTCTAATTGGGGTTTTAAAAGTAGTATGGTAATCCCATAATGAATCATCAAGTCTAAGACTCCAATATTTCCTATTAGGTTGGACCATATTTTCAAGAATTTGTTTTACCACTCTATTTGACACCTTAACTTGACTATTGGATTGTGGGTGATAAGCAGTAGAAACTCTATGACTGACCCTATACCGATGCAAAAGTTATTGAATTGTTTGGTTGTAGAAGTGAGAACCCTAATCACTGATGATGAACCTAGGTAAGGTAAACCTACATAATATTTGGGTTCTAAAAAATTCTACAGCTTCCTTAGAATCATCGGTCCTTGTAGTTTGTGCCTCTACCCATTTTGATACATAATCAACTTCCAGAATAATGTACAAGTTGCCAAAGGAATTGGGAAATGGCACCATAAAGTCAATACCCCAAACATCAAAAATGTCATGAAAGAGTAATGGTTGTTGTAGAATTTCATTTATTTTAGAGACATTACCCAATCATTGAAAACAATGACAATATTTACAAAAATCATGGGCATATTGAAAAAGTGTTGGCCAAAAGAGACCATAATCAAGGACTTTGTGAGAAGTCTGTTAGGGACCAAAGTGGCCCCCACAAGCAAGAGTGTGGAAGAATCTAAGGAAAAACTGAAACTTGATATTGGGAACACAATTCCTAAGGACTTGATCACTACATGTGATCTAGAGGTAGGGGTCATCCCAAATGTACCAATGGGACTCATGTTTTTGTCGGTTGGCCTGGTTTTTGTTGAAATCATTCAGAATGAAAGATGCTACCAAATAATTTACAATTTCGGCATACCAAGGAATAGCATTATGCACTCAGTACAATTGTTCATCAGGAAACATATCATTTATAGGAATACAGGGGGATGATTCAATGTCCAAGGATAGGGTAATCCTACTGATATGGTCAGCCACCACATTCTTTTCTCCTTTTTATCTCTAATTTCTAGATTTAATTCTTAAAGGAGGAGCATCCAGCGAATGAGATGTGGTTTGGCTTTCGGTTTCTTAAGGAGATACTAGAGGACGGCATGGTCTAAGAACACAATGACTTTGGACCCTAAAATATATGACCTAAGTTTTTTCAAGTCAAACACAATGGAAAGGAATTATTTTTCAGTTATGGTGTAGTTTTCTTTGGCAGGGTCCAAAGTACATGAGGCATAGGCAATGACATGCGGATCTCGATTGACCCTTTGTGACAAGACTACCCCAACTGCATAGTTTTAGGTGTCACACATGAGATCAAATGTTAAATCCTACCAAGGTGTTTATATTACTAGGGGTGACATGAGACTCCATTTTAACTTATTAAAATATTCCTTAAATTCTTTATCAAAAACAAATTCCTTTTATTTTTGGAGCAATTGGGGGAGGGGGAGTGCAATCTTACTAAATTCATGAATGAAATGATGGTAAAATCCAGCATGACCTAGGAAAGACTGCACATCCCTTACATTTTTGGGGAATGGTAGGGAAGAAATGACATCCACTTTTGATTTATCTACTTGTATACCATCCCCAGAAATTACATGTCCCAAAACTATAACTTGTCGCACCATGAAATGGCATTTCTCATAATTTAATACAATATTCTTTTCAATACAACGATGTAGGAGTGAAGCAAGACTACTCAAACATTCAAAAAAATAGGATCCATAAACAGTGAAATCATCCATGAATACTTACATGAAATTATCTAGGTAATCTGAAAAAATACTAAACATACATCACTGGAAAGTACCCAGAGCATTGCACATACCAAATGGCATCCTCCTATATGCAAATGTTCTAAAGGGGCAAGTGAAGGTTGTATTTTCCTGATCCTAGGGAGTAATATGGATCTGAAAGTATCCAAAATACCCATCAATAAAATAGTAATGGGACTTCCCCTCTAGCCTCTCTAGAATTTGGTCAAAAATTGGCAATGAGAAATGGTTCTTCCTAGTGTGTTGGTTTAATCGACAATAGTATATGTAGACACACCAACTATTTTGTACATGAGTTGGAACCAATTCATTATTTTCATTTTTTATTACTTTAAGACTAGTTTTTTAGGAACTACTTGAACAGGACTGAACCATTGGCTGTTAGAGATGGCGTAAATGGTTCCAACTACCAATAACTTTATTACCTCATTTTTAACAACATCTAGGAGGTTTGGGTTCAGTTGATGTTGTGACTGCCTCATTAGTTTAGCCTCATAATTTAACAAAATATGATGTGTACAAATTTATAGGATAATACTAGGAATTTCCATAAGTGTCCATCCTAATTCTTGTTTATACTCTCTCAAAAGTTCAATTAGTTGCAATTCATTCTTAAGAGGGAGTGAACTAGCAATGATGATGGTAATCTTGTTTCTATTCTCAAGATATGAATATTTTAAATCTTGAGGCAGTTGTTTCAGTTCCAATTCAAGTGGATTTTGGATTTATGGGAGTGTGTGTGAAAGTGAGAGGTCACTGATCTCATCTAACTACTCAATGGTATCATCCTCAATAGAGTAATGAGATTTTACAAGATTAGCATTATCATCTATGGTCATTGGATCCTCAATGTTCAAGAAATTGTAAATTAATAAGCATGCATGAAACTTTTCTAGACCACTATAATAATCAATGCATGATTAATTACCAATAATTTCAATTAAGGATGAAAACTTAGAAAGGGGATCAAGGGAATGAAAATAATTATTTTCAGGGGAAGGGAGTACATCAATTGAATTTAATGAGAGAGAGAGAGGAATGTTCTTCTGAGGGGTGCTTTGTGGCATCAAGGATGTTCAAATGGACTATTTCACCACCAAATTCAATAGATAATATACCATCATAGATATTAATTATGGTTTTGGAAGTTTTCAAAAAGGGCCCCCCCAATATAATCTGGTCATGTCCATTTATCCTATCATATTTCATTTTTAGTACATAAAAATTAGCAAGAAAAATTAAATTTTGAACCCTCATAAGAACATCCTCTAACACACTAGAAGGGTGTGTTGTACTCTAATTTTCTGGTTGAACGACTATCCTAGTTGGCTTCAATTATCCAACCTGAAATAAAGATTAAATGGAGTGAGGCATCACATTTATAGAAGCACCTAAATCAAGCATAGCATTGGAAAATGAATAATCCCCTATGGTGCATGGAATTGAGAAGGTTCCTGGATCATTGTATTTAGTAGGCAGTGATGGTTCTATAAATTTTGATACATTCCTCCCCAATATTACCTTATCATCACCACAAAGTCTGCTTCAATGTGTACACATATCCTTTAAAAACTTTTCATATCTTGGAATTTGTTTCACAGTATCAATCAAGGGGATGTTTACCTGCACTTTTTTAAAGTCTCCAAAATTTCCTTATCGAGTTTAGTTTCCTTTTGTTTTCTAGGTTGGGTGTCCCTTTGGGAAAATGTAAGAGGAATGGGTTGGATAGGAGGCTCATCGACATACACACTCTTTCATTTGGAATAGATTCTCTCAAGACATGGTTTTTCAACATTTGGAACATTTTTAATGGTTGGGATAGAGGTTTAATCAGGAGGGGATGACTCTAATGGAGGATTCATTTGACTTTATAGTTGTTTTCCACTCTTAAGGGTGATGGAACTAACATTTCCTTTATCTATAGGTTTTACTAATGGTTGAGATGGTAGTTTACCTAACCCGTGACTTTGAATTTCCTCCACTGAGTTAGATAGTTGGCCTAATGGGGTTTTGAGGTCTTGTACGGATTCCTGAGTGGTTTATTGGAATTGGAGATTTTTGGAATCCATTTTCTTCCTCAAATATTCTAGGCTATGCTTGGGTTTTGGATGGGGTTGTTGGAAAGGCCTTTGGGTTGTTGAGGATTTTTTGGTGGTGGTGGTGGATGACTACTCTAACCTTCTTGGTTCTATTGTTTTTGAGGTTGTTTTGAATACCCCCTTACCTATAGGCTTGTTTTTCTTTCCACCCATGGTTGGATGTATAGTAAGGTTATTTTCTAAAGGGTTAATTATAAGGGAAGCCTGGAAATATTGCCTCACAACTCTCAGAAGTTTCCCTCAATTGGGGGCATTGGTCAGAGTAGTGGGTGTCAGAAGAACATATACCACAATGGGAGGAGGATATTGGGATTTCCCTTGGGAAAGAGCAAGTTATCAAATAAGGGTACTTACCTCTTTGAACTTCACGTCCATCTTCTTCCCGAATTCAGTACTTTTCACCTCATGGACACCTCGAATGGGTACATTGTACCTTATACCAAATTGTTGAGTGTTCTGTTCCATGTTCTAAATCAGGGTTCTTGCAGAAATTGGGGTCTTATCAACTAGCGCACCACCTACAACAACATCAATCATATTTCTATCAATAGGAATTAAACCTTCATAAAAATACTGAATTAAAAGTTGATCACTTATTTGGTGGTGTTTACAACTTGAACATAATCTTTTAAATATTTCTAAATATGCATGAAGTGGTTACCTTTTATATTGTCTTATACCGCATATTTCTTTCCTTATTGTTGTAGTTCAAGAGTCTAGAAAATATTTTTCAAGAAAAAGGTGTTTCATGTCTGCCCAGCCTCTTATTGGGGAATTAACATAATAAAGCCAGTCTTTTGCAATGTCTTATAATGAAAAATTAAATGAACTAAGATTTAAT
Source organism: Viscum album (assembly GCA_963277665.1). Lineage (NCBI taxonomy): Eukaryota > Viridiplantae > Streptophyta > Magnoliopsida > Santalales > Viscaceae > Viscum > Viscum album. The sequence goes on from OY728164.1 coordinate 1,583,258,360, forward strand.
TTTTCTTCATCCGCATTTGTAGTTTTTAATTTATAACGCACAATATGAAATTATTTTAAATGCTCGTGTGTATCCTTATAAGTAAGTCCATGTAATCTTGGTAATAAATGAATTAAACAATATTTTAGTTCAAAATTGGGTGCCTTGCCTTGTAATTGAATGTATGTGGGTTGGATATCGATATTAGGTGAGGTTAGTTATTTTAGTGTTCTATTGTTTTCATCCATGTTATACAAGTTTATTTCATTTTTTATGTCAGTTCCAGAAGAAGAAGTAGAAGTATCAAGAAGAGTGTCAATGTTTTGTGTGTCCTCCTTCAAAGGGTTCTCTTCTGTGTCTCAGTGTCACTAACGTAGGATACTCTCCAATTAGGGTTATAAAAAAGGTAAATTTCCCATATTATAATACTTAATTCACCAAACCTACACAAAAAATAGATCATAACACAAAATTATTGAAAAGGTAAATAAATATTCACAAAATTTACAAATATCTTATCAAAAACACGCACTAAAAATCGAAGCACTCCCTGGAAACGGTGCCAAATTTGATCGGGTTATCATGAAAAATCAAATTTATAGTGATTTAAATAATACTTTGTATTATAGGGTAGACCATAAGTCATCTCTCAATGAGCGTTGGTGGGTTTAGAGTGTGCGTTTTTAATAAGAAGTACTAAAATAGGGGTGGTTTTGAAAATAGTTTTAGGATAAAATGACTTAATTGAAAGATTAAAAGTTGAGAAACCAAATGGAGTTTGAAAAATATGAGATAAAAGGGTTCATTGTGAGTTCACTACACACTTTAAAGTTCATCATTCTTGGATATTAATTTAGTATTGGATTAATTTTTTGGTCGAAATTAATTGGAATCCTGATTAATTCCTAAGATTTTATTTCAATGCTTAAATAACCAAACCTTGACATAACAATCGTATTGTCAAAGTCCAGTGATTATGCATGGAATAAGAGCTTACAAATCATATTTAAATCTCAATAAGGTGGGTATGAAAAGGATTCTTGTGTTGTCCAATTGGAACAACACAATTCATTCACTCAAAACCTCACATCGATCGGTTAGAAATTAAGAGCATAACATTCACATGTATCAAAACAAGCATTCAAATAATAAATTATGCAAGGTAAATGGAATAAAATGTTTAAACACCCAAATTACTCCAAAATAGTATCTAATATATGCATCTTAACTCCCTTGACATGTGTGTAGCTCCCTCACAACGAACACCCATTGTTTAGCCCGACATCGAGAGGAGGAAAGTCGGGTGGAACTCCTTCTTCATCCTTGATCCCCCTATGAGGATAGGGGCCTCCAAAACTTCTAGGATGATGAGAATACTCCTATATAACTTTAAAATGGTAGATATTTTTTCCTGGTTCGAACTTACAAATGAGGTTCCCATGGTTCCTTTTTATAGATAAAATGGGACATGGTTTTGAGCACCCTGTTTTTGAGATACCAATTGTGTCTCGATTTTGGAATAGTATAAATCCATATCGTGACTTTAACAAAAGATAATAGTTGTTGGGAGGCCTATTTAATATCTCTATGTCAAATTTTTCGGCCACTAGAAATATTTATTGGGAGATATGGTCAAAATACCAAACCAAACTTTTGAATTTGGTCAGATTTTTTCCCCTTGACAGAATGGTTCGTATGGGCCACCAGATGGAAGAATTGGGCTTTGGTTCCCTGAGAAGAGTTGTATACCATGATTTTTTGGAGAATAAAACAAATTTTTAGCCCATTTTTATATATTTAATTCTTTTAATTATTAAAATAGTGGACAGATGTCCATGGGATGCCATGTAGTTTGGCCCATTTTTCTTTTAGATCATCTCTGGGGCCTCCAAATCACCTCCAGCTTCAATGAAGATATCTAAACAAGTATAATTGACCCTTTTAATAGTGATAAAAACAAAATAAGTTAATAAAATATGAAGTGAAATTTTTTATTATATTTGAAATTTACAATACAAAACTAGTTTAGCATAGTGGTATAAGGGTGAAAATGAAACAGTGAATCGCAGTACGATCAGACGCCGAGTACACTAGGATGTTGTCGATGAAGAATACCATGAAATAGTCTAATAAGGGTTGAAATATATGGTACATGAGTCTCATTAACACTAATAGGTCATTCTTCACACTGAACGGTATCACCAAGTACTCATAATGACTGTAGCAACATCAAAATGTAATGTTCGGTGTATCCTTGTCCCATACTCATGGCGGGGGATATCCTGACCTAAGTTCAATATTCAAGAACCATCACACCCCTATAAACTAATCAAATAGGTCATAAATCCTTGTTATTTGATACTTATTCTTCACAGTCACCTAATTTAAGCACCAGTAATCCACACATAATCTTAAGATCATGTCTGCCTTTTTGGGAAACAACACTGGGGTTGCCCAGGAGGAAACACTAGGTCTCACAAATCCCTTATCCTAAAAGTCCTCCAACTATACCCTCATCTCTAAAATCTCTACAGGATCCATCTAATATTCTAGTTTATATATTGGTGTCGTCTTAGGATGTAATTTGATACAGAATTCTACCTCTTGACTGCTAGGTAAACTCAGTACGTCCTTAAGAAAGATGTCCTCATACTCCTCCACCGCTATAGGAAACTGATAACCCAAAGCATACATTTCACTAAGAGTCATGATATCCAACTAATGAGTAATCATCTTCACTCTTATATTCCTGAGATCATCCTACTCTACTAAGGTTTCCTTTTCACCCACAAAGGAAAACCTCATTTTTTTATTGAAAACACACTGCATCCTCCACCTAAAATAGTCAATATGGGAATGAAATCTGGATAGATGGTCCATAATTAAGATGAAATCATTAGGTGTCATTTATTAAATAAATATATCCCATAAAAAACTCTTTCCTTCAAGCATCATATCGTATTGTCATCATAATTGTGAAATCGCTAATTCATCGCCTGTCAGAGTATCCAACCACAAGAGTTAAGCCAATGGATCAATTGGAATCTCTAAGCATCAAACTATAAAAGTGGAAAGGAAGAAATGTATATCTCCTGTGTCTATAAATACTGAAGATAAAGTAGAAAAGACACATATTGTACCTCATATCATTTTTGGATCCTCAAGGTCATAGGCCTCCATAACATGCAGTTGGCCTCGTCCTTTCCCACCAACTCCCTGAGCCTGACATGGACCACCTGGGAGTGGTGGTAGTAATAGGTAAAACCTATAACCACCTCATTATGCCCTTTAATTCCCTCTTATATGTCTTACACCTTTCAGAACACCCTGCTCCTACCTTTTTCTATGCCTCGATGGTCCCCTGACCATCTCACAATCAACTATACGACAGGTCAGGCAATCTTGAGCTAGATTTCCATGACCGTTGCAATAGAAACATGGACTATACCTCATCTGATTTGATCCACCCTAAGATACCTACACCACTGTACCTGAGTCCTAGGATTGCCTCCTAAATCTTCTGACATGCTTGGATCCCTGTGATAGCCATCGACTACCTACTTCTGTGGTCTCAGCTACTGGGTGACCACTGGTAGCTCCCACTACCAGTGTCTAATCTTCTAGAAATATATCCACTAACAAGTCTCACTCAAGCACTCTAGCATAGGTGGAAATAAAAAAGAGATACCACCAATTCCCTGATATCCTAACGTAGGACTTGTTCAAAGGTTTGAGCTATGAAGAACAGGTCCTACACCATCTCCAAGGAGTAACATGAGAGATCAGTAAATCTTGCTGAGTAGTATTCCATGGTCATGTTTCCCAACTATAGATGTAAAATCTCTTGTACGTGTACCTATCACAACATGGATGGATAGAACTCATCTCTGAAGAGATTCTCAAAGTCTTTCTAGGAGAGATTTGTCTCGTTGTGTGACTGAGTCACCAAACTCCACCATCACCCAGCAGATCCCTAAAGAAGACTCATCATAAGGAATTCCATATAGTTGGATGGTGTCCTCACTAGGTGAAAATCATGAGTGACTACCTCTATATATTCCTCAACCACCTGGGAGTCTAGCTCACCTCAAAACCTAGGAGGTCACTACCTTTGAAACTCATGAAATGCACTCAAACTGCATGCATCCTTAGTTGGTACTACCAGCTTTAAATGTTCCTCAATAGGTGGTGATGTAGCTGGTAAACTTCCCAAAGGTGATATATCAGGTACATGATCCTATACTGATGCCTCGTCACTAGGCAGATCATCCTCATGATCATTTAGTGGAATCATGGACGGATGTCTGTGTGGAGGCATCCTGAAATTAAAACAAGATGTACCACGATCAGAAGAGTATATCTGGGGAGCTAACTTAAGAATTATATAGAAAACACAACCATTCCTATATGATTCATATATCAAAAAAATTCCCAATAACCAATGTTTACATGTACCGAGTCTAAAATCATGTAATTATAGTCCTAGTGTATGGATACATCAGCCGCTACACCAATACTCGATTCTTTAGCCTGAAATTTGAACTCAAAACACTAAACATTGTTGCCCCAAACCAATCTCACTAACTTTGATCCTAAAGTAGAACCATCCCTTTGATACCACTCTATCATGACCCCCAACCTGCTCAGGTCCAACCTGTAACTACCCCAATCCCACCTCCAATAGTCCATGGGCTGGCGACTAGTGATGAGTAGGAAAATCCCACAAATGGGAGGTATTATCTTAAAGTACCTTTACAAACCCACACATATCCAAGCCTAACCGATGTTAAAATGTAAAACAATATAGGCAATTCATGCATACATCTAAGATCCCACAACAGAGTATGATAGTTAAATTACTAAAAGTGGAAAAAGGGGTGTAACGACCTGAACTTTTGAATAATATTTTGTTTCCTGGAAATGTATGGTTTACTATTTCATAATAAATAAAACTATATAATTATAATTGAAATGTAAAAATCAATTTTTTACCTTTATATGACCATTGGTTAATATGATCATTGGAAATAATAATAATTTTTAATGTTATAATTATTGTTTATAAATATAAATGATAGTGGCTAAATAATGAAAAAAAGAAGAGTTAATGGCCTCTACTAGTAGAATTGTGCCATATGAAGCCCATTTTTTGGAGCTTGGGAAGGAGGTAGTGTCACTGGTATTTTCTTTGGATCAATACCAAGCTGATATTCAACATGTAAATCTTGAATGAAATCACCTACGGGAGAAGTTCAAGTTGATAGAAATCACCATTTGGGCAATGTTGTCTGAGCCGCCCCAAGATTCAATCACCCTTTCACACCTTATTTTTTGGTCCTATATAAGTTTTATAAGGTGTTATGTAATGAGGCCTTAGTTACTTTGTGTAATCCATTTTTATAAATAAAATTTTTATTTCTTATTATGGTAAAATAACCACCTTTTTTGAATTTCAAATGTCAAAATTAATCTAGGATTGTTTTTTGGTATTTTTCTAAGAAGTTTAATATTATTAATGAATATTGAAAAAAAAGAGTATTTTAAAATATTTTTTATATTTTAAATAATTGATACTGTGAAATTATTTTTCAAAAACAGACTTATATGGTTGTGATCAGTAAGAAATTTAGAGTCTGTTAAGATCAACTTAATTTTTGGTGAATAGTAACTTATGAATAAAAATATTAACCTTATGAATATTAATATGACCAATGGAATAGTAACCTCACTTAAGGAATTATAAATGTAATTTAGGCATCAAGAATGGTAATGTGATATGATAGTATAAGTAAATAACTTTATTAGAAATTATTAGTTAAGTATTAGTCTTTTTTTAGTAAATAGTGATTTTACATAAAAATTAAATTTATTATATTTAAAAAAATATTTTCATAAAATGGAGTTTATTTTTGAATTTATAACATTTATATTTGGTTAGGGTGAATTTATGAGATTTTTATAAAATGTTTTGTTTTTCAGTGATTAGTAAAAATACATTTTTTGAATTTTCGGTGTGTTTTATGACATCATAATGATGTAATATGTAATTTAAAATTCTAGTAGAGTAATGTGGATTAAAATATTATATTAGGAGTCCCATGAGGACAAAACCATGGTCAAATACCATAGTCAAGCCCATGGTTTTGCAAATACCACCGATGAGGTGTCCTTGGAAATTAATAAAAAAACTCCCTCTCTTTTACTATAAATACCAAGCCATTACTTAATTTTATTTCATTACAAAATCATCCCCATATAATCTATGTTATTATTACCTCCCAATAATACCTCCAAAGTATTCTTCAATACCCCAAGGTCCCAATCCTAGAGTTTTAGAAGTTACTATTCAAGGTAAGATAATTCCCAACTTCTTTTTCCTTTCAAGTTCTCTATTATGTGGTATGTCTTTCAAATTTCCATGCCATGTTCTTATTTCCATTTTATTATATAAATAAACTATATTATGAGTCTTTTATTAATGGGTTACCCCTATCCCCTCTCTTTTTAATGTTTTATAAAACTACGTTTCATACCTGTTATGCTGCAGAATTTTTCCTCTCAAAATCTCTCTCTTTTTCTCAAGAAAATATTTTATTTTCTTTATGTGAATAACCAAAACACTTTCATTTCTAGATTTATTCATCAAGACATAAAAATTATTTATCTTATTCTATAATTGACATATATAAAACCCTTGTTCCCTTTCTATGGGTTATAAATGACATAATGATCATATTTTTAAGCACTTCTTAAAACGCCATGACTTTGATATGAAACCCATTTCTTTTATTCTCTATGGATTATTTATGGAATGTTTTATTATGATATATGTGGATCACATGAAAATAAATACATATTAATGGTGCATCCTTATATGGTTCCAATTCATTGGGTAAAGAAATTAATCTCTAGAGATAACAAGTTTTACGATACCTTGGTAATTTTTATGACACCTTGGGGATGTACCTTGGTGATATGTTTATGAATATATAAATCAAATGTTGTAGCCACATTTTCAAGATATTATTAAATTTATTATTATTATTATTATTATTATTATTACTATTATTATTAATATTATTATTATTATATTCTTATTGGTCATTCTTTTATGATATTCCTCATGTTATTATAGTTATCGCTCAAGTTCACATATAAATTGTTTCTCTTGTTTTTCTCTTCTGGGCCTTCTTCTCACCCTTTACTTTGATGTATGTCCCAATTTATGAGTTGGAGTAATTGTATTTAGGATGAAAAAATGAAGATTCATTTCAAGTGGATTAGAATAATTTTATATATTTTCATGTATTATATACCTTTTTCCAAGACACTAAACTTTAAATATACTTTGTAAAATGTAATGAAAAGTTATGTAATAAAAATTCAGGATACCATAGTTGGTATCAAAGGATAGTTTAGTTATTTGTGGAAATTAAGATATAAATATTTTAGGAAGAATCCTATAGAAAAGTTTAAATATAGGAAACTTTCATGGTATTTGGGTGAAATATTAAGTAAGTGGTTTTCGAACAAATAAATACATGTCTGGATATGAACAAGTGGATGTGGATCTAGAACATATGTATCTATGGGTAAAACCCAAAAACACCGCTTTGAGATAGACTTTAATGGGAATTAGTGCATGACAATGGGACTTGTTTCACTCGTGGCTTGACACTCCTGGGGGATATGTTTGGTTAATCACAATATATTTATGAATCATTATGAAGGATTTATAGAGAAATGTAATTGTGGTTTAAGCATGAAGTTTTAAGACATAAAAATCCTTTATAGATAAATGATTCATAAATTAAATAAGTTTATAACTAAGGTTTTATTCTTTTAGAAAATGGTGGTAAATAAGAGGAACCGTTCAAATGGTGACTGCAATGGACCATGCGTTGATGGCCCTTCGATGGAATCTAGAATGGAAAATTTCGTGAGAATGATGAACCAACTGAATCAAGTTGTGGAAAATAACTTGAATCAAGATGAGAGACCGATTTCACCATGAAGGGAACAAATTTAAGTTGATTCCTTTATGCATCAATGAACACCAACCTTTAGTGGATATACCGACCCATTGATTTTTGAATAGTGGATCAGTTCTATCAAAAAGAACTTTTTTGTACTTCATAGTTTTGAACAAGAAAAAGTCACCCTGGTTGTTTACCACTTAGAGGGAGAAGCTGATAAGTGGTGGGAGATGATTAAAAACACAAGTCTAAGATGGGATATTGAATCTATAGAGTGGGAATAGTTCATAGGGATCTTCTTAAATAAGTACTTTTCTCATTTGATGAGAACGAAAATGGTGAAGGAATTTCTTGAGCTGAAGTAGAAGGAGAATGAATCTGTGGGAAGCTATGAGATGAACTTCACAAGGTCATCACATTACACCTCTAGCTTTATCATGGATCCTAATGGAATGGTTGATAGATTTTTTGGTGTACTAATACCTCATTTTCTGAAGAATCTATCCAACCGAGACTATAATAGCTATGAGGAGATTGTATAGAGTGCTATAAAAGTAAAATTAGAGTTCAGTGAGACATAGTGGACTCAAAAATACAATGAAAAGAAGAGATCAATGGAGCTAATATTGGGGAGGATATTTGATCAGGGAAGAGGAGGAAATAAATTGAAACTTCCCATGTGTAATAAATTTGGGATGAAGCATTTGGGGAACTGCCTGCTCGAGAGAGGGGAGTGCTACAAGTGTGGAAGAGATGGCCATATCATGTAGAATTATCATAGTGAAGTGAATCCTTAACTTCCCACCACTAACGGCAAAGGAAATATGGTACAGGCCCTACCTGAATTCTAATGCTTCAAGTATGGACATCTTGAGAACATTTCCAATCACTATCCAAATATGAGGGTAGTGGAGGGGAATCACCATCAGCCTCAGAAGAGGCTAAAGGAGCAAGTTCATGATTTTTCTATCACATAAACTGATATTTAAGATCCAAATGATGTGGTGGAAGTTACTCTTATTGTTCTCTCAAAGCTATCAAGTACTCTGTTTTATTATGGTTCTACGCATTCCTTTATTTCCTCCAATTTTGCAAAGAATTTAGAATCAACCCCTGAATTTATAAAAGTAGATTTATTAGTTAAGACTCCTAAAGGGATTATCCAAGAATCAATAGTGTTTAGAAACTCTACTATTTACTTTAGCGAGCACAATCTTATCAAAAATCTAGTAGTCATTCCCATGTTGGAATTTGACATTATACTAGGGATGGACTGGATCTTAAAGTATAATGCTAAGATCAAATGAATAATCAAGGAAATATCAGTAGTCATGAATGGGAAACCTATAGTTATCTTCCAAGGAGAGATTTCTCAACCAGAGTTTTGTCTAGAAGCATCTCTTATAGACTTTTTTATGTATTTTATCGGTGAGGTTTAATAAGGAAATGAAAGTATACAAATAGAGAATGTCCCCATCATTTAGGAATACATTGACTTATTTCCTAAGGAGTTACCTAGAAATACCCTATAAAGAGAGGTATAGTTATCCATTGAACTCATACCAGGATCTCATCTGATATCAAAGACCCCATATAGTATGGAAAATGTAGAGCTGGAGGAATTAAAGAAACAACTCCAAGATCTTTTGGAGAAGGGGTTTATCCGACTGAGTGTGTCTAATTGGACAGAACCTATACTATTTGTAAATAATAATTATGGATAAATGCGTCTATGCATTGATTATAAAGAACTGAACGGGATCATAGTGAATAAAAAATACCCTCTTCTAAGAATTGATGACTTATTTGACCAACTTTGTAGAGCTCAATTCTTCTCCAAGATTGATCTTCAATCTAGTTATCATCAATTTAGGGAGAAGAAAAAAGATATTCCAAATACTACCTTCTGATCAAGATATGGGCATTATGAGTTTGTTGTTATGCCCTTCGTGCTGACTAATGCACCTATTATTTTTATGGATTTGATGAATAGAGTATTTAAGGACTACCTTGATAATTTTGTGGTAGTTTTTATTGATGATATTATGATATATTCTAAAAATTTTGGGGAGCATGAGGATCATATATGGGTCATTTTGAAAACTCTAGGGAATTATAGGGTTTTTGGAAAGTTTATCAAATGTGAATTTTGGTTACAAAAGTTGCTTTCTTGGGGCACATTGTAACTAATTAAGGAATATCAGTTGACCCTGTAAAGACAAAGTTTGTAGAGGAGTGGCCTCATCCTACAATAGTAACTAAGATTCATAGTTTTCTTGGTTTATCAGAATATTATAGGAGGTTTGTGAAAAACTTTTCTTGACTTTCTAATCCATTAACTGAGTTAACTCAAAAAGTGGTTAAGTTCATCTGGAAAAAGGAGTGTGAGGAAAGTTTCCAAGGTATAAAGAAGAGATTGGTTATTGCACCCATGTTAACTCTACCCTCAATCGAAAAAGGATTTTTTATTTTTAGAGATGAATATATGAAAGGGATTGGGTGCATCCTTGTGAAAAATGATAAAGGAATTTCTTATTCATCTCAACAGTTGAAGCCTCATGATAAGAACTATCCTACACATGATCTTGAGTTGGCTACGGTTTTTTTTCTCTGAAGATATGGAGGCACTATCTTTATGGGGAGAAATGTGATATATACACAGACCATCAAAGTTTTTCACACAATAGGAATTGAACATGAGATAGAGGAGATGGTTGGAACTTCTTAAATACCATGATTGTTCAATTCAATATCACCTTGGAAGAGCAAACAAAGTCATTGATTCATTGAGTAAGAAAGACCCTATTGTTATGGAAATGATGATGATTCAAGGAGATCCCTTGATCAAAGACCTAGAAAAACTAGACATGGGAATTTTAAGGGAAGGTACATCATTAACCCTATCCCAAATTATTTATCAACTGTAATTACTAGAAAAGATCAAGAAAGATCAAAAATAAGATCCTTTGTAATAGAAGAAGTTTGAGTCTGTGAAGTATGGGAGGTTTCCCAAGTTTAATATTGATCAAGAAGGCATACTGATATTTCATACAAGACTATGTGTTTCATTTATTCTATAAATAAAGAAGGAGTTGATGGATGAAGCTCATAGCTCTACATTCTCTGTACATCCTAGAAGTACAAAAATGTATAGGGACCTTTGTGATCATTATTGGTGGGATAATATGAAAATGGAGATTGCTGACTACACTAAAAGGTGTCTGGTATGTCATCAAGTGAAGGCAGAGTGACAACATTCTAAAGTGGTATTACAACCACTACCTATAACAGCATGTAAGTGGGAAAATATCACTATGGACTTTGTCACTCGTCTCCCAAGAACTTCTAAAGGAAACAATACGATATGGGTTATAGTGGACCATCTCACCAAGACTACCCATTTTATCTCTATTCGGGAATATTTCTCTCTTGATAAACTTATCAGGATATACATGAAGAAAGTGGTAAGGTTGTATGGAGTTCCACTTTCTATCATATCTGATCATGATCCAAGGTTCACATCAAAATTCTAGAGAAGTATTCAACATTATATATATACCAAATTGAATTTCAATATTACCTATCACCCAAAAATTGATGGCTAATATGAAAGAACTATTCAAACACTCGAGGACATGCTGATAACATGATCAATGGAATTTAAAGGTGGAGGGGATCAACATCTCCCATTAGTTGATTTCTCTTACAACAAAATCTTCCACTCGATCATTAAAATGGCACCCTATGAAGATCTATATTGTAAGTGATGTAGAACTCCTAATTAGTTGTATAAAGATGGTGAGAGAAAGTTTATTGGGCCTAACCTTGTGCAAGAGATGATAAAAAAGGTTCATGTTATCCAACAACACATTAAGGCTTATCAAAGTTGGAAAAAGAGATATGTCGACAACTATTGAAGGGACTTGGAGTTTGATGTTGGTGACAAGGTATTACTTTTAATTTCTCCTTGAAATAGAGTCGTGAGGTTTGGGAAGAAAGGGAAGATCATCCCTAAGTACATTGGCCCCTGTGAAATCCTTGATCACGTAGGAGAAGTGGCCTATCGGATTTCACTTACTCTAAATATAGAACAAGTTCATAATGTATTCCATGTATCCCTCTTGAGTAAGTACATACCTGACCCTTCACATGTACTAAATCTAGAGGTTTTACAATTGTAACATGAACTCTCTTATGAGGAGCAGCTGGTGGAGATCTTGGATTGTAGAGACAAGGTTCTACGCAAAAAGACTACCCACCTTGTTAAAGTATTGTGGAGGAATCACAAATATGAAGAATTCATATGGGAACCAAAGGATACTATGAGGAAGAATTACCCGCAACTTTTCTCTTCTGAGGGTACAAGTTGAAATTTTGAGGACAAAATTTCTTAAGGGTGGAAGAATGTAATGACCCGAACTTTTGAATAATATTTTTTTTTCTGAAAATGTATGGTTTACTATGTCATAATCAATAAAAATATATAAGTATAATTGAAATGTAACCATTTAGTTTTGACCATTATATGACTATTGTAAATAATAATAATTTTTAATATTAAAATTATTGTTTATAAATAGAAATTATAATGGATAAATAATGTATAAAGAAGATTTGATGACCTCTACCAGTAGAATTGTGCCATAAGAAACCCATTTTTTTGAGTTTGGGAAGGAGGTAGCATCACTGGGGTTTGCTCTGGACCAATCTCAAGTCAAGCTTCAACATGTTAATCTTGAACAAAATCACCTACGGGAGAAGTTCAAGTTGATAGAAATCACCACTCGGGCAATGTTGTCTGAGCCACCCCAAGATTCTATCACCATTTCACACCTTACTCTTAGGTCATATATAGGTGTTATAAGGGGTTATGTAATGAGGCCTTATTTACTTTGTGTGATCCATTTGTATAAATAAAATTTTTATTTCTTATTATGGTAAAATAACCATCTTTTTTTGAATTTCAAATGTCAAAATTAATCTAGGATGAGTTTTTAGTATTTTCCTAAGAATTTTCTTATTATTGATGAATATTGAAAAAAATAGTATTTTAAAATATTTTATATACTTTAAATAATTGATACTATTAAATGATTTTTGAAAAATGGAATTATACGGTTGTGATCAGTAAGAAATTTATACTCTCTTAAGATCAACTTAATTTTTGGTGAATAGTAACTTATGAATAGTAATATTACCCTTATGAATAGTAATATGAAAAATGGAATAGTAACCTTAGCTAAGGAATTATAAATTTAATTTAGGCATCTTTAATAGTAATGTGATATAATAGTATAAGTAAATAACTGTTTTAGAAATTATTAGTTAAGTATTAGTATTTTTTTGAGTAAATAGTGATTTTACTTAAAAATTAAATTTATTATATTTCGAAAATTATTTTCATAAAATGGAGTTCATTTTTAATTCAGAACATCGATATTAGGTTAGGATGAATTTATGAAATTTTTATAAAATGTTTTTTTTCCAGTGCATAGTAAAAATACAATTTTTGAGTTTTCAATGTGTTTTATGACATCATAATGATGTAATATGTAATTTAAAATTCTGGTCAACTCATGTGGATTAAAATGTTATATTAGGTGTCCCAATTTTCTAAAACTATGGGAAAATACCATGGTCAAGCCCATGGTTTTGCAAATACCATTGATGAGGTGTCCTCGGAAATTAATAAAAAAATTCTCGCTCTTTTACTATAAATACCAAGCCATTCCTTAGTTTTTTTTCATTCAAAAATAATCCCCCTATAAGATATTATATTATTACCTCCCAAGGTTTCCTAAATCCCTTAAGTTTCTGATCCTATATTTTTAGATGTTACTCTTCAAGGTATGGGAATTCCCAACTTCTTTTTCCTTTCAAGTTATATTTTATGTGGTATGTATTTCAAATTTCCATACCATATTCTTATTTACATTTTATTCTATACCTATACTGTATTATGATCCTTTTATGAATGGTTGACCCATGTCCCTTCTCTTTTTAATGTTTTATAAAACTATGTTTCATAGTCGTTATGCTGCAGAATTTTCATCTCAAAATCTCTCTATTTTTCTCAAAAATTCTTTTATTTTATTTATGTGAATAACCAAACCACTTTAATTTCTAGAGGTATTAATAAATACATAAAAATTATTTATTTTATTCTTGAATTTACATACATAAAACCACAATTTCCTTTTTTGGGTTATAAATGACATAATGATCATTTTTTTAAGCGCTTCTTAAAACACTATGACTTTGATATAAACCCCATTTATTTTATTCAATATGGGTTATTTATGAAATTTTTTATTATGATATATGTGGGTTACATTAAAATAAATTCATATTAATTGTGTGCCCTGATATTTCTCCAATGCATTGGGTAAAGAAATTAATCTCTAGAGATGACAAGTTTTATGATACCTTAGTTAATAACCTTGGTAATTTTTATGACACATTGGGGATGGACCTTGGTGATATGCTTATAAATGTCTAAATAAAATTTTGTAGACAAATTTTAAAGATATTAGTCAAGTTATTATTATTATTATATTCCTATTTATCATTTCTTTATGATATTCCTCATGTTCTTATAGATATCACTCAAGTTCACATGAAAATTGTTTCTCTTGTTTTTCCATTACTGGGCCTTCTGCTCACCCTTTCCTTTGATGTATATCCCCAAGCTGTGAGTTGGATTAATTTTACTTAGGATGAACAAATAAAGAATCATTTCAATTAGATTATAATAATGTTATATTTTTTCATGTATTATGTACCTTTTTCAAAGACACTAAACTTTAAAGATCCTTTGTTTGTAAAATTTAATGAAAAGTTATGTAATAAAAATGCAGGATGCCATAAGGGGAAAAATACAAGACCAACAAAAAATTATAAAATTTCAACCTTATCTAAGGGTGAGGAATAATTCAACACCATGATTTTGATAAAAACACCTTTATTTTTCAAGATCTAGTTATGCTCCACCCACTCTCTATCCTCCTAGGACATCATTAAAAGGTTCGTCATCTACAAAATATATGACACGTGAGGGAAAAGCTCATGCAGGGGTCAGTATACCAATACTCAGTAGGATTCCCCAAAAACACTAAACATGAAGCCCCAAGTACAGTCAACTCAATACAAGATATAATAATCAATACATAATGGAAACACCCATATATAGTTAGGAAATACACCATGCTACCAGGCAGTCATAACCAACTATCATCCATAGGATTTTACTCAAAGAACACTCATTCCAGGAGAATCCAATCCACAAGTCATGCTATTATCCAGACACTCAATGAAGAGGTATAACTCATTGGACCCCACCCAATAAAGCTCCCTAGTCTAATAATATCATGATACACAGATAGGGGGTCATGCCAAGAACCACCAGGGGACACCATGAACCCAATCTGGATTAACCTGCTGCATAAGGGATTGTATGCCAACAATTCCACAAACCCTATAGATGTGACCTACTAGATGAAGGATCAATTCCCTTCTCAAAGAGGTTACACTAATTCTAAAAATTACAACTTGGGAATAAAGGATGATAGAGGATCGCACTGCAATATCACAGAGGGACGCCACAAACTATATCTAAGACTTGGCCTCTAGAGGGGATCACAATCCAGTGATATGGATGTAATGTCACATTGTACCCTCAAGAAAAAGGGACCAAGGGAATTTACTCAATATATATTGGTCCAAACTAATAAAAAAAAGATCCACAATCACTCTTGAATGGGGGTACATGGTGTGTACCAAGGGGTACACAACGTCTCCAGTTGTCCCCATGCCTGACCATATGGAAGAGCCTCACACGGTATGTAGTCTCCAAATACACAGTGTCTAGAAGTAATACATGACATATATAGACACATGGTGGCCTATTAATTCCACCTATATGTGTACGTTTCTGGGTGGCCATGCCCATGTAGAGTACACGATGTAAAGATTCTTGTGTACTCTACCCATGTACCGCTACACAGGTAAGCCCGTGTACACTTAGCCAAGTTGTGTATGTGTGGGAGTACATAGCATGTCATCTGGCCATGTACTCCAACTTGTGTCTATGTACCCACCGAGATGCACACTGATTCAACCGAGGAGGACTACACACCATGTGATAGGGGTCATATTCCATGTAATAGTGGTCACACACTATGTGATCCTTAACTTTGGCCAAAACCCTAGTGTTAGAGCCAGGGGGCCCACACGGCGTGTAAAGCCGGATTACATGCCATGTTGCTCGTGATTTCCTAGATTCTCCCCACATCATCCCATGCCACACCACATCCTACACTCTTTCCATAACTGGTAGATTAGGGTTTGTTCAGACCTTTCCAACACTGATATATAGAAAATTTGACTTGAATCTGCTTAGAAAATGGATCTACAAATCATTCTTCCTTGCGTGCCAAAGAACGTGAAATCGGGTATCCAAAATCATTTGATTCACCATTGCTTCCATTTTCACACCATAATTATGTCATTTTGATCCCAGCTCTTCTATATTGAATCATTAAACCAAGAAATGGGTGTGCAACTATTGATTTATCGGGATATGTCGAACCCCGGGACAAATGAAGAATGCTTGTGGTGAATAAAGAACTAAGGGAGAAAATCACAAGAAAAAATGAGAGGAATAATCCTTGATCAATCTTCATGTCAATATCAATTAATTTACATAATAATAACAATTAATAAATCATAATTTCAAAATAATTCTCCCAAAATCACCCCGTAATAAACCCATCTCGCAAATATGCACAATCCACCGATCAATCCGTTGGTCGATTAATCTGTATTTTTCATATGAATCAAGAACATGGAAAGGAAAAATTCAAAAAACTGCCCTACCTTGATTTGAATCAATCAATGATGAATAATTATGTGTCATCATTATCGTTGGTGATATCCTTTGAATCTATGGTCTGTCGATCATCGATCCACGATCTGGTTGTCGTTCTCCTAAAAGAATTCCTACAACATTTTCTCCATCATCTCTCCAATGATTCTAGGGTTATGAGGCTAACCATGGGGTTTCTCCATAACGATCTACTTAAAAAAAAGTCAAATTATACATTGGAAAAATTGAAATAAAATAATTTAATTAATTATTTTATTTGTTTTCGTGCCCGCCATGAATTTTCCATAAACAACCCACGACAACTAAGGTTAAGTCACTCCTAGGGTAAAACCCACATTATGAACTCAATGGTTCCCTCATATTTCTGATCTGAGCCTCTATTTTGTAGTTATTACACTTTTTCAAGAAAACTCTATATGCATTCTATTTAATATATTTAATATATTTCAAACATTTATTTTGGGCACACCAGGCCTCAGAATCACACATCCTCTCAGTGTATAGCCTCGAAAATAATCAATGTGATATAAAAAAATAATACACAAAAAATCCAAGATGTTACATATTCTACCCCATAATCTAGGCCTTTTAGAATCTTTAGAATTTGAAAAAATATTCCAATATTCAATATAATTGTGTTTAAACCTTTTTCAGCACCAACAATGTCCAATAAACCCTATTCTTTTCCTTTAGTTGTAATCTAGAAAACATGAACACCTTGTTTTTTTAGTGAAACTCTATTATTTTAGGAACCTTATAGGGAACTACACACCTTAAACATGATCACATCCAACCTTGTTGTAGTAGTGGATTTCTTATCATTTTTTCACCTATATTTATCTACATTTTGAGTTATAACCTTCAATTTTCATGTAAACATTGTTAGCACATAGGGATTTTGTTTGAATAAGGGTTACCTTTACTCTTGAGCCTATAATAGATTAATTAAGGATGTTTTTAAGATTCTATTTCAAATGATATGGAAAATTTTAACAAAATTAATCTCACAAGAAACCTTAATGGAATAACTTCTTCACTCGGAAATTTGGGTAGTCTCAACTTGTATCAATTCAAAAATTATCAATTTTACTTTCATCTCAATACACTTCATGTTGAGTGTATTTTTATAAACCTCAGTTTATCTCACTACAAAATATTTTACTTTTTCCAATGAGGATATATTTATTGGTAAAAGTGCATTTTATGTTGGTAAAACATTTTACCAACATATATATCCATGTCACTAAATTATTGGTAAAAACTATGTCGCTAAATGTTTTTATGATAGATAATATAGTTCTGTTGCAATTATAATAATACTAAAAAATAATATATATGTTGGTTAAAGTGTTTAGAAACAGGTTCTAGTGAAAAAATTATTTGTTGTTAGTAATATTACGAATATATAATATTTTTTAATAAATTACATTTAAATAAATATTATAAATTTTTATTGCAAGTAAGATTTCATATTATATTTATTAATTTATCATATACCATACATATGTTTTAATTATTAAACTAAAGTTGATTTTAACACATGTTTAAAATTAGACAAGAATTAATTATTTTAATGGTGGAATTCATTATAAACATAACCTCTTGGATCCCCAACAGGATTGTTCCACAATTCTGTTCCACAATTCTAGGCTACCCTGCCCACCCACCCCCCACTGGATCCCCCCCAAATAGGATCAACCACCGCAGAAGCTCAAACCCCTCATCATCAGTGGCTCCAACACTAGTATCTCCAACCCATCCATGTCAGCTCCAGCCTCATCCCATCAATTCCAACTCTAGCCCCATCCATGACAGCTCCAGTCTATGCCAGCTCATCCATATTTATCCCCATCCATACCATCTCCAGTCCATGCCAGCTCCAACTCATCCATGAAAGCTTTAGTCTATGCTAGCTCCAGTTTATGCCCCATCCATTCCAACTCTAGTCTATGCACAAACAGATGATAAAAGACATCATATGGAATTAAGGGAGGTACAGAGACGTGTGATATAAATACGCTTACACGATAGGGATAAAGGTAGCACCTAAACAACAGGGAATAAAAAATTGTTTTAAACTTCTAGAATTTTTGTTTAACTTTCTTTTGACTTTCAAAAAAGGTAGTACCTAAACAACAAGGAAATAATTATTCAAAGACATCCTTTTATTTATAAAAAATAGGCTTTGCATTATGTTTGAAATAATAACTTGAAAAGTACCCATGATATAAGATTTTTCTAGTCAGTGGACCTAACAATATCAATAACCCACCTTCCAACAATCATCTCCAAGAATAAGACACCAAATATATACACATCTGATTTGGTAGTCAACTGTCCAGCCCATGCATACTCAGAAACACAACATACATAGGTCCCCATCAATCAAATTTTTGATGATATTTCATGGTAAGATATTATAGGTTTCTACCTAGATTATAAGAAACTAAATTTAATTCTCTTCTATTCTATTTATGATGAATATCCCCTTTTATACCCCCCATGGGGTCTTCCCCTGCTACTACTTTGTTCACCTAAATCCTATTATTATGAAGGTTGTTTTACTTACTCAGTTTCATTCTATCCTACTGATTTATCTTCTCTAACTTTCATTATAATTTCATCAACCAAATTGATTAAAGATTAAAAGAAACTAGTTAATGATTTTTAAAGGAATGTGAAAAAAAATGTGACTACATCAAAACTGTGAATAAATTAATAGTTGAAAAAACACATCAAAATATAAAACCATGATCCAAATCCACCTCCATAAAACAATTAAGGAAATTCAAAAAAAAACTAAAATTTCATGGGTTGAGGAGGATGCAACTTACTAGTTAGATTCTACAAGCTACATGGGATACCTACCCTAAAATAAAATAATAAGTACTTTTACACCTTGACAATGGAATGAAAAAAAGGAACCTGATAATCAAGGAAAAGAAAATAAGACTTACAATGAGGGGTCACAATACTCACTAGTAAAAGAACCTAGATGATCCCATCAACTGGAACTTGAATATGAATGCCCACTCTACTACACATCACTATCTTATTCACATTTCCTAATATAAATGATTATGAGAACACTAAAATATATACTTTATTCCAAATATAATGAAATGATAACTCTAAAATAGATTATAGATTCCATATTTCACACACAGGCCATCAGTGTAATCTAGGTAAAAGCCAAACTATATTTGCAAAGTGAAACACTAAGAAACCCAGATGAAAATATGTGAGGGGATAGATTTCATAGACATCAATTCATATTGTATTTATACCAAATAAAAATATGCACGGGTCTAAAAATATTCCCACTACCCAATAATTGTAGTATACATTCTAATAACTCTCACCAGATTTAACTAGTGGACATTTCATCTTTCCAATGGTTCTCTATAAGAGGGTAATTGATTAATTAGGAGAAAGAGAGGTGAATTTACCTTTTTTCTTGGGTGGATTTTCCCTTTAACTGCTATTTGAAAAATGTCAGTCAATATTGATTCATTCATCTAATAAAATGTATGGGTACATGTTCAGCGTGTATCTTCCTATGGGCAGGACATTCAGACTCTTCTCCATGGCCTCATACTTCCCCTTCTGAAGCCGATAATGTTGTGCCACATGTCATACCATGTGGTATTGTCCTTCAATGATCAATCTCTCCCTATAATGAAAATTTGATATTTCACAAATAGTACATAGATTCTACACATGGTTTGGTCTTGAATGGTGACACTCTCCCTACAATGAAAATTTCATATTTCACAAATAGTACATAGATTCTAGATTTCACACACACTAAGAAACACACCTAGCTTCTGCATAGACGGATGAGGCATAGATTGCATAAATTAATGGGGGTATTAATATATTGTTATTGAGAACACTAAAATAAATTCCAGATTTCAAACCATGGAATTATAAAGAGGTGAGGGGAATTAAGATGTTAGTGAGAACACTAAAACAGTAATTAGGCATCTATATATTACCTTAAACATGCGGTCCCGACCACTCCACACACTCTATAACAAACTATGGATAAAGTAACACCTTTCCAGATCTTCATGATATGCATTATCAAAGCATCAATGAAATATTACATGTCCATGTCAATAACTCTGACAAATTTATTCTTTTCATCCACAAGAGGTAGAGGAATATTCATGTAAAAACATAAGTAATAAAATGATATCATTTTTTTATTATTATCATCACTGGGCACATTGAAAAGATGTTCAATAAAACAATCAATTTTTACCATGTTAATAAATTTATCCTTATAATTTTGTTGGTGAATTTGGAATTGAATTCAAAGTTATTTTTCCCTTTTGATTTTGTTGGTGCTTACATCCAAAGGCTTCATTCAAGATAGCAATCTGATCCCAATTTTCCAAAAATGGAAAATAAGGTCATTTTATGGGATTTCTAACTTAGCAGATTTAGAATAAGGTTTCTAATGACCATAACTCTAAATAGGTTTGATTATAATTAAAGGGAATAGGAATTGGGAAAAAATGTCTCATCTCAGATGAACCACATCCACAAGAAGATCTCGGTCCTCATCCATAATGGAAAGATGGTCTAAAAAAATAATGAATGTTTTTTTATCATTATTCTTACTAATTGGGAGTGATCATAAATCATAAGACTATGATTCACTACTATTAATTAAATTGGTTCTATAAAGAAAAGAACACACAGTACCTACCTGGTTATGAATCAATACATAGTTATGTTGATTGATACCTAAAAAGATCATAAAAAACAAAAACACAAGATCCACCCCCACCCAAATGAAAAAAGGGCATGTTGTATCTTGAATTTATTACTTGATCACCCATCATATAAGTATAGTTAATCCCATTAAAGATCTTTCATCACCCCCCAAGTAGGTCAATAGAAGAAGCAAACCATGTAAGCTCTTGTACAAGTGAGTAACCTCAAGTTGTTATGTCACACCCTTCGACTCCATGATCTACACCACAAACAATCAAAACATACCCACAAATCAGTGAAAATTATATGTATGAATTGAAACAAAAAATGAATGTATAAAAAAATGATCTTTGTAGAATAATAATTTTTCATTTATCATCCATGTTGACATCTCAACAAATCAAATTAACTCCAATAGTAGTGAGGAACCTCAAGTCACTACTATGCCAAGCCATTTAGCTCCAAGATCTACAGTACACAACCAAAAAGAATACCAAAAAATCAGTGAAAAATATCTACATGAATTGAAACCAAAATATAAATAAATGAAAATATAAAAAATGATATGCATAGAATGAGTATTTTTCATTTATCATCTTTGTTGACATCTCAAAAAATCAAGTCATATCCAGTGTCAATGAGGAACCTCAAGTCGATGCAATGCAACACCATTTAGCTCCAAGATCTACACCACACATAACCAAAGAGAATACCGACAAACCCATTCAAAATATATGCATGAATTGAAACTAAAATAGTAATAAATGAAAGTATAAAAAATGAAGTGAAGGTGGATGACATAATAAGCATGAAAAAATTATATAATTTTTTTAGTTTCCTACTTGAAAATGTTTTCCATGCTGGTGGATACAAGCATCAACTGATTTTGATCTTGATTTCATAAGTCAATTAACCAGAAGAGAAACAACATACCTGATAATTCAATGATACCATGAGTTCATTTTAACTGAAATAACCATCACATGGCCCCAAAAAGCTTCCCCTATTCTTTCTCATCTAGAAAATTCAACATGGACCTCGGAACTTGGCACTATACCTACACCTTCATGCCCAGTTTCCACACTATGTTGATGTGATTTTGATCCTGCTGTTACAAATAGATGTTAGGCATCCACTAACTCAACATTACCTACTAAAACATGAGGATTAGAACCCAGAATCAGAACCGGCTAGGGAAGCAACATATAAGGGACCCCTGGTTTCGAAAATTAAGTTGTTATACATAAAATGTTGGTTACTGCTGATGGGATTTGGCGAGTAATGTATGTGAAATCAAGTTGGGATGGTAATGTGATTAAAGCCCCAACAGGCCAAACCTAGCATAATGGTCTTCAAACCTATTAACATTCATCATGAGTTTCTTTCCACCGAGATGACAGTCCAAAACCTCCTGTGTGACACACTAGAGGTTGCATAGGTCATAGATTTGAAATCTATTTCAACAGTATTAATGAAAAATCACATAAAACTCATGAATTTAAGGGACAGTAATAGGTAGTTCATAATGAAATTAACATTTGAAAATAAATTATGTCCAAGGATAGAGAAAAAAATGAAAATCCAACCAGAAAATAAATTGAACATTACTGTCAATGTTCTTTGAGGTAAAACCCTAAAAATATTAGAATATGTTGAAAGGTAGATTCCAAGTTATACTAATAAAAGCATTTCTCTTTGATTCCTACACCATGTAAAACACATATAAATACAATTAAAATCTTTTGAGAATCTAAAAATGAAATGACTATTAATTTCAAATAGTTAATATGATTTTAATGAAGAATAGTATACTATGATATTAAAAATACAAAATAGTCTACCATGCATAAAGTACTTGAATAATTGTTTCATGTCAACATCTAAAATAGGATATATGTTTGGACCATCGAATGATGTTTTACAGTAAGAGAATATAAAACCACTAAATAGTTGACTAAAATGTGTTTATGTTTGTGTGGAGTCTAAGGTATTCATGTGTCTTTCCCCAAAGAGAATATATAAAAATAAATTGATGTTCGGCATCTAGTGTATCACACCTTAGTGATTTTCATTTAAAAAAATCATTCTCTCTAACTAAAGGATTGTGTCAAAACCACCATGAAAATTATAGAATTCATGTTTGAAACCATTAAATGCCAGAAGACACCCTTCATTGGACTTTCTGTTAATAGATTGATGAAGGTAAACACCACTATCATGTGATAAGCACGAATTCAAGATGTGATTTTTATGTTTGATGTTGCACTCATTTATTTCATGAAAATATAGAACTGGTTGATTCAGGGTTTAGGTCATCTCTTTAATGGGAACTTGAACATCTGTGCAAAAGAGGAGAATTAGTTCAAACTTCAAAAGAGAATTGACTGTCATTTTTAGAGATTTAATCAATATAAATTGATGGTCCACCAATCACTTGTTCATCGGGAGAGGACCATGTCCAGGAGCTGATGTTTGAGACCATCGGTGGATTCCATTGATGTGATGGGTGATGATGAAGAATAAATTATAGATCACATTCTATAGATTACTAAAGGGATAAATAAGTAATGAAGAAGAAGAATAATTAATCATGACATGTTAAGGGTACATGGGTCACATTCAGATTTAATTACCCCCCCCCCCCCACAAGACTCTTTAGAGCAGTATGATATGGTATTAAAAATGTAGAATATTATACAATGATATTAATGCAGAATAGCCTACTATGATAATCTCGAGATGTCTCATTTAGTATGACCATTAAATAAGATCGAAATACTATGATATTAAAAATATAGTTCTCAAATAGTATAATAATCTATGAGGGAAATACAAAACTGAAAAAATAAATCTCGAAACAACATGACTATTTAAGTCACACGATGCTGGAATTCATGGTCATATTGTTGAAGTGAATCAAATATGTAATATCAAAATCATATTAAGTGAAAATTATGTTGCTTCTGGAAATTATTGAATCATTTCTAGTGATTCTTAGCAACACCCAACCAATTTTCAGCTACATCTATGCTCTAGAAGCATCAAAATCATACGTCCCTATTCCACCTATCTATTTTAGACCAGTTATATAAAAACCCTCTATAAATAATAATATTTCATTAGAACTAGTATTACACCACATAGAGACACTATAAACATGCATGAGAAATCATCATAGAACTAAAAAAATGAATAAACTTGGAAAAAACCTTTTTTTAACCCAAGGGATTGGATGCCTTACATTGGTGCCTATAAGGTGAGGATAGGCCCGTTTAACCGCCTCCACAGTCTGTATTAGGTATGGTAGGATGAACTAGTCGAAGTCTAGGCTTGAGCCTAGGTTTCAATGGGAAGTGATGAAAAACCTTTAATGGTTCTTTTTTACCATACATAAATTTAATAATGCTACCATAATTAGTAGTTTTCCACCTAAAACCACTGGATTTGGGAAATTATATGGGAAAAGTTTTTACTTTTGAAAAAATACACTATTATCTAAGCATGAAAAAAAATTATTATAACCATGCCAATGTTTTTTTACTATGAAATGATATAGGAGTTGGTTTCCCAACCCATTCCCCTCAAAAAAATATTAAATAAAGTGAAGTATACAGTAAAAATACAAGGTGTAATGTTCTTACACCATCAAAGAAAGAAATGAGATAACAAAAAACCTGACATGAAACACACATTAGTGGAGATACTAGGACAAGCTATTAATTCAAGTCTCTACTAAGTTCATTCCCAAGTACAGCTCAGACCTCCCACAACAGTGACAAATGAATCCGCTAATGTATCACGTGAACTCCAACTCTCCAAATGATGATTCATTTACAGCTTCATTAGAATGTCATTGCAGCCCAGCTGGTCCTCAATTAAGTATATGAGAGCCAAGATTTCTTGTAAATACAACATGATAAGAAGACAGTTGTCATCAACAGAAGTAGCACCTTTTACCTTTGATACCTTCAGGTGGAGTATGAAAAATCTCAATCGGTCACTTATGAGAAAGAGAGTCATGGTGATTTTTCAAACCACTATATTTTTATTATAAAATAAAATCTAAAAGAAAAACAATTCCTACCATTACACTCCATAAATCTTTCAAAAACATTATCATTTTCATTAGAGTAGAAATCCCTTCAACAAAAAAACACAGATTCCAAACAATTTAAACATTTAGATCTAGTTCAAGGAAATCATCATTCAAAACCTAAAACATCAATGAAAACCAAGAGAAAATTATCAACCAACCTAGAAAACATCAAAGAACCACAACCATGTTGAGAGGCTTTTTCAGTAATGAAAAAACAAGTGTTCAGTCTTCAAATAGAAGGAAAATAAAAAGAACTCATTACCATGGAATTTATCTAAAATTAAAGTCAGGATTTATCTTATATTTCTCAACCAAAGGTATTACTAAATCTTATTAAAATTTAATATTGATTATAAAATTAATTAATATGGAAACTAAAACTAGAAATATTCTATAATAAAAGGAAACAAACGAAAATTTAATATTAATTTTTCATTTTTTCATCATTTTTTTCGGGCTACGGAAGAAATTCATAGCTCAAATAAAAATTACCTATGGTGCAGTAGAATATTGGATGAGAGAGGTTAGTAGTAAAATAATATTTATTGAAAAAATTAAGATGATATAATATAAACCAAATGAAAAAAAATCATTTAGCCGATGATGAACAATTTAATGGGAAATAACAAGAGAGTAACAGCAAGTATAGCATTTAGGGTTTCCATGGTACCTTGTAGGGAACTGAAATGGATTGGATTTTATGGCATAGTATCATCCTAGGTAAATATTTTGCATCATGTGAAGATTTAGAGGGCACGTGAATGAATTGGAGGTGGAGCTGTGAATCTCAGAAGGCGTGGAGCAGACTGATCAAGGACGCATTGGGGTCCAGTACAACAGTAGGGGATAAATTGTTTAAAATTAAAATGAAATAATTAAAATATAAAATAAAATCTATCATTTAATATTTTAAATTATAAAAATACTAAGTATGTGTATGAATAATTTCAATATATAAAATTAAATTATTAATGAAATAATATTACTTAATTGATTGTTAAGTTTTTATTTATTAAATTAAATAATTGTTTTTTTTAATTTATTTTGATGATATTTAATTATGTTTACTAAATTTAAATATAAAAATTAAATTATAATGTATATAGAGGTTATTGAGGATATATGTAAATATATCAAATGTTGTAATGACTTAAATTTTTGTTTTTATAAAGTATATTTAAATTATTATTAATCGAACAACATCAAAAAATATAAACACTATTAATATTTGGATAAAATATAAAATTGAAATCAATTAATGAGATATTTTTAATATAAACCCAGTAAATGGATATTGACTTTGGTCATGAAAATAATAATTTGTATAAAAAATTTGTTTTCTCTTAATTGGTTATTGATAAAATATATTTTGTTATTTAATTGGTTGTTGTGACAATTTTTATTGATGGTAATAGATTTGTTGGTAATAGTTATTAATAATAATATATTTATGTGTTAGTAAAAAAAATTTGGTATTAGTATGGTAAATAAAAATATATATCTATCGGTAAAAACAAGTATTGGTAGTATAAATTAATAATGATACAACTTAATATTTGTTAGAAAAATTACTCATTTTTACCAACAGATATATTATCTGTCATTAAATTTCTATTGAAAAAAAGTAAAATATTTTGTAGTGTCTATATCTTTCCTCCTATTCTCCTTTCACCTTTTCAATATGATCTTCATGCAAATTACACTTTTCTTGTATGTAAATTCCAAGATCCTTTATCCTTTTATACTAGATCTTTAATTGAGAATATTTGATACTAATAATAGATTTAGGAGTTTCTTCTAGTGCATGGATCCTCTATATAAAATCTTTTCTTGTATTAGATTTATCATCAATGATATTTTTTAATAATCCTTCATCCGTTGAGAATTTTTATTTATAGATTATTGAGTATTGTTTATTATCTTTCACTTATTTCATGAGAGTGGTTAACTTTTGAAACTATTCACCCAATTTGGGCCTATGGATCATAGATTTGGGTCTTTAGGCCACAGGGCCTCCATGCCACCTTAGTCCTTCAAGACATGGGATTTAGGGCCATAGGTCCTTTGGTCCATAATGTAGTTGGATCATACCACATAAGAGTAGGCCCTAGAAGAGTAATTAGAGTAAGCAGAAACAGTTATGTCCTGAAGGAGTGATGGAAATGGACAAGATGGGGGTGAATTGACTCTCTTTAAAAAAATTATCATATTTTGAACTTTATGAGTGGAAATTTATTAGTCTAAATAATAAAAAATTCAAACCAAAACAATATACTAAATGATAGAGAAAAAAATCAGAAAGTAAGATTTAAACACAAGATATTTTTATAATGGTTCATATCTAAATGATCCCAGTCTACTCTTCACCCCTCTCAAGAACTGAGATATATGAAACCCACTATGGTATGTCACTTTTTAAGGAGGGTGAAAAATATTTATATATTAATTTTTCACACCTAGAGGATTAATACCAATTCTCTTATCTTTTACAGGTTCAGACAATAACCTATCCTTTTATAAGATAAGACATAACCTAGACTTTTACAGTCTCAATCCTAACCTCTTTCATTTTTCAAGTTTATGCAAAACCTGGTATTTTATAGGGAAAAACATAATCCAGTCTTTTACAGGTACAAACCCAACCTATACTTTCATAGGCTTAGTCCTAACCTCATCTATGTTATAGGTAAAGAGGAACCTAGTCTTCTAAGGGGACAGACTAAATCCAAACTCTTACAAGATCGTTCCTTTCCTGTGTTATTATATGGGTTAAGAAAAACCCAGTCTTTTAAGGGTATATACTAAAATAAATCTTCTAAGAGGATAGAACAAACACAAACATACCTTTTTAGGGTAGTATAACCTCATGAAAGATTCACTAAGTGAGACAATACAGTACAGGCAGTTACAACATAGTGATAGAATAAAATAGTTTAACCCAGTGAATGATTGTCTATGAGGATGTTGGTGAATGAATCAAGTAGTTCTCAGGCCCTTATAGATGTTGAAATAGTGAATCTCATGAATCCATAATTGTACTTTCAATAAGAAGGTGAATAATAAATCTCCAAGACTTAGTTGAAAACTATGTATCATGTTAGAATAAAGTAGATTAATATTTTATATCTCTCTTCAATGCATGCTTCTGTCTTTTTATACACCAAAATAGCAATGGATATTTTTTCACTTTAAACTCCATGATTCTCCTTCATAAATTCCAACAATAAAATCCTCACGTGGAAAAATATTTTAATACTGTATAAATAAAAAACATGTTGTACAGAAATTCATTAGAAGAATAAATGAACAATTATTATAGTAGTGGGTGTATTCATAAAATTTGATAATAAATGCTTTACACTACTCCCATAATTTATGCAAGAATAAATTTTCATATTCCAAATTCAAATTTGAACTTAACTCATGCTTATTTTCCAGATAAATGATTCATGTGTACTTTTTAGAAAAAATAGATAATTAATATCCATGTAAATTGTGTCTTGAAATTCTATCAATACATTATTTAATAATCAATATTAATATTCTTGAAAAACTCCCTAAAAATATTAAAGAGAAACTATATATGTTATGACTGGTGTGAATTATAATATCTCAAGTTCTAAAAATTAAGCATGAATATCCATACACGCTTAATCCCATATGAATCTTAGTTAATCCTTTATAAAATAATTTTAAACTTGTTCCCATGGATTATATATAATTAATGAGTAATTTTATAATTAATAAAACACTACAAATGATTACAATAAACATGAAATAAATGTAAATGTGAATAAAAATGTAAAACTGAGCATGTTTCATGTTTTTATAAAAACCTATAGAAACTTGCAGAACCACATAGAAAAATTCACATAGATGACTTTCACATAACCTTTTTTCTCCATGTGTCAAAATATTACTATGAAGAAAATTGATGCAGTCAATTTCACATAGGTTAAAGTTATGTAAGTGAATTTATATAAAGGAATTCATGTAATTGATTTACGTCATTGAATTTACATATCCATTTAACGTAAGAAAATTCACATAACTATTTTTCAATACATAAAAAATCATTAAAGTAGGAAATAATTTTCATGTAACCGATTATCCATGTATTCATTTCTCACGTGAGAAAATTTTATCACTTAGAAAAATTCATGTAAGGGATTTTGGAATTTTTTAAAACATATTAATTTATCAAATTTTAGACCTAAAATAGACCTTCTAAAAAATAGAATTAGATTTGGTTCCTATTGACTTATATTTATATAATTTCATTATATTTCCAAATAATACAGAATAAAATTAATTGGAGTAATATATCCCAAGTTATCATCAAAATAATGTAGCAAAAATATTATAAAAATTTGTAGATTTCAGACTGAAAACATACAGTAACATCTAACCAAGGTTAGAACATTATAGAGATCGATTCAGAGTTTGATGCATTCTAATGAAATGTATATAATTTTTTTACCTTTCCAACTCAATAATAATAACCCAATTTGGAGTTATTAAGATCAAGATATTTTTAAAATACAAAATATGATTGGTTTAGGAAAATTGGTTACATGATTCATAAATCAGTTACTTAAATTTCAATTTGGCTTTGTGGATTTCAATTTGGATACATGGTGGACAGTAGAAAAACATTCATGAATGATATTTAAAATTCCCAAATGACTTATTTATACTAGGAACTCAACATAAAACTTGTAGAATGTGTTTTGAACAATTAAAAAATGAAATCTAAATATATTTTAAGAAAATAATAATAAGATATAATCAAAGTTAAGTACACTTTAATCAAAACACAATACAAAGTATGAAGATTATTAAATGAAATAAAACACACATAAATATTTGTAATTATCAAAATATAAATTGTTTTAATGATACACTCAACATTCTCCCCCTTTTGATAATTATAAAACCAAGTATAATTTCAAAACTTCTCCTCATTTTTGAAATTATCAAAAAGATAAAGTTTCTATGGAATAATTCTCTCTTTGAAATTAATACTCAAAAAATAATTCACTTTAAATATAAATATACTGATAAAACAAATTTTATTTTATAACTTTATTAAACATCCATATTTCAAAAATTTATATAAATGATCCACTTTAAAACCTTCTAGCAATGTATGATGTGTGTAATTTTACAAGTTGTTTGTGAAAATAATAAGAAAAGCTTCATAAGAAATCCTTTTATACAAACTAAAAGTTTAAAAATTAAGTTAATATAATATATTATGTATGATAAGTCTCAACATGTTAATATAATTCACAAATATGTATAGAAATCAAACAATAGTATACTGAAAATTAGTTTCCATATTTTACAGATTTCATGAAAATCTGAAAATTTTAGCACTTTAGAAATCTATTTAATTCTAAAAATTTCATCAAATAAAACACTCAAAATCTCCCCAAATATTATCATTAAATATTATTCTCCATGAGTGTAAAATAATAATAATAAATTATATAATACAAACCTAAATTTTCATGATAAAAAATAAATAATAAAAACACATATTAGTATCCCCTTGATTTATCATGCTATGTACTAAAGAAAAATTTCAATATTCCCAAATAAAAATAAAAAATCGATTCCGATATTATCGAGATATATGTAATGTGAGAAAAATTTTATAATAAATATTTTCGAATTGAAATAAGGTTTCCTCCCCCTTAATCGATGAATTTTATATATCAATTAAAATAATTTTAATTTATAAATCAGATTTAAAAACAAGATTAACTCCCCCTAAACTAATAATCCTTTTCAAAATAAAAATATCAAAAACATTATGCATAGAATTTTAATTCCATCAATGAACACTCCTCCAAAAACATAGTTTAATATCACAAGGATCCATAAAACATGTCATACGATATTCAAAGAATTTTAAAAGTAACCAAATGATAATATCATATAATTAAACAAAAATTTACAACTAAAATAACATATTCACTAGCCAAATAATGATATTAACCAAATTAAAGTGCAATCAAAAACAAAATATATAGTAGCATACCAAAATTATATAGAGTATTCAATCTTATCCAAAGTGAAATACTAAATCTTATAATGATTGTTCCATCATGATAAGAATAAATATATAATGACATTCATGTTGGACATAATAATCAAAAAATAAACATTACTTGGATATAAATAATGGATTGATTTTACATGAATATAAATACATACCTTTAGGCACCCAAGAAGTAGACGGTTTTGACAGTTTGGCCTTAAAATCAGATTTAGAAGTAAAATTCCTTTTATGACCAAAATATTGAGTGAACTTAAAAGGAGAATCACAAGAATAATATCCATAAGATCCACATTTAAAGTAATTAATCAAATAAATTCCAAAAAACTTTTTTTTCACAAAATTATTTATAAATATTGTAGGAAGAAAAGAATCATAACTAAGTCCATTACATTTATCATTACATTTATTAAAATAAATAGTCTTTTTAATTTTAACATTTGAAGCACATTTATTATAAATTTTATTTTTCAAGAAAACATATTTATTTCTAAGTTTATCCAATTTATTTTCATCCTTTAATTTTATTTTTGAAAAAATTTTAAATCATCACAAAACTTTTCATGTGAGGAAGAATTTTTGTTTCTAAACTTTAAATTTTCATTTTTAAGCTTCTTACATAGATCCTAAACTTTAGACATATCATCCAATATTAAATTAAACCTCCTTTCTTGATCTTCATTATTCTTGGAAAGAAAATCTTTAATCCTATAATTTTTAGCTTTAATATTCAACATTTCATAATCAACATTCAATTTATTCAAATTTTAAATTTCAAGATATAAAACCTTCTAATATTCAAAAAAATCATAAACTTATAAGATAATATCCTTTTCCTTTATCAAATACTTTTATATTTATATTTTAGTGATACATGTATAGAATTCATTTGTTTTATTTGATCTTCATATGAATCAAACATTTCCTTCATATCTTCAATACTTGGATCATTATTTCTAGAATTGATAGAATAATGATCATCAGAATTAAAATCATTATATTCTCTTATACTTGTCACGCATGTATTTTCATCTTTTATAGAATATGATCTAAGATATCTTGAAATAGAATGTGGAGTTAAAAATATTATATTAGAATATTTTTAAAGAAATGAAACATTACTAATTTCTTTGGTAATTTAATCCTTGATGCATAATATTTCAAAATCACTCCATGAAGTCGCAAATTTATTTTCTTTCTTCTTGAAATTCCATATATTTTTTAACTTTGAACAATTAGGTTTAATATGTACTCTCTTCCTACAGCCATAACAAATAAAATTGGAATAATATAAATTCAAATGTAAATTGTCTTGAATGATATCCCCTTCAGTAAAATGATTTTGTTTCACTTTTAATGGTTGGACAATCCTTTTTCACGTGTCCAGAATTTATATAATTGGAGAAAATATATTTCATGGAATCTCCTTCTTCAAAGGTTATTTTCTCAAGTTGTTTCCAAATCTCATAAGAAATGATGCAACTACAAATTTTGTAAAAAAATATTTACAGTAAAATAATAAATAATATTAATGACCTTATAATTAAGATCATATTTAACAGTATTTTACCCTTTCAAATCAACCAAGTCAGATTTAGATAAAACATAAGATTTAATAGAAATATCCCAAAATAGAATATCAATACTCTTTAGATAAGAATTCATCTATATCTTCCACTAAGTATACTTACTACCATTGGAATGTGGTGGAAATTTCAAATTCAAACAACTTTTATTCTTCAAGTCATACATCACTAAAAAAGATCTTTCCCTAAGTCTTATTAAGGACTAGGTTAAAAATTTATCATAATTAATATAAAAAATGAATCATAATATATCCTAAATTATCCAACCTCAAATATAAATTATGAGGTATTAAATAAAATGAAAAACTAGTTTAACCTCAAAGGGTCTTGTTCTAATACAAATTTCTAGGTATCGGACAGATCAACTAACTAAACTTATCTTAAAAAGACCCAACCTATGATACCAATTATTAGGTATCAAGATAAAAAATGATAGTTCTAAACTCGTAAAATGGTATAGATATAATACCAATTATTAGTTCTTGGATGGGTGATGGAAATATACAAGAGGGGGATGAATTGTATTTCTTAAAAAATATCAAACTTTTCACTTTATGAGCAGAAAGTGATTGGTTAAAATAATAAACAATTCAACCATACAAATATAAGAAATGTGAGAGAAAATAAAAGTAAAAAATTAAAATATTGACATGGGATATTTTTATTATGGTTCAAATCTAAATGATCCAAGTCTACTCTTCACCCATCTCACAAACTAAGAGATATGGCACCCACTATGTTATATCACTTTTTAAGGAGAGTGAAACTATTTACATCCACCTTTTTTACAACATGAGGCTTAACCAAAATTCCCTTATCTTTTATGGGTTCAAATGATAACACAAAATTTTATAGGAGAGGACTCAATCTAGAATTTTACATGCTCAATCCTAACCTATTTATTTTTTTGGTTTTAAACAGAACCCAGTATTTTATAGAGGAAAACCTAACCCAGTATTTTATAGGTGCAAACCCAACCTAGACTTTCATAAGATCAGTCCTAACCTCTTCTATGTTACAGGTCAAGAAAAAACTAGTCTTCTAAGGGAATAGAATAAACCCAGGATCATACATGATCAGTCCATCTCTATCCTATTTTATAGGTTAAGAAAAGACTAGTCTTATAAAGAGATAGACTAAACTCAGTCATATAATAGGATAGACCAAACCCAAATGTACCTATTTTTAGGGTATTATAACCTCATAAAATATTCAATAAGTGATAGAATACAGTACAGATAGTCACAACCCAATAAAATAATGAAATAGTTTAACCCAATGAATGATTTTCAATGAAGATGTTGGTAAATGAATCAAGTAGTTCTTGGTCCCTTATAGATGTTGAAACGGTTAATATTGGGCATCCAGTAGTGTACTTTTATTAAGAAGATAAAAAAATCTCCAGGACTCAGTTGAAAGCTATGCAGCATGTAAGAATAAAGTACAATAATGTTTTCTATCTCTCTTCACTACATGATTTTGTATTTTTATACACCTAAATATCAATGGTTATTTTTTCACTTTAAACTCTATAATTATACTTCATAAATTCCAACAAAAAATACTCACATAGAAAAATATTTTAATATTATATAAATAAAAAACATATTGTACACAAATTAATGATAAGAATAAATGAAAAATTAATATAATAGTGAATATATTCATAAGAGTATATAATAAATGCTTTGGAATACTCCCATAATTTATACAATACTAACTTTTCATATTCCAAATTAAAATTTGAACTTCTCTCATGCTTATTTTCCAAATAAATGATTCATGTGTATTTTTCAAAAAAAGGAGATAATTAATATCCACATAAAATGAGTCTTGAAATTTTATTAATAAATTAGTTAATGATAAATATTAATATTCTTGAAAAAATACCTGATAATATTTGAGATAAAATCTATATATTACAACCAGTTTTAATTTGAATATCTCAAGTTCTAAAAATTCAGGGTGAATATACATACATTCTTAATCCCATATAAATCTCAGTTAATACTTTATGAAACAATTTCAAACTCATTCACATGGATTCTAGATAATTAATGAGTAATTTTATAATGAATAAAACTTTAATAATGTTTATACTGGATATATAGTAAATGTAAATTTAAAGAATAACGTATAACAGATCATATTTCCAATTTTTAGAAAAAACTATAGAAACTTGCAGAACCACATGGGAAGATTCACATATATGATTTTCACATAATCTTTTTCCTCCATGTGTCAAAATATCACTATGAATAAAATTTTCATATTCAAATTCACATAGGTTAAAGTTACGTAAGAAAATTCATGTAAGGGAATTCGCATAACCAATTTACGGAAGGGAATTTACATAGCCATTTAATGTAAGAAAATTCACATAACTGTTTCTCAATACATATAAAAATAATTCATATAGTAAATTCTTTTCATGTAACCGAATATCCATGTATTCATTTCTCATGTAATATAATTTTCTCATGTAGCCAAATTCATATAAGGGATTTTGTAATTTTGAAAAATAGATTGACTTACCAAATGTTAGACCTAAAATAGACCTTCTAAATGGAATAATTAGCTCTGTGTCCAGTTAAATTATATTTATATAATTTTATTATATTTAAAATTAATTAAGAATCAAATTAATAAGAGTTTTTATCCTAATTTATCATCAACATACAGTAACAAAAATGTTCTGAAAAACTAATGATTTCATACTGAAAATATACAGTAAATTATAACCTAATTTATATCATGATATAGATCAATTAATAGTTTTATGTCTTTTAGTTAATTGTTTATAATTTTTTTATCTTTATAACACAAGAAGAATCACCCAATTTAGAGTTATTTATCTTAAGATATTTTCAAAATAATGAAGATAATTGATTTTGGAAAATCAACTACATGGTTCATAAATTGGATATATGAATTTCAATTTGGATACATGGATTTCAATTTGGATACATGGTGAACAGCATAAAAACATGCATAAATGATATGTAAAATTACCAAATAACTTATTTATCCTAGTAAATCAACATGAAACTTGTAAAACGTGTTTTGAACAACCAAAACATGAAATCTAAAGATATTTTAAGAAAATAATATTAAGATATAATCAAAGTTAAGAACAATTTAATCAAAACAAAATACAAAGTATCAATACTCTTAAAGGAAATAAAAAAACATTAATATTTGTAATTATAAAATTATAAATTGATTCAAGGAGACACTCAATAGAAGCCACTGGGGCATAGCTAGTCATATTGAGAAAGAAGAGAGGGTATGGAATCTACCATTAGTACTAAGCACTGTGAATCTCTACGTGGGGAAATTCTATCCAATCATCCATATAGGGTGGGGAACCTTGTGCCATCAATGAAGCAAAAATTTTGGAGAGTTAGTTCTTGTGTGGTCAGATATTTGGGCCTTCATTTCATGTACACTATGCCTCTAAGCCTACGAGTCGTGTAAGAGTTCCCTCTCAACCCAGTTATAAAGGATACTATCCAAAAATAAATAAAAATATAAGGCCTTTGGTCCATTCTAGACAAAATATATTTGATAACTTTAATATGTAATGTTTTAAAATAGTCCTTTATTTTTGAGTAAAAATCATTAAGTGATTCAATAAGAATAATCTATTCATAGCCTAGTCTTGATTATTCAAGAGGACATTTTTGAATATATATGATGTCACGAACTAGCCTGGGTCGACCCTGAACCGGTCACCCGAGGCGGTCCGCGGAAAGTCCCGAGGGGCGTTCCCGATCCCTCTGGGATGGAAACAAGTGTCGGGCATTGAAATTTTAATCGTTGGGAACGATTTCAGCCCAAACCAAAAACAGGATCAAAGAAAGAATATAAACTAAACAAAACAGACAAAATACTAATGTCATAAACAAAACTACACCACGACATACCTCCACGTGACCTCACGGGTCACCACCCAACTACAAACCAACGTCGCTCCACCACTGAGCAACTCAAGCCAAAAAAACCTGAACACAAGGAACCTGCAACTGAAATGGTAAAAGATAGGCATGAGCACAAAAGTACTCAGTAGGTGAGCCCCACAACAAATCCCAAAGCACTGCCAGTAAATAAAGAATCTATATAATCTAGGTTTGAACTACAATGTATAAAAGTAAGCTCTCATAATTTTTCAATTTAAAATCAAAACACGAGACATTTCACTTATTCTTTTTCCAAAAATTGAATTCCTTTCATTAGTTCTAAACTCATTCTAAAAGGAAAGAAGTGTTACATTTTTTTAAATCTTACACAAAGAGAATAAAGTATTTTCATTTGAAAACCTTTTTCCTAAAATCTAACAGTATAAGCTGTGAAAGATGACTGTAAGTAAACAAAAAGGGAAAACAAGTGCAAGTAAAAGTAAACTAGAAGTTATGAGCAATAAACATGGGTGATCCTAAACATCCCTAGAAAACCCCTGGACGTACTCGGGTTCAGACTACCTACTGGCATGGTACTCCATAGTCAATAACCAACTGGCCGCCCTAATAGCCAACCAGAGGCACGCCCCACAAGTACTTACCTACCAAGGGGGGACTAACCCGTCTAATCGGGGTTAGCCAGAAACCGTCACTCGATTCTCTAAAGGACGCCCAGGAACCCACGGTGGTTTTAATATCACTGTGTAAGTGGGAGACCCTCACACGCGTGACTCATCTCACCGCACTTGCCAACCCCTTACACGGACATCGCTACACGACAACCCTCAAAGGGAAGTCCCCCTGTAGAGATGCCCCATAAGTACGTATATATATATGTGTGTGTGTATAATCACTTCACATTTAATAAAGTGCCAATCGGGCTGTCATATCATTTACATTTTAACCATTTAATACTATAGCATTTCTAAAGGGATATGACACAAGCCATTTAATTGAAAACCAGAAACACACTTAGAACTTTATTTAAGAAACTCAAATCAGCATATTAAACCTGAAACACACTGGTTTCACAAGTAGAATCATTTTCCAATATCCAAACGCACCCCACTTTTATCAAGAGCCAAATGGGCCTTTAATAACTTTTTGAAGGAACACCATTTCTCAAATGAAATCCAAACTTTTGTTCACACGACAAAGGAAAACATTTTTTTTATCAACCAAGAACCACACTTTAAGTTTCCAAAATCAAGTTTAAAGGTCATACGGTCATTTTCTCTAATCCAGGTTCTAAGAAACACCTTTTCCATTAACAATACATCTATTAATTTACACACGCCAAAAACATTTCAAAACACAATTCAACATGACTTTCATTATTCAGGAAGAACCATTTAGCAATACTACCATTGAAGCACACAATTAAATCCAAGAAAAACAATTTCAATGAAACGCTAGAATTAAATAGCTTGCATTATCAGCAGATCACCACACTATAAAAACTACTTAATATTACTTTTAAATTTACTGAAATTCAATAAAAAGACAAGGAATAAATAAATTCTTAATTTAAAGGCGAGTGCAAAGGGAGACCTACCTCAAATCGGAACGAAAAACGACACGGCGCAAAACTCCCGTTGTGTAATGGTCGCACCGTATTGCGCCGTCAAACAGGTCCTAAAACAAAAGACCGTTAAACAGGTTCAACAATAATAATAACATAATAGTAATAACAATAATAATAATAATGTAAAAATAATAATAATAGTGATAACAATAACATAATAATAATAATAATAACATAATATAATAATAATAATAATATAATAATAATAATAATAACAATAATAATTTAGCATAATTATAATATAATAATATAATAACAATAACAATAATAATAATAATAACATACCCATAATATAATAATGATAACAATAATAATATAATAATAATAATAGCATAATCATAATAATAATGACAATAACATAACAATAATAATAAAAATAATAACTTAATAATATTAACATGATAACAATAATAATAATAATAATAATAATGTAGTAATAATAATAACAACATCATAATAATAATGATAACAATATTAATATTAATAATATATTAATAATAATAATAATATAATAATAATAACATAATATAATAATAATAATAATATAATAATAATAATAACATAATATAATAATAATAATAACAATAATAATATAATAAGCATAATAATAATATAATAATAATAACAATAATAATAGTAATAGAATAATATTAACATAATAATAATAATAATAATAATATAATAATATTAAAGATATTAACATATTAAAAATAATAATGCTAACGAAATAATAATAACTCAAATATAATAATAATATACTAACAAAATAAAATAAAACACGCTTGACTTACAGGGGCGCGGGGAGATTCGGTGGAGAGGTCCGACGCGGGTGCAACAGGGGCGCGGGTCCGGCGGGAGGGGCGGGTGCAGCTGGGGCGGCGAGAAGAGGGTGCAGGAGCGGGGTGCGGCCGAGCAGGGTAGGTCGGGTGTGGTGCGGCCGAGGACGGCTGGCCGGAGCGGGCTGGCCGGACAGGGGGGGTGTCGCCGTCGGAGGGAGGGGAGGCTGGCGGTGCGGAGGAGATGTCGCGACCGGAGGCGGCGGAGGGAGTCGGGACGGCGGAGGGAGCCCGGAGGTGCTGGCGCGGCGGTCAGGGAGGTCGTCGGACGGGGACGGGCAGCTGGGGTGCCGGAGGAGAGGACGGGTACGGGCTGAGCTGGAACAGGGGGGTTGCATGCAGGGGGGGTCGCCGGACGGAGGTGGGGAGCGGTGGGGCGGAGCCGGGCCAAGAGGAGGCCGGTGCAGGCAGCGCCGGAGCAGGCGGACGGGGTGCAGCGGCGGCGCGCCTGGGCGGAGGCCGGGGGCGGGGTCGGCGCTGAAGGAGGGGGCCGCCGGGGTGTGTGGTGAGAAGCTGGGAGAGGGGAGGGGGAGCCGCGCGGGGGAGAGAGAGAGAGAGAAGAGGGGGGCTGCGGGAATAGAGGAGAGAAGGGAGAAGGGGGCGGCGGCTGGGTGGATTAGGGTTAGGTTAGGGTTAAAATATATATATATATATATATATATATATATATATATATATATATCTGTGTGTGTGTGTGTGTGTGTGTAAAAAAAATATGACTATAATAATAATAATAATAATAATAATAATAATAATAATAATAAAAGACTAAATAAAAGGATAAAAACTAATCTTAATAATAATAAAACTTTATAATAATAATAATAATAAAACTTTATAATAATAATAATAATAAAATGTATAATAATAATAATAAAACCTTATAATAATAATAATAACAATATAAATAATAAAAAGACAACATAAAACTCTAAAATTTGAACGTCGGGCGAACACATAGTCACCCGGGACAAACGCACGGTCACCGCTAACGATGCGATGACCGCGCACTGGCATGAAACCGCCAACACAACTAAACTTCGAAAAAAAAATTAAACCGGGTCCAAGAAGGAAGTAAAAATAAAGGTACTTGTGGTCGGGGTGTGACATATGACAAATAAACTATAACTTTAATTACGTTTAATTATTAAAGTACCCACTTTCTCATTTTAATCTTTCTCAACTTCATTTATAATCTCTTCTACTTGTTCTTTGAGGTTTTGGTTGAAACCTCCATTTTTGTATTAATAGGGA
This sequence comes from Viscum album, assembly GCA_963277665.1. NCBI lineage: Eukaryota > Viridiplantae > Streptophyta > Magnoliopsida > Santalales > Viscaceae > Viscum > Viscum album. The sequence continues at coordinate 1,583,299,304 of OY728164.1, forward strand.
TGGGAATTACATTATCCGTATGAGGAAACTCATAACATTATTATAATTTTCACTTCATATATAACTAATAAAAAGAACTAAGAAAGAAAATGATCCAATCAAAGGGAATATAGATTAGATTTGATGCCACTTGAAATGCTCAGTGGCACGCGCGTCGCAACGCGTGCAAATTTGCAATATTTATTTACCTACTAACTACTGTAGAAGTGGCGAGCAGGGTCGAACCACAGAGAGAATGTGAGTAGACACTAGAAATGTCCTTTTGGAGGAATGTTCAGGCGAATGGGATTTAATTGTGTGATTATCAACTAAGTTCTAAAAACTAAATGACTATTTTAAAAATGACTAATTAAATTAACTAAAACTATCTAAGTGAACTTAGCTATGAAAGAAACTGGCAGAGATGGAAGTGTCAGAGTCGTGATGTCCGTTCAAGTGCATGCAATGTCAATTATTTAATTCCCACATTTGAATATTTATTTATTCAATTATCACCGATTCCAAATTTAATCAAAATACTATCTGGTCTCGTTCTCTGATGTTAGACAATATTTTAATGTTTACACAAATTATCCGTCATTTCGTTCTCTGTCCTGACGAATAATTTGTGCGTCATTAAAGCATTGAATCACTTGGTGAAATACAACGACCCGTTTCTCACAAAGTCGAAGTATCTACCTGCGTTGGGTTCGCTCACATGAGATTACTTATTAGGTATCACTCATGCAAGTTTGAAGGAGAGCGCACACAAAATATTAATTTTTCAATTAATATATTTATTTATTCAAAATTCGATCGCGCGCTTGATCGAATTCCAGATAAATAAATTCTCTGATGAACTCCCGTTCGTGATTACTTATTAGGTATCACACGAACGGGCACCAAAGCATGTGTGCAGAGCCCAATAAAAATTAATTTCAACGCAGATATAATTAATTAAATAAAAAACCAATTAAAATTAATTTAAAAGGCAATCAAATGTAGAAATAAATTAAAGACATGCATTCACCATCACTTTCATCACAACTCCGACACAAATGAATTAGCCCGCCATCACGACGACACGACACATAAAATAATGAATGGAAGATATCACCGTACTCGTGTCGTTGTTTTGGTCACCGTAAGACGTTGTCAACGATCGCAAAACAATAACCATCGCTCCGCTCCGTGCTGTCGCTGACGCCGCACCCGAATCAAACCACCGCGTCGCTGAAAAAAATGTTTTGATCTGCGCTTGCTCTCACCGTGCGACGTGAATCTCCGGAGTCTTAGACGAACTGCCGCGCACGTCGATGAGAGCTCCCGGCTTCTTGGTGTACCTGTTGCACTTGAAATGGAGGGATATGGAGAGGGCGAGGGGTAGCGGGGGCTGGCCGAGGCCTTGGAGGAGAGGGCAGTGGGGTGCGGGTTAGGAGTGCGGCCGGGGAGCGGGGTCGGCCGGGCTGTGGCGTTGAGGTTCGAAGGGCTGGCGGCCAAGAGTAGGCGAAAGAAATATTCAGCTCAGTTTGCACTCTTGCAGCGCCAAGAAACGCACAAACCGAAACGATCTCTCCGCACACGCACTTCAATGTCGTCACTCCAGAACTACTGTTGGGCAAACTGGATGGACAGAGGGAGAAGCATCCGGTGTATAGGGTGAAGCGCAGGCTGCTTCGTGGTTCTGCGTGTCTGCAGCGGAGAAGAGGTTGCCAGCCGAAAAGCTGGTGTGCTACGGGGCGTGAGGAAGGAGAGCCGAGGTAGCAGGGGTAGGGGCGGCTGATAGAGGAGGGCCAGGGGGGATTGGGGGCGGCGGGCGAGAGAGCAGGGATACAGGGGGAGCGGCGTCGGGCGAGAGAGCAGGGATACAGGGGGAGCGGCGTCGTCCGATGTGGGGTGCGGGTAGAGGGAATAAAAGGGTTCAGCGGGTAAGGGGATGGGAGGCCGGCGGGTCCAGCCGGGAGAGAAAAGGAGAGCCCAGGGGAGAGAAAAGGAGAGGAGGGCGGAGGCTTTTGTGCGCTGAAAATCCCAGGAAAGAAAGGGGCGGCGGTGGTTAGTGGAGATGAGGGGAGCGACCGGGTCCAGCGGCAGGAGTTGCTGGGTAGAAATGGGGGGCTACGGGTTCAGGGGGAGAAAAAAAAGGGAGAAGGGGTCCAGCCGGTTAGAGAAAAAAAAGGGGAAGGCGGGTAGGGTAAGGGGAGGAAAAAAAACAAACAAAAGAAGAATGTTAATTTCGAATAAAAAAAAACTAATTAAATATAATATTACTATAAACTAATACCAAATACTATTTTATGAATGCAATAAAATAATGAAATAAAATACAAATTAAGATATACATACTAATAAAAGTTAATAAAATAAACTAAACTAAAATTAGTGAAACTAATAATAATAATATATTGTTAAATATAATATATAAAATTAATATAACTAATAGAGATACTAAATTACTAATATAAGTATATAAATTAACTAAAAATTATCAAAATATCTAAATTACTACAAAACTACAAAAATAAACTAAAAATATAAAAATTGGTCAAACTAATTAATTAAAACTAAGTTAGAAAGTTGTAAAAATACATGTAAAAATCCATGTACATCAAATCCCCCACACTTAAACTTTTGCACTCCTGGGCAAAACAATCAGAAAGAAAAAACAAGTGGACCCATAGACAAATCAAAACATCAAAATTACATGTTCAAAATTTTCCAATCTCATTCCTCATAATATATCATGCTTCATTTAAAACTTTAGTTTCAAAAACAATTTTTCTTTCACTTGCATTTTTTCAAAACAAGTATGTGCACTCATCAATCATGTGACCTACCTTGCCATTACACTCATCGCTCGAAAATATTTGATCAAAGGTTTTCTCAGTTCTCATGCACATGCATGCTTACCATAGGCTTGCCATGAATTTCACATCTCCACTAGTGGAAATCAAAAGAATGTACCAATCTCAAGGACTTTACATGAGGTTCAAATGTTTCTGAAGCTGTGGGACGGTGGGTTAAAAAAAAATATTGACATCTTTTTGGTAAAAAGGAGGGTTGAATCTTGAAATAAATGCATGATAAGTCAATCTAAATGTCTCCCTCAAACTCTCGCTCCCCCACACTTAAAACACTGCTTGTCCCCAAGCATTTGATAATCCAATGTTTCACTCTCTTTTTTTTTTTACACAACTCACTCAAATAAGATGAGTAGGAAAAACCAGTGAGTATCAGTTCCAAAACCCCATGAAATAAATGTCAGACAATAATCCCAAAGAAAGGTACACAAGTAGCGTATACGATGTAACATCTCAATAAAGGTAGGTCATATAGAAAACTTTCTAGTTCCTGGAGTAATGGATCATCACTTTAATAGGTATCCCCAAAGTCGAGGGTTACCGCGTAATGACCACCAATGTACTCATTGTTGGAACTGAAAAGGATTCTATATTCCTATATCAAAATAATATGAAATGAATGTGGCTACTGTGAAAAAGAACTCATATGATCAGGATGGGATAATATCAATCCATGTACATCAAATGACTCACTGCCCCTCGAAGAACCCTCTCCATGAGTAAGTCTCTCTCCCCCACACTTAAATTGAAATCATCATGCAAAAATTCAAGAAATTGGTAGGGAAGGGTATCGGCTTGGGCTCATCCTAAAAGGCTCCTGCATGGCTTATAAGGGCTATACGAAGGAGAAAATGTTTGGGTGGCTCAGTGGGTCAACGGGGCTAAAATATCAAACAGATGCCTCGATCATTTTAGTACAACTTTCAAAAATTCCTATCGCTTTGATGGAAAAACATGGCAAGTTCTAGAAGACAAAACATGGTTGAGATTCCCTCAAGAAAAAGAGAAATAAGAGATGATTGTAAAATAGCTCAGAGTCCTCACGGGTATGGAAATATAATTTTGGACAGCACAGATGATCATGAGTGCGAATAAGTGTAAAAAAAATACAAGTTTTTGAAAAACATTTTCAAAGCATGAAATAATACCAGCAATCATCTAAGTCATGAGAGAAAGGATCAGATAATTCCAACACAAGAATCAGGTGCTCAAACTGTCTAGGGACACAAGTGTTATGTTCCTGACTGTGTTGTGACAAAAATACAATGGCTTTTATGTGGGTTCATCAATGACAAGAATGTTAGTTTTTTTTCATTTTTCAAAAAAAATCTCTCTTTTTTTTTTGTGTTTTTTTTTTTACATGGTGTTTTTGGAAGCATAAAATATGGAAAAAAAATAGAACACTTCCCTGTGTAAGTGCAGATTGACGCGGAGAGGTTGTTTGTATCCGATGAAGCTCCAGAAATGGTATACCTGTAAAACCTACACATTGACAACACGTACTCACATCATATCAAAGAAGTCACACCATAATCAAAATCATGTAGATGATAAAAATATTTATGATGAATTTAAATCCACTGCAGTTTCAGGAGAAAAGAGATTGTGGTAAATGCATGCCTTTTTATTCTAAAATAAAACTAAATGAAATGAAATGAAATGCAGTGAAAAGAAAACAAACAAATGATGGGTTGCCTCCCATTGAGCGCTAAGTTTACTTCGTCTTCAGCCAGACGTTATTGAAACTCCACCAGGATCGAATGGAAATGTAAACCATGCATCTGCTTCTTTTTCAGTAGGAGCGCGGAATCCATTCATTGAAGATGAGTTTATCCTACAAGCTGCACAAAATCTCAACGGAATCTTGTTAGAATAGTGGATGTGTGGAATGAAATGAAAATATGCCAACTCACAAGGGAATGAGTATACCTCACCTGAAGAAAGACTCATCGAATTGTTGAATTTTGGGAAAAGGTTGTCAATGGAAAGATCAAGAAGATTACCTCCTTGAACATACACAGGTGAAAAAGTGCCATTACTAGAATCCTTCAGTGGTTCGCTTATATCCATCACATTCTTGAATGTAGTATCTGGGTTGATGATGTATCCCAATTCGTTTTCACACCCAACTACTAGCATAGAAAAATCCACTGGTTTCCAACTCAAATCATGCTTGATGGTTTCATTGATTGTGCCAAGGTCAAAAATATTGTTAGAATATGTGGGTATTTCAAGTGAAGTGTTTTTAACCTCGACGCATGAAGCAAGTGGCGCAAGATCAATTGGAGCAGATGACTCCATTGTGTCAAGAATGACATATTTTTCAAAATTTTCTTCTATACCACCCTCATCATTTTTCTCTGTTGGTGCATGTGTCACCACGAAATCAGGATCCTCCAAGCAATCCCATTCTTCCATTGTTTCTAGAAAATTATGAGTGTTCTCTTCCACCAATGCTGATTGATTCTTCGACTCCAGAAATGTTTCAGATGTCTCCATTTTAGAAAAAGTTTCAGACTCACATGGATTTTCAGAAAGAGGTGATTCGATATCATTTGAAGTGATGTCCTCTTGAGTGTGGCAATCCACTGTCCCTTGGTTCAATTCTGAATCTATCATGGTAAAGAATGATCCTAGTTCAATGTCATCTTCATCCTCAAAAGGTGCAGTTTGATATACATTGAATGTGTCCTTTTTCACTTTGGGATGACTAGGTTGTGAATTCACAGAAGAAGGACATGAAATCACATTTTCTGAGGGACCATTATGTTCAACAGGGCGGAAGACCAAGCTCTCATATTCTTGAAATGTGATTAGATTGGACGAATTATTTTGTGATGGAGGGGAGTCATCAATTGTATGATAAGAAGGCAGATCAATCCCATTATCAGACTTGGGACATAGATGTTGTTCAAATGGACCCTCTATTGCACTCTCCTCAACAGAATTGTTTTGAATTAGATCATCAAGGGGTAATGAAGCAGCTAGTTTGGAAATATGATTCATTTGATCTACTAAATTATTCAATTGATTTTCTAGATCTTTTGTTGAGGAAAGAAACTTTGCATTGCATTCATCTTGAAGTTCAAACCTCCGATTGGTCTCAGTGATAGCACAATGCAACATGTGTTCAATTATTGAATCATTTGTTTGACATGAATTGTCAAGTTCTAAATTTTCAGGAATGCATTGACTTTGAAAATGATTAACAGATGTATAAGGACTTGTTTCATAGCATGGTGAAATGTTCTCATATGAATCATAGCATGGACTTGAATAAAGATCATTGAAATAAACGGGATTACCTGGATAGATCATGTGCGGTGAATCGTTATACGTCATACCTTGAGTCGGGGCTGCATAGGGCGGGTACTGGTTGTAATTGTGTGGTGCGGCCCACGTCATTCCGAGCTTCTGGGTGTCTTGAAAATTCCTGCAATGAAAAATTCCCAGAGTAGTAAACTTTTTTTTTTTGTTGGTTTTTTTTTTTTTAATAAATTTTTTTTTTAAATTTTTGAACTAAATTACTCTTTTAAAGGAACTCCTAATGCTACTATTCTCCCCGGCAACGGCGCCAGAAATTTGGCACGCGCGTCGCAACGCGTGCAAATTTGCAATATTTATTTACCTACTAACTACTGTAGAAGTGGCGAGCAGGGTCGAACCACAGAGAGAATGTGAGTAGACACTAGAAATGTCCTTTTGGAGGAATGTTCAGGCGAATGGGATTTAATTGTGTGATTATCAACTAAGTTCTAAAAACTAAATGACTATTTTAAAAATGACTAATTAAATTAACTAAAACTATCTAAGTGAACTTAGCTATGAAAGAAACTGGCAGAGATGGAAGTGTCAGAGTCGTGATGTCCGTTCAAGTGCATGCAATGTCAATTATTTAATTCCCACATTTTAATATTTATTTATTCAATTATCACCGATTCCAAATTTAATCAAAATACTATCTGGTCTCGTTCTCTGATGTTAGACAATATTTTAATGTTTACACAAATTATCCGTCATTTCGTTCTCTGTCCTGACGAATAATTTGTGCGTCATTAAAGCACTGAATCACTTGGTGAAATACAACGACCCGTTTCTCACAAAGTCGAAGTATCTACCTGCGTTGGGTTCGCTCACATGAGATTACTTATTAGGTATCACTCATGCAAGTTTGAAGGAGAGCGCACACAAAATATTAATTTTTCAATTAATATATTTATTTATTCAAAATTCGATCGCGCGCTTGATCGAATTCCAGATAAATAAATTCTCTGATGAACTCCCGTTCGTGATTACTTATTAGGTATCACACGAACGGGCACCAAAGCATGTGTGCAGAGCCCAATAAAAATTAATTTCAACGCAGATATAATTAATTAAATAAACAACCAATTAAAATTAATTTAAAAGGCAATCAAATGTAGAAATAAATTAAAGACATGCATTCACCATCACTTTCGTCACAACTCCGACACAAATGAATTAGCCCGCCATCACGAAGACACGACACATAAAATAATGAATGGAAGATATCACCGTGCTCGTGTCGTTGTTTTGGTCACCGCAAGACGTTGTCAACGATCGCAAAACAATAACCATCGCTCCGCTCCGTGCTGTCGCTGACGCCGCACCCGAATCAAACCACCGCGTCGCTGAAAAAAATGTTTTGATCTGCGCTTGCTCTCACCGTGCAACGTGAATCTCCGAAGGCTTAGACGAACTGCCGCGCACGTCGATGAGAGCTCCCGGCTTCTTGGTGTACCTGTTGCACTTGAAATGGAGGGATATGGAGAGGGCGAGGGGTAGCGGGGGCTGGCCGAGGCCTTGGAGGAGAGGGCAGTGGGGTGCGGGTTAGGAGTGCGGCCGGGGAGCGGGGTCGGCCGGGCTGTGGCGTTGAGGTTCGAAGGGCTGGCGGCCAAGAGTAGGCGAAAGAAATATTCAGCTCAGTTTGCACTCTTGCAGCGCCAAGAAACGCGCAAACCGAAACGATCTCTCCGCACACGCACTTCAATGTCGTCACTCCAGAACTACTGTTGGGCAAACTGGATGGACAGAGGGAGAAGCATCCGGTGTATAGGGTGAAGCGCAGGCTGCTTCGTGGTTCTGCGTGTCTGCAGCGGAGAAGAGGTTGCCAGCCGAAAAGCTGGTGTGCTACGGGGCGTGAGGAAGGAGAGCCGAGGTAGCAGGGGTAGGGGCGGCTGATAGAGGAGGGCCAGGGGGGATTGGGGGCGGCGGGCGAGAGAGCAGGGATACAGGGGGAGCGGCGTCGGGCGAGAGAGCAGGGATACAGGGGGAGCGGCGTCGTCCGATGTGGGGTGCGGGTAGAGAGAATAAAAGGGTTCAGCGGGTAAGGGGATGGGAGGCCGGCGGGTCCAGCTGGGAGAGAAAAGGAGAGCCCAGGGGAGAGAAAAGGAGAGGAGGGCGGAGGCTTTTGTGCGCTGAAAATCCCAGGAAAGAAAGGGGCGGCGGTGGTTAGTGGAGATGAGGGGAGCGACCGGGTCCAGCGGCAGGAGTTGCTGGGTAGAAATGGGGGGCTACGGGTTCAGGGGGAGAAAAAAAAGGGAGAAGGGGTCCAGCCGGTTAGAGAAAAAAAAGGGGAAGGCGGGTAGGGTAAGGGGAGGAAAAAAAAACAAAAGAAGAATGTTAATTTCGAATAAAAAAAAACTAATTAAATATAATATTACTATAAACTAATACCAAATACTATTTTATGAATGCAATAAAATAATGAAATAAAATACAAATTAAGATATACATACTAATAAAAGTTAATAAAATAAACTAAACTAAAATTAGTGAAACTAATAATAATAATATATTGTTAAATATAATATATAAAATTAATATAACTAATAGAGATACTAAATTACTAATATAAGTATATAAATTAACTAAAAATTATCAAAATATCTAAATTACTACAAAACTACAAAAATAAACTAAAAATATAAAAATTGGTCAAACTAATTAATTAAAACTAAGTTAGAAAGTTATAAAAATACATGTAAAAATCCATGTACATCACTCAGCAGGATTCTACAATCACATTAAGATGGGGGTGAATCAGTGTGGACCAATTTTACCATATAATTTTATCATTTAATTTCCCCTATTAATATTTAAAACTATATTTTGATTAAGAATAATGGATCTAATTATGAATTCTAAACACACAACACCACATGAAAAGTTGTAAAGAAACAAATATAGCAGCACCTGGTATTTTTACAAGGTTTGATCTCAGTGTGGGTATCTACTCTTATAGTGATTAGGTAAAGTTTGAGACATAAATTTATCACTAATAAAAAAGTGATTACAAGAGAAGGATGCATGTCATCCTGGAATCTTGTGAGGCCATCTCATAATAGTAGATATCTCCCGATAGCTTTACAGTCTCCTAACTAGTTCTTTTTATCTGATCCTTCCAGTTCATAATAGTGTTCCTCCAACACTATCAACATAATCTTTAGTTGAAATTAAAGATGTCACATGATCACAAAATAAGATCTTTTTCCTCAACATCAAGTATTTTGACTGCTAATGTTTGATATGCAACATAGCATATAAGTTTCCTTATTCTGTCAACTCAATCCTTTTTTTCTTCAAGAGTCATGACACATAAAATATATATCCTTTTTGTAGAAATATCAGTATTTATCAACTCACTTTTTCAAATTCATTCTTCTAATTTAATGAAAAAATATTCTCTCTCTAATTATTATCATCTTCTCTTATTCTCTTTCTTTGATACACAAAATATTTAAAAAAAAATAGTATTTGTTTCTTTTTCATGCTCTCTTACACCACTCTCCAATTTCCTTGTTCTTTTTATTCTTTTTATATTTAACCACTCAATCAGTTCACATGAATATTATTTCCATATTTTGAGTATAGTAATTCCATGGTATTCAACACTATGATGTTCTCAATATTCTCATTTAATATTTTAATAGAATCATAGGGGCCCACTCCCAATGATCTCAGAATATTCTTCTTTTTATAACAAATTTTCTAAATGATATTCCATAAACACCCATTTTCTCATTTAAATTGGTTAAATATTTCTTTTAGCGATTGCTCCACCATTTATCACCATTAATGTTTTTTCAAATCTTCATATTTTAAAATCTCATATTAATCATGTAGTGATCATCTTAGTTTCTTCTCATTTATTCCAACTTCTGAATTGTCTTGAATCATAGATAAATCCTCAGAAACATGATATTCAATCCATAAAGAACTACTCAGTATATTCTGATCTAAATCTCCAAAATCATTACATTTTCTCAAACCAATAAACCTTATGTAAAAAAATAAAATATCTTATATAACACTTTAGTGAGATCAAATATCTTATGCAAGCTCCATAACATCTTTCCTATTCTCAAGAATATATTTTGTATGCTCATGAGAATCTTTTGTATGTACAATAGAATCTTATGAATGCCTTTTCATGTCTTTCTTATCATCCACAATATCTTCTATAACTTCTTATGTACCATTTGTGATGTATTAATATGATTTGAAAACATTATGTATGCCCTAAATATACTACATATGATAGTGTGTTCTTAACTTTGTAGCATTATAGTGTGAACTTCAACATATATATTTTGTATGTAATGATATATATCGTGTATCATAAAAAATCTTATATACCATATGTAATATGTTACATATCATAGTGTAAACTCTAAGTAACCTTTCTAATTATTAAAATTAAACTCATAGTACTTATTACATATAATCTGTAAAATTTTATATATCCTAGTAAGCATTGGTACTTTTATAATATTTTTTTCTAAGAAAAACTTATGTGTGCCTTTGTCAATTTTATAGCTTTAACTCAAAATTTTAGAACTTCTTCAAATCAGCTCAAAACCTCTTCAAACATTCACAAGTCATATCTAATCACTCTAATTCATCTCAAACCAAATTAAATGAATTTAATAAAATAATAAACCTTCAAAAATCTCTTCAAAAAAATTCCCAAGAAGTATTATAGTATATTAGTACTTTTATTTGAGTATTTGAATATAACTTCACTGCCTCATCAATTCTATCATTAAAATTCATCATTTTTTGTCAATTAGTAGTGATTTAATAATTACTAATAAATGAATCACCTTACTCGGCTTCAAACTCCACATTATTTAACCATAATACATGTATGTTAATCAATATATGTAGTAAACTTCATGATTGATAACACAAGGATGGGTACTCCCTTTAATTCTCAATTAGTTTCACTTAATCCTTATAGAAGATAGATTCTCAACCCATCATGATTATATTTTTTATAGTGCTTTCAGTATACACTAGCACTTGTCATTGATTTTCATGAAGTCCATCTCTAAAATCATAAAATATTGAGGATGCTATCAAAACACTAAGTAATATCTTAATCTTATTTGCCCATTTATTTATGGCAGCATCCCAATATCTTGATTTAATTACCTTGACCAACATATGAATGGATATTCCTAAACATATCCAATAATAGGATGTACATACAAGAATCATAGGAACTCCAAACTGGATCACATATCTTTAACTTATTCATTCATTGGGCTCTTCATCATCACCAAATTTAGCACATATTGAATTAACTTCTCATTAACATATTGATAATAAATAAAACACTCTTCATCATAATCCATTTGGACAAGGGTATCATTGAATTAAATATTTATTAATATATTCATTTGACTCAAAACTATGAATAGTGTCAATTCCTTTGACTATTAATGTTATTTTTTTAATAAATACATGTTTTTCTAACATTTAAACACATCTAAAATTGAATTGAATCTTGTAAATATTTTATTTAATGTAAAGAATCAAACATGATTTTTTATTAGAATTAAATTTAACTTATGATTTGAAGATTCATTTATAGGTTTGGAAATTAATTTTATTATTTTTAAGTATATTACTATACTCATTAAATATATTTTAATTTTTCAAAAAAAATATAAATTCTTGAATCATTTTAACATCATGATGATGTCATGAAACTCATTGTATACACAGAATCTGTATTTTTACTATTCACTCAAAATTTGAATTTTCTCAAAAAAATACCAAATCATAAGCCTAAGCTAATATCAATGTGTTAATTCCAAATATAGATTCAATTTTATCAAATTCAAATTCTTAATATAATAAATTTAACTTTTAAACAAAAACATATAATATATAATTTATTTAGAATAAAAAACTATCTCTTTTATTATGAGTGATTACATTTCTATTTGTTATTATTTATTAGTTATTATATGATATATATTTGATTATTTATACATGTAAAACATAATATTTCCAACATATAATATATCTTTTAATTTCCAACAAACAATATATCCAATATATTATATTTCTGATATATAATATGTATTTTAATTTCTACATATTTATTAATTTTAATAATATATGTAATACCAAATTGTTTTATAATAACTTTATTACAAAAATCACATTTTATAATTGTTTCATTTAAGAATCACATCGAACGTTTACCAAAATGAATATACATATATATTAATTCCCATTAAACTAAAATCATAATTCTCATACAACTCATATATTCCATGGTTGCATGTATACTCCATGCCTAGTATTTTTGGTTCATTACATAAAGGTATTCAATATTATAGACATTTAATTGTACACTTTTATTCATAAAATTATCGTGATAAAAATATTATTTCAATTTTTTTTAATGAACTCATAATTATGTTATTATATTTTTATTATATAATTTGTATCCTTTTTTATAAAATAAAAAAATAAATTAATTCTAAAATACTTATATGAAATACTCATATTTATTTTAAGACATTAAAATAGTCAAGAATAATAGATATATGTCATATATTAATTTTGAAAGGAAATGAAGAAACAAAATAAATATTTCTTACACATATAATGGATAAAAACTTAATGTTAAATTTTGTGATGTTACCCAAAATCGTTGCATGAATAACGATTATGGTTCCAACAAATCCTCATCATTGAGAAAATCATACATTATATGTAAAAATAACTTTTTATTTTGAAGATACCTATAAGTGATTGATTTTATTACTTATTTGACTCTTAATTTTAAGTGATTATAAATCATTGTATACATATTTTCCAATCTTATATAATTCTGAAGATTAGAAACTCTTACTAATTGTAGGTTGTAGTCAATACCCTCATCAGTGTAGATTACTTATCCAATATAATATTTATATATATATATATACATGATCAATTATAAAATTTGTAGAGCCTTATGGATCATACAGCGACGCTGAGAGGGGTGAATCAGTGTACCCCATTTTACCAAGTTTTCCTTTCCTTGTTTTATCCCCTCTTTCACTCAAACCTCTATATTGGTTAAAAGGAATGTATTAATCAATCCACTCTCAATATTTACCCAAGTATGCAATGTAGAATAAGACAATAATAGCAGTATATAGTATTTACAAGATTCGACCTTGATGTGAGAGTCTAATCCTAGTTGTTTTTGACTTTTTTCAAGTACATAGATTCTCTTATCACTATAGAATTATAGTGATTAAAAGTATAATATAAATAATACATAGTTTTTGGGAAGGTATAATCCATTTCCTTATTATGACATTTTTTATACTAGAACACCCAGTTCTTCAATGGAGTTATTTAGATAGGAACCACCTATTATTCAAGGCTTCTACTTCTCTTTAGAATGAACCAGATTTTCAGCAAATCATTAGATGCATGAACATCAAGAAAAGATCTACTTCTAAAGGGATTTGACTACCTAAATATATTCTAAATTATATAATGTACATTGAATCATCCTCAATGTCTTTAGGATAATCAATTCATGCATGAGTTCTTGAATTCATGAATACAACCTCCTTCCTCCTCAATAAGGGTCTTGATAAAAAATAATTTTAATAACATTGACAAAGACAAACTCTTCTCATCAATATCCTTATTATTCTTTATTTCTTCTTCAATAGATGATTATTTCTTCTATTTAGGTTTACTTTAGAAGTATCACTTATTTATTCTCTCACTTTCTACTTTACAAAAAATAAATCATCATTTAAAAAGCTAAGAACACTCTCTCTTTCTATTATATCTCGACTTGTATAAGGTGCAGCAGAATAATAGAATCAAACCACACGCAAATTTCATGTTTTTACTATATATATATATATATATATTCATATTATCATGAATATAACCATAATTTTTAGAATATTAAGATTTCCTTAGTCTTTTTTATTTAATATCATTTAAACTTAGATAAATCTTCATTGAAATATCCTAAAGACTTAGTTGTTAATCCTCACAAGGTACCTCTTATTCTTTGTATTATTCTCTCTCTTAAACATTCAATAAAAAATATGGATTCATTTTTAATTACTATAATTTTTTCTGTAATTCAAACATCTTAAATCTCCTTTATTTATTTCCTGATTTATTTATGATTTAAAAATTTTCATTGGACATTCACGAGATGCATGCATGCATTCCATGACATGGAACTTATTCAGTCTATGAAACTATCACGGATATCTCTCATCCATTTATCTTTAACACAATGGATTGAATCATAATAAAAAAAACATGATATTTTCATTAAATTTGTAACTTACAACATCTTCATTTCTATCTCAACACAAAAATATTGTAAAAGGGTTGATCTTTACGCAAGTTGTAAGGGTAATAAGATAACCCTTTTTAAACTAAGATTTAACCTTATGAAGCTTATTATAACCTTATACAGGAATGGAATTACCATAACATGGAATTATACTTATAGATGTTACCCTTATGTGTCTAATATTCACATTTATTTCATTCATAGGATAGACCTTATGAACTCTATTTTCTTTAATAGGAATTCTCGCATGGCTTGTGACATGGAAACATCTCTTTAAAGCATAGAACTCACCTATAAATCATCCTTATTAAATATTATAGTGCAGCCATGTTTTTGTGGCACAATTTCATCATGGATTTTAGTATTTAAATACTATTATGCTTTCACAGGGAAGAATATCAATGCATCATCATGTTTACTGGTGGGTTTTATTGATTGTGGGAGGCACTTCATGAGCTCCTCATATTCTCCATGGTAGTATTGATTTGTGGTTGATGAAATGCTTATAATTAATGCAACTGACTTCATATGGTAATTTATCCTACCATGTGAACCTTGAGGTCAATTTCCCTATCATGTGAAGTTCACGGTCAATGATTCATCATGAGGTCAATGGAATCTTATGATCAGTCCACCTACCACACTAGTGTTCATGAATGATCATTATCTTCGGTCAGTCCATCTACCAAGATGGACCATGTTTGATCAAGATGTGTTTGGTCTATCTACCATGATGGATTATGTTCAATCATGACACAATTGATTGGGACTTGATATCGATCATGTGGTTTTATTAGCATGGATATCTTCTTGATCTTAGTATCATATGCATGAAAAAATTGACACATGCAGAACCGTAGAAGGTTGAAGGTAGAAGATAGCACATGTGTCCCCTTCTGATTTGGAATAGAATCATCTAGAATGTGTGCATTATATATCTATATATATATATTAAAATATATAGTACACACATATAATTAAATCCCACAATGATAATTCCATTATCTACATGACGCTTAATAAACATGTTCACTCTTTACGCCCATCAATAAAATCTGATGGGATTTGTGGTTCCCAACTATTTCCAGGCCTGATCCCCTTAGTGAGGCCTGCCAGTCTCTTCCTAAATTTCCCATGCACTTTCATATGTGAATTATGCCTAACCTATGCTTGTTCTAGATCTCCTATACACTCCCTCAATCAGGCTTGATCTTGGCCCAATTTTTTTCTAAGCCCTTAGAAAAATAATTCCATTCAAAATTACATTAATGCTATAATAGATCCAACCTCAAGCATCCTCAAAATATGTGACCTTCACCTTAACTTATTAACACCACAACCATTTCATACTTTGATAATAATATTTTTTACTTAAATTGAAAGACCAATCACTTATTTAAATTTCTCCTCAAATATAGTTGCCTTCTATCAACATCAAATAACTTTATCCAGGTGGTATTTTTATGAAGAATCAATCACCCTCATCTATTTTAGCATAAGGATAGTTCCTTAAACTCTTTAAAATTATTATCAAATACTTATTCACATCATATTTTTACACCGTACATGTTTTAAACACTAAAACCAGCTTAATATTCATCTAGGGCTGTAATTTTGGCCCGGCGGCCCGAAAGCCCTGGCCCGAGCAACCTTGCCCAGCAAAGCCCGCGTCAGGCCAGGCCGGGATCAAGCCATAGGTTCATCAGGTCGGGCCTGGTCCTGTCCAAGAAGGCCCGCAGGTTGGGCCGGCCTGAAAAAGCCCGCCCTGCTGGCCCGTACGAAGCCCGGCCCACTGTAAAAAAGTATAATGGGAAACTGCTGGTAGGGAGATTCGATCCCCCTACCTCAGGCTTCCAAGGCTGTACCTGGACCTACTGGCCCAGGCACTACGTCTATTATATTCTCACCAGACTGTATATATATATATCAAAGATATATGTGTGTGTGTATATATATCATTATATATTAACAAAAAATAATATATATATATATAATAATGTATATATATACATATAACTATTATTATATATAATTATAGTGTGTGTGCCTATGTACAACGATATATAATTATATAGATATAATATTGTATATATATAAACAAATCCATTAATAATATATATTAATTAAGTGTGACTTTTAAAAATCCATTAATAATATATATATACAAACAAATTTATTAATATATACGTATATATATCAATGATTTAATATTATATATATAATAACATGTTGTGTATTAATAAAAAAATAACACTCGCCTAATGATGTTCATGCACATCCTTCAACCTCATTAATTTTTTAAAATATGTTCCGGCTTGCATATATTATACATACTATACATATATAAATCTATTTAGAAAAAAAATTAACCCGCCCACTGTGGTGCACCCCTCAACCCCTAATTATTATTTTTACAATTTTCTCATATTATATATATTTATATATATCAATCATTTAACATTATATATATAATAACTTATTATATATTAAAAAAATCACACTCACCCAATGATGTTCGCATACACCCCCCAACCTCATTAATTTTTTTAAATATGATGAAACTAGCATATTATATATATGTATATACATATAAAAAAATCTATTAATAATATATATATCAATAATATGATATAGTATATATATAAACAAAGTCATTAATAATATATATATAAAGATATTAATAATATATATCAATTAAGTGTGACTTTTAAAAATCTATTAATATATTTATATAAATGATTTAATATAATATATATAAAAACAAACCTATTGATAATATATATATATATCAATGATTTAATATTTTATATATAATAACTTATTATATATTAGTAAAAAAATAACACAATCGCCTAATGATGTTGGTGCACGCCCCCCACCTCATTAATTTTTTTTAATTATGTTGCAACTTGTATATATTATATATAAATCTATTTAGAAAAAAAATAAACCCACCCACGGTGACGCACCTCCCAACCTCTAATTTTTTTTACAATTTTCTCATATTTTGTATATATATATATAACTTATTATATATTAACAAAAAAAAATAACTACTCACCCAATGATGTTCACACACCCCCCAACCTTATTAATTTTTTTAAAATATGATGAAACTTGCATATATTATATATACTATATATATATTTATAAATCTATTTAAAAAAATTAACTCACCCACTGTTGTGCACCGCCCAACCTCTCATTATTTATTTTCACATAATATATATAGATTCACATATATAAATTTGTTTAGAAAAAAATAACATATCCTCTCACTGTAAAATGTAAATAAAATAGAAAATAAACATTCTTACAAAAAAAATGTTTAACATTTAAAAAAATACATGTAAAAAACATGCGTTTAAAAAAATTAAAAATGTTTAAAAAATGATTTAAATTAAACAAACGCTTAAAAATACTTTTCATAAACATGTTAAAAAATAAATGTAAAAACATTTTAAATAAATGATAAAAAAATTAAATAACAACGTTTTAAACCAACCCACTGCTGCACACCCCCCAATTCCTCATTATTATTTTTTCAATTTGCACATAATATATATAAATTCACACACATATATAAATCTATTTTGAAAAAAATAACATATCCACCCACTATAAAATGTTAATAAAAAATGTTTTTACATAAAACATGTTAAATGTTTAAACAAAATATGTGTAAAAAACATGCGTTCAAAAAAATATTTTAAATTAAACATCTAATAATAAATGTAAAAATTGTATTAAACAAATGTTAAAAAACAGTTTAAATAAAAATATTTAAAAAAATTATTAAAACAAACATTTAAATTATTATTTTTTAAAAAAACACTTAAAAAACTTTTTACATTAAAATTTAAAAAAAAAAGTTAAATGTTTTAAAAAAATACTTGTAAAAAGCATGCATTTAAAAAAATTTAAAAAACGTTTTAAATTAATCATTTAAAGATAAATGTAAAAAAAATTAAATAGATGTTAAAAATGGTTTAAATAAAAATGTTTAAATAAAAAATTATAAATGCTTTAAAAATTATAAATAAGTTAAAAAATGTTTTAAACAAATGTTAAAAAACATTTAAATAACAATGTTTTAAACTCACACACTATTGTGCATCCCCCAACTCCTCATTAATTTTTTTTACAATTTGTACATAATATATATAGATTCACATATATAAATCTATTTAGACAAAAAAATAACATATTCACCCACTATAAAATGTTAATAAAAAATAAAATAATTTTTTTTACAAAAAACATGTTAAACATTTTAAAAAAATACATGTAAAAAATATGTGTTTAAAAATAAATGTAAAAAAACGTTTTAAATAAATTTTAAAAAAAGTTTTAAAACAAACAATTATTTTGAAAATAATAAAAGTCCACCATGTCCCAACTTGAAAAAGTCTGGCTCAGCCAGAAAAAGCCCAGCCTGACCCGATGGTTTGGGTCGGCCCGAGGCCAGGCTTGGGCCACCTCATGAGGTTGTTTAGGCTGGCCCGGCCCTACCTGAACAGTGGTCAGTAGCCCAATTTTTTGCAAGGTAAGTCTGGATCGATCCGTCCTGATCCGGGTCGGGCCCAAATTTCACCCTTACATTCATCACATGCAACCATTTATATTCTTCATATGGATGGAACTCAACTTACTTATCATTATTCTTGGTAACTTCTACTTTATTCCAATCCATCGACTTATATAAATATTAACATAATCATTTATACCATGGCATCCTTATTGGAAAAAAATACAATCTTTTGCATGGGCACTTCAAAATCAATCTTATTAAGTTATTTTTTTTATAATTATTTTATGTGATACAATATAAAAAACAAATCTTATTCATAATGGTGTTAAATTTATCTAAGAGTTATTTATTATTATAAAATATTAAATCATATAACAAATAATTAAGCATGTAAATCCAAAATAAATGTGACTTGATCTTGAGTTTTTATCTACTAATTGGTGTATCAAGTGATGGTAAACCCACCTTGAACTAGGGGGAATCTCATTGAGACTTGTTTGGATCAAGTTATAGAGCCATATTATTTATGTTGACTCAAGATCTATAATTAAACTATCTCACTTTTTATGGGATATCCATTTTTTACAATTTTCTCTTACAAGTTAGGGGTACCAAGGGTATGATAATACATAAAATTAACCATGGACACATAAGTATTTATATCATAAGTGAGAGGTATAATACAAAAATAATCAATAATTAAAAAAATAGTAATTATTACACAATATGAAACCATTGGATCATTATAATTAAAATAAATAATTCTAAACATATATTGTTCAGTTAGTTTAAGATTATTCACCTTCCGATCATTTACCGATTTTATCTAAGAGCCATTAATTGTTCAAATATATGTGATCACATAAATAAATAACTAACCATTTAAAGACAAAATAACTATAACATGATCATGACTTATTATTTAATAATTAGTTTATTAGATAATGATCAACCAACTAAGGCATAGGGGAAAATTTTTTGAGCCTTGCTTGTCTTGAGTTATAACATCTATCATTCTATTTTGAGTTATATTGTTTGCATTAACTTTGTCTCCAGAATTAAATCATCTTTACCCATGTGGAATATCTATTTTTTACATTATTACACACAAATGAGGTTTACCAAGGGTAGATTAATATATAAATTTAATTATAGACATGCAAGTCATTACATTATAAGAGAACAAGATGATATACAAATCATCAATAACCACTAGTGGAAAATCAATATATGGTCATGGGATATAGCCATGGTCGGTCATGATCGTGGCTATAGATCACTTATATCCATGGTCTCTCAGTTGAGGTGGGTTAAAAAAGATTTATGACCATGATTGAAGCCCGATCATGGTTTTAGATGGTTCAAAAATAGTTCACTTCCATGTTTATGTCCGACCATGGTGATTGGGTTTCCCTTGCAAGTGCAGGAAATTTTTTTCTTGTGGAAATGTGTGGTAAATAACCTATTTCAATGGTTTACCATGGCTATAGGCCATAAAATGTGTGTGTATGAGAGTGTGTGTCTGTTTTTTCCATATATATGTCATAAATGGACCTTGGTGGAGTGTTTAAGTGATTTTTCATGATAAAAGGTGGATGTGGGATCATATTTGGCCAAGAACATTTTTTTACCCTGTTGCTACAAGCTTGGAGCCTGTGGTAATAGTCTCTATGGGCACTCCAACTATGGATATAATTTATCATCATGGTTGGAAGACCTAAAGCTATGGGTATTACCCATGGCTGTAGGTGAAATTTCTAGTAGTGAATTAAATTAATAATAATTATTACAAATTCTAAAACAATTCAATAACTATAATTAAATTAAAAAAATGAATATATAATGGTCGATCTAAGCGATAATCATTCTCCATTCAAACATTTATTTAAATTTATTATCATTGATCATTATTTTGATTGGTAATTTTATTATTATTTTTCATAATTTTTAATATATTATGAAAATGCATACACTAACATATAAATTTAACATTGTTATTGAAACTATAATTATATAAAACAAACTAATAATTTAATAAACCTAAATAATAATTTAATAATAATACAAAAAAATATTATAAAAAAAGAAAAACTTAATTCTAAATAAAATTAAAAATTAAAAACATAAATTATAACTCCAAATATCTAGCAACATAATTTGATAAATCGTACTTCCACTAATACCATTAATACTAGAAAGAGATAATAATCTATGAAGAGAGGGGGAGAGGAGTTAGGATTTTATAGGGATTGAATAGGTTTTGTGGTTGGTATTTACTCAACCCTTTAATGGGATCAAGGCCTATATAAAAACCTCACGCACTAGAAAGATGATTGAGATATACCCGACCAACTCTTTTCGGGGTTGTTACCCCTAGATGCATTTGTGCCAAAAGTGTGTCCACTTTACAGCATCTAGACAATGATGTAATTTCTAGGAAAACCATATAATCTCTAATTTATCAAAATTTTAGGAGGTTATATTATACTTAGACTTATACCTAGTACTTCCACTAATGTTCTCTTATCCTAATCTCTGAACAACATAAAATATTCAATACTATAAACCTGAAGGTTTGTCTATATCTTTTAAACACAAATCATCCTTAACATATAAACTCTTGATGTCATTTCTAGATTATAAATTATCCTTAACTGATAACATTCTAACCTCTAAAGTTATTTAAATCTCCTCTGATACCAACTATAGTACCCCCAGACCCATGCTTCTAGATTCATTATTGAAAACACATAACTTACAACACTAGATTTGATACACATATATGATTATAATACCTTTATTGAATTTACAATCCAAGGAACTTTTAGTTTAGTGTTTTAGAGAATTAGGAAAAATCAATAACTAATAAATTTCAATTTGTCTCATCAAATGGACATTTTTACACTATATAAGAAGTTAATAAATCCATAATGAGTCTTCAACATCTCCCATAAATTATCCACACAAGATACTGTTTTAATCTTAGCGTACTTAATACTTTCTTTCATAACCTAGGGAAATGGAAACATAAAGAAGGGGTGATATAAGATGCTCAGTAAGAGTAAACATAATAATAAATCATAACATGTGAGATGTGAGGCATAGTAATATATCATAATGAGAATGATCATAAGCTTGAGAGCATGGAATAAAGGGATGATATCATAAATGCATGGATTAAACAATGATCATAACATGAGATCATGGAATCATAGGAATGTGGAAACAACATAAACATAATATCATAAGCATATTCCAAGGCTTACTCCATAGTCCATTATCATATTCCAAGGATTACTCCCTATGACATAAAAAAGGGTCAGGTTTAATCCCTAATCCCATATATAGCTTCTCATTTGATATTAACATTTCCCAATTCATTGGAGCACTATACGGTCATACCCATCATAATTAAAAATCATACATATGTTTGCCACATTATTTCAATCAACATATCATAAAAATCCAATGAAATAAAATGGGTTTTATATCCTTTTCAAGTGGTTACCTAAAAAATCATTCATGATTTCATAAATAAACATGAAATGATAAACCCGTGTAAAATAAATGAGTATTTAGTGACTTTAAGCATCATTCTAAGTAAATACCACTAAATAAAGTTGACTATGCATATGGTATTTACACCATATAGTAAATGGATATACATTTTAGACAAAAATTTCTCTAATCAATTTTTGTATTGGGCATCTAGGTGAACACCCTTCAATCAAGTAATGGAACATAGGTAATTCACAGAGGAAAAGCATTGTAAGTAAATCATGTCTATACAAGTGGATGATTAGGAAATAAAAAACCAATGATGGGTTCTTACATATATGTAAAAGATAATTAAATAATATATCCATATAAAGAAGGTGGATGGTATCATTTGAATAATACCCTTGATCAAGCATGTGACATAGATGAGGAACACTCTTAGAAGCATAAGGAGAAAATTTCTTTGAAAATAAGAAATCCCCTTTTCCTTTGAAAAAACTAAAAATAAATATTTTAATAAACCATGAGAATAAGAATTTATTTTTTAAAAACATGAAATCTTAGAGAGGAAGTTACTAAGAAAATGGCAAAGGCAACAAAAAGATTCATTCACATGGAAACATGTAAAAGAGATTCCTTTCATCGAAAATGAACCATATGGAAAACATTAAAAAGATTTTATTTAAAATAAATTCAATATATTTGAAAATAACTTTAAAACATTCTTTACAGAATAATTTTTAAAATATGTATAACATTAAACTAGTGGAAAAATGTATTTCTATGTCAGTTTTTTTTTACATTTTGATGTCGATTTTTAAGTGACGTCTATAAAGGCGACGTAAAAAATATATGTTTTAACATCAGTTTTTATAAACCAAAGTCAAAAATTGGCCCTTGAGGGTCTTCAGTTCCAGTTTTCATATAAACTGACACCAAAAGTCAGGCCTCGGCAGTCTTTGACGTCAGTTTTTTAGAAAACTGACATCTAAATTCGGATTCTACAAGGGTTTTAACGTCGGTTTTGGATAAAAGCCAATGTGAAAAATACATTTTCAAAAAAAAAATATTTTTCACACCATTTTTGGTAAAAAATTATGTTAAAACCTTGAAACTATTAATATTAGAATATATATTGTTTCCCATGATTCGATTTAACTAGTTATGGAGCTAAAACAGACTTATGGATCAAAAATTATGGTCGTTGTAAGTTACACCTCTTTATGTTTTGATGGATGCAACTTGTTTCAAAGAAAATATGAGAAATAAGAACCAAAATGTACACAATAAATGAACATAAAAGATAATATACTTAAATATTTAAATTAATTTTAATTATTTTATTGGTTTTATTTGAATTGATATGTTGTTTGTCATTATTTCACTTCATTTTAAGGGTGAACTCATGTGGTAATGAAAATGGTGAGTGATAAAGAATTTTTCACCTAAATTAATGAATATCATGTGGAAGTTTTATTTTTTTATCTCAATCAGAAGAATATTTCATCATCTTAATAAAAATATCAATATTTTTAGCAATAAGGAAAACAATAATAATGAAATTAAATGATCAAAATAAATACCTTGTACAAATCGTTGATTAAAGAATTGTTGAAATATTTATTGTATCGAATATGTCAAAAATGTTGAAAGAAAGAGGATGAGGTTTTATATATTTTAAATAAAAATTGTTACGATGGTGATGTAATAAAATTTAGGCAGGATTTTGAAAATAGAAACGCACGTTGTGAAAAAATTAAAATACCAAACCCGTGTATTTGAAATTTTACTTTTAACGTAGAGTAAACATATAACCAATGTTAAAAATATTCTCATGTTGGGATTTTAACATCAGTTATTGAAAAAATGATTCCAAAAAGTGAATTTTAAAATTGGTTACTAGAAAAATAAACACATAAAAGGTATTTTTAATTTCGGTTACTGAAAAAAATTGACGTTAAATGTCAAGTCTTATAATATTTAACTTCCAGCAACCATAACTTCTAATTTGTATGTATGTTTTAGCTAAAATACCTATCAAATAGAATCTTAAGAAAATATATACAACTTTTATTTTATTTTTAACATAGGTTATTTAAAAAACTGACACCAAAAGTGATTTTTAAAGTCGTTATTGAAAAAAATCGATGTTAAAAATCACATCTTATAATGCTAAGCTTCTGACATCCATAAATTTTGGTCTGTAAGTATTTTTTTGCTCCAAGACCTATAAAATTGAATCTTGATCAATTATATAAAACTTTTATTTGAGTTTCAATGTTGGTTATTTGAAAAACTAATGTAAAAAATTTACTTTTAACATCGGTTATTGAAAAAAACTCACATTAAAAATCAAGTTTTATAATGTTAAACTTACGACGTCCATAACTTCTGATCCGTAAGTCTATTTTTACTCCATGGCCTATAAAATTGAATCTTGATAAATGATATAAAACTTGGATTTGAGTTTTAACATTGGTTATTTGAAAAACTAATTTCAAAAAGTGACTTTTAATAACGGTTATTGAAAAAACCGATGTTAAAAATCAATTCTTATAATGTTAAACTTCTGACATCCATAACTTTTGATCTGTAAGTTTTTTTTTTTTTTGCTCCAAGACCTATAAAATTGAATATTGGGAAATGAGTTACAAGTTGGGGTTGATTTTTAACATTATTTATTTAAAAAAACTGATGCCAAAAGGTGACTTTTAACATCTGTTATTGAAAAAAAAACAATATTAAAAATCAAGTATTATAAATTTAAACTTCTAAAATTCATAACTTTTGATCCATAAGTATATTTTTGCTTCATGACCTGTCAAATTGAATCTTAATAAATTATATACAACTTGTTTTGGAGTTTTAATGTCGATTATTTGAAAAACTGATGCCAAAAGGTGAATTTTAACATCGGTCTTGAAGAATCGATGTTAAAATGCCAACATTAAAACCCATTTTTATACTAGTGTTACTTGGAAGTAAATCCTTTTTAAAAAAACTTTCCATGTGGAAAACATAAAAAATACTTTAAAACCCTTTTATGAGACCCACATAATTAAAATAATAATAAAAATTTCATTTTAAAGGAGGTGAATAGAAACATGAAGGCCACTTGATATGAAACATATTTGGGTTATAGATCTTAATTTTGATAGATAAAACATAGATATAGAAGAAAAATATACATTGGAAAGTATAGGAGTTATTCTTATCAACATCGTAATTTTATTTGAGTAAGTGTTTCATAAAAGGAGAGTATATTAATAAAGATAATTAATATCCCCAGATAAAAAGGAAATTTATCATTTGAAAAGATAATGGTAGAAAAAGAGACGTGAAAGATCAAGATCGTGAAGATATTTCAGGACTCGCAGGAAAAGGGACTTGAGTTGAGAGAATAATTACGACTTGAGTAAAATTTTAACCAAAACCTTTGAAGGATAAAGAGCTTGAAAATAAACCTTAAATACCATTAATAAAATATATTTCATGATAACATAATAATTGGGAAGCACATACACCATATAAAAGTAAGTTGGTGTATAAAGTAAAATGTGTCTCAATAAAGGAAGTTTGAGACAAAAATATTTTAAGACTTAAGAACATTATAATAAAAACCCCTTTAAATAAGAATATATTGAATTTGAAGTTAAAATACCATGAATATAGATAATACATGATAATAAATATTCAATTGGTAGTATATTCACCATTTAAAAGAAATTAGATCCATAAAAGAACATGTGTCTCAAAGAAAAAAGTTTTGAGATGAAAATATTACGTTGTTTCTCTTCTTAGTAGGATTGTAAGATCCCATCCTTTTTTCAGGTGTTTTACCCTTTTAGTTTTCTTTTTTTAGGTTTGGCGAGGGTTTTAAATGGTTTGAAATGCTTTGGAGGTGTTTTGGATCTTTAGATTAAATTTTTAGCCTGAAAATAGTTTGTGGAAAATTTACACGTCGTGTTATCTTATTACACAATGTGTAATAATTAATCAGGAAAAATAATAATAAGAGGTGATGAGTTTTTCAGCATAACCCTATAAAAATAATTACACAATGTGTAAAGGAACCACACACTGTGTAGTTTCTTGAGAAATTATTTTAAGGGTTTCATACAGGTGTAATCTCATTATTCATCCATGCAGATTTCCTCCTCTCAACCTAGGATTATTTTCCAGGTGATTTTGGAATCCTTTACTCTATTCTAGACATCTCGTTTGTGTGATCGATCCATGGTATTCCTTTTTGCTTTTTTTTCCTTCAGTTCCTCGTTCTCCTGATGAAGTAGTGGAATCTATTGACCATGGTTGGTCTGGGGGGTTGATCTTGATCGTAGTTTTTGTCTCCCAATATTCTTATCCATTTTTTTTGTCATTCTCTATCAAACTAAGGTCTAAGGGTTGGTGATTGTTCATCAACAACCCTAAGGTAGGTGGTCTAATTTTCAATTCCCATAGTCTTGATTATAATTGTGTGTATGAAATTGTGAAATTGAAATTGCCACATTTGGAAATCATGTCTTGAATTGAATTTATTAATTGGTTAATTAATTAATGAAATTTTTGAATTAATGGAATAATGTTATTATGGAATTGATTGAATAATGAGTTATGAATTTTATAGAGACCCATGGTGTGTTTTGATATGATTAAAATTGTGATAATTGAATTTATGAAATTGGTTTATTATTGAATTATTAAACGAGTTGATTAATTGAATTGTGAAGTGGGTGGCCACCCTTGGGGTGTGATGATAAGATGAAAATGATGAATTTTAATGTTCTATTTCTTGATAAATGAAATTTTGAAATGGTTGTAATTATAGAACCATGTGATTGTGATATTTGTGAATGATTTGTGGGGTAGGGACTGGTGCTCCAAATACTCATGGGGTACCAGACTTCTGCTATAGGAACCCAGTATATTTATGTATATATGTGATCACTAATTTGTGAGATATTGGTTTCTACTCCAAATACCTATGATGTGCTAAACTTCTGATCTAAGCCCCTATTTTATGAATGATATAATTGGAATGAATTAATTAATGGAAACCCATGATATAATGAAATGTGATATCCCTTTGGGGATGGTTTATACTCTGGCATGGTCCAAAGAAGGTATTGATGGTTAGGGTGTCATCGTGAACCTAGGATTTATGTGGTTAAATAAAGAATACTTTTAATATGGAAAATCTTTTACTTTATTTTTATTGCACTTTATTCTTTATACAACTGCATAAACTATTATAGACTGGATATTGTTTTAGGTGTCATTGGTAGTGTCCTACTGAGTTGTACTCACACCCTACTCAGGTTTCCTGATCGGTACTTGAATAGACTTCATGTTTGTAGGATAGGATAAGGGAAAGAGCCCTATGTTAGATGGATAAGTTGGGAGGGAGCATGGATGAAGGAACTGAACATGATTTCGTGGAAAGAGCCTTCGGGCCACCTTTAGTGAGATGCAAACCAGAAAACCTACAAGGAACAAACTTCAAAAGGAGGAGGAGCAAGGATCTTTCACCATAGCAGAATCTAAACAAATTGCAAGAATGAGAGGGTATGGCACCTACCATCAGGACAAGCTCGTGCATGCATGGGATAGCCTAGCCGAATAGCCATGTGAAGGTGGAGAGTTGATTTCACGATGAAGATGCTAGGGAGGAGCAGTTCCAAGTAGTTAGTCTGGGTTGCATGTAATGTTTGAAGCCTACAGGAAATGAATTCCTCTAAGGCCTATAGGCCATGTAATACTTACACCTACGGGCCTTGTAAGGGTTCCACCTCACCCCTTTAAAGGTGGATTATCAAAATCAATAAAAAATGAAGGCCTTCGGGTCATTGGAGGAGTGGTTAGTGTCTTTATTTTTGGTTTTACATCTAACACTTGACACATATATGTCATGAAATATCTACTTGTTTAGTTTTGGATATTTTTTCCTATTTTGGTTTATCATGTGATATGGTTTTGTACTAGTTATGATATTATTCTTGTTATTGTTTATCATTAGTTGGATATTGTTTATTTATTTCTTATATTGTGCTAATTTATAAAGAGGTTATAGTCTTCTCACATCTATATTAGACCATCATTGCTAGTCAGCAGCCTCTAGCGTATAGGGAGGCACACCTGAGGTCATGTGACAAACTAGCTTGGATCATCGGCATGTGGCACCCAAGTTGGGATGTCACAAAGTGGTATCAAAGGGGTTTTCTTTAGTTTTCCATTATCTTAATATTTTTTAAAGGTAGATAGGTGAATATTATGATTCATTCCTTGGTCATGATCTCATGAATTGGAGTATCTAACCCATGTATAGGGTAAAACCCAAGTACCTAGGGTGGGATTGTTGTTATTGAGGTTTGTTGTTACAGTTGGATGTTATTTCACCTTGGGTGATGCACTTGTTGTGTGATGATATTATTATTTTATGATACTTTATTCATGTCTTGATATGGAATGTGTTTTTTGTATACATGCATCATTCTAGGAACTTAGGAACTATTTTTTCATGCATCATTTTTAGGCACACATGGAAAAATAGGTTTTGGGTGAGTTGTTTAAATGAAAAAAAATTATTTACTTGTGTAATTTAAATGAAAAGGTTCCTAATATAAAATTGACAATTGTAAATAATGATATATATTGTAAATTAAATGGATAAAATGGGTTTCTAATTATAAGCCTTGAGATATGAAAATGTTTTACCCTATATTAGCCATGACCAAGGTGAGGGATGGTTGAGGGTAGTGTTAGCACCTCGATTTTGACAATAGGGTGGGGTATGGGGATAAATTTTTATGGATTTTATGAGAATTAATCTTATTAAGATTTGATAATAATGTGTTATGTGTCCTAATATATGTGTTTGGCATTGTAGAGATATGCCTCTATGGTGATTCTTGTTGATAGGATGATAGGAGGATATTACTAAAAATGGTCCTCTAGTAGTGGAACTAGTGGATCCAATAGTTTCAAGTGATGGATCTGGAGAGTATTTTCATGAAAACTTTTCTCACTTTATATAGTTTATAGAAAGATACTTGGGTCGGGTTGTGTGAAATATGCCTGACTTGACACGGGAATTCTATTCGTATCACCCTCTAACTTTCATTAGAGAGGGTGGACCTGAGGCAGTTGAGTTCTGGATTGAGTTTATCTAGATGATCCTTAACCATTTAGAGACTCCTAATGAGAATAGATTTAAGATAGAATCTTATATGTTATGTGTTCAGGTGAAGCATTGGTGGGACATCTAGACTTGGGATGGATAGCTAGAGAACTTGTAGTGGAAGGACTTCTAGGAGAATTTCTTGGAGCACTTTTACCCTGAGATGATAATGTGGGAGAGGGAAGAAGGGTTTACAAGGTTGACCCATGGGAGTATGTCCATGATAGACTATGTTGGTCGCTTCCCTAATTTTTAGCACTTTGTTCCAACATTTGAAGGAGATGAGGCAACTACAGTGAAATATTTCCAGGATGGGGTTAAATGTGATATTAAGTCCCAGGTTAATATCTTTCAGCTTAAAAAGTTTTATGAGGTGGTTAATTAGGATCTCATTTCTGAGGGGAACCTAAAGTATTATTACAGTAAAATATATGTGGTTTTTTATGGATAACCAACAAGTACGACTTCTGAGAGTAGGAATCATCACTATGATAATTTCACCCAAAGTAGTGGGAAATAGGGTGGATAGGGAGAAGGGTTAGTTACTCAGAGTAGTAATTGAATATACTACCATCAGTGTGGTAGGTAGGTAAATATTCTTATTCAGTGTCCATGACCACTATTGGAGTGTCGAGCTTGTAGCAGGATGGGTCACTTGTAGAGCTATTACAGAAACCCTCAACCTATGGGTAGTGACGAAGGATCCAGGAAGATTAAAAAAACTAGGAGGGGATCTTCTACCCTATATCAATCTAGTAATTGGAGTTCTACTAGCTGTGGAGGTTGAGGTAGTAGATGTGGTAGTTCAAGAAAAGAGTTCCCATATCAACAGAGTGGTGTATCTCAAGGAAATTAGATTGTATCATAGGGAAGAGGGATATGACAATTGCATTCAGTTCAGCCTTCACTTATGGATAGTGAGGTTGGTCCATCGATAGTTAGAGGTGATATTCTTATAGCTTCTACACTTTCTAGTTCCTTATTTGATACAAGAGCCTCTCATTATTTTATATCTACACAACTTGTGAATAGTTTTATTCTGGCAATGGATTTTGTGAGTGCGGTTGGTAGCATACCGGGCCCACATATATTGTTATAATAGGAGAGTTACTTTTAAGTCTTCTGAAGGTGACAATTATGTTCATCATGGAGAGTGGGATATCCAAGCAGGACAAGCAGGGCCAGTTCATCAACAACTGGGGGAGATCACCACCTAGTTTTCATGTCTTTTGTTAGATTATGGGGGTGTGAAGCATGATCTCTTTCCACCTATAGTGGACTAGTTTTAGGATGTGTTTCCTAAAGACTTCTTAGAGCCACCATCTGAGAGATATGTTGAATTTACTATTGATCTCATTCCTAGAGCTGATCTAGTTTCTATTCCACCTTATATAATGGTACCAATATAGATTCAAGAGATTAAGACTCAACTAGAAGAGTTTATGGGTAATGGGATTTATCCATATGAATATGTTTCCTTGGGTTTCTCTAGTTTTTTTTCCTAAGAAGGATGATGGGAGCTTGAAATTATGTGTTGATTACCAGAAGTTGAATCAGATGATAGAAAATAACGTATATCCTCTTCCATGTATAGAATATCTCTTTTAATATTTTAAAGGATCTTGTGTGTTCTACAAGATAGAATTGATATTTGGGTATCATCAGTTGAGATTTTGACCTTCTGATATACCATGGACTGTTTTTAGAAGTAGGTATGGCCTTTATGAGTTCATTGTGATTTCATTCGGGCTGATGAATGCTCCTATTGTGTTTATGGACTTGATGAATTGAATCTTCCATCTATACCTAGATTAGTTTGTGGTTGTTTTTTGGATGACATCTTGGTGTACTCCATGACTCATGAAAATCATTCCTAGCATCTTGACATCTTCCTAAGTACACCGAGAGAGCATCGACTATATTCCAAGATATCTAAGTTTCAATTCTAGATCGATAAGGTTCATTTCTTAGGTCACATAATCATAGAGGAAGGCATGTCAATAGACCCAGAGAAGGTGTAGGTAGTGATTTATTAGGAGTATCCCAAGAATGTATTTGATATCTTTAGATTTTTGGGTTTTAACTTGCTATTATAGAAGGTTCATCTAGTACTTATCCCACTTGGAAGAACCTCTATTATGATTGACCAAGAAGGGGATAAATTTTGAATGGTATGGAGTGTGTGATAATTCTTTCCAAGTGTTGAATAAGCAGTTGACTACCACACCAATCTTGACCCTACTAGATCTGAGTGAGGAGTATATAGTGTTTTTCGATGCATCTAGGATCATACTTGTAGAATTTTTGATGTTGGGAGATCAAATCATGTCATATGAGTCACAATAATTAAGTCCACATGAACGAAATTATCCTACGCATGATCTCGAGTTGGATGTAGTGGTTTATGCCTTGAAGTGTTGGCAACATTATCTGTTGGGAGAAAAGTTTATTTTGTATACCAATCACAATATTTTAAAATACATATTTTCATAGAAATATCTAAAACTCTGATAATGGTGATGGGTA
This sequence comes from Viscum album, assembly GCA_963277665.1. Taxonomy (NCBI): domain Eukaryota; kingdom Viridiplantae; phylum Streptophyta; class Magnoliopsida; order Santalales; family Viscaceae; genus Viscum; species Viscum album. Next base: position 1,583,331,517 of record OY728164.1, read on the forward strand.
GATTATATGCAATCATTTGATTTTGAGTTTTCATTTACACCCAATAAGGGAAACAGTGTTACTAGAACTTTGAGAAGGAAAACTCATACTCAGGCAGTTCAGGAGTCTAGCTCTGAGTGGAGGATAATGACCTTACTGGATAAGATGCATGTTTTGGTGCAAGAGGTCTAGGAGCAGATGATCATAATATCAATATTAATGGAATTCACACTTTTAAGCTAGATTAAAGAGAGTCAATATGAGGATCCAGAGTGTTTGGCCTTGAGGGAAATCCTTAAAGGTGGGGAGACACCTTCCGGTTAGACTATAGATGAGGATGAGATCATCTATGTTTGGAACCATGTTTTTATTCCTAATAGTATATGAGAAGATCTAATACATGAGTTTCATACCTTGAAGTGGGTGGTGTATCCGAGTTTGACCAAAATTTATCGATACCTGTGTCAACAGTATTGGTGGTCGAGCATGAAAAAGAAGATTAAAGTTTTTGTGACACAATGGTACACCTATAAAAAGGTGAAGTCCAAGAATCAAAAACCTATTGGTTTACTATAGCCATTTCTCATTTTACAATGGAAGTTAGATAACATTAAAATGGACTTCATGGTGGGTATTTTGAGGATTCCTCAAAAGAATGATGCAATATGGGTGATTGTGGACTGACTAATGAAAGTATCCCATTTCTTGCCTATCTAGTATACTTTCTTAATGGATCAGTGGGGGGTACATGTATATTCAAGAGATAGTCTGCCTATATGGGGTTCCACATAGCATAGTTTCAGACCGTGAATCGTGTTTTAATTCGTACTTCTGGAATGGCTTGCAGAAGGTTCTAGGTACGCAGGTGTTTTTGAGTATGGCTTTCCACCTGCAAATAGATGGGCATCTAGAACGTATTATTCAGGTTTTGGAGGATATGCTATAGGCATGTGTCCTATACTTTTTTGGGTCTTGGGAGAAGCATCTTGTTCTCATTGATTTTACTTATAACAAAATTTATTAGGAAATTATACAGATGGCTCCATATGAAGCACCTTATGGTAGGTCGTATAGATTACCTCTATATTGGATGGAGGTAGGTGAGTCAGAGTTTTTGGGAATGAGTCTCATAAAAGAGACATTGGAGTAGGTCCTGTTTATTCAGAAATATATGGATATGGCTCAAATTAGGCATAATTTTTATATTGATTAATGTCAATGACCCCTTGAGTTTATAGTGGGTGATCATGTATTCATTAGGGTGTTGCCTAGATTGGGTCACTATAGGATTCAGAGGCAGGGAAAGTTGGAACCTAGGTTTGTCATACCTTTTAATATTGTGGAGAGAATCAGGTTGGTGATGTGATGATTGGATATTACATAAAGTTATAGTGTTATGTATGATATTTTTCATGTGTCATGGCTTCAGTAGTAACACCCCGACTCTTCTCATGTGATCGATGTTGATGATGTTGAGCTTGAGACTGATTCATCCTTTAAGGAACATCTAATACGTGTTATGGATCATAGTGAGAAAGTTTCATAGGGAAAGACCATGTTTATAGTTCAAGTATTGTGGAAACATAGTCATTTTCAAGAGGAAACATGGGAGAGAGAAGCATATATGCAGGCTTAGTGGCCTAACATTTTTACCTTAGAAGTTTAGAGATGCTTGTGAGTACAACTCGAGAAAGATATATTATAAGGTGGGTATATTGTAAGATCTTTTACTTTTTTAAGGTGAATTCCCCTTTGAGTTTTCTTTTGTTCTAGGGTTTTAGAGGGTTTAAAATGGTTTTAAAGGCTTTAGAGGTGGTTCAAATATTTAAAGTAGAATTTTGGGTTGAAAAAAAGTCTGTAGAAAATTTATGTGTCGTGTAATCTTATTACATGATGTATAATAATTAATTGGGATAAATACTAACCTGAGGTGACGGGTTTTTCAACATAACCTTCTAAAAATAATTACATGATGTGTAAAGGAATTACATTCCATGTAATTTCCCGACCAGTTTTTTAAGGGTTTCTTGCAAGTGTAATCTCATTATTCATCCGTGCATCTTTTCTCCTCTCAACCTAGGATGATTTTCCAAATTATTTTGGAAGTCTTTACTCTGTTCCAAATGTCCCATTTGTGAAATTGATCCCTGGTAAGCATTTTTTTCTTTAGTTTCCTTCCATTCCTCATTCTCCCAATGAAGCGATGGAATATTTTGACCATGGTTGGTTTTGGGGGTTGATCTTGATCCTAGGTTTTGTCTTCTGATCTTAGTTTCCATTGTGTTTTTGGTTATTCTCCATCGAACTAAGGGCTAAGGGTTGGAAAGTGTCCATCAATGACCCTAAGGTAGGTGGTCTAATTATCAATTATTATAGTCTTGATTATAATTGCATGTATGAAATTGTGAAATTAAAATTTTCATGTTTTGAAATCGGATCTTGAATTAATTAATTAATTAATTGAATTATGGAATTGATAGAATGATGTGATTATGTAATTGATTGAATAGTGATTTATTAATTTGATAACGACCCATGGGGTGTGTCGATATGATTGAAATTGTGATAATTAAATCTATGAAATTATTTGATTATTGAATTATGAAATGGGTTGATTAATTGAATTGTGAAATGGGTGGCCACCCTTGGGGTGTGCTAATAAGATGAAAATGATGAATTGTAATGTGTGATTTCTTGATAAATGAAATTTTGAAATTGTTGTAAATATGGAACCATGTGATTATTATATTTTCTAATGAGTTTTGGGACAAGGACTATTGCTCCAAATACTCATATGGTGCCAGAATTCTACTTTAGGCCCCCAATATATATGTATATATATGATCACTGAGTTGTGGGGCAGGTACTGCTACTCCAAATACCCACGGGGTGCTAAACTAATGCTTTAGGCCCCTATTGTATGAATGATATAATTGAAATTAATTGATTAATGGAAACCCATGATGTAATGAAATTTGATATCCCTTTGAGGATGGTTCAGACTTCAGCACAGGCCGAAGTAGGTATTAATGGTTAGGGTGTCATCGTGAACCTGATATTTGTGATTAAATGAAGAATAAATTTAATGTGTAAAAATGTTTACTTTATTTTCATTGCACTTTATTTTTTATAAAACTTCATACACTATTTTAGACTGGATATTGTTTTAGATGATGTTGGTGGTGGCCTATTAAGTTGTACTCACACCCTACTTAGGCTACCTAATCGGTACCTGAATAGAATTCATGTTTGCAAGACATGATAAGGGAAAGAGCCCTATGTTAGATGGCTATGTTGCGAGGGAGCATGGATAAGGGAACCAAAAATGATTTCAGGATCCACTTGGGAATTTTCAGTGTCTTTATTTTTTGTTTTTCATCTAACACCTAACACATATATGGAATGAAATATATACTTCTTTAGTTTTGGATATTGTTTCCTGTTTTGGTTTATCATGTGATATGGGTATGTACTGATTATAATATTATTTTGGTTATTTTTTATCATCAGTTGGATATTTTTTATTTATTTCTATTGTTGTGATACTTTGATAAAGAGGTTATAGTCTCCTCACATCTATATTAGTCTCTCGCTTCTAGTTGGTAGCCTCTGGTATATGGGGAGGTGTATCTGAGGTCATGTAATCAACCAGCTTAGGACACCGGCATGTGACACCTGGGTCGGGATGTCATAGAGGTGCACTCTATGGTCCTGTATAACATACATAAATATTTTATTGAATAATTTTAGAACCATATTCATACCTAAAATTATTTATAATTTCCATTTATAATCATTATCTACATGTATATTAGTTAGTTTTTTCTTATTTTCCCACTTCGAGTGTTTATAGTTTAGATTGTTTATAATAGTTTCGTAAGAGCATTTTTGGTATTAATTCCTATTAAAAATTATATCATTCTAAGTTAATTAAATTTATTTTAATGGATTACTTATAATTATTTATAAATTTTAAATTTCCTTCCATGAATACTTTAATCTTTATCATATAAAATGAAATTGACCATGAATATTTTTTGGTGATTTTCAACCTACAAATGGTGCTTTCTTAATTAATGAGTTAAATAATGTTGTATCCTTTATATAAAAAATCATTATTTACATATTTATATCTTATTATATCATTAATTATTTTTTCATAATCATTCATGACATAATTTCATATCATTGTTCAAGTAGGTGGTCAAACTGATCTTAACTTGAACATGCTTTAACTCATTTGATGAGTATGGTTAAGGAGATATTTATTTTCCCATAATATCATTATAACATAATCATAATGATATTATTTTAATTTTTTTATAATGATGAACAATATTTGAATATGTTTAGATAAATAATGAGAAACTGGAAGAAAAATGAAAAAAAACGATTCTTCGTGGAGGCGGTAGTCCACACAACGCATGATTAGAATTTTCATTACCCAATGAATGGGAGGGGTGATTATGGGGAGTAAGTGGTCATTTAATAATCATAAATAAAATATATAAAATATATTTATTCTTCAATACCATTATTAAGACAATCCATTATAGGTGGTGATGAAAAACTAAAAGTGTCACTTCGTGAATGCGGTAATCCACATACACACACACTAACGTCGATTCTTATTTTCCTTAGTAGATGGAATGGGATAAATAATGGTTCTACCATTATTAGAATAACATCTCAACACAATAAGGATGATAATGTTATTATTATTCTATGTTTATGGTAGTTTTATAAAGTAAATAATAATAAATAAATGTTAAGAAAGATGTGATATCTACATTGAGACATTGAACTTCCTCTTGATGAAGGCCTTGGATTTGAGGGACTTAGGACAATTTATGGTGGAAAAGGGAATTATGGAATTTAAATGGATTCAGGGAGAGAAAATTTGGGAATATGTTCAAAAAAAATTTAAAATATGAGTGAAGTATTGAAAGGGTAGAAGTGATCCCCCTTTTATAAGTGAGTAAGAGGTACTTTTCCATAGAAAATAATGATAAGTGGTAAGAATGGAAAGACATGAAAGTTTAGTTAGGTGTGGTATGGTTGGTGAGACATGTGATCATTACTTTAAAAACTAAAAAAGGGTTTATAGGACTAAAGGTAAAGTAAACTTAGGAAAATTCTTTCCACTTTATATTAGTCATTTAAACACTTATTACTCTTAATTAAATATTAATCATGTCAATTATTTTATTACTAAAAATATAAGTAGACCCATATAATCAAATTTTAATATGATGGTTCCAAATTTGGGTTTCATTTAACCTAATAAATTTCATAAATATGAAAAGATATTATTTTAAATTAAACACATATAACACATAAAAAAGTAAATAAAATAGTGTTTTAAAACATTAAACTTTTATATAAGATGATTTTTTGATGGTTAATGATTTTTATGATAGTAATTGATCTATTATAAAAATAATAATTGTTATGTGACATTTTTTTAAAGAGTTATGGGAATACTATTTTTATTGAAACAAATTCACTCTTGTTATTATGGGTAGAGAGACCTCATTACATAGTTTTCATAGACCCAGTGGGTGTTAAACCTCAATACATTATGCTCATAGGCCCAAACTCATAGATCCATATCTGGACTGAAGGCCCAGACCCATAGTACCAACATCATGACACATATGTGTCCTTATTTTCAGGTACATTATCTTCTATTGTTGACATATATTTACCCCCTAGGCTCCCCCTTGAATTTTTAAGAGAAATGGAAATTTTTGTATGGACAGAACTGGACACACGGTTAGGTCGCACAGTTTACTAAATTGTGTGGAAAAACCATGCATAGTGTCCAGGTCATAAAAAAATTGTTATTCCCATTTTTTTCATTTTGTAATTAAACCTAATGTGCCCCTTTCTTACCCCATTCGACCATTTCATCCATAGAAGGCTTCCAAGATCCCTTGGAATCCATTTTGAAGGGGTTTTTGGTGGGGAAACTTAAATATTCTTCAAGTGAGTGAGTATTTCTTTGTTTTTATTCTTTCTATCTAGGGTTTATTCCATCCTTATTGAAGTTCTAAAATTACAGCAACTAGGGTTTCATCCCTAGGGTTTAATATTGAGTTTCTTGGTTCAATCTTCTTGATTAGGGTTTGTTTTCACTCGCTTGTGGTGTGGTTGTGGTGCGGGTGAATTTTCACAAAAATTTTCAGGGTTTTGACATTCAAGATAGGTGGTTCCATGTGTAAACATTATTTTATGAATTTATCTTACTTTATTAACCTATTTAGCATGTTTCTCATCTATTGTGTGTGGTGAAAAAACCATTTTTGGTATCATTGATTAAGTGTTTAATTTTAAAGTTGAATTTTGGCATGTAATTGGGTGTTTTTCATGTGTATTCTATGTTTTATCATTTGGGGTTATTTTATGATTCTTGAAATTGATTTATTAAATGGTTTTAGGGCTGAAAATTCTGGTTTGGTATGGTATTGCTGGGATTTTGGCCTTAAAAGAGTATTTTTGGATGAATTTTGTGTGCAAAGTCTTGTAACACCTGTTGAAGTTGTTTTATAAAAATTTTATTAGGTTTAATGAACTACATTGAGGGTTAATAACATGTTTGGGGTGTTTTCTTGTGTGTATATGATTTATAAATGGATCTTTTATGTGAAAATGATATTTTATAACATGTGGAACTTGATTGAGCGTAAATGGGAAGCCCAAGTATCTATTTGGGTGGACTAGGACTAATATTCTAGTGATTAAAAAGTGTCCTTGTCCCAATTTCACTTAGTAAGATAGATGATGACAACACTAAATAAATAATAATGATTTATTGGAGACCACTAGGTTATGGGTGTGTTCCCTACTAGTGGATCATGCACAAGAACATAGTTCATTGTAGTTTCTATGCCACATTTCACTGAGATATGATATACCTAGTGTCCCATTGTTAGCTAGTGTCTAAGGGTATTTCCTATGACTAGTGCTAATTGGTTATATTTTAATTAACATGAACATATGGTGTATCACATCCAAACCTTTTAATTATTTTATTTATTTAAGTTTCTTGGTGTCGTGTATCATAATAATATTATTATTCATATTATTATCACTTTTTTTTATTCCTTTTATTTGTTTTATCTTAATTTTTTATTAGGGTTGATCTCCTACCCCCCCCCCCCACCATTGTACCCCAACCCCTCTCCTTACCCTAATCATTTTATCCCTATTCTCTCCCTCTCCTCAACTCGTCGTGCCCCTCCTTGTTTGAGCCCCTTGCACGCTTCTCCTTCTAGTGACTCCATCAGTCGACCACCCTCCTCCCAGTCAGGCGTGCCTACCTTGTTGGTTGGCCTTTTCCAGTGCACTCCCCCCCTCTTCCTCCCTATTATGTGTACACCACCCTATTGATCAAACGCCCTCCCGCCAGCCATCCCTCCTTGTGTGACCTACCGGCCAGCCCTATGCCCTCCCTGTGCGACCCCGCCGACCACTCTTCCGACAGTCGCGTCTCCTCCTTCTAATGGTTGATCCTTTTGGTAAACCCCTCACTTTTTTTAGGGTTTTTTATTTCAGTTTCATGGGGTTTGGTTTGGTTAGGGTTTAATCTTGGTTTTTTGGTTAAATTTTAACTTGTTTAGGGTGCGTCTTGGCTCCCATGTGGTGCAGTGGAGGTGAAAATGGAGTCCGCACCATTTTTCTAGAAATTTCTTCATAAGTGGTATTTTAATCCATGTTTTATCATTATTAGATGAATTTAATATGTTTATTTGAATTTATAGTTATGTTTTATGATTTATTTTTGTGGTGTGAATGGTGTTTTCTAATTGTTTGACATGCTTGTGTGTTAGAAATGGATTTTTAATGAATGATAAGGCCATGTTTTGTGTGTGTGGTAAGATAATGTTTCTTAAAAAGGGTTATATGGGTTGTTTAAAGGGTGTGAATCACGTTTTCAAGGGAACTTATGGTGTGAATGGGTTTGGGAGTAGGTTTTCAAAGGGAAATGCATAATTTGGCATGTTTGGTTTATCATGCATTTCTAAATGTAAAATGTAAATGGTTTAAACAATGAAATGAATGTTTTGGAATTGGTTCTGGTTTATCTTGGCCTTTGTAAATGGTTAAATTGATTATATACTTTTCTTTTAATATTGCCAAATGGATTTTATGAGTTATGTAAGTGGTGTGAAATGTATTTTCAAATGGTTTTAGTGTGAATTTGGGTTTAAAGAGTGTTTTTGGTGTAAAATTTTGTGGTGATAATTTTTAAGTGTTTCATAAAATTTTTTATTGATTTATTAAATTATATGTGTAGTGTGTGGTCCTTGATAGGTGGTTTCAAGTCGTCGGGTCTAAGGTGACTCACCTACATGTGTATAGGTAAGTATATATATGTGTGTGTGGGTGGTTGGATGGGTTCCTCTGTTACATGTATAGTCATCCATGGTAGTGAATATAAATGTATAGGGCTTGGTGTTCTCATGTATATATATGAAAATGCATATGTAGGTGAGTGGCGACTATTATATGCATATAAGCATATATGTAAGAATCCTCGTACACACATTCATGGCCATGAGGGTGTGTGTATAGGGTCTAGGTGTCCTTATATATATGTGAAAGTGCATATGCTTAGTGGGGGAGCAGCATCTCTTAGTTAGAAAGTTCCAAGGGTCGGATGTTCAGTTTGGTTCCACCTTGAGGTAGGTCCCCTATGACTATACCTTTAAATTGAATTCCTTAATTTCTTGAGTGTTTTAAAAAGTATTTATTTTATATTAAATAGTATATGAATGCTATGAAAATTGATGGTGATGCTTGATGTTGGTATTTCCTTCATTTTTTAGGTTCTATTTAAGTGTTGACATGTGTATTTTTCATTAAAATATGATCCCAAGATTGTTTTAGAATGATTAAAATTTTAAATTCTTAAAAATAGTTTCTAAAATTGTTTTGGGTGTGTGGAGGGTATTTCTCAAAATTTTGGTATGTATATTAGTTGTGAAAGTTGATTTAAATGAATATGGATTCTTGTGTGATTTTAAAAAGGAGAAATTTTACAATTTGTTAAGTTAAGAAAAATGTATGGGATTTGATGTGAATTCAAGTTTAAATAGTGATTTACCTTTATTAAATGGGTTTCTTGGATTTAATCAAGGTTTCAATTTATTTTAAAATATGTGAATCCTTTGTTGTTAATTGGAATTTCAAATGGATTTAGAACTTGAAAGTGTTAGGTGAGAATTTTTTCTAAAGTGAAGTTATTATTTGTGAAGTAATGAGGCCTATTTGGAACCTTGAAAATGATTTTTAAATGTGAAAAAACCTTCTTGAGGAATGCCCCGTTGTTTTAGAAACATTATGTTTATGTTAAATGTGTGATTTATGATATGTTCCTAGTGAATAGGCTGATGCTTTGTTATGTGACTTATAAAGGGGGATGCGATCAAAGAGGGAGATTGGTGGTGAGAGTTTGGATGTGTTTTTGAGTAAAGAAAATGATATGTTAATATATTTTTTTTTGATAAAAATTCACCACCACTTGAAATTGAGCACATAGGAAACCTTGGTATCTAGGTGGGCAGACTATGACTAGTACGCTAGATGATACAGAAGTGGTTTGTCCCGGTTTTGACTAGCAAGATTGATGCTTACAACACTAATTAAACATAATGATGCTTTATTAGAGACCACTAGGTTATGGGTGTATTCTCTACTAGTGACTCGTGCATGAGAATGTAGTTTGTTGTGGTTGTTATACCACGTTTCACTAAGGTATAAGGATCCTAGGTCCCCAAATAACACTAGCTGCTTAGGGATTTCCCATGGTTCTTGTGATATGATTTTCAATTTAGTTATTTCATGCTTGTTCTCCATTTTTTGAAAACCATATTTTTAATCTAAATTGTTCTCCTTTTATTTTGAAATGTTAATGCATGATTGGAACCTATTTTGAAAACGAAGTGGAAGAGAAATGTTTTTCTTGAAAATTAAATCTTGTTACATGAATTTGAAAAGAATGAAAAACATTATTTTATTATGACTTATTTTCAAACTAGAATGTTTTGGGTTTCTTTTTAAAGGTAAGGGCATAGGGAATTATTGTAGTCTATAATTCCTACTAAGAATCTTGGTGCCCATGCCTACTTTATCTTTTCAGTTTCAGGGTCTAGCTTTGGATCTCTCTAATAGAGAGTGTGGTTTATGTTATGTGGTGACCCACAAGATCACTTGAGGTATGTCTCGTTACTTAGCTTATTCCTTTTTCCATTGCCAGTTTGTTTAGTTCATCTTCTTTTATTTATCTATTTTGTTCAGTTTATGTTTATTTATCTATCTTTTTTTATGGTCCAAATCATTCCCAACTAGTTTATATTGATGTTTGACACTAGTTGTCAGCCCGTGGAGATCTAGAACGCCCTTTGGACCTTCCCGCGGACCGGGTCGGGCATCGGATTGGATGGTGACCCGGCTTGGTTTGTGACAAAATGGTATTAGAGCAGGTTCTCTCTTTTGGGTGTTGTTTCTTGGGAAAGAGTTAGGGTAGACTGGAGCTATGATTTTCAAAACTTGATGTTCTAGTTGCGATTAAGGTGCCTAGCCAGCACACCTCATAGCAGGACTTGAGTTGCCAAGGGAAGTCGGTTTCAAGTGAGTCTTTTGGTCCTTGTAGTTCTTTGATGTTTGTGAAATAAAAATAGAGTTGGTTCAATGGTCTGTATGATCTCACAGGTCCTGGAAAGCCATGTGGAGTCGGGGGCATTGTCCAAGAACACTCTCTGTGATGGTGGTGTGACCGGCGTATAGCCACCAACCATATGTCTGAGTCACCCACTGAAACTAATTTCCTCTTGTGTTGTCTTATTCCTTTTTGTGTTTTGGGAATATTGTTCTGGGTGTTTTGAGTTTTAAAACCTCTCTTGTTTGAACAATGTTTCCGGTTTATGTCTCGTCAGTGAGTTGGTTTGAAGTGGTGGTTAGTGGTATCTTTCAGGAAGTGTTTCGGGAAGCCTTTGCAGTGGCTCCCCTCATGTATTTGGTTTTGGTTTGTGGCATGTTTCTTACAACAGACCTGTTTGATTGGGTACTTATAATTTTTCCTCGTTGTCTATTATACGCCCCCATAAATATTTAATGCACAAATGAAGTGCAGGCACTGGTGATTTTCTATAGGCAAATCCTCTAGTTGATCAGTGTAATAACCTTCTTCTTCTTGAACATCAAAATATGAGTCCACCTCTCTTTTTTGCAGTCTATTCAATCCTCTCATGGCGGGAGAGCGGATATGAGAGTAGTTGAAAGAAACTTTGGTCTTTTAGGTTGCCTAGGTTGTTGAATATGGAGTTCAACATCATTAAGTCTTTAGGTCATGTCTGGAAGTGGTAAAATAAATTATAGTAGGGAAAAGTGGAAGTAGTATGGAGTTGTTAGTGTGGGCTGCTATTTTAAAAAGGGCCTTTGGGTCTTTCATTGGTTTTGTCTAAGTAATAGGTCATGTTAAGTCACACATGTGGTGAATTTAGTTATAATAGGCGGTTATGGATTCTTGTAGTAATCATATGTTGTTACGGACTCATGTTAAGGTTCCTCTCTTAAAAAGGTATCCATCAGTTTCTAAGGTCATATTTGGTGACACTTTGTGGTGTCGTGTTCTCTCTTAATGTCATAGGTGAAGGTTTTTCACCATTCTTAGAACCTAATTTATGATAAAAGCATGTTTCTTTTGGGAAATCATGAGCTTCAATATTTTAGAGGAAGGTGTCTTCTATGTGTCCTTTATTTCACTGAAGTGTTGTGTAGAAAAAATAGACGCTGAAGTGTGTTGCGTCTGATGGTACTGTTTGGGTCGTGGTATGGTCTTTTATGGCACCAGAAGGAGAAGTTTCATTCGGGGGTTCGGAAGCCTAACTGTGAGACAGGAGATGCTTCAATCACTAGAGATTCATCCATAGGTCTTGGAGTGAATATGGAGCGTAGTTAGGAGAACCCCAATGGTGTGAAAGGTTTGGATCTGAGTTCTGTTCTCAGTGTAAGAGATGGATATATTTTAAGCCTCTGGTGTAGTTGTTTTATTTTAATTATTATTGTTTATTTGAAGGATGTGGGAGGACCTCATTTCCATTTTATGTCCCATTTGGGTGTAATATTTTCTCATTGGTTATAAGTAGGTATAGTCTTATTGTTTCCTTAAAATCTTGATGGTTGTGTTGCACTAAATGTGGGTCTTCTTTTAATAACCCCTACATGGACCATGCTTATAAATTGAGATTAGTTGGATTTGTGTTCTTTTGGGGGAAATAAACCATTGGGATGTATCAATGGTGGTCTTATTGGTCCATTGGATGGTACCCTCTCCTTGTGGTGGGGGTTCTTGGTCCGTACAGAGAATCACTTGAGTTCAAATAATTTGGCCAGTTTTTATAGTGGGGAGACCCACCATGGGTATCACTAAAAGTTCCATTGAAATGAAATGGTTTTATCCTATTACTTGTGGTGGGGAGTCCGTTTGGTCATCTCTATGTCAGTGATTAAGATTCTTTGTTCATTTCAAGTGGACTATTTGAGTTTCTCAAGAGTGTTCAAGGTGTTTTGTCTTGGGACATCGAGTGGTGCATTGTGAATGTTTATGTTTTTTGACCATCAACTGAAGGTGACTAAACTTTTGGGGGTGTTCGTTTTGAGTGGACTATTATATGGTTCTAATTTTGAAGTGTTTCATAAATTGTTTTATTTATTTATTGTATTATATGTATATTTAATGCTCCCTACTTGGTGGTTTCAAGTCACTGAGTCTAAGGTGACTCACCTGCGTATACATAGGTAAGTATATATATATGTGGGTGGGTCCCCGTTACATGTATAGTCATCCATGGTAGTGAATATACATGTATGGGGCTAGGTGTTCCCATGTATATATATGAAAATGCATACGCAGGTGAGTGGCAATTAGTATATGCATATAAGCATATATGTAAGGATCCCCTTACACATGTTCATATACATGTGGGTGTGTACATAGGGTCTAGGTGTCCTTATATATATGTGAAAGTGCATGTGCTTAGTGGGGGAGGAGCAGCTCTTAGTTAGAAAGCACCAAGGGTCAGATGTTTGGTTTAGTTCCACCCTGAGGTAGGTCCCCTATGCCTATACCTTTAAATTGAATTCCTTAATTACTTGAGTGTTTTAAAAAGTATTTTTTTTATATTAAATAATATATTCATGCTACTAAAAGTGATGGTGATTGTTGATTTTGGTCTTTCCTTCATTTTTCATGTTCGCTTTAAGTGTTGACATGTGTATTTTTCATTAAAATATGATCCCAATATTGTTTTAGAATGCTTAAAATTTTAAATGATTAAAAGTAGTTTCTAAAATGTTTTTGGTTGTGTGGTGGGTATTTCTCAAAATGTTGGTGTGTATATTAGTTGTGAAAGTTTATTTAAATGAATATGGATTCTTGTGTGATTTTAAAAGAGAAAATTCCATGATTTGGTAAGTTAGGAAAAATGTATGGTATTTTATGTGAATTCAAGGTTAAATAGTTATTTAACTTTCTTAAATGGGTTGCTTGGATTTAAGCATGGTTTCAAGTTGTTTTAAAATGAGTGAATCCTTTGTTGTTAATTGTAATTTCAAATGGATTTAGAACTTGAAAGTGTTGGGCGAGCGTGTTTTTTAAAGCGAAGTTATTCTTTGTGAAGTAATGAGGCTCCTTTGGCACCTTGAAAATGATTTGTAAATGTGTAAAACCCCTCTTGAGGCATGCCCCATTGTTTTAGAAACATGGTGTGTATGTTAAATGTGTGATCTATGATATGTTCCTAGTGAAGAGGCTTGTGCTTTGTTGTGTGAATTATAAAGGGGGATGCACTCAAGGATGGAGATCAGTGGTGAGAGGTTGGATGTGTTTTTGAGTAAAGAAAATAAGAATTTCATATATGTTTGCTTGATAAAAACTTGCCAACACTTGAAATGGAGTACATGGGAAACCTGGGTATCTAGGTGGGTGGACTAGGACTAGTACGCTAGATGATACGGAAGTGTAACATCTCAGTTTTGTCTAGCAGGATTGATGCTTACAACACTAACTAAACATAATGATGATTAATTGGAAACCACTAGGTTATGGGAGTGTTCTCTACTAGTGGATCATGCATGAGACCATAGTTTTTATGGTTGTTATACCACGTTTCACTGAGGTACAGGGATCTTAGGTCCCTAACTAACACTAACCGCTTAGGGATTTCCCATGGTGCTTGTGATATGATTTTCAATTCAGTTGTTTCATGCTTGTTCCCTCTTTTTTAAAAAACTTATTTTTAATCTAAATTGGTCTCCTTTCATTTTAAAATTTTAATTCATGCTTGAAACCTATTTTGAAAACAAATTTGAAGAGAAATTCTTTTCTTGAAAATGCAAGCTTGTTACGTGAATTTAAAAATAATGAAAACATTATTTTATTATGTATTATTTTCAAACTAGCATGTTTTGGGTTTCTTTTTAAAGGTAAGGGTATAGGGAATTGTTGTGCTCTATAATTCCTACTAAGAATCTTGGTGCTCATGCCTGCTTTATCTTTTCAGTTTTAAGGTCTAGTTTTGGATCGCTCTTGTAGCAAGGGTTGTTTATGTTTCATGGTGACCCACAAGGTCACTTGAGGTATGTCTCATTACTTAGCTTATTCCTTTTTCTACTTCCAGTTTGTTCAGTTCATATTCTTTTATTTATCTATTTTGTTCATTTTATGTTTATTTATTTATCTTTTTTTATGGGAAAAATTGTTCCCAACTGGTTTATATTGATGCCTGAAACTAGTTGTCAGCCCATGGGGATTGGGAATTCCCTTTGGTCCTTACAGCGGACTGGGTCAGGCACCAAATTGGATGGAGACCCAGCTTGGTTCGTGACATGATGTGTTTGGTTTTTAATTTTAGTATAATGTGTGTTTTATTTAAAATTGTTCATTATTTAAATTTTCCCTCTTGGAAACTGTTTTTATTTAAAGTTGCATCCCTTTAAAATTTTTACTAGCATTTCCTGTTTATGAAAACTCGTAAGATTTTTTTATCTTATAATGTTTATATCATGGAATATTTTCTTGGGTGTCATCCTATTGGGCTTAGGCTCACACCCTAATTACACATTTGGGTTTAAGTATATTTGTTAATGTTTGACAGAGGTGAGGGAAAGGTCCTTAGAGATGATGGTTTGGGTTGTTAGCTTCCTTTCTTGGTGCGGTGTTATGGAGATGGATTGAGGGAAATGCCCCCTTTCCATGTGGTTATTTTTGAGTCGGATTTGCTTCTCCTTTTTAGTTGTGGACCTCTTGGGATTTGCGTAAAACTATGTAATTAAATACTGAATTTTGTTTAAGGATTATTTGGTTGGGAAATTTAAGATTCTGTTTATTTATTATTGTTGGTTTTTTAATGTGCTTCCACTACGCCCAGAACCTACACAAACTAGGTCTAGTCCAGCAAGGCCCAATGGGTCTGGCCACTAGTCCAGGTCAGACCGGGTCAGGTCAGCCGAACTGGGTCGGATCATGCGGGATCCCTAAGCCGGGTTGGTCGGGTCGGGCCGATCAAGTCAGACCGAGCCCAGACGCAATCAATCCTTATTTACTAAAACTATAATATCTTTCATATCAGGCATCTGATTGATGCGTCATTCGTAGAGTTGGGACCCTTTTGACGATAAAGTCCTTTGGGTATACTCTAAGTGAGTTTTTGTGGCAGTCGAGATAAGAACGATGGCTTGAGGATTAGATTCTCCCATAATCAAGTCTGTTGGAGAGAGGTAATCCTATGACTGGATGTGACATGAAGGATATGATGAGCAGGACCTTGGTGGCCCAATAACAGAGAAGACCTCAGTGGTCTAGTAGCCGAGCAGACCTCAGTGGTTCAGTAGTCGAGCGTATCTCAATGGCCCGATAGCCAAGTGGAACTCAGTGGTCTAGTAGCTCAGTGGACCTTAGTGGTCTAGTAAAGGAGTGGACCTCAGTGGTCTAGCAGCCAAGCGGGACTCAGTGGTCTAAGAGAGGATCATCCCTCAGTGATCCAGTAGCTAAGCAGACCTTATTGGTCCAGTAGTGAAGAGGACCTCAGTGGTCCAGTAGTTGAGCAAACCTTAGTGACTCACCAGGGATGAGTCCCTCAGCAGTACAAGATGATTCATTTCTACGATTAATAATCTTACTTTTTATACCTTGAGTTACACCTAGTGTGAGTAGTCTTGCTTTGTGGTCTTGCTTCGTGGTCTTGCTTCGCGGTCTTTTCTTTGTGGTTTGGGGTCCCTACTGAGTATTGTGTTCCTCGCCCCTAAACGGGCTTCACCCGCACGTGTCGTGTCTTGTGCAGTTGATCGGCGCTTCAACGAAGACCTTGGTGGTTCAGGACCAGGTGGTTCTTAGTGAGATGGGATGGATGGGCATACTTCTACAGCTACTGGAAGCTACCCTTCACCTACCCTTCAGGTAGGATCTCAAGCAGATGGACCATGATAGTTGTACTTTCCTTTGTGATTTTGGGCTTGTATATTAGACCCTTTGTACTTTTAGTTTTTACTTTACTCTTAGTAGTTGTCTTAGGGACAGTTGTGTTTTACTTTGTGTTTACTTTCCATAGTTTGAGCTTTGTGCATGTGTACAAGTTTAAAGTAAAATATCTTCCCTTTTTTTGGATATGCCTACTCGGTGCTAGTCACTAGCCCCTAGCCTATGGAAGGAGGGCCTGGAGTAGTCACATCACAGGCCCTAGGGGATGAGTCATGACAAAGTGGTATCAAAGGAGGTCATTTCTACCTTAATAACCTAGAGTCTATGAGTTTGTTTTGGGGTAATAGTGTTAAGTGTGTTGAGTTCGGATTTTAGGCTAGGGAATCCAGTGTTGGTGTGGTGGACGACGTATCCATACACCAGGACCCTGGATTTGGCTTTTCGACTCAGTACATGAAAACACTAGTTTTAGGGAAAAATTATGGTACATGCATCGTATAGGAATGTGTTGAGTTTTCCATGTCCTTCTTGATTCATCTCACCAGGTATGCTCTATTGGTTATGGTACATCTTGTTTTGTTTCAAGATGCTTCCACATGGACAGTCATCTAGGATTCCACTGCGTGATCACGAGGATGATATGCGGGGAGATGAGATGGGTACAGGGGTTTGTACTAGAGACAACACCACCAAGTGGTGTACCAGCTATACCACCACATGTGGAGTAGCACATGGTACTCGTAGTACTAGCGGATGAGATGCGCGGGCTGAGTGCACTTCACAAGTTTCAATGATAGAGACCCCTCAAGTTCCGAGGCAAGCCCGACTCACAGGTGGATAAGGAATGTCTTGAGGTGGTGACCAAGTTTTCTATCTAGTCAGGACACCATTAGATCAGACGGTGGTCCTGATAGTGAGCCTTCTGCATGGCTTGGTAGGTCGATGATAGGGTTTAGATTACCCAATCTTATGATGAAGTGACTCTTCCGTGGACAGAGCTTGAGAGTATTTATTAGAGAAGGGGGTCTTTCCATAAAGCTAAGGGTTATGCATGCCCAAGAGCTTCTAAATATTCTAAAGGATGATGTATTGGTAGCTGAGTATTCATCGAGTTGTACTGACCTTTACAGGTACTTGATGAATACAATTTTACTAGTGCTTCAGGGCTCGGACCTCCGAGTGAGGTGTGTTTAGGGACATTTGAGACAGCACTATTACTCTATGCACTCCTACTTATACTAGGGTTCTAGAGAGAACCTTAGTGGTTGAAATTCCCTTGGATGAGTAGATACAGCCAGTGGATTTTATTAGTGGTCAATCAGGAGCAAATACCTTAGGAGCAGGAATCCAACGTTAGTCTTAAGGACTTAGATGTGTGAGACGTTCCAAGAAGAGGTCCCAAGATAGGGGATCTATAGCTCAAGGATCATAAGGTGAGTCCAGTCGGCCTAGAAAGGGGTAATTATTTTCAAGAGATAGTAGGGGACATCTCTCTAGATATTTTCCAGCTCATTGTGCTGACAGTGAAATGGTGGATGGGCCACCGGGGTAGATACAGTTACAGTAATAGATTAATCTATAGAGCGGAAGATGTGGCAGAGGAGCTGGGAGAGCATCATGAGATGGTATACATTTTGAAATGATACAACCACCACCCCAATGTGGTCCACATCAGGCTCAAGGAGTTGGAGGAAAGGGTAAGGGGGTAGCTATATGCGGCCATCCTTACCCGCATAGCAGTGGATGTTTTAAGTTTTCAGTTCCCTGTAGTGGTGGATGAGTACTAGGATGTCTTTATAGAGGATGTTCTAGGACTACCTCCTCGCAGAGAGGTAGACTTATGAATTGATCTGTACCTCGGGACAGCACTGATATCTACACCTTCATATCAGATGTCTCTCATAGAGCTCTAGGGAGCTGAGGGTACAGTTGAAGGACTTGTAGAGGAAGGGGTTTGTAAGGCCCAGCATTTCACCATGGGCAGCCCTAGTGTTATTTTCCAAGAAGTTAGACGGAAGCTTGAGGTTGTGTGTGGAATTCTAGCACCTGAACTAGGTGATAATGAGGAACAAGTATACTTTACCAAGGATTGATGACATATTTGATCATCTGAAGGGAGTGATATGGTTCTCGAAGATAGACCTCAAATCAGGCTATCACTAGCTTTGAGTATGAGATGAGGACATCTCGAAGATGGCTTTCAGATGTCGCTACGGCCACTAAGAGTACTTAGTGATGTCATTTGGCATGACGAACGCCCCATCAGTGTTCATGGGACTCATGAACAGGATCTTCCACCCGTACTTAGATCAGTTTATAGTTATCTTCATTGATAACATCTTAGTGTATTCAGTATCCAAGGAGGATCATGTGATACACCTAAGGATGGTTCTGGACACACTTTGAGAGAAATATCTTTATGTAAATCTCTTGAAATGTAATTTTTGGATACGAAAGGTCCACTTCTTAGGACATGTCATCTCAGAGGTTGGAGTTACGGTGGATCCAGCGAAGATCAAGGTGGTGCTTGCTTGGGAGCCACCCAAGAGTGTTAACTAGGTGCGGAGTTTCCTTGGGTTGGTTGGGTACTATCGAAGGTTTGCACTAGACTTCTCCAGAGTGGCAGCACCCATGATGACATTGACTGAGCAGGGAAAACCCTTCGTGTGGAAAAAAAGATGCCAGCAGAGTTTTTAGTAGCTGAGGCAGAGATTTATGAGTGATCTTATCTTGAGGCTCCCAGAGGAGGGCACCGACTACATGGTGTTCTGTGACGCATCAGGAATAGAGCTTGGTTGTGTCCTGATGTAGGGGAAAGCAGTGATTGCTTATGGCTCATGACAATTGAGACTGCATGAGCAGAACTATGTGACTTATGACCTTGAGTTGGTAGTGGTATTCTTTGCACTGAAGATGTGGCGACACTACCTTATGGGCGAACGGTTTACCATTTACTCTAACCACAAGAGTCTCAAGTATATATTCTATCATAAGGATTTGAACTTGAGATAAAGATGATGGTTGGACTTCCTTAAGGACTATGACTTCAAAGTAGTTTATACTCATGGTAAGGGTAACATGGTAGTGGATGCTCTCAGTAGGAGATCCAATTTGTAGTTTTTGAATGAGGAAATAGAGCAGTAGGCCTCATTACAGTTATTTTTTGTGTATGGGGATGAATTAGTTTATCTTTAATCGTTGGTTACTACCCGTCCACTCTTAAATGAGTCAGGGGGCATAACTCGGTGAAACTAACTATGAGTCTTTATGTTCTCAGTTTTCTATAGGGAATACCTCTAATGGACATTCTAAAGGTGGGGAGCACATTGTTCTTTTCAAAGGCTCGGATTTGAGCTCAGTACCCCCATTTGTTTGTTTAGCCCTTATTTTGGATTACGAGGACGTAAATCCCTAAAGGTGGGGGCAATGTAATGTCCCGGAATTCCATTTATTTTTTTTAAATTATATGGGATTATTTCGAGACTAGGCGTCGAAAAATGTTAAGTTTTAAATAGATTGTATGAGCAGTTTTCTTGAAAAAGTGGAATAACTCTTAAACAGGTACCCAGATCAGAAATCTGAGAGCACTGTTGCATTCAGAGCAGTGGTTTTACCCTATACACGACTTAAGATTAGTCGACGCGGGCCTCTAGTGAGAAAACTGAAAATGGAATAACCATAAATAAAATAATTAAATAAGAATTATTTTATTTTTCAAATCCTTATAACTCATGAACGGTGACTCAGATTGAAAATCTGAGACCACCGTTGATCCCGTGAGGGTGTGTTTTCCATAGGCAGAGTCTAACATTGGTCGGCACGTGCTAATAGTAGAAAGTAGTTTTTGGTTGTAAATAAAATAATTGAATAAAGATTATTTTATTTTCAAATCCTTATAACTCATAAACGGTAACTCAGATTGGAAATATGATAATACTGTTGAGCTTTTGAGGGTGTGCTTCCCTTAGTCAAAGCCTAACATCGACGAGCATGAGCCAGTTGTGAAAGTTGGCTTTTGGGACGTAACCGTAAATAAAATAATTTAAATAAAAATTATTTTATTTTTGAATCCTCGTAACTCACAAACAGTAACTCGGATTAAAAAAATGAAACCACCGTTGAGTTCATAATGAGATATTTTCCTTAAGCAAGGCTTAACCTCAATTGGCACGGGTTGAGGTGAAAGTTAATTTTCAGGCATTTTAAGAAAAAATAAAATAAACTTAAAAAGTTTATTTTATTTGAAAATGTTCTGTTGTAATGCAGCGATGAGGCAGTTATTTCATTTTATAAATGAAACAGTGTAACAATGTGGCGACTCAGTGTAACAGAAACATTGAAACATGTTTCCTCCATTAAGTTGATTAACAAAGATATGGGATCAAGGGACGACCTGGGAGATTACTCTGAGGCTCTGGAGGAATTTTATTGGTGATCAACGAATAAAGAATCACCAACAACGATGGATCATGGATCGAAGGTCAATGAGATGATGGATCATGATGTCTCTTAATGGATCGCCAATGATGATCGAACCCCAACGCTGACCAATCCTTTTTCCAAACAGGGGTTTAAATCTGTGTGATTGTTTCCCCCCATTTTTCCCTTCTAAACGAATAACGTAGATCAACTCGCTAACTAGTTGATCTGTGGATGATTTCTTCTTGAGGGATTGGGAATAAATATTGTGGGTTGGCGTTGGGAATAAAAATCTTAGTGATTGAATTATGCTTCATGACCCCGCTAACAAGAACAGATCTGGGCCAAAAAGAATAAAGCCACGAATCGTTCGTTTGGTGTTCTTTGTGATCCCCACTCCCTCTCCTTTTTTTCTTCGTTGATGGACCCATGAGGTCACGTTGGACCTTTTTCGGGGAGTTCCAAAAGAGGTTGGACCCCCGTAGTGATGGAAAAACGGTGAAGAGTGTGCGGCAGTGACGACGACGCCCCAAGAAGCCCAGAGGCGTAGATGAATCAAGAAACAAACCACCAAAGTGAGTTTGGTGGCCCGTAGAGGAGACCATCGGTGCCAACGGCAGCCGCGGGCGGGAGGCGGCGTGCCCCAGAGGTAGAGGCCACGGCTGACCTGGTCACGGTGGAGTAAGGTGGCGGCGCCAACCGACACCGCGTCAGTGCAATCAACCCACGAGTTGACCACGACGCTGATCTGGATACACAGTCTGCAAACCGTGTGTGATGAAGGGAAGCAGTCGGCCTTAGCTGACTGCGTGCAACACAAATCGGACGCCAACAGGTGTCTGAGCCGAAGAATGCGGATCGGGTCGTTGGGCGACTCGGGGGGATGGACCCATGGTCGAACCAGGCTGGGTCCAGCAACGCCCAATGGGTCTGGCCACTAAGCCAGGCCAGACTGGGTTGGGTAGGGTTGGCCGAACCAGGTCAGGTCATGCGGGACCCCTAGGTCGGGTTGGTGGGGTCAGGCCAACCAAGTCGGACCGAGCCCGGATGAAACTGGCCCCTGTTTACTAAAACACTAATATCTTTCAGATCGGGCGTTTGATTGATGTGTCGTCTGCGGCATAGGGACCCTTGAGATGAGAAGGTCTTTTGGGTATAATCTAAGTGAGTTTTTGTGGCAGTAGATATATGACTGATGGCTTGAGGAGTAGATTCTCCTAGAATCAAGCGCATGGGAGAGCGGGAATCCTACGGTCAACTATGACGTGAAGGATGTGATGAGCGAGACCTTGGTAGTCGAGTAACAGAGCAGACCTGGGTGGTCCAATAGCAGAGCGGACCTCGGTGGTCCAGTAGTCGAGCAGATCCTCGTGGTCTAGTGGGCAAGTGAACCTCAGTGGTCCAGCAGCCGAGTGGACCTCAGTGGTCGAGTAGCTCAGCGGATCTTAGTGGTCCAGTAGCGGAACGGACCTCAGTGGTCCAGTAGCCCAGTAAAGCTTAGTGGTCCAATAGCGGAGCGGGCCTGAGTGGTCCAGTAGTCGATCGGACCTCAGTGATCCAGTAGCTCAGCGGACCTCTATGGTCCATGAGAGGAGCGGACCTCGATGGTCCAGCAGCCGAGCGGACCTCGATGGTTCAGCAGTTGATCGGACCCAGGTGGTCCAACAGCCGAGCGGACCTCGGTGGTCCAACAGTGGAGCGGACCTCCTTGGTCCAGTAGTCGAGAGAACCTTAGTGACTCATCAAGGATGAGTCTCTCAGTAGTAAAAGATGATTCAACTTTATGACTGATAATCTTACTTTCTATACGTTGAGTTATACCTGGTGCGAGTTGTCTTACTTTATGGTCTTGCTTTGTGGTTTTTTTTTGGGTTTGGGGTCCCTACTGAGTATTGTGTTACTCACCCCTTCACGGGCTTCACCCGCACGTGTCGTATCTTTTTCAGGTGGTCGACGCTTCGATAAAGACCTTGGTGGTCTAAGACCAGGTGGTGCTCAATGAGGCAGGACGGACGGGCGTACTTCTACGGCTACTGGCAGCTACCCTTCACCTACCCTTCAAGCAGGGTCTTGAGCGGACGGACCATGATAGTTGTAATTTCCTTTGTGGTTTGGGGCTTGTATACTAGCCCCTTTGTACTTTTAGTTTGTAATGTACTCTCAGGAGTTGTCTCAGTGACAGTTGTGTTTTACTTTGTGTTTACTTTCCGCAATTTGAGCTTTGTGTGTGTGTACAGGTTTAAAGGCAAATGTCTTCTTTTTTTAGGATATGTCTACTCGGTGCTAGTCGTCATCCCTTGGCCTATAGGAGGCGGACTTGGGGTAGTCACGACACAAGCCTTGGGGGACGGGTCATGAGAAATATTGAGTTTCTTGGTTCAATCTTCTTGATTAGGGTTCGTTTTCACTCGCTTGTGGTGTGGGTGAAGTTTCACACAGATTTTCAGGGGTTTTAACATTCAAGGTAAGTGGTTCCATGTGTAAATATTCTTTGATGAATTTATCTTTCTTGATTAACCTATTTAGCATGTTTCTCATCTATTGTGTGTGGTGCGAAAACCATTTTTGGCAGCATTGATTAAGTGTTTAATTTTAAAGTTGAATTTTGACATGGAATTTGTTGTTTTTCATGTGTATTCCATGTTGTATCATTTGGTGTTATATTATGATTCTTGAAATTGATTTATTAAATGGTGTTAGGGCTTCCAATTCTGGTTTGGTATGGTATTGTTGGGCGTTTGGCCTTAAAAGATGATTTTTGGATGAATTTTGTGTGCAAAGTCTTGTAACACCTCTTGGAGTTGTTTTATAAAATTTTTATTGGGTTTAATGAACTACACTGACGGTGCGGAACATGTTTGGGGTACTGTTTTGTGTGTGTATGATTTAGAATTGGAGTTTTGATGTGCAAATGATATTTTATAACATGTGGAACTTGATTGAGCACAAATGGGAAGCCTGGGTATCTGGGTGGGCAGACTAGGACTAGTATGCTAGTGATTCGGAAGTGACCTTGTCTCAGTTTCACTTAGCAAGATCGACGATGACAACACTAAATAAATAATGATGATTGATTGGAGACCGCTGTGTTATGGGTGTGTTCCCTGCTAGTGGCTCATGCATGATAATGTAGTTCATTGTGGTTCTTGTACCACATTTCACCAAGATACAATGTACCTAGTGTCCCATTGTTAGCAAGTGCCTAAGGGTATTTCCCGTGACTAGTGTTCATTGGTTATATTGTACTTATCGTCGGCATACGGTGTGTTTGGTTGGTAATTTCAGCAGCATGTGTGTTTTCTTTAAAATTGTTCATTCTTTAAAGTTGTCATCTTAGAAACTGTTTTTATTTAAATTTGCATCCCTTTAAAATTGTTACTAGCATTTCCTGTTTATGAAAACTTGCAAGCTTTTTTTATCTTATAATGTTTATAGCGCGAAATCTTTTCTTGGGTGGCATCCTATTGGGCTTAGGCTCACACCCTACTTACACCTTTGGGTTTAAGTAGACTTAATAACATTTGATACAGGCAAGGGCAAGGTCATTGGAGACGGCAGTTCGGGTTGTTAGCTTCCCTTCTCAATGCGGTGTTGTAGAGAGATGGCTTGAGGGCGATGCCCCCTTGTCGTGTGGTGATTTTTTAGTCGGACTTGCTGCTCCTTTTTAGTTGTGGTCTTTTTGGACTTTGCTTAAAACTATGTAATTCAATTCTGAATTTTGTTTAAGGATTGTTTTGTTGAGAATTTTCATATTCAGATTATTTATTATTATTGGTTTAATGTTTTTAAACTTGGGTAAATCGTTCCCAAATCATTGTTAGTATTACCCGAACACTTGTGTCAGCCTGTAGGGATAGGGAATGCCCTTCGGGCCTTGCCATGGACCGGGTCGGGCTGCCAATTTGGTTGGAAACCCGGCTTGGTTCGTGGCACATCAACACTACTCTGCATGTTCGACGCAACCCCTTGTGTGTGCCCGCATCCTTGCATGGACTTGCGCTGCCTGCGCCCGTCTCCCCGATGCTTGATCCTGACGCTGTCGTCGCCTGCACCGTGTTCTGCCTGCGTCGTCACCCACTGGCTCTACGCCGCCACGTGACCCCCAGTCCTGTTGTCACCTGCACAACTCTCCGCTTGCATCACCGCTTGCAAGCCCGTGTCGTCGTATGCCTCGCTGGTCCGCGTTGTTGCCTAACCTCAAGGTGTCGTCGCAGCTTAGCCCATCGTGCGTTATGCGCGAGAGAAAGCCATTGCACCCCCGCAAAAATGTGGGGGGGGGGAATGAATGCGGTCGGGAATGGAACCCACGACCGCTTGGATGCAGTGTCGCAGTCGAGTACCATTCGGCTATGGAGCTTTTCGCAGATGGATGTTACGTGGCATTAAAATCAAACTATAACCGAATTTTAACAAAATATTAATTATTTAAAATAAAATATATAAAACAATTTTATTTATTGAAGTAATGTTTTACTTTAGTTTAAAAAACGTTGGACATGAGTTTTTTAAGTTCAAATAGTATTTTAAATTGCATAATGATATTCTTTAGTTTTATATTTGATCACTTAAATGTTTTTTTTGAACTTCTAGGTCATTCTTATATTCTTATATACTGATAAAGTCAAGAAAATTATATATTTTTTTGTTAAAACCACATTTTCGACTAAAAAATCGATGCTCAAAAATTCATACTAAGTAGATTTTGATATTCTAAATTCAAAAATGAAGTTAATTTTATCTATTTTTTTTTCTAAAATTTATTTATGTAACTTTTAATAGAAAATATAAAATATAAAGATCGCCGATGTTTATTAAAAAAAACTTTCTTAAACATTAAGTTTTTCCAATATCATTTCATACAAATTTTCTAATTGAAAGCATTTTAATATTTTATATCATATATAGATATATTATATGTAATCTTAATGATCTTCTAAATATGATTATTTTAATTTAATAATATATCATGACATTCTTTTTAGTAAGTGTGACGAAATATATCAAACTCCATATTATTTAAAGAAAAATATATATACTGAAATCTCGAGATGTTACATGGAATCGTGGTAATAGAAAAGGATGCTCCAATGGTGGGTATAAGTTATTATTATTCAAAATTTTTAATATAGTATTTGTACCCAGATTGTGGAAGCTCAGTGCTGGGCAGTGCCTTATTCATGGAGTCCTGTGGTTGCGGAGGCCTCTTCCATTCTTCATGGGATCCTTTTAGTCCGTTCAAAAAATTGGCCCAAGGTTTTGGTGGAATCCGACTGTATCGAAGTGGTGAACGCTCTATCATCGAAGAACGATGACTCTCAACCGTATGATTTTATCTTGAGAAAGATTTGGTCTTTAACCGAAGTCTTCGCTGCATGCAATTTTTCTTTTATCAAGCGAGGAGGGAATATGAAGGCTCATTGTTTGGCCCGTTTTAGAAAATCTTGAGGTGATCATTGTTGGGGGGACTCGTTTGATTAGGTTGATCAGTAATACACCTAATCTTTTATCAAAAAAAAAAAAAAAAAAAAACCCCGAAGTCGCCATATAAATGGACTGATTTCCCGCCCATCATCTCCCGAGAATCGGGGCATGATTCCTACCCTCTGCTCTGAACGAGAAGGGAATCGAAGCTCAGCGACTTGGGGGACAGAAATGCAGTCGAGTGAGAATGAAGGAATAGAGGGCAATACCTTTGTGGTGACTGGGGGGCTGGGTTTTGTGGGTTCTGCCCTCTGCCTCGAGCTGGCGAGGAGGGGCGCCCGCCAAGTTCGAACCCTCGACATTCAATCCACTTCCCCCTGGTCTCATCTACTCCAGGTCCGCCATATTCACTGTATCCGAGGTGATTCCTCCCCAATCTACCCATTTCTTTCCCGCGTTTTAGTTATCTCTCCATGTGAAGGTTGGGGGCGTTACGGCTTTGCTCCCCACTTGATCTTTTGTCGTACAATTCCCGATTGCTCGTTGATTTTGCTCTGGATTTTCTTCTAACCCTTTACTCGCGACAGCACGGCCCTGGGTTTGGGATCTTAACCATCCGATCAAATCAATCGATCTGGTTTCAATTGTAGTTTCGTTCAACCAGTACACGAGTTCCGTATGACCTCATTCTTCGTCTGAACTCTGGTGTTTTCTGTTTGAAGATCCGTTATAACTTTAATCTCTTCATCTCACGGGTGATGTAAATTTGGAATGGAACCAACGTAACGTGCCAAATTTGCACACAATTTCCCCCAAATCCGTAGGGTTTTTTCCTCCTCTACAGGATCTTGATCGCCATCCTCTTTTAACTCTTGATATTGCCACCGAAGGTTGGGAATTTTATTTCCACTGACAACATTTGGTGTTCTGGTAGGCGATGTCACCAGCACTGAAGATGTCAAAAGAGCTTTTCGTGGTGCTGATTGCGTCTTTCACCTTGCATCATTCGGCATGTCTGGCAAGGAAATGCTCCAAACGGGGCGTGTTGATCTGGTTAACATAAATGGAACTTGTTGTGTCTTGGATGCTTGTGCTGAGTTTGGAATTAAACGGCTTATCTATGTGAGCACCCAGAATGTGGTGTTTGGAGGCCACGAAATAGTCAATGGGGACGAGACCTTGCCTTATTTCCCTATAGGTGATCATGTTGATCCTTATGGCTCCAGCAAGTCTATTGCTGAACAGCTTGTCTTAAGGAGCAACGGTCGGCCTTCCAAGTAAGTGGATTTTTTATGCCAAGCATATCAAAATGTTGCACAATCTCGTTATCTTTGGGCTTGTAAACCGAGACTCACACATCTTGTCACACAATCTTATCATCTCTGATTGTGTTTTGTCTATGCTTTTTGGAGAAATGGTGGATGTCTCTATACATGTGCTGTGCGTCCTGGTGCTATTTATGGACCAGGTGAAGAACGGCACCTTCCAAGATTGATATTTCTTGCCAAATGGGGTTTGCTTCCATTTAAAATCGGCAAATCCACAGCGAAAACTGATTGGGTTTATGTTGATAACCTTGTACTTGCACTAATAAGGGCAAGCATGGGACTTATATTTGACGATTCCAGCAAACAAAAACAGCCAATAGCGGCCGGTCAAGCATACTTCATATCTGATGGTAACCATTCATTCTTCTTCGGAAAATGTTTATCTGCTCAATTAGAAATCAGAATCGTTAGAATCCACCCTTTATTCATAGAATTGTTTATAGATTCTAAAATCATAGTCCATAACGGTGCCCCCCCATCTTCCAACTGATTATTATTGAATTGCTTAACATTTTTTAATCTAAAGCTGTTAAATCTATCTACCATTTTCAGGCTTGCCTGTCAACAGTTTTGAATTTGTCCATCCTTTATTGAGAAGCCTTGGGTATGATTTGCCAGAGGCTTCTATGGGTGTTCCACTTGCTCTTGTTTTGGGGAAGATTCTCAAAGCCATCTACACGATCTTTTATCCCTGGTTGAATCGGTGGTGGCTTCCTCAACCACTAATGCTTCCCGCTGAAGTATACAAGGTTCATTCCCTTATAATATGGATAATTGCAACTGTAATCCCTAACCCTCCAATGTGTGTGCGTGTGTGTGTATATTTATACCATGTGTCGTCATGTGTCCCTTTTAGTTATGGGAACATGTGCATGTGACATATTCTGGTGCGACGACTCTCTCAAATTCAGCCCATAGGAATTCGACATGGGATTGTTATTCACATGCTCTTCTGAATCCATTTTGTTCTCAAAGTGGTTATACTCCCCTGTGCACTGTTACTTCGAACATGACACATAACGGTTTCCCAGCCACGCGAAACCCTTAACCATGGGCTGTCTTTTTTATTTTATCCTTGAACTTTGTGTATTGGGACCTAGACTTTTAGGCCAGAATCAA
Source organism: Viscum album (assembly GCA_963277665.1). Taxonomy (NCBI): domain Eukaryota; kingdom Viridiplantae; phylum Streptophyta; class Magnoliopsida; order Santalales; family Viscaceae; genus Viscum; species Viscum album. Next base: position 1,583,360,266 of record OY728164.1, read on the forward strand.
AGATTACGGTTACCCAAAAGGTCATAACAACAAAAATAGAAGAAAATTCCATCATACTTAACATAGTAAGCAGATGTAAAATATAGAGGTCCCAGACCATACTTGGGTGTACTGGAAGCTGTATAACAATTCAAGGACATTCCATACCTGCCACTTTGAATGTAAATGTGGCTTGAGTTCCCTTGAGCCTAGTAAGGGTATGCACACAATCTAAAGGTGTAATAGGACTAGCATTGACTATGCCCATGAAAACGCCTAGCAAGGGATCCTCAGGTACAGTTTATTGGTCACCCTAGAATATTCATCTCGATCATAGGCTCATTTCATCTCACATCAGTTATATTTATTTAGGGAAACTTGATGACATGATCTCTGTAAAACCCATGTCCAAAACATCCATCAATCCACTCAATTGTCTAAGCATTGATCTGCACTTCCATTTGTTAAGGACTCTAGACCCTAACCAAGGGAAGATCTTATTAGGGCCTCATTCTTTATCTACACGTACCTTATCGTACCTAGGGCAGGGTACACCCACCAGGTTCTAAAATTGACTAAACTTCAAGCCCATATCATGATTTTAAATAGCATATACAATTCATATAACATGAAAAAAATGATCTCTCTTCTTTCTCATGAAATTCACTTAAATGATAATAATTTTTGTACATACTTGATATGTTTATAAATATCATGTGAACTAAAGCACGATATCAAACTTAAGATAATGCAAGACAAATCATGCTAAATTCTTTTACATGTTTCCTCATTATCACATGCGATTAGATTCATCGTTTTCATTCCATTAGAATCTTTGAATCTGGAAATCAACAATTCATATATTTCACCAAAACTTTTAGAGAGTTATTCAATGAATAGCAAAGCAGTTCTTCGTAAGTCTAATGACTTATCAAATATGGTATGCACTAGATAACAAAGACTAAACAAGTATGCTTGTATCCAACATGCATACATCACTTTTCTCATGACGCTTCCCACAAAACTGGATTCACCACATGGTTAGTTACTGATGATCTATTGCAACAAAACCTCAAATATCTGCTGTTCCAGAGAAGTCAGCACATTGAACAAAATATCTGTTCTTGAAACATGCACCCCAGTTGAATCCGTAGACCCGAATGAACAAAAATGATGATATCCACCTACACTTACCCAAGAAGCACGTATTGCTGAAATCTTATCCGAGAACCATCTCCGGCTTCCATGCCCGGGTTATGTGTGGTGCCTTCAATCGATGGTGGGTCCTGGGTTCTTGAAGGTTGTCTTTTTTGATTTTTGAAAAAATCATCATCACTTGTCTGATCTGATCCCCGCAATTCCTTTGAAAGAAAAACACTTTTTCAATAAGCAATATAGGGGACACTTGTACATAAGCACTTATCATGTGAGTGCTATAAGCAGTTATCGTGAAATGCTGCCAAGCAGAGGCTTAATTGTCATATAATATTGAAGTGTGTCGATATTTGTTGAGTTAATCGTCTCCTTTTGCACTTGCAGGTCGGCATAACGCATTATTTCTCCATCCTGAAAGCCAAACAGGAGCTTGGGTACGTTCCGACCGTGAGCCCTGGAGAGGGCATGGCCGCCACAATCTCATACTGGCAGGAGAGGAAGAGGAGAAGCCTTGATGGGCCGACCATACGTGCATGGCTCTTCGTTGTGTTTGGAATGGTTTCTCTGTTTGGTGCTGCTTACTTGCCAGGTGGCGGGCCTGTGCCGCTCATGGGATCCATTGGACTGTTTGTGTTCCGCTCGGTGCGGATGTTGAGGGTGGTATTCATTGTGTCCATGGCTGCACATGTGGGCGAGGCAGTCTATGCATGGTTCCTGGCTAAGAGGGTGGATCCTGCAAATTCTGGAGTCTGGTTTTTGCAGACCCTTGCACTGGGGATGTTTTCACTGCGGTTTTTGTTGAGAAGGGCAAGGGAATGAGTTGCATTTGTTGTTTTGTGGCTTGTGTGGTTGCTGTCATTTGTGTCATACCTCACTTCACAAATTTGGAATTCTGGGGCTGACCCCATTTATGAACATCTAATACACAATCTTCCATGAAGAGATGATTATATCTTGCTTGGTTACTCCAATTATTGACCCTCTCCAATGATGCTAAATGAAAGTAATGATCATGTAAATCATAGATGTATAAATCAATCATCCCCATTATACAATCAAATGTTGTCCCAACACTCTCATCACACTTCCCCAACCTAGGATTGTTTTTGACCTTTCTTAAATTAAAACCCACACCAAATAACAATTTTTAAATATGATTACAGTATATTGGATTTGTTGCCAACACATACCATGAAGTAAATTGCATACATATGGTGTTATGAAGTTAAGGGGTGTTGTGTGTTGGAGGAGATTGTGTTATGTGCTTAAAGACAAATGTTTTGTGTAGATTATGATCACAAGCTTAGGGATGGCTGGTTACAAGAACCGAAGATGAAATTGTCAAGCTGAATGGTCCAGACAAGCTTTGGAAGAAGCTTGTAGAAGATCTATTGAAGTTTTGGAGGTCTATTGAAGTTTGGGAGGTGTTTGACTTGAAGTGGTAACCGGGGAGGAAAATCAAGCAAAGTCTATAAGTGGCCATGATTGACTTTCACAGTCACTTGAATTGATCGTGAAACATAAAATTGATAAAGAAAAAGTTATAGTAAGGTCCATAGAAAAAAGTGACCATTAACATTAGTCACAGTATGATCTATTCAAGCAAAGTGATTTTGAAGGAGGAAATGGAAAAAAAAAACACGGGTAAGTGATCATGGACATTAATCATGGTAAGGTCTATCGATGAAAGTGAGCATGGAAGAAGTGACCATACCTTTGGAGGAACTGACCATGTAGTTTATTTTGCTGATTGTGAATGAACTAATCATAAATTTATGAGAATTTGACAAAGTCATGGATTTATCGTGAATGAAGTTTATCGTGGAGGCTATTGCACAATTCATTTGAAGGTTGCCACGAAGGTTGCGGTCAATTGTATCATGGTTGTCGCGATTGTCTAAAGGCAAGGCTACCATGCAGTGTGTGCGATTGTCATCGTTGTTTGAATTGAAGGTTGTTGTGCAGTTGTATCAAGGTTGACATGACTATTTTTACCTAAAGAATTTATTAAAAGATTAATATGATTATTTCATGTTGATTTAATGCAGGATTATTTCAGTGCGTGGAACCGAATTATTCCACCTTCCTCGCGTAAATTCAAGCAACAAGATTCAATGGATTCAATCATAACAATTCAATGACGACTTAAAGAAGAGATTCTTGTAATATTTTGGATGATTTTGAAGATATTTTGGCCGATTAAAATGGAAATTTAAACGAAAATATCCCATTTCCATATCTTGATCAAACAAATCATTGTTTGTCCGAGACGGTGATGGCAAGAGATAAAAGTGGGGTGGTGTGGGGTGTGGTGAACTGTTAATCTTAAAACAATCAGAGTAATTTAAGTGATAATGCATAGTATGGTGGATATAAAGTTTAAACGATTCAACCATAAACAATTAAATGCAGTGAGTGTGAAAAGTGTAAACAAAAAAGTAAAGAATAAGAGGGCACATGAATTTTATAATACTTCTGATCCAAATGATCCCACGTGTACTCTTCACACTCCTCTACTCCTTAAAAGGCATGACACCCACTAAAACAACCCAACTTTTTAATGGAGATTGACAACTCTTGACATGCCTTTTTTCACCCTAGAAGCACAAACCCAAAATCTCATCTTTTGCACACTGGAGGAACAAACCTAGAACCTTTATTTTAAAGTGGAGGAAGGACCAACCTTGCTTTTAGACCGATACACAACTGAAACCCTTAGCTTTTACCTAACCCAATACACAACCAATGTACATGCTTTTTTGTTCAGGTAACCATAACCAACACACATACCTTTTAAGGGAGGAATAACATGTGCAGAATGACCCAAATAAAATGTTACAATGCAAGGTAATACAACACACTGAAATAATAAACAGTTCAACCACTGAATGAATGTTGATGAGGTTGTTGGCATGAGATCATAGAACTTTGACCCTTTAAGAAAATGTTGAACGATGTAGGCTTGAGAAAACCAACAAAGTAGTGTAAACATTCAAGCTTTCAACCTTGCACCATTTAAAGTTATATCACGCAATGTCTCTTATTTTCCACTGCCCGTAGCTTCGACTTTTATTGATAAAATAACAATGACTATTTTCCTCATGAACAATCTCCATGATATTTCTTCAATAATCTGCACGTGGATGTGTTTCCTTAACAACTTGTAAAATAATCATTAGAATAATAAATATATAAACATTTAAATCACCATTAAATACTCCCTGAAAGTTGTCATTAAATAATCCATAATAATTAACTTTTAATTGGTTGGAATGATCCTAATAATCACACAAACACAACCCTTCAAAATTACAAATAGTTTGAAAATTGAATAACATGATCCTTGATTATCAGTAACAATATACGACTAATTATCTAATCGTAAATAACAATCCATGCAATGCAGGTGTATCTTCTGAATCCTTAAGTTCTGAACAACTAACAGATACATGTAAAAGTAATTTCTTTGAGTACATAAAATTAAATCCTTAACTTCTTATCAATACATAAGAGTAAATCCCTTAGAAAAAATATGATATTAACTCTTCCATAATTACTCCCTGTATAGGTAAAAGTAAATCACTTTTCCAAATAACGAAATCTTCTCCGTTGGTTGGATACGTAAAAGTAATATATGAATTCTGCCTCATATGTAGGAGTCAATCCTCATATGTAAAGGACCATACTTAGCGAAATGTCCAACTTTACTTAACTTCTAAATCATACACAATAGTCTTTAACTTGAATACATAATGGTAATCTCTGAATGTGTAAGAGTAATATCAAATATGTAAGAGTAAATGTATTCAATGAGTAAAAGTAATCCAATTCTTTTCTGAATCTACAACTTCCACTATATACATAATATTAATAAGTAATTTCAGAATTTTTAAGGAATACACATGAGTCAATTCCATCATGTGTAAAGGTATTTCCCTTAGATAAAATTCCAAATATAAGAGCAAACTTATCCATTCATAAGAGTAACTTTCAATATGCAAGGGAAACTTTTAACTTCTTTCACACTTAGCTAAAATCCAAAATTTTCCAATATGTAGAGGTAGTTCCAAATTCTCATAGAATACGTAAAGGTCATCACTTTACCAAAATCCAGAACATAAGAGTAAACTTTCCAGTGCATAAAAGTCGTGTACTTAGACAAAATTTTTCAACAAAAAATGAGAATAATAGGATAATAAATTATAGAAAAATAATTTAAAACCAATTAATAAAGAATAATAATAAACAATATTAATCAAAAGATGCGAGATGTGATTATCAAAACACAATAAAGAGTGGATATGAGCCACTCAACATTTCCCCCCTTTTGATAATTACAAAACGAACATAATGAATAGGAACAAATCTTCCCCCTTTTGCAAGAATTACAAAGATAAGACCAATGAAGAGTAGTTCATAAGCAAAGATTAAACAAAGATAACAGGTGTAGAAAAAATAACTAATTAACATCTCCCCCTAAATTAAAATAATAAAGAAAATAAAAGAAAGAAGAGATTATTATAATATCTTGAAAGATTTTGAAGATGTTTTGGCCAATCAAAATAGTGATTTAAATGGAAATATCCAATTTCTATATCTTGATCAAACATAGCATGAAAATATTTTTGGGAAGTGCATTGCTGCATGTGGTTTCCTTGTTCAAGGAAATAAATCTGATCATGTCCCAAGGTGAGGATGAAATCGAACCAAACAGAAGATACAAAATCCTTTAAAAGGAATTTAAATGGAGAAATTTAGGGAACAAGAAATGGGATATATTTTGTGAAGTTGCTGAATAATCCATTCAAGAGGAGAAATAAGAGGATGAATCAAGACTTTATAAAGAGGATACGAAAGGAGGAGGGTGTAGAATGATAGTGAGAGAGAGAGAAGCTTAAAAAAAAACAGAGATATACTCGACAAAAATAAGAATAATACATAGAGTCATCATAAAGATAAAGATGTCCACCTACACATGGTAACAACATATTATGAAGTTAATTTTGCACATGAACCTCAACCCGATTGGTGAGGACTCTTAAGTGCATCCAGGCGACCCGGGATCAAATCCAGGTGGAGACACAATTTCCGGGTACTGTAGCAGGTGTTGTAGCATGAACTATAGCAGAAACTATTTGGCATTGTAGCAGCCGGGAATTTTCCCCCGTTTGGGCCTTCGGGCCACCGATTTGGTCCCCGAGTCCTTTAAGGCCTTTGGGCCACCCAAGCCTTCGAGCCAGTAAGGCCTTCAGGCCATCTCAAGGCCTTCAGGCCACCTTAAGTGCAGATGCAAACCATACAACCTACAAGGAACAAGCTCTATGGAGGATGAGCAAGGAGTTTTAACCACAACAGAAGCTACACGAATTGCAAGAATGAGAGAGTATGTCACCTGCCATCGGGACAAGCCTGTGCATGCATGAGATAGCCTAGTCGAACAACCATGCTGAGGTAGAGAACTGATTTCACGATGAAGATGCTAGGGAGGAGCAGTTCCAAGTAGTTAGTCTGGGTTGTATATAATGTTTGAAGCCTACGGGCAATGAATTCCTCTAAGGCCTATGGGCCATGTAATGCTTACGCCTACGAGCCTTGTAAGGGTTCCACCTCACCCCTTAAAAGGTGGAGTATCATAATCAATAAAAAACTGAAGGTCTTCGGGCCATTGGAAGGTAGAATCATATTATGAATGAAGTATTGAACAAGTAAAGTTGAGCAAGGAAGATCAAGGAGCACATATCTAGAGTTTGGTGAAACATTGGTGATAAACATTCATATCTTTTAACAGACTTTGAGTCTCATTATATTAAAGTACCGAGTCCTTGGAAGGCAGTGAGAACACCATTATATAGGAAATAAGCCTAAGTGAGGAGCAACCTTACTTAAAATCCATCACGAGACAATGCATTTAGTGATTTTTTCATGACAATAGTGAGTTGTTCATGTGACTTAGATTAGCCTCCACATTAAAGGAGAACCAAGTAAATATTTATTCCCTAGTGTGATTTATTTATTATTTTGCAGTTTCCAGTGAGGTGTTGAGTGGAAAAGTGTCCTCTTAACCAAGAGAAAATAACCAAAGAGGGAAGAAGTTTAAAAGAACCCTTATCCTAATTAACCCCACCACTCAGGGTTTTCCCCATGTTCTTAATGATTAGAATTAGAGAATAAGGTTTTTTTGGAGATTTTATCTCAAAAGAGAAAATCAAGAACATAGTAACTCATATAAACCCAAAAGGTGTTCTATTTTTTTTATGGAAAAAAATTCCAAATATGGAAAAGTTGGATGATTTACCACTTACAATATCTTAATTGGGATGTATATGTTGTTTTCCTATATGAAATTTCATTTGAATACATAATAAAAGGATCTATTAAGGATAAATATCACAAATAGTTACACATTTATGAAAAAGGGATGAACACCTTAGGTGGATCACTATTAAATAAGGTGTACATGAAAATCATGGGATGGAAAACATCCAAGGTGATGTGGAAAAAACTAATATATATATATATATATATTGAAAGTGTTTCGGAGTTCAATAAAGAAAAGTTGTAGATATTCTGAAATACATTAAAAATATCAAGATATAATCCTCAAATATAGTTGAAGAATCCTTTAATTGAGTAATAAATATCATGGAAAATATGAAAGGTCTAGGTGTGATCATTAAAGATATGATAATTTTAAATTAAATTTGAGTAGGTTCCATACCTATTTCAAGTTGAAGTTATCAGTGATATGGTAAATATATCTTGAAACAATTTTTATATGATCTATAAAGAATGTTGGTAGCATATGATATGCAAGTGAAATATGACACTCAAGAATAAGAAAAAAAGCCCACGAGGGTGGGATTCAAATATTTGGTGAATATTTTAATTGAAGATGATATATAAAATAAAGAAGTGTAAGAGGTGATGGATTTTATTTCTTTAAAATTCAGAATATGAAAAGGTAAATTTAGAGGTGAACTTAGTGACAGGTAGCCAAAATTAATTAGTTTATATTATTAAAGAATATAATAATGAAAATAATAAAAAATAAGGGTTTGATCAAGATGAAATCATAGTCCATAAGGCAAAATTAAATGCAGATTTCAAAGAAAATAAATGTTAAAAAAATCAAGTAAAAAGGGAAAGTTCAATTGTTTATAATTATATGATTTATATGTAACAAAAATAAGTTTGGACTGACAATCTAACAGTGGAGGTTAAATCTTTGAAATATGAATAGATTAAAAATCCAGAAGATATGATTAATCTCAAGTTAAAAGTAGAAAAATAGATGATGATCATTGAAAGGATAAACTCTATAGTGAAAAAGGACTAATAAGATTGAAGAATTGAAAGATGAGGATGATAAATAAAAAATAGATCCTAAAAAGCTAGTAAAAAAATCAAAACTCGTATGAAAACAAGACATTTTTTAAATTTATGATGGTGAGAAAATAAAAAGAAAAAGAGAAGGTTAGATAATCCTTAAGAAAGTTGGAGAAATTCCTAACACAATAACAACTGCATTCTGAAGGTAAAGTCATTTTGGGTTATAAATAGATTCATGGTGGAATGAATGTTCAAGAAAATAAGTAAGATGTTGTACCCAAAATAAATATCACTATGAAATAATACCAAAAGATTATATTCCATAGAATAAGATTCAAAAAATGAAACTTGGATCATATTTTTTTCCATTGTAATTTTATACATTCTATAAATGATTTCTCTATTGAAAAATAGAAGAAGAATTCAAAAGTTAACTGATTACAAAAAATTAATTACATTTATAATCTTTTATGAAAGATTTTTTTTCTTGGTTATTGTTTTTTTATATTGGTTATGATCACAAGTCTATTTACTTCTCACCAAGGAAGCTAATGAATATACTTGGGAGAAGAAGTGATCTAACTCCAAGGATGCACCATCAAGAAAAAAATCATGAGTTATATTTGAACATTAAATTTTATTTCATGGAGGAATATTATCTTATATATACATATAATAAGACATGGAAGAAATAATAATTTCTCATACTTATCATCTCTTAAGAATTCTAGAAAAGTTAAAGGAAAAGGGTTGGATCATGGAATCCAACCATCTTTCTCTACTTGAGGAAATCAAAGGATAATCCCTATAACCATTGTATTTATTTCTAATATTTTTTTATGCAGTAAGGAAAATAATTGAGGGGGAATTACCTAGTGGATCATGTAGCGACATTGGGGGGGGGGGGGTAAATTAGTGTTCCCATATATACCAAGCATTACTTTCTTTTTCAATTAACCCCTCTTGATACCCGGACCACTTACTTGATTTAGAAGTATGAATATTTTGGTGCACTCTCAAAACTCACCAAAACATGGAATATAATAATTAAATAATAACAACATGTAGGTTTTTTTACAAGGTTTCACTCTAATGAGGAAAACTACTCCTTGCCATGTTCGACTCTCACTGAGACAAAAAATTATCACTATTAATATGGTGGTGATTACAAGTGCCTTAAAATGGCACATAAGGGTTGGATGGGTATCATCCAAATCCCTAATAAAATTATCATCCACTTCCCTTAAATCCATCTCTTGAAAGATTCTGTAGTCTCTCAATTGGAATGACAATGTTGTTTATACTGGTACCACCGATCTTCATGTAACATCATAAAAATTTATTAAATATATTCTTTCAAATTAATTTAAATTCTTTGATAGATTTTTTTACATGAAATACATAATTTAGCTTACTTCACATGCAACACCAAGTTTATCTCATGTTGCATGCATCATCAAGTTTCTTTGATGGTTTATGTTACACATAAGACCTAGTTTTATCAAACAATAATATACTATTAATATTATTATTTAACATTATAGTTATCACATAGCCATTAGAATAAAGGGAATGAATGAAATTAACTAAATTATTAAAATATAGTTTACACATGTTTATAAAATGAATTCATTGGTTACCAGTTAATTATAAATGAATATAAAAACTAATTAAATATAAAGGACATGTTTTTATGGGAAAAATTATTTTTATGAACAGAATGAAATTTTATCTTAATAAATTAAATCAATCACTATTAGTGAAAGATATTAATGAAATTTATATTTTATATATTCAATAAAATGTTTTGAAATTCATCCAATAAGTTTTATAGACTTAAGATAAGAATAAATCTAATTTTAATCATAAAAGCTATATTTTTCTAAAAGATAGTTTTGCTGTCTTTTAATGACGCACTTGTTTTAAAACTAAAATTTTCCACTTAATTTTTATATGAAAAAATAAAATTTATTTTTGAAAGTGGAATATCAAAATTTACTTCCGGTGATTTTTTGGTATTTTTCTGATAAGTTTCATTTTTGGATGAATAATGAAAAATACTGAATTTTAATCGAAAACTTCTTTTTTTCCTAATTTATTTATATAGTTAAATTATATTTTAAATTCATTTTTAGTTAATTTATAAATAAATCAATAAAATTTGAGTCATTGGAATGAATTTCACATTGAAATTGGACATAAAAACATTTCAAACTCTTAAAATTTTCTCTTTAAAAACCCGCTGTCTCGTCCCGTCAGTAGGATTAATTTTAAATTAATTTCTGCCGCTTCTGTGATTTGAATTTGGAAAAATAAATTTCAAATTTTTAATAAGAATAATTTATAATTTATATTAATATAAACTTAGTTTTTGACCAAAAATATTAGTGAAAACAATTAAAATTAATTACAACGATTAAGGTAAAAATGAGTTTACTTAGTAGTTAAAATTTAATCTTAAGAGGTAAAATGATCTAAAAACTTGTACAAAACCCATTTTATGTAAATATTTAGACCATATACCCTATTTGATCAAATTTTATGAGTTAGTGAGACACTATTCCATTAAAGTGACCTATATAATAAGTCAATTAAGGAAAAAAGAAAAAAAAGAACCTTCCTTACCTGTAACATTTGTAAAGCCTTAAGATATGGAAAAACATCATATTTTTGGTTATAAATATCCTTTTTGAAATATAAATGAGTTATTTTTATCTTAATAATTTATCTTTAATTTTTAGATATGATATAATTATTTTTAATTCTTTATAAATGCCAACGTAGTAACTATTTAGTTAATAATTAACCAAGATAAATGATACTAAAAATATTAAAAATAAAAAAAATTGAGTGAATTATTGTGCTCCCATAATTTTGTAGATGAATATATCATGATAAATCTTAATATATTTTAATTAAATTATTGTCTTGATATTTTTTTTAAATTCAAATTAAATTAATAAAGTCAAAATTGATATTAATGCTATTATATAATAAATGATATTTTATTAATTGATTTAAAATCTCTAAAAATCCTATATTATGTAAAGTGATTTTTAAAAGTTAAAAAAATATCAAATATGGTTCATTAATGGACTAATTATTCTATTATAATGACTATATTGACTATTAAATAGTAAAAAACTCTATTAGCATGGTTATGGTTTAAGTAGTGTTTTTGCACGTCACTTGCACTTGTGTTAAAATTAATTTCCAAAACACCTAGGTTTTTTATTTTATAAATTAGATGTATTATTTATAATCATTGGGTCAAAATTATATAGAAAGTATCATTTTATTTTAGTCTTAAAGGATAAAATACTTAGGTTAGAAAACTAGTTACCTTAATAAAAACTAAAATTGTAAAAGTGGGGAAACTTAGAAGTTAAGGAAAAAAATTATAAAAATGAAATTCTTTTTGTGTGGTGGAGGTTTTTCTTGACCATAATTTCCCTAAAATTAATTATTTTTAAATTTTTGAGGCAGATGATGTATGGGATATCTCCCAATAGTGTTAACCTTTTTTGTATTTACAAGAATGCCACTTCTCCTCCACTATAAAAGGGCACTCACCCCTCAATTATTCACACCTCTCAAGCCTTTTGGATCATCCAAAACCTGACCAAATCAACTCCCAAAATCACTCATATCATACTAAAAGCCTCATTTTTTAATAAATCAAACCAATAAAGTCCTTTAGTGCAAACCAAAAGGAGTTACCCGAAGAATAGGTAACTTTCTTCAACAGTCACTTTTGATTTATTTCTTTCTCCACCCATTCAGTTCTTATTATTCAATGATTATATAATAACATTAGTATCCTAAATATATTTATATATTTTTATATTAAGGGTATGACCCAAACCCACCCATAATTCCATAAAATGTGATACACAATCATCATTTGTGTGTACGATAGACTACCACCTCGTGAACTAACATTGTCCGTTCTTCCATTACCACCTCTCAAGGTTGGGAATAATGATGTATTTATAGTTTATACATGATATTTATGATATTTATAACATAATAATACCTCTTTATTCATTATATAATATACACCCTTCTTACATTTCATACTTTAGGGAATACGATAATATCTCTCATGTATACGGTGGACTACCGCCTCATGAAGCAATGTGAAGCATTTTTCACTAACGTGTTACATGAGAGGTAATAAGGGCAACCATAATGAATATATATGATATAATGAAATAATTATAGTATTAATAAAATAATTACATTTCTATAAATATAATATATCATTTTCTTTATTACCTTTTCACACACTAAAAAAGTGATAACTTCGTTCATGGATGTGTGGACTACTGTCTCCTCGAAGAGATGTGATTCATTTTACATCATAAGAATTATATATATAAGTATATATGATTAAATAATATGTTATTTATGATATAATGACCATTCTATAAATATAAATTATACTTATCTTCTTTCCATAATGATCATTGAAAAATATAAACATTACTCATGCGTACATACGACCTACCATCTCCACGATTGCAACGATTGTTCATTTTTCATAACCATATTTCATGATAATATTTTAAAGGATAATTTATTTATAAATATGATAATTAGAACATTATTATTATTATATATATATTTAAATAATGCATCCTTGGCCATAGTCAACCAACCTTAGTCAATTTTGACACATAAGCTGAATATGGTCAAAACATCCAACTTAAACTTAATTGATTAAGTAACTATATATAACTTGATTATAAGTGAAATAAAAGTAATAATAAACTTGGAAAATTTTCTCAAGAAATTAAATAATTAACATAAGTTTATTATTTTTGAATATAAAGAACAAGCATGACGAATCAAAGTCAAGGTAAGGGGTTTCATCTCAATTTACATTCCTTTGAGTCTTATTTGTTATTATGAACCTAATTACTTTTATATAGTGTATATAATGAAATAATAAAAGTTATATAATTAATTTAATTAATTTAATGATATTCTAATTTTCAATTGATTTTATTCTTTCACATATCATATGATTCAAAATTTACTCAAGTAGTAAGGGGATTTCTAGTCTCATATTTATTTCTGTGAGACTTATGCCATATTCACCACTTATTTTTGTTGTGAGGTGTATATAATTCCATGAATTTATTTTATGATTCTTATACATGAATTTACAGGTATTTACATATCCATTTTATGATCTATCTTTCACGGGGTTTATAGTTTCAAAGTTACTAAATCAGTAATGAATTTTTGTCACAATTTTACTTGTTTGAGATATTTGTTATGTTATACACCTATATTATCTTATGAGGTGTATATAATTCGCCTTTGACATGATATATCATGAATATACTTATTATCATGATATTATAATTTTCATTTAATGTTATTCCTTAATGGGGATTATGATTCAAATGTTTCAAAGTGGTATGAGACACTTTGGAATGTTTAAAGATTTGTTTCCTCAAGAATGTTTTTAATGATATTTTAAGGTAATTTTCATTCATCAACATAAAAAACTATTTTTGTCACTTTTGTTCCAATGGGGATATTTTTTAATGATACCATACTCATTCTTTATCTAGATGGATTAATTTTTTTTAAAGAGATTTTTATGGAACCTATTTCTTTTCCATGGGTTAACCATGGTTCAAAGATATTTTTATGGAACCCAGTTATTTTTCACGGGTTAATCATGTTTTAAATAAATTGTTATAGAACCCATTTATTTTATATGGATTAATCATATTTCAAAGATATTTTTATAGAACCCACTTCTTTTCCACGGGGTTATCATGTTTCAAAGAGTTTGTTATGGAACTCATTTATTTTTCATGGGTTAATCATGTTTCAAAGATTTTTTTATGGAACCCATTTATTTTCTATTGGTTAATCATGTTTTAAAGAGTTTTTTATGGAACCCATTTATTTTTTATGGTTTAATAATGTTTTGAAGATATTTTTACAGAATCTATTTCTTTTCTATAGGTTAATCATGTTTCAAAGAGATTGAAAAGTAACCAACTTCTTTTCCATGGGTTTATCAAGTTATAAAAGGAATAATGATTGTTCTTATGAGTTTATGATGAAATGAAATATTTTATGTGTTATTATTTTGTAACGGTACGTAGAAATTTTATGGGTGGTTACATGATAAACTAATGATGGGTGGTTCCATGATAAAGTAATTATGGGTGGTTACATGATAAACCAATGACAGGTGGTTCCATGATAAACCAATGATGGGTGGTTACATGATAAACTAATAATTAGTGGGTCTGTGATATCTCTCAAATGTATTGGGTATGGAAGTAAACCATATGGTTATTAAATTTGTAAGAGTGATTATAATAGTGAAATAAAAATTATGTCCCAAGTACATACATGTTTTCTTTATGATTTATATAGGTTTATAATGTTTTTAATGATCAATATTGATATCACATGGCTCATGATTATTGATTCTAATGACTCTTGACTTTTCCATGTTTCTATATTTGATGGTCTGTGTATTTATGGGTATGATTTATTTTATGATTTTCTCAAGCATTTTTATTATTTTATAATACCATTATGAACTATTATTCTCATTGATGACATTCAATTTTGAATGCTTATGTTTACCCTTACTTAGCATCTGATCTCATCCTTCTTATGTTTCATTTTCCTAGGTTATAAAGAATGAGGTTGAATGATTTATTTATATAAATGAATTTAAAAAGATGATGTTTATGACCTAATGTAAAATAAGAAAATATGGGTATAATGGGAGATGATGTTAAACTTTATAAACCAGTTTTTTATGATTCTAAGTTGATATGAGTTTCTTATGTAAGAAATTGTCCAAATTCTCTAAAACTCTAAAACTAAAAATTCCTCAAGGTTGTAAGTGATCCAAGTTTTCCTTTTGATGTTATAATGTTTAAATGAAAATTTTGAGTCACAATTATTGGCATAAAATCCAGAAATGTAGAGTTATAGATTTAAGAATAGGATCCAGGAGTGTGGGTCTTGAGCTGTTATAATTGGTATCAAAGGGTGGTTTAGATAACTTTAGAGATTACGATGTTTTCATGTGAGGTTATATTAAGAGTTATGGATACCATATTAGGTCTAAATTATTATGTTTGTTCTTAATTTTAGAGTCTTAAACACCCCTTTCAAGTTTTAAGTAACGAGATATTAAAGTGATTAATGAAATTTTGGAAGAATTTTTATTAGGTTTAAGTTCATGTAAAGCTATGGTTTAACATGAAGTATGAATTTAAATTTTTTGGAAATTAGATTTAATTTATTGATAACCTTTAGGGTTTATATGATCTTGGATATTGAGAATAAAAGTTTTATCGTATAGATAACCATAGGATTGAAAAGTGATTTGGTGGATAAGTGATTAATATTACTTAAAAATAAGATCTCCATATTTTTGGTCTTGAAATATAGAAGGTATGGAATAAAATATGAGGTTAAAAAACTCTTTAATTTTAAGGTTATTGTGGTTATTTAGGATATAGGGTTATGAAATGATTTAGTTTTAACTTTGGGTTTTACCATTGAATTTTGGTGATTAATGTATCATATGGAGGTTTACTCATTTTGAAAATTATCTTACCATGTGCTAACCATTTTGGTATTGGTTAATATATAAAGACAAGTGGAATAACTTGCCTATCCCTTTTATGGCATGTGGTCATTAAAATTTGATTTTAGATCTTTAGGCATAAATAATTCATCTTGAATACCAATTTTTTGGAGATAAAAATTATATTGTGGTGGAAATTGGTTAAAGGATGAAATTCTACTCATCAAGTAACTATATTTCTATATTATCTTAGTCTATATGGTAAGAGAATTAATCAACTCTAGAAAAAGGATCTTGAAACAAAAATATTATCCCAGTACCTTAAATTCTAATGAACTGATGGCCTTTTAGAATATCATTGATTTATGTTTTTGAGGCCCTTAACTTTCTATTGATCATTCAATTATTTTTTACCAATTACCTCAATCACTCCCTATAATTATTTACACCTTTTCCCCATGTATAAATCTTTATTTACCACCCAAGTTATTCTATTTGGAAATATAGAATGTGTTATTCTAGGTGAAATTCATACATCTTTTTATTTCTCATCAAGAGTATGTTTTATTAACCCTTTTACGATGTGGGTTTCTATTAATCCTTTGATAACCAAGACGAATTTAGAGGAAAAAATTCATTTTAAGGGGGTAGGATGTAACATCCCGAAATTTTATGAAATATCTTCTTTAAAATTAATTTAAATTCTTTGATAGATTACGTTACATGAAATACATAGTTTAGATTGCTTCACACGCAACACCAAGTTTATCTTGTGTTTCACACAACATTGAGTTTCTTTGATAGATTTTGTTACACGCAAGACCCATTTTTACCAGACAGTAATATACCATCAATATTATTATTTAACATTATAGTTATCACCTAGCCATTGGAATGGAGGGACTGAATGAAATTAACTAAATTATGAAAATATAGTTTACAAATGTTTATAAAATGAATTCATTGGTTACCAATTAATTATTAATGAATATAAAAACTAATTAAATATGAGAGAGTGTTTTTATGAAAAAATCTATTTTTATGACCAGAATGGAATTTTATCTTAATAAATTAAATTAATCACTATTAGTAAAAAATATTAATGAAATTTATATTTTATATATTCAATAAGGTGTTTTTAAATTCATCCAATAAGTTTGGTAGGCTTAAGATAAGAAAAAATCAAATTTTAAGCATAAAAATGTATTTTTCTAAAAGAAAGTTTTTCCGCCTTTTAATGGTGTACTTGTTTTAAAAATAAATTTTGAAATTTTTATAATTATTAAATAAAAAAATAAACTTCTTTTTTGAAATATTATATCAAAATTTACTTTGGGTGTATTTTTGGTATTTTTTTGAGAAGTTTCATTTTTGAATGAATAGTAAAAAATACCGAATTTTAATTGAAAACCACCTTTTCGTATAATTTATTTATATAGTTAAATTATATTTTAAATCCATTTTTAGTTCAATTATACATCAATAAATCCAATATGATTCATTTTAATCAATTTTACATTGAAATTGGATATAAAAACATTTCAAACATTTGAACTTTTCTCTTTAAAAACTCATCGTCTCATCCTGTCAGCGGGATTAATTTTAAATTAAAATTTGAAAATTATGTGATTGGAATTCAAAAAAATTGATTCCATATTTGTAATAAAAATAATTTATAATTCTTATTAAGTTCAACTTAGTTTTTACCAAAAATATTAGTGAAAACAATTAAAATTAATTATAACGATTAAGGTAAAAATGAGTTTACTTAGTGGTTAAACTTTAACCTCAATGAGACAAATAATCTATATATTTTTCCAAATCACATTGGATGGAAATATTTCGACCATATACCCTATTTTATCTAATTTTATGAGTTATTGGGATACTAATCCATGAAAGTGACCTATATAATAAGTTAAGTAAGGAAAAAGACAAAAAAGGAACCTTCCTTACCTTTAACTTTTATAAAGCCTTAAAATATGAGAAACACATCATATTTTTAGTTATAAAAATACTTTTGAAATATAAATTAGTTATTTTTATCATATTAATTTATATTTAATTTTTAGAGATGATATAATTAGTTTTAATTCTTTAGAAATGCCAATGTAGTAACTATTTAGTTAATAATTAACTAGGATAAATGATACTAAAAATATTTTAAGTGAAAAAAATTGAGTGAATTATTATGATAAAATAATTTTTTAGATGAATATAACATTTTAAATAGTTTTGAAATTAATATATTTGAATTATATCATTGCATTGATATTTTTAAATTCAAATTAAATTAATTGTGTCAAAATTGACATTAATGCTATTTTAGAATAAATGATATTTTAATAATTGATTTAAAATTTATAAAAATACTATATTATATAAATATATTTTTAAATGTTAAAAAATATCAAATATGTTAAATTAATGAACCAAATATTTTATTATAATGACTATATTGACCGTTAAACAGTAAAAAACTCTATTAGTGCAGTCACAGTTTAAGCAGTGTTTTTGCACGTTACTTGAGCTTGTGTTAAATTTAATTTCTAAAACATGTAGTATTTTTATTTTATAAATTAGGTATATTATTTATAATTAATGGGTAAAAATTATATATCAATCATCATTTTATTCTAATCTTAATGGATAAAATACTTAGGGTAGAAAACTTGTTACCTTAATAAAAACCATAAAGGTAAAAGTTGAGAAATTTAGAAGTTAAGAAAAAAAATTATAAAAATTCACTAACTTTTGTTTGTTGGAGTTTTGGATAGAATATAATTTTACTAAAATCCATTATTTGTCAATTTTTGAGGCACATTTTTTAAGGGAGGCCTCCTGATAGTGTTAACCTTTTGTATTTACAAGAATGTCACTTCTCCTCCACTATAAAAGGGCACTCACCCTACCTCACTTATTCACACCTCTAAATAATTTTGGATCCTAAAAAACCTGGCCAAATAAAATAAAAAAATCCATAATATAATCCTAGAATCTTAAATTTGGACATAAATAAAACCAAGGAATTCCTTTGGTGCAGACCAAAAGGAGTTACCCAAAGAAGAGGTAACATTCTTCAACAAGCATTTTTATTTTATTTATTTTTCCAACCATTCACTTATTATTATTATATGATTATGTAATAACATATGTATCTTAAATATACTGATATTTTTTTATGTTAAGGTTACTACCTACACCCATGCACACTTCCATCAAACGAGATACACAATCATCATTCATGTGTACGACGAACTACCGCCTCGTGAACCAATATCATTCGTTCTTCCATTACCACCTCTCAAGGTTGAGAATAATGATGGATTTGTAGTTTATACATGATATTTATTATTTTTATAATAGTATACTATATATGGATTCATTTTATCATATACACCATTTTTTACATTTTATATTGTAGGGAACACGATAACGCACTTGTGAGTACAACAAACTACCGCCTTGCGAAGCTATGTGAAGCGTTTTTCACTAACGTGTTACATGAAAGGTAATAAGGATAAATATAATTAATATATGATTAACATGACATAATTATGGTATTAATTAAATAATTAATTTTTTTAAATATAATATATCATTTTTATTCCCACTTCACACACTGAAAAAGTGATAACATCGTTCATGAACGTGTGGACTACCACCTCCTCGAAGCGATGTGATTCATTTTAAATCAAAATAATTATATATATAAGTATAAATGATTAAATAATATGGTATTTATTATATAATTATAATTATATAAAGATAAATTTTACTTACCTTCTTTCCATTATGAGAACTGAAAAAATGGGAATGTTACTCATGCATACGTTTGACCTACCGTCTCTATGATTGTAACATCGATTAATTTTTCATAAAAATATTTAATTATTGGTTTTAAAAGTATAATTTATGTATAAATATGATAATTATGTCATGATTATTATTCTGGTGTTTAAACAATAAACTTCTTGACCATAGTCAACCAACCTTAGTCATTTTTGACACTAAATCCAAATATAGTCAAAACATCCAACTTAAAAATAATTGATTAAGTAATTACATATGAATTGTTTATAAGTGAAATAAAATTAATAATAAACTTGGAAAAAGTTCTCAAAAAATTAAATAATTAACATAATTTTATTATTTAGGAAGATAAATAACAAGCGCAAGGTGAGGAGTTTTGTCTCAAATTTCATTCCTTTGAGACTTATTTGTTTTTATGCACCTAATTACTTTTATATAGTGTATATAAAACCATATGAAATTTTATATCATGAATTTAATTCATTTCATGATATTAAAATTTTCAATTGATATTATTCTTTCACATATCTCATCATTCAAAAGTTTACTCAAGTAACAAGGGGATTTCTAGTCTCACTTTTATTTCTGCGAGACTTATATCATATTCACCACTTATTTTTGTTATGTGGTATATATACTGAACATAAATGTATTTTATTATTCTTATAATTTAATTTATGGGGATTTAAATATTTATTTTATGATCAACCTTTCATGGGGATTACAGTTTCAAAGTTACCAAAGCGGTAATGGATTTTTGTCAAAATTTTTCTTATTTGAGACATTTGTTATATTATAAACCTATCATATTTTATGAGGTTTATATAATTATCCTTTGAAATGATACATCATGAATCTACTTATTCTCATGATATTATAAGTTTCATTTAATTTTATTCCTTCATGGGTATTATGATTCAAATGTTTCAAAGTGGAATGGGACACTTTGGAATGTTTAAATATTTTTTCCCTAATAATTTGTTTAATGATATTTTAAGAGAATTTAGACTTATCAAAGTCAAAAACCCTTGTTTTCACTTATGCTTAAATGGATATAATTTTCAATTATATCATCCTCATTATTTCTTTAGATGGATCAAGTTCGTTTATAAGAGATTTTTATGGAACCCATTTATTTTCCATGGGTTAACCAAATTTCAAAGAGATTATTATGGAACCTGATTATTTTAAATGGGTTAATCATGTTTCAAAGGGTTTTTTATGGAAACTATTTCTTTTCCACAGGTTTACCATATTTTAAATAGATTTTTATGGAACCAACTTCTTTTCCACGTGTTAATCATGTTTCAAAGAGTTCGTTATGGAACCCATTTCTTTTCCATGGGTTAATCATGCTTCAAAGAGTTTATTATAGTACCCATTTATTTTCTATGGGTTAATCACGTTTCAAAGAGATTATTATGAAACCAATTTCTTTTCCTTGGGTTAATCATGTTTTGAATAGATTGTTATGGAACCCATTTATTTTCCATGGTTTAATCATGTTTTAAAGAGATTAACAAGAAACCCATTTATTTTATATATGTTGATTAGGTTATAAAAGGAATAATGGTTATTCTTATGAGTTTATGATAAAATACAGGCTTTTATGTGTTATAATTTTGTAATAGTACTTGAAAATTTGATGGGTGGTTACGTAATAAACTAATGATGGGTGGTTCCATGATAAACCAATGATGGGTGGTTACGTGATAAACCAAGGATGGGTGGGTCCATGATATCCATCCAATTCATTGGGTATGGAAGTCTACCGTATGAATATTCCATTTATAAGAGTGATTGTAAGAGTTAACTGAAAATGATGTCCCAAGTATGTACATGTTTTATTTACACTTTCTATGGGTTTATAATGTTTCTAATGATTGATATTTATATCACATGGACCATGATTATTAATTCTGATAATTCTTTCCTTTTCCATGTTTTTATATTTTATAGTCCAGGTATTGATGGGTATGAGTTATTTTATTATTTTCTCATGAAATTTGATTATGTCATAATACCCTTATGCACTCTTATGCTCATTGATGAAATTCAATTGTGAATACTTATGTTTACCCTTATTGATCATCTAAGATCACCCTTATCATGCTTCCTTTTCCCCATTTTATAAATAACAAGGTTGAAAAATTTATGTATATAAATGATTTCACAAGGATGATGTTGATGAACTAATGTGAAATAATAAAAGATGGGTATAAAAGGAGATTATGTTCAAATTTATGAACCATTTTTTTATGATTCAAAGTTGATATGAGTTTCTTATAAGATTTTTTCCTAATTATCTAAAACTATAAACCTAAAATTTTCTCTAGGTTGTGAGTGATCCAAGTTTTACTTTTAGTTTTGTAAGGTTTAAATGAAAAATTTGGGTTATAATTATCATCATTAAAGCTAAAAATTTAAAGTTATGGATTTATGAATAAGATCTAAGAGTGAAGTTCCTAGGATATTATACTCCAATGGAACTTCTAATGAACCCACAAATGGGTCTTTAAATTTCCTAAAGTAGTCAACAACAATTCATTAAAGCTATCCTTGTTAATCAACTCAATCTCACTATTATATTTAATTACAATGACTATTTGATCTTTAAGAGTCTCGATGAAAAGGATAGACAATGACAATAATAGTCAATCTATCTATTAGTCATCTTATATGATATAGGAATATCATAGAAAATCTACCTCCCTTTATTCTTCTCAATCATGTTATATGAAATAGGGTATTGTAGGAATCATCTTATTTCTTCCTCTTCGATGCATTAGTTCTCCTTATTAGATGTCAGTGACCTATTACTTATCTGATAAAAAAAATATTTTTTATTTGGGGAATGTAGCATCAAGATCTCCTCTTTTCTAAATAAATAAGTCGCGATCTCTTGAATTTAAGTATCAGATTATCCATTTTTTCTTCTTATACTACTATTTTATGTTCACATAAAATCATAAATATCATTTTTGTATTCAAAAATGAAAACTCTCATATTTCTGTGGTAGGAGATTTTCTCATTCAAACCCCGTTCAATATATCTCTATTAAAACTTCCAAGAGGCTCATGATATTTCCATATTCAAATGCCCTATAGTATATGCATCTTTTTTTATTTCCCACATTTTCATAAAATCATGAAGAAATCCTCATAACTATGGAATTTCTATTTATGATGTGGTCATGACCTATTTCATAAAACAAGCTTTGTTTTTTTCCTCATATCAATTTAAATCAAAAACTCTCTTTGTGATGTTTTAATCATTGAAAAAAATATCACAAACCAACCCACTAGGGCCCATATGGCTGATGATAAGATGAGCATGAAACCCCAAGACCACCTCCAATAGGTTAGGGACTAGTGAAAAACATTTAATAGGCATATCACACACATGGGAGGCCTTATCCGAAGGTACATGTACACACGAAAACACCCAAAAACCAATATAGTGTAGAAAGGAAAGAAAAAACTGATACCAAGATGCATGAATATAGTTAAATCCCATATTAGAGTATGAAACAAGTACAGGAAAGTAAAAAGTCCAAATACAAGCCCACAAAAATTGTAAGAGTCTAACCTACTAGTAAGGCAGGGACTGTTGTCAAAATGAAGCACATGGAACCAAATGTGGTCCGTCTAACACAACTATGATCCACCTACTCTTGGTCCTCCTAGATATCTATTAAAAGAACTATCATCTGTATAAGACATGAAACATGTAGACATATCCCATACAAGGGTGAGTATAAAAATACCCAGTATGTCACTCCAAAAATCACCAAACATAAATAATAAAAGAGAGTCAAATAATAATAAAGGATAACATCAATCTATTTATACTCAAGGATAAATACCAAGTATCAAAGTAAGGTCATGTATATACCACCATCCTAGGATTCTTCTCTAGGCTTCAAGGTAATGCTCATTTGAGAGAACTTACTCCTTGGGTCTTACTAACACTAATGTTTCTCATTCGAGAGGTTATTACCATAGGGAATTTCCATGAATAATCACACAATAGAACTTAGGAGATGTTGAAAAATATATAAAGGATCAAACCTAGGGAATATGGGGGATTCCTAACCCTAACCATAGTATTCCAATAGGATTGGGGACCACACACCCTAAAAGTCGATAATGGGATACCTAGACCAACCTAGTGAAGAATGATAGAGGATAAAAAACCAGGACACATGGAGGGATACCTAAATCTATCCAATACTAAACCATAGAGGGGATCACTCATCTAATTATTGAGATGGGGTGCCTTATTGCACCCCCATAGAAATAGGATAAGGGAACATACCCTACTAATACCCACCTAGATTGAAGAGAATGGGGGATTCAATATACCCTAAAATGAGTAAACAACATGTATATAGAATACACATTGTATGATTTATAGTTCATACATGCTCAAGTCTATTCCCATGACCATGTTTTTTAATCTATTCCTATGTACTCTGGATCTGACCATGTATATTGGTCGTCCTCATACCCATATAACCTAGCAGTGTCTATGCATGTGTACCTTAGGGGTACACAAAAGGCTATTAGTATTGGGTCCTACAACGTGTGGACTGGACACACATCATGTGATATTTTATTCTACATGTAAACCCTAGCTTCCATGAGAGGGGATCAACACAGTGTTTGTTCCTATGAACTACACACGGTGTATTTCGTTTTTTCATATAATCTCTAGTTTGTTTCACATGTCTTTCCCACACCACCCTTTCAAAGAGCCCACTTTTTGTATGGATTGTATTTTTGGAAAATTATTGTCATTGGTGGATAATGATGATCAATGAAATAGTAATATCACATTGATATCAATTTGATGAAGAAGTTCCAAAGTTAATGGAGCTTGGATGAAGTCCTAATGTATTGAAATTTCTTGAAACATCTTTTGAAGACTTTGAGTTTCAAGGTAATGCCTGGAGAATTATTATGGATTCATTAGATGACATTGAATTTCATGGTTGAATAATTCTCTTAGGTAAATATGATGATGCTACATATGATCGATCAAAGGTTAAATATCATGAAAGATAAGGTTTTTGATAAAATTAACTGAGTAGTTTTGGAATGAAGTGATTCATTGATGAACTATTCATGCTACTCTTGTTTCTCATGCAGATCATGAATCATGTGGTCTTATAGTATGTGTTGAGTAAATCTTTGATCGCTATCTGATTTGTAAGAAGTGAATTTTGGTAGAATATAGTTTAATATTTAATAATGTATCAATTTGTGTTTTTGAAAAAATCCATATGATCACAAATCAATATGGTTGGTGTTTCCGAAGTATATTTTTAAGGTGGCATAGTTTCCCAGTGTTTTTCCAAAATTTTGGGCCTTAAAACCAGGAGTTTTTTTTATGGAAAAGGAAGGTTTTTTGCAAAGGAGTTCATGGAATATAGTTCATAGACCATGAAGTATAGTTCACAGACTACATAGGAGTTATGTGGAATGATGAAGGAAAATTGGAAAAGGAATATTTCCACAT
Organism: Viscum album; assembly: GCA_963277665.1. NCBI lineage: Eukaryota > Viridiplantae > Streptophyta > Magnoliopsida > Santalales > Viscaceae > Viscum > Viscum album. Next base: position 1,583,385,645 of record OY728164.1, read on the forward strand.
AGCAGCACTATGAAAACCGTGAAGTGAGCTACATGGACCATGTAGTGAAAAATAGTCCACAAGAGGCTCACAATTCATGGGAGGTTCATAGTTCATGGGAGAAGTTTCATTTGAGTAATGAAGTGGTGATTTAAGCTATCAAAAATGGTTTTATTTTTTGGATGATATCAGCCACAACAAAGGATTAAGGCGCTATGAGAACCACATAACATAGTTTGTGGTAAAGGCTGTACCACATCGAAGTTACAAGAAATTAAAATTAGTGGGTTTTATGGATATATTTTCCTATATAAATACCCCTAATCATATCATTAATAAGAGAAAAATTCATTAGATAATATCATCACTCCTGGAAGAATTTTTGTAAGTCTGAAGTAGTTCATAAGGGAGAATTCCACAATGGGAAGTATTTCACGAAGGAGGATTCTGTGAAGGAGGAAGTAGTTTATGAGGTATCATGTCTATAAAAGGAGTTTTCGGGGCTTGGAAGCTTATAAAAGAAAAGGTATTGTAAAACCAAGGTAGTCTGTCAAGCATTAGTAGTTCACGGGGCATCAGCCATCCGCAAAGTAGAGGTAGTCCACAAAGGGAAGATTATCCACAAATCACTTGCACCACACAATGCAAGGTAGTTTGTATAGGATATAGGAAATTTCATGAAGGATAAATACCAAATACACATGATAAGTGTTTAGACCCTCATCATGCTTCTTAAAGAGGATGATTCATAGACACTCAACACATGTTAAACTCACATGCTTATAGTGATTATAAAATAACAGTTCTATGAACAAGTGATTGGGTATAATACCCCCATAGTGTTTTGTGAAGTAAAACCATGTGTGTACCTGGTTGATTCCCAATGAACATAGAAGATATGACACACATAGTTTTTTTATCTGAAGAAGAACCAGACATTCATCTAAGTCCATATTTTCAAAAGTAATAATAGAAGTAAATTGATACACTCATTTGTTGGTATAGAGTGTCCAAGAAAGATAACATGAAACTTGCTACATAATTGTATATTATTGTGTTTCCAAGAAGATTAGAGAATTCCCACTTAAATATTGATTATTATTCTAGGAAGATTAATTATGATGATGTTTTGTTGAGGTAATCTTCATTGATTTAATAATTGAAAAGGGAGTTTGTGATTCTAGCATAATTGGAAGAAGGTGATTCAGTGAAGTTGGTTTTTCAATAAAGTATAAAGAGAGATCAAGAAACTACTATAAAATATTGCATATATTTGTATGTCATAGATCAAAGGGAGAAGAAGAAGTGACTGGACAAATTGATATTAGTTGATCATCATTTGGGTCAGTGAGAATTCATTCCATCATTATAATACATTAATATTATTGTAACTAATAGAAGAAAAAGATAGTGCAATTATTAAGTTTTCCACTAGGAATAAGTAAGAAGAGTTTGTTTTATGCTGCTGTGAAAATAAAAAACTAAAGAATAAGATTGTGGAAGAACAAAGCAGAAATGTGACATTCGACAAGACTCAACTGGTGGAGGGCTTTCTTAGTGTTACAAACCCTTATCAACAAGGCAAAGACTATCTTGAGAGGCAGTATAAATATCCATATAAGTACTATAAAACATGCACTATTAATTGACTATAGTGTATTTCAAGTGAAAGGGTATTTCCTAATTGTTGTATTCCAAACAAAAGGATTATTTTCTAGTGGATTATGTGGTCCTGATTTTTTCCAGACCATTCCAAGGACAAGATACTCTTATTGAGTAGCGAACCTTGTAAAAATATTGTGTGTTATCATTTCTACTTTCATATACTTTCATATGATAGGGAAAAGACAATAAGATAATTAAGATCCCAACGAGTCTAATATCACAAATTGGTTCTTTAAATTTGTATCATATCCAAGGTTCACCTCTATTTGATCATCTATAGTGAAATCCATTCTCTCTGAAAGACTTGAGTTTCTTTACCAACTCAACAATGAAGTGCGGTTTTGGTGAAGATTCAGTTACCTCTTATTATAAGTCTATATCTACCAAGAATATGATGAAAATGAAAAATAAATAGAAGTGAAAGTTGAAGAAGAAATTCCTCTTATATAAAGAAGAGAAAGTATTTGTTTCTCTATGACTTACTGAAAATGAATACATATCAGGATTGGAAAGTAATGAGAATATGGATCAAGTTTTCACCAAGAATATGGATAACATTCCTACCTCTAGTGACCAGGAGGTATGTGTTAGTACATTTAAAAACATTCCTCAAGATAAAAATGCAAGGTCAAATGATGATGATGATCAATCTATAAATTCTCAATAATTATCATTTGATAGATTAAGATTTATTTTGAATGGTATTATTGAAGAAATTACCTCCCTTTTTTGTGGGTTCTTTTAATGTATGCGGGAAGATACAACCCAACTAGAAGGAGAAACTATTTTTTTGGATAATATCTTGCAAGAAAAAATTATAAAATGTTTAAAGATCTCTAGAAAGGTTGAAACCTTTGAAGCAAAAAAGTTGGAACTTGAAATAATAATAAAAATAATTTAGAAGAAAATATCCATTCACTTGAAGAAAAATTAAATAATAGAATTGATGTTAAGGGTTTACAATTAGAATAAATATCCAATAAGATCAAGGAACTTGACTCTTTGATTTAGAACAAATTTAAGCTGCATGAAGATAAAGTTGAAAGAATAAATAATACTTGTGAAAAGAATATGATTATGATTTAAGATCATAAAATCATCCTCAATGTGAAATGTTTAGAATTGGAAGGCTAGTTGTCCAATCTTAAGAAGACATATATCAAGTCTTCACAAAATAAAAGGACAGATGCTACTATTACTCAATGTTCATTAGAGGATTCTGATATTGAAAGACCTCCAACATGTGATATGAAGATCATGTCTTCATTTAATTATCTATCACAAGTAGTTGAGAAGAACCAGGTACCATCCATACCATCTTGTACTAACGTTTCTAAACCTATTATTAGGAATAGTGCAGGTGGTAAAACAAAATCTGAACAAGTATGGATGAAGAAAGATGATAATAAACCTACCACTATGATTAAGGTGGATAGAAAAGAAAGTGTGGAATTTGGTTCCCCACAAATATAACAACAAATCATGAAGAATAACCTATAATATAATACAGAATATATCAGGAAATCAAGTTTTTTGGGTCAATATTGGTGTTGAATTTTTTTTGGCATTGTACATTAATTTTTTGGTGTAATCGTGAAAATATAAAAGCACAAAGGAAGTCTATATCAAGGGGGAGAAATATAGAGAAGAAGAAGGAACATCCATAGGTCTAGAAGAATATGTATACTACAATTTTTTTTGAATTCTTAATTACATATGTGATGTATGAAATGGTAGTGGTCACAAGGTTGGAACATGCTCATATCAACATGTATCCAAATATGATAAGAAAATAAGATCACAAAATCTTACTTAGAATGAATAATCAACCTTGGGAATATATTAGAAGAATGTTGTGAACAAAAATCCTCCCAGGAAGGTACCAAATAATAATGGTGAGAAAACCATGGATTCTAAATCCAAGAAGTTGAAGGGTAGTGAATCCAAAAGAACTACTAAGAGGAATGAAACTCAGAAGAACCCATGTGGAGGATCTAAACTTTCAACCATAATTACTAATGACATGTTAGTTATTTAGCATGAAGATTTGGAAAGAATGAAAAAAATGGAAGATGAACAAGCTAAATCTAGTTAAAAAGGGAAAGAAAAGATTCCACATGATGAAGACAAATTTCATGAGGTTTTTTCAAGAAAAGGAAACTCTTGTGTTAAATAAGTTCTATGTGAGAGATGCAAGAAATATGGTCATATTGCAAAAGGCTGTTTAAACTTACTACCAGAGCAAGAAACAATCCTTAAGATAAGTAATCATGTATCATCCATGAAGGCTATTAAAAAGAAAAATTATTCACACAAAGCATAAGAGGGTGTGAAGAAATCCATGTTGCCTCAAAATAAATCAGAACAGATGTTGAAATGTGCAAGCATGAATATTGGAGAAAATGGAGAAAATTGGTTGAGATGATCATCTCAAACATTCTGTTTATATTAATGAATCAAGGAGGATGCAATTTATTCCCTTAATCTGTGTGTATTGTATTTGTTATTATAATTCAGATAATTCAAGGTAAATCATGTTCTCAGGGGGAGAACATGAGAAGTAGCAAGTGATGTCAATTCTTGATAACTAAGATGAAGAAGTTACCATCCTTGAGTGATTCCTCAATTGATATTTAAATACTAATATGATGGAGGATAATCCTTGATGAAGTTGAAAAATGTGATATCCTATTCTAGATATCTAGGATAAAGAATATTCTATCTTGGTTTGATCTTATTTCATGATATTCTAAAGAAAAAATGTTCTAGAAGACCATCCTTAGTGAAGTTGTGAATGTTGTCCAAAACAGACTATCACAGGTTGAAGACCCATTTTGGTATATTATTCATACTGAAATTTCTTGAAATCCATTTATGATGAGATAAAAAATTATGAAGATAATGAGAAATGTTTACCTTAAGGGGGAGGCAAATGAATAATCTTCCAAAATTATTATTTTAATTAGTATCAAATTTGATTATTCTGGAAATTGCTTGAAGATCATGTCATTAGAAAAGGCATGTCTCTATTATTCTCTCATACTTGGTTATCAAAAATATTTTTTTACAAAGGGTGATAAATTGAATTATTTAGTGGCATAATAATAATGGAAGTGTCCCAAGGTATCTTATTCAGCCTATTACACTTGAATGTTTTTGATCTATTTGTTGAAGTGAGTGAAAGAGTTTTAGGTTGATTGTTCTTAAAAAGATTCATCTCACCTTTAGTAATTTCATCCTATAATGAAAGAGAATAATCCTTTAAGAAAAGTATATTTGTTATCATTTCTTAAGGTATTATGATCATTTGTTAATGGAAAACTTTTTTTCTAAATCAAAACCTCTTTTTTTTACACTGAACAAATATTAAGTAAAATTAGAGTGAAATGATGGATGACACATTACTTAAGTATGTACTGATACCATTTTCCCATAAACTTTGTATTTCTTTTCAATAAGGGGGATAGAAATTGAAATGAAAGTTTTAAAGGTAAATGGTATAGAGAGGATAATACTTCCACATATTGACATATTCATTTGGAAAGAACTTTTAAGGTATTTCAAACAAATACAAAGGGGAAGATTGGAGATCCAACTTTGAGTATGGATTGTATTTTTTGGAAAATTATTGTAATTGGTGGAAAATGATGATCTATTCAATAAGAATATTATATTGATTTCAATATGATGAAGAAGTTACAAAGTTAATAGATCTTTAATGAAGTCCTCAAGTCTTTAAATTTCAAGAAACAACTTTTGAAAATTTTGAGTTTCAAGGGGATGCCTAGAGAATTTTTACGGATTCATTAGATGAAATTGGATTTCATGGTTTAATAATTATCCTAAGTAAATACGATGATGCTAAAGATGATCGATCAAAGGTTAAATATCATGATAGATAAGTTTTGTTATAAAACCATCAGAGTGGTTTTGGAATGAAGTGATTCATTGAAAAACTATTTATGATACTCTTGTTTCTCACACTGATCATGGATTATGTGGGATTATAGTATGTTTTGAGTAAATATTTTAATGTTATATTATTCACAAGAAGTGAATTTTGGTAGAATATTGTTGAAGCTTTAACAATGTATCAATTTGTGTTTGTTGATAATTCTAGATGTCTGTGAATCTGTATGGTTGGTGTTATTGACACAAATTTTTAAGGTGATGTATTTTCTAGTGTTTTACAAAATTTTAAGCCTAAAATTGGGAGTTTTTTTTATGTAAAAGGATTTTTTTCAAAGGAGTTCATGGAACAAAGTTGGTAGACTATGAAGAATAGTTCACAGAAAACATAGGAGGTATGTGGAATAGTGAAGGAAAATTGTTAAAGGAAGATTTCCACATAGTAGTGCTATATGGATTGCAAAGCGTGATATACATACCACATAGTGAAAAACAGTTCATGGGAGGCTCGCAGTTTGAGGGAGGTTCTTAGTTCATGATAGATGTGTTATTTTTTGAATTAGGTGGTGATTTAGGCTAGCATAAAGGGTTTTCATTTGCAGATTATTTCAACCACCAAAAAGGATTAAGGCACTATGTGGACCTCATATAACAATTTGTGGTGAAGGATATACCTCATTGAAGTTATAGGTTATTCATATTAGAGGGTTTTTTGGATATATTTACCTATATAAATACCCCTAATTAGATCATTAAGAAGATAAAAATTCATTAGATAAGATCATTGCTGGTGGAAGAATTTGGGTAAGTTTGAAGTAGTTCACAAGGGAGAATTCCAAGAAGGGAAGTAGTTTGTGAAGAAGGATTATGTAAAGTAGGAAGTAGTTCATAGGGGATAATTTCCATGGAAGGAGTTTGTGAGGATCAGTAGGTTTCAAAAGAAAATTGACTGCAAAACTAAGGTAGTCCATGAAGCATAAATAGTTCACAGAGCATCATCCGTCTGCAAAGCCGAGGTAGTCCTCGAAGGGAGGATTATCTATGAAGCACTCATGCCACATGATGCAAGGTAGTTTTCTAAGTATACAATATAGTTCATTAATTATAAATAATGATTACACACAATAGATGTTTACAACCTCATCATTCTTCATAAAGAAGATTATTTGTGGACACTCAACATGTGTTAAACTCATAGGCTTGTAGTGACTGTCAAAGAACAATTCTATGAACCTGTGCTTGGGTATAATACCCCATTTTTGTGTGATGTAAAACCATGTGTGTACCCAGTTGATACAAAAAAGATAGAGAAGAGTAAACAAACATTGTTTGTTTGTGTGAAGAATAACCAGATGTGCACCTAAGTCCATATTTTCAAAAGGAAGAAAAGAAGTAAACCAATACACTAATGTGTTGGTATTGAGTTTCAAAGAAATATAACAAGACACTTTATATACAATTGTAAATTATTGTGTGTATAAGAATATTAGATTGTGACTACTTAAAAATTGATTATTATTCTGGGTAGATTAATTATGATGGTGTTGTGTTGAGATAATATTCACTGATTTAATAATTTCAAAGGGATTTTGTGATTCTAGCATTATTGGAAGAAGGTGATTAAGTGCAGTTGGTTTTGAACTAAAGAGTAAATAGAGATTAAGTCATTGATATAAACTATTACATATATTTTTCTATCATAGATCAAAGGGATAAGAAGAAGTGAATGGCCAAATTTATAGTAGTTGATCATCATTTGGGTCAGGGAGAATTCAATCCATTAGTTTAATATATTCATATTATTGTGATTTATAAAAGAAAAAGATAGATAAACTATCAAGTTTTTTTGTTGGGAATAAGTAAGAATAGTTCCTTGCATACTTTTATGAAAATAACAAAGTGAAAAATAATACTGTGGAAGAATAAATAAGAACTGTGACATCCGATAGGATTCAACAGGTGGAGGAATTTCTTGGTGTTACAAACCCTTATCAACAAGGAGAATATTGTCTTGAGAGGCAGTATAAATATCCATAGAAGTGATATAAAACATGCACTATCAATTGAATATAGTGTATTGTAAGTGAAAGGATATTTCCTACTTGCCTTATTCGATACAAAAGTATTGTTTTCTAGTGGATTTTGTGGTCATGATTATTTCCAGACCATGACAAGGACTAGATACCCTTTTTAAGTAGCGAAACTTGTAAAAATATCATGTGTTATATTTAATGCTTTCATATACTTTCATATGATAGGGAAAAGAGAATAAGAGAATCAAGATCCTAATAGGTCTAGGAGGTAAATGGATAAAAAGTTGGAATTGGATTAAAAAGTCCCTAACACCAACTCACCCTCCTCTCAGTGTTAGGAATATCCCAAATTGTTCCTTTAAAATTTACTATATATATTTTGAAAATAATTCCTATAGAACCCAGATCTATGGCTGATCAATCTCGAGCTATAATTGGTGGATAGATTCCGACCACCCATCCATTTTATAAATGCCTCCCATTACACCACATTTCTAGAATCCAAACTACAAAATGAAAATTAATGATCCAACTCTCAACTCTCCATTATCATTATCACAAACCAAATATGCCTTTGATTATGAATAAAAACCCATGTAAATGATATGTTTTTTCAAATATCAATTACGTAATGATCAATTTTTGAGTATTTCCAAACCACCGGTCAAATGAAATACCGACGATGATTGTTCAGAGAACAAAGGGAAAAAAGTACACAACAAAAAATATGGGAAATATATTTAGTCCATTTTTCAGGTTATCCTCAATGTATTAACTAATAAAAAAATCAAATAGAGAATAAATAGGAAGAATCAACAAATAAATTCCTAAATTTAAAGGGAGATTATCAACCACAAATAAAACATTGATCTATGAATTAATTTTCTAAGGAATTAATTCACATTCAAAAGGGGATAATAAAATAAGGGTATTAAAAAAAACAATCATAATTACTCAATATTGGATCAATCATTGATGAATAATGTATCCAACATCATTTTCATTCATGATTCAAGAACTCCTTTAATAAAGATAATATCTTTGGAAAACCGACCATCGATCCACAATCCTACTATCGCCACCAAAGATCTTATCCACAAACCTTTCAAATATATAGGGTTATGTGGAGAACCCTAGGAATTTTTCATAATTGGTCTTAAATAAAAGAGGGATTAGGCCATCCAATAATGACCAATAAATAAATAAATAAATTATTTTTTTTATTAATACACCCACAACTGCCCTTAAAAAAACACCCAATTGGGAAGAGGTTATGTCACTCCTAGGGAAAAACTCACATTACAGATTTAATGGGGGTCTCAAATTTACCATCTAGAATACCATTCAGGATATATTCCATTATATCAAAAAAACTGCATTTGTGTGATATAATATATTTAATATTTTTATTATATCAACAGTGAGACTCCACAGACCCTAGAATCATGTGTTGAATCTGTGAATAACTTTGAAAATATTCCAAAGTGTTATAGGAAAAAAGAGTTATTACATTCTACCCACCCTAAGGATTTTCATCCAAAAAAGAAAAAACCTACTCAAACAAGTGAGGGTACTGAGCTTGCAATTGGTTCTCTAGCTCCCAGGTTTTCTCCTGGAGGTTCTCGTTCTTCTATCAGACATGCACTAAGGTAATCTCTCACTAATGAAATATATTCTCCTATTGATTCTCGATCTATTCTAGGTAATCTATGAAGGTATCTCCATCCTCAATGTCCATCTCACCCCAATTATTAAAATGTGATGGGTCATGTACATAAATCCTCAATAACGACACATGGAAGACATCATATACCTAGTCTAACTATGATGGTAAGGTTAAAAAGTATGCCACCTCACTGACCCTATTTAGTTTATGGAAATGTCCAATTAATCTTGGAAATACTTGATGCTCTGAAAAAATCTCCATAATTATAATTAAGGTGAGACCTTCAAGAATATATTGTCTCTCTCATCGAACTCCAAAGTCCTCCATCATCATTATATATAAGACTTTTGATGTATTTGGGAAGTCATCATATGATCCTAGATGATTTTCACCTTCTCTATTGTAGCACATACCAACTTTGGGCTCATGATTATTGACTCACTGGGACCAGTCCAGCACAATGGTGACCTATAGGGTCTCCCAGCATGTCCTTCAGAACCTGAATGGTCTGCTCAGTCTGGTTGTCTATTTATGGGTGGAACACTGTGCCCAACCACAACTGAGTCCCAACTGACTCCTATAATCCTTTATACCATCTTGAAATGAATCAATAATCACATTCTAAGATGATCATAAAGATAACTCAATGAAGAAATACTATCTCTTGTATATAAATGCATTCAGATTTATCCAATAAACTCTTCTCTTGGGTGGCGAGAAAGTGGGAAGACTTGGTGAGTCAGTCTATGATCACCAAGATAGTGTTACAGAATCTAGATTATTGTGTAATTCCTATCATGAATTCCATGAAGATACCATCCCACAAACACTATGACACATCAAGGGGTTGAGTTAAACCCACTAGAACCTAGTTCTTGACCTTCACCTAATGGAAATTGAAGCATTAAGAGATTAACTAACCTATACACTTATTCATCCATGACCACCAGAGTTGATTCAAAATTTCATGGTACATCTTTACCACATATAGATTTATTTCCAAAGGGGATTTATGAAACTCCCTCAACACCTCCTCTCACAATGTCACTGGTATCATCACCCTTCCTTGAAAAAAGAAACGTCATTCTCCCCACCTTTAGAAAAAACACCAAGAGCATGTCATGTGGATATTTGGGCATACAATGTATCATAATCAATATCAAAAAATTGAGACTCTATAACATGATGAATACGTATAGGGGTAATAACCATTGAATATAGGTAATATATACCATTATCATCCACTAAAGACAACTACAATGAGGCCAGTTTCTCTAATGCCTCTCTCAATAATTACGAACAAGATCTCCCAATGAGAGAATTTTCCACCACATTCCCTTTTATAGGAGTATAGAATATCTCAAAGTCATAATAATATAGGAACTATAGCCATAAACACTATCTCAAGTTAAGATCTTTCTATGAAAATACATACTTTAGACTCTTATGGTAAAAATAGATGATAAATATCTCTCCCATAAGGTGGTGTCACCACATCTTTAGGGTGATGACCACCACTTCTAGCTCTAGATCATGGTCCACATAGTTTTTCTCATGGGGTATCATCTTCCAGGACCGATATACAATCATCACTTACTTCTACATTATAACGAATCCAAGATCAGTTCCAAAGGAATCAAAGAACACCACATATAGAACACCCTCCATTGGAAGTCTTAAGATGAGGTTTATCATCAAACTCTACTGCAACTACTAAAAATCTTACTGGTACTTATTTTTACACACAAAATACTAACCCATTTGAGTCAAAGTAGTTAGGGGTGCCATAATCCTAGATAAATTTGTCATTAATATTTGATATTAGACTGCCAATCCAAGGAATATTCACACCTTAATTACACTCTTGTGTGGATCCCAAGCTATCACCACCTCAAACTCTTTTGGGTCCAATAGTACTCCCTCTTCTGAGATAACATCTCCCAGGAAGTGGAAATCTTGAATCCAGAACTAAAACTTCAAGAGATTACCATAAATCTTATGATATTAGAGTATATCCAAAACTATCCTTAAATGTATCATGTGATGCTCCTATGATGTCAAGTACACAAGGATGTTATCGATGAATACCACCACAAAAATGGTCCTAGAATGGATAAAAGATCTAGTTCATAAGTCCCATGAACCCTGATAGGGTGTTTTTCATACTGAAGGGAATTACCAAGTACTCATAGTGACCATAGAAACATCAAAATTCCATCTTTGGCATATCATCCTCTCAAACTTGGAGGCGCTGATAGCCTGAAAAGAGTTCAATCCTTGAGAGCCACCTCACCCATTTCAACTAGTTGAAGAGGGTTTTTATTATCATAAGTGGATATCTATTCTTGATATTCACTTAATTTAGGTGAAAATAATTCAAAAATAACCTCAAGCTCCCATCCTCCTTCTTGGTTAACAACACTAGGGCTACCCAGGGGGACACATTAGGTCTGAGAAATCCCTTCCTCTGAAAATACTCAAAATTCAATTTCATCTCTCAAATATTTACATGGACCATATGATATGCTATAAAATATATTGGGGTAGTCCCTAAGTGCATTTCTATATAGAAATTTATCTCTTGGTGGAGAGGTAATATCAAAATTTCCTCAAGGAATATGTCCTCATAGTCTACCACCATAGTAGGAAAATGATAGCTCATAATAACCACTACTCCAAGGGTAACACTATCCAATTGATGAGTAATAAGATATATCCTATTACATATGAACCCATACTTCTGTGTATGGGTTTCCTTCTCATCGAAAAAGGAAAACCTCATCCCATTAACTCAGATGCACCACATCATCCACCCAAAATAATTAATTTGTGCATTAATTGAAAATAGATAGGCTATACCTAGAATGACATCATAAGACATCATCATAACCATGAAAATATCCCATAATAATATCTCTACTTAAAGGGTTATATCACACTATAAAAAAATGTGTGTGATCACTAAATCTCCCCCGGTAGGAGTCTCCAAATGCAAGGTTCAAGCCAAAGGATCCACCAGAATCTCTAGATCTTGAGCAAGGGATGTGACAAGGAAAGAGTGGATTGCACCAGTCTCTATAAATAATATAGCTTAAGACATATATCATATCTATAATCATCCATGTAGCCTATGGGTAATAAACCTCCACTACTTTCATCTACTCACATCCATGGACACTAGTTCCTTAAGCATGGCGGGGACCACCTGGGGGCAGTGGTGGTAAAATCTAAAATCATCAGCCACCTCTTACTACTCTCCTAGATCCTCAATCACATATTTTACCATTTTTACCTCCCTTATCTATCCTTTTTCTCTTCCTAGGCGGTCTATTGACCATATCCTTGTTTGCTACATGGTGGGTCGTAAAATCCCACATGATATGCCCTTTCTGATCATAGGAGTAGTATAGCCTCTCCCTTGGATAATTGGAACCATCCCGAGAACCCTATATGGTAAATACTATATCCTAAGTCTATCTATGTAAATGTATCATATTCTTGGATCCTTGATTATATCATATACTACCACCTGCTAAAGTCTAAGTTCCAGGGTGCCCACTTCCAACACCAACTGTTGGTGACTTCTCAACCAGAAATATCTCCACCACCAAGGAACAATCTTGTACCCCAATATAATAAGGAATGCAAAAAGATACCACACCATCCTGGATATCTTAGTGAATTCCACATTCAAAGGACCGTGCTCAAAATTACACATCACAAACTATATCTATGGAGTATTGTGAGAGGTCAGTGAACCTCAACACATACTTTAATATTGACATGCTTCCCCACTAGAGCTCTAAAAGCTCTTGGATATGTACTTACTGTAATGTCCCAAAGTATAAATCCTATCTAAAGAGATGCTTGAACTCTATCTAAGTAAGAGTTTCCTCATCATGTATTTCAATCTCTAAGTTCAACCATCTCCCTATAGATCCATGGAGAAGGCCCACTGCTAGAACCACCATCATATTGGGAGGGGCTTAACAAGGAGAAAAACTCACCCAACTACCTTGAGCTAGTCCTATGCTACTTGGGGGTTTGTATCACCCCTAAACCTGAGGGGTATTTGCCTCTATAAGTCATGAAGTACAATTTTCCTGTGCATTTCCTCTACCGATACTACCGGACCAACCTGATGTTCTATGGGTGGAGGTAAGATCAACAAACCACTGAAAGGTACCACCTCCTACACAAGACCCTGAATAGAATCCTCATCACAAGGCATATCATCATCTCCCACTGCATAATACTAGTTGGATTTCATTGTGGAGACATCTTACTTGGTCAAGACACAACAAAGTCAAAGAGAATATCAAGGAATCTGACTCAAGAAGGATATGGATACCAAAATCCATTTATATAGGATGAATGTGTTGATGTTTTCCCATGAAACTAGTGACAACATGTATCGAGTCAACAATAAGGTTAAAAGAGTCATAGTGAATGGATACGTTGGGTGCCACACCAATATTGGGTTCCTAGGTCTAAGAGCTAAACTTATGACACTTTAATACTATTTCCTTAGTTTGTAAACCAAACCTCACAGTTAAACTATCTCTAAAATTTGGTCCTAAGATAACCGTTTGATACCACTTTTTCATGAACCAACCTAGCAGGGACCACCTGGTCGGTGACAAGATGAGCATGACACCCCAAGCCCACCTCTAATAGGCTTGGGTCTGGTGATAAGTGCCAAGTAGAAATATCATACACATGGGAGGCCTTAACCAAATGTACCTATACACATGCACACATCTCCAAACACTAATGTAATATGAAAAGAAAAGAAAAAATTGATACCAAGATGACTGCATAAAAATAAATCCCACATTAGAGTATGACACGATTATAGGAAAGAAAAAGGAAAAAAATACAACCCCCCCCCCCAAAAAAAAAACTATGAAAGAGTCCAACCAACTAGTTAGGATGGGACTGATATCAAAATTAAACACTTGTAACTAACTATGGTTTGTACAAAACAACTATTCTCGACTTGATTCTAGTCCACCTAGATCTCCATCAAAATTCCTTTCGTCTGCATAAGACATGACACATGTGGGTAGAGCCCATGTAAGGGTGAGTATAAACATACCCAGTAAGACACCCCAAAATCACCAAACATAAATCATAAAAGAAATTCAACTCATAAAAAGGTTAAAATCAAGCCAGATATGTTCATTTATAGACATTGAGTCCCAAAGTAAGGTCACATCCATACCACCAGCCTAGGATTTTGCTCGAGGCTTCAAGGTAATGCTCATCCAAGAGAACTCACTCCTCAGGTCTTGCTAACACTGATTAAGCTCATCCAAGAGGTTGTACCCATACAGAATCTCCATGAATAATAACACATTGGAACTCAAGAGATATCGATACATAGATAGTGGATCACAACTAGGTCCAATGGGGGATACCTTACCCCACCTGAAGTAATCTACTAGGATTGGGGATCACATGCCTTGAAAGTCAATAACGGGACACCTAACCCATCCTAGGGAATAATGATACAGGATCACACCCTAGGACACATGGAGGGATACCTAACTCTATCCAAGACTAACACATAGAGGGGATCACTAATCCTATGATCAATATGGTAATCCTCAATATACCCTCATTAGGATGAACTAATAGAACATTCCCTACTGATACTAACCTAGACTGAAGATAACAAGGGGTTCAACCTACCCTGGAAGGAGTGAATGATGTGTATATGGAATACACTTTGTGTTCCTACTAGTATGGACATGCCTTAGTTCGTACCTATGCCCGTGTTCCCCGAACCATGGTCGTTTACTCTAACCGTGCTTGTGTACATTATTCATACTCATGACCGTGTACTATAGTTTTTCATAGAATCTACAGTTGGTTTTAGATGTCTCATCCACAAAGAAATCACCCATGTATCCACTTCAAATAATGCTTATAGAACCCATATCTATGGTTTATTGATCTTGATCCATCATGTGGCTAGATTCTAGCCACCCATTTTTTTAGGAAACACCTCCCATCACACCACATCACTATAATGCCAAACCGTGAAATGAAAACTCTCGATATAACTCTCAATTATCTTTATTTATCATCACACCATAATCCTTCCTTATATACCAAATCCAAATACATGTAAATGATCCATTTTACTAAATATTGAATGTGCAATGATCAATTTATGGGTATTATTGAATTTCCAGTGAAATGAAATACAAATGATAATCATTCGAAGAATGTAGAGAGAAGATTACACAACAAAAAAGTAAGGAAACATATGTTATCCATTCTTCAGTTTTTCCTCAATCCATTATTTGAGAAAATATTGAAAATAATATAAAAAAGTATAAGAAAAAAATCAATTCCAAATTATAAAGGGAGATTATCAACCAAAAATCAAACATTGATCCATGAATTAATTTTATAAGGAATTAGTTCACATTCGATAGGTGAAGATCAAATATGGGGATTAAACCAAAAAAATAAACATCCTACCTTGATATTGGATCAATAATTGATGAATAATTAATCTTGTATCATTATCATTGGTGAGATATAAGAACTTTGTTGAAAAAAGAAATCTCTTTGGAAAACCAACCATCAATCCATGATCCCATAGTCGCCACCAAACTCTCCTAAAAAAACCTCTCAAATATCTAGGGTTATGAAACTAACCTAAGGATTTGGAAATGGCTGGGTTTATATAGGATATGGATTAGGTCATCTAATTATAACTAATAAATAAATCAATTAATTTATTTTCTTATTAATCTTCCCATGAATTCCCTTAAACAAAACACCCAATGCACATAAAGGTTGTGTCACCCCTAGGGTAAAATCCATATTATAGATTTAACGGTGGTCTCATATTTTCTAATTGAAACACTATTTGGGAGATATTTCATTATTTCATAAATAATTCTCACATGTGATATAATATATTTAATATTTTTATTATATCAACACCGAGGATCTACGGGCCTTTGAATCCCATGTTGACTCCAAGCCTAACTCTGAAAATATTATTTAAAATATTCCAAAGTGTTACAAGAAAAAATAGAGTCATTACATGAACAGATATTGCATCATCCAATTTAATAGTTATAAATTCTTATATTTTTCTAATTGTTGGATCTTACATAATAATTATGACTTCTTACATATCCCAATATGATCTCTTCCCTTTTCCATACTTCTCAAACTACTGATCAATATATAATATGTTGTTCTTTTTATGTATCATTTATGATTTCTAAATTTTTTGATTTCCAAAAATCTCCCTAAACCATTGGACACTATTCGTATGCCTCAACCACCCCTTATGTATGAACTGAACATGTAACATCCCACCGCCCTAAGCCACTAATTGGTGCTCATACTAACAGTCACTATTGTTCCTTAGGTACACCTCCCCGTATGCTAATGGCTATCGAATAAAAACATGGTTATTATATAGTTCCATAGGGAGACTATACCACCTATATCATAGTGAAAAATCATAAATAAATAACCAAGCATTATACAAATTTGATTATATAGGAAAAATAAATAAATTGGACATGCTAAAAAAATATAATGAATTCATATAGATATGAAAGGTTGATCCCCAAATGGGCTGATCACATATAAAAAATAAAAATAAAAAGAATAAATAAAAATATAAATAAAAGTGCAGGTGGTTCCACTACAATCCTCAAGCCCCACCTCATCTTGAACTTCAAATCCCATCTAATCCACTTCAGCTTGATCCTAAAATCATAGGCCTTAACCCAACATAAACCTACAACAAGGGAGATATTATTAGGTACCCAAGTTATATGGACTCCCGAGTAGGGTGTGAGTATATAAATCTATAGATAACTAACAATGTAGCCCCATAATATACCAATAATGAAGTGATATGTGCACATGTTATTATCAAAATAAATAAATAAACTACAAAAAACAACCATCTACAATACCTTATTTAGACCAATGTTGAAATGCATTTGAGAATTTTATGGGGACCGTGCCTACCACATTATCAAAACCACCCCAAAGGTGTACTCATATAACCTAGGACAATCCTAATATTCGTCATTGATCCTTAGGTTTGTGACCTTAATTGAACATACCTACTTTGAAAAGTTCCAGAGTGTCTCTGAGAATGAGAATCACCTTAGGGGGACCTCTATCCAAATTGTACACCTCCACCATGATGATTAGAAGACCCTAGTGCATTACCAGGAAACCCTTATCTCAATACCTTAGGATGAACCCTGTGGTAGTACCTTGGCATTCTCAATGTTTAGTCGACATCTGATTCAAAGAAGAAGTGAGGCCCCAGGTGATCCTATACGTACGAGTGTGATTGATTCCTGGGAAACCTAGTTAATCAAAAGTAATACCCTCCCATTATCCCATGGTAAAACTCATAGACATACAATATCATGTGGCTCCTTAGATAGAACAAAACTGGTGCATCCACCCTATATTAGGGGGTATCCTAAGAATTGATTAAGGGGATCTAATATTCACCCTACAGATTCCCAATATTCATTTTCAATGATATATACCCACTCGACACCTTATACCACCATTCAAATCATAGTAATCCCAAGAATTCATAATGATCTAATGGTATCTCCATTTGACTCTCAAGAACCCCATACATTCATAATTATCTCATGGTATAAAAAGAATCCCAGTAATTCTGAGAATTCCTATATACATGACATAAATAGCTCTGACGATGGATCCTGAGAACCATTACTATGTATCCACTACTATATTAACTATATGTTATGGATGTTTTTTAAACTATACATCCACCCCTAATATTCTATGAGACCAGATCCTTGTCATTTTGGGCATCCTAGGGACTCATTCATCTTATTAGGTGATTCTCGAGTGTTCTGGGCAATCACAATAGTGCCACGTCCATAAACCAATTCCTAGGAATCCTAAGCAATACTAATCCAACATACATCAATATAAATCAAATAAGTACACCATCAAGGCTAGTTGAACTCCCACACCCATCACCATCATCTTATCCCCGTTGGGATTACACATCAATTCAGTTTCTAGGGTGACACCCACAACCATCTCCACCCATATCTATATGCACCCGATCAGGGTCAAGCTGTCAACAAGGTGCCCACTCAGGTTCCCTAGGTCAGTAAATAATTAGTGGAATCCCTCCTAGTATCATCAGTAACCAATAGTCCCTAGGGTCAACACTCGATGCTCAGAGGACATCCCATCCCTTAGTATCATCACAAACATCATATGACCTCAGGACTCAGGGATACACCACACTGGAGATAGTCTTAATAGATCGATCAATCCATATCTATATATCTAGGGTTAATAAATGTTAGTAATCTCACCCAAACTATCCATAACATTCCTACAGTTTATCCACCTAGTCCATGCACATCTCAAGGGTCCTCACCTAATCTCCTAGGGACATCCATCTCAAGTCATGTCACACCACCTCTTGGAGGTGTACAAGTGTTTGATTACCTTCTTATTATAGGCCTTGGTCATCAAAGACTGAGGTATCAAGTCAGTTCACAAGGTCCTCAGTGGCCTTGACACTTTACTCATTTCATCCTAGGAATTTACATAATTTAACAATTTAAATTAAATTACCATTTAATTTAAATTAGCTAAATAATTTAAATCAAACAATTTATTTTTAACAAAACAAGTCAGACCCTTAGTGGCACAACCACACATTAAATTAATCATAAAAAATATAATAATTACATAGGGAAATTAGTAAGGAAAACCTACCTATTTGTCAAAGTTTTCCCCATTTAAATATTCAAGAAGATATTTATCCTCCTAGTCTCCCATTTCCTTTCCAACCATATAGTCATTTCCCACCCATGCAAGACCCTAATACACATTGAATGTCACCCCAAAATTAATTATAACCAAATTATAATTAATTTAAACCATTTACAATTTAATTCCAAAACTTATTCAAGTTGTAATAAACACTGAAAGCTCACTGGATGGAATTTTCTATAAGGAACCATCCTTAAACACTATGTGATATTGAGTTTTAGTCAAGAATTTAATATCTTTCACTTTGAATATCTTTTCAAGTTTAGAGTTTTAGAGAATTAGGCCCTAAATCATACATAAGAAAACTATATAATACAAAGTGGACACCTCTTATTAATATCCATTTTCCCCATAATATAAAACTTTTAAAATAAAGCATGATTTATTTTCATGGAAAATATCCATGAATTTCAACTAGACTTATCCCTTTTCCTTACCATCCTTAAAACCTATGAAAACATTTTAAAAAAACTTTAGATAATCAAAAAAGCTTAGTAAGGGATATAAAAAGAAATGAAATCATTAGTTCAGTAAAAACATAAAAACCCATGAAATATTTACCTTTATATAAATGTTATTTCAGAAAAAAAAGAAAACATTTTCATAAGAAAACACACACATTTTTCTCAAATAAATCCTTTAAGACCCATAGAAAACAATTAAAAATCATTTTAGGTGACTTAGAGAATCATATTTATAAAACAGTTTCAAAACCCTTTTATTAGAATAACCATATGGAAAACTTCCAATATAATCATTACCCATTGAATTAGAGATCTATAATGGGGATCAAACTTCATATAAGCTATATCAGGATCACTCGTGAGCTATAATAAAGCATGACCCTTCGTATAAGTTGTCATGAACCGACCCAATGGGGCTCGAGCCACGAATCCCCAAGACTGACTCTATAGGTCAGGGGCTCACATCTAATGAAAAGTAGTCCATCACACATTGGTAAGCCTTAGCCTAAGGTACCTATAAAAACACACACACCCATATACACCTACATGAAATAGTGTATAAATATATATAAATACTAAAAAGAAATGCATGCATACATATATCCTAAAATAGAGTATAATAGAAGTAAAAAAGGAAAAAATAAACTCCCACAAAAGAAAGCTGTAAAATCATCCAACCTTATCATAAGGATAGGATCACTATCAAATTCACCTACTAGTAAGCTCCTCGACCAAGCTCTAGTAAACACTTCAGTCGGTTTAGCTCACTAAGCTCCACCTGCTCCGGGTCCTCTTGGGACTCCATTGAAAGGCTTGTGTTCTACAAAAGACATAACACAAGTGGGAAAATACCACGAAGGGGTGAGTATAATAATAGTCAATAGGCAATCTGAATACCCAAAATAAAAATTGAGAAAATGAAAGGCAACAATCCACTTGACCTAGCCGAAGGAAACCAAAATGAGAGATAAACTTCATATCGAAAATATACTTGGATAAACACAACTAGATAGATCATATCACATGGTGTGTCATCCAAGATGTAGAAATGCATCAAGGAAAAACCCAAAAATACACCTAGATATACTCGTATCAGACTCCAAGTCTCCTGAGGTTCAACCTCATAGCCAGAGACGGGTTCTACTCGAGGCTCTAAAGGAAACACCAGACCAAGAGCACACACCCCATGAGCTCAATCATCCTAGATGACACTAATCCAAGAGATAAAATCTATTGGAAACTGAACAACCGTCCCTGATGGTACCTCTAAGAGATACCACTCGATCAGGTAACACAAAGCTGATGGGACAACTCCTCCATCCCAAAGGGGCATACATATGAGAGAACATGCTCTTTGGATATTGCCACTAAGAACATCATGATGGAACTTAACGGATATCAATACTCAGATAGGGTATCTAACCCATCCCTGATGGGGGATGCTAATAACTCTACTGGAACCACAAAAGGTATCATTCTTTAGAAAGGGGATCCCTCTTAGAATCCACTGGGGGACACTGCAAACCCAGTATGGAAAACCATAAACCACATCTTCTCAGTAAGGAGATCACTCCCATGATCTTTTGGGGGACACCAAAACTCTAAATAGTTATATAAGATCTCTCAGAGAGAGGATCACACCCAAGATTTGCTGGGAGACACCACAACCCAATCTGACATCCTGAAGATCATATTACTCAGATAGAGGATTATCACCCATGTAGTGTTTGTCAAGATGATTCCACAAACCCCATTTGGTATAACTCAAAAAGTAGGGGATCGTATCATGATGATTTCATAAAAAATTTAAAAAACCATATTCTAAGTAGGGGATCATATATCTAACGATGCCACAACCCTACTGATACCAACTACTAAGTAGGGTATTGTATACCCAAAAATTCCACAACCCTACTGAAACTACCCGTTATGTATGGGATCATACTCTTGACAATGACACAAACCCTATAGAGATATACTTCTAGACAGGGGATTTTCACCCATGTAGTGTTGGTCATGAAGATACCAAGAACCCGATTTAGGGAAATGATACACTAAAGGATCCCACCTTGGCCTCTCCGGAGGGATATAAAAACTCTAACGACATGATGGAGGATTCTGACCTGACCTCTTTAGAGGGATACAACAACTCTATTCAATATCATACTATCTAGGGGATAATGATCCTATACTAAGGATATAATTCCACATGTACCCTTATAGGGATAAACCAAGGGAACTCACTCAACCAATGCTGGTCCAAACATCACTAACCCAAGAAACCCAAAACATCATCTCACATCGCATATCATAGGCCCAAACCGTGGCCAACATCACATTCTACGGAGAAAACTACTCAGGATAGGTATCTCATAGGCTTAAATCTGAGCTCCAAAAGAGGAGATACGAGAGGCGGAAACTCCTCTAAGATAAGACTATATGGCGTGTAAGGGGGTCCACATAGCGTGTGACCCCACCTAAACACCCGACCACATCCTTTGAACACACATATTGGATGAGAATGTGGGATTACACGATGTGTACCAATAGTACACAACATGTCTTGCCTTACCCAAGCCTCATCTATGTATCCCCTTCACACGACTCAGCCAACCATGTCAACAACCTGGCATGTACCCCCTGATACATGGAGTGTCCCAGCTACATGGCCCCTTGACCATGTCTCTTTCCCATGTTTGTTTCCAATAACCTATGCCTGTGTACTTTGTCCTTGTAATTTTACATGGCCATGTACATTCACACGGATTCCTTGGCCAGGTCCTCAGTACACATGACATGGGATCACTACATAGAGTGTAACTTTGGTACATGACATGTAGTCCCCAAAACTCATCTTTCCTAAATGAAAAGAACACATGGAATGCTCCTCTAGTCTACACACTATATAGATAGGAAATATATCAGGTATTTTCCTATGAGCATCTCCGATCACCCCCATTCACCCTGAAACACATAGATCGACCCTCAAGGGGTCCCTAACAAGAATCTAAGGGCTCTAAAACCATAAAACGATGCATAAAAAAGGGATAGGGACATAAAAATTAAACCTCCTACCTAATGGTTAAATGATGAAGATTTGGGGTCGAATCAGCACCTGATAGACACTGCAGCATGATCCGGGAGTGATCACCATCAAGATTGTAGAATGAAGGTGCATCATTTCCTTGATTTTCTCCTCGGTTCATCTGTCAGTCAAAAGGGGGAGAAGGGGTTTTAGATCCTAATAGAATGAACACCAAAGGGGTGGGGAAGGAGGAACATTATTTTAATTTTATTAAAAAAATTTCCTCTATTTAACTCCCCATCGCCAACTCATCTCTGACCGAACACCTGATGCCGACAAATTTTATGCCACACCAAGGGTAAAACTGATGTTCGAAAATCAACTGTGGTATGATAAATCTGATCTGAGACTCCTCTTGGGAGTAATTCCAAATTTAAATAGAAATTATGAATGAGTGATAAAATATATTTAATATTTTTAAAATCACCACTCTGAGGCTATCCAAGCCCTGTAATCCCACGCTGACTCAGCACCTGACTTCAAAAATATTCTTAGAAACATTCCAAAGTCTTACAAGTCAAAACCTATGTCACTACATCCTCTCCACCTTAAAAGTTTTTCTTCCCCAAAAATAGAAATCCTAGGAACATGGAAAGAAACTGAGCTCTCAACTAGGACTCCCACACCAGAGTGCTCACCAAGACCACCAAAAAGGCCACCAAGGGTTCCTGTGCTACCTACAGGAACACACTTTAGGGGAACCACAATAGCCACCAAACCCACACACATCTCAATCCAGGTCAACATGTTTCAATAAAGTGGAACGTGTCTCTTTAGCTATAATAGGTGGGATAAACACCAAACACATGGTCCATATTCCATTATTTGGTATAGTGGAACACCACCTATCTAACCCAATACAAAGACCAACAAAAACCCACTCTGAACATAAAATTTAAAGGAAATAATCCACCAACCTTAATACTATTCTATTTGGATGATAGTGTATTAACCACATGGTTTTGCATCGTGTCTCAAGAATGCGTCTTATTCAGGAAAACATCCCTAATTATTGTGAGTCCAAAGTCACGTAAAACCACACCACACCCTCCTCAAGAGTCTTGTGTAAAATATAACTCCAAACATGTGAGGTTACTAATGAACAAACAAATATGACCAAGAACACACACTGGTTCTTACCAATCCTTTTATGCAAAAACTTTCAACACAAAACCCTATCCCAAATTAAAAAGTCATAGGGACTCATCCACCACACCTCAAAACTATTTTCTTTGAGTAGCACTGACTTTCCCTCACGGTTTTTACTCGCATCACAAAGACACATCTCAATTGGGAAAAAATCCCTATTTCTCGTGTATTAGAAGCTATGTCAAAAAAACCAACATAGTGTCTTACCAACACCCCACATCACCCTGAACAAACCCTCAATCAAGAAGAGGAAAGAAAAGAGTACCTCGCAATGGTGTCTATCAATATTACTATAGAAATTATAAAGGACATAAATTGTACCTTTATCCATCCTCAGAGCCTCTGGGTCAAATTTCTCTATATCCTACAGTTATCCTTTACCCCTTACTCTAGATCCCTGAGCCTGGTGTGGACCACCTAGTGTTGGTGGTGGAAACTCGTACTCTCTACCACCTCCTACTACTCCAACTGCTCCTCCACTATGTCTACCAAAATGTGAACCTCCATGATCAAAACACTTTCCCTACTAAGGAAGTCCACCAACCGTCTCCCTCTTGACAACTCAGTAGGTTAGAAAATATCTAGAAATATTTCCCTACCTATCACAAGCATATCATTTCCTATACTATGGCTACCCAAAACCAGCTTGTAAGCCCTAAGACTTAGACCCTTCATCCCAGGATCTCTTTATGAAGCATCTCACACACGAAGTTACCTGAGACTACCATCAGCTAACAACTTTTAAACCATATTTCAAGGTCTCATCTCCCACGTGCCCAACACTAATGGTTGGAGTCTGCTCATACAAAAATATCTCCACCACCAAGGCACACTCCAACACTCCAACATAAGGGGAAATTCATAGTGGCACTACTAATTCCTTTATCTACCGACAAAAACATAACTCAAAGGTCCATTCTATGAAGAATAGATCTCAAATCATATCTAGGGAGTATCACGATAGGTTTGTGAACCTCACCGAGTAATCCTCCATGGTCATGCTCTCCCACAGAAGCTGTGGAAGATCCTAGATATGAACCAACCTAAACATGGATGGATAGAACTATTCCATAAAAATCCACTCAAATTCTACCCAAGTGAGCATCGCCTTGTCATGGGTTTGCATCACAAGACTCCACCATCGCCTGACTAAACCCTATAGAAGGATCGCGGCAAGGATCACCATATGACTTGGATGTGTCATCACAAGGAGGAAAACACGCATGACTATCTCAAGCCAGACATCAACTTCCTAGGGTTCTGGATCAACCTGGTACCTCAGAGGTCACTACCTCTAGAAATCATGAAGTGCACTCAGCCTGTATGCATCCTCATCCTGCACTGCTAGAACAACCTTCTAATCAATGGGATATGGATCAACTAGCAGGCCACCCATAGTTCTATCCTTAGAACCAGTTCTATGCACTGAAGCCTCAACTCAGGGCATATCGTCCCCATAATCTCACTATATAACCCTATCTACTTGTAATCGTGGAGGCATCCTAAAACATAATCAAGACAAACCATGATCAAAGATTATATTTGGGAAGTTGACTCAAGAAGGACCAGAAAAACCCAAAATATAGTCCTATATGATAAATGTACCATTTATTTCCCTATGAACAATGTTCTAATATACTGAGTAAAAAAACAGGTTATCAAAGTCCCGGGGAATGGATACATCTACTTCCGCATAAACACTAGAGTCCCTGACCTAAAATCCAAACTCGATAAATCCTAAAAATATTTCTATAAAACCCAAACCAAGCTCACAAAACTTTGGTCCCAAAGTGGAACCCTCTATATACCACTCTGTCACGACTCGACACAATTAGGCTTGAGCCACAACTCCCCAAGCCCACCTCCATAGGCCAGGGGATGGTGTCCATCATCAAGTAGGCTATCACACACCTAGGAGGCCTTATAAAAAGGTAATTGTACACACACAACCAAATAAACCTACATAAAAGAGTGAATATATATATAAACAATGAAAACAAATGCATGAATACATCTATCCCAAACTAGAGTATAATAGAAGTACAAAAGGGAAAAATACATGCACACCAAAAGAAAACTGTAAAAGAGTACAACCTACTTAGAAGGAGGGGATCTCTATCAAATAAAACCACTAGTAAGTACCTCATACAAGCTTCGTTAAACCCCCTGGTCAGTCTAGATCACTAAGCTCTGCCAGCTCTAGGTCCTCCTAGGACTTCGTTGAAAGGAATTTGGTTTGCACAAGACACAAAACATGCGGAAA
Organism: Viscum album; assembly: GCA_963277665.1. Lineage (NCBI taxonomy): Eukaryota > Viridiplantae > Streptophyta > Magnoliopsida > Santalales > Viscaceae > Viscum > Viscum album. The sequence goes on from OY728164.1 coordinate 1,583,411,692, forward strand.
AGACTATGCATGGGTTAGTATAAAAATAATTAGTAGTAAACAGAAATAAACAAAATAGAAAGGGGGAAACAAAAAGAAAACAATCTGCTCGACCTAGCCAGAGGGAACCTAAATGAGAGAGAAGCTCCATCTTAAAACCATACTTAGCTAAAAAAGACTAGCCAGCTCATAACACTTGGTGTGTCATACAATATGTGACAACACCACAAGGAAAAACCCATAAATACACCTAGATATACTCATCTTAGGCTCTAAGTATCATGAGGTTATGACCTCATATCCAACAATAGGTTCTGCTTGAGGATCTAAATGAAACACTCAAATAGGAGAATATACTACATGAGATCAGTCATCCCAGATGACACTCATATGAGAGATACACTCCATCAGGAACTGAAATACCATCCTTGATAGTACCTTTGAGTAATACCACTCGATTAGGTAACACAAATCTAATGGAACAACTACGTCATCCCAAAGGGGAACACATATGAGGGAACAAGCTTGTCAGATATTTCCACTAAGAATGTCATGATGGGACTCAATGGATATCGATAATCATATACGGTATATCACCAATACATGATGGAGGATTCTACTTACCCTACTAAAACCATGAAAGGTATCATTCCATAGAAAGGGGATCCCTCCCAAGATCCACTAGGGGAAACTACAAACCCAGTCTGGAAAACCATAAACCACACCTCCCCAGTAAGGGGATCACTCCTAGGATCCAACGGGGGACACCACAACTCTAACTGATAACCCAAGATCTCTCAGAGAGGGGATCATTCCTAGGATCCGCTAAGGGACACTATAACCCAATCTAATATCCTGAAGATCATATCACTCAGATAGAGGATCTTCTCCCATGTAGTGTTGGTCATGAAGATTCCAAAAACCCCATATAGTATATAACTCATGAAGTAGGGGATTGTATCATGAAGATTCCATAAACCCTAAAAAAACCATCTACTGAGTAGGGGATCATATATGTGATGATTCCAAAACCCTATTGGTACTAACTACTATGTAGGGGATCGTATACCCAATAATACCACATCCCTAATGAAACTCCCCTCCATTTAGGGTATCATACTCTCGATGATTCCAAAAATCATATAGGGATATCCTATTAGATAGGGGATCACCAACTGTGTAGTGTTAGTTACAACGATATCAAAAACCCAATTTGGGGAAACAATACACTAGAGGATCTCACCCTAGCCTCTCTAGAGGGATATAAAAATTCTAATGATACAATAGAGGATCTTGACCCGACCTCTCTAGAGGGATAAAATAACTTTATCCAAGATCATCCTATAGAGGGGTGTAGGGTCGGAACAAATACGGGAAGGATGGCAAGAGGGGGGTGAATTGCCTTTTTAAAAATGATTAACAATTTAAAAATCAAAGTTATAGGTGCAGCGGAAATAAAGAGGCAATCACACAAGAAATTGATAACGGAGTTCGGCCAAAAACCCGGCCTACGTCTCCGCTCCCAACTCAACCGTTGAGAGATTCCTACCGCTTTCTTTTCAATGGTTTTAGCAAGAAACCCACTAGGCTTTGAGGTAGCAATAGAACCTATTACAGCTTGCTTTTGAAATGGTTTAGCAAGAACCCACTTTCTTTTAATGGTTTAGCAAGAACCCACTATCCTTCTTACAGGTGAAGGATAGCTCACCTATGTCTCAAGCTATTTAAAGGAAAGCTTGACAACCTATTCACACCTTAGTGGTGATGTGAAACCCAAAAGAAAGGGGGATGAGAAATAGAGTGGTTTGTAGACACAAACCCAAATTAAGATCAAAATAAATAAAGAATGAAAAACCGTAATGGAGGAAGTCTTGGGCGCCTTTGATTGATTGGAGATGTTGAAGGCTGCTTCCAAGCTTCTTTGAAGGAGCTCCTTGGATGTGGAATTGAGTTGGAGCTATTGGGATTCCCTTGGAGGAATGTGCCGGAGGTACGCCAAATGATCAACAAGGTGTCCGTGGGCTTCTGTATAGTTCCGGTTAGTGTCCGGGGCTTCCGTATAGTTCCGGTTAGTGTCCGGGGCTTCCTTGGCCTTTATTTATAGCCATGGAACCCATGGGGAGTCTTCGGAGCCGTTGGAAAAGGCCTCGGAGCCGTTGGAGGCCAAAAGAGGGTTGACTGGTCAAAGCCAACGGCTAGTTTGACTGGTCTACCGGCTGGCCGGTACAGCTCCACCGGCTGGCCGGTGCCTTGGATGTTGAGAAGTGCTTCTGCCCAGGAGCCATCGGCTGGCCGGTGAGAAGGCCACCGGCTGGCCGGTGGTGAGACAGTAGGTCTCACTGTTGAACCAGGATGCCACCGGCTGGCCGGTGCTGAGGCCACCGGTTGGCCGGTGAGATGGCAGTGAGTGGCTCTTCTGCCCAGAGTCCACCGGCTGGCCGGTGGTGAAGCCACCGGTTGGCCGGTGGACTGAATTTCAGTCCACTTCACCATCTTTCTTGGGCCAAACTTTTGGAAGTCAATTGCCTATCATCAAAAACACTTAAAACACAATTAGATAAACATGAAAGTGATTGTGATCATGAAAATTAAACCACGAGGGGATACGAGAGGTACAACAATCTCCCCCTATTTTGATGATCACAATCACCAAAACAATTAATGTAAAAAACTGAAATTGAAAGGAAATGCTAAGCATGATGAAAAGGATTCTCCCCCAATCAATCAAGAAATTTCTCCCCCTTTGTGATTATCAAAATAGCGTGGGGCATAAAACTTGATTGAGGGAAAGGGTTTGAAAAACTAGATATGAGAATTGAAAATCAATTGAAATTTTGGAATTGAAATGAAAATTTGAATAACAGTTTGAATTGAAAGTTTTGAATAAAAAAAAAAACAATTGAAATTTGAAATTTGAATTGAAAGTTTTGAATCAAAAGTTGAAAATTTAAATTGAAAAATGAATCGAAAGAGATTTTTGAATTTAAGAAAATTTCTCCCCCTAAATAAAACAAAAGATCATCGGGGAAACGAAACTATTTTTGGCCCGGAGAGACTCGCCAAAAGGGATTTTTCAATCCAAATTTGTTTCATGGCGGGTATTCTCCTATAAAACTCGTCACTATAGTAAATAGACTTGGGTTGGCCATACCGGGAATTTTTACAATTACACTCATAAATGAGGTGCCCGAGTTTCTTACAATAATTACAAAATTTAAAACTAGAGCTTCCCCTTACAAAAACAGTTGGAGCATGGGAGGAGGAAGCTTGGTTGGTGTATCATAGCCCTTGGTTGGTTCTTGAAATTCGTTGGGAACCAAGCAATTTTGAAAGATTTTGTTCCCCTTGGGTGAACTTAGCTAGGGATTCTCTAAGGTCCTTGATGGTTGATTCCAAAGAATCAACATTGGGAAAATTTTGGATTTTAAGGGACAACTCTTCCTTCTCTTTGAGAAGTTGTTCTTTTTCGGAAGCGAGTTTTTTGAAATTCTTTTTCAAAGCAACAAATTTTGAAGAAAGTTCGTGAAAACCATTTTCAAGTTGATCTCTAGCGTGTGAGAGTTCTTCATAAGATAGATGATTAAATGAATTAGAAGAACTAGAGGAGGAAGAGGAGGAAGAGGAGGAAGATACCTCATGTTTTTCCATTAGGCATTTTGTACCTTGGTCGCTTGAGGAGGAGGAGGAGGAGGATGATGAGGTGTCACTCCATGTCGCCTTGAGGACCTTTTTCTTTCCTTTTTCCTTTGGCGTGGCCCGTTTTTTGTTGAGTGGGCAATCGGGCTTGTAATGGACCTTTTCGCCGCACCCGTAGCATTTCACCTTGGGCTTGGATTTTTCGGTGGGTTCTTGCTTTCACGCCTTGCGAGATTTCTTCTTCTTCTTGTGCTTCTTCATAAATTTGTGCATTTGGCGGGCGAGATTCTCCATTTCCGAGTCGCCGCTTGATGATGAGGAAGATGAGGAAGGAGATGAGGAAGAAGATGAGGAGGAGCTTACTTCCTTTTGTACCTTGAGGGAAATGTTCTTTGGTGTCTTGATTGGTGTGCCCTCCTTTTGAGCTTGCCTCCTCATCGTGATCTCATAAGTCATGAGAGATCCGATGAGCTCTTCTACCGGCATATTTTTGACGTCCTTAGCTTCTTGGATCGCCGTCACCTTTGGTGCCCATGAGCTCGGAAGGACCCATAAGATCTTCTTGACCATCGTCTCGGCTGAAACATCATCACCAAGAGATTTCCTTCCATTGCAAATGTCAGTGAAGCGTGTAAACATATCGGTAATAGATTCGGAAGGATGCATAATAAAGCTTTCAAAATCTTGTCTATACATGTCTAATCGAGTATCCTTAACTTTGTTAGTGCCCTCATGAGTTACTTCTAAAAGTTTCCAAATTTCATGTGAGGAGGTGCAAGTAGACACTCGATTGAACTCATTTCTATCTAAGCCGCAATGGAGAGCGTTCATGGCTTTGCCATCAAGCTCAAAATTCTTAATGTCGGCGGGGGTCCATTTGGATTCGTCGGGGGTAGACAAAGTATAACCTTGCATGAAAATTTTGTAAATAGGATATCCTATGCTTCTAAGAAAGGTAGTCATGCGGGTTTTCCAATAATTATAGTCGGTCCCATCAAAAAATGGAGCCCGACCCAATGAGTAGCCCTCGGGGGTGAAAGAGGTGGATGCCATCAAAAAAGGATCTTTAATTTGAAACCGTTTTAGGGAATTATTCAAATACGTCCTTTGATACCAATTGATGGGTCGGAACAAAACGGGAAGGATGGCAAGAGGGGGGGGGGTGAATTGCCTTTTAAAAAAGATTAACAAATTAAAATCAAAGTTGAAATGCAGCGGAAATAAATAAGGCAAGACACAAGAAATTGATAACGGAGTTCGGCCAAAACCCGGCCTACGTCTCCGCTCCCAACTCAACCATTGAGAGATTCCTACCGCTTGCTTTTCAATGGTTTTAGCAAGAAACCCACTAGGCTTTGAGGTAGCACTAGGACCTATTACAGCTTTCTTTTTGTGGTTTAGCAAGAACCCACTTGCTTTTAATGGTTTAGCAAGAACCCACTTGCTTTTAATGGTTTAGCAAGAACCCACTATCCTTCTTACAGGTGAAGGATAGCTCACCTATGTCTCAAGCTATTTAAAGGAAAGCTTGGAAACCTTTTCACACCTTAATGGTGATGTGAAACCCAAAAGAAAGAGGAAATGAAGAAAGAGTTTGGGGTTTGTAGGCACAAACCCAAATTTAAAGCTCAAAAAGATAAAAACAATAAAACCCGTAATTGGAGAAGCCTTGGGCGCCTTTGATTGATAGGAGAGTTTGAAGGCCGCTTCCAAGATTCTTTGGTGGTGCTCTTGGATGTGGAATTGGATTGGAGCACGTTGGGTTCCTTGATGAAATCCGCCGGAGGTTCGCCAAAATGATCAACAATGTGTCCGGTGGCTTGGGTATATGATCCGGTTTGTGTCCGGGGCTTCCTTGGCCTTTATTTATAGGCATAGAACCCATGGGGAGTCTTCGGAGCCGTTGGAGAAGGCCTCGGAGCCGTTGGAGGCCAAAAGAAGGTTGACTGGTCAAACCCAACGGCTAGTTTGACTGGGCTACCGGCTGGCCGGTACAGGTCCACCGGCTGGCCGGTGCCTTGGCAGAGGAGAAGAATTCTTTTCCAGGCACCACCGGCTGACCGGTGCCAGAGCCACCGGCTGGCCGGTGGGCAGACAGTAGCTGTCACTATTCAGTCTGCCACAAGCTGACCGGTGGCACCTAGACTGAATAGTGACAGCTACTGTCTGCCCACCGGCCAGCCGGTGGCTCTGGCACCGGTCAGCCAGTGGTGCCTGGAAAAGAATTCTTCTCCTCTGCCAAGGCACCGGCCAGCCGGTGGACCTGTACCGGCCAGCCGGTAGCCCAGTCAAACTAGCCATTGGGTTTGACCAGTCAACCTTCTTTTGGCCTCCAACGGCTCCGAGGCCTTCTCCAACGGCTCCGAAGACTCCCCATGGGTTCCATGCCTATAAATAAAGGCCAAGGAAGCCCCGGACACAAACCGGATCATATACCCAAGCCACCGGACACATTGTTGATCATTTTGGTGAACCTCCGGCGGATTTCATCAAGGAACCCAACATGCTCCAATCCAATTCCACATCCAAGAGCACCACCAAAGAAGCTTGGAAGCGGCCTTCAAACTCTCCTATCAATCAAAGGCGCCCAAGGCTTCTCCAATTACGGGTTTTATTGTTTTTATCTTTTTGAGCTTTAAATTTGGGTTTGTGCCTACAAACCCCAAACTCTTTCTTCATTTCCTCTTTCTTTTGGGTTTCACATCACCATTAAGGTGTGAAAAGGTTGCCAAGCTTTCCTTTAAATAGCTTGAGACATAGGTGAGCTATCCTTCACCTGTAAGAAGGATAGTGGGTTCTTGCTAAACCATTAAAAGCAAGTGGGTTCTTGCTAAACCATTAAAAGCAAGTGGGTTCTTGCTAAACCACAAAAAGCAAGCTGTAATAGGTCCTAGTGCTACCTCAAAGCCTAGTGGGTTTCTTGCTAAAACCATTGAAAAGCAAGCGGTAGGAATCTCTCAACGGTTGAGTTGGGAGCGGAGATGTAGGCCGGGTTTTGGCCGAACTCCGTTATCAATTTCTTGTGTCTTGCCTTATTTATTTCCGCTGCATTTCAACTTTGATTTTAATTTGTTAATCTTTTTTAAAAGGCAATTCACCCCCCCTCTTGCCATCCTTCCCGTTTTGTTCCGACCCATCAAGGGGATCATGATCCTATACCAAGGACATAATGCCACACGTACCCTCATAGGGATAGACCAAGGGAACTCACTCAACCACTCTGGTCCAAACATCGCTAACCCAAGCGACCCACAACATCGCCTCACCTTGCATATCCTAGGCCCAAACTATGCCCACCATCACATTATACATGAAAAAATTCTTAGTATAGGATTCTTGTAGGCCTAAATATGAGATCAGAAGGAGTATATATGAGAGGTGGAAACTCCTCCAAGAGGAGACTACATGGCGTGTAAGGGGTTCCACATGGCATGTGACTTCACTAGAACACTCTTCTATGTCCTATGAACACAAAGATTGGCTAGGAATGCGTGATTACACTATGTGTATCAATGGTACATGATGTGTCTCCCCTCACCCGGGCCTCGACCATGTATTACCTTCACACGACTTATCCAGCCATGTCCCCAACATGACATATACCCCCCGAGTACAAGTTGTGTCTCGGTTACACGACCCCTTGGCCGTGTCTCTTTCTTATTTATATGTTTAACAACTAGTAGATATGTACTCTGGACATATACATTTACATGGACATGTACATTCACACGGCTTCCCTAATAATGTCCTCAGGGCACACAACATGGGGTCACTACATGGCGTATAACTCTATTACACGGTGTGTAGTCTCCAAAACTCATATTCCCCGAATGGGAAGAGCATAAGGAGTGTTACTCTATTCTATACTCCATGTAGATGGAAAATCTATTAGTATTTTCCCTGTGAACAGCCCAGATAACCCTTGTTTACCCTGAAGCACATAGATCGAACTTCAAGGGGTCCCTAGAGATCTATAAACTTAAAATAATGCATAAACAAGGGGATCATGACTTAAAAATCAATCCGCCTACCTCATGGAAAAACTTCAAAGCTTTAGGGTCAAATCGGTGCTCAAGAACCACTACAGCATGATCCAGAAGTGATCTCCGTCAAGATTAGAGATTGAAGATGCTTCATTTCCTTGATTTTTTCCTTGGGTTGTTCGTCAGTCAAAAGGGGGAGAGGGGGCTTTGAATTCTCTTGGAATGCACCCCAAAGGGTTGGGGGAGGAGGAATATTGTTTTAATTTTATTAAAACAATATCTTATATTTAACTATTCATCACCAACACACCTCTAACCGAACACCTGGTGCCAATAAATTTTATGTTATGCTAAGGGTAAAAATGACATTTTGAACTCAATAATAGTCTCACAAATCTGATCAAAGACTCCACTCAAGATTTATTCCATGTTTTAATAGAAACTAATTATGGGTGATAAAATATATTTAATACTTTTAAAATCACCGCACTGAGGCTCTCTGGGCCCCGAAATCCCACACTGACTCAACGCCTATCTTTGGAAATATTCTTATAAATATTCTAAAGTCTTACAAGCCCAAATATGAGTCACTAAATAATCTATATCAAGCTCACCCATTTCTCATGAGTTATAATGGATCTCAACCCTTCGTATAAGCTATATTGATATCACCTGTGGTCTATAATGGGGATCAACCCTTTGTATAAGCTGTATTGGGGTCACCCATTTCATATAATTATAAAGTAACATATCATGAATAAAAAACTTTTATCATAAAAACCATTGAAAAACTATTTTAAACTCATATGAAAAACATTTTCAGATAAAAATACCCTTTTATTTTAAAAATCCATTTTCAATATAAAAATAACATTTTATTTTTAAAAACTATTTTCAATACTAAAACACCCCCAAAAAAGGGAAACAAATTTATAATTGAATGAAACATTAAATTTTTAAAATAAATATATAAATCACATAATGGGAACAATAGTGAAAAATTAATTGTCATTGTGTACTTTAAGAATTCCTTTTGTTATTTGTAAAAAAATTCTGTATAAAACACGTAAAAATATCCCTTTTTAAAGACATTGAAAATAAAGTATAAAATTTACACTATAAATATTTATTTCCATATGAATAATTTCATAAAATCATTTAAAAAATAAGGACATGTAAGATAAATAGAGTTTTAAGGAAAAACCTTAAAAGATGATTTTTAAAGGAAAATCCCCTTATCACTTTGAAATTTTTTGAATCATAGGCCCCATGGAATATTAAAATTAAGAAAAATTTTAATGCCATGTGAATAAATAAATTAATGATAGAAAATGTAAAATGGGATGTATATACACCTTATAAAATAAATATGCGTATAAAATCAAGATATGACTCAATGAAATGAGATTAAGATGAAGTCCCTTACCTTGAGTCCGACTCATCATGTGTATCTTTATATTCATGAATAATAAGATTATGTTAATTATTTAATTTATTGAGAACCTTTTAAAGTTTATTTTTACATTTATTTTACTTATTAACAAGTTAAATAAAATTACTCAATCAATTAAGTTTATATCAGATGTTTTGACCATATTCGACTTAGGTGTCAAAATGACTTTGGTAGGTTGACTGTGGTCAAACAGGTTATTATTTAAACATATCCAGAATAATAATCATGAAATAATTATTCTATTTATACATAAATTATACTCTTAAAATCAATCATGGAATATGGTCATGAAAAATGAACTAACTTTATGATAATAGAGACAGTAGGCCGTACGTACGCATGATTAACATTTTCATTTTTCAATAATCATTGTGAAATGAAGGTAAGTTACATTTATCTTTATAAAATTATAATTATATCACAATTAACATAATAATAAATTATAAATAATTATATATATATATATCATTATTGTTATGTGGTGATTAAAAAAAGAATCACATCACTTTGAGGAGGCAATGGTCCACACATCTATGAATGATGCTATAACTTTTTTACTGAGTGAAAAGGTAATAAAGAAAATGTTATATTATAATTAAAGAATAATAAATATGTCATTAATATCATAATATGTAATTTATTTCACATATATTCATCATCTTTACCCTTATTACCTTCCATGTAATGCGTTAGTGAAAACGAATCACATCGCTTCATGAGGCAGTATTCTGTTGTACACACAAACGACGTTATCATATACTTTATTTATTGGAATATAAAAAGGTTATATATGATATAATGACTCCAAAGGTATAATAATTTTAAAAATATCATATATAAATTTTATATCCATCATTATTCTTGACCATGATAGGCGGTAATGGAAAAATGAACGACATCATTTCACGAGGCGGTAGTTCACCATACACACGAATAATGATTTCACAACCCATTTAATGGAAGTGTGTGTGTGGGTGTATATAATAAACTTATTATAAAAAAATATAAGTATATTTAGGATACATATTTTATTATATAATTATGATATAATAATAATTTAAGGAGTTATAGAAGGAAATAAAATAAAGAAGTTTGTTGAAGAACATTAACTCGTCTTCGGGTATATTCCTTTGGTTTGCACTAAACCCTTAATAGGTTAGATTTATGTAAAAAATAAGGATTATATGATTAGGTAATATAATTTTTAGAGTGATTTGTTTAGGTTTTGGATGATCCAAATGGATTAAAGAGGTGTGGAGAAGTGGGGAGAGTGAGTGCCCTTTTATAGTGGAGGAGTGGCATTCTTATAAATACTCAAAAGTATTCACTTTTGGGAGGTCTACCTTACCTCATGTGCTTAAAAAATTGGAAAATAATGGATTGGAGGAAAATTATGGTCGATAAAAACTTACAATACACAAAAATAAAATCATTTTTATTATTTTGTTACTTAGTCTTTAAGTTTTCTCAATTTTAGCTTTTTGTTTTTACCACGGTAGCTAGTTTTTTTAACCTAGGTAATTTATACTTTAAGACTAAATTAAAGTAATAATTATTATAAAATTTACACCCAATGATTATAAATATGATATATAATTTATAAAATAAAAATCCAATGATTTTTGGAAATTAATTTTAACAGAAGTGCATGCAACACGTACAAACCCTACTTTAACCATAACCACGCTAACAAAGTTGTTTACTATTTAGGGGTCATTATATTCATTATAAAAGTTAAATTGGTCTATTTATGGACCATATTTGATATTTATTAACATTTGAAAATTAATTTTAAGTAGATATGTTTTTTAGTAATTTTAAATCCTTTGATAAAATATCATTTATTATAAAATAACATTAATGTCAATTTTGATATTATTTATTTAATTTAAATTTAAAAACATCAATATAATGATGAAATTTAAATATATTAATTTAAAAACTTTATAACTTGATATATTTATTTAAAAAATTAATTTTATACAAATACTCATTCAATTTACTTCACTTTTAATATTTTTAGTATCATTTGTTTCAGTTAATTAACTAAATAATTACTACATTGACATTTATTAATAATTTTATGTAACTAATTCATATCTAAAAATTAAAAATAAATTATTATGATGATAAAAAATAATTTATAATTAAAAATAATATGTATAACCTAACCAACATGTTTTTTCTTTATCCCAAATCATTATATATATTAAAATCAAGGAAGGTTCTTTTTTTGTCTTTTTCTTTACTTAATTTATTATATAGGACTATTTCATAAAATAATACCCCAAAAACTCATAAAAATAGATTATAAGGTTATAAGGGTAGAAATATGTCCATAAAATGGGTATTGGAAATTTTTTTGGGTCATTCTACACCTTATATTCTAAGTTGAACCACTAAGTAAACTCGTTTTTACCTTAACCACTATAATTAATTTTAACTTTTTTCTCTAATAATTATGGTAAAAAACTAAGTTAAAATAATTATATAATATAAATTATTAATATTTAAAATATAAAATCCATTTTTCAAATTAAATTCACATAATGGGCATAATTTAATTTAAAATTAATCCTGTAGACATGACGAGAAAGCAGGTTTTTAAAGAAAAAAAGTTCAAAAGTTTACGATGTTTTTATATCAAAATTCAATATGAAATTGATTAAAATTACCTATAATAGATTAATAGATGCATTATATAACTATTATTACTTTAAAATCAATTCAAAATATAATATAACATTATAAATTATTTATATTAAATGAAGTTTTAAATTAAAAACCAATATTTCTCACTATTTATCAAAAAATGAATCATTTCAGAAAGATTCAAAAAATTCACCCTAAGATAATTTTGGTATTAAACTTTAAAAAATATAGTTTATTTTTTCATATAAATTTTATAAAATTGTTAAAAATCAATTTTAAATTATGCGTGCCAAGCATGATTAAACCATCTTTTAGAAAAAAACTGTTTTCCAAAAAACATTCCTTTTTCTTTAAAATGATTTTGATTTTATTAATAATAAATAGATAATTAATAAAAAGGTGTAAAATATATATTTTCACAAGTTATTTAATTCTATTCATAACTTCCATTCCAATTTCTAGGCGATAACTATCATATTAAATAATAATATTAATAGTATATTCTTTTTTGGTAAAACATGGTCTTGTGTGTAATGAAAGATATTGAATAAACTCATTATTGTGTGTAATAAAAGAATTTTGTGTTGCATATTATTTATTATATTGATTTTTTTTTAAATATTAGGGTGTTACATCCCCCTATAACAAATCACATCCTCGTAATTTGAACTTTATCTAGGTAATCAAAGGATGAACATCCTTGAAATAACATTACTAAGGTTTTAAATAAAACATTTTTTTGACAGGGCCTAATAATCTTATTTAATTATTATTAAAATGTCATTAATAATCATATTAACCCTAAAGGTTATCAATACATTTAAACTTATGTCTATAACATGTAAATTCATTATTCCTTAAATAAAATTTCCACTAAAATATATACTTCAGATATCTATGAAAACTAAATAAGTTCCTAAAAAAGTACTTAAATTAATTAAAACATAAAAATAGGGGTGAATAATCCATTTATCTTATAATCAACCATAAAAAAATACCGATCTCCATAGAGATTTCACACCTTCACTAGATGACCCAACATCAACTGTAGAAGTAGAAAATGATTTTTCCACCCCCATTTTTCTTATGATTATGATGATTTACACCTTGAGTAAGTATCTTCAAACACACATTAGCGTAATTCCCCAACTCATTGTAGCTAAATCATCTAACTATTTACTAACTATATATTATCTAATTCAGGACTCTTTTCTTTGTAGTCACAAACCTTGTGACCAAAATTACCACACTAGTAACACATTCTAGATCCTGACATACATTACCAAAAATGTGTTTTTCAAAACTTGGAATAAGTTTTGGATTTGCCTCCATAATTCTTAGTTGGTTTCTTCTCAATTTCTTATAACCTTTACCATTTCTTACTCTTATCATCGCATGGAACATATGTGTTAGTAAACTCTATCTCATCTTTCTTAGCACAATGAAAAACTTTCTCATAACTTTTAAATTATCATGCATCCAAAGATCTCCATAAAATTGGTTTTAACCCTGAATAAAATCTATTAATTTTTATATCATTGTCTCAAAAAAATTATAACACACACCTGACCAATTGTGAAGTTTTCTTCATATGAAGCCACAAAATATTCATCTTTTTGCATCAATTTGAGGAATTCTTTCTCCATCCTTACCTGAACAAACTTAGGGAAATATTTCTCAAGGAAAATATTCTTAAATGTTTCATATTACATAGAATAAAGATTATAATAGTCTCTAGTATTATTAACCAAAAAACACTATCTATCATATTCACCTTCAAAATGATTGATCGCAAGAGTTACATTTTGACATTCTGAACATCACATGACTTCAAATATCTTCTCCAGGGAATTGATCCATTCTTAATCTACCAATATGTTAGATGATATATTGAATAATAAGGGTTGTTCCCTCTTGAAATGCTACACTATAGACATGTTCCTTTATAGTAGATCATGTTCCTCTCTAGAATGTACACCACCACCATATAATGCCCCGGTTCCGGAAGCCACCCAGAGGCACCCCGTACCCGGTTGGTCACATGGCCTCAAGCACATTTCTCCAAATTCCAGAAGATACCGACTAGTAGCGATGGCCTTAGGTGTGATAGTGGGGAAACTATGCCCTCATTGGCAGAGTACACAGCAGAAGTAAACAACACATGCAATAGCAGAAGCAGTAAATATCCAACAACAGTAAACAGTAGAAGACTAAACAGTAAATAACTGGAGCACACACACACACACATATATAAAACGATGCACGATACATATATGTATAGGAAAACAGCCAAACAAGTCACAATGCTGAACACAATACTAAACCAAAGTATAAAATAAAAGTAAATAGATAACTCCTCAGCATCGCAAGCCATATCTTGGTCCCATGCTCTCCAGCTCCACAAAAAGTCAAGTACCTGAAGTAGAAGGGCATTTGCCCTTATCTATACCTACAACAACATAATCTGTTTGGGCCCAAAAGCATAACCCAAACAGGGTGTGAGACTAAATCCTTATAGGCAACCACCCGAAGATCTGTTCCTAACAGTCAATGAGTATAAGGTAGGTAAAGTACATAATGCAGTAATTAGTAAACAAGATAATACACAACATGAAACAATCCGCAGGTCAAACAAGCAACAAGGAAGCAAAAAACTAACCACAAACAGGAAAACCTCTGGTAAGTACTCTCAGCCATACCCTATGGTCTTATCCAAGAAGTACCAACAACCCTCTGGGTAGTACACTCAACTTAACCCCTCTAGTTTGGTCATATGAATTTATAAGACTCTCTGAGGAAGCACACTCAGTCAATTCCCCTTATAGTCTAAGGTAGTCAGGGACTCTCTAAGGAAGATCACACGGTCAATTCCCCTTATAGCCCAAAGGTCTAGAGACTCTCTAAGGAAGCTCACTCGATCAATTCCTCTTATATCCTCAGGTCTATCATAGACTCTCTGAGGAATCTCACTCGGTCAATTCCTTTTATAGTCTGAAGTGGTTTAAGGAAATTCAAACAAAACAAAGACTCTCTCAGGAATCTCACTCGGTCTATCCTTTTATAGTCGATAAATCTCAAGAATCTCTGAGGAAGCTCACTCAGTCTATCCTCCTGTATTCTATAATATCTAAAACTCTCTGGGAAGCTCACTCAGTCTATACCCTATAGTCTATAATATCCAAGACTCTCTGAGGAAGCTCACTCGGTCTATCCCATTATAGTTTATAGCACCAGGTTCTCACGGCCCCGTTCCAATCAGTGTATAATAATGCTATAAGGAAAAAGTATCCTATAGAACTACATGGCTAACCAGTCTACAGTATAACAAGCATGTTAGAGAACAACACTCCATACTACGGTCACAAGGCATGGAAAATAGGTATAACGACCAAAGTCTGAACAAGACCAAAAGTTCATAACCAGAACAAGGCATGGGAAAAGCATCCAATCATAGTAATTATCCTCATACATCACCAAATTACCTCTACACATGCATACAATCAAGGCAGAAAAACAAAAGGGGCAAAACAGTAAATACGTAATACCCCATTCAAGGGTATTGGTGGAATTTTCCCATAATACTCAATGACTTTGAACAAAAAGGCACAAACCACCTACCTTGATGTTAGAAGATCGATATACATGAACCACGAGGCTTGAATCTTCTTAGAACGTCGTAGATCTATGAAAACTCACAAAACATTCAACCCACGATAACACACAAAAGAGGAGGAATTGGAAAACTATGCTCTAGAAGAAGGAATAACTTACTGCTGCGGTTTCAACGCAATCAACGATGGTCGATTCAGAGAACGGATGGAGGCTCGGGGAATAAAAGAAGTTTTTCGGCCGTATGGGATGCTCTTGGTCAAAGAAGATAGAGAAGAAGTGTGTTCTGGCGATTAGACGTGACCCTGGTCCATTTAATAAAAAAAAGTAAGTACACGATGTGTACTAGGCTTTTCTGTACTTCTCTTTAAGCGGCATCCACATCACCCCTACATGTCCGTGTGTGTGGCCCAGACATGGCCAGCACACGACCTCGCACAAAAAGGGAGTACACGGCGTGTACTTCAAAAATTTCTAGAAACTCCTCTTTTCTCAAAAACTCCAAAAAAAAAACATACCTAAAAAGAAGTTCTGGGTTCTTACACACCATTTATAGTTTGTGTCAATTGATCCATAAATGAAAAAAACTATTATATTCTAATTACAACCATCTCAGGTTACTGATTTAGAAATATATTTTCCTCTCTGTGCCTTCCCACTATAGATTTTCTATTTTCTCTGTGAAAAACCATTCTGAACATACATATTTTAAATGAAGAAACATGGAAATTTTAAAATGATTTATTATTTAAACTTAACCATAAGATAAAATATTCTAAGGGAATGTTATTAAAAGTATCCTAACCTCTAAGGTTTTCTAAACAATCCTTTGATACCAACTATAAGGCCCCATCCTTAAGCATTATATGATCTTGATTTTTAGTAAATAATTTAATTTATTTCACTTTAAGGATATTTTTAGGTTTATAGTTTTATAGAATTAGGACCTAAATCATACATAACAAAACCATATAATACAAAGTGGAAACCTCTGATTAGTATCCATTTTTTCTATAATATAAAACTTTTAAAATAATTCATGATTTATTTTCATGAAATTATCCAAGAATTTAAACTTGACTTCTTACTTTCCCTTAACCTCCTTAAACCATGTGAAAACATTTTAATTTTTTTGGATGATCACAAAAGCTTAGTAAGGGATATAAAAATAAAGGAAATTGTTAGTTTAGTAAAAACATGAAAATCCATAAAATATTTACCTTTACATCAATGTTATTTGTGTGAAAGAAATAAAAAATTTTTCCAATAAATCACACACATGTTTTTCTCAAATAAATCCTTTGAAACGCATATCAAGAAATTAAAACACTTTTTAATTGACTTAGAGAATCATATTCATAAAACCATTTCAAAACCCTTTTAGATTGAATAACCATATGACCAAATTCCAATATAATAATTACCAAATTCATTGGAGATCTATAATGGGTATAAACCTTCATATAATCTATATTGGGCTCACCCATGATCTATAATGGGGATTAACCCTTCATATAATCTATATTGGGCTCACCCATTTCTCATGATCTATAATGGGGCTCAACCCTTTGTATAAGATATATCGGGCTCACCTGTAAACTATAATGGGGATCAACCCTTCATATAAGCTGTATCAATATCACCCATTTCATATAATTCACAAGTACCACATTATAAATAAAAAACTTTCATTATAAAACCCTATGAGAAACTCTTTTAAACTCATATTAAAAACACTTTCGGATAAAAATACCTATTTCTTTTAAAAACCCATTTTTAATATAAAAATGAACTTTTATTTTGAAAAACAATTTTCAATAAAAAAATACCCAAAAAAGTGGAAAATATTTTTTCATTGAGGTAAACATAAAATATTTCAAAGTAATCCAAAAATCACATAATGGTTATGGAGGTGGAAAAGTCATTGTCGTCGTGTATGTTAAGATTTCATTTTGTCATTTGTCAAAATGTTTCATATAAAACATGTAAAAAGATTACTTTTTTAAAACCTTTGAAAATAAATTATAAAATTTAATATATAAATATTTTATGTCCATATAAAAAATTTCATAAAATCATTTAAAAAAAACATAGTCACAGAAGAGAAAAATAGTTTTAAGGAAAAACATTAAAAGATGATTTTTATAGGAAAAATACCTTATCACTTAGGAAAAAATTGAATCATAGGCCCCATGAAATATTAATATTAAAAAAAACTTTAAATATCATGATAATAAATAAATTCATTATATAATATGTAAATGGGGCTGTATATATACTTTATAAAATAATATAGGTGTATAAAATTAAGACATGCCTCAACGAAAGGAGATTGAGACGAAGTCCCTTACCTTGAGTCTAATTCATCATGTGTGTATTTATATTTCATAATAATAAACTTATATTAATTATGTAATTTATTGATAACCTTTTTCAAGTTTATGATTACTTTTAATTCACTTATTAATAGGTTATATTCAATTTCTTAATCAATTAATTTTATGTCGGATGTTTTGACCATATTTAACTTATGTGTAAAAAAAACTTTTGTAGGTTAAATATGGTCGAATAGGTCATTATTTAAACATATAATTAATAATAATCATGAAATAATTATCATATTTATACATAAATTATAATTTTAAAACCAATCATGTAATATTGTTGTAAAAAATGAATTAACATTACGATCATGGAGACGGCAGGCCATACATATGCATGAGTAACGTTTCTATTTTTCAATGATCATTATGGAAATAATAAAAGTAAATTTTATCTTTATATATTGATCATTATATCATAAATATCATAATAATTAATTATATATACTTATATATATAATTCTTGTTATGTGGTGATGAAAAAAAAATAACATTGCTTCAAAGTGGTGGAGGTCCACACGTCCATGAACGATGTTATCACTTTTTCAATGAGTGAAAATGTAACAAAGAAAATATTATATTATAATTATATAATGAAAAATATGTCATTAATATAATAATATTTCTTTTATATCACATATATTAATTATATTTACCCTTATTACCTTCCATGTAACCCATTAGTGAAAACCAATCACATCGCTTCATGATGCGGTAGTCCTCCTCACTCATGAACAACGTTATCATATCCCTTAAATATTGGAATATGAAAAGTTTATATATGATATAATGACTCAAAATATATAATAATATTATAAATATCATATATAAACTTTATATCCATCATTATTACCAACTGTGAGAGGTGGTAATGAAAAAATGAACGACATCATTTCATGAGGTGGTGGTCTGCCATACACACGAACGATGATTTCACAACCCATTTGATGAAAGTGTATGTGGGTTTATGTTGTAACCTTAACATAAAAACATATAATTATATTTATTATACTGAGTTTATTATATAATAATGGTATAAGAATAATTTAAGGAGTTGGAGAAGGAAATGAAATAAAGATGCTTGTTGAAGAACATTACCTCTTTTTCAGTTATCTTCCTTTGGTTTGCACTAAACCCTTACTAGGGTGAATTTATTACCAAAATAATTCTTATAGGATAATATTATAGAATTTGGGAAATTATTTGGGTCAGTTTTGGATGCTTAAAATGAATTTATAGGTGTGGATAAGTGGGGAGAGTGAGTGCCCTTTTATAGCGGAGAAGGAGCAACATTCTTATAAACACTCAAAAGTATTCACTATTGGGAGGTCTTCATTACCTCATGTGATTAAAAAATTTAAAAATAATGGATTTGAGGGAAATTATGGTTGATCCACACTTACACCACACAAAAATAAAATCATTTTTATCATTTTGTTCCTTAGTCATTAAGTTTACTCATATTTACCCTTTTTGTTTTTACCATAATAATTGGTTTTCTAACCTAGGTATTTTATCCTTTAAGAGTAAATTAAAGTGATAATTATTAGAAAAATTATACCCACTGATTAGAAATATTATAACTAATTTATAAAATAAAAACCCAATGTGTTTTGGAAATTAATTTTAACAGAAGCGCATGTAACGTGCAAAAACACTACTTTAACCCTAACCACACTAACAATGTTTTTTACTATTTAGGGGTAAATATGTTCATTTTAAAAGATAAATTAGTCCATGAATGTAAAATATTTTATATTTATTAACATTTGAAAATAACTTGGAATAGGATATAATTTTTAGTAATTTTAAATCATTTAATAAAATATCATTTATTATAAAATAACATTAATGTCAATTTTGATATTATTTATTTAATTTTAATTTAAAAACATCAAGACAAATATGGAAATTTAAAATATTAATTTAAAAACTATTTAAAATTATATATTAATCTACAAAATTAATTAAATAAAAAAATTCATTCAATTTACTTCACTTTTAATATTTTTAGTATCATTTATTTTAGTTAATTATTATATAAATAATCACTACGTTGACATTTCTTAAGAATTTTAAGCAACTAATTCATCTATAAAAATTAAAGATAAATTATCATGAAAATAAAAACTCATATATACTTCAAAATAATATGTATAACTAAACCAATATGGTTTTTACCTATCTCAAAGCATTATAGATATTAAAATATAGGTTCTTTTTTTGTCCTTTTCTTTACTTAATTTATTATATAGGTCAATTTTATGGAATAGTATCCCAATAACACATAAAAATATATACTAAGGCGATAAGGGTCAAAATATGTCTATAATATGTGTGTTGAAATTTTTTTTAGGTCATTTTACACCTTACATTCTAAGTTTAACAACTAAGTAAAGTTTTTACGCTGATCACTTTAATTAATTTTAATTGTTTTCATGAATCATTATGGTAAAAAAATAATTTGAACTTATAGAATAATATAAATTATTCTCATTACAAACATGAAATACATTTTTCTAAATTCAATTTACATAAGTGGCAGGATATAATTTAAAATTAATCCCAAAGACATGATAAGAAAATGGGAATTTAAAGTTCAAAAGTTTATAAAGTTTTTTATATCAAAATTCAATATAAAAATGATTAAAATGACCTATATTGGATTAATATATGTATAATTGAAATATTATGACTTTAAAAACCAAATTAAAAAAAATAAATTTAACATTATAAATTATTTAGATGAAAAGATAGTTTTTAATTAAAATACATTATTTTCACTATTCATCAAAAAATGAAACATTTCAGAAAAATTCAAAAAATTCACCATAAGATAATTTAGGTATTACATTTTCAAAAAAAAGTTTATTTTTTCTTTTGAATTTTCTAAAATTGGTAAAAAATAATTTTAAATTATGTGCACCAGGCACGATTAAACCGTCTTTAAAAAAGAAACTTTTTTTCAAAAACCATTCATTTTTCTTTCAAATGATTTTGATTTTATTAAAAATAAATATATAATTAATAAAAATGTGTAAATTATATATTTTCATAATTTATTTAATTTTATTAATAAAAACCATTCCAACATATAGGCAACAACTATCATATTAAATAATAATATTAATATTATATTTTGGTTCGGTAAAACATGGCCTTGCATGTAACATAAGATATCAAAGAAACCTATTGTTGTGTGTAAAAAAAGATAAGTTTGTGTTTAATATCCTTTATTCTATTGAAAATTATTTTCTTATTTTAAAATATCATGCTGTTACATCATCATCCTAAAACCATGACCAATGACAAGCCAACACCCTATGGAATGATCCCGACTTCATTTTGGATAAAATTCATAACACATGATGATAAAATAATTATTAATTTAAAATATAATTATGGAGAACCATAAATATATCCATAGTGTGACACACCTTTGTTTAAATGATGAATGATCATATATAGATGTTGTCTTGAGATACCCCCATGCTAGGATGAATAAAATCCCCATGTGAATCAGATGATTCCACCATGCTTTGGTGGAATTGACAAAAAATTCCTAAAACTGAAAACCAAAATTAAAGAAGAATAAAGCAGAGGGAATCTTAAGATTAGTAGAGGAAGATAAGTACCTTATATCTTTGAAAAATTTCCTCTAAAATAACCCTCTTGAAGGGGCTTGAAGAGGAGAACAAAGAGGAAGGGAGACTAACTCACCCAGGAGAAGAATAAGGGAGAATATAGGATTCCTCTCTTAAAATTAGAGGGATATTTTTTTTTATTTTTACCCTTTTTAAGTCCACTATCTAGCCAGAGGTTATATCATCCAAGAGGCTTATTGTTTTCATCCACCAACTTACCACTGTTGTGCTGTATCCTAGACTAAATCAACTAAACCAGCCTCTCCTAGGGCTCTTCTGATCCCTCAGAATGCATACCAAACATCATTACCTATCCAAAAAAATTTATTTGAGGTCATCAAACCTTTATAATTTCATTCTAAATCCCGATCCAAAATTTGACCCTTCCACTAACTTAAAAATAAAAAAATTCTCTTATATTTAAAGATACATCTGTACATATGGGGTATTACAAAACATATTTTGCATCTAGTGACTTTTTCAAAATTCTGAGTGACCTAGACATAAGTTATTATAATTATTACATACTACATAATTTGTTATAAATTTATATATTTATTATCTTGGTTCATTGGAAAAACTTATGTATTAGTTTTATTTATCTATTTCTAGCTTCAACTCATGGAATTTCTTCCATACCCTCACACTAATTATATATACTCATAGATTTCATACATATCTAATACCTTTACCAAATTATACTTACCAAGATGTAAAATTATTATGTATGAGATGCACCTTTTCCACATGCCTCAGTTACCTTTTATATAACAACTACATAGAAGTATTTTCACACTCAATTCATATCCAGTTGTTATATATCTAATATCATCTCTAGAGACTTTACCGAATCTACTAAAAAAACTTAAATTCATCTCAAGGAATCTCAAATTTTCATGAACCAGACCAGGTACCCTAGTAACCCGATAATCGAACTGGTCTTGACATAGATCGAAGGGCATTATTGATTCTCATGGGTTGATGACTAGCACCTAGAATCATACAAAATGAAAGTGGGAACGATTTTTCCACAAACATTACGGAAGTAAAAGAAATAAGATAATATGAATACTAAGGAAGATACACTGAGAGTAGTGTACTATAAATAAAATATCCATAAGTAATCACAAATACCACAAGAAAGTAGTAGAAAAATAGGAAGACAAACTTCCCAAGTCCCAACTCAGATAAAAATCATGAATTCCATGGGTCAACAACCAGAACCACCTCCAAGAGATGCTTTATCCCTATTTGAACTCAGAAGGAGGAAGTCTAAAAACACCTAAAGGCACAAGTAGGATGTGAGATAAAATCCTATTAGGGTCTCATCAAGGATTCGATAACACATTATAATATCAAATTAACCAAATAAGTGCTTTTAAAATTTTCAAATAAATAGGTTTATCATTTCAAAGTGCATAAATGAAACAATTCATACTTTACATTTCAAAAGATAGAAATAATTTTCAAATGATAGAAATACATTTAAACAAAATATTCACATTTCAATTGATGGAAATATCTATAAAAAAATGGATCTTTTAAAAAAATGTCCTAAATAAAAACTTTTATATAAAACAGTTTATATAAATTAGAAGTCATGTAAAATAGTTTACAACAATGGAATATATTCATTTGAAATAAAAACAAGTGAGAAACATGGCCATATACCTAAGAAGTTATGATAGTTCCATGCTATAGGGACCTCACACTCAAGGTTACGATAATATTTACATAATTCCCTTAAACTCAAGTCAAAGAGGACTCATCACTATCTCCTAAGGGATCTAATGTGCTGATATTAGGTTTTAGAGTGTTGTAAATCGTAAAGTTTCATCAAAATAAATCACAAAATATCTAAGGCTTGCATGTTCTATAGTAAAAAACAATGATGGGAAATTTATTTTAAGAATTATTAAAATATAATTAATCCCATTCTTTATTTCAAATACTCCAATTTTCTATTTAAAAAATAAAATGAGTTTTTAATCAAAAAATACCTTTCCACCAAGATAAAACCTTAAAGTTTCTATCACAACCATTTTAAGACATTTTCACAAATTGGGATTTTAAAATTAATTCACCATTAAATTTCACAATCCAATTTCACAATTAAATTTAAAAATTTAAATTTTAAAAAAATTCCATCAATTTTGTAACAACCCCCCAATTCAATGGAATTAATACTTTTCACAATATTCCATCAAATAATTTTTCCACAATTAAATTCAACAATTTAATTGAAAAAATTTCCATAAAATCCACAATTTAAATTAAACAATTTAAACTGTTTAAATTTCCATAAACCCACCCAAATTCAATGGAATTGGGGGTTTTCCAATTTCATTCCAAAAACCTTTTTTCTTAAAAACCCAAATTCAATGGAATTGCGTTTTTCCAAAAAAAATAATTGAAATTAATTTAATTAAAACCAATAAATTCAATTGAATTTAAATAATTTAAATTAAACAAATAAATTTAGGGTTAACATAAATTGGACATTGTAATAAAACCACCTAACTCGGGACCACGAGATCTTGAATCACAAATCCGTATATGGAAAACTCCAATGAAGAACAACGAAAACAATTATCTATGAATAAAAACTTGGTTTAGATCCAAAAAAGTGGGTATTAGATCCATAAATCAATACAGGGATTTATAGAACCCTAGGGAGGATAAGAGAGATCAAGGTGAGGAAACTAATCGAGAGAAGATCGAAGGAAATTCCTCAAGCTTCAAATCACTTTTGGGATGGATCTAAGGGGACAAGAACTCTTCTTGGAATATACAAGAAAGGGAGAAATCACTTATAGGTCGTATTGGTCCATTGGAAATATAAAAGTGGGTTTCATTAATTTTTAATTAAAATTTTAATTAGTCAAGAACCCATCCACACAGTTTTTTGGGCAGAGGCGCACGGTTTAGAAAAACCGTGTGAAAGCCATGTTCCTATTTTAAATGAACTTCATGGTTTCTCCTGATAGGGAGAATGAATTGAAAAACTATGTTCCAACTGTGTAAAATCCCACTACCTTGTGTTGTACAGTTTTCTTTGAAGGGGTGCACAATTTGGGAAACTATGCACCAACTGTGCACTGAACCATAATTTTCAAAACTCTTAAAATTTTAATTCGAAGCAAGAAAAAATGAAACACAACCAAATATTGATTAAAATAGGGGTTTATAAATACCTAAAATGAGTAACAATATGTAAAACTTCCCCACTATAAAAACTTTATGTCCCCAAAAAGCCAATAATGAAGCTTCCATGCCAAAAAGACAAGGCCACTGCTCTCTCATTAGTGCCTCCCTCTCCCATGTCTCATGAGAATCAGAACCATGATACCATAGAAAACAAACCAAAGGTATTTTCATACCATAAAGTACCTTGGTTTTAGAATCAACTATCATGATTGGCTATTCAATAACGGATAAATCTGGTTCAACTTCAAGATCACTCCAGCTTAGAACATGAGATGGATCAGATAGATACTTCTGAAGATGAGATACATGGAACATGTTATGTATCGATGTCATCTATAGTGTTATTACTAAATGGTATGAAAATTTTACCACCTTCTAAACAACTTCAAAAGATACCACAAAATGAGGAGCAAGTTTTCCTTACCTCTTAAGCCATCGATGACCTAATCGAGGTGAAACTTTCAAGAACACCTAGTCACCAATTGAGAATTCCAAAGGTATACAGTGATGATCAACATAAGACTTATATCATACCTATTCTATCAACATCATTTGATGAATAAAATGGATCTTTTTTGTCATATCTTGGAAAAAACTTGGTCCAACTAAGGAACTTTCCCCAATCTCCAACCATCACAATAGAGATTTATAAGGCTAATCATAAAAGGCCTCAAAAGGAGTATTCTGATAATTAACTGGTAACTATTATTATTATAAGAAAACTCAACAATCCCTAGGTGATCATCCCAAGCCCCACCAAAGTTGAGAACACAATCATAGATCATATCCTCAAGAATTTGTATAGCTATTTCTATCTAGACATCTAACTGCAGATGGTGTGCCGTACTTAAACATACATGAGATCCCAGTCCCTCTTGAATGCCTCTCCAAAATAGATAAGTGAACTGAGGATATATATAAAAAACTACAGCATAATGAACTTAGTGTAACCAAAAAATCTCTTCCACATAAAGATTTACCAACTCCTCAACTTTGTTTGTATCATGAATGGGTACAAAGTGGGCTAACTTGGTCAGCCTATTAATCAAAACCCACATCAAATTATTCTTTCTCTAGGTATGTGGAAACCAAACCACAAAGTCCATAGAGATTTCATCCCACTTCTAAGTGGGTAATAGGAGTGGTTGAAGAAAACCCAAAGGTTTTTTGTGCTCAGCCTTTACCTGTTGAAATTTATAACAACAAGAGACAAACTTAGCAATATATTATCTCATACCTGGCCATCAGGATTAGACCTACATTTCATAGAACATATTCATGGATCATAGCTGAAATGCCCATTGGGAACTATGGAAATAAACCCTTTCAACTTTAATTACTGAATATGGTACCACAAAACAATTTCAAAATCATAGAATTCCCTCTTTAGATAACGACTAATAAATCATGGTCTCCCCACCATTAAGAGAGTCTCTAATTCTATGAAACTCATCATCAAGTTACTGTTCTTGAAGAATCAATTCAAGAAGAGTGGATATCAACTAAAAAATGGCTAAGTAAACCTTATCCCCTGATTCCTGGACTCCAATATGAAACTATGAAAAGTGATCTATCAAGTTCCACTATCTCGATTATTCCTTCACTACCTAGGTTATAAGTTTCCTACTTAAAGTATTTATAATGATATTCCCTTTCCCTAAGGTATAGACGATGTCAAAATTGAAATATTTCAATTAATTCACACAATACCTATGGTAGAGATTTAAACCTTTTTTATAGAATATATAACTCAAGCTCATGTGGTCAAAAAACACAATAAAAATTTCTCTATAAAGGTAATGATACCAACTCTTAAGCGCGTGCATCACAACTGAAAGTTCAAGTTCATGGGTCGGATAATTCTTCTTGTGTGGCCTAAGATGACAAGAGCCATAAGAGATAGCATGATCACCTTATATAAGTATGCAACCCAAACCTTAACCCGATGCATAACAGAAGACCACATAGCCCTACCCGACCTCTAGAAGAGTCAAAACTGGAAATTTTTTCAAAATATTATTCATATCAACAAAATAATTCTATCATTTTTAATCCCAATAAAACTTTACTCTCTTATGAGTTAGTGAAGTCATCGGAGAATCCAACTTCAAGAAGTCCTTCACAAACTAGAGATAATATCCAGTTAAGCCCAAGAAGATCCAAATCTTAAAGACACTTTATGGTTGATCCCAAGTCATAACAACCTTCACCTTCTCAAGATAAACTGGTATTCCTTATTCTGATTCCATGTGTCCTAAAAACTTCACTTCCAAAATCCAGAAATCAAAATCTTGACATAAAGTTGGTGATTTCTCAGAAAACTCATAATGGTTCTTAGATGATACACATGATCCTCATCAGACTTAGAGTAAACAAGGATTTCATCCACAAAAATTACAACAATGGTATCAAGATACTCATTAAAAATCTTATTAATAAAATCTATAAATACTACATGAACATTGGTTAAACCATATAACATAATCAGGTACTCATAATGACCGTACCTACTAAGAAATGTGGTTTTCTAAATGTCAGATTATTTTATCCTCAACTGATGGTAACCAGATCGAATATAAATCTTTGAGAACCACTTTACCCCATTAAATTGATCAAATAGATCATCAATCTGTGGCAACATATACTTGTTATTTACCATCAATCAATTATGTTTTGGTAATCAACATATAGAAAAAGTGAACCATCAAATTTCTTAGTAAAGAGAACTGAAGCTTCCCAAAGTAACGCACTCAGACGTATGAATCATTTCTCAATAATATCATCCAACTAAGACTTAAATTATTTCATTTCATCTACTTCCACATAGTAAGAGGGAATAGATACTAGTCGAGTACCATGAATTAAGTTAATAGAAAACAAAACGTCCCTTATTAGGGGAAAACCAGAGAAGTCTGAAGGAAACATGTCGAGAAACCCAATGATGATTGAAGGGAGATCAAAACTTAAATATTTCCACTCCAGATCAAAGGAAAACAATGATATTACTTTCCCAAACTCTGGATAATAAGTTTCGTATCTTAACTAACTTGATTCATATTCTTTTTGAAATAAATAGCTTACACCATCGGGTGTAGTGAAGGAGACCCATCACATATAATAGTAAATCTAGTCTTTATTGGAAATGATCCAATACATCCCAAAAATGACTTCAAGATATTTCATGTTGAGAATCAAAAAACTCCAAACAATCTCAACAACTAATAGAGAGAAAAAAAGAGGGACTACAGAGACCCTGCTCTCTCTTCATACCAAGTAGTGTACTAATATCTATTGCATAAGATAAAAGCTCCATAGAAAGGTTTAGTAGATTAACAATACATGTTGAAATAAATTAATGAGATTAATTGGTATTAAATATATCATTCACTAATGAAGAATCTATAACAATGGTACCTCTCACAGTTACTAGACCCGTATCCACTTCCCCTGGAGATTCTTCCACTGTGTGAAGAAGCTTTGTTCCAGATTCCTGTGGCTGGAACCATTTTTCACATGAATCATCTGATTTAGCTATAGTTTTAGAAGGTGAGGATGAACCTATGAAACTATTTGGAGTGTAATAAAAATGTAATAATCTCTTCCAATGACTCGATCATCCGTAGGAGCCACAATTCTTGGATGCCTTAGTGCAAAACCTCTTTGAATGTCCAGGTTTTCCACACTGGTAACAAAACAAAAGACCTCTTCTAGGAATTGTAGGAGTTATAGAATGACCATTATATTGAAAAATACTATGAGAATAATCATGATTTCATTTTCCCTTTAAGGAAATCATGCTTCCACTAGGAGAGCAATAAAATCTCGATAACCCTAACTTTCCAGCTAGGTCCATTTCAACCATTAGAGCTCTATCTAGTACATTAGTTTAAGAACCTTGATCTTCTCATTCAATACAATATTAGGGGTGAAATACATGAGCTCAGAAAAACAGTTTGTATACTCTGTCACGGTCCTATCATCTTGCTCAAGCCTAAAAAACTCTGCATCCCTAGACTACAACATCAACTATAGATAGGTATTGTTGGTGAAAAGAACCTTGAATTCATTATACCATAATCCCTCATGCTTCTTCACTGTTACTATAGTGTCCCTCTATATTCTTCTTGGTCCTTCCAGCATGATGGTGGAACACTTCACTTTGATTTCACTGGGTGTGTCCAAGAACCCAAACAAAACTACATCATACTAAAAAATTCATAAACCTATTAAGGATAATTTGAGACTTTTAATGGTGATGTATTCTAGAAAATAAACTCTTAAGAACCAAATTTTAGGATGTCCCTTTGAGGTTCCACAATTGGAGCCTGAATGGGAATTGGAGGTAGTGCCTGTCCTGGAGCTTGGACAGTGCCAACAATAACCTATAATAGATTTGGATCCACAAGGGGATTCTATCACTGAGGTTTAGTATTAAATTACTCATGTATATTATTTTCACATCTTCTTGGAGGCATGATGCTACATAACATTACCCTACAACAAATAATACATTAGATTACACTCAAACAGAGTAATAATGAAAAATTAATCCCAACAGATGGAATTTTTTTTGGATTTCAATATATCCAAATAAAAATTATAGAAAATACTAGAAATAATCCTCAATATGTATTTCCCTAACCACCCCTAGAGACTTAAGTTTTGTTACGATGAGAGCTGGTTAGGCACTTAATCGAAACTACCTCCTAAGTCTAGACAAGATTTCACAATGCACACTGACTTCAAGATAAGAAGTTTAACTTGAACCTTTGATACCAATTTCTCACGAACCATACTAGGTACCCTTGTAACCCAATAACTGAGTCGGTCCTGACATATCCTGAAGGAAATTTCTGATCCCCATGGTTTGATGACTAACACCTAGCATCATACAAAATGAAAGTGGGAATGATTTTTCCACAAACATTGCAGAAGTAAAAGAAACAAGACAATATGAATACCAAGGAAGATGCATTGGGAGTAGTGTAACAGAAATCAAACTAGAATAAACAATCCCACATACCATAAGAAATTACTAGAAAAATAGGAAGGAAAACCACCCAAGTCCCAACTCAGATGCAACTCACCAAGTCCTTAGGTCAATAGCTATAACCACCTCTTAGAGATGCTTTACCCCTATTCGAACCTGGAAGGAGGAAATGTAAAAACACTCAAAGGAATTAGTAATGTAAGGCCCCAGAATTAAACATTACATAATCTTGAATTAATTTAATAATTCACATTAAGGATCTTTTCAGGTTTAGAGCTTTAAAGAATTATGTTATAACTTATACATAATAACTTGAATATTACAAGTAGACAAATCTACTCACTATCCATTTTTTTTTCATTAAATAAAAACTCTTTAAAAAAAGAAACATGTTTAGTTCCATGTTTTATATATCATGAATTTTCCTTGATCCCATCCTTGACCCTATTCATATTTAAGTATTGTGAAAAACATTTCAAAACTTAGGATGAGCATAAAAATCTCAGTAAGGGATACATAAAGAAGGAAAACCATAAGACTTTCAAAACAACTTGTAAACCATGAATACTTTATCATATAGTAATACTTTTCACCTTTAAGAAGTAGGAAAAAAACTTCACTAAATATAATCTCATTTCTTACCATTTTTGTAACCAAAATATTACCATAAAGCCTATAGAAAGCAACATATAGCATATAAAGGTAACTTGAGACATAAACATACTTAAATTGAATAACCATACGATAGACTTCTACACATATCACTAAATGGAATAGCCATACAATCGACTTCTATACCCAATGCATTGGAGGTTATAACATAACCACCCATCCTTGGTTTATCACAGAACCACCCATCATTTGGTTTATCACGTAACCACCCATCATTGGTTTATCACGTAACCACCCGTCAAATGTCCAAGTACCATTATATAATCATAACATATAAAATATTACAAATATCAACATTTCATTAATAACATTTCATTTGAAATCACAAGAAATTATTTCAAGATATTAAAATACTCAATCCATTTCAAAAACAATTTTCAATACCAAAACACCAAAAAATGGAATAAGGTATTTCTTTTCATTTTAAAAACATTAAGGCTTATAGAGGAATCCAAATAACGATTACGATGATAGAGAGTTCATTTTCATCACAAATGTTAAAAAAATTCCTTTTTTTGTTTAGTAAAACGCTTCATAGAAAAAATATTCTTTTTGAATGAAAGTAAAAGTCAAATAGGTTTATTATTCACCATATTAAATAAGGATGTGTATATTATAAAAACATACCTCAATGAAAGGAGATTGAGACAAATTCCATTACAAAGATCATTTGGTAAATAAAATAGATCGATTATGTGTATTCACTATAAGTACACATAAGTAATGTATAAATACAAGATATATAGGACATAAAAAGTTATTTATTACATAATCATATAACTATATAATCAAAAGGTATAATATTAACCCAAATAATGTAAATTGTGTTAAGAAGTTCCCTTACAAAAATTCGGCAGCCTGGCGACGTCACTTTAAAATTCAGAAAATAAGTTGATGAGTGTGAAAATGGTATCTCATCACTTGGAGATAAAATGTACAGTAATAAAGATATATAAGAACATATCCCAACATAATAAAAAAATGTAAATTAAAATACATAACATAAAATAAGTCTTTGACTAAAAGAGGAGGGTGAAAGGTTCCCTTACGTTGAGTATGATTCATCATGTATGTTCCTTGTTCTGCCTGAATAATAAAATTAAGTTAATTTATACTTACTTAAAAACATTTTTCAAGTTTATTATTCCTTTTAGATCACTTATTACCTTATTATAAAATTACATCATTATTTAAGTTAATATCGGTCATTTTGTCGATATTCGGTAATTGAGTAGTAAATGAACTCGTTTGATGTAAATTGTCCTTGTAGTGAAAAGTACATCATATCCATAATGATATTAATGATTTAAATAACATATATATCCATTATATATGTATTTATAATAGTCCATAACATTTAGATATAATAAATTAAATGCACCGTTCATGGAGACGATAGGTCGTACGTACGCATGAACACTACTTTCATTTCTTTGTCAAACTTGAAGAATAATAATCAAATGATATAAATGTTTATTATAATACCAGTATTATATTTATGTCATGTATTTATCATAGGTTTAATAAAACCATCCTTTATACATTCCATGTATAGCATGAATGAGTCATATCACTTTGAGGGGGCGGTAGTCGGCACTTCCTCAATTGAAATTATCATATTTACAAATCATGGAAAGCATAAAGGTATATTGTAAATAAAAATTAAAGAATAATGGAAACAATATAAATATAATATATATAATATATAAAATATTTCCATCATAATGTTCACCATGAGAGGTGGTAGGGGAAAATCGAAAAATCATCATTTCGTGAGGCAATAGTTTGCCGTACACAGAAACAATATGTTTGTATCCATTAGATGGAGGTGTGTGTAAGTGTAGTTTGAATAATTCACATAAAAACATCCTAGTATATTTAATATATTAGTTTTTTTATAAAATAATAGAATAAATAGAGTTTAGGGGGTTGGATAAGGAAAATAAATGAAAGAACCTTGAGATAAGACATTACCTCAAATTGGGTAACTCCTTTTTTATTTAAGCTAAAAGGCTTCCTTGAATTTCCTTCTTCCCAAGGTAAGGATTATATGTGGAAGGGAGGTATGTTGGGATATTATTAGAGTAGAATTTGGATGATCCAAGGGGCTTTAGAGGTGTGAGTAAGGGGTTATATGTGGTGACCTTTTATAAGAGGGAGGAGGGGTACTTTAGGAAGGCATTGAAATATTATTTTATTATAAAATTATTTTCGATTTCAAAAGGTCCAAAACTCATTTCATTAAAACATAATTTTATTATAGTTCTAAATAATCTCAAACAATAGGTTTTAGACAAGTTTTGGTCCCAAATTTATCCTTATCTTTTAGCTTTAACCCTTAGTTAACTAATTTAACTCTTACCATGTCTTCTTGTATATTTATACTATATTGTTAGTATAGTTACTATAAAATGTCAATAGGACCTCAAGTGGTTAATTAATGAAATTTTAAATATTATATAAGTCATTTTTCCAAATATTTTTTATGACAATTATATCATTTAACAAAATAGTATTTGTTTTAAAAACTCATTTATGTCAATTTTTATACTATTCATATAATGACTTTTTAAAAATCCGTAAAAACTTGATTATTTTGAAAAAACATAATTAATTTAAATATAAAAAGTTATAATCATCACTGAAATTAGTGTATGGAATAAAAAGTTTCAAAATAAATTTATTTTAATATTTATAATCTCATTTATTTAAATTATTTATTAATAAGGTAATCACTACATCATCATTATATCATAAATATATTTATTTATTTGATGTATAAATATTATAAATAAAATACCATAATATAGGAAATATTTTTATATTTACAACTACTATTTATAGTCTAAAATATAACTTATATAATCTCATATAAAAATTGGTTTAGTAAAAGATACTTGTTTATGTCATATTTTTTCTTTACTTTAATTATTTAATATAACATGTCATTATCACTCCCAAGTTGATCCATGGGGTCCCAAAATCAACCCAAGGACGACCATGGTTATAAATATATCATCCAATATGATTTGGACACTTTTTATGGTAGTTTAATATTATAATAATATTATTTTTTACCCTTATTTACCATATTTACCCTTTAACCATGGTAAATAAAATAATTAATGAAGTTACTATTAATAATGTATAAAAATAAAAGTTACATATTTAAAAAATTTGGAGCTCCTGATTCCAAATATGGAATACATTTATCCAAATACAAAATACAAAAGTTTCATAAATTAATTTAAAATTAATTATTGTTGTCAAAACCAAAAAGCATGTTTTTAAGAAGTAAAAACTATCAAAAGATTGACATGTATTTATGTCCAATTTCAAAGTAAAATTACTTACAATGAAAAAAATTGGATTAAATTATAAAAATATAATCCAATTACACTTTAAAACCAATTAAAAAGACAATATTACCATATAAATAAATTAGATGAAAAGATAGTTTTGACTGAAAATGCGGTATTTTTTTCACTATTCATTAAAAAATGAACTTTATCAAAAAAATACCAAAAATTTAAACAAAGTAAATTTTGATGTACAAATTCTAAATAATAAGTTTATTTTTTCAAATATAACATATAAAAGTGACAAAAACTAGATTTAAAAAGGTTTCACCATCAAAAGGCGGTAAAATGACCTTTTAAAAATATTAGCGTATTTCGTGCTTAAAATCAGATTCATTCTTATTTTAAGCCTCTAAATTTTATTGGATAAATGTAAAAGCATTTAAATTTTTTTTAATCATAATATGGTTAGTTCTGTTCATTCCCTCCAATACAACAACTAGGAATTAACTACTATTTAAAATAATAATATTATATTATTATTATTTTTTCAGTATGACACAGCCTTGTGTGCAACATAAGATTTCAGGGAAACCCATTATTTCATGTTTTGTACACTATAGAACATAGAATCCAATTTAAGGTAAAATTAATATTTAATTCATAAATATTAATAAATATGAAAATGTCATATTCTTTAATTACCTGGGATGTTACAAGTAAGGTGTGAACTAAAAGTCCAGAGGGTCTCACCAAGGATTCTATAACAGATTCCAATATCAAAATAACTAAATAAGCACTTTAAAATTTTCAAATAAAGAGGTTTGGAATTTCAAAGAGAATAAATGAAACAATTCATTCTTCACATTTCAATATATGGAAATACTTTTCAAATGATGGAAATACTTTTAAAAAAAAGCTTTACATTTCAATTGCTAGAAATATCTCTAAAATAATGGAAATTTTCACAAAATGGATTAAATAAAAACTTTGATATAAATTAGTTTATATAAATCAAAAGTCATGTAAAATAGTTTAATACAATGGCATATATTCATTTGAAATAAAAACAAGTGATCAACATGGTCATATTCGTAATAATTTATGATAGTTCCATGCTATAGGGACCCCGCACTCAAAGTTACGACAATATGTACATAAGTACCTTAAACTTAAGTCAAATAGGACTCATCAAAATAACATAAGGGATGTGATGTGCTGATATTAGGTTTTAAAACATTGAAAATCATAAATTTTTATCTAAATAACTCACTAAATACCTAAGTATTGAATGTTCTCTAGTACAAAATAATGATGGGAAATTTATTTTAAGAATTATAAAAATAAAATACATCCCATTACAAATTTCAAATATTCCAATTTTATATTTAGATACACAAATAGGTTTTTAATAAAAAAACCTTTCCACCAAGATAAAACCCTAAGGTTTATATTTAAACAATTTTTAAGAAATTTTCACAAATAGAGATTTGAAATTAATTAACTATTCAATTTCACAATTAAATTAAATAATTTAATTTTCAAACAAATTCCATCAATTTAATAACAAACCCCCAATTCATTGGAATTACAGTTTTTCACAATTTCTCTATCAAATCCCTTTTCCAAAATTAAATTAAAAAATTTAATTGAAACAATTTACATCAAATCCACAATTTAAATTAAACAATTTAAATTCTTAAAATTTCCATAAACCCACCCCAATTCAATGGAATTGGGGGTTTTCCAATTTCTTTCCCAAATCCATTTTTCTTAAAAACCCCAATTCAATGGAATTGGGTTTTTCTAACAAAATAATTGAAATACATTTAATCAAAACCAGAAAATTTAATTTAATTTAAACAATTGAAATTAAATAAATCAATTTAGGGTTAACATAAATTGGGAATCATAATGGAACCACCTACCTCAGGATCATAGGATCTCGAATCATAAATCCATAAAAGGAAAACTCCAACGGAGAACAAAAAAAAACAAGGATCTATGAATCAAACCTAGGTTTAGATCCAAAATAGTTGGTATTAGATCCATAAATCAATATAGGGATTTAAAAAACCCTAGGTAGAAGAAGAGTGATCCTGAGAGATAGAGATCAAGGTGAGGAAACTGTTGTACCTCTCGAACCCCTCGTGGTTTAATTTTGATGATCACAATCACTCTCTTATTTATCTAATATTGTTTTAAGTGTTTTTGGTTGATAGGCATAATTTCAGATTGCCAAGGAATTGGGGCAAGAAGGCTGAAAGCAAAAGTGGACTGAAATTCAGTCCACCGGCCAACCGGTGGAAGACCACCGGCCAGCCGATGGAGGCCTGGACAGAAGGCATCCCTCTGTCCAGACCACCGGCCAACCGGTGTCACACCAGCGGCCAGCCGGTGGAACCCAGACAGAAGGGTCACCCACTGCCTCAGCACCGGCCAACCGGTGGCCTCAGCACCGGCCAGCCGGTGGCACCCAGCCAGAACAGTGTCAGCCACTGCCTCAGCACCGGCCAACCGGTGGCCACCTCACCGGCCAGCCGGTGGCGCCTGAGCCCGAGCCCTCTTCCATTTTGCAAGCACCGGCCAACCGGTGGCCTAGCACCGGTCAGCCGGTGGAC
The DNA here is from genome assembly GCA_963277665.1 of Viscum album. NCBI lineage: Eukaryota > Viridiplantae > Streptophyta > Magnoliopsida > Santalales > Viscaceae > Viscum > Viscum album. The sequence continues at coordinate 1,583,447,818 of OY728164.1, forward strand.
CCAGTCAAACTAGCCGTTGGGCCTTTGACCAGGCTGGTCCACTTGCCTCCCAACGGCTCCTAAGCCTTTTCCAACAGCTCCGAAGACCTCCAAAGGCCATATGAGGGTTCTCCCTCTATAAATAAAGGACTAGGAAGCCCCGAAACACTAGCGAATCATACGGAAGCCCATGGACACCTTTTTGATCATTTGGCGAACCTCCGGCGCATTCCTCCAAGGGAACCCCACTTTCTCCAACACACTTCCACATCCAAGGAGCACCACCAAAGAAGCTTGGGAGCACCCTTCATCAGCTCCATCAATCCATTGGCGCCCAAGACTTCCCCATTACGGTTTTTTATTGCTTTATTCATTTTGAGCTTTAAATTGAGTTTGTGCCTACAAACTCCCATTTCTCTCATCCTCCATTATTTTGGGTTTTCACATCACCTTTAAGGTGTGAAGAGGTTAGTCAAGCCTTACCTTTCAAAAGGCTTGAATCAAAGGTGAGCTAGCCTTCACCTGTAAGAAGGCTAGTGGGTTCTTGCTCAACCATTGAAAGCAAGTGGGTTCTTGCATAACCATTAAAAAGCAAGCTGTAATAGGTTCTAGACTAACCTTAAAGTCTAGTGGGTTTCTTGTTAAAACCATTAAAAAGCAAGCGGTAGTAAATCTCTCAACGATTGAGTTGGGAGCGGAGACGTAGGCTTGGGTTTAAGCCGAACTCCGTTATCAATTTTGTGTCTTGCCTCATTTATTTCCGCTGCACTTTGATATTTGTTTTTAATTTGTTAATTAATTTTTAAAAGGCAATTCACCCCCCTCTTGCCATCACTCCTTTCTTTCTCTGCCCAACAATTGGTATCAGAGGCAAAATTTGAGTAATACCTTCACCAGTTTCAAATTTAAGATCCATTGTGATGGCTTCAACCTCTTTCGCCCCCGAAGGATATTCTTTGGGTCGTGCTCCATTTTTTGATGGAACCGACTATAACTATTGGAAAACCCGCATGACCACTTTTCTTAGAAGCATTGGTTATCCCATATATAAAATTGTCATGCATGGTTACACTCTCTCTTCCCCCGATGAATCCAAATGGACTCAAACCGATATTAAAAATTTCGATCTTGATGGAAAAGCCATGAACGCTCTTCATTGCGGCCTTGATCGTAATGAGTTCAATCGAGTTTCCACATGCACCTCATCTCATGAAATCTGGAAAATATTGGAGTTTACCCATGAGGGGACCAACAAATTCAAAGATACTCGATTGGATATGTACTATCAAGATTTTGAGTCTTTTTCCATGCATCCATCTGAATCTATTTCTGAAATGTTTACACGCTTTACTGACATTTGCAATGGTAGAAAATCTCTTGGTGATGATGTGTCTGCAGAGAAAATGGTCAAGAATATCCTATGGATCCTACCAAGCTCATGGGCTCCAAAGGTAACGGCAATCCAAGAAGCAAAAGACATCAAGAACATGCCGGTAGAAGAACTCATCGGATCTCTCATGACCTACGAGATCACCATGAGGAGGCAAGCTGAAAAAGAAGGCAAACCGATAAAAACTCCAAAGAACATCGCCTTCAAAGCTCAAAAAGAAGAAAGATCCTCCTCCTCATCGTCTTACTCTTCAAGCGGCGATTCAGAAATGGAGAATCTTGCCCGCAAAATGCACAAGTTCATGAAGAAGCACAAGAAGAAGAAATCCCACAAGGCTCAACCCAATGAAAAATCCGAGCCCGAGGTAACATGCTATGGGTGTGGCAAGAAAGGCCATTACAAGCCCGATTGTCCACTCAACAAGAAAAAGGCCAAGCAAAAGGAAAAGAAGAAGGCTTTCAAGGCCACATGGAGTGATAGCTCCTCATCCTCCTCCTCCTCCTCGAGTGACAACGGTAACAAATGCCTAATGGCATTTCATGAGGTAACATCTTCTGACTCCTCATCCTCTTGTTCTTCTAATTATTTCAATAATTTATCATATGAGGATCTCCAACATGCAAGAGATCAATTGGAGGAAGGTTTTCACGAACCTCCTTCCAAATTTGTTGCTTTAAAAAAGAATTTCAAAAAACTCTCTTCCGAAAAAGAACACCTTCTCAAAGAGAAGGAAGAGTTGACCCTCAAAATCCAAAACCTTCCCGATGTTGATTCTATGGAATCAACTATCAAAGATTTAAGGGAATCCTTAGCTAAGTTCACCCAAGGGGAACAAAATTTAACCAAATTTCTTGGTTCCCAACGCATATCTAGAACCACCGAAGGGCTTGGCTATTCCAAGCAAGCTTCCTCTTCCCATGCTCCAACTGTTTTTGTAAGGGGGAGCTCTCAATTTAAATTTTGCAATTATTGTAAAAAACCCGGGCACTTAATTTATGAGTGCAATTGCAAAAATGCCCGGTATGGAAGGCCCAAAACTATTTCTTTCAATGATGAATTTTTTAGAAGAAGACCCGCCACTAGACAAGTGTGGATTGAAAAATCCCTCTTAGCGAGTCTCACCGGACCAAAATTTGGCTCGGTTCCAAAAACCTCTCCCCGGTGATTTGTTGTTTTTATTTAGGGGGAGTTAGGATTGTTTAAGCTTTTTGCGATTTTCAATTTCAAAACTTTCAATTCAAACTGTTTTTCATTTCAAATATTCAATTTTCAATTTCAAACTTTCAATTCAAACTGTTATTCAATCTTCATTCAAAACTTTCAATTCAAATTTCAATAATTTCAATTGGTTTAAAAATCTCTATCTTGTTTTTCAACGTTTCCCTCAATCAAGTTTTATTCCCCATGCTATTTTGATAATCACAAAGGGGGAGAAATTCTTGGTTGATTGGGGGAAAAATCTTTTAAAGCATGCCTTTCATTTCATTTTTACATTGTTTGTTTTGGTGATTGTGATCATCAAAATAGGGGGAGATTGTTGTACCTCTCGAACCCCTCGTGGTTTAATTTTCATGATCACAATCACTCTCTTATTTATCTAATATTGTTTTAAGTGTTTTTGGTTGATAGGCATAATTTCAGATTGCCAAGGAATTGGGGCAAGAAGGCTGAAAGCAAAAGTGGACTGAAATTCAGTCCACCGGCCAACCGGTGGAAGACCACCGGCCAGCCGATGGAGGCCTGGACAGAAGGCATCCCTCTGTCCAGACCACCGGCCAACCGGTGTCACACGAGCGGCCAGCCGGTGGAACCCAGACAGAAGGGTCACCCACTACCTCAGCACCGGCCAACCGGTGGCCTCAGCACCGGCCAGCCGGTGGCACCCAGCCAGAACAGTGTCAGCCACTGCCTCAGCACCGGCCAACCGGTGTCCACCTCACCGGCCAGCCGGTGGCTCCTGATCCCGAGCCCTCTTCCATTTTGCAAGCACCATCCAACCGGTGGCCTAGCACCGGTCAGCCGGTGGACCCAGTCAAACTAGCCGTTGGGCCTTTGACCAGGCTGGTCCACTTGCCTCCCAACGGCTCCGAAGCCTTTTCCAACGGCTCCAAAGACCTCCAAAGGCCATATGAGGGTTCCCCCTCTATAAATAAAGGACTAGGAAGCCCTGGAACACTAGCGAATCATACGGAATCCCACGAACACCTTTTTGATCATTTGGCGAACCTCCGGCGCATTCCTCCAAGGGAACCCCACTTGCTCCAACACACTTCCACATCCAAGGAGCACCACCAAAGAAGCTTGGGAGCGCCCTTCATCAGCTCCATCAATCCATTGGCGCCCAAGACTTCCCCATTACGGTTTTTTATTGCTTTATTCATTTTGAGCTTTAAATTGAGTTTGTGCCTACAAACTCCCATTTCTCTCATCCTCCATTCTTTTGGGTTTTCACATCACCTTTAAGGTGTGAAGAGGTTAGTCAAGCCTTACCTTTCAAAAGGATTGAATCAAAGGTGAGCTAGCCTTCACCTGTAAGAAGGCTAGTGGGTTCTTGCTCAACCATTGAAAGAAAGTGGGTTCTTGCATAACCATTAAAAAGAAAGCTGTAATAGGTTCTAGACTAACCTTAAAGTCTAGTGGGTTTCTTGCTAAAACCATTAAAAAGCAAGCGGTAGTAAATCTCTCAACGGTTGAGTTGGGAGCGGAGACGTAGGCTTGGGTTTAAGCCGAACTCCGTTATCAATTTTGTGTCTTGCCTCATTTATTTCCGCTGCACTTTGATATTTGTTTTTAATTTGTTAATTAATTTTTAAAAGGCAATTCACCCCCCCTCTTGCCATCACTCCTTTCTTTCTCCTCCCAACAGAAACTAATCAGGAGAAGATTGAAGGGTGTTCTTGAAGATTTTAATTGTTTCTGGGAGGGATTAGAGGGGCCAAGAACTCTTCTTGGGAGCTCTAAGGGAAGGAGAAATTGCTTCAATTTCATACCGTTCCATCAGGGGCCTAAAATTGGGGTTTAGGACTTTTTAATTAAAATTTAGATTAGTCAAAAACCCATTCACACGATTTCCTGGACAGAGGTGTATAGTTTAGATAAAACGTGCACCGGATGTGCACCTATTTTAAATAGGCCGCATAGTTTCTCTTGAGAGGGTTCACATCTTGACTAACCATGTGACAACCATGAAAAATAACACTGCCTTGGGTTGTATGGTTTTCTCTGAGGGGGTGCATGGTTTGGGAAAATCGTGCACCAACCGTGCACTGGCCCACAATTTTAAAAACTCTTAAAATTTTTACCGAAAGAAAACCCAAATGAAACCCAACCAAATATTGATAAAAAGAGGTATTTAATAATACCTGAAAATAGTAATAGTATGTTACACAAATATTTAAAATAAAAATCAAATAAATTTAAATGACCTTAAAAAATATCAAAATATTTTGAGGGATCTTCAATATAATACAAAGGTCTTTTTACATTATATGATGACTCATTATGAGAACTTTAATAACCATTCACTACCTATTTACAACTATCCTTAATCAAAATTCACCAATACTTCATCCAAGTGTTATTCCCAACTTAATATAAAAAAAAATCATGCAAAATAATCTTTGGATGGTTTATCCAACGTTCATACAGCTTGTCACTCCTTTAATCATAACTCTTCAAGCTATTTTCAATAGCTAGATTCTTCAAGATCTTTTTAAAATTTATGTATATAGTACCAATTACTTTATCAACACTTTTATTGGTTTCCATGAAGATTAAATCTATAATCATATAATTTAAGGGATTATACATGAATTTTATTATTCCAAGAATCTTAAATAATAACATTAACCCAAAACCCCTTTTCCAATATTTAAATGCATTCTCAATAGTCCTTTAATGAAGTCAACTTAATCATATATTCACATATCACATAACACATACTGTCAGCTTCAATTGATAATGGAAACCTTAATTATTGACAATAAATACAATTAATAAGGCTCTATTGATCTTTTAAATAACTCTGTTTAGATTTTCTTCAATACCACTAAATATATCTAGGTCAATATGTGTGCTTATTTTTAGATATTTTATTCCCCCATTTATTGAAAATAAATGAAATGGTGAAAAGATAAGGGAAGTTCCTACTTATATGATTCTCAAAATAACTTCTATTTTTTTAAAGTTATATAACACTATAAGAATTGAGAGAAAAATGAAATCACATCTTTCTTAGAAATAAACCTTAAATAAACCAACTCTAAGTATATGTGAGAAGAACTAAATTTAGAAAAAAAGATTGAATAAATAAAGTATTAATACTATTTACAAGCTATTCAACATGTGATACCATTCTCACATAACTCTTTCCAGGGCAAGTTTATAATAATTCATCTAGAAATATATAACTCACACTCATATTAAAGAAACACATAAAAAATATTTAAATTTAGATATGTTTATCCCCTTTAGAAGTCATATGAAAACTTAATATACCATTACCCTTAATGATAAAATTTGATAACATCCATCCTTGATGATTTTGTATATTTATTAGAATTTTTATCCACCTAGATTTACCCATATTTTAAATTGATACCTTTACTAACATATGAACCAGTATTATTATAAATAGAATTAACTAAATCATTGGTCACCTTTATCTAATATATTATTTTAAGTTGATTAGGTGATGATTTCAGGCTCATATTTCCACTAATATGAGTCTTTTTAATATAATACTCTCATTATAAGTTTGTGTGGTAGTATATTTCTTCTCATTAGCTTGGGAAGTCTTAACATGCATCTCCTACAAATTTTTTATTTTGACTTATATTTCAAGACATTTCAGGTTGAGGATATTTTTCTCATCCTCATCTAATATCAATTTACATTCCCACTCTCTATCCATATTTTTAATCTAATACTCATGAACTTATCATAATTATTGTTAAGAGTTGTCTAGGTCTCTTATTCTCTTTAATTTAACCTCCAACCAAGAATTTTGATGTTAATAGAGGTATTGTGTAGTTATTACAATGCATGGATATTCTCCTCAAAATATTTATTAATTATAACTTTTTCATAAACATTTCTTTGCAACTAGTCTTAAACCATGGAAATATGTTTATTTCAAAGTAATAAAAATTCTTATTTGGTTAAAAAAAGTTGTGTGATAGTTTTTCATCTTTGAAATTTCATGGCCAAATCATTCTCCATATCTCCAGCCTCTAATTATAGCTACAATCTCTTATTAATTAGTTATTTTATAAACCCAAATAAAATGTGATCACTTTAATAAAAAATTTCTTAAAATAATATTTCACTTTATATTAGATTTATTCAACTATTTCAACAGTCTCATCCTCCTCATACTCTCCATATAATGAAATATATTATTCACAAGGATAACTCTCAATATATTTAATAGATAAACAGTTAACACTTTGATTACTTTCAAATAGTGAAAAATACTTATTTTATGTTGATATATTTATTAATTTATTTTCTCCCATTTTCTTCATGTTCTATTGGGTTTTGATCAAAAATTTTATTTTATTTTTAATAGGGATAGAGTATGAATTCACCATCTAAGACAAATTTGAATTTTATTTAAATCTATACTTCATATAGAGAAGTTAAAATAACTAGGAAAAATTTAAATGTAATTATAAGTCACCTGGTTAGATATTATATAAATTAAAGTTCCTAGTGGTTTGTGTAGGGATACTGGGTGGGTGGGGTGGGGTTGAATCAGTTTTCCCATATTTTACCAAGTTTTACTTCCTCTTTCAGTTATCTCTTATGATAAACTTATGTCTCAATTGAGAAGTATAGATATTTTGATGCACTCTCAACCCTCACTAGAACATTCAATATAGTAATTAAACAAAAAAAACATGTAGGGTTTTTGTAAGGTTGGACTCTAATGAGGAAACCTAATCCTTTATGTGTTTGAATCCCATCAAGAAGTTTATTATAACTATTAATATTGCAATAATTAAAAGTGACTTACAATGAATTACAAGGGTCAGGCAGGTATCATCAACATCCTTAATGTAGGTATCATCCACTTCCCTTAAGCTGTCTCCTAAAATATTATTCAGTATCCCAATTATAATGATGGTGTTGTTTATACTAGCACCACTAGTCTTCAATGGTCCTTCCAATAAAACCATGAATAGGTCTTCAACTACTAGAAAGTAATCAACAAAACTTCATGTAAGTCGGTCTTGTTTTTCAATTCAACATCCCTATAATCTTTAATCACAACATCTCGTTAATCTTCAAGAGTCTTGATGAAAAGGATAAGCAGTAAAAATAGTAAATTATTTGTCTATAAGTCAACTTATTTGATATAGGAATTTTTAGATCATGCACTTCTTCTTATTCTCAATCATCTTCTATGAAATATGGTATTTTAGGAATCTTATCCTTTCTCCCTCCTCAACACACATGTTCTCCTTTCCAAATATCACTAACCTCCTTCTTATTTGATACATAGAATAACTTTTCTTCAGGGGACACTGTATCAAGATCTCCTCTTTTCTCAATAACCAAATTGTTCTCTCTTGAATTACAATATCATATTCTTCATTTTTTGTTCATTCTCCCATGATTTTATATTTATATAATATCATGAATATTGTATCTATATTTATATATGTAAACTCTTCTTATTTCACAATATAAAATATTCTTATTCAAATATTGGTCAATATATCTCCATTCAAAATTCTTAGAGACTCAAGATATCTCCATATTAAAACATTCTATAGAATATATAGCCACTTTTGATCCACGTATATATGAACTAATTTATAGACCCTTGAAACTAAGGAAACTCTCTTCACGGCATGGTCAACTAACCATAACATAGAATAAAATTATTTCATATAACAATCTTTGGCTTGTTCTTTATCTCACCAGGAATCAGAAACTCTTTTTGTGATGTTTTAATCCTTAAATAAATATATACTATATCATTTGATTTGATCATTAGAAATTATCACATTTTTCTAACTATTATTTATTATGTAATAAGTATGACTTCTTATGTATCACAGTGTGTTATTTTCCCTTTTTCATATTTCTAAAACTTACAAACAATATGTAAGATATTCTTATTACATATCACATATGATTTATAACTTTTTTGATTTTCAGTGAGCTCCTCAAACTACTGGAAATCATTTGTATACCTCAACCACCTTTATTACATGTAATAAACATATTTTGTATCTAGAAAATTTTCTAAATTTCTAAGTGACCCACAAATAAGTTGTTTCACTTCTTACGTACTATGTAAGTTATTATCCTTTTATAGATTTATTATCTTGGATCACAAAAATAACTTATGAATTATTTTTCATTGTTGATTTCTAGATTCAAATCAGGGTATTTATTCCATACGCATATCTTTATTATGTGTACTCATAGACTTCATATGCATCCATTACTATTACTAAATTTCTACTTCCCAAGATGTAGATTTCTTACATATGAGATGCACCACTTTAGTATACTTGAGACACCTCTTACATAACATCCATTTAGGCATATTTTCACACTCAAGTAAGAGACACTGGTTATATATCAAATTTCATCTCTAGAGGCATTACCAAATCTACTTAAAATAATTAAATTCATCTCAAGGAATTTCAAGTGATTCAAAATCAATTCGAATGACTTTAAATAACCTTGATAAATATCAGAATATTTATGGGGATCTTCAATATAATACCAAGGACTTTTTACAGTATATGAGTACTGATTATAAGTACTTTATTAACCCTTCACTTCCTATTTACCTTTATCCATAAATTATACTTTTTCAATTATTTATCCAAGTTTTATTATCCACCTATTATTGAAAAATTCATGCATAATAATCCTTGGATGGTTTCTCTAACTTCTAGCCAGCTTATCACTCCTCTAATCATAGCTCTTCAAAATGTTTTCAATGGAAAACTTCTTCAACTTTATTCCATAACTATTGTATGCGGTACCATTTCCTTCAACAACACTTCTCATGGTTTCCATGAAGATCATCTCTCATTTAAGGAATTCTATATTAATATATTTGTTCCAAGAATATATAAGTCACAACATCAACTCCAAACCACTTTTACAACTAATAAATATATTCTCAAGAGTCCTTCAATGGTAGAAAACTTCACCATCTCTTCACATATAACAAAATACATATTGACCGCTTCACTTAACAATGCATGCCATTCTTATTGATAAAAAATACAATAATTACTTCTCAATTGGAATCTTCAACAATCCATGAGGAATCATATATTAAGATGGTGCTAAATGATTAATCAGGAAATCTATCACTACACCAAAATTTGTATTTAACGGTGGTTTAAACCGCCGCTAAATCATTCTACGACGATTTTGAAAAATTGTTACTAAATCGTGTGTTGGGAAATAATTAGCGATAGTTTTTTAAAACTGTAGTAGAATGATTTAACGATAATTTTTAGTGGCGGTTTAAAATGTTGTTAATCATTTTTATTTTTTTTATTTTTTATTTTTTTTTTCAAATTTTTTAATTTTTTTTTAATTTTTTTATTTTCATAATTTATTTCTTTATTTTTACCATGCTCATGCCCATATCCATGCACAAGTCCATGTCCATGCACATGCCCATGCTATATATAGAAATTTTATGTTGGGTGAGATTTGAACCCCTTATCTCTTGCTTATTCTCCAAAGACTTTACCACTCCATCAAGCTCTTCATGTGGTCAATAAATCGAATTTAATATACTTATATATATATATATTAATTGGAAAAAACAAATAATACATAACAAATAAATACACACTAAATAATGAATAATGAATAATGAATAATGAATAATGAATAATGAATAATGAATAATGAATAATGAATAATGAATAATGAATAATGAATAATTAATAAATAATAATTAATAAGTAATTATTAATATTTAATAATTACTAATTACAAAATACTAATTAATAAATAGAATATAAATGAATAATAAATAGAGAAATATATAATATGGAAATAAATGGAAAATAAAAAAATAGTAAATAAAAAATAGTAAATAGTAAATAGTAAATAATAAATAATAAATGGAAAATAGTAAATAGTAAATAGTAAATAGTAAATAGTAAATATTAACTTGTAAATAATAAATACTAAATACTAAATACTAAATAATATATAATATATAATATATAATACATAATACATAATACATAATACATAATACATAATACATAATAAATAATAAATAATACATAATATATAATACATAATACATATTACATAATAGATAATAGATAATAAATAATAGATAATATATAATAGATAATAGATAATAGATAATAGATAATAGATAATATATAATATATAATATATAATATATAATATATAATATATAATATATAATATATAATATATAATATATAATATATAATATATAATACATAATACATAATACATAATATGTAATATATAATATATAATATATAATATGTAATATATAATATATAATATATAATATATAATATATAATATATAATATCTAATACATAATATATAATGCATAATATATAATAGGTAATATATAATACCCAATATATAATATATAATATATAATATATAAGTAATTTATAAATAATAAATTAATTAAAAGATAATTTAATATATGATAAATAAATAATAAATAAATAATAAATTAATAAATAATAGACAAATAAATAATAAATAAATAAATAAATAATAAATAATAAATAATATATAATGAATAATAAATAATAAATACTAAATAATAAATAATAAATAATAAATAATAAATAATAAATAATAAATAATAAATAATAAATAATAAATAATAAATAATAAATAATAAATAATAAATAATAAATAATAAATAATAAATAATAAATAATAAATAATAAATAATAAATAATAAATAATAAATAATAAATAATAAATAATAAATAATAAATAATAAATAATAAATAATAAATAATAAATAATAAATAATAAATAATAAATAATAAATAATAAATAATAAATAATAAATAATAAATAATAAATAATAAATAATAAATAATAAATAATAAATAATAAATAATAAATAATAAATAATAAATAATAAATAATAAATAATAAATAATAAATAATAAATAATAAATAATAAATAATAAATAATAAATAATAAATAATAAATAATAAATAATAAATAATAAATAATTAATAATAACTAATAATTAATAATTGATCATTAAGAATTAAGAATTAAGAATTAATGATTAATATTTTAAAATTTATAAATAATTAATAAATTATTAAGAAAATTTTCATAAATTAATAATTAATAATTAACAATTAATGAATATTTAATAAATAAATAATAAATAAATAATGAACTAATAATAAATTAATATTTAGTAAATTAAAAATAAATTAATAAATAACAAATAAAAAATAAAAAATAATTCAGAATAAATAATAAAGAATAAAGAATAAAGAATAAGGAATAAGTGATAAATAAATAAATACATAAATAAATAAATAGATAAATAAATAAATAAATAAATAATAATAATTAACAATAACTAATAATTAATAATTGATAATTGATAATTAATAATTAATAATTAATAATTAATAATTAATAATTAATATTTAATAGTTAATTAATTAATAATTAATTAATAAATAAATAATAAATAAATAATTAATAGTGAATAAAGAATAAATAAATAATAAATAGACAAATAATAAATGAATAATAAACTAATAATAAATAATTAATTAATAATTAATTAATAAATGAAAAATAAATTAATAATTAATGTGGACACAATAACTAAATAGTAAATAAATAAATAAATAAATTTATCAATAAATAAATCGATAAACAAATAAATAAATAAAAAATAAATACTAGATAAATAAATAAATAAATAAATAATAAATAAATAAATAATTAATTAATATTAAGTAAATTAATGAATATATAACAAACAAACAAACAGACAAATAAATAAATAAATAGTTGAATAAATCATAAAATATTAAGAACCTCTTAAAACCATAAAAACACTAAAATGACAATAAAATCTAATCTGATACTCCTTATTTAGTGCCACAACTAGTCAAATCGAAGATCATGAAATGACCTTTGATATGATATGTGGTACAGGCTGAACGAACATCTGGATCAAAAGTTATACCCATTTGAATTATAAAAAATCAGAGTCTTCAATTAAAACCTCTGTTTCAGAGGCCTTTTGGAGATTTCTAGAAAAATGAAAAGAGTTACAGTACTCAAAGAGTTGGTACCAGACTTAAACGATATAGAGCTCATTGCAGACTTCGATTTGATATGTGGTAGAGCCCTAATAGACACCCGAATTAAAAGTTATGGTCGTTTGAAGTTTGAGTTCGATTTTTGACTTTTGAAATTTGAATATATTTTTTTCCTTTGATTATCACATGATTTAAATCTCACTTGGATTTATATCATTTGATAAGCTTCTATTTGACTAGTTGTGGAGCTGAAATTGACTCCTGGATCAGAAGTTATGGTCATTTGATGCCAAAGTCTATTATTCAAATTATTGAAGATTTGTTTTCATTTTAAAAATATTATTAAATAATAATTATAAATATTTATTAATTGAAACATTATAAATAATTAAAATTATTAATAATAAACAATATTTGATTGTAAATAATAAATAAATAATAACAATTAATAAATAAATAATTTTTTAAATTTTTCTCTCAATTTCGCGGCTTTTTTTTAAAAACCGCTGCTAAAAAAATTGTAATTTTTTTTATTGGAAGAAATTTTAAATCATTTATAAAAAATATTTTAAAAGCATTTAGTGGTGGTTTTTTTGCGATGGTTTTCAAAACAGCTGTTAAATTTTTTTCGATCAAAAAATTAGAGGCAGTTTTGAAAATTGCCGTGAAAAAACCGCCACTAAAATACTATTTTCTTATAGTGTATAAATAGATGTTTAAGACAATGTATCATCATATATTGGGGAAAAGAATAATTTTAGGAGAAAGAGTTCTTTATAAAAGAGGATAAACATTAAAATACTTGTTTTTAATTATAACATATAACAATAATTAGTATTATCCTTTGTATAAGTTTTTCAAGATGTTTTAGAAGAAATTTGTGATTATATACATAGAAGGAGGAGTTTCTTATTCTTTATAATGTTTATTAATAAAGTTGAAAACAAAAGGTGGATAATTCCCTAAAAATTAATTATTAATTGGATAAAAAAATGATGAATGGAAGTGGTTAATGTTGGGTTTCTTAAGATCAAATGACTCTTATTTTTCATAGTAGAAGAAATTAGAAACCCATAATACTGAGAACATGATTCATTGAAATCAAAACCATATAAACTATAAGTGAATAAAAGTAAATTATATCTTGCACTGTCGATCACTACTACTACTATATTTAATTGATTCTTGATTAAGATCACTGAGAGGTTTCCAAAATACATCCCTCACCTATGATATATCTACAGGCTTATGTGAATCACTCAATGATCATGTAATAATTACCTTCTCTCCACAATATGCTAGTATGTCATAATTAAAAGGGGGAAAAGACAGGGGTGTTAGCTTTGCGAGAGTATTAGCCAAGAACATACCAGGTATGAACCACCACCTCATCTTGATGGTGGTATCTTCCTTATATATCCAAAATACTATCTCATATATTTAATCATATGTTATAAACATATGAATTAATGCTTCGAATAACTATGAATTCATCATATGAATGCAATGAACCTTACAAGATTTTATCTTATGAAATGTTAATAGTAAATATCAACCAATATAAGAGGATTTGAATGTCAATTCTTGTCATTAAATTGCATCAAGAAGTAGCTTGTTGTCAATTATAACATGATTTATGATACCCCTTTTAGCTAGGCATCTAATATGCCTTAAATCCTTGTATATCATACCAAATGAAATGTAGATATCATACAGTATGATATAGGATTTAGGTAATATCTCCTTTATTCCCCCATTTTCATTAAAGCCATATATACTTTATTTCATTTCACCTTATATTATATTATATATAATAACTTCTGAAAATATATCAAAACTACCTTTTGGATATATACTAAAACACTTTGTAAAGTTATCATCAACTTCACCTTGTATCTTATCATATATAACACCTTGTGAATACCCATCCAAAAATCCTTTTAGATAAATTCTAAAATAATTTTAGAGCATATCTCAAGGTCAAACTTAATATCTATTCAGTTAACCACAAAGTGTGACCCTATGGGCCTTTGAAGTGTTGAAAGAGAATATGAATTCATGAATCAATAATTTTATGAAAATAGTGTCCTCTAGAAAAGAATCAATGATACTCAAGATATAAATGGACCTAGAATGATCTCCTTAAAAAACATGTATATTTATATTTTTTCCAACCAACCAAATCATATGTAAGTATGTATTCTCATATGATCCCTTTTTCCAAGACATCAAGTGTTCAAAAGAAACGAAGCATGTCAATCCCATATTTACAACTCATATGTTTTTAAATCTTCAAGCATAAACTAACCAGGTCAATGAATAAACCATATGTTATTTATCTTTATGGATGAGCACACCATATAACCCTCACTTGATAAATGATCACATCATATGTGTTATCTAGGTATATTAATATACTTCCTCATTCTATCTCAATTAAGGTCCCATATGTCATACTCAACACATGAGAGGGAAATACCATCTTGTTTAAGATCCAACCAATGAAATAATAAAAAATCTACCCAAACACCCCTTGGTTAGATATGCCTCAAGGGTTTCATAAGAAACATATCAAAGAATAAAGGTTACCATGCTAGGTATCTCACAAACCTCAGGTATATTAAAATACAAACATAAACCATGAACTCATAGTATACCAAATACATAGTGCCTGACACTCTATGTGGTATATAATTATCTGGTCATCCAGTGCATATGAATTGTTTTGTGGCTTATGAGTATATTCTATTTCCTTATTCAAGAATCATTCTCATACTAAACCTTAAAATTTCATCATAACCTATAATACTTCCTTATGAAAATTGGTTAGGAATCAATCAAATTTAGACTTTGAGAGTTCAATTATCATCTCACATCATGATATATATATATATATATATATATATATCTATCTATATGTATACTCAACTAGTATGAAATAATGATAAAGTGAACATTTCCTTTTGTATAAAATAAAACATTTTATATCCTAAAACTTTTTAAATTTTAATTAATAAAATCATACATAAGCACTGGTCTTCCATATGCAATATGATAGAATTCCAGAACATACTTATGTTTGTTCCACTTTTAGGGGTTTTTTTCACACTTATTACATATCTATATAATTCCTTCCACAGCACTATGTTACCACCTGATAAAATCATCCCACTAAATTCTTTACTGAGTCAAATATATAAAGGAAACAAATTTGAATAATAGTGAGACTTATGAAACACATTCCTAATGTTAAACTACTTTAATGAATTATTTAAAATCCTTAACTTTACAACATTAAATGTTATGATGTTAATAAATTTTATTTTATGTTAATCTTTCCATGTTTATCATCATCATCATCCTTAGAGCTTATTCCATCAAACATTTTCCTTGAAATCGTCTGTGTTGGACTCACCTGTTTTGATAATCCCAAATCATGTTTAAATATTGATCATGATATATTAAGCCATTTACTAATCTTTTTAATCTACATTTATATTATTTATCCTGAACAATTTATATTCTTAGTCTCATGACTTTGTTACATCAGCTTACAGTTTTTATTTATCTAAATATAAGTTCATTGTTTAAGGCTACTGGTAGGAGCCTTCTGTTCAAGGTCACCATTACAACTCACTGTCATTCTAAATCACTGTTGCTTAAAGGTCACTGTTGAAGATCTACTGTCACTGGTATAAGATAACGGTACAAGGTCACTGTCACAATTCTACCATTGATCTACTTATCAAAGCTCACAGACAAAGAGTCACCGTCACAAGGTCACTGCTGTGACAAGGCTTCTGTTAGAAGTTCACCGTCAAACTCTTTCTTAAGTCTTCTGTTTAAAGATTTATTGTTCAAGTCTATAGTTGGACATGTCTACCATTAGTAGAAGGCTACCACAAGACAACTCCTACTGTCGAGATAGTCGACTATTGATCAAAGTCTACTGATGGCCATATTCCACTGTTAATGAAATTACATATTGAGATAAGTCTGCCGGTGGAAAGGTCACTCTTGCAATAGTCTGATGTTACAGACCTACCAATGAAGTCCACTGATGAGGGGATACTGTTACATAGAGTAACAACTACTGTTACAAGACATCCACTGGCACAAAGTCCACCGTTACAAGCCTACAGACAGAGAGCCTACCGATGAAGATGAAGCTCATAGTTGAATAGCCTAGCGATGAAGATGAAGCTCACATTTGAATAACCTACCGATGAAGTTGAATCTCACAGTTGAATAGCCTACCGATGAAGATGAAGCTCACAGTTGAATAGCCTAGCGATGAAGATGAAGCTCACATTTGAATAGCCTACCGATGAAGTTCACGGTTGGAGAGACTACCGTTGAAGTCTACCATGTGACATGCATCTGCTACCAATCTAATGATATTATATTATTTATTTTCTTTATACTATCATAACGGTCATTTCTGGATTAATTAATGCACTTGACATTATTTAATGTTATTTTCAGTCATATCAGGAGACAATACGATGTACGAGAAAGACCACATGTGGTTGAAACATTTCTCTTGTCGGCCCCTGCTGAACCAAATGAGAAAAAGCTGAACTGAAAAGTGTATATATATATGAGTAGAGATATACATCAATAGAATACACATAATATATTGAGTATACATAATAGAGACACATACACTACCCAAAAATACTAGAAAGAAGAAGAACACTGGAACACATATTCTGAAGAACAGAGAGATTCACGAAGATCTATTGAAAGAACCTTTTTCAAGCTATAGTGGTGTGCTACAAATAGATTTAAACCCAAGAAGCTGATCATCTCTACTTCTGGAAGTCAGAACCTGGAAGTTGCGACACTCTGTTTTAGAGCCAACTTGCAGAGAAGGACCAAAACTTCATTTCCTTCATTCCAACGAGTCCAGAGATGATCTGCCGACACAATATAGAATTCTAAACGTATCCCTAATATATTTATCTCTACTGTGTTTTAAGTATTTTACATTTGTGAGCAGTGTGTCTATGTTACACACACTGAATCTTGTTCTTGAACTGAGGGATAATGAAAATCCCCATACCAAACTCTCTTTACATTTGTTTCCCACGTATAACTATGGAAGAAGACTATTGTGGTTTGGTAGTTTATTTTTCCCACGTATAACTGTGGTAGAGGTTGAAAAACCTGGACAGTTTGTGAAAACTGTTGTAAAGCTCGATACAGTTTGTGTATCACTTTTTAATATAATTGATTGGTGGCAGGTGATTACCAAGTGGAGAGGACTAGGTCTTGATTTAAGATTGAACCTCTTGTTTAAGTTGTTGTGTTCATCTTTCACTTACTCTGTTTTATACTTATCCGCTGTGCTTATATTAGCAAAGACAAAAATCTGTTTTTACATTCACTCTGATAGTTAGTTCTGGTTAGTGTGTATATGTGATTAGTTTAGTAAACATGTTTCAAAAGTGGAATTAGTTCTCATACTGATTCAACTGAGGATTAATCAACCTTTGATAAACATGTTGAACAATAAGTCACTTATATCTCTACTGCCTTAATTGACTGGGATGTTTTAATTTGGGGGATTTTAATCCGAAAGGTTTTTAACAGAAATTTTAATTGGAACTCAATTCACCCCCCTCTTGAGTATCCACTCTGACCAATATTTGGTACTGGAGGTGAATGTTTTTATAAAATGTTTTCAAACCATCTGTTTTTCAAACTGTGATTTTAGTTTTATCTTAAAGATCTTAAATTTATGTTAGTTCTAAATTTTATCTCTTTAATATCATTTCTAAAATCTAGTTATGGACAATAGACTAGAAGGTTCTACTACTAATAGGCCACCTTTCTTTAATGGTGTGAATTATGCTCAATGGAAAATTAAAATGAAAATTCATTTGGAAAGTATTGGTTCTGATATTTGGTCTACTATAGAATCAGAATATGAGATCCCCAAAACTGCTAGATCTACTTGGGATGATGCTACAAAGTATGACTATAACAATAACTGTAAAGATATGAATGCCCTTTACTGATCTTTAGGAGATGAGGAATTTAAGCGAATTTCTGCATGTAAAACAGCTCATGAAATCTGGGACACCTTGGATGTTTCTCATGAAGGAACAACCAACGTGAAGGAAATGAGATTAAATACTTATAATATTAAATATGATAATTTTAAGATGAGACCTAATGAACCCATTTCTGACATGTACCTCATGTTTAATGAGATTGTCAATACCATGAGTTCATTGGGAAAAGCTGTTCCAGAGAAGGAGTAGCTCATGAGAATATTGAGATGTTTTCCAGACAAATGGAGAGGCACTTCTGTGTCTATCTGAGAGTCTTGTGACATCAGCAAGCTACCTGTTAAGGAGTTTATTGGTAAACTAATGATGTATGAAGAAGAACTGAAGGTGAACAAAGAACAAGATGATGAACCCAAGATAAAATCCGTGGCATTCAAGTCTACTTTTTCAAATAGCAAAGACAATGAGAAAATACATGTACCTACTGAAATTTCAACCAATGAAGATTCAGATTCAGACAGTGATGAAGAAATGGCTCAAATAGACATGAGATTTAAGAAGTTCTATAGGAAGAAGAAGTTTTTCAGAAAACCAAACTACAAGGGTAAGTATGATCAACAAAGTAAGTGGAAGAAGGATTGGAAGAAATCTGATAAGGAAGATGATATAGTCTGCTATGAATGAAAGAGTAAAGGACACATCAAGGCTGATTGTCCAAAGTTAAAATCCAAAAATAAATTTGATAATAAGGACAAAAAGTACAAGAAATCCATGAAAGAAACATGGAGTGCTTCTGAAAACAGCACAAGTGAATCAGAAGCTACTGATTCTGAAAAGAATCATGCCAACATGTGCTTCATGAATAACATATCTGAGGTACCTGTTTCCCCTATTCTAAATGATTATTATTATGGAAATAATAGTCATTCAGATAATGATGAAAATATGTCTAAGGATGAACTGTTTGGATATTGCAATATTCTAGAAGATACCTGCAATTAACTAAAAGATAAATATAAATATTTGAAGAAACAACATTCCTTGACTAGTAATGTTAAAATAGATCTAAGTGTAGAAAAAGAAAATAATGCTCAACTATTGAAAGATAACACTCAACTCAAATTATTTAATTAACAATTAAGAAAGGATATTGAGAAGTTAACTGCTGGTAGGGATACCTTGACACAGTTACTAGGAAAACACATTGCTCCTAAATATACAACTGGTCTAGGATATCATCCTGGACAGAGACAAATTAGAAAAACCAAATTTGTTCCAAAATCTGGAGGGTTCACTGCTAATTCTAGACCATCTTTTGAGAAACAATTTTCTAAAGGACCTAACAAAGTATTTATGTCTCAAAATATGTTTGTTGATTTTAGAAAACCTATAAAGAAAATATGGGTTCCCAAAGTTTTACTAGCTAACCTCTCTGGACCCAAGAAGATCTGGGTACCAAAATTACCCCATGTTTAATCTGTTTTACAGGGTAATTGATTAAAGAGTTCCTATAAGACCTTATGGTACTTGGAAAGTGGATGTTCAAGACATATGACAGGAGACTATTCTTGCTTCAAGAGTCTAATTAAAATTTATGGTGGGCATGTCACCTTTGGTGACAATGCAAAAGGAAAAATCATCAGCTTAGACCAAATTGGTAACCCTGATACAATATTAATCTCTAAAGTAATTTTTGTTGATAGATTAAAATAAAATATACTTAGCATATCTTAGTTATGTGATGATGGATTTAATTTTAAGTTTGAAAATGATGCATGCCATGTTTTTAATTCAAAATATGATCTAGTTTTCACTGCATGTATAAATGAGAATGTATATGCTGTTGATTTAAATTCCTTATCCAAACAAAATTTTTCCTGCTTAAATGCTTTTCATAAAGAGTCTTGGTTTTGGCATAGAAGGTTAGGACACTGTAACATGCACTCACTTAGGAATCTATATAAGAAATGTTTAGTTAGATACTTACCTAAATTATAATTCCCAATTGATAAAGTTTGTAATCCCTGTCAAAAGGGAAAACAACACAAAGTTTCTTTCAAACTAAATAAAGAAGTTTCAACTTCTAAACCACTTGAGTTGGTTCACATGGATTTTTTTGGACCATCAAGAGTTTCAAGTTTAAATGGGAAGCACTATGTTTATGTTTTTGTAGATTATTTTTCTAGATATACTTGGGTATACTTCCTATCTCACAAAAGTGAAGCTTGTTCCTATTTTGTTAAATATTCCAAATATGTAGAAAATCTTAGTGGACTTAGAATTAAGACCTTGAGAAGTGATCATGGCCATGAGTTTGAGAATAATGAGTTTGAGTCTTACTGCTCACAAAATGGCTATAGTCACAATTTCTCTGCCTCTAGGACACCTCAACAAAATGGAGTTGTAGAAGGAAGAAATAGGACCCTTGAAGAAATTGCAAGGACTATGCTTAATGAGTATGAATTACTGGTTTATTTTTGGGATGAAGCTATAAATACATCTTCTTATGTTATCAATAGAGTTTTAATTAGACCTGTTCTAAAAAGGAACCTAAAAGAGAGAACACCCCCATTGATGATGGGGGTGATCCTGATTTTCCCAACAGTCCTATAAGGACAGTAGCTTTCGGAGTAGCTAGCCCTCCAAAATAATTACCAAGAAGAGAGACTGTTGTGAAGGACAGTGATACTGAGACCACTGAAGAAGAAGAATCATCTTGGAATATTGTCAAGGACACCTCTGAAGAGGATGAGGCTATTGAGTAAGATCATTCTGCTCATGAGGCTGAGGAGTCTTGTGATAAGGATGAAGGAAAGGAGGATGTTTCTGAAGTTTATGATGAGGACAATAAAGAAGAGAAGCTCAGTTTGAGCCCTTTGATAGATAATATAGACAAGTGAGTTCCTCGTAAGGAAGCATAAGTGTAATCTACTTCCATTGATATGAAAGTCATTGATAAATCAGTGGAGGATGAGACTCACCCCACTGGTGAACCAACAGAGCAAACTATTGTTGAATCTGCTGGAGTTGCAGAGGAGGTTGTGGAATTACTTGGATCAAAACAGATAGAGGAGATTTATCAGGAGAGAGCTCTAAGTGAGGGGGAGTAACCTGTTTCCCTTGGTTAAGTTTCTGTGCTGTATGATATAGAGGGTTGGTTATCAGATCCAGGGTACATGGTACTTGGACTCAATTATGGAGATTCTGATGAGGAAGACCAACCTCAGAGGGATTCTATTATCCTACCTGAAATTATTCCAGTATTTGTGGCTGACAATTTGGAAACCAAGGAGGACCTTGAGTCCTTAAAGGTTGAAATGAAAGAGGATCTGAGAAAATCAATGGAAGATTTGAAGAATAGCCTTGTTGAAGATATTAGGAATGTGGAGAAATCCCTGGAGCTATCTCTGGGATGTGCTATGTCTAGTCCAGTGAAAGAAATTCTGAATGAGATTAAAGTGTGCCATACTCAAATTAAAAGTTGGACAAGAGCTGTGGTTGCACTGAGACAATCAGTTGCTTCATTGGCTGCCATGAGCAGTTATCAAAACCAAGTGAATGCTGAGATTCGATACATCAAAGAGGTAGTCAAGCAGTTTGTGTAAGTTTTTGAGGCTTTTAAGACATCAGTCAAAGAACATATGAACAGTCAGGATGCACATGTTTAGAAGGTGATTGGTAATTTGACTCAGTCTTTCAAAGAGATAGTATCTTTCTCGGTCAAACCCCTTCCATCATCTAGCACCTCTATAAACATTTACCAAATCAGAAATGTGATCCAGGAGGAGCTTGCTAAGGCCTGTACCAGTGGCACCTCCGATTCTCAAGTAATTACTACCACTAGGGAAGTCAATAGTTATGTTTGTGAACACTTGCAAGCAACTACTGCTACTCAGGAAGCCATTAAGAATAAGGTAGATTCTTACTTTTAGAAGATCTATACCAAGCACCAAATGACCAACCACTTCAAGCTTTTGATAGAGAATATGAAGATGCCTCCAGTGACTCAGACATTCAAGGAGAAGGTCAGCAAACTGAGAGAATTGAACCCTATTTTGGATAATTTTTTGGAGAATAAAGATGATTTTTTATCTGCTATGGAAAGAGGAGGAAGCATTATTTTGGACTTTAGAAACCTTCTTTTACCCTTTCTCCATGTGGACTGCACCCCTGTCATCATCCCTCTTACCTTACCTGCATCTCAACCTAGTGGTTCTTCCACGATGTCTCCTGCTGAAGCTATCAGAAGCCTTACTCCACTTATACCTCAGTGAGATACCCACTACAGACCCACATGAGCTTCTGTTGCTTCCCCTCTAGTCATTCCTTCAGCAGTTCCTAAACCCGCTGATCCACCAACTCATCCTCTATCTTCTTCTTCCAAAGGGAAAGATCACTTACCTATGAATGAGGTGGATTGAGTCTGTTTATGTCTTTTGATAGGGACTATGTATTCTTTTTGGGTCATGTAATTTACTTTCATTAATACAAGATTTCTCTGTTATCTCTATTTGTGTTTCTTTTTGCTGATCACAAAGGGGGAGAAATACTGTGCTCATTCTAGAATAATCCTGTAATTGGGGAGAAATGTGCTAATACTCTAATATGATCCTATGTTGAATCTTTTCTGCCTTTCTCTCTGATACCATGTACCAATATTTTCTAGTTTTACACTTTTATCAATCTTTGATACTTGAGAAATTTTTTGATCTCTGTTTAGTAACTGTATTATATGTGATATCTATATTTAATACATACTGGCATAATTTGTGATTATAAAAAAGGGGGAGATTATTAGACTCACCTGTTTTGATAATCCCAAATCATGTTTAAATATTGATCATGATATATTAATCCATTTACTAATCTTTTTAATCTACATTTATATTAGGGGTGTCCGAACCTGACCCAACCGGGTTGGGTCGGGTTGGGTCGGGTTCAAGATTCTATATACCCGAGTTGGGTCATTTCAAGTTGACCCGTGGTCGGGTTGGGTCGGGTCACAGGTTGGAAAAAAAATGACCCAACCCGACCCGACCAACCCGAAACTACCCTACGGTGGTGTCTCGCTGCTGACTCGTGCACCGTTTCCACCTCTATTGTCTCCACCACCACGACCCCACCCATGCCATATTCAACTCCACCTTCGACTTTGCCTCCTCCACCGTGACAACCGCTGTTGTGACCCTAGAACTAGAACCGCCATAGACTACCCCTCCACCTTCGCATACACCTTCATATCCACCAATAAAGACCCCAGATCCACCATAGAATACCTAGTACAGGAGATATAAATGGTCATCCCACTATCATGGTGCAAACTGCAGCGTTTTGGGGTTGATTTGTAGCTGAGTTCCTCCTAGCGTGGTGAGGAAGATAAAGAGTTGAAGCCTGCAAACCAGCACTGATGTGCACAGAGGAGAAAATTGACGTCAGTTGATGCCTCCAATTTAAATCCCAAATCGAACGTCGGTGTATGCCTAATCTCACCAGAGGAGAAAATCGAGCGCTGCGACACTGCCATATGCCTGATCTACATTAGCTCAACCCACATTCATTGATGCGCACCTCCTCCTTGATGAAGCCGGCCAGAAAACCAGCACTGATGAAGAACATTAGATGTAGCCACGTTCGATCCTTTTCGCTACGAGATACCGAGGATGCTCACTACTCTCCGAGAGAGATGAAGCCAAAAAATAGAATTTACCTGCTATACCTTCCAGCACCATGAGGAGAATGAGAAGAAGTTTCCAAAGACATCTTTGTGAGGATATGGGGGAGGCGCCGAGGTGTGTGGGAAATTAAACTAGGGGCGACCTTTTTTTAGATAAATGATCGACCCGATCGACCCGATCGACCCAACCCAATGTGATACGGGTTGGGTCGGGTCGGGTCCGAAGAAAAAAACACATGTGACCCGACCCGACCTGACCCGACCTATTTTGGTTGGGTCGGGTCCAAAACCCCCTCAAACCCGACCCGACCCGACCCATGGACACCCCTAATTTATATTATTTATCCTGAACAATTTATATTCTTAGTCTCATGACTTTGTTGCATCAGATTACAGTTTATATTTATCTAAATATAAGTTCATTATTTAAGGCTACTGGTAAGAGACTTCTGTTCAAGGTCACCGTTACAACTCACTATCATTCTGAATCACTGTTGCTTAAAGGTCACTGTTGAAGATCTACTATCACTAGTATAAGCTACCGGTATAAGGTCACTGTCAGAAGCCTACCGTTTATCTACTTATTAAAGCTCACAGACAAAGAGTCACCGTCACAAGGTCACTGCTGTGACAAGGCTTCTGTTAGAAGTTCACTGTCAGACTCTTTCTTAAGTATTCTGTTGAAAGATTTACTGTTCAAGTCAACAGTTGGACATGTCTACCGTTAGTATAAGGCTACCACAAGAGAACTCCTATTGTCCAAATAGTCGACTATTGATCAAAATCTACTGATGACCATATTCCACTGTTAATGAAATTACCTGTTGAGATAAGTCTACCAGTGGAAAGGTCACTGTTTCAATAGTCTGATGTTACAGACCTACCAATGAAGTCTACTGATGAGGAGCTACTATTACATAGAGTAACATCTACCATTACAAGACATCCACAAACACAAAGTCCACCATTACAAGCCTACAGACAGAGAGCCTACCGATGAAGATGAAGCTCACAGTTGAATAGACTACCGATGAAGATGAAGCTCACAGTTGAATAGCCTATCGATAAAGATGAAGCTCACAGCTGAATAGCCTACTGATGAAGATGAAGCTCACAGTTGAATAGCCTACCGATGATGATGAATCTCACAGTTGAATAGCCTACCGATGAAGTTCATCATTGGAGAGACTACCGTTGAAGTCTACCGTGTGACATGCATCTGCTACCAATCTAACGATATTCTATTATTTATTTTCTTTATACTATCATAACGGTCATGTCTAGACAAATTAATGCACCTAACATTATTTAATGTTATTTGCAGGCATATCAGGATACAATACGATGTATGAGGAAGACCACACGTGGTTGAAACATTTCTCTTGTAGGCCCCTACTGAACCAAATGAGAAAAAGATGAACTAAAAAGTGTATATATATATGAGTAGAGACAAATATCAATAGAATAAACAGAATATATTGAGTATACATAAGATAGACACACACACCACCCAAAAATAATAGAAAGAAGAAGAACACTGGAACACATATTATAAAGAATAGAGAGCTTCACAAAGATCTATTGAAAGAACCTTTTTCAAGCTGTAGTGGTGTGCTACAAAGAGCTTTAAACCCAAGAAGCTGATCATCTCTACTTCTGGAAGTCAGAACCTAGAATTTGTGACACTGTTTTGGAGCCAACTTGCAGAGAAAGACCAAAACTTTATTTCCTTCATTCCAACGAGTCGAGAGATGATCTACCAACACAATAGAGCATTCTAAACTTATCCCTACTATGTTTAGCTCTACCGTGTTTTAATTATTTTACATTTGTGAGCAGTGTGTCTGTGTTACACACACTGACTGTTGTTCTTGAACTTAGGGATACTAAAAATCCCCATACCAAACTCTCTTTACATTTTTTCCCACATATAACCGTAGAAGAAGCCTAGTGTGGCTTGGTAGTTTATTTTCCCACGTATAATTGTGGTAGAGGTTGAAAAACCTGGACAGTTTGTGAAAACTATTGTAAAGCCTGATACAGAATGCGTATCACTTTTTAATATAATTGCTTGGTGGCAGGTGATCACCAAGTGGAGAGGACTAGGTCTTGACTTAAGACTGAACCTCTTGTTTAAGTTGTTGTGTTCATGTTTCACTTCTCTATTTTATACTTATCCAATGTTCTTATATTAGTAAAGACAGAAATATGTTTTTATATTCACTCTGATAGTTAGTTCTGGTTAGTGTGTATATGTGATTAGTTTAGTAAACTTGTTTCAAAAGTGGAATTAGTTCTCATACTGATTCAACTGAAGAGTAATCAACCTTTGAGAAACCTGTTGAACAATAAGTTACTTATATCTCTACTGCCTTAATTGACTGGGCCATTTTAATTTGGGAGATTTTAATCGTAAAAGTTTTTAATAGAAATTTTAATTGGAACTCAATTCACCCCCCTCTTGAGTATCCAATCCGACCAACAGTCTGGTAAATAATGTAACTACTTACATTGACCTTTTATCGATACATATTTTAAAATCATTTTTAGTATACTGATAATCACTTTATTATGGTAACTAAATAAAACTATTTATATTTCTTGTTATCAATATAACATAAAATTTTTAATATATTAAGTGAAATCCACTTTGATTTTTGACTGAAATAATATTTTAGTTGTTAACTTTGAATATCTAAAATCCCAAACATACTCCCTATGTCCTATTTTACACTATATATTTTTTATAATATATTGATAAAATAAAAAAATTATTTTTTGTTAGGAAATAATTATTATTTTCTTAGTGTAAATGTTTAACAAACTATTGTTTCCAAATCAAATTTGGAATTCAACATGTTTGTATTATTTTCTTGAAAATAATAATATTCTTTAAAATATACTACCGATAGTGGTGGGATAAAATCCCTCAAAGTTTAATATATATATATATATATATGGATAAACACTTTTATCCCAAAATAAAATAATTTTATCATTTATCTTCTTCTCAAGTATCTAATAAATCATAGACCTTGTGTATTAATCTCATATTGTTCATAATAACTCTTTTTTAGTAAAAAAAATTCTCTTATCACATAATAGAAATGAGGTTACCATACACATCCTCTACTAAGATTCAAATGATCATGATAAATTTATTTACATTCAAATCTATAATCCAATAACCTTTGGTTTCATCATTTGAATGAAATATAAAAGTTCCATAAACTCTTTACTTGATTTTTAATTCCACATAAAGTATACATTTGGTATCATATACCATTAAAAACTAAAGAATTGATTTATGTAACACCAATACTCAACATGGAATATTTATAGAGTTTCTAAAACTCCTTAAGGTATTACAAAAAATTATATCCTATGGATTTATCATCTTCATTTCTGATAACTTCTAGGTTTTTATAACCTTGAATAGATATTTGATGAAAAATTATTTGAGTTTTTAAAATAACTTTTCTTATTTTGGTTATTTTTACCCACTTGTAATGTCAATACAACATTATGACATAGACATCAAATTCCCACTTTATCTATTCTTAGCACTTCGAGAATATCTGGTAAAATTTTCTTGAAGTCACACATTTTTGAAGAATTTTCAATGATGAAAATAGAATGAATTCCATAGCCAAAAATCCCTAAGAGTACCTTTATTGAATTATTTTATGCTTCACACAAGCATTTGGATCCACTTTTTGAACCACTTTAATAATTGGTAACTTGGGAATAGATTTTTCGCATTGAATTTACATACTAAATAATTTTTACTAAGTTACCAGCCTTAGGAAGTTTCTTAAATTAATATTATCCTTTAAAATATTGATCTCAAATACAATTTGGATGGTGATGATATCATTTTTCTACAATATAATGTTTTATTAGATGAGTATCATGTTTTAAAAACATTCAATAAGGACTTCTATTTAATTTTCTACCACTAAAATTATCTACTATTTTAAACTCATCATATCCATTAGTGGGGTAAGATCTATATTTCACTATGAAATGAATCCACTTTGGTTATTCTCTCACCATGTTGTTATTATGTATGCCATTATACCAATCAAACCATATATAAAAGATAATAAAAGAATCAAAACTTATTAGGGTCACCCATTTCTTGGTTGTCTTACAAAATATAATATAAGGGAACCCAGTTTTGATATGACCTACCGGGTTGGATGATTGAGGTCTTGACAAGTGTCCAGTTTGGATGGAATCTAACACTTATTATTTTTAAAGAGGATTTAATCTCACTATTTTCCTATGTTATTCCCTTTACATATATAAATTCTTTTAATCATTTAGTATTTTATTCTATTCCCTTTCCACCATATCAATATGATCAAATCACATTGATCTATAACTCTTTACACAACTATTTAACAAGTTAGAGTTAAGGAGGGAAAACAATAAATCAATTATCACATGTAGTATGTAACTCCTTATACACAATTATGACAATTTATAAAATTAGTTTAACAATTAAACTAAATCAGAAAATCTTTCATAATATAAAAATTATATTCACCAATAATAACCAAGGGAATAATTAAATAAATAAATAATTCATATATATAAACATGAAATAAACATTTATGAATAATTCAAAAATAAAGAAAATATAAACACTTTATAATATTTACATGCATTATAGACATTCCATAATTAAATAAATATAAACACTTCATAGTTACGTTTAGTATAAATTATTTCATATTTTATTTTATATAGAATTATATATAAATATATGATATTATTTAAAATACAAAAATTTTATACTCCAATTCTATTATGTAAACAATTTACATAATCTAAATATCATACAATTAAAATCATTTAAACCTTGATTATATCAATAGTCAAAACTCATTTTGATATGGTTTAAATAATTCATCAAATAAGGCCTTTAATTTGAATATTTCAAGTTAAGTAATTATGAAAAATTAATAATTTCAATATAAATTATTTATATTTTTCTTTATTTTTTAATTTATAAAAACTTAATAAATCACACTTATAATTTCCATATAAATTATTTATATCCAAATTATATGTCATGCCATATAATTAGAAAAGGTATTAATAATTAATATTCATGGATATTTATTTATGAAATATTTCAAAAAAATTTATCAATTAATTATAAAATATTTGTAATTAATTAATCTATCAACACTTTATAAATTACTAAATATCCCAAAAAACCTTTTACTATAATTTACAAACAATTTATATATTATACAATTAAATTATTAAATAAAAATATTTAAAAACCATATTTTTCTTCATATATATTATTTAATGACATACACATACAATTCCTAAATAATTATCAATCATAAATATGCTTGATAATAAGGTTTTCATGAGATAAGATCGGTGCATCTCCTGTGTAATATTAAAACAACACATGAAAAGACCCATGTAGGATTAGTTCGCTACATTGGTTGTCTAAACCCAAAAATTATGATAGGACTCACATAAGATTAAAATGATGAAACCAGTATCCCATATAAGAATAAAACCATGGTCTAGAGATTCAAAGCTTGTAATAAGACACTATATAGGATTAATCCCATGCTATGATGATCTGTGTAAGAATAATTCATGTGGAACATGCATGCATGTGATTAACTCAGTGCTCTTAAGGCTTGTGTAATATAAAATAAGTGGTTCTCGGATATGTATCATATTAAATATTGATGAAAATACTCACATGATATTAAAATTGGGGTTTAAAAACCAACAAATTATTAAACTAGTGCACCAAAAACTACAATCTATGATAGGTTCCTTATGTGAGAATAACATCACATGCTTATAACCATCATAAGGTAACTCGATGCATGTTGTGACCTAAATACATGTAAATCCATTCCTTGGAAATTTTATCCTATAAAAATTCTTGATGTAAGAGTAAATCCTTATAGTATTTATATTCTATGATGGGACATGATATCCCTCATTTGAGGCGATACTATATTTTTTTTCATTTCCTAATTTTTCAACATGATTTAATGAATCAAAATGCATGGTCCTACCCTAATACAACTATTGGATTTATTAAGATAAAAAATATATATTTTATTATAATATAATAAAGTAAAAACCCATAATCTAGATAACACCATGACTTAGAACCAAAACCATATAAAACTATAAATGAATAAAACTACTGTGTACTTTTCACCGTAAATCACTACTATTGCTACTATCAATTGATTCTTGATGAAGTTATCTAAGAGGAATCCTAAATCCATCCCTTCTCCATGGTGTGCCTATGATTTGATGAAAATAAATCAATGATTGGGTGAGAATCACCTTATCTTCATGATATTCTACTATCTTTTAATGAAAAAGAGGAAGAATATAAGAGCTTTAAGTTTTTGGGAGTATCCTCTAGGAACACATCAGGTATAGACCACCCTTCCTCAATGGATTCAGATTTCTTATACATCCAATGAGATAATTCGATGCATTAAATTATAAATTTTTAGCATATGAGTTAATGATTCAGATAAAAATTTATTCGTCACATGAATTCACCTAACCTATAAATATTTAATCTTATTAAATATTAAAAATAGATTATAACCAATAAAGTAATATTTGAATGCTAATACTTATCATTTTTCTACCTTAATAAGTATCACGATATCACTTATAACATGATTTATGATATCCATTTTAGAAAGTAATATGATATTACTTAGATTTATGAATGTCATACCAAATAACATGTAGAAATAATACAATACAATATGGGATTTAGGGAATATATTCTTTAGTTGATACTAAAGAACCCGAATGAATTGATCAGATTGAAGTTGTATTTTTTCTCAATATATTTATGTGAAGGAATTCCAATTTGTGTTGAAGTTGGGTGATGGAAGAAGATACCACTTAATAAAGGTAAATAAAAAGATTCTACCTACCATTGCATCACGAGTATCATTAATATGATGGAAAATAAATCTAAGATATTGCCCCTAATAGTGGGAATGAGATGCTACTGATTCTTATAATTACACCATAAAAGACTCAAATACAATAATGTATAATTGTGATGATTGTAGTGATAATATTTATGTGAATTAATGAAAATTTATTCTATTAATTATATCACTATCTATAATAGTTTTTAAATAAGTAAAAATTTGGATGAAACCTTAAGAAACCATCCTTGGATGATTCAGCATGAAGCCTATTGTATTAAATGAAGAATATACCTTTGGTGATGGTTTGAGAATGTTAAGTGTGAATATTTAATTATAGAGGTAGTTAATTTTTATAAAAAACTATAAATTTTTTAATATCCTGATATTTTAAAAGAAAGACTATATTTAATAACATGAAAAATACGCAACATTGAGCTTAAACAGACCACAAAATATTATTATTTAAATATAAACATTATAACATAGCCATTAAATTGATGTGTATGAATAGGAATAACTGAATTATAAAATATATAATGTCCCAACTCATTACTAATGTATTAATTAATTTTCATGAAATAATCACTCAACTTTTAATAAAGTTATTTTATTCTTCAAAAATACATTTTCTTCAAAAATGATTTTTATTACTTTTTTATGAGTGAATATTATAGTTAATTTTTGGAAATTTTAGAAATGGTATTTTATAAAAATGATATAATTTTTTAAATCATCATGCCAAAATTATCATAGGATAATTTTTTTTAGAATAATCTAAAAAGTTTTATTTTTCAGTGAATAGTTTAAAATACTGATTTTTATTGAGAATATATATTTTCTTTTAAAGTATCTACAATGTAAAATTATATATTATAATATTTTTAAAATTACATAATTTTCTTTTTATTTAAAATAATTCAATTATGTTTTTTAAATTAATTTTATACTTGAATTTAGTATAAAAACAATTAATACTTAAATGCATTTATCTAAAAAAGTATTTTTTGTTGCATTTTGCTGGTTTAATTTTAAATTAAATTATAAAAATTTTGTGTTTTTAATTTTGGAAATTGGATTATATATTTTGAATAATTGGGTCTAAATTTTTTAAATAGGTCCCTTTTATTTTTGGTTAATATAAATAGTAACTTTAGTATTTTTTTTCACCATGGTGAAGGGTAAATATGGTAATTAAGGTTAAAAATAAAATAATAAGGACTAAATAATGTCCCCAAAACTAGCCTTAATTTTATTATATAAGTATATATCTTCCAAAATAATCCAAAGGTTGAATATATGGCCTTTTTTCAATTTGGATGTGATTATAACCTTTATAAGATTTTATGTAAAGAAAAGTAAAAAATATCACTCTCCTATTTTTAATAAATATAATATTTTTAACATGAGGATAACCAAAGGATGTGTTTATTTATAAATATTAATTTGAAATATAAATTATTTATCTTCATCATGATAATTTATTTTTAATTTTTAGTTAATAAATAATTACCTTAAATTCTTACACAATTTTGACACAATAATTATTAATTAATTGAAAAATAAATGAAATGATATTAAAAATATTAAAAGTAGTATAATTTGAAAGAATTAATGTGACTAACTAATTTTATAGATAATAATGACATATTATATAGGTTTGGATTAATTATATTTCAATTCCTTTATCATCTTGATGTTATTAAAGTCAAAGTAAATTAATAGTTCTAAAATTGACAATAATGATATTTTATAATAAATAATATTTTATTAAATGATTTAAAATTCATAAAAATAATAGATTCAACCAAATTAACTTTATACGGTTAATTTAATAATTTTTTTCCATTTATGGTTATTTTCTTATTTTATAGTAACATTATTAACCCTTAAAAGTTTGAAAACTTTAATATTATGATAATTTTCAAAAGGTTTAATGAAGGGTTAAAACAACAAGATAATCGTAAAAATGTGAAATAAAATTATCCAATTTTTTTTTCAGATTATTTATAATAAAAATAAAATAATAAAATAATATTATAAATTTTGATCCATTTTGACATCAAAATTAATTTATATTAAATTAATATTTTAATAAATTCCAAGAGCGCTCCTCCCCTCTCTTATAAAAGGGAACCACTTATTCTCATTCCTTCAAACTTAAACACCTTTTTTTTGAAAAAAACTACCCAAAAACTTAATATAATACCTATCCATGTTATATAGTAATTTTTTTGGTAGAATATGAATATTATTGGTATTAAGGTTTTAAGAAAAAAGAGAATTTCCAAAGAAGAGTTATAGTTTTTAACTGTATGTTTTAGTTTTATTTATTATTCCACTTTTTTAAAATATTCTTAAAACTTTATAAAATAATAAAAAAGTATACTATATATACTTATATGTCATTATGTTAATGGAATAACCTATATACATCTTTAAAATCCATTAATTGGGAAACGAATTCATCGTTCGTGTGAATGATGGACCACAACCTTGCAGACTGATGTAATTCATTTTCCATCACCACCTATCACATATGGTTATAATGAAGGAATTAATATTTATATATGATATTAATGATATATTTATCATTTGTAAATATAAAATTTCATTTAATTTCCTACCTTTTCATTCAATAAAAAATGATAACATCATTCATGCGTACGTGTGGACTGCCACCTCTACAAAGCAATGAGATTCCTTTTTCATCACCACATCACATGGATGATATATATATATAATTATAATTAAATAAATAATATGATATTTATGATATTATTATTATTATGCAAAGATAAAATGATACTTACCTTCTCTCCATAATGATCATTGAAAAATGGAAATGTTACTCATGCGTACTTACAACCCACCATCTCCATGATTACAACGTAGTTTATTTTTCATAAATAGATTTCATGATTAGTTTTAAAAGTATAATTTATATATAAAAATTATAATTATATTATTATTATTATTATTATTATTCTATAGATGATGTAATAATGACTTCTTTGATTATATTCAACTTACTAAAGTCATTTTGGATTTGCGAACCGAATATCATCAAAACATCAGACATGAACTTAAATGATTAAGTAATTGTTATAACATGGTAATAAGTGAGATAAAAGTAATAATAAAATTGATTTTTTTTATCAAGAAAGTAAATAATAAACATAATTTTATTATTTAGTAATATAAAGAATGTACATGATGATTCAGACTCAAGGTAAGAGAATTTATTTTTAAAAATCCTCTTTTAATGTTTCTCATAAAACTATATTTTTTCTTCCATGTACATATTTTTAAAATTATTTTATGGATGTATTTATATAGAAATAAATAATTATAAAGTTCATTTTATGTATCTTTCTACCTTCTTTCAAAGGTTTTGAAAATGAATCTTTCTATGGAATGTTTTGACTTTCATTACAAAAGACAAAAGGAATGTTTTATTTTAACATATGTGGTGAAAACAACATTTCAAACCACCATAACCATTATTTATGTTTGTAATCCTTTATAATATTTCATTTTTTATTCAAATAAAAACCCACTTTTCATTTGTTTTTGGAATTTTAGTTTTTAAAAACAAGTTTTAAAGGAAATATATATATATTGAGAAAACAGATTTCAAACGAGAAAAAATAGAATAGTGGAGAAAGATTAATAGAAAGAAGGAAAAATATTTTATTAATAAGAATTTACTCTATCCTTTAGTAGTTACATATGTTCATTAAGGGTAGGATTTCACTTCCTTTTATAGGCAGTGAAAAGGGGATTGGTTGGGGTGGGCAACCCACCCCCATTGAAGTGTGCAGTCGCAATCAGTGGTTGACTAACACTCCCCCTTGGCATGCGCACCCCTACCAATGTCATACATGTTTTGATACTACCTCATTAATTTTTTTTCCAGAAAAACCCAATGGGATAAAAACTAGAATAAGGAAAAGAGTATAGTCACATATACTCCCCCGAAAAGTTACATTACATTAAAAATTTTGAAATCTATACATCCCTATATTATGTAAAAACTTTATAAATATAATAGTTGGTAGTGCCTTTATAAATAAATCTGTAACGTTGTCATTGGTTTGGACATATTTTATATTGATATCCTCATTATTCATTAACTCTTGTGTGAAGGAGAAAATTTTTAGTGATATTTATTTTGTTTGATCATTCTTGATTCCTTCAATTGTGTGATGCACATAGTATTATCTTCGAATAAAATTGTTGGGCTACTATCCATAGATAATCCACTTACCACTCAAATGTGTTGAGTCATAGATCGTAACCAAGCACATTCTCGACTTGATTCATGTAATGCTATCAATTCTGTATTATTTGAAGATGTTGTAATGATTTTATGCTTTTATGATCTCTAAGATATGGAAATACCTTCTACCATGAACACATAACCAGTTTGTGATAACGCATTATACAGATCGGATAAATAACATGCATCTACAAAACTGTCCATCTTCCTTTCTAATTTTTTATAATAGAATAAACCCAAATCAATAGTGACACAAAGATAATGAAAAATATGTTTAATACCATTATAGTGTCTTCATTTAGGGTATGAACTAAATATTTACAAAAAATTAGTAAAAAAAGATATATCAAGATGAGTACAATTGGAAAGATAAATTAGTGCTCTGATAGCACTGAGGTACGGTACTTTTGGACCAACCAACTCCTCATTTTCTTCATAACATAAAAATTTATCTTTCTCAGTATTTAAAGACCAAACAACCATGGGAGTACTTAAAGTTTTTTTATCCATATTAATGCATTTTAAGATATTTTTAGTGTAATTTAACTGATGTAAAAATATACCGCTTGGCATATGCTCAATTTTTAATCCAAGACAATACTTGGTTTCACCTAGGTCTTTCATTTTAAATTAATCCTTTAAGTTTCTCATTGCTTCATTGATCTCTTTTGGAGTTATGATGATATTTAAATCATCAACATAAATGGAAATGATATCATATCCAGATGTTGTTTTCTTAATAAAAACACATGGGAATATGGGGTTATTTACATACCCTTTATTTAATGAATATTCACTTAAACAATTACACCATATACACCCAGATTATTTTAATTCATATAGGGATTTCTGAAATTTAATTGAATACAGGTCTTTGGGTTTTTATTTCAATACTTTGGGTATTTTGAATCCTTCAGGGATTCTCATATATATATATACTATTATCAAGTGACCCATATAAATAATCTGTAACAATATCCATAAGATACATATTATAATTCTCAACTACTATAAGGCTGATTATGTATTTAAAAGTAATATCATCCATAAAAGGAGAATATGTATCGTCATAATAAATTCTAGGTCTCTGAGAAAAACCTTGTGCGACAAGATGAGTTTTGTATCTTATAATATCGTTTTTTCTCATTACTCTCATGTAAAAAAACCCATTTATATCCAATAGGCTTCACACCTACTGGTGTGAGCATGATATTTCCAAAAACTCTTCTCCTATTAAGTGAATTTAATTCAACTTTCATTTCATCTTTCCATTTATTCCAATTAGGTTGTTTTTGAAATTCCATAATAGACCTTGGTTCATGGTCTTCATTTTACATATCATGTAACATAGAATATGAAAATATTTCATCAATATTTTCCATATTTCTCTGATTCTATATATCACATGTAGTGGTATAATTAAGATAGATTTCATTATTTTCCAAACCTTTAGGGGTTTCTATATCCTATGAATTCTCTTTATGATTCTCATCATGTGTTTCTCGAAGAACACTTAAATTAAAATTTTCTTATGGAACACATGCCTACATAATGGGTTTTGTAATTATACTCATCCCTTTTATTTTCTAAGGAGTTTTATCCTTAGAGCCAATTGGTCTTCCATGCTTCAGGTGTGTTTTTGATATTTTTGTAACATAATTATGTAATTATGTCTTTGGGACAACAATTCTAGCTGGGGCATTTATATCCGGTATATATGATTTAGTCACGCCCTTTGAATCAATAAATTCAAAAATTAATTGATTTTATAGTTCTTGAAAATGTAAAATATTTTTCACTTATATCTCACATTTCCAGGTGGGAGGATTAATAAAAGATAACATTTGCACATCCCATGAAATCTCTTTAATTTTCTTATTTTCTCTCCCTAATGATGGGAATACTTATTCATTAAAGTGACAATCAAAAAAACGTACTATAAATACATCACCAATTTATAGTTCAATATATCTGATGATGGATGAGGATTCATATCCTACATATATTCCCAAACTCCTTTTAGGTCCCATATTTGTATGTTGTGGGGGAGAAATTGGTACATATACTACACAACCAAATATTCTTAAGTGAAATATTTCAGGCTCTTGGCCAAAATTGAATCCAAGTGGAGAGTGTTTATGACAGGCACTTGGTCAGATGCGAATTAATACCGAGGAATGAAATATTTCATAACCCTATATAGAGCTTGAAATCTTTTTTATCATTATTAATGGTCTAACAATAAGTTGGAGGTGTTTTATTAGTGATTCAGTTAAACCATTTTGTATATGCACATGGGAAACTGGATGCTCCAAAATAATCCCCATTTCCATACAATAATCATTGAAAGCTTAAGAGGTAAACTCTCCAGCATTATCGAGCCTTAATTTCATAATGAAATTACCAGGGAATTATGATCTAAATTTAATTATTTGGGAAATAAAACATGAAAACACAACATTATGAGTTGAGAGAAAACATACCTACGACCATCTGCAGGATGCATCAATTAATAACATAAAATATTTAAATGGACCACACGATGGATGAATGAGTCCACATATATCCCCTTGAATTCATTTAAGAAAAGCTAGCATTTAAATCTTAATTTTAGCTAGACATGGTCTCACTATCATCTTTCCAAGAGAACAATCCTCACATAGAATTTTTCTTAGTAGAGAGATCTGCTGGACCTTTACTGAATTTCCATGAGAACTTTCAATTATTTTTCGCATCATTCTTGAACCAGGATGACCAAATCAGTCATACCAAAAATTAAAAATTTGTGGTATATTATTTACTACCATATGTGTTTACATTTCACTTTTATATGTGTAATATAATCTAGATGATAATTTTGGTAGTTTGTCTAGTACATGAATCTCATCAAATTTATTAATGGGAATGCACATGTACTTTTCATTTCTCTCAGATATAGTTTGCGTATCATACCCGTGCTGGTATATATCATTGAAACTTAACAAGTTTATTTTGGAATTTGAAAAAAAACACATCTTTTATAAAAAATTATATCCCAAACGTTAAAGAAAAACTCTATTTACCAATCCCTTCTGTCAGATCTATTGGACCTGATATAGTATTCACAATTGGTCTTGTTGATTTAAGATCAGAAAACTATTTTTTATTCTTAAGAATTATGTGTGTTGTTCCACTATTTGGTATGAAAATATCTATCTCATTTAAGAAATCCATTCTAATGATTCAAAGTAAAGAGAATAACATTATAAGAAACACCTTGTAAAATTTAAATAATACAACACCTAAAATATAAAACATACAGAACAAAATGAAATATCATATATCATAACTATTGAGATTTTTCTAAATTATTTACAACTATCATCTCATCCAATTCACAAGTAAAATCACCCACTTCGAGGTATGTGAAATCATCATTTGATGGCTCATGATTCTTATTGAAATTAAAATCCTTTTCTTTATCATTATAGGATGTCCCAAAAAAATGTAGTTCATTATTCTTTGCTTCAAGAGATGATTTATAAAGCATACAAAGATGCTATGGGGTTCATAAAACTCAAGACTAATGTCACTTTGAACCACGCCTGTAGCAAGAATATTCATGATTCCTTAGAGTGTTTGAGATGACATTTATTTGATTCTGATATTTATTTCTAGTAGACCCATGGTTATGAATACATCCTCACCCGCGTCTGCCACCAAAACCACATCCACCACAAGAATCATGTCCTCGGATTCTTCTATGATTATTTTCATGAAATATAGAATTTTCTTTAGGAAATTCTATTTGTGAATTAATAGGATGAGGATGGTAAATTTTAATCAAAAGATTACTATTCTTATTTACTATAAGTAATGATGATATGAGATCCGAATATTTTAAATACCCTCTCAAGCAATATTGTTGCTTTAGGGTGATGTGAGATACATGAAATGTCTTATATGTCTTTTAGAGAAAATTAGCACGTGTAATCCCAATACCATAGTACTTGAGCTGTGATACAATTCTATACATGGAATAATTGTAATCACTTCCCCTTTTAATGTCTTGTAAGCGTAAATCATTCCATTCACCATAGGTTTCTGGAAGAAAAACTCTTTTTTATGATCATAACTCTCTTTAAAACTCTTCTAGATCTTTCATGAATCTCTTTTTGTGAGGTATTCACATTTCCAAACCTCATTGAGATTCTTCTGAGGATAATCATCACCTTCTTTATTTTTGAGGGTTTAAAAATTATTTTCTTTAATTGTTTTCGTAAGATCCATTGATTCGAGATGCATTTCCACATCCATCGTCCATAGCATGTAATTACTTCCGGTATTGTAAAGATCCGTGAATTCGAGCTTTATAATATTTGACATGATGATAAATAGAAAACATTAAAATTATGTTAAAATTATCATATAATATTATATATATATCCCACCCTAATCAGTTAATAAATCTTTCATGTAGGGATTTGAAAATAAATACATTGATATATCGCATTACTCATTTAAAACTTTCTTGCATGTATTGATTTATTAATTATATCTTTTAATGAGGAAGAGAAAAATAAATAAATTTAAATCAGCTGAATAGGTGGTAAACCAACCTTTATGGTGGTAATTAAAATAAACCACATAAACCATCAGTGGTAAAATTAAGATAAAATAATAAATAATAAGAACCATCCAACCAGGTGGTGAAAAACAGAAACAAAAACATACCTTTATCCTTTTGAGCATTCGGGCTGATAATATGTTGAAAAAATAGATTTGGAATGAGAAAAACTATAATAGTGGAAAAATATTAAGAGAAAGAAGGACACATATTTTATTGATAAGAGTTTCCTCTATCCTTTACCAGTTATATCTATTCATTAAGGGGATGATTACACTGCCTTTTATAGGTAGTGAAAATGGGATTGGTGGGTGTGGTAAGACCACCCCCATTGAAGTGTGAATCCGAAATCAGCAGCTTCCTAACATTATATAAATATTTGAAAATGTCTCTTATGGGTGCAAAGATAATTTTATTATGTAATATTTTATGTAATTTGTTATGGTTTTGGGAATTATTTATGAGGATGGGTGGTTGCATTATAAACTAAGGGCAGACAATCCCGTTATATCTCTCCAATGCATTGGGTAAAGGGAAAGAATTAACCAATTGGGTTTATCCTAAGAGATTATGAGAATATACTATGATGGTTATTCCAAGTATAACTATGATGGTTATTACATGTGTAACCATGAGGATTACTTTATATGTAAGAGTTATATAAAAGTGATTCTTAAGTTTCCTACATGTTTTATCTATGATTGATATGGGATTTAAAATTCCCTTTTGAGAAAAAAGTGTATATTTTTATGTGGAAATGATTTATTTAATAAGCTCAAAAAATAATGTGAAAAAGGTAAGTATTTTATGGATTTTCTTGTTTTTTCACTATAATAACATATATTTTTTTTATTTTTATGATCCTCACTAAGATATTTGTTTTCAACCCACATTTTAATTTTTTTTTCATAGGGTTTAAGGATGAGTAATGGAAAATATGAAGTTAAGTTGAAAGTCATGAATATTTTTCATGAAAATCTAG
Source organism: Viscum album (assembly GCA_963277665.1). Taxonomy (NCBI): domain Eukaryota; kingdom Viridiplantae; phylum Streptophyta; class Magnoliopsida; order Santalales; family Viscaceae; genus Viscum; species Viscum album. Next base: position 1,583,489,011 of record OY728164.1, read on the forward strand.
CATGTTTCCTTTTAAATGTTTTGTTTTATGAAAAAATGGATAATTAATAGAAGTGTCCACTTTGAGATATATGGGATTTTTATGTAAGTGTTATAACCTAATTCTCTATAACTTTAAACCTAAAAAATCTCTGGGAATAAAAGAAAATTAATTCTAGTTTAAGTCAATAGAATATGTAATGTATAAGGCTGGGCCCTTATAGTTTGTATCATATAAAGGGTTTAGATAACTTTATAGATTAGGATGTTATTTAAGTATAAGTTAAAATTCCTCTATAACCACAAAGGATAGTATGTTATGGATAATTATAACTATTTTGGATAAATCAAAGGAGTTAAATAGAAAATGGTATGATTAAAGATATCTTAGTATTTATCCTCCTTATAAGATGGTTTATTATGATTAATATACTCACACTAACTATTCTGTGTTTTACTTAATGGATATAACTAGAAGGAACCAAATTAATAATGGATGTGAAGCCCAATGTGGTGATTTTTAAATGTGAAATTAAAAGGAATATAATTTGTATTAAAATATATTATGGTTATTCTTAACCATATATCATGAGTTATTATTTACAACATGAACATAGGAGAGTTTATTAACACACAAAATTATAGAAAAATGAATTTCCATGTATGTTCAGGAGATACATATTATAAATTTAAAAAAATTTCAACAATATTTTTGTCAAGAATGTGGGAAGAATCACCTTGGGTAATATATTAATGGAACTAGAAGATGTTTTTTATATGGTAAAGGAAAGAATAAAGAAATAATATTCTAAGGGAAAAAGGAAGTGTTTAGTTAATGCCTTAAATAGGAATAATGTTTCTCCTAAGGAATCAATTGAATTTTGTAAATTTGGGGAGTATGGGCATTATGAAAATCAATTTCCTAGGGGGAAATATAAAGAAAGGGATCAGGAGGACCATATAAATAAATGTTTATCAATGAATAATGCCATTATTGTTGAATATGAGGAAACTTCAAATGAAATATAAAAGGTATGATTTTTAACTAGGATTATGATTTGATATTATTGAATCTTAGGAAACGATTCGTATATTTTTGTCAGAAGGAATTATTATGGAATAAGATAGAAAATCAAGGTTAATGGAATATAAATAACATTGAATGATTAAGGTGACTATATATAGGAATTCAAGAGTTATTATTGTTGGGTATGTATTGTCTCAACAATACTCTATAAATATTTTGTATTTTGATGCTCACAAATAACCTTGTTTGTTTTACCAATGATATTACTTTAAGTGAGTTTCAAGAAATTAATATTATTTTCAATATTTTGTAATTATATTCATGTTTTTAATATACATGGAATATTCATAAAACTGTTCGAGAAGCATTTTAGTGTTTCTAGAAACAATATTCATACCCTATGTTGGTACATGTAATGTAAGGAATGGACCTTATGTTTGATTAATGCATGTATGGTTTATCACCCCTATACTGAAACATTTGTGTATAGATCAGAAACCCTATGTTTTCATATGGATATGAAACACTATGTTTTGGATAAACATATGAAATATCAAAAAAATGTTGAAGTCATAAATCACTGTTCATACCCTATATTCAGAGAATGAATGTATGGTTAATCAACCTTATGTTTGTAACCAACCATACATTGGAATTATGAACGTATGGATTCTTATCCCAATATTACTTTTAATCCCAATTCTATGCAAAGGAACCCTATGCTACGAAGTTCTAACCTACGTTTTTTATTCAAAAAACAGATATTTAAATCCGTGATTTTTATCTGATATTTCTATAATGGTCTTGATAGAAATAAAGATTGAATAAAAGTTATTATACAACCAATTAAAAGGCTCATTAAGATCTTTTAAAAGAACCATATTCAATGAAGAAAATCACTCCTATTCTTAAGGAAAGTTATGACTCTCCTAAGCAATTTAATTTTTGAATATCCACGATCTATCAGGATATTTTCTTTAATCCAATCAACCAAAAAGAGAGTTATATATATGAACGAAGTATTCTATAAAGAGTGTGGTTACATGATTCAATAAAGAAACACTTCTGCATACTTGTGTGTATTCTTGATATACAGATCTACTATAAAGATCAATTAACTCTATTATTTTTTGAAAAATGATACACTTTAGAGATATACTTTTGAAACCTCATATTATGAATTGTTGATATTCAATTTTAAGATCATTTGAAACCAATATCTCTTTAGAGTTATTATTTCTTGAAGAAATTAATTTACAAAGAAGAATATCCATCTAATGATAGTTGTAGCTACTGCAATTGTGAAGTACAACCCAAACCATCAAAAAATCAATATATTTTGATTTATTAGAGTTTCAACTATTCATACTCAGTTGTGGAGAAGTGTAAGATTATTATAATAAGGCATGGATAACCAATTCCCTATAAAATAACCATAAGGATCTGTTTAGCCTTGCTGTAAATGTTTAAACTACCTAAAATCAGTTCTGGATTTGAAGGTCTTATTATAAGAGGACATTTCTAGTGAAATTCACCAATCCCATAGAGATAACATTAATGGATTGGACTAGGGGATCTTTGTGCCCCAAAACACTATAAAATTTTTGTGTTCATTTATTCTGTTTATCCACTGCTTATAATTATTACAGAAGAGAATTCTACATATCTACATAAATTGAACAAATATTTTAAAGCCATAATATTTCAAGATTATCAAAACGTCACAATTCACCCCCTATTATGTGTCTTTGTATTATTATGACCTAATAATTGGTATCATAGGATGATTTTGTGATAAATATCTTGTAAGATAAAAAGTATAAAGTCTATTAAAAGAATATATCAATGTCAGATCTGAATTAAGGGATGTATATGGTACATTCTCTATATTTTAAGGGTGAAAAATATGGATTCTGGAAATAAAGAATGATTATCTACCTAAAGAATCTAGGATTCAATGTTTATTCTAAGACCATTACTCCTTATGAAATTATTGAGAAACTAGAGACTTGTGACGCAACAACAGATATAGAATATGACATCAATTCAAAAGATATGAATGTTATAATATATGGACTTGGACCTAATGAATTAAATTGAGTCTCTCAAGGTTCTACTACTACGAGATGTGGAAAACTATTTCAATTTCTTATAAAGGAATAGATAACATTTGACATATGAGGTATGATACTTCCAAACTAAAGTTTGAAACCTTTAAAATGTTTGATGGTGAAAGAATCAAACAAATGAGTGGATGGTTAATAGATATTGTTAGCAATATTACTACCTTGGGAGATCCCATCAATCAATCTGATCAAGCACTGAAGGTACTTAGAGTACTACCCTCAAAATGGAATGGCATATGTGCAGCTATTCAACAATAATCACCTGTCAATAATTTAACTATTAAGTAAATGATTGGAACATTGATGATGTATGGAGTAGAAATACAATATGAAGCTAAATATCACAAGTTAGTGAAAAGTGAAAATAATTCCCTTAAATTGAAATCTATGAAGAATGAAATAAAGTCAAAAAAATATTTCAAACAAAAAAAACTTTAGAATACTTGGATTTTGAAATGGAACTGGAATAACTTTCCAAAAAATTCATAAAATTCTATAAGAAAAGGAAAGGCCTCAAAAAATCATTTAAGAAGGATGAAAGAGAACCTAGATAAGTAAGATACTATGAATGAAAAAATTTGGGTTACATCAGACCTGACTACCCTGAATTGAAAGATGAAATAAGAAGGATAAAAAATAAATATCATAAGAATGAAGATTATGAGAATAAAGGAAAAAGATCTATGAAATCTATGTGGAGTTTATTTGAAGAATCCAAAAACTCTTCAAAATCTAATTTATAAAAAGAGCCCCAAAAAATGGAAGCCAATATGTACTTTATGGATAAGGAATAAGAAGAGGTACAATCCCATTACTCTTCTGATAGTGATATTAGTAGTTTTTCAAATAGTAAAATGGCTTCCTACTATACAATTCTAGAATAGAAATATTATTCTTTGATAAAGGAACAAAAATCATTAAAAAATATTCACAATTCTATTTTAGTTGAAAGAGACACTATGCTAAAGCAACATCAATATCTAATTGAAAAATTCAACTCATATACATTAAACAGTATTGATCATGAAAAAAGGATAAAATAATTACAGAATGAAGTAGAATATTATAAAAGTGATTCTCTTATTTTTATAAAAGGAGAAAATATTCTGAATGAGATTCTTGGAAAGAATATCATCAAAAGATAAAAAATTGTAATAGTTAGCAAGGGTGAAAAATCTAAATTATACAAAAATTATTTTGTTCCCAATCCAAAAAATGTTAACGTTATTATTGTGGAATAAAAGGTCATCACACTAACAACTATTACTTGAGAAATCATCAAATTAATGGTATTAAAAATACTTTTATTTCTAAAAGTATATCAGAAATAGTTATATGAATTATGTAAAGATAAGTCGGATATGGATTCCTAGATCATTGCTCACTGACACTACTGAACCCAAGAAAATATGGGTACCAAAACAAATAATTATTTAATTTCTTTTTTAGGAAAAAGGAAACAAGAATAGAAAATCTATACGGTATATGGATAATGGGTGCTCTAGACACATAAGTGGAGACTCATCAAATTTCCATACATTGAATCAAATGGATGGAGGTCTAGTCACTTTTAGTGAAAATGAAAAAGGAAATATTTTTGGATTTGGAACTATTAGATATCTAAAATCAATATCAATCAACAAAGTATTGTATGTTCATAAGCTAAAACAAAATTTGATAAGTATTTCTAAAATTTGTGATAATGAATTTTATATTGATTTTTCTAACAATTTCTACTCTATTTTCATTGATAAACTTCTAAAATTTAGAGCACCTAGAATTGATAATGTTTATAATGTGAATATTAATTACTTATGTAAATATAATGTGATTTTTTTAATTGATAAGAAAAATAATACATAGATCTTGAATATAAGACTTAGACATTGCAATATATATGATTTACATAAAATATTTAATAAATAATTAGTTTTTAATTTTCTTAGTCTTAATTTTAAAAATTATAGACTCTATGATGCATGCAAAATAAACAAACAACACAAATCATCTTTCAAATTAATTTACAAAATTACAACATCTAAACCATTAGAACTTATCTGTATGGATTTGTTTGGACCATCTGAGATAGAAATTTTGTCTAGTAAATTATATGTTTATGTTTTAGTTGATGATTTTTTAGATTTAATTAGATTTATTTTCTAAAACTCTAAAGTGAATTATTCACTATTTTTGAAATCTTTTTCAAAATTGTTCAAAATAAAAAATATTTTAAAATAATTTCATTAAGAAGTGATAATGGTGGATAATTTTAGAATCAATAATTTAATTCTATTTTCTCAAATATGGGTATTAAATACTCCTTCTATTCACTAGGAAAACCTCAATAAAATAGAATTGAAGAAAGTAGAAATAGAACTATTCAAGAAATGGAAAGGACTATGCTAAATGAATACAACCTTCCTACCCATTTTTGAGAAAAATTTTTATGCACAACTTTATATATCTTGAATAGAGTTTTAATAAGACCAATTATTAAAAATACCACCTATAAACTTTGGAATAATAGAAAAACTAAAGTAAATTACTTTAAAGTCTTTGGATACAAGGTATATATCTTGAATACTAATGACAACATTGGTAATTTCTATCCAAAAGCTGATGAAGGAATTTTTTTTGGATATTATAATACTTATGAAGCTTATATAATGTTTAATAAAAATTTAAGGAGTGTTAAAGAATCAGTTCATGTAAATTTTGATGAAACATTCCCTTTTAATTAAGATAAAGATTAAACAAATGAAAATACCGACTCTTTTGAAAACATAAGACTTGATTCACCTAAGACTGATTTTGAAGATAAAATTAACAAAATTTGGTTCAGTTCAAAAGAAAATGAAACCGAATAACTTGAAAGTGCCTTACCTAGATAGTCTAGAACCTTAAAGAACCATCCTTTAAAAATTGTTATAGGATTCCTAGACACAGGAATTATAACTATAAGAAATATAGGAAACCTAATTGAATTCTTTACCTTTCTATCTCAGTTAGAACCTAAATCTATTGAAGAAGATATAGAAGATGAGAGTTGGCTATTATCTGTACAAGAAGAACTAAACCAATTTAGTAGAAATGAAGTTTTTTTTATTTAGTGGAAAGAACATCAGATTATCCAGTAATAAGAAATAAGTGGATCTTTAGAAATAAACAGGCTGATCAAGGGATTATAACAAAAAACAAAGCTATATTAGTAACTAAAGGATATAATCAGGAAGAAGGTATATATTATAATGAAACCTTTTTACCTATAGCCAGATTAGAATCCATTAGAATCCTTTTAGATTATGCAACTCATATTAATTTTAAATTATATTATATGTATGTCAAATCTATCTTTTTAAATGGTTATTTAATGAAGGAAGTTTATGTTGAACAAATACCATGTTTTTGAAAACCCTCATAAACCAAATCCTATTTTTAAACTTACCAAATATCTTTATGGCCTTAAACAACCACGTAGAGCTTGGTATCAAAGATTATGATCTTTTGAATTGAAAAATGGATTTTCTATGGGATTAGTAGATTCTACTCTTTTTAAGAAAACTATTTTTTTAATATTTTATCAATTCAAATTTATATTATTGATTTTATTTTCAGTTCAACAAATAAAAATATTTGTAATGATTTTTTAAATCTAATGTGAAAAGAATTTGAAATGAGTATGATGGGAGAACTAAATTTCCTTTTAGGATTTAATATTTATCAAAATGATTATGGGAATGTTTTAAATCAAAGTAAATATATTATTAATTTATTGAAATAATTTGGACTTGAAAACTGTAATACCTATACAATTCCTATGTGTAAAAATATAAATATTGATTTAGATGAAGTTGGAAAACTTGTTGATATCAAGTCATATAGAGGAATGATTGGTAGTTTATTGTATATTACTACTAGAAGACTAGATATAATATTTTATGTATGTTTATGTGCTATATTTCAGTCAAACCCAAAATAATACCTTCTTGTTTTGTTAAAATAATTTTTAGATGTTTAAAAGGAACTATTTTTCAATCTCTTGTTTATCAGAATACATATGATTTTAATTTAATTTCACATTCAGATGCTGATTTTTGAGGTTATATATTAGATATAAAAAACACCTTAGGAACCTATCACTTTTTAATAAAATATTTATTTTCATGGTCAAGTAAGAAAAAATACCCAATTGCCTTATCAACGACTGAGGTAGAATATGTGTCTATTGGAAGTTTTTGTATACAAGTGTTGTGGATGAAACACACTCTATTGGATTTTAGACTAAATTTTAGTAATATAACTATTTTATGTGATAATACTAGTGCAATAAATATTTCAAAAAATCCGATAAGTCATTCTAGGACTAAGAATTTTGATATAAGGCATCATTTTCTAAGGGATCATTTTATTAAAAAGGATATATCTTTATAATTTATAAATATTTAATATCAATTATATTATATTTTTACTAAACCACTTCCCACTAAAAGTTTTTATTTTATTAAGGGGAATTTAGATTTATTTAATTTTAAATAAATATGTATCAATTCATTTCAATTAATTTGTTTATAGTTTTAATTCATTTTAATTTATTTTAATTTGTGTTAATTTCACTGTCAAATTATTATTTCATTTATTTATTTAAATACTTTTTTTGTTTATATTTTATTTTTTAACACATCTCTTGAAAATTAAAATTTTAGTGATTACACCACATCATTAGCACGCGAAACTAAAAACCAAACCATCATAATTATCCCTTTCAAATTTATACCCATTCACGCCCTTTCGAATTACATAGAATCTCACTTTCAAGATTACTGAAACCCTAACCTTCTATCCTTCAAACCTTGAACCTTAAAAGATGGAAACTTTAGAAAAAGTTGAAGAATTTGGGCCAAGCGAGATTGTTTGACAACGTTTAAAATTTCAGAAACTACTTCAAGGGAAGGTGATTTATTTTGATTGTCTGGACCAAAATAATATATCATTAAATATTGAAATAAGATTTCATGTCTTGGAATTCATTTTTGGTAATAGAAATACACCTTTTTTTTGATATAGAAGTAAAAGAGTTCTATCAAAATTCCTATTTTAGTTTTGGAATTGATGAAGATACAGTCATGTCTAAGATTCATCATGATGAGTTTTATATATCTTCTATAAAAATTGATAAGATATTTGATTTTCCTCATGTGGGGAAATTTCATTTTGATTTTAGAAATATTGGTGATGATAAATTAAAATCAGAGGATATAATTTTCTCTCTCTTCATAACTAGAACAGTTAATAAAATGATGATAAGAGACCTTAATGCTGATCAAAGAGTCTTGATGAAGTTCATACAGTCTATAATTGTGCCAAGGATGGATGAATTAGAGAAAGTTATTTATCAATATATATATATATATATTATATTTTTATTTTTGAAAAATATTCGGCTGAACTTCAAAAGGTATATGTTAGGGTATTTGAATCACTACTATTATAAGGAATTAAAAATGGGATTTTACCATTATCTAAGGATTATATCCCTTTTATTGCTCAAAATGGAAAAGGTATAAGACATCTCTTTTAGTCAGATATGTCATCATGGAAATATTCTAAATGCTGTAACTGTTGGGAAGTTAGTATTTTTATTGAGTGAATCATGAAATTATATTTTACCAGTTGGTATAAAAAAATATAGGAGGTTGATTGGTACTCATGGAGAGCATAATTTTTTACCTTATATTGGTTTTGTGAGACCAAGGCCTGATAAAGAAGCTAAATCTATAATTTATGAGGTTGTAATTCTTAAAAGAAGAATAATTTCTGTAAACATTACTGAAATTTTGAATGAAGATGGAGATGGAAATAGAAGATGAGATGAAGTAGAAGTTGCTGAGCAGTTGGCTCAAGTGACTGAAAATATTGAGAAAGCTGCTCAAGGGGCTGATCAAATTAGGGAAGTTGTTACTAATTCTGGTGAAGCTACCCCTAGAAGTGTTCCTGTCATTATTTCTGATTTATTTGATATAAGAGGATCTGCATTGACAGAGGAGGAAGAGCCAAGTTTGGCTATGGTGGAAGTTGGTTAGACCAGATCACAATCTGCCGAGTCTTCTGACTATTTAAAAAGAAATACATAAGATTTGTTTCATAGTTACAATCAAGTGAATAAATATAACTTGTATCCAATACAAGATTTATATTCTAAAAGGAATAAAGTTTAAGATATCAAAAGTTTATCAGTGCCAAGAATTGAGTTTGTGACACTTTAAACTCAATTCAGAGATATTCAAGAAAAACTTGTTTCACTGGGAGATATTTAAGATCTTATCAGACCTGTAATTAGTGAGATCTCAAATTTAAAGTAAGAATCTACAAAGAAATCAAATTTTTATGAGTTAAAAAATTTATTGCGTAGAGATTTTCAATATGTTAGAGAAATTCATCAAGCTTCAACCTCCTCTCAACAAACTTCTCCAAATTTGATCAGATGATTTGAGGCTATAATTTCTATGTTAGTTGAGTTCAATAATAGACTGCACACTCTTCAGTGTAATACTACACCTTTAAATGTTATTTTTGAGAATCATATAAATCTAGTAATACAACTAACCTCAAATGAATCCTGGTAAGGACTATTTATTCATTAAGTGAGAGATATTTTTACTACCTTTATTCAATATGAAGAAATAATTAATGAGTTTATTAAGGTGATTTTGGTTGAAAGCTTAAATATCAATCAAGATTCAAGGGAGATATTGTTGGGAATGTATTATCTCAACAATAATCTATAAATATTATTGATTTTGATGCTCAAAAATACCCTTTTTTGTTTTACCAATGATATTACTTTAAATGATTTTCAGAAAATTAATATTCTTTGCGATATTTTGGAATTATATTCAATATTTTATTCCATAAAGAATGTTCATCAACGTGTTAGAAAATAATTTTAGTGTTTAATGTCTGTATGGTTTATCATCACTACACTGAATAGTTTTCATATGGATCAGAAACCCTACATTTGTGTATGATTCAAAAACACTATGTTTTGGATAAACCTATGGAATATCAACCTAACATTGAAGTCAGGAATCACTGTTCATACCCTATGTTTGGATAATGAAAGTATGGTTAATCAAAATTACATTTGTAATCAACCATATGCTGGAAGGATGAATGTATTGATTATTATACCAACATTACTTTTAATTCCTACACTATGGAAAGGAACCCTACTCTACACAGTTCAACCATACGTTTGTTTATTTAATAATAGAGATTTAAATCCGCATTTTTTATCAAAGATTTCTTCCATGGTATTAACAGAAATAGAGATCAACTTAAAGCTATTCTACAACCGATTCAAATGCTCATTATGATCATTTAAAATAACCATATTCAATGAAAAAAATCACTATTATTCTTAATGAAAGTTATGAATCTCCTAAGAAATTTAATTTTTGAATATCTGCGATCTATTAGACTATTTTCTTAGATCTGATCAAACAAAAATAGAGTTATATATATGAATGGAGTATTCTATAAAGAGTGTGTTTACATGATTCAATAAAAAATACTTCTTAAAACCTGTGTATATACATTATATATAGATCTGCTATAAAGATCTATCAAATTTATTATTTTTTGAAAAAGGCTACACTTTGGAGATATACTTTTGCAACCTTGTACTACTGTTTTTTGATATTCAATTTGAAGATAATTTGCAATCAGAATCACTTCAGAGTTAATATTTCTTGAATAAATTCATTTATGAAGAACATGATCGATATAATGTCAGTTTTTGCTGTTGAAGTTGTGAAGTACAACCATAACCATCAACAAATCAAACTCTTTTTATTTATTAGAGTTTCAACTGCTCGTAATCAGTTGTGGATAAGTGTTAGCTTCTTGTAATAAGATATAGATAACTGGTTCTTTATAAAAGAACCAGAATAATCTATTAGCCTTGTTGTAAAGGTTTCAATTACCTGCACTCAGTTTTTTATTTGAAGGTCTTGTGATAAGAAGAAATTTCTAGTGAAATTCACCAACCTCACAGAGAGAGCATTGGTGGAGTGAACTAGGGGATCTTTGTTCCAAGAACCACTGTGAATTGTTGTGTTCATTTTTTCTATTTATCTGATGCTCATACTTATTATAGAAGATACCACTTCATATATACATAAATCACAAAGAGATTTAAAATCTAAAATCTATCAAGATGATAAAAAAGACACAATTTACCCCCTCTTGTGTATCTTTGTATTATTCCGACCTAACAATGATGTAGAAATCAATTTAAGGATGTTCATAAGTTTATAATCCTTAATAATATTTTGATTTTTTATGTAATAGGAGTAAATTAGGAGATATTTATTGAGTATTAATATATGTTTTAGGTATATGTAACCCTTAAGTTTAACATATGAGAAGTTATTTTAGGAAGAATTCTATTTTCATTTTGGGAACATAAGTTTAAAAGTATTGATAACCTTTAGGGTTTATATGATATTTGATTATTAAGGTTATTTTTGAAGATATTAATCATATTTTTGGGAACTTTATAGGAATTATATTAATATAGTACTAGAAAAAGGAAAATGGACCAGCCTGGCGATGAACCATTACATCTAAAAAACCATGGGGCTTAAACCCAGAATCGAAGGGTGATAAGGGTGAAACTACTACCACTAGACTACGAATTTTTTGGTCATTATGACATTGTTTTTATAATTATGTTGATTTTAGTAACATATGTTTTATCATAGAGATAAACATGAGATTGAAAAGTGATATGGTGATTAGGAGATTAATGTTATTTTAAAAGATGTCCACTATTTTGGGAAACTTATTTGATTATGGTAAACAAAATATTATGGTATTTTAATTAAGTATTAAAGGTTAAATTATCTTATGGAGTCATATATGATTTTAAGGTGGGTTTATATTGATTCAGGTTATTTATGGAAATGATTATCATATCTTAGAGATTATATGATTGGGGAAGATAAATTTTTTGTATGAGACTTTAAGAGTGATTGATTTTTTTAGGATAAATGTTGAATTTATTTAGGAAGAATATGAGATTGGATCATTCTAATCTTTGGGGTTTCAATCTTAGTCTATAATATTTTGAATAATTTTAAGGTTAATTATTTATTGAATGATCTAAGTTAAACTTTGGGTAGGATTTAGAGATTAATGTTGTATGGAGGTTTATTAATTTTTGTGTGCTAACCATTTTGGTTTTGGTTAATGTATAAAGATAGTATAAATAACTTTTTATCCTTTTATGGAAGTATATGATTTTATAGAAGTTGATTTCAGTTCTTTAGGAATAAAAAATCATTTTGAATACACATCATTTGGAGAAAAATATGAGATTGTGGTGGAAATTGATTAAATGATGAAATTATATATAAAAAGTAAGTATATTTCCTCATGATTTTAGTATATATGTTAAAGTAATTCCATAAATCAAGGGAAAAAGATCTTGAAACAAAAATGTTATCCTATCACATTTATTTTCAATGAATTTATGGTCTCTTCACCCATCACAGATTTATGAAATTATGGTTGTTAACTTTCTCTTGACCATGTTCTCTATCACTCTCTATCAGGGTGTTAGTTTTCTCTTTAATTTCCATATTTTTACTTCCCACCAATTTTTTCCAACTTGTAAACCTATATATGTGTTACTCAAGATTACCTTCATACTTCCCTTTCACTCTTATCAAGAGAAAGTTATATTAACCCTTTTTACGATGTGTGATTTCAATAAAGGTTTTTTAGATGGAAAACATTTGAGTATCGAGGACAAGTTGAAATTGTGAGGATAAATTTTTTTAGGGGGGCTATAATTCAATATCCAAAGATTTTAAAAGAAATACTATGTTTGATAGTGTTCAAAATACACAACATCGAGCTTAAATGAATCGTAAAATATTTTATTTAAATATGACTATTATAACCTATCCATTGGATTAAAAGGTATGAATATGATTAAATGAATTATGAAATATATAATTTTCCTACTAATTAATAATTTATTAATTTTTTAGGAAATAAGAACTCAATTTTTAGTAAAGTTATTTTATTCTTAAAAAATATGTTTTCTTCAAAAATGATTTTTATTACTTTTTTGTGAGAGAATATTATAATTATTTTTAGAAATTTTAGAAAAAATATTTTATAAAAAAGATATAATTTTTTAAATTATAATGTAAAAATTATATTAGGATGAATTTTTGATAATTTTCTGAAAAGTTTGATTTTTTAGTGAATAGTATTAAATAGTGATTTTTATTGAAAATCATATTTTCATTTAAAGTATTTATAAATTAAAATTAAATTTTAAATTATTTTTAAAATATAAATAGTTCATTTTTTTAAAAAATTATTCAATTATATATTTTTTTTAATTAATTTTATACTTTAACTTAGTATAAAAACATTTTATACTTAAAAGGGAATTTTTCTACAAAACTATTTTTCATTGCAGTTTTCCAGTTTCATTTAAAATTAAATTATAAAACTTTTTTTAAAGTTTTTAAAAACAGATTAAAAATTTAGAATTATTAGGACACAATATAGTAAATAGGTTCCTTTAAGTTTTTGTCAATATGAATAGTAACCTTAATAATTTTTGTTACAATGGTAAAGGGTAAATAAGGTAATTATGGTTACCAATAAAATAACAAGGAAAAAATAATGACCCTAACACCTAAATTAATTTTATTGTATAATTATTCCTCATCCATAATTAACCAATGGTCGAATATGTGACCTTTTTCTCCGTTTGGATGTGATTATAACCTTTATAACATTTTATGTAAAGAAAAGTAAATAATGCCACTCTAGTTTTTAATATCTATAATATTTTTAAAATGGGTATAACTAGAGGATATGTTTTTTTATAAATATTTATTTTAAGTATAAATTATTTATCTTTATAATAGTATTTTTTTTATTTTTTTTGTGATGATATAATCACCTTTAATTCTTACAAAATACTGATGCAGTAATTATTCAATTAATGGAAAAATAAAATAAAGAAATATCAAATATCAAAAGTAGTATAATTTGAAAGAATTAATGTTACCCTTTAATTTTAAAGATAAAAATGAAATATTATAGAGGTTATAATGTATTTTATTCATATTAATTTTTTTATTGATGTCATTAAATTCAAAGTAAATGAATAGTTTTAAAATTGACATTAATGATATTTTAAAATAAATAATATTTTATCAAATTATGTAAATTTTATAAAAAAATTGATTCATAAAAATTAATTTTATATGGTTAATTTCATCAACCATGGTAAATTTATGTGATGTTTTTCATTTTATAGGAACACTATTAACCCTTAAATGGTAAAAAACTTTAATATTATGATAATTGTCAAAAGGGTTAATGAAGGGTTAAGACAAAAGGATAAGTGTAAAAATGTGATTTAAAATTGTCCAAAAATTATTGGATCAATGTATTTTTATTCATACTCATCTTATATTCTAATATTATAGATTTTGACCCATTTAGAAATCAAAATCAATTTATATTAAATTAATATTTTTATTAATTCCATGAGTGCTCCTTCCTTCTCTTATAAAAGGGAACCACTTCTTCTCATTACTACACACTTAAAATACTTTTATTTTAGACAATACACAAAATAACTTCATAAAATATCTCCCAACATTATATAATCCTTATTTTATTCATAATAACAATATTATAGGTCTTAAGGTATTTAGAAAAAGAGACATTCCAAAGAAGTATAGTTTTTAAGCACATGTTTTAGTTTTATTTATTCTTCCTCTTCATTAAAATATTTTTTATACATTATAAAATAATATAAATGGTATCATATATATATATATTGATATTTAATTTTATTAATGTCTTAACCTATATACATCTCCAACATACATAAATTGGGAAAGGAGTTCATCGTTCGTGTTTACAACAAACTACCATCACACAGATCGATGTAATTCATTTTCCATCACCACCTATCACGGATGGTTATAATGATAGAATTAATATTTATATATTATACTAATTAAATATTTATTATTATTAAAATATAATATATCATTTACTTTATTACCTTTCCATTCATTAAAAAATGATAACGACATTTATCCGTACGTGTAGACTACCACCTTCATGAAGTGATGTGATTCATTTTTCATCACCATGTCACATGGATGATGTATATAATTATAATTAAAAAAATAATTTGATATTTATGATATTATGATCATTATATAAAGTTAAAATAATACTTACCTTCTTTCTATAATGATCATTGAAAAATGGAAACATTACTCATGCATACGTACGACCTACCATCCCCATGATTGTAATATAGTTCAATTTTCATAACCATCATTAATTATTGGTTTTAAGAGTATAATTTATGTATAAAAATATTAATTATTATATTATTATTATTTTTAATATTATGCAATAATGACCAATTTGACTATAGTCAACTTATCAAAGTCATTTTGAACTTATGAACCGAATATCATCAAAACATCTGATGTGAAATTAAATGATTAAGTAATTGTTATAACATGATAATAATTGATATAAAATGAATAATAAAATTGAAAAAGGTTCTTATGAAAGTAAATAATTAACACATGTTTATTATTCATGAAGATAAAGAATGTACGTGATGAGTCAGACTCAAGGTAAGAGAGTTTCTTTTTTAAAATCATCTTTTAAAGTTTTCCTTAAAACAATATTTTTATTTCATGTACATATTTTTAAAATTATTTTATTTATGTATTTATATAGAAATTAAAGAATTATAAAGTAAATTTTATGCCACTTTTTTCTTTCTTTCAAAGGTTTTTTAAAAGGAATATTTTTACGGAATGTTTTGACTTTCTTTAAAAAAGACAAAAGGAATGTTTTATTTTAATGTATATAAAGACAAGGAATTTTCCCACCATCAAAATCATTATTTGATGTTTGAATTAATTTATAATATTTCATGTTTTATTCAAAGGTATAACCTCTTTCCTTTTTTTTTCTGGGAATTTTACTTTTGAAAAATGTGTTTTAAAGGAAAGAGATATATCAATATCTAAAAATGTTTTCTTATGGGTTCAATGAATATTTTATGATGAAATATTTTATATATTTTGTTATAGTTATTGGGAATTGTTTATGAGGATGGGTGGTTATATTATAAAACAAGAGTGATTGATACTATTATTAATCTCTAAAGCATTGGATAAAGGGATGGAGTCAACTGATTGATTTTCTCCTAAGAGATTATGAGAATATATTATGATGGTTATTCCAAGAATAACCATGATGATTATTCCTTATGTAACCATGAGGTTCAATACATTTGTAAAAGTGATATGAAAATCAATTCCAAATTTACTACATGTTTTATTTATGATTTTTTTGTTTTTTAAAAGTTTCAATTGAGAAAAAAGTGTGCTTTTTTCATTTAGAAATGATTTATTTCACAAGATCAAAGAATAATATGATAATGAAAAGTATTTTATGGGTTTTAATGTTTTTCACTAGACTAATAGATTTATTTATTTTTATTTCCCTTAAAAAGTTTTTTATTCTCATCGCACATTTCAAAATGTTTTTCATAGGTTTTATGAATGGGTAAGGGAAAAGAAGAATTCAAGTTTGAAGTCACAAAGACTTGTCATGAAAAGAAAACATATTTATTTTTAAAAGTTTTATTTGGTGGAAACATTGGGTATTGAATAGATTTTTCCACTTTGTGATTTATAGAATTTTTATATAAGAGTTATGACTTAAATACCTAAAACTATAAACATAAAATATCATTGGGAATGAAAGAAAATTAATTCTAGTCTAAGTCACTAGAATATGTAATGTATAAGGCCAGTTCCTTATAATAAGAATTCATATACTATAAGAATAATTTGGGAATCATACTAATGTTGTTTGAGTAATGTTTATATATTACCAAAGTCATTTTAGGTGTTTTAGATGTTTTTAAGTAGCTATAAAAGCCCTAAGATGAATTTAATTAAGTTATAGTATTATTTGTTTAAGGATATAATTTGTAAGGAATAGAGAATATATAATATATTTTTTTTATTTAAAACAAAAAAACTAGAAAAGTGTTGGAATATCATCATATACAAAAAGTATTCTTTAGATATCATATAGAATTGGTAATGTGCTATGTTTTCTTACACATATAAGATTCTTAGGAGACTTCATAATATATTTTTTGAAGATAAATTTAAAAATCATAAAATAGAATATCATACTTGATATATGTATGATATTTATGATATATTACTACAAATATTTGAAAAAGTAAGAAACTATATGTGATACATAATGACTTTAGGATGATAAGTAAAAAAACTTGGAGAATGCATTAATTTTTTTTGATGTGTAGGATTTTCTCTCCAGTGTTTAATAGAGATTTTTAAAAGTCAAAAACCTTATGAAATTTCTAGAATTATATTGTGATATGTAATTTTGATTATGGAATGAAAAAATATATATTTTTTGAGCATTAAGAAATGTTTTTAAGTGAAAAATATTACACAACATATAAGAAATCATATCCATATGTGCAAGATACTTGAGTAATGAAAAGTGATACATAAGAAATAATAATTATTACATAATATTATACATTTTTCAAAAAATATAATATTTATATAAGTATATTTTATAGAATTTACTTTTGGAAATTAAACCAGATGATGCTAAAGCTATTCATCACTGTACAAAATATCACAATTACTCAAAATAATTGTGATTTAAGATAAGAATATGGTATTCACATTATTAAGAATAATAAAACACCATGAAGAATCCATATAATGAGACACCAACTGAAGATAGTTCTATGTATTGAGTCAAAACCATGCCATGATGAGAAGGTTCACACTGTGATGATATTCATGTATACCATCATGGATAATATAAATTCTCATAGATTTTATAGATACCTTTTTATAAAGAATTATCCCAAATGTATTGGAATATTTGAATCATATTAAATGAGATAAAAATTTGTAGATATTTTTGACCAATTTTAATAAGGACATTGCATTGTCAAAAATCAATGAATTTTTCATATTTAAACATGGAAAGATATTTTTATGAGGGTTTTTTACATTTATAAATATATTATAAAATAAGAAGACGAGTAGATGATAAATTAAAAATTGATACCCTATTAAAAAATAAAATCCACTCCATCAAAGAGATAATTAAATGACATTTAAGAGGAGAGGAACCTATACATAAAAGTTGTTGAAGACTAAAAAGTAGTCCTATGATATCCTTATATCATAAAAAATGATTGAGAATATTAAATAACTTGAAATTTTTGTTTCTGTGTAGAGGAATGATAATAAGTGATAAGTAGGAACATGTATTATCCTATGATATATTTTTATTAATAGGAGAATAAATAATAAGAAGGTCAATGTTCATTCAACATTATAGATCATTTATTTTTAGTTGAAGTCCTTCAACATATAGCTGAAGGAATACGGATGATGTACATGCTACACTAGAAAAAAGAAGTAGTTGAAGACCTATTTGTGAGGAAGAAGATTTTTACATGGGTGATGTAGTGAAATCTAGAGCAATATTAAAGATCTTGTTCAGGGAGTTCAGGAGGACCCACTGTAAACTAGTGAAACCAGTATAAAGAACCAATCAATAGATTATAAACTAGTGGGATTTATTGTAAAGAACCCCTAGATAAATAGTAAGGGATTTTATAGGAGATAAAATATTGTTTTATAAGTGACCTAAAATTTTTATACAAATATATTACATCTTTTAGATGAATATTCATGACATTACACAAACCCATGAATGAGAATCATAATGGTTTAGTGACTTTGGAGACTTGGTAAAAAACCCTCTTGTTTAGTGAAATATCTTCAATGTTTCCCACAAAGATCATCTTATTTAGTACTCTTAAGATACATACCCTACTTAAAACCTTTCTTTATAACCCAGGGAAATGAAATATAATAAAGGGTGAGCTCATATGATCTGTAAGGGTAAACAAGGGAAAATACGTAAACATAACATGATCATTTATAAGAATGTGAGCATAACATATAAAAACAAAACCTTGAATATCAAAGATCAATATATTGATTCATGGAATACATATTATATGTTCAAAAGATATGGATTATAAGGAAATCAAATAACATAATCCATGAGAGCATAATATTGACATAATTCATGGAATTGTCGCATATGCATAAGTATAGAAAATAATTTCCTTAGTAGTCAAGACTCATTTCCAAAACTATCATAGTAAAATGGGTTCACCCCCCAAACCATTGTACCAGTCATGGTTCACTCATAAGACTATCAAAGTGGATATATTCCCTTATTGAACTAGGTTCACTCCCTGTTCTAGTCCTATTTATCTCATGAGATATCAATATTTACCCTATTCATTAGTGGTAGATATAAGTCCCACCAATCTTGGGTTATAATGTAACTGCCTTACTTTTTTTAACCTAACAACCATAAAATAATTAAAATCATACATATTTGTTCCACAATATAATAAAAATTTCATCATATTAGAACCCATGAAAAGAAATATGTTTTATAAACATTTCATCAGAACATAACCTGTAGAAAAGAAAAAAGTTTCATAATCATTTTATCATTTCATCAAAGCACAACCTATAAAAAAAGAAGCATGATTCATAATAATTTTATCATGGTATAACTAATGGAATATAAATAGGTTTCATAAAAATAATTTAATCATAAAAATAAACCATAAAAATAAAAAATAATAATGAAATCCTTGGATTATATCTGTAGTAAATCATAAGTAACATCAAAGGATTATGTCTTAGATGGAAAATGATTTTGAAAGATCACTTAGAACATTTCTTGGGGAAAATAACCTTTATTTGAAAATAAAATTTTAAAACTAAAAATTCATTAAATATTTTGGAAATCCTTTTCTTTTATAATAACCTTGAAAACTTATAAACAAAGATTTAAAAATCATTTAAAACATTTCCTGAGGAAAATAACTTTTCTTCTTTGAAAAAAACTTTTAAAACATAAAAAATTTTCAAAATATTTTTTTTCTGAAAATAACCTTGAAAATTTATAATGTAATATTAAAATAAAATAATGTTCATGATGACGGGAAATACCATTCATGTAATACATGTTAAAATAAAGATTCCTTTCACTATTTGGGTAAAATCCAAACAGACATTGTTTGGAAAATGACATGAATATTCCTTTCAAAACATTTTTTAAAAAAATTAAAAAATGGGTAAAAATGTATTTGATAAATAATTTTAAGAATGTTAATAACTTTTTTGATTTTTTTAAAAACATGGTTTTATAAGAAAAGGGTATTTGAATAAATTCATAATTAAAGAAGATTTACTATTTTGAACTCTTAAGTATATAAGGAGAGGAAAATGAATGGAAAAAATGCATTATAATGATATAACTAGATTATGAGAAAATTTATGAGTTTATTTAGATATGGATCATAATATTTCCTTATTGGAAACATAATCATAAACAATCCTGATAAAAGATAAAGTTGTATCATAAAACACTTACCACTTTGGTAACATTTACTCATAAGCCCCATGAGAGAATAAAATTAAATGAAACCTATAATATCATGTGAATAAATAAATTCATGAAATTTCATTTAAAAGGTTATGTATATGAACCTCATAAAATAATATAGTTGCATAACATATGTATCAAAGAAGGAAAATTGAGACAAACATCCCTTACCGATTTAGTAACATTTGAATTGAAAACCCCATGAAAGAGAAACAATAAAATGGATATTTAAATCATAATAATTTTCATGATATGTATCATAAAATATATTCATGATGAGTATATACACAAAATAAAATAAATAGGTGGTGAATATGAAATGTGTCTCAAAGAAGCAAAAAGTGAGTTGAAAATCCCTTACCTTAAGTCTCAACTTCCTTTCCAACCTTCTGTATAATAAATATAAGTTTATTATACATATATTATAGAAAAATGAATATATATATATATATATATATCAAACCATATATAATTTTCTTATGATCTTTTATTACAAATTTATTAACAATTCCATGTTAAAGTCACGTTTCAAGCAATAACTACTTTGTTTTTCTTGTTTGGTTTGATTGATTATTTTTTCCTATTAAATTGATAATGTTTGAATAATATATATAATTTTAATAATTATATACATATAATATAAATTCACTATATATATATATATATATTTATAGTAATCCATAAAAGTTTGAGATAGAAAATGAAATACTCCATTCATGGAGACGGTAGGCCTTACATATGCATGGATGCTGTTTCCATTTTCTAAAAGGATTGAAAGAAATAAAAGTAAATAATATATTAAAATTAAATAATAATTTTTATTTCATATATATCACATATTTTCATTAAACCTATCCTTATTATCTTTCATGTAAAGCATGAATAGATCACATTGCTTTATGAGGCAGTAGTCCACTATATACACGAGTGATGTTATCATATTCCCACATAATGGAAAGTAAAGAGGTATATGTGATATAATAATTTAAAAATAAAATAATATCACATATATATTATATAAACATTTAATCCATAATTATATATATTTATGATAGGTGATGATGGAAAATAATACATTGGTTTGCGAGGCAGTAGTCCTCCTTACACACGAATGATGATTTTATACCCAATTCGATGGAAATGTAGATGGTTATAGTTTATTACATTAAAATAACAACATATAAGTATATGTAATATATTGATGTTATTATATCATTATGTTTTAATTATAATTAAAATAGGCGGATGAATAAATAAAATAAAAACTCTCATTGAAGAACGCTACCTCTTCTTTAGGTAACCTCCTTTAGTTTTCACCAAAATCCTTCCTAGGTTGTCTCTATAACAAAAATAAGGATTATAGGATGATAGTAGGAATTTAAGTATTATATTTGGTCTAGAATTTACTGAAACAATGGGTTTTGTAAGTGTGTATAGGAGAGGAGAGGGGGTGGCCTTTTATAAGTGAGGTGAGTGGCACACTTGTAATTTTTTAAAAGAAAAAGGTGTATCCATATTTTTCACATGAAAAAAGGATAAAAAATGACATTTTTAGAACATATAAGAGATAATTTCTAAATAATTATATAAAATTTGTTTTTTGAAAAGTTTTGGGTCATTTTTAACCATTATCAGTTTAGTTTAATCTTCAATAAACCCATTTTTAGCTTAACTGTGATAATCAATTTTTACTATTTTTGCTATCCATTTTGGTAAAAAATAAATTTGAATTTATTAGAAAATATAAATTATTATAATTAAAAATACGGAATTCATTTTTCCAAATTCCATTCACAAAAATGAAAAAATTTAATTTAAAATCAATCCCACTAATGTGATGAGAAAATGATTTTCCAAAGAGAAAATGTTCAAAAGTCTAAAAAGTTTTTATATAAAAATGAAATATAAAATTGACTAAATTGACCTAAATTAGATTTATATATACAAAATTTAACTAATTTTATTTTCAAAACCATCTGAAAATAATTTTTATTTTTCTAAATGTTTTAAAAGAATTGAAAATTTGTAATAAAAACTAGTATTTTCACTATTCATCAAAACATTTATCTTTTAAGAAAATTATAAAAAATTAACTCCATGAAACTTTTGAAATGACAATTTAAAAATATAAGTTTATTTTTCCAAATAAATTTTCTAAATATTGAAAAAATAATTTTTAAAATAAGTGCGCAAAATATAATAACATTTCTTTTTAGAAAAATATTGTTTTAAGCGTAAAAATAGATTTATTATTATATATTTTATAGAAAAAGAGTAAAATGAATGTTAAACATTTGATTTAATATATAATATATAAATTTCCTTAAAATCATTCACCAAAATTGGTTTTTTTAATTTATTGAGGAAAAACGTGTTTGTTTGTATAAGAATAGATTTTCAAAAAAAGAATTCCTTTATTTTCATATAGTTTTTATTTTAATTTATAATTAATTGGTCACCAAAGAATTTATTTTACATAAATGTGTAAATAATATATTTTTATAATTTAGTTAATCATATTTATACATACCATTCCAATGACTAGGTTATAATTATCATATTAAATAATATTATTTTAATCATATGTCACATTTTGTTTAAACTCAGTGTTGCATATAAAAAAAGCTAAACTCAAAATTGCATGTAACTCAAGATAAACTCAACATTGATTGTAATTCAAGATGAAATCAGTGTTTCATGCAATGAAAAATATTAAAATAAATAAATTAATTTATCAAATAATATTTAACAAATTCTTGAGGTGTTACAATCTACCCCCATTAAATAAATTTCTTCCTTACAATTTGAACTTGTTCTTAGTAAACAAGGGTTTATCATTTGAAAATCCATTTGTGGAAAACACACATTATAAAAATTGTTAATAAAAATTATGCTTGAAAATAGAGAAAGGGATGTGCAAAGGTCATATGGAATGACACATAATGGTTTTCTAAATAGGATAACATAGGTGGGAAGTGAATATTCAAACATAGAAGAAAATCACAATGTCTAAATAATGATGGAGAGTGACAGAGATCCTTAATCATAAGAATGTGAATGATCATGTGAAAATAAACAACCAAAAAACCATAAACCAAATAGGTGTATAAAATTTTATTGATATAATTATAAGTGATGGTAATAGGATAAAGTGTTATTTCAAGATTATTTTTCTGATGTTGATAAATTTTCATGAGAATATATAATTACTTGATGTCATTTCATTTTATAAGTAAAATCTAATCCTTTGATTTTCCTCGATTAATTTCCACTTCATCTCTTACTTTAAGAAATGAAGATGATTTTTTTATAACTAAATAACTAATGGATCATATGATCTATAATAGAATGATAAGTCATTCATTTTATCTCTAGTTATCATTATAACAAAATGGTCAGAACAAGTTATACATTATACATAAATCTTTATATGGTGAAGTTATAAATTAATATCTAAGATCTCATCTAATGTTCAAATTAAACCATACCTTTATGGTTAAACTTATGAACCTTCAAAAATTAAAAATTTATAAATAAGGTCAAAAAATTTCTTAAAATTAACTTAACGTTAATCCCTAAAACATCAATAAGTATATCTTAAAGTTAATATAAAAAAGATGAAAATACCTTGGTTATATATTCTCCTGAATCATGGTAACAACTAAAATTTCCATAAAATATCAATGAAATAATACACACTTCCTTATTCCTTAAATAAATACACATATTAATGAATACATTCAATAAATCCAATAATTTTGTAAACTTTATCAATGATAACATAAACCAATTTGTACACAAATCATTTATCAATTTTATGGTTATCAATTATATCCAATTTTCTTTATCCATATAAATTATCTCTTTACCCAAACTAAACACCATTTTATTAACATTATGAACATATTAAGGGTTACCTTCCCTTAAGAACATGTTTTTCATAAAATATTACCTCTCCATTAAATTAATTTTCTAGTTCATCAATACTATTAAATATATTCTTGAAAATCCTTAATGAAAAAAATTCTATAGAACAATCCTTATACATTTAATTATTAAAATAACACAATTCTTGAATTACCATATACAAACACTTCAATTATTCCACTTAATTATTAAACCATCAACTAGGATTCATAATCTTATTCCTTAATACCTATTTCCTATAATATGAAATATGAATCATGTTTTAATATTCATCAACCTCAATTTAATCATGCTTATCATGTTTAACATAAAAATTATATTATAATGACCCATACATTTCATATTTCATTCAAGGTATCTTCATCATCAGTAGTAAAACCATTACTCATATCACCTTACTGATTCTCTTCACTAGATTTCCCCCTAGGACATAGATTTGTATAATTCACATACTCTTCACATTTATAACACTAAACCATTGATGATTCATTAGGCAAACCATTATTCTCATCCATTTTTTAACCAAAATTTTAATTTTTACTCAGAAATTAATTTCTTTATAACCTTATCCACACTCAAAACATCTTCTCACCCCTTTAAGACATTCCCTTGAGCACTTGTTCCCACATTATTGACATATAAGAAACAAAATCTTTTTTCCTAAATGGTCTTCACTAATATAGATCTCAGAGAACTATTCCGTTATCTTCTTTAGTGATTCTGATATTTGGTTAAGGTTCATTTTGTTAATCATATATCATGATAACTGATAGGGAATAATAACAATATCCTTATCTCTAGTCATCATTGTATTTTGTTTCTCATCAATAGATTTTATATCACATTCAAAATTGATCTATTTCCTTCTGGTTTCCACCATTAACTAAAACAAAAAATTATAGTGTGAGAAAAAATAATCATGGAGGGAAACCGCATAATCATGAAAAATTATTTATAGGAAAAATAAATCATTAAACCATATTTTTAATTTATGACACCTTGAGCTTAAATAAGGCCATTCATGCCTATAATTCAAATAATTCATGATGGTTTTTAAAGAGTTTGTAAATTTAAGAAACATATCCCCTAGGAGTTTTAAACTAGGTGTGGAGAAAGTCACATTTTCATACACTAAGTGATGATTGAGTCTAGATCAATGTGCCCTTTTTTGGAGTTATTAACCCTAGGTACATATGTTCTATAGACACATAAAATTTTAGTATCTAGATTAATATGAAATTTCTTTGAAACCAATTGATCTATCCTTTACCAAAATTCTAGGAAATTTTCCTATATGTTGAATCATCCTTATACTTATCCTTAGAAATATACTTAAAAATGTCCTTTTGGATATCATTAAAGTTTTATCATCCTAGTTTTCAAAGGTTAACTAAACCTTTCCTTTGATACCAATAGTAGTAACCCAAACTTTTTAAACATAGATATTAGATCATTTAGATGAATTTTAATAACATTACATATACACACACTTTTGGATTGTAATTGTTTAGTGCCTTTGGATACTAGGTATGCAATCTTCTTATTTAGAGAAAGATCTTCATTATTTTGCACAAATATCATACCATTTAGTATTATTCATCGTCCAAACCTACTTAAAACCATTCTTCATAACATGTGAAAAGGAAACATAATAAAGGGTGATCTCATATTCTTTTTAAGGGTAAACAAGGGAAAATATGTAAACATAATGTGAGAATAAGGGTATGAGAACATGAGCATAACATATGAAAACCATACTCTTCATATCAAAGATAAAAATATTGAGTCACATCATAAATATTGGAAGTTTATAATGCATTAATCATAAGGAAATCAAAGAACATGAGACATGAGAGCATAAAATTGACATAAGTCATGGAATTGTGGTATACACATAAGTATAGAAAATAATTTCCTTAATATTGAAGGCTCATTTCCAAAAATATCATAGTGGAGTGTATTCACTCCTCAAACCAACATAGTAGTCATGGTTCACTCCTAAGACTATCATAGTTGAGGTAGTCCCTTACTGAACTTGGTTTAATCCCCTTTACAATCCTATTTATCTCATAAGATATCAATATTAGGTTATAACATAACCACCACACTTGGTTATAATATAACCACCATTATATAATTAAAATCATACATATGTGTGCCACAAGATCATAAAACATTCATCATATTAGAACCCATGAGAAGAAATGTGTTTCATAAACATTTCATCATAACATAACTTGTTGAAAAGAAAAAAGTTTCATAATCATTTCATTAAAGAATAACCTATAGAAAAAGAAGTGGGTTTCATAAGAATTTTATCATGGTATAACCCATGGAAGATAAATTTATTTTGTAAACATATTGTCATCATAAACATAAACCATCCAAATAAATAATAAGAATGGTACCCTTGGATCATATCCTTAGTAAATTATAAGTATCATAAAAGGATGTCATATTAGATGAAAAATTATTTTGAAGGATTGCTTGAAACATTTATTGAGGAAAATAAATTTTCTTTGAAAATCAATTTTTAAAAATAAAAGTTCATCAAATATTTTGGAAATAATTATATTTGAAAATAACCTTTAAAACTTATAAATGAAGATTTAAAAATCATTTAAAACATTTCTGGATGAAAACAACCATTTTCTTTGAAAAAAACTTTATAAAACATAAAAAATATTCAAAATCATTTTCTTTGAAAATAAACTTGGAAAACTATAAAGGAATATTCATATAAAATAATGGTTATGATGGTATAAAATTCCATTCATGACATACATGTTTAAACAAATATTCCTTTCAAATTTTTGGTAAAATCCAAATGGGAATTGGTTGGAAAATGACATTAAGATTCCTTTAATTTTTTCTTCTAAAAATTGAAACAAGGGTAAAAATATATTTAATAAATAATTTTAATAATGTTAATTTTTTTTGAATTTTTTTTAGAAAACATGGTTTTGGAAGAAAAAGAGTTTTTGACTGAAGAGATAATTAAAGATGTTTTTTATTAAAAACATTATTTTGAACTCTTCAGTACATAATAAGAGAAATATGAATGGAAATCATGTATTCTCATGAAATAACTAGAGGAGAATAAAATGAACGAGTTTCTTGAGATATTTATCATAATATTTCATCATCAAGATAATAATCATAAACAAT
The DNA here is from genome assembly GCA_963277665.1 of Viscum album. Taxonomy (NCBI): domain Eukaryota; kingdom Viridiplantae; phylum Streptophyta; class Magnoliopsida; order Santalales; family Viscaceae; genus Viscum; species Viscum album. Next base: position 1,583,516,856 of record OY728164.1, read on the forward strand.
ACTAAAAAATGATGAGGTTGTATCATAAAACCCTTACCACTTTGGTATCATTGAATCATTAGCCCCATTAGAGAATAAAATTAAATAAAATTTACAATATCATTAGAATAAATAAATTCATGATATTATATTTCAAATGTTTTTTATATCCACCACATAAAATAAGATAGGTTGATAACATAGCATATGTTTCAAAGAAGGTAATTTGAGACAAAAATCCCTTACTGATTTGGTAACTTTTGAACCATAAACCCCATGAAATAGAAATCCTTAAATAGATATGTAAATCCCAATAATTTTCATGATAATAATTATAAAATACATTCATGGTAATTATATACACTACATAAAATAAATAAGTTATGAATATGGAATGTGTCACACAGAAGTAAAAAGTGAGATGGAAATCCCATACCTTAAGTCTTGAATTCCTTCATATACATTCAAATATCCTATATAATAAATATAATTTTACTATCCATATATTACAGAACCATAAATATATTCAAACACACACACACACATATATCATACCATATTTGATTTACTTACGACCTTTTATTACCCATTTATTAACAATTCTATGTTAAAGTCATGTTTTTGGCCTAACTACATTGTTTTTCGTGTATGTTTTGATTGATTATTTTTTTACTCTTAATTTTATAATGGTTATATAATATCTTGAATTTTAACCATGATATAAATATCATATATATTATATATATATAAATTTAGAGTAATCCATAAAAGTTAGAGATAGAAAATGAAATACACCATTCATGGAGATGGTGGTCCATACATACGCATAAACACTATTTCCATTTTCTAGAAGGATTGAAAGAAAGAAATGTAAATAATATATTACAATTATATATTATTTTTTATTTCATATATGTCACATATTTTCATTAAAATCATCCTTATTACCTTCTATGTAAAGTGTGAATGAATCACATCATGTCGCAAGGCGATAGTCCACTGTACACATGAGCGATGTTATCGTATTCCCACAGAATGGGAAGTAAGGAGGTATATGTGATATAATAATTCAATAAGTATAATAATATGATATATATAATATATTAAAATTTAATATATCATTATATCTAGCCGCGAGAGGTGGTGATGGAAAACGAATAACATCGGTTCCCGAGGTGGTAGTCCTCCATGCACATGAATGATGATTTCATATCCCATTTGATGGAAGTGGAGATGGTTTCAGATCATTAAATTAACATAAAAACATCTTAGTATATGGAAGATGTTGGGGTTATTATATCATCATGTTTTAATAATTATTGATGGAGTTGGAGAAAGAAATAAAATAAAAATGCTCATTGAAGAACATTACCTCTTCTTCAGGTGACCAACTTAAGATTGCACCAAAAGCCTTCCTAGGTTGTATATATGACCAAAATAATAATTATAGTATGATAGTATGGATTTAATGAATATATTTTTTTAGATATTTTTTAATCAATGGGGTTTGAATGTGTGAATAGGATATGATAGTGGGTGACCTTTTATAAGTGAGGTGAGTGACACACTTGTAATTTTTTGAAAAGAAAAAGGTTTAAACCTATTTTTTACATGATAAAATGATAAAAAATAGTAAATTATCGAAAATATAAGACATTAGGTCTAAATATGGACATAAAATGGGTGTTGGAAATGTTTTTTTTCATTTTTAACCATTATCTTTTTAGTTTAACACCCCAATAAACCCATTTTTAACTCAACCATGATAACTAATTTTAATTTATTTACTATTAATTATGGTTAAAAATTTATTTGAAAATATTAGATAATATGAATTATTATGAATAAAAATTTTTAATCAATTTTTTCAAATTCTATTCATATAAGCGGATAAAAATTAATTTAAAATTAATTCTGCAGACGCGACGAGAAAGTGATTTTCCAAAGACAAAATGTTCGAATGTTTAAAAATTCTTTATATAAAAATTCAATATAAAATTTATTAAATTGAACTAATTTTTATTAATATATATATAATTAAACCATTTTTAATTTTAAAACCATCTTAAAACATTTTTTATTCTCTAAATGTTTTAAAATAAATGAAAATTTTTAATAAAAACTAGTATTTTTCACTGTTCATCGAAAAATTTATCTTTTTAGAAAATTATCAAAAATTCACTCCAAGAAAATTTTGAAATGATTATTTAAAAAATTTATTTTATTTTTTCAAGTAAATTTTTTAAAATTGGTAACAATTTATTTTAAAATAAGTGCGAAAAAGGTGACAAAACTGATTTATAGAAAAATATAATTTTTTTTGAGTAAAAATGGATTTATTCTTATCCCTTATCTAAAACACACATACGATGATTTTTAAACATTTGATTTAATATATAATATAAAAAATTCACTAAAATCATTGATCGAAAGTGTTTTTTTAATTTTTTGATGTAAAATGAGTTTTTTCAACAAAATTATTTTTTTTGAAAAAGATTTCCTTTATTTTGAAATTGTTTTTATTTTCATTTATAATTAATTGGTCACCAAATAATTAATTTTATATAAATGTTTAAACCATATATTTTCATAGTTTAGTTAATCTTATTCATAGCTACCATTCCAACATTTAGGTGACAACTATAATATTAAATAATAATATTTTAATAGTATGTCACGTTTCGTTTAAACTCGATGTTGCATGTAATGCAAGATAAACTCAGTGTTTCATATAATGAAAGATAAAATCTGCGTTGCATGTAATTCTAGATAAACATAGGATTGTGTGTAATGTAAAATATTTAAATGATTAAATTTATTTGAAAAAAATATTTCAAAAAATCTAGCGGGTTTTAGTATTCACTTGTATAAAATAGTGTATACATGTATCTCTGACTCAACAAAAACACAACAAAGAGTAGGTATGTCATGACACAAACTCCACAAGCCATGATCCTTATTATCCAACCTCATAGGTCTTTTGAAATACCTTGGTTTTCTTCCTAGCACACCATAAGGTATTACCCACCAGGGCTACTTATCATACTAATGACTATCCCCATAGGCCAACACATGTTCTTTTAGTATATTTTTACCCACTCACACTCACCTTGGGAAACTTCCCAAGATGTCACTCCTCCTGAACTCACTCTAAGTCAATCATGCTTAGCTATTGTGTTCTTATTAGAATGGATCTCAAAAATAAAGGTGGTCCCTATTGGTACGAGTTGTAAAATTTAGTTTTTTAATTCTCACTTTTCTAGGGGTATTTCACTCTCCACCCCTTTAAAGAAAAATGTAATCATTGTGGACCCCACAACTAAAATATAAGTAGCGACACTATATTTTTGGATGGGTATTGGCTTTGATACCATTTTTCATGACCTATAAGGGAATGGTTTTAAAGGGTGGTCTATTTAAAAGAATATGGGTTTCGATAAATGAAAACTTTTATAATGTGTTATTTTTTGTAAAAAGGTGTTTTTGGGAAAATAGAAAATGGGATATCTTTAAAAATGATTTCAATAACACGTTTCTTGTGTTATTTAACCACAATATAATAGATCATTATTAAAAAAATCCTCTATAAAAAAGCTTATAACCACTATTCTTCACCAGACAACCTAGAGCAACCCTTAAGGGGGATCTCAATAGAAAAATAATGTAATGAAATGAAAATTTATAAATAAAATTACCTTTTTAAATGAGTTAATTCCCTCTTAAAGAATGGAATTATAGAAAACACATGTAGTACTTTGGTTATTTTGGACTGTTGTATGTTATATCTTGTTGGATTTATTAGATTATTAAGCATCATAACCATTGATAATATAGCCATTATACAATGACTAAATGAATAATATTGTATTAGATTAGTACATCCTTATTTTTATGATCCCAAATCATTTTTATCTTGTTATTAATTATTTTCATGTTTTCTTTTAGATAACAGTTTACTAGAAAAAATTACAAAAATGGATAAGTCTGGAGCTTATGATGCCACATTAATTTATGAAGGTCAAGTGAATGTATCATCTTACCACATGAATAAACTACTTACTATGAGTCATATGATTTTTTTCTAAGTCATGAACTGACTATACATTGAGGATTTATCTTACCATGCATTGATAATCATCTTATTTCATGTACAATCATACTACCATGAGATCAAAAAACCCGACCATGAAAATCAGTGAAGTGACCACATGAAGGAAATTACCTACCGCATGAAGAGATCAAGTTATCATGCCAAGGTATGTATAATTTTTCATAAATTAATATACCTACCATGTCTTTTAATGTAGTAGTTACATAAAGAAATATCTTACCACAAGAAGTCATCAACTTACCACAAGTGAAAATGAGTTGACCACATGAAGAGATGAATCAACCATGTCACCTTGCTGCATCAACTGACTATTATGTCAAATTAGCATTTTAGTTGTATTTTTTGTCAATAGATAAGTATATTGATTATGATGAAGAAAGAAATTATATTAAGAAGATTGTGGATGGAAATTTGGATGCGTCAATATGATGCATCAGATTGGGATGTTAATAAAAAGTCATAAGCTGGTGGAAATCAGATTCACTATCATAATTAGGAAGAAGTTTGTTAATGATTAGTTTTACTATCAAATAGTAAAAGGAAATCACTTCACTTTGTAAAATATGGTGATCAGACTCAAAAAATCATATTCTGGAATTTATCCTATTTATGAACTCATCATATTCAGGAATTCATCATATTAAAGAATTATGACTCCAAATACTTAAAAAATTCCATAGTATTCAAAAGTTGTTTACTGGAAGAAAAGAATAATCAAATCCACCTTGGGTTTGATCAAGTAAAATCTAATCATAATTAGTTTGGGAGTCTTCAGGGCTCTGTTGAAAATGTGATGATAATTTTATGATCTTGGAGTTCTCATAAATCATATGTAAGTTGTAAAAATTGTGATGCAGGTTTGATAAAAGAAAGGGGAAGTGAAAGAGATTCTACCAATCATATCCCGGATGATCGCAATCATGCCAACCATATCCAGTCTGATCGTAATCATGTTAATCATATGCTTGATAAACAGGAAAGAAAGATGTTGGTGGAGGTATGGGAAGTTACAATACTTTCCATTGTAAGTCAGACAATGCTAAAGATAATCTCAAATGTATTCAAAGTCATGAAGGAAGTCATGATATAAGTACAAGTTTTTGAATAAAGGAAGTTACTGAAGTAAAAGTTGCTAAATATCGATCCATCATATTTGGAATACAATCATATTCATCAAAGGTAAAATAGTTCTCATCAAGACTGATGGTAAAGAAAGTAAGATACTGTTGAAATCGATTCAAAATGTAATGATAGATATTTATCAATAATGTAGTCAATCATTTTTTCATGTGAGACTTACATTTATCTTCATCATAATGAGATAGTTTGTAATGTAAATAATAATTGGAATCATACTTGAGTTTGGAAAGAGTGTGAAGGATATGGTTGGATGTGTTATCAAAAGGGGGAGCTTAAAAATTAAAGGTTGGGATGATTTGTGGTAAATGTGAGAAACCAAAGGTACTAGTTTTCAGTTAAACCAAAAGCCAAAAGATATAAATCTTTGGAGAATTAAGATGATTGGTATTTTATTTAGAAGAGAAATAATAACACTAATTTTTTTAGTGCTCTTATCAATTGGGCGAAGACCTATAGTATTAGTGTTGATACTGGATCATTGGTTTGAAGAAAATAATAAGTATAAGTGATTGAAGAAGTTTGAAAGAATCTGTTATCTTAATCATAATTGAGAATACCATAATGAAAAAATTAGAATGGAAAGATTGTCTTTCATCTCATGTAGAGAAATATAATAAAGAAATGAAATTGGACTGAGGTTTGTAAAGAATATTGAAGCTATCTATTCCTTCATGCATACAATTGGAATGGAGAACCTTCTTGGGAAAATCAGGATCAGTCTGGTATTTGTGAAGAAATTTAGAAGAGAGATAAAATGTTTAAAATATTTGATGAGGATCAAGAATAAAAAAGAAGAGTTTATAAAAATTGACAATGTCAAGATGCACATGAAATTCAAGGAAACATGAAAATTCAGGCAATTTGGTTAAGTGGGGAAGTCTTTAGGAATCCCACCCAAACCAAATTTGGGGTGAGTATAAAATGAAAAAAGTACATCATACTTTTATGACCTAAGTAATATTCATAAGAGGCGGAGAGAAGGTAGAGAATTAAAAAAATTATAGAGATAAGAAGATGTTTTGGGATTGTTTTTATTGAAGAAATCGCACTGAACAAAAGAGAAAGGAGAAGAGACAAGATTACAATGTATTCATCTGATCATCATATTTAATTGATTATCATATTTATCCAGTCATTATATTGGGAAATATTATCATATTGGGATTTATGGACTGAATTAGAAAGTGTTCAGAATTGTCTCAACCATATTATTATAGAGGTATATTTTCTATATTGAGAAATCAGACTGGGTAAATCAGACTGGGGAATCAGACTGAATTTTATTACAAAGTTAGGAAATTCTTACCATCTTCTAGGTAAAAAAAATGAAGAATTGATTTAAAAGTTTATATTTTTAAAAGTTGATAGATAAGTACCATAACATGGCTTGTTACAAAAACTTTGTATTACATCATTTTTTCTAGAAGGAGAACACATACTATTAGATTGTTTAAATAGTACTACATGAGAGAAAGGGAATATGCTACTCATTTTATTCCACACAAAAGTATTGTTTCCTAGTGGATTGTGTGGTATTAGATTATTTCCAAACCACAACAAGGATACAACTATTCTTATTTAATAGAGAACCTTTTAAATACTTATGTTCTTATGGATGTGTGTTAATTTTTTTTTCAGTAGGGAAAGAAATATTTAAAAGGAGGAAAAGGTTGTTTCTTAAGAAAGAAACTTAAAAGAAAAAGGTATAATTGATTCACCCCCTCCTCCTCTCAGTGATACAACTATCCTAACTGGGCACTCATAAGTGGTATCAGAGGGGAAGGTTCCCATAACTTATTATTTACTAAAGTTTTTGAAGAAAACGTTGTGATGGAATATCTGAATTGTGTGGACAATAAATGAATTCCAATATTAAATGATAGGAATTATCATATATGGAAAGGAAGAATGCTTCCATATCCTATATCCCTTGGGTATGACGTTTCAAAGCCATTACATATGGTTTCCAACCTCATATTGAGAATGAACCTCTCACAAATTCTGATAAAGAAAGCCTTGATAATAATGGAAGAGTTAAGAATGATTTACTCTAATCACTTTATGAAAGAGAGTTTCTGAGAGTGAAAGGTGTTATCACTGCCAAAGGTATCTAGGATAAGCTGATCAAAATTTATAAAGGCAATATAAAAGTAAAAAAAAGGAAAATTTAAAAATTTGGAGATTGAAGTATAAATATTTGAAGATGGGTGAGTATTAATATGTTGGTGAATTCTTTACTAGGGTGAATAACATTGTTATAACTATTATAGGTCTTGGTGAAAAGTTATAAGATTATACTATTTTTGAAAAGATCTTGAGAATTCTTCCTGATAAATTTGATGCCAAAGTTTCTTCATTAGATGATAGAGATCCAGATACATTATCTCTAGATGATATGCATAGTAATCTCATTACTTATGAAATGAGAAGGGAGAAATATATAAAAGGAAAAAAGTTGATAGAGAAATGTATTTCAAGGCTACAAATAAAGAAAATTTAAATACTATTATTGAATAAGAAGAAGTTGGAGTTTCTGATTTTGAAAATGAGGTATGTAAAAATCTTGATGAAATTTTATTCTTGTTTTCTAAGAATCTAAAAAAAGGTATAGGGAGTTATAAAGTTAAACTTCCCTCAAGTTTTTTTAGATGTGTATCTATTGAGCATTTTATTTCCAATTTTACTCAAATAGGGATGAAGAAGAAAGTGATGAAGAAGAAAGTAAAGAAGAAGAAAGATGGCCAAGAATATCATGGAAGAAAAAGGGTGATAAATAAAAATACTATCCAAAGAGAGAAGATAAGAAGTTCTCCAAGTAAAAAAGGATAATCCTTTTGTCTAAGTATGAATATAGTGATGAGGTTATAAATGGTGTTAAAGAAAACATGTTTGCAATATTTAATGAAGAAAGTTTTTCTAGAAGTGAAAGTAGTTATTCTGAAGAAGAAGAAGAAGAAAGTGAAGCTAAATTTGAAAAATCTATTGAGCATGTTGGGGAGAATACTTTCATTGAAACAATTAAAAAATAAAAATTTATAAGAAATAGTTTTGAAGGATATGTAACTCAACTATAATATCACATGAAAGAAGAATTGAAAGAATGTCTGAGGAATATTGGGATACTTGAAAAGGAGATCAGGGAATTGAAAAGTGAAAAATATTCAACAAAAAATCAATAATTTATTCTTGATGAGAAATTAAAGCTGATTGAAGAGAGTGATTATTTGAAGAAATCTCTTAAGAAAGAAAATAATCGTAAGGAACATCTGGAAGTGAAGATGAAGGAAAAAAGAAGAAGAGTTGGAACATTTCCAACAAAAACTTTCTAAAGTTGAACATAATGGTACAAGTTTTAAAAAATATATATCTAAAGTTAGTAAAATTTCTCATAAGGAGAAACCTAAGAAGGGTAAACAAAAGTTACCTTTAAAGGTTGAGAAAAAATATATAATTGTTTCTGAAAATAAGAAAGATGGGAAAGTTATGTATGTGTCTAAAACCTAAAAATATGGGAATTCAGAAGTTTCTAAAAACTATAAGTCTAAAAATCTTTCTAAACATTCTAAATGTAGAAACACTTCTATTACTTCTGATTATGATAAGGATGAAAAGAAAAAAATATTATGATTGATAACAGAAAGGTTTGTGGTTTAGAAAATTAAGACAATAAGGTTGCTGAGAAACACATTCACAACCCCGGTCAATATGGAAGTTTCATAGGAAAAAATTAATTCTATGGCTACTATTGGTATTGTGGTAGATTCATACATACGAAAAATATGCACTAGTTTAATGAAAAACATTACTATCATTCCATAGGTTATGGAAGGAAACGTTTGAGGGGGATTCAATCCCCTCAAAGGAAGAATTTTGGGAAGGATGTTTAGAAGAAACCTGAGAAGGTTGGTGTAAAAATTGAAAATACGTTCCAACATCTGGAAAATATTTTTGAAAGATGTAAGAAACTGTACATCTTGCTAAAGGATGCATTTTTTTGTTACCAGCCCAAAAAAAGTTTCTGAAATTTCTCATAAGCCTAATGTTTTGAAAGTTAAGAAAAACAAATCTTTTGAGACCCAAAATAAAGAGTGCTTAATTATCTAGCCATAAAATGTTGACTTGGATAAGAAGTTATAGGAAACAAAAAAATCATTTAAAGAAGAGGGGAATAAACATACTTAAAAATATATAAGAAAAATTGAAAAAAAGGTATCAACAGATTGTGAAGATGAGTAAGAAGGCCATGATATCAAAAGTTGTTCAACTATCTCATGAGAAAAAAATTAAGGCATTGACAAGATATTACAAACTAATTGTAACAAAGATGTTAATAAAGATGAAGAAAATATGACATAATCATTAAAATATTCTACAGATAATATGAATGTTGTTACAAAACCTGAGAAGGATGAACAAATAGAAGAAATAACATCCAATGAAAATCCAAGAAAAAGAAGAAAAAGTCAAGACTAAGAGAGGACTCTCAGTTCAATTATTGATTCTAAGAAACAATCAAGGTTCCTCTTTATTCTGATTTTTTTGTATATTTATACTAATATGTATGGAATTAAAGGAGTCAAAATAAGAAAGATGTAATCGATGATTCTTTTACTATTCTTTCAAAAGAAAGTAATGAGGTTATGAAAACACGAGTTCTTGAAAATTTATGTTTTTATACACCTGAACTTTGTAATATGTTTGTTGAGATGGGTGCATGTTACTTTTATCTTAAAAAAATTCTTTCAAGGATTTTCCCAATCATGATAATGTTGAAAGAAACATGAAAAGGGTATTACATGAATGTTGTGAAATAGACAACATTGATAACATTGATTATTGACCCTTTTTTTCTACCATAGGTTTACCCATATAGTCTTAGAGTTGTTTAGTTAAATATTATTTATTAATAAACTTATTTCATACCTATTTTGAAGAAAAGGTTCAAGATTTAGAGAAGAAAAATTCCAACCCCTATAAATGATATCATTTTTCAATAAAGGAGGAACTTGTCTTGATGACCCCTTTAAATTTGATTGTCAATAAGGGGAGAGATAAGAGAAAGGGGTAGAGAAAATAAATAGGGAGAATAATAAATGAATGGATATAAGAAATATGAGAAAATAAAATAATAACACTTATTATTTTGAAGTGGTTGAAATGGGTATTGATAAAAAAATAAAGGGGGAGATTGTTCGTCCCAAATTGTGTTTTTTATTGTATTCATTTTCAATAGATAATTATGTTGATTATGATGAATAAATAAAGTATATTAAGAAGATTATGTATGGAAATAAAATTTGAAAAAAGTTTTCAATCGAATTCAGAACATTTGGATTATTCAATATGATCCATTAGATTGGGATGTTGATAAAAATTTAGAAGTTGGTGTAAATAAGATTCACCATGATAATCAATAAGAAGTTTTTTGATGATTGGTTTTGCTAACAAAGATGAAATGGAAATCACTTCACTTTTCAAAATATAGTGATCAAACTCAAAAATCATATTCATGAATTCATCGTATTCAATAATTCATCATATTAATAAATTCTCACTCATAGTACTTAAGAAAGTCCATTGTATTTAGAAGTTGTTTCCTAGATGAAAAGGATCATTAAGTCCACCTTGGGTTCAATTGAGTAAAATATGATCATAATGAGTTTTGGAGTCTGTATGGTTCCATTGAAAATGTGATGATGATTTTCTGATCATGGAGTTATCATAAATCATAAGTAAGTTGTAAAACTTGTGATGAAATCTTGATTAATGAAAGGGGGAGTGAAGGAGATGCTCCTAATCGTATCTAGTCTGATCATAATCATGCCGATATTACCTAGTATGATCATAATAATTTCAATAGTATTTCTGATGAGTAGGAAAGAAAGATGTTTCTGGAGGTATAGAAAGCTAAAATACTTTCCATTTTAATTCCGAAGATGCTGAAGCTAATTGAAAATTTATTCAAAGTCATGATATAATCACAAGTTTGTGAATTGATAAAGTTATTGAAGTCAAAGTTACTAAATACTAGTCCATCGTATTCATATTACCATCGTATTCATCAATGGTATAATAGTTCTTATCAAGACTGATGGTAAAGAAATCCAAAAATTGTCAAAGATAATTCAAAATGTAATGATAGAGATTAATCAACAATGTTGTCAACTATTTTTTAGGCGAGAGTTACATTTGTATTCATTGTAATGAGATAGTTTTTAATTTAAATCAGATATAGAATCATACTTGATTTTGGAAAGAGTGTGAATGAGATAGTTAGATGTGTTTTTAAAATGGGGAGATTGAAAATTGAAGGTTGGGAATATTTGTGGAAAATGTGAGAAACTAAAGGAACTAGTTTTCAGTCAGAATAAAAGGAAAAAGATATAAATATTTAAAGAATAAAGCTTATTGGTATTTTATTCATAATATAAATATAAAATTTGATTTTTTAAGTGATTTTATCAATTAGGTTAAGATTAATATTATTGGATTTGATACTAGATCATCATTCTGAATAAAAGAATAAGTAAAAGTGCTAAAGAAGTTTGAAAGAATATGTTATCTTTATCATAATCGATAATATCATAATGAAAAAATCAGAATGGGTAGATTGTCTTTCATCTAGTGCAGAGAAACATAATAAAGAAATGGAATTAGACTGGGGTTTGTGAAGAAGATTGAAGCTATTGATTAATTCTTGCATACAATTGGAATGGAGAATCATATTAGGAAAATCGGAATCAGTTTGGTGTTTGTGAATAAATTTAGATGAAAACTGAAGTGTTTAGAAGATTCAACATGGATCGAGAAGAAATGAGATGATTTTAGAAACTTTGACAAAGTCAATATGCACTCTAAATTCAAAGAAACATGTAAATTCAGGTAATTTGGTTGACTTAGAAAGTTTTTAGGAATCCTGCCCAAACCGCATTTGGGGCGTGTATAAAAGGAAAAAAGTACATCATACTTTTCTGACTAAATTACTATTCACAACAGGTATATAGAAGGTAGAGTGATGAATAAATTCTAGATATAAAAAGAGGTTTCCATATTATTTTTATTGAATAAATCACACTGAACAAAAGAGAAAGGAGAAGAGACAATATTGAAACATATTGAGCTGATCATCATATTCAACTAATTATCGTATTCAGTGAGTCATTGTATTGGGAATGATTATTGTATTGGGATTAGTAGACTGAAGTAGAAATTGTTCAGAATTGTCTCATCCGTATTCTAATAGAGGTATATTTCCTATATTGATCAATTAGACTAGGAAAATTTGACTGTGGATTTGGAATGAGTTTTATTATAAAGTCTATGAAGTTCTTACCATCTTCTGGGAAAGAAAATAAAAAATTGCTTTGAAAGTTTATATTTTTGAAAGTTGATAAAGAATCACCATAACATGGTTTGTTACAAAAACTTTGGATTATATAATTTGTGATTGAAGGAGCACATGGACAATTATATTGTTTACAAAGTGCTATATAAGTGAAAGGGAATATCCTACTCACTATATTCTACACAAAAGGAATTTTTTCTAGTAAATTGTGAGGTATTGTATTATTTCCAAACCATACCAAGTACATAAATATTCATGTTGAATAGTGAACCTTTTAAATACTTCTATTCCTATGGATGTGTGTTTGATTTGTTTCAACAGGGAAAGAAATTTTTAACAGGAGGCAAAGGTTTCTTTATTAAGAAATAAACTTAAAAGAAAATGGCATCACTGATTCAACCCTCCCCCTTTCAATGATACAACTATCTTGAATGGGCACTCACAATGACTATGTCAAGCTTCCATGAGTGTGAATAAACATTCTTTAAGTTAAGATAAATTTATATGTCTAAATTAGTAGTGGAGTGTTTCAAATCCCCAAAGGCTAGTTTTGAAGCATTAAATGAAGCATCAGAGCATTTAATGAAGAATGATTATTATCTAATTGATATTTATAATGAAGATATATTTAAGATAAATATTCTATCATTTGGAGAAATAGAGGAGAGTTTTGAAAACATTTTATCTTATAAATAGAATAATAGATGATCCATTACATGAGTTCCTATGCTATATAAAAGACTCTATGATGCTTTTTTTTCCAAAATTTTATAATAAACTTGTCCAAGCTCTTTCAAAATATAAATTCATGGACTCTGGACAAGTGAATCTATTTAGATCAAGTTTCTTCACATTTTATCTTTCATAATATATTTTTTTTATGTTTAAACATTTGAGTTGTGTTTTATATTGATATATTTTTCTATAAAAACATACTCTCTTGTGTCAAATTAGAGAATACTTGATATTCTCTAAAATCCTTTTTTTTATTCCCATTAATAACTATGGAAGAGGTCCCATGTGACCTGCTATCTTTTTCATCCCATGTACAACTATGTAAGAGGCTATGTTCTTAGAAAATATTGTGTACTATTTTTTCATAAAACATAATCTAGGTTGTGGTTCAGTTTATTCATTAATAAACTACTTGGCAGTAGGTGATATCCAAGTGTGTGTGTGTGTGTGGGGGGGGGGGGGGGGGTATTAAGTCCCATCTTGAGTCTGAACCCCTTGTTTAAATTATACCATGTTATTTTTAGTTTTTTTCTTTAATTTACAAATTGATTTATATTTTATAAATTATAACAAAATTTTATGTTGATAGTAAGTATTAATTTGTGTTTATATAATTTTTTTGATTAATTAACTTAATTTAAAAAGTTAAATTATTTAAAAGATATTCTAACTGAGCCTTGATCCTGCTTCTCAAAAATTATTTGAAATATCAAATTTATATTTTTTTATTATTTTGATTAACTAGTCATTTTCATTAAATTGGGGATTTAGCTTTTAAATATTTTTAAATAGAAATTTTATTGGGAACTCAATTCACCCTCCTCTTGAGTTACTCACTCTGACCAACATTTGGTATCATAAGTTTTTCAAACATATTTTAACTATTATTTAGCTGTATTTTAAGATGTTAAATTTACTTTTTATCTAAATTTAATTATTTATGGATAGAAATAGACATGAAAAAACTACCACCAACCGACCTCCTTATTTTAATGGAAATAATTATTCTTAATGGAATATTAAAGTGAAAATTCATTTAATAAGTATGGGCATTGATATATAGACGGTAATCAAAGATAAATATGAAAAACCTCAAAATACTAGAGTTCTTGGGGTGATGATACTAAATCTACATATGATTATAATTGTAAAGATCTGAATGATTTATACTATGACTTAGGTGAAGATGAATTTAATATAATATCTGCCTTTCCTACTACTTTTGAAATTTGGGATACCATTACTATTTCTTATGAAGTAGTATAAAAAGTTAAATAAATTTTTTTAAACACTTAAAATATTAAATATGATACTTTTAAGATAAATAATGATGAATATATATCTGACATGTAGCTCTGGTTCAATGAGATAGTGAACATAATTCACACACTGGGAAAGAAAATTACTGACAAGGATCAAGTTATGTGACTTATTAGGTGCTTACCAAAAATATGGAGAGGAATATATGTATCTATAAGATAATACTATGACATTAGTACACTTTTAGTAAATGAACTAATTAGAAATATAATGATGTATGAATAATAACTATAAGTAAACAAATATGTAGTGGATGCACCAAAAAGAAAGTTTATAGATTTTAAGACTACTAACTCAAAATAAAAAGAGAAGTTCAAATCTAAAAGCTCAAGTGATGAATAATATCATACTAAAAGTGATGAGGAATTAAAAAATATTGCTATAAATTTTAAAAAGTTATACAAAAGGAATAAGTTATTTAAGAAACCCAATTATATAGGTAAGTATGACAATGTAAATTAGAGAAAAGATTAGAAAAAGGATTATTCTGCAAAGGAAATAATCTATTTTGAATATAAATTAAAATTTCACATCAAAGAAAACTATCTTAATTTGAAGTATAATAAAAAGTATGAGGAAAAATACAAGAGATATAAAAATTATATGAAAGACTCTTGGAGTGCCTTATAGGACAGTTCAAGTGAATCTGACTCAAGCAAGGGAGTAAGAAGTGATAAATCTAATATATGTTTTATGAAAAACACATCTAAGGTATCAAATTTTTTCCCTAAATATCCTACTCATATTTTCAATCATTATGAGACTAAAAATGACTCAGAAAATATGTCCAGTGACGAATTATTTGAATATTTTAACATGATGGAACACACATTTAAAGAATAAAAATAAAAATAAAAAAGTTTAAATAAACAACATGCTATGTATGACCACTTTAAAATTGATATTACAATAGATAAGAAAAAAAATAATATTCTTAAGGAAAATAATGAGATGAAATTATCTAATGAATAATTAAATAAATATATGAAGATATTTACCAATGTAAGAAAAACACTTACTTAGATTCTTGGTAAACAGACAACTCCTAAATATATCACTAGAATATGATATCGACCTGGACAGTGAATAATTATTAAAAATAAATTTATTCCAAGATCTAGTTATGCTAGTTCTGTTAATAGTTTTTATTATACCAAACCAAATAAGGTATTTATTTATAAAATTATCAGGTATGATTATAGAAAACTAGTAAAATAATAATGGATTCCAAAATCACTCATTACTAACATATCTGGACCCAAGAAAACATAGGTACTAAAATAATTTTTGGTTTAGATATATTTTTTAGGAAACCTATTTAAAGAGTTCTAGTAAAAAACAATGATACCTGAATAGTGGATTCTCCAGACACATGACTGGAGTCTAATCATGTTTCAAAAATGTTATTAAAGTGGATGGTGGACATGTCACTCTTGGTTACAATTCTAAATGGAATATAATTGGACTCATCGAAATTGTTAACTCTAGTACAATTTTAATTTCTAAAGTATTATTCATAGATGGATTGAAATATAATATTCTTAGCATTTCATAATTGTGTGATGATATTTTTCATGTCAAATGTGAAAACAATGCTTGTAATGTTTTTGATTCTAAACATGTTTTAGTTTTTACTACTTTTAGAAATGGAAATGTTATTACCGTAAATTTAAATTATTTTTTCCCCAAAATATTTTATATTTAAGTGAATTTCACAAAGAATATTGGATCTAGAATAGGAGACTATCCCATTGGAATATTCACTCTCATAGAAATCTAAATAGTAAAGTTTTAGTTGAGGATCAAACTAATCTAGAATTCATAATAGACAAAGTATATAATCCCTATCAATATATAGAATAGCATAAAATATCTTTCAAATAAAAGAAAGAAGTTTCAACTTCTCAACATCTAGAGTTGGTTAATATGTACTTATTTGGACCCTCTTGAGTTTCTTGTATAGCAGAAAAAAATTATGCTTATTTTATAGTGGATGATTAGTTAAGATACACATGGGTATACTTCCCTACTTATAAAAGTGAATCTTTTTCATGTTTTTCAAAATTTTATAGGTCTATAGAAAATCTTAGTGGAATTATAATTAAAATATTAATAAGTAATAATGAATGTGAGTTCAAAAATCAATAATTTGAATCATTATGCTTCCATCATAGATATATTCAGAACATTTACACTCTTAAGACCCCATGATAGAATAGCGAAGTATAAAAAAGAAATAGAACCCTTCAATAAATTTCCTAGACTATAATCAATGAGTATGATTCACATGTTTATTTTTGGGTAGAATATGTGAAAATAACTTGTTATATAATTAATAGAGTTTTAATTATACCTCACTTAATAAAGTCCTTTTATGAATTATAGAATGGTAGAAAACCAAAGGTTAATTACATTAGAGTTTTTGTTGTAAATTTTTTATACTCATACAAAAGATAATTTAGCAAAATTTGTTTCCATGAGTGATTAAGGAATTTTCCTTGAATATTCTACATCTTGTAAATCATATTGGGCATTTAATAAAAGGGCTAAGATTTTGGAAGAATCTGTACATTTAAAATTTGATAAAACAGATTCACATGAGACTAATACCTCTTTAGAAAATCATTAGGATGGCCTTTCTATTCTGGACTTCAATTCTAAACATGGTGAAAATTCTACCTATAAGAAACTCACCCAGTTTTGATGGATAACTTGAACCTGAAACTATAGATGAGAATGAGGTTTCAAACACTTCTATTACTAGATATTTTAGGAATCATAGATATCATCCCTTATAGATGATATTATAGGTGACCTAGATAATGGAAATTATAATTGAGATTCTCTAAGAAATTAGGCTAAACATCAATATTTATTGTCGCAACTTAAACTTAATAAAATTAATGATGCAATTAATGATGAATTCTAGGTAATGGATATAAAGGAAGAACTTAATCAGTTTAAAATAAATAAATTCTGGGATCTCATTTAAAGATTCAAATACTACCTAACTATTTGATCTAAATGGGTGTTTGGAAAAAAGGTTGATGAGTAAGGAATAATAGTAAGGAAAAAATATAGATTGGTTTCATAAGGTTTTAGTCAAGAATAATAAATTGATTATGAGGAAAACTTTTCACTAATATATAGACTTGAATCTATCAATATGTTTCTTACCTATATAAAGTATTTGGATTTCCAAAAATATACAATGGATGTCAGGAATTAATTCTTAAATAGATATATTTTTGAGGATGTCTTTGTGAAACAACCCCTAGATTTCAAAACCCTCACTTTCCAAATAATTTTTTATATTAAAAAAATATTTATATGTTTTAAAACATGATCCTAGAGCTTGGTAGGATGGGCTCAACTTTTTTCTAAATTCCAATGGTTTTACTAAAAGTATAGATGACCCTAATTTATTTATTAAAATAATTTTAAAATATACTTTATTAGTATAAATTTATGTTAATTATATTATTTTATATTACTCAAGAAATTATTTGTGTATTTAATTTTTAAAAATGATGAAAAGTGAATTTTAAATGAGTTTGATGGGTGAACTTAAATTCTTTATTGGATTTAAAATCTTTAAAAATAAATAAGTAATTATTTTAAATCTAATAAATTACACCAAATATATTTTAATTTTTTTTTGGCAGGGGCAGTACTAAAGGTAGTGATACACCCATGACTGCTAGCTGAATGTATGATCTTGAGGAAATTGAGAAATCAGTTGATCAAACCACTTAAAGAGGTATGATTGGAATTTTACTATAATTAAATGATTTCTAGACAGATATAATGTTTAGTGTGTGTTTGTGTACTCACTTTCAAGAAAAACCAAAATATCCACATCTACTAGATGTAAAAATAATTTTCAAATACCGTAATAATACAACCAACTTAGAATTGTTTTACTTTAGGGGATAATAATTTTATTTGGTTAGTTATTTAGATTTAGATTTTGGTGGTTGTAAGTTAGATAGAAAAATATCTTTTGGAACATGTCATTTTTTGGGAAAGTCTCTAATGTCATGGTGTAGTAAGAAATAGAACTCTGTGGTATTATCCACTACTAAAGTTGTGTACATAGTTTCAATTGCTGGGTATAGATTTTGTGGATGAAACATACATTACTAGACTATGGATATCAATTTCAAAAATTTCCTTTAAATTATGATAATACAAGTGTGATAAATATTTATAATAATTTTATATCACATTATATAACAAATCATATTGATATAATACATCACTTTCTACAAGATCATTACTATAAAGGTGATACAACTCTATAATTCATTGGTACTGAACATCATTTTGATGATATATTAATAAAGCCTTTGAATATTGAGAGAATAAACTATATCAAACATGAATTGGTCATGATAAATTATATCTAATTGTTTTAATTTAGTTTTAGTTATTAATTACCATGTTAAAATGTTTTAAACTTCTATTCTAAAAGATTTTTTGTAATTAACCATGAAGTATGCTTCACATGGTCAATATTCCTACTGTGAGTTTTTTTATGCAGTCAGCATGTCTACCAGGTACATTTTCTCACACGGTCACTATGCTTACCATGGAAACCTGTTCATAAGGTCAGTAATTACTTATCATGGACATCTTGTTCATGCATTTAACATAACTGCTATAAGGTTACAGGTAATATACATACCATGATTATGTTATTTACAAATCCATGGTTAGTTGACTTACTAAGACTTTTTACTCTGAATTTTTCATGAAAATATTTTCTTAGAATTTCTTTTAAGTTTATTATTATTTTAATCCTTAAATTATTTAAATTAAAATTAGATTTAGAATCTAAACCATTACCTTATATCTCCTCTATCCTTTTAAGATATTTTGAGTGGATATATTTCTCTCGTATCAAAATTCTCACTCTCTCCAACTCAAATATCTCCATTTTACATCCCATTTCCAAACCATTAGAGATCTCTAATCGAATGAGAATGCTGAGAATAAAGTGAATGATTAGAACTTCATTTATTATTCAGTCACTTCCATTAAATAATTCAAAGAAGTAAAAATCCATCTCGAGTGCATCAGTGAATCCAAATAATCTGTATCTCATTGATCATCCCATTTCAATAGAAAAATAAGACGATGCACAATGGTTGAAGTCGATCTGATTACTAGTTTCGAATGTGATTCAGGAATAAGGATATACTAATTGGTTTAAATAAAATGGCTGAACTTTCTATTTGAATCCCATCAAGGAGTTTTATGAGAACCTTGAGTTATTACTTGGAAAGTAGAGAGATATAATAAAATCAAGGATAAATTGTGAAGTTTTTGAATCATCTTCAAAGAATTGAGATAGGTATTTGGGTGTGCCAAATGGTGGATAATATAAGGTTTATCAAAATTCATATCCTATTAATCTTCCACACATTGAATTTTATAATTCCTTGGATAATCTCACTAGGAATGAGACCCACAGAGGACCCACTACTGGTGAATTGAGTAGTGAATATATGCTCCTTGTTAAATTTATCCAGTATGAAATATACCCATGAAAAGGATAATTTAGTATCCAGAGGCATAATAACCTATTTTTCTTTCTTTTTGATTAATAATGGCATTCAAATTATCCTTTATAGATACTTTATGAGACACCTAGTTGAGTTGTGAAATCCAAATTCAAGGTTCAATTACATACCCTATCATAATCTCATTTTTTTATTTCTAGAGTACATAGGGTTAGTTCCATGGGGGGAAGAAAATATAACTACATCTGATAGATTTTCTCTAACCCAAAATATTTGTAATAAAATTAAAGTCAACTAGAATCCATTGAAATTGTAATGGGTGGCTAACCCAAAAAAACTATATCAACAATTTAACCCAATAAAGTATCCTATTAGACCCAGGGATTTGGTAGATCCAGGTCTTGAACCTGATGAGGTTGTGGAGTATTCAAATGAAAACATTTCTCCTTATAAATAATAATAAGAGGAAGTAGATGTGTAATAAGAGGAGGAAGAAGAAGAAAAAAAATCTTTAAAAATTAATGAAGAATCTAGATTAACTTATAAGGATGATCCAGAATGGGATAACTTGATAGGATTTAATGACGATAGGGATATCTCAGAAGGATCTCCTATTATTGGAAGTAACCCTAGATAGAATAAACCTAATACAACTTATAAGGGGGATAATTTCTTTGTATTTCTTGTATTGGGCTTATAATATATTGATTATGATGATAAAGATCATGGAGGTAGTCCACCTAGGCATTGTTGACCTACCATTATCTCTATTCAAATAACTCTATAAGGATATTTGGTTATTAAGGTTGACATTAAAGAGATAACTATGAATTAATAGCTTGTTATTCATGATAAAATTATTGAAAATTCTTATAAATATGATGTTGAAGCTGTTAACAAATCTTAGGATTCATACTATGAGAGATAGATATGTGGAAGATTCTCCTAAGGTAGATGGCAGGCACCCAGCTAGTGATCCATCTACCTCTTCTCCCTCACCTCCATTCCATATTCTTTATATGTCACTAAATATTAATTGGATATGTTTATATCATAGATTTTGGATATATTCAATTTTTTTTTAATTTTGAAAAATGTTGCAACAAGTGAGACAAGATAATATTTCTAAAGTTGTTACATTGGTAATCAATCATCTTTGTCCTATAGTTAATTTTGAAATAGAGATGATGCATAATGAGATTGTATATTTGAGAGCTCATGTTGGTTCTCATCAAGATGATCTATCTGACATGATGATTTATTCAGGCTATAGGTTTATGAATGTTATGTTTTAGACTACTTAAATGTCTTATGTTCCTCCTATTTAGTTAGTTTTTGAGGAATACAAGATCAAAAGGTTCATTTGATTTGAGTTTGAAATTTTGTTTGAAGAGTTCATAAAGAATTTTGAAGCTATATATTATGGGTTTCAATCCCATGCTTTGAAGACCCCATATTTAGTTCACGAGGATGTTACACATGCTAGTTAAGAATGAGAAACAATCAATAGGGAAATTGATTATTATCTAAGAATGATCTTCACAAAGTCTGATATGAAAGGTATGTTTAGAAAACTTTATTTGGATTAGAGTATACCCCCTTTGAATCAATATTTTAAGTAATAAGTTGAGAATCTTAGAGCTATTAATCCTCTTTAAGAAGCTTTCATGGAGAATCATGATGATTTTATTCAATCATTGGATCATAGTTCATGATCTATTAGTGATTTCAACTGATTTATAGAACCTTATCTTTATACCTATCATAAAGCTATGATATCCCCATAAACCATTTATTTATCTCATCCTAATACCTTTTCTACCATCAATCCTTTTATCCTAATTCATTCCCAATCATTTTAGAAGCTTTGAATAGTTTCCAGGTGTGTAGTTATTTAGGACCCTACCACCTCATCTACTCATAAGACTACTTATACTCTTGCCTCTATATCCAAAGGAAAGGATCCTATCCTTCATACAAAAATAAAAGATGACCCACATTCAGATTCCAATTAGGATTTTTGATAGAGATTTATTTTAATTTTTTATACCCTTTGTTCAATATATTTTGCTATATTAATGCCATAAACTCTATTATTAGTAGGAATATTTTATCTTATTCCTTATTTTGTTTATATTTGATAATATCAAAATGGGTAGTAATAGTTGATGGGTGTGATAAATTGAAATTAATTAAATTTAGTGGAAAATTGTGTTTGATTTCAAGAATTTGTTACACAGTTATTTCAATACATTGAAAATATAATTTTTATATATGTTATTAATTTCAATTTAAATGCCATTATTTGTGATCATAAAAAGGTGGATATTGTTGTCTTCGACAAAAACATCCTTATTTTAATGATTCCAAATCATGTTTATCATGTTACTAATGATTTTTATTCTTTATGTTAGAAAAAAATTTATTAGAATTTTTTTTAAAAATAACTAAGTTTAGAGCTTACCTTGCCACCTTAACATGCGAAGGTCAAGTGACCATATCACCTTACTGCATGAATAAATTGCTGACCATGAGTCAAAGGAAAAGAATTTTTCCGTGTCATGAAATGAATTCACATCAAAGATTAAGCTTATTGTGTATTGAGAATCATTTTACTGAATGTATAATCTTCCTACGATGAGATCAAAAGACCTGACCATGAAAATTAGTGAAGTGAATGTATGAAGGAAATTAAATATTAAATAAAGGGATAAAATTACTATTCAAATTTATGTATAATTTTTCATAAAGTAATATACTAACTATGTCTTCTAATGTATTGAGCACATGGATAAATAGTTTACACATGAAGTCATTAACATAATGAATATGCAAATGAACTGACCATATGGAGAGATAAACCGGTTGTGTCACCTTTCCATATCAACTGACCATGTCATGTTACTGTGAGATTAACTAACCATGTGTTAAGTAAATATATATTTTCATGTCTAACTTAGAAGTGGAGCATTTCAAATATCCAATGTCTAGTTTTGAAGCATTATATAGAGAATCATATCATTTAATAAACAATGATTATTATCCAATGGTTACTTCTAAAGAAGATCTATTTAATAGAAGTAATCGATCTTGTAGAGAAATATAGGAGAGTTCTAAATAAATTTGATCTTAAATAGAGAATAACATAGGATATTTTACATGATCACCTGCTCTCTAGATAAGATGCTACAATGATCTATTTTACATAATTTTCTAAGAAACTTGTCCAAGAGATTTAAAAATAAAAATTCAAGGACTCTATACAAGTGATGGTATTCTAATCGATTTTCTTCACATTTTCTCATTCCTAATATCTTGTTCTTTTCATTGTTTCTTAAAATTTGAGATACATTTTATATTTGTGTATTTATCTATAGAAAAATAGTATCATATGGAAAACTATATAATAATTGATATTCTATCAAATCCTTTAATTTTTATTCCCATGAATAACTATAGAAGTGGTCTTGTGTAACCTAGTATCTTTTTTACCCCACGTACAATTATGAAACATGCTTTTTTATTGGAAAGTCTTGTGTACTATTGTTTGTAAAACCTGATCCAAATTTTCAATTAGTTTATTCATTAATAAACTTCTTGAAAGTAGGATATTTACAAGTGGAGGAGATTAAGTATCAACATGAGACTTAACCCCTTATTTAAATTTTATTATGTGATTTGAAAGTTTTTTTGTTTTAATTTATAAATCAATTTATATTTTCTAAACTATAACAAAAAATTAATTTTACAGTTAGTCTTAATTTGAGTTTATATAAAGTGTTTTATTATATAACTTAATTTCAAAATTTAAAGTATTTAAAAGATATTTTAACTGAGCCTTGATCTTATTCTGAGAAATTATTTGAAAGATCATATTTATATATTTCTATTATTTTGATTAACTGAGTATTTTCATTAATTTGAAGAATTGGTTTTTAACTTTTTTAAATTAGAATTTTATTAGGAACTCAATTCACCCCCTATTGAGTTACTAACTACAAAAAAAATATTATATATAGAGGGTTATGATAAACCCTTTTGATATAGAAAAAGGAATTGATGGCCTCAACTAGTAAGATCATACCCCATGAAGCCCATTTATTGGAGCTTATGAGGGAGATAACATCACTAGTATTTTCCCTTGATCGATCCCAATTCGAGATTCAAAAACTAAAGCACAAGTGAAACTGTTTATGGGAGAAGTTCAAGCTCATTGAGATCATGAATCCAACCATATTCACCGAACCACCCCAATAAATTCTCACCATCACACACCTTACTATTAGGAAATTCACTGGTATAATAAAAGGATATGTATCTAGACCCTAATTGTATGAATTTTTAAATTATTATTTATATAAATTAATGATTATATTTTTCTTTAATTATTTATTTATAATGATTAAATAACAAGTTTGATTGAAATTATATTTTGATATGATGAAACACAAATTTTATTTTTGGGATATGCATAGTTTAAATCAAGACACTCTTTTTGATGAATTAAATAAATTTTGAAATAAATGTTATTTTAATAAAATTTTATTATTAAAAAAAATATATTAAATATAAATGATAATATAAATTTACAAAGTCAAATATAATTTTTATAATAGTCAAAAAGGCAGTTATTGTCAAAAAACCAGTATTTTTAATAAATGAGGATTTTGATTTAAATGTTTAAATTCTCATATTTATATTTTTTTTTAATTTTGTTAAATTATCATGTTTAAATTATTCGATGGTGAATTTTTTATATTTTTATGAGACAGTCGATTTTTTTGATAAAAATTAAATATGGTATAAATATATGGTATGTATTATGACATCATAATAACCCAAAAGTGATGTAATATATTCCATAAAAGGTATCCAAGACCCAAATTATGTCTCCCGTTTAAAATAATGTGTTTTTTATTTTATTTGATTAATTTTATAAAGACTTAATGAGTCCTCCCAAACCTATATTATATTTTAAGGTTTTAAAATTAATTATTTATAAACATGAATCACTTCCACATCCCCAAGGGTACTATATTAATGGTTTACATGAGTATCCTTATAAAATAATGAAAACCACACCCCTTTAAAAGATAAAATGGGTAAAAAAACATGGGAAGGTTTGTGGTTTTGATCACTTTATCATATATATTCTAAAACCCAAGTTTTGAAGTAAATAAAGAATTCCCCTATTTTGATATATAAACCCACCTAACCTACATTTAATTTTCACTACAAATCCTTCGAGAATGAATTTAATCTTCTATTCCCTCTAGAGCCCCCCTAGGTGGTCCCAAGCTCTTAATAAGCCCCCAATCTTTAAGAAGCACCCTCTCAAGGTAAGAGATCCTCTTATTCTCCTATTTATTCAAGAACCTGATTTATATAATTCCTTTTAATTCCTAATTGTTCATATTGGGGTATATTTTTACACTTTTATATTACTATCCTTATGATTTAAAAGTGATTAGATACTCATTTCACTCTCATTAATCCCTTATATGAATCTTTATGTATCACTATTATGCTGCCAAAATTATCCTATAATTTTTCACACCAAAAATTTATGTAGTGAATACCCATCCCCATTTCCACTCAAGTGTATTCAAGAATATATACATATCGTTCATTTATTGGGGAATTCCATATATTTATCACACACTCCTTAATCATGGGATTAAAATTGATGAAATACATCCTTATATTGTACGATATATGTGGCACACTTATGCATGTACATGATAAGAATTTGTTGGGTTAACTCCAAATTATATATCTCTCCAATGAATTGGGTAATGTTTTTGTCACATGAGACATTATTTATGGGATTAAATAATGAACTTAATCTATTATAGTAGTTTTTACACCATATGATTTTGTCTAGGTAGTTATCCTTAACTTATTCTTATGACATATTTTATGTTGTTTCCACATTCCTCTGTTTCCTTGATGTTATCATATTATATCATGCATCATTGATCATGACTATGATTATCAGACATTTTTTATCTCATTGATATGATTATTGAATCACATGGATTAATTTAATCATTTTATCCTCTGATTATTCCCTTACTAGACTTTATAGATCACCCATTTCTTATGTGTATCCTCAGGTTATCCCGTGTAGTTTTAAAAGATCCATGAAATATAAGCACTTGTTATATAATTTTTAAATAATTTTGTTATATTTATTTTGAAATTTGTTGTGTTATTTACCTAATTACCCAAAGACACCAGGCCTCATGATCTTATGGGGCTATATTAAGTTTATCTTTAGGTAATAAATAATTAATTGAAGTGTATTAAAATATGGGTTAATCTAGTTGGTATTAGAGAAAAGTCTATTTATTTTTGGGATTAGGATTAGAAAACCCTAGACAAATTATTAAGGATAAGATTAAACAAGGGAAACTATCACTAAATTTTGGAAAAGTATAGAGTAAGTGGTTTCTAAGAAAATATACCCTTGTCTAAATACTACAAGTGTATGTGGCTCTGGAATAATTGTTCCTAGGGGTAATAATATAGAAAAGGACACATTGTTCTAGAATTGATCATCACCTGGTGCATAATAATGGGCCTTGCTACACACCGAGTTTTACACTCCTGAAGAATATGTTTTTTTAAATTCATAACATTTTTATGAACCATTATAAAGGGAACAAAAAATCCAATAATATTTTATCTTAGGAAATAGATCATGGATAACTTATATTGAAACATATAAATTAATAGGTTAATAAATATATGTCATTTATGATTTATCCCTTTAATTTTAATGGTTTTCCATTTATGTGTTTAATGGTTTGAAAATTATCATCCCTTTTTCTATTATGGATGTAGTAAATGATTAGAACCAGAATAAAATAGTGAAAGGTGGGCTTATAATATATTCATGAACTTAAAATTTTATTTGTGACTATGATTATATGAATTCTATAATATCATGCATGTTTAATAGAAATATTCAAACACCACCTCAAAACATGGAAGTTGAGTTATCAGTGAAGACATAAAATGTGTCAATTATTTCATCCCAATTATATAACTCATCCCCTATCTATATTTTTACCCTAAACTTTCTAGAAAACCTTGTGATGATCCCATTAATAGAATTATATGTTATCCTAGGAATGGATTGACATTCCTTGTATAGAGCCAACATATAATACCAAGAGAAGGAAATCACCCTATATATCACAAATCAACCTCTGATTCTATACAAGTGCAAGGATAAGGATGTATATCCTTTGGTGTAATCATCTCAATATTGAATATTATTTTTTTGTGAGCAATAATTTCTAGATCAAATGATAAATACTAAGAAAAAGTTTGTCCTTGATTAGATTCCCATTGTAAGGTAATTCAACATTGTGTTTCCTAAATATTTGTTGGGTCTTCCTCCCAGGTAATAGGTTGAGTTATCGATCAAAATTATACTTAGATATTTTCAAATATCATTGAATTCATATATAATGGTTGTTGTTGAACATGATGAGCTTAAGATAAAATTATAGGAGAATTTGGATAAAGGGTTTATGTGCCCAAGTGCTTTACCATGGGGTGAATCAGTCTTATTTTTCAAGAATAAGGATGGGTTAATGCACCACTGCATTGATTATTGAGAGCTCAATAAAATCACGATAAAGAACAAGTATCATTTTCCACTGATTTTTGACTTATTTGATCATCTATATGGATACCAATACTTTTGGAAGGCATATATTTGTTCAAGATATTACCAAGTATATATGAATAAGGAGGATATCTCTAAGAATTTTTTTTGTACAATTTATGGGCACTATGAGTTCATAATGATAGAATTTGGATTCACTATTTCTCTATAAATCTTAATCAACTTAATGAATATAGTATTTAGAGAAGTTACTTCAAATTCCTATTAGTCTCCATCCCTGATAACCTATATCATTTGTGTCCCTCAAATTATATCATCCAGATATAGAACATATATTGATGAATAGTTTCATAGCACTTTCGGGTTCTCATCATAACAGGGATCCACTATGACCTTTTAGTGCAACAGTTACTCTTAGGATATTATCACATGCAATGTAACATAGAAGAATAATCATGATGTGATAATGAATTTATTAATATTAAAAAACTGTGAATATAAGCTATCAAAAATTACAAAATAATTTTGTTCTAGGGAACCAACTCCAATAGACTACCAATTTCATTGGAGCCAACTACTAGAAAACTTTAGTTCACTAGCTCTCACATTATACTCATGCTTCTACCGAGATAGGACATTAGTCAAGGGGTTAACCACATTCTCTTTCATGGATACTCTAATCACTGCAAATTCACCCTTTTGATAAAAATACCTCAAGAGGTGATACTTATAGAGTATGTGGTTTGTCCTTTGATGTGATCTTGGATATTTTTTAAGAGCCACCACTATAGTATTATCACAATACAATGTGATAGGGTATTTACTGCTAAGTACCACATCAATCCCCTAAATAAATTTCTGAATCCAGATGGATTACTTGGCTACATCAGAAGCTGCTATGTACTTGGAATCTATTGTATCATCAGCTAAAACTAGATGATTTGAACTCTTACAACTCACAACTCCTATATTAATACAGAAAACATATCCTAATTGCGACTTCAGATCATTTTGATCTGTCTAAAAACCAGTATCAACATACCCTCTGATGACAAGCTCCTCATCTACTCCATACACCAGGAACATATTCTTGGTTCTTCTCAGATACTTAAGGATAGTCTTAATAATATTCTAATGTTGTTCTCATGGATCTTCTTGATATCTTACTAGCACAATCAATGCATTGGAAACATCAATTATAGTAAATAACATGGCATACATAATTGATCATATCACTGAAGCATATGGGATCTTACTCATTCTATATTTCTCCTATTATTTCTGGGGAACATTTTCTTAGAAAGATGTAAATCATGTGACATTGGAACCATTACCATATTGGATGGTTCCAGACTAAATCTCTTTAGTATCTGGTCAATATATGTATTTTTCCTTAGTACAAGTAGCCTCTTGGATCTATCACAAATGATCTTGATCCATAGAATGTAGACTATTTCACCTAAGTCCTTCATAGAGAAGAACTTGTTCAATGATTCCTTAATAGATTATAAGATTGGTATTTCATTTCCAATAATTAATATGTCACCAACATACACTACTAGGTTAATTACCGCATTCTCATTAAACCTTTTGTAAACACACATCTCACATTCATTTTTAATGAAACCAATTTCTTATGGATTCATGAAATCGAATATTCCATGACCTAGAATCTTGCTTTAATCCATAAATGGATATCTACAACTTTGAAATCCTTTTTTCATCACCTTGTGTCACAAACCCTTCTGGTTATGTCATATAGACATCTTCTTAAATGTTCCCATTAAGGAAGGTAGTTTTGACATCCAACTTGTAAATCTCATAGTCATGGTAAGCTGCTATGGAAAATATGATTATGATGGATTTAAACATGGAAACTAGAGAAATTTTTTCATCACATTCAATTCCTTGATGTTTTTTAAACCCTTTAACCACTAGCCTTGCTTTATAGGTACTTAATTTACCTTACATGTCCACTTTCATTTTGAATACCCATTTACACCCAATAGGCTTTACATCATCTGGTGCATTGACCATAACCCGTAATTGGTTCTCATACATGGAATCCATCTCATAATTCATATATTCTAGCCATCTTGTAGCTTCTGAGATCTATACCACCTCCTAATAGGAGATAGGTTCATCATTATCTAACAATAATGAGACACTATCCTCGATGACTAGAAAACCATATCTCTCTTGTTCCCTTACCTCTCTTACAATCCTATGCAGTACTTGTACTTCATGAACTAATTATTCCATGGATACCTGCAATTTTTTTTCCTATACCAACTCCTATGTATCTTGAGCATAAAATTCATAAAAATCAATCTTGCTCCCACTATCCTTCTTGATGATGCTCTCCCTCTCATGAATGGTGAATTGTCTAGTGACAATCACTTTTTTTGTCTAAGGAGTTGTATAGGTGGTATCCCTTTGTTTCCTTTGATACCCTTTAAAGATACACTTCATGCCCAAGGGTGTTAGTTTGTTGCTTGATAAGGCCTTAAAAAATTCCTCGCAACCCCATACATGTGTATGTGAAAAAATGCATTTCATTCCACTCCATAGCTCAAAGGGAATTCTATTTTCCACTTTAGTTGGTACTTAGTTTAATGTGTATGACACAGTTTGTAATACATATACCCAAAAGGATAATGGAAGATCTACATGACTCATCATCGACCTTACCATGTCCAACAAGGTATATTTCCTTCTTTCACTAACACCATTCCACTATGGTGTATAAGGTGGAGTGAGTTGATATAGAATCCTAAACTCCTGTAGAATGTTGATGAACTCATGGTTAAGATATTCTCTACCTTGATCCAATCAAATATTATTTACCTTTTTACCAAGATAAATCTCTATTTCATTCTTGAATTCCTTGAATTTCTCAAAGGTATTAGACTTATACCTCATTAAGTAGATATAGACATATCTACTAAATTCATCAGTAAAAGTTATGAAGTAAGATATACACTTATAGATTCTACTAAAATGTTACACAAACATCAGTGTGTACCAATATTATAAAATCTATAGCCCTTTCACCCTATCCACTAAATGGAGATTTGGTCATTTTCCCTTGTAAACAAGCATGATATTTATCAAGTGGTTTTATCTTAGAAGAGTCTAAATAACCATCTTGAAAGATATTTGTCAAACACTTCTCATTTACATGACCAAGATAGCGATTCCACAACTTGGTGTTATATAAGTCATGTGAAATTGATTATTTATCAATTTCCAACACTTGGTTTTCATAATTTAATACATATAGACCATTATTTAAATGTACCATACCATAACATATGTTTTCCTTATAAAAGAAACAACATTTATTTCTAAACTTGAAATTTAACCCATCTGTATCTAAACTCGATATAGAAATTATGTTTTTGGTAACAATCGGTACATAATAACAATCATGTAAAACAAAAATCATTCCCATTGTCAATAAAAAGTGATAGTCACCAAAGGAAAGAGTATCCATCCTCGTACCATTGGCAACTTGCAGATCTACATCTCCTCTAGAAATTTTCCAGAATCTACATAGTTCCTGAATTTGGATATAGACGTGAGAACGATAAGCTATATCTAATACCCAATGTGTAAATATGGAAATATTTCACTCGATAATGAGCAAACCTTTAGCTTCCCCATGATTTTGGGTGCATTTCCTCTTCTAGTGGATTGGATTTCCACATGTAAAACACACTACCTCCTTTTTCTTTCCCTGCTTCTATATCTTCACCTTCTTGGAAAGATAGTGCTCATGAGATTTAGACTATTATAAGTCTTGGGTCCCTTTGCCTTATTCTTCTTTTTCTTATTCACCATAAGAACTGTGGGTTTTTCATTCCCTATGTCCTTATCTAATTGGAAAATAGAGGCCATAAGTTACTGTAGACTCTTATCATTATTGATCATATTATAATTCACAATAAAACTAGAGAATGTCTTGGGAAGTGATTATAGTATGAGATCTATGTGAAAATCATCCTGGAATTTAATCCCTAAGATGTCCAGGCATTCAATGTAGCCAATAATCTTGACTAGATGAGGCCCAGATGGCACAGACTCTCCAAGATTAGTCATGAACAAAGCATTAAGGATCTCATACCTCTCCTGTCTTGCCTTGATAGAGATATCGAAGGTGGGATAACATGCTATAGGCATCCATATCCTCATGTTGCTTCAAGATCTCATTGGACATGGATTTTAGAATGAAGCACTGAACATTTGTAGAATCATTTAGATGTTTCTCATACAGATAGAGTTCTTTATCACTCATCTCATTTCCAAGAACAACTGTTAAAGGTTCTTCTAGCACACACAATTTTATTTCATGGTGAAGGATGACCTGTAGGTACCTTTTCCACCCCTAGAAATTAGTGCCAGTGAGAAGGTTTTCCTTCTCGAGTATGGATCACAATGATATGTTTGATGTAATTTTTATTTCCATATCTACAAATAATATGAGCATAATTTTAGTACTTTATTGGATAAAATTTAGACAAATAAATAAATATTATATTTATTAGTCTCCCACTATTTTATCAAAACCCAATAGCCCTCACCATTAGTTTCAGAATATACTTTTCGTGGACATTAAAGTGGCAAGGATCCATATTACCCTTCTCATTACCCCAACTTTGGCTATCCAAGCAACTCAAATGGTTTTAGGTAGGCATTCCAAATGAAAACTGCATTAACTCATAGTTACTTGACCCATTGAGTGGACTCCCCAATCCTAAAATCATTAATTTAGATTTACTCAACATTTTCATATCAGTTACACCAAGTCCTAATTTAGTAGTTAACCCTTAATGTGAACCAAGCCAAGTTAACCCAAAACCTCATGTTAGAATTCTACGATAATTAAAAACAACCCAAATTTGGATGGTCAAGCACTTTGAACTATGGTTTGATTCTAAACGAAGTAATGGAAGGATAAACGGACTTAATATTCTATTGATGGATTTTATCTTTTATGAATAAATTTACAATTATTATCTTTATCACATGCTTGTTAATATTAAGTGGTATTACACAAGTGATTAACCATGTCTTTAGATAATATTTATTCATAAGATAGTTTATTTTAGTTTCTTCTTTGCATTCTTGTTAATTCATTAATTATGTGATCGTGAAAAAACATCCATAATGAAATAAACATATAACTGGTAGAATTAAAATAAAGGGTATGATAATGATCTTTTTCTAATGGTTAGTTTATCCAGCGATTAGTAAATTAACCGCTGACCTAGGGGAGAAACACCTTGAACCATTTAAGTTTTCTCTTTACAAATTTCCGCTTATCCACCTCTATATCTCCTTGGATTGGTTTATCCTCATCTCTTAACTTGATCTACCTCCACTATCTTGGGAGCTCCATCCATTACATATGATTTTACTCACACATAGGTGAGGGGTAAAAGGGGATTTACATAAAAGAAACCATGAGCACAAATGAACTACATATTAATGAGGAGAGAAGGAACACATGCAGATAATTTAATTTAATAATAAATTAAATGGAAACCAATCACATACAAAGGTCTGGTCTAGCTCATGATCATCCACATGAATTCAATGAATTAGAAATTTAATAAAACTATCATTCAAGTCTTTAATCTTTCTTATTTAAGATAAATCACACTTGAATTGGTTAATTATTATATTTAACTATTAAATACCTTTTATCTTAAACCTTTTATAAATTTCCTTGAGATTCACATCCATTATAATTTTAAAAAAATTAATAAATTCATTTAAAATTAACTATGTACATAAATTTTACCTTGGAAGTAACCCAGTGAATACCCATCCAAAACTACCCAACATGTATTATACTAGTATAGACTTTATTCTTTGTTACATATAGAATGAACATAGAATAATAACTGTAATACAACTCATACATGATGTGAAGATCTTGAATATGTTTATAAAACACACACACAGGCACACACACATATCATAGGCTATCACATGGCATGTCCTAGATTTACACCCACATGAAAGTTCATGTCTCAAGGGTTACATAATATAATAAATTTTAAATCTATGTAACTGGTAAAAGTACACAACATGTAGATCTGATTTACATGGAATGTACATTATTCACCGAGTATCCGAAGTACATGCCTAGGGACTCGATGGGTGAGGAATACTTCCAAAATATTGAAGTACACATTTTGTCCAGGTATCCACACACCATGTTGACTCTATGTTACATGGTCACTAGTCGGGTAGTCCGTTTATGGAATACATGGCCTGACCCTGACTCGAAGGGACTACACATTGTGTCCAGTGGGCCTCACAGCGTGTAGTCCAACTGACCATGAACCAGTCTATCCCGATCAACACATAGTGTAAGAATTAACTACACCACATGTCATTAATGCACACAGATTGAGTAATTTCCAAATTAACTCCCACTACATTGATCATGAGTACATGATGTGTAATGCCGATTACATGGCGTGTACTCCTGTGTTATCCAATCAGAATCCTTAGCACTTCCGTATGAGTTCCTCGATTTTATTTTAATCATAAAATTGATCATTTCTTTTAGATCTGCAAGAAATGATGGAGGAAGAAAATAGATCTTATAATCCAGATTAAAATAATGATTACACTTGAATTGAAAAACTAAATCATGAATTCATAAATTATTAATAAATTTAAATAATTATAAACAATGATGTGACCACTATGATACCACTTGTTGGTTCTAGGCGCAGTGGAAGCACGAGAGGGACAATACCCAACTTTGATTTTTTTCATTATTGATAATCAATATGAGGTCTATTATGATGAATAACATCATGAATAATAGAATTGAATCAAAGAACAATCAAAAGATAGAAAAACCTAGAACCAAGAGAGAGTATATCAACACATTTTGTTTAAAATTAATTTAATTAATTATAATTACCTCTAAGGTTATTCTTTCTTCATTGATGCCTCGGGCCATAGATTTGCAGTACTCCATCGTTGCATTGTAGAATCCAAGCATATTATTCGTCTAGTGGTGATCCACACGTGTTCCACATATCTTTGGACATCACCGATGGAGCCTCCGGGTGCTAGCGCGAAAGATTCTTGTGCTTGAAATGTCCACCTTTCATATCCCTGAGAACTACTTCCAAAGTGTTCTCCTTGATCCGGTGGAGAATGATCTTTCTCATTCTTAAAAGAATTCTTGGATGGGGATAAACTCTCTAGGATTTCTATATTTTCTTCAATTCATTGTTCATAATGGCTTTACTTGTATACCTTTTGGATAATGAGAGAATAATATAACTGGACATTTATTTCACTAGGTTAATAATAAAATATTTTTCACAAGTTCCTTCAATTATTTCATTAATCCTACCAAAATACCCATGTCAAATAATAAAAATGATATTATTATTTCCTGACATGTGCTTAACTTGTGAGTTATAATTAAACATTTTTAATCAAATAATATTAAATATTATTATTTCTCACTAGACCCTTAAACTCAGTCCTCCAATCCTCCACCATATTTATTAGACCTTGAATAATCTCTATTTATTTATTAAATAAATATCACCACATTATTCGCCAATAAATATGTAAATATTATATTCAATAAATAGAAAATAAATATTTATTAAATAATCCACCTATAATATATTCTCTCGAATAACTAGTGTCGGAATAAATGAGATTAGGCATCCATGAATAATTATTAAACTAAAAAAAGGAATAATATTTATTCAACTTGTTAAATATATATTATTCAACTAAGATAATATATACACTTAGTGTGTGACCCTCTAGGCCTCTTTCTTAGTGACATTAGGTAGAGCAACCTAAATTCCAAGGTTAACATCTAGTAACATGCCAAGGCACCCATAGAGAAAGAAGTTAATACAAAAATGACATGTCACCTCATATAAATGCTTACCATGTAATATAATCCATTTATCACAATATCTTTAATTGAGTAGGTTGCATGCCAGTTCCTTCAACCTATATAATTGATATATCTTTCTTTAAATTTTCAGAAATAGAACTTGAATATTGATCACCATGGAGAACGATTTATTTAGGCTATATCATTTCCATCAAAGGGAATGAAATATTATCTTATGTTAAAGAAAATAAGGTATACATCCTTTCTCCCATTATTTATTAATTCAATATTACTCATGATACACCCAACATATCCTACCTCACCGTGAACATCTGTCATCACAATTTTCTTCAATACATATAAGTGCGCGACTCATAATACTCCTTAATAATAATATTAAAGTCTAAGGGGAAATACACACATTCATAGATAGGAACATACAATGAAACATAGAAATTTGGATTTCCTACCAGAGGGTCTTGTTCCTATAATATCCTCATGGAAATTAATAATAGTGTACACCATGAGAAGGTGTCTCAATGTACTATGAGTCTCAACCCCTGATAGCTTGTTTCATTTGTGTCCCTCAAATGATATCATCTGACTATAGAGAATATACTCAAGAATAGTGTCATAGCACTTTTAGGTTCTAATCATAGTAGGGATCTGCTATGACCTTTTAGTGCGATAGTTACTCTTAGGAAATTATCACTTGCAATATCATATAGAAGAAAAATCATGATGTGATAAAAAATTTATTGATATTCAAAAACCATGAATATAATTTATCACAGAGAAAAAAAGAAGTTGGTTCCAGGGTACCAACTCCAACAGTTTACTCATTTAATATGATAAAATGATAGACTATACCTACTAATAATTAAAGATACATGAGCATAACTATCCAATTTATGATATATAATTGGATGTAGTGATATTTCCATTGAAGATTTGATGATATTACCTCTATGGGGAGAAGTGTGACATATATACAGACTATAAAATCCTTAAGTATATATTCAAAAAAAGGAGCTCAATATGAATGAACAAAGGTGGTTGTATATGATAAAATATTATGACTATTCAATCCATTACCATCCTGGGAAAGTAAATAAATCGGTAAATTCTTTGATTAGAAAGGATCTCAAAACTCTATCCATGATGAAGATTATAGTGGATGAAATATTCTTGGACATGAAGAGGATGAGAATGATAATAATAAATGGATCTTCATAAAACCTTTCTAAAATAACTACTCATCCATTCAACCTTGAGAGGATCAAGGAGGTCCAAAAAGATGATGAGGTGCAATAGAAAAATGTACAAATATTCTAGAGTCCAAATTTAATAAAGGTTGAGTTATAAGGTTTAGAACCTAGATATTTGTCCCATAAAAACTAGAACTTAAGAGGGAACCATTGTATGATATTTGTATCTCATCCTTTTCTATTTATCCATGAAACACTAAGTTTTATGGAGATATAAGGAAAAAATTCTAGTGGGATAACATGAAGAGGAAGATTGTAAAGTTTTTATCTCAATGATTCATATGCCCATAATTTAAGGTGGAATAAAAGAAGTTTAAGGGTATTATGCAACCATTTCTCATAACAGTATAGAAATAGGAATACATAACCATATTTTTTGTCATAGGACTCCTAAGGAAACCTAAATGCAATCCCTCTATCTAGGTGGCAGTTGATCACCTTAAAAATTCAACACATTTCATTGCTATGAAGGATGACTCCTCTCTTGACCAACTCACCAAGATATATATAAGGGAAGTATTGATACTACATGGAGTTATACTCTCTATTATATCTGATCAATATATAAGGTTAAACTAAAGGTTTTGGAGAAACCTTCAGCAAGAGTTGGATATAAAACTGAGTTTTAGCACTGCTTATCACCCTCAGAAAGATAGTTAATTTCAAAGAAACATTCAAACTCTA
This sequence comes from Viscum album, assembly GCA_963277665.1. NCBI lineage: Eukaryota > Viridiplantae > Streptophyta > Magnoliopsida > Santalales > Viscaceae > Viscum > Viscum album. Next base: position 1,583,554,496 of record OY728164.1, read on the forward strand.
GAGGATATGATGATATCATGTTCCATGAATTTATCAAGATTTTGGGATAAAAAAATTCCCCTAGTGGTGTTATTGTATAACAATAGTTTCCATTCTAGCATCCAAATGGAACATTATAAGGCTCTATATGGGAAGAGGTGTTAGACTCCAATATTTTGGGATAAATTTGGAGCGAAGATGTTGATGGGATAAGATCTTATCTAAGAGATGATTGAGAAGTTTAAAACCATTACACATCATATGAAAGAATCTTAAAGTCGATATAAAATCTATGTAGACAATCATTGATAAATCTAGAGTTTGAGGTTGGATATAAAGTGTTCCTTCATATATCACCATTAGAGAAAGTCATGAGGCTTGGGAATAAGGTAAATCTTAGTCCAAGATACATTGGCCCCTTTGAGATCCTTTATTTCATTGGAGTTGTGGCCTATCTACTAGCACTCCCACCAAACCTATCTCAAGTTCATGATGTGTTCAATGTATCCCTATTTAGGAAGTTCATACCAAACCCCTTACATGTACTAAATTCATGGGTGGTACCGTTGTAGAATGATCTTTCTTATGAGGAGTAGCTGGTGAAGATTTTAGATTATGGATACAATGTTCTACAAAATAAGACAACTCACTTAGTCAAAGTGCTATAGCGGAACCACAAGTTTAAGAAAGAAACTTGGAAACTAGAAGAGGTGATGAAACATAAGTACCCCCATCTGATTTAGAGTACAAATGAAAATTTTAGGGTAAAGTTTCTTAATGTGAGAATAATGTAATGATCTAAACATTTATAAATGAAATTCCTTTTTAAATGAGTGAATTCCTTTTTAAAAAATGAAATTTAGAAAACATGAACACTACTTTGGTTATTTTGGATCATTATAAGTTATATCTTGTCATATTTAAAAGAATTTTAAGAATCATAACTATTGATAATATAGTCATTATACAGTGATCATATTAGTAGTATATATATATATGGTTATGATAAATCCTTTAGACACAGACAAAGGAGGTGATGACCTAGACCATTAAGATCATACCATATGAATCCCATTTAACAGATCTTACAAAAGAGATAGAATCACTAGGATTTTACATCGACTAATCCTAAGTTCAGATTAAATAGATAAATCACAAGAAAAAACATTTATGGGATAATTTTAATCTTATCAATATCACACCCCAAACCATGTTCTCCAAACCACCGTAATAAAATATCACCATCACACATCTTATCCTAAGGGCATTTGTTGGTGTAATTAAAGTATATATATCTAGACCCAATAGTATGATTTTTTATATTATTTTTATATAAATTAATTATTTTTTTTTATTTTATTATTAATTTTTAATGATTAAATAACTAGTTTGATAAAAATTAGACTTTGATATAGTGAAACAAAAATTGTATTTTTGGGATATTCATAGTTTCAATAAATCACACTTTTTGATGAATTCAAGGATTTTTTATACAAATTATATTTTAATAAAATATTATTATTAAATAATATTTATTAAATATTAATTATAATATAATTTTACAAAGTCAAATATAATTTTTATAAGAGTAAGAAAAATTATTATTATTATAAAAAAGTATTTTTCAATAAATGGGGAATTTTATTTAAAATTATTAATTATAATATTTAGAGAATTATTTTGACAAAATAAATATTATTTTTGAAATAATCATGTCAAAATTATCCAACGGTGAATTTTTTATAATTTTCTGAGACAATCAAATTTTTTGGGTAGAAATTAAATACAATATAAATATACTGTATGTATTATGACATCATAATGAATAAAAAGTGATTTAATATATACCATAAAAGGTATAAATTACCAAAAGTATGTTTTACCTTTAAAATAAAGTGTTTTTAAAGTTATTTGATTTATTTTATAAAGTATTAATGAATCCTTCAATACCTATATTATATTTTATGGTTTTAAAATCAATTATTTATAAATTGAATCACTTTCACATCACCAAATGTGTTATTTTAATGTGTTAGGTGGTTATACATATCAAATAATTAAACACACTACTCTTTGATATAAAACATGGGAAAAAACCATGGGAAGGTATGTAGTTTTGATTACTTTATAATACAGAGTCCAAAACATATGTTTGTAAATTAATAAATAACCCCCTCTTTTTTCCTATATAAACCCAACCAAACACTCATTACTATCCACTAAATCCCTTATATCATGAATTTACTCTTCCCTTACCTATAGATCCCTCCCATGGTTCCCCCAAGCTCTTATGAATCTCCCCAAGCTTTAAGAATCACCCTCTCAAGGTAAGGGATCCTATCCTTCTCCTCTTTATTCAAGAACCTTCTTTATATTATGCATTTTGATTCCCAATTTCTCATGTTGGGATATGTTTTTACACATAACTCTTATTTTCCTTATGATTTTCAAGTGATGAGAGACCCATTTCACTCTCATTAAGCCCTTCTTTGAATATTTATATTGTAACAACTCAAAATTTTATCAATGGAAATTCCCTTCTCATAATTATTTAATATAGTATAAATCACATAAAATCACATAAAATCAGATAGAGAACACAATAAAAACTTTATAAATGAATAATGAATGAAATAAGTGGTATTTCTAGAAAATAAAGAACCTATACTAATGGAATAGTAACTTGATCGTTGTAATAGTAATGTGACCACTAAGTAGTAATTAGGCCAATAGAATAGTAACCTCACTAATGAAAGTATAAATAAAATTTAGTTATATTATGAATGAAAATATGATATATTTATATCATGATATATGTAAATAATTTTTATAAAAAACGATAAATTAAGTGTTGGTATTTTTTCAAGTCATAAATATTTAATTACAATTTTATAATTAATATAATTATTTAAAATAAAATATATTTTCAAAAAAATATTCATAAATTAATATTTTGTTTTCTTATAATTATAAGTTAATTTTTTGATACCTTAATTAATTTTTCAGTGTCATAAAATCAGTTATAATTTTGAATTTAGTATTTTTTAAATAAATATGATTTTAATTAAAAATTAAATTTCTCATATTTAAAAAATTAATTTCATAAAACGGAGTCCATTTTTCAATTCTACATGTCAAAAAATGGTTAGGGTGAATTTTTGGTATTTTTCTCAAATAGTTGAATTTTTAGTGAATAGTGAAATACAGTAATTTATGGTATATAACAAATACATGAATTATTAAGTTATGTATGATGTATGGATGAGTTAATAACCCATTATTTTGAACTCTATTGAACCATTTACTGTATTTACTCATGAGTATCATCACTATTTATAGGTTTGAGACGAAATAATAAACAAATCAATAAAATAATAAAAAACACCCCTCTCCTCCCACTATAAATACCACCCCTCACCAACTATTCTCCTCACACATTCAAAGACTTTAAGATTGCCTAAATTATACCGAATAATCTTTCTAAGTCTATACAACTCCTCCAATATCCTTTTTTGTTAATAAAATACCAAACCTAATTTCCCTAAGGAGGTTCTCAAGGAGAAGAAGTTCAAGAGGTAAAATCCTATTTCATTTTCTTTTAATTTCTTTTCGATTTATTTTATTTTCTTATCCTCTCCTCACCTAACTACACAGAGGTACATAATAAGTTCAGTATCATACATATATTGTAATGTTATTAATTTAATTGTATATACATAATCAATTCTCTTCTCTTCTCTTTTTATCTTAAAAATGAAAACATCATTCGTGATGTGTCGATTCACCACCTTCGTGGATGATGATTTTTAGTTTTCTAGTACTACCTTCATGGATATTTATAAAACCATTTTTATGGTTCAAATATATTATAATATGTGTATTAAAAATTATTTAATGTTCTATAACTAACATATATACATAATAATAAATAATAAAACAAATCTAGTTCATGTTGATCGAAAATGGCTAAAATAATCTAAACAATTATCATTAACATTTTATCTAATGAATCATACTCATGTTAAAAAATAAAATTATATAATGGAACAATGAAAATTATTTATGTATATTAATACCATATCATTCCATTTCTATAATTTTCTTCCATTTTACAATAACTTTCATAATTATACACAAGCGAACCGATCATGAAACCATGAAATAAACACTCACAGAATGATGAAATTAAACACTATAAGTCAATGAAATGACCATAAATGATCATAATAAAATTATAACAGATAAAATAAATGTATAATATGTTATTAATTATTTAATTAATGGATTTAATTTTATTATCTGGGACATTAAATACATGTGAGAAACACTTTTGTACATATGAAAGATATTCTCTCCAAACCTCAATTTTTTCCTTTGGGTCACACTTTCTCTCTATTTACCCCAATTTAATTCATAATTATTATTACTTAATCCTCTTAAATTCTATTTTTTTACAAATATATATACCTAACTCAAACCTTCTTTATTTTATAGGAAAATACATGTTTTATAAGGTTCCCTTTTCAATTTCTCATGATAATCATGCCTGATTAAAATAAAAATTCCATTTTCTTACCCATTTTCAAGTACAATACATAATATGTTTTAATCCACAAATATTTTTATAAAAACAATATTTTTATCATAAAAAATCATCTAATTTCATTTCTGGTTTTATGCAAACAATTATGTATTTTCCCTCTTTAAAGACTCTTTAATATTTCCCCTTAACCCACACTAAATAGGCTCATTTCTAAAGTTTCTTAAACACTATTTTTACATATTTTCACTTTATTTGAACATAATTTATAATTATATATGCATATTTTACCTTATTAATGTCTATGTATGATTTAAATACATTCTTTCATGGACACTTTTATGATATGCCCATTTATTATGCTCTATGACATAATTATAATCCCCATTTCTTTCCATGGGTAAGCCTTTTATTTATGTTTGAATCTTCATGTGGAACACATATGCATAAAAATTTTATGATGGGTGTGACCAAATAGTTATAAAATTCATTGGGTAATGTTTAGTCTCATGAGAAATCATTTTGGGACAGGGAGTAAACCTAATTCCTTTATGAGACTTTATCCACCTTGTGATATTGTCTTAGAAGTTAGCCTTGAATCAGGTTTATCTCATGTTTTATAGTGTTTCCAAATTCCTATGATGACATTATTACATTATCCCATGTTCTACATATTATTATTTCTTATGTTTATTCATGTTCCATGAGTTTTTATGTCATCATACTATGACTTCTAACCAATGTGATATGATTATTTACTATGTTCATTCCCTTACTGGGATTTTTTAGCTCATCCACTTGTTCATGTATTCCCTAGGTTATCCTATTAAGATGTAAGAGCTCAAAGAAAGTTAGGATATCATTATGGATTTTAAATAAAATATATCTTTATTTTGGTTTCATGTTCCTAATCTTCCAAAGACACTATACTTTATAATCATTGGTTTGTATTTGATGGTTAATTATGCTTAAAATAATGTAATAATATATGAAAAAGTCTAGGGTCTCTATAGTTGGTATCAGAGCACGGTCTAGTTATTTTTGGATATTAGGACTATAAAGCCTTAGTAATAACCCTAGGGATAATTTTGTCACCAAGGATAAATTATATTAAAACTTAGGGAATCCCAAGATAGGATATACTTTACATTTACATGTTTATCCTTATATATTCAATGTTTCTATTTATATGTTTATTAGATAAGTATTCAAGCCCCTAATTGTATTTTCTTTTTCTTTTTTAATGGATGGAAATAAGATAACCTATTCCAACAATAAATGTGATAGGAAATGTGATAATTTACCTAATGAAATGTCAAATCTGATGGGAATGGGAGGTAAAAACTTCATGACAATACTTGATCAACTAGATCAAGTTATGAATAATAACTTGAATCAGGTAGAACACCATCCTTCTCCTAAGAAATAGAGAGTCGTGGTTGAATAATTCATATAAAAAAGGTCTCCCATATTTAGTGTATCTTCTGATTACATCATTGAGGAACAATTAATTAACTCCATTGAGAAGATATTCACTATCCTTTAGTCCTCACAATAAGAGAAAGTCATGATGGAGGTCTATTATTTTGATGGGGAAACTAATCAGTGGTGGAAACTGATAAAAAAATAAAATTCCAAGGAGAAAATTGATTCCATGGATTAGGATGAATTTAATAAAATATTTGTCAATAAATATTTTCCCTGAAATCTCCATCTTAAGAAGGAAAAGGGAGTTCCTTGGACTGAAGAAATAGGATGATGAGTCTATCAGGGCGTACAAGGAAAACTTTACAACACTTTCATGATATGATTTTTTCTTTGTTATGAACACCAAAATAAAGGTGGATCAATTATTTAGATTACTAAGACTGAGTCTATGAAAATAATTGGTAATTCAATACTTCTGAAACTATAAGTAGATTGTTTTTTGTGCCCTTAAGGTTGAAATGGAGATAAAAAACTCTCGGTGGTCTCATGGGCTCAAATATAAAATACAGAAAATGTATCTAAATATGGGAGGATCAATAGATAAATCATACAATGGAAAGAAAACCCAACATCCCACATGTCAAAAGTATGGGAAGAAGCATCCTGTTAATTATCTAATGGAAACTAAGAGATGCTTCAAATGTGGAAGAGAGAGTAATATGGCTAATAATTTTTGAAGGGATAAATGAAGGTCCAGATCAACACTCATCCTATAGTGTAGTGTTTCAACTATAAGGAACATGGGCATTATATGAGCCATTTTCCTAAGCTAATAGTTGTTGGAGGCAATCAACAACAACAACCTCCATCGAACCAAGGAAGGGAATATGCTATCACTACTTCTGAGGTGGAACCCAAAAATGATTTGGTGATAGGTATGGTGATTATTTATTCAAGAATAGTAAACATAATATTTTATTCTAATTCTACACATTATTTTATATCTTGAAATATTAGTAGAACAATTTAAACACAACATCAAAATATGGATATTGAGTTATCTGTGATAACATCAAATGGATCAATTATTGAATCCAAAGTATATAAATCCCCCTCAATTATTTTTTTGGAATAAACCTCTTATAAAATCTTTCCTTACTTCCTTTAGTAGAGTTTGATGATATATTGGTTATAGATTGGCTATCTTTATAAAAATCCAACATCAATTGTCAGTAAAGCGAGATCAATCTTCACATCTCGAGGCATCCTCCAGTTCTGTAAAAGTGTAAGGATGAGGATGAATCTACTTTTGAATCATCATCTCAATTTTGGATATTATTTCCTTATGATAAATAATATCTAGTTTAAATGATTGAGACAAAATAGAGAATCATGATCTAATACATTCTCATTATGAGGGTCTACATTTATGTGTTCCCTGGAGAATTTGCTAGTTTTCCTCTTAATCAAGAGGTTGAGTACTCAATTGAACTTATTCTTGGATCTCTACCTATATCAAAGAAACCTTATAGAATGGACACTATTGAGTTAAAGAAACTAAAGAAGCAATTATAAGAGAATCTAAAAAGGGTTTTATATGTATGGGTGATTCACCATGGGGTGTTCTAATACTCTTCACCAATAAGAAGGATGGATCAATGAACCTCTGCATTGATTATCACAAGTTCAACAAAACCATGACAAAAAACAAGTATCCTCTTCCATAGATAGATGACATGTTTGATAAACTACATGGGGCGAAATATTTCTATAAGGAGGACCTTCGGTCTGGATATCATTAATTAAAGGTGAATAAGGAAGATATTACCAAGACTAAATTTATAACAAGGTATGGAAACTATGAGTTCATAGTGATTCTCTTCAGATTCACTAACGCACCATCAATTTTCATGGAATTAATGAACATAGTCTTTAGATATTACCTTGACAACTTTTTTGTAGTCTTTATCGATGATATTCTAATATACTCCAAGAGAAAGGAGGAACATGAGGAGAATTTGAATACTGTGCTAAAGACCTTGATAAGGGAGAAATTATATTTGAAGTATAGTAAATGTGAGTTCTTAATAGAGTAAGTATCATTATTGGGGCATGTTATTACTAGTAATGGAATATTTGTAGACCCTTCCAAGACAAATGAAATCGAAGAGTGTCCAAGGAAAACATCTGTAATGAAGATATGTATTTTTCGTGGTCTATATGGGCATTATTGGAGATTTTTAAAGAACTTATCATGATTTTCAAACCCACTAACAAAGCTGACTTGGAAGGGAGAAAAGTTTTCCTAGACCAGTGATTGTGATGACTATTTCAAAGAGTTGAAAAAGAGGCTTACCACCACACTAGTACTCACACTTATGAAAAGTGGGGAACTCTTTGTAGTATACAATGATGATTCGAAGAGTGAAATAGGTTGTATACTGATCCAAAATAATAAATTTATAGATAACACCTCAATGAAGTTGAAAATTTATGACCAAACTATCGCACACATGATTTGGAGTTGGTAGTTATGATTTTCATGTTGCAAATCTGGAATCATTATCTATATGGGGAAAAGTGTGAGCTATATACTGATCATAATATCCTTAAATATATATTCACATTTAAGGATATTAATATGATCTAGTGAATATGGTTAGTGAACATCAAGAATTATGACTGCTCAGTCCACTACCATCCTGGAAAAGTGAATAAAGTGGAAGATGCTCTAAGTAGAAAGAATCCTGCATCATTATCAATGATGATAATTTAAAAGGATCTAATATTTTTATATTTTCAAAAGATAGACATGAGAATAGTTATGGAAGTAACATCATCAATCCATTCTCAAATTATTACTCAACCATCCCTCATGGATAAAATAAAGGATTCTTACAGAAATGATGTGGAAATTAAGAAAAAGGTGGAAGATATCTAAAATTGGAAATCATCAGAGTTGAAAACTGATGAAGAAGGATTTTTAAGATTTGGGTTATGACTATGTGTGCCATAAAATCTAGAGATAAATAAAGAGATTCTTAATTACACACATAACTCAACCTTCTATATTCACCCAAGGTTCCCAAAGATGTATCAAGATCTTTGAGTGAACTATTGGTGGGACAATATGAAGAAGAAGATCACTGAATATACATCAAAGTGCCTAGTATGTTTAAAAGTGAAGGATTAAATAAAAAAATATAAGGGGATGATGAAACCATTTCCCATACCAACATAGAAATGGGAAAACATCACCATGGAATTTTTCAGCAAACTTCTGAATACATACAGAGGAAACAATTCTATATGTGTTATTGTGGACAATCTTATAAAGAAAGATCACTTTATCACAATTTTTTATGACTTCTCTCTGGATTGAATTGCATGAATATATATCAGAGGAGTGGTAAGGCTGCATGGAGTACCACTATCGATTCTATCTAATTGATATTTGAGATTCACCTCCACATTCTGGGAAAGTCTCCAACATGATCTAGACACTGATATGAACTTTAGTATGAATTATCATCCACAAATTGATGTCTAATATGAGCAGACTATTCAGACACTAGAAGACACGTTGAGAGTATTTCTTATGGACTTCAAAGGAGGATGGGACCAATATCTACCTTTGGTTGAGTTCTCTTACAAAAATAGTTTCCACTCGAGCATAAAAATGGCTCCATATGAATCCCTTTATGGGAAAAGATGTAGAACATCGACATGCTGGGATAAAGTTGGTGAATATAAGCTATCAAGACCTAAAATGGTTGAATAAATGGTAGAAAAGGTAAAAACCAATCAGCGGCATATTTGGGCTACCAAAAGTTGATAGAAGATCTATTCAAACAATTGTCAATAGGACCTGGAGTTTAAGGTTGGAGACATGGTATTCCTTCACATATCTCCATTTAAGAGTATCTTGTGATTTGGGAAGAAAGGAAAGATGAGTCCTAGGTACATTTCCCCCTTCAAGATTCTTGACCATGTTAGATCTATGACCCAACTAGCACTTCCACCTACCATGTCTCAAATACACCATTTATTCTATGTGTCCCTAATGAGTAATTAAATACCAGATTTCTCAAATGTACTGAATCTGGAGGTGGTACAATTGGGGAAAAAACTCTCGTATGAAGAGAAACCATTGAAGATTTTGGACTATAGAGATAAAGTTTTATGAAACAAGACTAATCACCTGGTCAAATTACTATGGAAAAACTATAAGTACCAAGTGGAAACATGATAAATTTAAGAAGCGATGAAGGATAAGTACCCTCACTTGTTTTATAGTAAGTAAAATGAAATTTTGAGGGTGAAATTCCATAAAGGGGGGAGAATGTAACAACCAAAAATTTTATTAATAGAAATTCCCTTATAATTATTTCATATAGTACAAATAACATAAAATCACATATAGAACAAAATAAAAATTTTATAAATGAATAATGAATGAAATGAGATGTATTTCTATAAAATAAGGAACATATACCAATGGAATAGTAACTTGATCGTTGGAATAATAATGTGACCATTAAGAATAATAATTTATCCAATAAAATAGTAACTTTATCTATGAAATTATAGATAAAATTTAGGTATCTTATGAATGAAAATATGATATATTTATATCATGGTATAAGTAAATAATTTTAAAAAAATGATAAATTAAATGATGGTATTTTTGTAAGTCATAAATATTTAATTACAATTTTATAATTAATATAATGATTTAAAATAAAATATATTTTCATCAAATGTATTCGTAAATTAATATTTTACTATATTATAATTATAATATAATTTTATGATACCTTAATTAAAATTTCAAAGTGTCATAAAATCTGTTATAATTTTAAAATCAGTATTTTTCAAGTAAATAATGATTTTAATTAAAAATTAAATTTATTATATTTTGAAAATTATTTTCATAAAATGGAATGAATTTTTGAATTATAAACATCAATAAATGGTTAAGATTAATTTTACAGATTTTTCTAAAATAGTTGAATTTTTTGTGAATAGTGAAATACTGTAATTTACAGTATTTAACAAATACATGAATTATTAAGTCATGTATGATTTATGGATGTGGTAATAAAGAATTGTTTCAAAATATCTTGGAATATTTAATATATTTATCCATTTTAATCATCACTATTCATAGTCTTATGCCAAAATAATAAACAAATGAATAAAATAATCAAAAACACCCATCTCCTCCAACTATAAATACCACCCCTAACCATCTCTTCTCCTCACACATTCAAAACCTTGAAGCTTTTCCAAATTATATTCATTACTCTTAACAAGTATCTCCCCATGTACAATATCCATTGGTCTCAACAAAAGACCAAACCCAATTTCCCTAAGGAGGTTCTCAAGGAGAAGAAGTTCCCAAGGTAAAATCCTCTTTCATTTTCTTTTAATTTATTTTCAATTAATTTTCTTTTCTTATACTCTCCTCACCTCACTATAAAAAGTTACATGATAGATAAATTATCATATATATACTAAAATTATATTATATTAATGGGATATACATCATTAAATCTTTTCTCTTCTCTTTTTATCTTAAAAATGAAAATATCGTCTGTGATGTGTGGATTCACCACCTTCATGTATGATGATTTTTTTTCTATTAACGCATTCAAGGATGTTCATAAAACCATTTTTATAGTAAAAATATATTATAATATGTGTATTAAAACTTATTTAATGTTATTAAACTAACATATATACATAATAATAAATAATAAAACAAAACTTGTTCTTGATGATTGAAAAACTGCTAAAATAATCCAAATGATTATCATTAACATTTTATCTAATAAATCATCCTCATGTAAAAATATAAAATTATATAATGTAACATTTAAACTTATGGAATTTTATTAATAACATATTATTTTATTTCTAGAGTTTTTCTTCCATTTGACAAGAACTTTCATAATTATACACATGTGAACTGATCATGAAACCATGAAACGAACACTCCCAGAATGATGAAATTAAACACTATAAGTCATCACAATGGCCATAAATGAACCTAATAAAATTATAATAAATAAAACACATGTATAATATGTTATTAATCAATTAATTAATATATTTAATTTGATTATCCAGGACATTTATTATAAGTGCAGAACACTTTCAGACATAAGGTAAGAGATTCTCTCTGAACCTCCATTTTTTCCCTCAGGCCACGCTTTCTATCTCGTTAACCCAATTAAATTCATAATTATTATTATTTACTTTTCCTAAATTCTATGATTATCTTCCAAAAAAATGTACCTAGCTCAATCCTTCTTTCTTTTATTGAGAAATACATGTTTTATAAGGTTCCCTTTTCAATTACTCTTGATAAGCAAGCCTGATTAAAGGGAACTTCCTAGTTCCTTAACAATTTTCAAGTAAACTCCATAATATGTTTTAATCCACTAATATTTTTCTAAAAAAAACTTTTTATTATGAAAAATTCTCTAGGTTCATTTCTATTATTTTAAAAATAATCATTCATTTTCCCTCTTTAAAGACTCTTTAATACTTTCCCTTAAACTGCACCAAAGAGGGTTATTTATAAAGTTTCTTAAACACTATTTTTACATTTTTTCACTTAATTTGAATATAATTTATCATTATTTATAACTATTTTACCTTATTAATGTAAATTTATAATTTAAATCCATTCTTTCAAGGACACTTTTATGATATACCCATTTGTTATGCTCTATGACATGATTAAAATACCCATTTCTTTCCATGGGTAACCCTTATGTTTATATTTGAATCTTTATGTGGAACACATAATCCTGAACATGTTATGATTTGTGTTAACATAAATCACTCTCATGTATTGGGTAATTTTTAGTCTCATGAGATGCCATAATGGGATAGGGAGTAAACTTAATTTTTATGGGACTTTATCCACTTTGTGATGTAGTATTGGCAGTTAGACTTGACTCAGGTCATTGTCATGTTGTATGTTGTTGTCACATTCCTTTGAAGAAATTATCACATGATCCCATGTTCTAAATTTTATGATTCCTTATTTTTATTCATGTTCCATGCCTTTTTATGTCATCATACTATGCCTTCTAACCCATGTGTTATTCTTATTTACTATGTTTATTCTCTTATTGAGATTTTTAGATCATCCCTTTATTCATGTATTCCCCAAGTTATCCTATGTATATATAAGAGATAAAAGGAAGTTAGGAGACCATTATGGAGTTTAAATAAAATATGTATTTATTTTTGGTATATATATCTCTTCGTTATGCTTCTGAAATTATCCTGTGATTTTTCATGCCAAACAAGCGTGTATTGAATACCCATCCACATTTCCACTAAAGGGAATTCACCAAGATGTACCCATCCTTCATTGATTGGTTACTTCCATGTACATATCTCACACTCCTTAATGATCATATTTAAAGTGATTAAATACATCCTTATGTTGTATGATCTATGTTTTACACTTATGCATGTACTTCATATGAATGTGATAAGTGCTACTGAAATTATATAGGACTATAATGCATTGGATAATGTTTTTATATCATCAGACATTATGTATGGGATTAGGGAGTGAAAATAATCTATTATGGGACATTTTTCCACCATGTGATGTTGTCTTGGTAGTTATCCTTGACATAGGCGAATGTCATGTTTTTTGTTTTTGTGATATTCCTATGTTATCTTGATGTTATCATGTTATATCATGCATGATTGTTCAATATTATGACTATCACCCCTTTTATGTCTTTTTGAAATTCATAATGACTCACATTTAGAAATTTCATTATGTTTTTTTGATTATTCATTTACTGGGATTTATATATCACCCCTTTCTTATGTACGTCCCCAGGTTATCCCATGTAGTTTTAGAAGATCCATGTGATATAAGTGTATGTTATGGAATTTTTAAATAATTTTTTTGTATTTATTTTTCATATTTTCATGTTATATACCTAATTACCCAAACAAAATAGGCCTCACAATTTTATATAGTTGTATAAAGTGAATATTTATGTAATAAATCATAAATTAAAGTTTATTAAAATATGGGTTTTCATAAATAATCATTTTAAAAACTAATAAGAAATTATTAAATGGAGAAATGACACAAAACCAAAAGACCAACCTACCTCATAGTGAAAATTAAAAATCTTTAATCATGAATCTTCACTCCACCAACACCCCATACACCTGCCTCACACTACATGATAATAATAATTAATTATAAAAATTTATAATTAATTATAAAAAATTAAAAAAATATCCATAATCACCAAAAATCACACCAGGGTGAATTTAATCTCTAAAACCATGATCAGTTTCCCATGGAATTTATGAAAGGAAAAAATCCTTGATAAGTGACACTTGATTACATGGAAATTTCAATCAATTTAATTTAAAAATCAAGAAAAATCCACTATGATTATTTATTCACTGAAATGATGAGTGGTTATGCACATTCCTCATCACAGGATGTCCTTTCACCTATCCATGAAAAATACCAATCATAATAGAATGATTCCACCATACTCCAGTGGAACTATCAATAAAACCCTAAAATTGAGAAAAAAAAATTAAATTACAACCAATGAGAATAATAAAGGAGAGAACAAAAGAATAATGTCACTTAAAAATACTAAATATCACACCCATAATCCACCCAAAATCAAGGGAAGTTAGAGGAGAAAAGGGATAGGTTGGGGTATCCATCTTTTGCATGTGAGGGGAAGGGGAAATGATTTCTCCCCTTTTAATTTTTAATGTGGAAAAAATGGGGATTTCTCCCATTTTGAAGAAAAACTGGAATCTCACGTGGTTTGGATGCACAGTTTTCCAAATCATGTTTTAACCGTGTGACTCACACTACATAAGAAAATCACCTCACATGGTTTGGCCACACATCTTACCAAAAATTCCCAATCATGAAAAACAACACTAGATCACCTATGTAGCACCTACATAGTTCATCATCAACCATGTGCAAGCCATGAATCTAGATCCTAAAGAAACTCACCTTTCATAAATTTCTCTTAAACTTTAATAGTTTCTACTAAACCACGTTCTAACCATATAACTCAACCATTAACTATAGAAAAATAACTGGAAACACCCATAGCCTTAGTGTTCCACATGTTTTGTCCCAAAAAATGCACACCAAACTATGCACCAAGGTGAAGAACCTAAAAAATCAAACTTACAATCAATGATCCCGATCTTCACCCAAACACTTGTGAAACCTATTAGGATAAAAACTACACCTGAAGACACTTAAAAAGGAGTTATAACTCTCAAAAGTCCAATTCAAATTTGAATTCACTAAATGACCACTCACAGGGCATAAAATTAAAATTTCCTTTCAATTTCAAAGCTTATAATGACATGGTTCATCACAATTTCCCTACCATAATTATTTCCCTACTTGAAAATATTTAGTAGTTATCAAACCAACAAGCCAAACCTACCTAAACTTTTAATTCTTAGAAAAACAATTGGGTTTTACCCCTAAACTCCAAACATTATTCCACTACATAACTCTGACCCCTAGTACCAGATATGATGAACTTCCTCACTAAAGCCCCAATTTGATATATGAACTATATATGCCAAATTTAGAATATTGATTTCAATGTAGTTTCCACATATTCTTTTCCTAAGATATAAAAAATAGTAATTCATCCCTTATTCATCCGACTCCTCCTAAAATGTTTGGCCTTAGTCTCCAACACACCACTGATATGATTCACACCTAGATTAATCCAACTCTAACTCGATACTAATGCATCCATATAGATTCTATCCAATGTCGCATCTAGTATTCAATGAGGAAATAGAAATATTAGGATCCACCTGCACATTGGAATTTTTATCCCACCACGACTGAGAGGAAACTCTTCATCATTAGAGTATGCTTATTATTTCCCTACAACTAGAACACTAACCTCATAGATTCATTCTCCAACCACTACTGAATGTAATTATTAGACATGAAAAACCTGCTTATACCTAAGAAACACCACAAAACATAGTGTCCACCCATTCATGGATCACTAGGAATGACATTCCCTATAAAAAATGATCCTTACATAATGAGGATCACATTCTCCAATATCTAATGGTATACTCCTCACTATATGGTTTCCCTCACATCAATCCTCAAACAACAACCTCAACAAGGCCACCACTGAAACACTGACTGTGTTACTCTAATACAGAACGAATCTTAATAGGACCACACATGGTTCATTATACCGATCCATGGGCCATAAAACACAACACATCTATAATGTACACATTCCATAACATTCCCATAATCTCTCTCAAAAAACCACACAAACTACCACTCTAATTTTCAAGGAAGAGCAGTTCTCTAGGAACCTTTTCTAGGTTATCATGAAGCAACCTAATCAGTCTCACATGAACACAAATAATTCATGCTCATACATAACTTAATTGAAAAATTAAACTCATGATCACATGAGTCATGTCTTATCAGACCTAGTATAATATTCCTAAACCAATGACCATCTCCTCATCTAGGACAATGCCAACAATCCAGAGAACCCTCAACAATTATCTTCAAAATTAATTAATCTCAATCATTACAAGATGAACCACAAAATAACCTTCCACCCAAGAATCATCTAAACTATGAACATCTACCCACAACCTCACCACACCACCAAAAGTGAACCGAGAACCAATAGGTCCAAACATCCAACTAAACCTACCTTCTCAATCCAACCTTGACACCAAAAATAGTCCCAGTACTCTACACCTCAAAACTAGGGAAAATTAAGCCCAACCCAAACATTTCTCATGCATACCATGCCTTTATTGATCAAAAAATAGGGCATCTCATGCTCACACTAACCCAATAGGGTCTCCATACACCCTTAATGAAGGGATTTTATTTCCATCACCATGGAATATATCACCATAATATCCAGATTAATTTTCATGAGAATAAAATATATACATACCTATAGTTTAGTATAATTCCACCAAGAAGCTATATGGTACTTCCTTATATAGGTTTTTTCGGAACATTAAACTAATTAAACACCATACATAGTGAAACCATACATAGATATGGACATATAATGTGAATACTATGTTCCTAGAATTTTGAATGTGTAGATGAATCTTTCACATGGTCTAAGATCCAAAAATATAAATTATTAAGCATAAAGTATCAATATAGGTAAAAATCAATAACTCAATTGTAACAAAAAAACTAAAATAGTAATCTCATGACCAAGGTTATTAGATATTAGTACTAGAGAGGTGTTTGTGATGCAATAATATGAGGTCTATCCAAAAATCCAACACATCCCTAAACCATATATTATCTATATCCACAAATCGTAAAATAAGAAAGGATATGATACTATTTTCTAATGCATCGATTTGAGTCGACTCAATATGTCACTCGATAAGGCTTTCCCTAAGGTCTAAAGAGCACCTACCTATACACCAGAGGCTTCTGACTAGTGAAAAGGGTATAATTTATATAATGAGAAGACTATTACCTTGAATTAGAAAACAATAACAACAAAAAATATTCATAGACATACCCATCCATGAACATCATAGAACACAACATAAAAAAAATTAAATATAAGAATGATATAATAAATGGAATGAAACATAAAGACTCATTCTTGTAATAACACATCAACTAATCACCCACTAGGCATTCCACATGTACAAAATAAAAAAATAAAATAAAATGCACAAAGATTCCTCGATATCCTCAATCCATACCTCAAACTCGGTCTGAAACATCATTCAAGATTCTCTAGACCAATCATCAAACTATATCAAAGCGATTCTAATTGACCATGTAACATTAGGCCACTTCCTAATTATGTAACACTAGGCCTCCACCTGATCCACTATACAATCCATGATAAACATGAAAGAATACATGAGGGTCTATATGTGCACCGAGGTTTCTGTATAGGTGGTGAGAAATAAACCCTCAATAGGCTACCCCAAATGGGGGAACATAAAATCTAATATCATAACAAGTGAATATACATGTGATATTCCCAACTGAAGAACTACTAGCATTAATAAAATAAAAAATTGAATAAATAAATAGTCAACCCAATGAGTAGATGAATAAATAAAATAAACCCCATTGATTCTCAGGTTCTATTCCATGCGAGATCAACTAATACCTCTCTAGCTAGTGTTGGGAGACTTAGATCATGTGGATCTCTAAATACAAAATAATAGACACATTATTCTGACCATGAAGGATACTCAAGGAATCAAACACACTAACATGCATGGAGGTCATACCCTAAGATATCTCTAAATGTATCAAATACAAAAACACACAAAGCTACTAGATTCTTAGGACTCCAATAATATGATTTTAATTAAAAAAAGAAATTTGGTCAACATTGTAGAATATTACAAAGTCCCAGTATTCCTATAGAACTACCTTGGATCAAAATCTATCATATAAGCATGAAGCTACTCTAAGAGAATAATACATATTGGGAGTGTGATAAAATCTAGAGTCTACTACTAGGTAGAACTCAACATCCCCAAAAGTTGACCCAATAGCCAGTGCATAACTATTAATTGGGGGGGGGGGGTGCACTCATCTAGATCACCATTTATCTCCCTAGGACCTATCTAATATAACCTTCTATCCAACAGAGGATGGAATCAAATCAAACTCTTAAAAAATACCAATCCTGTAATATACTAAAGGTCTCCTTCTATCTTTAATACATGATCATAAAACTACCTCAAAGTCACCTTGCATAATCTATAGAAACACATATCAACCAACACACACCCATCATTATCATCACAATCAATATGGATCTCACCAAACCTATTATTTCCACAAAACACGGGGCACTGATGGTCCCCCAAAACATATAAAAATTAGGATTCTCTACAAGGGTGCCTTTATTCCATCCTAAAAACTCAATTCTATCCTATAATAGGAATAATTCTCAAGTGGCCAACAAGAGACCATAATTTCCCCTTGATCGACATTATAAATTTAAGTGAATCAACCAAGGTCCTGT
The DNA here is from genome assembly GCA_963277665.1 of Viscum album. Lineage (NCBI taxonomy): Eukaryota > Viridiplantae > Streptophyta > Magnoliopsida > Santalales > Viscaceae > Viscum > Viscum album. Next base: position 1,583,573,522 of record OY728164.1, read on the forward strand.
AAACCCACCTAATCTCTTAGATCAATATTCACCAGCTATACTCGACACCCTATGATGTCATCCGAGCCTGAAGGCCCTATAAAATCCAAACCTCAACCCATATCAACATTCCACCCATAAGGGAAACCTTCGAGGTCCCTTTGAACCATATAAATATTTACTTGATAGAACCCAACCATAATTGAAACCTCAATATGCCTCCCCATCCCAAAGGCTCCATCCATAATACACCTCAAACAAATAGTCTATAATACCAAGCTACTCAAATCTCAAGGGACTGGTACCAACATCCACGATCCATCTAAAAAAACATATCCAAGATACCAATAATTCCCACATTTATGGAACAATATGAAGAATAAAAAATCAAATCCCTTGGAATCACTTTAAAATCCATCCATTAAACACATGGCCATATATGGGGTCTTATCCTAAACCTCTCACCTATAGGGTTCTAAATCCAAAAAACATGAGGGAAACTTCTTATCCAACCTTAACCATATCAAATCATCACACTAAGACTCCTAATCACCCATGTAACCCATCATCATATCCTACAGGGAAGGAAACACCTGAAAGGGACTATAGAAAGTCTAATATAGCTTCAGGGTGAAGAGAATACCAAAAACCTTTTCCTCCTTCACTACCACTATTCACTACTAAAAACCACATTGCTTGTGTTCTTAAACCACTAGCTGAGAGATTTGGTTTTCCGAATGAAAACTCATATATAAAAATTTTGAAACTCACATTCTTCCAAATTCAATGCTCAAAATCCCTTAAGGGGGTTCTCAATAGGAAAATAATCATTTTGAAAACTTATAAACTTATTGTTAAATGAAAAAATGATACAAAACCAAAAGCCTGACCTACCTTATGGTAAAAACACTAAAGCTTTAAGAATGACTTTAAGCTCTTCCAACACCTAAATCATGTATCATTCCAAAAAACATAAATAGTTAATTATAAAAATTTATAATTAATTATCAATAATTAATAAAATAGGCATAATCACATAAAACTCACAGGGTCACATCTATTCTCCAAAACCATAATCAACCACTAGTGGAAGGTCCAAAACATAACCTCAACACAATTTTGAGAAAAATACCTAATAAGAGGCACTATATTACATGGAAATATCCATAAATTTAATTAAAAATTCAAGAAAAATACATTAGGAAACATACCATCACCGAATGATGAGAAACAATGCATGTTCTTTATCATGGGATGTCCTCTCACCAAGCCATAAAAAATCCCCATCATAACAAGATGAATCTACCATTACCTGGTGGAATCATTAACTAAACCATAGATTAGAGAAAACATAATTATAGATAATCCAAATAGAATAAGAAAAGAGGTAGGATTAGAATAATCTCACCTCAAAATGCCATATATTTCACCAAAAATCAAACTAAAATCATGGTGTATTGAAAAAGAAAAGGGTGAGGATGGGGTGTCTAGACTGTTCTCATAAGGGGAAGGGACAAAGGGATTTCAATTTTAATTTTTGAATGAAAAAATGGGGATTTCCAACATTTTTAACAAAAATAGGCTACTCACATAAGTTGCTCACAAAATTTGTTAAACTATGCACCAACCATGTGACCCGCACTACCTAAGTAAATAAACTAACATGGTTAGGCCAAGCGGTTTACCAAACCATGCACCAAACATGAAAAAAAGTACTAGATTATCTCTATAGTACCTGCATATTCACAACACATTTCATTTGGAATAGTGAACAAGCCATGCACCCTGATATTAAAGGCAAATCACCCCACATAGTTTTGTAAAGAACCCAACCCTAGTAAATCAAAGTAGATGGTCACTTTATTACAATGGCATAAGATAAACGTGATTTCATCCCAACAAACAAAATATTTTAGTAGTCATGGTAAACTAGAAACATACTTGAAATTCACATTAAATTTTAAAATATCAAATACATCAAATGCTTTATTTGAGAATTCCATTATCCCCCTTAGACTATCTCTGTATATCAATAATAAAATACTTTTTGGCATCCTAGGGAAATTGAAACATAAGAAATGGGTGAGATCACATGCTCTGTATGGGTAAGAATACAATGTAAGCTGTCATGAATAAATAAGACACAATAAATATGGAAAGTTAAATAACTAAAACACATGCCATTTAATTAACAACCTAAGAATAATATAGTAGGAAAAAATGTTAATCAAATAGTAACATATAAATAATCACAGGAGCTTGAAATATAACCATGGATAATATAACTACTCAAATAATACCATGTAATACTAAACTGAGTTCATTTATTATTCTAGCCTTGTAATACTAAACTGAGTTCATTTCTCATCCATCCATGTCTATCTCATGAGATATAAATCTTTAGACAATGCATTAGAGGGTGATATAGGTCCCACCCATCTCATAGTGAAATCATATATACTTGTTCCAAAAAATCAGAAATAATCATATCATAACCCATAAAATGAAATGGGTATCATAAAAATGCAATCATATCATAAACTGTAAAAAGTGTCAGGTTTCATAATCATTTCATTATAAACCAAACCTGTGAAAAGAAGTGGTTTTCAAAAGCATACAACATGTGAAAGAGAAATGGGTTTCATAAATATCATGTCATCAAAATATAATCCATTCATAGAAAGAATATAAATTGAAACATTGAATAATTTACCCATAAAGGAATGATCAACACCATTTTATGTTATCTTAGATGATAAATAATTTTGAAATATCATTTAAAAATATTTCATGAGGAAAATATCCTTTCTTCATTAAAAAATTCTTTATAAAACATAAAAAATTTTGAAAACATTTTTCTTCGAAAACATATTTGAAAAATTATAAAGGAATCATTTAAAACCATAATTTTTTTAAAATCCTTTATCCATGAAAATGGGTTTCAGAGGTCTTTTGAAAACATGGTTTTTTTGAATACAATAGATTTCTGACCAAAGAGAGAGACAATCAGATTTTACCTAAAACATTATCTTAAGTAAAAAAGAGTGGAGAATGGTAATAAAACATGTGGATATCTTGAATAAACATAGTATAATAAAATTCATGAGTTTTCTTGAGATATGGATCATAGTATTTCATCAAAGAAGCATAAACATAAACAGTCTTGAAAAACGATGAGATTGTTTCAATAAACTATAATAACTTGGTAGCTTGGAATCATACACTCCATGTAAGAAAATGAAATTAAATAAAGCTTAAAATAACATTAAAATAATTAAATTCATTATATGACATGTAAAATTTAAGTATATACACCTAAAAAAATAATTTAAGTGCATAACAAAACATGAGTCTCAAAGAAGGCAAATTGATAAAAAACTATTTTACCGATTTGGTAACTTTTGAAAATTAAAACCCATAAAAGAAATATTATAAAATGGATATGTGAATACCCATAATTTTAATTATAAGAGAAATAAAATACATTCATGGTTAGTACATACACCATACAAAAGTAATGGGCGGTTAATAAAGCATGTATCACACATAAATAAAAAGTGAGACAAAATCCACTTACCTTGTATCTTGAATCTCTTCATACTCATATAAAAATCATGTATAATCAATATTAATTTATTATAAATATATAAAAGAAACATATTATTACTTATAATATTATATATGGTTTTATTATTACTTTATATTACACTCTTATTAACAATCCTATGTTAAGGTTTCACTTCTGGTAATATACGCTTTGTTTTTCACACGTGTCTTAATTTGTTATATCTTTTGTAATTATATTTATATAATGATTTAAAAAATGTAAACCATTATTTAAATATTATTTATATTAATTATATTTTTATTATAATAGTCTATATAATATAGAATTATGAAATGGAATACACCATTAATAGAGACGGTAAGTCGTACGTACGAACACATGAATGTTGTTTCTGTTTTTATGGTCATACTGAAAGAAAGAAAGAAAATAAAATAAATGTATATATGTATATGATATAATTAAATTATAATTATAATTTTATATATATCATATAATTTCACTAAACCCATCCTTAATACATTCTATGTAGTGTGTGAACAAATCACATCACTTTGAGGGTACGATAGTACACACTTTCTCAAACAAAATTATCATATTTACACCAAATTGAAAGAAAAAAGATATGTGTTTTAAAAGGAATAAATAATATTAAATAAATAATAAATATAATATATAACATATATAAACATATTTTCCATCATAATGTCTACCATGAGAGGCAGTAAAAGAAAAATGAACAATCATCGTTTAGTGAGGTGATAGTTTCCCATACACGTAAATATTATGTTCTTTACCCATTAGATGGAGGTGTGTGTAAGTATAGGTTTAAAACTTATAAAAAAACATCCTAGTATATTTATTGTATTGGTTTTTTATACCATAATGGAATAAAGAAAGTGGATATGTGGATAAACAAAATAAAATAAAGGAGTTTGAGAGAAGATGTTGCCTCTTAATCCAGTAACTCCATTTGGTTTGTGCCAAAAGGATTCCTTGGGTTGATTTCTTCCAAAAGGGAGGATTTGAAGAGGAATTTAGGTATTTTTGGATGTTTATTGTGTTGATATTGTCCTATAATAAGTGTTTTTATAGGTGTGAAGAAGAGGGATAGGTGGTGGCCTTTTATAGGGAAGGTAAATAACTCACTTGGTATCTTTGAAAACAAGTTAGGTGTACCCACATTTTTACCAAAAAAAGTCATAAAAAACCAAAAAAAATCAATAATTGAAGTTTAATGTCCGAATAATGGATATAAAATGGGTTTTGGACAAGTTTATAAGTCATTTTGGGTATTAAATATAAGGTTTAGTCCTTAGTTAAGCTTAGTTTTACCTTAATTGATATAATTAATTTTAAATACTTTCACTAATATTTTTGGTAAAAAATTAATTTGAACTTATTATAAATTATAAATTATGATTATTACAAATATTGAATCCATTTTTCCAAATTATAATCACATAAGTGGAAGAAATTAATTTAAAATTAATCTCGTAGTCGGGCCGACAATGCTGATTTTTAAAGTAAAAACATTCAAAAGTTTGCTAAGTTTTTATATCCTATTTCAAAGTGAAATTGATATCAATGACCTAAATTATATTAATTTATAAAAATATTATTGAATTAAATTTTTGAACCAATTTCAAATAAAATTTAACAATATAAATAAGTTATATGAAAATGAATTTTTGAAGTAAAATTTAGTATTTTTAACTATTCATTATAAAATGAAACCTTACAGAAAAATACCAAAAAATTATCCTAACCTAATTTTTATGTTTAAATTTAAAAGTTAAATTTTATAATTACATATCAAGTCTATAAAATTTCCAAAATTGGGATTTAGAAAGGTTTCTCTATTAAAATGTGGTAAAACTAAATTTATTAAAATATATGTTTTAAGCATAAAATTGGGTTTGTTCATATCTTACATCTATAAAATATATTGAATGAATATAAAAAGAATATTTGATTGAATATATAACATATATGTTATATTACTATCACTCACTAATTTTATTTAATTTAATTTATTAGGGTAGAATAACTTTTTGACCATAAAATAATAACATTTACTTTTACATTCGATTCGTTTTCATATTAATTTATAATTAATTAGTAACCTATGAATTCATATTATCTTTTGTAAACCATATATTTTCATAAATTGGTTAATAATATTCATATATTCTAATTTAACAGGTATTTTACATCTTATTATATTAAGTAATCACATTTTAATGATATACTATTGTTCGGTAAAACTCAATCTTGCATGTTACATAAGCCATCGAGGAAAGTCATACTTGTGTGTAACGCAATCCAACCTTAGTGTTCTGTGTAGATAAAACTAATGTTCATATTGCATGTTTTGCATGATTAACTTGGTTTTGAATATAACTCAATCCAAAAATACTGCTTCAATATAAAACATGCTATCTTTAGTGTTGGTAAAATGCAAAATATCAAAAAGGTTAAATTAATTTGAAAAAAAATCCCAAAATCTCAGGGTGTTACAAAAAATAATTTCCAAAAATAAAAAATTTCCAGAATATTAACAATTTTTTTATTTAAATAAAACCTTGAAAACTTGTAAAGGAATCTTCAAATAATGAGTGGTCATGATGATGGGTAATTCTATACATGCCAAAAAAAAATTTCTTTAACACTATTATAAAAAGGTTAAAAGGCCCTCATTCAGAAAGCAACAAGAAGATTAATTTCAAAATATTTTTTAAAAAGTAAGACATGGGTAAAAATATATTTAATAATTAATTTTGATAATGTTAAAATATCTTTGATTTTTTTGAAAACATAGATATATAAGAAAAATGGTTTTTGACCGAAGAGAGAAATAAAATACTTTTGTTAAAAACATTTTCCCTATTACATTAACTACCAAAAGAGGAAAAATAATATTTTTTACTTTAAAATTTAATGAATAAACATATTATAATTAAAAATGGATTTAATATAGAAATTTGGAGTAATTAACCCAATGGATACTTAAGGATAACAATCCCGAATAATGATGAGATTGTGAAATAGACCCTTACTATTTTGGTAAATTTTGAATCATAAGCCCAATAAAAGAAATAAATTAAAATGAAACTTTAAATATCATGAATATAAATATATTCATGATATAAAATTCCAAATGGAAATTATGTACACCACATAAAATAAATAAGTGGTGAATATGGCATATGTTTCACAAAAGTAAAAGTGAGATGAGAAACCCTTACCTTAGGTCTGATTTGCTTCGTATATGTTTGAACCTAATATATAAAAAATATAGGTTTCTTATACATATATTATAAAAACATAATCATATATTTCATAAAATATATGATTTACTTATAGTATTTTATAACATGTTTGTTAACATTTCTTTGTTAAAATTACCATTTCAAGTGATAATTGCTTCATTTTTCTTGTATGTTTTGGTTCAGTAATTTTGATAATTATAATTTGATCAAGGTTCCATAATCTCCATAATTTTAACCATTTTTTAAGTATAATATATATTCATTATATATTTTATTGTAGCAACCCATTAAAGTTAGAGATAGAAAATGGATTACATCATTCATTGAGATGGTAAGCTGTATGTACGCATGAATGATGTTTCTATTTTTCTCAAAATATGGAATTAAATGAGAAAATTTTTTAATAAACCTTTATATAATAATTATTATGTTATATATATATTTTTTATTTATAAAATCAATCCCTATTACCATCCTGTAAAAATAAAAAGAAAAAAAATTTCACATCGCTACGTGGAGGTGATAGTCCACACGTACGCACGAGGAACATTATTGCTTTCCAACAAATTTAAAGGTAAGAAGTTATATGTTTTATTATATATATAAAAGTATTTAGGTCATAAATATCATATATACTCATTAAATTTATCCTTACTACCTTCTATGTAAAGCGTAAGAAAAAAATGAATCACATCGCTTCACGAGGTGGTAGTCCTATTAACACACAAGCAGAGTTATCGTATCCCCCATGAAATAGAAAGTAAGAAGGTATATGTGTTATATTAATATATATAATTTTAGTCTAAACCTTATAGTTCAAGGAGAAAGTGAAGATCTTGTGGTTAACTTTAAATTCTTCCTTTCACTCAATCATTTCAGTGAATTCAAAATTGATCAGTGAGATTAATACTGAATTAATTCAATTTCTTTTTACAACTAGAACTTAATTTAAAAACTCCAAAAACAATTGGTGAAATTGATCATCGATAAATCTTTAAAAAAAATTAAAAATTCATAATACTTCAGGACTTACGACGAGTTCGTCTTGTTGTGATTTTCAAATTAAACTTTTCACAGTTGATTTATTTTGGAGTGGTGAACTCTAAAATCAATAAGCTTCTGTGACTTAACTTCTAATGAGTTAGGTAAGTCATTATTTTTAAAAGGTGGTACAATTAAATAACTTTTAAATGAATTATAATACTTTAAAAACTAGTAGGATAGAGAATTTCCCCCGAGCATTTTACTATATTGTTCATTTATCAGCATTTTTATATCTCTATTTATTTTTGTTTTAAACTATTTATTTCTTCAATTTAGTTTAGATTCAATATTTAAAATTTTATGTCACTTTACTACTTAATAAAAACACAAAAAAAGTAAAAAATTGAAAAAGTAAAAAATATAGAAAATCTACCCCACTACTGACAACAGTGGGGTCATTTTGAAAGTTTTTAGAAGAATAATGGTCAATTTTGCCTTCTTTGTGGGTTCGACCCTACTTTCCACATATATAGTAGTTATTAGGAATATAAATAACTAAAATTTTAATGAATTCAACAATGGTCGGAATCAAGTTTTTGGCGCCATTTCCATGGAAAGCACAAGCCATTAATTTTCTAAAAAAAATAAAAAAAATTCCCATAAATAAATAAAATAAAAAACTGATAAAAAATTGAAAACTGTAAAAAAATTTCTTTTATTACCTACTTCATTTTCCCACTATTTTCTGTTTGTTTGTTACCACTACTTGTTACTATTTTTCTTTACTTTTTCCACTTACTGTTCATTTCTGTTGTGCTAGTCTCACACTGATATCACACTTTGCATGAGCACAATAGAATTCATTGTTACATTAGAGCCTTCAAACTATGAACTAGACAAACATTTAGCTACTCCTATAAAAATATTGCAATGGAGAATCAGGATAATATATTTGATCAAAACATGAATGTGCCACATCCTATAGTTCTATCCCCCCAGTTACCTAGACTTAGGGAGTTTCAAATTCCAATTTTATCAAGTAAACCATCTTGTATTAGGTTGTCCCTTTGGTCAATGAACTATGAAATTAAGCAGTCTCACCTTTCTCAACTTCCTTCATTCAATGGTCTTCAATGAGAGGATTCAATTGAGTTCATTAAAGAGTTCTATATTTCTGTACAACAATTACCTATGATAGAGCTTTGTGAGGAAGAGTTGAGATTGAGGATGTTTCCATTTTGTCTGAAGGGGAAGGCTATAACTTGGTTTCAGAACTTAGATGAAGAAATTTTTGAGACCTGAGAAGAGGTGTTTACTTCCTTTATATCAAAATTCTATCCTAGGAACACCACCTCTGAGATTAGTCACAAAATTACTTGGTTTGTCCAGGATTAGGGATATTTATTTCACGAGGCATGAGATAGATTTAGAAGTCTCCTTAGACAAAGTCCCAATCTCCAGTTTTCTCCCCATCTACTCATGAAGACCTTCTATAATGCCCTCACCCATTACCACCAAAATTTAGTTGACCAATTCTTCGGGGGTGACTTTTCTGAATCCACTACTGATGAGATGAAACTTGTGTATGGAAATCTTTCTAAAAAATAACAGCACAAGTGCTTTAGGAATAAAGATACCCATAGAGGTGAAGTCAATCCTCATGTCGCTGTTGTTAGTGATAGGGTCTTAAGAGAGAATTATAATCATTGTGGGATGTTCGATCACACTCATACATGTTGTCCTAATTTTTATCTCCCTATCTAGTTTTATGAGAGTACCAAATTTGTGGATTTTAGTTCTAGGAACCAAGGGGAAGATGATCAATTCTCCAATCAGTACACTTATAGTTATCAAAATCACCCAAACTTGTCCTGGAAAGAACAAGGTGTCATAAAATAGACCACTATCCCTAACTACCAATCACACCCTAATTTTTTTAACTCAAACTAATATGGGGATGAACATTTTAATTCTCAAGGGGAGTTAAAGGGACTATTAAAAAATGTTTTGGGAGAGATCAGTTCATTTATAAAGGAAACAGATGGTAAGATTCACAATTTAGAACATCAAATAGTTCAAATGGCTAGAGATCAAGGTAATAAGGAAAATGGAAAGATTCCTAACACTTCAATTATTAATCCAAGATAGAATATCATGGCTCTAACCACTTGATCTAGCCTTCAAACCCAAGAACAAGTAAAGCAACACTCTGGGAAACTAAAAATGATAAAAAAACTGAATCTAGAAAGAAAAATCTGCTTGAAACAGAATCTAGGAATCTGGAAAACTTTGTTCAACCTAAATAGAATATTAAACTTAAATCTGAAAAAGTTCAATAATCAAGGAAAATTAAGTGGGAATTAATTAAATAAAAAAATAAAAAAATAGAATCGAGGAGAAGGAGAATAATCAACATGTTTTAAAAAATTATGCCCCTCCCATTCCCTTCCTTGAAAGAGTGAAGAAGAATAATTAACCTGACTATTTTAGGTTTCTTAAAATGATTAAAAACTTTAGTATCAACATTCCATTTATATAATCCTTAGGTAAAATCCCTTCATATGTTTCTTTTACCAAAAGGTTTCTAAAAAATAAAAATTATTAGAAGAAGTTAGACAATGTTAATCTCAATGAGGAGTGTAGTGCGATCTTATTAAAGAAGTTGCCTCAAAAATTGATGGACCCTGGTAGCTTTATTATTATGAAAAATATAAGCAAGTGAGAAACTTAATTGTTTGTGTGACTTAGGAGAAAGCATAAATATTATGACTTACTCCATGTTTAGAAGGTTGGGTCTTAGGGATTTGCAACCAACTTCTGTTTGTCTTCAACTTGCTGACAGGTCACTCACACACCCTTCAGGGAGGGTGGATGATCTATTAGAGAGTCTAGGAAAACTAACACTACCCACGAACTTCCTTATATTATATATGGAGTGTGATGAAAAAGTTTCAATAATCTTAGGGAGACCTTTATTTGCTACTGCTAGTGCTATCATAGATGTGTCCAAGGGGAAACTTACTCTCTAAGCTATTGATGATGTGGATGAGTTTTTAGTATTTGAAAAACCTAAACATGTGGTTGGTTGTGATTTGATAGATGTTTATGAGAATCAATGCTTTAAAATTGAGGTCTGATCTGAGTATGGTTATTTCCCCCTTGAGGTCACAAAGATTATGATTCCCCAGCCTATTGAAACTTTTCTTCTGGCTTCTACTCCTATCACACTCCTTCCTTTAGATGAGCTAAATCTTTCTTTAGAACCCATTCTAGAGAGTGAGTCACATTCTTTTCCTAAACTTTCTCAAAATTTTTTAATGTTTTTTATGAAGTCAAATATTTAAGGGTTTATGAAGTTGGAGAAAGTTCTGGGCTGAGTCCTAATGAAAAACTAGATTGTTCCCATTATGAGAAAATTTATTTTCTGGGAACCTTTTTTCTTGATCCGTTTGATGTCGTTTGTGATGAATTCCAACCTAAACTTGAAATATTCACATCATTTGAGTCATCTTTAGACATTGGGTTCCACCTGTTGAAAAATGAGTATGATTCCTTCTTTTGAGATTTTTCTGAGTTGTCTTTTGTGCAAGATGAGCTGGGAACATTCATTGAAAATACTGAAGAGTTTTTTGATGGTTTTTCTTCTAATTCCGGGTTAGAGATGACCTCTAAGTGTGGAGGAAGCCATGTAAGTATTCCTGGTCAATTTATTGATTTTATTAGGAAGATGTCGAACATTTTTAGAGCTAAGGAAGTGGTCTTTAGAGGCCAAAATGGGATGGACATTATATTAGAAACTATTTTGTTGAAAGAACTTTTGAGAATATTTTTTGGTACTGTATATGAGAATGTATTGGTTGATCCTATTCTTGAATATTTAGATAATAGTGAAGCTCACACTATTAATAATTCATTCCCATTATATGATCATGGATAGAAATATATAAAGAAATAAAGTCTGTTTGGGGACTATAAATCTAGCACTACATGGGAGGAAACCCATGGTTTTTGTTGTGTTAATAAATAAAAAAATTGTAATTAAATAAAGTCTAACTAAAGACTTTAAAACTCAGTGCTTCATGGGAGTCAACCCGTAGTTATTCTTTTATGTTTACTTCTGTTTCTGTATTATTTTTTCTTTGAATAAAGTTCTTCTTTATTGTCTTCTGTATGCTCTATCTCTGCTGAATTTTTGTTTCTGGTTTACATGATTAGTGTTTTTAGGATACTACTATTGTGTAATAAAGGAGTGTAATTTCCTTATTTAAGGATTACTGAAAAAATATTAATTTAGGGAAGTACCTTACTATTAATTTTTATTTCATCATTCTACTCCTTACTACTTTAAAAAATCTGTTTCATGTTTTTCATGAAAAATTTTTCTTTATATGTTGGTGCTGTAAAAAATTCTACTTATATTAGAAAATCTGCTACATATTTTCTGGAAAATTTGCTACATGTATTGCATAATAAAAAGTTTTTGCTGTATGTCACTAAGTTGAATAAAATAATTATGCATGTTCCTCCTGACTAAAAAATTGAATTTCACTGTTGATTAAAATCATTTCATTGCTTGAAACTAAGTATGTATGTGGGGGGGAGGGTACATGCATACTTGTTGTGTTTTTGTATTAAAACTACTTTAGTTTGGGGTGTTTTAACATTCATTCTTCTGCTCTATTGAACATATTATTGAACTCAATCTATTAAAATTCTTACACCCAATACATTGTGCACTTACAAGTTACATTCCATGTTTATACTTTACAGGAAAATTCATGTCATTGGAATTAATTAATAATACATGTACTTATAAAATGTTATAAATTAATCTTTATGGAAAAAAAAACTTTTTAAACTTCAAATATTCCCTTTATACAAGTCATAATTCTACTTAATTGAAAATCTATTTGAACTTCAATTGTTAATTGTTATTTTCCACATTTGAAGTCAACTTTGGGGACAAAGATGGATTTTAAGTGTGGGGGAAGGGGTCAATTATTAACTGAGATAAACTGGGTTTAATTATTAGTCCATCAATTCCCACTAAAACTTCAATCTTTTTAAAAAAAATGCTTAAAAATTTTCAAAATTCTTTCAGAATTTTAGGCTAGACACTATTTTTCAATTGGGTCTTACCTAAGGATGATGTTTGATGGGTAGTTTAAAACTACTTTGAATATGAAATTATTGTGGTTGGATGATTTTTGAGTGGTATTGCTTAGTAGTTTTATAAGATATTGGTTTAGGAACTATTTTTGATAGTGATATGGGTAACTTTTTAGTGGAGTTTTGATCATATCCCTTGGAACTGGATGTTTGTTTTTGATTCTAGGGGGCACATAGTTTTATTATTTATTAAAATAAATCACTTTAATGATCCAATGTAAATAGTTTTTATATAAATCTTTTGAAACTAGAGTAATTTGGGCATCTGGGATCCCAAGGTGAATCTCTAAGACCCTAGATGCTGGATGCATTTATTTTTACTAAAATCCCTCTGTACACATTGATTAAGTGAGCATGAAAAGTATTTAGCACATGATATATGGATTGAAAAAATTGAATAAATTATATATGGTCAAAAATGTGTTCATTAAGGTGAGGATAATGATGAACAATGGATGAAGGAGGGGTCAATTGGTTTATATGGGAGTCATTTAGGTTGTATCATTAAGGTGATTCACAAAAAAATATTTATTTTTGGAATCTAGGATTGAGTAAAAGTATAAAGTTCTTCTAGTTAAGTTCTTAATTCCACTGATATTTTACCTCTTGTCACTCTTGGACTTAGAACTTGAGCTTGTATTTTAATGAGTCACTAAGTAGATTCACATATAAGGTATGAAACTTTCTTTAATATATGGTTCATTACTTTCTTGATTTCTAATAAGAGATTGTTTAAGGTGGGACTTGATTTGAGTTATCTTTTCTAAATGCCTTTTGAAAAGTTTCATTATCCTCTGCTTCTTAATTGCTAGGCATGTTACATATTGAACTAACTCATGAAACTTTTTTTTTTCTGTTTCTCACTGATAAAAATGCATGGAATTGTTTAAGGACAAAAAATGTTTATGTGTGGGGGAATTTGATGTTGCCTTATTTTACACCATTTTGCCACATATTTTTACTTAAATTTTAATGTTTTAATCAATTATTTGTGCACTTTTTACTATATATTAAAACTTTTGTATTTTTTATAAAAAATTTATCAATTAATCATTTTTTTAATAATTCATGTATTTTAAGCTTTAAAATAGTAAATTTATAGTTTACTTTATTCTTATAGTCTTACAATTTATTATTTAGTTTAGTGTCTTAGCCTTCATATCTAATAATTTGACTTTTTTATTAATTAATTAATTAATCTCCTTAATTACATTTAAATTACTTAGTTGTTAATTTAATATTTCATGTATTAAAACTTAAGTAATTTAAAACAACATAATCTAATTTTTAGATGTATTTTAACAATTCATTAATTATAAATTTAAGATTATAAACTTACTACTTTTATTAAATATATTTAATTTAATTTCATTAATTAAAATAACTGTTTATTAACAGAATAATTATCCATTTACTTTAATTAATTTAATTTGATACAATAACTATTATAATTAATTTAAATTTGTTTTTATAAATGATTAAATTTTATATTAACTTTTAATAATTTTGTTACTTTTTAATTTTAGTTTTAGTTTAGTAAAAATTTAAGTTTTTTAAATAAAATTTAATAATAATTTAACTTAAGTTTAAATGGTCTTATAAGTTTATTAAAGTCTATGAGTACCTGAATTTTCAATTGTTTTAATTAATTTTTAGTTTTAATTAATTATTTTGTTCAGATTTTATTTAAGTTTTAATTTATTATACTCTTCTGTTTATTTTGCAGTGTCATGGTGGAAAAATCTTGATCTCATGGTTTCAACCCTGTCACAGTGACACAACAACCCCTTATCATGGTCTCACCATTCCATTATGCAAACTCCGTGCCAGTGTCTCCTTCATGTCAGCTGCTGATTTCTACCTCAACCCACAATCAATAAACACCAACCAGGAAATTCTTCTTCATAAATATACCTCGCCTAAACCCTTTCTTCCCCACCAGTTTTTCCACCCTGAACATGAACCACTACAAACCACCAGGAGCTATTGTGACGCATCCAAGGCTCAAGCCGTCACTGTCGAGGGAGGCCACGCCGCTGCTTATCTGATGGAGAAGGAGGGTTCACCGACGCTGGAAGAGACTGTTATGCCACATTCACAATTGTTGTGGATCTGGACCAAAGCTGCTTAAGGAATCAGAATTTCCATTATTGAGAGTCATCCGAACTTGAGTCGGTGGACTGTGCTGTTGAGAGGTAGAGCCGAGCTCAGAGGAACCAGATACTGCTCGAGTTGGTGTCCCATGAGGAGGAAGACCCAGAGTGCTGCGCTGTGCTTTTGAAAGGAGGAACTACCGTTGCATGCTGAAATCGAGAAACCAGCCACCAGGAGTACCCTTGCACAACCAGATCTATAGATAGAGGAGGCCACACTGCATCATCACTGTTCCAGACCAAGTAGTCACTGCAAGGGTTATAGTCGTCCAAGATTTATCTCCACCTTTCACTGGGGATTCTGAGCAGGGCTGTCGCTGTGCTTAATCTTGCCGCCATGGTCCGCTGCTGAGCTGGGGTACCTCATCTCGCTGTCACAGATGGAGGGTGAGGTCGAATAGATCCCACCACCACAATTTCAAGACGAAGCTGTAGGCTGCCGTGGAGTTTGGGAGGCAGAAACCCCAAATTTCATCCCATGGTGTTGCGCTGAAATTGGGGGGGGGGGGGGGGTGAAAACCCAATTTATTTAAAAAAATAAAACAAAAAATTTAAATACTTAATAAATTAAAAAATAAATAACTAATAATAACAATTAAATAAACTTAAAAATAATCTAATTATAAGAATATATATTTAAAAAATAAAATATTAATTCTTATTATTAAAAATAAACTAACTAATGAATTTATATTTGTTAATAAATATAATAATTTAATTTCTTAATTAATATACTAATTATAATTATAAAATTAATAAAATAATTTAATTTAATTTATAAAATATTTAATTAGTTAATTAACTTTTAATGTTTAATTATAATTTTAATATTCCAGTTTAAAATTATAAACTTATCAAATTAATAAATATAATAATTTACTTAATGTAATTAATAACTTTTTAATAAACTTAAGATCTTTATAATTTTAAATAATTAATTTAATTAAAAAATATAAGAGCAAATAATATCTATCAACTATAGTATTTATTAGTTAACATTAAATTACTTTTTAATAAGTATTATAACATTAGATTTAAAAAATAACTATTATTTCTTAATTTATTAACTATTTTATTTTGTTTTAGCTGAGTCGGGGTTCACAGTGGGGTCAAAAAACACGTGCTGATTCACACCAAAGCCTAAAAAGCATCCATGTGCTTTCAACTAACTCAGTGGGATTTAGTTATAAGGGAAAAGCTAGTGCGACGTGCAATGAACCAAAAAAAATGCACGTGTGCGGTGCACATGTAAAGGACATTTGAAGTCGGTGGAAAATAATGGGTGACACGCAACAGGTGACTGTAAGTTTAAAACAGAGCAACGAGGAGAAAAAAAGGAGGCAATTAATTTGATTCATTGGATCATCCACTTCCATCTAGAGCAGAGCAAGAACTTTGGGGAAAATCTTGGAGAAATTCTTAGAGAGCTACTTCTTGGAGACCCGAGGACTAGGAGCAGTAGCGATTTGAGTTAGGATAAGGAGATATATACCTCTGTTCTACTTTAACTTTATTTCTTTGTAACTGAATGATTTTTATTTAATTATTAGAGATAATGTTAGGATAAACCTTATAGTTCAAGGACAAAGTGAAGATCTGATGGTTATCTTTAAATTCTTCCTTTCACTTAATCATTTTAATGATTTAAAAATTTATTGGTGAGATTAATACTGATTTCCTTAAATTTCATTTTACCACTAGAACTTAATTTTAAAAATCCAAAATCAATCGGTGAGATTGATCATGGATACATATTTCAAACAAATTAAAAATTAATAATACTTAAAGAATTACGACGATTTCTTCTTGTTGTCATTTTCAAATCAAACTTTTCACAGTTGATTTATTTTGGAGTGGCGAACTCCGAAATCGACCAGCTTTTGTGAATTAAATTCAGGAGAGGGAGGTAAGTCATTATTTTTCAAAGGTATAACACTGAACTAACTTTTAAATAAATTGGAATACTTTAAAAACCAGTAGGATGGATAATTTTCACCGATCGTTTTACTAGATTGTTCATTTATCAGTATTTTCATATCTCTATTTCTCTATGTTTTCAACTATTTCTTTCTTAAATTTATTTTAGATTCAAGATTTGAAACGTTCTGTCAATTTAATAATTAATAAAAACAAAAAAAAGTAAAAAAAAATATAAAAATTAAAAAAATATAGAAAATCTACCCCACTACGGACAATAGTGGGGTCTTTTTAAAAGTTTTTAGAAGAATAGTTGTCATTTTTGCCTTCTTTGTGGGTTCGAACATGCTTTCCACATGTACAATAGTTAGTAGGAATATAAATAACTAAACTTTGACTGACTTCAATGATAGTAAACATCAATAAATATCATATAAATAGGTTCAACAAATCATTATATCCATCCGTTAAAGGTGTTGATGGAAAATGATTTAAATCGGTCTGCAAGGCGGTAGTCCACCGTACACACGATTGACAATTTTTGTTTCCCATTTGATTTAAGTGGAGATAGATATGGGTTATTAAATTAATATAATAAAATATCATTATATAAAAGATAATTTTGTTATTATATTATCATATTTTAATATGATTTGAAGGTTTTATATGAATAAATAAAACAAATATGTATGTTTAATAATTTTCTCTCTTCTTCCAAGATCCGCTTTATGTTTATACTTAAAGCCTTCTTAGGAGTATTAATAATAAAAATAAGGACTTGTGGATGTGTTTACGTATTTAGAGAAGTTATTTAGTGAGTTATAGTATGAACCAAATGTTTTTGGAAGTGAGAACAGGGGAGGAGAGGGGGTGGCCTTTTATAAGTGGGGGAGAGGACACACAGGGAATTTTTGAAAAGATAAAATGATAACCATGTCTTTATCATTACAAAATCCAATAAAATTGGTCACCATTGATATTTATAGGTTATAAGTTCTACATATGTCCATAAAATATGCAATGAATAAGATTTAGATAACGTTTAACCCTTATCTTCTTAGTTTAACCCCCAAATAAACCCATTTTTTCCTTAACCATGGTAATTAATTTTTACTGTTTTCACTACTTATAATGATAAAAAAATAAATTTAACTTATTATATAATATAAATTATTATTATTAAAAATATTTAATATATTTTCCCCAATTAAATTTAATTAATTTTTATAATTCAATTTAAAATTAAACCCGCGAATGTGATGAAAAAGAGGGTTTTCCAAAGGAAAAATTTCAGAAGATTAATTTTTTTATATAAAAAGTCAATATGAAATTGAGAAAAACGACCCAAAATAGTTAAATTTTAATATAATTGAAATAATTACACTTTAAAAACAATTTAAAATATAATCTAACTTTGTTAATAATTTAAATGAAAAGGTAATTTTCAATAAAAAATCAATATTTTTCACTATTCATCATAAAATTAGTCTTTTAATTTTTTTTTCAAAAGTTCATTATAAGATATATTTTATATTTATATTTAAAATATGAAGTTTAGTTTTCAAAATAAGTTTTCTAAAAGTGGTAAAAATTAAATTTAAATTCTGTGCGCAAAGTGCGACTAAACTGGATTTTAGAAAAAAACTATTTTTTCAGAAAAAATTGTTTTTCTTTCAAATGATTCTTATTTTATTTTTAATCCATATATATCCATTGAATTTATTTTATACATGTGTGAAAAATATATTTTTCATAATTTAGTTAGTCCTATTCCAACCCACCAACTTAATGGCTATGTTCTCTTGGCCACGTGTAAATAATAATATTTTAATAAAGTATCACATTTCGTTTAAACCTAGTATTGTGTGCATCTAAAAATATAAAATAGATTAAATTTATTTAAAAATAAACACATTGTAAAGTCTTAGGGTGTTCAATTATCTTAAAATTTTATTATTTCATGTCATATAGACTATCAAACACGATGATCCTATTTTAAAATCTTGGGGTATTATAGTATCTTCCCTTAAATAAATTGTGTCCTTGAAATTTAATTTTGATCTCAGTAATCAAGGGTTTGATATTTGAAAATACCTTCTTGGAACCTCACATCATAAAAAGGGTTAATAAAACACCCCCTTGATAAGAGGGTAAGAGAAGTATGAAGGTCATCTGGAATAACACATACATGGTTTCCAAATAGGAGAACATGGGTGGAAAGTGAAGATATTGACCTGGAATAAAATGTTAATGAATAATTATTAATATAGAGTGATAAAGATCATTAATCACAATAATTTAATTGATCAAGAGAAATTTAAAATAAAAAACACATAAATCTATGAATGAATTGAAGGTAATAGGATACCATTTTCATTTAAATATCATTTTATTAAATTTTATTTATTCTTATATGATTTAGTCTAATAACATGAGGAAATATAATTACTTGATATATTTCTATTTCCCAGGCACAATTTCATTTTTTGGTTGTGTTTTGATCATTTTAAACATTATTTGTAACTATAAGAATTAAATATCCAAGATGATTTTTTATGCCTGAAGATCTAAAATTAACTTTTGATAGATCATAAGAATCATAAAAGAGTGGAAAGTCCTTTCATATAAATTAATCTCTAAACCTCAGTAGTAACAACTAGATTTTAAATTAACCCATTTTAGAAGTATTTATCTAAAAATTATTTTATGTAAAAACAATGTCTTATTAACTGAAATATCATGTAGGGTTTTAGTAGGTGCTTCACCCTTATCTTTATTCGATTGTTGGTTCAAGCCCCATTACCTTTTCGGATGCAATGGGTTGTCACCTGGCATGTGGTTTTTCCTTTTTATAAAACTATATTAATATAATTCCTATAATGTTCCTAAATTATAAGAACATATAATTACATCAACATCAAATATTAGATAAACCATAAATGTTATGAATACCTCCATAAAAACCTATTTATCATTAATATCTCTACATCATGCACATATTAAGGGTTATCCTCCCACAATCATGTGTTTTCCAAAAAAGTTCAGCTTTCCACTAAATAAACTTTCCTAGTCATCATTACTATTATACATATACTCTGAAATACTTATAGAAAAATCACTACAGTATAATATTTATATATTTAATAATTCTTAAAAGAATAATATCTTTGATAAAAATACTCCTATAATATAATTCTTGAATCCAAATATAAGCACATTAATCATTACATTTTTTGAAGTAATAACATAATCACGACCTTGATCCCTTAGCTTATTCTGAGGTATATTCCCTTGATGCTTGGAGAACTCATTTGCATAGTGCCACATCTCCCTATAGTGGAAGTACTATACATTAGAAGATAATTTATTTCCCTTTAAATCATGGGAATTGTGGCCTTTTTATACACACTTGAATAAAACTACTTTTCCTTTTAAGTATGTACCAAGGTGTTTCCTTTCAAAAGTATCACATGTAGGAAAATCCTTCTTTCCCTTATCCCCCTTATCCATTTTTTGCAATTTAATCCTCTTATTTTATTTCTTCCCTTAAAATCCATAATACTTGTATATTTTTTCTCTATCTTGATAGTATATAATATTATATATTCATATGATGATAAATTTTGGGAGACTGGTTCCCTTCAGAGGATTGGATTAAACCCATAAATGAAATGGTTAATAATTCTCTTTGGAATATGTACGTTGGCTATAGCACAACTTTCTAATATTTTAAAGTTTTATTCATAATTATAAAAATTTTCATCTTCCTTTTATCATAGACACAAAAATTGTATCTCCATATTCACTTATTGCTTGTGAGGAAAATATTTTTTCATTAGGAGTACCTTAAAATCCTTCTAATCAATGCTTGTTATTTCATCCTCTTACTTAGTGTTTTGAATTAATGACCACAATTTATCAACATCCCCTAAGAGATGATAAATTTATATGATAAAATTATCCATTTAATTACTTCCTAGTGCAAGAAATATCATCTCTAAGGCACTTAAAAATTTAATAGCTATAAATGGATTTATAGTCCCATTGAATTATTGAGTTTAATGATGCATGAAGTAGTATAAAATTGTTATACTACATGGTGAATTAGAAAGCTTCCCCATATGGTCAAATTTATTTCTCATAACCTGAGTTAGTTTCTCTAATATGGTTATAATTTGATTAGTTTCATCTACTGATCAATCTCCTACTTCATTATCTTTTCCAGGGGAAACCCCTACACGGGGTACATGTATTAATATGGTACCCATTCCTTCCACTAGTAATCATTTATAAATAATGTAATACACTATATTAGATCATAACATTATAAAAAATAATATATAATTCTATAATTATTGAAAAACATAACATAAATTGAAAAATGTATGCATAACTAATATCCTAATTATAAACATGGTCTCTTTGGTAATGTTTTCAAATCATAAAAATATTTTAAAATCCTTAATAATGGTTTGTAAATAAAATATTAATTAATATAATCATATCTTATAGGAGTGTCAAACCAGGTGAATAGTAAGGCCTGTTGGCTTGTACTAGGTAATGCTCAAGTTAATCCCGATGAAAGTCAATCTTGATATAACTTTTTCAGAGTTATTACCCCTAGATACATCTGTTCTAGTACCATGTACACTTTTAGTATCTACAAAGGGATATATTTCTATGAAAACCACATAATATCTACCTCACCAAAACATTAATATGTTCTTCTATAATTAACCATAATGTCTATCATAGGATTCCATAATCCATTTTTTCCTAAATATAGTTCTTAAGGTTTAAACTAAACTTCCTCTGATAAAAACTATAAATACCCCAACCCTATTAGCCTAAAGTTGGTTATTACTTTATTACATTAAAATAATATACAAGTGATCACATCCCAATAGACCTAATAGTTCAGTGGTATTAGTAAACTACTGGGGAAATTTGAACATAATAAAGGGGTGAGATCTGATGATCAATATGGGTAACAATACAATAAAAACTATCATGAATAAATAAATCATAATCAATATAGCAAGTTAAATAACTGAAACACATGTCATTTAATCAATAACTTGAGTGTAATATGTCAGTAATAAATAGTGATCAAGTAATTCCATATAAATAATAACATAATCTTGAAAATTAACCATGGATATATCAAATAATCACTTAAAATATCAATAACTAAATTCATAATAATGGAATGCATACTGTCAGACATCTGAAACTTACCATTGAGGCCTTTTTCCAAGTTTTCTAAATAAATGGGCAAGGCCTCAGCCAAAACCCAATCTAGTTTGTCTCATGAGACCTACTAATGCATCTAGGGTCTATATCCAACCCTTACAATCACTTAATAAGTCTAATTCATTCCTCATATAAAAGGGGTGAAACATAATCGACATAAACATTTATATAAAAAAACCAGCATTCAAAATGTTAATACTTCACCAATCAATAAAAATAATCATGAACCATTTAGAGTATTATGGAAAATGGTATAAAAATAGTATATCCCCAGTCAAAATGAACATAAAACATCCAGATAAATAATAAGGATAGTATCATTACAACATATTCTCAAATAAATCATAAGTAAAATAAGGGTTGTTGTTGATGATGAATAGAAATACCATAAAAATTCCATTTAAAACATTCTTGAGGGAAATTCCCTTTTTATTTAAAAATCACTTTAAAAAACAAAAAATTTATAGAATATTAAGAAATTTTTTTCTTTGAAATTATCTTTTAAAACTTGTAAATGATGCTTCAAAGAATGAGTGGTCATGATGGTGGGAAATTCTATACATGTAAAACAAATTCCATTCACATTATTGTAAAAAGGTTAAAAGGTGCCTTGTTTGGAAAACGATAAGAATATTCCTTTAAATTTTTCTTTTAAAAATTCAAACATGGATAAAAATGTCTTTAATAAATCATTTGGATAATTTTAAAACATTTTTGAAAATACTTTTCTGAAAACATTGATATTGAAGAAAAAGGGGTTTTGACTAAAGAGAGAAATAAAATAGATTTTCCTTAAAAACATTTTCTCAATCCATTTAAGTAAAAAAAGAGGGGAAATGACATTTTTACTTTAAAATTTCATGAATAAACATAGTATAATAAAATATATTGGGATTAATATATAAATCTGAATTAATTCTCCGAAGGGATACTTAAGTATAAACAATATCGAATAGCGGTGAGATTATGAAATTGACCCTTACTATTTTGGTAAATTTTGTATCAAAAGCCACATTAAAGAAATAAATTTAAATGAAAGATTAAATACCATTAAAATAAAAATATTCATGATATTACATGTCAAATAGGTAGTATATTCACCACACAAAACAAATAAGTGGTGAATATGACATATGTCTCATAAAAGTAAAAGTGACATGAGAAACCCCTACCCCAGGTATGATTTCCTTTATATGTGTTTAAACCTCCTTTATAATAAATATAGGTTTATTATAAATATATTATAGAATAATACTCATATATTTTATACCATATATTATTCACGTATATTCTTTTGTCTCCCATTTATGAACATTTATTTTTTAAAATCTTTGTTTCAGGTGATATTTTCTTTGTTTTTATGTATATTTTGGTCCAGTAATTTCTGTAATTTTAATTTTATCATGATTACATAATATCCTTAATTTTAAAAATTATTTAAATATTATATATATTCTTTATATAATTAATTAGAGTAATCAATAAGTGTTAGAGATAGAAACTGTAATACACTATTCGTGGAGATCTTAAGTCGTATGTATACATGAATGTTGTTTCTATTTTTCTTGATGGATAAAAAAAAATAAATGCTATTTCACCTTTATATAATAATTTTTATATTATATATATAATTTATATTAATAAAATCTATCCCTATTACCTTCCATTTAAAAATAAAATGAAAAAAAATTCACTTTGGAACGTGGAGGTAGTAGTCCATACGTACGTTTGAAGGACATTATTATTTTAAAAAATATTGGAAGGTAAGAAGTTATATGTGAAATTATATTTATAGAAGTATTTTTAGGTCATAAATGTCACATAAATTCATTAATTTTATCCTTTATACCATCCATGTAAATCATATGTGAAAAAGAAATCACATCGCTTCGCGAGGTGGTAGTCTGCCATACACAAGAGTGACATTATCATATCCCCATATAATAGAAAGTAAGAAGATATATATGATATCATAAGTATATAAGTATAATAATGTCAAAAATATCATATTAATAATCTAAATCCATAATTATATCCATCCTTTAAAAAGGTGGTGATGGAAAATGAATTACATTGGTTCGTGAGGTGGTATTCCGTTGTACACATGATCGAATATTTTATTTCCCATTTGATTAAAGTGAAGATGGATATGGGTTTCTCCATTAACATAATAACATATTAGTATATATTTTATAATGGTGTTATTATATTATCATATTTGAATATGATTTTATGGAATTGGAAGAAGAAATAAAACAATACACATGTTTAATAATTGTACCTCTTCTTCAGAGAGACTCTTTAGGTTTATACCTAAAGCCTTATTAGGAGGGATTACTAACCAAAATAAGGATTATATGATATGGGGAGGTATTTATTGAATATATTTGGGTATGTCTTGGCTGAACCCAAGGATTTTGGAAGTGTGAAGATGAGAGGATAAGTGGTGGCCTTTTATAAGTGGGATAGAGGACACCCATGAAATATTTGAAAAGATAAAGTGATATCCATGTTATTATCATCCCAAAATCCTAAAAATATGATTAATCTTAAACATTATAGGTTATAAGGTCAAAATATAGACATAAAATATCTTTTTTTACAAGTTTTATGTCATTTTAACCATTATATTATTATTTTAACCCCTAATAAACCAATTTTTACCATAACCATAATAATTAATTTTTACTGATTTCACTATTAATTTCACAACCCCTACCTCTAAGGATAACCCTACTAGAATGTAAATAAATAAATAGATGTAATGAACCCTAAGTCCCACCTCTAATAGGCCTTAGGTTGACGACTAGCACTGAGGGTATACAAATCTCTAGTATAAGAGGCATTACCCTCTATAATAATATAGGATCAGGAGATAAGATGAATCATCCACAAACAAATCTAGTACATAATATAAAATAGAAACCCAAAAAACCCCACATGAATGTATAAATAGAACTAATAGAAACAGAGGTCTCCAAAATAAATACACAAAAGTAAAGCTAAATCAGTGACACAACAACTATAAAAAATGAGAGATAGTAAGGTTTAGCATAGTCCACATAATCCTTCTAGAAACCTGAAAAAAAATTATATACGTAGGCTAAACATGTACACACACTTAGTAGAAAAAACTCAAGTCTATCATGCACATGTGAAAGAATCATACTAATTCACTTGTGAGAAAACAATAGAACAAAATAACACCTATACAGGTATACCAACCATCCCAACCTCAATAAGGTATGCTCATCAAATAGCACAATCCAATTAATATAATATAATGTAAATAACATTGATTATAGGGTAACCCACACCACTTTCCCAATGATTATCTTCTCTCACACCCCAACGACAGATGTCCTGGTGCTCCTACCTCTTCCGAATATACCACAACACATATCATCCACACACACCTGGGCCTCAAAACACATTTCAACCATGCACACCTGGGCATCACAACACATCCCTCTTGCAAATACCTATCCCACACAAAACATCCCAACCACACACACCTGGGCCTCAAAACACATCACATATCATCTTGAAGATACTTGGGATACCGCATCCCAACTGATCCCAAACACACCTGGGACATCACATCACAACTCATCCTGAAGACACATGGGATACCACATCACAACTCATCTCGTATATACATGGGATACCACATCTCATCATATAATGCACTAAAATACTTCCCAAACTCATAGAATGTACAATACCTACCTCTCCTGGAATAGTGAGTAGGGAAGAGAAGGTGTCCATCCATCCATCCTCCCACTAGGATATTGGGAAAGACAACCCCCACATGACTATATAGGTGTTCAGAATATAGTGCTCAGCATGTGTGGGGTGCGTATAGAAATAAAAACAATATAAAACAATATATATATTATCAATAACTCAAGCCTAACCTATGGGTTCAAAAACAAAAACCAACTCACAACACCACCACCTTTTTTTCGACCTCTAACTGCATTTATTATTATCTACAATAGTCATTTCAGATGATGAAGGGCCCTTTAATTATTTATTTAGAATCAACCACATTTAATCGCACAAACCATAATTAAATTATTTATTAAAAATTTTCATTCCATTAACCAAACCAACCCATACAATTTCAAACCATATTAAGAATTCATTTATTCCATCACTACTCAAGCATCTAGTGCAACACCACCACATTTCACAAACAGCTCAACAACCTGTCACCTCACCAACCCAAAATCATGGTCCAAAAACTACCACCTTTCAATACCAATAGCATGGAAAAAAATAACACCTCAATACACCAAAATCATGACCCAAAAACTATCCCCTTGCTGTCCCAAAAGCATAGACCACAAACTATCACCTTGCTACCCCAAACGCATGACCCACAAACTATCACCTCACCGCCCCAAAAGCACGACACACAAACTATCACCTCACTACCCCAAAAGAATGGCCCAAAAAATATCACCCTACATGCTCCAACCACACATCAGTGTCCCATAATCATGACCTCACATCACAACCCACTAAGAGCCATTCACAGATTTACAAAGGGGATTTTATCACATTCCACTTTATTTTTTAGGGGCATTATCACACAAAACAAATACAAGGGAAACCATTTCATTAGACAAGTATAATTAATTATCCAATTTCAATTTAGTATGATATCACAACAATAAAAACCAAAGCATAAATCATAATAGATATATCCAACACAAGCAAAGCCCCTAATGACCACAATTTTCAGCAGGGCATCAAGCCCAAACAATCACAAAATAACAATCATATTAAGGCTGTAAAAACATATGAATCATACCCCTTTAACATTCAATTTAAATTAACCAATTACTTATCTTTGATTAAGTCATAAGAAACTGTAATTCATAGGTAAAAAAATTAAAACCCCTCTCGCATGATACACAACAAGGAGAAATAAGGGAATCCCTACCTAAAGGAATCTTTTCAACTTGATTCACACCACATGGAGATAAAGAACACCTAAAAACCATATACGAACTATGATAAACCATAGATCAACCTATGACACATCCCAATACCATCAAAACATGACCTAACACATACCCAAAACCAAAGAAAAATAACTATAGTGGATCAATTAGAGAAGAACAAAAAAAATAGATGAGATAGAGAAGTAAACTCACCACAAATCAACCCAAAATCACCAACAAAAAATCTTCAGGATCAATGGATAAAGGAGGGAGGAAAACGGGATCTAAGAACAGCTCAGGGAACCTAGGGTTCACCCAAAATGAGAGAAAGAATAAACCATGATCAAATGAATAATAATTCAATTGGATTTTTTTTTAAAAATACACTGGATCAGGGAATTACATGATGTGTAATCCCATTTCATATCGTGTAATCCCCAGGGTTTAATTTTTACCAAAAAATTTTCTTCCTATTAATTTTATTATTCATTTTAACCCTAATATATTACACACTGTGAAACCCTCTTTCATGTTATGTAAAAATTTTAACCACCATGAAACCTCCCTAGTTAAGCTATGAAACCAAATTTCATGTTGTTTAATCCACTTACATGATGTGTAATTCCTACTGCACTTATAGATTCCAGTAAAAACCTCCATAACTCCCCCTAAACACCTCTGAAACTCAAATACGACAAAGTTATGGACCATTAAGGCATGGATTGTTACATTATATAACTCTCAAATTATTATCTCCCTCAAGAATCCAAAACCAAGGCCAGAAGATAAAGGGGTCCAAACAACCACCCCACGAGATACCTATCAACGATCTCATCACATGTTGAATGTTACCACCAACCAAACACACCAAACCAAATGAACACAAAACACATTGTACAAACACATCACTATAACCACACATCACCTCCTCCCACATAACCAAACTACCACACAACCAATGAAAAATATATCTCAACCTCCATGCGGCCCAAAACAAGAACCAATACAACCAACGAACCACACCATCTAGAACACATGAATCAGATAATTTTGTCTTGAAGGTCAATATATTATCCACTCTAGGTGGAACTGACTCTCTTACAGATATTTAATTACATCATAGTTAATGAATCTCAATTTGTAATTAGGTCCTCCCCTTTTTATATGTTAGGACTTTATCACACATCACACTGTACACATCACAAAAAAAGGAAAAGAACTATTTTTGACACTTTAGTCAGGGTGTGATGCATAGGTCATCATGTCTATGCTTGATGAGGGTGTATTATACCCCACATTCCCACATTCCAAATATCGGTATCATTCATCACTTCTTCAGAGATGTTTTCTCCTTGATCGAAATGAGATGATGGGATATCAGTCCCTCCTTCCATGGATTCCTCCTCAAAATTCATCACCTAGTCCAGGTATCCTTCATAGATTAAGATGTTATTCATGAAAATTGTTCATAGTTGCATCTCTTCATGGATGCAGATTAATTATGCTGATTCTATCTAGAAATTCTGAAGGGTCTAGCCAGGGCAGCAACTTCGGATCAAGGGAGTAGTCACGCTAGGCATCGATGACATGTATGAATGTTGAAACACTGGAACACCTATATTCTTCCTCTTTAGAGGGATTCTCAAGGTCACAAGAACCCAAGTCTTACCACATCGATTATGGGGTATCTTATGCCAGAGGCATATCTCCGAGGTTTTCCTCAGCTTCCTATGTTTAACATGGGGTATGTCACAAGTTTTATATTTAGTGGAGATGGACTAGACTGATCAAAACACTTATGAAGGTGGATCAGATGGGTATGTACCAATGATAGAGAACCTGGAAGTTTTACTAGATGTTTAAATCAGAGTTCCTGATAAGAGAAGACCTAATAATGGAGTGTTCCATAAGGGTAAGGTTTCACACTACAAAGGATGATCTAGATCCCACTAATTGGGGATCATAGAGGATGGACCCCAATGATGGGAACACCGAGGTTTACCATTGGTTGGGATTGGACCTAGGGGAGGCTTCCTATGTAACCTATGTAGAAGATAGGTATTAATACCCACATAGTTATAAGGGGTGATTTAGGACTTACACATGGATAGTGTCCCTTCTCAAGAGGATCACTATTTAATGAATGATTGTGGATTGTGTGGGTCTTATGCATAGTTAGCTACCTGAGTGCTTCTAGGAGTAGTAATGGGATGAATGGGGATTACTTGTTGAGATGGACCAAATGGATGGTGTGACCGTACTGGGATGTGGTGGCCTGAGTAAAATCAGGATGGGTATGGAGGAAGTGATGAGGGAATGGATGGAGTGTGGATAGTGATGGTATTGAACCTCAGGGAGGATTCCTACGTATCCTAATGTCTGGGAATCAAAGTCTGCATAGTTCAGGAAGTGGGGAAGTGAGTCACCTAATGAGGCATCCTATGAGAATGAATGCATTTGTATGGACCTAAAGGAAATAGAACCTCCAGGTTAGGGAATGAACCTTCTAATACATAGTGACCCTGGGGAGGGGTTGGGATATAAATGTATGATGGGATTGAACCTTAGAGAGGCTTTGTACATAATTTTTTTAAAAGGTAGGGATCAAAGTCCACGTAGTTTAGGAATGGAGGCAAAGAACTCAGGAATATACATGGAAAACAAACCGAAGATGTGTTAGGGGATTATGCATGGTTATCATCCCTTCATAAGATGATCGATCCTGGTTGAATGGACATGATATGTACAGGGCGTACACGTGGTTAGAAGCCCGAGTTGAGGGATCATAAGACATCAAGGGGTAGATATCAGAGATGTGTCCCACAAAGAGAAGATGTCATATCATGAGGTACTTCCCTAGGATGGAGTACTTACCATTAGTTGATATTAAACCTAAAACAGGCTTCCTATGTACCCAAAAGAGATCAAAACCTGTGTAGTTTAGAGCATGCAGTTTAATGTCATGCGAGATGAGTGAACCGATGTGAAATATACGAAATAAATGGATTGTGTGGAGTGATGGGATTGAATCTCAGAGAGGCTTCCTACATACCTTATTTAGAAGATAGGGATCAAAGAACACATAGTTTGGTGATTGGGGGCATAGGATCAGGGCGTACACATGGAAAACTACCTAAAAATGTTATGCGGATTATGCATGATTAGCAGTCCAAAGAGGATTTCATAATCACTACTAACCTCTAAGACCAAGTGAGTCATGTTTGGTGTGAGAAAAAAGAGGAATAAGTAAACCAGATAGTTGCTTCGTGAGAGATTTATCATCAAGGAATGTTGTGAGGATTATGCATGGTTAGTAGCCTAAGGAGATAAAGATTAGAACTTACTCTAGTAGAGATTCCCATGGTGAAAAATACCAAAGGGATAGGGATGGAGTATTGAGAGTCCCATTTTCCCATAACCCCTTTGATCTTTGCATCTAGAGGATAAAGGGTATACCTCCTACAAGAAAGGCTAGGGGCTTACACTAGGATGGCGACCCTTCCCCATGGGTAGATGCTTCTTCGTTCAAGGAGGATACCATTCCATATAAGGAATATCTCACTCCTGTGGAGACAAGTGGGCATGGAAAATTCCCAAGGTGGGGTACCCTAGATGTATGGAATGGGGTGAGGCAACAATTTAACATCATGTGTTGAGGAAGATGGTGTTTTTTAGTTTAAAATCTTATAGCTTGGATGATGAGGACTCGCTCCTCACCCCTTAAACATACATGACTAGCGCCCTTTAACCCTTGGTGATGAGAAGGCTCTAGCAATACCAGTAAATAGTGGGGTGGAGGAGTGGTCAATCAAGGGGTCTAAATTAGCATAAATATGCAAATAAGAAATAACTATTAGCATACATATGTGGATAATAATTAGGTAGAGAAAAACAACATGAAACACCTCATTCAAAACCATGAAATCACTTTGCATAAGCTTGGAGAGTCGTACAGGAAAGAGTTTCACAAAGCTAGGGGCTCACTGAGAGGATCTTTTCAAAAGAAGGGTAATTTTCATAGGAAAGGTGCTTTGTGAAGGAAAATCGATTTGTGAAGGAAAGTACCTCATGGAGACTGGCCTCACCTTGTCATAAATCTCATTATTAGTAGAGTTATCTACGAAGGATTAATGATTTATAGAGCCTCAACGAACCCAAAGGGGATCCCTCCTTCACAAAGGGAATATGCCTTTGTGAAGGTAATCCCTACTATAAGTAGGGTCCATGAAGAGAAAAGGAATTCATGGCTCATGATACTTAAGTACATTGGGTGATTCATTCTTCTCTTGGGTTTGCGATGCTCAGGAGCTTCACAAAATAGGTGATTGGAAGGAAATAGGTCAGGGTAACAATAGTTATGAGGGGGGTGTGAGTTGGATATTTATAGAAAAATGGGGTTCATAATGATTTTAGTGATATCAAAAAAGAAAAAAGGATTTTGGGAAGTGGTAGGACTCCATCAGACTTGTAAGGTATCATCAACTTCCTTTACGGTCGGGGTGGCCAGGTGCTTGTGGAGGAGCTTCACGAAATAGACTCCTAGATAAATTCTAGGGCCATTTAGGTCTGATTTTTTTTAGAACCGGCCATGAATTTCTTCATATCCTTAGTAGCATGATTTTTGGCACCAATAGATGCCCCCATTAGAATGGGAGCCAAAGAAAAATAGGTTTGGATTCTAAGGGTTTATCACTTAAAAAACTCATTTACTCGTGAAGTTGGCTTGTGGGGTGTGGAGGGCATGATGCACCGTGATGCTCGAGTGGGTGAAGGTCTCCATGAAGCTGGGCTAGTCATCACATAAAATAGCATGTGAGGGACCCACTACCAATATTGGACCATCATGAACGACTGCTTTGAGGATCTTCTTTAGAAAAGAAATCCTCCCCATGAATTCATTTCTGCAAACTAGGTTTCATATTACTTTGATCTATGAATGCTTTCGAGTGAACTAGACATCACTATTAGCTTCTCCTTCATAGAGCATGAAAATTTCATCACTAATTCATTAATTGATACATTTTTATCGATCATCGTGATTGATCTACATGAAAAATCTTTATGATATATCTCTGTGAACATTCTCAGAAAATTTTTATGTCCCAAATTGATTGCTACTTCAAAGTCTTCTCAAGAATTTATTACTGATTCCACTCAAAGGGAAGAAATGTTAAAGAATATCCTAATCAAAGAGTATACCTGATGTCATTCTAACAATGAATCATTAACAAAGTTTCTTTTGGATGCCCATAAAGAATACCCACTATGTGAAAGACTTATGGTGTACAAATTCAGCTTGTGAGATGATTTCTTCATCCCAGAGGTGACCAGGGATGAGCCGACCCACTAGTTTAGAGGCACTCTAGGGAAACATCAGTGGTATAGGATTACTAATGGCTAAATCGGGGTGGACTATACCCTTATCACAACAGAATACCTCTACAATCATCTGAACAACATCGAAGAAAAGCCATTTGAGTAAGAAATTCCCCCTCCGTAGTACAAAAAAATCATCAAGGTAGGGATTGGGTTCTCAGAGAATGGGTGGATAGATAGTTGCGATCTATGTTAGGGTGCCAATTTCATGAAGGAATGGTCTTGGGATAACTGGGTGTGTGCATATTGCATGGAGTTTGAGACTGTTATGAGGTGAGTAGGCCTATGTGAAGTAGAATGGGCTTCCGAATTTCACGTCTCTCAACCAAAGGATATTATACCAGAGCTACTGAGATGGTGGTCACTAGATACCAACACATTCCATCTACATCATGGGGAGGTTATCATAAACTTATGGGATCTCTATCATATTGCAGACATCCCGATTTTGTGGAGCATGTATGACGAGTTCTTCCCTACTATAAATTCTTGGGAGGATGCAAAAAAGAAACCACCTTTGGAGAAGTCACTATTGGACCTAGTTTCAATCTCAAAAAACAACAAACAGAACACTAGGTATTTTCATTTCAAGCAATGGTTCAGTTACATTATAAACTTTCCATTGAATTAGCCGTCTGAAGGAGAGGAAGTGCCCAGGAAACTACTAACGAGGCCCCATACCTATCCAAGGGGAGCTCAATGAGGTAGGGAAGACTCTTATTATCAGATCTTGGAGGATATACAGAGTCAACTTTGGGGATACAACATCAAGGATGAGAGAAAACCGATAGTTAGGATGGTCGGATTCATTTCAATGCTCTTATGTTGATGAATGCTGCTAGTGAGGGATGCACACATGGGAGCGCGATTGAGCACATTCATCATGGGGGTGTAGCTATCCAATGGGTATCCCATAAACCTGGGTATACCAGTGCTGGAAAAGTTCTACAAATTACTTTGGAACATTGGTCAGGGGAAGAGGCTGTTGCATGTGTTCGGGCCATTCCACGTCTTATATATCTGGGTTACATCACCCATGGGAGGTTAAGAATACCTCAATCACATTTCTCCATCAGGGATAAGCTTTGGACCAGCAATCTTGAACATTTCAGGGAGTTTCCCTCTCAATATAGATCCAGTGGCTACACTATGTAAAATGGGGTGAGAAAACCAATTCATTTTTCACCCATTCCCTCTGCCAACAGAAGCATTCACCGACGATGGTACAAACACCATATAGATATAGTCATATCTATTGTCCTTTCTTGGTAGAGTGTTGGTGGTATGAGTGGATTGAGAACCAATATGTGATCCATACACTCCACACCAATTTACAAGGTAGTTTAGATGTCTACAGAGGTTGACCCCAAGGGTGTCCCTGGGAGTGTACCACATAGACCACTTGTGTGTGATGAGGTAGCTTTGGATGATGTTCATGTGGGAGGATGGGAATATTTGGAAGGACATTCAACCACCCACAACTATATTTGGGATGATTCAGGAATATTCATAGAGATGGGAAGCTGCTTATCTAGGAGAGATTCAAAAGAAGTTGGTGATCTGGGCTAGTAAAAGAGTGGCCCCCATGCCTCAAATCCAGAGTTGAGAGGTATCTAGGGGATGTCATGAGTGATTCACTGACACACATCATGGTGATGTGGCCATAGGAGTAAGGGAGGTATAGTATAGACCAGTACTGACCGAATGTGAAGAGAGGGATGCAACAATACCCAATACAGTGGCCCCAATCGGGAGGACCCGGGAGGAAGTGGAATCGTTGAGGTGGTTCGACAAGATATCCCCTCAAGCTCTTTGTAAGTAATTTCATTGGGTGGTGCTTAATTTCAATTTTGTCTATATGAAGGCTTGGAAATACTGGGACACCTACAGACTGCTTCTCAACATCGAAAACCTATGGGATCACCTGAATAGGAATGTGAAGGAGTTATAAGGGATCCGATTTGAAAAAGGAAGATTTAATGATTCCCCAATTAAGGGGAGGAAATTTGTAATATAATTGGAAGAACTAGTTCACTCCCAAGGCACCACACATCCCATAAATAATCTAGTGTGGGTGTTGTAAGACCTAACTTCCCCCCCTGTGATATCGGTGGATCAACTAGCAGAACACTTCCCTTTGAATGACAGTTCAGATGGATCCTACGGGGAATAGGTTAGTGAGGAAAATATTTAGAAGGATGATGAGAAAATATCTTTTCGGAAAGCTTATTTTCAAGAAGGTGAGATAATATCCTCAAATGAATATTCTCTAGGTGGATTTTTTGCAACTCTTGAAGTAAGATCTAACTCATCCCTATGTACTATTATCTCTCTCACTTAATCCCAGTTCCTCCACTGATATTCTCTTATGTAGAAGGATCTTGTGAAAGGTTCCCCTAATGATGATGATGATGGATTCATGATGGTAGGCATGGAAAACCAAGAATCAGGACCCACATCTAGAGAAATAATGGCCATAGAGTCTAGCAGTGCTAGGGAGGAAAGGGTTGTATCCTCAGAATCCTTGGAACCTGCCATCATATATGGTGGGCCATGCCCTAGTATCCTAGTGATGAAAACCTAGAGGTGAGATCATGAGTAGCCATTACTTGAACACTATAATTTTCCTATATCACGGAGTCATACTTGATGTCTTCTCACTCAAATTGTCTAAAACGACACTTGTCTGAACAATCCTCAGAGCAGTAGGTATTCTACTAGTGCGGATGGTTAGAGTATTCGAGGCCCCTTTACAGAGAGGGATGTTGGACTATATGGAACCAAGTATACAAGATAAATAGTCCATGGTTTCTAATGAGCGATCAATTGTGATTGTGGGCGATGCCACTGGTATGGAGGAACCTAGAGCTAGTCAGGTCAACATCATCGAGATGGAATCAAGTGATGAGGACCAACTTGATGACATGGAGTTTGATGTATCGGATATGATTCCAGTGGAGTATCCTACTACTAAACTTTTGAAATCATTCCCAGAATATGAACCTATTGATCTGATAGATCTATAAGAATATGACTCTAAAGTATCCAAGGGAATCCAAAATACTAGACGCCAAGCATAGAATCTAATCAAATGCTTCATAGAAAAATCTCTAGAATCAGAGTGGATTAGATAAATGTGATCACTACACCTTTGGATATGTGATATATGAATTAGAGGGGTGGACACAAAGAATTTACACATGTTGATCCTAGACTACCTCACTGAGAAAGTATGAGAAAGAAGCCAGAACTTAGACACAGCCTAGTGTCCGAAAGAGTCCAAAAATGTCCAGAAGCCCCAAGAGGCCAAACAAGTGATCCAACACCTAGAAGTAAAATAAAAATAGAATTCCACATTTTTTATAAATCAATCATAACTCATTGAATAATTGATGTTCCAGCTAGCGAAATCCCAGGAGTGATTAGAATAGGAAAACCATCAAGTGGTTGAGCTCCAAGGTGAACAGGATTGGATGCAGATCAAGGCCAATAATCTTCGCTATATGGATGTTGATAAGGAGAGGGATATAATAAGATGGTAGGGGACCCTAGAAGCCACAAACTGAAGGGAAGTGGAGTTGAAGTATTCCATTGAAGGAGAAGATATCTAAGGGACATGTTTTGGCCATACTTATGAAACATACTCTTCCTGTTTGTCTATTTCCATCATGTACATGGAAATATCTCTTGGTTGTTTCAATTACTACATATCGATCATAACCGTGAACCAACTAATGATCAATCCCTAATCTCACGTGGCTCATACCTGGTGTGAGAAACAAGGGATGATAATATAATTACCCACTTTTGTATGAGAGTGTCAGCCACTCATCGAATACTCGTGGTCTGCTATTATTGACTAACCATCTAGAGTATTCAGGTTGAGAGGGACTATGACTATAGAGTAGGGCTCTCAATACATCCAACATTATTTTCCCAACATGATATATTTCATGAGAAGGATAACACCAGGGGAGTTTAAATCAATCTGAACAAAAGGGAAGATGAAATGTGTGAATCACGATGCCCAAAATTTGGAACAAAATGATGATGCCATATCGATACAAAACAACTGTTGACTATATTCAAAACAAATTATTTATATTGTTAGCCTAAAATAGGGGGAAAATGAGATCTAATCTTTGACCTTATTTGAAACAGGGGTCCAAACTTGAAATGTCATCCAAATTCCTCTGGGGTGTTAGCCCAGAATGACAGGTGAGCCAAAGCGGCATGGGACCAAACCATTAGGGGCATTCCTTTAGACACAAGAGAGGATGATGATCTAAATAAGGGGTACGCAAATCGTGTAAGTAGAGTGGTGGAATGTTCAAAATTATTCCAACACTCTTGAAATCACTCCACTGTGGCTTAGAGAACATTGGTGTAGGTGCATTGGTCTGAAAAAAGATCAACCCCACCTCTTAAGGGATCATCATCTTAGATCATGAGAGACAATTGAAGTTGTGAAAAATGTGGTAGAAGACCATCATTGTGGGAGGGGACCTATCAGATGAGGTCCTGAGATATTTTTTTATTTTTTTTCATGAAAGTGAGGACAGTGAACACATAATTTAATGTCATATTGTAGGGATGACACATGGCATGGTTTGACATCATGTGACTAAGATATTGAACATAGTTTAAGGTCATAATGCCTAGACCCTGGGAAACAGTCTAGTGTCATGTTGAATAGACTACAATGTTTGTTCCTATAATGTTTTCATGGCATGTAGAAAATGAACCTGACATGAATGATCCAAAGAAGGATTGTGCAGTACAAAAATACAGAGGAATAGATGGAAAGGAGGAATATGTGACACAATGAGGGACAAAACCCAACATGAATATAGGTCAATGAGACCTACCACAACACCAAATATCCCTATGAAGCTCATAGTTTAAGGTCAAAGAGTTTGGACTGTTGATCCTCATGTGGTTCAACCACATCAGTACCCACCCTACCAAAACTCTTAAGCCCACATGAGACATGCTCGATGTAGGAAAAAAGAACTAGTATATTGGGTTTTGTTGATATATGGGAGAACACAATGAAGATTACACCAAGGATGGAATCCCACCATGATACAAGAATGGGAGGATGAGGGTAAGTCGAGACCTTCCAGGTCTAGATGAAAGGGTGACTGGTAAGTAAAGGCCGAATTTTGACCGTGTTTGAAATAGAGGGACCATAACTAACCAGGAAAGAATGGGGTGATAAAATTTGGGATCAACTATTAACCATATTCGTAACACATGACTCACTGTTTGCGTCCAAAGATCCATTAGGGCGTTGTCCAAAGACGGGAGGTGATCCAAAGCAGCATTAGACCATCACCATTATGGGGTCTGTATGGATTTGAAGGATTATTAAAGACCCAAACCATGAAGGACTCAAATTTTGGACTGAATAAATCATCAGAGAGTGGGATTTAGACCCTGATGTGCAAATATTTTAAGGTTATATTGCATAGACCATAACTAGGGCCAAAGGGCCAAAAGGGTTACTAAACCTATGGTTGGGCCTTGAGATAACATGTTTGTGAATCAAAAAATATCCCATGCAGATGGAAATCAAGCCGCACATAGTTCTTGAATCATATCATGGTGAGAGACCAATAATTGTGCGGGAAATCATCTCTAGTGGGGAAGCTAAAGCATCCCATAATTATCATGGGGCATACTAAAATTATTTAGGGTTGGGTCATAGTTTAATGTCATGCTTTGAGGATATTAAATCTTATTTTAAGGTCATAGATTTTAGACAGGGATCCTAGTTTAATTTCATTGAGTTTGGACCATAGAGTTTGTGTCTAGGCCTAAAGGCAAAGTTTATGGGCATCGCTATGTATCTCGTAAGGTGGGGAATCAAGCCTCATATAGTTATGGAAATTCTATGTAGTTTAACGCCATGCAGTAAGGAAGAGAAAAGTTGAAATAATATTGTAGATATACCATAGAATAATAATTTGGGAATCATTGTTTATCCCATAAGGATGGGAATCAATCCACGCATAGTTCTTGAAGGGAAATTTTTTATTGATGGTTTGACCCATACACCAAAAGAAGAGGCATTAGATATTTCTTGTTTGTTATTTGGTTCTTCCTTATTTTTTGAGAAGTTGGACTAGGATATAATTTTTAATTATTTCTATGGGAATGAAGCCATGTTATAGTCTTAATAGGTGGCATTATGGATAACCAGTTCCAAGGGTGATGTCCTCTCAAAGGATAATACTGTAATGCTGTGCCATTTTTTCATCATGCAGCTAGGACGATGGTGCCGTAGTTTAAGGTCGTATGGCATAACCGACCTATGAATTTTAACATAACGTGGTAAGGAAAAAATAGTTTAACATTGTGTGGGATGGTTAAAAACTATTTAAAATATTATTTTTTGGACAAAAGATATCTTAGTTTAAGGCTGTAGAACTTGGACCATAAGGTTCTACAACTTATCTAGGTGGGTACAACCCTAACAAGACACCTAAGACCACGTGATCTTTGCTCGATGTTGGAAAAAATGAGTGGAGTCAGGATTTTCCCATCATTTAGAAGTGAACAACATTGGAAATGAATTTTTAGGTAGAATAAATCCCAACCATGCCAATATTCCTACTCGACATGCGTAGATGCACAGAGAGACAATACCAGGGGTATCGAGGAATCCATGAGAAAAAAAGGGGGAAGAAAAAATGGGAATCATTGTGCCTGATATTTGGAACATAATGAGGGTGAGAAAACTATGGAGGATAACTACTGACCATATTAAAAACATAGTATCTATATCATGTTACCTATAATAGGAACAAACAAATGAGGGTCAACTACTAACCATATTCGAAATGTGGGATGGATCTTAGAATGTTATTCAAAATATTTTGAGGCATTGAACCAAGATAGAAAGAGAGCCATAAGGCTGAGAATACTGCCATTAGGGGGTCCCTTTATACATAAAAGATAATGGGGACCCTAATAAGGGGATTCATGAATCATGGGAGTGAAGTTGGGGAAATATTCCTATAGAATCTGATGCTCCAGGTATCATACTGGAACAAATTCAAACATGCTGGTGTGGAACATCCACAGGTAGGATCAGGTCCATCTTTAAGGATTAGGATATTGAGGGGTGTTGTGAACAGTTTAAAGGTCATGTTTCCTAGACCAAAATCTCTTGGTTTATGTTAATAGAGTATGGAGCATAGGTGCCCAGTTTAACATCGTGTGCGTGGGACGTACCTATACCTTTTAACATCATGAAGTGATGATTAAAGTGTCACGTATTTTATCATCATGTTAATAGGAAATGGAAAATATTAGTTTAATTTCATAGAGTTTTTACCGAAAAGGGAGGAGATGTACAATGTGGTGTCATTCAAAAACCCAGTGTGAATGAGGATCAGAGAGATCCACACCACACCACAAATTCCTGAAGAGGGAACCCAGAACAATAGAGGTAAAAAAGGTGCACTTATGATTATATGGTTGGGCCTGATGAAAAAATATCTAGGCATCTCTATGTATCCTGAAAAGGTAGTAATCAATACATACATAATTCTTGAAGGTGGCATGGTAAGGTACCAATACCATAAAGGGGGTGATATTCTCCCAAATGAAAATATTGTGGTTATTATGTAGTCTACTTTCATGTGACTAGGATACTAAAAATATTAGTTTATGGTCATAGAGTTTGGACCGGTTAAAGGGAAGATGTGTAGTGAAACACTATAAGGAAACCTAATGCGGATAAGGATAAAAGATATCCACACCACACCACACATTACCTGATGATACTTAGGCCAAAAGGGTCAAAGAGGTGAATTTGTAACCTAGTAGCTGGTCCTCAGGAAAAGATGTCTGGGCATCACTACGTATCCCATAAGCAAAGAAATCAAGCCACATGTAGTTATTAAAGGTGGAATGGAAAATTACCAATGCCAAGGGGAAATGTATTCTCAGGTGAAGACATCATAACGCTGAGTAGTTTATTATCATACATCTAGGACACATAATGCATAGTTTAATGTAATACGATAAGGATGAGGACTATTATGAAGTTTATCATCATGAAACAAAGAAGTGTGGGATAT
This sequence comes from Viscum album, assembly GCA_963277665.1. Lineage (NCBI taxonomy): Eukaryota > Viridiplantae > Streptophyta > Magnoliopsida > Santalales > Viscaceae > Viscum > Viscum album. Next base: position 1,583,614,232 of record OY728164.1, read on the forward strand.
TAGATTAGGGTCATAGAGCTCGGACCATATGATGGGGTTTCCAAAGTGGAAATGCTTAGTGTGGTACTATGAAGTAACCTGACATGAATGAGGATCCAAGAGATCCTAAACTATAACACAAATTCCTCAAGGAAAAATGGTGCACAATTTGAAGTCATGAGGCTTGGAATTAGACACTCTGTTTAACATCATGTTCTTAGGATATAAACTTCTAGTTTCAGGTTATAGAGTTTGGACTATAAATTTGGGGACTTGGTTCAAGGGAATGAACTCAGGGTGACAAAGTATAAAAACCCTACATGAATGAGGGTCCAAGGAGGCCTTCCACCTTAAGAAACGTTCCAATGAAAATGTTCATAGAGGGGTAACACCGAGGGTGTTGAAGTTATCTTAGAAATAGGAATGTGAAAAGGGATGTGAATCACAACATATGATATTTGGGATGTAATGAAGCTTTTGTAATGATGGAGGATAACTTCTTACCATATTCAAAACAAAACATCCATATCATGTAACCTGGGGTGGGAACATACAAATGAAGGTCAACCGTTGACCATATTTGAAATATGGGACCAATCCTAGAATGTCGTTCAAAATATTTTGGGGTGTTGGCTCAAGATAGTAGGAAAGACATAAGGCTAATAATCCTGCCATTATGGGGTCCTTTAAAACATGAAAAATGGTGGCGAACCAAATAATGTGAAGTGCGAATCATGGAGATGAAATGAGAGGATTTCATTATAGAACCTAACACTCTAGGTATTATGCCACAATGCATATGAATGCACTAATGAGGCATATCAATAGAGGGATCCAAAAACTTTATATTGGAAAGAAGCCTCGAGAGATCTCATGAATTTGGAATGGTAATGAGCCTATACCAAATTAAGAGGAATAGGGATAAAAGAGGGTTAATAAACTAGAGGCTAGAGCCAAAGACAAAATGTATGAGCATTCCTACGTGTCCCATAAGTATAGGAATTAGACCACATGTAGTTCTGGAAACCCATGAAGTATAACGTCAGGTGGTAAGGATGGTAAGGTGTCACATAGTTTATCATCATGTGACTAGGAAAATGGGGATTATAGTTTAATTTTTTAGAGCTCAGACCATAAAATGGGTCTTTTCTAATGGATATACGTAGCATGGTGAGGTAAAGAACCTGGCGAGAATAAGGACCAAGGAGGACCATCAACACATCATGTATTCCTGATAAAGGGGGTCTGAACATAGGCTATACCTGAAGATGAAATTTCTAGGCATTCCTATATATACCATAAGGATGGGAATCAAGACACACATAGTTGTAGAAACCCATGCAGTTTAACATCATCTAGTAAGGCTGAATGTTGCAATGTAGTTTATTTTCATGTGGATAGGACAGTGGGAAAAAGAGTATCCCTGAGGGGATGTACATGGAATGGAAAAATAAACCCTATGTGAATAAGGATTGTGGAAATCCACACTACACCACACACTCCCAAAGGAGAACTCAGACCAAGGGGCTAAAAGATAAAAATTACAGTTGATCCCAAAGACTAAATATCTAGGCATTCCTACATATTCTGTAAGGATGAGAATCAAGCCATACATAGTTCTAGAAACCCATGTACTTTAACTTCATGTGGTAAGGAAGAAAAGGGAGTTTTTTTTTCATTTTAACATCATAAAGGATTTAATAAAAGTTTAACATCACATAGGACAAGGAAACATAGTTTAACATCATGTTTCTTAGAGGAGAGGCATCTTAGTTTAAGGTCATAGATCTTGGACCATAAGGTGTGCACAATTTATCATCATGCATGACAATAAGGAAGATCATGTGAAGTAATATTTAAGGAACTTGGCATTGGTGGGATGAACAATTCTTTCATAATCCAGATTAACCAAGGAGCATTCACCGTTAGGGTAAACCTTATGAATGATGTAGGGTCTTTCCCACTTAGGCTCTAACTTCAACATCTTTTTTCCAAGTATCATCGACTTCCTTAGATCTAATATTGTTTCACTCTATAGGAAGAAGTGGAGGTGAACATTTTTGTTAAGATCCTAAGCTATCTTATTCTCGTTCCTCTCTAGATTATGCAAGGCTCAGAGCTTGCTCTCATCGAGGGATACTAGATCAACTAGACAAACTTATACTACTATATATGATGTCTGCTGATCATAGACAGTTTCACATAGTGATGGAAATGAAATCTTGATAGGTAAGACCACATATGTTCCATACACCAGCGAATATGGGGTCACTTGGGTGGAATTACGAGTTGTTTTCTAATAATCCCAGAGAGTGTTGGTGATATTTTCTGACCAACTTCTCTTGTTTTGAACTACTATCTTCTAAATTTTTTTAGATATGTTCTTTTTGAATGATTCAATTTTTCCATTTTACTACGCATGGTAGTGGGAAGTATGGTTCGACTAGATATTATAATTAGCATATAATTTCATCAGCTTGGAAGCACATAAATTGGTGATGTTATCAATGAGAACCATGTGAGGGATTCCAAATCAATGGATGACATTGGAGCTCAAGAACTCAAAAAATAGAATAGGCATTGACTTCCTTGGGAGGAATTAACTCTTCCCACTTAGAAAAGTAATATGTTGCAGTTAGAATCAACCGGTAATGGTGAGTTGTCATTGGAAGATATGGAACTATGATATCGAATCCCCAGACAGAAAAGGGCCAATAATACTTTGTATTATAGAGGGGCTTCAGTGATCAATACACAAAGTTGGAATGAATCTGACTAGCATGTAACCTCTTGGTGAACTCGATATAGTCATGGACTATGGTGGGCCAAAAGTATCCTAAACTTTAAATCTAGTGGGAAAGTTTCAACCCTACCTGATGGGAACTATCAGATCTAGCATGAACTTCCAACATAACTTGGGGAATCTCATCTCCTTGAATGCAATAGTAGAGAATACCATCAAACCCACGACTGTAGAGAATATTCTCAATGCTAGGACCACTCTAGAGGGTGAGCTACACTACACAACAATGGATTTTATCATTATTAGATTTATATATCATGATATTTACATGCTGTAGATACTCGATGAAAGGAGTTTTCTAATCAGAGGATTCCTCTACCATTACAGAAGGGGTATTAGGAGGACCTGATGGGGAAGCACCCATGGTAAGATGATTTACCTAAAGGATTTTTTCATCTAAATCGACTGGGGAAAAGAGCCTTTGATGTTACACATGAATAAATATAACTTCTTGGTTAGGATCCATGAGAGAATAGGATAGACTAGAAATGGCATCTGCTCAACCATTCTGCGACCGAGGAATATGAGCCACCTCTGGTTGAGAAGGGAACTGGGCCATGAGCTGGTGAGTGCACTTTAGCAGGGGAATGAGCTCGGGATTTCTAACTATGTAGTCAGTGTTGATCTATGTGATGATTAATTTTGATTCCCCCTTCACATGTAGGGGAGGAAAATAAATCTTGATAGCCAACTCGAGACTAGTAATAAGAGCATGATACTCCACCTCGTTGTTGGTGTAGCCTTCTTACAACAAGAATGAATATGGAAAAAATCATGTGTAGAGGTGATGATGAAAATACCCATACCTAATCTGTTGAGCCAGAGATCATTGAACCTTCTACCACTGGGACACTATGAGGCACCATTTAAGTGCATCTACCAACACGACATAGACTGATCCACTTAGAAAATGGATTCATCAGGAAAATCAAGGTAAGAAGATTGATCTTTGGGGGTGGGATGGGCGGCCAGAAAGTCTGCCATAACATAAATCTTGATGGTATTCTATGGGGTGAACCTAATGTAAAAATAATTAGGAATCAATACCCACTGATCTATATGGTTTGACAACATAGGGTGGTTCAGAATATACTTTAGTGGGTCCACACAGGACACTAGATTTATCTCATGATGCTGCAAATAATGTCTCAACTTATACTCTATGAAAACTAGAACAAGGAAAATCTTATTGATAAGAGAATATCTAGTCTCTATATCAAGGAGTATTCATCTAAGATAGCACAAACTATTATCCATTCCTTTGTTGTTCTTATGGGTGAGAAGGGTGCTGATGGATCATTCCCGGGCAGTTTCATAGAGGACCAATAGTTTTTTGGAGATAGGTGGCATCAAAACTAGATATTGGAGTAGATAATGTATTATTTCCACAAAAGTGTTTTGGAACTCCTCATCCCATTCATAGATGGCATATTTCATCATGATTTTGGAAAAGGTATTACAATTGCCAGACAAATTTGAAATGAACCAGTGTATATAGGCAGTGTGTCCTTGGAAGCCTTAGAGACCTCAAAGGTTGATCAGTGGAGGAATCTGAATGATGGACTTAATCTTTATAGGGTCTATCTTGATGCCTCTATATATGATAGTGAAACTCAGATACTTTCCAAAGGTCCCCCAGAAGGCACATTTAAAGGGGTTCATCTTCAAATGGTGGGAGTGTAGTAAGTCAAAAACTTTCTTTAGATATTTGAGATGAACCTTTTACTGATAAGATTTAATGACCAGATCATCCAAATAGCATTCCACTAGAATTATAAGGATTGGTTTGAATATGCAGTGCATGGAAGGCAGATCACTGGATCCTTCATTCTTTAAACTGAAGGGAATTACTTAATAGGTAAAGGTCCCCTGCGGTTCCCTGAAGTCAGTGGACTCTTCATCTTTGTGGTCCATCAAGATCTGATTATACCCAGAGTATCCATCCTTGAAGGAGAGAGCCCAAAATCCAGCAGTGACATCGATCAATAGTTCTATCAAAAGAAGGGGAAATTCATCCTTCGGATAGTGATGGTTGAGATTCTAGAAGTCAATGTAGACTTTGATCTATATATTATTCTCCCTAATGTGAATGATATTTTCCAACCACATGGGGTAATAAAATTCCTTGAAAAAAAATTCTTTAATAATCTTATCAACCTTAGCCTCGACCGTGGAACCATGAGAGAGGTGTATTTTTCTAGGTGGCTATTTGAACCTGCGATGACTTACCTGGAGTCTGAGATGGTGGATGGAGAACTGCAGTTATAGTCTTGGAATATCATCATAACTCTAAGAAAATACATCATGATATTGATTTAGGAAATCCACATACTACTATTGTTCTTCTATAGGCATAACTACATTGATTAGTGTGGTAATCAGGTCTACCACAGTGCTGAGATTCACCTGTACCAACTCATTAATGGTGGTGGAGATTCCCTCTTCAAATGCAGGAGGGGAATCTTCTAAATCTTCTTCATCTTCTAAGGTGAGAGTATCATCTAGAAGAGGAAATCCTTCTAAGTTTACTAGCCCTATAAGAATGTTGGTTCTAGCTTGAGCGAAGCCAGAACCTTTATTAGGAGACTACTGCACCATTGAAACAATGGAAAGAAAGGCTGTTGACCTGATCCCATCAAGACTTTGATCAAGGGGACCACACTTTATGATGTCAAAGCATTGGTGGTGTGCCATTCTGTGTTGACTTATCCCGGCCTGACAAAACAAACAGGTGTGACATACTGCCGTATCCATGGGGAGAAATTATTAATACCTAACAGGGGTAAGATGCTTCGATATTACTCTAGACTATCCTGTATATTAATATGAGGTAATATTATGGAATACCTTATGTTTAGGTACATGTCATACCCTTATCCCAGATATGATGAAGTGGTGTCCCAAGTCTGGGGTTGTGGCCTCCAACCAGTGAATTGGGAGAATGAAGTCATCATCCAAATTCATACAGGGGTCAACCATAGTAGTAGTATGATCAACCTCATTGGTCTGAACCTGCATGTCCTTGATCTTGTAATAATCAACATCTAAGTAGTGGGATTTTAGAGATGAAAAAAGAGAGGTGTCACCTTATAGCATGCCCAATTTACCATTGAAGGAGTACTTGAGGCATTGGTGGTATGAGAAAGAAACTACTGCATGTAGATAGATCCACACATTGTAGGCAGTGTCATGTGAGAATACCATTAACTCAGTGATATAAATCAGGCTAATGAATTGGGTATTCAGGTTAATATTTACACACATACTCTACTCAATCCTATCATAACCCTAAACTTTTAGGTCATAGGGACTTAGATATTCTTCAGACAGTCCTAGCTTGTGGAGCATCTGGTTCAGGATGAGATTGATCCTAGAACCTATGTCAACGAGACAATGGTGTACTTCCACACCATTAATATGGCTTGTTATGTACAATGGAAAAATTTTCCCATGTATGAGAGACCCTTCATCTTCTCCTGATAATGAGATAATGGCTCAGTATTTTTCTCATTCAACCTCCTCATCAAGGAAGGCCTCTACAGCTGCTACCTCTATTTCAAATTGAAGGTTGTTTTTTATAGATTCTTTGAAGGATTCAAACATTTATTTTGATAAGAGGAGGGCCTCAAGAATCAATATATTTTTAAGAATTTTGGAAATATTCTTAAGAACATCATACTTTCATGATAAATACACATTTATACCAGTATGATGTCGCTCTTTGGAAGGAGGTATAATGGGAATTGCTGGCTGAACTAGAAAATTATAGCTGGTATTGGGGATATCACATTTCTCACTAGATGAACCATAAAAAATACTATTGGATGAATGTCAAATGACTGAGTCCCAGAAATGGCTAGACATGGATAATTACAATGTGACCATAGTGGATCTGCCTGATTGAGTAATACAAAGAGAAGTGGTTATGAATCCAATAATATGGGATGAGAGGACAATGCATGCTAAGATCTATGCTGAGTCTGCTGTCTGTTCTCGGTAGCATTCCTGACATGGCTTGAGGCACTAACATGAGTATTCTGATGATTCACATGTTCATGAACTCATCTATGATGGTGTTTATCAGGAGCATTAGGAAGACTTTCCCGACATTCCTCATTTCTAGGAAACATATAGGTGCCCACTGGATCAACTATATTTACTAAAGAAAACTCCTGATCATCATCTGAGGAATTATCCAATACTAGTTAGATTCAAGGGTGATCCCCATATATCGGGACAAAAAATCACCATGTGTGGAAGATGGGATTGACACTGGAAAAAGGATCTACCTTCCGTTAAGACATCAGTGCCTACTATTCTGAGAAGTAAATGGATAATATGTTGATATAGAAGCAATATCCAGAGAAGATGCGACAAATTTAGGAGACTCATGCCAATTCAGTTGAACACAGATAATACCATGGGTGTGAGCAACTGCCCTGTGGGCTAACCAATCATCATAATTTTGAGATCTGTGGCTGGAGACCTACTATCACCCATTTTCATTGTCACTTTCAGGATTCATAGAAATACATGCCACCTATACTAGGGAAGGGATCAAACTGATGATATTATTATCAATATGAACTTGGAGCTAGTCCTTGAATATATAACACTTCTTGATGGTGTTTCCAAGGAACTAGTGATAGGGGTGATAGTTAGGGTGATTAGTGAGATCCTCATCCTCAGGTTTTGTACATTATGGTAGCTTCAGGATTGCTTGATCCAAGGCACTACAGAAATAATTAGAAATCTAATCCTCATTAAATGAGTAGGTCTAATTTATATTGTCTAGAAATGGAACTATGGGAGCTTGGCCTTGATGATGAGCTAAATTATGATAGGGGATAGAGCTTGATTATCTCACTTGGGAAGCAGTTCTTGATGGAGTGGTGTTAGTTGATTCTATGATGGGCGATACTGAGCCTGAGGATATTTCCCTCGGTGAGGCTATGGAGGAGGTTCTTCTAGTAGCAATTCCAGTGGCCTGGAGACCTGCACCTAAGTGGAGGTAGTGGACTCAACATTTTTTACTCTTCTTATGGGTGTTTTAGAAGGAAATGAGCATTCTTATTTATCGTGCTACAAGGCTTCCTCTAGGAGCTAATCCTGGTTAGAGAAATCTTTGAATCCACCTAGGATGTTCTAAGTGATGAGGGAGGGGACTAACTCAGTATTTATATTTCCCATTCACATATTCAGTAGTAGTTCTTGAGTCAACAAAATATCGAGTGAATACGTGAGGCCCTTCCTTCTGGAAAACAAATCCGCGACTTGCTCATCTGCTCATCGCTTACACTTAAAGAGGTCAACAATACTCATCATGTGAGTGGTGTAACTAAACTAATAAATAAACTGTCTACAAAAATCTCCCTAACCAGTCATAGACCAGATAGGTAACTGGCTATACTAGACAAATGTAGGCTCCTCTAGTGTCTATACAAAACACCAGATCTTAGCAGCTTCCTGTTGCACTGGAGTTCCTATCATGGGCCCGCACCTTGAAATAAAGTGGTCCAGGTGCTACAGTGGTGTTCCCATCCCATTAAAATGGGAGAAGGTAGGATTCCGAAAATTCTAGGGTGCTGTCATGTTTTGCAAACTTACTAGATACAACTTTCTATCAGGTGTGATATCCACCTATCATGTCTCTAGGGCCTCAAGGTGGGTGATGAGAGTGTCGATCAGATCCTATTGTTGGGGATTCCTATTTGGTGAGGTTTTTTTAATTCTAGTGCATTAGTAGGATCTTCGACATAATAGTCAGGCTCAATGACTCATGGAGTGGATGGTAGAATCACTTGAGGAACAACCTGATGAGATTCCAAAGGAACGACCTGAGCTAGATCCCGATAGTGATTCTCATGTAGTTTATGTAGATTCGGTGATGCATACCATGACCACTTGCCTTAAGTTCCAATATCTACCATATTAGGTTGAACGATATTATTTATATTAACAGGAAGCATATTTCTATAGAGGGCCTATGATTTCCCCTAATACCCTAGTGGAGGAGGGACAAGATTGCATCGAGAATCACCATAGTTTGGATTCCATCCTATAAGTAACTCGATAGCAAGTTCATCAATAAGCCTTTTCTGCTCGGAAAGTTTCTAGAACAAGGCGTCCATATAAGGATAAATATATGTATTCTGTATTGAACTAGATTGGTCAGAAGGTTTAGAACTATCAGTTGGTCCTTTACCCTTATTTGGGTCTTTACCAAAGGGAAATGACTCAGAAGGATCTTCAAGGATGAACACCTACCTTTGCTAGTGAGTGAAAAAAATTAGGGTTCCAATAGATGTTGTTTTTCCCCAATGGGTGAGCCCCCTTCCTCAGAACCTAGTTCAATGTCTCTCTCTTTAAGTGTTTCGAGATTGGCCATATTCACCATGACTTCTCCTGAAGGCATATCCTTAATGTCACCAGGCAGTTCCGGTTTCCGTAGGATCATGATGAAGTGGAGAGCTTCCTACTACACCCAAACCATGATATTCACATACATATAAACTTCATTGATAATTCTACAGAGCACAAGAAATATCTAGACACTTCTCTTTTGAGGATCTTGGTGACATCCGAGCGATGTAGGGTGCTGAGCTGTGGAAAGCATGGCTAGTTCAACCATTCGACACTACTAGATGATGTTGTCATAATATTCCTAGATTTTTGGGTAATATAACTGATGATTTTGGAGGTGGAGATTCATCGTCTAGATGGTTCAGAGAATGCACATGACCTTGTCCTTGGTGAGTGACTCTTGGATATCAAAATTGGGAGTAGCAATCGGAAAAAAATCTCAGATAACTGGTCCACTGTAATAGTATCCCACAAACTTCTTTATTCTGAAGAAGGATGTAAATATTTTCCCCATTTATTCAACCTAATGTGGTTGAGAAACTAGTAATGGCACTGACATAGACCATTACAATGGTGGAATGGTCAGTGAGAGAACACTACACAAACTGATAAGCCGTTGCTTACTGGGTTGTCCATTAGGGACGATACTAATCATATCATCATGCCCATGTAATATAGGGTGTCAAACACCACATCATGCATGAGGGAGGTGGTATTTGGTGGTGGATCAAGATGGTTCTCAAAATCTACCTCACCCCATAACAACTCTCTGTGATATCATTTCATGGTAGATAATGATCCTAGTGATGATAGAGAGGACTGTATGGAAAGACCATGGAAGGGAGAAAAATATTCCTCTTCTTACATGTACCTACAGAGAGTTTTGGGGATCTGGTAAATCAAACTTTACAAGAGGATGAAACACACATTCTAGGTTCCTGCCCCAGACTTTGATTCAAAGGATCAGGGTGAAGGTTCTATCATCAAGTCACATTCCACTTCAAAATTGAAAAATTGGACTGGATTAATAATGACATGGTGCTTCTCAAAGATATTCCTTTGGTGGAAATGATTCTCCCTTCTTACCCAATATGGTTCTTCAGGTAAGGGTATCTCTTCAATGCAGAGAGGACCTCTATATGGGTTGGTGCCAGAGTGGGAGGGACTCCACTTGAGCTATTTGTGACACTAGAAGGACCTTCATATTGGTTGTTGTCATAGTGGGGATAACCTTTACTATGACGAGATGAGGTGTGATGAGAACCCAGGAATATGTAAAATGGAAAATAGGGGGACCTCCATATTGATTGTTGGATGCATGGGGAGGACTTTAATGGTGGGGAGTATTGGAGTAAGGATGACCTTTGATGAAGTTTTTTAAAACACGGGAAGGACTTCTAGGTATACTGGTGGTGAAATAGGGAGAACCTTCACATTGATTGGTAGTGGTAGCATGAGGAGTTCCTTCATACTAATCAAATTGGACATGGGGAAGACCTCTATGTTGACCATCAATGAAGCAGGGAGGGCCTTTTCTTAGATGGTTACATGAGCAGTTGGGACTTATGCTGTAGCTCATGAGAAAATGGAGAGGACCTCCATGTATGCTTCCATTGGTACATGAAGGACCTATGTGAAAAACAATGATGTTATAGGGAGGACCTTCGTATTTGGAATCATAGGTACGAGGATGAACTCCTTGATAGGTTTTAACAAGATGGGTAGGACCTTCACTTGGACTAGAATTGGTAACATGGAGAGGACCTCCATGATGAGTGTGAGAGTGGGGAGGACCTCCACTCTGGCTAGTGATGGTATGGGGAGGACCTTAGTACTAGATATCATCAGCAAAGGTCAGCCCACAATGAGTACTGATCATGCCGATGACCGAAAGAGTCAACCCAACTTGCTTGTAGGGTGGCTGAGGTCCAGATTCTGATCAGGAATTGAAGTGGACCTACTCAAAAATAGTAGGGAACTGGTAGTATACATCGGTGGTGGAATGGGACACTGAAGCTGTATAAGATGACACCCCTTATGGTTGTCTTCCTAAGCTTGTGCCCGATGTTGGTGTCGGGTCACTCGGGTGAGGGCCAAATGAGCTGGGGCATAGGCCACCTATTCTTCAGCCTGAGGGTCTGGAAATTGGTGGCACTAACATAGCTTGGTTGGACCCCTCCTTGGAAGCTCCTAGGTAGTAGTTGTTATCGGGTTGACTCAGATATCCCTTACCATCTTGGCATAGGGAAATGAGTCATATGAACATTCTGGGAGAGGCTCTCGAAAAAATTGATTGTTGGTGTGGGGAGTAGTGTCTCTCTACGCATCCCTTAGGGGAAGTGGTGATAGAGAGGTTCTAAATCCTCCAGGTCCAAGCAGGCCATATCCCTCAAGGGAATGACCCCTACTACTCGTATCATCATACAGGAACATCTGTCACCCTTCTTTGAACCATTTATGGGGGTGATATGGGGCATGGGTGACTAGTAGCTGTAGTTGTTGATGACATCATGGAAACGGTAGAATCGTGTGAAATTACCACATTTTTGTTGTTCCTGCCCCTGTGTTTGTGCGTGGGGTTGATTGGTTTCTAATAGTTTGGTTCCTGCAAAGCAGGAAGATTCAACCATAATTATGAATATCAAGAAAGAAATTCCCAATTCCTCAGCTCTATTAAGTCTTCCATGGTTGGAAAGAGAGATCCATGCTGACAATGCCATATACCGGAATTCCCAATAATTGACTGCCCTGAATTTTAATGAGTTTCATGCTAGGCCCAATATTTTCTTATTGGTACCTAGAATCAGATAGATGGATTGAGTGACATGCTCATCTATTAATGTATCAAGTGTTACTAATACCCATAGTTGGAGTATAACTAGTTCATGTCAGGTTTACCATTTCTATTTCCGATAATTTTGATAGGGGGCACCACCTGGGTCATCATGTAGATGCTCAATAATAGTGTATTGTACCCCACCTTCCTTCTTTCTAAAGGTGGTCAACATTCATCACTTATTTAGTATGTTTTCTATTTGATCAAAATTGGATTATGGGATGTTGGTCCATCCTTACGTGGATTCTTCCTCATAATTTGTTGCCTAGTCTAGGTCTCCCTCATAGATTAAGACGTTTTTTTGAGAAACTCATTCCTGGTGCCATCTCTTCATGGATGCCAGTTAATTACACTGCTTCTGTCAAGACATTCCAAAGGGTCTATCTAGGGAAACAACCTTTAGTCCTGAGAGTAGTCATACTGGGTATCGATGGTATGTATGGATGCTGAAACACTAGAACACCTATATTCTTCCTTATCAGAGGGCTTCTCAAGGGTGTAGAAACCCGAGGATTCCCACGTCGATCACAAGGTATCTTATACCAGATGCATGTCTTAGAGGTTTTCCTTAACTTCCCATGTTTAACATAGGGTATTCCTTGACTTCAACATCTAGAAGAGATAGATCAGACTGATTGGAACACTTATGAAGGTTGATTATATGGGTACATCTCTATGAGGGAGCACATGCAAGGTTTACAAGATGTGTGAATCAAAACTCTTGATAAGAGAGAACCTGAGAATGGTGTGTCCCATAAAGGTATGGTTTCACACTATAAAGGCTGATCTAGACACCATGAGGGAGGATCATAGAGGATGAACCCTAATGAGGGGAACACTAAGGTTTACCATTGGCTGAGATTGAACCGAGGGGAGGCTTCTTATATACCCCGTGTAGAAGATAGGGATGAAAACCCATGTAGTTCAAAGTGGTGATTTGGGGACTACATATGGCTAGAGGCCCTTAGTAAGAGGATCACTATTGGTTTAATGAGTGTGGATTGTGTGGGGATTATGCATGGTTATCTACCTGGGTGATGCTACGAGCAACAACGAGATGAATGGGGCTTATGTACTAAGATAAACCAAATGGATGCTGTGACCCTATTGGGATGTGGTAGCCCAAGTAAAATCAATATGGGTATGGAGGAAGTGATGAGGGAAAGGATGGAGTGTGGATAATGATGGGATTTAACCTTAGAGAGGCTTCCTACATATCCCAATGGATGGGAATCAAAGTCCATGTAATTCAGGAAGTGGTAAATGAGTCACCTAAGGTGGTGGCCCCTGAGAATGAATGCATGGGTAGGGAACTGAAGGAAAAGGAACCCTCAGGTTAGGGTATGAACCTCCTGAGACATAACAACCTAGGGGTAGGATCAGGATGGGAATGGATGATGAGATTAACCCTCAGAGAGGCTTTCTATATACCCTATTTAAAAGGTAAAGATCAAAGTCCATGTATTTCAGAAATGGAAGTAGAGAACTAGGGTGTATACATGGACAATGACCTAGATATTTGACAAGGTATTATGCATGTTTAGTGGCCCTTCATAAGAGGATTAATCTTGGTTGAATGGATATGATATGTGTTCAACTTATGAATGGTTATCAGCCTATGTGAATAGATCAGAACACCTCAAGGGGTGGATCTGGGGGATGTGTCACATAAAGGGAAGATGTCACATCAGGGGGTACTTCCCTAGGAGGGAGAACATAACATTGGTTAGGATTGAACCTCAAAGAGTCTTCCTATACACTCGAAATGGATCAAAACCCACATAGTTAGGAGCATACTATTTAATTTCATACAGGATGATTGAACCGATGTGAAATAGATAGAAAAAATGGATTATGGGGAGTAATGAGATTGAACCTCAGAGAGGCTTCCTACATACCCTGTTTAGAAAATAGGGATCAAAGTCCATGTAGTTTAATAATTGGGGGAATAGGATTGAGGCGTACACACAAACAATGACCTAGAAACATGATGTGTATTACACATGATTAGTGGCCCAAAGAGTATGTCATGGTTACTACTAACCTCTAATCCCATGTGACTCACACTCAGCATGAGAAACAAGAGTAAATAGTAGACCATACCATCACATCATGGGAGATGCATCAATGAGGAATGGTGTGGGGATTACGCATGGTTAGAACCCTAAAGATATTGATATTGGGACTTACTCTATGAGAGGCAAGCATGGTGAAAAATACCAAAGGGAGATAGATGGGGGTATTGAGAGTCTACTTTTACCATCACCCCTCTAGTATTTTCATTCGAAAGAGGCAAGGATCAAGGTTGATACCTCCTACAAGAAAGGCTAGGGGATTACATCAGGATGAAGCCCCTTCTATATAGGAAGACACTGCCTTATGCAGGTTGGATATTTTTCCATATAAAGAATATATCAATCCTATAGAGATTAGTGGGCGTGGAAAATTCCTGAGGTTGGGCCCCCCAGATGCATGGAATGGGGTGAGGCTACATTTTAACATCATGTGTTGAGGACGATGGTTCTTGACAGTTTAACATCCTGCATCTCGAATGATGATGACTCATTCCTCACCCCTTGGACTTACATGAATGGATCCCTTTAACCCTTGGTGAAGGTAAGGTTCCAACAATTCCTGTAAATAGTGGGGTGGAGGATTAGTCAATCAAGGGGTCCATGTTAGTGTATTTATCTAAATAAGTAATAGCTATTAGCTTACCTATGCGGAGAAGCATTAGGTAGAGAAATGTAACATGAAACACCACATGTGGAACCATGAAATCACTTTGCATAAGCCTGAAGGTCCATGTGGGAGAGGGTTTCATGAAGCTAGGTGGTTTGCAGAGAGGAACTTCATGAAAGAAGGGTACTTCATGAAGGAATGATGCTTCGTGAAAGAAAGGTGCTTCATAAAGTAAATTTGATTAATGAAATAAAGGAACTTTGTGAAAGAAAGGTGTTTCGCGAAGGAAAGGTGCTTCGCAAAGGAAAGGTCATCGTGGATCCTGGACTCACCTTGGAATAAGTCTCATTATTAAGAGAGTGCTCCGTAAAGGATTAATGCTTTACAAAGCCTCAAGTAACCTGAAGGGGATCCCTCCTTCATGAAGGGAAAATGACTTTAGGAAGGGAATACCTAACATATGTAGGGGACATAAAGAACAAATGAATGCATTAATCACAATGCTCAAGTACCTTGGGTGATCTATTCTTCTCTCAGGTTCACGATGCTCAGGAGCTTCATGAAATGAGAAATCGAAAGGTGAATGGTCGGGGTAACAATAGGTATGAGTGGGGTGTGAGATGGATATTTATAAGAAAAGGGGTTTCCCGATGATCATGGTGCTATTTTAAAAGAAAAAAGGATGCCACAAAGTGATAGGGCTCTGTTAGACTCTATCAGACTCACAAAGGTACCATCAACTTCCTTTGCATTCAGGGTGGATAGGTGCTCATAGAGGAGCTTTGCAAAACATACTCATGGATAAATTCTGGGGTTGTTTAGGTTCAGATTAGTTTCAAAAAATCCATTAATTGTTTCATATACTCATTAGCATGATTTCCAATGCCAACAACAACTAATGTCATAAAACAAAAGGATTCAAACATTACATCACAAAGAAAAACATAGCAAATAAAAAATCAAAACAACTCTGGGTACTGAGAACACATATGTGTTTCTTGCTCCCAAGTACTCTCCTTGAGGCCACCAGGCCTCCATAACATAGGAACCAAAGGAATGGTCCAACCATGCAATGAATTCTCTTGGTGATCTTGGATCTCTACTGACTACTCCAAAAATGTTGCATCATCCTCAATATTGAACTCTCCCCATTCAATGACATGAGATTCATTGTGAAAATACCAATGAAGATGAGAGATGTGGAAGACACCCTGAATCATTTCCTACCACTATGGAAATTCCAACTGATATGACACATTGATAACTCTCCCCAAGACCTTAAAGGGTCCAACAAACCTAGGAGAAAGCTTAATCCCTCTACCAAACCTCCATATACCATATAGATGGGGGAACTTTATAAACACATGGTCCCCAACATCAAAATCTAAGGTCCTACCCCTATGATTAACATAAGAATTCTTCCGGTCCTTTGCTACCTTCATCCTATCTTGAACAAGATGAACTTTCTCTATCGTGCTCTGCACCACATTAGGACCAAGAATAGATGTCACCCAAATCTCTATCCAGCATAATGTAGAAGGAAACAGTCTTCCATATAGAGCCAAAAATGAAGCCATTCTAGTGAAAGAGTGATATATATTATTATAAGAAAACTCTACCAAAGAAAAGTGTCATACCAAAGATCCACTAAAGTACAAGACGCACACCTGAAACATATCCTCCTACATATAGATTGTATGTTCTATCTTCCCATATGTCTATGGATGGAAAGAATTTCTGAGGCATAACCGGGTGCCAAAATCATACCACAATCCCCTCCAGAATCCTGAGGTAAATTGTGCTTCCCAATATGAGACAATGGACCTATGAACTACATGAAATCACACCACCTCATCCATATACCTATTAACCAAATAATACACTATGCCTGACTCCTTGATCACTAAGAAGTGGGCCAATTTCTGCAACTGATCCACTATCACCCATATAGAATAACAACATCCCTAAGGTCTGGGTAACCCTATGATTCAATCAATTTATTTTTCATCACATTTTCACTCAGGAACATCCAAGGTATGCAAAAAAACCACCAGGAACATGACACTCAACCTTTACTTGCTCAAAAACCAACACCGAGCCAAAAACTCTGCCACTACCCATTTCATCCTTGGCCATAAAAACTAAGCCCTTAAGCCATGATCCATATTATAAATTATTGGGTGTATCACCAATGGTATGTTTTGTATGCCATGAAGAACACCCTTGAAAATTTCTACCAGAACAAATATCCTTACTCAAAACAACATCTAGTTTTGACTATCCTCTGACCATCCCTCCAGAGCATCATCATGGACAACATGATCATGTAACACCTCTACCTCTGAGTCTCCCCACTAAGACTATTCCACCTACTAAATTAGAGAATATTGCAATATAATCTGAAACAAACATCCTCTACCACCATCCACCCTTTCATTTTAGTTCATGGATTCTAACTCTTCCATCACTCTCCAAGAATCCACAAACTCTCGAACAACACCCTTCCATGAATTCCTACTCAAAGCATCGATCAAAACATTCCCCTTTCCTAAGGTGTAGGAAATATCAAAATCATAGTTCTGAAGAAACTTCATCCACCTCCACTGTCACAAGTTTATATCATGCTAAAACAAGACATACATCAAGACCACAAAGTGATCTACAATGAGGTAATGTTGGAACAAATTCAGCACAAACACAACCACTGCTAGACCCATATCGTGGGTGGAATAGTCATGCTTATCGGGACATAACTACCTAGACCCATAAGAGATAATTGTCTGTTTCTACATCAGCACACATCCCAAGCCCAAATAGGAAGAATCACAAAATATCTCAAACAACACACCCTACTCCGGTAGCTGAAGCACTGGAGCACTAGATAACTTCCCCTTCAGATAACTAAACTCTTCCTAACACTAATCACTCCACACAAAAGCTTGGTATTTCCTATTCAAAGATGTCAACGGGGATACAACTTGATATAAATTAGGGTCAAACCTCTGGTAATAGCCCATGCAACCAGGACAACTAAAAACCTATGAAATATTCTTGGTCTCTTCCAAAGAAAAAACTACTTCAAACTTCGATGGGTTTACCTCCCACCCTACTAAAATACTACATGCTTGAAGAAATTCACCTCTCATATAACAAACCTACTTTTTATTACACACTTAAACCTGATTTATTACATAAAATATTCACTTGATACAACATAGAAGATTGATTGGTATAGTGTATTTGGGGCTTAGGAACATTAAATAACATCTTAGAACACAACACACACAACATCTTTATTGAAAAATTCCTTTACATGACCACTACATTCCCTCGTACTTAGCATTACATGGGATACCCTGAGGACATGCATAAGAAAAGTGTGAGCTATAAAGACCAGTAAGGGAATAAACAAGGAATAACATGATGAATACAATACATGTTAGAAAATATGCATATATATGGATCACAAGAGAAACATGAACATAAAGAAATGATAAAGCATGATAATCATAACCTAGAAATGTTGCAACAACACTTAACATGGAATTAGCATGAGCCAAACCTCATTGCACATAGAGTATGAGTAAACACTCATTGCAGATGATGCATGAGTAAAACCTCATTGCACGTGAATTAGAATGATTCAACACCCATTTCACATGACGTATCATGATACTATACTTTACTCAATGCATTGGAGGGATATCAGGGCACACCCTTCTTAAACATTTCATTTCATGCATAAGCATGCCATATGAATCATACAACATGGAATCAATCATCATCATTTATTCCACGATAAAGGGATGTGGAATAAATAAATGAATATTTATAATCAATAAGTAAATGTTCACAAAAGTGAATACCCTTTATAGAGAAATGGTCATGGTATTCACTATACAATGACATTGGCTAGGAAAATCGTAGTGCAATTTTGGCAGCATAACGACGTGAAATAAGAACTCATAAAAAATGGTTGATGAGAGAGAAAGAGGTGTATCATCATATTTACATGAAATTTATAGTAATTTATTCATATAGATACATGATCCAACAAATGTAATGGAATTTAGATGCATAAATCAAAAGAATTACTTGGATGTAAAAGAGCAGAGAGAAATCCCTCACGGAATTTCGGCATGGTAACAGGTGTACATGGGAGGCATTAATGAGAGATAAAGGGGTATCCTATCATCCAAAAATAAACAGGAAAGTATGTGGGAGGTGATAAATCATAACACAACATTTTTAATTGAAAACAAAAGGTCATAACAACTTAAATAAAATTGGACAAAAATGAGAAAGGAAGAAATCCCTTACTTAGAAGTGTGATTCCAAAGGCTTGGGAGAGGCTTGAGAGAGGATTATTGGGAGATTGGGGAACCTTGGGAGGATTATAGAGAGAGTAGTTAAGGGGTTTTTCAAACTAAAAAGGCTTTGAGTGAAGAGGATGTGGGAGATTGGGTGGGTTTATATAGGAAAGGAGAGGGAATTCTTTATTATTTAGGTTTTGGACACCTCACATTAAACTAATCAAAACCACCAACCAGCCCATGGTTTTTTCCCATTTTTTTTGACAAAGGGAAGTGGAAAAAAATATTTTATAAGGAAAATTTCTGAACTTCTTAAAATAATAGTGTAGCTTATGTGGAGGTGAGTCACACTCTCAAGAAAAACAATTAAAAAAGACAAAATGTTTTATAAGCCTTGAAGGGTCCACTAAAGATTTGTAAAATAAATAAAAAAACACAAATCACATTATTTTAATGTTAAAACATATATTGGCATAAAATAATATTTATATTATTTTATTACAACACTATTAGGTCATTATGGTTTCATAAAACACATTATATATTTAAACGGTATTTAATTTTTACCCAAAAATTCGACTGTCTCAGAAAATTATAAAAAATTCACTATTGGATAATTTTGATGTCCTGATTCCAAAACTTTTATTCATTTTATCTAACTAATTTTATAAATATGTTAATTTTTACTTTTAAAATATAAATTGACATTTACCGAAAATTCATGGGTTTTGACAAAAACAGCTTTCAAACATTAATAAAAATTACAATTGCATTCATAAAATTATATGAAAATTTATATTTAATAAAAAGTAATTTAATTATAATAATATTTTATCAAAATATTATTTAATTCAAAAATCCATTAATTCATCAAAATAGATTTATTTGTTGAATATTAACTAAAAATACAATTTATTCTTTAAAAACTATTTATAAAGTAACTATAATAAAATGAATGCACATTCTTTATAAAAAAATAATTTACATAGTCATAGTGATAGGGTATTGTTACATAACCCCTTATTACACCCACATAAGACCTAAGGGTAAGGTGTGCGATGGTGATAAACTCTTGGAGTGGCTTGGATAACATCGCTCGGGTGGTAATCTCTATTAACTTCCACTTCTCCCATAGTCAGTTCCGCTCAAGCTTAACGTGTTCAAGATCGGCTTGGGCTTGGTCAAGAGAGAAGACCAATGACACCACCTTCTTTCCAAGCTCTGAAAAATGGGATTCATATGGGGAAAGTCTACTATAAGAGGCCATCTCTTCCTTTGTCTAAGTAAATTGGATTTGTTAAAGACCTATATTTATACTAATCACGCAATCACTATTTAACGACTATATTAGAAATGGTCATAATTCATAATGGTATTTTAAAATTCAGAAACATAAAACCAATGAAGTTCACATTTTATATAACCATAATAAATATTTAATTAGATCAAGAGGAATTTCCATTAATGAAAGTTTGGGTCGTTACAATCTTACCCCCCATAAGAAATTTCGCCCTCAAAATTTCCTTTTCCCACTCTAAAAAATGTGGGTAACTATACTTCATCACTTCCTCCGATTCCCCCATCTCTTCTTCAAACTTTTGGTTTCGCCACAACACCTTGATGAGGGGAATTTTCTTATTTCAGAGAACTTTTTCTTTATGATCTAAGATCTTCACTGGTGGATACTCGTAATAAAGATCATCCTCTAGCTGTACTACCTCTGAAGAGAGTACATGTGAATGGTCTGGTATGTACTTTCTTAAGAGGAATACATGAAATAAATCATGTACTTTGGACATGGTAGGTGGAATTTCTAGTCGATAGTCCACATCCCCAAAACGATCAAGAATCTCAAAGGGGCCTATGTACCTAGGAATTAACTTCCCTTTATTTCCAAACCTCATGACCTTATTACATGAAGATATGCGTAGAAATACCATGTATCCAAATTTAAACTCAAGGTCTTATTGATGGTTATATGCATAACTCTTCTGTCGAATCTAGGCTGCCTTGATATGCTGTGGAATGGTTTTCACCTTCTCCACAATTTATTCGACCATTTCTGGTCCTAAAAGCTTATGTTCACCGACTTCATCCCAACATGATGGTATTCTGCACCTCTTCCCATACATGGATTCATAAGGTTCCATTCAGATGCTTGAGTGGAAATTTTTATTGTTGGAAAATTCAACCAGTGGAATATGTTGGTCCGACCCTCCTTTGAAGTCTATAGAACATGATATTAACATATCCTCCAGTGTCTAAATAGTTTAATAAGATTGGCCATTAGTTTGAGGATGATAGACCGTACTGAAGTTTAGTTCAGTATCTAGAGAATGTTGCATACTCTTCCAAACATAGAGGTGAATCTTGGATATCGATTGGATACAATAGACAGTAGTACTCTATTCAGCCTTAACACTTCTCTAATATATATATATTCGTTCTTGTTGATCCAATGAGAAATCTTCCTGAATTTCAATAAAGTGTGCAGACTTTTTAAGAGGGTCTACAATAACCCAGATTGCATTATTGCCTTTGGATGTATTTGGAAGTCCGGGGACAAAGTCCATGGTGATGTTATCCCATTTCTATGCTGGTATGGGCAAAGGTTGCATAATCCCCTTAGACCTCTGCCTCTCTGCCTTCACTTGATGACACACCAGGAACTTTGATGTATACTCAGTGATCTCCTTATTAACATTATCCCACCAATAATGCTCTAAGAGATATCAATACATCTTTGTGTTTCTTGGGTCAATATAGAAATTTGAACTATGTGCATCATCCAAAAGTTCCTTCTTCATCTATGGACTTGATGGAACACATAGTATTTTCCCAAATATCACAATTCCTTCTTCATTAACATTGAACTCCAAGGATTTTTCTTTTCTGATAGCTTTCACTTTCTTCTGAATTCCCGCATCATCCTTTTCATCATCCTTTAACCTTTTCAAAAGAGACGGTTGAGAAGTCATTTGTGAAAGGATTTATTATGTTCCCTTCTTTATGATTCCCATGTTCATATTCATCAAGTCTAAGAATATTAGATCCTTATCAATTCTCATCAATGATAGAATCATTAGGTCCTTTCTACTTAGAGCCTCCGCCACCTTGTTCCCTTTCCCAGGGTGGTAATGGATTGAGCAGTCATAGTCTTTGATCAAATCTAACCATCTTCGTTGGCGCATGTTAAACTCTTTCTATGAGAATATATACTTGAGGATTTTGTGGTCCATATATATTTCACACTTCTCACCAAAGAGATAATGCCGCCAAAATTTTAAAGCGAAGATCACCGCAGCCAACTCCAAATCATGTGTTGGATAATTCTGCTCATGAAATTTCAATTTCCTTGAAGCATAGGCAATGAATTTGTCATTTTTCATCAACACATAACCCATTTCCTTCTTTGAAGCATCACTGAATACCACAAAAAGTTCTCCACTTTTGGGTAAAGTGAGCACGAGCTCAGTGATAATCCTCCTTTTTAACTCCTTGAAGCTTTCTTCACATTCATCACTCTAGGAAAAATTTACTCCATTTCGAGTTAGCTTGGTAAGAGGGTTGGACAATCATGAGAAATTTCTCACAAATCATCGATAATATCCAGCTAACCCCAAGAAGATACGGATATCTGTTACAGATGTTGGCCTTGTCCATCCCTCAATTGAATATGTTTTGGAGGGATCCACAAGTATCCCATTTCTTGTGATGATATGGCCCTAGAATGAGACCTCCTTCAACCAGAACTCACACTTGCTGTACTTTTCATAGAGATTCTCCTTCCTCAAGGTCTGTAGTATAGTTCTTAGATGCTTCTCATAATCCTCCTTGGTTTTGGAGTATATCAGAATATCATCTACAAAGAATACCAAAAATTTGTT
Source organism: Viscum album (assembly GCA_963277665.1). Lineage (NCBI taxonomy): Eukaryota > Viridiplantae > Streptophyta > Magnoliopsida > Santalales > Viscaceae > Viscum > Viscum album. The sequence continues at coordinate 1,583,637,095 of OY728164.1, forward strand.
GAGGTAATCCCTAAAGACTCTATTCATCAATTCTATAAATATTGCTGGAGAATTAGTGAGTCTGAAAGGCATTACTATGAATTCATAGTGTCTGTATCTTGTACGAAAAGCAGTCTTGGGGATATCTTCCTTCTTCACCCTTACTTGATAATATCTTGACCTAAAATCCACCTTGGAGAAGTATTGTGCTCCACGCAGCTGATCGAACAAGTCATTGATTCGTGGGAGAGGATACTTGTTCTTTACTGTGATTTTGTTAAGCTCACGATAATCGATGCAAAGGCACATTGACCCATATTTCTTCTTGATGAAGTGGACTGGTTCACCCCATGGTGAAGAACTTGGGAATATAAACCCTCTATCCAGACTCTCCTGTAGTTGTTTCTTCAGCTCCTCAAGCTCCAAAACAGCCATTCTATATAGAGTCTTGGATATTGGCAATGACCTAGGTATAATATCAATTGATAATTTAACATATCTTCTAGGAGGAAGACCATGAAATTCCTCGGGAAACACTTCAGCAAATTACCTCACAATAAGAATGTCTTTAAGGTTGGTTTCCTCCTTAGACTCAATCATCTGAGCCAGATACACGTTCTCATAGGTAATTAATATCCACTCTTGAGATGATAGAGTTAAAGAAGATTCATCTTCCTCCTTGCACTTGTATAGAATCGGGGGTCAATTCTCCATATGGAGAGTGATTTCCCTCTCAGGACAATTTATGTTGGCTCTATATAAGGAAAGACAATCCATGCCAAGAATTGCATAAAATTCCACCAGAGGGAGTATGATGAGGTTATCCAGAAAATTCAATCCACAGATTATGATAGGGGAGAAGTTATATTCATGGGATGCAATGATTTCCCCATTTTCTGTACTCACTGACATATTTACTTCCATGATTTATGGTGGTGTTGGGATTGTTATACTAAACTTTTGGGATATAAAAGAATGCGTAGAACCTGAATCAAAAATATGTTCGCTATTATTTAATGAATAACTAGTGCACCTATCACCACTTTGTTGTTAGGGTTGACTTCGGCAGTAGTGATGGAAAAATATCTCCCTTACTGCCTTGGAGGTTATATGTTGCCTCCAAAAACCCTTGGCATAGGGAACTGATTTGGAAGATTCCCTGGTTATTTACAGTTGTAGAAATGAACAATGTGTTGAGGTTCGAATGGATCATTCCTCCCCTCTGTTGCAGCCGCAAGTTTTTCTTGTCAGCGGTTAACAGTTAGGTGCCCTTCTCTTCCACACCTAAATCATTTCCTTGTCCCCTTCAAGAAATTCCTAGGGTGCTTCTTTCCACACATTTGGAAAGTGGGGTAATGGATCTTCTTAGAACTATTAGATTTATCCCACGAACCACCAACATTGAAGTCCACCTTATGATTCTTATCCCCATGATACCCATGAGATTATTCGATCTCTATTTAGACCTTGAGGGAACATCAAACAATTTCCTCATAGCTGTCGAAGTCAAGGATCACCAGCACTTTCTATAGGCTAGGTTTCATCCCACCAAAGAAGTAAAACTTGAATTCAGGGGCAACGACAAAGAAAGAGGCATATCGTGCAAGCCTTGTGAAGTTTTCCTCATATGCTCCAACAAATTCGTTGTCTTTTTTCTTGAGGGAAAGGAAGTCCCTTTCCATCTTAAGTCATAGGGTGCATAGAAAATATTTATCAAAAAACATCTTCTAGAAAATCCTTCCATTATAACGCCTCAATCTCATCCTCAGGCTTTGTATTTTTGATCAACATCCACCATTGATCAGCTTAACCCTCCATACAATAAACAAATAGTAGAACCTTCTCTTGTTCAGAACATTGAAGGATGGAGAAGATATTTTCAATGGAGTTTATCCATTGTTTAGCGATTGAGGGATCAGATGATCCATTAAAAGTAGGAGGCCTTTGTCTCATGAAGCTGTTAATAGTGACTTGTTCTTTCTTAGGGGTTGTTGAACGTTCCTCTTGAACCATGTTTCTATTCAAAACTTGAGTTAATTGAGAGAGAAGCATGAAAAAGTTCATAATTCTAGCTCCCATCAGATTGGGCATCTCATTAGCACAGTCATCACATTGATCTTCACATCGGTTGTTAGCCCGAGTACTCCTATTATTGTCCATTGTCTAGAATAAAAGGAAAGTTAGGGGTAACACGTAAAGGGTAATCCAAGGAAAAAACTGATGATTATAAATAAATTTTATTTCCTTAACTTATGAATCCATAGGCTTCAATATATTCTATTTATGATCTACTTTTTAACATATATTCTTAAGGGATTTTTTTTCATTCCCTTAATAAGGGTTCATACTAAGCTTGTGAATTTACCAAATCATATCTCATGGGAGTGTCCTAACCAAGAGTTCAACAAGGCCCGTTGTCATGCACCAGTTCCTATTCGAGTCTAGATCAAAGTGTTTTTTTGTATTTTACCCCTAAGATACATCTGTGCCAGAGCCACCTCTACCTGCTCGTATCCAGACAGGGATATATTTTCTTGATAAACCACTTACTCAATAATCACCAATACTTAGGGATGTTTTTATTATACTTATTATTGTCTCTAAGTCTTCACTAGGGTTTTCAAATCCTAATCCCAAAAATAACTAAACCTATCCTCTGATACTAACTATAACAACCCTACTTTTTATTATACACTTAAACCTGATTTATTACATAAAATATTCACTTGATACAACATATAAGATCAAGAGGTCTAGTGTCTTTGGGGATTATGAACATTACATAATAGCTTAGAACATAAAACACATAATATCTTTATTGAAAACTTTCTTTACATGACCACTACATTCCCTCATACTTATAATTTCATGTGATAACCTGAGGACATGAATAAGAAAAGGGTGATCCATAAAGCCCAGTAAGGGAATAAAAATGGAATAACATGAGGAATAAAATACATTTTAGACAATAGGCATATCAATGGAGCACAAGAGAAACATGAACATAAAGTCATGATAAAGCATGATAATTATAACATGGAAATGTGACAACAACACTTAACATGGAATTAGCATGAGGCAAGGATAATTGCACATGGAGCATAAGTAAACACTCATTGCACATGAAGAACTAGTAAAACCTCATTGAACTTGAATTATCATGATTCAAAACCCATTCCACATGACATATCATGATACTATACTTTACCCAATGCATTGGAGCGCTATCAGGGCACACCCTTCTTAAACATTTCATTACATGCATAAGTGTGCCACATGGATCATACAACATGGAATCAATCATCATAATTTATTCCATGATAAAGAGATGTGGAATACATAAATTATGATTTATAATCAATAAGTAAATGTTCATAAAGGTGAATAACATTGATAAATAAATGGGAATGGTATTCACTACACAATGACATTGGCTTGGAAAATCGTAGTGCAATTTCGGTAGCATAACGACGTGAAATACGAACTCATAAAAAAATGGTTGATGAGAGAGAAAGGGTTGTCTCATCATATTTACATAAAATTTATAGTAATGGGGTCATATATATACATTTCCAAACAAATTTAATAGAATTTAGATGCATAATTCAAAAGAGGTACTTGGATGTAAAAGAGGAGAGAGAAATCCCTCACAGAATTTCGGCATGGTAACAGGTGTACATGAGAGGAATTAATGAAAGAGAAAGGGGTCTCCCATCATCCAAACATAAATATGAAAGTATTGGGGAGGTGAAAAATAATACCCCAATATTTGAAATTGAATAAAAGGGCATAACAACTTAAATAAAATTGGAAAAAAATGAGAAAGGAAGAAATACCTTACATGGATGTGTGATCCCGAAGGCTTGGAAGAGGCTTGAGATAGGATTATTGGGAGCTTGGGGAACATTGGGAGGATTTTAGAGAGAGGAGGGAAGGTTTTGGTCGGACTCCAATGGATTTTAGTGAAGAGGAAGTGAGATCTTGGGTGGGTTATATAGGATAGGAGAAGGAATTCTTTATTATTTAGGTTTGGGACACCTCACATTAAACTAATCAAAACCACAAACTAGACCATGGTTTTGCCAATGGTTTTTGCCAAAGGGGAGTTTAAAATAATATTTTATAATGAAAATGGCCTAACTTCTTAAAATAATAGGGTTGCTTATGTGGAGGTGAGTCACACTCTCAAGGAAAACAATTTAAGAAGACGAAATGTTTTATAAGCCTTGAAGGGTCCACTAAAGCTTTTGTAAAATAATTCAAACAAACCCAAAATAAAATTATTTTAATTTTAAAACTTATATTGGACGAACATAATATTTATATTTTTTTATTACATCACTATTGAGTCATTATGATGTTATAAAACATATTATATATTTAAACGATATTTAATTTTTACCCAAAAATTCGACTATCTCATAAAATTATGAAAAATTCACTGTTGGATAATTTCGATGTCCTTCCAGAAATAATATTAATTTTATATAAATAATTTTATAAATATGTGAATTTTAAATTTTAAAATAAACACCTATATTTACAGAAAATTCATGGGTTTTGACTAAAACAACTTTCAAACCTTAATAATAATTACAATTGCATTCATAAAATTGTATGATAATTTATATTTAATAAAAATTATTTTAATTATAATAATATTTTATTAAAATATCAATTAATTCAAAAATCCATTAATTCATCAAAATATATTTCTTAGTTGAATATTAACTAAAAATACTATTTGTGCTTTAAAACGATTTACAAAGTAACAATAAGAAAATGAATGAACATTGTTTAAAAATAATAATGTACATAGTCATAGTGATAGGTTCTTGTTACATAACCCCATATAAAACGCACATAAGACCGAATGGTAAGGTGTGCTATGGTGACAGACTCTTGGGGTGGCTCAGATAACATCGCTCGGGTGGTAATCTCTATTAACTTCCACTTCTCCCGTAGTTGGTTCCGTTCAAGCTTAACGTGTTCAAGCTCGGCTTGGGCTTGGTCAAGAGCGAAGCCCAATGATTCCACCTCCTTTATAAGCTTCGACAAATGGGATTCGTACATGTGAAGTATATTGGATGAGGCCATCACTTCCTTTTTCTGAGTAAATTGGATTTGTTAAAGACCTATATTTATACTAATCATGTGATCACTATTTAACGACTATATTAGAAACAGTCACAATTCATAACGGTATTTTAAAATCCAGAAACATAAAACCAATGAAGTTCACATTTTATATAACCATAATAAACATCTAATTTGATCAAGAGGAATTTCCATTAATGAATTTTGGTGTAATTACATCTCGTGTCCAGAACTTACACTTGGACAACTTTACATAGAGCTAGTGGCATCAAAGAACATACAAGACAACTCTGAGATGATCGACATGATATTCCTATGAATTTGAGTAGATTAAGATATCATCAATGAATATGATGAAGAACTGGTATAGAAACTTATGGTACATGAATTTCATAATCCCCATGAGCATAGCTTGTGCGTTCATAACACCAAAAAACATGACTACAAAATCTAAGAGCTAATAACTTCATCTGAAGGTAGTCTTTGAGATGTCACTCTCCTTTACCTTCAACTGGTGATATCCCGGCCATAGATTAATCATAGAAAAAAACTCACCCCTTTCATGTGGTTTAAAATATTGTTTATCCTTGGAAGAGGATAACCATTTTTGACCATCGCTTGATTCAACCTTCTATATTCTATACACAACCTCAGACCACCTTCTTCCTTCTTGGATAACAACACTGGATCACCCCACAATGACACACTAGGACAGATAAAACCCTTATGCATCAGATCATCTATCTAAATCCTTAACTCCCACAACTCATAAAGTTCCATCTGATAAGGTGCCATCAAAATAAAATAAGCATCGGGCTACATGTCTATCCCAAACTCAACAACACATTGAGGGGGTAACATCACAACCTCCTCAAGAAAAACATCCAATAACTCTCCAACGAACCTAGAAACCTCTACCATTGTATCATCCTAAAATCCAATAACAACTTAGCCAAAAATTAAATAAGGGGATACACACACTGACTATCCACCTAAAAACCCCAATCGCTAATGAAAACCACACATTGTCTATCCGTATCCAAAAAAACAAATATTCCCCAGAAGTAGTCGATAAAAACAAAAATAGGACACAACCATTAAATATTGAGGATGAAATTGTATTGCTATATATAAATAATGAAAAGATCCCCATTGATGTGGTACCATCATCAGTTTACCCCTGACACACATCAAACAAGCTAGTCTGGCATCCAACTGGCATAGTCAACACTAGGGGTATGGGAAGAATCTATACATCTAGTGCCATATAATGGTCTAGAGTAGGTGAAACAATGGATTTAAAAGATCTTGGATCAAACAAAGCACAAAAAAGGGTACTAAACAAAATGATCGTACCTTTGACGATCAATGGCCTCTCTAGAAATACTCCCTCCACTACGTGAAACTAACCATGCTCATCCCCTCTACCTTTCTACCAATGAACACTTACATAGCCATGCTCAGGTCGCAGTCCTTGAACACGAAGAACATCCTAAGGTCGGCCCTTACTTACTCTATATCATTTAGGTGGAGAAAAAACCTACTGCCCCTACTGCTAAAACAGTCTCACAGAAAACTGCTACTGAGGCTGGCAGTGAACCCATCCACCTCCACAAAACTACACTTGGGAAACCACTGAGCATTGGTTCTAGAAATGGCTACAAAACCCACAACCAAAACACAATGGAATAAATATTTTAGGAAAATAATAGAAACTACTAGCTCTAGAAGTCTGGAAAGGATGCTGTTGAGGTTGACTCCCTATTGGTAAAAACCTCAAAGTCCCTAACACATAAGTCCTGCTACTGAAAAGTATTCCCATCAAACAACCCTGCTGGCTCCCCTCTCATAGTAAACCTCTTTATGAGTGCATCCAATAAATCACCCATTACTTCTTCTGAACCTCTAGATACGTTAGAAACATAAAAGGGGTAACTTCATATAGGATAAAAGGATATAGTGCCTCCTCAAGAAATATCACATGAGACTCCTCATATGGATAAAGATTTAGGAAAAAACAAAGAAGGTACTTGAACTTAATTCCCAACTCTCATGTTAACATGCTACACAACTGAATAGAAATAAGCTCCTGCCTTTTCACTGCCTTCATGGTCAACAAAAGGAACTATACCAAGAACTCCTTCTATAATTATACCCACAAAACATATGCCTCCTTCTGCTATCCTAGATACAATTTCTACCACTGATGCATATCTCCCCACATCTGACTGACTTCCAAAGGTACATGATGCTCTGTTGGGGACTAGATCAAACTGAAAGTGATCTCATTCTCCTCCTTCCATATCGCTCTCTCAATATCTAAAACAATTCACTCATAATTTCCCAAAGCCTTTCTATAGAAATAACACAATGTTCACTGCCACTAATCATTCTCCTCATCCGAATCAACCCTAAGATGATCAACCAGATCATCCTGCCAAACCTCAATAGCCTAATCCACACAGAAACGACAACCAGAAGCCATAGATAATAATAAAAAAAGGTTCCTAAGAGTAGGTAGTATAGAATTTCATTATGATATATTTTAATTAACTTCAATCCATTTAATTCATTTTATCCATTTTGAATTTCCCAAAAAAACTCAATTCAAACAAGAACACATGTCATTATGAGGCATGTACCTTTCCTAGGTCTCTACCCTACAAGAAATTTCATCTCATTTTGACATTCAATAAGCTCATAGTCTATGCACTAGATCACAGGGGGCCCTAAAATCTCATGTACTAGCCTGTGTCCCTTTCTTATGTCATGCACCAAGGTCAACTGGAACTGTTGCCATACCGTCCCATGAAATCCTCATTGTCCCAAACTTCAAATTCCATCCTATATCTCAACAATCACCTTTGATACTACTATGTCATGACCCCCTCCATCCAAGGATACCCTCCTGGTATGGAGATGAAGAATGGGAGATAACGACTCATGAGTCCCACCTACAGTAGGCCCTGAGTTGGTGACTAGCACCGAGGGTATAAAAATCCCAAGTATAGGAGGCATTACACTTTATAATAATATAGGATCAAGAGATAAGATGAATCATCCAATAAAAACTAAAAGACATAATATAAAAGAGAAACCCAAACCATACTACATGCATGTATTAATAGAACTAATAAAAATAAAGGTCTCCAAAATAAATACCCAAAAGTAAATTTAAAGCAGCGACATAACAACTGTCAAGGATCAGAGCTAGTAAGGTCAAGAATGGTCTAAAAAATCCTCATGGAAACCTAAAAAAAGTTTTGTATATGTAGGGTGAGTATAAAAATACACTCATTAGGAAAAAACATAATTCTTTCATGAACATGTGAAAGAAACATATTAATGACCCTGTGAGAAAATCGAAGAACCAAACAAACATATATACATGTATATTAACCATCCCAACCTCACCAAGGTACACTCACAAAATAACTCAAGCCAAGTAGTATAATATAATTTAAATTGCATTGATGATAGGGTAACCCACAACAATTTCACACTGATTATAAACTCTCACACTCCAACAATAGATGTCCTGGAACTCCCACCTCTTTTGAATATACCACAACACATCTCACCCACACACACCTGTGCCCCTCAACACATTATACCCGCACACACCTAGGCCTCACAACACATTCTATCCACACACACTTGGGCCTCATGACACATCCTGGACACACACACCTGGGCTTCACAACACATCACATCCCATCCTGAAGAACCCTGGGATACCGTATCACAACTCATCCCGAAGACACTTAGGACATCACATCACAACTCATCCTGAAGACACCTGAGACACCACATCACAACTCATTCCAAAGATAGTTGGGATAACACAACTCATCATCTAATTCACTAACAGACTTCCATCCATCATAGACTGTGAAATACCTACCTTTCTTGGAAGATGGAGTAGGGAAGATCAAGTGGCGATCCATCCATCCTCTCACCAGGAAGTTGGGAAAGACACCCCCACGTGACTATATGGGTGTTCAATATACAATGATCAATGTGGGTGGGGTGCATATAAAAATAAAAATAATATACAAGTATATATATATAGTATCAAGAACTCAAGACCAACCCATGGGTTTAAAAACAACAACCAACTCACTATATTTTCACCTTTTCTGCCACCTCTAAATTCATTTATTAGTATCTATAACAGTCAATTAAAATGGAGACGATCCCTTTATTTAATTATTTATCATCACACACATTTAATCGAACAACCCATCATTATATTATTTGTTATCAATTTCTATTACATTAACCAAACTAACCCATTACATTTAAAACCTTATTAACCATTCATTTATTCCATCACTACTTGGGAATCTAGCATAACACAACCACATTTAAAAAACAGTTCAACATCCCGTCACCTAGATTCCCCAAAACATGGCCCACAAAATATCACCTTTCCACCCTAAAATCACAAGCCACAAAATATCAGCTCGCCACCCCAAAATCATGACCCACAAAATATCACCTTGCCATCCCAAAATCACAACCCACAAATTATCACCATAACTCTAAAAAAGAAAATCCCACAAACTATCACCTTTTCACCCAAAATCACGACCCACAAACTATCACCCACATGCCGAAACCACACATCACCATCCCACAAGCATGACCTCACATCACAACACATCAAGAGCCATTTATATATTTATAAAAGGGATTTTATCACATTCCACTTTATTTTTTAGGGGCGTTATCATGAAAACCAAATCATGGGGAAACCATTTCATTGTCCAAGTACAAGTAATTAACTAATTTCCATTTAGGATGATATCACAACAATCACAACCAAAGTAGAAATCACAATAGATATATCTAGCACAAACATATCCCAAATAACCATATTTTTAAGTGGGGCATCAAGAACAAACAATCACAATATCACAATCATATTAAGTCCATAAAAACATGCAAAGCATACCCCTTTACCCTTAAATTTCAATCAACCAATTATTTATCTATGATTAATCTGGAATACCTGTAATTCATAGCTAAAAAAACAAAACCCCTCCTGAATGATACACAATAAGGAGAAACGATAGAATCCCTATCTTAAGGAAGTTTTTCAACTTTCTATGCACCGTAGGGTGTGGAAGAAAGATCACAAAACACATTCTCACCATGTGGAACCACATATCAACCTACATTTCATCTTAAGACCATAAAAATAAAACCTAATGCATATCTCAAACCAAAGAAACACCACCGTAGTAGATCCTTGGGAGAATAATAGAAGAAAACAGATGGGAAAGAGAAGATAACTCACCACAGATCAACCATGGATCACCATCAATCAACCAAAAAGATCAAAATATCATGGAGGAAAAAAAACAAAGGGAAGAAAAATGGATCAAAGAACACCTTAGGGTGCCTAGCGTTCACTTGAAATGAGAGGAAAAATAAACCACAACCAAATGAATGATAATTTGGCTGATTTGTTTTTAAAAAAATTGCACTAAATCAGAGAATTACAGACGTGAAATACCCTTTCATGTCGTGTAATCCATGAGATTCAGTTTCTACTAAAAAATGTGTCATATATTCATTTTATTATTTATTTTTAACCCTGATATATTATACATTGTGAAACCATCTTTCACGTCATGTAAAAATTTTACGTGCCATGAAACCTCCCTGGTCAAGATGTGAAACTAAATTTCACATCGTGTAATAAACTTGCACACTTTTTAATTCTTTCTCCACTTATATCTTCCACTGAAAACCCCCATAACTCCCCCTGAATACCTCCAATGCTCAAAGTTGGATAAGTAACGGACATGGAAGGAACAAACCGTTACAATTCAATATTGTAAAAACTAAATTGAACTTGTTAGATAATATAAATTATTCTAATTAAAGATATAGAATAAAAATTTCCCAATTAAATTAATATAATTGGTAGAATTCACTTTAAAATTAATCTCATAGATGTGATGAGAAAGTGGGTTTTCAAAAGAAAAACTTTCAAAAGCTTAAATAGTTTTCATATCATAAATAAATTTGAAATTGATTTAAATGAACAAAATTAGTTAAATTTTAATATAATTTAACTAATTACACTTTAAAAATAATTTTAACTATAATTTATCTTTGTTAATAATTTTTTAAAAAAGGTAGTTTTCAATAAAAAAACATTATTTTTCACTATTGATAAAAAAATTATTATTTTCAGAAAATTTTCAAACATTCAGCTAAATATAATTTTTACATGTAGATTTAAAAAATTAAGTTTATTTTTTAAAATAAATTTTCTAAAAGTGGTAAAAATTAATTTTAAATAATGTGTGAAAATAATTACTTAACCACCTTTTATAAAAAAACAATTTTTTCATAAAAAAACATCCTTTTCTTTCAAATGATTCTTATTTTATTTCTAACAAATAGATATCCATTGAATTTATTTTATATGTGTTTAATTTTTTTCATAATTTATTTAGTCATATTCTAGACTCTAACTTAATGGATATGTTATCATGGTCGTGTTTAAATAAAAATATTTTAATTGATTATCAAATTTCATTTAAACCTGGTGTTGTGTGCATCTAATGCAATTAAAGAGATTGAATTTATTTAAAAATAAATATATTGTAAAGTATCAGGGTGTTACATTATCTTCTAATCTTGCTGGTGTGTATCATATACACCATCAAACATCACTAAAATAAATACTTATACTAATAGAAATTTATTGATAGATAATATATCTATTGGTAAAAATGAGTAATTCCAATAGATTTTTGGTTTTATTGGTATTGATTTTAAATACGAACACTTGTTTGACCAATGGATATATCTGTTAGTATTGATCATTTAACACCAATAAATCTTTTTCCAACAGTTAAATATGTTGATTTATCATACTAATACCAACATTTTTTGTACCAACACTTGAATATATTATTAATAATAACTACTACCCAAAAAACTTTTATCATCCATAAAATCAGTTACAATAAATCATTTAATGATACTAACCCATTAATAGAAACCAATTTTTTTATATAGATTATTATTTTTATGACCAAAGTCAATATTTAATTTTAGAGGTTTTATTAAAATAGTCTCATTAATACTATTTATATTTTCCAATGTTTTTCATTTTATAAACATTAAAATAATTTTTATAAAAAATTTAAATCATTATGATATTAAAATTTAATAAAAATAATAAATAAAAACATGTTAGTAGATAAAAAACCTAATTGAAATATAAGTAATTAATAATCAATATTCACATATTGAAAATTTATTTTATATTATAAAATAGAAATATTAATTTTTATAATATTTCATATTCATTATATAACAATAAATTAAGTATCTTGTAATGGGTTTTTATATATAGAATTTTTTATATAAAATATTATTATATATTATATTTATTTAATTTTATAATTAATACTTATTATATGTATATATATTTATAAGTTAATAATTTATATATTAAAATTACAAAATGAATAATTTATATTTATATTTACAATTTATTATTTTACATATTTATTTAATTTATATACTCCATACTTTCTACCTGAATGCCACTTGATTTGTCAAGATTAGGTCTCGAGCAGTGGCTTCAATCTTTCAGCTTCCATCCCCACCATTTCCAAGATACTATGCTTTATTTCTCCCACATGCATGGTACATCTTCTGCATTTTTTAATTCACTATGGGAGTTTCCGTTCGGATCCACCTCTTCACTTCAACCCACTAGCATTCTTAAATGTTCACCATGGAAATACCATGCCACAATTGATTTTTACACCCTATAAGGTACCGTGAAAACCCTAGACTCTATGATTTCTATTGCTCCGTAACTATTTATCGTGGACTATGATTTGTTTGGTAGTTGATTTATTTCAAAGCCTCTTCTTTGTTTCTCTATGCATTCCTTTGTTGTGCCCCCCTCTTCTACTACTTGAGCTATTTGTTTTAATATGTAGAGTATTAGATTTTATTTTGTTGTTCCATTTATATTTTCTATAATTCAATGCATAAAGGGTTCATGTTGCAAGATACTATACCGTGACTTTATTTGTATATTTTCTATAGTTCAATGCATATAAGATTTCTGTTTTTATTTTTTTATTTTGATTCATTTATCATGCATGAAATGAGAATATGTGTGGTGAATTAATATGATTTTAACTGCTTCCTTAAAAACATTGGTCATTTCATGAAAGGTAAATAATGAAGCTACTGGTGCATTGAAGTTGGAATAAAAACACATCAAACTCTTTCAATCATGGAAAGTGGTTGGAAATGAAGCTACATGTGCTTATTTTACTTATTGATTATTAATGGCGTTTTTTCATTGGTTTTTATATATTTTTTATTGAAAACAATGATTTTATATGATTTTAAGTTATTTTTGATAGGAAATTAAAGTCTGTTTACAGATGGTGAATCATCATTCACAAGAGGTGGGGATAAAAATGAGGGTTTTGGTTGATTCATTCTACAATATAGAGTGGATGAGGAGTTATGTTCACAAGCTCACTACATGTGTCTAATCCCTTCTGGTTCCAACCTAAATTTCCATTATCAAATCATCTATTTCTTGGTTTAAACATGTATTTAGAATGATTCAATGGTGTAAAGTGTACTAGAATGGATAATGAGATTGAATGAGATCTAGTATTTTATGTATGGATCCATTTTACACCCCATTGGACTAGGCTAAGAAGATGATCTTTAATATAATAGATGTGGTTGGTATTCATTAAGAGTTTAGAGACTTTTTTAGGGTACCTAAAACTATGGTTTCTTGTAACAATAATCTAAGTCTTATAACTTTCCATTGGAAATAATGTATATAATGTGTATAAATACATTGTTGACATTGTGAAATTTGTGCAGTATAAAAGATTTATGAAATCATACTCATGCAGTAGATAAATGCTGTTTGAAACCTGGTTCCCCTTCTTTCCCAATGACATATGCCACTTAAATGATTTGAGGCCTATACGAATCTAATATATGCAATTAAAGGCACACCCTATGTTGGTTCCTTCAATATTCAACCTGTCCAGGTAAAAACATTTTCCCTCCTAAAAACATAATGTAAATCTTTGTGTTTAAACAAATTTTAATTTTAAATTGATTACTAGATAAATATCTTTCAATGAAACTATCATTACTAGCCTTTGATTCATCAATACATAAATATTTTTGTAAATTTAGAACATGAAAAACCTCTATGTTATTAACTTCTGGATCCATAATCTACTTATCACCGACATTGAGGATTCCAAGAGCATCCTTATCTTTAGGAATGATATTAAGAGGGTCAACTACCCCTCCCTTATCAATAACCATCTCATCCTAATGAGTGGTATTCAACATAGTCTATAAATTATGCCCGAAATTAGTGACCAGGGCAGATTCATTTTGAGGTATATTGAAAGAGGCCCATATATGATTTATTATCTCTAAGAACCAGCTATAGAAATACAAAATGTAAATAAAGGATATGTTAGCTCAAATACCAAGATCAATGTTGGAATATTTCATACCTAGAAGAAAAAACCAGATATTATTTATTATTTGAAGATACAAATATAGTTGGATGACCTAATATTTATTATCTTAGGTCCATAATGAATCACTACTCATACAGAACCATGATGTAGAGGGTATTTAACACAAACTTAGATTCTATGATGTATAACTTATATGATATTTCATTTAAACTTTTAAATATTATCCACACTAACAATATAAATGGCCTGTGTTTCAAAGATCACATACCCTATGATCAAGGAATTAAAGAACCTATATCCCTTCAAACCAATTGAAACTATCTAATCCTCTATGAACATCACTACCTCTAGTAAATATTCAACAAAATTACACAAAAAAATAATGACCAAGAATAATAAGTTGATAAAAATATGAATATGATCAATATAAATAATGGATCCCCAACTTGTTATGTTTTTTTGATCATCATGTTTAATATGCAAATGAACTGTAACCCAACTCTATTTTCCTCTAATTACTAGGCCGGTTAATGCAATCTGAAAAATATGTGATCATGTTCTCCCTATATCAAAGTGGTTTTTAATTAGTGTAGTTGAACTCCTATACCTTACTAAGAATAACAATTTTAGAGAAGAAAATAAAAACATAATATCCTTAATAAGTTCCTAGTTTTTAGGGTCATAAATTTAATATGAATGTGTAAGGATTTGAATTCCTACTTCAAAAAAATGAAAAAAATTTGTGTGAACATTTATTTCTAGTTTATAATTTACACACCTATTTCTAGCTTGGCGATGAACTTCTCTAGCTAGGAAACATCAGCATCCAGGTCCTGCACCATCATGTGGTTGAGACTTCCATCATCCATGATCGCATCAACCTGCCTCCCACCAAACCATCTCCAATTCATTAACTCTATGCACTTCTACATATTTCCTATCCTTGAACTTCACCATGAAAAAACCCTGAGGATTATTATCACAAACCAAGATGGAGTCAACTCGAATAAGATTCATGCATTTCACTTCATTATATGCGTCTAATTCTAAACAAATATTCCTGTCAAATCACATTTTAGCATTAGTAAACATATTAAAAAGGATAATGGTGTTAGGAATCGATAGATGTGAATAATCACAACCACCCCATCCAAGAATCTTCTATTCAACTATGTTTTTTTCTCTCTCTTGTCCACTTTTTTTTCTATGAATTTCTCACCATTTTTCTAAAATTTGGATTGTTTAACTAAAATGGTGGTATTGAAACCTAGTAAAAGAGGTGTTCCATAAAATACCCATATAGACAATGAAATTAAAGGTTCCTTCAAACATGTAACAAGTGCATCACACTTTTTTCTTTCTATTTCCTTATCAACATATATCTTCGCTCATGTAATTTTTTTTCCGAGTCCTCCTTTATTATCTTACACTTAGAAAACACCTCCATAGCCTCATATAAAGTAACATCATCTAGAAATCCATTAACATAAACATGTGTGTTTACTTTTAACTCAAACCAACTGTCAGGAGAAAATAAGTTCCTAGTTATATTTGAACAATTTGAAAATTTCCTTCAAGATTGTCTTTGAAATTCTATCCTTAACACCTAATGCTTTTTGTTACACTAAATGGATTTTCATATATTGAATAAGGTTTCATTGTCAATTGAAATTTAGTGTCATTATAAATTGAAAGTAACTTTATTAGATTATGTAATTTAATGTAGTGTTACTATATTATAGATTTTTGATTTATGTGTCACTCTTAATTCAAATTAGTTTCATTCTCAATGAGTTTCAGTCACAACCTAGATAATATTCATGTTATTTTTATATCATGGGTTTTTATTTTTAATTTTTTTATCACTAGTTATCTTTTATTAATGTGTTCAGTTGTAATTTTTTTAGTGTGGTCACTGGTTCTTCTAGTCATTTTTCTATTATTTTGGTCATTGGTTATATATTCTTATTGTGGTCAATAAATGAACAATATTATGATTTTTTTGGTCTCTAGTTAGATCATATTATTATTATTTCTACTGGTTAGAAGAGATCATATAATGACAGACAAACTAAAGATTCAAAATAAAAATTAATGGGGTCCATTTGATGCTGATCAGAAGTTTGAGATGTACATCAAGAATTTGGTGGTTGGGGGAGTTGAGAAGATCTAGGAAAATCTTTGAACAGATTCTATTGTAAGGTTTTAATCAGTTGAATTGATCAAACCAAGTGATGGTTGATAAGTGCTCAGAAAAATGAGTATAAAATGATTCATCAACACTAGATTAGAGTGGTACATGCCTTTATCAAATTAACAAAATGATCCTTTATCAATTCAACAAAGAATATGAATGAATTAAAATACCAGTGATG
Source organism: Viscum album (assembly GCA_963277665.1). Lineage (NCBI taxonomy): Eukaryota > Viridiplantae > Streptophyta > Magnoliopsida > Santalales > Viscaceae > Viscum > Viscum album. The sequence goes on from OY728164.1 coordinate 1,583,654,064, forward strand.
CTGAAACATAAATAGAAATAAGATATATATATAAGTGGATTATGTGAGGACTAATAAAGACCAAAATGGGGAAAACCAGTTAAACCTCTGACTAAAATTTCTGGAACAAGTTAATTGTGATACAGTGAATACTCATGGAAGTCCTTATTTACACTGGTTAGATAAACTGTGATGAAGTGAAGATTCATGGAGGTGATTGTTTTCCAATAGTTAGATAATTCCATTGGTATTTTTATATCATGTTTTATTATTTTTATATCATGCATTTAAATAAAAAGTATTTTCTAAATTTTGTACTTGTGTGATCAGTTGCTCGTGATGGTGAATGTCTAAACTGGTGATGGTGCATATCTAAACTAGTCATGTGTTTCTTGTGATAAGAGTTGGTACATTTGATTCTTAAAACATGGAAGGGTGGTCCACTACATCAAAGGTGGGACATGTGATGCATCAAACATAGAAGGGTGGTCCACCAAAATCAAAAGGATGATTGCGAAGTTGTGAATATTCAAATCCACTACATTAGATAATAACTCATGTGAAGTAATAGATATACCATGATAATGACATATGATGTTTGTGAGAAATATATTTACAACAAAGTTTCATTGAGTTCCATGAAAAGTTTAGTGTTTGAACACGTATAAACATGTTTGTAATATGTTTTATGGAGCTTCTTGTTTTTTCATGAAGTTTTAACCTGTATTTAAATTATATTTGAATGTGTTTTGTCAAATAAAATTTCAGTTTTTTTGGTGTTTCATATAATCTAATTTTATAATTATTATAAAATAAATATAATAATATATTATATATAATTATATTAATAAATATAATATAAAATTTTAACAACAAATATTGTAATACCAACATTTAAAATATAATTTGTAAAAATATATTAATTGTTGGTATTGTTTATATATGTTGGTAATAATATTTTCAAAATATATATTTGTCATATTAATCTATTTCTAAACATTTTAAACAACATATATATTATTTGTTGGTGTTATTATAATTTCAACATAATCATTTTATATATTGAAATAAAATTTACAGATAGATTTTTTACCAAAAATATATTGATAGGGACATATATACTGGTAACATATTTTTCCAATACGAAATGTTCTTTTACCAAAAGATTTTCCCCTTGTTGGAAAAAGTGAAATATTTTGTAGTGCATGATGTTCCTCTTTTAAAATCTTGGGGGTGTTACAAGTTTTATCTTAAATTCATATAATTTACTCTAAACTATGTATTACCCCTGTTTCTTAACCTTTAACCATATAAAAATAACAAAAACCCGAATCCTTAGGGTTCCACATGATTTTTCCCAAACCGTACACATCAGAAAATGCACTAGGGTGAAAACCCATTCAAAATCTATAAATTACACCTAAAGATCTCATGTTTTTCCCAAATATTTAATCCACATATTAGGTTATAAACCACACCCAAGTACTCTTTTAAAGTGTGTTGAAACTCTTGGAAGTCCCATCAAAATGTGAATTCATGTAACAATCCCTCGTTTGGACAAAAATTAAAATTGTCTCTAAATTTCATAGCTTGTAACAATGAGGGTCCTTACAATACCTCCCTAAGGTAAATGATGAATGGGTTCACTAGTAAATCTCTTAATTAATTATTTAAAGTCCACATGCCACATCTCGGTCCACAAAAAATGATGACACTTATTTGTTAAAGTAGTGATTGGTATTACTGTTTAATAAAATTTGAGTATAAACCTCTTATAATAACTTGTTATACCTAAGAAAGTTCATACCTTTGAATCAGTTATTAGTGAATTCCAATATTCTTCCACCTTGATTTTGGATGGATCCATAAAAACACCATCCTCAAAGATAATATGAAAAATTAATTGAACTTAACATGTTCAAAAAAGTCTTTTTTTACATTTTATCATATAATTGATGCCTCCTAAGAAATTTTAGATTCAACCCTAGATGATCTACATGTTATTTCTAAAGAATATATGCCATAAATCTTACATATATGAGATATATTAACGATAATTCATATCATATGATTGGATGAATCATAAAGTATCAAATTATATTTTATGCTCAATAATATTTATGAAAAAGAAATATTTAATAGCATGAAATAAGATTTCATGTTATACCATAATGTTCATCAATAATAAGGAACAATTGAGGGTATGTCACAAGATATACATTTACCACTATGTACCACTTCCAATCTCTATCATATGGAGTAATTGTAAAGTGTCATAGTGTATGTTTTTGTGTTTCTCTTATATGAAATTATAGTAAAAAATTACCCATATCATAGGGAAATGTATATGATAGAATGTTTCTATCTATTGTTTGTGTGAGCGATTGAATGGTAACTATTATCATTTTAGAAACACTTTCACATTGGATATCTTCTAAAGAAAATTACAAAAGATGCAATGGATTAGGATAATTATCATGAAATTGTTGCATGAATGTAGACAAGGAATTTACTCATGAGTTATAATGCATGAGTAAATGATACAATAGACAAGGAGCATCATTGGGTTCTATAAGAAGGGTATAACCATTAGATAATGTTTTTTTGTGATATAAAACTAATATTGGATGAGACTTCTAAGAAAATTGGTGCTCTCTTATCTTCCTCCAACTTAGCATAGTTAGTTTCTAGAATACCAAGGAGTGAAGAAGAATCCATCTCGTGAAATGAGAAATTTAGCTCAGTATATATCTACCTCTAGAGGTTGGAGGCCTTAATATACCACTTTGGTGGTCATTATAAAATACGTTCATAGGAGTTTTAAGCAATTCAATATTATGTAATGTCTTGGTAGTGAAAGGTATGTGCAATTTATATTATTATTCATTCCCAGTTTAGTATATTTTAATATTTTTATCCATATGTGATCCTGGGATGCGATTAAATCCATTATGTTATTGTTAATAAAAACATAAGAAACACTTCGATGGTATTTGAGAATCCCATGGAGTTAGTTTTTTGAAATCGTGTGTGGATTAATGGTTTTTTAAATAATATTTCATATCTCTTTATAATCATAAAATATGGTTGATAGGTTTGTTCTGTGTGATTTGTATCACATTATATGATATGGAATATAATAAGACACAACATGATTTAAAATCACATTTTTGTACTAACCATAGTGTAAAACACTTACCTTCTATAAAATATGATTACTAGTGCTTTTTTTCAAAATTAGAGTGTCTAATTATTAAAATGATATCAACAATCATCATTAAATATAATTGGAATGAGTTGTGGGTATATCTATGATTCTTATATGCATCATATGTTATGACTAATAGAAAATATAAGTAGAAAATCAAATCATATTCAGCAATAAATTTATCAATTGTTAATTACTATTATTAGTGAAATCAAGTGAATATCTACTAGTCATATTTTATAGTACCCATAAAATCGTAAAATAAAACATATAAAAGAAAATTTATTTTTATTATATTTATCTATCAATTGAATAAATTATTTATAATTTTTTATATAAATAATAAATAAAGGTATTTTGGGTATATTTATAAATTTATAAAAAATTTATAATTTATTTAATTATAAAGGGTTTATAATTAATCAACAAAAACATATTAAATATTTATGAATTAATATTATTTAAATATTAAAATTTATTTTTAAATAACTTTTTACTATTTTTATGGAATGTTCAATGGATTATAAATAAATTGCTTATTTATTATTCCAAAGGTGTGATTTATGAAGAGTTTATAAATTAAAAAATAAGGCCAAAATATAAAGAGTTTAAATTTGTTTACAAATTATTCATAATTAATTTGAATTTTTTAAATAAAAAGGGGCCTTATTTGAAAAAATATTTAAAACTCATGAAAAAATTTAATTGAGTGATTATCAAAGGTTTAAATAATGTTTAAATATAAGATATTTAATATTATCTAATTAGTTTACATAATTTAATTATTAAATATTTATAATTCATAGAAATATCTTATAATTAAAAGAATATGACATATAATTAATAATATAAAAATTTCATATTATTAATTTAAAGTGTTTATATTAAAAAAATATGGAATGTTCATAATAAATAAATCTAAAATTATATAATTCTTATAGTTAATCTTTTTGTGAATTATTCAAAGTTATTATCTTAGTTTTTAATATTATAAGTGTTCATTTATTTAAGAGTTATTACCTTTTTTATTATTCATGAATATGAATTGCATATATATTATAAATTTTTTATACTTTAGTAAATGCGATAAATAACTTATTTTAAAATTTTCAATCTTTAAATTACATGCTAGGTACATCACCATAAGATTTAGTTTTCATCTAACTTGATATCATTTTATAATTTAAGTTATATTATTTAATGTAGTTTTTGAATATTTTTTATGAATATTAAGTATTAAAATTATCTTTAATTCAATTATATATTAAGTAATGTATTCTTGGGTAGAGGGACTTTGGGTTAACCTTCCAATCGACCAGAAGGCATATGACTTATTCTACGAAGGTAGCAGTTGGCTATATGTGGCTCCATGCTTACTCATGTGAATATTTTCAATCTCATATAACTCTAATAATTTATATGAATAGTTCACATATCTCATACATGAGATGCATTTGGATATGTGTAAATATCTTTGAGTTTATTTTTTAGGCGAGTAACACAAATTGCGGGCTATATAAAGAGTTACAAATCAATATGTATTGGATATATTTATTTTGGGATGAAATATGATTCCAATACTAAATAATTATAATAATTCATATATAAAGGAAAAAAATTAGATAATATGGTGAGATTAAATCCCCTTAAAAATAAAAATTGTTAGATTCCTTCAACGAGACACTTTTCATGACCTCAATCATCTAATTGGGTAGGTCATGCTAAATATGGGTAACCCTAGATTATCTTATATATGAAAATCATGTAATGAGGTTACCCTAATAGTTTGGTTCCTTTTTCTTGGATTTTACTTTGAGATTCACTTATATGGGAAACTCTTACAGTTAGAATACGAAGAATATAGTTAGATTGAAAAAAGGGTTTCCCACATGACTATTCAAGAGTCATATATGATATGATTGATAAGTGTTGTCCATTAGATATATTCATGTATTATTTACATTCACACAATGTTGTATGTCATGATTAAATATAACCTTTTTATAATTAAGGATATGATGTATTCTAAAGGGATAATCATTTTAGTGGGAGCCCATTTAATAAAAGTCCTTATTAAATGGAAATTAAAACATGATACTCATATGATACAAACTTCTACTCTAGATAAATAGCATCATTATCAAACTTATCATTGAGATTAATCCTTATAAAATAAAATCATAATATAAGAAACTCTTATAAATAGTAACTTGAGAAGTCTTCTTAAATAAGAAAATTTCTATGTTTTAGAGAAATATATTCTTGAGAAATCTAGTTTTAAAGTTGTTCAAGGAATTAATTTTGATTCTTATGATAATAATGGAATGATTTAATTAGGGTTTCTTATTAATTATATATTAAATGAAATAATTAATTTTATTCTCTAATAATATATTCAATATTATTGGATATGTTAATAACTTATTTAGACGATAAGGGCATGTTTTTGTTAAGGAATTCATTCTATATTCATATATGGAAACTTTCTAAAAATACAGTTGAGTTCAAGAAAAGTTTAATTGATATTATTAAAGTGTTTAGAATAGATTAATTGGTCATATATTTTCTAAATTTATGGTAATATATAAATAAAACAAGAGGGTATAAATTCTATTTAGAAGAAGAAATATTGGAGAGTACAATAATGTTACTTCAAGTATATAGTCAAGGATATCAAAAACTAAAGGATTTATCAGGAAGAAGGAATTACGAATCCATAGGATGGGATTTTCTAAATTACATGAAGTATTTTTAGAAACTCTATGAAATAACCATGTCATATATCAATGTTAAAGAAATTTATTCATATATTTTGAAAGGTATGTGATACCAACTATATGTTTTACTTGCATTTTAAATTCACATGATCTCAAAATAAAGGGAAGGAATGATTAAGATTATAGTTTTCATTCATGTGATGAAGAAAGAGTTTCTAAATAAAGGATTTAAATTAAATTAATTTATCAATATAATATGAATCTAAGAAAAGGATGTGTAACACTATCTAACTTATCATACATGATAAGAGAAGTGTATTATTAAAAAAGATTTGTTTTGATAAAAATGAGATGATTAATTTTATACACTTGATTTATGATTCATCGAATTATATAACATGTTTTGAAAGGAAGAAAGGGTAAAAATGCTTTATCTAGGATATAGTGTTTAAAAAAATATTTGTTAAAATATGATGGAAGTTGTTCCCACTCCCCATCAATGATATATTTTAATAAAGTATTCTTTTAAGAGGAAAATGATCTATACACATAAAATATGATATATGTTATGGAGCTGAAGTTTATGTTTTAAATATTCATACTAAAAAAAAATATGATTATTTTCTTACACAAAGGAGTTTGTGTATCTTAGCATGATATTCTAATTAGAATATAATTTCTAAGAGGCTGGTGAGAGTATATTTTAACTTAGATAAGTTCAAAATTAATAAGTAAAATACTAGGCTATCCAGAATCAAGTTATTTTTACTCATATCCAAAAGATTTTAGGATTTTTTATTATAATAAAAAATGTAAAGATTTAATTTATTTACCATAAAAATTAAATATCACTATTTCCTAAAAGATTATCCCTATAAAAGTGAATGTCAATTTATCTTAAAAGAGTTTAGGGTGTAATATTAAACAATAATATAAATAGTTTTATTATTTTAAGGAAAAAGTTTGATGGAATAGGGTTCTAATAATGATATTGAATTTATAAAGGGATCTAAATGAAAAATAGAGTTTGAATCATAATATTTGATGTTGTGAAGTTTTGGAGTTTTAATATGTTCAAAGGGTTGAATATTAAGAATATTGTTCTTATATCTCACCATTATTGAAGATTTATTCATTCATAGATGTTTCTCACTAAAGGGTTTAGTAGGATAAATTTATCCTATAGTAACATGAATATGTGGTGAGAATTAAATATAAATATAATAATTTATCATTAACCCAAAAAGTAAAACAAACATAAAGTGGATAAGGCAGTTTATCATATATAATATGATAGAAAATATCTTATGTTGGGTTCTGTTAAATAATCTTAACATAGTTTTAAGAATATAAAATGTATCATATAAAATTCACGCTTTGTTTTATCATTACATAATCTGTCTTTATAAATGTATATATAGATATACATTTCATATAGTGTAATGTTAATTGACCTTTGAAAGTATGACTTTGAGTTATCCTTAATCGATGTTATTCATGGATTATTATATGTTATGATTAAATATTAAGGTTGGTGTGAGTATGAATCTTGTATGAGATATGAAATATGATTATATAGTACAAAATAAAAGAAAATTTCTTTTGTGTGTCCAGGATGACCTTCTAGGTATACCATAGGGAGTTTCACACACTATGTCTCTGGTATAATAGGGGTTCATGGATCATATCAGGTCCCCATTACTTGAGGTTGGTGAGATACCTAGCATACCTTCTTACTTCGACAAATTTCTTATAAAATTCATCACAACTTAGCTAATCAGGCGATGTTTGGGTATGTTTCTAATCATTTAATTAGTTGTAGTTCAACTAAGATATGTAATTTTCCTCTCTTATAGATAGTATGAATTTTAGGACCCTGATTAATATAGATAATGAAGTGTGTAGATACACTTAGATTATACAAATGAGGTTATTTTCTAGTCCAATTAGAGCAATTAAATGTTATCATCCATAAATATGAATGACATGTGATTTATTTATCAATCAGGTCAGTCTATACTTGGAGAGTTAAAAACATATGGGTTGGCTATATGGTATTTACATACACCTAGTCCCATGTTCACTCAATGTATTAGACAAAGAGAATGTATGAGAATGCTATAATGAGATGTGGATAGTGGATAAAATTATATAGATATATGTGTTTAATGGATATCACACCCGATCCTTTCATAGATTTTGCAACATTGGAACTTTGTTGGAGGTTTCTATTTGCTTACATATATGGGTTCAATGACTCATATTTATTGTGAACACTATAATAAACCATAGGGTCACAATTTGTGTTTGAATGAATAAGGATTATCTATAACTTATATAGATACTCTAAAAGTGTTTTAGAGTTTATCCAAAATAGTTTTGGATGGTTATTCACATGTTATTGCATACGATATGATATGAGGTGAAGTTTATGATAGATTTTTAATGTTTTTAGAAGATATCCAAGAGTTTTGGATATGGTTTCACAAGTTATTGTGTATGATACAATATAATGTGTGAAGTTTCCATGGATTTGTAGAAGCATGAATTGTATTGTTTTAATATGATGTATTTCAACATGTATTAAAGAATAAAGGAGTTAGATAACACTGTATATGAAAAGGAGAATCTATATCATGTTGGAAAATAAAGTGAGAAGGTTGTCTATATATTTGGTTAAAGAAGACTACATCTCATTTCTTATTGAGAAACCATATATATATAATTATATTTGAGTTCATTATTTATGGCTATGATAAGTTCTTATGTTATAATGTTCTTCCTATAATAGTTTGGTAAGGTTTTGGAAGAAACTATATAGTAGATAGATTAAAGTACACATGTTTAAAGAATAAATCTAACTGAAGTTTTGGTGAATTAATACCTATATTAATGATATTTAATTATACTAAAAATTGTGTGAAAATACCATGGATAAGGTTTTTATAAGTTTGGAGAATCCCTAGACACATTGGAAGTCATTTATAAGTATTTTAAATAAATTTTGAATATTGGAGTTCATGATTGAAAAATGGAAAACTACAGATCATATGATTTGTACATGTGAATTATAAAGTATTTTTATGCGTTTACATGTTTCATAAGTCTTTAGAGGCTGATAATATGACTTAAATTCATTTAATAAGATTTATTTCCAAAATATATTACTCTAGTGCCACGTGAAAGACCTTTCTGGAGTGTATGACTTCCAAATTTTACTCTGATGAAAAATATATGAATTTGAAGTTATTCTCTAAGACTTTTAGGTAGGGAATATGGATTTGATCTAATATAATACTTATATGTAAGACTTGAGGATTTCACAAGACTTAAAATTCTTATGAAATATTTTGTGACTTTTTATTAATTTTATGTCTTATAAAATGGGTTGTGTATGACATGCTGTGAGCATTTGAATTTAACACATAACCATATTTCAAGAATTTGATTGGGTAAAAACTGATAAATTATCAAATAGTTTATTTTTAAGAGAAATTAAAATGGTATGATTTCTAATCCATTTTATAAAGTTTGAAACATCACGATGATTAGATAATCCATGTTTTAAGAAATGAGAATAGAATATCTAAGAATGGAAGAGTGCTATGGTGTAAAAGAAATATCCATACCATTACAATTGTTATTATATTTTTTTCCATGTATAAATAGAGATTAAATGAATTATGGTTCTATATTTTTAAATTTTGTGGATAATATATTGAATCATTCTAAGGAATAATGGATAAGACATATGTTTCCAAGCGAAAGAATAATGAGAATACAAATAAGCAAGGGTATTTTTGTAATACTATTTAAGTTGATAAAAATATATCAAAGAAAAATATCCCTTGTGTATAGTTAAAAATAAATATATGATAATAATGGGGGTTTTAGTTTTATATTTCATGAAACTATAAATTTATTTCTCTTTATGTAAATATGAGAAGACTCCAAAGAACATAAATGATGCCACTTATATTGTTTAGGTGTCTGAGTCTCTCAAATAAAAGGAGAGTGAGATGTACTGTATAAAATATATATCTTAAAGATAGATATGTTTATAGTATGAGTGACATAGCTAAGAGAGTTGATAGGAAGAAGAATAAACTTGATAAAGAAGAAAAAAAGTTATCAGACCTGTAAAAAATAGAATATTAGTTGGGTTTTTGAGAAGAAGAAGAGGAAAAATTAAATAAAGATACCGACCACTCTAGTGAGTGTCAAAACTGTTTGATAAATAAATAAAGAATAATATTTAAGTTATGTAAAATTTGAAAAATATCTTATATAGTAACTACAAGAAGTTGAGTTCTTTACATTTTAAGGAAGGGTGAAGAGCATGATGATACAATGAATATATTGTGGTTGTTAAATACCTTAGGTTGAAGTGAGTATTTGAGACCAGTAGTTTTGATTGAGATCATCAACTATTGAAGTTCTTAAAGTAGTGTACATGAGTATATTAGGGATCTAGTGCATTTGTGGAGAAATATTTACCTCATGTAGAATAAGGATGTATTTTTTTTATGTGAATCCAAATTTTTATAGTTAGTGTGATTTCGAATGATATAAGATCAATATGATTATGATATAGGAATTCTAGTGAGATTCCAGAAATTTTAACCCTATTTGAATCATGGTTGGTGTGTGAAGCACCACTGGTTAGGATAAAAATTTACCACACAAATTGTAATTGAAAATAAGATTATTAGTGTAGAATCTATTATTGGTAGGATTAACCAATACCAATAATGATTAATCTTCCCATATCAGGGTCGAGCCTTATAAAAATACCACATTCTTTACTTTCCTTATTTACTTTCGTGTGATGTATATGGGTTGGTTGCAAAAAGGAATACCCAGTTTAGTATTAACTAACCTCAAAGGTTTACAACCAAATGGTGTTTAAAGGATTAAAAGAAGAATTTATTCTTGGTAAAATAATTTGAAAAAACATAATTCACCCCCTTCTATGGTGTGTCTATATGATCCACTAGGACTCTCAATTAGTAATAGATCACAGGTTCCCTATAATTAGATCTAGAGTTAAAACTGTAATCAATTAAGGTTCTATATATAAATGTATATAAATTTTACTTTCTCAAAATTTAATATGATTTCATTAAGTGTAGATTTGAGATGAATGATCCTCAGGTGGAGAAATCCATATTTGTCACAATTAAGAAATATTTTGAGGTCTTAGTAAAGTCCTTAAAAAAAGGAAGCTAAAATATGATAATAAAAATATAAAAGTTTCAAATATGTAGGAAGATAATCCATTTTATTAAGGTAATCAAAATGGTGAGAGTTTATTAGTTAAATATATTAAATACTATTCCTCTAGTGAATGCATCATAATTTTCAATAAATTTTATTTCAATGAGTCACTTATAGAATTTCATAATGAATTTAAGGATTATTTTAATAAGATAAATATTTAACATTTTTTCTTATATATTTTCATTCATCAAAGGACTAATTGATGGGAAATCATAGTTGGAATAGGAGGATGATTCTATGGAGGATGTGTCAACAAAGAAAGTAATCTGCTACTACACTCTCATAAAGATTGTGAAGGATAAATAATAAACTATCCTAATTTGTAATGAAATATTTTTTATATATGATAATTAATTTCAAATTGGGTTTTATGTGAAAAATGTTTTTGAAAATTTAGTCAAGGAAGTGATCCATGCCCTGTATAAATTTCACAATGTCTCTTTCAATGTTAAAAAATAACAGTTAAAAATTAAAGAAAAAATGGTGTAAGAGATGGAAATTTTGTTGTTAAAGAAAAATGAATTCTTAAGGAAAACAATTTAGAAGTTGAAGTATAAATATAAATTAATGTTTGGATTGGTTAAAGTTGAAAATTAAACTCTTAACATGAAGTGTCTTGATCTAGAAATTGAAGAATATGGAATTTTCTTAATCTAAACTTCCCAAGCCGCTGAAATAAATAAATTTTCCACAAAAATTTCTAAGAAGAGTCTCATATATAATAAGACTCAAATTGGTGAAAAAACGTTGTTGAGATAATATAAAGAATCTTCCACCTCCCTTTCATAAAAAATGAAACTCACAAATGAGTTAATTCATAGTGCACTAAATCTGTATTTTTCTATAAGTATAGGGTAAAAGTTAAAAACTATACTATTATGGAGGATTAGAAAGTATAGAATAAACAATAATAAGTCATTTTTGGTGGTGATAATAGACAATAAATTTTCTCCACTAAATGGATCTTAAAACTTAGTGTTCCATCCCAAAAATATCAAGGGTTTCAATCTAGATAGACTACATGCAGAAGAAAAATATCAAGATTAATTGGTAGATGTTGGTTCTATTGGAGATTTGTACATAGTTTTATTGAATTTTTGAAAACTTTTTTAGTGTGTAGAAGTAAGAGAAGCCCTAAACCAAGGGAGAGAAAATTTTAAACTTAAATAAAACCTACTATAAGGAAACCTATTTATAGATGAAGAATAATTTATCATTGAAAAAGGTATTTGAATATTTAGAGAACTTTTAATATTTTTACAACATATATGACCACTGTTATCAAGAATTTTGGTATATACTAACTAAACAAAACCCTCATAATGATTTGAATAAAATAAAATAATATAAATAAAGGTATATGAAGAAGAAAAAAAAGTATACCATGTTATAGAATGAAAAGAACTAAACTAAATTAAATACTCCCAAAAAGTTAGTGAATAATATTTTGAGGGATGTTAAAACGATAAGAAAGAATGTATTCAAATATGTTAAGAGATACCACATCATAGACCATTACAATATTTCTTTGAATATCAATGAAAATAAGAGAAATCTAGAATCTATGAAGGTTTATATCCAAGAGATAGATAGAAGAATTGGATTTTTGGTTGATAGTCTTAGTGAAGATGTTGAAAGGGTTCCCAAAAATGCTACTCGAGAGGGTATTAAAGAGGTGTGTGGAAGGTGAAAAAAAATAAGGAAATATTGTCACGACCCGTCCCTTGGGGCCCGTGCCGTGACTAATCCAAGACCGCCTTCTATATGCCAGGGGCTGGCGACTAGCACTGAAAAGTGTATTCCCTGTAACTAGGAAGACATTGCCTTTATATCCTGTAAACACACTCAACCAAGCACACAACAAGATACGAACACAAGTAAACTATATAATAAAATGAGTTCTAAAATTAAAAGGGGTCTGAAATACAAGCCCAACTATAAAGATACAAGTATAACTAAAATAAAACTGAAATAAAAAGGAAAACAACTACTGGGTCGTCCTCCGAGGTTCCTACCTGAAGGGTAGGTACATATCGCCTCTTAAGCACCCCACGTCCATCCGTCTCCTCTACGTACTGTCATATCATATGGTCCACCACCGGGCACTGTCCAGTCCTGGTATCCTCAGCCCCGATCAACGTTGTCCATTGTCTACACCAAACACAACAAGGTGCGGGTTTAACCCATGTAGGGGTGAGTATAACGATACTCAGTAGGGACCCCGAGACCCCGAGACCCTCAAGGTCTCACAAAATCCACAAAGGATAAATCTCAAAGTATGAAGTCAACTGTTAACACTACTTAGGTATATGCCCATACATATACCTAAGTTATCAAGTATACCCATCTCAATCATGAGGAAACACAGGGTCCAACCCAAAATACCAAAGATCAATTGTTCCACAAAGGAAAGAAAACCACAAAGGCAAGTACCACATAGGTACGCTACATAGAAGAATACCACCAAGGTATTACCACGAAGGAAAGTACCACACAAGTATGTACTTATCTCATTCCAGGTATATCTTAAGTAAAGTAGTAGAGATGATTAGATGTAACTACTGAATCATCTTACTCTGTTAAGAGGAAGATCCACATAGGATCACCAGGTGCTGACTCACATAGGATCGCTCAGTGCTGACCCACACAGGATCACTAAGTGCTGACCCACATAGGATCGCAAGGTGCTGACCCACAGAGGATCCCTAAGTGCTGACCCACACAAGATCACAAGGTGTTGACCCACACAAGATCACTCTAAGTTCTGACCCACACATGATCGCTAGGTGTTGACCCACACAAGATCACTCTAAGTTCTTACCCACACATGATCGCTCTAGGTGCTGACCCACACAGGATTTATCGGTGCTGACCCACACAAGATCGCTCTAAGTGCTGACCCACACCGGATCACTCTACATTCTTCACATCACTGCCAACTACTGGGTTCCCGCACAATGATCGCTCGTATCCAGGAGGATAATCTCCACAAGATACTGGTTGATACTCCAACTACCATGAATTCCCATGAATAAGTATTTCAAAGGACCTACATATCATAGTGGTCTCAACGCAACAGACGACGCGTCATTCGGACGCCTGGTCTGTGAGTTATTAGCCTTTTTGTCCCGAGGGCCTGGTTGGATTCATGCTTGATCCAACCCAAATGTTCCCCAACTTTATCCAAAACTTTAGTGGGGTATACCAAAGGGACCATCTCTCTCCAAGGTTTTCAGCACCGCTGACGGTTCGTCAGATGGAAGTCCGGTGCCAAAGTTATGGCCCGAGTAAATTTAGGGTCATATCTGGTCTAGGTCTGGTCCGACTTGGTCGGACCGACCCAGCCTGGGCCGACTTGGTTTGGGTCGACCCGACCCAATGAAATGGGTCCGTCCGGGTAGGCCGCAAGGGCTGCTATGCCACAGGGTGCCGCGGGGGTGCGTGGCCGCTTGACCACAGGGGTGCCATGAGGGCGTGGGGGTGGATCAGCCGCGGGGGTGCCACAAGGACATGGGGCGGCTCAGCCGCGGGGGTGCCATGAGGTAACGGGGGGGATTGACCATGGGGGTTCCGTGAGGGAGCGGGGTGGCTCGGCTGCGGGGTGTGCTATGAGGTCATGAGGCGGCTCGGTCCCAGGGGTGCCGCGGGGGCATGAGGCCGCGGGGCGAATCTGTCCGAGTGGCTCGGCCGGGATGGAGGACATCGCGGGTGCCATGGGGCAGCCCGGCCGGGGTGGCATGGCAAGGCCGTGGGGAGATGATGGACATAGACGGTGGCGCATCATGGGGCGTGGAGGCTGCGGGGCGGTAGGGCACCGTGCCTTCATCAGCGGTTCTCGAGTTCCACCGATGCCAATCACTGGCACCAGTCTCCGTCAGAAAAGTCGCATTCTTTCATCACGAAGGATACACCATTTAAGAAGAATGATGGAGGGGTTGGTCCATGTTTGTTTGGCCCGCAACCTCCGTGTTAGAGTGGTAGCAAACATCTCAACAAGAACAAGAATATTAAGAACGAGTAAAGGAAAAATAATTCAAACACCCTCCCTACGTCGTTCGTTTGGTTCATTGAAGATTGTCCATGGGGAAGGAGATAATGTCGCTGGGAATAGATGGACGTTGGTGGAGTTGGCATTTTCTCAATCATCAGTTTGTTGACATTGAAGACGTTCCTCATCAATGAATGTCCCGTGGAAGAAGTTAGAGTTAAAGTCATAATTCTTCATTGGCATTCTTAGTTGGAGAGCTTTCTCCCAAGGATCCTTCCTCCCAATTCCACCAAAAAGGACAAGTAGCCAATATAATAGATTATTTTGTCTATTTAGTTCGTTGGCATAAATTCAAAAAAGCTTAATTAATTAACTGAGTTGGAATAATAAATGTTGGAGGAGTTGAAGAGGCTCCCCCACATTTAATAGTAAGTTTGATGGTTTCTCCCATTAAAGGGGAGTTCAAGGGGGGTTTTTACTCGGGTGGTCCCAACCACCAAAACCTTTTAAGGGAGGTTTAGTTCAGGTGGTCCCCACATGTGAAACATCCACATGGGAGTTTCAAAAAAAAATAAAAAAAAAATATAACACCATTTTATTTTATTTTTATTCTTTCACAAATAAGTGAGAAACTAACTTCCACCTTCGACCTACTACAGTCGAGGTGAAGGTCTCTTTAAGAGAATACCAGTACTGTGAGTTAAACGTTGCCCTCAGATTTCAATTCCGAGCACCGATTCAAAAGTTATAAAAACCCACTCACACGTTTACTGAAATTACCCGTAAAAAGTTCATAAATTAATTCTAGGCACTACGTCCTTGGAATCACACGCCTTCAATTTTCATGGACTCATAAAATTCCCATTTAATTAAAAAAAATTCATGGAAATTCCTGGTCTTTAATTTCTCCCCAACTTAGGGATTTACATCCCCATAAGCCAAAACTCAAACTAAGGGAAAAAGTGGGGGTACTGAGCACGCATCTGAGCCTCCCACTCCCATGTGCTCTCCTAGAGGTTTCTGTGCTGCTAGCAAATGCACATCAGAGGTATCGACCGTCCACGAATGACCCACTTCTATCAATCCTCAATCTCTACTGAAACCTCCATAAAAGTCACCCTATCATTGATGTCCAGCTCACCATGGTCGATTACATGGGAAGGGTCATGGACGTATCTCCTCAGCTTGGATATGTGGAAGATGCCATGCACCCGGTGCAACTGAGGTGGAAGAGATAAGCGGTATACCACCTCACCAAATCTGCTGAGGACCTGAAAAGGTCCGATGAATCTCAAAGATAACTTGCCGCCTCAGCCATATCTCCACAGACCTCGTCGGGGTGAGACCCGTAGAAAGACGTGGTCACCATCCTCGAACTCTAGAGGTCTCCGTCTCCTGTCGGCATAAGACTTATGCCTACTCTGTGCAGTCTTCATCCACTCCTGGATGATCTACACCTTCTCTGTGGTATCCCGTACCATCTTTAGTCCCACGAGTACTGAATCCCCTGGGTCAGTCCAGCACAAAGGTGATCTGCAAGGTCGCTCGTATAAGGTCTTGAAAGGTGCCATCCCAATGGTGGAGTGATAGATATTGTTTTATGAAAAATCTACCAAAGGCAAGTGATCCTCCCAGCTATGATCGAAGTTGAGGACACAAGAATGCAACATGTCCTCGATGGTTGGAATGGTCTGCTCATTCTGGCTATCCATCTGAGGATGGAAGGAAGTTCACAAACAAAGATGCATCCTGAAATCCTCCTACAACCCCTTCTATAGCTAGGAAGTAAAACGTGCATCACAATCAGAGACAACCATCAAGGGTACTCCATGTATCCGCACAATCTTCTACACATAGAGGAATCCCAAGCTCTCTACTGAACCCTGCACTCTGATCAGTAGAAAGTGGGACGACTTGGTGAGTTGGTCGACGATCACCCAAATCGAGTCATGTCCCCTGGATGTACGTGGAAGTCCTGTCATGAAGTACATGGATATCCCATCCCACTTCCACTATAGGACCTCTAAAGGATGAACCAAGACTGCTAGTACATGATGCTTCGCCTTCACTTATTGACAAATGAGGCACTGAGAAACAAACTTTGCTACTACTTTCTTTATTCCTGGCCACCAGTGCTATCTTCAGAGATCCTGGTACATCTTCTCCACTCCTGGATGTACCGCTAGAGGGGATGTGTGGAATTCCGTCATCACTCCCTCCCGAAGCGAAACTGGTACCATGGTACATACTCTGAAGAGGATGATGTGCTCCCCACATTAATGAAATCCATCAGGTGCCTGTCATGTGGATATCTGAGCACGTTATGTATCACAGTCAGTGTCCCCTCACTGCACCTCCCTGACTCACTGGAGAAGTGGGAGAGTGAGTGTAAGAGACGTAAGAAAACATGCTCCATCTCTATCCATAAAGGATATCTGCAAATCGGACAGCTGCTCCGTCGCCTCGCCTAGCAGCTGTATACCAGTCCTCCTGCTGAGTGCATTTGCTACAATGTTCCCCTTCCTAGGAGTATAGACTATCTCGAAGTCATAGTCCTGGAGGAACTCAAGCCAACATCGTTGTCTCAAGTTCAGGTCATTCTGAGAGAAGATATACCTGAGACTCTTGTGATCAGAGTACACTATAAAACGCTCACCCATCAAGTAATGTCGCCACATCTTCAAGGTGAAGACCACTACAACTAACTTCAGGTCATGGGTAGCGTAGTTCTGCTCATGCTGTATTAAATGTTGAGAACCATAAGCGATCACTACTCACTCCTACATAAAGACACATCTGAGTCCGGTCCCTGATGCGTCACAGTAGACTACGTACCCTATGCCGTCCTCCAGTAGCCTCAAGATGGGTGCAATAGTTAGCCTTTTCCATATCTCTTAAAAACTCTGCTGGCATATCTCTGACCACACGAAGGGTTTCCCCTTCTTCATCAACGCTGATAGAGGTGCTGAAACTTTAGAGAAATCTGGAACAAACCTCCAGTAGTATCCATCCAAACCCAGGAAACTCTGTACCTCCGTCATACTCCTGGGTGGTTCCCAAGAATGTAATGCCTCAATCTTCACTGAATCAATCGAAACTACAACCTTTGATATGAAATGTCCTAGAAAGTGAACCTCTCAGATCCAAAACCGGCACTTTGAGAGCTTACCATAAAGCTGGTGCTCTCGGAGTGTGTCCCGTACTACCTGAAAATGATTGGCATGGTCCACCTCAGTAGCCGAGTAGATCAGAATGCCGTCGATGAAGACTACTACAAAGCAATCAAGGAATGGTTGAAAGATCCTATTTATGAGTCCCATGAACACTGATGAAGTGTTGGTTACTCCAAATAGAATAACCAAGAACTCGTAATGGCTATAATGACATCGGAAAGACGTCTTCTGCACATCCTCATCTCATACTCTGAGCTGGTGATAGCTTGATCTGGGGTCTATCTTCGAGAAACATCGTGCTCTCTTCAGGTGATCAAAGAGGTCATCAATCCTCGGAAGTGGGTACTTGTTCTTCACGGTCACCTAGTTCTGGCGTCGATAGTCAACACAATGACTGAATCTCCCATCCACATTCTTGGCGAACAAAATCAGGGCTTCCCAAGGAGAAACACTGGGCCGAATGAACCATTTCCCCTGTAAGTCCTCCAGCTGTACCCACAACTCACGAAGCTCTGTGAGAGCCATCCGATATGATGGTGTTGATATTGGTGTTGTCATGGGGTACAAGTAAATGTAAAAGTCCACCTCTATACGAATAGGTAGACCTGTAACATCATCAGGGAAGACATCCACGTACTGTTCCACCACTACAGAATAGCTTGAACTCTCTATATAAATTTCTCCGAGGGCAAAGCTAGACAAATAATAAGTGATCGGCTTCACTCTCCTCCAGGTAAGTCCGTCCTGTGCTGCAAAGGCTCCCTTCTCGCTGGTGAAGGTAAACCTGGTCCCATCCATGCGGACACACCAAACTTTGTGCCTAATACAGTCAATCTAAGCATGGACTGTAGATAACCAGTCCATACCCAAGATGATCTCGTAAGGCCTCGATGTCGCTACTAAGAGATCCCAGCTGAAGATCTCACCTCCTAGAGTAAGCTCACACTACCAGCACCAGTGCGTAATCATCAAATCCGCTGCCATAGAAGTCTCTAGCCATAATAATCGAGAGAACGACTCCATCATAATCTTCGATCTCCAAATGAGGGTAGTGGAAATAAAATAATGACTAGCACCTGTGTCTATAAGTACTGCAGCTAAGGTGGAGTAGACACAAATTGTACCTCGTATCATCTCCGGAGTGCCGTGATCATAGGCCTCAACTTCCTGGAGCTGAGATCGCCCTGTCGTCCTGCTCCCTATGGTTAGGGTGGACCACCTGGTGGTGTTGGCGGTAACATCTCGAATCGTCTCCCACCACCAACTGCATGACCAGCTCCTCTGCCACGTCCTTCTTCTCCCTACGGAACTCCTCGGTCGAATATCTATCTCTGACTGGGTGGTACTTTGACCATTTGCTAATCATCCGTATAGCGGGTCAGATAGTCATGAGCCATGTGACCTTGCCCACTCCATGTGTAACACTGCCTGCTCCTAGCATGACTGACTCTACCTCGGGTTCCCCACACAACCAACTCTGAATCCTGCGGTCTTCCACTTAATGGTCTGGTCCTTTTGGACCTCTAAGACATCTGTTTGCTACCAGGTGTAGAAGACTCCACTATGTGATGCCCGATGGTGGGTCTCACTACCTGTGACTGCTCATCAAGTAAAATCTCCACTAAATGGGCTCACTCTAACACCCCCTCCAGCGTAGGGATGTTGAGTGAGATAATCGATGCCATGATCTATCACTTGAGTCCCCGCTTGAAGGTCCAGTCCCTAAAGAATGGGTCCCACACCATATCAGTGGAGTAGCGTGAGAGGTCAGTAAACCTTGCTAAGTACTGAGCCACAATCATGCTTCCCTTCTATATATTAAGTAGTTCCTGAATGCAAAACTATGCATAGAGTCACTGGGACAAAATCTTCCTGAAACTGGATCTTGAAGTTTTCCTAGAGAAGCGTCACCTCATCGTGAACTTAGATAATCAAGCTCCACCCTCTGCCTGCTGCTTCCTATAGAAGTCTAGAGGCAAGGATCACCATGAGATCAGTTAGTGTCCCTATTAGTCAGAAGAATCACACTACAACCTCCAACCAATACTCAACCACTTGTGGGTCCGTCTCTCCCTTGAACCTGGGTGGCATCTGGCACTGGAACTAATGCAACACGCTCAAGCAGCGTGCACTCTCTACTGCTAGGGATGGTGGTATCAGTGGCCCAATGAGTGATGGTACTACTGGTGCCTCCGTTAGTGCCTCTATTGGAAGAGGGCCCTACATCGAGGCCTTATCGCTCTGTGGGATATTAGTGTGTACAACTCTTGAAACCCTAGCTGGCTGTCTTCATGGAGGCATACTGAAAAGAAACAGGTGTGCCACAATCAAAATGTATACCCGGTGAGCTGACTTAAAGAGATCACAAAGAAAACTTTTCAAAACACACATGCAGTTAGTGTTTTTGTGCACTGAGTCGGAAATCAGAAGTCAGGGTCCGGATACGCCGGCCGCCACACCCACACAAGATTCCCTAAAATGATAACCACACTCACTAAACTTAACACTATTTACGTTAAAAATAATGATTAAAGTTCTATGTTCTACTGTATAACCGACTCCTTTAATACCAATTTGTCACGACCCGTCCCCCGGGGCCCGTGTCGTGACTTCCCCAAGCCCGCCTTCTATAGGCCAGGGGTTGGTGACTAGCACCAAAAGTCGTATTCCCTATAACTGGGAAGGCATTGACTTTATATCCTGTAAACACACTCAACCAAACACACATCAAGATACAAAAACAAGTAAACTATATAACAAAAAAGAGTGCTGAAAGTAAAAGGGGTCAGAAATACAAGCCCAACTATAAAGATACAAGTACAATTAAAATATATCTGAAAGAAAAAGGAAAATAGATATTGGGTTGTCTTCTGAGGTTCCTACCTGAAGGGTAGGTACAAATCACCTCCTCAGCACTCCACGTTCGTCCGTATCCTCTACGCACCGTCACGTCGTATGGTCTTCCAATGGGCACCGTCTAGTCATGGCATCCTCAACCTCGATTAACATTGTACTTTGTCTGCACCAAACACAACAAGGTGTGGGCATAGCCTGTGCATGGGTGAGTATAACGATACTCAGTAGGGACCCCGAGATCCTCAAGGTCTCACAAAATCCACAAAGGATAAATCTCAAGGCAAGAAGTCAACTGTCAACCCTACTTAGGTATATGCCCATACATATACCTATGTTATCAAGTATACCCATCTCAATCATGAGGAAACAGAGGGTCCAACCCAAAATCCCAAAGCTCTACTATTCCAAAAAGGAAGAAAAACCACAATGGAAAGTACCACACAGGTACGCCACACAGAAGAATACCACCAATGTATTACCACGAAGGAAAGTACCACACATGTATGAACTCAGCTCATTCCAGGTATATCTTAAGTATAGTAGTAGAGATGATTAGATGTAACTACTGAATCATCTTACTTTGTTAAGAGAATGACCCACACAGGATCGCCAGGTGCTGAACCACACAGGATTGCTCGGTGCTGACCCACATAGGATTGCTAAGTGCTAACCCACATAGGATCGCAAGGTGCTGACCCACACAGGATTGCTACGTGATGACCCACACAGGATCGCAAGGTGCTGACCCACACAGGATCGCTAGGTGCTGACCCACACAGGATTGCACTAAGTGCTGACCCACACAGGATCACTCTAGGTGCTAAACCACATAGGATCGCTCGGTGCTGATGTACACATGATCTCTCTAAGTGCTGACCTACATAGTATCGCTCTACATTCTTCACGTTATATCCAACTACTGGGTTCCTACACTATACTCGCTCACCTCTGGAAGGATCCGCTCCACAAGCTACTAGTCTATACTCCAACTGCCATGAAGTCCCACAAAGAAGTATCTCAATGGACCGCCACGTCATAGGGGTCTGAATGCAACAGATGGCACGTCATTTGGACGTCTGGTTTGTGAGTTATTAGCCTTTTTGTCCCGAGGGCCAGGTTAGATTCATGCTCGATCCCACCTGACCATTCCCCAACTTTATCCAAAACTTATGTTGGGAATACCAAAGGGGAATTCTTGCTCAAAGGTTACTGGCGCTGCTGATGGTTCATCAAACGAACGTCCGATACCAAAGTTATGGCCCAAGTAAAGTATAGGGTCGTATCTGGTCTAGGTCTAGTTCGACTCGGTTGGACCGACCCAGCCTGACCCAGCTTGGGTTGACCCAGTTCGGGTCGACCCGGCCCAACCCACTGGGTCCAACCTGGCAATCCGTGAGGGCTGCGAGGCTGTGGGGGTGTCGTAGGGGTGCATGGAAGCTCAACCGTGGGGGTGACGCGAGGACGTGGGGCGGCTCCGCCGCGGGGGTGGAGTGAGGGCACATGGTGGCTCGACCGTGGGGGTTCTGCGAGGGTGTGGGGAGGCTCAGCTGTAGGGGTGCCACGAGGGCACACGGTGTCGCACCTATGGGTGGGGCCACGAGGGTGCCCGACGGTCCGACCGTGGGGGTGCCGCGGGGGCATGAGGCCGAGGGGCAGGTCGGCCGGAGCGGCTCGTCTGGGAGGGCGGAGGCCATGGGAGACACGGGGCGGCTTGGCAGGGGTGGCACGACGAGGCTGTGGGGCAGTAATGGCCGTAGATGGCAGAGTGTCGCGGGGCGCGAAGGCTGTGGGGTGGCGGGGCGCCGTGCCTTCATCGGCGGTTCTCGAGTTCCACTGGTGCCAATCGCCGGCACCAGTCGCCATCACCAAATTTTCCTTCTTTTATCACAAAGGATACACCATTTAAGAAGAATGACGGAGGGGCCAGGCCATGTTTTTTTGGCCCACACCCTCTATGTTAGAGCAGTAGAAATTGGCTCAACAAGAACAAGAATATTAAGAATGGGTAACAGAAAAAATAATTCAAACACCCTCCCTACCTCACTCATTTGATTCATTGAAGATTGTCAATAGAGAAAGAGATTATGTCATTGGGAATAGAAGGACGTTGATGACATAGGTTTTTCCTCGATCGTCGGTTCGTTGACGTTCCTCATCAACGAATTCCCCATGGAAGAATCCGGAGTCGAAGTCAGCATTCTTTGTTGGCATTCTTCATTAGAGAGATTTCTCCTAAGGCTCCTTCCTCCCAATTCCACCAAAAATTCCAAGTAGCCAGCATAATAGATTATGTTGTCTATTTAGTTCATTTGAATAAATTAAAAAATGATTAATTAATTAAATGAGTTGGCATAATAAATGTTGGAGGAGTTGAAGTGGCTCCCCCACATTTAATAGGAAGTTTTATGCTTTTTCCCATTAAAGGGGAGTTCAAGGGGGGTTTATACTCAGGTGGTCCCCACCACCATAACCTCTAAAGGGAGGTTTAGTTTAGGTGGTACCCACCTATGAAACATATACATGGGCGTTTCAAAATAAAATAAAAATAAAATGTTACACCATTTTATTTTGTTTTTATTCTTTCACAAATAAGTGAAGAACTAACTTACACCCTTGACCTACTGCGGTCGAGGTGAATGTCTCCTTAAGCGAATACCGACACTGCAAGTTCAACGGTGCCCTCAAATTTCAATTCTGAGCACCAGTTCAAAAGTTAGAAAAACCCACTCGCACATTTACTGAATGTACCTGAAAAAAAGTTCAGAAATTCATTCCTGGCACTCCGGGCCTCGGAATCATGCACCATCAATTTTCGCAGACTCGTAAAATTCCCATTTAATTAAAAAAAATTACATGGAAATTCCAGGTCTTTACAAATATAATTATTATTTTATGATTATTTTTCAAACACAAATGATAAATAAATCTAAAAAACCTATGAATCCTATTACTAAAAATACTACTACAAATAAGGTGTCAAAACACTTAAGAAGATATAATCACATGGAGAAATAGTCTTTGATAATATTATCAACTTATTTTAAATTGGACAAGATGTTTGAGCAAGCTGAAAATAATAAAAATGCTCTAATTCATCAAGTGAAAAAGGTCTTTCCATATAATAATTAAGATGAAAAGGATAAAAAAACCACTCTCCCTAAAGGTGAATAATCTTAGAGAATCAATAAATTTACAAAAATGAAGAGGTCTAGACACTTTAGACCTAGAAGGAAGGATTTTTTGGATTTATTAAATAATATCATCCTTGTGGCTCACATTAATATATTTTTAGAAGATATACCTTATTATCCCATTTTATTTTTTATATATAATTAAAGAGGGAATTAGAGGTTAAGCTTGAAAAAGAGAGAAATGGTGAAAGCTGTAATTTTTAGATAGTTTGAAAAATTGTCCATCATGTTGTATTTAAATTGTAATTCATCTAAAAATTGGTATAAAAATCTCTAACTAGAATTATACATGCATGTAAATCATCCATGGCTAAGAAGCATTGATGTTAAACCCTTCAAGGGGAGATTAGATGACCAATCTACCAAAAATTAATCATTACACATGAATATGTAATTCTAGATATATTTGAAAAAGTTAAATATTATGGTATAATTTTCATTCTTACATAACTGTTTTAATTCATTATAATTAGGTTTATCATGGGGGAGTTATTATATGAACAAATTAGGAATAAATAATTTTCACCTAAATGTTTTTGATGTGTGTGTTCATGTGACCAAATCTTCTTTAAATTTCATTAGAAATTAGTTTGAATAGTCCCTATAGAAAGAATGTTAGAGTTGGAATCACATCCAAGGATGATTTTTTGTAGTATAGTTTTCTAAAATTTTCAATCTTGTTCTCTAAAAAGGTTTATCCCATGTAGACTTAGAGTTGATGGGTTGATAACACAATTCTAAGGAAAATGAGATTCCACTGTTCTCTTATGGAATTAATGGATAACTTTTTAAGTGGATGAGTAATATAGGGAGAATATTTATTTGTTGAGGAAATGGATGATAATACTTCCCTTGGATTTGTGGTATTAATAAATTGGTTAGGAAACTTTAAATCCCCTCTAAAATTTAAATAAGGGGGTAAATTTTTCCCTCATTTTTATTTCCTATTAATAAGTGGGAAATAAAAGTTTCATTGAATTTAGAAGTAAATGGTATAGAAAAAAACCCAAAGGGGGATATTGAATTTCATTTGGATTTAAAAATCAAAAGTTTTATTTCATTCCATATTAATTAATTAAATGTTTACTAAATAAGAAATAAGTTGGAAGCCATTGTGCATAAAAAGGGGAGTCTATCTCATATTGGAAAAGGAAGTGAGAAGTCAGTCCATATATTTTGGTAAAGGAGACTGAATCTAGTTTCTTGGTGAGAAACTAATTATATATAATGATTATTAATATTTTTTATGTATATTATAAGAGATGAAGTTAAGATTTATTTATACAATAGTTTGTTTAGGTTTTATAAGAAACCAACTAGTAGGGAGATTGAAGTTCACTTATTTAAGGAAAAAATATATCTCAAGTTGTAGAAAATCTATACCTATGTTAACAATACTAAAAGATACCAAAATTAGTTTAAAAATAACTTAGATAATGTTTTTAGAAGTTTTTATAAGCCCTGTGGAAGTTAAAAATCATTTTTCATTCATTTGAAAAAATATGTAATATTGGACTTCAAGGTAAGAAAATAGAAAAGGTCAGATTGTATGACTTATAAAGGATTTTTATGACATTTCATACTTCATAATACTAAATAGGTTGATTATATGATTTAAATTCATTTCATGTGACTTCATACAAAAACTTATCACCTTATTGTCATGTCTATGACTTTACTAGAGTGTATGAATTCTACATATGACTTTGATTAAAACATATAACTTTAAATTATTTCCATATGAATTTGATAAAAATAATATTACTTTGAATGAGTGTAATATTTTCACATAAGACTTCATAATTTCATAAGGATTAAAAATATTATAAAAAATTATGGGACTTTAAATGACTTTCAAATATTATGAAATCGGTCGTGTATGAATTAATGTCAGCGTATGGCTTCAAAACTTAGCCATATTTCAAGAATTAAAATGTGTAAAATTGAGACATTTCATAATTGTTTATTCTAAATAGAAATTCAAATGAGATAATGCTAAATCCATTAAATAATGTTCAAAACATCATTAATATTAGTTAATCCATAATCCAGGCCATGAGATGAGAAGATATGAGAATGGAAGAGTTCTATGTTGTGAAGGAGAACTCCAAGCCATAGTTATTGTTGCTGCATGGTTTTTATATATAAATAAAGATTAAATTAAGTGAATAACTGAGTGGTTAAATTTTGAGTAGAATATCTAAAGTCTATAAAATAATAAATAAGAATACATATTTAGTCAAGATAAAGAAAAACAAGAAGAAAAATAAGTAAGGGTATTTTTGTAATACTCTTTGAGTTGATAAAAAGGGATCATGGGAACACAAGCTATTTACAACATTGAAAATGAAGATATGATAATAATGGGGGATTTGGATTTTTTATTTCATGGAATTACCACTTTATTTTCATTTATATAAATATGAGAATACACCATAAAAATAAATGAGGCCACCTGTATAGTTTAGGCTCATAAGTATATCAAGGAAAAATAGAGGGAGTTGTGTTGTAAAAACTATATCTCTATAATAGAGGGAGAGGTTTAAATTATGAGTGATTAAACTAAGTGATATGAGAGGAATAAGAATTATATCAAGGAATAATAAGACAAAGGTTTAATAACCTATGAAAAATGGAATATTAGTTGGCTTTCAAAGAAGAAGAAGAGGAAAATGGGGGGGGGGGGGTAACAAACCAACACAGGTTATCTAGATACATCAACCAAAATAATTATCCTTAAGGACCCAAGAACCTTAATAATATACATGGGCTAGTGAAAAGCACTAGGTTGTTGAAATATACTCAATTGGGAATTATGTTACCCTTTAATCATCAAATAACCAAAAGTATAAACCACCAAGGAATTTAATATGACCCATCCATATGTTGGATGTCTATGCAACCAAATAATCAAATAAAGAAAGATAAAACATACAAGAAAAGAATAACATAGTTTAAATAAACATCCAAATCATAAATAAACCGCATAAATTGAAATTAAATGTTGACAACATAAATATAATAAAGTCAAAGGTAAAAACTGGGCTAATATAAGGCTGATCTAAGAAAACTAATAAATAACTTGAAAATTATTAGAAAAACTCCATGTGAGCCCCAATTCAAAACTACATCCCAATATATTCCATCTTTAGAAAACATGAACATAGAAATCTAAGGATACCAGATCTTGGGAACCTGAAAGAAAATCTTATAATTTTATATAAATAATGGTGTATATAGGGTGTGATCAAAACATTCATAGTAGTATTTCACCAAATAGTTATCGAAATTTCTTTTTAAATTACTTTACGTTAATTTTATTTTGAAAATAATTTCATAAAATAAGTTTTCACATGTTATTATAATTGAAACTAAGAAACATACTGAGGTTACATTTGTAAAACATCCACCCTTCTCACATCAAATAAGGGTGGAATAAATGTTTCTGATAAAACACTTAAGAAATGTAAATATAATATCTCGATGTTAATTGAAAACAAAAACCAAACCATTATACCCTTTTACCATAACTCATTTAAAATTTCATACACTCACATATTCACTTTATAAAACCTTATTTATCTTAAATCTCTTCTCAAAATCAATTTAAAAATATATCATTCTTTTTTCTTTAGAAACAATATTTTATGTAACATTTTAAAACCATTTACAAACAAACAAAAAAAATATAAGGAATAAAACTCAAGCATGCACCATAAGATCAAGAAGCAAGAAAATGGTAATAATCATAACCAAATCATTGGTTCCTAAACCAATCAAGTTATAGAGGATATGAGAAAATTATCAAATTAATCACCTAAAAAATACCACAACAAAATAAAAATATCATTTAAATCACACTAGGATCTAGCATGAATGATAGTTAACCTATTTTACTTTGACCAATCTATATAGGCCCCCTAGTAAATCTCAAACACCCTCTTAGATCCCCAAATTGGTCTACTTGGGATTAATATAAAACCCTAATAGGACACTACTCTCCTAGGGAACTAGACTGTGGGTGCACACTGATCTAGTGTAACACACATCCAAATCTTCTACTTAGCTACCTAGGGTTCTATGATATGACACAATAGAGGCAAGAAAACAAGTAATCTAAAATATCATCACATAAATCAATAATAAAAACACTTTTAATAAATCTCATATCTCCTTAAACACACTCACATTAAATGTCCCCTTACATTTCCTCCTCAGGACAATGATTACATAATGAAACAAGTATACCCCTTAAGAGGAAATTCCCACATCACAAATAGTATAAACCTATGGTTAAAACCAAGGGAATAAATTTCTTTATGAAAATATTTCTAAAAGTTACAAACATGGTATTTGAAAAAGTGGAATCATAATGCTAAGTAATTCATCCACTATTTAAAACCCATTTGTGATGGAAGTATTGTAAAAATAAGTAATAAAATCCATAGTTGAAATCATTTAAAAACCAATCCCCTTTTTTAAATAAAATGCCAATTTTCAATTTAAATCATTAAAATCCTAAAAATATATTTCTTTTAAAAATATATTCTATAAAACCATACAATTTATTATTTAAAAATCCAAACAAGTTCAAACACAATTTATCAGCAATTCTATTTCAAACAAGTCCCTTTAGACTCCACAAAAATACTTGGCATTTATAAAATACTTTTTAAAATGATAAAACCATTGAAATCATTCTATGTGAGGTATATAAACCATATAAAACACCTCTTTAAATCAAAATAGTTATAAAATATAAAAATAAATTAATCATTAAAAATATTTAAAATTTCAAAGAAATCAATGTCATGAAATTTAAAAAAAAATCACAAAAACACATACCTGATTCCAAGAGGAACCATATCACATTTCATTTCATTAAATGAAGAATGAACTTCAATGCATGGAAGGACCCTATACAATACCTAAACACCCAAATCCATATTTTAGAATTTTTCTCGAACCCTATTCCTTGTTCAATAGTCCCTAGGGATTTCTGAAGGAAAAAAAATTGAAGAGAAAAGGGGTGTAAGAGTAATTAGAAGGAATAATAATGATAAATAGGTATTACCTTGGATAAAACTTCTTGGAATCAATTGGGACGACCAAATATTTTGAGAAAGAGGGAGGGAGAAATCTCATTGGTGCATTACCCATCCATGGTTGAATGATAGGGAGGAAATAATGGAGGAAGGGGAAAAAATCAAAGGATAAAAAGGGTAATATCACCTTTTTTTTTCAAAAAACTGAGTAGATCACATAGTGAGGCCATACAATTTGGTAAATCATGTGCCAATTATTCTACTGGCATTGGACAATCACAACCCATTCACATGGTTTAGGCCTGAATTTTACCAAACTTTTCCCCAACTTTAAAAATACCACTATTAAAATTTTCACACTATGTATGGAATACTCACACGGTTTCCTATAACCATGTGTTAGCCGCATTCTATCACTCCAAGCACAAAAGGGAACCACCTGATTTCCCCTATAATTCACATGGGCTTTACCAAACCATGATCCACTCATATAGAATAACCGTACATTAAAAAAATGATCTATAAATATTCTACACAATAAAATCCACATGGTTTATCCTTAAATGTGTTTAATAAACTGTGCAACAATAGAAAAGTTTTGAATTTATAAAATTTCCATTGGAAACTCTCTAAAACATAAATTAACCCAAAATAAAATAAAATAAAATAAAATAGTGATACAGGGTTGTCACAATTCTCACCACCATGCCACGTTATGGCCATATAAAGATTTAGGTAAATGTAGAATATAAAAGAACGAAGACCACACTAAAACCCCATACAAGTGGTGAGTTGGTGGGAGATCAAATAGTGAATATCCTATGAAAATGAACCATTAAATATAAAATAACTTCTCAAACTAAATGGGTAAATCCAAAGACACCACCAAATATCTAAAATCATAACTCGATCACAACCTCGACACACATAATAGGAGGAAAGTAGTGACATAATTGAACCCCCCACACAATTAATATATATTTTTTAAAATTAAAAGAAAAATGATAGGTACTCCCCAAAATAATAAACAAAATTGTCACATTTTCTAGAAATCACAAAAAAATGAAAAGTAGCTGCCAAATTATAAAAATCATTTGAGAAAACAAAATCTCACAAACTAAGGAATACAGAAAAAAATCATAACCATAAGAACATCCAAAAATACCACTAAACAAGGCCAAACAATTAATCCATACTCTATACCATGAAAAAAATGTGATTCAAAAACTAGAAACAAAATTTAACAAGGATAACCATGGTTTTATCTTTGGGCCAAGGAACTAGAATAGTTGGTAACTTGGAACCTCATCCATAGAACACCACTCTAGGTGATCCTAGATAAATAAAAATCAAACACTATCCAGTGTTTCATCTATCCCAATTACCTAAGAACCAACCTATGGTTACCCTCGTTCAATTTATGTAGAACCAAAATCAAAACCTCATAACAAGGATAAGATAATCCAAAAATAAAAAATAAGCACCACTTCCAATGAGGCCTACACAACCAACCATTAACCAAAATATTTTTAATGAAGAACCACCAATATTAACATGGAAAACATCAATCCAAAATCATCTCAAAACCCCAAGATATTCTAAACTCACCCCTAAAACTAGATTACACCGAATAAATCCTTATATATAATGAGCTAAATCCAAATAAAACCAATATAGAATATAACCAATACATCTTCCAAAGGATCATTATTTTAGTCAAAGTTTCAAGAGTTCCCAGAGAATTAAGGTTTTCCTCAATCCTTTTCAACCACTCCACCTCTAGTGAATTTTAATTAACATGAAAAGAAGGATGAATTGTGATTTAATGAGATAAATAATCTTATGAACCAATATTAATGGGATGTGAACATTATACTTCTCATCATTACCTTTATTTGTTCTTTACTCTAAATATAATGAAACATGAACCCACTACACTCATTTTTCACAAAAGAAACCAAATATATTAAATATAATCTAAAATAAAAACCAAAACATCAGTTATAAAAAATCATATTGTAAATAGTCTTTATTAAATAAAAACATTCATCAAGAGTTCAAACAATCATTTAATATAATAACTATAACTTAAAAAACAACTTTTGAAAATATTATACCCCATTTAAAAATCTAAAGAGACCCACTTTAACATCCCTTATTGGGGAAATTCCAAAGAAACTATATTAGTGTGAAAACAAAAAACCCCTTTTGAAAAAAAGGAATCACTTGAACTTTTAAAAATCTATCAATTTTTCAAATCACATTATAAATTCAATCTTAAAATATCCACATACAATATAATTAATAATGTCAATCACCCTTAACTCATTTAATGAAAATCAAAACATTCACACAAGGAACCATAAAACTTCATTTTATCTTGAAAATATCTTAATAAGTCTAATTTCATTTACTATAAACCTTAATGACCCCTTTAACCTAAATCAATTTATAAAATACACTTATAAAACAAACTAAACTTAAAAAAACTCACTAAAAAGAGGATAAAAAATCCTTAGAATCTATCTCAATATAATCAAACGTCTAGAAAAAATCACTTAGAATCACTATTAAAAATCATAAAAAACAATTTTAAGATGAAAAGAGATAAAAAAATACAAGAAGGGTATCAAATTATGCACGGTTTAGCAACACAAGTTGGAAAATTGTGTACCAACCATGAAAGAGATTTTATATGGTTTCCAAAACATTCCGCAGAGTGTTTTCATGGTTTTCTAGACCACACAAGCTAACCATGAATCTCTAGTTCTTAGTCTATTTTCAGACCAAAACACCAAGAAATCCCCATGGAAACTCATACCATTCTAATGAGAATTAAATTCCATAAATTCTCATATAATAACATTAAAAATAATAAAAATGTAACCCAAAATAATTATTAAAACTTTGATATACCTTGGTTAATTGAGGTTTGGCTTGAGAAAGAGATGGATAATAAATACCCTACACCTACATTCTAATCCCTAATGTCAATCCTAATCTCTACTCTACCAAGACACACCCAAATAATAATAGGGTGCTCTGATACTATTTTATAATGAACTAACCTATATCGACCAGAGACATCACCCAACATAGCTCTCTACAAGGCATGAAGTATGTTACCAATCACTATAGGATGGAGAGAATCACCAATGTATCAACACATACTCAATTAGGAATAGTTTTACCCTCGAATCAATAGAAAACTAGTAGTAGAAACCACTTGAGAATTTGGGATGTCCCATATATAAGTTGGATTCCCATGTAATAAAATAAACAAATACAAATAGATAAACATCCAATTAAAACATAACAAAGTTTAAATAAAAATACGAATCAAAAATCAACCATATAAACTAAAATTAAAGGATAAAACCATCAATATAATAAAACTAGATAATTAAACTAGGATAATATAAGGTTGATTCAAATAAACTAAAATATAACTTGATAACTACCAGAAAACCTTTATGTGGCCCATAGACACTCACTGCATCCCTATATCATCTATCACTAGAAAAAAATAAAAGAGAACTAGAAAGATAATAGAGCCTGGTAACTTGAAATAAAACACGAGAGATGAATAAAAAAATGGTGTACGGTGGGTGTGAGAAGAATATACCCAATAGGATTTCACTAGATATTTTGTGAAATTTCATTCAAAATACATTCAATTAATGTTAGTTTGAAAATAATTTTATAAAATAGGTTTTCACATGAAAGCATAAGAAAAACCAAATAACATACTAAGGTTAAATTTGTAAAAAATCCACCCTTTTGACAAGAAATAAGGGTGAACCCAATGATTTCTAGAAAGTAATTTTCAAACATAAAATTAAGATCTTAAAGTTTATTAAAAACCAAAACCCAAAATATAACCTCATTCTTATATAACTCATTTGAAATTATATACAGACACATTAAAAAAATTTTACACACACACACACACACTAAATAGACCCTAGCCCTTTTAACAAATTATTAATGATTTAAAATACAATTAACCATCAAATAGAAACCAAGTATCGTAAAGTCTATTGTATTTGGATGATTAGGTACATAATTAGAAAGCATGAAACAAAAATAAATAATTTTTTTATTTAAAATCCATAATGATCTCCTAACTTCCTTTGACCAATTGCACCTGCATAGGATAACTTGGGGAATACATGAAAAAAGGGATGAGCTAAAAATCCCAATAAGAGAATGATCATTGTAAATAAGCATAACACATGGGTTAGAAGCATAGTATAATGAAATAATAAGGCATGGAACATAAATAAACATAAGGAATTATAACATGTAGAACATGGGATCAGGTAATAA
Organism: Viscum album; assembly: GCA_963277665.1. Lineage (NCBI taxonomy): Eukaryota > Viridiplantae > Streptophyta > Magnoliopsida > Santalales > Viscaceae > Viscum > Viscum album. Next base: position 1,583,687,830 of record OY728164.1, read on the forward strand.
TGGAATCATAAGAATGTGTCAACAACATATAACATGACATAAACCTAAGTCAAGGATAACTTCCAAGACTATATCACAAGCTGGAAAAAGTCCCAAAAAGGAATATGGTTTACTCCCTATCTCAAAATGACATATCATGAGACTAAACAATACCAAACATAATGGAGTGATATCTGGGTGCACCCATCATAACATGTGCATTCATATGTGTTCCACATGAATAATCAAACATAAACATAAGGGTTACCCATAGAAAGAAATGGGTATCATAATCATGTCATAGAGCATAAAAAATGGGCATATCATAAAATTGTCTATGAAAGAATGAATTTAAATCATAAATGGAATTTAATAAGGTAAAATAGGAATATATAATGATAAATTATGTTCAACTAAAGTGAAAATATGTAAAAATAGTGTTTAAGAAACTTTATAAATGAGTCTCTTTAGTGTGGTTTAAGGGAAATATTAAAGATCCCTTAAAGCGGGAAAAGGCCTAATTGTTTTTATAAAACCAAAAATGAACTTAGATAGTTTTTCATGATAAAAAAATTGTTTTCAGAAAAATATTGGTGGCTTAATAAGGATTATGTAGTGTAATTGAAAATGGGTAAGAAACTAGAAAGTCCCCTTTAATTAGGCTTGCTTGTTAGGAGGAATTGAAAAGGGAACCCTATAAAACATGTATTTCCCCATAAAAGAAAGAAGGATTGAGATAGGTACATATTTTTAGAACATAGACACATAGTTTAAGGGGATTAAATAAGAATAATTATGAATTAAATTGGGGTAAATATAGGGAAAGTGTGACCTGAAAGGAAAAATGGAGGTTCATGGAGAATCCCTTACCTTTTGTCCGAAAGTGTTCCAAACTTGCACTAAATTTACCAGAAAATAAAATTAAATCCATTAATTAATTAATTAATAACCTATTATATATTTATATTATTTATTATAATTTTATTAGTTTTATTTATGTCCATTTAATTGACTTAAAGTATTTAATGTCATCATTTTGGGAGTGTTCATTTCTTGGCTTCATGATCAGTTCGCTTGTGAATAATTATGAAAGTTATTTTCAAATGGAAGAAAAAATCGAGAAATTGAATGATATGGTATTAATATAATTAAAGAAGTTTAAATGGTCCATTATATCAATTTATTGTTTTACATGAGGATGATTCATTAGATAAAATGTTAATGATAATCGTTTAGATTATTTTGGTAGTTTTTGATCATCATAAACAGGTTTTGTTTTATTATTTATCATTATGCATATATTTAGTTCCAAAAAAATAAATAATCTTTAATAAACATATTATAATATGGTTTAACAAAAAAAAGTATTTTATGACCATCCTCGAATGTGGTAATAGAACATGAAAAATATTCATCCACGAAGGTGGTGAATCGATACATCATATATAATATTTTTGTTTTTAAGATAAAAAGAGAAGAGAATATATTTAATGATGTATATACCATTTAATGAAAATAAAATTACAGTATATTTGTGATACTACAGTAATCACGTAACTTTGGATAGAGAGGTGAGGAGATAACAATAAAAGAAAAGAAATTGAAAAGAAAATAAAAAAATGAAAGAGGATTTTACCTCTTGAAATTCTTCTCCTAGAGTACCTACTTAAGGAAATTGGGTTTGGTATTTTGGTATGAACCAAAAATATTGTACATGGGGGAGAGTATTTATAAGAGGATTGGTCAAAATTCGGACAAGATTCAAGGCTTCAAATGTTTGAGGAGAAGATGTGGTGAGGGGTGATATTTATAGTGGGAAGAGAGGGCTATTTTTTATTATTTTGGATTAAGACTATAAATAATGACGATTACCATGAATAAATATAGTAAATGGTTCAAGAAAGTTCTAAACAATGTGTTATTATCTCATCCATACATCATAAATGACTTATTAATTCATGTATTTGTTAAATACTATAAATTACCATATTTTAGTATTCACAAAAATTAAAATAATTTAGAAAAATCATAAAAAATTAATCCTAACCATATTTTAAGATATAGAATTCAAAAATGGACTAAATTTTATGAAAATAATTTTCTAAATCGGATGAATTTAATTTTTAATTAAAGTCATCATTTATTAAAAAAATACCAATTTTAAAATTATAAATGATTTTATAACACTTTCAAAAATTAATTAAGATCTCATAAAATTATCTTATAATTATAAGACAACATAATAATAATTTATTAATCTATTTTAAGAAAATATATTTTATTTTAAATCATTATATTAATTATAAAAATTTAATTTAAATATTTATTACTTACAAAAATACCAACAATTAATTTATTATTTTTTAACAACATTTATTTACTTATTCCATGATATACATTTATCATATTTTCATTAATAAGATACCAAAATTTTATTTATACCTTCATAGGTGAGGTTACTATTCTATTGGCCAAATTACTATTCCTAATGGTCACATTAATTTTCCAACAGTCAAGTTACTATTCTATTAGTGTAGGTTTCTTATTTTCTATAAATACCTATTATTTCATTTATTATTCATTTATAAAGTTTGTATTGTGTTCTCTATGTGTTCTTATGTGATTTATATTATATGAAATTATTATTATAAGAGAATTTCCATTGATAAAATTTTGGGTTGTTACATTCTTACCCCATTATGAAATTTCACCCTCGAAATTTTTTTTCATACTATGGTGAAAAAGTGGGGGTACTTATCCTTCATCGCTTCCTCTAGTTTCCATGTTTCCAACTCATACTTATGGTTTCTCCATAGAAATTTTACCAAGGTAGTATTATTGTTGCACAAAACTTTATATCTATGGTCCAAGATCTTTACTGACTTATCTTCATATGATAGGTCATTCTCTAATTGTACCACCTCTATATTTATTATATGTGAGGAATTTGGTATATAATTCCTCAGGAGGGATATGTGGAATACATTATAAACTTGAGATATGATAGGTATAATTGCTAGTCAATAATCCATTACTCTGAAATTATCAAAAATCTCAAAGGGGATGATGTACCCAGAACTCAGTTATCATTTTATTAAAAATCTCATGATCCCTTTCAATGGATATGTGTAGAGAAATACCATGTCTCTAACCATAAAATTTTGGTCCCAACATTTATTTTCCGTATAGCTCTTCTATCAAATTTGGTTAGCCCAAATATGATTCTGAACGGTTTTATGCCTTATACTGTTTACTTAACCATTTCAGGTCCCAAAAACATTCATTCACTAAATTTATCCTAGAATGTAGGTGTTCTACATATTTTCCCATAAAGGGATTCATTTGGAGCCATTTGGATGCTCGAGTGGAAATTTTTGTTGTAAGATAACTCAACTAGAGGTAGATGTTAGTTCCATACTCCTTTTAATTCCATTTAAAATTCTCTCAAGATGTCTTCTAGTTTCTGAATATTCCACTTAGACTGGACATAATTTTGTGGATGATAAGCCGTACTGAAGTTCAGCTCAGTGTTTAGAGCATGTTGATGACTTTTCTAGAACATAGAGGTGAATGTTAGATCTTTATTTGATACAATAGATAGTTGTACTCCATAAAGCCTTACCACTTCTCTGATTTATATCCGTGAATTTTGATCCAATGATAAGTACTTTTGAATTGTGATAATGTGAGTTGTCTTTGTAAAATGATCCACAACAACCCATGTAGCATTGTTTCCTCTGTATGTATTTGAAAGTTTGGGGAAAAAGTCCATGATGATGTTTTTCCATTTCCATGTTGGTATGAGAAATGGTTGCATCATCCCATTTGAATTTGGTCTTTTAGCCTTCACTTGATGACATAACAGGAACTTTTATGTATATTCAGTGATCTACTTCCTCATATTTCCACACTAATAGTTATCTTAGATATCTTGATACATTTTTTACTCCCTAGATGAATAGAAAAGGTTAAGATATGTGTGTCATTCATATGATATTTCTTTTTTTATGGATTGGATGGTACAAATAGTCATAACCCAAATCTTACAACTCATTCCTCATCAATTTTAAACTTTGAGGATTTCCCATTTCTGATTTCTTATACCTTTTTTCTGAATTTCCAAATTATTTATTTGAGGATCCTTTATTTTCTCCATGAGGGATGCTTGAAAAATCATTCAAGAAAGGATTGATGATGTTTCTTCCTTAATGATTCCAATGTCCATCCTTTGAAAAAAATAAGAATATTAGATCCTTTTAAATTCTCATTATTGATAATGATGCAAGATTTTTTCTACTTAGAGTATCCGACACTTTATTCACTTTACAAATATTGTAGTGGATTAAGGAGTCATAATCCTTAATGGGCTCTAACTATATTCACTGGAACATATTAAGATCCTTCTATGTGAATATATGTTTGATGCTCTTATGATCAGTATGTATCTCACAATTCTCCCCATAGAGATAAATCCACCATATTTCCAAAGTGAAGATCATATCCACAAACTCCAGATCATGTGTGGGATGGTTTTGATCATGAATTTTCAAATGCCTTAAGTCATAACCAATCAATTTATTTTTTTCATCAATATAAAACATAATCCCTTCTTTGAAGCATCTCTGTATACCACAAAGAGTTCCACACTTATCGAAAGAATGAGTATTAGTACGATGATAAGCCTCTTTTTCAACTCTTTAAAGCAGTCTTCACATTCATTATTCTAAAAAAACTTTTCTCTCTTCCAAGTTATCCTAGTTAGTGGGTTTTAAAATCATGATAAGTTCTTCAAAAATATCTGATGATACCTAGATAGACTAAGGAAACTAGGTATCTCTATTAAAAATGATGGCATGGGCCACTCTCATATTTCCTTTATCTTGGAAGGGTCCATAGATATTCCTTTTCTACTGATAACATGCCACAAGAATTATACTTCCTCCATATAGAACTCACATTTATGATAATTTTCATATAGTTTATCCCTTCCTCAAGGTCTTTAGCATAATATTCAAATTCTCCTCATGTTCCTCCTTACTTCTGGAGTATATCATAATATCATTAATGATGAGTACCACAAATTTATCAAGGTAATATATAAATAATCTATTCATTATGTTCATGAAAATTGATGAAGAATTAGTGAGGCCAAAGGGAATCACTATGAACTCATAGTATCCATACCTCATTTGAAAGGTAGTATTGGGAATATTTTTCTTCTTCACCTTTAATTGGTGATATCCCGCTCAAAGGTCCACCTTAGACAAATAGTCTTCCACACGTAGTTGATTGAACAATTTATATATCCATGTAAGGGGATACTTTTTCTTTATCATGATTTTGTTAAGATTAGGATAATTAATATAGAGGCATATTGATCCATCCTTCTTGATGAATATGACCAACACTCCCCATGGTGAAGCACTCAGACGTATAAAACCCTTGACCAGATTCTCTTGTTACTGCTTCTTCAGTTCCTATGACTCAATGGTGGACATTATATAAGGTTTATTTGATATAGGAAGAGATATATGAATAAATTAAATTAATAACTCAACCTCTCGTTCTAGAGGAAGGCCAAACAATTCTTTATGGAACACATCAATTTAGTCCCTCATAATGAGAAAGTATTTGATCACGACTCTCTCCTTTGTCTCAATCATTTGAGTTAGATAATATTTATCATAAATCAATAATATGCACAATTGAGATGATGATTCTAAAGGAGATTCATTATCATCCTTACACTTGTATAGAATTGGATTTTACCTCAGGATGTGAAGAGTGATCTCCCTTCCCTAACATTTGATGTTGGATTTGTATAAAGATATCCAATTCATGCTAGATATAGTATTAAACTCCACAAAAGAAAGTAAGACAAGATTTTATAGGAGGTTCAGTCTATAAAAATTAACTGTGGAGGAGCTATATACCTTGGATGTAATAATTTTTCAATTTTCCATTCTCATAGATAACTCAACCTCTATATTTTGATGTGGTGTTTGAATATTTCTACTAAACTTTCAAGAAATTAAAGAATTAATATAACCATGATCAAATAGTATATTCTCTATTCTTGAATAAAAAATCAACATACCTTTCACCACATCATTTCTGGGTTCCACCTCAACAGTAGTGATAACATATTTCCTTTCTTGTTTCCTTGGAGGTTGTTGTTGTTGTTTATTTCCTCCAACAACTCTTGGATTAGATAAATGGATCACATAATTACCATGTTCATTGAAGTTGAAAAAATGAACTATAGGCTGAGTGTTGATCTGAACCTTCCTTTATTCTTATAAATTTTCATGAATCTTAATATTACATCAACAATTATTATCCAGATTCCCCTCTCGTCCAAATTTTAAGCATCTCCCAATTTCCTTTAGATAGTTCTTAGGATTCTTCTTCCAACACTTTTAACACATAGGATGTTGGGTTTTCTTCACATCATGGGATTTATCTATTGATCCTCTCATATTAAACTCTATTTTACACTTTTTATGTTCCGGACCATGACACCACTAAGAGTCTCTAATATCTATTTCATTCTTAAGGGAACAAATAATAATATCCTCATAGATATTGATGTCTTGAATTTCCAACACTTTTTTTGACTCAACCATAGTCTTCTAAAGAAGTGATACACCTTTATTTCAGTGTTCATGACAAATCCATAAAAATATCGAACATGCCTTGTAAAGTTTTTCCCGTATTCCCTCGATAAACTCATCTTCTTCTTTTATTCAGTCCAAGGAACTCGCTTTCTATCTTAAGATGGAGAGTTCAGGGAAAATATTTATTGAGAAATATTTTCTTTAATTACACCCAATCCATGGAATAAATTTCCTCATTTTAATTTGTGGTTTTTATTAGTTTCCACCACTAATCAGTTTCCCCATAAAAATGATAGACCACCATCATGGCATTATACTCTTCTAAGTATTGGAGGATAGAGAATATACTCTCAATGGAGTTATTCCATTATTTGTTGATGAGGGGATCAAAAGATCAACTAAAAATGGGAGGAATTTTTTGTATAATGGATTCAACCACAACTTTCTCTTTCTTAGGAGAAGGATGCAATTCCACATGATTCATGTTATTATTTATAACTTGAGCCTGTTGTGCAAGTACTGTCATGAAGTTTTGAGATCCCTTTCCCATCATATTTGGAATTTCAATAGGTAAATATTCACATTTACCATCACATTGATTTTTTACATGGGTTATACAATTTATATCCATTAACTTAGAAACGTAAAATACAATTAGGGAGGATCAAATACTTAGCTAATAATAATATAAATAGTAAACATTGAACATATAAGGATAAACTTATAAATGGAAAGTATATCCTATCTTTTGATTCCCTAAGTTTCAATCTATGTTATCCATGGTGATAGAATTATACCTAGTGGTTTACTAAATATTTATATTCCTAATATCCAAAAATAACTATACCATTCTATAATACCAACTATAGTGATCATAGCCTTTTCCATACATTATTTCATGATTTTAATAATAATTAACCATCAAATAAAAATCAAGGATGGTAAGTCTAGTGTCTTTGTAATATTAGGTACTTAATTAGAAAGCATGAAAACAAAATCCATAATGAACTCCTAAATTAATTTTAACTCTTATATCTTCATAGGATAACATGGGGAATACATGAATAAACGGATGAGCTAAAAATCCCAAAAAGAGAATGAATATAGTAAATAATCCCAAGGAATGGGTTATAAGGAATAGTATATTGAAATAAAAAGTCATGGAACAAAAATAAATATAAGGAAGCATAACATGTAGAATAAGGGATTATGTAATCATGGAATTATAGGAATGTGGAAACAATATACAACCTGACATAAACTTTATTCAAGTCTAACTACCAAGACTATATCATAAGGTGGACAAAGTCTCATAAAAGAACCAGGTTTTCCCTATATCCCAACATAACGTCTCATGAAACAAAAAAATTCCCAATGCATTGGAGAAATATCTAGGTTCACCCATCATAACATGTTCAATCATATTTTTTCCACATAAATAATCAAACATAAACATAATGGTTACTCATGTAAAGAAATGGGTATCGCAATCATGTCATAGTGCATAAAAAATGGGCATATCATAAAAGTGGCCATGAAAGATTGGATTTAAATTAAACATGGATATTTATACGATAAAATAGGAATATATCATAATAAATTATGTTAAAATGAAGTGAAAACATGTAAAAAGAGGGTCTAAGAAAATTTATAGATGAGCCCCTTTAGTGAGGTTTGAAGGAAAATATTAAAGAGTCTTTAAAGTGGGAAAATGCATAATTGTATGCATAAAAATAGAAATAAACATAAATAGTTTTTCATGATAAAAAGTGTGTTTTTAGAAAAATATTTTTTCTTAAAAATATTATGTATTTTACTTGAAAAGGGGTAAGAAACTGGGAATTTCCCTTTAATTAGGTTTGCTTATCTGGAGGAATTGAAAAGGGTACCTTATAAGACATGTATTTCACCATCCCAGAAAGAAGGATTGATATAGGAACATATTTTTGGAGTACAAAAAAATATTTTATGAGGATTTAATAATAATAATTATGAATTATATTGGGGTAATGAGAGAGAAAGTGTGGCCCGAAGGAAAAAATGGATATTTGTAGAGAATCCCTTACCTTATGTCTAAAAGTGCTCTCAACTTGTTCTTTATATCTTGAATAATAAAATTAAATACATTAATTAATTAATTTAGAACCTATTATACATTTATTTTATTTATTATAATTTTATTATGTTTATTTATGGCCATTTTGTTGATTTATAGTGTTTATTTTCATCATTTCTGGAGTGTTCGTTTCATGGTTTCATGATCGATTCACTTGTGTATAATTATGAAAGTTCTTGTAAAATGTAAGAAAAACATCATAACCTGAATGATATGGTATTAATATAATTAAATAATTTTAAATGGTCCATTATATCATTTTTTAAATGATTATGGTTCATTAGATAAAATGTTAATGATAACCATTTAGATTATTTTGGCAGTTTTTCAATCATCACAAACTAGTTTTGTTTTATTATTTATTATTATGTATATATGTCAGTTGAAGAACATTAAATAAGTTTAATAAATATATTATAATATATTTTAACCATAAAAATGGTTTTATGACCAGCCTTTAAGTTGGTAATAGAAAACAAAAAATCATCATCCATGAAGGTGATGAATTGACACATCATAGAGGATGTTGTCATTTTTTTGATAAAAAGATAAGAGAAGAGATTCGATGATGCATATCCCATTAACATAAAATAATTATTTTATATGAATGATACAAAATTTATCATGTAACATTTTATAGGGATGATAGTATTGAATAATAAAAAAATAAATTGAAATAGAAATTAAAAGAAAACGAAAGAGGATCTTACCTCTTGAACTTCTTCTCCTTGAGAGCCTCCTTAGAGAAATTGGGTTTGGTATTTTGTTGAGAACAAAGGATAATGGATGTGGGGGAGATACTTTTTAAGATTATTTTTTATAATTTGGACAATTTTCAAGGCTTTGAAGGTGTGAGGTGAAGTGGTGGTGAGGGGTGGTATTTATAGTGGGAGGAGATGGCTGTTTTTGATTATTTTATTCATTTGTTTATTATTGTGACACAAGGATATCAATATTGATAATTACAATTAATAAATATATTAAATGGTTATAGAGAGTTCAAAACATTTAATTATTACCTTATCCATGCATCACACATTACATAATATTTCATGTATTTGTTAAATACCATAAATTACCGTATTTCACTATTCACCAAAAAATCAATTATTTTAGAAAAATACCAAAAATTCACCATAACAATTTTTATACATTTAGAATTAAAAAATGAACTCCATTTTACTAAAATGATTTTCTAAATTCTAGAAATTTAATTTTTAATTAAAATAACTATTTAATTAAAAAATATCAATTTTAAAATTATAACTGATTTTAGGACACTTTAAAAAATTAATTAATGTCTCATAAAATATTGTTATAAATATAAGACAAAAAATATTACTTTATGATTATATTTTATGAAAATATATTTTATTTTAAATCATTACATGAATTGTAAAGTTATAATTAAATAGTTATGACTTTAAAAAATACCAACACTTAATTTATCATTTTTTAAATCATTTATTTACTTATACCATGATATAAATATATCATATTTTCATTTATAAGATACCTGAATTTTATTTATACGTTAATATATTAGGATACTATTCTATTGGCCCAGTTACTATTCATAATGGCCATGTTACTATTCCAACGATCAAGTTACTATTCTATCGATATATTTTCTTTATTTTCTAAAATACCTATTTTTTCATTCATTCATCATTTATAAATCTTGTATTGTTTTTTATATGTGATTTTATATAATATATTATATATTAAATAATTATAAGAAGGAAATTTACATTGCTAAAATTATGGGTTGTTACACATACACTCACCATAAAACATTTTTCATGTCTTAAAACTATTCTCAAAATCCATTTATAGAGCATGAATGCATTTTATGTGGATTTTTTAAGTCGAAATTAATTTTTTTTAAAAACAAACCCTTATAAAATTATAAAGAATGAAACTCAAGAAGGTATTGTGATATTAAAGTTAAAAACAGAAGGGAATAATCATAACCAAAGCATTGGTGCCTAAACTAATCAATCACTACGGGATACAAATAAGGTCTAAAAGGAATCCCTTAAACAAGTCCTAAATAGAATGAAAATTACATTGGTCGTCAAACTAAGATCTATATTTAATGATATTGTATGTATTTTCCTTAGATCAATCTACCTAGGTCCACCTAGTGAAATTGAAACATATTCTTATCTCCCGTAATGGGTCTTTCTGAGAATAATATAAACCCACATGAGGGATCTAATATTTGAGGTAACTATCTAGTAATCAAAGAGTTGGATAGTTTAACATGAATATAGACCTCCAAACATCCTACTTAGGGCCCCATAATATAATAAAATGTTGGTGAGAAACAACCAGAACAAAATATCATTACATAAATCAATAATAAAAACAATCATAATAAATCTCATCCCACTTCAACACCCTCATAATAAACAACAAATTATGTTTCCACAAGAAGACAATGATCACATAATAAAATAGGTGTCCTTTTTATGGTGCCAATTTCCTATCAAGAATAGTGTAACCAAGCTCTCAATTCTATGGATTTAATTTTATTTAATAAAATGTTTCATAAGTGCCAAAAAAGCATTTTAAAATTGTTAAATTGAAATTCAAAGTCATTATTACAAAATTTAAAACCCATTTGTAATTAGAATATTTTAAACATTAATTATAATATCCATATTTGAAATCAATTAATAACTAATACCGTTTTTTAATTGAAAGTATTAGTTTTGATTTAAATCATTAAAATCCTTAAATGGTCTTCTGTTTGAATTTTTTTTATAAAACCCTCCGATTTCTCCTTCAAAAACCCAAATAAGGTCCAATACTATTTATTAATAATTTTAATTTTAAAGACATACCTTGAAAATTTAAACATCTACTTGGATTTTATAAACACCATTTTAAGAATAGAAATCCATTGACATAACTCTATACCATGTTAAGAAACCATATAAACCCCACATTAAATCACAATTTTTATCACACATAAATATAAATTGATCATTTAAAATGTTATAAATCACCAAGAATTTTATGACATTACATTTAATGAAACTGAAAAAACATCAACCAAATTCCAAGATCAACCATGTCATACTACACCACCTTCAAAAAAGAAGGTCCTATTAAAAATGAAATCACCCTCCATAAGAAATAAATACCCAAAGAACTAATTATAGCCCCAAAAACCCTATTTCTTACCCAAATACCACTTTGATGTAATTCTCGAGATCTTACTATTATAGGTAAACACCACACCTGAAACTATTGAACAATACACACTCTAAATATACTTTATTCAAGATTTTTTAAAGTTTAATTTTTGGATTTTAATTTTATCAAATTAACTTTATTTTTGAATTTCATAAACCATAATTACCCCTTGTTTTTTTGATATTTTTAAAATAATTTATTTTTAGGTGGATATTAAATAAATATTAATTTTGCTAGAGCTATCACTTTTATGAAATTATCATAATACAAGAATGACATAAATGTTTTTGGATTTTTTTTATAATATATATATATATATATATAAATTAAAATAAATCATATAAAATTACTATTTTTTATAAAACCCATGTTATCATTTTGGAAACTTAAGCAATATTTCACTCTAAAAAACTATTTTTATTCACTTATATTAAGAATTTATATTTTTTCACTTATATGAATCTAATTTGACTAAACAAATTTCATATGTAAGATCAAAATTTCTATATTATTTTATAAGTTCAATTTAATTTTTAGTCATAAAAATAATATTACCTAGATTAATGTTATTTAATGTGGTAATGGTAAAACTGTTTTTCTCAAAGAATAGTTTTATTAATATTATGTAATTTTTATCTAATAAAATAAATTTAATAACTTATAAATAATTATCATAATATAAATTTTAAAACTATATATAAATATTCTAACTCTAATTTATTTATTAATAATTACTAAATCTCTTTAAAAACACTTAATTGTGAAAACATCATTTTTCAATTTTTTTTTCAATATAATATATATTTTAATTTAAAATTTAATTTATAATATTTAAAAATTTAACTGTATTAAATAGATTATAAATTAAGGTTAATAACTCCAAAATTTTTTAAGAGGGGTTATGTTATATTTTTAATAAAATATAAATTACTCTACTAAAAACATATTACAAAGGTAAAAAACAAAATGAAAAAAGTAAAAATATAATGGTAAATACATAATTTTTTTTAAAAATGTGTGAAAATTATTTTTTTTGAGGCTTTATTGACCAATAAAACCAAAATATCCATAATTTTTATGTTTTTGAGTAATTTATCCCTGAGTAGTGTAATGATATCATTGAAAATTAAAATGTTTTCTCTAAAGTGTCCTTTTCTTCACTTTTAAAAGGGACACACTTCCTACACTTCATAAAACAACTATAATTTCAAATTTATTTTTGAAATTCTGAAATTATGATCTTACTAGAACCCTCTACCAGTCACTTAGGACTATGGTATCCATTAGTTAGCTTAAGAACTCCATTTATAATGATATTTCGAAGAGAAAACTCAATCTCATGGTGTAAGTATTACTTTTTTATTAACATTTTTTAATATTTTTCTTGCTTAAATTTTATATCCATATCAATATAATTAAATAAGTATAATTATTATCATATATATGTCATTATATGAATGGAAAATCTATTATTTTTTCCTTTCCACCCATTAAGAAAAAATAAAAATCATCATTGCTGTGTGTGTACGAACTATCACCTCTAAGAATCAACGTCTTCCATTTTTCACACTGAATATCACGGTTATTTTTAATGATGGTATTTATGAATAAATATTATATATAAAAAATAAATATAATTCTTAAATTTCAATTTATTGTATACCTTAATTCCCTTTCATTATTCAAGAAATTAAAACTGTAATCACGCATTGCGTGGACCACCACCTCTACGAAGTAACATATCTCATTCTTTATATAGTTTATTTATTATTTATTAAAAAATATTTCACCATGGATCAAAACCTTAAAATTATCTAAATAATATCATTATTGTTATATAAAAATATTATTATTTTCAAAATAAACTACTTTCATAATCATAATCATCTATTAATTATAGTATGTTCATGTTTGGGTTGGTCTAAGCACCCAATTGAATGATGTTATATAAATATATCATGGAAGACTATAGGAAATTAAATACTAATATTATAATAATTTAATAGTAAAATAATTATTTTTTTAATTTTTCTAGAAAGTTTATATTTATTATTTAACTTATTATTAAATTATCATATTTGGAATCTAAAATCACTAAAATAAACTGAAACCAATTCCACTTTCATGAAACATAATTAAAACACTAATGGAATGATATAAGAGATTTATAAATAAATACAATTTATTTATTATAGTATATTAGTTTATCTTGTAATGATTAAATTTGTAAGAATAATAAGTAACAAAACTTCTTTTATGAAACTAGTTTATAACGGTCAAGATTATGCACAACCAATGTTGAAAATAGATAATAACTAACTAAAATACACGTTGATAATAATTATTAATTAAGTACAAAAGGTTATAATTATGAATGAGGTTATCAAATTTTTTGTTGAACTTGTTGTTTTTGTTATATAAGAGGTTAGAGAACATCCAACTAAGCGGTATTACATGTAAGGGTTTTCCATCTCAAATTCATCTCCTTGAGACATGGTTTGTATTGTGAATTTAATTTATTTTATGTGATGTACATACTTCATATTTAAAATTTCATATCATGATACTATTTTTATTTATGTAATTATAGGATTAATTTGAATCCTTATCTTTTAATAGGTTTTGATGGAATTATTACTCAAACCATAAGTGGGGTTTTACCCTAAAAATATATATAATAACTAAATAATATACATATAGATAATAATTATAAATTAAATTGAACAAAGGATATAATCATGAATATGTTTTTGGAATAGGCGACTAATGAAATTATTTTATTATACATTTTTAAGATCCTTGGTATTCATATAAGGTACGAATATCTTTAACTTTGGTTTAAATTATTGTTTACGACCTAATCTGAATGTCATTGAGATCATTGGTGTATTGGGGGGGTGTCTAGGGATTATTAAGATCCTAGAAGCCAACCATTTAGGGAAAATAGGTCAGGACACATGGTTAGTAGAAACCATGCAGGGTAGGCTACATGGTTTTCCCAACTATGTGAGGCTTAGATAGAGGGATTAAGGAGCCCATAAAGTTTGATGAAACTATTCGAAATGAGGTGAAAAACCATGAAATGGACTAGACATTTTCTAAAAGTGGGTTGAGACACAGTTTCACACAGTTTGGAAAATCATGCACACTAACCATTCATAGTCCCACTTGAAGTACTGAAGGGCACACTTTTGGAGCACGATTTGGACAACCATGCATCCAAACCGTGCGACTCTGTTTTTTGAGGTGAAATGACCAAAATGAAAAAAATTAACTTAAAATGTTTTAATACCTAAAATAAAATTTCTTCTCCTCCCTTGGATAGAATCTTAGTTTTAATAGCTCCCCGTTGAGCCAATTTTATAGTTTTTGGTGTCATTGTATCATTCGAGCTTGGAATCGAAAGAAATTTGTCTCATTGGATCCACACATGTGAGTAATGTTTTCATTTTGAGTCTTTATTTATTTGAATTTGTATCAGATGCATTATTTAGGTGTAAGCTAACATGCCCTATTATAGGTTATTTTTATATTCTTTGTTTTTCTTCTGATCTGAGTCAAATCAGATGCCAATATTAAAGAGAACTCTACTATGGACCTACAATAAGTGGTATATACATTTACCTTGTGGTTTGATGCTTTATAGATCTAGTTACCATTGTTCCACATGTTTTAATATCTGATGGTTCCATTAAATTGAATTTATTAATTGAATTAAATGTATTGGAACATGTTAGGTATTCCCTTTAGTTCCTTTGAGTTAGTTATTGGTTGTTTCCCCAACCCAGGACACCCATATGGTGAACCCTTGACATTAATTTTTTTGACCACCCAAGGTCTGTGTATATGAGATTTACCATTTAGAGGATTCCCATTTATAATTTATTTTAATTTTTTGTTTTGGAGTTGGGTTGAATCTTTTTCCAAGTTATACATGATGTGAATTTTTTAACTAATTAAATGATAATTATTATATGATTATGTAAACTCATGGAATGTAATTGAATGATAATTTTTATATGAGTAGGTAAACTCATGAAATGTGATGGTATGGATGGATGAGTGAATTGAGTGATGAATTATTGCAAATGATTCCATTGGTGTGCTACACCATGGGTCATGATAGTGGTAGAGAATGACTTGGACCTGTATGCCCTTGGATTCTGATCCTATAGGATGTCTTGGGAATTTATATCCCTTGGATCCAGTTTGTTTGGGATCGTAGTGGATATAGTCTATTGATATGATCCTCAGAACCTAATTCAAGCCTAATCGAGTTTCCATTGAGATTCTACTAGGAATATATGAGGATTCCTTGGTTCACTATACCATGGATTCGACCCCGTGGGGTCTAAAATCTCTTATTATACATCCCGACCATGGTAAATATGATCCTCTTGATTATACGGCTCACCATGGTAAATGTGAGAATTATGATTATACAAATTGTCCATGGTTGTTATGAGATATATGTTATAAAACATGCTTGTGGTTGACATGATATACTATGTATACGATATGACTGTTATGTTTAATTATATTTACTTTACTGTTTCCTTATTATAGGATCCTGAACCATATTTTACAAAGAGCCTTGTTGGGATAGACCATTCACTTTAGTTGTATTGTATATTCCATGAGAACCTATTTAATTTATGATATATTTGTGATATACATTGCAAAATTATTATCTTGTATTTCATATCCATGATTGTTATAGACACCATTCATGGTGGCCTACAAGGATATTATCTCACGCCCTATCTCGGGTCACCACTGATTACCTCGAAAAACTATACAGATGGAAGTAGGGACCGGGGAAAGTGCACATTGTTCGATACTTTAATTTGTTATATTAGTAGGAGTATAGGAACATAGTATTGAGTTGAGGATTTTTCTTCTAGTTGGTAAAACTCTTTTTTCCCTTTTTGGTACTTTGATACATGTATTTTACTTTCTGTTCTTTACCTTTTTTGGATACTTTGTAGAGACATCACATGTATCATCATCATTTTGTATATGATTCTATTTCTAGTTTTTGAGTATTTTTATCAGTTGCTTGAGTTTTTATCCATTTATATAATTTTTCCTCTTTTTACAATCACTACATATCTACTATGCTACACTATAGTAATGAGGGAATAGTCTCCCCGTGAACACACCCTAGGCCCTCGTTTCTAGTCGGAAACCTTTGGTGTTTGGGGAGATGTAGTTGAGGCCATGTGACCCACCGGCATGGGGCACCATATAGTGGCATCCAGGTATTGATATTACAAAGTGGTATCAATGGATTTTCTTTTATAGATTAATATTTTGTGACAATATACCAGGATAAGAAGGCATTGGGATTTGGTAATGAGCTTTTCATGGGAGTAGCTAACCCATGTACAAGAAAAAGCCAAATTTCAACGAATGGAAATTATTGTTTTCTAGGATTTGACTATTATAGTTGGTTTTATTCTACTATTGGGTGATACACAAGAATTGTAATGGTATCATTGATATTATTGATATGTTTTACCACTACCCAATGAGATGAGTGTTTTCATATCTTGAATCATTTTCGGTACCAATTAGAATTCAAATCCCATGCATTTTTATATGTGATCTAGGGTGAATTTCTTGAATGCATGACACTATTATTGTGTTCCTTGAGTGATATATCTTCTGTTTTGATAGATATTTTGTGCATGTAATTGAGAAAACCTGGTTGGTACTTATAGTTCCTACCATAACCTAAATAGTTTTTTCTTGATTAGGATACAATATACATCCTAAGTAGTCAATTGTGGCATGTTGAGTCATGAACCATTGGTTTCATGGATGAGAATGTGTTATGGTATGAATTAATTATACGCCATATTTTGGTTCATAAGGTGTATGTGCCCATATGTATCAAGAGTGACACAACATGTGGTTTAAGCATTTAAATGATAAATGTGAAATTAATATTAATTCAAATAGAAAATTGATCTTTTGAAATAGAGAAATTGACCTAGAATCAGATTTTGAGTGGGAAATTGGTAGTGTATCTAGTAACTTTAGTGATTATTTCCCTTTACCATGTCTTTGATTTAGGAGTAGGCTATGTGGTATAACATATTTTTAGTAAGGTTCTAACATATCCTAGCTTTTGAGCTATGAATGTTGTTATCAATATTTTCTGGGGCATGTGTTTTTCATTATAGAGACATGTCACCACAATAACCTCTAGTCGTAGTCTAGGAGGGTGGTGACATTCATGTTCTGGAGGTGGTGGACCATGGGTTCTTGGTGGATCCTCCTTCAGTGCCACATGAAGAACCAATATTAGTACTTGGCACATTTGATGAGGTAGAGTTCATGTGAAGGGTTTTATGCTATATGTATACTTTTTAGGGAGCACTGAAACCTACCTTGTTTATGGATAAACTGAAATGTGTGTTCTAGTAGTAGAAAAATCCAATGTTTTCATGGGATGGAGTTCCATAGGCTATTGAGAAATGTCTTGAGACTACATTGACGATATTTGATCATCTTGAGACACCTCATTATAGGAGAGTGAAGTTCATGACATATATGATATGTGGAGTAGCGAATTGATGGTGGGATGTTTTGAACCAGGATGATAGGCTGTGAGATTTGGGTTGGGATGATTTTTAAACTAGGTTATATGATTAATTTTACCCCTAGAATCTAAGATAAGATAAGGAAAGTGATTTCATGCATCTAGAGTAAGGAGTTATGATAGTTATAAATTATTTAGAACACATTATAGAGCTTTAACGTTTTTCATAGACATACCTTGATAATAAACTATCAAGGGAGATATGATTCAAGGAGGGTATCTGACATACTGTTCAATCTCAAATCAATATATTCAGGTTGATGATGATTGATGAGATAGTAAATTAGGTACTAATTACAGAGCAGAACCTGAGGGAAGCTAGGTACGTAGAGCCGTGAGGCTCAACCTTTCGATGTAGTAGTTTGAATTCCAGTGGTATGAAGCGACATTTTAAGGCTTCTTGTGAGATGAGTACATTCTAGGCTATGAGTACTAGTGGCTCAGTGTTCTATCATCAATGTGACAGATGGGAATACATGAGTAATCAGTGTGCTCGGGACCCAACTGAGTACTGATCTTGTGATAGTATGGGACACAAGAAATGTTTCTACAAGACCCAACCTCAAACTATTAGTATAAGGGGGTCTGCTCTAACTTTGGGATTAGGAGAGTGTTTCGGAGTTCCACATTAGTCACAGAGATGGAGAAACACCATTCAATCAGGCTGAGGTGGTTTTCATGGACGAGGTATCCAGACACTAGTTGTACCTAGGAAGAAGAGTGAGCTTGCTCTAGGTAGTGAAGTTGTGCCACAAGGTTGTAGTTCATGCTAGATATATTATGTATAGACTACAATTTAGGAGAAGAGTGTCATATAATATATGATGATAGGTACAATATTAGTAGCCTCTAGTGTTGTATCTACTCTTTTTGATATAGGCACATCACATAGATTTTTATCTACACCTTTGGTGGAAGGGATTGGTCTCATTATATAGTTTTCTGAGGGTGCCAGGACACTTGATACTCAATTGAAGATTATGAAAGAGAGTGTACAATGGTGTAGGAAATTACCCTTGAGGTTGGTGGGCATCACTTCATATGGAATCTTTTTATCCATGAGATGAATGAGTTTGACTTCATACTCAGGTTTGGACTAACTAGTTTCTTATCGAGTCTATGTTGATTTCTATCACTGGAGGGTGAAATTCACATAACTAGAGGGAGGAGGTTATTTTTATAAGGGTGAATATGATTTCTAGAAAATATAAGCTAGACCAAAGCATCATGGGCTAGGTGAGATGATTGCCTAGATTACTAGTTTTTATCTAGATGATGAAGAAGTGTGTCGGGAAGATTTCACTCTAGTGGTTGATCATTTCAGGGACGTTTTTCTTGATAAATTTTCTGGTTTATCTTCTAAGTGAGAGGTGTATTTAACCATCGAGAAAGTGTCATGAGTTGCAATGGTATCCATTCCTCCTAATAGGATGTCTACGACAAAGTTGAAGGAGATCAAGAGGAGGCTATATGACTTGGAGATAAAGGGGTTTATTTGACCTAGTACTTCTCTATGGGGATCACTGGTCCTTTTTTAGAAAAAGGTGGATGATAACCTTAGGCTATGTGTGGATTATCTAAAATTGATTTTTTTAATTATTAAGAATCGATATCCCTTACCATGTATAGATAAACTTTTTATCATATTTGAGGGGCTTGGGTATTCTCAAAGATAGATTTAAGATCTGGATGTCATCAGGTGTGTGTTCAACCTACATACACAACTCATACAGATTTTTGTAGTAGGTATGGTCTATATAATTATCTATTTATATCATTAGGTCTCATGAATGGACCATCGGTTTTCATGGTGTTGATGAACCAAGTTTTCCATCCTTATCTAGATTTGTTTTTGCTTATTTTCATGGATAATATATTGGAAGTATTCTGACAATCTATACTACCATGCTAACAATCATGAGATCATTTTGGATACACTGAGAGGGAATCAATTATATGATAATATCATAAAGTTCCACTTATGGATGGATCATATTCACTTCTTGGGTTATGTTATCTTAGAAACAAGAGTATCAGTTGACCCATAGAGGGTGAGGGATATAGTTTCTTAGGATCATCCCAAAATCATCTTTGATAGATGAAGTTTCTTAGGGATAGATTGATATTATAGTCATTTCATTCAAGACTTATCACACATAGCAACACTTTTTAGGACATAATAAGAAGGGTGTGAGGTTTTTATGGTTAGATACCTATGAGAAAACCTTTCAAGATCTGAAGGGGAGATTGACCTCAATGGTGATCCTGATTCTTCCAAATTTAGGAAGTAGATACATTGTGTATTGTTATGCATCTGGTATCGGGCTAAGATTAGTTCTTATATAGGTGGATAGATTTGTGGCATATGAGTCTTGGTAGTTTAGGCCAAATGAGAGGAATTATCCGATGCACGATCTTGAGTTATCTACTATTTACATGCTTTATGATGTTGGAGACACTATTTACTTGGAGATTGTTTTATGGTGTACATGGACCAAAAAAGGATCAAGTATATATTTACATAACATGATATGAATTTGATAAAATGAAGGTGGGTTGGGCACTTACAATCTCTCGAATTAGAGCTTGCCTATACTCTTGGAAAGGGAAATGTAGTAGCTGATGCACTGAGTAAGAAGACTCAAATATAGGTTTTTTAGAAAACTAGTAGCTAGTGGAATATTATGGAATTATTCTCTAAGATTCACTTGGAGGTGCAAGATAGTTAGGGGATTATTTTTATTTCATCCTTACATGTGACCTCTACCCTTCTATATAGAGTGAGGATGAGGCAGCTATCAAATTTTGTGGTCCAAGTCTTATGAGAGAGTGTGGCCGGTGATAAACCACCTCCGGGTTGGACAGTAGGTGAGGATAAGATCATGCATATCCATGGTCACATTTGGGTTCTAATAAACATACTTGAGGAGATGAGGTGGGAGTTTCATTACATAGTTCGGTCAGTGCATTCTGACATCACCAAGAAGTACAATGGCTTACATCATTGGTACTGGTGGTCGGGGATAAAGTGAGAGGTAACTGTTTTTTTCATGAGGTGTTCCACCTATCTATAGGTGAAGGTAAAATATCAGTGACTAGATAAAAATTTATAGTAGTTACCTATTCTCAAGTGGAAATGGGATGATGTCATGATGTATTTCATGAATAGTTTTTTGAGTTCAGCTCGAGGCAGTGATGATCTATCGATTGTTGTTAAAAAGTTCACAAAGGTTTATAATATCATTATGATCAAGGAGAACTTCAAAATAGGTGAGCTTGAAAGGTTGTATATCAGTGAGATAGTACGACATCATAGGGTACCTTGTACTACCATTTTAGATAGGTATGACCGGTTTACATCTTGTTTCCAACAGAGTTTGTAGAGCGCATTGGGTACACAAGTGCTTTTGAGAATGACATACCACCCTCAGAATGATGTCTAGTCAGAGCGTATGATATAGCTACTTGATGACATGATATGGGAATGTGCCTTAAATTTTGGGGGCTCTTGGGAGCGACATATTATCCTAGTTGAGTTATCCTAAAATAATATTTAGAAAATGACTATACAAATGGAAACATATTAGGATTTTTATAGTATTCCATGTTAATCACCCCTGTTCTGGTTAGAGGTTGGTGAGTCAGCTTTATTGGGACCATGAATCATGCAAGAGAAGTCTATGTAGGCCTAGTAGATTCATAAATTGATGGATACTACCTAGTCTCAATAGAAATCATACAACGATCACCACATGTCATGACCCGTCCCCTGAGGCCCGTGTTATGACTACCCTAAGCCCACCTCCTATAGGCCAGGGGAAGGGGACTACCACCAATTAGGAATATCCCAAACAAACGGGAGGTATTTTCCTAATTACCTATACACAAGAAGACAAATCCTAGCCACATATGCCAGAAAGTGAAAAAACTAAGTAAACAAACACAAGGTATGATAATAGAAAATTAAAGGTAAAAGAGGCAAAAAAACAAGCCCAACAAAAAGGAAAAGTAAAATTATGAGTCTATAGAACTCCTATATAGAAAACCCTAACAGAAGAGTAGGTACAAAAATAGTAGTCTGAAGCAGAAGAAGCACACCTCATCTGTTGGGTCACTCTAAGAACCACCTAGACCCATTCCACCAAGGACTCCATCATAGCGTCGATTGTTTGCCCATGACATGATGCGTGTGGGGAAATACCATGTAGGAGTGAGTAAAACAATACTCAGTAGGGAACCCTGAAACACAAAGTAAATGACCACAAAAGAAACACCAATAAGAACATACTGTCATCTCAACACATGTATCTATCAACAACACATATAACAAGAACATCTAGGTATACTTGCAATGGATTCCAAGACTTAAGGTCTCATCCACTTCCATCTATATGGTTCTTCTCATAGAGTGCTTGATCTGGGAGATCTCACTTCTCATGCTATCTTATAGTAAGCATGTAGAAATAGTCTACCAAAAGTGTATGAGAGAAAATCTAGTCTTGATACATCACAAAGTTCCCCGAGACATCTGGTCTCGCTAATACAAGGAGTCTCGATATCCCAACCAATCCTTAGCAACATGATTCTGCTCAAGGAATGTTAAAATATGATGAGTCATAAAGCCTCTATAGGAGACTCACTCCTCATCTTCATACGATACGTACTCCACATCTTTGTAGGAGACCAACTCTGCGTCTTTATAGGAGAATAACTCTGCATCTTCGTAAGAGACCTAATGTGTTCCCTCATAGGAAACCTAATCCATGCCCTAGTAGGAGACCAACTCTGCATCTTCATAAGAGACCAACTCTTCGTCTTTTTAGGAGACCAACTATGCATCTTTGAAAGAGAAAAAATCTATGTTTTTTCCATAGTCAGTCGCATGATTTTGTCCTTAGCATGCTCATTCCATGAGCACCTACACCTCGATCCAAAAAGGTCATACACCAACCTCCGCAAAAACTTCCGCAGAGTATCTCAAAAGGACCGTATAATCATGAGGGTCCCAATGATACAAATGGATCGTCAAATGAACACACAGATTGAGAGTTATGAATATTTTTGTAAATAGGGACTGGTTGGGTCTGGGTTTGACCTGACCTCATTGGTCCGACCCAAACTGACCCAACCCAGTCATATTTCGGCCGAAATGAACTGCCTTGGAACATCGACCAAGCTTGTTGGGCCACTAGACCGCAACCCGATTTTCCTAGTCCAGCTCGCATCGAGCGGGTTGACTTCTCTAGTACGCGGCCCAACCGCATGTCATGTCAACGTACGTGGGGTGCACCACTCCCATCCATCCTTGAACGCTCATGCAGACCTGCCACCCCGTATGCAGCTCATCCACGTGCACCTGGTAAGCGTGGGCACTGCTGTGTCCAGCCATCCCAACAACCTCTACCGTGGGCTCCCACAACCGCCGGCGTTGGAAGCCATCCTCTTCCATACCAGAATGCGACCGCTGCCACATACCGCTATCGACCACTTCCACCACCGGTCACCGATGCCGGTGCACTGGTGGCCCCTTCAGTAGGCTACCAACTTCATTTTGGTGCTCTGATTCTCAAACTAAAAGTTTTTCCACAATCCTCGGGCCTCCAACTTCCCTTCAGTGGGATCGAATACATGCCACATTCCTTACCGATGAAAGGTAACTTGAATAGAGATATCTTCCACACTACTTCAATCCACCTGACACCGTCATCGTCAGACCTCCATTGTGACATGTTAATCCTAGATCTATGATATCGGATCCTTGTGCCAAGAATCCGGTGCACAAATATTGATCGATCGTGAATTTTCATGTCACAGTAGAAATAAAGAATGCCCGTGAAAAACAAATAATATAGGGAGAAAAGCATGAACCAAAAAGGAGGAATGGACCTCGATCATTGTTCATGGAGATCATGGTTCATTGTCATTATAACGGTAAACTATACCAACAGAAAAAACAATATTAATCTCCTATAACCCTGGAAACAAGTAAAACCCATCCCATAACATTGACCAATCTGCGGGATTGTTTTTTTGTGTATTTTTCCATGTTCATCGTAGAATATCAAGAATGGGTGGAAAGGAAATCAAAATAAAACACCCTAACTAGATTCAGTTCGATCGTTGATGAATAACAATTGCATCGTCGTCATTCATCGATCCTCAATCCTCAATCCTTGATTTTTCAGCTCTTGAGTTGTTCGATCCTCCACCATTTTCCAATGCTTTTCTCCAGAGCTTCTGGGGAAATTCTCAAGGAGTTTCCATCTAATCTTGTATCCCTATCAAGCTGTTAAATGAAGAAAATGCGTTTCAACATCATTGTTGCAGTATTTCTACGTAACCATACTGTTTCATTCATGAAAGAAAATGGGCTACCCCATCGCTACATCGTAGAATCACCACACTGAAAAATGTTAAAAAAATAATTAAAATAAACTTCCTTAAGTTTATTTTATTCTTATTTAAAATTTCAAAAAATTAACTTTTGCAGTCAACCCATTCTGATCGATGTTAGGCCCCACCTAAAGAAAATGCCACATTATGAACTCAAAGGTGATATCATATTTCCAATATAAGTCACCATTCATGATTTATTAAGATTTTAAATTATATATTATTATTTAATTATTTTATTTACATTTACGTCCTTTTTAGGTTTTCAGCTAGCGTCCCGTGCTAAATAAAGTTTAGTTGTGCCTAGGGTAAACCCTCCATCCTAAGCACAACTGTGACATTTGATTTCTAATACGGGAACTCATTTAATAGTAATTACAATTTTTCAGTAAAACAACTCATGAAAATTATTACAAACTATACATTTTTTATCGAACCATTCTGGGCACACTGAGCCTCAGAATCGCATGTTGTCTCAGTGCCTGGTCCCAGAATTTTCCCAAATATTTTCTAAAAATAAAACTAGTAAAATCTATGTTATTACACCAAATATAACCTCTAGAGTTCAAGGTTGGGGATTGAGTCTACTTTTTTTGTGTTTCACCAAGTTAGGGAAATAGAAAAATCAGGAGATATGGTAAGCTTTCACCATGATATGTCGGTCCATTTGAGATTCTAGAGAGAGTCAGGCTGGTAATCTATTGGTTGTAGTTACCTTAGAGGTACCAAGACATGCATAATGTATTTAATATATCTTAGTTATGTCATTATCATTCGGAACTATATAATTGTTTTAATCCTAAGGAGGTTTAGTTATAAACATATGCATCCTTTGAGGAGCATCTGATTCATATCGTTGATAGGAGTACGAAGGTTCTCTAAGACTGGTCAGTTCCTTTAGTACAGGTTCTATGGTACCACAAACATTTATAGTATGAGACCTTAGAGAAGGAGGCCGATGTATGTGATTAGTGGTCATAGTTATTATCAGGCTATTCTTGATCACTATTGTGAGGGAAATTTGGGGAAGAATTTATTTAAGGGAGAAGATTGTAAGATCTTGGTTTTTCATACAAGGTATAAATATTTTTAATTTTAGTTTAAATACTTGATTATAGCCTAATGTAAATATTGTTGAGTTCTTGGGTGTATCAAGGGTGTCCAAAGCTTGTACAGATCCCAAAACCCAAACATTTTGAAAAAAAGGTCAAGTTTCATGGTTAGTAGAAATCGTGCAAGTTAGGCCGCACAGACTGTCCAACCATGTTAGGCCTAGATAGAGGGATAAAATAGCCCGCATTATTTGATCAAAACATGTAGAAAAAGGAACACAACATTACGATGTACTATGAGGTTTTTGACTGTGGATTGATACATAGTTTGCACATGGTTTGGAAAATTGTTCACACTAATCATGTGAGGTTCCCCTTGAAGTAGTGTAATGTGCACGACTAATTATTGATTTGGAAAACTATGTGTCCAAACTATGAAGACCAATTTTTTCATGAAAAATTAATAAATTTACCATAAAATATTTTGAAACAAAAAATATAATTCCATCTCCTCCCATGGAAAATAACTTTGGCATTAGATCTTCCCATTGATCCAAATTGAAAGTTTTTTGTGTCATTATTCCTTATGATCTCGAAATCAAGATATGTTTGTCTCGTTGGATCTATGTCGGTGTGTACTACTTTCCTCTATATCCATTATTTACATGGATTGGTATCAGATGTGCTATTTAGGTATAAGATTATATGCCCTATTTTATGTTTCTTCCTATGTTCTTTTATTTTATTTTGATCTGAGTTAAATTAGAATCTGATAATGGATGATCATTTTACTACATACCTATAGTAGGCAGTTTATAACTCCCCCTTGTGTTTAGGTGATTTATATAGATAGTTTCCATTGTTATGAACACCACAATTTCCATTTGTGCTACTAAATTGAATTTATTAATTGAATTGAATGGATTTGAACATGTTAGGGATTCCATTTAGTTCCTTTGAGTTAGTTAGAGGTTGTTTCACCAACCTCGGACACCCATTTGGTGTTCCCTTTCCTTGTTATTATTGATCCACCCAAGGTATGCGTGTATGAGTTTTCCTAGTTAGAGTAATTCCAATTATAATTGAATTGAATTGGTTTTGTAAGACTTTTTCCCTCCTTTTCCATGTTATATGCGATGTGAATTATTTTACTAATTAAATGAGAATTTTTATATTTGTGGGTAAAGTCATGGAATGTGATGGTATGAATTGATGAATGATTTTATAGGGAACCATGGGTGTGATACACCATGGTTCATGAGAAAGGTAGATAATTCCTTGGACCTATATGCTCCTTAAATTTTGATTCCCTAGGATACCTTAGGCCTTGGTACCCCTTGGATATGGTTTTTTTTGGATTATAGTGGATATAGTCCATTGACACACTTCTTGGACCATAATTTAAGCCTAACCGAGGTTCACTAAAGATGATATTGGGATCAATGATGATTACTTGGTTAACTATACCTTGTATTTGGCCCTGTGGGGTCTAAAACTCTTGATTATATGGTTTGGTCATGGTAAATGTGACCCTTTTGATTATATGGCCCAACCATGTTAAATGTGACACATATGATTATATGGCTTGACCGTGGTTGTTATGAGAAAAATGTTATATAACATGACCATGGTTGACATGGCATACTATGTATATGGAATTTCCATGATTTTTACTTCTATTTACTTTACTTCTGCCTTGTTATAAATTAAACCTTGTTTTTTAGGTTGCCTTATTGGGCTTGAAATTACAATTTACTTGTATCGTATATTCCTTGGGTACTTGTTTCATTTTTAATATATCTATGAATACATTTCAAACTATTTAGATTGTATTGTTAAACCAAGATTTTTATAGAAAGTATTGGTGGTGGCCTATTGGAATGTTATCTCACACCCTGTCTCAGGCAACTATTGGGTACCCAGAAAGACTATATGGATGCAGGTTGAGACTAGAGAAAGCACCCATAGTTAAATGCTGGTATTTGTGCAATGATTTGAAGAAGGGGAGAATATTAATGTGTTGAGGCTCATGATTTTTTCTAGGATATCTCTTTTAGTCTTTTTGGTAATTTCATACATGTATTTTACTGCCCACTATTTAACTATTTTAGATGCTTTGTAGAGACAAGATATGTATCATCATGTATAGGGATTTGAAGGAAATTTTTTAGTGGGATAATATGAAGAAAGAAATTATTTATTATGTATCAATATGCTTGGGTTTTCAACAGTTTAAGGTTGAGAGATAGAATCCTAGAGGATTCATGCAACCTATACCTATTCTTATGTGGAAATGGGATAAAATTACTATAAAATTTATTACTATATTAACAAGTAATCTGACAAAGCAAATTTATGTGCATATTTTTTATCAAATAATGAGGATTTTTTAATGTTTTTCATTGATAAAACCCATTTATTTCTATGTTTTTTTAAATATAAGGGATAATTTGAATTTTAGAATGATTATGAGAAGAATAAAAAAATACATAATTTTGGATTTTTGACAAATTTTTACCACAAGGGTATTTTTTTCATTTCGTAAAAAAATATAATTATGAAATTCATGATTATTTTTTGTTAGAATATTTATTTTATTTTCTTCAACTTTATCTTAGAGATATAGAGATGATTCTAAGATTTATTAGTCCAAAAAATTAATTGAAGTTAGAAATGTTTCGGGGCAGGCATCATGGGCCCCACCAATGTAACATATGAAAAAATTGGTATAATCACCTCCAATTTAGGTGATAACACCTAGAATAGTATGAGGACACATATATAAGGATCTAAAACAAATTTGGGAGAGTTTAAAATTCATTAATGTGGCTCTTTATGGTTATACTTCTGAAGGAACCTTCCTTGAACCTTCATCTAGAAAAAATCCACCAATGAAAAATTAATAACTCATTCATCTGGTGTCCAAATGAGATGAAATTTGGAGGGTGAACGGAACATAAGTTTATGAAGAACTTTTATGAAGGGTTCTATGCGCCGATCGTCCATTTAATGGGCCAAAAATTTGAAACTTGTCATAGTACATAATTCAATCTATAAAATGAGGTTCTCGGCTCCTTCCCAATTCATCATCTCGACACCCACAGCCAAGAAGGGATCCCACCGGGGCATGGGCCACTGCTGGTCATCTATTACCCACTAATTTCTTCTTTTAATTTAATTTTTATTTTAGTTTTGTCTTAGTTTTAAATTGTAATTTAAATTTTAGTTTTATTAATCCATGCCTTAGTGTTTCTCCATCCACTTTTCTTCATTTCTTTCCATCTCTCTCTCTCTCTCCTCTTCCACCTACTCCACCAAGTAATATATTATTTTCAGAAATGAGAGGCTAACCTCAAGAATTGTTCCATGGGGAGGTGAAGCTGATCCTGAATTTTATTTAATGTTTAATTTTAAGTTTGTAGATAGAATTGAGTAGCATGCACGTGTAAGGCGAATGTCCCCGATGTTGTAACTGCCTTCGATGACATGAAACTCAATATTTCTCTATTCTTTAATTTAATAATTTTCCTCTCTACATTGATTAGTTATTAAAATGTTATATTTGTGCTAATAAATTTATGAAATATCTTCGATTGAACTGGGTCTTGGAAGATGACACAATCTAGACCAAGGTGTGTCATCAACTTGGATTATTGGAGGAGGTGGAATTGAGAGTGCTCAAACATTCAATGAAATTACACAACTTCAAAATAAATAATTGTAGTTCAAATATGATATTTCATGTTTGGATTATCAAACTAAAATAAAACATATAAATGAGAAGAATGATTGAACTTTAAACAAACCCCCAAAACCAAGTTCTTTCTTATAAACTCATTCTGTTTAGATTTGTTGATAGTTTAAATTATTACATTACATGTAATTGTTTTAAATAATAAATAACCACAAAAAGATATATTCTTGGTGATATAGAAGAAGTAGGTGAACTACATTGAGAATAATCTTTAAGAGAGAAGAACCTGGTCAACCACTGTGCTGCATTAGAAAAAATATAATTGTTTTTTGTCCATGCCCCACGATAGGCGTGCATAAAAAATGACGCCATTACTGGGGAGACAATCATTATTTCATTTACCTTTTCTATTTTCACATCTTTGTTAGATTTAATTTATTTTTAAAAAAACTTTTCATGATGAATTTAAATGATTAATATTATGAATTTACTAAAAATTACTCACATGTTTAACAACAACAACAATAAGATGAATATTTTAGAAGAGATCAGGTGCATGAATTTAGAGAAAGCATTGAACAACTTATGAGAAAATATGAAAGAGAATTTGACTGTTTTCATGCATTAATAGAGCAACCCAACCCTGAGTAATAACAAGAACCTATAGTGGAAAAGTAAAAAGACTTACCTGCAAATCTACAAGTTGGAGATCAACAAAGATTAGATGAAATATTGATTAAATGTGAAGAAATTCTAAATCTCCCAATACAATACAAAGAAGAAGAGAAACACAACTGAAGTAAGAAACCACACAAGTGGTGGAATTTGAAGTCAAGATGGAGGAGCCCAACTACCTGCCTCCATATGCTAAGAGTCTACTCCAAGATGCACTTACCACTGAGGCATATATTGAAGCTAAACTAAATCGGGAAGTTGAACCATTATTTTAATCTATCTATTCTAATTTTATTGAATCTAAATTGTACATAACTCCCTACTGTTTTGATTTTACAGATTCATAAAATCATTTCTATGCCTTCAAGGAAGAATATGAAGCTATATGTTCACCTGCTAAGGAACATATGGAGATCCCTGGACATGTTGAATATTTATTGAAGGAATATAATGAAGATATTATAGGGGATTTCACTAAGGAGACCAAGAAAAAATCTACTTAATTTGATGGGGAAGAATTTGATATTGATACATCATGTATTAATTTTATTCAAATAGAATTACACTCTGACTTTCCCACTGATTATTCTATTGATGCAGCATACCTTCAGGAACCAATGGATAAAGAAGAAGATGTTGCACACATAGAAACCAAGAAGGAGGATGATTAATACTTCATCCTACCCCAACCATGCAAGCTATACCTCATTGTGAAGGGGGAGGATATGGAGTAATCTACCCATGGATCATTCCTCACCTAGAAGGATGAAGCACAAGATGGGAAAATTGACATGTGGTAGTTCAAATCAAAGAAGCTTTATCCTCCATCAGACTTTGGATAACAGCTGGTACTACCCTATGGAGGTAGTCAAAATTTAGGGCCCACTTGAGGGATAATACTAAGATTTATCTTTACTTTCTTTCTAGGAATTTAGATGTGAATTTCATTTATTAGAATTAGTTTAGAATTCAGCTCACTCCCTCTATATTTTTAGCTTAAATTAAATAATCCTTATGATTAATTGAGTGATTTTATTTTGTAGGATCATGATGGTAGAAGGAATAACCAGACATTGAAGTGGAAGGACTAAGTTTTATGGAAAAAGAGAGTTCTATTTTAGTGTATTATCTTTAAAATTCTCTACATTTTTTCCACAACATGTCTTGATCTTTAAAGATAAAATTGCATACCTTCACTTGAATTATGGTTTACTTGACTAATCTAGGAGACATGAGTTTCTTAAGAATCCTGTGATGCCATAATTTATATTTCAATGTTGATATGATTAAATTATTGAAATGGAGAATTAAAATTTTAAAATAAAGCAAGGATATTGAAATAATGACTCATGATTTGAAGGAATTAATGGATTCATATAAATGAAATTCCCTAAACATCTTTCATGCTTTTAATTTATTAAATTTATGTGAATTGATGTTTTTTCTATTAATCATGCCTTGAGTGATTGTCCAATATCATATATCTTATTTCTGAGAGTATTTATAGACCAAGTACTTCCTATTTATTATGAGCATATTTCTTGAGTGATCTTGGGACATGTAACCAACCATAACTTGTATTGAAACTTTTCAAATCTATGATTGTGCAAAACCATATTTAAAATGATTGAGGCATCATTTGAAAAGATACTTTTCCTTAAAATACAACCTTTACATCAATCCCTAGTTTATCTTATAGAGACCATGAATATCCTTTATAGGGATGATCCATGTTTCAATCCATTTTTATCAATTCCTACCCTACTCTGGATATTTTCATGATATTTTAAAGTTGAATTACGAAGGTAAAGGGAATCAGGGTGGATGAGATGCTATACATTGTAAAGAATAAGTTTGAGGGTGATATTGTGGGAATTGTAAAAGGTTGTGGAATCATTCATTTAACTATATTGTTTTTACCCTCTTTAATAAAAAAAGAAAAATAAATAAATAAATGGGTTGTGATTTGGGAAAACCAAAAAATCACCATTTTCTAGAACGATGATCTTATGATTGTATTTGGTTAAGTAATGGATGTGAGGTTTTATTTAATAATAACTTTAGAAAAAAGAAAAAAAGAGAGAACAAAATAAAAAAAAATATTCAAGAGGGTGCAAAAATCATTCATTATTCTTACTAGATCATAACAATCACTTTGAGTTTTAGGGAAGTGGAAGTTTCTACATTGGAGAGGAGAATTTCGTTACAATTTTTGATATCATGCATTATACTTAAGAGATAAATCTCCTCCTTGAGCTTCAATTTTTAAATCATGAAATCCAACCAACCTTATTCCTCAGAGTCATTTTAACCTTTATTTCAAGTCCTCACGAATCTATGTGTCTTTTGTCTTTACGAAGTGGAGAAAGTAGTTAATTTACAAGCCTATGGATAAGAATCATGTTCTTATGATATGAGAATAACTCTACTTGAATTGTATCATTTCTGATGAGAGAAAAGAATCAAAAGTGAAGTAAACCATGACTCGACATGTTTAATAATAACAAATCAAGGATCTTGAATGAATGAAAGAAAAAGTTCCATCAATTTTCAAAGGGGAAAAGTAAAATATGTGAATTATTTGTTTCATTAAAAAATGGGAAATTAAATTGATATTTTATACAGATTTTTGAAAGTTTGATTTCACATTTATAATTGTTTGATTTTATTGAATGGGAATTTGGATATTGGTAACATTGGTGTCCTCTAATTTCTATGTTGAGATTTTATGTTTGAGGACAAGCGTGGTTCAAGAGTGGGGGTATTTGACAGAGAAAAATTATGTGCACATTTTTTATCAAATAATGAATATTTTTAATGGTTTTCAATGATAAAACCCATGTATTTCTATGTTTTATTAAAATAATGGGTAATTTTAATTTTATAATGATTATGAGAAAAATTGAGAAAAGTGTATAATTTTGGATTTTTTATAGATTTTTACCACAAGGGTATTTTTGTCATTTAGTAAAAAAATAATTCTAATATTCATGATTACTTTTTTATTATAATCCTGATTTTATTTCCTTCAAATTTATCTTTAGGACCTAGAGATTATTTGAAGATCTATTAGTCCAAAAAATTCATTAAAGTTGGAAACTTTTCCCGAAGGACAGCGTGGACCCCACCACCATAATAGATACACAAATTGATCTTCACAACGAAAATTTAGGTTCTTACACCTAGGATATCATGAGGACACATATTAATGGCTCTAAAAAAAATTTGGGGGAGTTTTGAATTCATTTATGTGGCTCTTGATGGTTATACTTTTGGAGGAACCTTCCTGGAACATTCATCCAGAAAAAGAATCCACCAATAAAAAATTAATAACTCCTTAATCTGGTGTCTAACTAAGCTGAAATTTAGAAGGTGAATAGAAAAAAAAGTTTAGGAACAACTATTATGAAGGGGTCCATGCGTGAATCTACCATTTAATGGGATAAAAACGTGAAAACCTTTGGAGTACATAATTCTACCTATAAAAGGAGGCTCTCACCTCCTTCCCAAATCATCATCTCGACACCCACAACCAAGGAGGGATCCCACCAGGGCATGGGCTGCTGATGATCCTCTCTTCCACACTCATTTATTCTTTTCATTTTATTTTCATTTTAATTTTTTCTTAGTTTTCAATTTCAATTTCAATTTTAGTTTTATTAATCCATGCCTTTATGTTTCTCCATTTACTTTTCTTCATTTCTTTCCCCCTCTCTCTCCTCTTCCACCCACTCTATCAAGTAATCTTTTACTGTCAGAAATGAGAGGATAAGCTCGAGACTTGTCCCGAGGGGAGGTGAAGGTGATCATGAATTTTATTTAATGTTTATTTTTATGTTTTTAGATATAATTGAGTGGCATACATGGGTAAAGAGAATGACCCTAATGTTGTGATTACCTCCGATGACATGAAACCCAACCTATCTCTATTCTTTTATTTAATAACTTTTCCTCTCTCCATTATTTAGTTCTTCACATGTTGGAGTTGAGATAATTAATGTATGAAACTTCTTCAATTGAACCAGGTCATGGAAGATGACACATTCGAGACAAAGGTGTGTCATCAACTTGGATTAATAGAGGAGGTGGAATTGAGAGTGATCAAACATTCAATGACATTACACAATTTATAAATAAATAATAGCAGCTTAAACATGGGATTTCATGTTAGTATTATTAAACATAAATAAAATATATAAAGTAGAATAATTATTGAACATTAAACCACCCCCCAAAACCAAGTTCTTTCTTATTAACTCATCCTGTTTATATTTTCATGATAGTTTAAATTATTACATTAAATGTAAATTTTTTAAACAATAAAAAACCACAAAAATAGACAGTATAAGAGATACATAATAAGTAGGTGAACTAAATTGAGAAGGCTCATTAAGACAGATGACCCTAGTCAGCCACTGTGCTGCAGTAGGAAAAATATAATTTTTTTGTCCACGCCTCGTGACAGGCGTGCGTCATACTCTTAGAAACAGCGTTTCAATGTGGATTATTGTTGACCACCATAACAAATATGCACATTTTTCCCCTATAATATAATATTTACCTCTTGAGTTCCTTACACATTCCTATATTAATGAAGTTTTAATCATTCCTGATACACCTCTTTAAATTATGTCTAATCATGATCCATGATTTACATCAAGATTCTAGAAAAGTAATCAGTAGTATCTTAATATCAATTCTCACTAAATCTTATTATGTCTTCCATATCTCATTATTAATGAAGTATAATCTAAACCCAACAAATTTTCTCACCTCTAAATAAATATAAGTGGAACATCATTTATCTTACTATGAAATGCTTATCGAGATTCTTGACACTAGAGAACATGTGTTGAGGAACTAGATGACATGAATGGTAAAATAACTTTGGAGAAATAATAAAATGGAGGAATAAATATGTAAACATAAGGATGTTATGAATAATAACCACTCTCGTTTTTTAGACTGTAGTATCCATAAAAATTTCTAGGATAAAATTTTTGAAGGGGAGAAGAATGTAACACCCAAGATTCAATTATAGTCTGTGAACATTTTATTTTAGTAAAAATATAATACAATTAACATTTTAACAACTAAAATACCAACAATTCTAATTTTATAGAATGAATATCGATTTTGAACTTACTAGTTCAAAATAATCCTAGAATTAATTTTTGAAATTTTCCCATGGAAATAAAATTTTATGAATAATTGAAAATATAGAATTTAACTTTTAATCCTTTTATTTATAATAATTTTTTATAATATTTGAAATTAATGGTGTATTTATTATCAAATTTTTATAAATAATTACAAGGTAATTTTTAGCTAAAATAGACATTTTTCGTAAAATTGTTTTTAGGTGTGTAATATTTTTCCATTTTAGTCAATTAAAATGACATATAATAAAGAATTATTTAAATGAAATGTATATATTATATATATAAAAATATTAACTTAAATTCATATAATTATTATTACTAGTCATAAAGTTAATGTAAGATCATATTATGATTGAAAAATTCATTTATAAAGAAACCACTTTTTATGATGTTTTACAGGTTTATTTTTAAATTATATTAAACCACTTATGTGGATTGAATTGGATAAAATGGATTTCATATATTTAATCTGAATAATTAATATTAGTTAATATGGTCAACTTAATTTTTGGTCTTAATTATTTTTAAAAATAGTAAAAATTGGTTTCCACGGTTATATCCAAAACGGGTTTATCATGCGGTTAATCAAAAACGATAAGGGTTAATATAACAGAAAAACTTTCTTAAAACTCATTGGTTGGTTTTATTTCAACATTAAACTTATTATATTTTAATATGATCCATTTTGGATCCATTTTTCTAGGAAGGGGGCTTAATAATATGTTAAAACATTGAAAAATTACAAGTGTTCCACCCACCTCAATTATAAAAGGCACCTTCTCTCCTCACCTATTTACACATATTGAAAATTTTAATTAGAAACAAACATGAAAATATATATCCCTAACATCCTTATAAACATTATATAGGTTCTTTTCTTCCCAAAATACCAACCCTATGGTCATTAATAAGGTATCCAAAGGAGGTTTCTATAAGAGAAGGTAATCATCTTCACAAAGATCTTTCTATTTACTCCTTTTAACATATTCAATAATATCTTAAAAATTACAATATAATAAAAAAATTATTTCCCATATTATGATATTTTATTTTTTTATTTCATAACATTAATCCATCTCTTTCTCAATCAAATGGGAACCAAAACCGTCGCTCTTTTGTACAACGG
Source organism: Viscum album (assembly GCA_963277665.1). Lineage (NCBI taxonomy): Eukaryota > Viridiplantae > Streptophyta > Magnoliopsida > Santalales > Viscaceae > Viscum > Viscum album. The sequence goes on from OY728164.1 coordinate 1,583,724,455, forward strand.
ACTACCGGCCTGTAAAATGATGTAATTTATTTTCCACCACCACCTATGATGGATAGTAATAATAATTGAAATAATGAATATATTTGATAATTATGAAATAATATTTATTCTATTAAGTTAATATATCTTCTTCTTCCTTACCCTTTCACCCATTAAAAATGATAATGTCGCTCGTGCGTACGTACGACTTATCATATCCACGAAGCAATACGATTCAATTTTTGGTATCCAAATTCCCTGAATGATTCTAAAAATTTATATAATGAATAAATATTATATTTATAAAATTAATATAATTCTATAGATGATGAAACTTTAACATATTCACAAGAACTAGAATTTTTGTGATGAAATATACATGAGAGACCAAAGTCATTAACACTCAAAACAACAAAAACAATAATAATTAATGATTGTCGATGAATGGGTGATATGATGTTTTAAGTGGACCATATATGATATGATAAATATTAATATGTTTCTGATATAAATTAATATTATTTTTATAATAGTTATACATGAATTTAAATCAATTTCAATATATTCGAAGTGCGAGGAATGATATTTAATCTCAATTTCAACTATATTGAGATATATTTGGTATTATGGACCTATTGAATTTTATTTGGTGTATATAATATCCCTTTAATGTATTTAACATGAATATATATTTTCATGATTATTAATGTTTCAATTCAAGTTTACACATTCAAGGGCTTACGATTTATAAGTTACCAAAGAGAATTTATTTTACAATGTCATTTTTCTGGGATTACTTATTTTTTCCATTGAAGGAATATTATAATATACCATTCATAAACATAATATATTTTATTATCCTATAGATAATTAAGTATTTTCATTGTTTTCTTCCAACTATTCCTCTCTTTGGAACTTTAATCAAGTAATGAAATGTTTAAATGAAAAGCCAATATTATTTCTCTTTTTGATCAGGTAAATTTTTCTTCAATTTCTATATTTTCTAAAATTTCATTACAACGTAAATTTTTATTTACTCAGATGATCTATTAATAAAATTTGATGTTATCCATTAATTTTTATATGATTTGAAATTAATATTTATAATATTTTTTGAATGGGTTATATTTGAATTTCTTCTACAAAAACTTAAAAGGAATGTTTCTTTTTAACATATATGACGTCAATGAATTTTCCCACCACTATAACCATTTTACACAATTTATCTTCCTTTATAAATTTTCAATGGTTCTAAAAAGAAAACTCATAAAATAAAATATTATTCTGATATTTATATTCCTTTTTATTTATTCCACCAAAATAAGTTATTTTATTAGAAAACCTATATTTTTGATAAATTGATAGTCATCTTTTATATCTAAATAATTTTTTGGTCAATAACATTATCTTGAACCATTCACTTTTTTCTGATCATATTTCATTTTTAAGTGAATTTCTATAAATATCCATATTTTTGTATCAAGGAAATGATAATTTCTTGAACCATATAAAATCTATACATAAAAAATTTTACTCTAGAAGTTATTTGATTGAATTGAAAATATTGATATTATGAATTCTTTACTCAATACTAACATTTTTTGAAAAGGCATATTATTTATGAATTTAGTTTATTTTTCAATATATGAGGAATGTATAAGACATATAGTGATGGGTGGTGACCAAGAATATATATCCCTATGATGTATCAATAGTTCTCATGTGACAAACTAGTTGGCTAACCTTATTAAATGGGGGTTTAGTGTATGCCTACCTATAGTTTAATTTTTTTAGTGCAAGGCCTTGGAAGTAAATATTTCATGATGTTTGAGATCATGATGTACAATATTAAACATTTACTTAATTGATAATTTAGAAATTATTATTGTCCATGAGGTTAATGCATTGATAGTATACATGGATTCATTTCATACTCAAGTTATTTATTAAATGACATGTTTTTTTAGTTTTTTTTACCTTTCTATATTGATTATACCTTATTTACTCTAGATATATTCTAATTTATGTAATCCATAATTATCATTTTAAATCACCCTTATTTTGTATCCATTCCCTAATATACAAAGAAGAAATCATTTAATGAGTTCCATGATTCAGAATATTTACTAATAAAAAAAATATATTTTAATTCCTAAGTAAAATAGGAAGCATGATTGTATCTAGTTCTTAAAGAATAATAAACGGATTGATCCTTGGTGATGTGATTCCTTGGAGTATTATTAGAATATAATAAAGTATACATAGAATTTGGGTTACTAGATTTGGGGTTGTTACAGGTTGTTTGTTTTATCGATATAGCGAGATCCTTAAGAGGTATCGCATGAGATGGTTGTTCGAACCCATTTCTATTTCTTAATATTTTTTTTAAATTATTGAGGATGAGAATGATTTGATAGTTATCAAATGTAATGTAAAAAATTTACAAAACCTTTTATGTTTTTAAGGAAATGGTACCTATATTCTTTTCACAATTTATTGTTTTTGGAAATGTGGCTAGTTGAAGCCTTTTCCAAATGTCATGTTTGGTAATTTTGGCAATATAGTTGATTCATGCCTTCAAAAAATTTCATGGTTGGTTATTTTTGTCATGAATTAGGTTCAGGCATTTATTAAACTTTATGGTTTTATATTTTGACCATGCATTAATACCTTCATGGTATGCCATTTTGGTAATGTGTTCGGTTCATGCCTTTTCTAAATTTCACAGTCGACTATTTTGGTCATGCGATTAGTTCAGGCCTTTTCTAAATTTAATGGTCGGTCATTTTGATAATTTGATTACTTCATTCCTTTTCCATATTTCATGGTCAATCATTTTGGTCATCCATTTAGTTCGTTCCTTTTCCAAATTTTTGGTTGATTATTTTGTTAATGTGGCCGGTTAATGCCTTTGCCAAATTTAACAATCGGTCATTTTGGTCATGTGATCAGTTCATTCCTTTATCAAATTTCTTGGTCATTCTTTTTGTTTTTGTCTTTGGTTCATGCCTTTTCCAAATCTCTTATTCAGCCATTTTAGTCATGTAGTAGGTTTATACCTTTTTCAAATTTCACAGTTGGTCATTTTGGTTATGCCAATGGATCATGTATTTTCCAAATTTTAAAAAATTCCATTTTTCCTAGTTTCACTCAAAATGATGTAACAACATGCTTTTAACATAAAAATGTCTTCTAACATAGAATGTGGAATATTAAAGGGAAAATTTGGTTTTAAAATCTTGAATCAAATAATGATATTATATCATTAAATTCCTTTTTAAATGAAGATTTTAAATGGGTCATTCCATAATAATGAAATGGAAACATAACTAATGTTTTAAAAAAAGGAAATTTGATATAGTATTTTTGGATATACTCAGGGGTTTCATTTCTTTTATTTTAAAATGATATTTCCTTTCTCTCATTTTTTACATGATTTCTCTCAAAATTGAACAATCCAAAGATTTCCATATTGGAGTAGTGTACCCTTCTAAAATTTTTATTCCTTATTCCTATGATGTTTTTTGATCTACACAGACCACATTTTCCCTCTATTTTTGGTGTGGTGAAATCATGAAGATTATCATGAGGTAAGTGATCTCATACTTCTCATTGTTAAATATGAAAGTGTGATTTAATCCTACTTATGTTTCCTTATATAAATGGGTACAATTAAACTTAAAATTTTAATAATCAGGATATATTGAATGATTATTTTAAATAATCTAAGAAACTTGTTCACAATCCATGTATATAAAGAATTATTATGCAATAATTTGGAAATTTTTAAAGGAAGAATAAAGGGATTAAATCACATGTTGTCGAATACTTTTTATTAGTTTTTATTATTTCAAGAGTTGAAATAAATGTTTTATCACATTATTTATATGATGATTCATAATTTATTATTAATATGGCAATTATCCAAGAAAAAAGATAATAAAATACTGTTTAATTTATATTTGGTGTCTTGAGGAATTATCTCACAGAGAGAAACAAGATATTCACATGTCATGGTGTAAATATTATTTGATAATATCAAAATAATATCATGATATAATGTTAAAATTCTTAATAACTTTTGGTAAAAATTAATCGTATTATTCTGGGAATTAAATTATTCAAATGAAAATTATCGCATGTTAAGGATAAATAATATTTCATTTTGGGAATTAAATAAATGGTTGGGTTTGTGATCACATGTTATTTAGGTTTTCTTAGTGCTACCACTTTTTTTATTAGGGTGTGTGATATATATATGTTTGGATGTATTTATTGTTGATTATTTAGAATGTTTAATTACTTGAAACATTTAAACAATGTAAATCTAGTATGATGTTATAATTAAACGAAAATGGAATTATTTTTCTAAATTGCGCTTCTTGGAATTGATTAAACATGGAAATAATGTGTGAAAATTGTCTTGTTATTTTATAGATAGTTTTAGCTACATATTATATTTTTCTTTATGGTGAAGAAACTATGCCTATTAAATTGGTTAATTCTAGATGGAATTAAAATGGTTGTTTTCAAAGTATAAAAGTATGGGCTAAATGAGCTCGTTCCTTATTATGGGAGGCTTAAATGTCTTAGTTCCATAGATATAGCGCCTTTACATATGTGCAGAAAATACTTTTGAAATGTTTGTGTGATCTTGGGATTTAGAGCTTTGACATGTTGTGAAAAATTTGATATGGTTGGGAACCATTGAAGACAAATGGGTTAGGAGCATGGGTTTGTAGTGATGGTCAATGACTATGACATCATGAAAAATTATAACTATGTACAATGGTGTGGGAGTAACACTTGGGTAGCTGAGAGGAGTTCAAAGAGGGGATTACTTGTCAATATCTTAAATATTACTTAATGTTTTCTTGATGGCCAAATGAATGGATTCTATTTATATAACCAGTTTCCAACTGCTTGATATAGTATGATACTAAGTGAATTCTTTAAGGGTAGCTTAGGCGGAGTCCTAGAGTACTCAAATGATTAATAATTGATAATTAAACTAATAAATGAACAGGATTTGTTCATGGTTTCCTTATATGATGATGAAAAATTTAGGAATATAAAAAAGAATAGTTGTAGTTTCAAAGGCACTAGGTCAAATGATTAAAGTATTAATCTTAGAAATAAAATTACAGTAATATTAATTAAGTATTAATTAATTAATTAATGTGAAACTATGATGTTTTTATGCTTGTTTGATACCTAGACCTTAATAGTGGTAGTTAAGGGTCCTATATGATAATATTGGTAAATGAGTCTAAGTATAGGTAGTTTTCCTTTGTGTGGTTATACATGATATTATTAAATATTTTTTTATTTCATACGCTACACCACCCACATTGGTAGGGAAACCAAAACCCAAATTTTGGGGTGGTCCTCTACATCCAGGATGGTGAGGGAACAAATGGAAAACCTATCCCTATCCCCTACTCTCCATTTATATATTGACATGAGTAGGAATATTCCGGTCTATAATGGGTTACAGTATAGGGAACATTCCAACCAGAGCTTTTATGGCTCTTAGATTTACTATACATTTATATGTGGGTTGCAATGGCTTGAGGTATAAAAAATACTTGTATCCATACAATAAGGTTATGTATTTACCTAAGTTAATATTCATGGTTTGTGATGGATTTAGGTATAATGAATTAAATAGGTTGTTATGGATTTGGGGAAAACACTTTGTTACTACATGGATATGATGATGATGAGGTGTCAGGCTGAAAGGATGTAGTAATGTCTATGGAACTTCTGCATGGGATTCAAGATGACTTATGGGAGTGTTGAGAAAAATATGTGTGGAATTGGGGAGTAAGAGTTAAAAACCACTGTGGAAGTGGAAGAAAAGTACTATTAAATTTCTATTTTGATGTTCAAGGAAAGCACATAAATCTTTAACATTTTCTTAGGTTGATAAAGTCCTTTTAGAGGTTTATTTTGATTCCACCAAAAATAGAATTCGGTCCAAATTAATTTTTTTTATAATACAACATCATTGGTAGGCCTTATAAATAAGAAACATAAATTTTACTCTTTCATGATGTGTCCTAGAACTCTCATACATACACACCTTAAGTAGTTTAGTAACATAATTTTAGACTTATCCAATATCAATGTTAATGTTAAATATGAGGACCAATACATTATACTTTAAATTTCCTTGAATAATTCATTTGAACATTTAAGATATGTTATGTTTTATGAAAGAGACTCCTTAATTTTATAGGAAATAAAATAATCCTTTCTTTCTTATGAGTTTCATGGAAAGAATTAAGTGAAATATGAAGATGAGGGCTTGAGGGTTAGTGATCATTATATGTTTTATGGTAAAAATAAAGGTAAGAATAAAATTAGTGTAAAGAACTATTTACAATCTATGGAATCTCGATCTAAATATATACCAAAGATAGGTTACACGATATCATTGTGGGAAACCTGAGAATGTTATTCCCATATGTCCTAAGATAAAATATGGTGACCCTCCTAATTATCATTATCTTTTTGCTGACTAATGTTATGAGATTTCTGAAGTGCTAACTATATCCCAAGATATGTTACATGTCAAGTGAATTTTAGACTTCGGTTATTATTTTCATATGTGCCCAGATAAGAAATCTTTTTCTAATTTAACTAAGGAAGCTGAAGGAGACATTGTTTTATGAAATAACAAGAGATTTTATGTCATGGGTAGTGGTTTAGTTATAATAGAGCTCTCAGACCATTATCTTATGATCTTATTAGATGTGAGATGAGTTTTATATTTTCATAGGAATCTTGTTTCATTATATTTCTTGGATCATGGGGATTTTAACTTCAAATCAGAATATGGTTGTCATAAAATATACATAGATTCTCATAAAATTATTAAGGATTCCTTATTAAATGGTTTATATGTGTTAAATGGGAAGTCACATGTGCAGAATTTGGGTAGTTACTATGCCAATAATAGTGATAACATTATGATTTGGCATAAAAGGATAGGGTATGTAGGTGTTAAAGGTTTAGAGAAATTGAGAATGAAAGGCCTTATCACCAATGGAATACCCAAAAACATTACATTTTGTGAAGATTTATTCCATGGTAAATATATGGGATTATATTTTTGAAAGTCCATCTTCAAAGATGGTCACCTAGCCCAGTACATTCAATTTGATTTGTGGAGACCTTCAAGGACTACCTACCATGGTAGAGGGTCCTATTATATCATATTTATAGGTGAATTCTCTAGAAAATTATGTATCTATATTTTGTGGATTAAATCTGATGTATTTGAGGTGTTCAAAATGTGGAAATACTCTATGGAAATCCTATCTAGGAAGAAAATAAAAGATTTTAGGACTGATAATGGTCTTGAATACTTGTCTAATAAGTATAAATAATTTTTCTAGAATGAAGGAATTGTGAGACTCTAAACTTTTAGCCATACTTCTCAATAAAATGGTTTATAAGAATATATGAACCATACCATTATTGAGTGGGGTCATAGAAGGATCACATTCTTGGGCCTAACCATGTTTTTACGGTTACTATGAAAGTTTAATTGATAAATTGGTGTCCTTCATATTTCTATGGTTTCATGACTCTAGAGGACCTTTGGAGAATCCCTCCCCCATCCTATGCATATCTTATAGTGTTTAGTTGTATTTCATATGCTTATGTCTAGAATGATTAGCTTAATGCTCAGGAAATCAAGTGTAACTTCATATGGTATTCTGAGGGGGTGAAGGGTTATACATTTAGTAGACAAACCTGGTTTTTAGAAATGTATTATTATCCATGATGTTGTGTTTCATGAAAAATTTCCTCCATGAACCAATCCTACCATTGATGACATTGATAACTCTTCCTAAAAGAAAAATCATGAGGTTGATCCTCATTTTGTTGTTGAGTATTATATTAAGGCTTCTCCACCTATTAATCTTTCAGATCCACATTTTGGATCTGAATATTATAGAGCTTCTGATATTGAAGATTCTAAGGATCTTAAATATTATCAGCTCACTTATGAAAGAGAAAGGAGAGTGATTATAATTTCGTATGGGTATGAGCATGAAGATATGGTTTCTTTTCCACTTCATGTTTCATAAAATCATGGTAATGAGGATCATGAAATTTAAAAATGGAAATTAATTATAAAAACTCTAATAACTATATTGTTTCCATGGAAGATGTTACAGAATCCCTCAAAATGAACCATACCTAGTCCATAATCAATAAAGTACCTATTATCAAGGTGATTGGTTTTAAATGGATATATAAAACAAATTTATATAATATTTAATGGAATAAAATAAAATATAATACCAGACTTGTGGCCAAAGGTTTCCGTCAACAAATAAAAATTGATTATTTTGATATTATTCCCCTATAGTTAAGAATTCTTCTATGAGAATTTTACTAGATTTTTTTTCTTATCATGATCTGGATATAGAATAACTAAATGTCAAAACTAATTTTTTTCTGGTGATTTAAATGAAAAATTATACATTAAGTCTACTATTGGTTTTGATCATGGATTTAAAACTATTCATGTCTATTTGTTAAATAAATTCCTTTATGGGTTTAAACAAGAATCTAGACAATGGTAAAAAAATTTGATTCATTTATATTGAAATAAAGTTTTAAAAGAAGTGATTAAAATTCATGTGTTTATTTTAAATTTATTTAAAACTATATGATTTACTTGATTCTATATATTTATGAAATGTTACTCAAGTGTACTGATATGAAATTAATCACAAATGTTAAAAATTATTTGAATATAGATTTTTAAATTGATTATTTGGGATGTGCTAAATAGATTATAGGTATGGAAGTTATTAGGAATAAAAAGCATGGGTTGTTATATATATCTCAACATTCATATATTCTGAAAGTTCTTAAGAGATTCCTATTTGATGGTTTAAAACCTGTTAATGTTACTTGTTCTCAGTATTCTAAATTGTCATGGTCTCAGTCTCCTATAATTGGTGACAATATTGAATATATGTGTAAAACCTCATATGAAAATTTGGTTGGAATAATTATGCATATTATTATTTTTACTAGACCATATGTTTCCTTCTATATTTTTTACTTCAAGTAGGTTCATGTGTATTCAGTGGAAGCCATGCTGGCTTTCAATTTAATGGATATTAAGTTTCATTTCTACCAACTCATCTGTTTCAATTTTTTATTATATGAATGTTAATTCTAAGGAATTAGTTATCTGTTATGTGGATTCTGATTATGCTGGTAAGATTGATACAAGGAAAACACTTATTATTGTGTTTTCCTACATGTAGTAGACTAATATATTAGAAATGAAATATTAAATCAATGTGGGCCCTCTCAACCACTTAATCACATTACATTTCATTGACAAATACCATTAAAGAATCTATTTGGATGAAGGGTATGATTACTAAAATCAAGTTATGTAATTATGCTTTTACTATCCACTTTAATTCTCAATATACCTTGCATCTCTCTAAGAACCTAGTACTCTCTGATAGGTCTAAGCATATATATATATTACATTGAATCTCATTAGATAGGTTATTAAAATTTAACTATGTGTTTCAATAAGATGCACACATATGATGACCTATATGATAGTTTGACTAAGGAAGTGGTGTTTCCAAGTTCAAGAATTATTTAGATTTTTGGATTTTGATTACACTTTAATAAAATTTAGCTGAAAGTTCATCAACCTTTTTATTTTTTTAGTTTCCTTTAATAATGGTGGATATTTTTTTATTTAGCATCATGGATTGATTCCAAAATGAAAATAATTTCTTATTAGTGTATTCTTTGAATTTAGCATGTGTAAATTATTCTTATTTTTTCTATGTTAGTTTTTATACCTTTATATTTATTGCTCTTGGTTTTGTGCACTTGGGTGGATAATAGAGGCCACAATCGACCACCCTTCATGCAATTGATTTTCTAACCATGATCGAAGCCCAATGTCACTCTTTCATACATATTCATGCTCATGGTCGTTTTTCTTACCATAAATTTTATTATTGAGTTACATGGACAATCACCCTACTATGTAGAGCACATGGACGATCAAGTCCAATGTCCGATTGATCTTCCAATAGTGTGGTTCTACATGGTCGGTCAATCTATTTACCATGATTGAGAATAATAAAATTTTACCTTTATGGCTTCATTTGTTTTTATGTTTTCTAGTTTTTTTCTGGTTGTTAGAGCTCAATTATTATCATCCATTCATTCATCGTGAATCTTTAAATCCATTTCAACCAATCTCAATCCTTAGATATTTATTTCCACTCTATATCGAGATTTCCTTGATACATATTATTCAAAGGTTCTTTCAATAATGGGATCATTACCAATCTAGATAAAGGGAAAGTTGGAAGATATCATCTGAAGCTGAGGTGTTGTTCCCTACCAAACAAACTAGAGCCATCATCATACAAGATCAGACTCATCCCCAATGATGTGTTTTGGTGGAGAGTAGTTATTTCCAATTTTGAGGCTCCTTATTTTCACTTTTGTTGATGAAGGTGTCAAAGTGACCCATAAATTCTACACATGGTAGTTTATTGGTAAATTTGGATAAAGTAATATTGTTCTTTACTATTTTGATTTTTCTTTCCTATTGTATTTTCTTCTTGGTTTTCTTGTATACTTGGTCTCTTAGTTTATTTTACTATTTATTTTTAGTATTTTAACAAAAGGTAGGGTGGTTTGGTGTTATTGTTATGGAGTATAACCGAATTAGTATTGATCCACATTAAATATCATGTTCTCTTGTTTATGTTTTTTACCTTCATCATTTTTTGGATATTCACATTAGGGGTTAAATAGAGTGGTAACTGTTGATTGTATCATCTCACTTCCTAGAGGAACTGTCCAAGGCTCGAGTGCCATCATACTCATAATGCACTTGATTATTTTTACATCTAACTACTTTGGGAATGGAGGTGTGCTTAGGGTCCAATGGGGCCTTCCTCAGGTATAAGACAATTTCATTTTCCATTGGAAATTTTGTAGAGTGGTACCCACTGGTTGTTCCATATCACTTCTTAGGGGGGATAACCATGGCTCAAGTCTTGTCAGACTCAGAAATGAAAAGGATTATGATGAAATCTTCCTTGATGAGGAAGGGAGGTGTGCTTAGGGGCAGATGGGGCCTGCATGATGTATAATCCAATTCCCTTTTCATTCCATAGGGCATGGGGGAGAAATTAAAAATTAGGAAATTCCATGATGATCATATTTGATTCCTGGATCTGGTTTTGATGGAATCATACTCTTGTATCAATGGTGTTTCAAGAGGTAATCTAGAGGTTCTTCGAGATCAACCAAATCTGGTCCCCTCAGGATTGGATACTTCAAACTCTCGGGGGGGGGGGGGGGTGAACCCAAATCTAAATTCCATTTTTCATATAATCTTGTTGTGATTAATCCTTCCAATCCTAAGTCATCCATGTCAAGGGTTGAATCAGAGGTTCATGTTAAGGATCCATAAGATTCACTTATTTTACACAATTGTATGTTTTCTTCGAATAATCCATTTTTAATAGGTTTTATAGAGAGTCCAATTTTCTATACCATAAGATTAAGATGAATAGAGACACAACATTTGTTGAAGAAATGAATTTCATTATTTCCGAAAGGCTCAATAAATATAAGAACTCATTGTTTTCTCGCCTATCTTTATAAGATAAAGAGAATATGTATTTTATAATAAAATTGGGAAGCAATTTGAAGACACATGGGGCATTGATGACCGGTGTCTTAATTATTTTGGAAAAGGATTTGTTCACATTGTTTTATCTTCTAAAAATTTAATATAAGAAGATTGGGGGTATGTATTTTTCAATTTGTAGCCTAGATTCCTTAAAATATAGGATTGGGGTCCATCTTTTAATCATATTAATGTAAAATATATAGTCACTAAACAATGGATTTGAATCTAATTTTTTAGTTGGTTCTTTTGGAATCCCCAGATACCATGAGATATTGCATCACCCAATGAAGTTTCAAATAAGATGGATAAAGGATCTAAAGGTCCAGATTTGACCACTTTTCTAGGTTGTTAGTAGTAGTCGATCTTAGTTTCCCTTTAATGAAAACTATGATGCTTTAAACCATCAATTATAATTTTTATATTCTAATTGATTATGAAAAAGTGTCTAACTTTTGTAGGGGTTGAAATAATATAATACATTCTCATGAGAGTTGTAACAAAGTACTGAAATATATTTATTATGGGATAAAAGGGAATGCTGCTAACAAATGCAGGAATAAAGTACAAATCTCATGGTGCCTCCACCATGGATTATATCAGTTCTATGTTAACTGACCAGATGAAAAACCTTCTCTAAGGGATCATTGAAATGGTAAATCTGTCGATACACATGGAAGATTCACTTTGAAAGAAACTCTAAATTTGGATTTTACATTACAATATTATAAAGGAGGTGAAAATAAATATCCCAAACCATATAAATCCAAAAAATAAGGTTCCAAACATATCATTTTGACTGGGATAGGTCCCTCATCTGGGAATAGAAATGATGAATGCACATCCAATGGGGAGTGGTCTTCAGAAAATGAACTTGAAATGGAATCTTTATTTACATGACAAATTTATGAATTCTAGCACTAGATGGGGTAAGAACGAAATGAACAAGATGAATTCCCCTATTAAATTTCTGTCTAATGGTATAAAAACCAAAGAAAGGTCTTGTAGGCTATCTATAGATGGAACAAAGTAGTGTGAAAATGAGTTTAGGGATTATACCCATCTCAGTACCCAAGGAAACCTAAAATAAATACTCTCTCAGTGTTATTAGTTGGATATGAAGATAATATCTATGGAATTTTCACAACCATGAATAAGCATGAAAATGTTTTTGAAAAATCAAAGAGAAATGACCTCATCATTATCCCTACTACACTAAAATATTTTAAAGGATGTATTTAATTTCTCTAGGTAGGTTATTGGGAAACCAGCTGAGTGCCCTGGTCTTAATTTGGCCAGTAATAAATTACTAGTTGCATACCACCACTCATCTGGAATCTCAAAAATATATGGGAATGATGCTTTATCAGTTGTCCCCTCTTATAGTGATGGATAATATCCTCTTAATAAGGTTCATGATGGTGGTTACAATGGAAGTGGGACCAATCAAACCTCTAATAAGAGAAGTGATGATGGTTCTCTTGTTAAAAGGGAGAAGAACTCAAAAGAGTGTGTGAATCCAAATGCTGGTATTAAGGACAGTGGGATAAGATAAAACACCATTTTTTCTAGGAGTGTTACTGGTCTAATTGTTATGATGTATAATACATCAGTTAGGAGTTATGATGTTACTCAAAAGGCCCCTGCCCTAGTCGAATCAAAGATTGATGTGGTTATGGTGATGTTTGATGAACCAAATAATATGAAGGGTAACCAAGAATCTACCCATGATAAAATGGTGCAAGATAAAATGGTGGTTTCATATGATGCTTAAAATTAGGTGTTGTTATCAATGGACATAGGTACTAGGATTTATAAGTTGGAAGCAAGAGTGGTTCTTCTAATTCCTTGGTTTATCAAGATAAAAATCAATACATTAAAGATCATTCCCTTGAAGGATGTAAAGCTATTGCTCCATAAATTGAAGTGGAAATTAACGGAATGATTGAAGATACTTCTATATTAATTGGATGCCTAGTAATACCTTAAGAGGTAATAGTTAATGATAATTGTGAACAAAGTATTAATGATGAATTCTTTGGATTCCCCCCTTTACATCTTGATGTTGATGATATGTCATGGAAAAAACAAAAATCATAGAGAAAAGGACACTAATCACGAGGTCGAGGGTACTCCAAAGAATATTGGTGTAAAATAACTCATGTTTGTTTCCTATTGGATCTGAATGAAGAGGATCTTGAACTGCTCCTGTTGAGGCTCTATGGTACCGTTCTCTTAGGTACTTATAGGTTGTTTAAATTTGGATTGTTGCTTCTACATTATATGGATGATATAATCTTTTCATGGTTCTTCATATCCGATGTTTGTTTATTTGTTGGGTGTTTGTTTTTCACTTTCTTCAGTCCCTCATCTGCTTTATACATTTTTCTTTTCCTTTAATAAATGAGCCATGGGTTTCCATGGTTCATCCAGTTTTGACATATAGTTATGTATATAACTATATAAATAATTATAGTTATATATAAAATAATAACATCTTTGTTATATTATTTTTATTATATATTTGTATATATACAAAATTTTATTACATTCTTTATATTATATTTAATATGGTTATATGATTATATTATATATATAATATTTTTTATTATATAAATATAGTTATATTTATTTTTTATTATGAATATAATTATATATTAATATATATTATTTTTTTAGAATTATATATATAGTTATACATATAACTAAATTTATAATTATAGTTATATATATATAATTATATTATATTGGTTATATAATATTTATTATATATAGGTATGTATTTAATTAAATAATATTTTTCCAATTAAATTTATTATAGTTACATAATTATATTATATTTATTAAAATAAGGTGGGTCAAATCCCTTTTATTAAAGATAAGAAAAATAATGGAGAAATGAAAATGACAAGGTTGTAAAAAGTATTACTTACCTCATTCTAAGAAATAAAAAAATGATAAAAGGAATCAAATGATAGAATAAGTCAAACATCTCAAGATGGATTACTCATACTATAATAAAATGATTTTCCAACCCGACTGTAGAGATTTCATCCCCTCCTCCATGTCTTGGACCACTACCACAAACCACCCCCATAATTAATAAAATCATCATCAAAATCAGCCTTCACATAATCTACTTCAGAAACAGAAACACTTCTTTTTCCATCCTCCTCACTATTATCGATGGAAATAAACTCAAAAGAGTTGTGTGTGTGATCCTTAATGTTGAACTATGAGGATGCACACTTGCCTTCTTTTCTAGATTTTTCAGTAATAGCAGCATTGCACACTGCCCTAGGAGAAATCCCATTGGAAGGATAAGCAGAGCCATTATTCTTTTTAAAGGGGTCATGAATTATAGAATAAGATGTATCTTTTTTTTACAACTTCATAGTTAACTAATTTTTAACTCACTGATTCATACAATTCATTTCTTAGAAACATAAAATCTGGCTTGCTGATTAATAGCCTGATGTTTGGAATAGGTTTCCATGTGAGGAGACTCCAAATTCCTATCATTAGACACCCCAACCTAATAATCCATCAAAATGGAAACAAAAAGTATATAAGAAGGATGCATGGGAACATGGGAAGTAGGTCTATGCATTGAGGAATCCATTCCTTGGGCCTCTTTAGAAAGAATATTACAACACTAATTTCTAACCTTGCTTGAAATAGACTTGTGGAAATCCAATCTAGGAGCATTATTGCTCCATTTTCTATCAACAATATCAGCTAGCTCTATCACGGATGAGTTGGAAACATACTTCCTTGAAGGGGTATAATCTGCTTTATCAAATTTGGAAGTTAAAACAACATGATCACTTAACATGTCCTTTCCTTAATTCATGATATCATCATTGGAAACCAGTAAAACTGGAACTAAAGACATAGACATTCTATTCATTGAAGAAGTAAAGGACAACCTATATTTCTCTTTGTTTCTTTTTGATATATTTTTTTCTCTGTCACATGAGTTGATCAAATTCTTCCCAGGAAAAAAATTCATCATGTTCTGAAAATAATTTTCATCAAAAATAAACTCACTCTCGATACCCATACATAGAGAATATATAAATAAAATTCCTAAATGATAATTTTGGTCCTCATCTGTAGGATCATCCCATGAGCCATTAAATATCCCTAATTAAGTACTAAGAAGGTTTTTACCAGCATGTTGTAAGGCTGTAGTGATAGGGTTTGGATCTTTAAGTGTACTCACCAATCAATTTCCTCAGGGATCATCTGAAATAACCCTTGGTGAGGAAGGGTCCACTCAATCTTACATCATTCCATATACTGGAGGCACCCTAAAAAACAGGAGGCTAATTTCCAGGAAAAGTAAGATTATGATTCTATTCCTTGGATTACCTAAATGAATTCTTCATAAAAGTGTTCTCCTTATGAAATTTCAAAGAGTATAATGAAATAATATAATTCTTATTGAAATTTACTTGGAAATGAGCAATAGATTGGAACAAAAAAAAGAAGGAAATAGTCTTTTAATACATAATTTTAAGATTTATATCATTCTATATAGTAGATAGAAGTAACTTATCAATAAGATTTTCACCTAAATCAACTTTAATAAGTATACTGGAGAAATACCATAAATGAAAAACCTCAGTTTCTTTATCCATTTTGATGGGAATTTAAATCGCCAAAGCTATGTCCAACCAAATTATAGAATGCCATAGAATCTAATTATGTCCAATAATTTGGATCCATAATCGATATATAGTATTTATAACCCTAAAGGATTGAAATTTATATCCCAATAATAAATGGTATGCATGCCTTCTTGAGTACAATCGAACCAAAATTCCTATCATGATGTTTCATTTCATCCCAAACTTCACATCCTTGACGCCTGATACCTACTCTCCTATAATTTCTTCTTACCTCTATGTTTTCTCCTCCAAACCTACCCACCTCCCCACCTTTACACTATTCCACCTCATCCCTCATTCGCATGGTCATCTTCTCCACCTCATCCTGAGATCAATCTCTCTGCCTCTCTCTACCTCCCTTTGCCTCTCTCTTATTTCCCATCTTTTCCTCCTCCTTCGATCTCTAACTCCACTCCCTAGTGTTGTTTCTAGAAACCCTTGCACACCCTCCTCTCCATCATCCACATCCTTTTGATACTAATTGTATATTTTTTTTCACATAATCCTCTGAGTCACTCGCTCTTATGAAAATTGTTCCATCTTTTGTATTTTCATCTTCTAGTGGTCCAAGGACTCTATTCATTAAGTATATGAATATTTCTGGAGATTTAGTGAGTCCAAATGGAATCACTATTAATTCATAGTTTCCATAACTAGTTTAAAAGGTAATCATGGAAATATTCTCCTCCTTCAACTATAATTAGTGAAATCCTAATCGAATGCCCATCATAGAGAATTACTAGACCTCACATAGTTGATCAAACAAGTCATCAATCTATGGATGTGGATACTTTTCATTATCATAATTTTGTTGAGGTCACGATAATCATTACATAGGCACATTGACCCATCATTGTTCATTAGGAAGAGGACCTACGTACCTCATGGTTAATCATTTGGGCATATAAATAAATTTTCCAGATTCTATTAAAAATACTTCTTTAGTTCTTTGAATTTGTTAGTGGTCATTATGCAGGGAGTCCTATATATGGGAAATGATCTAGAAATATGTTCAATTAGGAACTCAAACTCTTAGTTAGGAGGAAGACCGGTCATCTATTCTAGGAATACATCAGTATAGTCCCTCACAATGGGCATGCCTTCAAACATGATTATGTTCTTTTTCTAAATAATTTAAAAGAGATATAGTTTTTGATAAGTTAATAATATACTTTCTTGAGAATAAGATTCTAAATGATATTCTTCCTCCTCATTATAATTGTATAGAATAGAAGAGTAATTAAGGATATGGGGAGTTATTTTACTCTCCAGATAGTTGCTATTGAATTTATATTAGTATAACGAATCCATTCTCAGTATAGAATCAAATTCCACTAAAGAAAGTATGATAATATGTTCTGGGAGGTCCAACCTACAAATATTGACTAGAGAGGAGATATATAATCAAGATGTAATAATTTATATATTTTTTTCTTAAGGATAAATCAACCTCTATGTTTTGAGGTGGTATTTCAACAGTTTTACTAAACTTTCATGACATGAATGAATGTGTAAAACCATAATAAAAAATTTATGTTCACCATTCTTGAATGAATAACTAGATTAATTATCACCACTTAATTATTAGGCCCACCCTTTTAGTAGTGATAGAATAAGTCCTTCTTTTATCCTGAGGCCATAGAGGATTTTGTTTCATTAGTTATCTCCAAAAAACCTTGGATTAGGGAATTTTCTTGCTTATAGTTCAGGTTCCTTATAGTTGAAACATTAGACTATATGGAAAGGATTGACTGGAACCATATTTTATTCCATTTAATTAGTGGAATTCTTAATCTCCCTTTATAATTGATTATACTGATGACCCTCTTCTCCACTTCAGAAGAATCTCAGTGTTCCTATGATAAATTTTTCAGGATGCTTCTTCTCACACTTTTGACACATTAGATGTTGTGTTTTATTTAATCCATGGAATTTATTTGTTTACACTCTTGAATTAAACTCCATTTTCTTATTTTTTTTCTCCACCCACTTGAGAGTATTGATAATCACTAATCCCCATCTTGACCTTAAGGGAACCATAGAAAATATCTTTATATATTTTAAAGAGTCAAATTTCCAAATATTTTAAAAAATACATCTTTAATACACTAAACAGAAAATACACATTACTTTCATTGTTGATGAAAAAGATGAAGGCATATCATGAAATCACTGTGAAGTCTTTCTCATAAACTGAAATAGATTAATCTTCCCTTTTGATCATTCTAAATAATTTCATCATATTTTTAGATATAGGTTTCAATAAAAATATTTATTAAAAAATATTTCCTTGAATCCTTACTATTAAATAGATTCTATTTCCTCCCTAGGATTCATGTTATTTATTCATGTCCATCACAAATATACTTCACCCCCTAGGTGATAGATGAAAAACATGATTTTCTCTTGTTCAGTGCACTGATGGATAAAAAATACCTTCTCAATATAGTTAATACATTATTTCATGATTGGTGAATAAGAAGATCCACTAAAATTAGTAGGCTTTTATAACAAAAAGGACTAAACCATAACTTTATCTTTCTTAGAATAAGGAGAGAGTTCTTCATGATTCAAGTTACTATTCATAACTTTAGTCAGTTGAGAAAATAATTTCATGAAGATATCTATTCATTATCCCATTATGTTTGAAATCTCATTACGGAAATAATTATATTTTATATCATATTATTTTCAAAATTCCTTATATTTTCCATGATTAACTAAAATAATGGAAAATTATTGATTTTAATACTCAAACTAGTAATATTATAAAAGTGAAACTATGAAATTATAAGGAATAAATCATAACTTAAGTATATATCATAACTGACGAGTCTATAAGTTGAAATCTAGGGCATCCATGGTAATTTTCTAATTAGGTTTTCTAACCTAATAGTATATTAAATTCCTTCATAATAGTTTACAATGAGATCATGAATTTACCAAATCATATTTCTTGGGAGTGTCAAACTAGGCATGATGTAAGGCCTCATTTTCATGAACTAGGTACAAGTTTATTTAATACACCGAAGAAATTTCCGGTATATTACCCCTTGGTACATATTTTCCTGTGTCACATCAACTTGTAGTATACACACTAGGATTTCATTGATTGGAAACCACTCACTCTATAATTTTACAAAATTTCATGATGTTTTCTTATTCTTTGACTTATCCTAAGGGTTTTTACTAATGTATTATTTTCATAATCACCAAGAATAAAAAGACCTTACTATGATAGCCACTATATCAACCCAATAATATTACACACATTGTTAAATTATTTTTAAAATAAATATCCAACAAACACAACCTAAGGACCCATATGAATAGTGTATTTGAGAGACTAGGTTCATAAAATATCAAAATGTATCTAAATAATAGAATATATTTATTTTTATATCTATAATGTTATCTTAATTCCATATGAGATTATAAAACTACATAGGATTACATGGGGAATATATAAAGAAAAGGGGTGAGCTATAAAGCCCAATAATGGAATACACATGATAACAAAACATAACATATGAGTCATATGGAATAACATAATAATAGAAAAGAAAAATATTATTAACAGAAATATATAATATTTAAATAAATAACGAGGAATATTGTGATCATGGAATCATATGAATGTGTAAGTAACATAAAACAAAACATAGGCATAATTCAAGGTTATCTACCAAGATAATATAGAAGTGTGAAAAATGGTCCTAGTGTATGAGTTTTAATCCCTAATCCCATACACATCATCTCTTTATATATAGACATTATCCAATGAATTGGAGTGATATCAGGGAGAAAACTTAATAACATGTAATTGTATATGTGTTCCACATGATAAAATAATACATAAGGCTTAATCATAATAAATTTCCATGGAAATATATTAGTTACATAATTTGTTCTCAAACCATAGTCAAAGGATATCCTATAACGATTCCAAATTGAAGTAGGAATTAAGTATTTTTATTGTTAATATTTGGATAAATAGTAATAGGTGTCACACATAGATATCATTTGAAGAATTTTTTATGAGGAAAGGTTAATAAATAATTTTGGACATGGACCTCTTTCGCGAGTTCTTAAGAAAATGGTCGGAATATTTATAAATGGTAAGTATTTCATGTTTTCCATAAAAACAGAAGTGAACAAAGTGGGTTATCTATAAAATAATTATTATTTATAAAAAACCATTTATTATTTAAAAAAATTATGGAGTGGTTTATGAAATGGAATAATAAATAGTAATGTTCCCATTGGAATCAAGTTTTCTTAAAAGAACGTATTGAAAATGAAAGCTTAAAGATTGTATATACCCATTAATGAAAATAAGAAAAATTTAAGTATATATGTAACACACATATATAATAAATATAGGATTTTTTCATCACAAAATTAAAGTGATAAAGTGAGTTATATAGATATAATTCATAACCAAACAAAATGGGGTGGTTTAGAGAGTCCCCTTACTTCATTTCAGGATCTGATAAATATTTTCATTTAAAATCCTAAATAATAAATTTAAATTTATTAAATATTTTATTAAGAATATTTTTCATGATATATTACACTTATTATTATTATTTTGTTTATGTTTATGATTATTTTATTTTAATATTATGACTATTTTCATTTTCATGTGTATGTTCTTTTCACGATTCGAAGATCACATTAATTTGTCAGTAATAATGAGAGTTCTCATGGAATGGTTACATAACTATATAAGTGTGATGATTTTTTTTCCATTTCATTACTATATTTTTCAATTTCTTTAAATTTAAAAAAGTATTAAAATACACACAATTAATAGAGTACAAATATTTTTGTTTTATGGATTATTCGCTTATGATACTTTTCAAACCAGAGTGAACTTAATTTTTTTATTTAACAACATAACCATTTATACATTAGAATATATGAAATAATATATAATATTCTATGTTATAATTTTTTTATCATAATAAATTTATTAAAACCATCCTTGAAGCGAGTGTTAAAAAAAGAAGTACGATGTTTATGGAGGTGGTGAACCGACCATAATGCGAACAAAGATTTCATTTTAGAATGAAATAATAAAAGTTTGGAGAATGGATATTAAATTATCAAAATAATATTATAGTATATTTATTAAATTTGAGTTATAATATCATGTTGGGTGGAGGAGGTAAGGAGGTTGTATAAGAAGAAAAGAATTTAAATTAGATAGATTGAGAATATTACATATTTGAATGTCGTCTTCTAAAATACACCTTAAAGAAACTTAATTTTACCTTTTGGTGAGACTATAAATTTGAGGAAATTGGGGAGAGTTTTATGAATTTAATTTGTCAAAAATTAAGAAAGATATAAGTCTTTTAATATGTGAGGAGAAGGGGTGGTATTTATATGGGGAAGGGAGGAGAGTTTTTGAATAAAATATTCATTAGTTTATTATTTTGGATCAACACAACCAATTGTGATTAATATATAAATTAGTGAATGATAATTTGGAAAAATGGTTTCTTATATTATCCATGACTCATTAATTTATGTTTTTATCTTATACTTTTAAATTCCATATTTTGTCATATTTTACTATTCACTAAAAATTCAATTATTTTAGAAAAATAAAAAAAATCACTCTAACTATTTTTATGTGTAGATTTAAAGAATTATATAAATTTCATAAAAATAATTTTCTAAATATTAGAACCTTAATTTTTAAATAAAATCATAATTTATTTGAAAAATTTTAAATTTTATAATATGATCAACTTTCCAACCCATTGAAAAAAATTACTTATGGTCTTTTAAAATTATATTATCATCATAACACCACTTAATATTATTTTATGATTTTCAAATATTTTTATTTATAATTTCAATATAAATAATACATATATATTTTACAAAAAACAAACACTTATTTTATCATTTTTGAAAGTTTTATTTATCTGCACAAGGATATAAAGTTGTTATATTATCACTGTGTAAGACACATATATATTATTTAAATTTTCCATAAGTGAGGTTACAGTTATAATGGTTATGTTAATTCTCCAAATGGCCGAATTACTATTCCAATGATAAGATTACTATTCCAATGGTCATATTTGTGAAGGTAATATGAGATTCCAAACTTCTATAAATACCTCATATTTCACTCATTCTTCATTAAATTATATTTTTACCAAGGTTATATATTTTAATTTTGAAAAATAGATATTTCTTTTTTATAATTTTTATTCACTTCTATAATGTTTTTCTGAGAGATATCATTCTAGGGGATTAAGAAGATCCAAATTTTTATATTATAGTTATATTATTTTTTATTTGTTGTCCTTTTGATTTTTTTAATTGTTTTGAGTATGTTTATACCCTAAATATAATTTTCAATTCAATATAAAAAAATATTATTTATTCTATCATGTAGTGCATGTGATTTATATTATCCTACATCGCTAAATACGAAACATGTGTAAATTTGGAAGGGAAATTCTATTAAAAATATTCTACGTCATTACAAAGGATTCTAATTAGCATACATGTTATACTCACCTTATATATATACATATATAAACTGTTTTAGGTCCCCAGTAGATGGTTGGTGATCCAACTAGGTGGTACTAGCTTGAAGAGTTCTTTAGAAGTTGTTGGAGCACTATAGTCTTTACCTAGGGTTTAATTTTGTTACTTATAGTTTTATTTTTAGTTTTCAAAGTTTTTTTATGAAATTATATTTAATAGGTTTGATTTAATATTTATAAAAGGTGTTATTTATTTGTTTATCATCTTATCTCTCACTTCTTAAATCTATATGTGTGCAATGCCCCCCATGTGTTTGGTTTATATACCATCTGTGCAAGTCTCCATCCCTTGTCCTACTGGAGGTGCGATAAGGGGATATTATATCTCTTATTTATTATCATCCTAATATGGGTACCTTTGGAGGGAGGGTGTCATGAAATAGTGATATCAAGGCTGATGGTTGAGGGATAAGATAGAGTTTGGAGTTAGGAACTCATGAGGTTGCGAGAGTTAGTAGGGAATCTGTATTATCTAGGCATAGTGTATACTATAAATAAGGTATACTAGGTAGAACCTTAGATTTTGTACCCACATATGATTAGGTTCAAGTACTTTATTGTATACTGAACACGCTTGAGAAGTGATTATTCTTTTGGGGGTAAAGACCTAGGTTAGGATCATGCTTCATGATGTTATGTGTTGATTTTTGAATTGGGTAGACCTTGTCAAATAAGTTAAAATAAATTAATTAAATAAATAGTTTTTTTATCTAGGGATTAAGTGTTCCTAACACTTAATATTTTAAATATATGCCTTCTAGTAGATATCCCCCTGAGTTTCATGCTGAAGATGTTAAACAAAATGATTCAGTGGATCATCATGGAGTGGAGGTGGATGATGAAGACACTTAGAAGAGGACACTCAAATTGTTTTAGTGCTAGGGTCAATATAATTAAATTAGATCTATTTCAAACTGATTAATAAAATACTATATGGGGGTGGTGGAGATAACATTTAGTTTTATTCATTCTTATAAAGAGAATTGAGTTTCTTTAGTAGTGAAGTTATTGTGTGGTTCATCTCTATAGTGATGAATTTTTTTCCTTAGTGATTGTAATAAGTCACCTATTATATTGAAGAAGTTCCAAGATCAATTCCAGGATGATGTTTTATCTTTGACCACTAAAGAAGCTTTTTTAAAGGAGATTCTTACCCTTAGACAGGGGAGTACCATTGTTTTAGAGTTTAGTATCCTCTAAAAAACTACTTAGATTTTTCTAAATGAGGGGAAGAAGGTGAGGAATTTTAAGGAGGATTTGTATCTATAGATCCAGTTCTTGGTCACCTAATTTGTTTTAAAGTCATAACTTATAATGCTGTCAAAGGGAGAGGTCATCTAGGGAACATTTAATAGTACTATATCTTAGTGATATGGGAGTATCCATAGTTTCTCAAGAAGTAGAGATATGACTAGTTATTAGTTGACTAGATATAAGTAGAAGACTTTGATAACAGAGAGTAGGTTTCATCTTTCTTCAAATCATTTCACTAGAGTTAGTTATTTTTAGACCACTTCTAGTGATTCATGCATAATGTTTTGGAGGTTATGGAGATTAGAGGAAAGAATTTACAACCTTTATCACTATACAATGTGTGGATAGTGGCTTTATTCTAGCCTAGGATTTATAGATGTTTCTTCCAAGGTATTAGTAGTGGTAGAGAATTATAGATTATAGTTGGAAGAGAGAGGATAGGTAAGGTAGGGAGAATCACCTTGAATTTTTTTAACTCATGGACATTGTGTAGTGAGAGGGTATGAATTTGGTTTCCATTAGGGCCAAAGAGTTTGTAGATATGGACAAGGAAAGATGAATGCTTTAACATTTTAAGTATCTGGTGACCATGATATTGTACATGGTATTATCTACCTATTTTCGACATGGTCTTATACATATATGATTGTAGACCTAGACACTTATTTTTTCAATTTCCTAGTTTAGTCTTTGTGTCTTGAGATGTATAAGATTCCAATTCCCTTATTATTGAATACATTAGTTACACATCAACCATGGTTTTACGATGTGTGTAGAGATTGTCAATAAGTGTTAAGGAAACACCGCTTAGGGGGAAGCATTCCATGTTTATGGATAAAACCATATCACATCATCCTCAACATATATTGTCTATATTTGGTGTATGATATTATTAATTACTTCAGTAGGCACATCATACTCTCTAATGATGATATATACCAAAGAGTATTTGTTAGGGAGAGAGACCCTTTAGTGGGTTGGTGGAACGTTGAGTCTATATATTATTTGATATCTGAGTTGATACTAAGTTCATTTGAGGTTAATATGATAGTGTTTCCTAGGATTATGGAATATTACCCTGATGTATTTTATTCAATGGTTATGACACTACCCCCTTGATGCAAGATCTTGTTTGGGATTGAGCTATAACCAGATGTTTCTTTTATATCAATGTCTCTATATCGAATGGATCCTTCTAAGCCACCAGAGATTAAGATTTAGATTGATGATCTCTTGGAGGTAGGATTCATTTGGCCTAATGTGTCCCATTAGGGAGATCTAGTTCTTTTTTTGAAGAACCACTATCCTCTCACATAGATTTTTGATTTATTTGATCAGTTGAAGAGATATATCTGGTTCTATAATATTTAATAGTAATATGGATATCATCATATATGTGTAAAGGATGAGGATATTCCAAATACCACTTTTAGATTCCATTATATACAATATCTATTTTTTGTGATGTTGTTTGGTGTTATGAATTCTCTAGCCATGTTTCTGGTATTGATGAAGGTAGTGTTCCATGAATTTTTGGACTGCTTCATGGGAATATTTTTCAATGAAATCCTTATGTTCTCTATGTTAAGAAGAGGATAATTCGTAGAATCTATGAGCAATATTGATAATTATTTAGTTTTAAAAGCTATTTGGGAAGAAATAAAAATATGGGCTTTTTCCCAATGAAGTCCATCTCTTCTGGAATTTTGTCTCTCGACATGGAGTATCTATTGCTCCTTCTATTATTTAAGTGGTGATTTCTTGGGCATCACCAAAGAATATTTCAAAAGTGTTGAGTTTCCTTGGAATTACTGGTAATTATATGAGTTTCATTCCATAGTTCTCCTAGATTGTAACTCATATGAAATCATATAATAGAAAGGACTAAGAATTCATGTAGGATGATTAGTTCTAAGATTATTTTGAGTATTTTAAGGAGAAGATTCTTAGTGCTATGGTTCATCACCTTATAAAGGAGGGAATACTGTTTGATGTTTATTATGACACTTTATTCATTATATTGGGTTGTATATTGATACAATAGTGAGAAATTATCTCTTATGGGTCTTAGTCATTAAGACATCATGAATATAAATTTGTCACCCATTACCTTGAGCTTGATGCAGTAGTGTTTTCATTGAATTTGTGGAGACACTATCTTATTAATTATTATTTTTTCATTATTCAAAAATCACAAGAGCATGAATTATGTATTCTCCCAGTTTGATTTGAATTTTTAGTAACAATAGTGGATATAGTTTTTACAAGACTTGGAATTTGATATTTCCTTCACACTAGGTAAAGGAAATTTTTGGTAGTTGACTTAAGTAAGAAGTCACATGATGGTGCTGCAGATGAGTCTGGTAACTCTTTAAAAGTGATGGAAGAGTTGTAAGTGTGACACCTTGATATTGGAGTAGTTGACGATAGAGGTTATCCTTATCAGATGATACTGCATACATCCTTTGTGAAATAAGTATAATAGTCTCAGTTGGGGGATTATGATTTTAAGGTTTTTCTTGATTAATTTTTTTATGGATATTATCCTAGGGATGGTTTGAGGATAGAAAACATAAATTAGTCTTCCAAGGAATAATTTTCATTACATTAATGATTCATGAGGTGGTTCTATATGACTTCCATAGTTAACATTGGTGGTATATCTTGGTGTGATGAAGATATATCATGCTCTGAGTGACTAATTTTTTTGTTTTGGTTTAAATAATTTAGTTATAGATTTGTCTATCAGTATTTGGTTTTGCAATTGGTAAAGATTGAGAAACATATTTCTGATAGTTTTCATCAACCACTCGATGTTCCTTAATGGAAGCGGTGGGATATATCAGTGTAATTAATCACAGTTTACCTAGATCATAGGGTGGTTATGATGTAACATGGGTGATCATGGACTATTTAAAATGTAAAATCACTTCATAGCGATTAAGGAGTTGAGTAGAGTGTAAATTTTTTCAATGATATGTCTAAAAGAGATAATGAGACTTAATGAGGGTTTGAATATGATAATATATGATAATGGTCTCTAGTTTACCTTTAAGATATTAAGATGAGTTTTGTGTGTTTTCAGATCTTATTTATTCTTAAGTAGGATATTTTATCTATATATGGACGAACATACAGATCAGACTATCTATACATTAATGGATCTGTTTCACATATGAGTTCTATATTTTGGAAGATCATGGGTGAAGAATCTAACTCTGATTTATTTTTCTTATATCACTCTACCATTTGTATGTAACCATTTGATGTAGAGTATTTCTGACCTTTCTGATATCCATTATATTGGACAAAGGTTATAGAGTTTAAAGTTCTTGGATTACAAATGGTGAAAAGTATTTTGGGGAAGGTATAAATGATCCATGAGTGAATAAAGGATGTGAAAGATCTTTATATACCATAATATGATCATAGGAGGAGGCCTATGGAGTTTGATGTCGGAGGTTATGTTTTCCTTAAGGTTTATCCTCATCGTGGGAATAAGAGGTTCAACGAGGGTAGTAAGCTTTATCTTAGGTTTTTTGGAAATTTTGAGGTATTGTATAGGGCTAGATCCATGATGTATCGATTAGAACTACCCTCATAGATGATTCAAATTCATGACATATTCTATATGGAATAGATTCAACGATACATTCATGATGATTCTCACATCATCGATTGGGGTGATATGGGTGTCGAGGACAGTAAAACCTTTCAGGAATAACCTATTGAGATTCAAAACCATTATGAGAAGGTGGTTCAGAGGAACATTATTCCATTGGTTCATGTATTATGGTAGCACAATGTCTAAGAGGATAATAATTGAGAGCATGATCCATAGATGTAATCTTAATATACTGATTTGTTGTGATACTTTGTTTCATCCTTTTTAAGATGATATGTTTCAACTTATACTATTTTATGATATCATTTCCCTTCCTTGAGGTAATGTTTGTTTATATACTTTACCTTGTTGTTAATATATCTCCTCGAAGAGTTTGTTTTTAGGTTTTTTGTTAATATTTTATAGTTATGTGATTTGTACCTCTAGTGGTATGGGTGTGTTTTCTATATAGTGAAGTCCTTGAGTGGTATCCCATGAGGTGTCTATTTGGACCTATTTCTCTTATCCTATTTTTTTAATTCTAGAAGATGAGAATTTTTTGGGAGGTGTGTAATATAATTTTATGGATTTATAAAAACCATCCATTCGAGTTTTCTATGTCTTGAAGGTTTCTAAAGGATGGAAAGATTCTCTTTACAGTTAGTTGTTTTGGTAATGTAGTCAGCTTATGACTTTTCATAATTTCATGGTTAGTCATTTTAGTCATGTGGTCAGTTAATGAATTAGTCAAATTTCATGGCTAGTAAATTTGTTCATGCATCTTACACTTCATTGAAGGTCATTTTGGTCATGTGGTTAGTTTATGCATTTATCATTTTTCATTTTTAGTTGTTTTGGAAATGTGATCTGCCTTTCATAGATGGTCATTTTGGTCATGTTGTCAGTTCATGACATTTTCAAATTTCATGGTCAATCATTTAGGTCATGTGGTTAGTTAATTAATTTTCTAAATTTCATGGCCAATCATTTTGTTCATGTGGCCAGTTCATGAATTTTCCAAATTTTCAATTGGTCATTTTGGTCATGTATTCAGTTCATGCATTTTACAAGTTTCATGTCCAATCATTTTGGTCATGCATCCAGTTCATTCCTTTATTAAATTTCACAGTTGGTTATTTTTTATGTATTTGATCCTTCACTGTTAGTCTTTTTGGTCATGTGGTTGGTTTATACCTTTTCCAAATTTCATGGTCGGTGATTTTGGTCATGCATTCAGTTCATGCCTTTTCCAAATTTCATAGTCTATCATTTAGGTCAAGCTTTCGATTCACGATTTTTACAAATTTCTAAAATTTATTGTTTTTCAAAATTTCACCTATAATGAATGAAACATGTGTTTTAAGTTTAAATATGTCTTTTTAATAAAAAATATTTAATATTAAAAGGAAAATGGGGTTTTAAAATCCATAATCAAAATAAGATATTATATCCTTAAATTCCATAATAAATGAGAGCATTAAATGCATCATTATGTGGGAATTAAATAGAAACCTAATTATTATTTAAAAATAAAAGGAATGTTAATCATTTTTCTTAGAGAGACCTAAGGGTTCCTTATCATTTATTCTAAAATTATATTTCTCTCCTATAATTAATTTTACTTATTTTCTCTCAAACCTAGACAATCCAATGACATATCTCTTGGTGTCATGTAACCCTTCAAAACCTGTTCGAGAAAGATCCTAAAAAGTTTCAGACCTATGCACACAACCTTATTTCCTCTATTTTTGGTGAGTTGAAATTTTGAAGCTTCTCATGTGGTAGGGGACATATTACTTATCCTTTTTTATGTGCAAGTGTGATTTAATCTCGGTTATGTTTCCTTGTCTAAATGATTTTTTAACCATAGAAAGTAAATAATCTAATTATATCACATGGAGAATGATTGTTTTAAAGAAAATGGTAATCTTATTCACATTTGATGAATATGAATAATGATTACGTAAAAATTTGGAAACTATTAAATCAAGAATAAAATGATATAATCATATAATATAGAATACTCTAAATATGTTTTTATTATTTCATGAGTTGAAATAAAAGTGTTATTTAAAATTTTATTCAAGGATTAATAATTTTATTGTAATGGAAATTATCAAATAAAAAGAAATATAATAACATAATGCTTATTTTATATTTGGTTTCCTAAGGAATTATCTAAGAGGGAGAAATAAGATAATCACATGCTGCAGTGTAAATATTATTTGATAATTTATAAACTATAGCATGCTATAGTGTTAAACCTTTTAATAATTTATAGGGGAAGTTATGTGCAGAATTCTATAAATTAATTTTTTGAAATTGGTATTATCACATACTAAGGATAATTAATATTTTATGTTAAGAATTAAATAAATGGTTGGGTTTGTGATCACATGTGGTTTATATTTCTCCGATGTTGCCTATTGTTTTTTATTATGTAGTCTGATATATATTTTTGGTAGTATTGGTTATTAATTATTTATCATGGTTAATTACTAAAAAATATATATCCAATGTGATGTTATAATTAAATGGAATAGACACGATCTCTACAACTACCAATCTTCTTGAAATTGATTAAACATAGAAATAATGCATGGAGTATGTTTTTTGTTTTATGGATATTGCTAACTTCTGCCAATATGTTTTTTTATTTTGGAAAATGTATTCATAAGAAATTAGTTAATTTAGTATAAAATTAAAATGGTTGTTTTATAAATTTAAATTTTTGGGATGAAAAACCCTGTTCATTATTACAAGAGGCTTTAATGTCTTAATTCTACAGCCCTCGTGACTTTTCCTATGTGAAAAAACACATTTGAAATTTATATGATTTCTAGGGATTTATAGCCATGATTTGTTTTTGATAACTTTGATATGGTTGGGGACCTTTGATGAGAAATTGGTTGGGAGCCCAAGGATGCAGTGACAATCAATGCCGATATGGTGGAAAAAATTATGCTTATCATCAATAATGTGAGAATAACACCGAGGAGGTAAGGAAGAGTTTAGAGTATAGTTTATCATTGATGAATTTAATCATTATTGATGTCCAAATGAACATATGTTGTTTATATGACCAGTTTATAACTTCTTGATATAGTTCGATATTATACATTACAAGGGAATTATATAAGTGGTATCTTATGCAGAGTCTGATATTACATAGATGATTAAAATTTATAATATAACTAATAAATAAATTGGGTCAGTTTATGATTTTCATTGGTATTTTATAGACTTTAGGGATCTATTATTCTTATCAATTCATTCATCATGGTTTATTGAAGTTGTTTCATACAATATTGTGCCTTGGAGATTTTTTTTTCAATATCTCAAGATCACCCAAAGATGGTTCATTTAAAGGGGTTTTCAAGAAATGGATCAATTCTAATCCAATGAAAGATAAATACATAAGATATCATCTCGACCTAAGGTGGTTTTCCCCACCACACACATCAGATCCCTCACCATATAAGATCATAGTCCTCCCACCATTATGTTATGATGGATATTTATTATTTCTGACTCCGAGGTTCCTTATTATCTTTTGTTTTTAAGAAACTAATGAAATAACATAGATATCTTGTATGTGGTATCGAGTTGGTAAATTCAACTGACATAAGATAGTTCTTTATTATTTTCGATTTTTCTTTCATTTTCTTCATGGGTTTATTGTATTCTTATTTTCTCATAATCTTATATTATTTATTTTGAGAATTTTAATAAAAGGTAGAATAAGGTGGTGTTCTTTTCATGTATTAGAACTAAATCACTACCAACCAAATTAAACACTATGTTCTATTGTTTCTATTTTTCCATTCATCATTTTTTATGTTCACATTAGACATTTTTTCTTCATCATCTCTCAAAATAGTTATTTGATATAAGTTTGTAATTTTTGGATTTTTCAAATGATTTTTTAAAATTATTTTAATGGGTTTAGTGTATTTTATTTATAGAAATGGGTCTGAAAATCGTAATATAGTATCATGATTTTCATCCACCCTTCCCACGACACCCCCGCCCCCACCATAGGTGTTTTAACCCACCCAATGTTATGTATATGTATATATATTTATTATATATTATTACATATTTAATAATATTATTTTTTACACTATAATTATTATAGTTATATAATTATATTATATTTATAGTATTTCTTAGGTTAGAAATATAGTTATATATTTTTTTGATTATTAATATAATTATATATTGATATAAATCATATTTTAGAAATATATATATCTAGTTATACATATGTCCCGATGTGTTAAGTCTATTGGTACTCACTCGTTGTACCATCTTACTTCCTAGGCGAACTAGCCAAGTTTTGTGTCTCACTAGACTCAGAAATGAGGTGGGAGTTTGCCCACATATACTTAGATGAGGAAGGGAGGGGTGCCTAGGGTATCACAAGACCTACATGATGTGTAAGACAATTCCATTTTTCCCGAGGGGTTAAGTAAAGTGTTATATTCTAGTTGTGATGTCTCACTTCTTGAAAAAACTTGACAAGTATCAAGTCATGATAGATTCATAAATGAGTTTTATTTATGCTCACTTATTCTAAGATAGAGAAGAAAGGTGCACTTAGGGTATTATAGGCCTTTCATGACTTGTATGACAATTCCCTTTTGATTCCCTAAAGGATGGGGGAGAGAGTAGAGGTTCTTACAGATCAACCCAATTTGGTCAATTAGGAAGTGAATGATTTGAACTATATGGGTAAAATCCTAATTTCTAGGCATGACCTCAAATTTTCATTTCATGTTTCAGATAATCATGCTATAATTAATCCTTTGAATCCTAAGTCACAAGAAACTAAGGTTGGATGAGAGGATTGTGTTGACTAAACCTCAAATTTAGATATTTTACATGATTCTTAGTTTCCCTCTAAGAATCATTTTTTTATATGATTAATAGAGAATTGATTTTTCTATCTCATAAGGAAAAAGGGGATATATAATTTTTGGAAGAAACAAATGGAATTATTTTAAAATGGATTAATGAACCTAAGAAATATTGATTCGCTCACCAATCTTTATAAGAAAAATAACATAGGTGGATTATAAATGAAATTAAGAAGAAGCAACTAGACACATGATTGTTTAATGATTAGCATACGAATTATTTAGCTAAATTATTCTTTCACAAAGTTTTATCTTCTTCAAATTTAAAATAAAAATCCTAGAAGAAGGGATTTGTCAATTTGAATCCTGGATTTATAAATTATATAATTGGGATATGTATTTCTATCCGATTGATGTTAAAAATATAATTATTTAATAGAGAATTTGAATATAGGGTTTAAGTGGAATACAGAAATACTATAGAAGATAGATTCATCCATTGATGTTTAGAATAATATGGAAAAAGAAACTAAAAAGTACCGTATTTGGTAACTTTTCTATGATGTTAGTAGTAGTTGATATCAGTTCCCCTTTAATCAAAATTATTATGATATCAACCACTAATTAATATTTTTATTGGATTTTTATTATGAAAAAGTCACTATATTTTGTAGGGGTTAAAAACAGTATAAGACACGTTATTGAGGATTGTAATATAAGACTAAACTATAATTATTATGGGACAAAATGGAATGCTTCTGAAAAATGAAGGGAGATAGTACATGATCACGGTTCCAAAATTATGTATAATGGTAGTTCTGAGTTAACTACCCTAAATAAAATAACTTTTTTAAAGGATCATGGAAAAGTTAAAGGCATAGATACATAGGGAAGTTTCTCTCTAAAAGAATATTTGAATTTGTATTTTCCTTAGAAATATCATGTTAGAGGTGAATATAAAGATCACAAACCAAGTAAATTTGAAAAGGGAGTTTCCTAGCTGATCATCCAGAACAGGCCAGGTCTCTCTTCTGTGAATTTAAATGATTAATTCATTAATAATGTGGAGTGTTCTTTAGAAAATAAACTAAAAAAACTCTACTTCTCTATAGGAGAAAAAACATCATAATTTTTGTGCTATCAGAGTTAATAAGAAATGAATGGGTTGAATTATACTATTCAATTTAAGGACAAGGGTATAAAAATAAAGGAAAGTAATGTAATAAATATACAGATAGAATAAAGATGACTGAATCTGGTTTTAAGGATCATACCCCATCTCAGTGACCAATAAAAGATAAAATAATGGGTCTGTATATGTTATCGATTAGATATGAAGATGACATCTATATCATTGAAAAAACCATTAATTAAAATGCCATTTTTTTGGATAGTTTATAAAGAAATTACCTCATCATTTCCCTACTATAATGAATAATTTAAAGGGGTATCTAATTTCTCTAGGTAGGCTGTTGAGCAACAAGATGAGTTCCATGATCTTAATTTGGATAGTAAACAACTAGTGGTTATAGAAAATGAATTATATATAATATAAACAACACAGAGTAAAAATATTTTATTAGTCAGTTCCTATAACACCTAAAGATCTTAAAATATTATTATATTTAAACAAGAAATTGTGTTCAATAGAATTCTCCACACACAACAAAAAACTAAATTAAAATCAAGATATGTTTAGATCATTAAAATCTAGCTATTAAATTAGTATAAATTAATTGGAGTAACAACATTATTAATCATATGTATATATAAATTAAAGGATACATTTAACATGAATGAAATTCAAATAGTTTACCTACAATGATTAATAAGATCATTTATTTTTTTAAAAAGTATTTTTATAAAAAAGTCACTTTTACAAAATACAAATTTCTATACCTAGAAACATATGATTAATGATAAATTATATTTTATATTAATAATTTGTTAACACTAATTTATTTAGAAAATGATATAAATAATAATGATAAAAGTTAGTAATTGATAATGTAATTTTCCATTAAAAATAGTTTTTAATTATTTTTTATGACTTTATTCAAAAATATAATTTATTAATTTTGTAATTTGAAATTAATAAAAATTATCTTCATTTTTTAATTCCTCATCAGAAAATTTACTTGGTATGAATTTTTGATCATTTTCTAAATTGGTTGGTTTTTATTTGACAAATACAATTTTCCAGAAACACGTAATTTTTATGAATTTATCTATATATTAGAATGATGTATAAGATTAAAAAATATTTTAGGTGATAAAATATGAATATATTAAATAAAATTATTATTATTTTAAATAGTATTTGAATTTATAAAGCCAATTTACCGCACTTTTAGAAGTAAATAGAGTGTTACATTGATAAAAAAATAATTTTTAGTTTTGTTCTTTGAATCAAGTATTATAAAAGGATATTTAGTTTTTTATTTCCCTAAAATAGTAATATAATTTATTTGTTTTAGAATAAATAAATTTATTCCATTAAAATTATTATATAGGATAATTTTATGTTATTGTAAATTTAATGCTTAAAAATGTTATTTTTCTAAAAACTAATATTATGTGATTAAGTGTGTTTATTTTAAAATTAAATTATCACATCATTATAAATTTTACTTGATTTTTTTAAATTTTAAATAATAAGTTTTAAATTAGGTATTGGCTCGAGCGTAATCGTTTTCATGAAAATTAATTACTAAAGTTATAAATTAATTACCTTGGTAAAAGTAATATTGGGTAAAAGTTAAAAGTTAAAAAAATATATACAACATGAAAATATGTCTAAAAAATTAGTGCTTAATGTGATTTTAGAACTATATTCACTATAAACACTGCTTTTTTTCCATTTTTTGGCTATTGAACCTTGAATAGTAACCTTACATTATTAAAAATGTATGGGTTACTCCCAAAACTACCCTTATCCTTACTTATAAAAGGATAACATATCCACCACATCATCTCTCACATAACCTTTTAATTTACTCTTGAACATATTAATTTGTTATTATAATATAACCCTCTCCAAATTTCAAAAGATTATGGTCACCTTTAGTTATTATAAGGCCTTCATTTCTAAGGATACTTCTATAGAAAATTCATATCCCTGACTTGAGGATTATCAACTACTTAGCTTTTCTACTGAATTATATTTAGTCAAATTTATAATATACACACTAATATAATGATATTAGTATCATTTATATACATTAATGTTACCATATTAAGGGTATTATCATTTTCTATTGATTTATCTAGTCCATTAAGAATAATGAAATCATCATTCATGCATACGTGCAAATTACCATAAAAAAAGAATCAAAATTAATTTTCATCACCACCCATAATTTATGGTTCCTATAATGGTTTAGTGATTAAATAAGATGATTATAATATTATTAATTTTTATGAAAAATTTTAGAAATTATTAATGATATGATCAATAAAAAATTGGTGTTAATTCAATCGTTTAAAGTAAGCATGCTGAGAGGAAAATATTTTATTCAAACTATATAATATTTTAATATGCATTAATTCTTCTTATACTACCTTTTTAATTCTAATATATCACACTAATAATCACTATATAATATAATTATTCTTCTAGTGTAATTATATTACAACAAAACAACCTCGTAATCATTCATTAAATCAAGGCAAGTTCATGTTTGGGTTTGTTTGGCCATCTACTTGAATAATACTATAAATTTTCTCTTTAATGGCTATGAGAACATACATACTAGGATAATATAATAAAAATTTGTAAATAATATTTTTTTGAATATTTTATATAAATATTTAAATCATTGATTATGAAAACACCCTTCAATTATTAAGAATCACTCTATCAAGCATGTTATCAATTTCAACTTCAAGGATAATTGCTAAAACACTCATGAAAGAAATTTTGAAACATATTAAAAAATTATAAAACACTTAAATAAGTTAAATTAATTACCAGTTAATGAAAAAAACTGTAAGAATAAGGATACATACCCCATTATTGTGAATCTAGTACAAATGTTCAAGACTACAAACACTTGATGTGAAAAATCAAAAGAATTCATATGGAGAAGGACTATTTATGAGGAGTATGAATGAAAATAGATATGAGTAAGGTTTTGAATTAATTTATTAAGATATATATGTTTTTGTTAAAGGAGGTAAAATTACATTCATGTATTTCATGACAAGAGTTAAGGGTTTTTATTTTCAAATCCATTTATTTCAAACATGTTTGGTCTTATGCACATAATTTAATTTATGTGGTGTATATGCTACCTATTTGAGATATAATATCATGAATTATATTTCATTAATTTGTAAAAAAATAAATTTCAATCCATCTATTTCTAGAGTATTTTATTTGAATTTTATTAAATCTTTAAGTGATTTCTTGGTCTCAATTCAGATTCTTTGAGTCATAATACATTTTAGACAACATGTTTCATTCATATAGTGTATTTACTACCCATAGATATATATTTTTATCATAATATTTGTATTTAATGATATTTACTAGACAAATCATGTTCCCTTATTCATGATTTAATTGATTCAGTTATTTCCCCTATAGTGGGGATTTTTGGTAACTCAATTTTCATTCATTCAATTATGATCGTTATTTGAACTTATTCCATATAAGATGGGTAAAATTTCCCATTGATTTTATTAATGGGAATTATCTAATTGTTTTCTAGGTATATAAATTCCTTTCACATAAATCCTTTAATTAATATTCCTCACTTATTAGGTTATGTTTTTTTTCAGCCATCCACCTCCTTTCTCTAGATAACTTATGATTGTGTTATTCTAGTTTTACTTAGCTATATACTCATTTCCACATACAGGTTGGCCATTAAATTTTGTATATTCTAATTGGATTATTTTCAAATAGAAATTATGTTATTCTATTTAAATAGGGAAAATTATGTAGATTATGTATATTGTTACTCTAATATAGATGATTATATGAAATAATGACTACGTATTGTCTGACCATCCACATTATTTATTAGGATGAGTTTTGATTACATTATCTCATTTATTGAAATGGAGAAAAGTATTGATATTATTGATTATTATTTACAACTAAATTAGTTTCATTATATATTGAAACTTTTTATCTTTCATTATATGGATTTCCAGTTTTTATTCATTAAGAGGTTCCTTAAAGAATGGTATTAAAAATCATGTTAATTCTTATAATGAATACATTAGGATAAAATAAGTGACAGGTGTGGCCTAGAATTAAATATTCTATCAATTCATATATAGGTTTAATAAGAAAAAACATGTTTGGTTATTTGGTGAATACCTACACAATTAATCAAGGCACCTTGACTTCAATCACCAAAACAAGTGAATGCCTTGGAAAAAATTCTTTAAAATAGGTTTTAGATCTCTAAAATTATGCATTCCATCAGTATGAGATCAATATTACTAATATCCATGTTTTAATTTATTATCATGGACATATTATTCTTTTAGTTTCATTTTAATTATTGTCTTGTGTTGTTTACTTATTCCTACCATAATATTTATGCCATGTTTATGCTATCATTTCCTCAATTGTATGTTTCCCAGGGTTATGAAGAAAATTATTACACATGATATTCTGAATAGGATAGATTATGTAAAAGAATTTATATGGGATGTTCAATAATTTATAGGAATTAAGTAGTTTAAAATATAATGTAAAAAGTATCGCTTTGATATGAATAACATGTGTTTTTTAAGTTTATGATTTTTCATAATTCTATAAATGTCTAATACTAAAAACATCATAGGAATATAATAGATTCACTAATCATTTTTCTAATTTTTAATTTATATATGGTTATATCCATATTTTTATAGATAGTAGAAATGTGTGTATGTAATGTATATGTTTTTGAAACTAAGTCTAGGAGTTTGGGTCTAGGGTATCCCAGTCTAACTTATACTATTAGGGAAGGTCCTCATAAGGATGGAAAAGAAGATGGTTACATGGGTAGTGTGATGAATCAC
This sequence comes from Viscum album, assembly GCA_963277665.1. Lineage (NCBI taxonomy): Eukaryota > Viridiplantae > Streptophyta > Magnoliopsida > Santalales > Viscaceae > Viscum > Viscum album. The sequence goes on from OY728164.1 coordinate 1,583,763,133, forward strand.
ACCTCTAATAATGAGGGTGATGATGGTTATCCTACTCTATGGGAGAATAAATCAAAAGAGTGTGTAAAAACAAATGATGTAATTAAGGATAGTTATATCAAATATAAATCCATTAATTCTAGGATTTTTTCTTTTCTAATTTTCATGATTTAGAAGAGATTAATGAGGAGTTTTTATGTTTCGAAAAAATCCACTTCCATGTTCCAATCAAATATTTATGTTGTTATGGTTAAGTATGACATATTAACTTATTTTAATGTTAACCAAGAATATCCTAATTATAAAATTATACAATATAAAATGGTGGTTTCATATAACCTTTATAATTAGGTGTCCTTGATAATGAAGATCAGTATTAGGAAATTACAAGTAAAAAGGAAGAGTGGTACTTCTGATTCATTGGTTTATCCAGAAAAAAATAAAGCTAGGAAGAATAATAATATTAAAGGAATCAATGATGGTAATATATCTATTGATGTTTTATTTGTGAGAATTATTGAATATATTTCTCCATATATTAAATAATTATCATTTCCTTGGGAGTTTTCAAGTGACTATGATCCTCACTAAAGGATTCATAATGAATTCTTTGGCTTATGCCCCTATATCAGAGTGAAAAAGATAATTCATAGAAAACCCCCCAATATTGGGGGATATTAATCTACTCTAACAGCTCATAAATTTAGTTTATAATAATAATAATCTTTATATCTTTCTTAAAATGCAACACCAAGATTTATGCTGATTTAAATATATTATAAAAATATTATTATTTAAATGTGACCATTATAACCTATCAATTAAATTGGTTGGTATGAATATGAGTAACCACATTATAAACAATATATATAATGTTCCTACTATATAATTATTTATTGTTTAATTATTAGTAAATAAGCACTCATTTTTGGGTGAAGTCATTTTATGCTTCAAAATTTCATTTTGTTCAAAAACGTTTTCTATTAAAATTTACGTCTGAAAATTATAATTAATTTATAGAAAATTTATAATTTTTATTCTATAAAATTAACATCATTTTTAAATAATCATATTAAAATTAACTTATGATATAATTTTAGGATTTTTCTGAAATGATTGATTTTCAGTGAATAGTGAAAATACCGACTCTTTAAATACTCCCATTTCTTTTCATAAAATTAATTATTTTAAATGAAAAATTATATTTTTTATTTTTTATTAATGTTAAATATGATAAAATTGATTTATATTAATCTAATTATTTATATTTAAATAATTAATATTAATTATTTTGATATAGGTTATTTTTTTCATAAAAATGCATTTAAAAAAATGTTTTTCATTACATTTTATGCATTTATATTATAATTGATTTATAAAAATTATAGATATTGAATCATGAAAAATTAATACCAAATTTTTAATTATGGGTTTTTTTAAAATAGATACCTTTTATTTTTGCTCATTATGAATAGTCACGGTGGTAAATATTTGTCACATCGATAAGGGTAAAATGGGTAAAACTGGTTAAAACCCAAAGATAAGGTCTCACAATCAGCCTAAAATATGAATTAATATCATTTTATGAGATTAATTAAACCATTTAAATCCTAAATTATAATATATGTAAATTTTGTTTAATTTTTCATTGATAATGAAATTGATATTATTTTAAATAAATAAATTTCCAAAATGACACTCTCTTGCATTTAATTTATATTATATGTTCTTATAGGGATAATAATTTGTTATAAATTAATATAAAATATTATTTTAAAGCTGAATAATTTATTTTCATAATGGAAATTTATTTTTAATTTTTATTATGGGTATAATTACCTCATATGCTTACAAAACACTGACACAATGCTTGTGTAAGTAGTAGAGAAATCAAAGTAAATCATTTAAAAAACATCAAAGTAATATTTTTTCGATGAAATATGGTGTCACAAAAATTTTATGGTTAATAATAATTTTTAATACATGGTTAAGGAATTTATTTTCTAATTACTTTGTTATATTTATGTATTTAAATTCAAATTAAATGAACAGTTTCAAAAATGACTATAATGATATTTTATGAAAAATTATAATTTATTAAATTAATTAAAAATCATATTAATCTTGAAAGAGGATGAATTTAATGTAAAATTTTCTAAAATGTAATACCTTGTACATTTATGACCCAATTTTTACCTTATAAATAAAATTATAACCCTTTAACATTGAAAAATTTGTTATCGTGGTTAAGGTTAACACGGGTTTACAAGGTTTTAATCTAAAAGATAAGGGTACGTTTGCAAATTTAACTTTTCTAAATGATATTTTATTAAAATATTTGGACCTAAAACTAACCATACATATAATATCTATCCATTCAGAATCATTTGGCTTTAGTATGACATTAATATGTTTTAATCTTTTAAGAAATTCCATGTGTGTCCTCTTTCCCCACTTATAAAAGGACACCCCTTATTTCTCTTCTTTACACAAATTTGAGATATATATATTGAAAAAAACATAACCAAATATATTATAAAAAATATATAACCACTAATTATATATCTTTATATTCTTAGAATACAATTCCAGGGGTTCTTAATAATGTATCTAAAAGAGCCCTACTGAAGAAGAGGTAATCATTCAACTGACCTATTTCAAACAATTTATTCTTACACATCATATAAATATTTGGTATCCATCATAAAATAATAAATTAAGTATCATAAATACAACTAAAATTCATTAGTATTATTTAACCACTATTATTCACACTTTTTTCCTTCAAATGGGATGCGAATGTATCGCTCGTGCATATGTGTGGACTATCGCCTGCATGTAGCGATACAATTCATTTTCCATCACTATATTTCATGGAATGTTATTGTGATGGTTTTAATATATATATATGATATATATGATATAATTTTTTTTTAATTATAATACTATATCTAACTTTTTACCTTCCCATTTGTTGGTAGATGATAACATCACCAGTGTGTACGTGTCGAAAACAACCTCCACAAAGTGTTGCAATTTTTTTTCATTTATCATTTAAAATGATGGTAATAAGTATAGAATTAATGATATATATGAAATATATGATATAATAATGATTCTTTAACATTGAATTATTATTTTTCTTTCTTTTATACCATCTGGTAAAAAATTGAAACCATTTTTTATGCGTATGTACGTCCTAATTTCTACATGAATTATGTAAATTATTTTTCAATATCTACCTTTTTATAGATGACTACAATTATATATATAATTAATATATATTATATTTATATAATTAATAAATTTATGGATAGTATGCAACCATAAATATTTTACAAGGATTATAACTATCAAACTGAAACTCTTAGGAAAAATAAAACAATTAACAATAAAAAGCGATGATTTTAATAATAAATTATAAATATATGGGTGTTGAGATGTTTTAAGTGGATAATATATGAAACGATAAGTATATAAATTATTCTATAATTTAATTATAATAAATTTAAAATTATTATAAAGTATGTTAGAGTGATTTTTAAGAGAGTTGAACTTTAGGTTATAAATTTTCTTTTCATAATTATTTCTATGAAACATATATCCTATTCACCACTTACTTATTCAATATGATTTATATAATTACCATAAAATACCTTCATAATGATTCTATTAAAAATTATTTGTTTTTAAAATATACATATAATGTTCTTTTTTCATGTGGTTTTGATTTGAAAGTTACTAATGTGATTAGTGTTTTATATTACAATCTTATTGTTTACCAAGATTGTTTAGGATTAAGTTTCTGATGATGAAATTTATTGATATAACTCTCAATAATATCATTAATTTTATTATACAACAGTTATTCATGTATTTTCAATTAATAATATCATTTTACTCTATTAGGTACTAAAATTTATTGAGAAAATGTTTTTAAGGAAAATAGATATTATTTCCTCTTTGGTCAGAAATATTTTTTATTCCATGTCTGTCATGACCCATCCCCGGGATCCGTGCCGTGACTACCCCAAGCCCGCCTCCCATAGGCCAGGGGCTGGCAACTAGCACCAAGACATAAATCCCGACAAAAGGGGAAGACATTGCCTTTATAAAGTAAACAAACACCACAGAGTAAGAAAGAATAAGTAAACACTAAGTAAAATTGGGTACAAAAGTAGTGCGGAAAAGTAAGTGGGATAGAATACATGCCCAAACTGAAAGTAAAGTACAACTGGAAAGAAATTACAGCAACTGAAAGTAAAGCAGCAACATCGAGCCACTCACTGGTAGTCCCACCTGAAGGGTGGGTACAAATAACCTCCTCAGCTCCTCGGGTCCAGCCGTCCGCTCCGTGTACGTCCCGCCCAGTGGTCCACCTCCAGGTACCAACTTGATCCACAAGACTCAACCACGATCAGCGCTGTCCGTTGTCTTCATCCAACACAACGTAGTGCGGGAATAACCCATGCAGGGGTGAGTATACGCTACTTAGTAGGGACCCTGAGACCCCCGAAGGTCTCCTAGAATCCACAAAGGATAATCCACAAAGGAAAGATACAATCATGAAGTAACATCCAACACTACTTAGGTATATGCCCATACATATACCTAAGTCATCAATTCCAGTTCGGCTCCAACACCAGAGCCCAAGTTCAAACACGTCCACACAGGATAGTACAACCCAAACCACACAGGATAACACAACCCAAACCACATAGGAAATCAATTCAATCATATCAAAGATATTGATTGAATTTTAAGACTCAACTCACACAGGTATACTTCTTCGTAAGGTGATAGAGATGATCTGATATAGCCACTGATTCATCTATGCTGGGACCCACGTAGGATGCTAAACCAGCTAAGATGTTGGACCCAAATAGGATACAAACCAGCTACTTTGCTAGACCCACATAGGATATCAAGAATAGAGTCAAACAATGCCAGACCCACGTAGGATACAAGAACAATAGTCATCACCGTCGAACCCATGAAGGATTTCAGTACGGTCTTCATCGCTGCCGAACCCACGTAGGATTTCTGTGCAGTCATCATCACCATCAAACCCACATAGGATTTCAGTACGGTCTTCATCACTGCCAAACCCACGTAGGATTTCAGTGCAGTCTTCATCACCGTCGAACCCACAGAAGATTTTAGTAAGGTCTTCATCGCTGCCGAACCCACGTAGGATTTCAGTGTAGTCTTGATCACCGTCGAACTCACAGAGGATTTCAGTACGGTCTTCATCGCTGTCAAACCCACGTAGGATTTCAGTGCAGTATTCATCACCGTCGAACCCACATAGGATTTCAGTACGGTATTTATCGCTGCCGAACCCACGTAGGATTTCAGTGCAGTCTTCATCACCGTCGAACCCATGGAGGATTTCAGTACGGTCTTCATCAGTTGCAGCCAGCTCTAGGGTTCCTGCACACAGCATGCTCGATTCCAGGAGGGTCCGCTCTATGAGCCAATGGGGTCGATACATCAAATGACACGTAGTCCGGAGTTGATGTATCTCAATGTTCCATCTCGACAAGAGGAACTCAACATGACAGACGACGCGTCAATCGGACGCCCGGTCTGAGAGTTATTAGCCTTTTCGTTCTAGGGGCCCAGTTGGTTTTTAAGTTAAAACCAACCCAAACACACTTCAACTATGTCCAATCCTCGAGCGGAGTAAGCCAAAAGGTCGGTCTCACTAAGAGGAATCCAACAAAGTCGACGACATGTCAATCGGACGTCCAGAGCTCAAGTTATAAGCGTTTCCGCTTCGGGGGCCCGGTTGGTTTCGTGTTTCAACCAACCCAGCCGTACCCAAATTTCTCTGAAACCTTGAGTGTAATTTAGCAAAACGGCCGTCTCGATCCAGGTATCCCAACGCAACTGACGGTACATCATTCAGAGGTCCGTAGCCCAAGATATGGGCAAAAGAACGAACATGACCGGTTTTAGGGGGTTTTGGGTCCGGACCGACCCGGCCCGAGACCCCCTGGGTCGGCCCAAACCGGGTCGACCTGAACCAGGTCCGGGTCCGGTCCATTAGGGCGCAGTGCGGCCCGGTGGGCATGGCTCGGCTCGGCTCGGCCTGGGCAGCTCGGCCCGGCCTGGTGGCCGGTTGGCCTGGCGCGCGCGCGCGGCCCGCGTGCCCAGCTCGGCCAGCCCCGATTTGATCAGAAGGGGGGGGGGTGTCCCCCTTGAATGGAACCACGTCCCCCACATGGGGTCCGATCCTTTCCATCAGAGGAGGCGCTGGGCGCCGCGTCTCCCCCGGGTCCCACACGGCCGCAACTTCAGCCGCGGCGGTCCCTCATCGTGGCGCGCTGGGACATCACCTTCGGTGAAGTCCGCGGGTTACCGGAGCCGCTTTGGTGGTCCGTTCTTGCTCCCGTATGCGCCTGGGGTGGTCTCGGGGCCTGCAGATTACTACGACGGCCTCTAATCGCTCAACGGTCCCGTTTCATCGTCGTCCAACGTTCCGCCCATCAAGAACAGATAATCGGTGGGTTCGGACTTGTTCGTTGGTCCGCAACCACCGCGTTCATGGTTCAAACGACATTCAACAATTTAATCATATGACGAGGATATAATCTACATAAATTAAATTAAACCCAACCCCCTACCTCGATGAAGTCGTCGAACGAGGTTTTCCGCAGGAAAGGGACATCACGGAAGACGGCATCGCGGAAGGAGGATCGTCGGCGTCGCGGTACACGGCGTCATAGAGAAGAGGATCATCGGCGTCGCGGTACACGCCGTCGCGGAGAATAGGATCGTCAGTGGCACGGTACATGGTGTCACTTCGTAGATCTTCGAGGAACTAGCGTTCTTCGTCGTCTTCCGTCAGAAGCCGGCGTTCTTCGCGTTCTTCAAGGAGGAAGAAGATATTTCTCAAGAGTGCAAGAGTCCTCCCTTTCTTTCGCACAACAAATCAACTCCTAATAAAATAAGTCCTTTCTTATTTTGTTAACACACACACAAGCCATTATTTTGAAAATCAAACAAGTCTCATTCAATTAATTGAATTAATTGAGGAGCATTTAATATTCAAATTAATTTTGAGGGTTGACTTGCCATAAATTCGGGGTGCGGGTGAGTTACATATTAAAAGCACGAGAGGGAGGTTAAAAAGGGATTGAAGGGGTGGGGATCGTGTGGGCCCCACATCACTAATATCTGACTTAGTGGAGTTAGGATATTAGTGGGTCCCACTACAACCACCAAGCATAGGTTTAACTACCTAGAATAGAAATAAAATTTGTAGCACAATATTTTATTTTATTCTTTAGTTAACCCATTTAACTAATAACCTCACCTGAGCAAACCCAACTACGGAAAAGGTGTTATTAAGAAATTACCGGTGCTGTGGTTTCATTAGTGCCCTCGGATTTCGATTCCGATCACCTGTTCAAAATTTAGGAAAACCCGCTCGTTCGTTCATAGAACGTACCCGAGCTAAACTTCGGAAATTGATTCCGGGCACACCGGGCCTCAGAATCAGGTTCTGTCAGAAACTGCGTTCTTGTAAAATCCAAAAGAAAATTAAGAAAAAAAATTCCCTTGAAATTTATGGGTCTTTACATTACTCCCACCGCATGGCTTTACATCCCCATAAAGATACATCATAAACTAGGGGAACAAATCTGGGTACTGAGGACGTATCTGAGCCTCCCTCTCCCGAGTGCTCTCATGGAGGTTCCCGTGCTACCATATAATGCGCACTAGAGAAATTGAACGCCCCTGTAGGACCTGCTCCTGTCAATCCTCGATCTCCACTGGGACCTCTGCAAAATTCTCCCCATCGTCAATGTCCATCACCCCATGGTCGATGATATGCGTCGGGTCGGGCACGTATCTCCTCAGCTGAAATATGTGGAAGACGTCATGCACCCAGTGCAACTGAGGTGGTAGATCCAGGCGATAAGCCACCTCGCCTATCCTGTTGAAGACCTGGAATGGTCTGATGAAGCGCAGAGATAACTTGTCACCCCGGCCAAATCTCTGTAATCCACGTCGAGGTGAGACCCTCATGAAAACATGGTCGCCATCCTCGAACTCTAGTGGTCTCCACCTCCTGTCAGTATAAGACTTCTGCCGGCTCTGAGCTGTCATCATCTGCTTCTGGATGACCTGGACCTTCTCTGTCGTGGCTTGGACCATCTCTGGTCCCAAAAGTGCTGACTCCCCAGGGTCTATCCAGCACAAAGTTGATATTCAAGGTCGGACGTACAATCTATTGAATGTATAGATGTCCCAAGTTCTCCACTGAGCCCTGGTCTCTGATGGGTAAGAAGTGATTCGACTTGGTGAGTCGGTCGACAATCACCCAAATAGAGTCGTGACCTCTGGAAGTGCGTGGAAGTCCAGTCAGAAAATCCATAGATATCCCGTCCCACTTCCACTCCAGGACCTCCAAGGGCTGTACCAAGCCTGCTGGTACCTGGTGCTCCGCCTTCACCTTATGGAAGGTGAGGCATCGAGAAATGAACTCTGCCATAGCCTTCTTCATAACCGGCCACCAGTGCTGTCATCTAAGATCCTGGTACATATTTTCCACTCCTAGATGTACCACTAAAGGGGAAGTGTGAAACTCTCTCAGCACCTCCTCCTGTATAGAAACTGGTACCATGGTACGTCCTCTGAAAAGGACGTCGTGCTCTCCTCCTACAGAGAATCCATTAGGTGCCTGTCCTGAGGATATCTGCGCACGCCGCATCCCAAAGTCAGTGTCCCCACGTGGTGCCTCTCTGACCCGCTGCAGTAGTGGAGGAGTGACTGAATAAAGGCTGCTCCATCTCTATCCACAAAGGAAATCTGCAAAGCGGCTAGCTGCTTTGTCGCCTCCCCGAGTAGCTGAATGCCCGTCCTCCTGCTGAGAGCATCTGCTACTATGTTCCCCTTTCCAGGAGTATATACTATCACAGAGTCATATTCCTGGAGGGACTCGAGCCATCGTCGCTGTCTCAGATTCAGGTCCTTCTGCGAGAAGATGTACCTGAGACTCTGGTGGTCAGAGTAGACTGTAAAGCGCTCACCCATCAGATAGTGTCACCACATCTTCAGAGCGAAGACCACTACTGCTAACACCAGGTCATGGGTAGCGTAGTTCTGCTCATACTACCTAAACTAACGTGATACATAGGTGATCACTGCCCTTTCTTGCATCAGTAAACATCTGATTCTAGTCCCTGATGTATCGCAGTAGACTACATACCCTACTCCCTCCTCCGGTAGCCTCAAGATAGGGGTGCTGGTCAATCTCTGTCTCAGCTCTTGGAAGCACTACTGACATCTATCTGACCACATTAAGGGTTTCCCCTTCTTTTTCAAAGTTGATAGTGGTGTCGCAACTCTGGAGAAGTCTGGCAGAAACCTCCTATAGTACCCAGCTAGCCCCAAGAAACTCCACACCTCTGTCACGCTCCTGGGTGGCTCCCAAGCTAGCACTGCCTCGATCTTCGTAGGATCCACCGAAACTCCTGCCTCAAAGATGATGTGTCCCAAGAAGTGGACCTCACGTAACCAGAACTGACACTTCAAGAGCTTTCCATAAAGCTGGTACTCTCGGAGTGTGTCTGGTACAACCCGCAAGTGGTAGGCGTGCTTCTTCTTAGTGGCCGAGTATATCAAAATTTCCTCGATGAAGACCATGACAAATCGATCAAGGTATGGCTAAAAGATCCTGTTCATGAGACCCATGAACACTAATGGAGCATTGGTTACACCAAAAGTCATAACCAAGAACTCATAGTGGCCATACCGACATATGAAGGCTGTCTTCTGCACGTCCTCGTCTCGAACTCTGAGCTGATGATAGCCTGATCTAAGGTATATCTTTGAGAACCACCGTGCTCCCTTGAGCTGATCGAAGAGGTCTTCGATCCTCGGTAGCAGATAATTGTTCATCATGGTCACCTGGTTCAGGCAACGATAGTCGACACACAGTTGCAAGCTCCCGTCCGCCTTCTTGGAGAACAATATTGGGGAAGCCCAGGGTTAAACACTGGGTCGGATGAATCCTTTGCCCTGCAAGTCCTCCAACTGTACTCGTAGCTCTCAAAGCTCAGCGGGGGCCATCTGATATGATGGAGTGGATATCGGGGCTTTCCTGGGGTATAGGTCAATATAAAAGTCTACCTCTCTGCGAGGAGGTAGTCCTGGAACGTCGTCAGGAAAAACATCCACATACTGATCCACCACTGTAGGAAAACTCGGACTCCGCACATCAACTGCTCCTAGGATGAGGCTAGCCAACTGATGAGTAATGGGATGTCCTCTCCTCTGCATGAGTCCATCCTGCACTGAAAAGGTTCCCTTCTCGCTGGTGAAGGTGAACCTTCTCCCGTCGGTGCGAACACACCGCACCTTGCGCCGAAAACAGTCGATCTGAGCATGGACTGTAGATAACCAATCCATGCCCAAGATGACGTCGTAAGGCCTCGACGCCTCTAAAAGAAGATCCCATCCGAAGCTCTTACCTCCTAGAGTAAGCTCACACTATCGGCACTAGTGCATAATCGTCGAGTTTACTCGAGTAGGAGTCTCTAGCCGTAAGGATCGAGCCAACGGCTCTGTCGGAATCTCCGAGCTCCGAACAAGGACAAAGACAATAAAATAACGACACACTCTTGTGTCTATAAGAACTACAACAGGGGTTGAGTAGAAACAAATAGTATCTCGAATCATCTCTGGCGCACTGTGGTCATAGGCCTCTACTACCTGAAGCTGAGCCTGTCTCTTCCCACCAGCTCCCTGTGGTCGTGGTGGAACTCTTTGTGGTGGTGGTTGTAAAGACTCAAAGTGTCGCCCACCACCTGATTCTTGGCCAGCTCCACTGCCTCGTTCGCCTGATATCAGCGGACCACCACGGTCGACCCTCTGCCTCTGCCTGGGTGGCCCCTCAACCGTCTGCTGCTCCTCTACATGGCGGATCGGGCAGTCACGAGCCATGTGGCCCTGCCTGCCGCTTGGGTAGCACTGTCTGCTTCTCGGAAGGCTGGCTCTGCATTGGGTGCCCTGCACCTCTGATCCAGAGTCCTGGGGTCGTCTTCCTGATGGTCCAGTCCACCTGGACCCCTGTGACATCCGTCGACTACTAGATGCAGATGACTTTGCTATGTGCCACCCTGTGGTAGGTCTCGCTGCTGGCTTAGGCTCAGCAATAAAGCTCTCTATGAGAAGAACTCGCTCCAGTACTCCTGCTTGTGTCGGAATGCTGATGGAGATCATCGATGCCCTGATCTCTTGCCTCAGTCCCTGCTCGAAGGTCCGAGCCCAGAAGAATGGGTCCCATACCATGTCCGTCAGATAGCGTGAGAGATCAGTAAATATCGCTGAGTATTGGGCGATCGTCATGCTGCCCTACCGCAGCTGGAGATGCTCCTGGATGCGCACCGTACGGAGGGTTGCTGGAACGAACTCCAAAAAAAAGAGGCTCTCAAAGTCCGTCCAGAGGAGAGATGCCTCGTCGTGCACCTGGAGCATCAAGCTCCACCATCTTCCTACTGCCGCATGCAGGAGGATCGCTGCAAGGATCACCATGAGGTCAGGTAGTGTCCCCACTAACCTGAAACTCGCACAACCGCCTCCAACCAATCCTTGGCTGCCTGAGGGTCCGTCTCCCCGTGGAACCTGGGTGGTATCTGATGCTAAAACTCATGCAGTGCACTAAGGCGACGTGCACTATTAGCGGCTGGGGATGGTAGCATCGGTGGCTCAACGGGTAGAGGTACCACCGGTGCCTCCGCTGAAAAATGGCCCTGCACTGAGGCCTCGTCACTCGGTGGGTTGTCGTCTCGCTCAAAGCTCGGAACCCTAGATCGCTGCTATTGTGGGGCCATCCTGAAAAGAAACAAGTGCGCCATGGTCAAAATAGTATACCTGGTGAGATGACACAAGGTAATCACAAAGAAAACTTTTGAAACACACATGCAATCAATGTTTTCATGCATTGAGTCAGAAATCAGAAGTCAGGGTCCTGGTGTATGGATACATTGGCCGCCGCACCAACACTAGACTCCCTGCACTGATAACCACACTCAATACCCTTAACACTATTACTTCACATAGAAGAAAGATCAGAGTCCTGAGTTCTGCTGTAGAACCGAACTCCTCTGATACCAAATTGTCACGATCCATCCTCGGGATCCATGACATGACTACCCCAAGCCCGCCTTCCATAGACAAGGGGCTGGCAACTAGCACCAAGGCATAAATCCTGACAAAAGGGGAAGGCATTGCCTTTATAAAGTAAACAAACACCACAGAGTAAGAAAGAAGAAGTATACACTAAGTAAAACTGGGTACAAAAGTAGTGCGGAAAAGTAAGTGGTCCAGAATACAAGCCCAAACTGAAAGTAAAGTACAACTAGAAAGAAAGTACAAAAACTAAAAGTAAAGCAAAAACGTCGAGCCATCCCCTGGTAGTCCCACCTGAAGGGTGGGTACAGATAACCTCCTCAGCTCCTCGGGTCCAACCGTCCGCTCCGTGTACATCCCGCCCAGTGGTCCACCTCCTGGTACCAAATTGCTCCACAAGACTCAACCATGATCAGCACTGTACGTTGTATGCATCCAACACAACGTAGTACGGGCATAGCCCGTGCAGGGGTGAGCATACGCTACTCAGTAGGGAGCCCGAGACCCCCGAAAGTCTCCTAGAATCCACAAAAGATAATCCACAAAGGAAAGACACAATCCCGAAGTAACATCCAACAATACTTAGGTATATGACCATACATATACCTAAGTCATCAATTCCAGTTCGACTCCAACACCCGAGCCCAAGTTCGAACACGTCCACACAGGATAGTACAACCCAAACCACACAGGATAACACAACCCAAATCAGATAGGAAAGAAAGTCAATCATATCGAAGATATTGATTGAATGTCAAGACTCAGCTCACATAGGTATACTTCTTCGTAAGGTGATAGAGATGATCAGATATAGCCACTGATTCATCTATGATGGGACCCACATAGGACACTAAACCAGCTAAGCTGTCAGAACCACATAGGATACAGACCAGCTACTCTGCCAGACCCACATAGGAAAGCAAGAACAGAGTCAAACACTGCCAGACCCACGTAGGATACAAGAACAATAGTCATCGCCGTCGAACCCACATAGGATTTCAGTATGGTCTTCATCGCTGCCGAACCCATGTAGGATTTCAGTGAAGTCTTCATCGCCGTTGAACCCACAGAGGATTTCAGTACGGTCTTCATCGATGCCAAACCCAAGTAGGATTTCAGTGCAGTCTTCATCACCGTCGAACCCACTGAGGATTTCAGTACGGTCTTCATCGCTGCCGAACCCACGTAGGATTTCAGTGCAGTCTTCATCGCCGTCGAACCCACAGAGGATTTCAGTATGGTATTCATCGCTGCCGAACCCACATAGGATTTCAGTGTAGTCTTCATCATCATCGAACCCACGGAGGATTTCAGTACGGTCTTCATCAGTCACAGCCATCTCTAGGGTTCCCATACACAGCATGCTCTATTCCGAGAGGGTCCTCTCCACGAGCCAAGGGGTTCAATACATAAAATGACATGTAGTGCGGAGTTGATGTATCTCAAAGTTCCGTCTCGATAAGAGGAACTCAACGTGACAGACGGTGCGTCAATCGGACGCCCGGTCTGAGAGTTATTGTCCTTTTCGTTCCAGGGTCCCAGTTGGTTTCTAAGTCAAAACCAACCTGACCGCACTCCAACTACTTCCAAAACTCGAGAGGAGTAAGCCAAAAGGTCTGTCTCACTAAGAGGAATCCAACAAAGTCGACGGCACGTCAATCAGACGTCCGAAGCTCATGTTATAAGTGTTTCCGCTCCGAGGGCCCGGTTGGTTTCGTGTTCGAACCAACCCGGCCGTACCCAAAGTTCTTCGAAACCTTTAGTGTAATATACCTAAATGACCTTCTCGATCTAAGGATCCCAACACAACTAATGGTGCATTGTTTGGAGGTCTGTAGCCCAAGCTAAGGCAAAATAACGAACCTGTCCAGTTTTAGGGGGTTTGGGGCCCGAACCGACCCGGCCCGAACCGGGTCCGGGTTCGGCCCGGCCTGGGCCGCTCAGCCCAGCCAGGGCGGCCCAGCCTGGCCTGGTGACCAGTTGGCCTAGCGCGCGCGGCCCGCATGGCCAGCTCGGCCAGCACCGAGCTGAGCGGAAGGGGGGGGGGGGCTGCCCCGCTTGCTTGGAACCACAACCCCCACGTGGGGGCCGCTCCTTGGAAACGGAGGAGGCACTGGGCGCCGCGTCTCCCCCGGGTCCCGCGCGACCGCTGGACCGTTCTCCTACCGCGGCGGTCCCTGCTGACGGTGCGCTGGGACGCTGCCGCCTCCGGGCAGCCAGCCGGTGCCAACCGCCGCCTCTGGCCGCCGACGCCGCCGCACAGGCGACCTGCACCGCCGGTGAAGTCTGCGGGCCACCGGAGCTACTCCGGTGGTTCGTTCTTGCTCCTGTCTATTCTTGGGGTCGTCTCGGGACCCGTAGATTACTACGACGACCTCTAATCGCTCAACGGTCCCATTTCATTGTCGCCCAACATTCCGCGCATCAAGAACAGAGAATCGGTGGGTTCGGACTTGTTCGTTGGTCCGCACCCACCGCGTTAGTGGTTCAAATGACTTTAAACAATTTAATCATATTCCGAGGATATAATCCACAGAAATTAAATTAAACCAAACCCCCCTACCTCGATGAAGTCGTCGAATGAGGTTTGTCCCGGGAAAGGGATGTTGCGGAAGACGACGTCGCGGAAGGAGGATCGTCGTCGTTGAGGTACACGGCGTCGCGGAGAAGAGGATCATCAGCGTCATAGTACATGACGTCCTGGAGAAGAGGATCGTAAGTAGCGCGGTAGATGGCATCGCGTCGTCGATCTCCGAGGAACTAGCGTTCTTCGTCGTCTTCCGTCGGAGGCCGGTGTTCTTCGCGTTCTACAAGGAGGAAGAAAATATTCCTCATGAGTGCAAGTGTCCTCCCTTTCTTTTGCACAATGAATCAACCCCTAATAAAATAAGTCTTGTCTTATTTTATTAACACACACGCAAGCCATTATTTTGAAAATCAAACAGATCTCATTAAATTAATTGAATTAATTGAGGAGCGTTTAATATTCAAATTAATTTTGAGGGTTGACCTCTTATAAATTCGGGGTGCAGGTGAGTTACATATTAAAAGCATGAGAGGGAGGTTAAAAAGGGATTGAACGGGTGGGGCTCGTGTGGGCCCCACACTTCACTAATATCCTACCTAGTAGAGTTAGGATATTAGTGGATCCCACTCCAACCACCGAGCATATGTTTAACTACCTAGAATAGAAATAAAATTTATAGCACAATATTTTATTTTATTCTTTAGTTAACCCATTTAATTAATAACCTCACCCAAGAAAACGAAACTCTGGAAAAGGTTTTCTTAAGCAATTATCGGCGCTGTGGTTTCATTGGTGCACTCGGATTTCGATTCCGAGCACTGGTTCAAAAGTTAGAAAAACCCGCTAATTTGTTCACTGAACGTACCTGAGATAAACTTCAGAAATTGATTCCAGGCACGCCGGGCCTCAGAATCAGGTTCTGTCATAAACTGTGTTCTTGTAAAATCCCAAAGAAAATTAAGAAAAAAAATTCCCTTGAAATTTACGGGTCTTTACAATGTCCATGTTTTCTTTAAAAAAATTCTAAAATATTTTTAATATACTTTAATTATTACTTTAATTAATGTTTACCTAATTTTAAATTTTACAAAATGGTTGAAAATGAATATTATTGTTATTTTCAAAATGAGATACTCATGAAATTTTACCAAAACAATGTGAAAGTAATCTTTGTTTTAACACACAGTACGTGAATAGAATATACCACTGTAACACCCCGAGATTTTATGAAAAATATTCTTTTTAATTTCACTAATGTCTTGTGTTGTACAATACACCAAAAGGAGCTTGCACAACACGCATCCTTGATTTGCCTTGCATTACACGCAATCGCGACCTTCCTCGATAGCGTGTGTAGTACGAAATAACGAGTTTCACTAAACAACAATATGCTATTAAAATATTATTAAAACTAGCCATTATGAATAGTAATAACCACTTTTTGAAATTTTGTAATTTTATTTTTCAAAATGGAATTCATTTTTGGATTCTTAATATCGAAATTAGCTTAAGGTGAAATTTTGGTGATTTTTGGATAACTTTCATATTTTGATGAATAGTGAAAATTACTAAATTTTAATTAAAAACAACTTTTTCAATCGAAATAATTAATAGTGATAAATTATTAATTTGAGTGGTTTTAAAGTATATTTAGAATATATTTTTACAATTTAATACAATGTTGGTCATTGGATGTAATTTCACATTTAAACCAGTTATAAACAAGTGTCAATCTTTTGATAGTTATTATCTCTTAAAAACACGCCTTTTGTTTTGACGACGGGAATTAATTTTTAAATTAATTAATGCAACTGATATGTTTTTAATTTGGTAAAATAGAATTCATTTTTGAGTTCATAATATCAAATATAGCTTAGGCCTATTTTTTGGTATTTTTCTGAAAACTTTCAATTTTTGATGAATGGTGAAACCACTAAGTGGTAGGTTAAAAACTGAATTTTGCATAAAACGTAATTTTACCGCTTATGTGAATGGAATTTCAAAAATCCGATAGACATGGTTAATATCAAGGACTAAAATGTGGTTCAATGAGATGAAAATAATTTTTGGTGAATAGTAACTTTTTACTTTTTTTACCACGGTTAAAAGTAAATAGGGTAATTAAGGGTAAAGATGATATTATTATTACCCTAAATCATGTACTAATTCTATTGGATAAGTGAAATTCGACCAAAAACAAACTTAGGAATAAAATATGACCATTTAGGCCCACTTGGATTAGATTAGGACATTTATTATTAATTTATTTAAAGAAGGGTTAAAATAGTTAAAATCAAAGTTTAATAAGTAAATAATTTTTAATATGAGGCTATACATAAGATAAATTCGACTATAAATATTAATTAGAAAGATAAAAAGATTTCATACATAATGGTATTTTATTTGTAATTTTTAGACATTAAATAAATTAATTTATTTATGACACAACGATGATGCAGTAATTACCCTTTTAAGGAAATGTTAACATAATTGATGTTATAAATGCTCAAATAAATGTTATTTGAGACTTTTTATGAATTCCAATAATTTTCTAGGTTACTATGATATATTAGTGTTGATTTAATCTACTTGGTTCGAACATCTAATTCTGTTATGACTTTCACAAAAATCATATATCAAATAGTGTCAAAATTGACACAAAATAGTTTTTAAATCAAATATTATATTATTAATTGTTATTTTATTCCTAAAAATCTAAGGTTCGGCCAAATGACATAGATAATGATATATATATTAATAATAAACAATTTGGGGTTTGTTTGGCATGTTATAGTAAGTGTATTAACCATATAGTGAAAGAAAACAAAAAGACACGCTAAAAGTTAAATTATTTAACTTAGAGTTAAATCTAATTGATAAGGTTAAAATAATACTCTAAACTTGTCTAAATCCTATTGGTTGATAGGATTTCGACCCATGCCCACTTTAGCTTCGAAATAAGACCCTTTGGAACCATTATAAACCGATTTTGACTTTAATATAAAATAATATTTTGAGATATTCCTAAGGTGCCCCTCTCCTCCCTTATAAAAGGGCAACTCCTCCCTCTCCTCCTCACACCAATTTGAGCATTCAAGATCGGCTAACCCCTGCCAAAATCTCTTCTCCACTTCCATAGTATCATCCTAGAGGTTCTGGTATTCTTCAAAGACCCATTTTAGTGCCCTAAAAGGAGGTCTCAAAGAAGCACTTCAAAGAAGAGGTAATGTCCGTTACCGATTCTTTCATCTTTATTTCTTCTTCCACTTCTTCTTCTTAGGCTGTTTCATTATGAAGTAATAACATAAGTATCAATCATATATTGATATGTTATTATAAGTATGAAACAACCCTATTTCACCATCTATCCATCCTACGGAAAAAGAAATCACCGCGCGTGCGTACGTACGGAATACCGTCTCCACGCCGTGGTGTAATCTATTTTCCACGACCACCTTACATGGATGGGTATAATGGTGTAAATAATAACTATACATAGTTATTAGAACATAATATTTATTCTGATATATTTTATCATCCACTCCAATTCATTTCAATAATTATGGAAATGATATCATCGCTCGTGCATACGTACGGACTACGGTCTCCACGACGCGATGAGATTCATTCTCCATGTTAACCATTTAAGAATGATTATAAAGTATATATAAGAAATAATAATGAAATATATGACATTATAAAGCTACTGGATTTATGTGTATATATATGTATGTCATCTACTTAATTCCACTCAATTCAATAACGAAAAGAAAACAACGTTCATGCGTACGTACGGCCTACCGTCTCCATGAACAGTGTATTTCTTTCCATTTATCGATCCATTATATATATGTATATTCTGAATATATATTATATATAAATCATGTTTTATATTCTATAATTAATTAATAATGATCTAAGTAAACTTATGAATAATTACAAGTTAAAACACGAACAACAAATGAGACGATTTTACCCAAAACGCTACTTTAACATGAATTTACAAAAGAACGGGTAATATAAAGTCATAAGTGAACCGTATATGATATAATAACAATGAATATGATTCTGTAATAAGTCAATGACATTATTAAAATCATTATACAGGAGGTTCGGACACTTACGAAGCAAATCGGACCTAAGGTAAGATAAATATCACAATCTCATTTTTATCTGGGATTGTTTATACTTTGGTATTTACTGGGGTATATTTTATCATCCACATCCATGTTTCCCCAACATGTAATATTTATATCCTTCTACAATAGTTTATATCCAATTTTACCCTTTGGTGAATTTTTAGTAAAAGATAAGAAAGGAATCTTTTGTCGTTTTTCGTACGAGGTACTTTTTTTGACCTTTCTGACAAAAGTACGAAGAATGTTTTTTTTACTTATACGACATGAATGTATTTTTAAAAAAATATTTCCAAGAAGCTTCCTTTACAAGTTTTCAAGTTTATTTTTAATCAACTTCTTTTAGTTTAAAGTTTTATGACATGTTAAGAAAAGAAAAATGTTTTTGAAGTAGAAAGGATATTTTCCTCAAGAATGGAGTTCAAGTGTTTTATCAAAATTATTTTCCATCTAAGATAATAAAGAGATCTTTTTTTATCCCTATTATTACATTGATTTGATTATGTTGTGATGGAATTAATTTTATGAATTCCTTTATCTTATATGAATTGTTTTATGATGTCATGATGTTTAAGACTCCCATTTGTATTACATGGGTTATGTAATGATGTATGATTTATGATTTTGTGGCACACATAAGAATGGTATCATTATGAGATGGGTGGGACCTATATCTCCCTCCAATTAATTGGGTAAAGATTTTATATCTCATGAGATAGACATGGCTGGAATGGTAGGTTATACCGGTTCAGTGAAACAGGACTAAAACGAGGGTGACTCGGTTCAGAAAGGGACTTTGTCCACTAAGATAGTCTTGGCAATGAGTCTTGACTAACAAGAAATGATTCTCTATTATTATGTGTGAATGACACAAAGTTTCATGTTTTAAGTTATGATTATTGTGATTACATTTCACTGCCATGATTTACCCCATGTTATGAAATTATGATCTCTTTTGCAGGTTAAGATTTCCAAAAGTTATGTGCTTATGTATATGATGTGATTGATATTTCTTTTGTTTACCCTTACTGAGCATTTGAGCTCACCCTTTTATGTTTTCTTTTCCCCAGGATATAAAGAAAGGTTTTAGGTAAAAAAATGGAAGATCTTTATGGGAGATTTTGAAGATCTTTCACCACGATTAGAAGATTATATTCCGAGTTTCCAAAGACACTAAACTATTACGGTCCTTGTGTGTGTGTTTTTTTGTTATGTACTAAGTATTCCACAAATGTAATGTAATGTCAATGTACGTCAAGATACGGGTCCCTACAGTTGGTATCAGAGGAAAGATTTAGTCAACCTTTGGAAACTAGGATGCGAAAATGTTAGTGAGATCCCTAGAGATATTTCTAAGGTATGTCTAGGGATGCCCCTAAGTTAAGTATACAGATAGGTTATAGTACTAGAATTACGCTAACGATCATAGAATTAAACCTAAGATGTTAGATATTGAAGGTACTCTCCCTTTATTATGTTGTTTTCCCTAGCATGATTTTTGTCACTCACACTATTCTTTTTGGGTTTTAGACGATGGCTGGAACCCGAAGGAACTGTGTTGATCAATGCAATGGACAATGCAATGATTACCCTCCTGAACAAACAAATGTTATGGGAGATGGAGTGCAAAATCTTATTGCTA
Source organism: Viscum album (assembly GCA_963277665.1). Classification (NCBI taxonomy): domain Eukaryota; kingdom Viridiplantae; phylum Streptophyta; class Magnoliopsida; order Santalales; family Viscaceae; genus Viscum; species Viscum album. The sequence continues at coordinate 1,583,783,561 of OY728164.1, forward strand.
TACTTACACAAGATATGAATCATTATGGACTTCCAAATGAGCAGAGAAGGGAACAATATTCTATTGAGTCCTTCATGAGGCAACGTCCACCTTCTTTCAGTGGGACTTCCGATCCACTTGTTGCTGAACAATGGATCAGTACTACTGAAGAGATATTTTCAGTTCTTCAATGTTCTGAACATGATAAAGTCATCTTAGCAGTGTATCGTTTGGAAGGTGATGCTGATCAATGGTGGAATCTTATCAAGAATATGAGACCAAGAGATAAAATTGAGTCCATGGAATGGGACGAGTTCAAGAACTTGTTTTTCAGTAATTACTTCCCTCGTATTCTTCGAACAAAGATGGAAAATGAGTTTCTTGAGCTGAAGCAGAAGGATGAGGAATCTGTTGTTATATACGAAGCAAATTTTACAAGACTTGCAAGGTATGCATCTGGTATTATCATCCAACCTGAAAGTAAAGTTGATCGATTTTTCAGTGGCTTAAAACCAAGTCTTCGAAGGGTATTAGCTATAAGAGACATCAGTAGATATGAAGAAATTGTGAGTTGTGCTATCAAGGTTGAAGTGGAAGTTTGTGTTTCATATCCATCTCATGGTTTTGAAAAGAAACGAAAGATGGAGTTCAAGGAGAAATCTCAAAATAATGGTGAAAAGAAGATGAATGTTTCCTTATGCACAAAGTGTGGAAAGAAGAATGGTGGAGATTGTCTTAAAGGTACTAGAAAATTTTTTAAGTGTGGAAAAGAAGGTCATCGAGCAGCTGAGTGTCGAGGTAATGGAAAAAGGGTTTCTAATGATGTGAATAAAGAAAACACTGCAGAGAACGCACCACCAACACTTCAATGCTTCAAGTGCAAGGAAATGGGGCATTATGTTAATAAATTCCCTCATCCAAGGGTTAGTGATGATCGACATGAGCAACCGCTTAAGGCAAAGGACAAAGGGAAGTCACATGCGATCACTATTGGCGATGTTGAATATGACAACGATGTGGTGGAATGATTAAGTGTTTATGTAATGGGATTCCAAAATAATGTTGTATCATAAAGTATTGGAATATTTATGTATTGGTTTAATGTGGTATTCAAAGTGATTGAGATATTTTTGGAAATAAGTTGATATGCGCATAATGAAGGAAAAACGAGAAAATGAAATGTTTAACAGTATTCATGAGCTCATGATTGATATAAGGACTAAGTGATATCATGGTTTGAGTATATAGAATTTTGAGGATTTTGGTATGTGGAAGGTGTTAAATTTTAACTGCATTCATGTTTTCCCTAAGGTTCAATGAGTATTCAAGAGAATACATGATTAAGGACTTTGAATGTTTGGAATGTGACCAACAAAACATATCTTATGATATATGGGGATCAATGATGGTATTAAATCTCTGGTAATCGTTTTCACTATGTTATGAGAGTGGACTGTAGTATTTTGGATAAGCCTAAAGGTTAGAATGGATTATGTTGGACATAAGTTAGTATTGTTTAATGATAGAAGTTTTTTCGATATTATTAATGGGATGTTATAGTAATATAGTTTTAGAAAAAGGAAAACCTGCAGGACGGGCGACAGCCCATCGCGTCGGACAAGGCTGTGGGAATCGAACCCACAATCGAAGTGCGACTGGCCTTTATCGCCTACCACTGGCCTACAAGAAGTCCCTGGTTAGTGGAAAATAGTTTTATTTTATTAAGCGGTATGATATATGAAGTATAAGTTCATTTTTGGAACCATATACGATTAACCATAAGATGGACTTATAACTTTTGCTAACCTTTTGTTTGAAAGAGATGGAATGACCCGTCATTCTATCACATGATCTGCTAACACTTCACAAATAACAAATTCAACTTCATTTATTTAAGAGATGAAGTGGAAATTGTTTAAGGCACGAACAACAGTGAGATTGTACCAAAATAAAGTAAGTATTTATTCTAATTCAAACTCTTCAACTTTAGGGAAACGATCTTGAAAACCAAAAATGTTGTCCTAGTGCTCTTATATCTGATTAATCAGATGGTACCTTAGATCCTCACAAATTTATGGATTTGTGATTGTTGGCTTTTCCATAGCCATGTTCTCTACCACTCTCCATCAGAACATGATGGTTAGATTTTTCTTCCATATCCATATTTTCACCTATGTGGAAACCCAGTGATTAGTTTATTTGGGTAACCGTTACGTTTCATACTTTTGTTTTTAATGATTGGTTTTGGTATTCATTTTTACGATGTGGGTTTCTATTAAAGAAACTTTCAAGTAGTAAACCATTTATAACCCTGACGAATTTCGAGGGCGAAATTCATTTTAAGGGGGGTAGAATGTAACACCCCGAGATTTTATGAAAAATATTCTTTTTAATTTCACTAATGTCTTGTGTTGTACACTACACCAAAAGGAGCTTGCACAACACTCATCCTTTATTTGACTTTCATTACACGCAATCGCGACCTTCCTCGATAGCGTGTGTAGTACGCAATAACGAGTTTCACAAAACAACAATATGCTATTAAAATATTATTAAAACTAGCCATTATGAATAGTAATAACCACTTTTTGAAATTTTGTAATTTTATTTTTCAAAATGGAATTCATTTTTGGATTCGTAATATCGAAATTAGCTTAAGGTGAAATTTTGGTGATTTTTGGATAACTTTCATATTTTGATGAATAGTGAAAATTACTAAATTTTAATTAAAAACAACTTTTTCAATCGAAATAATTAATAGTGATAAATTATTAATTTGAGTGGTTTTAAAGTATATTTAGAATATATTTTTTCAATTTAATATAATGTTGGTCATTGGATGTCATTTCACATTTAAACCAGTTATAAACAAGTGTCAATCTTTTGATAGTTATTATCTCTTAAAAACACGCCTTTTGTTTTGACGACGGGAATTAATTTTTAAATTAATTAATGAAACTGATATGTTTTGAATTTGGTAAAATAGAAATCATTTTTGAGTTCATAATATCAAATATATCTTAGGCCTAATTTTTGGTATTTTTCAGAAAACTTTCAATTTTTGATGAATAGTGAAACCACTAAGTGGTAGGTTAAAAACTGAATTTTGCATAAAACGTAATTTTACCGCTTCTGTGAATGGAATTTCGAAAATCCGAGAGACACGGTTAATATCAAGGACTAAAATGTGGTTCAATGAGATGAAAATAATTTTTGGTGAATAGTAACTTTTTACTTTTTTTTACCACGGTTAAAAGTAAATAGGGTAATTAAGGGTAAAGATGGTATTATTATTACCATAACACGTGTCCTAATTCTATTGGATAAGTGAAATTCGACCAAAAACAAACTTAGGAATAAAATATGACCATTTAGGCCCACTTGGATTAGATTAGGACATTTATTATTAATTTATTTAAAGAAGGGTTAAAATAGTTAAAATCAAAGTTTAATAAGTAAATAATTTTTAATATGGGGTTATACATAAGATAAATTCGACTATAAATATTAATTAGAAAGATACAAAGATTTCCTACATAATGGTATTTTATTTGTAATTTTTAGACATTAAATAAATTAATTTATTTATGACACAACGATGATGCAGTAATTACCCTTTTAAGGAAATGTTAACATAATTGATGTTATAAATTCTCAAATAAATGTTATTTGAGACTTTTTATGAATTCCACTAATTTTCTAGGTTACTATTATATATTAGTGTTGATTTAATCAACTTGTTTGGAACATCTAATTCTGTTATGACTTTCACAAAAATCATATATCAAATAGTGTCAAAATTGACACAAAATAGTTTTTAAATCAAATATTATATTATTAATTGTTATTTTATTCCTAAAAATCTAAGGTTCGGCCAAATGACTTAGATAAGGATATATATATTAATAATAAACAATTTGGGGTTCTTTTGGCATGTTATAGTAAGTGTATTAACCATATAGTGAAAGAAAACAAAAAGACACGGTAAAAGTTAAATTATTTAACTTAGAGTTAAATCTAATTGATAAGGTTAAAATAATACCCTAAACTTGTCTAAATCCTATTGGTTGATAGGATTTCTACCCATCCCCACTTTAGATTCAAAATAAGACCCTTTGGAACCATTATAAACCGATTTTGACTTTAATATAAAATAATATTTTTAGATATTCCTAAGGTGCCCCTCTCCTCCCTTATAAAAGGGCACCTCCTCCCTCTCATCCTCACACCAATTTGAGCATTCAAGCTCGGACAACCCCTTCCATAATCTCTTCTCCACTTCCCTAGTATCATCCTAGAGGTTCTGGTATTCTTCAAAGACCCATTTTAGTGCCCTAAAAGGAGGTCTCAAAGAAGCACTTCAAAGAAGAGGTAATGTCCGTTACCGATTCATTCATCTTTATTTCTTTTTCCACTTCTTATTCTGAGGTTGTTTCATTATTAAGTAATAACATAAGTATCACTAATATACTGATATGTTATTATAAGTATGAAACAACCCTATTTCACCATCTATCCATCCTACGGAAAAAGAAATCACCGCGCGTGCGTACGTACGGAATACCGTCTCCACGCCGTGGTGTAATCTATTTTCCACCACCACCTTACATGGATGGGTATAATGGTGTAAATAATAACTATACATAGTTATTAGAACATCATATTGATTCGGATATATTGTATCATCCACTCCAATTCATTTCAATAATTATGGAAATGATATCATCGCTCGTGCGTACGTACGGACTACCGTCTCCACGACGCGATAAGATTCATTCTCCATGTTAACCATTTAAGAATGATTATAAAGTATATATAAGAAATAATAATGAAATATATGACATTATAAAGCTACTGGATTTATTTGTATATATATGTATGTCATCTACTTAATTCCACTCAATTCAATAACAAAAAGAAAACAACGTTCATGCGTACGTACGACCTACCGTCTCCATGAACGGTGTATTTCTTTCTATTTATCGATCCACTATATATATGTATATTCTGAATATATATTATATATAAATCATGTTTTATATTCTATAATTAAGTAATAATGATCTAAGTAATCTTATGAATAATTACAAGTTAAAACACAAACGACAAATGAGACGATTTTACCCAAAACACTACTTTAACATGAATTTACAAAAGAACGGGTAATATAAAGTCATAAGTGAACCATATATGATATAATAACAATGAATATGATTCTGTAATAAGTCAATGACATTATTTAAATCATTATACAGGAGGTTCGGACACTTACGAAGCAAATCGGACCTAAGGTAATATAAATATCACAATCTCATTTTTATCCGGGATTGTTTATACTTTGGTATTTACTGTGGTATATTTTATCATCCACATCCATGTTTCCCCAATATGTAATATTTATATCCTTCTACAATAGTTTATATCCAATTTTACCCTTCGGTGAATTTTTAGTAAAAGATAAGAAAGGAATCTTTTGTCGTTTTTCGTACGAGGTACTTTTTTTGACCTTTCCGACAAAAGTACGAAGAATGTTTTTTTTACTTATACGGCATGAATGTATTTTTAAAAAACTATTTCCCAGAAGATTCCTTTACAAGTTTTCAAGTTTATTTTTAATCAACTTCTTTTAGTTTAAAGTTTTATGACATGTTAAGAAAAGAAAAATGTTTTTGAAGTAGAAAGGATATTTTCCTCAAGAATGGAGTTCAAGTGTTTTATCAAAATTATTTTCCATCTAAGATAATAAAGGGATCTGTTTTTATCCCTATTATTACATTGATTTGATTATGTTGTGATGGAATTAATTTTATGAATTCCTTTATCTTATATGAATTGTTTTATGATGTCATGATGTTTAAGACTCCCATTTGTATTACATGGGTTATGTAATGATGTATGATTTATGATTTTGTGGCGCACATAAGAATGGTATCATTATGAGATGGGTGGGACCTATATCTCCCTCCAATTCATTGGGTAAAGATTTTATATCTCATGAGATATACATGACTGGAATGGTAGGTTATACCAGTTCAGTGAAACAGGACTGAAACGAGGGTGACTTGGTTCAGAAAGGGACTTTGTCCACTAAGATAGTCTTGGCAATGAGTCTTGACTAACAAGAAATGATTCTCTGTTATTATGTGTGAATGCCACAAAGTTTCATGTTTTATGTTATGATTATTGTGATTACATTTCACTGCCATGATTTACCCCATGTTATGAAATTATGATCTCTTTTGCAGGTTAAGATTTCCAAAAGTTATGTGCTTATGTATATGATGTGATTGATATTTCTTTTGTTTACCCTTACTGAGCATTTGAGCTCACCCTTTTATGTTTTCTTTTCCCCAGGATATAAAGAAAGGTTTTAGGTAAAAAATGGAAGATATTTATGGGAGATTTTGAAGATCTTTCACCACGATTAGAAGATTATATTCCGAGTTTCCAAAGACACTAAACTATTACGGTCCTTGTGTGTGTGTTTTTTTGTTATGTACTAAGTATTCCGAAAATGTAATGTAATGTCAATGTACGTCAAGATACGGGTCTCTACAGTTGGTATCAGAGGAAAGGTTTAGTCAAACTTTGGAAACTAGGATGCGAAAATGTTAGTGAGATCCCTAGAGATATTTCTAAGGTATGTCTAGGGATGTCCCTTTGTTAAGTATACGTATAGGTTATAGTACTAGAATTATGCTAACGATCATAGAATTAAACCTAAGATGTTAGATATTGAAGGTACTCCCCCTTTATTATGTTGTTTTCCCTAGCATGATTTTTGTCACTCACACTATTCTTTTTGGGTTTTAGACGATGGCTGGAACCCGAAGGAACCGTGTTGATCAATGCAATGGACAATGCAATGATTTCCCTACTGAACAAACAAATGTTATGGGAGATGGAGTGAAAAATCTTATTGCTATACTTACACAAGATATGAATCATTTTGGACTTCCAAATGACCAGAGAAGGGAACAATATTCTATTGAGTCCTTCATGAGGCAACGTCCACCTTCTTTCAGTGGGACTTCCGATCCACTTGTTGCTGAACAATGGATCAGTACTACTGAAAAGATATTTTTAGTTCTTCAATGTTCTGAACATGATAAAGTCATCTTAGCAGTGTATCGTTTGGAAGGTGATGCTGATCAATGGTGGAATCTTATCAAGAATACGAGACCAAGAGATGAAATTGAGTCCATGGAATGGGACGAGTTCAAGAACTTGTTTTTCAGTAAGTATTTCCCTCGTATTCTTCGAACAAAGATGGAAAATGAGTTTCTTGAGCTGAAGCAGAAGGATGAGGAATCTGTTGGTATATACGAAGCAAATTTTACAAGACTTGAAAGGTATGCATCTGGCATTATCATCCAACCGGAAAGTAAAGTTGATCGATTTTTCAGTGGCTTAAAACCAAGTCTTCGAAGGGTATTAGCTATAAGAGACTTCAGTAGCTATGAAGAAATTGTGAGTTGTGCTATCAAGGTAGAAATGGAAGTTGGTGTTACATATCCATCTCATGGTTTTGAAAAGAAACGAAAGATGGAGTTCAAGGAGAAATCTCAAAATAATGGTGAAAAGAAGATGAATTTTTCCTTATGCACAAAGTGTGGAAAGAAGCATGGTGGAGATTGTATTAAAGGGACTAGAAAATGTTTTAAGTGTGGAAAAGAAGGTCATCGAGCAGCTGAGTGTCGAGGTAATGGAAAAAGGGTTTCTAATGATGTGAATAAAGAAAACACTGCAGAGAACGCACCACCAACACTTCAATGCTTCAAGTGCAAGGAAATGGGGCATTATGCTAACAAATGCCCTAATCCAAGGGTTAGTGATGATCGACATGAGCAACCGCTTAAGGCAAAGGACAAAGGGAAGTCACATGCGATCACTATTGGCGATGTTGAATATGACAACGATGTGGTGGAATGATTAAGTGTTTATGTAATGGGATTCCAAAATAATGTTGTATCATAAAGTATTGGAATATTTATGTATTGGTCTAATGTGGTATTCAAAGTGATTGAGATATTTTTGGAAATAAGTTGATATGCGCATAATGAAGGGAAAACGAGAAAACGAAATGTTTAACAGTATTCATGAGCTCATGATTGATATAAGCACTAAGTGATATCATGCTTTGAGTATATAGAATTTTGAGGATTTTGGTATGTGGAAGGTGTTAAATTTTAACTGCATTCATGTTTTCCCTAAGGTTCAATGAGTATTCAAGAGAATACATGATTAAGGACTTTGAATGTTTGGAATGTGACCAACAAAACATATCTTATGATATATGGGGATCAATGATGGTATTAAATCTCTGGTAATCGTTTTCACTATGTTATGAGAGTGGACTGTAGTATTATGGATAAGCCTAAAGATTGGAATGGATTATGTTGGACATAAGTTAGTATTGTTTAATGATATATGTTTTTTCGATATTATTGATGGGATGTTATAGTAATATAGTTTTAGAAAAAGGAAAACCTGCAGGACGGGCAACAACCCATCGCGTCGGACAAGGCTGTGGGAATCGAACCCACAATCGAAGTGAGACTGACCTTTATCGCCTACCACTGGCCTACAAGAAGTCCCTGGTTAGTGGAAAATAGTTTTATTTTATTAAGCGGTATGATATATGAAGTATAAGTTCATTTTTGGAACCACATACGATTAACCATAAGATGGACTTATAACTTTTGCTAACCTTTTGTTTGAAAGAGATGGAATGACCCGTCATTCTATCACATGATCTGCTAACACTTCACAAATAACAAATTCAACTTCATTTATTTAAGAGATGAAGTGGAAATTGTTTAAGGCACGAAAAACAGTGAGATTGTACCAAAATAAAGTAAGTATTTATTCTAATTCAAACTCTTCAACTTTAGGGAAACGATCTTGAAAACCAAAAATGTTGTCCTAGTGCTCTTATATCTGATTAATCAGATGGTACCTTAGATCCTCAAAAATTTATGGATTTGTGATTGTTGGATTTTCCATAGCCATGTTCTCTACCACTCTCCATCAGAACATGATGGTTAGATTTTTCTTCCATATCCATATTTTCACCTATGTGGAAACCCAGTGATTAGTTTATTTGGGTAACCGTTACGTTTCATACTTTTGTTTTTAATGATTGGTTTTGGTATTCCTTTTTACGATGTGGGTTTCTATTAAAGAAACTTTCAAGTAGTAAACCATTTATAACCCCGATGAATTTCGAGGGCGAAATTCATTTTAAGGGGGGTAGAATGTAACACCCCGAGATTTTATGAAAAATATTCTTTTTAATTTCACTAATGTCTTGTGTTGTACACTACACCAAAAGGAGCTTGCACAACACGCATCCTTGATTTGCCTTGCATTACACGCAATCGCAACCTTCCTCGATAGCGTGTGTAGTACGCAATAACGAGTTTCACTAAACAACAATATGCTATTAAAATATTATTAAAACTAGCCATTATGAATAGTAATAACCACTTTTTGAAATTTTGTAATTTTATTTTTCAAAATGGAATTCATTTTTGGATTTGTAATATCGAAATTATCTTAAGGTGAAATTTTGGTGATTTTTGGATAACTTTCATATTTTGATGAATAGTGAAAATTACTAAATTTTAATTAAAAACAACTTTTTCAATCGAAATAATTAATAGTGATAAATTATTAATTTGAGTGGTTTTAAAGTATATTTATAATATATTTTTACAATTTAATATAATGTTGGTCATTGGATGTAATTTCACATTTAAACCAGTTATAAACAAGTGTCAATCTTTTGATAGTTATTATCTCTTAAAAACACGTCTTTTGTTTTGACGACGGGAATTAATTTTTAAATTAATTAATGAAACTGATATGTTTTGAATTTGGTAAAATAGAAAACATTTTTGAGTTCATAATATCAAATATATCTTAGGCCTAATTTTTGGTATTTTTCTGAAAACTTTCAATTTTTGATGAATAGTGAAACCACAAAGTGGTAGGTTAAAAACTGAATTTTGCATAAAACGTAATTTTACCGCTTCTGTGAATGGAATTTCGAAAATCCGAGAGACACGGTTAATATCAAGGACTAAAATGTGGTTCAATGAGATGAAAATAATTTTTGGTGAATAGTAACTTTTTACTTTTTTTTACCACGGTTAAAAGTAAATAGGGTAATTAAGGGTAAAGATGGTATTATTATTACCATAACACATGTCCTAATTCTATTGGATAAGTGAAACTCAACCAAAAACAAACTTAGGAATAAAATATGACCATTTAGGCCCACTTGGATTAGATTAGGACATTTATTATTAATTTATTTAAAGAAGGGTTAAAATAGTTAAAATCAAAGTTTAATAAGTAAATAATTTTTAATATGGGGTTATACATAAGATAAATTCGACTATAAATATTAATTAGAAAGATACAAAGATTTCCTACATAATGGTATTTTATTTGTAATTTTTAGACATTAAATAAATTAATTTATTTATGACACAACGATGATGCAGTAATTACCCTTTTAAGGAAATGTTAACATAATTGATGTTATAAATGCTCAAATAAATGTTATTTGAGACTTTTTATGAATTCCACTAATTTTCTAGGTTACTATGATATATTAGTGTTGATTTAATAAACTTGTTTTGAACATCTAATTCTGTTATGACTTTCAAAAAAATCATATATCAAATAGTGTCAAAATTGTCACAAAATAGTTTTTAAATCAAATATTATATTATTAATTGTTATTTTATTCCTAAAAATCTAAGGTTCGGCCAAATGACATAGATAAGGATATATATATTAATAATAAACAATTTGGGGTTCGTTTGGCATGTTATAGTAAGTGTATTAACCATATAGTGAAAGAAAACAAAAAGACACGGTAAAAGTTAAATTATTTAACTTAGAGTTAAATCTAATTGATAAGGTTAAAATAATACCCTAAACTTGTCTAAATCCTATTGGTTGATAGGATTTCTACCCATACCCACTTTAGCTTCGAAATAAGACCCTTTGGAACCATTATAAACCGATTTTGACTTTAATAGAAAATAATATTTTTAGATATTCCTAAGGTGCCCCTCTCCTCCCTTATAAAAGGGCACCTCCTCCCTCTCCTCCTCACACCAATTTGAGCATTCAAGCTCGGCCAAACCCTGCCAAAATCTCTTCTCCACTTCCCTAGTATCATCCTAGAGGTTCTGGTATTCTTCAAAGACCCATTTTAGTGCCCTAAAAGGAGGTCTCAAAGAAGCACTTCAAAGAAGAGGTAATGTCCGTTACCGATTCTTTCATCTTTATTTCTTTTTCCACTTCTTATTCTTCGGTTGTTTCATTATGAAGTAATAACATCAGTATCACTCATATACGGATATGTTATTATAAGTATGAAACAACCCTATTTCACCATCTATCCATCCTACAGAAAAAGAAATCACCGCGCGTGCGTACGTACGGAATACCGTCTCCACGTCGTGGTGTAATCTATTTTCCACCACCACCTTACATGGATGGGTATAATGGTGTAAATAATAACTATACATAGTTATTAGAACATCATATTAATTCTGATATATTGTATCATCCACTCCAATTCATTTCAATAATTATGGAAATGATATCATCGCTCGTGCGTACGTACGGACTACCGTCTCCACGACGCGATAAGATTCATTCTCCATGTTAACCATTTAAGAATGATTATAAAGTATATATAAGAAATAATAATGAAAAATATGACATTATAAATCTACTGGATTTATTTGTATATATATGTATGTCATCTACTTAATTCCACTCAATTCAATAACGAAAAGAAAACAGCATTCATGCGTACGTACGGCCTACTGTCTCCATGAACGGTGTATTTCTTTCCATTTATCGATCCATTATATATATGTATTTTCTGAATATATATTATATATAAATCATGTTTTATATTCTATAATTAAGTAATAATTATCTATGTAATCTTATGAATAATTACAAGTTAAAACACAAACAACAAATGAGACGATTTTACCCAAAACACTACTTTAACATGAATTTACAAAAGAACGGGTAATATAAAGTCATAAGTGAACAGTATATGATATAATAACAATGAATATGATTCATTAATAAGTCAATGAAATTATTTAAATCATTATACAGGAGGTTCGGACACTTACGAAGCAAATCGGACCTAAGGTAAGGGAAATATCACAATCTCATTTTTATCCGGGATTGTTTATACTTTGGTATTTACTGGGGTATATTTTATCATACACATCCATGTTTACCCAATATGTAATCTTTATATCCTTCTACAATATTCTATATCCAATTTTACCCTTCGGTGAATTTTTAGTAAAAGATAAGAAAGTAATCTTTTGTCGTTTTTCGTACGAGTTACTTTTTTTGACCTTTCTGACAAAAGTACGATGAATGTTTTTTTTACTTATACGGATTGAATGTATTTTTAAAACATTATTTCCAAGAAGCTTCCTTTATAAGTTTTCAAGTTTATTTTTAATCAACTTCTTTTAGTTTAAGGTTTTATGACATGTTAAGAAAAGAAAAATGTTTTTGAAGTAGAAAGGATATTTTCCTCAAGAATGGAGTTCAAGTGTTTTATCAAAATTATTTTCCATCTAAGATAATAAAGGGATATGTTTTAATCCCTATTATTACATTGATTTGATTGTGTTGTGATGGAATTAATTTTATGAATTCCTTTATCTTATATGAATTGTTTTATGATGTCATGATGTTTAAGACTCCCATTTGTATTACATGGGTTATGTAATGATGTATGATTTATGATTTTGTGGCACACATAAGAATGGTATCATTATGAGATGGGTGGGACCTATATCTCCCTCCAATGCATTGGGTAAAGATTTTATATCTCATGAGATAGACATGGCTGGAATGGTAGGTTATACCAGTTCAGTGAAACAGGACTGAGACGAGGGTGACTCGGTTCAGAAAGGGACTTTGTCCACTAAGATAGTCATGGCAATGAGTCTTGACTAACAAGAAATGATTCTCTATTAATATGTGTGAATGCCACAATGTTTCATGTTTTAAGTTATGATTATTGTGATTACATTTCACTGCCATGATTTACCCCATGTTATGAAATTATGATCTCTTTTGCAGGTTAAGATTTCCAAAAGTTATGTGCTTATGTATATGATGTGATTGATATTTCTTTTGTTTACCCTTACTGAGCATTTGATCTCACCCTTTTATGTTTTCTTTTCCCTAGGATATAAATAAAGGTTTTAGGTTAAAAAAAAGTATGATCTTTATGGGAGATTTTGAAGATCTTTCACCTCTATTAAAAGATTATATCCCGAGTTTCCAAAGACACTAAACTATTACGGTCCTTGTGTGTGTGTTTTTTTGTTATGTACTTAGTATTTTGCAAATGTAATGTAATGTCAATGTACGTCAACATACGGGTTTCTACAACCACTATCATGAATGCTCAAAGACTTGAATAATACTTTAAATTCATCAATGGTTGTTTTTGAAATAATTTTTATTCTATAAAATTATATAAATTCTTATATTATAAACATGTTATCACAAAATGAAATGGGTATTTTTCCAAGAAATATTCTAAATGATATTTTAAGGGAATTTTAATTTAATATAACATCCTTTGATGTTTCTTATGATTTACCAGGGATTTGTTCCAAGGATACCATCCTTATCCATTATATGGATGATTTTTTATTTTCATGATGAGATTTTTATGAAACCCATTTATTTTATATATGTTATTTTATAATGAATTGTTAAAATACTTTTGAAACCCGTTTATTTTCCATGGGTTATGATATTTACTAAATGCTTTATGATCTTGTAGAACACATATAAATGGATTGTGATTATGTGATGGGTGATCCTGGGAATATATATCCCTCAAATTAATTATGTAAATATAGATACATTATGAGACAATAAAGACTAGAATTGGCAGTGAACCCTGTTTAGTAAGGGAATCTATTCACTATGATAGTCTTGGGAGTGAACTATGATTAAGGATACGATGGGATAGGAATGAACCAAATATACTATAATAGTATTTTAAGTGATCCTTAATTAAGTAAATAATATTATAATATTATATTTATTCCCTAAATTTATTTCTTATGAAAATGTTATGATCTCATGGCTCTTGTTCTTTGATTAATTTATGATTCATGTCTTATCACCTTTTAACCTTTATTCCATGATTCAAGATTATGATCTATGATATTCTAGGTTTGGATTCTCAAATTCTAAACTCATGTTATCATACCCTGATTCTCATTTTATGTTTAAGTGATCATCTCTATGTCCCTTGTTTACCCTTACTAAGTCTATGTGTAACACCCCAAGGTTTTGAAAATAAATATAGATTGAAACTTTATAATATAGCCATTAAAACACAACTTTTCCTCTTCAATGTTTTGAATTTTGAAAAATGGTCATCTAGAGTTGTGTTTAGTAAGTCATTTTGAGTCCGATAGAACAAAATTGATTTTTTAGTAAATAGTAACATACCCTTATGAATAGTAATATGAATAGTAATATAACCCTAATGAATAGTAAATTTTATTATTATTTTTCTTTCTTAAGGCTAGAAGATAAAACATCTTGGTTAATTTTTCATTGTGATAAAGAAGTAGTTGTAGAATTAGAACTGTTAATTTTTGAATTAAGTATGATTTTATTTAAAAGTTAAATTAATAATATTTAGAAAATTATTTTTCAAAAATGGAATTCACTTTTTAATTCTACACGTCGAATAATGGTAGGGGTGAATTTTTGGGAATTTTATGAAATTTTTGAATTTTTGATGAATAGTGAAATACGGAAAAATACCGTACATTCAATTTATCAGTTAAATACACTATTTATGACATCATAAGTGATGTAAGCCCACTTTGTTTGAACTCACATTCCACTATTACTATTAGGGGTCACATGAAACAATACTATTGGTTGTTTTGATGGAAATAATAAAATAATGAAATTAAATATTCAAAAATTACTCCTCTCCTCCACTATAAAAACCCCACCATTACCTCTTCCAATCACTCCTCTCAAGCCATGTGACTTCTAAAAATTCTGGAAAAATACTCTCCCAACCTCCTCTCCCACGTCCATCAAGCTTTTGTATCATTAAAAGACCAAAAACTCTCCCTTAAGGAGGTTCTCAAGGAAGTTTGGTTCAAGAGGTAAATTCCTCTTTTCAATTATTTGTCTTTCCTTTCATGTTCATTTGTTTCCTTTTTCTATTACCTCTCTTTATCCAAATTTTGTGATGACTGCAGTACCATATAAGTACTGTAATGTTCTCATAATATTGGAAAAAGTGATCATCATATTCCCCTTTTTACCTTCTTTTATACTAGTAGCAAGAACACCATCCGAGATGTGTCAATTTTACACATTCAAGGATGATGGACTTTCAATTTCTTTTATCATTCTAAATTCTGGTCATGAAACCATTCTTTTTATGGTTGAACTAGATTATTATATATAATATAACCTATTTAAGAATCTGTAATCCCTTTTTTAAAATGGTATTAGGTTATAAAAAAAAATGAGCTCGTTGTAATCAAAACCCACAAATTAACCAAAACAATTATCATTAAAGTTCTATATGATAATTCATCCTCATTCCATGTAACCAAGTAATATAAATGAACAATAACACCTATTTATGTTCATAAATAATCTATATTTTCAATTCTGGAGATTTACATCCATTCCACTTCATTACTTAAAAGCATGTGAACCGAATATGAAAATAAAGGAAACAAACACTCCTGAACAACGAAATTTAATACAATAACTTGTCAATAAAGACATAATTGAACTAACCAGAATTATGGTAAAATAAATACATGTCTAATAGGTTCTGAAATAAGTTATTAACTAGTATTATTTAATATTCCAGGAGCTTATGTACAAGAGCGGAACACGTTTGGAGTTAAGGTAAAGGGTTTTCCACCCGAACTTCCATTTTCATTCGGGATACTTTCATTGTCTAATTAATTCTATGAAATTCTTATGCATTGTTATGTACTCCTCAAATATTCTGTGTGAGTATCAAATATATGTTTAAAAACCAGAATCCTTCCTTATTTTATTGATAGTTACACGTTTTAAAAGGAACTTTCAAAATTGTTTTTAAATACAAGCCTGGTTCAAGGGAATTTCTCAAATTCTGACCTATTTTCAAGGGCACTCTATAATATATTTTTGGAAACCATTATCTTTATAAAATCAGTCATTTTATTATGAAAATAAAATCTTACTTCACTTATGTTTTTATACAAATATTTTCCAAAAGAACTCTTCTTTTCAAAATAAAAGAGTATTTATCTCAAGAATTGCTTAATGATTTTATAAGAGTGTTTTCATATAATTCAACACTCTTGTTGATTACATGGTATTATTGGGTTTTATAATTTATGAATTCCTCTACCAAATTTTATTTAATGGTTTATGAATAACTCTATTGTGTATGATCTATCCTAAAACCATTCATCATATTATTCCAAATGGTAGGTGTTTTATGTTTAATAATTGTTGAAAGTTAGTTACATTTCATATGATAGTTTCAACATGAATGTATATGTGTTTTATGTAGATACCTACTCATATGAGGAATGCATTGGACTTATTATGTGACAGGTGGGGCCCACTATAGCCCCTCGATGCATCGGTAGGTCTCATGAGACAAATAGATGTGGAATTGGCTGAGGCCTTTCCAAATGTGATATGGATTTTGGCCGAGGCCTTAATCACTAGATGTCTTGGACGAGGCCATGAAAAAATGATTCAGAATTTTTGGTATATGCAGTTTCCTCATTATGAAGCTATTAGTTGAAAGTTCATGTGGTTATTTTACTAGTAGAATACCCATGATTATGTATTATTATGGAATTATTTATTAATCTCATATTTCTTCCATAATGTGTTCAAGTTCATTATTAAATGCATGTGTTTTCAATTATTCACCATGTCTAATGTTTATATTAACTTCCGCCATATTGCTTACTCTTACTGAGCATTTGAGATCACCCCTTTCTTTTGTTTCGTTTTCTCAGGACATGATGAAGTATTTTATGAATGACTTCCAAGCATAATCTAGAAGATATGATGACTCTAGTGGAATAAATTAGTGTTGTTTTTCCTTTACTTATATTAAGATGAACTTATGTATGTATCTTGTTTCCAATAATACTAATATACTCGGTCCATTGGGATTCTTATTCCTTTTTTGTATTCCAATGTAATCAAATAAGGCCCCGGCTCTGGGAAACTGGGGTCGGTTCCTTACAATTGGTATTAGGGGAAGTTTAGTAGAATACTTGGAAACTAGATTTAGAAAATGTAGAATTAGGGAAGAGTACCTAAGTTAGTATTTGAGGAAATACATACAATAACATCCTGGTATTTTGGTAAGGAATAGATTATGTGCATCTTTCAAGCAATACATACCTGTCTGGATAGGAGCAGGTAGAGGCGGCTCTGGCACATATCTATCTAGGGGTAAAACCCGAAAACACCACTTTGAGCTTGACTCGAATGAGAACTGGTGAACGACAATAGGCCTTGCTGCACTCTTGGTTAGGACACTCCTGGAGTATATGCTTAGGATAATTCACATTTTCCTTACAAGATATTATGAAGGATTGAAATGTAAAATATTCCTCAAAGAAACCATATTTGTGAATATGGGATTAGCCATTCGTAGGATCTCAAATTTTTTTTTTCTAAGTATTTTGTTAAGTTAAGATTATACGTTATGATTCATAACCTAATCTAGTGTATGCCAATATCTAGAGATGGTGCAAAGTGGAAGGAATGAAAATTGAACGAATGCAAGTGTCCCCTATATGGATTTTCCTCCGATTCCAGATAATGATGTTGGCTCTGGTGCTGTGACTAGTGCTGAGCAACTCATAACTGTACTAGGACAACTTACCCAGGTTATGAGTAATAACCTTATCTATATGGAGCATCTGGATCCTCCACGTGGAGGATCCATGCTAGATCGCTTTATGCGACAGCAGCCTCCATCATTCAATGATACTATAAACCCGTTTGTAGTAGAGCAGTGGATATGTTCCCTTGAGAAGATATTTCTCTCCTTAGGATGTAATGAAAGAGAGAAGGTTATCATGGCAGTATATCGTCTATTGGGAGATGTAGATCAGTGGTGGTCCTTAATCCAAAACACAAAGGAGGAGGAAGAGATAGAAGAGATGGAATGGAGGGATTTTAAAGAAATCTTTTTAGAAAAATATTTCCCTCATGAGCAGCGAGCAGATACGGAGATCCATTTCTTGAATCTGAGGCATAAGGAAGATGATAATGTTTCATGGTACGAAGCTAACTTCACAAGATTAGAAATACATGCGGTGGACTACATATGAAATCCAAGGAGCAAAATTGATATATTCTTTGATGGCCTAAATCCATTCCTCCGACGGGCACTGGTATCCCAATGTTTTTCATCATTTAAGGATATATTTTCATGTGCCATCAAGACAGAAAAAGAATTCTCTAAGTCTTTTGACTTTAATGGAAATAAAGAAAAAAGAGGGCTGCTGAAAACCCAGGGAAAGGAAATAAGGAAACGGGGAAGAAGGGAAGAGTCTAATTTCCACCATGTGACAATTGTGGAAGGAAGCACCCAGGTGCATTCTTAAAAGGAAAAGGAGTATGCTATAAATATGGTCAGAAAGGCCATCATGATGGTGATTGAAAAGTGAATAAGGAAGCCAGTGATGTTCAATGCTATAGTTGTTGGTAGATGGGACACTATGCTAATGATTGTCCAAAATGTCAAGGAAATATGCAACAGAGAAGGCCAAGGGATTAGGGAAAAGATTATGCAATCACAACTACAGAGGTTGAAGTTACTAATGACTTGGTGGTAGGCACTTTAATTGTTTCTTCAAGTTTAGCCAATGATTTATTTGATTCTGGATCATCGCATTATTTCATATCTCCCCAGTTTTCTAAGAAAATTAGATATTTCCAATTTGATTTAACAGGGGAGTTGTCAGTCAAAACTCCTAAGGGAATTATCATTGCTACAAAGTTCTGTGAATTAGTTCCCATTAGAGAATATAAATGTTCTTAATATGCTGATCTCATCGTTATAACCATGATTGAATTTGATATAATCCTTGGTATGGATTGGCTCTCAGACCATGATGCCAAAATTTATTGTAACATGAAGGAGGTTACGATTTTAGATGAAGATGATAAAGAACACCTTATCTTTAGAGTAGAATCATCACCACCTAATTCTTATCTAGATCCACCCCTAGTAGCTTAAATAAATTTAATTATTGGGGAGGAAGAGAATGAAAAAACTATGGGTGAGGAATGGAATGTTCAAATAGAGGATGTACCTATTGTGAGATAATATGTTGATGTGTTTCCAGAAGATTTACCTAGACATCCTCTAGACTGAGAAATTGAGTTTTCTATTGATTTAATTCCTAGTTCAAGGCCCATATCGAAGACTCCTTATAGAATGGCTACTGTGGAATTAGTGGAACTAAATAAACAACTAGAGGAATTGAGTAATAAGGGATTTATTTGCCCTAGTGTTTCTCTATGGGGATCCCCTGTCCTTTTTTTAAGAAGAAATATTGATCTATGAGGTTATGTGTCGACTACAGAGAGATCAATGCTATAAAAATAAAGAACAAGTATCCCTTACCTCGCATTGATGATTTATTTGAACAACTGCATAGAGATCAATACTTTTCGAGGATTGAAATTCGATCTGGATATCATAAGTTGAGTGTGAAGAAGGAATAAATTCTGAAAACAACGTTTCGAACAAGGTATGGGAATTACGAGTTTACAATGATGCCTTTTGGATTGACTAATGCACCTTCTGTCTTCATGGATCTAATGAACAGAGTTTTTAAGGAATATCTTGATGACATTGTAGTGGTATTTATTGATGATATCTTGGTATACTACAAAAGATATGGAGATCATGAAAATCACTTGTGCATTATCCTGAAGACTCTTAGAAGGCATGAATTATATGAGAAGTTTAACAAGTTTGAATTCTGGATTCAGGAGATTTATTTTCTTGGCCATATTGTCTCTAAGGATGGAATCCTAGTTGATCCTGAAAAGACAAAGGCAATACAAGATTGTCCCACACCAACAAACATAACTGAGGTACACAGTTTCATTGGATTAGCAGGTTATTAACGACATTTTGTGCAGAATTTTTCCCGACTGGATAACCCGCTAACGAAGCTCACACGTAAAGGGGTTAAATTTGTTTGGACAAAAGATTGCGAAGAATGTTTCAAATAACTGAAGAGAGGATCAATCAATGCTCCTATATTTAATCTACCATCAGGGAATGCAGGGTTTTTTATTTATAGTGATGCTTCAAAGAAAAGAATTGGTTGTGTTCTTATGAAAAATGATAGGGTTACTACTTATGCATCACGAAAACTAAAAATTAATGAGAAAAACTATCCTACTAATGATCTTGTGTTATCTTCTGTAATATTTGATTTAAAGATATGGGGGAATTATCTCTATGGTGAAAAATGTGAGATTTATATCGATCACAAGAGTTTGAAGTATATTTTCTCACAGAAAGAACTCAACATGAGGCAAAGGAGATGGCTTGAACTACTCAAGGATTATGATTTCAAGATACACTACCACTCGGGGAAGGCAAATAAGGTGGAAGATTCTTTGAGTAGAAATGATCATGGATTTTTGAATAAGATGAGAGTTGAAAGGGATCCTATTTTCATGGATCTAATAAAGATGGATATGGGAATAACCATGGAAGGTGAAACATCAAGGCTTTTTCAAATGGTTGCCAAACCATATTTACTATAAAGGCTAAAAAGTTCTCGGGCAGATGATGAGGAGTTTCAAAAAAAGATTAAAGCTGTGAATGATAGGAGATTGAGTGACTTTGTATATGAAGATGGAATTTTGAAATTTGGGAAGAGACTTTGTGTTCCCTATATACCTGATCTAAAAAAGGGAATTGTTGGATGATTCTCATAGTTCCAATTTCTCTATACAACCTAGATGCACTAAGATGAATAGAGATTTGAAGGAACATTTTTGGTGGGACAACATGAAGTAAGAGATTGCTAATTTTGTGTCAAGATGTATGGTTTGTCAACAAGTGAAAGCTGGAAGGCAACAAACTGGAGGAGTATTGCAACCTCTTCCCACACCTGAGTGGAAATGGAATAATATCACAATGGAATTTGTCATGGGACTACCAAAGACTCCTAGAAGGAACAATGAAATATGGGTCATTGTTGATCGTCTTACCAAGTCATCACATTTTCTTGCTATAAGAGAAGATCTAACACTTGAACGTCTTGCAAGACTATATATTAATGAGGTTGTGAGACTTCATGGAGTACCCCTATCGATTTTTTCTGATCATGATCCATGTTTTACATCAAGATTCTGGAAAAGTCTTCAGAAGGTCCTAGATACTGATCTTCGTTTGAGCACTGCCTACCTCCCACAAACTGATGGACAATCAGAACGGACTATTCAAACATTGGAAGACAATTTGAGGTCTTGTTAACTTGATTTTCAAGGCATGTGGGATCAGTATTTACCTCTCATAGAATTTAAATAAAACAACAACTTCCATTAAAGTATATAGACGGAACCCTATGAAGCATTATATGGGAGGCGCTGTCGTACACCAACTTGTTGAGATGATATTGGTGAAAGAAAGCTCGTGGGCCCAGAACTTGTTAAATAAACAATGGAAAAGGTGAAGATTATCTAGAACTATATCAAAACAGCTCAAAGTAGGCAAAATAGCTATGATGATAATCAAAGCAAGGATTTGGAGTTTCAAGAAGGTGATCATGTTTTCTTAAAGGTATCTCCATGGAGGGGTATTGTACGATTCAGTAATAAGGGAATGTTAAGTCCCAGGTACATCGGACCTTTAGAAATTCTGGACCGAATTGGAGCCGTACCTTACCATTTGGAAATGCTACCATGTCTCTCAAAGGTTCAGTGTTCCACATGTTAATTTTAAGAATGTACATACCAGACCCAACACATGTACTCACTTATGAAGAAGTGGAACTTCATCCTGATCTATCTTACTGTGAGGAGCCTATCTAGATTCTTGATACTAGAGAACAAGTATTGAGAAATTGGAAGACTCGTCTGATGAAGGTTCTATGGAGGAACCATAAGATGGAGGAAGCAACATGGGCGCCTGAGGAGCTTATGTTAAAGACATACACAAATCTTTTTAGGTAATATTCTGTGAATTTCGAGGATGAAATTTTTGTAAGGAGGGGAGAATGCAACACCTCAAGGTTTTGAAAATAAATATAGATTGAAACTTTATAATATAGCCATTAAAAAACAACTTTTCCTCTTCTATGTTTTGAATTTCAAAAAATGGTCATCTAGAGTTGTGTTTAGTAAGTCATTTGGTGTCCTATAGAACAAACTTGATTTTTTAGTAAATAGTAACATACCCTTATGAATAGTAATATGAATAGTAATATGACCCTAATGAATAGTAAAATTTATTATTATTTTATTTTCCTAAGGATAGAAGATAATAACATCTTGGTTAATTTTTCATTGTGATAAAGAAGTAGTTGTAGAATTAGAATTCTTAATTTTTGAATTAAGTATGCTTTTATTTAAAAGTTAAATTAATAATATTTAGAAAATTATTTTTTAAAAATGGAATTCACTTTTGAGTTTTACACATAGAAAAATGGTAGGGGTTAACTTTAGGTATTTTTATGAAATTCTTGAATTTTTGATGAATAGTGAAATACAGCAAAATACTGTATATCCAATTTATCAGTTAAATAAACTATTTATGACATCATAAGTGATTTAAGCCCACTTGGTTCGAACTCACATGCCATTATTACTATTAGGGGTCACATGAAACAATACTATTGGTTGTCTTTATGGAAATAATAAAATAATGAAATTAAATATTCAAAAATTACTCCTCTCCTCCACTATAAAACCCCCCCACCACTACCTCTTCCAATAACTCCTCTCAAGCCTTGTGCCTTCTACAAATTCTAGCCAAATACTCTCCCAACCTCCTCTCCCATGTCTAGAAAGCTTTGGTCTCATTAAAAGACCAAAACTTCTCCCTTAAAGAGGTTCTCAAGGATGTTTGGTTCAAGAGGTAAATTCCTCTTTTCAATTCTTTGTCTTTCCTTTCAAGTTCATCTGTTTCCTTTTTCAATTACCTCTCTTTATAAAAATTTTGTGATGAATCCAGTACCTTATATGTACTGGAATGTTCTCATAATAGTGGAATTAGTCATCATCTTCTTCCCCTTTTTACCTTCTTTTATACTAGTAACAAGAACACCATTCGAGATGTGTCAATTTTACACATTCAAGGATGATGGACTTTCAATTTCTTTTATCATTATAAATTCTGGTCATGAAACCATTATTGTAATGGTTGAACCAGATTATTATATATAATTTAACCTATTTAAGATTCTGTAATCCCTTTGTTCAAATGGTATTAGGTTATAAAGAAAAATGAGTTCGTTGTAATCCAAACCCACAAATTAACCAAAACAATTATCATTAATGTTCTATATGATAATTAATTCTTGTTCCATGTAACCAAGTTATATAAATGAACAATAAAACCTATTTATGTTCATAAATAATATATAATTTCAATTCTGGAGATTTACATCCATTCTACTTCATTACTTAAAATTAAGTGAACCGAATATGAAAATAAAGGAAACGAACACCCCTGAACGACGAAATTCAATAAAATAAATTATTAGTAAAGACATAATTGAACTAACCATAATTATGGTAAACTAAATAAATGTCTAATAGGTTCTTAAATAAGTTATTATAAAGTATAATTTCATATTCCAGGAGCTTAAGTACAAGAGAATAACATGTTTGGATTTAAGGTAAGGGTTTTTCCACCCAAACTTCCATTTTCATTCGGGATACTTTCATTATCTTACTACCTCAATGAAATTCTTATGTATTGTTATGTACTACTCATATATTCTGTGTGAGTATCAAATATATGTTTACAAACAATAATCCTTCCTTATTTTATGGATAGTTACACATTTTAAAAGGAACTTTCAAAATTGTTTCCAAAATACAAGCCCCGTTCAAGGGATTTTCTCAAATTCTTACCCATTTTCAAGGGCACTCTATAATATGTTTTTGGAAACCATTATCTTTATAAAATAACTCATTTTATTATAAAAATACTATCTTACTTCACTTCTGGTTTTATACAAAGATTTTCCAAAAGAACTCTTCTTTTCAAAATAAAGGAGTATTTATCTCTAGAATTGCTTAATGATTTTAGAAGAGTGTTTTCATATAATTCCACACTCTTGTTAATTCCATGGTATTATTGGGTTTAATAATTTATGAATTCATCTACCATATTTGATTTAATGGTTTATGACTAACTCTATTGTTGATGATCTATCCTAAAACCATTCACCATATTATTCCGAATGGTTAGTGTTTTATGTTTAATGATTGGGGAAAGTTAGTTACATTTCATATTATAGTTTCAATATGAATGTATATGTTGTTTATGTTGATCCCCACTCATATTAGGAATTCATTGGACTTATTATGTGATAGGAGGGGCCCGCTATATCCCCTCGATGCATCGGTAGGTCTCATGAGACAAATAGACGTGGAATTGGCTGAGGCCTTTCCCAATGTGATATCGATTTTGGCTGAGGCCTTAATCACTAGATGTCTTGGATGAGGCCATGAAAAAATGATTCAAAATGTACAGAATATGCAGTTTCTTCATTATGAAGCTATTAGTTGAATGTTCATGTGGTTATTTGACTAGTAGAATAACCATGATTATGTATTATTTTGGAATTATTTATTCAGCTCATATTTCTACCATAATGTGTTCAAGTTCATTATTAAAGGCTTGTGTTTTAAATTATTCACCCTGTCTAATGTTTATATTAACTAATGATTTATTACTTACTCTTACTGAGATTTTGGGATCAACCCTTTCTAATGTTTCATTTTCTCAGGACATGAAGAAGTATTTTATGAATGAATTTCAAGAATAATTAAGAAGATGTGATGACTCTAGTGGAATAAATTGGTGTTGTTTTTTTCCTTTCCTTATGTTATGATGAACTTATGTATGTATCTTGTTTCCAATAATACTAAACTACTTGATCCTTTGGGATTCGTATTCCATGTTTGTATGACAATATAATCAAATAAGGCACCAGCTCCGGGCAACTGGGGTCGGGCCCTTACACTATGACCTCATGATTTCTTAGGTTTCTATTCCCCAGTTTATGGAGAAATGTTTTAAGTAGGGTATGTATAAGAAAAGTAATTTGTGGGAGGATCTTTATTAAAATAAAAAGTGTATGAAGCTAGTCACTAAAGACACTAAACCTTTATGGTTCTCAAGCATGTATTTATAAAATATATTGAATATTCATTTATTAAGATGTAATATCTATGAATGGAAATTATAGGTTGCTATTATTGGAATCAGATAAAGGTTTAATTAATAATTGGTGATTAGGATGAAAAATATAGAGATAAATATAAGTATAAGATACCATATTTAATAATTGGTAAAGTAGATATTTTATAGTTATCCACATAAATATATCTCTAGATTGATACTAGTATGTGGATATGGATGTGGAATAGATTCACATAGGTATAACAACTGTCAATGGGGTGGATTGAGTATTAACTCGATCATCACTAGTGTTTGATGAGTAGTCCCAAGACCACATTCATAGATAGAGACTTCCAAGGGATACACTAGGGTTAATTCAAGTTTTATTTATGAACAATTGTGAATTATTTGAATAAATAATAACCACGGATGACCTAGGTCCAATATAAGGTTTCATAGAGAGAAAAGAAGGTTTCATGATTTAAAAATACTATGCATGAATTTTAATGATTTATAACTATTAAAATTGTTTCTCAAAATATTTTTTTTTGTTTTTAGAAAATGTATGAAACCCAAAATAATTTTTATATTGATAAATTTGAAGGAAAATGGAATAATTGTTTCCATGAGAAACTAGGTGAAATTAGAGATGGAATGTGAAACTTTATGATTGTGCCTACTCATCTTTCTAATTATATAATAAAAAATATAAAATTATATGACATTACTGACACACCTAATATTATAAAAATTGATTCTCATGAATACTATGGAGGGAAGAAGATTAAGTTTCCTACATGTGAAGTATGTGAGAAGAAACACTCAGGGAAATATATCAAAAGAATAAGATGATGTGTTTTGTGTAGAAAATAAGGAAATATGGAAAGTGATTTCTTATAAAAAATGAAGGGTTTAATTGAGGGATATGAATTTCATTCTAAGGTTCCCTTTATATTTCAGTGTCTTATATATATGGAATATGGAAATTATTAGATTCAATTACCTAATCTAAGGGTTAATTCCTAGACCAAGTAAGGACCTATGCTATACTAATAATTGAATTGAAAGTATTGAAATATTTATATATTTGGATTCAAGAATTATATTATATAAATATTATAAAAATTATATAATGTTTATATGAATCATGAAATATATAAGGATTTTTACAAAATAGTTTTTCTTTAAGGATTTTAAAGAATATATTGAATGGTACCAAAATAAAAGAAAATTTATTTTTTGGTAATGTGATATTTATAGAGAAAAAATGATTAAAATAAAGATAACTATTAATATGTGCCTAATTTTGAGTGAATAATGTTTAATTAGGATAAATATATGATTGTTATTGATAAAGTAAATGTGATAGAATTAGTGTCCACGAAATATGTTATGGATTTGATGAAAAAGTGATTTATATCATCTTTGATGAAGTTTATTGCATTTTTGGATTTATGGAATATATTTTATAGAGTTAAATTCTAGAATAATATATGTTTTCATTTAGGTAATATGGTGTTTTGGGTTATTAACATGTTTTAAGGAAATATATCATCAAGGTATTCACAGTTTGGTATGTTACATTGTAACCTATTTTATGTAGTTTGTGGATAAATGTTAAAGTTGACATTGAAAAAAAAGTAAAATCATTTATATTTTTGGGTTTTTAATTTGGTTAGAAATAATTTGTAGGAGTCTTAAGGTTAAATATTTATAGAATGGATTATGTTGAACTTTAAGTGTTATATATCTATATTGGATAACTTGTGATAACCATTTTGGATTTGGTAATTATTTTTAAATAGAATAAATGAATTTTAATTTTTTATATATCTTATTATTCATTAAGATATATTTGTAGTGCTCCTAACATGAGAAATTCATCTTGAATATTCATTTCTTAGAGTAATAGATGAAGTGGGAATTGATTAAAGCACAACCAAATGATGAAATTATAAATTATAAAAGGAAATAAACCATATAAGTATATTTTCTTATGTTATATATATTGATTATAAAATAATATATCTCCGTTAGGAAAATGATATTGAAATAAAAATTTTATCGTTTTACCTTCATTTTTGTTGAATTGATGGTCTTTTCAACTATCACTGATTTATGGTTTTATGGTCATTAACTTTATCCTGACCATATAATCTATCACTTTATATTAGTCATTGGATATAAATTTTCTCCTCTATGTTTATATTTTGACTTCAAACCAATATTATTATCATCTGAGAACCCAATTGTGTGTTATTTTAGGTAACCATTATGTTTTCCACTACCCTTTTCAAAGAATAATTTATTATCCCCATAAATGATGTTGGTTTTAATAATGGTATTTCAAAATATTGAACCTTCAATTGCTGAGATAAAACTGTGAAATTAAATTTTTTATGGTGGTTTGGGGGGATGAAACAACCAATAAATTTCATTTAAAATAATAATAAACTTGATATCTTTCTTGACATGCAACATCAGGCTTTACAGAAATTAATGTATATTATAAAAATAATATTATTTAAATGTGACTGTTGTAACCTAGCCATTGAATTAGATGGTATTAATATGAGTAACTATATGATGAAATATATATATAATTTTTCTACATAATAAAAATTTATTTTTTAATTCTTATAAAATTAGCACTCAATTATTAGTGAAGTCATTTTATTATTCTGAACTAAATTTTCATCAAAAATGATTTTATTGCATTTTGTGTGTGAAAATTATAATTTATTTTTTTCACTTTTATAAATTTTATTCTATAAAATTATGAGCTTTTTTATCATCATTATATGAAAATTAAATTTGGGTGAAATTTTTGGATTTTTCTGAAATAATTTATTTTTTAGTGAATAGTGAAAAATATTGATTTTTCAAATACTCTAGTTTATTTCAATTAAATCAGGTAATTCAAAAGTAACATTACATTTTAATATTTTTTTAAAATTTCATATGATTCATTTTATTTATAACAATTTAATGAATTTTATTTCAATCATCTATATTCATGATTTTGATATATATTATTTTTTATGTTTAAAAATGATTTTTTCTAAAAATTGTTTTTCATTGCATTTTACGCATTTATGTTAAAATAGTTTTCTAGCACTTATAAATATTGAATCATAGAAAATGGATTCTATATTTGGAATTATGAGGTTAAAATTGTGTAAATAGGTCCTTTTATTTTTGGTCATTATGAAATGTAACCAGGGTAAATATGTGTCACCTTGGTAAGGTTAAAGTGGTTAAAAACAAGTCAAAACCATGAGATAAGGTCTCAAAATCAACAAGAAACTTACCTTTATTTTATTTTATTTTATGGGATTAATTCTATGTTATACATCCCAAATTCTAATATATGTCATTTTGGTGCCATTTTCCCTTGATAATGACAATTATATTATTTTAAGTGTAATATCCCGTTACTATTTTCAGGTTTTCCTTAACCCATCTTTTGATCTTGCTTTGGTTGGGTCTCAATTTAGGTTTTTTAGGTAAACTTTTTGGGAAATTTTGTAATTTCTTGGGCTTTGAACTTTTGGCACATGATTTTCCCAAACCGTGCACCCTACTAGTTCAAACCAAGACAATGTGAGTTTTCATGGTTGGAAAATGGTTTAACAAACCATGTTCTCCCCAAGAAGAAAATGTGAAACCCCACTAGTAGGGGTGAAAGGCTTGGGAACACAGTTTGAAAAATAGTGCAACCCTGATTAGCTAACCATGTGAATGTCTATTAATTAATCTGAAATTTGATTAAAATTTTTCTAAACCCATATTTTGACCTCTCCTTAGTCCTAACTCAGGGTTGAATATTTTCGCTAGGTTTTTGGGATCCTAAGAACTGATTTTGTTCTATATAAACCCCTTCCACAAAGGGTCGATTCTAGGAATTCTTCATTCAATCATTTCTTGGTAAGATTCCTCTCCTGATTCCTCTTTTCTCGCTCTCCTCCTATCTCATCCTTAGGGTTTCTTAGATCTATATGTTGTTGGGCAATATAACCTCAGTTATTTTAGATCATGAATATAGGTTTGGTTCTTGAATCTCCTTTATCTATGTTCTTTATTAGAGTTTCCCATTGCGGGGGTTGTGTTTTTGATCCCGTGATCTATGGTAGGTGGTTTTATTTAACATCGATAATTTATTTAACCCTAGATTTATTGATTTAAATTTAATTACTTGATTTAAATTAAATTTATTTCAATTGATTTTTTAAAAACCCAATTCTAATGGATTGAAGATTTTCATTTGATTTGGGATAAAATTAGGGAAAACCCCAATGTCCATGGAATAGGGGATTGATTCTGAAAATTGGATGGAAATTGTTTGATTTAAATTGTGTGATTTAAATTTTGAAATTGATTTTAAATTTTTTTTTGATGAAAATGGATTAATTTTTTTGATATAAACCCGTTGTATTTATCTTGAAAAAATTTTACAATGTGATTAAAAACCCAGTTTTGGTTTTTAAATGGAAATTGGAATACTGCAATTGAAAGATTTGTTTAATTGTATTTTGAATAGATTTAAAGTAAATTTCCCATCGTTGATTGTTGTTAGAAAACATTCAATCATAGGTAGTTAGTGACTTATTTAGGAAAACACTCTATTGATGCTTCACAAAACTAATAATAAATTTGCAGCTGAACACATCCCCGATGGGATAGTGATGGGTTCCTCTCAGACCAATGTCTGAGGGAAATCTGTATAGATATTATTGTGATAAATATTCCAATGTGAGGGAGTCCCACACCCTAGAACTATCATACCTTTTAGAAGATGACCATGTTACTTATTTTTTATGCTTTGATATGTATTCCATTGTTTTTAAACTATTTTAAAAATTACTTGTGAATTTATATAAACTATTTTATAAAAAATGTCTATTTAATCAATCAATTATAAATTCTTCCACTCTTTGAAATGTAAAGTATTATTTGTTTATGATTTTAAAATTCCATTTCTATTTATTTAAAATTTAATTCTTTATTTTGTTAATAAATTTTGGCATCTATTTAAGGAATCCTTGGAAGGACCCTTCTAGGATTTTATCTCACACCCTACCTATATCGTTGAGTGTTTGTATATTATCTTATTATAGGATAGAGAAAGGGTAAAGCACCACTTGGAGCTGGTTCTTGTTGTTGATATTGGGTTTAGAGAGTTGTGTCTATTGGGACATGGGTTGTTTTTCCCATTTTCTAACACTTTGATAATGTACTTTGGGTTGTTTATACCTATTTTACTTCTAGTACATTTCTCCCTATGGGGTTTTTCTTATATTCCTATTTAATTTTATCTCTTTATTCCATTATCTTCATAGAAAATTCATTCCCAATTCCATATTGTATGATGTCAGGTGTTAGTCTCCATCCCACGGGGATTGGGAATAGCCCTCAGGCTATGTCCAGACTTGCTTGGTTATCATGTTACTAGGGTAACCAAGATTCTTTGTGACAAAGTGGTATGAGAGGTATCAGTTACACATCTTTCCTTGATGTCAGTATGTTATTCAGTAAACCTATCAGGACTTAGGAGGTAGTTGTGATTGAGTGTCTGACTAGATCTCACGATAATGAGCCTTAAGTCACTCTGGGTGGTTTAAGAAATATTCCTTGAAGATTAGTTGTGGTATTTTCTTTACTTTTGATTTTTATATTATGAAATCCAAATATTATGTTCTAATCTAATGATATTAATTTTCCTTGTTTCTCTGTTTGAGTGTTAAAATGATTTATTACTTATTATCTACGGATGTTGTGTAACATCATGACTTTGAGAAATATTACAAATTATATATAGGGGAAGATGTGGATGAACCATAGTGATAAAATACTTTGATGGACCCAAATATGGTTTAGGTTATTGTGAATATTGAACAAGCTATAGGATAGACACCTGCACCAGTTCCCATTCAATCTCCAGTTGTGGAACCTCAGAGGGATATTTTAAAGAATTGGGCTTAGTAGTTCCTTCACCAGAATCCACCACAATTCAAAGGATCTTATGATCCTCAGAAGGTTAAGGATTTCTTGATCAGTATTGAGAATATTTTTTGAGTTCTTGGATACACACCAGATAAAATCAAGGTGAAGTGTTGCACCTTCACGCTAAAAGGAACTAACAGGATACAGTGGAACATGATGGTGATGACGAAGAAGCATGGGATTTTTTGAGTGGAAATAATTCAAAGTTCATTTCAATGACTAGTAATATCCATAGTTTATGGTGTTTGACATGGCTATTGAGTTTTCAAAAATGAGCAGGATGATGGGAGCATGATAGAATATTAAAATTGTTTTTCTGAGATTGTGCAGTTTTCACCGGATATTGTGTCGAATGAGAAGATGAAGACTCGATAGTTTGATCGGGGACTTTGATATGATATTATTTATTAGGTTTTATTGTTGAATACTCCTTCTTATAGTGATTTTATATATAGAGTCTTAATGGTTGAAAAGAACATATTAGGTAATTCAGAGTTGATGAGAGTTCCTTTTTTCTCCTAGTGGATGTTTTGTGAGTTCTCATAAAGAGAGGAGGAAGCGTGATGATTCTCTTAGTGGTTCTTGAAAGAAGAGTTTTCTAGACCTCCTACAATGCTTGTAATAGGCCCTTGGATTTTTTTATTAGTGTGGAAAGACTAGAAACTCTAAGGGGGGTTCTAGTGAGGCACCCAAAATATGTGGCTCCAATAGATGGTTGGGTTACTTGCATAAGTTCTTTTATATCTATTTAACTAGACTGAGTGGAACAAGATCATCAACACCTACTAATGTTTTGGTGTAATTAGATGCTTCATGAACAAATGAGTTCCATCCTTAGGCATCCAAAACAATGCTTCTTCACACAATATAAGAGTCTCCAGAGGAAGAAGATATATGTCTAATGACCATGAGAGGTACCATCACTATAGCATCATCATTAGAAATTACTTTATTTGATGCTGGTGAATCTCATTCACTTATTTCAACCTGTATTTTCAATCTGCTAAATATTCCTATATATCCTTTATCTTATGTGAAGGATATTACTACACCCCTTGGAACAAATATAGTGTAGTGTCTCCATTGTATTGATTGTGTCTTATCTCTATCAAATGTCAATATTTCATGGAATTTTCTAGTTCTCAACATAAAACTTCATGATATAATTTTTAGGATGGATTAGATCATTTATAATACATCATATATTGATTTTTATCTTTGACAAATCTCCTTTATTATGCATGATAATGTGTTCCATATCTTTCAAGGATAATGGGACACGAGGTTGAGTAGAGTTGTACCATCTTATCTGACGTCGG
Source organism: Viscum album (assembly GCA_963277665.1). Taxonomy (NCBI): domain Eukaryota; kingdom Viridiplantae; phylum Streptophyta; class Magnoliopsida; order Santalales; family Viscaceae; genus Viscum; species Viscum album. The sequence goes on from OY728164.1 coordinate 1,583,816,351, forward strand.
GGAAAGTAATATATATGTTTGATTTGGACCTGGATAGAGAATAATTGTATGATGATATCCCTCCACTTGTTTTTGAGTTTCTCAAATTTTTTTATGAATTATTAAGTTTTCCACTAGTAAGGGAGGTGGAGTGGAGTTTTCTATCAATTTATTGGCTGGTACTCAACTAGCATCTATTACTTCTAACTCCATGTAACCAGATGAAATGAAATATTCAGATTCTCAATTTGATGATATTATAGAGAAAGGATTTATATAATCAATTGTGTCATCTTGGGAGGAACTGGTTCTATTTTTTAAAAAGTATGATGTGTCACTTCGCCTTTTTGTTTATTACCAAAAAATCAATCGAGTTACGATAAATAAAAGGTTTCAGTTACAACATATTGATGACCTATTTGACTAGTTTAAAGGGTCTAAGTAGTTCTTGAATATCTATTTTGATTTGGTTACAATGAGTTAAGAATAAAAGAAGCTGATATTTAGAAAACTTCATTTTATAGAAGGTATGAACATTATGAGTACCTAGTCAGGCAATTTGGTCTAACCGGTTATATTTCAGTCTTTGTGGATTTAATTAATAATATTTTCCAGGAGTATCTTGATACTTTTGTGGTAGTTTTTTTGGATGACATCCTAGTTTTCTCTAATTCTCAGGAGGATTATGTGTGTCATCTGAGAGAATTTATGGAATTGTTGAAAAATAAATAACTTTATGTCAAGATATAAAATGTGATTTATAGATTCAAGAAGTGAATTTATTGGGAAAAATGGTGTCAGAACATGGTATATCAGTTGATCATGAGAAGGTTAAAGCTATTATTACATGGCTGCAACCATGAAATGTTTTCAAGATTTATATATTCTTGGATTTAGCTTGAAATTATTTCTGGTTTGTAAAGGACTTTTCAAAGTTGTATTATCTGATGACTTCTTTAACTTATAAGGGAGTAAAGTTTGTTTGGGAGGGAAATTGTTAGAGTTATTTTGTTGAGATGAAATGTCTTTTGACCACTGCACTGGTGCTGACTCTCTTAGAGGTTGGGATGGGCTATGTGGTCTTCTGTGATGAATCAAGTTTTGGTTTGGGTTGAATTTTTATGTATAGTGATCATGTCATTGGTTATGGATCTCAACAGATTAGGCCACAAAAGTAGAATTATCTTACCCATGAACTTGAACTCGTAGCTATGATTCACACACATAAGAGTTGGTGGAATTACCTTTTAAGATAAAGGTTTACCATGTTTTCAGACCACATGATCTTGAGTTGTATCTTCTCTAAAAAATATTGGATTCTTCACCAGAGGTGTTGGGTAGAATACCTAAAATCTTTTGACTTTGAAATTTCCTATTCCCTATGGGAGGGGAATGTAATTTCATATTCATTGAGTAGGAATCTTTTAACCTAGGCTACGAAATAATATTCAGAAGAGTGAAACGTAACATATCCTTTTTTCATAATTTCATATTAGAGTTTGAGAATCACATACTGAAGTTATTTTGGCCAGTTTTCAGTTGACATCCACACTTATTGATTTTATTATTTAGAAACAACATCTTGAAGAGTAATTATATAGAATTATATACACTCTTTGTGATGTGAAGATAGTGGATGAATAGTTTTTCTTCGTGAAGGGAATTATTTATTTTCAAAATCTCTTTTTAGTATCATTATCAGACATGAAAGATGTGATTGGGTATTTCCATAGTTCTATATTGTATGTGCACACAAGAACCATGAATATGTTCTATGATGTGCAACATAGATTCTGGTGGCTAGTTAAGAGATAGGGCATTGGTGATTTTGTCTCTCATTGTTATACTAGCCAATAGGTCAAGGCTGAGAACCAAAGACCTTCAGGTTTGCTTTAGCCACTTTAAGTTCCATATTGGAAGTGGGATGAGATCTCTATGTATTTTGTAGTTTGGTTTCCACAAACCTAGAGAAATAAGAATTTGATATGGATTGTGATCGATAGGCTGATTAAATCATCTCACTTTATACCCATTCATGATATAACCATTGTTGAAAAGTTTCAAAATCTATATGTGAATGGTATTGTTAATTTTCATAGAGTTCCATATACTATAGTTTATAATAGAGATCCTCGATTTAATTCTTGATTTGGGAGAGGACTTTAGGATGCACTAAGATCTCAGGTTCACATGAGTACGACATACCATCTGTAGTTGGATGGCCAGACAAAAAAAAAATATATATTCCTAAAGATATTCTTCATGATTGTGTTATCTACTTCTGTGGGTCTTGGGATGACCATTTGGGATTGGTTGAGTTTTCTTATAATAATAGTTACCAGTCTACGATTAGAATGGATCCTTTCATGGCTTTTTATGGCCATATTAGTAAATCTCTGTTGTGTTGATTGGAGATTGGTGAAAGTTCACGGGTTTTACCAAGCTTGGTTCAATAGGTGACAACAAATATTTAGTTGATTATTTAGAGAATTTTGATGGAATAGTTCCAATATAAGTCTTATGATGATCATTGTTATAGATTTTTGGAATTTTTAGTTGGTGATCAGGTGTCCTTTAAAGTTTCATTCCGTTTAGGTCATCGATATCTTGGGAGCCAAAAGAAACATTCACCCCATTTTTTGGGAACTTTTGAGGATGTTTAGTAGGTGGGGAAAGTGTCTAAACATTTATCACTTCTTCCAAATATAATGTCGATAAATAATGTGTTTCACTTATCGCAATTATGAAATTACATTTATGATCCATATCATGTTCTGAGTGGGAGTGATCTTGATGTCAAGCCTATTTATTTATGTTTGAGCATCGATTCAGGATAGTTGATTTTGAAACAAAGGTACTTCATGGGAGGATGATACCTTCGGTTCAAGTGTTATGGAATCATGGTTCTGATAATCATGATACATGGAAGAGAGAGGCACCAATGAGAGAGCAATTACCTCATCGTTTTGAAATGGATGCTTCTTAACCAGCTTTCTAAGGACAAAAAGTTTCTATCATGAGGAGCTTGTAATATCCCTTTACTTTTTAGGTGTTCCTTAACCCATATTTTGATCATTTATTGGATTGGTCTCATTTTAGGGTGTTTATATTGAAATTTTGGAAAATTCTGGTAGTTCTTAGGTTGTGTATAGTTTTTATAAGATTTTCACAAACCGTGTTCCCTACCAATGAAAGCTATGAAAACCAAGCCATCGAGGGTTTGCACGGTTGATAAATTTTTTGAAAAATTGTGTTCCCACAAAAGAGAAACTATGTAACCCCACTAGAAATTGATCATGACTATAGCACATGGTTTAGCAAAACTATAAAACCTGCCTATTTAACCATTCACACAAATTTTAATTAATCATAAAATTGATTAAAAATTTCCCGAACACCTATTTTGAACCTCGTTCAGCCTTAACTAGGGGTTGAATGTTTTACCTAGGTTTTGGGGATCCCATGAATTGATTTTGGCTCCTCTAAACCCCTTACATGGTGGATCGAAGTTAGGATATCTTTATTCAATGTTTTCCAAGTAAGTTTTTTCTCCTAGTTCATTCTCTCCTGCTCTCCTCCTCTCTCTCTCTTAAGGTTTCTTAGATCTCTATATTATTAAGGGATCTAACTCATGTTGTTTTAGATATTGAATCTTGGTTTGGTTCTCAGATCTTCTTTGGTGACATTATTTATTGGAGTTTCCCATTTTGGGTGTTTTTTTGTTATCCCATGATCTATGGTAGGTGGTTCCATTTAATATTTCCAATTTATTTAACCCCAGATATCTTGATTTAAATTTAATTTATTAATTTAAATTAATTTTATTTAAACTGATTTATTAAAAACCCAATTCCAATGGATTGGGGATTTGTATTTTATTTGGCATAAAATTGGAGGAAACTCCCAATTCTATTGAATTGGGGATTTATTGTAAAAATTGGATGGAAATTGTTTAATTTAAATTGAGTGATTTAAATTGTGAAATTTATTTCAAATTTTTATTTAGAGAAAATGGATTAAATTGTTTTGATTGAAACCCATTGATTTTATCTTGGAAAAAGGATATGATGTGATTAAAGACCTGATTTTTGGTTTTAACTGGATATTGGCATATTGGAATAGAAATATGGGTTTAATTGTAGTTTGAATAGTTTTAAAGTAAGTTTTCCATAATTTGTTATTGTTAGATCCCATGAAATCCTAGGTAGTTAGTGAGTTATTTGGGACAACACTCTATTGATGCCTTACAACATTAATAATTTATATTTAGTAGGTCACATCCCTGATGGGATTGTGACGGGTTCCTCTTTGACCAGTGTTCAAGGGATATGTGTACACAATTTGTCCAGATAACTATTTGAGTGTGATGGAGTCCCATAGCCTGGAACTATTACACCTTTTGGTAGATAATCATGTTAATCATTTTTTATTATTTGGATATATATTCTATTATTTGTAAACTATTTTACAAATGCATTGTGAATTTATATAAACTATTTTATATAAAATGTTTATTTAAGGCATCATTTCTAATTTCTTCCATCCTTTGAAATATAAAGAATGATTTTATTAAAATATAATTTTTAAATTCCCTGATTATTTATTTAAAACAGAAATATTTATTTGGTTAATTAATTGTGGAATCTATTTATAGAACCCTTCGTGAGACCCTACTGGGTTTTATCCCACACCCTACCTGTGACTTCATGTGTTTGTAAATTATCTTCTTCGATTATTGAGTAAGGGTAAAGTGCCACATGAAAGTGGTTCTTATTTTCGATCTTGGTATTTGAGAGTTACGTCCATTAGGCCTTGGATTGCCCCCCTATTTTTAGGAAGTTTGATGATGTACTTTGAGTTGTTTATACCTATTTGACTTATGGTACATTTCTCACTGTGGTGTTTTTCTTGTACACATACTGACTTGTATCTATTGCTTCTGTTTTTGGTGTGGAAAATTCATTCCCACTTTCATATTTTATGATGGAAAGTTCTAGTCTCTAATATGTGGTCATTGGAAGCTCCCCTTAGTCTATGTCTAGAATGAACTATTTATCAGGTTACCTATGTACTCGGGCTGGTTCGTGACATTAAGTAAAGAAAATTAAAAAATGCCACTCCCTTGATTTTAATTTCATTTATATTTTTTCATAGAGATAAGAATATGTTATAAATTAATATAGATCTTTAGTTTGAGAATTATTAATTTATTTTCATGATGTATTTTTTTTTAATTTTCAGTAATGGTATAATTACCATAAATACTTGAACTAAACTGATACAGTTCTTGTGCAAGCAGTAAAAAATAAAAGTAAATGATTTCAAAAACATAAAAAATATTTTTTTGATGAATAATGGTGTAACAACTATTTAATGGTAAATAATAATGTATAAAATATGGTTAATTATTTTTATTTAAATTCATTTGTTATTTTAATGTATTTAAAATAAAAATAACTGAATACTATCAAAATTGAAATTAATGATATTTTATGGGAAATATTTTTTTTGTTAAATTACTTAAAATCATAAAAATAATTAAATAGGATTAGTAGGATGAGTAATAGTCTAAAATATCATCCATTTTCTATTTATGTGGTAATTTTTACCATATAAGTAAAATTATAACCATTTAATATTGAAATTCATTACTATGGTTAAGTTTGAAACAATTATACTAGGGGTTAAACTAAGAGACAAGGGTACGTTTCCAATTAAACTTGTATAAATATATTTTGTATTCATATTTTGACATCATAATATCCCAACATCAAATATATAGTGATGGTATCCTTGTCATGAGGATGGTAAAATTTAAATTTATAATACCCAAGATATAACGTCGTGGATAACCTTGGGGTTTCTCTCAAGGAACTAGTGTCGCGAGCCTCAGTGGTATTTCCAAAAATAATTTTGTGATTTTAACATTGTGAAAATAGTAAATAATGTTGAAAAATATAGTGAGGATGAAGTGAAAGACTGAACGAACAAAATACCAACAAAAGAAACAAAATACAATGAATAACATGAAAATAACTAAGATAAAGAAATATGTTAGCCAGAAAAAGGGAAAATCCTGGTTGATCTATCCTTTAATTCCTATAATAGATCTAAAAATGAATTAAATCAAAAATTATTGACTCACTCAATGCATGACCGATGGCTCAGATCACACACCTCTCTCACCTAAGCATTGAAAAATAAAAAATTGATGTTCTTCAGTGTTTGACCATTCTTCCAAATTGCAAAATGAATCTGTCAACCGACTCATTTTGGCCAGGATGTCACAAAACAGAATGATTTATCTGAGTTCACTAGATCACGAAACCCATCTCAATTTCTTATATTGATAAATTGAGAAAGGGAGGGGAAATAAATTATAATAGAGTAGAAAAATGATTTTGTGCCAGGTCTCGCATTTTCTTAGCCTAATTCACAGTCACAGTCTTCTAAGGTGAAGAAAAAAGATGATGATCATAGTAAAGATTAAATAACTAGGTCACATTGAGATTCACTTCTTGGTTCGAGCCTCGCAAATTATCTCTCCATTACATGATATTTTTTATCACAAAAAAAATCAACCGAGGAAGAAAAAAACCTCACAATTCAATCTATAAAATAGAACAACACATGATGGTATTGAACGAATATAAATCAAAACCCAAAATTAGAAAACAGAAGATAGAAGAGAGGGTTCCCATGTCTAGATGTGAAGATGGTTTCCTGTGTCCAGGGTGGTGTGTGTCCAAGGGAAAAAATGAGGAGAGATCCCTCCTCTTATTTGGAAAGTGAAAATAGAAAAACACTAATGAATAATAAGAAGCTACACCCATGTGGCATATCTTCACATGCATGTCACGAGACATCAACAAACACACCAAATGTAGAGAGGATAGGGGTAAGGTGGTAGGTGATTCAAAAAGTGGAACTAGAGAGGAGCGACTCGACTTTAGGGTGATCATTGGTGACTTTATGTGAGGTCAGTGAGCCACATCAGTAGGTGAGGGGTTGGTCGCCACAAAGCAGATGATGACACCAAATTGAGGTGACTCAGTTTGTGACGGTGGGGGTGAGAATATATTTGGGAGATGGCTAGACTAGAAGATGTGAGGGATCAGGAAGAAGGATCAGGTTTAGTTATAACTTCACAAATTGTATCAATTGGAGGTTCTTCTTTTCATATGATTCAATTTTGGAATTAATTTTTGGGTTCTTCTATTTAATTTGTAGTGGATTTTTTTTTCTTTTATATGATTTCAAGATCAGTGATTGCTAGATGTTGTTGTTGTTGTTGTTGTTGTTGTTGATTTTGATCTACTGAAGGTTTAATACTGGTGGAGATGTGTGATGGTTAGTCATGGGAAAGTAGAAATGAAAATTATTAGAGGGTGTTGTTGGTGATTCATTGAGTCACTATTTCAGTGAGGTTAAATAATGTGGCATTTAGATAGACAGTAGTAGAGTGGCGGTGAGAAAGAGATGGGGAGATGGTGGTGAGAATCTATGATGGTTGGTGTTAGAGATGTGTTGATGCAATGGTGAGAAGTGATGCTGGAAGTGACTCAATGAGTCACCGCAAGAGGAAGGGTGCACCTGTGACATAAAGTCACTACTGGGTAGGAGAAAATATAGGCGGTGAGGACTTATTGCCATTTCTATAGCAGTGATTGTGGAAAATTATTGAAGGCAATACATGGTTGGCGGTGAGATAGGACTCACCGCTGGCAAGAAACCAATAGTGAATGCAACTATGGTAGTGACACCTACAAAAAAAATCAAAGAATCCACTACACATGTAATAAAATAGCTAATTATCCTATAAACTAAATTAAAAAAATTTACAATGAAATTAAAATTCTATTTCACATTTAAAAGAACTGTTAAGACAAAATAATTTTAAAAACTAATTATTCAATAAATAATTTATTTAAGATTACAAATTATTAGAAAAAAATTAATTTAAAACAACAATAATTAAAATCAGTTTGTTGAAATTAATTAAAATAATTTATAAAAGTATTTTATGAATTGAATTAAATTATTAAAATTACTTTTATTATTTAAAGTATCAAAAATAAAAGTGAATTTTTTTTATTCACAAATAAAAAAATTAATTAATTAAATTTACGAAGAAAAACTAAAACTAAATATAGAAATAATAAAAGAAACAAAAGAATGATAAAATATGTATTAGACAGAATGAATAAATTAAATTTAAATTATTCAAAAAAGATTGAAATAACAAATAAAATATATATTTTAACAAAAAATAATTATTTGAATAATTAAATTTAAAATTAACAACATTTGTGAAATTTTCAATTGAAAACACTATTTTGAAAGTAAAAGAAAAATAAAATACAGAAATTGATGTGTTAAAGAGTATAAAAAAACCACATCAAACTCCCTCACACTTAAATGTGTGTTTTTCCTCAAAAAATGCATGGTTTTGACTATTTAAAATAGAAGATATGATTTGTTAAATTCAGTTCTAAATGAGTATGTTAATACTTTTAAAAAACAAGGGAAAAAACCAGGTCATGTTTTTTAAGAATGTGCTCAAAAAAGTGGTTCTTCCTAACTTCAAACACCCATTTTAATTCAAAGGCGACATAGATTTATTAATTTTCAAATATTTCATGCCTTCTATATGAAGTCACCTACCATCCTACTTCAATTCCAATTCAAGTAACAATTTAATGAGTGATGATAGGTTAAATCAAATGTAATTAAATCCTTAACAAAAGGAACCTTCAATTTTCACTTTCTCTTAGTCTCTAAAAATTAATTTTTTATTTTATTTTTTTATATCTCTTTATTGATACAACTCAAATGATATTTATTTTAGTTAATTATTTCTTTCTTCATTTGGGCTAAAAATTCACCTCACCTAAACAAGTTCATTTTTGATAGGTTACATTATTTTAATTTTTCTCTAAAATATTTATTATGAAAAGAAATTATTGAAATTGAAAATATATTTTATTGATTAATATAAAAAAACCGAGTTCCCTTATGTCAGAGAGTCACTTTGGGATTCCATTTTCCCAGTTTACTCTAGTTATAAAGCACTAAAATTATTATCATTTGAGTGGGATAAATTTTGTGATTTTTTTAAAATATGATACCCCTAGGATTGAGCTCAAATATCTAGTTTCCTAATTTCATGATCATAATTCCCTAAAAAGATATCATATATCATTTATTTTCTATGTTTCTAAATAGAAAATCTATAGAAATAATATTCTACTCCACTTAGAAATCCTAAATCCTCAATAGTTTCAGATCAAATGAAACCATTAACAACTAGAAAGTTATTATCCATTAGGCAGGACAGAATTAATGTGAGAATGCATCCAAAGGACCCTTTGGTAATGAAATAATTTAATTTTTTTGAATGAATTTGAATTTTTTTTGAAAAAAAACTGAAAAAATATGGACTATATATTTTTGACAAAAATTAAGGTGGAATTTGAAGTGTGAGAAAGAACCATATACTCCACACCTAAAACAAAATAATGATCCCATTGTTGACTCTCATGGTGGGAGGAAACTAACTTCAAATCAATTGGGCAATTCATTAGTTAGAATATTTTGATGGGGATACATGAATGTTCAAAAATTTACCTTGCCACACCAAAAATAAGATAAAATAAGCAAAATAATTTAAACAAAATAAATCATATTGACCACCACCTGCAAACAAGTGCATTTTTTGTTGAGAATTTCATGCTATTGAATTTTAGAAATAGACATAAGATTTTACAATTCATTTAAAAAAATCATGATATCAACTTTTTTTAACATCATTTGAATAAAAATAAAAATATTTGGAGCAATAATGTTTCACAAATCAACTCAAAATAAAATTTTAACTCTAGATTTTAGCAGGCTAAGAACCCAATAAGAAAATGGGTTCACCATTTCATCTTAAAAAATAAGAAAAAATCTTACACATAATCTCTACCATCATGTAGTGAATATAAAGATAAAAACAACACTTCTATGACGTGGAAGCTTCTTATTCATTTTTTCTCAAGGCCTCCACTTGTTTGAATTCTTCAAAATCTCTAGATACTCTCTTAAAGTAACTAAAATATATAAAAAATTAGCATTAGTCTTCATAATTTAATCCTCATAATAAAATCCAACTAAAGTATGATTTTGAGAGTTTTATTCAGCGATTCTAGTGTTCTACCCCCTTTGACCTAAGATGACTTCCACATGTAACATATTATTGATTATTTATTAAAATAAAAGAACAAAAATTAATATATTAATCATAAAAAAACATAAGCAGAAAATGAAATGGGTTAATCTTGGGATATCCTCCCAAAGGGGTGCTATAATTTGACTGTCCACAGCTGGACAATTAGTAGATCAACCCCAATCTGATGGGGGATGATGCTTCCTAATCATGAAACACCAGATATGATCCTTTCCATCTTCAGTGCTCTTCCATCTGTGAAGTAACCCTTTTGTAGCTTCCAACAAGTCCCTCTATTGGGATGTGAAGTACCTATTGTGAAGTGATGGAGGGGAAAAAATGTAGGGGTGCTTCCCTCCTTAAACTTGAGGGTGATGGTGCACACATATTGGGACTTCATCACTAGGATGATACTTGTATTCTAGTTTAGTTTGAAAAATAAATCCTTTATTAAAATCAAAAAGTATCATCATCCTCCAATGAACATGTGCATATGTTTACCAATTCCTCTTTAATAGAAGATCACAAATTGGCATTTTCATATAGAATTGGGAGTTCCATTAATTACTCTATCAGTGAAGCTTTAACTTCCTCTTGATTCCTTAAAAAATCACAATGACGGACAACATCTTCAATACCTACAATGTGAGTAATATAATTTAAATCATATTTAACTAAATCAAAGTCATAATCCTCAAAAAATGTCAACTCCCTGAATTAGTACACCATGTTCTCCTTGGTTGGGCAATGATCCTTGGAGTATGTGTATAGAATGAGGGAGGTATCAAAAACCTCTCAAGCCTCTCTTCAATGAAAATGAACTCCGATGTGATGTACTCTAAGGAAAATGAGTGGATTTCATATACTGTATGAATCTGTACAGTCAAGGAAAAATCATTAGACAAGTCAGAACACAAAAAATCATCAAATTAAGTACAAGAAATAAAATTATCTCCATATTGTACCCTAATTATTCTATGTATATATGTTCTATCTCCTTCCAGCTCTTAAAAAAATCCTCATAAGGTGGATCTTGAATATCTATATCTGAATCTAGGGGTATTTCATTATCAAAAGTAGGAAAATCCAGTTCCTTTTCAGTATAGATTTCAGGAAAAAAGGTGAGAAAATTATTTGAGTTCTTTAACTAAGAAATCTAAGATTTTTGGTCTTAAATACTCCTTAATTTATTCAATTAATTCTAAAAAATCATATAGAAGAAAAATGATAAACTTATCTATAATTTTATATGAAAAAATATCACATAATCTTTTGAGGGTCGAGGTGGTCACAATATTTTTTAATGTTTTTATTATTTTTTTTTGTGTTTTTTTTGAAAATAAAAAAATCACTTAAGAAAACAATGCTTCCTAGAAAATGGCGCTAAAATTTTATGGATTCCTTATCATGAGGAAGGTAAATTTTACATTTATAATACCCATGATATAGCACAATGACTAACCTCAAGGTCACTCTCAAGGAAGCACTGTTGAGAGTCCGAGTGGTATTTTAGACATTTTTTTATGTTTTTAAGATTTTGAAAATAGTAAACTAAAATATTAAATAGTGTTGACAACACAGTGAGGATGAATTAAAACAGTGAATGAAAAAAATTCCAATAGAAGAAAAAAAACACAACGAAGAACATGAAAACACATCAGACATAGAATAATGTTACCAAGAATAAGGTCATATCTTGGTTGATCTACCCTATACATCCTATCATAGATCCACTAAATAATTAAATCAATAATTCTTGACTCAGTCAATGAATGGTTGATGGACTTGATCACACACCTATCCCACCTAAAAAATGAATAATCAAACATCAAATTCCATTAGTGTTCGGCCATTCCTCCAAATTAAAAAAAATTAATCCCTTAACCGAATCATTCTCGCCAGGATGTCACAAACCAGATTGCTTCAAACGAGTTGACTAGATCACACAACCCAGCTTAATTTACCAGATCGATAAATTAAGAAATGTAGGTGAAAAAAATTGAGATTATAGAGTAGAAAATTGATTCTATTCAAGTTTTCTCTTTTTTCTTAGCCTAATTCATAGTCACAGTTTACTAAGGAGAAGAAAAAAATATGATGATCATAGTGAAGATCAAATCTCTAGGTCAGATTGGGTTTTACTTCCTGGATCGAGCCTACCAAATTATCTCTCAATTACTAGAAATTTGAGATCAAAAAACAAAATAATATAGGAAGAAACAAACATCACAATTCAATCCAAAAAACTGATAAAAACATGATGGTATTTACAAAATAGAAATCAAAACACAAAACAGGAAAATTGAAGTTGGAGGAGCGGGTTCCCATCTCCAGATGTGAAGATAGTTTCTAAGGTATGGGGTGGTGTGTGTCTGAAGAAAATATTGAGGGGAGATATGATCTATTATTTAGAAAATGAAAAAAAATAAAAACACTAAAAAATAGGCAGCAACTATATCCATGTGGCATGCCTTCACCTTTATGTCACCAGGCTTTGGTGTACTCCCAGTGAACATACTTAACATCTTTTAATGACCTATGATTCTTTTTAACCACCTAAAAAGATTTTAATATCAATAACCACTATCATCTCGTAACCCTACTAGAAAAATAAAGATATCAAAAATAAAAAAGGGTTTTAGGAAGAAAAAACTTTAAACAAATAAAAATAAATTACATTATTTGATGAAATAAATAATAAATAAATTAAATGATAAAAATGTGAAAACTACTTTCATTACTATTACATAATTATGAACAAATTTTAATCAAGATAAGTATATATTATGTAAAATTTTCTATTATTACAAAAATATATAAATATATATAATACTAATTATATTTATTAATTAAATTTAACTATTACATAATTTAATTAAATTATTATATACATAAATAAATAAATAAATTAAATAAATGAAATTTAATTATATATTAAATTATATAAAGTAAAATACATTTTAATATATTACAAAAATAAATAAAGAAAATAAAATTTATAATTATATACATATTAAAATTATAATTAAATAAATTAAATAAAAAAATAAAAATTATTATAATTTTATAGTTTTGTTATTATTATATATTATTATAATTATTATAATAATAAATATTGTATATTACAATATATATATATATATTATAATATATATTATAATATATTATAAATAAAATAAAAATAAAAAAAGGATAAAAAGGAGAGGGGGTGTCGGCTATGAGTAGAAGAGATGAAAGTGGAGGGTGCTCAATAATGTGGTGAGGGCAGGGGTAAGGTGGAAGCTAACTCAGTTGACAACACATGAGAGGAGCGACTTGGCTTCACGGTGATTCTCGACAACTTCATGTGAGGTTAGGGAGCGACATTGGCAGGTGAGGGGTCATCGGCCTCGTAGAAAATGGCAGTTCTATATAGAGGTGGCTTAGTTCGTGGTGGTGGGGGTGTAGCTGGATTCAAGAGATAGCTCAATTGGTAGTGGTGACGGCTCAGGAAGGAGGCTCAAGTATTGTTTGAACTCAGATATGGTATTAATTGGTGGTTATGATTATCAGATTATTCAAATTTGGAATGTATTTTTTGGTTCTTCTATTCAATTTTTAGTAGATCTGGTTTGTTTTGTATTTATCTTATTTCAAGATATGTGATTAATGAATGCTTTTTCTATGTCTATTTTTCTACTATTAATGAATTTTATCTTTTGGAGGTTTGCTGCTGGTGAAGATGTGTGATAGTGAGTGGCAAGGCAGTGGCAATGAGAAGGATTAGAGGGTGTTGGAGGTGATTCATTGAGTGACTGTTGTAGTGTGGTGCAACAGCGTGGTAGTGAGAAGGAGATAGGGGATAACAGTGAGAAGCTGTGATGGTGCGTTCAAGAGATCTGTTGATGCAATAGTGAGAAGTGATGTTGTTTGTTACTCAATGAGTCACTGCCATAGGAAGGGTGTAATATTGACAAAGAGTCACCACTAGGCATAAGAAAATGCTGGCAATGAGGACTCACCACCAACTTGTCTGGTGGTGACTATAGAAAATTGGAAAAATAAAATATGTGGCTAGAGGAAAGATAGGACTCACTGTTGATAGGTTTCCAATGGTCAGTGTAGCTCTACCAGTGACACCTGCAAAACAAACAAAAGCAAAGAATTCAGTACAAATAAAATCAAATAATTAATTTGATTAAAAATAAAATTAAATAAATTAACAAAGATATTAAAATTATCATTCATATTTTAAAAATAATTAAAACAAACTAATTTTAATAAATAATTATTCAATAAATAATATATATAGTATTATAAAATGATATCAAACAAATTAATTTAAAACAATAATAATTAAAATCAGTTTTTAGAAATTAATTTTCTAATTAATTAATTAAAATAATTAATAAAGGTATTTCATGAATTTAATTAAATTCTTAAAATTAATTTAATTATTTAATGTACCAAAAATAAAATTGAAAATTTATGTATTTAAAAATAAAAATAAATAAATAAATAAAATTGATTAAAAAAATCTAAAAAAATACATAAATAATAAAAGAAACAAAAGAAATAAAAAATAAGTGTTTAAAATAATGAATAAATTAAATTTAAATTATTCCAAAAATATTTAAATAAGAATTAAAAAGTAAATTTTAACAATAAATCATTATTTTAACAATTAAATTCAAAATTGACAACATATGTGAAATGTTCAATTAAAAACACTGATTTGAAATAAAAAACAATAAAATACAAAAATCTATGTAGCAAAGAGCATCAAAAAACAACCACATCATATATCTATTTGGAATAATTTTTCTTAAGTATTACATTATTTTATTTCAATCTTTTAACAAATTTCAAGTGTGTACTCTCCCACACTTGTAAAGGGACACCTCTCCTTTCACTTCATTACATAACATTGAGCCATCTATCTTGACTATTCACTACCCAATTATATTATAAATTTCCTTATACATGAAGTAGAAGTGTTTTTTCTTAAAATACCATTCAATGTTTTCTTAAGAACCGATCTAAAGAAGGCTTACCGAAGAATATGTAATCATCATACCCGACCTATTTTAGATTATTTCTTTTTCTACCTCCTCTATATCTATGTTATTCATCATAAAATAATAAATCAAATAATATATATATATATATATATAATTGTTATTATGATTATGTATCTATCATTATTCACCCTCTTTTCCATCAAATGGGAAGTTAAATTATCACTCATACGTATGTGTGGACTACTCCCTCCACACAAAAATATAATTCATTTTACATCACCATATTTAAGGGATGGTTATTATGATGGGTTTAATGTTTATGTATGATATTTATGATATAATTAATATTTTTTAATTATAATATCATATTTACCTTATTACATTCCCATCTGTTGTAAAACGACAACGTTTCTCCTACGTATTTGTGGTGCACTACCACCATGAAGTGACATGACTCATTTTTTTTATTTTAGATTTACATGTATGGTAAAAAGGATAAATTTAATATATATATATGTTTGATATAATAATGATTCTATAAAATTGAATTATTATTTACCTTTGTTTATTTCTATCCGCTAAAAACTAAAAACATCCTTAATGTGTACAAACGACTTACCATATCCATGAATGGTGTAAATTATTTATCTACCTGTACCTTTTTATGGATGAATAAAAATAAATTTAATGAATATATATGATATTTATATCATAATAACACTGTTGATATGATGGAACCATGATCAAAGTATAATTACCAGAACCACCGAACTAGGAATCTCTTGAAAAATGAAATAGTTAACACCGAGAAACAATGATTTTTATAAGGAATTATTAATATATAGGTATTTAAATATTATAAGTGGAACATATATGATATTATAATTATTTATTTTATTATTTTATTTAATTATAATACATTTAAATTATTTATATAGTATTTTAGAGAATATTATAAGAACGTTGAACTTGAGGTAAGGGATTTTCATCTCATTTTTATTTCCGTGAGACACATTCCATATTTATCACTCATTTCTTTTATGTGGTGTATATACTAACCATGAATGTATTTTATGATTCATAACATGATAATTATTTGGATTTACATATCCTTATAATTTTTTTTCTTCTAGGAGATTCTGATTTGAATGTTACCAATGGGGAATGGGTGTAATTCTACAATCTCATTATTTACCAAAATTATTTACAATGATGAAATTTTATTACTACTTATAATAAATATCATGAATTGTCTTCCCTTATAGTCATTAATTTAATTTTTAGTTCATTATAAAATTATACACTCATTGGTACTTAAAATGATTGATAATTTTTTTTAATAAAAATTGGATTTATTTCATCTTTGGTCGGGAATCTTTTTTCTTCCATGTAAATGTTTTTTTGAAATATTTATAAGAGTGTTTTTAATTTTATCTTTTGACAATTAAAAGTAATTTTACTAATTTTAATTCTTTTTTATAATGGTTTAGAAGAAACATTATTTCCATTTTCCGAATGAGTCTCCTTTTACATTTTATTGAAAGTGTGAAAGGAATTTTTTTAATGTACACGACATGATAAAAATATCACACCATCACAAATGCTCAAATATTTGAATATTCCTTTATAAGACATTATGTTTCTTTTCAAGTAATTTTTTTATATAATATTTTATAAATTTTTATATTTTTAATAAGTTATTCCAAAATTAAAAGGTTAATTTCCTAAAGATATGTTCCCTGTTATCTTTTAGAGGAATTTTTATTTATGATAACATCCTTGGATATTACTTAGGATTTATTTAGGATATGATTCAATGGTACCATCCCTATTCAATATCAGGTTTCTTTTTGATTATGAAAATGAGAAATTTATCATTTTTTTATTTTCCATGGTTTATACTATTATAAATTGTTGAAATGTTTATGAAATATACTTCCTATAAACATGTTATGATATATGATGAATGTTTTATGATATTATGGAATATATATCAATAGATTATTATTATGTGATGGGTGGGCCCATAATTTATATCCCTCCAATGCATTGGGTAAATATGTGTATTTAAAGAGATAATAAGGACCGGAATGGGGAGTTAAACTTGTTTAGAAAGGGACAATGTGCACTATGATAGTCTTGGGAGTGAATATTGAATAAGGATAGGATACAAGGAAGAGTGAACCAAAATACTATGATAATATTGATAATGATCCTTGAATATGGAAATTATTTTCTATGATTATGTTTATGCCTCAAACTTATGTCTTATTATAATGTTATTCTATCATCGAATATGTTTTTTGATTCCATTATGAATCATTTATTATAAAGTACAAAACATTATTACATGGTTCATGATTATGATCTATGACATACTGGGTATGGATTTTTCAAATGTTAAACTCATTTTCTTAAACCCCTTTGCTAATATTATGTCTAAGTGATAATTTATATCTCCCTTGTTTACCCTTATCGAGTATATGAGCTTAGATATATTATATTTCCTTTATCTAGTTTATGAATAAATATTTTAAGTAATTATGTATAAGGAAAGCTCTATGTGGGAAGATATTTGTGGGAGATGTTAAAGATATTTCTCTAAATAAGAAGACAATCTATATAGTTTCCGAAGTCAATAAGAATTTATGGTCCTTAGGTGTGAATTTGTAACATATATTAAATATTCATATATTAATATGTAATGTCTATGTATGAAATATATGGATTGTTATAGAAACTTATGCGGTTGGGGAACTCTTAATAATACTAGTGGAAAATGAATCATGTTTGTTTCCTATTTTTTCTGAATTAAGGGGATCTTTAAGTGCTCATACATTGAGTATTTTATAACCTTCCTTAGGGTACTTGGTGTCTATTATAATTTATATTACATCTTCTACATTCTATGGATGATATAAACATTTCATGACCCTTCTTGTTAGATGTTTGGTAAGTTACAATGTGGATATTTATCACTTGTTCCAATCCGTCATCTCCTTTGTTCCTTTTTAATTAATAAACGATCCATGGGTTTTCATAGTTTATCCTGTATTAATATATAGTTGTTTATATAACTATATAAATAATTATATTATATTTTTTATATTATATTTAACATATATAGGTATATATATAATTATATTACATTTTTATATTCTATTTATAATATTTATACGATTATAATATATTTAGAATATTTTTTATGTCATAACTATACGTTTAATTATTTTAGATTATGAATATATTAATATGTTAATATTAGTTTATATAATTATATATATATATATATTAATAAATATAGTACACATATAATTAAATTATTTTTTATATATTATATTTATTATATACAGGTATATGTATAATTAAATTATATTTATTATATCATATTTTTTATAGTTTGATAATGATATTATATTTATTGAAAGAGTTTGGGATCGAAGACACTTTATTAAAGAATAGAAAGAAAGTGGGGATAAGAAATAATTGGAGTCAAACAAATTATTCTTTCCCTTATTCTAAAAGAAAAAACATAAAAATGAAATGAAAAAATGATGGAACATGTAAAAAAGAGCATTATCACCCTAAACACTCTCATAATTCCTTTATAAGAATTTTCAATCTAGATTTACTTGAAACCTAGAGAGATAACATTTTGGACGGAAAATATCTAGAAATATTCCCTAGGAGATTAATTTTATGTAAAAGTTATCCCATATTCTATAGAAAAATTATCTATTACATCGATAATCAAACTTCATGATTTTAAAAACTCAAAATCCATGGAAAATAATCTCTTCTAGAAATAATACTATAAAAAATTTAAATCCATGATCATCTAAAATGTGTAAACTTATGATACTGACCCTTAAATGAAAATTTATAAAAATTATCTCTTAATATATAGAAATTCATTGATATCCCCACGAAGACCTCAATAAGTAACATGATTGAGAAATAAAATGAAGACAACGGAAACCACTCACATATATTCTATTCCATTATTGGTAAAACCATGTCATAACATAGAGTTGAATGTTGTGCTTTAATGTAAATTTAAATATAATCCATTAAATAACTACCAATAGAAACAAATTGATTAGTGAAGCCACATTATTAGAAGAGTCACGGTAAAAAAGTACCATGATATGATTCTTGATGAAATAAGATATAAAATTTACCATTTTATGGGAAAAATGAATTTTGGGTAAGTAAAATTAAATTCTCACTAAACATAATGGGTATAGTAGGAACAACACACTATGTTTGATTTTGTTATAATTGGGTATATTAAGGGAAAATGAGGACTATTGTAATTTCACTAGTGATGATAAGTGGTACATGAAAATTAAAATGTGGTAGAAAAAGAATATTTCATAAAAATGTGATGAGGAAGAATATAAAGATATATAAAGGGAAAAAAATATAGAGAAACAACAATATCTTTCACTAGTTGGTGGATTTAATGATGGAATTCATCACACAACATCATGGTAAAGGGAATCCAAAACATTTTATAGATTATGAAATATATTTTTTAATATTTTTATACATATAAATTTAGATATCATATAAAAATTATTGGATCATTACAAAAAATATTTAAAGACAAATAATAAGGAAATTTTAATATCATATAATATGAAAAGAAGATGAATAAATTAAGTGATAATATAATATAACTTTTAATAGATATATTAAAAAATTAATAAAAAATACATAAATTAAGTTAGAGAATAATAATTGAGAATTATACAAGGGTAAAGCTGTTGATGTTGAGATTATACTAAAATATAATGTTATTTCTTGAATATGAAAAGTTTTTTTCCAACTAACATGGTAAAGATGTCAAAATTCTTTAATAAACCTATATAAAAAAGTATAATGTTAATATATTTATTTTATAATATCCCACCCCTTAATATGTCTATGAACTAGAGGGAGGATGGGTTTTCTATCATTTTGGCAGATGAGTGTTTTTTTTTGAAATGAGATCAAAATTAAGATATTTTGGACATTATTTAAATGATTTGTGATGTGTTTTATTGGTATAAATATGGGAGGAAAATACATATAAGTATTTTTTGGTTATTTGGTAGATTAAAAAGGAAGGGAGGTAGATTCTTTATTCTATCAAGTTCTTGGACCAGGACTATCAGATACCTAATTTAATGAATAATACAAGTTTTCCACTATTTTGGACACTATGTATGGTATACCTCTAAGTACCCATTGAGTCACCAGGTACCATGTATTCTAAAACAACTTTTTTTTTTCAAAACTTGGAAATGGGTTATTCTTCCCCTATTTTTTTGTGAAACATAATTAAGTGTTATTGGGTTCAAAGGTCCAATAGAAAGGGGGATCACCTAATTCTACTCTTAATTTTCAACTCTTTCTATATAGAGTTAGGCTAATTGGGTGGTGTTGTTTTGGAAAGTATAACTGGTTTCATCTGCCTTTTTTCCTTTTCCATACACATGTTGTCCTTTTCGTTAGATTTCTTGTTATTATCTAATTATTTTGGGATAGATTCCATTAGATCATGGGGAATTCATGTTGATATGATGGGAATTTTTTGTTTGGTTTATAGAGATGACTTATGATGCAAAAAACCCAAAATTTAATGGGTTATTATTCCCTTTAAATTTATTTTTTTAATTAATATTTTAAATTATCTTCCAATTAAGAAGAAGTTAGTGGAGTTTGGGAGAGTATAGATGTACAAGGATAAGTATATCTAAGAGTGGGTGTAGTACTGGGTACTCAGTGAGCCTATAGTTAGTACCCTAAGGCAACTAGTCAGATAATAAATATACTAGCTCAATTGGGTACTTGGAAGACTATTTTGTGATCCTGGTAGTGCTATAGATTCTTTTAGATGTGTGTAAGGGGAGGGGTGTGGTTTTATTTTCATCTTTATGCCTCAAAACTTATTTTATAAATCCCAATATCTTTGTATTTTTGATAAATTTTAGCTACCCACCATATTCATGATGATCTCTACTCTTTATAATATATCCCATGTGGATAATCCTCCCTCTATAGTTCAAGTTTATTCTAATTTATCATGACAAGCCATATTAAACAATTTTATAGTGTTTCTTATTATTCTTTTTCTTCATGGTGGTGATGTCAATATAAACTTCTATTATATTAAGGCTTATAAAATTTTTTTATTCCATTTTTTAATCAATATTATCTAATATTGGGGTATATCCTAAGATAAACTTTGTTTTTCCTTATTTTTTCTTAAAATATCCCTCCATTGTTGATAGTTGTTATATCACTCATATCTTGTAAAACTATGTTAGTTAAATAACTAAATGGTGGAATACTATGCCCCTTTTGACTTCAATGGCGCCCTTTTCATTTGTTTTAGTATGTAAACCACTCCTTCCTCTCATAATTGTAATTTTTTTTCTTAAAAATGGCATGGGACTATGAGAAATTTATTAAAATAGAATGATTTAAATTATTAAGTTCTTTTATAATTTTTTATAATTTTTATAACTTTTTTTTCTCAATATGGTTAATTCTTACCATGTAGGAATGTTTGGAATACAAGTATATTAATTTTATCTATATTTATTTTTTTCTATAACATGTTAAAGGAGTTATTAAGGTTGATAGGAAAATTTTTTATTCTCTATATTATACTACAATAATTGATGATTTAGAATTATTTTTTGGTTATAATATATGTTATTCTCGTTCTCATTTTATTATATGAAAGACTTAAGATTTATACATGTTGAGTACCATACTGAAGTGAATACGTTAATTTATATAGCTATAATCCATCATATATAAATGTTATGTTTTTAAATGTAAATTATTTTAATATGTCATTATTTCATGATTAATGATGAGTTATTACATTTTATAATCATTGAATGTGAAGAACAATTGATAATGGTAATATTTGATCTTATAGAATGTGTGACAAAGTACAACCATAATTTATGGACATTATAAATGGATATGTTATAAAACTCTCACATTTTTAAATTTAAAGGATGTAAAATTATATTACTCATGTACACATGATTCTATTTCCCCTGAATGGATTGGTATTGCATCATGACTATTTTATATTGATCATCTTAAATTATGAGTTAGGCCTGAAGTTAGTATGTTAGGTATAAAACCTTTTGGTATTAAGAGTTACATGATATATTCTATATTCACGGTAAATACGTATGATAAAGAAAATTGATTATTATTTTTCATACTACCTAATATTTTGTCCTGTACTAAACATAATTTAGTTTAGGACATGTTATTAGGTGTGGTGTGTTCACCACCGACTGAGTATATTATAGTAATTATCTATACGTTATTTTTTTATGGATGCATATAGATTCTATATTACGTGATACAAGGAAAGAAATATAATACTACTAGGGGGCTTACTATAATGTAGAGATTTGGGTTTTGGTTTATTATTTTTGATATTTTAGAGGATAATTGAAACATGGATATAGGGATTGTCCATGGGCTTCTATAAAGGAGATCCTATTCACATGTCTTCCATTTTTTTGTTCTTAGAGAGTGTTGAGATCACCTAATATGTGTATAATATTTTTTTATCATGTTTTATAGACATTATAAAATATTTAGTGAATGAGTTTTTGATATTTCAAGTTCATATCAGTTTGTTCATTTAGTATCATTCCATTATTCACTTACTTCTATTGATTAACTAATTACACATCAGGTGTACTTAGTGCTAAAATAGGTCATAAAAAACAAAAATTAAAGACATATATAGTTTAATTTATTATTTTAAAGGCTAAAAAATATAATCCAATCATTATTCATTCAAACCATGAAATATACACCATCCACTAGAGATCAAGAGGGGCACTTGAGGAGTTATGATGGCGTGATCTGGTTATTATTCAGGTATTCTGGTCATGATTGTAATAAAATGTTATGAGAGATCCATAATGGTTATTGGGTATGATATTTGAGAGTATATAGAATATAGGACTACCTAGATATAGGAAGTAACGCATAAAAATTCCCAACTGACATGATTATAGTGGAAGTATGAGTATCTAGGGGTAGTCCCAGATCTATTTTTATTCCTTTCTTGAGTTAATTCAACTTTTCTAGGTCATGATTGATCCTTTCTTCTAGATCATTAGTTCATTACCAAATTTTTTTTCATGGAGTTTATGAATATATTTTTTATATATTTATGCAGTTTTATTAAAATTTGATGTATGTTACAATGATGTTTTGTAATGAATGATTAAAAATTCTCATTTATAGTAAATATTGAATTAATAAAAATAATTTAATTTATTAATGAATATACATATTCATATCACCGTTAAATAATTATTAAAACACATTAAATTAATTATTATTACCATATATTACTAGAATATTTATTTTATTAATTGGTAATATAGTAAGTGTTATAACATCATTGATGTAGGTGGTAAAACCAGCTTAAATAATAACTTGTTATAATGAATGGATTACTAAGACACTGTTATAGTATTATTATAATATCACTTTTTGTATAAGATTAACATTGTAATTTATATTTTATTGATGAGTTAAATCATATTTAAATTTTTTTTAAATAAGGTAAATAAAATTGATTAGGGAGAGGATAACACTAACATTGAAGACTTGAATCTTCTCTTAGAGAGCCTCCTAAAAATAAAGGATTTCAGACTAAATCTATTGACCATATGTTCCCAAACATGGGAAAGGATTTTAGAAAAGAGAATTTGGGTAGTAATTCAAGAGGAAACTAATTTAATGGTGTGGTTTGAGATATGATTAATGGCTTGGTATTTATAGTTACAGTAAATGAAAAGAATTGGAGTCATGTATTACTATTTATCAATGCCTCCCATTCTCTCTAAAGTGAACAAATGGTTTCATATCTCATTTTTATCAAAGTACATTCCAAACCCAATTCATGTACCCACTATTGGGGAAATATAATTGGAATCAAATTAATCATATTTTGAAGATCCTATCTAAATTCTAAACACTAATGAGCAATTGTTACAGAATTGGACAAATCAACTGGTAAAACTACATTAGAGAAATCAAAAAATCAAGGAAAAATGGGAAATTGAGGAAGAAATGATTAATAACTACCCACATTAATTCATTATATGACATTCTAAAAATTATGTGGTTGAGATATTTGAATTGGAGAAGAATGTAAGACCCAATATTCCATTATATCAAGTTAACACCTATTATTTATCCTAATGCACAATATATTATTAAAAAAGAAAAAAATGAACTAAAATTTAATAAATAAATATATTTTTTGAATTTATCATGTTAAAATTATCTAAGGGTGATTTTTTTATTTTTCTAGAAAAATTAATTTTTATATGAATAAAAAAATACAATTTTTATAAATAAAATCATTTTTATTAAATTTTCATGATATTAGAATGAATTAGAAAATCATAAAATATTTTATATATATTAAAATTATATTTATTAAGTGATATAATTAATTTTAAAATATTATTGTGTAACGCCCCGACCCCAGCTACCCAGAGTCGGTGCATTACTTCGTAACATTGGCATGATCACAAAAGATCAAGTCTCGAAAGACCGATTAGTTTAGTAGCCTTGGAAACACTAGATACATTCATAAGTGTTACATTACATCATAAAGTGAAAAACTAATAACAAAGTTTTCATAGTCCACACTCATATCCTCTTCTGACTATCCCTGCAGGTCATTCATAAAATACTTCTTCACATCCTGGAAAATATCAAAACATTGAAAGGGGTGAGCTCAGATGCTCAGTAAGGATAATAATATTGTGGAAGCTTTCATAAATAAACATAAACATTTAAGACAATGTATAACTAAACAAAAGCCTTATTAAACTTGAAATTCAGCATAATATGGAAAAAGTAAAATCAAATAATGCCACTTACTTACTCACTTGGATATTCTACTAGACGAATAATCACATGAAAGATCAATTACCACTTTCATAATGAGGGAATGTATAATGCCAGACATTCTGAAACATTTTGTCAAGGCCTCGGCCAAGACGTCTAAAATGATTAAGGCCTCGGCCAAAATCACAAATCAAATGGGGAAAGGGCCTCGGCCAATTCCACGTCTAGTTGTCTCATGAGACCTACCGATGCATCGAGGAGCTATAGCGGGCTCCACCCGTCACTTATTAAGTCCAATAAATTCCTCATATGAATAGGTTTAAACATATCATAAACCATAACATAATCGTATCACATAAAACATGCATAAAGGAAACATATCATTTACACATTTCAATCACAAGATATCAATACAACACATTGTTATAATAAAAACGCTTTCAAAACCATTTTCAATACCAAAATAAAAGAAAGTTAAAACATTGTATTTATTTTTCATTAAAAAAATGATGGCTTGTAGAGGAAGCCGAAACTCAAATAATGGTCACAGCGGCGGAGAAGTCGTTGTCGCCGCATAAGTACGGAAATAAAAACATTCCCTTTTGTCCTTTAGCAAAACGCTTTGTATAAAAAAGATTCCTTTTGAATAAACGTAAAAGTCAAAGGGGTTTATACACCGTATAAAAGAAAGTTGTGTATAAAACCAAATATGCCTCAATGAAAGGGATGGAGACGAAGTCCTTAAAAAGATAATTTTTTTAAATAAAGTACATATATAATGTGTATTCACTATAAGTACACATAAACAATGTAAAAATACAAGATAGGACATAATAATATCGTGACATAATTTGAAAGTAGGAGATTAACCCAAAGAATGGAAATTGGGTTAAAAATTCCCTTACCTTGCGTCCTGTCCTGACTCGACCGTTCTTTAACCTCCTGAATAATAAAATAGATTTAATTCCTATTTACTTAAGAACCTTTTTCATGTTCATTATTCCTTTTATATCCCTTATTACCATGTTATGAACATTATGTAATTATTTAAGTTAATAACGGTCGTTTTGTCGATCTTTGGTACTTGAGTCAAAAATAAACTTCTTATAATTACAAGTTGTTCATGTGGTGAAATATCCATTATATCCAGAATTATATTCATGATGTAGATATCATATATATTATATATATCCAGTATATACATTCATTCATAATTTCACGTAACATTTAGAGGTAAGAAATGAAATGCACCGTTCATGGAGACGGTAAGCCGTACGTACGCATGAACGCTACTTTCATTTCTATTTCTTATTTAATGGAATGAAATCATAATGATATAAATTTATAATATAATTACAGTATAATATAGTGTATAATACCATTTAATCCATCCTTTATACATCCCACATATGACATTAACGATTCAAATCACTTTGAGGGGGCGGTAGTCCGCACTTCCTAAAATGAAATTATCGCGTTTTACCCATAATGGAAATCATAAAGTATGCCATAAATGAGAAATACAGAAGCATAAGTAAAACATAAACATATTATATATCATATATAAATATAGTGACATCTTAATGGCCACCTTTGAAGGTGTTATATGAGTGTTGAACAATCATCGTTTCGTGAGGCAGAAATTCGCCATCCACAGAAACCGTATGTTCTTTAACCATTAGATGTAGGTGTGTGTAAGTGTAGCTCTAATACTTCTTATAACAACATCCTAGTATATTGAGTATACTGGTGTTGTTACAAAAGAAATGAATAAAAAGAGTTTAGGGGGTTGGAGAAGAAAAATAAAACAAAACAACATTAAAGAAGACATTACCTCAAAATCGGGTAACTCTTTTTGATTTGAGCCAAAGGCTTCCTTGGGAAGAGTTCTGCCCAAAGTGAGTCTTCTAGGAGTAAGAGGGGGAAGTTGGGAGAGTATTTGGGAAGAGGTTGTCTGATCAAAATGGATTGAAAGTGTAAATGAGGTGGGAGAGGTGGGGGCCTTTTATAAGTGGAGAGGAGGGGCACTCTTGGAAAGTAAAGCAAAGTCACTTTATTATAAAATGAGTTTCGGATTTTAGAGGTCCCAAACTTATATAATTCGAGGATAAGATGATAAGGGTTCGGAATATACTCATCCAATAGGTTTTTGACAAGTGTACGCTTTAGATTTTACATTATCTTTCCATTTTATTTAAATCATTAAATAATGAGGTCATCGCTGCATCATCATGATGTCATAAATAATTTAATTTATTTAATGTCTAAAAATTATAAAAAAATACTATGATGTAGGAAATATTTTTATCTTTCTAATGAATATTTATAATCAAAATTTTCACTTGTGTAACCCCACTTAAAAACTGTTTTAATAAAACAACTCATGTTTGTGTCAATTTAATTTTAACATTAAATCAATATATACTAATGTCATTTTCCAACAAAAGTGGCTCCATGGGGTCCCCAAGTTGACCCATTGCTTGTATTGGTCGTCCATGACTCATCTAATAGAAGTAGGACAAGTTTCAAGCTCATCTCATATTATTAAAACATTATTTTTACCTTAAACTACACTAATTACCTCTAATCGCGATTAAGAACTTAAAAGTTACTATTCACCAAAAATTATTTTAATCTCATTGAACCACATTTTACTTCTTAATGAAAACCATGTATGTCGGATTTTTGAAAATCAAATCACAGAAGTGGTAATATTTCATTTAAACGAAAAATCAGTTATTTAACTACCACTTAGTGGTTTCACTATTCATCAAAAATTGAAGTTTTTCAGAACAATGCCAAAATTTCACCCTAAGCTATAATTGATATTCCGAATTAAAAAAATGATGTCTATTTTAAAAAATTCCAAACATATAAGTTGCATTAAATAATTTTATAATTAATTCCCACTGTTACAACAAATAGCGTGTTTTTAAGAAACAATTTATATCAAAAGATTGGCAATTGTTTATGTCCAATTTCAATGTTAAATTAATTCTAATGACCACCATTGGATAAAATGGTAAAAATATATTCTTATTATAATTTAAAACCAATAAATAGTATAATTTATCACTATAAATTATTTTGATTTAAAAATTTGTTTTTAAGTAATTTTCACTATTCATAAAAAATTGGAAGTTCTCAAAAAATTCAACTTTGGATAATTTCGATATTACGAATACAAAAATGAAGTCCATTTTGAAATATAAAATTTCTATAATTTTAAAAAGTGGTTATTACTATTCATAACGACTACTTTGATTAGTCTCAGTGTTTTAGAACTCGAAGTTGCGTACAATGCAAGCTATTGCATTATTGAATGAGAAGCGTATCGTGGAAGATCGGGGTGTTACATTCTCCCCTCCTTCAATAAATTGCGTCCTCGCAATTTGAAATTTTTCTTGGAAAATAAAAGGTTGAAAAGATAAAATACCTTTGGGTAAAACCCACATCGGAAATAAGATTAATAAAATTTATCCTTAATAAGAGGGAAAGGGAAATGAAAAAGTCACCACCCAATTATGATCTCGATTAGGAGAACATTGGTGGCAATTAGAGACATATAATTGGAGGAAAAACATAAATATTTGTAGGGAGTGATTGAGGTCATCAATCACAATCAACTGTCAAATTGAGGGCCTCAAAGCCTTCAATATATGTTGATTTAAAATATCATCAGTTCAACAAGACATAAGGTATTAGGATAACACATTTTTTTTTGTTTTAATATCCCTTTACTAAAGTTTAAGAATTAATTTATTCATTGAATAATAGATATGTATATATATATTTATGCTTGACAATTAGAGTTTCAACCTTCAACTTATTTTTCACTCAAAAAGATAATAGAACTCAAAAATATTATACTTATCCTAATCGTATAGGGTTCCAAATGTTAACACATACCATTTAGATTAGTAAAATTATTTTGTAATAACCAGGGACTTCCTGTAGGCTAGTGGTAGGATATAAAGGCCTGTCGCACCATGATTGTGGGTTCGATTCCTGCAGCTTTGTCCGACGCGACGGGTTATGCCCCACCCTGCAGGTTGTCCTTTTCCTAAAACTATAGTATCATAATAATCCAAAAATAATCTTCATAAATTTTTTAACCTTAAACAATACTATCCAAAGATCAACTTAATCCACTCCAACCTTTATATTTATCCAAAATACCTCTGTCCAGACTTTCTCTAAAAGGTCTCTTAATTCCAAAATCAATTTATCAGATTCCCCAAACAAAGTAAAGTTTCTCTTATTGTCACATACTAAAAATATAATTACCTTCATCATATTAAAACCTTACTGAAATCAACAAGTACTGTAGTACAATCCTTATATATATATCACATTATTCTAATAACCAGAATATAATCCATGAGTCCAAAAGCACCATTACATTAGTTATTCTACTTCAACTGTAGTAACAACATAAGATTGTCCTTGATCCCTTGGCCTTTTCTGAGGTAAGTTTCCCTGACGCTTAGGACATTCATTTGCATAATGACCCATTTCTCTACAATTGTAGCATTCAACATTGATAGACTCTTTCTTTCCCTTGCAATCACGAGCCTGGTGACCCTTTTCTCCATATTTATAACAAACTCCCACTCCTTTTAGGCAAGTACCAGGGCGATTCTTCCCAAAATTATCACATAATGGAAAATCCTTCTTTCCCTTTTTCCCTTTATCTGTCTCTTGTTCCACCGTTCTCTTCTTCTCTTCCTTTTCTTTGTTGTCATAAGACTTAGAGAATTCCTTTTCTGTCTTGATAGCACATGAGACAATATCTTCGTATGATGAGAAGGATTGTGATACTAAATCTCGATGGAGAAATGGTTTTAACCCATCAAAGAAACGATCAATCTTACTCCTTGGGTTACGTATATAATCGGAAGCATGCCTCTCTAACCTTGTAAAGTTAGCCTCATACTTTGCGACATTCTCATCCTCCTTCTGCCTCAGACTCAGAAATTTCCTTTCCATATCTGCTCGATGTTCACGAGGAAAGTATTTTTCTAAGAAAAGCTCTTTGAACTCCCTCCATTACATATTAGATACATCATCATCTTCCTTTGTGTTTTGAATCAGCGACCATCACTGATCGACATCTCCAGTGAGGCGGTAAACTTCCATGACAACCTTCTCCCTTTCACTACTCCTCAAGGCATGGAATATTTTCTCTAAGGAATTTATCCATTGCTCAGCTACTATAGGATTGGTACTCCCATTGAAGGTTGGTGGTTGTTGCCTCATGAAACAGTCTAGCATTGATCCTCCACGTTGCGGATCAGGGTGCTCCATACGAGTAAGGTTATTATTCATAACTTGAGTGAGTTGTCCCAGTACGGTGAGAAGATGATCAGCACCAGTTGTATCACTAGCTACACCATAATTATCTTGAGCAGGAGGGAAATCCCTACACGGAGTGCGTGCATTGATACAGTTTCCATTCCTTCCACTAGGCGCCATTTCTAAACAATGGCATAAACTATATTAGTTTATGAATCAAAATACATAATTCCATACTTGTATGATACTTAACATAAATTGAACCATTTATGGATATAATCCATAAAAATGTTTTCTTTGAGGAAGTATATACTCATAACCCTTCATAGTGGTTTGTAAATAAAATGAGAATTATCCTAAGCATATCCCCCGGGAGTGTCATAACCAAGAGTGCAGCAAGGCCCGTTGTCGTGCACCAGTTCCCATTCAAGTCTAGCTCAAAGCGGTGTTTTCGGGTTTTACCCCTAGGTACATCTGTGCCAGAGCCGCCTCTACCTGCTCGTATACAGACAGGGATGTATTGCTCGGAAAACTCATAACATCTCTATAACACCAAAATTCTAGGAAGTTCTTCTATACTAATCCTCAAAGTCTATCTTTGGGCTATGTGCTCTAATCAGAGTTTATCTAAATCTAGCTTCCAAGGTTAGTACTAAACTGCCTCTGATACCAACTGTAATGCCCCGACCCCAGCTACCCAGAGTCGGTGCATTACTTCGTAACATTGGCATGATCACAAAAGATCAAGTCTCAAAAGACCGATTAGTTTAGTAGCCTTGGAAACACTAGATACATTCATAAGTGTTACATTACATCATAAAGTGAAAAACTAATAACAAAGTCTTCATAGTCCACACTCATATCCTCTTCTGACTATCCCTGTAGGTCATTCATAAAATACTTCTTCACATCCCGGAAAATATCAAAACATTGAAAGGGGTGAGCTCAGATGCTCAGTAAGGATAACAATATTGTGGAAGCTTTCATAAATAAACATAAACATTTAAGACAATGTATAACTAAACAAAAGCCTTATTAAACTTGAAATTCAGCATAATATGGAAAAATTAAAATCAAATAATGCCACTTACTTACTCACATGGATATTCTACTAGACGAATAATCACATGAAAGATCAATTACCACTTTCATAATGAGGGAATGTATAATGTCAGACATTCTGAAACATTTTGTCAAGGCCTCGGCCATGACGTCTAAAATGATTAAGGCCACGGCCAAAATCACAAATCAAATGGGGAAAGGGCCTCGGCCAATTCCACGTCTAGTTGTCTCATGAGACCTACCGATGCATCGAGGAGCTATAGCGGGCTCCACCCGTCACTTATTAAGTCCAATAAATTCCTCATATGAATAGGTTTAAACATATCATAAACCATAACATAATCATATCACATAAAACATGCATAAAGGAAACATAGCATTTCCACATTTCAATCACAAGATATCAATACAACACATTGTTATAATAAAAACGCTTTCAAAACCATTTTCAATACCAAAATAAAAGAAAGTTAAAACTTTGTATTTATTTTTCATTAAAAAATGACGGCTTGTAGAGGAAGACGAAACTCAAATAATGGTCATGGCGGCGGAGAAGTTGTTGTCTCCGCATAAGTACGGAAATAAAAACATTCCCTTTTGTCCTTTAGCAAAACGCTTCGTATAAAAAAGATTCCTTTTGAATAAACGTAAAAGTCAAAGGGGTTTATACACCGTATAAAAGAAAGTTGTGTATAAAACCAAATATGCCTCAATGAAAGGGATTGAGACGAAGTCGTTAAAAAGATCATTTTTTTAAATAAAGTACATCTATAATGTGTATTCACTATAAGTACACATAAATAATGTAAAAATACAAGATAGGACATAATAATATCATGACATAATTTGAAAGTAGGAGATTAACCCAAAGAATGGAAATTGGGTTAAAAATTCCCTTACCTTGCGTCCTGTCCTAACTCGACCGTTCTTTAACCTCATGAATAAGAAAATATATTTAATTCCTATTTACTTAAGAACCTTTTTCATGTTCATTATTCCTTTTATATCCCTTATTACCATGTTATGAACATTATGTAATTATTTAAGTTAATAACGGTCGTTTTGTCGATCTTTGGTACTTGAGTCAAAAATAAACTTCTTATAATTACAAGTTGTTCATGTGGTGAAATATCCATTATATCAAAAATTATATTCATGATGTAGATGTCATATATATGATATATATCCAGTATATACATTCATTCATAATGTCACGTAACATTTAGAGGTAAGAAATGAAATGCACCGTTCATGGAGACGGTAAGCCGTACGTACGCATGAACACTACTTTCATTTCTATTTCTTATTTAATGGAATGAAATCATAATGATATAAATTTATAATATAATTACAGTATAATATAGTGTATAATACCATTTAATCCATCCTTTATACATCCCACATATGGCATTAACGATTCAAATCACTTTGAGGGGGCGGTAGTCCACACTTCCTAAAATGAAATTATCGCGTTTTACCCATAATGGAAATCATAAATTATGCCATAAATGAGAAATACAGAAGCATAAGTAAAACATAAACATATTATATATCATATATAAATATAGTGACATCTTAATGGCCACCTTTGAAGGTGTTATATGAGTGTTGAACAATCTTCGTTTCGTGAGGCAGAAATTCGCCATCCACAGAAACCGTATGTTCTTTAACCATTAGATGTAGGTGTGTGTATGTATAGCTCTAATACTTCTTATAAAAACATCCTAGTATATTGAGGATACTTGTTCTGTTACAAAATAAATGAATAAAAAGAGTTTAGGGGGTTGGAGAAGAAAAATAAAACAAAACAACATTAAAGAAGACATTACCTCAAAATCGGGTAACTCTTTTTGATTTGAGCCAAAGGCTTCCTTGGGAAGAGTTCTGCCCAAATGGAGTCTTCTAGGAGTAATAGGGGGAAGTTGGGAGATTATTTGGGAAGAGTTTGGCCGAGCCAAATGGCTTGAAAGTGTAAATGAGGTGGGAGAGGTGGGGGCCTTTTATAAGTGGAGAGGAGGGGCACTCTTGGAAAGTAAAAAAAAGTCACTTTATTATAAAATGAGTTTCGGATTTTAGAGGTCCCACACTTATATAATTCGAGGATAAGATGATAAGGGTTCGAAATCTACTCATCCAATAGGTTTTTGACAAGTTTACGCTTTAGATTTTACATTATCTTTCCATTTTATTTAAATCGTTAAATAATGAGGTCATCGCTGCATCATCATGATGTCATAAATAATTTAATTTATTTAAAGTATAAAAATTATAAAACAAATACTATGATGTAGGAAATATTTTTATCTTTCTAATGAATATTTATAATCAAAATTTGGACTTGTGTAACCCCACTTAAAAACTGTTTTAGTAAAACAACTCATGTTTGTGTCAATTTAATTTTAACATTAAATCAATATATACTAATGTCATTTTCCAACCAAAGTGGCTCCATGGGGTCCCCAAGTTGACCCATGTCTTGTATTGGTCGGCCATGACTCATCCAATAGAATTAGGACAAGTGTCAAGCTGATCTCATATTATTAAAACATTATTTTTACCTTAAACTACACTAATTACCTCTAATCGCGATTAAGAACTTAAAAGTTACTATTCACCAAAAATTATTTTAATCTTATTGAACCACATTTTACTTCTTAATGACAACCATGTATGTTGGATTTTTGAAAATCAAATCACAGAAGTGGTAATATTTCATTTAAACGAAAAATCAGTTATTTAACTACCACTTAGTGGTTTCACTATTCATCAAAAATTGAAGTTTTTCAGAACAATGCCAAAATTTTACCCTAAGATATAATTGATATTCCGAATTCAAAAATGATGTCTATTTTAAAAAATTCCAAACATATAAGTTGCATTAAATAATTTTATAATGAATTCCCGCTGTTACAACAAATAGCGTGTTTTTAAGAAACAATTTATATCAAAAGATTGACAATTGTTTATGTCCAATTTCAATGTTAAATTAATTATAATGACCAACATTGGATAAAATGGTAAAAATATATTCTGATTATACTTTAAAACCAATAAATAGTATAATTTATCACTATAAATTATTTTGATTTAAAAATTTGTTTTTAAGTAATTTTCACTATTCATAAAAAATTGGATGTTCTAAAAAAATTCAACTTTGGATAATTTCGATATTACGAATACAAAAATGAAGTCCATTTTGAAATATAAAATTTCTATAATTTTAAAAAGTGGTTATTACTATTCATAACGGCTACTTTGATTAGTCGCGGTGTTTTAGAACTCGAAGTTGCGTACAATGCAAGCTATTGCATTATTGAATGAGAAGCGTATCGTGGAAGCTCGGGGTGTTACATATTGTGTATTTAGAAACCTTCATATGATATTTTAAGACCTAAGTAATATTTTATGCTAATAAAAGATATATTTTTTAATAATTTTTTAAAATCAAGTATTCACAATGTTACCTATGATTTTTTATTGGTTTCAAAGTCACATAAGTCTTATTTTTTTAATTATATACCAATAAATCTCAATAAAATAAATATTATACTTGATTTTAGTGTAAATTCATTTTAATCCTTAAAATGTTTTTAAACTATTTATTGTTGCACCTTTTGAAGTTATATTAAAATTAATTTTTACTAATTTTTTTTATTTAATTATTTTAAAATGGATTTAGAATTTTGAATCCTCTTGTTAATTTTTTTTAATATGTTTAATTTCTCTTTTGGTCATAAAATAAGTTAACGTGTTAAAATTTTTATCACCATGATTATGGCTAAAATGGGTAATAATGGTTAACATTAAGGGATAAGGCTTTAGGATATCACTAAACCTTGTATTTTATTGTATTAATTGATTATATTTATACCTTAATTACATTGTATTCTATTTTTTTACAATTTAATGTAGTATGACATTTATTATATATTAAGAAGTCACGTATTTATAATAATTCCACCCCTTCCACTTATAAAATGGCACCTCCTATCCTCACTTTTCAACAAACATTATGAAATTTAGCTCATACAATATTTTCCCAAATAACATACCAAATAATTTCTTATTATCATGGAGTTTTTTTATTCCCAAAAGTGAAACATAAGAATCTATAAGGAGTGATCTAAATGAGGATATCCGAAGAAGTGGTAATCATCTTAACAAATTACTTTAAAGATTATTTCTTTTTCCACATCAAAAAAATATTCTTGAAAAATTATAATATGATGACATAAGTCTCATTAGTATACTAAAATGTTATTATGTTTATAGAATAATTATTATATACTTTCTATCCATTCCATTGGGAATTTAAAACGTCTCTCATGTGTTTGTACAGACTGCCACCACCATGAATGATGTATTTCATTTTTCATCACCTCCCCACATGAATGATTATAACTATGGATTTAATGAATGAAATACTATATTTATAAAACCTAAAAGTTATATAGTACATATCTTCTTAAATAAATTCAATTTATTTGATAGCTTATGTTGCATACAACACCGAGTTGAAACGAATCGTGATATACTATTAAATATTAACATGACCGTTGGAATAGTAATGTGACCGTTAGGAATAGTAATGTGGCCATTGGAATAATAAGCTCACATATGAAAGTATAAATAAAATTTATGTCTCTTATTAATAAAAATATGATATATTTATATAATGGTATAAGAAAATAAATGTTCTAAAAAGATAAATTAAGTATTAGTATTTTTGTATAACGTAATTGTTTATTTACAATTTTATAATTAATATAATAATTTAACAGAAAAATTATTTATATAAGATAGATTCATAAATTAATATTTTTTTTCATTATTATTATAATATAATTTTATGAGACCTTAATTATTTTTTAAAAGTGTCATAAAATTGGTTATAATTTTCAAATCAGTATTTTTTGAATAAATGATGATTTTAATTAAAAATTAAATTTATCATATTTAGAAAATTATTTTAAAAAAATATATTCCATTTTTTAAATCTAAATGTTAAAAAAATTTATGTTGAATTTTTGGTAATTTTTTAAAATAGTCGATTTTTTTGGTGAATAGTGAAATACGGTAATTTATGGCATTTAACATTATAAGATAAATAAAAGATTTTTTGAGTAATTTATGATGTAAGAACACATTATCTTCAACTCACATGAACTATTTACTATACCTATTCACATGAATCATCACTATTGATAGTCCTGAGTGAAAATAATAAACTAATGAATAAAATAATAAAAAAACACCCCTCTCCTCCCATATAAATACCACCCCTCACCACCTCTTCTTCTCACAAATTCTAAGACCTGAATATTATCTAAATTATTCCCATTTAAATTCCCAATCCACTTCCATGAATTCATGAGCTTCTGGTGTCAACCAAAAACCAAACTTAAGTTCCTTAATGAGGTTCTCAAGGAGATGAAATTAAAGAGGTAAAACCCTCAATCCTTTATTTCAATTTATTTTCTTTTCTTATCCTGTACTCACCTCCCCTTACAAATTTGGAATGAAAACTAAATTATCTTATATATACTATAATTTTTATATGTTAATGGAATATTTATCATCATATATTTTATTCCCTTTTTTTATTCAAAAAAAAGAAATCATCCTCCGTGATGTGTCGATTCACCTCCTTCATGGACGATGAGTTTTAATTTTCCCTTAACGCCTTCATGTCTGGTCATAAAAACATTATTATGGTTAAATTATATTTTAATATAAATATTATAGGTTACATTATGTACTGTAATGAACATATAAACATAAAATTAAATAAAATGATACAAGTTTGTGATGGTCGTAAAAACCGCCAAAATAAATAAAAACATTTTCATCAATATTTTATCTAATGAATCATCATTATTTTATATAACAAAATGATATATCAATAAATTTAAAATTATTTAATTTCATTAAGACAAAATAATTTCACTTTTTTACAAGTTATTTCCATTTAACAAGAACTCTCATAATTGTACACAAGGGAACTTAACATAAAACCATGAAACGAACGCTCAAAGAACATAAAAATTAAACATTATAACTCATAAAAATGTCCATAAATAATCTTCATAAAAATATAATAATTAAAATATATTTTGGGAAGGTTATGGATTGAGTAATGAATGAACTAATTTGATTATCCAGGACATGAAGTACAAGTGGAAAACATTTTCAGACATAAGGTAAGGGACTTGTTGTGAATTTCCATTTCATTGAGACTTACTTGGTATTGTGCACCTATTCATTTTTATGTGATGTATCTATGACCCATTTTATGTGATTTTTCATTTGAATCTATATTTATCTTAAATATCCATATTTCTTGTATCATGGATATGAGTATTGTATAAGTCTTATACCATTTTACATATGGTGTTTACTTTGAATGTTGTTTTAACTAGGGAAATATTGATAAATCCATATCAATACATATATTTTGATAAGGAATATTATTAATGAATTAAATCTATGCATGAAAAAAACTTTGGAATTAAATTGATGGGTGAGGCCCAACATTAAATAGCCCCTGGATGCATCGACAGGTTTCATGAGACAAATAAGTTGAGGACAAACCCTTCACATTTATTTCAAGAAGAATCAGATGAGTTTTTACCCATATAATTAAATAATCTTATAAAATGTCTTGATAGTAGTGGATCATGATACAGATACATTACATCAAAAAATTAATAATTTCCTTCATTCAGTATTCAATTATTAGTATCCTTGATATTTCACTATGGAAAAATCTTAGGATGCATTTTAATTCTCAGTTTATTGATTAAATAACATGTGTTGTTTAGTTATTTACCTTTCCATATTGATTATGACTAATTGATTATGCCTTATTGATTATGCTTCAATTATTATTAATTCATGTAACCCTTACTTATCACTTGATCTCACCATTTGTTTTAATTTCCCAGGTTATGAAAATGATATTTTTGAATTAGTGTCAAGAAAGTAGTTTATTTTCATTTTTATGTTATATGTTTAATTACCAATGTAATAAGGGAACCATGTATGTATCTAGTTCTTAAAAACCACTAAAATGATCGATCCTTGGTAACGTGTTCTCTTATATCTATTCCATTGTAATAAAGAAACCACCGAATCTGGACTATTGGGGTTCGGGGTCGTTACAGTTTGTATCAGAGAAGGTTTAGTAGAAAACTTGGGAACTAGATGTTAAAAAAACATTAGAATAATAATTATTCCTTATAGTGAATTTTTGGATCAATAATCATGATGACTATGAGATAAATCAATGTGTACCATTATTTAGTGATGAAGCCTAATGAAAGAAAGGGAATCAATACCCATAGACAATGTAGGGATTTCCCAACTAATAAAGTCAGCATAGTTGGCATTGCAGCTGATACGATCAAGACTATATTAGTATAATATACACAAGTTATGACAAATAACCATACTAAATCTATGTTGGATCATTTAATGTGGAAAAATCCCCCATATTTTAGTGTAACTTCTAATACAGTGGTAGATGAGAAATAGATCAAGTCCCTTAAAAATATATTTTTAGCATTGGGATGTGATGAAAGGGAATAGGTATTACTAATTGTATATTTTTTCATGGGTGATCTTGCTCAATGGTGGTCATTGATTCGGAATACTAATGAGGAAGACGAAATATAATTCATCGAATAGAAAACCATTAAAGAAACATTGTTCTAAAAATATTTCACTCATGAGAAATAAACTAAAATGATGATAACATTACTTATCTTAAAACAAATTGAATAAGAGGGTGTGCAGAGTATGAATATACCTTTTTTGAGAATATTTTGAATAAAAAAATTCAGTAATTTCTTTTTGGTTTTGATAATCACAAACAACTACATTTATGTTACTAATGAATTTAATTTAAGTAATTTTTAAGGAAATTAATTTTCATTGAAATATTTATTCTGGAATTATATTCAAGTAATTGATCTATAAGGAATATTTGTTAAAGTGATCTTAATGCGTTTTAATGTATTCTAGAAACACTGTTCATACCCTACATGTGCAAGTGTAACGTAATGAACAAATGCTATATTTAAAATAGCATGTATGGATCCAGAACCCTATATTTTCAGGAAAATATTGTTCATAAACCCTATTTTTGGATAGAATCCTAAATTAGAGAAAATGGAAAGTATGGTATATCAACCTTACCTTTTTATGAAACCAAACACTGTCAACCGTACTTTTGTTATTTTTTTGATACATAAAGGAACCCTATCTTTGATTATTCAAAAATGAATTTTAAAATCCGTGATAGTATCTATGATTTATGAAATGGTACTGATGGAGTAAAATATCATTTTAAAGGTATTATACGACTGATAAAAAGTATCATTATAATTTTTAAAATCTTAGATTCCATGGAAAAAATCACTTATATTCATACGAGAAGTTACTATGACCTTGAAGGATTTAGAATTCTAATATTCATGATTTATTTTACAATATTTTCCAATATGTTTTGACCAGGATTTTATTGATCTACTGTATAAATATTAATATGATATTCATCAAAATAATATAGATGGATTTACATTCATAGAGACAAAAAAATAGAAAAAAATACAAGGGAGATTTATATAAGGAAAAGCTGTGTGTCATTTCCTTCAGAGCTACACTTTGGAGACATACATATTTTGATCTATATTACTACTGATTGGTTATATTTCCATGAAACATCATTATTAAATCTTATTCTATAATAACTAAGAAGAATTTGGTGGAGATACACTTTAGAGAAATACATGTTTCCACACGTGTCTGATGTTTTCTCTATTAGTGTTTGAAGAAAGTGTATCTGATGTTGAAGATTTATTTATTGTTGTTATATATATAAGATCAAATTTTATATGACAGTTGCTATTATAAATTGTGAATTTCAACCTGTACCATAAAAAAATCAATCTCTATTGATTTACTTGAGTTTTAACTAATCGTACACAGTTGTAGTTTAGTTTCAGCTTCTTAAACTAAGCTATGGGTTTATGGTTCCAAGTAAAATAACCAGAAGGATTTGTTAAGACTTAATGTAAGGTTTCAACTACCTGTACATTGTTTTGTATTCTAATGATCTTTGGATAAGAGTACCTACTAGTGAAATCTAAAAACTTGTGGAGTTGAGTATTGGTGGAGTGGACTAAGGGATCTTTGTTCCCAGAACCGCGATTCATCACTATGTTTATTTCCTTTGTTTATTTCCACTACTCTATCATTTATGAGAGAACGAAAGGATATTTGTATTACAAGAGTGGTTTTTAGAATTCATAAATGTTTTTAAAGTACACAATTCACCCCCTCTTGTGTCTTTATCTTCATTATAGTCACCCCAACCTAATAATTGGTATCAAAGGTTGTGCTCTTCTGGTATATTTTCCTTTTGAAAACTATTCTTCCAATTAGATATCAACAAGAGATATCAGAAGAATATTTATCAGTTTTAACAATCCTGAGTTAAAATTAAGATGAGGACATCATGAAATGACTGACCCTAGATAAGTTTTATCAATGATCTGTGCTCCTTATTTTAATTGTGATAATTATAGCTGCTAGAAATCCAATATGATCATTTATTTAAAAAATCGTGGAATAATGGTTTATTAAAATGTTGTTAATCCCTATAAGATTCCTAAATAAGATTTAGAATAATGGAATGATGATCAGGAAAGATAATACAATCTCAATCCTAAAGCCATGAATGCTATTGTGTGTGGTTTAAGACCTGATGAATTCAATCGAATATCATAATGTCCTACTGCTTTTAAAATGTGGAAAACTATTTCAATTGCCTATGATGAAACTAATAATATTATCCAGTTAAGGTACATCAATATTAAACTATAGTTTGATACATTTAGAATATTTGAGGATGATACTATCCCTCAAATGAATGGAAGGTTGGCAGAGATTTCTAACAATATTGCTGCTTTATGAGATTCAATTTCACAATCAGATCTGGCATTGAAATTACTCAGAGTACTACCATCAAAATGGAATGGAATATACAAATATATACATCAATATACACCTTTTAATAATCTAGTCATGAAGGAACTAATTGGGACTTTAATTATGTATGAAGCCAATATGTAGGCTGAAGTTGAGAATCATACGTTACATAAAGAAGTTTCTTTAAAAACTACTATGGATGAATCATCTAATTCATGTCATCTAGATTTTTATAAAGATTTATCATATCTAACAATGAAATTTTAAAAACTATAGAGAAATAAAAATAAAGGAACTAGAGAAAATAGGTGCTGTGAGAAAAAAAGGACATATAAAAGATAAATATCCATTATTCAAAGCACATAAGAAAGATAATTCCAAGTTAAAAGGAATTAAAATTGAAAAATATAATTGGAATAATACTTATGGTACACATAATGAATAGTCTATAGATTCTAAGGTTGAACACAAAAGAAAAATTTTATGTCTAATGGATCATAATGATAATGAGGTACAATATTTTTATTCTCAAAATTCTAGTTATGAAAAACCCTCTCATGATTAATTAAATAGGTATTGATTTATATTTAAAGATAAATATGAATCCTTAAATAATGATTATAGAAAAATTATAAAAACTTATGACAAAATTTTATTAAATAAATAAAAATTTTCAAAACAAATTTTATATTTAGAATCTAATGCTTCTAAAAATTCTTGTTATTTACATGATATTAAGATACAAGAATTAATGGTTGAAGTTGATGATATAAAACAAGATTCAAGTATGTTGATCAAAAAAATTTAAATCAAATACTTTCAAAAAATAAAATTTATAAAGGAAAACTTGGGATCAGAATCAATAGTGAAAAACTAAAAACATATAAATTTTATTTTATTCTTTGTATGAATAGTAAGAACATGTATAATGTTAAATGTTTTTATTACGGTATTAATGATCATTATGCAAATGATTGTTGTTTCAAAAAAATAAAATTTCTGGTATTAATAATCCTTATTATTCAAAATAATTGTTCAACTTAAATAATGGAATTTCTACTCAAAATAAACAAGATTGGTTACATAGAAACTTAATTTCTAACACCGATAGACCCAAAAGAAAATGGGGACCAAAACGAAATTGCATTTGATATTATATAGGATTGAACCAATAAATTTTTATAATTAAATCTATATAGTGGTTGATAGATAGATATATTAAAGTATATACATAAAGAGTGAAAAACCCTGAATTAGTTCCTTATAAAAAATCATTAGTATAAAAAACAATGATTCTGGGAGAATTTCATTATTATATTCATATACTTATGGTACACTAACTATTTTATACAGGGGAAGAAATATATCTCTAAAAATTTGATAAAAACACTTATTTTTCTCTCTTTTCAAGTTATAATCTATTTTTGAATATTTATAAGTCTTGCATTAAAATTTTTTGGAAGGAAAGTATTAATTTAATGAAAATATTATGTTTAAAAAATCTTTATATCTTTAAATTTCATTTTTATGAAACCTAAACAACTTTCTTATATAAAGTATTTGGTGTAACATAAAATTTTTAATCATTATTCTATGATTTTTTAGCTAATAAATATGAAACATTGTCAGTATTATGTCAAAATAGAACGTATCATATTTTACTTAAAATTTTATTTATATGTCTTCTTCTTCAGAATATATTTCATTGAAAAATTACAGAAAAAAGGAACACTAAAATATAAAAACAATCAATCTCTACAGGTTTAGATGAACATTGTTCTTAAAAAAGGAAAAAAGGCAATCCTTCTGGTTTGTTAGAAGAACAATATATTTTATTTTTAAATATTCATTTGAAAAGTCTATTGAAGGAAATGAAAAAGTTCATTGTTATGAATAAATGGAATTTTCCCTATCTCAAATGACTTATGAATAGATTCTATTTAAATTCAACATATTGAATGACGAAAAAGTGAGGCTAAAGGTTTTTTAGAAAGAACCTAGAAAGTCTTATGATGCTCTGAAGAAATAATATGTACCAAATATGGTTTTTTATTTGTTACAAATAGAATATCAGAATATGCAGAATAGTTTGATCTTAAAAGAAGTCTTTGAAGCATTCAGAATATAAACGTTAAATAATATTGAAATTCTTAGAAAATAAGTTTTCACCAAGATGGATCTTGATAATATGATGTAATTTATGCTTGATCAAATTTCATCATCTTTAGATCAAAGAACATCAGATGTTCAAAATATATTAGAAGAATTGACAAGAGTTTTAGC
Source organism: Viscum album (assembly GCA_963277665.1). NCBI lineage: Eukaryota > Viridiplantae > Streptophyta > Magnoliopsida > Santalales > Viscaceae > Viscum > Viscum album. The sequence goes on from OY728164.1 coordinate 1,583,860,070, forward strand.
TGCTTTAAACAAAAAAGTTCATTGTTTGGAAAATTTTGACAAATAATCTATTTCAAACCATTTTATTTTATTTTATAACACATTTACTATTTATCAAAATAGTATTTTGTGTTAATTAATAATTTACATTTAATTTATTTTCTTACATATGCATGAACTTGATACTGATTTATCTAAAAAATTAACTAATTATGATAAGTAATAATTTTGTTTTTTAATTTTGAATTTTTTATGAAATCATTTAGAATGATTTTTTTTAGAAAATAGATTATTATATAATATTATTCCCTTTTTTTAAATATTTTCATCTTTATAGAAACATAAATTTAGGGGGAGTTAGTTTTACTACTCTCATATTTCTGATGTCACAAAAGGGGGAGAAGTTTATATGTTTTCATAGAATTGAGAAGTTTATTCTTGTTAGATATGTTTTAATTTCATATTTTATATTTACATTTTTATCTAAATAGGGGATAAAAGTTTTCTATAATTAATTTATATGGAAACAAGATTTAATCCGTAAATGTGGGGGCACTTTTCTTCATAGAAAACATTTTTAAAGAAATAAAAATTTATTTTAAAAATTTTGTAACATGTTTGATTTATTTTATCATGGATTTTTATCATCAAAAGAGGGAGATTGTTGAGAAAAATTTCATTAAAAAACTTTGGTAATTTCTTTTCAGTTTTAACGTTCACAAAAACTAACATTTATGTTAATAATGAATTTTCCTTGTGGGATTTTTTTTGGAAATTAATATTCATTGAAATATTTTTTCTATAATTAAATTCAAGACATTGATCCAGGAGGAATATTTGTTAAAGTGTTTATAATTCGAATTAATGTATTCTAGAAACACTGTTCATACCATATGTGTGCAAGTGTGACATAAGGAACAAACCATATGTTTGAAACAAAGCATACGGATTGGGAACCCTATGTAATCAGGAAAGTATGGTTCATCAACCATACATTTGGGTGAAACCATACATTTGAAAAAATGGAAATTATGGAACCTAAAACCTACTTTTGTATGCAACCCTACATTGTCAACCCAACATTTGGAATTATGTCATTAAATGGAGGAACTCTACATTTTATTATTAAATAATAGAGTTTTAAATCCGTGATATTATCTGTGATTTATGAAATGGTCTTGACGGAGGAAAATATCATTTGAAATCTATTCTATGACTGATTCAAAGGCTCGTTATGATTGTTTTAAAAGCTCATATTTAGTGAAGTGAATATTTTCCATTCTTATGGGAAGTTATGATTCTCTTTAAGGATTTTGAATTCAAATATTGTCAATTTATTATGTGACATTTCTGAAGCTGGTTTGACTTGGATTTTATCAAACCACTATATAAATATCAAGTCTCTCTTCATAGAAATTATATAGATGAATACACATACATAGATACAAAAAAATGGAAAAATATACAGAGTAGATTTACATAAGTAAAAGCTGTGTGTCATTTATTTCAGAGCTACACTTTGTATATGCACATATTTTGATCTACCTTGCTACTGATTGGTGTTGTTGCTACTACAATTCATTATTACAACATGTTCTAAAATAATGAAAATTAATTTTGTTGAGATAAAATTTGTAGACATTCATGTTTCTATATCTATCTCATGTTTACTCCATCATAGTTTCAAGAAAGAGTATGCAACATTGAAGATCCATTTTCTATTGTGCTATATCTAAGATCAAATTTTATTTGTTAGTTTCTGCCAAAAATTGTGAAGTTTAACCTGTACCATCAAATAAATAATTTTTTTTGATTTACTAGAGTTTCAATTACTCTTAATCAGTTATGGTTAAGTGTCTTCTTATTACACTAAGTTGTGGATTTACAGTTCATTATAAAATAACCAGAAGGCTTTGTTAAGTCTTATTTTGAGGTGTTAACTACCTATACTCATTTTTGGATTCTAAAGGTCTTAGGATAAGAGAACATTATAATGAAATCTCTAAACTCAAGGAGTTGGGTATTGGTGGAGTGGACTAAGGGATCTTTGTACCCTGAACTGCAATACATCAATTTGTTCATTTTATTTATTTATTTCTATTTCTTTCTCATTTTAGAGAGAAGTAATTCTTCACTATATAACAAGAGAGGTGTTTAGAATTCATCAATTTTTTTGAAGTACACAATTCACCCCCCTATTATGTATTTTTATTTATTATAAGAACCTTGAAATAACAAAATTCACCAGACTATATAGGTATGATTCATATTACACATGTTATTGGTAAAGACAGAGTGATCATTTTTTTGAAAGTCTCCATCCATGTCTCCGAAGGGCACTGGGTTCTCATAAATTATCATCATATGATGAAATAGTTTTAAGTTCCATCAGAATAGAGATATAATTCTCTAGATCCTATATGTTTAATGGAAATCAAGACAAGAAGTGGTATTTTCATAACCATGAAAAAGGTAAATATTCAAAGAATAATAGGGTAATAAAGAAATAACCATTATCATAAAATTGTGGAAAGAATAATCCTAGTAAATTCTTGAAAGGAATTCACGTTTTTTTATAATTGTGGAAAATATCATCCTTGAGCTGATGAATAAAAGGGGATGAAACAAATCAATGATGTTCATTGCTTAAATTATAAAGAAATGGTGCATTATTCAAACCAATTTCCCATGTGACGAAATAATCTACCACAGAAGATTCCTAGTGGAGATGACCAAGCTTCAGTTATCACCACAAGTGAGGTAGAAGTTCCCAATGATGTGGAAGAAGGTACATTAATTTTTTCTTAAAAATTAGCCAATGATTTATTTGATTTTGTATCATCTCACTCTTTTATATCTACACAGTTTCCAAGAAAATTTGAAATTTTCCTTTTGATTTAAAAAGGGAGTAATTAGTTAAAGCTCCTAAGAGAATTCTCATTGAAAAAAAAGTGTTGGGGAATCCTCCTTATGACATAGAAACATGCATTATTAGAGTACCTTATTATAATATCTATGGATGAATTTGATATAATCCTTGTTATATATTTCATTTCTAAATATAATGAAAAAACTATTATAAGAAAAATGGAATTAAAATTTTTGTGGAAGATATATAATCACTTATATGTAGAGAAACAATGCATCATTTGATTCTTATATACATCCATCCCTAGTAGCAATAATTAATGAAATTATTAGGGAGGAATAGAAAAAAAATCTAAGGATGAGGAAAGTAATATTCAAATTGAGGATATACCAATTATAAACAAATACATTGGTGTATTTCTTGAGAAATTAAATGGGAACCCCTAAAGCATGAAGTTTAGTTTACCATTTATCTAATACATAGTGCAAGACTAATATCAAAGACTCCTTATAGAATGGACATGGTGGAATTAGTGAATATTATGAAACAAATATATTATTTGAGTAATAATATATTTATTCACCCTAGTGTTTCTATATGGGGAAACCCTATTCTCATTATAAAGAAGATTAATGGATCCTTGAGGTTATGAATTTATTATAGAGAAATCAATGATATTAAAATAAAAAACTAGTATCCTCTACCACTCATTGATGATTTATTTGATCAACTTCATATATCTTAATAGTTTTCTAAGATTGAACTTCATTATAGCTATCATCAATTATGAGGAAAGAAGGAAGATATTCTTAAGATAACTTTTAGGATGAGGCATGTAAATTACAAGTTTGTAGTAATACATTTTGGATTGAATAATTCACCCTCGATTTTCATTTATCTAATTAATATAATTTTAAAAGAATATAATGAATATTTTTTTTAGTATTCATTGATGATATTCTTGTGTATTCTAAAATCTATGAATACTATGAGAATCACTTATGGATCATTATCGAGACTCTTAGAAAGAAAGATTTATATGGTAAGTTTTGAAAGTGTGAATTATGGATTTAGAAAATTTCTTTTCTTGGCCATATTATCTCTAAGAAAATAATCTCATTTTATCCTATAAAGATAAAGGAAATACAAGAATTTCCTACACCAACAGACATAATCAAGGTACATAGTTTCATTGGTTTAGTAGGTTACTATTGTCATTTCTTTCAGAATTATGTAAAATTGGATAACATGTTAACTAAGATCACATGTAAAGGGGTTATGTACATATAGAAAAAATAATGTGTATAATGTTTTGAATAATTTAATATAAGATTATTCAATGATTTTATGTTTATTATACCATCAGAAAATGATGGGTTTGTGATATATAGTGATTCATTGAAGAAAGGAATGGGTCGTTTCCTTTTGAAAAATGATAATTTTTTTGCAAATTCATGAAGGCAATTGATGTTTCATGACCAAAATTATCCAAATCATGATGTTGAGTTAGTATCCGTAATATTTTACCTAAAAAAATAGAGAAAATATCTCTACGGTGAAATATGTGAGATATATATAGATCACAATATTTTGAACTACATCATTACATAGAAAGAACTCAAAATGAGGAAGATATAATAGATTGAGTTACTGAAATAATATGATTTCTCAATACACTACCACCCAAAAAATAATATAAGGTAGAAGATTCATTAAGAAATAAAGATCATGGACTTATTATCTAAATTAGGATTGAGAAAGATCCTATATTCAAGGATTAAGTAAATATAAATATGGGAATTGTGAAGGAAGGGGTGAAATCACTCCCTTTTAAAATTATTGTTATTTATTATTGTATATGATAAAAAGTTCCCAATATAATGATTAGAATTTTCAAAATCAAATTAAAGCCGTTAAGGATGTAGGATTGGTAGACTTTGTGTATGAGGATAGAATAATGAAATTTGGAAAGAGGTTATGTGTTCAATCAATACCTGAGGTAAAAAAGAGAACTATTAGATGATGCTCATTGATCAAATTTCTCTATAAAACATAGTAGTACCATGGTATATAGAGTTCTGAAGGAACATTTCTGGTTGGATAACATGAAGTTGGAAATTTCTGAAATGTGTGAAGATGTTTAGTTTGTCAACTAGTGAGGGATGAGAGATAGAATCATAGATGATTTATTCAACCTCTACATATTCCTATGTAGAAGTGGGATGAAATTATAATAGAATTCATCACTATAATACTAAATACCCCTAGAAAGAATGATATAATATGGGTTATTGTTGATCACCTTAAAAAATTGACACATTTTCATACTATAAGAAAATATTTTCCTCTTGATTACTTAGCAAGACTCTATATTAATGATGTTTTAAGACTTTATGGTGAACCTCTATCTATTGTGACTGATAAGGATATCTATTTTACATAAAAAGTATGGAAGAGTCTTCAAAAGTATTTTGATAATGAGAATCATTTGAGTACTACTTATCTCCCTCAAACCATGGGACAATTTGAACGGATTATTCAAACATTGGAACACATGTTGAGAGCACGCTCACTAAACTTTCATGGTATGTAGGATCAATATTTACATTTGGTTGAGTTTTCCTACAATAATGGTTTCCATTCTAGTATTTACATGGAGCCATATGAATAATTATATTGAAAGATATGCCATACATAAACTTGTTGGGATGAAGTTGGTGAGGGGAAACTTATAGGACCTGAACCTATTAAAGAGACAATGACAAAGGTAAAGACTATTTAGGTTCATATTAAATAATATCAAAGTATTAAAAAGAGTTATGTTGAAAACCAAAGAAAGGAATTGGAATTTCAAGTGGGAGATCATTTATTTCTAAAATTATATCAATAGACGGGTTTCATAAGGTTCATTAAGAAAGGGAAAACTATCCCTAGGTACATCATACCATTTGAAATATTTTAAATAATTAGATTTATAGCTTACCAATTAGAAATGCCACCAAGTCTCTCAAATGTTCATGATGTGTTCCATATATCATTGCTAATGAAGTACATGCCAGACCCAATGCTTGTACTCACCTATGAAGAAATAGAAATGGAACCTAATTTGTATTACTATTAAGATCCTATTGAAATTATTGACACCAAAGATCTAGTATTTATAAATCGAAAAACTGAACTGGTAAAAGTTCTTTTGAGAAACTATAAAATAGAAAAAGAAACATGGGGACTAGATGATGTTATGAAGAAGATCCAATATCATCTGTTTAGAAGGAAATATTGATAAAAAATTTTGAGGAAGAAATTTATAAAGTATAGAAGAATATAACACCCTAATATTTTATGGTAAATATCATGTTAAGTAAATTCAATTTATTCAATTGCTTATGTTGTAGGAAACATTAAGTTTAAACGAATTATGATATACTATTGAATATTAACATGAACATTGGAATAGTAATCAGACTATTAGAAATATTCATGTTTCTATTATAAAAATAACATCACCTATAAAATTATAAATAAAATTCCAAACACATGTTCCTTAAGGAGGTTCCTAAGGAGAAGAAATTCAAGAGGTAAAATCCTCAATTCTTCTCTTTCAATTTATTTTATTTTCTTATCCTATGATTACCTCGCTATACCAAAGTGGAATGATAACACCTGTATATTATATATAATATAATGCTATTGTGTTAATGGAATATTTTTCATCCCATATTTTCTCTTCTCTTTTTATTATAAAAAATTAAAACATTATTCGTGATGTGCTAATTCACCACCTTCATGGATGATGAGTTTCCATTTTCCATTACCACCTTTAAAAATGGTAATAAAACCATTATTATGGTTAAATAATATTTTATTATACATATTATAAGTTATATAATGTTCTGAAACCAACTTATAAATATAATATTAAAAAAAATGATACAAGTTCATGATGGTCGTAAAAACCACCAAAATAAATTAAAACCTTTTCATGAGAATTTTGTCTAATGAATCATCCTCATACCATATAAAAAATGATATATGAGACCATTTAAACTTATGGAGTTCATTAATACTATAAAATTTCACTTCTAGATAAGTTAATCTCATTTGAAAATAACTCCCATAATTATACACAAGGGAACTGACCATAAAACCATGAAATGAACACTCCCTGAACAATGAAATTAAACATTAAGAATCATTGAAAGGGCCATAAATAAACATAATAAAATTATAGTAAATAAAATATATGTAGAAGAGGTTATTAATTAATTAATTAATGAATCTAATTTTATTAACCATGACATTAAAGACAAGTACATGATTATTTTGGATATAAGGTAAGAGACTTCATCCCAATTTCTATTTCATTGAGACATACATGGTATTATGCACCTAATAATTTTTATGTGGTGTATATACTACCCATTTAGATATTTTTTCATTTTAAATTATATTTCTATTAAATATCCATATTTATTATATGATTAATATGATTATTATCTAAGCTGCATAGCATTTTTACATATAATGCTTACTTTGAATGTAGTTTTAACTAGGAAAATATTGATAAATCCATATCAAAACAAATATTTTCATAAGGAATATTATTCATGAATTAAATATATGTATGAATTCCCCTAGAGCTTATACTAGTGGAAAAGGGATATGTGGTGTGTTAGGGAGCTGTTGGGTTTGAGTCTCCTTGGATTCCATCATGCGTGTGTTTCTTTTTCACTTCGTAGTCCCCCTTCTCTGATAGTTTATAATTTTGTTAGAAAAATTACAATAAGATATGAAGAAGAAATATATGTATAAAGAATGATTTTGACCTACAGTGACGGGTGGGGACCAACATTATATAGCCCCTTGATTCATCAACAGATATCATGAGATAAATTAGTTGGTGAAAAAACATCGCATTTGTTTCCAAGCAGAATCATAATTATTTCTACCTATAGTCTTAAAAGATCTTATGAAAGGCCTTTATGATAGTGTTCCATGTTCTAGATACATGATATCCAATAATTAAGTATTTCCATCATTGAATATTTAGTTATTATTATCCATGATATTTTTACTCTGTAAAAATCTTTGGATTCTTTTTTATTCAAAATTTACTGATTAAATGACATTGGATTTTCAATTATTTACCTTTCCATATTGATTATACCTGATTGATTATGATTCACTTATTATTGATTCATGTAAACCTTACTGAGAATTTGGGATCACCATTTTATTTACTTTCCTTCACCTATTTATGAAGATGAGATCTTTGAATATGTGTTAAGAAAGCATTTTATTTTTCTTTGCTATGTTATATGTTGAATTACCAATGCAATAAGGGAACCATGTATGTATATAGTTCTTTAAGACTACTAAACTAATTGATCATTGATTATGTTATCTATTGTATCTATTCCATTATAAGAAAATAATCACTGAATCTAGGATACTTGGTTTGGGTTTGTTACAAATTTTATAATATAATTACTTTTAAAAAAATATATTACACTACTTACTATATTTTTTTCTATCTATTTGAAAAATGGAAACACCATAGTGCATATGTGTGGACCACCACCACTATAAAGGATGTATTTCATTTTTATAGAACCACCTTCTATTGGGGTAATAAATGTTTATTTAATGAATAATTATGATATTAATAACATGATAAAAATTATGGATATGATTTACCCTGACTAGGGTGTAAGGACCAGAACTAGAAAATGGAAAAATTCATGGAAATAGTTCACACACAAATAATGATGTTAATGAAGAATTATTAACAAATGGGTAATAAGAGATTGTAAATAAAATGTATACTAATATATATATATATATATATGTTTCTGATATAAATTTATCAAAAATTTAGTTTTATTATACATGTGGTATGAGAAAGTCTGACCTAACAGAAGTCTGAGGTAATGGTTTAGTTAATAATCTCAATTTATTTAGGATTGTTTATGTTTCAATTACCATTTGTGGAATTTTAAGTTCTATTATTATTAAAACCCATACATTTTAATCTCTTATGGTTATTTTTTGGGTTTACAAGTATTCATTCTTTTATCTATATCTTAAGTACTCAAATCGACTGAAATAATGTCTTTAATAAAAATAGACCTTATTTCTTCTTTTTGATCAGGAATATTAACTCCCATATCCATATTATTCAAAAATTTTGATGATTTTTTTTAGTACATTTAATTTTTTTCAAAAATTAATTTTTTACTATATTTTAATTTATTTTTGAAGGATTAAATAAAAATATTTTTAATGTTTCATGTATTAAATTTCTATACCAATGTGTAACATAAAGGTTTTATTTAAACCTATATTACATGAAAAAATTTTCCTTCCTCCACAAAGATTAATCATTATATAAATTCCGTAAAAATTATCTATTACTTTTCTATAAAAATCATTTCCCCCATTTTCTATGATTTTTTAGTTTTTATTTATCAAAAAAATTACCTTATTACTTAAAATTTTTAAAATGTAATTTCTTTTGACTTTTGTATATTCCACTACAAATTATTTTTAATATTTTGGTTCAAATTTATTTTTCATTTTAAAAAAGGAAATAATTTATTATTTAAATTCATTTATCATAAATTTATCATCCCTTTTAATCCTATATGATCTTATAATAAAATTTATGTAAGATTTTTATGGAAGTTATTTTGTTGACTAAGTAATATTGACATTTTATATACATGATTCAATATAGATATTTATAGATTAATTGGGAATATTGATTATGCTTTTATTGGTCATTAACTATATGGGGATTGAATTAGACATGTGTAAGTGATGGGTGGGACACAAAATTATATATCCACTCGATCCATCAGTTACATCTGCTTAGAAAAATTAGTTTTCATGTCTTATTATGTGGGAATTCATTATTTGCACTACCTAATTATTGAAAGTGTATATTCTGAGGACTTGATAATAAGAGTAAGATGTCAGCTATTACCCATTCCATCATTATGAAATATGATTTTAATACTCAAGTGATTATTTATATGGACTTTTCTTGGTAGTATTGATGGAATAAATTTATTTATTTTATGTCATATTTATTGATTATTAACAATTTAATATTATTTATTAATTATTTATTTATGGTAGATTCTTATGTTCATAACATCTTACTAGGCATCAGAGATCACCTTTTATTTTTTCCCTTTCCCTAAGATACTAAAAAGGGATATTTGAATGATTTAAAGAGGAATATGAAATTTTCAATGACGTTTATAAGATGTGTTATATGTTTCCAATGTAATATTATACTCATGTGTATATCTAATTTCACAAGACAGCAAAACTAATCATTATTATGTGATGTAATCCATTGTTTATTGGGCTAATTGTTGGAGTTGGTGGCCTAGAACCAACTACTTTGTACATTATTCATTAGTAAATACCTTATCACATCCTGATTGTTCTTCTGCGTGACAATGCACGTGATAATGTCCTAAGGATAGATATTCCCCCAAAGGGTCATAAAAGATCCTTACTATGTTGAGAACCTAGAAGTACTATAAAACTATTCTTGAATATTATGTTCTATGGCTAGATGATGTTATTTTAGGGACACAAATAATACAGTCCATTAGCTGTGAGAACTCATAAAACTTTGAGGCACCTTTCCACGGTGTGCGCCATTTCTAGTATCTAAAAGGATATCCTGAGAGCAAGACCAATGAGTAGGAAATCAACATTTCATAGTGTCATCAAATGTTCCTATCCACAGACGTGTGTATTGGTGCTTAGACATTATGATTATTATTAAAGGGTATTACAACTCGCACACTTAAATGTATTGAAGAAAACTGTGATGAGACACTGTTCGCAATGAGGTAGGATATATTGGGTATGTCATGAGTAATACTACCTTAATAGATAACACGAGAAAGGATTTTCCCTTCTCTTCCATAAAGGTAGTTGATATCTCAGTCTCTTTTATGGAATTGATATAACCTAAATAAATCCATGGACATGGTAAAGAATGGGAAAGTTCAATTCTGGGAAGTCAAAGAATGAATAATTGAGCACATGGGTTGATGGAACTAGCATACAACCTTATTGATTTGAGATATCAAGACAATTGGATTACATTACAAGGTAAGCGTTTGTAGAAGGTGACACATCGTTACAGTATTAAATTCTTTCTCTATGGGTGTCTTGGTGTGTTGCTCAATTCTAACCTTGGAATTTATGTAGGATCTGCCTAATGCCACTGAGAACGAGGCCTAGATGGTCACACACTAAGTTTGCCGAAGTTTCCCAGTTATATATTAATTTATCAAGTTAAATAAAGATTATTCTCGAGTGTGGTTTAATAATTACTCAAGTATGCTTGATCGCATTTATTTCAACACTAGTTATTCGAGTGAATATATTGTGGGCGAAATAATATATTTATTACCGAGTAATGAAATGATATTTATTTAAGAAATAAATATCCATTATTCAAGGTCTAATAAATATGGTTGAGGAAATAAATAAAATAAAAAACAAAAGTAAACACCGTGTATATTAATATGTACATTCCGTGTAGTATTTTTGGGGATTCATGAGAAATAATAAAATTTATTTAATTAAATAATATTAGGTGTCATTCATTGGGAAAATGTAAAGTGATAATAATAGTCAACAATTATTATTAGACATCGGGTATTACGAAGAATTAAATGAAATGAAAAATGCTTTTAGGTAATTAATTCATTTTATTATTCTATGTAATAAAATCCCAATTATATTAATCTCATTAGACCTAGCTATTCTTTTTGGTTGTGCACAATAGATCTAGAGAAATATCTCAAGTAAAGAGATAATTCTTTTTCTTCCAAGAACACTCTCATGTTATGAGAGATATACTCCTCCACTAGATCAAGGAGAGCACTTTAAAAGTGGATCTCAAGGAAATTGAAGGTGAAAATTTCAAGCGAATGATCTTCTTTGCTAGCACCCGAAGATCCCTTAGCCAACATCTAGAGATTTGTGGAGCATATGTGGATCATTGCTATAGGAAGCCTACATTTGTATTCTATAAAGAAATGATTGATCACATCAGATCATGACTGTAAACATCAACATAGATAGAATTAAATCAAGGTAATTATTGTCTTTTAATTAAATTAATTATAAACAATACATTATGATCCTCTCTATGGTTCCAAGACTCCCAACTTTTCTTTCGTTCTTTGTTCTATTCCAAAGATATGATGTTTTATCATCATGACAGATCTCAGGTTGATAATTGTTAACTACAAAAATTAATGTTGTGTACTCCCATCCATTCACTTCCTCTATACCCAGAAACTAAAAGTGGTACAAGAGGGGTCATATCATTGATTATAATTATTTAGTTTTTCATTGATGATTTTCAAATTTAATAATTTAGTTGTTTCAATTCAAGTTAATCGTTCTAAAAATCTGAATCTCTAGCTTGTTCGTACTCTTTAATTTTTCATTTACCTCATAGAAATGATATTTTAATTTAATTTTGATTAAAATAAAAATGAGAATCTCATCCAGAGGTTCCAAAGATTCCTAGCCGTACAACACCAGAACACATGGTGTGTATTTTGATGCACACACCGTGTAGTCAAGATTAAATGCATCAGACCGGTCTGCCAAACCAAGTCATTATTTGGAGTCTTTCTATGTCTTAAATGACTCTGTTTTTTTACCAGGAAAAGGTGGCATGCTGTTTCCTGATTACACACCGTGTGGACCACTGGGCATAGTGTGTAGTCCCTTTGGGTTAGGGTTCGACTGTGTACCCCGTACATGGCTTGCTCGACTGAAGATTGTGTAACACAAACACTACACAACATGTGGCCCACTGGACACATCGTGACTCTATGGATTTCTGAATTACATCTACACACTATGTCCCCAGGTGTGTACTTCAGATGGACATTGAATGATAGTACACACCATGTGGTCAGAACTATACACCGTGTACTCATCCAAATTATGTAGATTTATTAAAATTGATTATTATATTATACAAACCCGTGATATGTTTACCATGGTGTTGGTGTAAATATGAGGCACAACACGTGATATGTGTTTCATATATATGTGTTTAATTTAACATCTACATAATGTTCATTTCTACTCATTGGGTAGTTATGAATTGGAAATCACCAGGTTTCCTCCAAGTTACATGTTATGTAGAAAGATAATTTTAAATGAATTTATTTGTTTAAATTATGATGGATTAGAATCTAAAGGAAATTCTAAAAATGGTTTAAGATAAAAGGATTGATTAATTAAATATAATTAATTGATTCAAGTGTGATTTATCTTAAACAAGAGTGACTAAAAAATTGAATGCTAGTTTTATTTATGTGTAAATATCATTTAATGTATGGATAATCATGAGGAAGATCAAGAACTTTTTATGTGGATTGTATTTTTTAATTTATTCATTAAAATTATATTTTTTGGCCTATGAGCCTTCTCCTCATTAATATGTAGGGCCTGTGTGGCCAAGGATTATTTTATGTAAAACCCCATTTTACCCCTCACCTAAGAGTGAGATAAAAGCATATGTAATGGATGGGGCTCCCAAGATAGTGGAGGATGCTTAAGTTAAGATCCAAGGTGAAACCAATCTAAGGAGATACAATGGTAGACAGGTGGAAAACTATAAACATGAACCCAAAAGGTTCAAGGGGTTTCTCCCCTAGGTCTTGGGTTAGTTTATCAACCGCTAGGTAAACTAACCCATAGAACAATATCATGATAATACCATTTTATTTTATTAAAATTATTTTCATGGTTTGTTTATTGTAGGTGTGTTTTCATGATCACACAATTAATGAATTAAACAATCATGCAATATGGAACTAAAATAATACGGTCTAATGTGTAAATATTATCTTAATCATGGTTAATCACTTAACTATATCCCACTTAATAATAAAAATCATGTAAGAAAGGTAATAAAATGAAAATTTATGTATAAGGATAAAATCCCTCAAAGAAATATTAAGTTGATATAGCCTTCCATAATCTTGGTTAGAATCGAACCATAGTTCAAAGTGCATAGCCAAACCTAGTTGGGGTGCTTTCAATTATCAGGGAATTCTAATTCAAGGTTTTGGGTTGACTTGACTTGGTTCACTTCAAGGGTTGATTTCTACACTTGGACTTGGTGTGACCAAGAGGCAAAGGTTAAGGAAATCCAAAATAAAAGGATTTCAAGATTAGAGAGTCCACTCAGCGGATCAAGGAACTACGAGTTAATGCAGTTGATATTTAGAATTCCTACCTAAAACCCTTAAAGTTTCTTGACCAACCCTAGTTGGGGTAATACAAAGTGAAATATGGATCCTTTCCACTAAAATATTCAGACAACAAAATATTCCTAATTTAATGTTGAGGGCTATTGGTTTTTGATAAAATAGTGGGAGACTAATAAGTATTTATTTATTTATTTTTTTCAGTTTTATCATGATATAGTACTAAATTTTTTCTCATATTAATTTCTAGAAATATAAAGATAAATGACTTGAAACATATCATTGTGAAACATGGTCGATAAGGAAAACATTCTCACAGACAACAATTTATAGGAGTGGTAGAGGCATTTACATGTCATCCTTCTCCACGAGAGGAAACTGTATGTGATGGAGGAGCCTATTCTAGTTTCACCTATAAAAGAGGCTAGAGATGAGGAACAATCTATTTATATTAAACATTTGGATGATGCCTCATATGTATTATGTTTTATACTATCATCCATGTCTAATGAGATCTTAAAGAAACATGAAAACAAGGATGCTAATAACATGATGTCTCACCTTAAGGATCTCTATTAAGGGAAGGTTAGAAATGAGAGATATGAGATCTACAATGCCTTGTTCACAACTAATCTTGGAGAGTTTGCACCAACTGGGACTCATGTGGTAAAGATTATTGGCTATATTGAATGCCTGGACTTCTTAGGGATTATGTTCTTGGATGAGTTGCATACAGATCTCATCCTATCATTACTACCCAAGACCTTATCTAGCTTTATTGTCAACTACAACTTGAGAAATAATGAGAAGATTCTATCAAAACTTATGAACTTAATTATCTAGGTAGATAATGACCTGGTGTGTGACAAACTCGTAATCCTTATGGTAAATAAAAGAAGGAAGGGCAAGGAAAATGGTCTAATGAATTATAAATGATCCGAATCCCTCGAGCACCATCCCTCTAAGTAGAGGATGATCCAGTTGTAGGGCAAGGAACTGGAGGTAGTATGTTTTTTATTTGAAAATCCAAGCCACTGGAAGAGGAAATGCACCCATAAGCGTGGGGATGCTAAAGGTGTGTTCGTTATTGAGTGTAATATTTCCATTTCTACACATTGGGTATTAGATACAGCTTGTGGGGCTCACACACACACACACAGATATATATATATATATATATATATATATCTAAATGTATGAACCAAGTAGATTTAGAAGGATTTTGAGAGGAGAGGTGGATCTTCATGCAACCAATGGCATGAGGTTGGATGAATTATCCATTGGTTATTACCATCTCTCATCAATATCTAGGAGGATTTTGGTTTTACATAACTATTATTATGTTTATAGTGTTACCAAGAACATAATTTATGTATCATGTTTGGATATAAGTGGATTTATTTTTAGGTTCAGAAATAAAGGTTGTTTCTTTTATAAGAAAAACATATGTTATAGTATGGCACATTTAAATAACTATTTGTATGTATTAAATTATAAAAACCATGTGTTCGAAATAAATAATGAAACAAGCTCACATGACTCATACAACACCTAGTTGTGCCATCACCATCTTGGTCATGTAAACAGGAAGCGCTTGACAAAGCTTTGCCAAGATGGTTATTTAGACTCTACTGAGATAAAACCACTTGATAGATGTCATGGTTATTTATAAGGTAAAATGACCAAGCCTCCTTTCAGTGGACAGGGTGAAAGGGCCCCTGAGCTTTTAGGATTGGTACACACAGATGTGTGTGGGACATTTCCTATACAAGATAGAGGTGGATATTCTTATATCATTAATATTAATGATTATTTGAGAGTATTTGGCTATATATACTTAATATGGTATAAGTTATAGGCCTTATAGAAATTTAAGGAATTAAAGAACGAAGTAGAGATTCATCTTGGTAAGAAGATAAATATGCTTCGATCGGATTGAGGTAGAGAATATCTGAACCAAGAGTTTATCAACATTTTACGGGAGTCTGGGATTATATCTCAACTCACTCCTCCTTATACACCATAGTGGAATGGTGTTAGCTAAAAGAGGAACCACACCTTGTTGGACATAGTGAGGTTAATGGTGAGTAATGTAGATATTCCATTATGCTTTTGGGGATATGCATTACAGAATGTAGAATGCACATTAAAACAAGTACCAACTAAGGTGGAAAATAATATTCCCTATGAGATATGGAATGAAAATAAACCCATTTTTTTGCACACACGTGTATGGGGATGAGAGATGTTTGTTAAGGCCTTCTTAGGTAAAAAACTAGAACTATGGGGAACAAGGTGTATCTTTATAGGATATCCCAAGGAAACGAAAGGATGTTACCTATATAACCCTTCTGACAAGAAAGTGACTATCGCCAGACAATTTGTCTTTCCTGAGAGGGAGCACATATTTAAGAAGGATAATGGGAGAAATATTGACTTCGACGAACTTGATTCTCAAGATACACAGGAGTTGGTATATGAACAAGTTCCACAGGTCCCCATGGAAGAGGTTCTAGAAACAAAAGTACTACATAGAAGCTCTAGAGAGGTAAGGGAACCCGGGAGATTTGGTTTCCTAGTCACTGAGGATGATGAATAATTATTTTTGGACAATGATGAACCTCTCTCCTACAAATAAGGAGTAGAGATATTAGAAACTACAAGATGGATAGAAGCTATGAATTTTGAGATGGATTCTATGTATCAAAACCAAGTTTGGGTTCTGGTCGATGAGCCAGCCGATGTAAAGCCTATTGGATGCAAATGGGTATTCAAGAGAAATCTGGACAAGGAAGTTCAAGTTAGAACCTATAAATTAAGTCTAATGGATAAAGGAATCAAAAAACGTCAAGGAATTGACTACGATGAAACCTTTTTTTTCTAGTTTTCCAAGTTTAAATCCATAATAATCATACATTCCATAGTAGCTTACCATGACTATGAGATTTAGAAAATGGATGTCAAAATAGAATTCCATAATAGGGACCTTCAGGAAAATGTCTATATGACACAACCAGAAGGGTTTGTGACACTAGGTGAAGCCAAACAGGTTTGAAAGTTGCAGAAATCCATTTATGGATTAAATATATCATTCAGGTCACGGAGCATTTGATTTGATTAAGCCATAAAGGAATATAGTTTCATTAAGAAAAAATGTGAGACATGTGTTTAAAATCGGTTTAATGGGAATGCAGTCATTATCCTTGAAGTATATGTTGATGACATATTACTAATTGAAAATTATGTACCAATCTTACAGTCAGTTAAGGACTAGATGAACAAGTGTTTCTCTATGAAGGATATAGGAGAAGCAGCCTAAATTATAGGGATCTAGATCAGTCATGATAGATCCAAGAGGCTTCTTGGAATATGTCAGGGTACATACATTGACCAGATACTAAAGAGATTTAGTATGGAAAAATCCAAGAGGGGATTAGTTCTAGTGTCACATGGCCTACATATTTATATGAAAATATGTCCATAGACACAATAAGAGAAAGATAGAATGAGTAAGATCCCATACGCTTCGACTATAGGATCCATCATGTATGCCACTTTATGTATCAGGCTTAATGTTTCCTATGCACTAAGCATGGTAGGTAGATATCAAGTAGATCTAAGAGAACAACATTGGAATGCTATTAATACTATCCTTAAGTATCTGAGAAGAACTAATGATATGTTCCTAGTGTATGGAGGAGACAAAGAGATTGTCTTCAGAGGGTATCATGATGGTAGTTTTCAAACTGATCACAAAAATTTGAAGTTGCAATCTGGATATGTTTTTTGTCTCAACGGAGGAGATTTAAGCTAGAAGAGTTCAATGCATCCAGTTATCACCGATTCTACAGTGGAGTCTGAATATATAGTGGATTTTTATACATCCAAGGAATCCATCTAGATTTTTAACTTTGTCCAGGAGCTTGATTTGGTGACTATTAGTAATGATCCAATCACATTGTATTGTAATAATACTACAACAATGACTCTTGAAAAAGAACCAAGGTCGCACCAATAAACAAAGAACATTCTCTGGAAGTATCACCTCTTGAGGGATTCCAATCAAAGGGGTGAAGTTGCATTGAGAAGATTTTTCACAGAAGAGAATGTAGTAGAACCCATGACTAAAGGTTTATCTCAATAGAATAATGAATATCATGCGAGAGATAGTAGGTTAGAGGTTGTTAGCAGTTGGCTCTAGTCTAAGTGGGTTTCTGTTGGAGTTGGTGGCCTAGAACAACCTAAATTGTACTTTCTCCATTAATAAATACCTTATCACATCTCGAGTGTTCTTATACATGACAATACATGTGATAATGTACTAAAAATAGCTATTTCACCAAAGGGTTATAGCAGATCCCATCTATAATGAGAAACCAGAAGTTTCATAACACCATTCTTGCATATTAATTTCTATGGCCAGATGATGTTATTTGAGGGAAACAAATTACACAAGCCATTAGGGGTGAGGACTCATAAAACTTCGAGGCACCTTCTCATGGTGTGCGCACTTGGTAGTATCTATGAGGATATTATGAGAATGAGACCCACCTATTGGAAATCCACATTTCATAGTGTCATAGGATGTTTCTATCTATGGACATGTGTATTGGTCCTTAGAAATTATGAATATTATTAATTGGTATTACAACTTGCACACATAGATGTATTGAAAAAAACTGTGACAACACACTATTCATAGTAAGTTAGGATATGTTGGGTGCATCTCGAGTAATAATGTATTAATAAATAATGCTAGAAATGATTTTCCCCTTCCGTTCCATAACAGAAGTTGATATCTGAAGCCCTTTTATGTAATTTATGTAGCCTAAATAATTCCATGGCTATAGTGAGGAATGGGAAAGTTCAATTCCAGGAATTCAAAGAAATAATAATCGAGCACTTGGGTTGATGGAACTACCATGAAACCCTCTTGATTCAAGATATTGAGATAAGGGGATTAAATTACACGATAAACATTCGTAAGAGGTGACATATTATTGCGGCATTAATTTCTTTCTCTATGGGTGCCTTGGCATGTTTCTAGAAGCTAAACATAGACTTTAGGTAGGATCCTCCTAATGTCACTGAGAAAGAGGCCTAGAGGGTCACACACTAATTGTGTCCAAGTATATTAGTTAAAAATTAATTTAACAAGTTGAATAAAGATTATTCCCGATCGCGGGTTAATAATTATTCAAGGATTCCCGATCACATTTATTTCAACACTAGTTTTTTTGAGAGAATATATTATGGGAGATATAATATATTTATTAGAGAGTAATTTATTGATTTTTATTTAAGAAATAAATAGTTATTATTCAAGGACTAATAAATATGGTGGAAGAAAAAAATAAAATGAAAAACAAAATTACACGCCATGTATATTAATATATATATATGTCGTGTAGTTTTTCTAGGGATTAATGAGAAATAATATTATTTATTTAATTAAATAATATTAGGTGTAATTCACTGGGTTTATGTAATGTGATAATAATAGTCATCTGTTATTATTAGACATGGGTTCTTACTAATAATTAAGTGAAATGAATAAATGATTTCAGGTAATTAATTCATTTTATTATTATAAGCAATAAATTCCCAATTATTTTATTCTAATTAGAAATAGAAATTGTTTATGGTTGTGAAAAATGGATTTAGAGAAATTTCTCAAGCCAAGAAGGAATTATTTTTCTTCCAAGAACGCCCTCATGTTACTGGAGAGATCCTCCTCTACCAGATCAAGTAGAGCAATTTCGAAGCAGCTCTTAGGGATATCGAAGGCGGAAATCGCAAGGGAAGGCTCTTTCGTGCAAGGTGTATTGAAGAAAACTATGACAAAACACTATACATAGTGAGGTAGGATATGTTGGGTGTATCCTGAGTAATACTTCATTAATAGATAATGCAAGAAAGTATTTGTCCCTTCTGTTCCATAAAGGGAGTAGATATCCCAGGTGCTATCGCCAAAGGTAACTTTAGGTTGTAGCACAAAAGAGCCTTCGCTTGTGATGTCCACCTTCGATCACCTTGAGAGTTACTTTTAAAGAAATCTCCTTGATCTGGTGGAGGAGGATCTCCTTCCTTACTTGAGAGTGTTCTTAGAAGAAAAATAATTCTCTCGTGGCTTGAGAGATTTCTCTAGATCCATTGTGTGCAACGACTAGGTCTAATGAGAAAAATATATTTGGGATTTTGTTACTTAAAATAATAAAATTAATATATTACCTAAAATTATTTATTCATTTCATTTAATTCTTAGTAATATCTGATGTCTAATAATAACAGTTGACTATTATTATCACTTTACATGTGGCCAAATAATTACACCTAATATTATTTAATTAATTAAATAAAATTATTTCTCATGAATCCCCATAAAAACTATATGGTGGGTATATATAAATATACACATCGTGTACTGTTGTTTTTCATTTTATTCATTTCCCCCACCATATTTGTTATACCTTAAATAATGACTATTTATTTCTTAAATAAATATCACATCATTACTTGATAATAAATATACTACATCACCTACAATATATTCTCACAAATAACTAGTGTCGAAATAAATACGATCAGACATCCTTGAATAATTTTTAAACCACAATCGGGAATAATATTTATTCAATTTCTAAAATTAATATTTAACTAAGATACTTGGACAAACTTAGTGTGTGACCCTCTATGAATCTTTATTAGTTGAATTAGGTGGAGCCTGCCTAATGTCCAAGGTTAGAATATAGAAACACACCAAGACACCCATAAATAAAGATGTTAACACCACAATGATGTGTCACCTCCAACAAATGATAACCATGTAATGTAATCCCTTTGTCTCGATATATAGAATCAAGCAGGTTTCATACTAGTGCCATCAACCAATGTGCTTGATTATTCTTTCGTTGACTTTTAGAAATTGAACTTTCCCATTAATCACCATGTCCATGGATTTATTAAGGCTATATCAATTCCATCAAAGATCCTGAGTATCAACTCTTATTATAGAATAGAAGGGATAAATCCTTTCTCACAATATCTATTAATGCAGTATTACTCATGAATCACCCATCACATCTACCTTGGTGCGAATAGTGTGTCACCACAGTTTTTTGTCAATACATCCAAGTGTGTGACTTTTAATACCCATGAATAATAATCTTAAATTTTAAGGACCAATACACATGTATGCAAATAGGAACATCAAATGACACTATGGAATGTGGATTTCCTACTGGAGGGTCTAATTCTCATAATATCCTTCTGGATACTACTAAGGGCTCACACCATGAGAAGGTGCCTCCATGTTTTATGAGTCCTCACCCCTAATTTCATATATTATTTGTGTCCCTCAAATAACATTATCTGACCATAGAACATAATATTTAAGAATATTATTATGGCACTTCTGTGTTCTCATCATAGCAGGGATCCACAACGACCCTTTGGTGCAACATATATCCTTAAGAAATTGTCACATGCATTGTCATGCATAAGAACAATCATGATGAGATAAGGTATTCTTATGTGACGTGATCCCTTGTTTACTATGCCAATGCAGAAAATTAAACAACTACTCTAATTTATTAGATTTAGTTATATTACAATTATTAATCTACAATATATAATCAAGTAACCAATAAGGCGTCTCTGATAATATATTATATTAAAAATAGTTTCCCCCTTTAGTGCATGATAAGAAATTAAAAAATTCCTTGATGAAAGTAAACTTTTTTCTTATGATATAGGTCAGATTCCAAGAAGATCTTATAAAAGATAGTCATTATTAGGGTCTTATTAGGTGAAATCATGGAGAAGTAACCCTCACTGTTATTCAAGAAGTCCATGAGGTACCATGTGGTACTCATCAAACATGAATCATGATCTCCAACCAAATTAGGAGACACTACTTATTTTATTCTTCCATAAAACAAGATTATATATATTTTATAAAAAATGACATTTATTACATCTGTATGATAACATTATTCATCAACATATAAAGATACAATATAAAACTAAAGACTCTTGGTTATTGGGGTTATTAGAAATATATTTTATGTTACATTATCAACTAGAAATCATTTGTAAATTTAAGTCCAATATTCCTAACCCTTAATGGACTGTATTATTTTTTCCGTCAAATAACATTATCTAGCCATAGAAAATAATATTCAAGAATAGTGTTATGGAACTTCCGGGTTCTCAGCACTTCCTGGTTTTCAATATATCTGGGATCCCTTATGACCCTTTGGTGAAATAGTTATCCTGAGGACATTATCACAAGCATTGTCACATAGAAGAACAATCAAAATGTTAAAACGCATTCTTGTGTGATGTGATCCCTTGTTTATTTTGCCAATGTAGTAAATTAAACAAATAATCTAAGTTATTGGATTTAGGTATGTTACAATTCTTAATCTACATCATCTAATCAAGTAACCAATAAGGTGTCTCTGATAATTTATTATATTCAAAATAGATTTTTCCTTTAGTGCGGTCTAAGAAATTAGAAAATCACATGATGAAAATAAACTTTTTTCTTATAAGATACTTAAAATTCCAAGAATATATTATAAAATAAATTCTTTAATAGGGTTTTATCAAGTGGAATCAAGGAGAAGTAAACCTCACCATTATTCATGAAGTCCATGAGGGAACATGTGGTACTCATCAAACATAATTCACAATCTACAACTAAATCTGGAGACACTACTTATTTTATTCTTCCATAATACAAGATTATATATATTTCATAAAAAATTACATTTATTCCATGTGTATGATAACTTTATTCATAAACTTATAGAGATACTATATAAAACTAAATATTCTTGGTTATTAGGGTTATAATAAATATATTTCATGATACCTCATCCACTGGAAATCATTGGTAAATTTAAGTATAATATCCCTAACACTAAATCACTTTCCAAATTTTCTAATGTTATACAATTAAATGAGATAATGTTGAGGGGAATGATTAATTTTATAAATTTAGAGAATCTATTAGTGTGAGATCATCGAGAGGGGGAGGGGTGAATCAATGATCTCATTTTATTTACAGATATTACTATTATAATTAAACCTCTTCAGCTAGTTACTTCCTCATTAAACAATTGTTGTGTCTCTAAATCTTACCTCGAATAATTATGTAAATATAAAGGCACAAAACATAAGGTTTTATATGTTTTGGCTAAAAATTCCTACACCTTACCATGTTTTTTATTCCCCCAACATGGAATCTACACATTATCAGAATTTGATTAAAATTAGTAATTGATTACACCCCTAATTAGAAGATGGTTATACCCCCAACTTCAACCCACCTTCTGTAGTAAGTTATACCCCAAAAAACACCTTCTTTTTAAGTGATTGGTTATAATTCCACCCATAATATTCTAATAAATGGTTATACCCCCCAATTGTAGCCTTCTTCTTAAGATGGAATGATATACTGTAGAAATATATTTGGATGATTCTTCTCCATGAGCTTATTGAATCTAACTTTACCCTATATAATTAATGTACCTTTGAAAAGATCATGGTATAGCTCAAATGATTCTAATCACCTATTGATAATTAATTTCCTCAGTGAATCAAATTCTCTAGAAATAATTATTTCTTCTGATGATAAAGACCTGACCTCAATCTAGATGTGTGCTAGTGGTGCACACAAGTTCTTCACTAATATTGTATGAAATAAGAGATTTTAAAATATCAACTCAATTTCACTTCATGAAATAGATTCATGGAATCTGAAACACTAGAATATTAATTTATATGTTCTATTATTTTATATGATATTAATGTTCTTATTTTGGGTATCTCAATTGGTTGTGAAATCACATGTTCATGTAAAAATGAACTTTCCACTCTTCAATTCTCCCAGACTTGTGTACTTATCCTTTGAACAAAAAAATAAATTAATTATTAATGTGAATGCATATTTATATATAAATTAATGTACATGAACTGACCACTATAATATTCTTCCCACTTTTTTCATGCACACACTATCCACACACATGGTTTGTTTCTTTTAGTTTAGGATCAGTGAATTTTTATCATGAATGTGTATGTATAATCTCATCTACAAGCAGCCAAGTAGGTTCCTGATCATTAAACCAGAATCATGATATGTCTTATTCATGCAAAGAGAATATATTAAGTGTGTGATATTTTATTTTAATCTTGTTTTCCTATGAATTCATGTAAAATAGTGTAAAATTAAATGCCTTATGATTCTGAAAGAAATTAACACAAGTAGATATACACGTAGGGCTATCACACAATCTCAAGTGGATTAATGGAACTTAAATTTACTCATGGGACTATTGATTGTGTGATTCACATGTCAAGAGTGCAACATGATCTTCCATTCTTCAGGAAGGAAGAATCTGTATGGATTCCCTCTTTCCAAACCAGGCATTCACAGTGTCTTTGTTTTCTTTGAAAACAAGAACAATCTCTCAAAATAGTAGGAAAATCTATGGGGATTGGTGGTTATATATTTATAGGCCTGCCTCATTGTGACTTTAACCACCTAACCACTACATCTTAAGCTATTTTGAGACTATCTTTAAAGATTCAAGAATAATGTTGTATCCTAGACTTATTCAAACACATGATTCATTCAGGGTATCTCAATTATACGCCTAATTTCATGGAGACTTCACATTACTAATTTATGTGACTTTATCATATGCATGAGTTGAATATCACACATATTTTCAAATATTTAATTCATCAGTTACTCTAATTACATATACAACTTCATTTGATGTCTGTCGATGATTGTTCTTCATATTATTTCATGCATGAGAACTGTAGAAGGAGTGCATGGTGATCGAAGGATCATCATATTTTAATCTTGATGAAAGAACACTCATATGGAGGTTGGTATTTATAAAATGTGGTTTGGAATATGTTCTGGAAACCTAGAGATCCTCAATCAAAGACTGTGGTAGAAGATGATGTCCTCATATTGATCAAACAGTTGAGTAAAAATTATCAAGTGGCAAAAAATGTCGATATTTTTAAAGGAATATGAATAGTAACTGGTGTCCCGCATCCCACATCGATTGCATGTTCATATGGGTAGAGGTTTATTAATAAATCCATTCTATAACATCTTTGAGCTGGATACTAGGGATCAATATTAGTACACACAACACTGCATGCCGTCTCCAGCTTCAACCCACCGGTACATATGGGTTCAAAACATGTGCCCATATCCACTATGAGCCTACACATAACCCAAGTGCACCTTATACATAGGCGTACACTCTACTACCTCCATGTGGGATGCCTATGGAAGGCCCTCCCATAGGGTTGACCCCTTTGATCCCCTAATATTGGTTTAGGGGTAGCCCTAGTGAATCACATGGCATGGACCATACTTTTTAGTAAGACCATCACATAAATTACATAGTAAAATATTAATATCAAATGAAATAAAAAATTCCCCAATTAAAATTTCAATCCAACCTTTCTTTATTTTATTCATGAAAAATAATATTTTGTGTGGCCTTCATTTTTATTTAACAATGTGAAAACTACTTATCACATGTCTTCAATCATTAAATATCAGCTAAGCAATTGTTAGATTTATATCCACAAATACATATTGACTAATTGGAAAAAATGCCACCTGGAATCAATAATACCACCTTTTTTTTTGTGAATATCAACATATATAATTCCAGTCAATATGTGGTGAAAACATTCTCCCCTTATTGAAAATCAATATTCAAAGGATAAATGTGCTCTTCTCAACTCATATTTCCTCTCAAATACTTCTTCACATATTTTGAAATAAAGGAATGGTATCACATGATACTTAGAAAAGTGACATTATTTAATCAAATCTAAGTCAATGTGGGCTAACCTGATGTAGAAAATAAGAGTGAAATAACCATGGTTTTCTAATAGGTCCATAACATAACTTATATGTGATATCATGCTCATAAATTCTCAAATAGAGGTTAAAAATAATAATATTTATCAATGAAATACTAAATCTTATATATATTTTAAAAAATATGTTAGACTGTTCATGTAAAATACATAAATCTCACCCTCCATCTAATTTTGACATAAATTAAGAACTTCCCCCTAATTGATATGATAATATAATTAATAATAAAGGATAAAAGTGTTATTGGAATACCTCAACTTCAAATTTCATTACATTTTTTTGAATTTCCACATTAAACATGTAATAAAAAATTAAGAGATTCATATCATCAATTATACCCATCAAGTAATGCGTCGATATCCTTTAATTACTTATATTTTAGTAAAAAATAATATATATAATAGGAATTAAGGAGAGACCACTTGTTTTCTCAGAAATAACATTCATACTAAGAGCTTCCTATCAATGTGAACTTCTTATTTCTCTTATATGTGTCTCATTTCATGGTTTTTTCAATGTGTATGATCAATTTTTTCTTCAGTGGTCAACACTTTTGATATAGTTTCCTCATCCTATTCAGTACTAAGAGTATTTTTTGAGCTTCACATACCTTTCTCTTAGTTTCTTATTGAGCTGGTTGAATTTTCATAAAATGTTTTGTGTCATGACCATCTTTTTAAAACCTCTCACACATTAGATTTTTCATTTCAACATTTATAGATGACTTTAAAAAAACACTAAGTTCTTCAGAATTCATCACTTTATTTCCTTTTAACTTAGTGAGCTTGTGATCTTCCACTATTTTCTATCCTTGGCCAGTTGATCATGCCTGATAAATAAACATTCTTTCTTGACGTTCTCACAATTTTTGATATTATCTCATAACTCATTGGTGGCTATAGTTTCCTTCTTCAATTTTCCTTTCTTCATATATACATTACGAGAAGTCTCACTTGATGATATAAATTCACATTTATCATATTTTTGACCTTCTTGACCACATCTGCTACAAACATCATTCAATCATTCAAATTTAATTTGTTTTGATAATTTTGATGATTTCTTGGCCATAGGATTATATTTCTTATAATATGATCTCATCTGCTTAGAATCTCCCCTTGATTCATTCCTCATTCATAGTAGTGACATGTTATTCTAGAATGAATTACATTTATGACCAAACACTCCTGAAAACTAGTAGTAGACATAGAATCTTGATCATATTGGATGATAAAAAATATCCTATTAAGCTTGTTTTTGTTTTCTTTTCATAGATTATCGGTGTTTTTTCTTAGGCGGAACCCTTATGGATAAATCTATCTACTTCTCCTATGTAGAATATGTTTTCTCATTTATTCAATTGATCATGATTTTTTCAGTCTTTCCTTCCAAATCATCACTAGTAGAGGAAATAGATATACATTGAGACTAATTAGGAGTAGAAAAAACCATCATTATTTGACCTTTTTATAGAATCTTGTGATGATTCACATTTATGTTCAACTACATTAGGTAAGTATTCTCTCATTTTCTTTAACTCATTTGTAGAAGTATGTCATATTGGATATGTCTGAGATAATTCATCCTCTTTATCAGAAATATTTGTACTTATATCATTCATAATCTTCTTAGATTCAAATATTTTCAATTTGTGTTATTTATCTTCTTCAACAAGTGAATACTCTTCCTCTCCAACAAATTTTTCCTCAAAAATTTTCATATTTACTTCTAGATTAGTTATATTCATCTTATATTCCCTTATTTGTTTAATATGTTTTTCATTTTTCATGAGATGTTCATTATTTTAAAATATAACCTTATCAATTTTTTTATTCACCATTTTTCTCATTATTTAGCTTCATATTTATCATAATAATATCATCCAGAATTTATTTTAACATCCATTCAGGTTTAGTTCTCTCACCACCATAATAACTTTCAAATGATTCTTCAGATTACATGTCTTTTCCCATAAGGGACATAAGATTCGTATAATATCTCCTATCTTCTTACTGAATTATTTTTAATTAATATTCATTAATTTATATACTCATTATATTTATATTCTTCGAATAGAACCTTTTCTTATTCTTATTCCACTTTCTTTTGTAAGCTTTGTTATTTTCTTCATCAGATTTAATGTTAGTAACCCTTTTCTTTGGAAACTCACTAGAAAAATGTCCACTAATTTGGAAATTACATCATTTGATTTATTTTTCTTCCATTTTCTTTCCATATTACCCTTTTTAAAATTCTTGAAAATAAGGACAATATTTTATTCAAGTAATATTCACCTTATTCATGCTCAGAGTTACATGATTTTGGTTCTTCTTTGATTTTGGTTTTACCTTTTATCATGGCTTCAAACACCACATCATCTATTATATTTTTTCTTGACAGTTTTTACTTTTACCATTTAATATGTTATGAGGATATTATGAATTTTATCCAATGATAAATCATATCATTCTTCTAGAGATGAACCCTTGGACAAAATCTATCTGGAAAATTTCTCATTAGATTTTTCATAATTGTTGAGTCATATAGATTCTCCCCAAAACATTGGTTGATACTAACAATATCATTTACTACGTTAAATTAGTCTTTAACACTTTAATAATCACCCATTTTAATATCTTAAAACTATCTTCTCCATATTTTTAACTTCACTTCTTTGATATTAAGATTTTTATAATAGCTACTTCTCAATTTATTCCAGATCTCCTTAGATGTTTGAAGTCCCATTACCTTAGTGTATACATTTTATGATAGAGCCATTAAGATTTCATTTTGATTCTTTCCATCCATCTTTGATCTCCACATATCTATAAAAGTAATAGTATCATTCTCATCATAGGGTAGAAATCCCACAGTAGTTGTATCACTTACTTCTATTCCATGTGATTAGAGATACGATATCATCATATTTCTCTAACCATGATAGTTATCACCACTAAAAATGGGAAAAAACCTATTTATTAATGAATTAATTTCTCTATTCATAGAATTTAATTGGATATTTTAGAGGTGAACCTCACTCTAATACCACTTATAGAACTCGTATTAGTGCGAGATCACAGAGTGGGGGAGGGGATGAATCAATGATCCCTTTTTATTTTTAATTTTTTTTTATTTAAAGTTAAAACTATATAGATGGTTAAAGTTTTGATGCAATCTTATTATGTTTCTAAACCATACCTCAAATAATTTTATAAATATGAAGGAACAAAACACAATATTTGAAAAGGTTTGGATAAAAATGTATACTCTTTACTATATTGGTTATTCTCCATAACATGGATTTTCTACATTATTAGATGGTGATTACAAATAGTAATTGGTTATACCCCCAAAATTCAACCCCCCTTCCATAGTTGGTTATACCTTCCAACTACACCTTCTTCTTTAGTAATTAGTTATACCCAATCACAATATTCTAGAAACTAGTTATACTCCCACTTGCAAACTTCTTCTTAAAATTGAATTATCTGCTATATAAAGATATTTTAATAATCCTTATCCATAAACTTGATGAATAAATCTTTCTCATGTACAATTCAAGTACCGTTTTAAAGTGAATGGTCTTGCTTAAATGGTTTTGACCACCTATTCATAATCAGTTTCCTTAGTGTAATAAATGCTCTGGAAATGATTCTTTATTCTAATGATTAAATACAACCTCAATCTAGATGTGATAAAGTGGTGCACAAAAATTCTCTATTGATATTTTTTACAAGATAAAATTTCACAATATTAACTCAATTATACATCATGAATGATTTTTAGGGCATCTAAAACACTAAAAAATTTAGTTACATGTTCTATTATTCTATGTTTTATTAAATTTTTTTGTTTTAGGTATCTCAATTGGTTATGAAAACAGATGTTCATAAAAACACGCACTGCCTACTATTCACTTCTACCTGCCTTATATACTTATCCTTTACATAATATGTTTAGGTAATTCTAAAGGTTCATATTTAATTATATATACATGAAAGTACATGAAATTCCCAATATACTATTCTTATCACATTATTCATGA
Organism: Viscum album; assembly: GCA_963277665.1. Classification (NCBI taxonomy): domain Eukaryota; kingdom Viridiplantae; phylum Streptophyta; class Magnoliopsida; order Santalales; family Viscaceae; genus Viscum; species Viscum album. The sequence continues at coordinate 1,583,890,159 of OY728164.1, forward strand.
ACTCATTATCCATACACACTATTTATTTCTTTTATTTTGGTTTAATACATGTGTGTCATGCATATGTATGTATACTATCCTCTCCATACTACCATGTATGTTACTGACTATTCAAACAGAATCAAGATATGTCTTCTTCACAAAATTCAATATCTTAATTTTTCCGAATTTCCTTTTAAGATCACAATCCATCTCTTTTATAAAACACATTGTGTTTGAACTATATTCGGACTCTATAAAGGAATTCAACCAAACTAGTAGATATACACATAGGGGTATCACACAATCTCATTTGGATTCATGGAAAGTCGGTTTATTTTTAAGACTCTTGAGTTTGTGATTCACATTTCAAGAGGGAAATTGGATCTTCCCTTCTTCCCATAGGCAGAAGCTGTGTGAATATCCTCTTCATAAACTAGACATTCACGGTAGATATTTTTTTTGAAAAAGAGAGTACACTCTCAATATAACACTAGCATCTATGGACCTTAGTGGATAGATATTTATATGAATGCCTAATCATGACTTTGACCACCTGATCTCCACATTTTAATCCATTTTTAGACTTTATTCCAATAGCTAAGAATAATTATATATCGAAGACTTATTCAAACACCAGAGATGTTTAGGGTATCTCAATTATAAAAAGAATTTCATAGAGCATTCACGTCACTATTTTTAATACTTCCTCATATTCATGTGATGATTATCACATTAAGTTTCAAATCTTGAAGACATCAATTACTTGAATGCCTCTTGCAACTTCATTAATAGTCATCCTATGATTATTCTTCGCATTATCACTTGCATAAAAAGTGTATCTTGCATGCATGGTCATAAAAGGATCATCATCTTTTAATCACAATATTAGAACACTCATGGAGAGATAATCTTCAATAAAAGGTGGTTTGGCCAATGTTCTAGTGTACTTGAGATCCACAGGTGAGGTTTGAGGAAGAAGATGACATCCTCGAATTGATTGAATGACTAAGGAAAAATGATCAAGCGGTGTGATAAAAGTTCATATTTTTAAATATAGATGAAAATTAACTCAAATCACACATACCATATCAATTCTATGCTCATATGGGTGGAAATTTATTAATCAATTCACCCCACAATATTCCCAAGCTAGCTACTGGGTACCAGCATTAGTTCACACTACACTGCATACCATCATGATCTAAAGCCCACTGAAACTTTCAGGTATGAACAATGAAACCTAATCTACGATAGGCCTAAAAATAGCCCAATTTTTTTATACAGAGGTGTGTGCTCCACTACCTCCATACAGATTTCCTATGGTAGTCCCTCCCATAGAAATATCCCCTTGGGTCCCTTAAGAGTGGTTGAGGGCTAGACTTGGTGTCTCACATGGGTTGGATCATACTTTTTTAGTAATACCACCTTATAAGTTACTTAGAAAAATATATGTATCAAATGAAATAACACCTTACTCAACTAAAATAAAAAACCATCCTTTCATAATTTTCTCCAAGAAAAATCATATTTTTCATGGTCTTTATATGTAGTACAAAATGCGAAAACTCTATATCACATGTTTTCAATTAATCAAAGATCAGTTCAAAAATAACTAGAGTTATATAAACCTATACATAAAGAATTATTGAAAATAAATGAAACATGGGATCAACAATAAAGATCAATATCAACACTATATTTTGAGTATATCACCTTATTATCATGGATAATGAAAAAACATCTTTGAAACTTAGATGGAGAAGTTATATTCAATGTAAAATATATAGGTTAATCATTCATCTAAATTTCATGGGTATATTCATAAAAAAACAAGGGTATTTAATTATAATTTATTGAATATACTAAAAAATTAGAGAATAAAGATAATAATTCTTATCCTTAATGAATTCCTGAATACATTATGGGTATAATGCTCTACCACATTTAGCCCTATAAAAGATACCCTATATTCACAAGTGTATAAGACCAAAGTAGTATTTATATAAGGTTTTAATAGGCCTCACTTTGGAAATATATATATTATTAACTTATGTAATATGTATAGTCATGAATTAAATTTAATTTGATATAGAACATGATTATTTTTTTAGGTCTATACAATCTCAACATTCACAAGAATTATGAGAATTTAATGAAAAATATTACCTCTTCTCAACCATTAAATATCATTTAGTATTAGATTTATAAATATTGATGATACCATATAAGAAAAATCCAAGATTAAAACCACAATGGGTAGGAAAATATATCATACTTAAGGTTTAATACAATGAATCTTACTCCCAAATGACTCATGATAACAAGTAAATCATATATCACAAAAAAGAAAGGATCCCTAAAATGTGTATTATATGAATTTATAACATTGTATTCACAAGTCCCTGTTAAAATACCCTAAAATACATGAAAATATGTATATATCACATATACATATACTCTATAACATAATGTTCTTACCATATGATGTTAAACTGTATAGTGCAAGGTTCTTACCTCATGACCATAAATTAAATAGTGTATGGTCCATCCTGTATGTCCAAAAACTATTTATAGTGTTTCTTCCTATATTAACTTAAACTATATGGATTGGTTTATTTTATAAAACATTTAAAAATATAATATTATTTATGCAAGATCTTTATCAAAGTAACAAATCCATTTATCATATGATTTAATAGCTAGAAAAATGTTGGCCTCCTATAATATCAATGTTTATAAAACGTGTGATAAAAATCCCATTACTTAGAACAATGTTTTTCTTAATTCATATTCTCATAGGACACTCTGTGACACCTAGATGTTTTATTATTCTCTCTTCTATAAATTTCATTTTCATTCCATTCCCTTATCCATGTTTATAGGCCTTCCAATTAAATAATGATTTGTTCTATCAACATTACACTCTGATGAAATGTAATGACACATAGATATCCAATCTTGGTCCAATATATAATATTAATACACATTCAACCAAAATTAATCCTTGGTTTTTGGATTTTAATAATAATTTTTGGGTCTCACTTATTATACTCATGAATTAGTATGATTTATTTCTCACCATGAAACCACTATTTTCTTTATAATTCATGCAAGGGATTTGATTCCAAAATTATGTGGTTTGATTCCTATCCTCAAGGGATACATAATGATGATTTATTCTCCTATTTTAGAACCATATATAATTCAATATTTTCTTTGTATCCCTTATTTATGCCATCCTATAATATGAGATCACCAATTCATGTTCGGGTTTCTACATTGGTACTAAATTAATATGAAACACAGAAAAATATAGATATTCATTCCCATTTATAGTTACATGATTACCCTCACTTCATTTCTCTCTTTATCTAAGTATCCCTGATGCTCCACTACCCCAATTCCAATTGGATTTACATTTCCAATTTTAAACCAAGGTACAATATCCATTTTTCCAAAACAATATGTGGATCAATTAGTATTACCATATGATATATTATTAAACTTGAATATCTTATTCAAGGCCCATATATAACCTCATTTAATTTTATCACTTCTTAGAGATTTTGTTTCAACTCTATTTTATTGTATTTTAGGTAAAACATTCCAAATATTTATAAATACTGTCCCCATATATACTATGTATCATACCAAAAATATTTAAATTATCCTAAACCTCACATAGAAATTAGTATTAAGTGAATTTGATCTAATGTGACCCCTCTAAAACAGTGATGAATCATTCACCCCATAAAAAACTTTCAAATAAACATCATAAATAATATATTTTATATAATGAAAATCCTCAATAATCCCATATTCCTTTGACATTATTAAAATTGAACCAATCATTCAAACATGGCCAGTGGTCATATTTTTATATCCACATAATTGTATAGTAGTGAATATATCATAATAATGGGATCAACGATTATCCAAGACTATCTAGTGGTACAGTATTGGAAACATATATGTTCAAAAAATCACAAAAGTTGTGGATCCTCATAAAATAATTTGGTTTGCACATTTCCTCTCCAATAAAAAATAGCGCTTACACCTATATTACATTCTAAATTATCATTATTTAGTTTTAAGATATTTCGGGTTTGTAAAGAATACATTCTATCCAAATATCTATAACTTTAACCTAAGACAAATTCATTGGTCAAAGATATATGAACATAAAATTAACCACCAATTAATATTATATGTATGACTATAAAAATAATACATATGATATGATCCAATCATTTCGACCTTAAAAAATATGTATTCATCTCCACCTATTTTGAGGTTTCCTATGCCATCACTAGGTACATCATTCACATATATTAATTTTCTCATTATGCATAAATAGGTGACCTCCCCTTTGATAAAAGATATAAAAACCTAAGCATCTATTATCTTATATCGACCACACTATCAATTACTTATAATTTACAAAAATGATCCATAAAACTTATCATAATGATAACCAAAAAAGGGAAGGCTAAGAAGAACTTGAGTCTCACATTGTTATTTCAAAACGTTTCCTAGCATAGGTAAATGGTAGAGAAAAAAAAATAAAATAAAAAAGCATTAAAAGGACATACTGTTATCCCTATAAAAAGAATATTCTTGCTCACTAGCTCTACATATCTAGAAACGTGTTAGAGTAATATAAAAAAATAGTTCATACAATGGATTATTTACCATTCTATTACATCAAAGCTTCTTATACTATTGTCTGATTTCCAATTCATGTTGGGTTATTTACAATTAATCTAGTAAAGCATCCTAAATTTGGTATGACTTATATATCCTTAAACACATGTCCTTAATTTGGTAATTTTTTATATAAATAATCAATATTCACTTTTGGTAAATGTTTTATAAAATGAAACACTAAAAAATTTATCTTGTTTTAAATTAATAGACCATCAATTTCAAAGTAAAATATATAAATACTTATTAAAGAAAAAATCAACAAACTAAAATTTTAGAAAATTTTAAGTCTTTTCTCACAAAGACCAATCTTTTCATGGATTATGAAGAAGTTATGAAATAGCAGAACAACTCATAAATATTTTAGGAACTAACTCTTATCCCTAAAAAATGTTTATCCATGTTTGATTATCCTACGGACTAAGGAATAAATTAGATCCTTTTATTTTTCCTCATATAATTTAATTCAAGTAATTTATAGAAGAAGAAAAATGGTATAACTCCAGTGTATTGAAATTGTTATTTAATATTTTTTAAACAAACTAAATATCCTTCATGATTATACTTATCTTGAGTCTCTCATATTTTTATAACCAAATATTCCTAAAATAGATCATATTGATGAAACATGATCTACATATATATATTCTATGAATACCCATTCAAGTTCAAGAATCTATGAATAAATATTATCTCTGTTATATTTTATCTATTACAATAATATCAAATCATGGTTATATAACATATTCTACAAAAAAAACTTCTTATACCCACTAAAGAGAACATGTCTTAGATGATAATTGGATAATCATATCCATTCATTTTTGTTTGATAATTTTTAAATAATTATGTATAAAATCCATTGCCAATTTTTTTATGTTTTAATTACATTAATTTGAACTTAATCATTAATTTCTAAAAATAATAAAATATTAATTCATAGTTGGAAAAAATTTAATAGATAACTTATATGAAATTTATAGGTAGTTTTACAATAAAATATATAATATTATAATGAAAAATAATGAAAAAAATTATTTATTGATGGAAAACTTGTTTGATTAATAAATTTTAAAAGAAGAAACATCCAAAATTTATTACCTTTCTTGAATAATTGAAAAATAAAAAAGAGGTAAATATATATTGAATAAAATATATAATAATAAATATTCAATAAATTATTTTATTTGATCAAATCAAATACCTTAGCTCTAAATAATCTATTAATGTTCTATCATCTTTCTAATTTTAGATTTAGATTTGGGATTAGGATTATATAACTTTATCATTCCATCCTACAGTTCTTTTTGGAAAAATTTGAAAAAAACACATATGTTCCTCCACTTATTATTTAACTTTGGATGATTTATAATGGATATTATTTGTGATAGTTACCCCTTCATGATCTAGGGTTTGATTTTCATTCACCACTATTGTATAATGATATATATTTTAAAGCACTATGTTATGGATCCCCAAAAATGTACTTTATATTATGAATAAAAAATTGTTGGTGATAGAATATCCATTCATTATTTATTAATTAGTAGTTCATTTTTCCATCATGGATTTAATGGTAATAAAACCCATCATATTACAAAATGGTGAATAGATACTAGAGATGGAACCACTACCCATGAAATTTATTTATGTGGTTTTAGGAGAATATTTCAACCATTATACCACACTTTTCCTCACAATTTATGTTATAAAGTGATATTACCAATATTATAATAAAACATTATTTCATAAACATGTATGGTCTTAGGGACAAAACTACTAAGAGAAAGTCTCACGTTGATCAGGAACACAAAAGAAGATGTCAATTGGACTATTTGAGATCTGAATTCCACTTCTTAAATAGGGGATGAATCTTATAATTATTGGATAAAAGTTTCATTTTATTCTATTAACTATCTATGGTTGTATAATTAAAATAATTTTCAAATATATATTAAAATAAATAATTATTAATATTAATTAAATAGAAAATAGATATTCACTATTGTTTATTGTAGTTTTGAATTATTCCATCGTTATAGTCTCATTAGTAAGTTCAGTCACCTATGTGAGATATTGAGTAGCGGGGAATTTTAGTCCAATCGATGTGGAAGTTATAACATCCTAGTCATGTATAATAAAACCTATATTTCTTATATATATATACTTGGATGATTTTTGTATAAAAATAAAAAATACAAAGTCTTGAGGTAGAATGGTAAAAAACTCCTAGAGAAAACTCATCTCTTTTTATCTCAGTGGAAAATTAGAGGATGGATTATATTTCTAACACATGATAATATTCAATACAAACTATAAATAATCTATTATACATCTACCCAATATTTTCATGCTCCATAGAAAAATATATAAGGTGATGATCATGGTCTGACCAGGGATTCATTTTTATATTTAAATTATATTACTATAAAAACAAAATATTATCTAATGGGTGTATTGGGTGTTGAAACTGATGAAATATCATTTCTTTACCTTAATAAACCCATATTTACATGGTAAATTCCTAAAAATATTTTTTGGACCACCTTCTCAGCTACTATAGAAACAACCCTAGGAGTTGGAGAATTCTTGGAATAAATATGGGATTATTCCTATGGCCCTATAATAACCACATCAATGTCTGGGACCTCCTTCAAAGTAACTAATGCATCTTTTATAATAGATGGATCCAATACCTCGTCATTTATATTATATTGAAGGGTTATTTTATTAGGAAGGTGGATACCATAATAATAATGGATATGATGTTAACATTTAAATTAAATAAATGTATTGTGTAGAAGGAATAACTCTTTATTCTTCTGAGAATATGTTTGTATAATCTATAAGCCCACTCTAGATATATCATATAATGTGGAAGAGTCTATATTTATATATCTGAATTAGTCTATCCAAGAATAGTATATAAACCAGATAGATCCTATACCATCTCCTCTAATCAGTCCATATGATCTAATAATGAATTATAATCCAAAAATGTGGGAACAATATCCACATAACCCCTACCAAGATAATTGATTTTATATATTGTGATTATGAAAATAGTTTAACTATAAATTTTATCCTCTACCAATAGAAATTAAAGTGTTAACATATTATCTTTAACTAAAATTACAAAGATGAATACTTCAAAAAATTCTTTACAAACATGTATTAGGCCGATGTATTCTGTAACACCATGATATTTTAAAAGAAGAAAATTATATTTAATAGAGAATATGATACCCAAAACTGATATTAGATGATAATGTAACACCATAATAATTTGTGATATATTTTAGTTTAAATAAATTTTATTTCTTTGATAACCAGTGGAATATGACACCTCAAGACTAAATGAACTATAATATATTATACCATTATTACCTAGATGTCAAATTGAATACTATTAATTGTAATAGATAAATTATTAAAAGTATATGTTTTACAAATTTAGAAAAATTCATTGATCATATACTGATTATAAATAAAATAAGAATAATTTTATAACTATAAAAAATGTTTTTAAAAAACTGGATTTTTCTAAAAGACGATTTAGTCATCCTTTCCACACATAATTCCAAATTAACTTTTACCATTTTTGGAACATTATTTGGTAAAATTAATTTATCTTTTCATATAATAATATTAAAATTATTCTAAGGTTAATTTTTGGGACCATTCTAAAATGTTTCAATTTTTGATAAATTGTAAAAAATACTTATTTTTATTTAAAACTACATTTTTGTTCAATTAATTTACATAGTAAAAATATATTTTAAACTAGTTTTAATGAAAAACTTGTTCAATTATATTATAATTTAAATAATTTAGGTAAATTTAATAAATTTAATAATAATAATTTATATTAAATCCTACTATACTTATGAGAATTTTCAGTCTAGAAACTTGATTTTTCATTACGTCCATGAATATAATTTTAAATTTCAATCTACCACTTCTTTGAATTGAATTTGAAAAAATGGATTCAATATTTACAGTTAGGAAAATTTATATTATCTAATAATATTAACTTTTTTTTACAATTATTAATAATAAGCCCAGTAAAAATTAATTACTACGTTAAGGTAAAAACAATTTTATTGGGGATTAAACTGAGAAGATTTGGGTTAAAAATAACATAAATCTTGTCCAAAACCCATTTTATGTCCATATTTAAATCTTATAACCTCTAATGATCAATAATTGATAATTTAGGAGGATTTTTGAATGATAAAAATGTGAGTGTAATTGAATATTTTAAAACATTCCACGTGTGTCCCCTCCTTCACTTATAAAAGGCCAACCCTCTCCTCCACACTTCAAACTTTAAAATCCATTTGGATTAGTAAATAACTACCCAAATCACTTAATTTATCCACTTAAAACATCCTAGATCCATTTTTATGTTCATATATAGAAAATATGATTTCTATTGGTTCAAACATAAAGAAGTTTTTCGGAGAAGCAAAAATGTTCTTAAACAAACTTTTTTTATTTTGTTTCTTATTTAACCTAATTAAAATATTAATAGACCTTGATTTTATAATAAAATAATTATATTAAATATAATTATATTTTATAATATTAATTTCATAACCTATATCCATCTCCACTTCTATAAAATGATAAATTAAATTGTATATTGTGTGTACGGTGGTCTACCGCCTCACGAACCGACATAATTAAATTCATATCACCACCTTTAAAGGATGGAAAAAATGATTAATTTAAAACATTTATATGATATTTTTGATATTATTAAACTTATTTAATTATAATATCACATATACCTTCTCATTTTACATGCTGTTTAAAATATGATAATGCCACTCATGTGTACAGTGGACTACCACCCCTCTAAGCGGTGCGATTCATTTTCCACTCATGATTTACATGGAAAGTAATAAGGTTTGATTTAATGAATATATGTGATATTTGTGAAATGATATTTATTATTTAAAAATAATATATCACCCAATTTATTACCCTTTCATTGCTTAATGGAATGATAACATCGCTCATGCGTACATATAGCCTACCGTCTCCATGAAGTTATGTGGTTCTTTTTCCATATAAAACATTTACGAATGATTATAAAAATGTATAAAATGATTAAATATGATATTAATAGGAATAATATATTTTATTTTATGGATCCTTATACTAAACACAATAACCATAACTTTCATGATAAAACACGCATGAGAAAACAAGGCAATTAACAACCAGAACAATGAAAATAATGAAATATTATTAACAAAAGGGTGTTAAAATGTTATAAGAGGATAAAATATGACATTATATATATGAATATGTTTCTGGTATAAATTAATATTTTTTTAAAACTACTATACATTAGTTTAAAGCAAGTTAAACTAAAAGGAAGTGTGATGTAAGGGGCTTTATCTCAATTTTTCTTTATTAAGGCATATTGTAATCTAATGCATCTAATTTTTTTTATATAATGTATATACTAATACTTTTTCATGTAATATAATTAGTAATTCATAATTCATGGAATTTTAATTATTCCATCTAATGGGATTTCACTTGAAAATTACCAAATGGTAAAGAATTTCATAACTTAATTTCTTTTCATTGGGTTGTATTACTTCTTCATTGTATTTGAAATTATAAGACTTTGTGTGTAAATATTTTTGACTATATTATGTTTTATTTCCATTTTTTTATTTACATTTTATACATATAACCAATTCATTTATTAATTCACCCTTCAATGTTATGACTGTTTTAAGGGTTTTTTATATCACTTTTACTTTGGTGAGACATATTCAATATCCACCACTTATTCCTTTGTATGGTGTATATAATGCCAATGTTGATATGTTATATCATGTATCTCTTTATCATTATGGTATTTAATCTTTCATTTTATGTTATTTATTTTATGGGGATTGTGATTGAAATGTTACCATTGTGGTAAGGGTTTATTTTACAATCTTATCATTATTTGAGATTGTTTATAATTAAGAATCCATTAAGGGTGTTATTTTATATTTATATAGTAAACACAAAATATTTTCTTTTGGTATATTTGTTCATGAATTTTTGAATAAATATTTAAATTTTTATCTCTTCGGTACATAAGATTATTGATAAAATATTTTTAATAAAATTCAACATTATTTATTTCTTCGGTCAAAAATCTCTTTTCATCCAAATATTTTTTTTATAAAAATGTTTTTAAAAATATTTTATAAAATGTTTTTAAAATTATCAAAATTATTTATTAAATAAATTTTTACTCATCTTGGACTTTTTAACAAATGTTTTGAAAGTAATCTTCACTTTTTTTCCAAATAATCCATATTTGGATTTTACTAAAAATATGAAAAACAATGTTTGTTTTAATATGTAAATAATTTATGAAATTTACTACCATCATGACCATTAAATGTTTTAAATATTAAATTATAAGTATCAAATTCAATCTTTAAAGAAATGTATTTTCAAAAGATTTTTCAAACTTTTAGTTTCTAAAAAATATTTTCAAAGCAAAAAGTTTTATTTTCTTCAAGAATGTTTTAATGAAATTTTTATGGTATTTATATTCTTCAACGAAATAAGGCCTTAATTATAATTATGATAAACAGGGGATATGTTTTATTTATACCATCAATATTATTTTTGTGATTGGTTTATGATCCATTTGAAATAAAATTAAAGGAATTATCTTTCTTGATTAATTATTATGATCATTAACTTTCCCTTGAAATATTCACTTTCCAGTAATCATTATAAAATACATTTACCATTAATATTATTATTATTTATCATGGATATAATTATTACTTTAACCATATATCATTTCTTTATATGGAAATTTACTTTGAATATAATATGATTGACTAGGGAAATTATTATAAATACGAATTTCTTACTCGATATGAAAATTTGTTGATAAAGAATATTATTCATGAATTAAATAAGTCATTTGATATATGATTAATTCTTTTCAAATGAATATATTGGTGGTTCCTATTCATAGATAGTCCCTCAATTCATTTTTAGTCTCATGAGATGAATCATTTGGTTATCCTTAATTAAATGGGTTTCTGGTGTATACCTACCCATCAGTTTTGAATTGTCATGTGAAAGGTCATGACAGTAGAGGAATAATGATGCCCAAGATTATAAAATGTAATAATTGAGAATTTAATAAATTATGAATTAATTTATTATTATCCAGTATATTTTCTCAATGATATTATCTATGGATAAATTTCATTCTCATTTTATTGATTAAATGGCAATTTGTCTCTCTTATTTTCCTTAACATATTGATTATTCTTTATCTATTCATGATAGTAAAATTATTTAAATGGAATTTGTGATAGGTTATTTACCATTACATATTTATTATTACGTATCTAATCATGATAGTCAAGTTATTGATTAAATGGAATGTGGGTTCAGATATTTACCTTACCATATTTATTATACATTATTAATTATTCTTATTTTACTAATGATAACATATACTTTATGTAACTATTACTGATCATTTGAGCTCACCCTTATTTTTTTTCCTCTCCAAAAAAACCCAGGAAGTTTACTCTGAATGATATGTAAGGATATTCTAGAGGGAATATTGATATTCCTGAATTATATTATGTTGTAATTTGTGTACTCAAATGTAATATGGGAATCATGTATATATCTTATTTACCAAACTACTAAACTATTAAGTTATTCAAGATTCAATTACATGTATCCTATGCCAATGTAATATAGTAGACACTGACTCCTGGCTATTAGGTTTGGAGTCATTATAGTTAGTATTAGAGAAAATTTACTAGAAACCTTGGTAAATTTATTAAGGAAATCATAGATTAGGGAACATAACCCTCTGATTGAATTTGAGGATAATTATAGAATAACATCCAAAAGTTTTGGTATAGTATATATTATATAGTTTTTATTAAAATATATCCCCTTATGGATAATATAAATGTATTTTGTTCTGAAACATTTATACGTAGGGGTAATAACTTAGAAAAGGTGCATTAGTCTTGACCTAATCACCACCTAGTGCACGATAATGTGACTTACTATACACCTTCTTTTACACGCCCAAGAAATATGATTAGGTAAATTCAAATTTTCATTACAAACATTTATGAAGGATTTGAATAGACGTTGATAATGAATGACCTTGGCTAAACCTAATGTATCCAAGACTGAAAATAATGTGTCATTATTTAGAAATCGTATAAATTATTATACGATTTTCCCTCAATGATTATTGTTGCTCATACTATGTTTTTTGGTTTTAGTTAATTGTTGTTCCTAAAGGAATCATGTTAACATTGAACATGGAAAAAAATGTATTAACTATAAAAAGCTTGATGGGATGAAGAAAAGAGTAAAATATATCATGATTATACTTAATAATTTTACATAAAATATTATTAACAACTTATAACCTAACCAAATCTTAGACACACTAAAGAAGATACATATGGTGTTTGATAAGAGCTCGTGTCGTAGAGACCATAGAGAAAAGACGACTTCATTTCCTTGAAGTTATAAATTTGGAAATAGGCACCCACGAATGTATCTAAAAGAAATGGGAAAATATTTTATGTGTGGAAAATAACAGAATAATGTAATAAATTATTGAGGAAAAATGAAGAGTACAATAGAAGGAAATAAATTTCATCATAGTAATCCATTCAAAGTTTATTTTCACAAATGTGGAGAACCTAGGAATTATCTAAATTAATGACCTCTTTTAACGGTTAACCACTAGAAAATGGAAGGACCAATGTTGAAATAAAACTCTTTAGGTATATATTTATTGGGATTAAAGAATTAAAATGTATAAGTATTATTATCAAGGGTATTTTTTTTATAATAATCGTAAAAAATCTAAGTATTATTTTAAAATTTATAAGTAATATGTATTTATTAACTTAAGTGTTATGGATACCATCATGTGTTATGAGTTAAAAGTTTATCATAAGTTAAAACGTATCAAACACCCAATTTCAAAATTTTTGTGGTGATAATATAACATGATTAAAGATATTTTTGGGAAATATTAATTGGAATACAACCCATTCGTTTAGTATATGAAAGAGTTATTGGAGGAAGAATTCATTTAAATTTTTGGATTTAATATTTAAGTTATTGGTAACCTTTAATGTTTATCTTATCTTCGATGTTGTAGTAATTATAGATTAATAAAATTTTAGATAATTATATGAATTATATTAATATGGTTTTAGATATATAACAACCCACTCCATCCTACAAGGATGTAGGGATTTTAACCGCAATTGAAGGATGATACGTGTTTAGTTAATTCAACTAGCCTATGTACTATTTTATTTAATATGTAATTATTTTTACTTAAATGATTTGATGAATAAATATTAATTATGAACTAGAGGTGTTACTATCTATATTTAGAGATTAATAACTTCTGTTAAACATATTGGTTTTGGATACAATTTAGAAATATGAGGAAATAATTGTCACTCTCTTATAGACATTATATCCCATTAAAATCTAATTTTAGTGCTTCAAGCATAAAAAGTTCATTCTTATTTTCATTTTTTAGAGTAATAGATATAGTTGAAATTGATCAAAGAACAACCAAAGGATTAATTTTTCTTGATAATATGTAAATATATTAAGTAAGTATATTTCAATATATTCATAGATAGTAATATAATTTCTCAAATTTAGGAGAAGGATCTTTAATCACAAATTTTATCCTATTACCTTCATATTTGATGAATCTATGGTCTTTTGGGTCATCATAGATTAATGGTTTTTAGGTTTTTACTTTATCTTAATCACTCACATTCTTATGATCAAGGATATATATCAGCCTCTATAATTATTTATCTGTTTCTTCCATGTCCATATATTTTCTTCCCACCTATTTACTTATAATTGGAAACCCAGTTATGTGTTATCATCGATAAACTTATTATTTCCAATTCTTTATTATCAAGGGAAAATTTTATTAACCCATTTATGATGTGAGTTTTTTAATAATGGTATTTACAAAGGTAAAAACCTTCCCGAAATCAAGTTTAAATTTCAAGGAGACAATTTATTAAAGGTGAGGATAATATAACTCCTTGATATTTTAAAAGAATAAAGTTAGATTCAATGAAATATATGACATGAAACACAAAAAATATATAATAATGTAACAAAACAATAATTTATGATGTATTTATTTTTAAATAAATTTGATTTCATCAATAGCTTGTAGAACACGCAACCCTCAGTCTAAATGAATAATAATATAGTATACTTTTATAACCTAGCCAATAAATTTGGGGTTATGAATAGTTCTAAATAAATTATGAAAAGTATGTGATTTACAGATGTACAAAAAATTCACTGGTCATCTATTTATTAGAAATAATATAATAATCATTTGATTGAAAAAGAAATGTTTTTAGAAAAACTACATTTTTCTAAAAGATGATTAAATCATGCTTTTAACACATAATTTAAAATGTATTTTTACAAATTTTATAAAATTAAATTTTCAAAATGAAATTAATTTTTTAAATCATTATATAAAAAATATTTTACGGTGAAAATTTGGGTTTTTTCTTAAATGTTTCATTTTTCAATAAATGGTGAACAATACTATTTTTATTGAAAAATGTTTTTCATTTAAATAATTTACAATGTTAAATTATATTTTAAATTTAATTTAAAGAAAAATAAATTAAATTATTTTAAAATTTGACTAATTCAGTTCACATGAATTAATTTTATATTAAATTTTGACATTAAAACCTTCTATAGTTATGAAAATTTTCTCTTTGGAAACCTGCCTTTTCATCACGTCTGATGGTATAATTTCAAATTATATTCTAAAAATTATAGGAATTGAATTGGAAAAATATATTCTATATTTTTAATTAAAATAATTTATATTCCAAAACATGTTAAAATTAGTTTTCTACCATTTTAAATAGTAAAAGAAGTAAAAATTAATTACCAGAATTAAGTTAAAAACGTGTTTACCAAGGGTAAAATTATAACAATAATGGTTAAAAAGATCCGAAAACTTTTATAAAATCTATTTTATGGAAATATTTAAAATAAATCACCTATAATGTTTAATAATTACCCATTTTTAGGCTTTGGTAATGATAAATAAATGGGTGTAGTTGAATATTTACAAAAATTCTATATGTGTCCCCTCCCCCACTTATAAAAGGACACCCATTATCCTACCATATTCCCAATTCCAAATCCATTTGTTTCATAAATTCCCTGATCAAATAACTTAATTACTCCTCTCCCAACATTGTATATCCCTTGGTTGGATCAGAAATCCATCATTGACAAGATTTTGGTGTAAACCTAAAGAAGTTGTCTGCAAAAGAAGTAATATTCCTAAATGAGCCTTTTTATTTTATTTATTCTTCCACCTCATTAAAATATTATTAAAACATGATTATATAATAACATATGAATCTTAAATATACTGATATTTTATTATTTTAATGTCATGATCTATATCCATCTTCCCTTCAATAAAATTAGAAACAAAACTGTCGATTGTGTGTACCATGGACTACAGCCTTACGAACTGATGAAATTCAGTTTCCATGAACTCCTATAAATGATGGATATAATTATGGATTTAACAAATTTATAAAATTTGTTTGATATTATTATAATTATGTAATCATAATATCACATATAAATTCTTACTTTCTATGTAGTTTAAAATATGATAATGTCGCTCGTTTGTACAGTGGACTTTCGCCTCAGGTAGACATCATTTTTTTCAATTACTTTTTACATATATTGAAATATGGACAAATTTAAAAAATGTAAGTGATACAAATGACATGATATTTATTATATAAAATTAATTTATTAACTACTACGTTACCCTTTCACTCGTCAATGAAATGATATTTTTGGTCATTTGTATGTATGTCCTACCGTCTCCAAGAAGCGATGAGATTCATTTTATGTGTACAACCTTGAAGAATGATTATAAAAATGTATATAATATGTCAATATTATTTTTTATAATATTAATATAGTTATTTAGATGATTTATCTATATCACATACACAATAAAAAAATGATTAATGAAAAAACATGTATAAAGACTCCGAACCCAGTTGCCTAGAGCTGCTGCCTTATTGTATTACATTAGAATATAAGTAAGGAATTAATATCCTGAAGGACTAAATAGTTTCATAGATTTGGGAAACCATATAAAAATATAATATTTAAATTACAAATTTTAAGGAAAACAACATAGAAACTCCATTGATAACACACAATATCTCTTATATTAACTAAGAAAATCATTAATAAAATACCTCTTGAAATCCTGGGTAAAAAAATCATATGAAATGGGTGAGGTCATATACTAAATAAGGGTAAGAAATATAGTGGAATATATTACATAAACAACAATTCATGATGAAAAAATAAAAACATAAGACATTAAAACATAATCTTGAGAATAATATGGAAGGAATAAAAGATGAATAAATAAATTTATATAAATAATCACATGAAACATCACCATTGTTATTCTACTAGTCAAATAATCACATGATTAATCAATTAATAATATCATAATGAGGTAATTAATATGTCATACATCATAAAATTTCCCTTGAGGCCTTATCCAAGACTTCTAAAAGTAAATGATTAATTCCTTAGCTAAAAACCATTTCTGTTTTGTATCATGAGACCTACCAATGAATCGAGGGTCTATATCAGGCCCCTCACATTACATAAAAATTCATATGAATTACTCATATGTCTAATAAAATTATATTTTTAAATCATAATGTCCCATATAACTTTTAATTATCATAAATGAAATTAATCTAATAAAAATATTGAGATGTTCTTGAGTACAATAATCTTTAAACATTCCAAAGTGTCCCAACCACCTTGAAACATTTAAATCTTAATCTATTTTAACATTAAATGAAACTTAGAATATTAATAAAATGATATAATTTATTATATATTATATAAAATGGAATTATATACACCATACATATGGAAATAGTGATGAACAAGGCATATATCTCATAGAAGTAAAAGTGAGATGAGAAAAACCTTTTTTTTACTTTAGAAAGAAGCATTATTTTGGAAAATAATTTATATTTATCATAAAAATAGATTTTAAACATTTATATCCTAGAAAAAAATTTTAAGTATATTAAAATTATATTTGAGGCATAAATGATGTCTTACTGATGTGAAATCATGTAGAAAGTGTTTTTAAGAAACTTTAGAAATAAAACATTTTAGTGCAGTTTAAGGAAAATATTAAAGAGATTTTAAATAGGAAAGGGATGTTTATTTTCATAAAACCATAAATGAACCAATATAGTTTATAATGATAAAATTTGTGATTTTATAAAAAAACAATGGCTTAAAATATATTGTGGAGTCTACTTTAAAACAGGTAAGAAATATGGAAGTTCCCTTGAACCAGGCTTGTTTATCTGGAAGAATTGAGAAGGGAACCTTTTTAAAACATGTATATCCCCATAGAAGAAGGATTATATGATATGGATATATGATTTTGGAACACACACACAGAGAAATATATATATATATAATATAAAATATACAAAAAAAGTAGCATTACATTTTAGTAATTTTGTAGAAAGGGTAACCTGAAGGAAAAATGGGAGTTCAGGTAGTATCCCTTACAACTTTGTATGCAATCTAATCATATGAACCAAAATTAATAATCATATAATGATATATTAAATAACATGAAAATAAATATATTCATGATATGATACATAATATATCAATATACATACATCACACATAAGAAAAGGTGGTGAGTAAGGGATATCCCATGTTAATGAAATTGAGTTGAAAAAACACTTACCTTATGTCCGAATGTGTTTTTCACTTGACCTCAATGTTATGTATAATAAAACTAAATCCATTAATTAGTTAATTATTAACATTTTATACATTTATTTGATTCATTACTGTTTTATTAAGTTAATTTATGGCATTATTTATGAGTTATAGAATTTAATTTCATCGTTCGATATCATTCATTTTCTTGGTTTCCTAGATCAGTTCGCTTGTTTAAGAGTAATGAAGTTCATGTAAAATGGGTATAATTATCCAAAATTTTAATTACATGTTATTAATGAAAAAATATAAGTTTAATTGGTATTATTAATTATTTTTTCAATATATGAGGATGAATAATTAGATAACAAGCTAATGATAATAGTTTAGCTTTATTTTAGTGATTTTTTATCACAATGAACTAGTTTTCTTCTACTATTTAATATCATGTATATATGATGGTTATAGAAAATTATATAAGATATAATAAATATTTCCTAACCTGTTTCAACCATAATAATGGTTTCATTAAGATACTAGAATGAGAAACTGAATAATGAAAATTTGTCGTCCATAAAGGTTATAAATTGGCACCTCTCGGATTATGATTTAATTTTTAAAATTAAATAAAGAGAGATTAATAATATTGATAAGGTATATTCCATTAAAATAATTTTTTATAGTATATAGATTATACTAGAGTTATCATAATCATTTGGATAGATTAGGTGAGGATAGAATAATAAAATAAAATAACTTGAAATGAAATTAAAAGGAAAAGGAAGATAATTTTACCTCTTTAATACTCCTTCTTGAGAACTTCTTTAAGGGGATTAGTTTTCATCTTTTAATGATACCAATATATCTTAGACGTGGGGTATGGGATTGGGAAGTATATTGGTAATAAATGTTATGAGGATCAAATCTTGGAATGTGTGAGGAGAATGGGTGGTGACAGGTGGTATTTATAGTGTAAAAGAGGGGTGTTTTATCATTATTTAGTTAATTATTTTATTATTTTTCTCAAGAAAAGAAATATTGTTAATTATTGAGACTAAATAATGAAATTAGATCATGTGAGTTCAAAACAATGGTACTTACATCATCCATGACTCAATGAATTGTTTATTTAACTTATGTTGTATATATACCATAAATTACTGTATTTTTCAATTCACAAAAAATTCAAGTATTTTAGAAAAACACCAAAAATTAACCCTAAACATTTTTCAATGAGTAGAATTAAAAAACTAACACCATTTTATGAAAGTAATTTTTTAAATATGATAAATTTAATTTTTAATTAAAATCATCATTTACTAAAAAAATATAGTTTTAAAAATTATTACTTCTTTTATAACATTTGAAAAAATTAACTAAGATCTCATTAAATTATCCTAAGATCATAAGAATTCTTTTTAATTTATGGATAAATTTTATATAAAATTCCTTTCAAACCAATTTATTATTTATAAAATTGTAATTAAATATTTATGACTTACAAAAATACTAACACTTAATTTAACAAATTTTGAAATATTCATTTACTTAGACTATGATATAATTGCATCATACCTTAATTTATAAGATTATTGAATTTTATGTATGAATTCATAGGCGAGGTTACTATTAATTTAGCTTATTTACTATTTATAAGGGTCATATTACTATTCATAAGGTTAACATTACTATTCCCTAGTGTCAAGTTACTATTCAACAAAAAAAATTAATTTGATCATATTAGGCTCTAAATATCTCACTAATCACAACCATTTAAGTCTATTTTTTGAAATTAAATTCACAGAAGTTAAAATATTATGTTTAAAACATGTTTCCCAATATAAGGTAGTAAAACTGCTTTTAAAGAAGTATAACCATTTAAAATTTTAAATTGTATTCATTCTTGTAAAAACATGTGACATAGTATATAAATTTATTAATACTATTTATTTCCACCAATTTAATTTCTAGGTTATAAAGGTTATTTTTAAATAATGATATTTAATTGTTTAACATTATTTGTTTATGTTTGGTGTTTTGTGAAACCTATGCTGTCAAAGAAATTAATTTTAAGAAGGGTCATTCCAGAAAATCATAGGGTGTTACATTTTCTCCTCCTTTAATAAATTGCATCCCTATAATTTGAAATTTCACTTCAAAAGTTAAATTGTGATACTTGAAAATTTCTTTATGGGAAATCCACATCAAAAATAGGGATAATAAAATATATTCTTAAAAAGTGGTTAAGGTAAATGAGGTGGTCCCCACAAAATTATAATTTTTGTGTAGGAGAATATTAATGGGAAGTGAAAAAATTAATATGAAAGAGAAATATAACCATCAAGTTATGATATATAATTATTGTCGACATGGTCATTTAATAGTTTATAATCACCAAACCAAAAATTATAGTTATGAAAAAGGTTCATCATAAAAATTATGATAATATGATTTTTTTTGTTTAAGACTATTTTCATATATTTGAGAAATTATTTCACTCTCTAAGAGTATACATATATGTTTTTATTTTATAAACACAATATTATCCCTTTTTTCACCTAAAACTATCTATACTTCATCTCTACGTATAGGTTACATCATGAGGTGAAGTAATACATTAAGCTATAAAATCTCATACAATGATGAACTTAAACCCTTTCGTAAATGGTTAAACATTCCAAAATATCATGATCCAAAACATTAGAATCATTCCCATGGTAGTTAGTACTATTTGATTTACTTTATTCGTATCGATCATCTCTTTATATAACATTATTATATCATCTCTAGAAACATTTTAAGGTTTATCATTCCCTTAACCATGTGTTTTCCAATGTTTAAATTGCTACCAAATCATTTTTTTCTTGGTAAAATTCAACATAAACCTTAATTACTTAATGAAATAGTTTTGAAATACAATCCTTATATATTCCATAATTCTAATAACTAGTACATTGTTGATAAAATAATCAAATGATATAGTTATTTAATCCAAACATAATAGAATTAATCATTCCTCTTCATCCGTGGTAGTATAATAATCTTGACCAAGATCCATTATCTTATTTTTTGGTATATTCCTTTGACACATAGGACATTGATTTGCATAGTTTCCCATCTCTTTTTAGTTGGAGAATTGAACTTTGAAAAACCCATTACATTCATTACAACCATGATCATGATGACCATTTTCTCTATATCTGAAAAAACTCCATTTCCTCCTAAGCATATACCAAGGTTTGTTTCTCGAATAATTATCACATATGGGAAAATAATTCATTCCCCTTTTCCATATATCTATATTTTTACCCATTGTCCTCTTCTATTCATGATTCCTTCTGATGAAATAATACTTGGAAATCTCTTTATCCTTCTTAAGAAATGATACTATCTCCTAATATGATGAGAATATTTCAGAGACTAGTTCCCTTCAAAATACTAGATTAAACACATTGAAGATATTATAATTATTACTCTTGGTATTATGTGTATTGATGTAGTTCCCATTAATTTCAGTAGGCACTATTTCTAAACAATTACATGCACTATATTATATCATAACTTTATGAATCATAATTTATAGTCCCAATACTAGTGAAATACTTAATATAAATTGATAAAAATTATGTATATATAATCTCATAATCTTAAATATGGTTTCTTTGAGGGCATGTTTACATTTAAATCCTTCATAATGGTTTGAAAAGAAAATGTGAATTATTCTAAGCATATCCTCCGGGAGTACTGAAACCAGTGAGGATTAAAGCCTGTTGAAGTGTACTATGTTACCCTGAGTAAAGGACGGGGCACCTTGACAGAGTTGTTAATCCTAGTTACATCTTTTCCAGAACCACATCCACTTGTAATATCCAGATAGAGATGTATTTCTAGGTAGATCTACAAAATAACTACCTTACCAAAATTCTAGGTTGTTCGTGTATTATTATCCTAAAGGCATATCTTAGGGTTTTGTTAAGTAATCTATGTTTTCTAAATATATTTTACTAGGTTTCTACTAAAATTCATCTGATACCAACTATAAAGACCTGGACCCCAGTAACCTGAAGCAAGTACCTTACTATATTACATTGGCATATAAACAAGGAATTCATGTCTTGAAGGAACAAATAGTTTAGTAGTTTTTGAATACCAAATACAAAAATAATATTTACATTACAAATTTAAAGGAAAAAATTTAGAAACTCTACTTATAACACCAAATATATCTTAGGTTAACCATGAAATTCATTCATAAAATACCACTTGGAATCTCAGGAAAAAAGAAACATATGAAAGGGGTGAGCTCATATGCTTAGTAAGGGTAAGAAATACAGTGAAATCTATTGCATAAATAATAAGGCATGATGAATAAATAATTACAGATGTAATTAAAACATAATAGTGAGCATAATATGGTAGGAATAAAAGATGAATAAATAATTCTATATAAACGACCACATAAAGCTTCACCATGGTTATTATACTAGTCAAATAATTACATGATATACCAATTACTAATATAATAATGAGGGAATGCATATTATAGACATCATAAAACCATCATGTAGACCTCAACTAAGACTAATAAAAATAAATGGTTAATTCCTCGGTCAAAATCCATTTCTATTTTGTCTAATGAGACCTACTGATGTATGGAGGGGCAATAGAGGGTCCCACCCATCACATACTAAATCCAATAAATTCCATATATTCTGAATAAAATTATATATTTAAATCATAGTTTTCTATACCACTTTGAAATATCATATATTAAATTACTCTAATAAATTCACTAAGAAATTCTTGCAGAAAATAATCTTTAAACATTCGAAAGTGTCCCATACCACCTTAAAATATTGAAATCTTAAAATTTTTTAACATTAAATGAAACTTAGAATATCATGAAAATAATATAATTAATTATAAAATATATTAAAGGGAAGTATATACAAAATAAAAAAGTAAATAGTGGTGAACAAGGCATATATCTCAAAAAAGTAAAAGTGAGATGAGAAAAACCCTTTTTTACCTTGGAAAGAAGAGGTCTTTTGGAAAATAATTTATATTTGTCATAAAATCAGATTTCAAATATGTATATTCTATAAAAGAAATTTTAATGACCTTGAAATTATATTTTAAGCAGAAATTATGTCCTACTAAAGCAAAATCATGTAAAATGAGTTCTTAAGAAACTTTAGAAATAAAATATTTTAGTGCCGTTTAAGAAAAATATTAAAGAGATTTTAAAGTGAAAAGGAATGTTTGTTTTCATAAAACCATAAATATACTGATATTATTTTTGATGATAAAATGAGTTATTTTTTAAAAGTAATAGTGGCTTAAAATAGATTTCGGAGCACACTTGAAAATTTGTAAGAGATCGAGAAGTTCCCTTGAATCGAGCTTGCCTATCAGGAAGAATTGAGAAAGGAACATTTTTAAAACATGTATATCCCCATCAAAGAAGGATGATTGGATCTGTATATATGAGTTTGGAACATTTACATATAATATATAATAAATAAAAAATAAAGTAGCATTACATTTGAGTAAAGATAGAGAAAGAGTAACCTAAAGGAAAAATGGGGGTTCATATAGAATCCCTTACCACTTTGTAATCAATAGAATAATATGCCCCAAAATTAATAATCACAGAATGATACATTGAATAAAATGAAAAAAATTTATTTATGATATTATACATCAAAGTGTTGTATACATACACCACATGCCATAATAGGTGGTGAGTAATGGATATCTCATGTAAATGAAAGTGAGTTGAGAAAACCCAGACCTTATTTCTAAATGTGTTCTGCACTTGGACTTAATGTCAAAGATAATCAAATTAAAACTATTAAATAGTTATATATAAATTAAATCTACATTTATGTGATTCATTATTGTTTTATTTAGTTCATTTATGTTCTTATTTATGAGGTATAGAGTTTAATTTCATCGTTCATGGGCATTTGTTTTCTTAGTTTCCATGACCGGTTAGCTTGTTTGTGAGTAATGAAGACTATGTAAAATGTGTATAATTCTCTCAAATTGGGATAATTTGTTATTAATTAAATAAAAAGGTTTAAATGGTATTATTTATTATTTTGTTTTCATATATTAATATGAATCATTAGATAACATATTAATGATAATCATTTAGCTTAATTTTAGCAATTTTTATCACAATGAACATGTTTTATTATATTATTTAATATCTGGTATATATGATGGTTCTAGAACATTACATAAGTTGTAATACATATTTAAAAATCTTTTTCAACCATAAAAATGCTTTAATTTCCTATCTTAAAGGAGAAATGTATGAATAAAAGTTCTTTATCCATGAAGGTAGTAAATCAACACCTACCAGAAGATAATTTCATTTTGAAAATTAAATAAAGAGAGAGTAAGAAGATTGATAAAGGATATTACAATAAAAAATATAATTAAATTATATATATTATACGAGAGTTATCATGATCATTTGGACGTAGGAGTTGAGAAGAGAAAAATAAAAGAAAAGAACATGAAAACAAAGTAAAAGGAAAATGAATACGATTTTACCTCTTGAATACTCCTCCTTGAAAACCTCTTTAAGGGGATTGGTTTTTGTATTTTATGATACCAAGAGCTATTGGAAGTGGGGGAGAGTCTGGGTAAGTGTATTAGTCATAAATTTGACAAGTCTCAAATCTTGTAAGGTGTGAGGAGAAGGGGTGGTGAGGGGTGGTATTTATAGTGGAGGAGATGGGTGTTTTCTCATTATTTAATTCATTAGTTTATTATTTTTCTCAAGACAAGAAATAGTGTTGATTTCTGAGACTAAATATGGAAATTTTCTTATGTGAGTTTGAAAAAATGGTGTTTACATTAGAAATGACTAAATAAATAGTGTATTTAACTATAATTTATATATAATGTAAATTAATGTATCTTACTAATCAGAAAAAATTCAAGTATTTCAGAAAAAATCCCAAAAATTCACCCTTACTATTTTTCGATGTATAGAATTAAAA
The DNA here is from genome assembly GCA_963277665.1 of Viscum album. Taxonomy (NCBI): domain Eukaryota; kingdom Viridiplantae; phylum Streptophyta; class Magnoliopsida; order Santalales; family Viscaceae; genus Viscum; species Viscum album. The sequence continues at coordinate 1,583,915,730 of OY728164.1, forward strand.
AATTAACACAATTTTATGAAAGTAATTTTCTATATATGAGAAATTTAATTTTTAATTAAAATCATTATTTACTAAGAAAATATAGTTTTTAAAATTATAAGTTCATTTATAAAATTCGAAAAAATTAACCAAGGTCTCATTAAATTATTCTAAAATCATAAGAAAAAATGTTATTCTATGAATAAATTTAATAGAAATTCTATTTTAAACCATTTTATTAATTATTAAAATATAATTAAATATATATGACTTACAAAAATACAAACACTTAATTTAACAAATTTTAAAATATTCATTTACTTATAATATGATATAGTTATATCATACCTTCATTTATATGATACCAAAAATTAATTTATACATTCATGGGTGAGGTTACAATTCAATTAGATGATTTAGAATTTATAATGGTCATATTACTATTCATAAGGGTAACATTACTATTCCAAAGTGTCAAGTTATTGTTAATAAAAATTTAATTTGATCCTATCAGACTCTAAATATCTTATTAATCACAACCCTGTATGTTTTTTTTTTGAAATTCAATTCACCTAAGCGGAAAAATTATGTTTAAAACATGATCTCTATTATATGGTGGAAAAACACTCTTAGATAAATATAGCCTTTTAATATTTAAAATTTGATTCATTCCTGTAAAAAAATTTGGTATAAAATATAAATTTACTAATACTATTCATTCACACTACTTTTATTTGTAGGTTATAACGACCAATTTAAAATAATAATATTTAATTATTTATAGTTTGTCGTTTAATTATGGTGTTGTGTGAAACCTATTCCATCAAATAAATTAAATTTAAGAAGGTTCATACCAAAAAATATTTGGGTCTTGTATTCTCCCCTCCTTCAATTAATTTCATCCCCAGATTTTGAAATTGAACTTCGAAAGTTAGAGGTCGATACTTGAGAATATCCTTATGGGAAACCCACAACAAAAATAGGGTTAATAAAATATCCTCTTAAAATGTTGTTTAGGTAAATGAGGTGGCCACCACAAAATTATAATTTAGTGTAGGAGAATATTAGTGGGAAGTGAAAACATGGACATGGAAGGGAAATATAACCATCTGGTTCTGAAGTAGAATTATTTAGGGAATAAAAATTATAAAGTTAAGAATCACAAAACCATAAACTACAGTTATGAAAAAAGTATATCATAAAAAAATTATGATAATTTGACAACATTTTGGTTTAATAATATTTTCCTATTATTGAGGAATTGATGCACTCTATAAGAGTATACATATAAGTTTCTATTTTATAAATAAAACCTCATCCTTTATTTAGACCTCAAACTATTAATATTTCATCTATTAACATAGGTCGCATCATGTGGTGAAGTAATACATTATCCTATACAACCTCATACAATGATAACCTCAAACCATTTCTTATATGGTTAACCTTTCCAAAATATCATGATCAAACACTTTAGAATCATTCCCATGCTAGTTTGTACTATCCAATTTACATTATCCATATCTATAATCACTCTATACAATATCATTATCTCATAACCATGAACATTATAAGGTTTATCATTACCGTAACCATGCGTTTTCCAATGTTTAACTTTATACCAAATCATTGTTTTATTAGAATCATTAAACATATAACCTCAAGTTCTTAATGAAATAGTACTACAATACAATTATTATATATTCCATAATTCTTATAACCAGTACATTATTGTCAAAAAACTCAAATGAAATAATTCTTTAATTAAAACATAGGAACATTAATTTTTCCTATTTGTATGTGGTAGTAGAGTAATCTTGACCATGATCTATTATCTTCTTTTTTGGTAAATTATTTTTACACATGGAAAATTCATTTTCATAGTGTCCCATATCCTTACTGTTTCAGCATTGAACATTATAAAACTCTTTCCCTTCCTTACAATCATGATCACGATGTCCTTTTTCTCCAAATTTAAATAAAACACTTTTTTATCTTAATCACATACCAAGATTTCTTCTTAACCAATTATCACATGTGTGAAAATACTTCATTCCTTACATCTCTTTATATATATTTTCACATTTTTCCTTTTATTCTCATTCTTCTTTCCAATGCCATAACACTTAGAAAGATGTTTCTTATTATTATTAAGACATGATACTATCACCTTATATGATGAGAACATTTGAACGACTAGTTTCCTTGGAATGACTGTCTTAAACCCATTAAAGAAACAACTATTCTTACTCTTTAGATTATGTGTATTGATGTAGTTATCATTCCTTTCAATAGGCACCATTTTTAAATAATTTCATACACAATATTTGATAATAATATTATGAATCATTTTTATAATCCTAGTACAAGTTAAATAATTTACATAAATTGAAAAAACTTATGTGAATCTAATCTCATAATCATAATATTGGATTCTTTGAGGACTTGTTCACATTTTAATCCATTATAATGGTTTCTAAAGAAAATGTAAATTATCCAAAGCATATACCCTATGAGTGTCAAACCAGCTGCTTAGTAAGGCTTGTTGTTGTGTTCCAAGTTACCTCGAGTCAGGCACGAGACACCTTTTCAGAGTTATTACTCATAGGTACATCTATTACAGAACTACGTCCACTTGTATTATCCAAACATAAATGTATTTTTAAGAAGATCCAAATAATAACTACCTTTACAAAATTATAATATATTATCTTATGCTTATCCTTGCAGTCAATCTTTTTGTTTTAATCCATAATCTATGTTTTCTAAATCAAGTTTCCAAGGTTTCTACTGGACTTCCTTTGATACCAACTGTAAAGACCTTAATCCTAGTATCCTAGATCCAGTTTTGTACTGTATTACATTAGCATATAAACAAGGAAGTCATATCCTGAAGGACCGAATAACTTAGTAGTTTTTTAAAACCATATAAAAAATAATATTTATATTATAACTATAATGTATAAAAATATAGAAACTCCATTGATAACACCAATGATATAAAATATTAACCATGCAATGTATTCATAAAATACCTCTCAGAATCCTGGGGAAAATCAAAATATGAAAGGGGTGATCTCTGATGCTCAGAAATACTAATAAATATAGTGGAATCTATTACATAAACAAAAATCCATGATGAATAAATAATAACACATGTCATTAAAAGACAAACTTAAGCATAATATGTCAGGAATAATAGATGAATAAATAATTCCATATAAAAAATCATATAAAAATTCACCATGGTTGTTATAGTAGTCAAATAATCACCTAATTTCTCAATTAATAATATCATAATGAGGGAATGGATATTCCAGACATAATAAACCTTCCATCAAGTCCTCGTCCATGAATTTTTATAATAAATGGTTAATTCCTCAACCAAAATCAATTTATGTTTTGTCTCATGAGACCTACCGAAGCATCAAGGAGATAAAGTGTACCCCGCCCATCAAATACTATGTCCAATGCATTACTCATAAATAGAATAAAATGATATCTTTAAATAATTGTGTACCATAATACATTTAAGTATCATATATGAAATTATTCTAACAAAATCATTGAGAAATTATTGAGGAAGATAATATTTATATATTCCAAAGCATCCCATACCACCTGGAATTTTTTTGATCTTAATCCATTTTAACATTAAATGAAACTTAGAATATCATGAAAATAATATAATTCGTGATATAATATATAAAATGTAAATATATACACCATACATAAGTAAATAGTATAGAAAAAGGAATAAATCTTATAGAAGTAAAAGTGAGACAAGAAAAACCCTTTTTTTACTTTTGAAAGAAGAGTTATTTAGAAAACAATTAATATTTGACATAATATCAAATATTAAACATTGATATCACAAAAAAGAAAAGTTAAGGAAATTGAAATTATATTTTAGGAATAAATGATTTCCCATTGAAGTGAAATCATGTAAAAAGAGTTTCTAAGAAACTTTAGAATTAAAATGTTTTAGTGCGGTTTGAGGAAAATATTAAAGAGATTTTAAAGTGGAAAGACATGTTTATTTTTATAAAACCATAAATGTACCAAGATATTTTTTCATGATAAAATTAGTGAATATAAAAAATTAAAAGTGGATTAAAATATGTTTTGAAGTGCACTTGAAAACGGGTAATAAATCAGGTAGTTCCCTTGAATCAGGCTTGTTTGTTCGGAAGAATTGAGATGAGAAATTTTTCTAAAACAAGTATATCCTCATCAAATAAGGATTATATAATTTAGATATATTATTTTTGGAACATATAAATAGAATATATTAGAAATATACAAAAATTAATAAGAATTACATTGAAAAAATATGGAGAAAGAGTAACTCAAAGGAAAAAATGAGGGTTCGACTAGAATCCCTTACCACTTTGTAATCAATCGAATCATATGCCCCAAAATTAATAATCATAGAATAATACATTTAATACCAAGAAAATAAATTTATTCATGATATGATATATAAAATATCAGTATAGATACACTGAAAATAAGAATATGTGTTGAGGAAAGGGTATCTCATGGAAATGGAAATGAGTTGGGAAAACCCTTACCTTATGTCCAAATGTGTTCTGAACATGACCTTAATGTCTTGGATAATAAAATAAAATCAATTAATTAGTTAATTAAAAGCCTTATATACATGTATTTTATTAATTATTGTTTTATTAAGTTCATTTATGTCCTTATTAATGAGTTATTTAGTTTAATTGCATAGTTCAGGAGCATTCATTTTTTTGGTTTCCTTGATTAGTTAGCTTGTTTAGATGTAGTGAAGTTCATGTAGACTGTGTATAATTCTCCATAATTGGAATTATATGTTATTAATGAAATAACATAAGTTTAATTGTAATTATGTATTATTATTTTTTCATATATGAGTATGAATCATTAGATAACATGTTAATGATAATCGTTTAGAAAATTTTAGTGTTTTTTTATCACAATGAACTGGTTTTGTTTTATTATTTAATTTCATGTATATATGATGGTTCCAGAACATTACATAAGATATAATATATATTTTATAATTTGGTTCAACAATAAATTTTTTTCATGACCAGTCTTGAAGGATAAATTGTAGAATGAAAGTTCATCATCCACAAAGGTTGTAAATCGACACCTCCCGAATAATGATTTCATTTTTAAAATTAAATAGATAGAGAGTAAGAAGATTTATAAGAAATATCCCATTAACATGATATAATTATATTATATATATTATTTTGAAGTTATCATGATCATTTGGAAAGAAGAGTTGATGAGAGACTAATAAAATAAAAGAACTTGAAAAGAAATTAAAATGAAAAGGAATATGATTTTACCTCTTGAATACTCCTCCTTGAGAACATTCTTAAGGGGATTGTTTTTGGTAATTTGATTATACCGAGAGCTAATGATCATGGGGAATGAGATTGGGTAGTTTATTGGGCATAAATTTGAAAAGACACAAATCTTGGAAGGTGTGAGGAGAAGGGGTGGTATTTATAGTAGAGGAGATGAGTCTTTTCTTATTATTTAATTCATTTGTTTATTATTTTTATCCAGACAAGAAATAATGTTGATTATTGAGACTAAATGCATTAATTAGATCATTTGAGTTTGAACCAATGGTTCTTACTTCAGACATGACTCAATTAATAGTTCATTTAACTTATAATGTATATATACCATAAATTATCGTATTTTTCTATTCCCCTAAATTTCAAGTATTTCAGAAAAATAAAAAAAATTCAACCTAATTTTTTTTCATTGTGTAGAATTAAAAAATTAACTTCATTTTATGAAATTAATTTTCTAAATAGGATAAATTTAATTTCTAATTAAAATCAACATTTACTCAGAAATAGAGTTTTTTAAATTATAACTACCTTTAAAACATTCGGAAAAATTAACTAATGTCTCATTAAATTATCCTAAAATCATAAGAAAATAAATTTTTTTATTTATGAATAATTTTTTTATAAATTGTTTTTAAACCATTTTATTATTTATAAAATTTTAATTAAGTATTTATGACTTACAAAAAATATCAACACTTAATTTAACATTTTTTAAAATATTTATTTACTTATACTACAATATAATTATATCATACATTCATTTATAAGATGACTAAAATTTATTTATACATTCATGGGTGATGCTAGTATTCATTTTTATAAATTTCTATTCATTAGGATCATATTACTATTCATAATGGAAACATTACTATCCCCTAGTGTAAAGTTTTTATTCACCAAAAAATTAAGTTGATCTTATAAGACTCTAAATCTACTACTGATTACAACCGTGTGTGTCTGTTTTTTGAAATTTAATTTAAAAAAGTGAAAAAATTAGGTTTAAAAAATGTTCACCATTATAAGGTATTGAAATTTATTTTAGAAAAATATAACCTTTTAATATTTAAAATTGAATTCATTCCTGTAAAAACATTTGACATAATATATAATTTTTTTAATACTATTCATTCCCACTAATTTAAATTCTATGTTATAAAGATCATTTTAAAATAATGATATTTAAATTTTTATCATTTTTTATTTATGTTTGGTGTTGCGTAAAACCTATGTTGTTGATGAAATTAAAATTTAGAAGTGTCATACCACAAAATCATTAGGGTTTTACAATATGCAAGTGAAAACAAGGTAATTAACACCCAAAGAGTGGAAATAATGAAATATCATTAACAAAAGGGTGGTAAAATGAAACAATAAGATCATAAATGATATTATGAATATTAAAATGGTTTTTGGTATAAATTTAGAACATGTTTAAAGCCACAATACATGAGGATAAATCATGTTCAGTGAAAATAAAGAATGAGGTAAGGGACTTCATCTCAAGTTTTCTTAATTGACACATATTGTATTGTTATACACCTAATTTATTTTATATGGTACATATAATGCCACTTTTTTCATGCAGTATAATGAATAATTTTTACCTTAAGGTATTTTATGTTTTAATTTGAATTTTTTAATCTAAAGGGATTTGAATTGAAAACCAATAGGTAAAAAAGTTCAGCAATCAATTTCTTTTCATTGGGTTACAATACTTCTTAATTTCCTTTAAAATTTTAATATTATATATATCTTAGGTTCTTTGGGGTATAATTACATTAAATTCACACCCACCACACACATAGTATGAAAAGGAAGACTATAGCCCCCAAGGGGTTTACCACCCATCAATCTTTATTTATTTTATACATGACCCAAAGGACCAGTGGTCATGAAGCTTATTACATGTCCCAAAGGTCCAGTGAATCATTATTCCTACGTCATATTGCCTGTATCATTTGGCCCACATCATGCATACGTCACTGCTTGCCTGCATCACCGTCTGCCAATGGAAATTCACTCCCACTAAGATTCGATCCCACCCAGATTTTGTGTGTAATGAATTTTAAATATATTATGTTTTATTTCAAATTTTTTATGTATTTAAATTTTATTTAAATAATATTTTCACTTATTAATTATTACTTCAATGTTATGATATTTGTAATATTATATCATCTCACCTTTTATTCCATGAGACATAAACTAAATTCACCACTCATTACTTTATATGGTGTATATACTTTCCCTTTTGATATTTTTTATCATTAATCTCCTTATATCCATTTTATTAAATGTTTCATTTGATATTATTTCTTTCATGGGGATTGGTATTAAAAATTTACCAATGTGGTAAGTGTTTACTTCAAAAACTCATATTTATTCAGGATTTTTTATGTTTAAGTCTCCCTTATGAGAATTATTTGATATTTATATCCTAAAATCTATCTTTTTTTCTTATCCTATAGACATTATTTAAATTTTAAATAAATATAACTATTTTTAATCAATTTGGTACTTAAAAAAATAGATAAAATGTTTTTAAGAAAACCTGATTTTATTTCTTTCTTTGGACGGAAATGATTTTTCATCCAAATCCATGTTTTCTAAAAATGTTTTCAATTTTTTTTAACATTATCCAAATTATTTATTAATGATTTTTTTGTGTGATTTACTTTAAAAAAATGTTTTTAAAGAACAGTTATGTAATTTTCCTAAAAAGGATAATTTTGATTTTCCTAAAACATTGAAAAGAATCTTTGTTTTATCATGAACAACATGTACATAATTTCCCATAATCCTGAACACTCAATGGTTTAAAGTTTAGATTATAAGATTAAAATTTTATTTTCAAAAAAAATTATTTCCAAAATATTTTGTGAATGTATATTTTAATATAAAAATATTTTCATAGTGAAAAGGTTATTTTCCTCAATAATGTTTTTGATGACATTTTTATAGAATTTCTCTTTACTAATGATATAAACCCTTTATTATACATATGATCCACTTTGGGTATGTTGCATTAATTCCATAATTATTAATTTTCTAGATAGTTTATGATTAGTTTGACCAGGAAAAGTATTTAAATTATCCATCATGATTATTTTTTTAATCGTCAACATTCCCTTGAAATATTAACTTTCTTATCATTATTGGACATTATATTTCCTATAAATATATATATTATTTATCATGTAAATAATTATTAATTAAAACATAAATAATTGTTACATAAGGTATTTTACTTTGAAAGTTATTTGATTGACTGAAGAAACTAGTCTTCATCCATATTTCTTACTCGATGAAAAAATTTATTAATAAGGAATATTTTTTATAAATTAAACTAATTCCTTGATATAGGAGGAATGATTTGGAAATGGATATATGAGTTGGGCCTAGTTATATATATCCCTTCAATACACTAGTATTTTCATGAGATGAATTAGTTAGATAGCCTTATCTAAATGGATTTGTGGTGCATAAGTACACATTATTTTAAAAAATATTTTGAAAGGTCTCAAAAGTAGAGTCCGGATGATGCTTGAGATAATGATTTACAATAATTAAGAATTTCATTCACAAAAAATTTGGTTATGAATGTACCTGAGATTTTGAAAATGTTATTATATATCAATGCATTTCATTCTAAATTTATTTATTGATTAGAATGTGTTTTCAGTTATTTAACTCTTCATATTGATTATGCCTTATTTATTCCTGATAGTTAAGTTATTTAAATTGAATGTGTTATTGGTTGTTTACCTTTCCATATTTATTATTCATTATATAATAATTATAGCCTATTTATTGATCAAATAAAATGTTTTTTTAGATATCTACCTTTCCATATTGATTATTATTCATTTACTCAAAATAGCTTCCACTTTATTTAACTCTTACTAAGAATTTTATCTCACCCTTATTTTTTTTCCTATATTAGGAATCTAGGAAGCTCACTATGAATAATATACAAGGACATTCTAGTGGTAATGTTGATATTCTATATTTTTCTTTGTAATTAATTTATTTGAATTTAATATTAGAATCATGTATGTATCTAGTTTACCAAGACAACTAAACAATTCAATCCTTAGGGATGCGATTCCTTGTATCTTATAAAAATGTAATAAAAAAACACTGTCTCTAGGATACTGGGGTTAGGTTCATTACACACCCATTCCATTCTTCTTTAGTTACATGTTTTGTTATTTATTCATTATTACTAAAGTTAATTATTCATTATATTCACAAAGGAAAGTCTTTTCTATTAATTGTTTTGTTTATTATCATATCAAGATCCTTAATGTTTTTGTTGTATTAAAAAGATCATCTCTTGTGGGTTTTATTAGTAAGATATTTTACATTACCAAGTTATAGGACATATGCACCAATTTCAAGGGAGCTTCATGGATCCTTAAAGCTTGTCACAACTTCCAAATTATTTTAGAAGTGGTAAGCCTTAAGATATAAAGTGATTTTAGTCAAGAAGGGTACTCTTCCTGAATCATAAAACTAGATTTATATTTCTTATATTTCATGAATTAATTATATTTTAACTCTTAATAAAGGCATCACTCTTTTTACCTTCCAGGGGATCATATTGTACATGTCCTTGTTTATAGTGGCTATGAAATCTTAAAATTTTAGGAATCATGTGAATACTTCATGATTTAATGGGTTGAAACATATTCTAGGTTATTTCCTTTAATGAATTATGGGTGGAATTATTCCCCTTCTCTATATCCATAAAACCACTGAATTGAGCTATTTTTTTAACATTACTATAGGGTGAGAAAATATCAAAGATTCAATGTATTCAGGCAACATTCCAATATCGACATCCATTGATTATTGTGTAATTTAAATTTTTTATCCCTCTTTGATCATTATAAGACATAGTTATTGAGACACTATCAACCAAAAATCTATCCTCAATTATATGTATAACATTAAGGTTATAATTCTAAAATACTTAAATTATAATGATTCTAGTCATGGTGTATGGTCATTATAGATAATGTCATATTAAATCCTTAGTTTCAAATTACAACCACTTATTTGAACATTATACATTCTCTCTTCATAATCACCTAATACATAATCTAGAATGGTTCTAGCTATAACATCCCCATCTTGTGTAAATTTTAATTTAGAGAACTTTCTTGAAGATATGAAAACATCAATTCCATATATATGTGGTTAAATCTCAAAACACTCTTAATGTATAGCCTAAAATAGTATTAAAGAATCATGAGGGTTATATAACTCATATGTTATAATGTGTGAGAGGATCCACATCACAATATCTTAAAACCCTAGAGATGTTAAAGTGATATTTCCCTTGATATATATTGTACAACGACTAGTAAATCATATATAACACTAGTACTTCAAGGGAGATTGATCTCACTTTCAAATAAAATTCAACTATAAAAATGATCTTGGACCACACTTGTTTATTAATAATAAATAAGAATCTTATAGACACTTATCAATATGTAAAGGAAACTATAAAGATAAACATGATTATCCATTTAAAGTATGATTTTCTTACTCCATTTCTCATTTTGTCTGTACTTCTGATAAGAGTAGAATGTACAAGTGGCTCTACTCTTATACATACATGGGAATCCTCTTTGATGTTGATTTTCTTTCCATTTTTTTGTTACCATGAGAATATTTTCATCCATGTGTCAAAACAATTATAATTCCTTATGTGTAGAAACATCATGTTAACATTCATACCCTCCCATAGAAATTCCTGTACAATTGGTGGCATTCTATTATATTCCTCTCATGAATCCTTATGTTGGATAAACTTATCAAAAATATTATCATGGATTTATAATCGAAACATAATATAAATATTATATATCTTTTTTTATATATTTAATTATAACAAGTTTAATTTGTTCATATGGGGGATGTAGTAGATTAATATATTATATATAAAAACTTTAGCCTTATATATATATATATGTTTGAGAGATCAAGGTGACCTATCATGAAACAATCCAAGTCATCCATAAATTGGACACTCGAACCATCCCATGACATACCTAAGACACATTACTGATCCCCCCATGATAGAAACTTTTTCTAGTGTCTCAAATATAATTCATGGGGACAATTTAACCCCTGATACAAAAATATGAAAATCCATAATAAAACATAAAATTAGTGTAAGTAATGAGAAATAAAATGAAACATGAATAAGAGAGGAGCACTAAATCTGGAAGCATCACATAAAAAAGGATAAATAAAATAGTTTAACAAGATCTTGGATACAAGGGTTGATACCTAAACAACCCCAAAATTAAAAAAATTAAAACCCAAACTGGATCTCTATCATATCCATGTAACCCACAACCATGATCTATGTCTTAATGAAACAATCCTACATAAACCAAACACCCAATAGTAGGGAGGCCAAACAAATATCATCTAAAAGATAACCATAACAGATGCATACCAGACAAGTCCAGCCAGAAGCAAAGCTTCTGAACATTTATTAAGAAGAAATAAAAAAGTACAATAGAGAAACGAACGGGGAAGAACAACAGAAAGACCATAAACTACCAAGAACAAGTCTAGAGATCATAATAAGACATATCATTTCCATAATCAGAGTCACCAGTAGTCTCCCACTCAGATTGGGACTTCTCCCGATTGAAGATTTTTAAGATATCTGTATCCACTAACCATAACAGATGCATACACTGAATGGATTATACCATGTTTGAGTGAAATCAAGTTCAGTAGGTAATAACTATATAGTTTCTGAAATTCCTTACGAATAACATTTCATTTTATGCCAGTTTGAAATATAATTGTAAGAAGGACATTCAATCCATATTCAAATCCAATATCACATCAATCAACATTTCTAAAACCCACCTTTCCTTTTCTCATTAAATGAAAAAATCACTTGAAAAATATTTCATAGACCTCAGACCCTTTTTAATCAAAACACCCATTTTAAACCCACTTGAAAATTCACTTTATAAATAAAGTTTCCCACATATCTTTAAAAATATTTAAAAAAAAGTAAAATTCATAAAAAAAATAAAATATTAAGGCAATGTGACATAATGAAATCTATATGAAACATGATACCCTAGCGCCAATCATTCTTGGTAACCAAATAAAGAGGTTTTCTCTTAAGATAATAGTCAAGTAAACATGGGAAATTCTTAAAAATCTTATGAGGATATCCAAAACATACTCTGGTAGGTACCATATTTTGGACTATAAATGTATTTTTAAGTCTATTACCACATATGTTTACTCAACTAGACTCATCAAGGATACACACCACCATAGTCTTTCCATACAATGGGGGATCTAGTCCTTCTAATTGGAAAATTTCTTGAAATGCCTCTCATCCCCCAAAGATCCCTAGGATACCCATGTATGTAATAAAGATATAATAGGTGAGAAATATAGTCAATGAACGATAAATGCATGAATAAAAATCATAAGTGATATATCTCATCTCATATCCTACACCCTTAAATGAAACAACTCCTTACACAATTCTGTCGTATCATAATATAAAACTGTAAACAGGCCATATTGGGAAACAATTCAAATCACACCATTAATCAATATCCCCCTTGGTGGTCATAATTTATCAAGGGTATCAGTATGGAGTAATATACATGAAATAAATTTTAAAAACAATCAATCAACCGGATGATCCTTCATAAGAATTGATTCAAGAGACAATCCATTTCTAGTCATCTAAATTTCATTTGAAATGACTCTTTAAATCAGCCATTGAAATAAATTTCAATAATATATTCTTAAAAAAAATCATCTAAATCCATTATATAAATCAAATATCCTTTTCACTAAGAATCCAAAAATCTCAATATGATAGTTTATAATTCTATTCTTGACCCAAACCGGGTTAAACAATCTTCAAACATCACATTTTAATTAAGAAAACTACATCAATACATCATAATACATGAAATATAAAATAATAATTTAAATTTGAAGTAAAATATACATGGAAAGAGAAAGATAACTTGAAAATTTTGTGTTATCCATTTTAACTATCATATATAGTAATAATTTAATAAATAATAAACTATGAAACACATAGTATTAAATTCCATGTCAATTAAAGGAAAAGAAAAAAACACCAACCTTGGTTCAATGTCAACCAAACAGGAAGACTTTTCCCACATTAGAAAATCCTCCAATACGCACCAAAAGAAACTCATCAATACATAATAACAAAAACCATTTATATTAGAACACCATAAACCCAAAATCTTACCATTGTAGACCTAGGGGTGATGGGAAGGGAATAAATACAAGAGGAATAGATGACAGAAAGGAAGATGAAAATAAACAAGAGGGAGGTAGGATTATTACCTTAAGGAATTGGAAGAAAAATGGATGAGGGAAATAAAATCATTAAATGATGAGGGGAGAGACAAATTATCATGAAATATATCTCATCTAAAGTATTAGAATGTAAAAGGGTACAAAAACCAATTAAATCATTATAGGGGAAATCCAGAAGAACCCAAAAATTAAACATTTGGACCCTTTGCATGTTTATCCCTCATAGTTTATTAAACTAAGAGGATACCATGATATGTGTCACCATCAACTATAAATACATATCGCATGCTTTTCATATATTTTCACAATTGTGTGAGAGTTATGAATTGGGTTATTATTGTTGAAAGGTGAATCCATACAGTTTATACTATGAGTCATACACACCATGAACTATTTATGTATGGAAAACCATTCACATTGATAATTAAAAAAACAATTCTCCACATAAGGGTATTCACATGGATGATCCTAAACCATGTTTCCCAAACCATACACAAGAAATTAAATTTTAGAAATTAAAAATTCAAATATAAATCTTATAAGAATTTTAAACAGACCAAAATTAACTAAAATAATACAAAATTAATACCTCTACAATTATATGGTGTGTAAAAAAAACCCCACCATGATACTTTATACACCTATAATGTCCTTAGAATGTGTGGAAGTATAAGGAAAAAAAAATCAAAACCCAGGGAGCAAGGTGATTTGGGTGGTGAGACACACTAGAAAACCATAAGGGAGGAAACAATAAAATACTAAAAACCTCTTCAAACCAAATGATAAAGTCCAAAAAATGAAAATTTGTTTCCAAGAAAAATAATACATGAGAACCTAGGAAGGGCCTAAAAGGGGAGGAGACTACTCATAAGTCTCCCCATCATTTATAAATTCCCTAAATGGGGTGATAACAATGAAACACATCATGAGACCAAAATTACAATCATCAGAACACAACTCCAAGAATATTTTAAAAATCCCTCAACAATCATCAAATACGAACATTCACCCTAGAAACCATTCTTAATCCCAAGTTAAAAAAAATCCCAATTTAATTTTAAATCCAATAAACAAAAACCATCACCTTGATCAACATGCACCTTGAACCCAAAAATCAAGAGGAGAAACACACAAGTATGATACAATAAAGAAGAACATGATATATATACCCTATTTCATTGTACATAGTTGGAAAACTTGGAAATAATTCTCAAAACACCATCCCCCCAAAAACCCCCTCAAGGATAACACCATAGAGTGCTAAAATATATAATATAAATACCTATCCAAGGTACCCAATCACAAAACTAGATGTTAACCATTTCCAATTCATCAATAAAATGATATAAAAATAACCACAACACAAAAAAACACAAGAAGCTAAAAATATTGAAACTAAACAATATGGGATGAAAAAAATCAAAAAATAGAAAACTAATCACCATCTATAAAATATATAAGGAATGAACACTAATCCATTATTCATTAGAACTCATTAGAGAAAAACCCCAAAATCCTCATTACCAACCAAAGAGAAGACTCTTAAAAAACCAACCACCAAATGAAAACACAAAAGTATCCAATAATACCCCTATAAAAAAAAACAAAAAGAAGTCCCAAGTACACCATTGTAAAGATAAGAGGGCCACTAAACAAATGATCTAGAGACAAAGAAATCCCAGGTCCACCAATTCTCTTGGAGTCTGGGTAGGGCCACAAACTAAGAAGACTACACCTAGATATAAAGAGAACAACCTAATATTCTATAAGTACTTTATGAGAGGCATATTAAATTTTAAAAAAACACGATCCTATATTATCATTCTTTTTAATAAAAAAATGTGACCCCATAATCGAAGGGAAACTAAAATAACCCACTTAACAAAACAAATACATTTAAAAAATTAATATTAAAAAACAAAATCTCATTTTTATGAAATAATCTAAAAAACAAGACATCCTTAAAAAACACCACATTTAATTTCAAAAAACAATTTTTTGAACCACACTGCATATTTTAAATTTCCATGAAAATATTATTTTCAATAACTTTCTCAAATTAGTTATAAAAATAAAATCTTATCAAAATTTTCCTACCACCCCCAATATATATACAAATATTTTTTTTTGAAAATGAAAACCAATTTTTGGATTCTAATATTTTTTCAAAATTTCATTTTGAAATATATTTATTTAAATAAATTCTCTGTTACAAATATTAAAACACCCCACATTAAAATTAATTATTTTGGAATTTTCTTTTAACTAAAGAAATTTCTCAATTTAAAATGAAACCCATTTCCTCATTTTTAGAAGAACACCATTCTAATAAAAATTAATAATTATAATTCAAAAAAATTATTTGAAAAATAAAATTAAATATCATTACCTAACCATAATAATATATGTTTTGAAGACAAAAACCTCATAAATATTTTTTTCATCCTAAAAACCATTTTCTTACTACAAAACACAAAGTACATAGGGGAAAAACTAAGCATCCAATCATTTTAATTAATCAAACCATATTCAATATCATCAATTAACCTAAAAAACTCAATGATTTAACATCAAAAATTTTTTAAATACCATCAGGATTGATCCTATAAGAAGGGGAGGGAAAATAATAAATTTTTAGTATAAACTTCACTGTGCATGATTTGGCCACACAAGCTGGTAAAAAATTTGGTGACTATGAAATAAATACTATCATAGTGATAGAAACATCCTACACAAGTTCCACATGACTTACTAGAATGTGTAGGCTAACCATACAACCCAATTTAATTAACCATTTTGATGTATAAAACTCAAATGACCCCTAAAATATGAAACATACTCTTTGAGTACCAAATAATCATCCAAAAATATCAAAATATACTAAATAATATCCAAAATAAAACTCAAAATCAATAATCAAACCCCAATCATCTATGGAAAGTTAAATCTTGGGATGGAAAGGAACTCATGACACACTTCCCTGCACCTACCTCTGAAGATTCAATTGATATCCTAGTCCATATACTGCATAAAAAACTCAAATAATACGAGGGTATACACTGAAACCATGTTTTCATTAGCCAACATTGGTCATTCATCAATTAGACAACTAGACCGAAAATGGACCTATTTGAGGTGCATTTCTAACTGCCTTAAGCTAGAAACTATTGTTCGGAAATTAGAGCTAATACAAATGAATTAATTCACCCTTGATACCATAAGAATATGATCGACAATAAATTATAAAATTAGAGTAACTAGTAAGAAATAAAATGTGACATTGATAAGAATATTAAAATAAAGATGATAGAATCACACTACCGAAGGATAAATAAAATAATTGAATAAGATCTGGGTCACAAGGGCTAATACCTAAACATCCACCAAAAAATAAAAATAAAACTCAAACTGGAATGATACCATCTCTATGTGACCAATGACTAGGCTACACATCCCAAGATTACCATCTAGAGGAACCCAAACACCCAACATATAGGATAACAAAGCCATAAAACATTAAAGAAAACCATAAGAGTTGTATAAAAAAATTTTGTTTGTAGGTTGTGAGTGAAACACATCTAAGTAAGTAAGCACCATAGAGTTTGTTCAATCACTTAAAAATAACATATAATTTCAGTCTAGTTTGAAATATAATAGAAAAATTAGGTTTTATATTCCATATTCAAATAAAATATAACACCAATTAACTTTTATAAAATTCCCTTTAATCAAAATACCCATTTTAAACCCCATTAAATCCCAATATATTAATAAAAAATTTCAAATAGTTTTTTAATTAATTAAATAAACAAGGAAAATTAATATTACAAAATAAAAAATTAAATTATCATATAAAAAAATTAGATAAAAAATGATACACTAATTCCAATCAAGATAGGGAACATAAAATTTAGGACACTCTATAAGAGAATAGTTAAGTCGATAAGTGAAATTCATAAAAAGTTTCATGAGGTGATTGTAATAAACCAACCTAGGCCAACCAACCTAGTCACCTGAGCTAACACAATATGAGGGTGGGGTAAAATAGATAATTTTTTCAAAATATAAGAAAAAAAGACATACAACTAGAGTAATATGTAGAAAAAAATATACATCTCAATCAAACTTGTTAAAATAAAAAAAATGACAAGTCTGGACAACATGCCTCCATGTGACCAAAATTCACATCCACAAACTATCCCAAGATAAGACCGCAACTTAAAGAGAATCCTCATTGCTACATGATGGTATTCTATTTACCTAAATCTTATAAAAAACGTTCTAAAACCATCCACAGGTAGAATTAGGGTGTGATAAATAGAGCCCAGTAGGATACCACCAAAGGTTCTATAAAAGTTCAAATATCAAGAATGCACAAGTACATGCTTTAATGAACAACATTTTTACAAGTAGTTTTACAAATGAATAAAATTGAAGTCATTTTTCATATAACCTTTTATTTATCACAAATTTCAAGCCATTTATCTAAATCCATAAAAAATAAGGTAGAGAAACTAAATATAAGTAAACATGTGAGCCAACATCAATGAAATAAACTATCATGTAATAAAAAATAGAAATAACAATTCACCTACCAGACGAGATCTATTACATGGAACGATATGTACTAGAAAATAACATGACAAACAATAGATAAAGTTGGATCCAAACTAACATAAATGCTTTCCATAGTCCCTCTACATTTAAGAGGCTATCTCTTAGTGGTATCACACATACTAAGGCTACTAATTCCTCTCTCTTGATTTACCCAAGGATCCCGTTGTGCATTATTTTAAAATTTATATTTTAGAAACCATGAAGATATTTTTATAAAAAAAATTCAAACCCTAGACAATATACTTTAGCGTTAGAAAATCTATTTTTCATTTTAAATAAAATAAATTAAATTTTCAAATAGAAAATCCATTTCAAACATGAACCCATACAATTTTTAAATTTAAACAAAAGAAATTTCATATCAAATCTCAAGAATTAATATGAAAAACATTTAATTCAAGAAATTTGTACAATTGAACAGATCCACCTACCTCAAGAGCATGAGAAACATAACCTCCTTTGACAATAGGTATTTGAAACCGGAAGACTGGCCTTAATAAGAAAATTCACAACCAAAGACTGAAAAGGATTTTTAGAAAACAAAATAATATTACTAATACCTAAAATGAAATGTGTTGTAACCACCAATGAGATAGAAAATGAGTGGAAATATTACCCGTAGAGATGAAGCACTTAAACGTACTGATTAATCACTAAATGATTTGATATGGATAGAAGGAAGAAATGAAAAAACTCATAGGATAATAACTCTAGCCGAGTGGATGGGGATACAAAAAATAATTGATCCCTCTAACACTTAAACAACACACTAAACACTAGAACTCAGGGTATTACACGGTGTGTAATCCCTTTACATGTTGTGAAACAATTTTAATTCAAGTTACACAATAAAACGAATCACCTCAGATTGAAAACATGATTTCTCACATTGCACGATGTGTAACCCATACATGACGTGTAACATTTTCATGTTGTGTAATCTAATTCACAGCGTCTATTCAGTGGCCACTACATGTCATTTAATCCAATTACACACCCTGTAACTACCCATTGAATATAAATAAAGTCCCAAGAGAAGATAAAAATCAAAACATTATATGACTTCACCATTACAGGTATCCCCCCAATTTAGAGAAAAAATACATACCCAAAAAAGTCAAACCAAAGACAAGGAATTGAACATACCTGAAGGAAAGGTAAAAAGGCATTACAATCTACCCAACATAAAATATTTTTTCCCCAAAAATAGATCAATATCGTTGATCTTAAAAAAGAGTAAGACACCATTTCTTTATAAATGAGTCATGATCCCCTGTATCACAGTGATCCTGTCCACATTGCCCCAATACCTAGACCTGGAGAATCATCTTACAATGTAGTACCATATTTTGGTGATCCAAAATATGAATTGTCTACTCAAGAAAAGTTATATCAGTCTCAAGAACAATATCCTACCATATAATTACATGGTAATTATCTAGTATATACCACCTAAACTAGGAAAAATGAAACACATCATAAATGGATGTTAATACAGGTGGTAAAAACAATCGATATCCACCCACTCCATTCTTCCAACAGTCTAAAAGGCCCCCAAAAATATTTATGATAACATACCATGATTTCTGTAAGATCTTGACCTTTTCTAGAGTTTTATTAGGATGGGTTTAGGTAATATTTTCCTATTCGAGTAATATTTGTTTGGGTTGTACTTTGGGGTGTGTTTGGAGAAAAATTAAGAAGAATGGACGAAAAATGGGTTGTTCACCGTTGGTACACAGTTAGAGAAAATAGTGCACCCCAGCCCAGGAATCCGTGAAACCCAAGATAGTGGGGGTTCACATGTATGGGACATGGTTTTTCAAACCATGCAACCTAAAAAGAGAAACCATGCACCCCTAAAATTACAAGCATACAATTATTGCATGGTTAGGGAAAACCAAGTGCCCCTACCTAAGAAACTGGGAGCAATTTTTAATGTGGAATGGAAATTAGATTTTAATTTCCTTGAACCTGTTAAAGTTCCCAATTTTTATCCAATCTTAGTACATAATAATTTTGGATGATTTCATGTATTTCTGGAGGGATTCCAAGACATTCCGACCTCCATTCACAATGTTTTAAAGATTGATTCTATAATCCTCTCCTCTACTGGTATGTGGATCCTATCCCATTTCATTCCCATTCATCAAACATCCTTAGAGATCTTGTTTTTTATAATATTGATATAGAACTTGATATTTGGATACCAATTTACTCCACTTTGTTGCTCAATTTTTGGGATTTCCATTGGGCGATTGATCATCGAAGATTGAGGTAGGTGGTCTAAAATTAAAATCCCATATTCATGATTTTGATTACTTGTATGAAATTTTATAATTTCAATGGTTTCTTATCAATTGAAATTCGTAAATTGAATTAATTAATCTGTTTAATTAGTTAATTGGGAGATTAGAGGATTTGATTGAATAATGAATTATGGGATTTGAGGATAATTAAATGTGAAATTAGTTATTTGATAATGATGTTGTGAGATTGATAATTAATTGTAAAATTAATTATGAGATATTGAATTTGTTGTTTTTAGATAATTAATAATGGAATTAATTATGAGATTGTGAGTTGTAAATATTGGTTAATTTATTGTTATATTAATTAATGGTTTATATACTTAATTGATTAGGGAATTAATAAAAGGAAATTAATCATTAATTTTTTTTAATTATTAGTAAATGGGATTTATTAGTTAATTTTTGATTTAATTAATATTATTGATGTGATTAGTTAATAGTTGGATTAACTAATCGAATTTTTGAGTTTAACTAATTTTTGAATTAAGAAAGGAAATTTATGTGTATGATTAATTGTTCAATTAATTATGTGATGTATGAATGGTAACATGTTCATTTAAATGTGTTTTGTGTGAATGGGAATATAGACATTCAACATGAATTAAAGAATGGTCACATGGTCATTCAAATGATTGATGTGTGAATGGTAACATGGTCATTCAATATGAATTAAATAATGAGAACATGGTCATTCTAATGTGTGGTGTTATAATGGGAACATGGTTATTCATATTGAATTAAATAATGACAATGCAATCATTCAAGTATAAGATTAAATTAGGGTAATAAAGTTACTCCGAGACGTGACATCACTTGAGAATACTTTAAGATCTATTATGAACCAAATAAGGTATTGAGATATGATATCACCTTTAAATACATGGGCTTTTTCACGAGCTGGAGAAGGTATTAAGATATGATATTAACTAGGAACACTTCGAGCACTGGTATGATCCGGAGCTGGAATTAAGGTATAGGTTTCCTTGAGAACCCATGAGTTTATGTGGTTACAAAAATATTAATTGATAATGTGATAATTTTTAATTTTTAATTGTAATTTTTTCTTTAGACAACTAAATACTATATTTTTTACTAGATATTGTTTTAGAAAACATTTTTGGTGGTCTACTGAGTTGTACTCACACCCTACTCAGGCTTCCTGATCGGTACTTAATAGACATTGTAATTTCTATATAGGTTAAGGGAAGAGGCCTTGAGTGAGATGGGTGAGTTGTGATAAAGCTTGGATGTGGGAACTAGAAGTGGTTTAGGATCTTCTTGGGAGTTACCAGTGTCTTTATTTCAGTTTACATTCCAGAAACGTAATACATACATTAGTATGGTATATTTTTTACATTAGTTGAATATTTTATTTTCCTACTTTATTTCACTTGAGATATTTGTTTTGTTTATATTTATATATTCCTTCACTATTTTTTATTTATTTACACTAGTGTATTAAATTGATAAAAGAGGGTATAGTCTCCCCATGATCATCTTATCAAACCCTCATTGCTAGTCCAAATCCTCTAGTGTGTGGAGAGACATGCTTGGGGTCATGTGGTGAATACACTCGGGGTACCGGGGTGTGGTACCCAGGCTAGGATATTAAAAAGTGGTATCAAAGGGAGGTTTTATTCTATTTTCATTTTTTATTATAATTTGAGAAAGGTAGATATGAGACTAGTAAGAGTTGGATCTTGGTTATGATATCATACTTGGGAGTTTCAAACCCATGTATGGCGGAAAACCTAAGTACTCTAGGTGGGATTTTTGTTATTATTGTTTGCTGTTACAGTTAAATATTATTTCACGTTGGGTGACACTCTTATTGTGTAATGTGAATATTGTTTTCTAAATTTTTTGAGAATTCAATCCTACTCTATAATGGAATGAGAGTTACGTTTTCATGCATCATTATAGTCACTCTGGATTATTTTTATACAAGCATCATTTTAGGAACGCATGGAAAAATTGGTTTTGTGTAAGTTTTTAAACGTGAAATATTTTTCTTTTCTTGAGAAATAAAATTGAAAAAGGTTCCTAATGTGAAATTTAAAATGATAAATGATGAAAATATAATAATAAATAAGTTTTTAAATGAGAAAATTGATTTGAAATCATGTTTACCCTTATTAACCAAATCCCAGGTGTAGGATGGTTAATAGTAGTATTAGCGCCTCAGTTTTAAAATTGAAGGGAATTTTTGGGGAAAAGACTGGTTGTTCCATGTTTTGTTTCCCTCTTACATAAACTTGTTGACTATGTGAGATATATATTAAGGTGTGTGTTTGGCCTTGTAGAATTATTCTTCCATGGAGATACTTTTTTATAGGATGACTGAGGGACTTCGCTAGTGATGATCCTACAGTAGTGAGACCTAGAAAATTGATAGTTCCAGGTGATTATGTTTGGCATTAGTTCCGAGAGAAATTATATTTCCTCATGAAATTCATTGGAAGAGACCAAGGGAGGGTTGGGAAAAGAATGTATAACCTAATGAGGGAGTTTTATTTACAACACCCCTAAACTTTTATTGGAGAGGGTAGAACTGAGGGAGTTGAGTTTTGGGTTGAGTGCATTGAGATTATACATGACCATACAAATACTCTTACAGAGAGAAGGGTCAAGTTAGATTCTTATATGCTATGAGGATCAACGAAGCGTTGGTGTGAAATTCTGGAATGGACCAAACCGACTAATGGTATTTTATAGAATGACTTCTTGGAGAGGTTCTTGAAGTACTTATACCTAGTGATGTTGAGATCAGAGAAAGAAAAAGAGTTCATATAGCTGACTTAGGGAGGCTTACCCATGATGAACTACGATGGATGATTTATAGACCTTCTACACTTTTCTCTGTCATTGGGAGCTGTTGAGAAAAATATAATGATATACTTTCAGGATGTAATTAAGTGATATATTATGTCCCAAGTTACCCTTTTTTGGTTAAATATGTTTGTTGAGGTGGTGGATTAGGCTCGTATAGTTAAGGGGAACGTGAAGGATGCTTGTAGTGATGGACACATAATTACCTTTGGATGATGTGGGGGTGTGAATTTTGAGAGAATGAATTATATTTATGAGAAGTTTATCAAAGTTAGTATAAATTAGAGTACCTAAATAGAGGGATTAGATAAAAAGGACCTTATTGAAGAGGTCTGTCACTAGTGTGGTTGGTTGGGACATTACCGTAGAAACTATTCCTGACCTCCCATAGAGTACTAATCTTATGGAAAGATGATACATCTATAAAGGTCATATAGTTCACTATGAAATATGGTTAGTGAAATAGGATCTAGATAAACCAGGGTGTGGGAAGGGGATCTTCAACACCATATCAGGTTGGCAACTGGAGTTCTACTAGCTAAGGTAGTAGAGGCGGTGGATGCGGTGATTCTGGGAAAGGGCACCCAAATCAACAGAGTGGTGCAACCTAGCATAGTTAGACTATATAATAGGGAATAAGGATATGAAAGTTTCATGTAGTTCATCTTACACTGGTGGATATCAAGGATGGATCGTATATAGTGAGATGTACAATTCTTGTAGCTTCTAATTTATCTAGTGCCTTATTTGATACTAATTCCTCTCATTACTTTATATCTAAAATTTTTTTTAATGGCTTGATCTTGGTGGTGTATTTTGTGATCGTTGTAATGAATATAGATACACATTTGGGAGTACAGGCTAGAGACATCTGTTTGTGCGAAGAATGTTCTCTAGAACTCGAGGAGTATCGTTTTCTATGGGATCTCTATATCCTTAATATGTCAAGATTCAACCTAATTATAGGTATAGATTGTATAGTCTCATACCGGTCCCACATTGATTATCACTATAGGAGAGTGATGTTTATTTCTCATAAGGATGACCATTACATTCACCATGGAGAGTGAGATATTTAGGTAGGCCGAGTCGGGCCAATAAGTCAACGACTAAGAGAACATACAACCCATGTTTCTAGTCTTTTTCTGGATGATGGTGGTGTAAAATACAATGCATTTCCTATAATAGTGTAACTATTTTAGGATGTGTTTCCTGAATACTTATCAAGACTTACACCCAAGAGATATGTAGAAATCCCTATTGAGATCATGTTGAGGGTTGAGCCAGTATCGATTCCACAATATAGAATGACCCAGAAAGAGCTTCAAGATCTTAAGACCGAGCTGGAAGAGTAGGAGGATAAGGGATTTATCTATCTAAGTACGTATCCTTTGGATTATATAGTGCTATTTTCTAAAAAGGTTGAAGGGACTCTACACTTATTCATTGATTACCAGAAGTTGAACTGGATAGTTGTGAAGAACCAATATTCTCTATAGATATGCAATAATTATGCATATTTATAATCTATTTGACTAGTTGATTGGAGTTTGTCTGTTCTAAAAAATTGACTTGAGATTAGGGTATCTATATTTGAGAGTTTATACTATTAATATACTGAGGACAAATTTCAGAAGAAGGTATAGCCGATATGAGTTAGTCATAATGAATTTTGGGTTGATGAACACACATGCAATGTTTATGGACATGATGAAAAGAATATTTCATCCGTACCTAGATCATTTGTGGTTTTTTTGTGGATGAAATCTTGGTGTACTCCAAGACTCATGATGATCATGACCAATTTATTAAAACAATAATGAGTACACTAAGAGAGCATCGACTATACACAAAGTTATCTATGTTCCAATTTTGGATGGATTAGGTACACGTCTTAGGGTCACATCACATCCAAGGAAGGTGTGTTAGTGGACCTAGAGAGATCCAGGTAGTGGTTTCTTAAGAGTATACCAAGAACATATTAGATATATGCAAGTTTCTAGGATTAATTGGATATTATCAAAGATTCATCCAAAACTTTTCCCAATTAGAAGCACCGTTCTCAAGATTGACTAAGAAATGGGTAAATTTTGAATAGACAGAAGCATGTGAGAATGATTTATAGGAGTTGATGATGTCCTTGACATCAACACCGATATTGATCCTACCCAAGTTAGGCGGTTAGTACACGATGTATTGTGACGCTTCTGGGATCAGACTCAGAGCAGTGTTGATGCAAGTGGATCGAGTTGTGGAGTATAGGTCTCAGAAGCTGAGGTCACATTAAAAGAACTACCCACTACATGAAATCATCTTAGAATATGTTGTTTATGATCTGAAATTTTGGTCACATTACTTTTAGAGACCCGAAGCTTGATGTACATGGACATTACATTACATTTGCGGAATACTTAGTACATAACAAAAAACACACACACAAGGATCGTAATAGTTTAGTGTCTTTGGAAACTCAGAATATAATCTTCTAATCCTGGTGAAAGATCTTCAACATCTCCCATAAAGATCTTCTTTTTTTATACCTAAAACCTTTCTTTATATCCTGGGGAAAAGAAAACATAAAAGGGTGAGCCCAAATTCTCAGTAAGGGTAAACAAAAGAAATATCACATCATATACATAAACACATAACTTTTGGAAATATTAACCTGTAAAAGAGATCATAATTTCATAACCTGGGATAACTCATGGCAGTGAAATGTAATCACAATAATCATAACTTAAAACATTAAACTTTGTGGCATACACACATAATCATAGAGAATCATATATTATTAGTCAAGACTTATTGCCAAGACTATCTTAGTGAACAAAGTCCCTTTCTGAACCGAGTCACCCTCATTTCAGTCCTGTTTCACTGAACCGGTATAACCTACCATTCCAGCCATGTCTATCTCATGAAATATAAAATCTTTACCCAATGAATTGGAGGTAGATATAGGTCCCACCCATCTCATAATGATACCATTCTTATGTGTGCCACAAAATCATAAACCATATATCATAGCATAACCCATGTAATAAAAATGGGATTCTTAAACATCATGACATCATAAAACAATTCATATAAGATAAAGGAATTCATAAAAAATATTTTCATCACAACATAATCAAATTCATGCAATAATAGGGATAGAAACATAACCCTTTATTATCTTATATGGAAAATAATGTTGATAAAACACTTGAACTCCATTCTTGAGGAAAATATCCTTTCTACTTCAAAAACATTTTTTTCCTTTCTTAACATGTCAAACAATTTTAAACTAAAAGAAGTTTATTAAAAATAAACTCGAAAACTTGTAAAGGAAGCTTCTTGTAAATAATGTTTTAAAAATACATACATTCCCTATAAGTTAAAAAAACATTCTTCGTACTTTTGTTGGAAAAGTCAAAAAGTACCTCGTACGAAAAACGACAAAATATTCCTTTCATATCCTTTAGTAAAAACTCACTGAAGGGTAAAATTGGATTTAAAAAATTTTAGGTGAATGGAAATAATATTACATATTGAGGAAACATGGATGTGGATGATAAAATACACCCTAGTAAATGCCAAAGTATAAACAATCTCGGATAAAAATGAGATTGTGATATTTCCCTTACCTTAGGTCCGATTTGCTTCGTAAGTGTCCAAACCTCCTGTATAATGATTTAAATAATGTCATTGACTTATTAAAAATTCATATTCATTGTTATTATATCATATATGGTTCACTTATGACTTTATATTACCCGTTCTTTTGTAAATTAATGTTAAAGTAGCGTTTTGGGTAAAATCGTTTCATTTATCGTAGGTGTTTGGACTTGTTGTTCTTGACATTATTATTACTTATATCATGATTTACTTACTTACAGAATATAAAACATTATTTATATATCATATATATTCATTATATATATATATAATAGATAGATAAATGAAATGAAGCACACCATTCATGGAGACGGTAGTCCGTACGTACGCATGAACGCTGTTTTCCTTTCCTTATTGTCTTGAATGGAAGTAAGTAGATGACATACACATATATATATATATATATATATATTCATAAATCCAGTAGATTTAACATGTCATATATTTCATTATTATTCATTATATATACTTTATAATCATTCATGAATGGTTAATGTGGAGAATGAATCTCATCACGTCGTGGAGACGGTAGTCCGTACGTACGCACGAGCGATGATATCGTTCTCATGATCGTGGGACTGTATTGGAGTGTATGTATAATATCTCAGAATAAATATCACTTTAAAAAAATAATATATAGTTATTATTTACACCATTATACCCATCCAAGTAAGGTGGTGGTGGAAAATAGATTTCACCACGGCGTGGAGACGGTATTCCGTACGTACGCACGCGCGGTGATTTCTTTTTCCATAGGATGGATAGATGGTGAAATAGGATTGTTTCATACTTATAATAACATATAAGTATATGTGTGATACTGATGTTATTACTTCATAATGAAACAACCTAAGAAGAAGAAGTGGAAGAAGAAATAAAGGTGAAAGAATCGGTAACGGAAATTACCTCTTCTTTGATGCGCCTCTTTGAGACCTCCTCTTAGGGCACTAAAATTTGTCTTTGAGGAAGACCAGAACCTCTAGTATTTTTATAGGGAAGTGGAGAACATAATTTTTCAGGGGTTAGAGGAGTTTGAAGGCTCAATGTTGTGTGAGGAAGAGATGGAGTAGGTGCCCTTTTATAAGGGAGGAGAGGGGCACCTTTGGAATTCTTAAAAATATTAATTTATAATAAATCTACCCCCACTTAAAAACCTCCAAAAATGACTCATATTAGAATATTATATGAGATAGGGTTGTAATATCATCAAAAAACAAATTTATACATGTTTGGATCTTATTTTAAACCTTATCATTTTGATTTATCCTTATTTAATCTATTTAAGTTTATTTGTGGTAATAAAATTCTAAATTCTAAATTATAACAAATAATTACTTATTTGTTGTGAATTTTCCATAATTGTTTAATTTATAACATTATAGACCATATAAATTTAAATTTATAATTTTTAAATATTTTTTTTGATTTTTAAACAATTTTATAATATGTTATTTTTATAAAATAACAATAGTGTCAATTTTGACACTATTCATTTATTTGAATTTAAATAAACTATATACAGAAGATATGTTCGAACTAAAAGCTTTAATATATTAATAAAAGGTCATATGTATCTATAAAATTAGTGTATCACATTAAATAGTTCATATAATATTTATTTTATTATTTTTCAAACCATTTATTTGGTTTATCTCTTAATAAAATAATTACTACATCATTTTTGTATAATTATTTAATATACTTATTTGTTGCATAAAAATTTAAAATAAAATCCTATTATTAAGATAAATATATTACCTTTCACAATTATACTTTTACTCGAATTTATCATCTTAAAATCACAATATTTAAATTGTTATATTTATTAAATTATGAAGGTGACAACTTTGGCATCATTTAAAATAAAATAATATAAGTGTCATAATTACTTGTATAAGACTCCAAATGGTCAACTATTCGACCATTGGGTGATTATAGTTTAAATTTACATGACCAATAAGTTTTTGTCAGGGTTTTGTGCCTTTTATGGTGACTATTAGTTTAATAAAAACTATATTCTTAATTTTTTAATAGATAAATAATTTCTGCATCACTATTGTGTCACAATTAATGATATTTATTTAATCCCAAAAAATTCTAGATAAATTCTCATGATGTAGATAATTTTGTTATATTTATGGAGACTATTCATGTTCTAAGTTTTATGATGTTTATCACTAAGTTAAAATTATTATACTTATAAGATTTAAGAAAGTGACTCGTTGTCACTTTCTTTGGTTTTAATAATAATTAAATTATTTTCATGGTCAAAAGTCCATAAAATGAATCTTATCAGACCCTTAGTTGATATGGGTTTACTTTTAGACATCAAATAGAATTTTGGCATGTGTTAGGGTAATTTTATAATATTATATTTACCCTTAATTACCCGATTTACCTTTAACTATGGTAAATAAAATTTACCGTAGTTACTATTCACAATTCCCAAAAATAAAAAGTAGCCTATTAACATAATTTGGACCCACTGATTCTAAATATGGAATCCATTTTTTAAAATTCAATACACAGAAGTTGCAGAAATTAAATTAAAATTAATCCCATTGTCGAATAAAAACGGGTTTTTGTTTAAAACATTGCAAAAGATTGAATTGATTTAACCTACGAATTCAAGGTAAATTCAATGATAATGACATACATTATATTAAATGGTAAAAATATATTCTATTTATACTTTAAAACCATTCAGTATTATAATTTAACTACATAAGATATTACGATGAAAAAAGTTGTTTTTAATTAAAATATATCGTGTTTTTACTATTCATTAAAATGTGAAAGTTACCAGAATAATATGAAAATTTTATCCAAAGTAAATTTTTATTTCTTGATTCCAAAGAAGAATTTTATTTTGTCAAATTGAACTTATAAACATTTCAAAAACTATATTTAAAGTGGGTGCACCATCAAAAGGAGGAAAAACTGCATTTTTTGAAAAATACTTATTTAACCCGAAAAATTTATTTTGTTCTTATACCATGTTCTAGAAAATGTTTAAGATGAATAATAATTTTATAAAATTCAAAATTTAGTTAATACTATTCATAACGGCTAGGTCATGACAATATTATAATAATATATCATTGTTTATTAAAACCCGGTATTGCGTACAACACACGCTATCGAGGAAGGTCGCGATTGCGTGTAATACAAGCCAAGTCAGGGTTGCATGTTGTGAAAGAATCTTTCGTTGTTTCATATAACAGAATCCAACCGTATTTCATTTATACATTGAATATATATATATATATATACTCAATGTTGCGTAGAATAACTATTATCAAAATTGTGTGTAACACGATCCAAAAATAGTGTTGTGTATACTGCAATATAATACGGTGTTGCGTATAGCGCAAGGTAATCTTGGTGTAGAATACAACACAATACATTAATGAAATTAAAAAGAATATTTTTAATAAAATCTCAGGGTGTTACATTCTACCCCCCTTAAAATGAATTTCTCCCTTGAAATTCATCGGGGTTATAAATGGTTTACTATTCGAAAGTTTCTTTAATAGAAACCCACATCATAAAAAGGAATACCAAAACCAATCTTTAAAAATAAAAGTATGAAACGTAACAGTTACCCAAATAAACTAATCACTAGGTTTCCACATAGGTGAAAATATGGATATGGAAGAAAAATCTAACCATCATGTTCTGATGGAGAGTGGTAGAGAACATGGATATGGAAAAGACAACAATCACAAATCCATAAATTTGTGACGATCTAAGGTACCATCCGATTAATCAGATATAAGAGCTCTTGGACAACATTTTTGGTTTTCAAGATCGTTTCCCTAAAGTTGAAGAATTTGAATTAGAATAAATACTTACTTTATTTTGGTACAATCTCACTGTTTTTCGTGCCTTGAACAATTTCTACTTCATAAATGAAGTTGAATTTGTTATTCGTGATGTGTTAGCAGATCATGTGATAGAATGATGGGTCATTCCATCTCTTTCAAACAAAAGGTTAGCAAAAGTTATAAGCCCATCTTATAGTTAATCGTATATGGTTCCAAAAATGAACTTATACTTCATATATCATACCGCTTAATAAAATAAAACTAGTTTCTACTAAACAGGGACTTCCTGTAGGCCAGTGGTAGGCGATAAAGGCCAGTCGCACTTCAGTTGTGGGTTCGATTCCCACAGCCTTGTCCGACGCGATGGGTTGTCGCCCATCCTACAAGTTGTCCTTTTCCTAAAACTATATTACTATAACATCCCATCAATAATATCGAAAAAAAAAACATTTTATCCTAACTTATGTCCAACATAATCCATTCTAATCTTTAGGCTTATCTAAAATACTTCAGCCCAAGCTCATAGTATAAAGAAAATGATTACTTGAAATGTCGTCAACCAAGCATGTGAATACCATCATTTATCCCCCATATATCTTGTTGGTCACATTCCAATCATGTGAATACCTTAATGATGTATTCTCTTGAAAAATGAATACCCATTAAACCTTAGTGAAAACTTGAATGCTGTCAAAAGTTAACTCTTTCCACTTACCAAAATTCAAAAATTCTATATACTCAAACCATGATATAACCTTCTCCTTATATTAGTCATGAGCTCATGAATACTATCAAACATTTAATTTTCTCCTTATCCCTTCATTATGCGCATATCATCTACATTCCAAAAATATCTGAATAACATTTCATGGATACTGGTAACATTAATCATACACTTTCAAAACTCAAGGAAAGACAACAGTGTAACAATCCATAGATGTCTCTTTATTCCATAGTAGCATGAGATTACTTATACAACATTACACATGATAAACATGTAATCATTCCACTACATTCTTAAACCATTGACCGAGCTTCAACAATTCTTTCATCTCACATATCATTTGTAGTCTCTTCATCATCATCCACATAAATACTACCCATACGACCATACTGATTCCCTTCATGAGACTTTCCCTTAGGGAATTGGTTTGCATAATGCCCGTACATTCCAAATTTAAAACATTTAACCATTTCTGATGTCGTAGCAATACCATTATCCTCATCCCTGGTGTTAACAGAACATTTTCCTTTACACTTACTGGCTTTGTGTCCTTCTTTTCCACACCCAAAACATCTTCCAGTTCCTTTGAAACATTCTCCTTGATGCCTCTTCCCACATGATTTACATAGGGGAAATTGAACTTTCTTTCCTCTATGATCATCATGAAACTCCATCTTTCTCTTATTAGCCGAGTCAGGAAACTTACCAAATTTTACATTATTGATCATATTATGAGATTGCTGATTCGGCATAATAATGATGTTTGGACTTCCAAATCCCATTTCATTTGGTTTCTCATGAAGAATATCATTCCATTGTCCATCATATCCTCCATTATCGTGAATCCCCTTGTTTCCAGCCATTTTCTAAAACCCAAAAAGAATAGTGTGAGAGGAAAAAATCATAATAAAGGGGGGGAACTTCAATATCTAACATATTAGGTTTAATTCTATGATCGCTAGCGTAATTCTAGTAATATAACCTATACGTATACTTAACCTGAGGGACATCCCTAGACATACCTTAGAAATATCTCTAGGGATCTCACTAACGTTTTCGCATCCTAGTTTCCAAAGGTTGACTAAACCTTTCCTCTGATACCAATTTTAGAGACCCGAAGCTTGACGTACATGGACATTACATTACAATTGCGGAATACTTAGTACATAACAAAAACACACACACAAGGATCGTAATAGTTTAGTGTCTTTGGAAACTCGGAATATAATCTTCTAATCCTGGTGAAAGATCTTCAACATCTCCCTTAAAGATCATCTTTTTTATACCTAAAACCTTTCTTTATATCCTCGGGAAAAGAAAACATAAAAGGGTGATCTCAAATGCTCAGTAAGGGTAAACAAAAGAAATATCACATCATATACATAAACACATAACTTTTGGAAATCTTAACCTGTAAAAGAGATCATAATTTCATAACCTGGGATAACTCATGGCAGTGAAATGTAATCACAATAATCATAACTTAAAACATTAAACATTGTGGCATACACACATAATCATAGAGAATCATATCTTATTAGTCAAGACTTATTTCCAAGACTATCTTAGTGGACAAAGTCCCTTTCTGAACCGAGTCACCCTCGTTTCAGTCCTGTTTCACTGAACTGGTATAACCTACCATTCCAGCCATGTCTATCTCATGAGATATAAAATCTTTAACCAATGAATTGGAGGGATTTATAGGTCCCACCCATCTCATAATGATACCATTCTTATGTGTGCCACAAAATCATAAACCATACATCATAGCATAACCCATGTAATAAAAATGGGATTCTTAAACATCATGACATCATAAAACAATTCATATAAGATAAAGTAATTCATAAAAAATATTTTCATCACAGAATAATCAAATTCATGCAGTAATAGGGATAGAAATAGAACCCTTTATTATCTTAGATGGAAAATAATTTTGATAAAACACTTGAACTCCATTCTTGAGGAAAATATCCTTTCTACTTCAAAAACATTTTTTTCCTTTCTTAACGTGTCAAAAAATTTTAAACTAAAAGAATTTGATTAAAAATAAACTTGAAAACTTATAAAGGAAGCTTCTTGGAAATAATGTTTTAAAAATCCATACATTCCCTATAAGTTAGAAAAAACATTCTTCGTACTTTTGTCGGAAAAGTCAAAAAGTACCTTGTACGAAAAACGACAAAAGATTCCTTTCATATCCTTTACTAAAAACTCACTGAAGGGTAAAATTAAATTTAAACAATTGTAGGTGAATGGAAATAATATTAAATATTGAGGAAACATGGATGTGGATGATAAAATACACCCCAGTAAATGCCAAAGTATAAACAATCTCGGATAAAAATGAGATTGTGATATTTCCCTTACCTTAGGTATGATTTGCTTTGTAAGTGTCCAAAACTACTGTATAATGATTTAAATAATGTCATTGACTTATTAAAGAATCATATTCATTGTTATTATATCATATATGGTTCACTTATGACTTTATATTACCCGTTCTTTTGTAAATTCATGTTAATGTAGCGTTTTGGGTAAAATCGTTTCATTTATCGTAGGTGTTTGGACTTGTTGTTCTTGACATTTTTATTACTTATATCATGATTTACATACTTAAAGAATATAAAACATGATTTATAAATCATATATATTCAATATATATATATAATAGATAGGTAAATGAAATGAAGCACACTGTTCATGGAGACGGTAGTCCGTACGTACGCATGAATGGTGTTTTCCTTTCCTTATTGTCTTGAATGGAAGTAAGTAGATGACATATATATATATATATAAATATATTCAGTAGATTTAACATTTCATATATTTCATTATTATTCATTATATATACTTTATAATCATTCATGAATGGTTAATGTGGAGAATGAATCTCATCGCGTCATGGAGACGGTAGTCCGTACGTACGCACGAGCGATGATATCGTTCTCATGATCGTGGGACTATATTGGAGTGTATGTATAATATCTCAGAATAAATATCACTTTTAAAAAATAATATATA
Source organism: Viscum album (assembly GCA_963277665.1). Classification (NCBI taxonomy): domain Eukaryota; kingdom Viridiplantae; phylum Streptophyta; class Magnoliopsida; order Santalales; family Viscaceae; genus Viscum; species Viscum album. The sequence continues at coordinate 1,583,950,420 of OY728164.1, forward strand.
GTTATTATTTACACCATTATACCCATCCAAGTAAGGTGGTGGTGGAAAATAGATTTCACCACGGCGTGGAGACGGTATTCCGTACGTACGCACGCGCGGTGATTTCATTTTCTGTAGGATGGATAGATGGTGAAATATGATTGTTTCATACTTATAATAACATATCAGTATATGAGTGATACTGATGTTATAACTTCATAATGAAACAACCTAAGAAAATAAGTGGAAGAAAAAATAAAGGTGAAAGAATCGGTAACGGAAATTACCTCTTTTTTGAAGCGCCTCTTTGAGACCTCCTCTTAGGGCACTAAAATTGGTCTTTGAGGAAGACCAAAACCTCTAGGATGTTTTTAGGGAAGTGGAGAAGATAATTTGGCAGGGGTTGGCGGAGCTTGAAGGCTCAAAGTTGTGTGAGGAAGAGAGGGAGGAGGTTCCCTTTTATAAGGGAGGAGAGGGGCACCTTTGGAATTCTTAAAAATATTAATTTATAATAAATATAACCCCACTTAAAAACCTCCAAAAATGACTCATATTCGAAGATTAGATGAGATAGTGTTGTAATCTCATCAACCAATCAAATTTAGACATGTTTGGATCTTATTTTAAACCTTATCATTTTGATTTATCCTTATTTAATCTATTTAAGTTTATTTGTGGTAATAAAATTCTAAATTTTAAATTATAACAAATAATTACTTATTTGTTGTGAATTTTCCATAATTGTTTAATTTATAACATTATAGACCATATAAATCTAAATTTATAATTTTTAAATATTTTTTGTGATTTTTAAACAATTTTATAATATGTTATTTTTATAAAATAACAATAGTGTCAATTTTGACACTATTCATTTATTTGAATTTAAATATACTATATACAGAATATATGTTCGAACTAAAAGCTTTAATATATTAATAAAAGGTCATATGTATCTATAAAATTAGTGGATCACATTAAATAGTCCATATAATATTTAGTTTATTATTTTTAAAACCATTTATTTGGTTTATCTCTTAAATAATTAATTACTACATCATTTTTGTATAATTATTTAATATACATATTTGTTGCATAAAAATTTAAAATAAAATCCTATGATTAAGATAAATATATTACCTTTCACAATAATACTTTTACTCGAATTTATCATCTTAAAATCACAATATTTAAATTGTTATATTTATTAAATTATGAAGGTGACAACTTTGGCATCATTTAAAATAAAATAATATAAGTGTCATAATTGCTTGTATAAGACTCCGAATGGTCAAATATTCAACCATTGGATGATTATAGTTTAAATTTACATGAAAAATAAGTTTTGGTCAGGGTTTTGTGCCTTTTATGGTCACTATTAGTTTAATGAAAACTATATTCTTAATTTTTCACTAGATAAATAATTTCTGCATCACTATTGTGTCACAATTAATTATAATTATTTAATCCCAAAAAATTCTAGATAAATTCTCATGATGTAGATAATTTTGTTATATTTCTTTAGACTATTAATTTTCTAAGTTTTATGATGTTTATCACTATGTTAAAATTATTATACTTACAAGTTTTAAGAAAGTGACATGTTGTCACTTTCTTTGGTTTTAATAATAATTAAATTATTTTCATGGTCAAAAGTCCATAAAATGAATCTAATCCTAACCTTAGTTGATATGGGTTTACCTTTAGCCATCAAATAGAATTTTGGCATGTGTTAGGGTAATTTTATAATATTATATTTACCCTTAATTACCCGATTTACCTTTAACTATGGTAAATAAAATTTACCGTAGTTACTATTCATAATTCCCAAAAATAAAAAGTAGCCTATTAACATAATTTGGACCCACTGAATCTAAATATGGAATCCATTTTCTAAAATTCAATACATAGAATTTGCAGAAATTAAATTAAAATTAATCCCGTTGTCGAATAAAAACCGGTTTTTGTTTAAAACATTGCAAAAGATTGAATTGATTTAACCTACGAATTCAAGGTAAAATCAATGCTAATGACATAAATTATATTAAATGGTAAAAATATATTCTATTTATACTTTAAAACCATTCAATATTCTAATTTAACCACATAAGATATTACGATGAAAAAAGTTGTTTTTAATTAAAATATAGCGTGTTTTTACTATTCATTAAAATGTGAAAGTTACCAGAATAATATGAAAATTTTATCCAAAGTAAATTTTTATTTCTTTATTCCAAAGAAGAATTTTATTTTGTCAAATTGAACTTATAAACATGTCAGAAACTATATTTAAAGTGGGTGCGCCATCAAAAGGCGGCAAAACTGCATTTTTTGAAAAATACTTATTTAATACGAAAAATTTATTTTGTTCTTATACCATGTTCTAGAAAATGTTTAAGATGAATAATAATGTTATAAAATTCAAAATTTAGTTAATACTATTCATAACGGCTAGTTCATGACAATATTATAATAATATATCATTGTTTATTAAAACCCGGTATTGCGTACAACACACGCTATCGAGGAAGGTTGCGATTGCGTGTAATGCAAGCCAAGTCAGGGTTGCGTATTGTGAAAGAATCCTTCGTTGTTTTGTATAACAGAATCCAAACATATTTCATTTATACATTGAATATATATATATATATATGGATATATATATACTCAATGTTGCGTAGAATAACTATTATCAAAATTGTGTGTAACACGGTCCAAGAATAGTGTTGTGTATACTGCAAGCTAATACGGTGTGGCGTATAGCGCAAGGTAATCTTGGTGTAGAATACAACATAAGATATTAATGAAATTAAAAAGAATATATTTCATAAAATCTCGGGGTGTTACATTCTACCCCCCTTAAAATGAATTTCGCCCTCGAAATTTGTCAGGGTTATAAATGGTTTACTATTCGAAAGTTTCTTTAATAGAAACCCACATCGTAAAAAGGAATACCAAAACAAATATTTAAAAATGAAAGTATGAAACGTAACAGTTACCCAAATAAACTAATCACTGGGTTTCCACATAGGTGAAAATATGGATATGGAAGAAAAATCTAACCATCATGTTCTGATGGAGAGTGGTAGAGAACATGGCTATGGAAAAGCCAACAATCGCAAATCCATAAATTTGTGACGATCTAAGGTACCATCCGATTAATCAGATATAAGAGCACTATGACAACATTTTTGGTTTTCAAGATCGTTTCCCTAAAGTTGAAGAATTTGAATTAGAATAAATACTTACTTTATTTTGGTACAATCTCATTGTTGTTCGTGCCTTGAACAATTTCCACTTCATAAATGAAGTTGAATTTGTTATTCGTGATGTGTTAGCAGATCATGTGATAGAATGATGGGTCATTCCATCTCTTTCAAATAAAAGGTTAGAAAAAGTTATAAGTCCCTCTTATAGTTAATCGTATATGGTTCCAAAAATGAACTTATACTTCATATATCATACCGCTTAATAAAATAAAACTAGTTTCTACTAAACGGGGACTTCCTGTAGGCCAGTGGTAGGCGATAAAGGCCAGTCACACTTCGGTTGTGGGTTCGATTCCCACAGCCTTGTCCGACGCGATGGGTTGTCGCTCATCCTGCTAGTTGTCCTTTTCCTAAAACTATATTACTATAACATCCCATCAATAATATCGAAAAAAAACGTTTTATCCTAACTTATGTCCAACATAATCCATTCTAATCTTTAGGCTTATCAAAAATACTTCGGTCCAAGATCATAGTATAAAGAAAATAATTACTTGAAATGTCATCAACCAAGCATGTGAATACCATCATTTATCCCCCATATATCTTGTTGGTCACATTCCAATCATGTGAATACCTTAATGATGTATTCTCTTGAAAAATGAATACCCATTAAACCTTAGCGAAAACATGAATGATGTCAAAAGTTAACTCTTTCCACAGACCAAAATTCAAAAACTCTATATACTCAAACCATGATATAACCTTCTCCTTATATCAGTCATGAGCTCATGAATACTATCAAACATTTAATTTTCTCCTTATCCCTTCATTATGCGCATATCATCTACATTCCAAAAATATCTGAATAACATTTCATGGATACTGGTCACATTAATCATACACTTTCAAAACTCAAGGAAAGACAACAGTGTAACAATCCATAGATGTCTCTTTATTCCATAGTAGCATGAGATTACTTATACAACATTACACATGATAAACATGTAATCATTCCACTACATTCTTAAACCATTGACCGAGCTTCAACAATTCTTTCATCTCACATATCATTTGTAGTCTCTTCATCAACATCCACATAAATACTACCCATACGACCATACTGATTCTCTTCATGAGACTTTCCCTTAGGGCATTGGTTTGCATAATGCCCGTACATTCCACATTTAAAACATTTAACCATTGCTGATGTCGTAGCAATAACATTATCCTCATCCCTGGTGTTAACAGAACCATTTCCTTTATACTTACTGGCTTTGTGTCCTTCTTTTCCACACCCAAAGCATCTTCCAGTTCCTTTGAAACATTCTCCTTGATGCCTCTTCCCACATGATTTACATAGGGTAAATTTAACTTTCTTTCCTCTATGATCATCATGAAACTCCATCTTTCTCTTATTAGCCGAGTCAGGAAACTTACCAAATTTTACTTTATTGATCATATTATGAGATTTATGATTTGGCATAATAATGATGTTTGGACTTCCAAATCCCATTTCATTTGGTTTCTCCTGAAGAATATCATTCCATTGTCCATTATATCCTCCATTATCGTGAATCCTCTTGTTTCCAGCCATTTTCTAAAACCCAAAAAGAATAGTGTGAGAGGAAAAAATCATAATAAAGGGGGGGTAACTTCAATATCTAACATCTTAGGTTTAATTATATGATCGTTAGTGTAATTCTAGTACTATAACCTATATGTATACTTAACCTGAGGGACATCCCTAGACATACCTTAGAAATATCTCTAGGGATCTCAGTAACGTTTTCGCATCCTAGTTTCCAAAGGTTGACTAAACCATTCCTCTGATACCAACTGTAGATACCCGAAGCTTGACGTACATGGACATTACATTACATTTGCGGAATACTTAGTACATAACAAAAACACACACACAAGGATCATAATAGTTTAGTGTCTTTGGAAACTCAGAATATAATCTTCTAATCCTGGTGAAAGATCTTCAACATCTCCCATAAAGATCTTCTTTTTTTATACCTAAAACCTTTCTTTATATCTCGGGGAAAATAAAACATTAAAGGGTGAGCTCAAATGCTCATAAAGGGTAAACAAAAGAAATATCACATCATATACATAAACACATAACTTTTGGAAATCTTAACCTGTAAATAAGATCATAATTTCATAACCGGGGATAACTCATGGCAGTGAAATGTAACCACAATAATCACAACTTAAAACATTAAACTTTGTGGCATACACACATAATCATAGAGAATCATATCTTATTAGTCAAGACTTATTGCCAAGACTATCTTAGTGGACAAAGTCCCATTCTGAACCGAGTCACCCTCGTTTCAGTCCTGTTTCACTGAACCGGTATAACCTACCATTCTAGCCATGTCTATCTCATGAGATATAAAATCTTTACCCAATGCATTGGAGGGAGATATAGGTCCCACCCATCTCATAATGATACCATTCTTATGTGTGCCACAAAATCATAAACCATACATCATAGCATAACCCATGTAATAAAAATGGGATTCTTAAACATCATGACATCATAAAACAATTCATATAAGATAAAGGAATTCATAATAAATATTTTCATCACAACATAATCAAATTCATTCAATAATAGGGATAGAAACATAACCCTTTATTATCTTAGATGGAAAATAATTTTGATAAAACACTTGAACTCCATTCTTGAGGAAAATACACTTTCTACTTCAAAAACATTTTTTTTCCTTTCTTAACATGTCAAACAATTTTAAACTATAAGAAGTTGATTAAAAATAAACATGAAAACTTTTAAAGTAAGCTTCTTGGAAATAATGTTTTAAAAATCCATACATTCCCTATAAGTTAAAAAAACATTCTTCGTACTTTTGTCGGAAATGTCAAAAAGTACCTCGTACGAAAAACGACAAAAGATTCCTTTCATATCCTTTACTAAAAACTCACTGAAGGGTAAAATTGGATTTAAACAATTTTAGGTGAATGGAAATAATATTACATATTGAGGAAACATGGATTTGGATGATAAAATACACCCCAGTAAATGCCGAAGTATAAACAATCTCGGATAAAAATGAGATTGTGATATTTCCCTTACCTTAGGTCCGATTTGCATCTTAAGTGTCCGAACCTCCTGTATAATGATTTAAATAATGTCATTGAATTATTATAGAATCATATTCATTGTTATTATATCATATATGGTTCACTTATGACTTTATATTACCCGTTCTTTTGTAAATTCATGTTAAATTAGCGTTTTGAGTAAAATCGTTTCATTTATCGTAGGTGTTTGGACTTGTTGTTCTTGAAATTATTATTAATTATGTCATGATTTACTTACTTCTAGAATATAAAACATGATTTATATATCATATATATTCATTATATATATATAATAGATAGATAAATGAAATGAAGCACACCGTTCATGGAGACGGTAGTCCGTACGTACGCATGAACACTGTTTTCCTTTCCTTATTGTCTTGAATGGAAGTAAGTAGATGACATATATATATATATATATACATAAATCCAGTATATTTAACATGTCATATATTTCATTATTATTCATTATATATACTTTATAATCATTCATGAATGGTTAATGTGGAGAATGAATCTCATCGCGTCGTGGAGACGGTAGTCCGTACGTACGCACGAGCGATGATATCATTCTCATGATCGTGGGACTGTATTGGAGTGTATGTATAATATCTCAGAATAAATATCACTTTAAAAAAATAATATATAGTTATTATTTACACCATTATACCCATCCAAGTAAGGTGGTGGTGGAAAATAGATTTCACCACGGCGTGGAGACGGTATTCCGTACGTACGCACGCGCGGTGATTTCGTTTTCCGTAGGATGGATAGATAGTGAAATAGGATTGTTTCATACTTATAATAACATATCGGTATATGAGTGATACTGATGTTATTACTTCATAATGAAACAACCTAAGAAGAAGAAGTGGAAGAAGAAATAAATGTGAAAGAATCGGTAACGGAAATTACCTCTTCTTTGAAGCGCCCCTTTGAGACCTCCTCTTAGGGCACTAAAATTGGTCTTTGAGGAAGACCAGAACCTCTAGGATGTTTCTAGGGAAGTGCAGAAGATAATTTGGCAGGGTTTGTCGGAGCTTGAAGGTTCAAAGTTGTGTGAGGAAGAGAGGGAGGAGGTTCCCTTTTATAAGGGAGGAGAGGGGCACCTTTGGAATTCTTAAAAATATTAATTTATAATAAATCTAACCCCACTTAAAAACCTCAAAAAATGAATCATATTCGAATATTAGATGATATAGGGTTGTAATATCATCAAACAATCAAATTTATACATGTTTGGATCTTATTTTAAACCTTATCATTTTGATTTATCCTTATTTAATCTATTTAAGTTTATTTGTGGTAATAAAATTCTAAATTTTAAATTATAACAAATAATTACTTATTTGTTGTGAATTTTCAATAATTGTTTAATTTATAACATTATAGACCATATAAATATAAATTTATAATTTTTAAATATTTTTTGTGATTTTTATGCAATTTTATAATATGTTATTTTTATAAAATAACAATTGTGTCAATTTTGACACTATTCATTTATTTGAATTTAAATAAACTATATACAGAAGATATGTTCGAAATAAAAGCTTTAATATATTAATAAAATGTAATATGTATCTATAAAGTTAGTGTATCACATTAAATAGTTCATATAATATTTATTTTATTATTTTTAAAACCATTTATTTGGTTTATCTCTTAATAAAATAATTACTACATCATTTTTGTATAATTATTTAATATACTTATTTGTTGCATAAAAATATAAAATAAAATCCTATGATTAATATAGATATAATAACTTTCACAATAATACTTTTACTCGAATTTATCATCTTAAAATAACAATATTTAAATTGTTATATTTATTAAATTATGAAGGTGACAACTATGGCATCATTTAAAATAAAATAATATAAGTGTCATAATTGCTTGTATAAGACTCCAAATGGTCAAATATTCGACAATTGGATGATTATAGTTTAAATTTACATGACCAATAAGTTTTGGTCAGGGTTTTGTGCCTTTTATGGTCACTATTAATTTAATAAAAACTATATTCTTAATTTTTCACTAGATAAATAATTTCTGCATCACTATTGTGTCACAATTAATGATAATTATTTAATCCCAAAAAATTCTATATAAATTCTCATGATGTAGATAATTTTGTTAGCTTTCTGTAGACTATTCATGTTCTAAGTTTATTAATATTTATCACTAAGTTAAAATTATTATACTTATAAGATTTACGAAAGTGACATGTTGTAACTTTCTTTAGTTTTAATAATAATTAAATTATTTTCATGGTCCAAAGTCCATAAAATGAATCTAATCCGACCCTTAGTTGATATGGGTTTACTTTTAGCCATCAAATAGAATTTTGGCATGTGTTAGGGTAATTTTATAATATTATATTTACCCTTAATTACCCGATTTACCTTTAACTATGGTAAATAAAATTTACCGTAGTTACTATTCATACTTCCCAAAAATAAAAAGTAGCCTATTAACATAATTTGGACCCACTGATTCTAAATATGGAATCCATTTTTTAAAATTCAATACACAGAAGTTGCATAAATTAAACTAAAATTAATCCTGTTGTCGAATAAAAACGGGTTTTTGTTTAAAACATTGCAAAAGATTGAATTGATTTAACCTACGAATTTACGGTAAAATCAATGATAATGACATACATTATATTAAATGGTAAAAATATATTATATTTATACTTTAAAACCATTCAATATTATAATTTAACCACATAATATATTACGATGAAAAAAGTTGTTTTTAATTAAAATATAGCATGTTTTTACTATTCATTAAAATGTGAAAGTTACCAGAATAATATGAAAATTTTATCCAAAGTAAATTTTTATTTATTGATTCAAAAGAAGAATTTTATTTTGTAAAATTGAACTTATAAACATGTCAGAAACTATATTTAAAGTGGGTGCGCCATTAAAAGGCGGCAAAACTGCATTTTTTGAAAAATACTTATTTTACCCGAAAAATTTATTTTGTTCTTATACCATGTTCTAGAAAATTTTTAAGATGAATAATAATGTTATAAAATTCAAAATTTAGTTAATACTATTCATAACGGCTAGTTCATGACAATATTATAATAATATATCATTGTTTATTAAAACCCGGTATTGCGTACAACACACGCTATCGAGGAAGGTCGCGATTGCATGTAATGCAAGCCAAGTCAGGGTTGCGTGTTGTGAAAGAATCCTTCGTTGTTTCGTATAACAGAATCCAACCATATTTCATTTATACATTGAATATATATATATATATATATATACTCAATGTTGCGTATAATAACTATTATCAAAATTGTGTGTAACACGGTCCAAGAATAGTGTTGCGTATACTGCAAGCTAATACGGTGTTGCGTATAGAGCAAGGTAATCTTGGTGTAGAATAAAACAAAAGACATTAATTAAATTAAAAAGAATATTTTTCATAAAATCTCGGGGTGTTACATTACTGGTTGGGCGAGAATTTGAAATTTTATACAAATCAAAAGATCTTGAGAAACATGTTCTCACATAGAGAAATGAATATCAATCAACAGAAATTGGTAGAGTATATATAGTGTATAAATTTTGATCTATCATATACAATTGGAAAGGAAAAATGTGTGGATGAAACATTGAGTTGGAAAACGTAGACTCAGGTGGTTCAAGAGTCTAGTGTTGGGTGGAAGAGGATGACTATACTAGCTGAGATGCATGTGGTGGTTTAGGAGATTTAGGAGAAGATGACTCTTGTATAAGTTTTAGTGGAGTATAAAATTTTGAGATGAATTAGAGGAATGAAATATGAGGATCCAAAATGTTTGAACTTGGGGTAAATCCTCGAATGTAAGGAGTCACCTTCAAATTGGAGCATAGATGAAGATGAGATCATCTATGTCAGGAATTATGTTACTGTTCCTATGAGTATGAAATAGGAGTTGATGTGGAAATTTCATGCCTCAAAGTGGGCGGTACATCTAGGTGTAACAAAAATGTATCATGACCTATGATGATAGTTTTGGTGGTCAGACATGAAAAGTTATATAGAAGGTTTTGTGAAACGATTCTACACCTGTTAGCAGGTGAAGGAAGAGCATCAATGTTCTGAATGTTTACTAAAGTCATTACCCATTCTATAATGGAATTGTGATGAAGTGACCATTGATTTTGTGGTCTATATCCTTAATATTTTTAATAAGAATGAATCTATATGGGTTATTGTGGATCAACTGGTGAAATGAGTACATTTATTACATATACGAGAGACATTATCAATAAAGAATCTAGATTATTTTTATGTTCAAGAGACAGTTTTCTGTATGGGGTTCCCCAGACCATAGTTTCAGATTGTGTCTCAAGATTCACTTAATTATTCTAGAAGGGTTTTCAGAAGGCATCAAATACAAAAGTTTTATTTACTATGTCTTTCCATCCAAAGACAAATGGGAAGTTAGAGAATACGATAAAGGTGCTTGAGGATATGCTACAAGCGTGTGTTCTCGAATTTTGTGGGTCATGGGAGAAGTACCTAGCTTTGGTGAAGATCTTATATATAAATAGTTATTAGAAAATGATAAAGAAGGAACCATATGAGGCTCTTTATGGTAGGCCTTGTAGATCACCGCTATGCTAGATGGAGACAGGCGAGTGAGAGTTGTTGGGGCCTAGTCTTGTGTAAGAGATTTCAAAACAAATTTAGAAAATTTAGATGAATATAGGTATGTCTTAGAATAGGTATAAGTCAGATGATGATAGACGATGATGAACCATATATTTTATAGAGAGTGATCGTGTATTCTTTCATATGTCTCTTAGGTTGGGTAACCGTAGGCTATGGAGGTAGGTCAAGCTGGAGCCCAAGTTCAATGGACTATTTAAGGCTGTAAAAATAATTGGTCTGGTTTCATACAAATCAACTCTTCCAAAAAATACAATTCTATGAATAAAATATTCTATGTGTAACAACTACAGTGGTATCACCCCAACCCTTCTCATGTGATCAATGTAGATGATGTTGAGTTTGAGATAGATGCATCTTTTGAGGAGCATCTAATTCATGTTTCAGATCACAACGAGAGTGTATTGGGGGGAAATAACTTGTCAATAGATCATGTAGTTTTGAAACATGGGTGTGTGAAGGAGGAAACATGGGAAAAGAAAGAAGATATGCGAGCTCAGTGGCCCAAACTTTCTGACTCAATATCTTAGAGGAGCATGGGAGTGAAACTCAAGGACGAGCTGTTATAAGGTGGGTATCCCAACCTTTTCTGTATTTTTGTTGTGGTGGTTTTTAGGTACTATTTTGTACTTATTTGAGTACTTTTTATTTAGGATGTACTTTGGGGTGTGTTTGGGTGAAAATTAAGAAGAATGGAAGAAAAGGGGGTTGCGCATGACTGGTGAATGTTTAGAGAAAACTATGCGCCCCAACCCAGGAAACCATACAACCCTAGGTAGTGGGGGTTCACATTGTAAGAACATGGTTTGTTAAACTGTGACCTTATAAATAGAAAACATGAACCCCTAAAATAATAGGCTCATGGTTGGTTCATGGTTAGGGAAAACAATGTACCCCCACCTAGAAAACTATGCACAATTTTTAATGTGGCCTGAAAATTAGTTCTTAATTCCTAAAAACCCCCAAAACTCACCCATTTTGACCCAAACTCCGACCCTAATGACTTTGGAAGATTTTAGAGCTTTCCAATGGGATTCCAAGGTCATCCAACCTCCTTTCTTCACAATTAGAAGCCCGTATAGAAGATCCTATCCTCTCTCTATAAGTGGAACACATCCCATTTCTTTCCCATTCATTCTCCTTCTGCTTCTAATTCTTTTGAGGGGAAGTTATATATTTTTTCTATACTTAGATCTATATTTGATGAATCTATATATGGGCTTGTGAATCTAGCTCTATAATTAAGAGATATTATTTTTTATAATCTGGATTTAGGCTTTGAGATATGGATCCCAATTTAAATTGTTGTGTTGCTCAATTTTGAGGATTTCAGTTGGGTGATTGATCATAGATGATTGAGGTTGGTGGTATACAATTCAAACACAATAGGAATTATTTTGATTTCATTTATGAAATTTTATAATTTATAGGTTTTCTTAGAAATTGGAATTCTTAAATTGAATTAATTAATGTGGTCAATTAATTAATTAGAATATTTGTGGGTTTGATTGAATAATGAATTTTGAGATTTGGAGATAATTAGTTTTGAAATTAATAATGTGATAATGATGTTTTTAGATCGATAATTTATTGTAAAATGAATTATTAGATATTGAATTTTTTGTTTTGAGATAAATAATCATGGAATTAATTATGAGATTGTGAGTTGTGAAAATTGGTTAATTTATTGTTTGATTAATTAATGGGATTGACTTAATTGATATGGTAATTAATTAGGGGAAACAAAGAGATAAATAATTTTTGAATTAGTAGTGAAATTGGAGTTATTGGATAATTTTTGAATTAATTAATATTATTGATGTGATTAGTTAATTGTTAGATTAACTGATGAAATTATAGAGTTTAATTAATTGTTCAATTAGGAGAGGAATTTTTGTGGATGATTAATTGTTGAATTAATTATTTGATGTATGAATGGTAACATGGTCATTTAAATATGTGATGTGTGAATGGGAACACAATAATTCATCATGAATTAAATAATGGTAATATGGTCATTCAAATGTGTGATCTTTGAATGGTAACATGGTTATTCATCATGAATTAAAGAATGGGAACATGGTCATTCTAATGTGTGACGTGTGAATTGGAACATGGTCATTCAACATGAATTAAGGAATGGTAACATGGTCATTCAAGTATAAGATTAATGAATCTTAATATGGTCATTCAAGTATGAGATTAAAGAAGGATAATAAAGGTACTCTAAGATATGACCTTACTTGATAATACTTCAGGCTTTGACCTGAACTATAGAAGGTATAGAGATATGATACCACATTTGAATACTTCAGGATTCTACATGAGTATAAGTAGGTATAAAGATATTATATTACCTAGGAATACATTAGGCTCTCACATGAGCTGAAACTGGCATTGAGGTACATGTGTCCTCGGGACCCCAGAGTTTATGTGGTTAAATAATGATTAACCGATAATGTGATAACTGTTTAATTATGAATTATAATTATTTTTTATACAATTTCATATTCCATTTTTAATGGATATTGTTTTAGACACCGTTGGTGGTGGCCTAATGAGTCATACTCACACCCTACTCAGGCTTCCTGATCAGTATTTGAGTAGACATTGTTTTTTCTAGACAGGTTAAGGGAAAAGGCATTGAGTTAGATGGATGAGTTGGGAAAGAGGTTGGATAAGGGAAATGGATGTGGTTTGAGACCCTCGTGGGAGTATTCAGGGTATTTATTTATGTTTTCATTATAGATAATTGACAGATACATTAATATGGCATGTTTTCTTCTTCAGTTATATATTCAAATTTTCTAATTTTCTTTACTAGAGATATTGGTGTTTTTATTGTTATATATACTTCTTATATTGTTTTTTTATGATGGTTTATTACTTTGATAAAAGAGGCTATAGTCTCCCCATGGTCAAGTTATCAGATCCTCACTACTAGTCAGAAGCCTTTGGCATACGATGAATCATGCTTGAGGTCATGTGGCGAATTGTCTCAAGACACTAGGGAATGACCCCCAGGTCAAGAAGTGACAATTTCCCAACCAATGATGTCCCATGAAAGGTGAAACTCTAAGAAAGACCAGATCACCAACCTCAAACTACTGAGGCCATGTCCGATGGTCTGTATATGATTTTTGACGACTCTATTCTATGATAAAAGGCCTTTAGATCAAATTCATCACCTCTATCATCTCCTCAACAAAACTCATCCCAACTGAGGACCACTCTTCCAACTATTCCTAGTAGAAGGGAGATCACCATGGCCACCCATAAAAATACCCAAAGGGTTCCATCCATATCAAATCCTAATAACTATTGTTATAGGTGAACTTGACCAAATGAAAATTTATGTCCCAAGATCCTCCAAAATCTAGCACACAATCTCATAGCATATCATTAAGAACATGGATATCCTTCTCTATCTGTCCATATATCTGTAGAGGATAATCTATGCATAATTACAATTAGGAACCCATTTCATCCAAAAAACCATTACGGAATCTGAATGTGAACCTTAAGTCCCTATCATAAATAAAAGTAGAGGGAATCCCATGAAGCTTCACGATTTCTCATACATACAAGTACACAAGTTATTAAACTTTTTTTCAGATAATTTATTTGTAATAAATGAACTTATTTAGTTAATGTATCAATAATCACCCAAATCACATTATTTCCACAAAGATTCTATGGTAAAAAATGATGAAATCCATGGAAATATCAACCCACTTCCAGATAAGAATGGGTAATGGATACAACTAACCTATAGGTATATGATTATCCAACTTAACTATTTAAAAAGTGAGAAATGATGATACAAAATCTACAACTGATCACCTAATCACCGACCACCAATACCAAAATCTCAAATCACGGCACATCTTTGTAGCCATAGGGTGCATAGACTAACAAGACCAGTGTCAACTTTCTATAAACCCTTATCTGAAGTAAAATATTTTAACCAACTTATTATAGAAGCAGAAAGATCCACTGGGAGACTGAGACAACTTACACGAGGTCTCTCAATCAATTAGGATTTTTTCTAAGCATCATATCTCAACATTTTTTATCTTTTCAAGTAAAAATTACTCATCAAAAGATGATTCAACTTTTATCTAAGTCATGAACACCTTTCCACAAACCTCCATCACCCCTAGCTCATATCAAAGAACAAACACATCAGATACCAGTACCCAACTAATTCGTTCACTTCTTTTATTGTTTATTTTATTCTCAATGAATCAACTAACACATTTCCTTTCCTGGTGGTATATATGATATCAAACTCAATGGTTTGAATATACTCAATATAACGTCTCTTCCAAAAGTTGAAATACGTCTATGTTAAATATAATTTAGGATTTTGTGATCATAATTTATCGTAAACCACTATCCAATGAGATAGTGACACCAAATTATGAGTTCATGCATAACAACTACCAACTCAAGATCCTGGGTTGGTTAGTTCTTCTCATGAGGTTTTAACTAGCGAGAGCCATAAGACATAGACTATTTCCCCTAAATCAAGACACACCCAAAACATGTATCAAAAACATCATGGAAAGCATCATAACCCAATAATGGTTGTAGAAGAATCAAAACTGTTTTTGAATTCATCCTCATATTTATCTCCTCAAAGGATCTATGACACTTGTTGTTCCACTCAAACTTTACACCCTTATGTGTTAAAGATATCATCAAATATATGAACTTGGAGAAGTCCCAAACAAACCATCTATAGTAACTTTACAAAACAAAGAATCTCCGGATCTCAAAAACATTTGTGAGATTATCCCACGACATATCTTCTTATACCTTTTCAAGAGAAACTGAGATGCCCCTTTTAGATATCACATGCCCTAGAAACCTCATTTCTCAGATCCAAAACTCACACGTGGAAATATTACCATAAAAATGATGTTACCTCAAATTTAACCGAATGATATTCAAATGGTTTCTATGGTACAACTTTGTCTTAGAGTACACAAAGATATCATCCACAAACACAAAAACAAAAGAGTCCAAGAACCGATAAAATATTCAATTAATTAATGACATGAATAACACAAGAGAATTACTGAGACCAAAAGGAATAACCAAAAAACTGAAATTAGAATATCAATTCTGAAACATTTTATTGGGTATATAATATTCTTAGACTCTCAACTGGTGGTACCCCAACCATAATCCAATCTTATAAAACCAATGATCCCCCTCAACTGATCAAAGAGATAATAAATTGTGGATAAATGATACTTGTTCTTAATGGTCACCTGATTCATCTTTTGATAGTCAATACAATGTTAAAGACTTCCATCTGCCTTCTTAGAAAATATTATAAGGAAGTACCAAGGTGATGCTAAGATGAATAAATCCTTTCACATCCAAATCATTAAGATATAATTTAAGTTCCACTAACTCACTAGGTTTCATTCGATAGGATGAAAAAGTAATAAGCATCGTTCTATGTATCATGTTAATAGTAAACTCAAACACTCTCTATGGAAGAAATATAGAAAAATATTCTAAAATACCTTAGGGTATACACACACAACAACAATTATTTTACCACCCAATAATTGATTCAATATTTAATGAAACATTTCTAAAAACTAGCATGATATTAAACTGGCTTAATGAACAACTAGCCCTTCCCTTCCTGATCTATAGTCACACTCACCCTGGAAAACAGGAGTGACCCCATAGGTAGAAAAGAACTATACTCAATGATTATAATAGTCTATCTGATAATTTACATTAACCATCCAATCCATGTGGATAATCAAGTCAAGAATTTCAAGATAAATCACTAAGAACTCCCAAACCACCTCAAAGTCACCTATCACTACCTGACACATAGGACACTTGAAACCTTGTTGGGAACTATTTCCCAAAGGCACAAAAATATCCAAAAGAAAAAAATAAGCTCTGAATGAAACTGCAACATGTCAACAAAATTTTAATATATTAAAGAATTTTTATCACCTATATCAAATAATGATTTTACCATAGAATATGAAATAAGTATCATACCATTATAAGTATCATGCCCTTGTTTATGAACCTATGGTGTGCACCCTAACACCTAAAGTCATTCAAAATTAGCCATTTGGACATTCCCCTTAGCCTAATAATGAAATCCAACACCAATGGAAGAATCAATATGAAGTTATAACCCCTTTGTGAAAGTGGATCCTTCCTTACTACCTTGGGACATCTTATCACATAAACACTACATATGGCTAGATCACCCAAAAATATGACATGTTCTAGGAAAATCCATACACTAATTCATGGTATGACCATATTTCCCACAATGGTAGAAAATAACATGTTTTCCCTATATAATCCCTTGAAATAGGTCTTGTAGAAAACTAAACACTTTTTCACTTTCTTTTCTGACTAGAAGAAGCACCTTAATTAATTGTTGTACCTACTAAAGATGCTCTGAAGCCTATCCTCCCAGCTATGTCTGACTCAGCCAAAGATTCTTTATCCACTACCTCTACAATTGTTGGTATTCCCAAAAAACAATCATTGAACAAACATTTTCCCTCATACCCATCTTGATCCTCCATGACTTCATGAATTCAATACTAACAAGCTCCAGTTCCAGATGCACTAACTTCACAAAAAATTTAGAGTACTCTAGAATAGTATGCTCCCCCTTCTCCAATGTTAGGAATTCCCATGTATTTTCTATAAATATTTGGATAAAACCAATGATTGAATATATTTTTTAATGAAACCCAGGCAAGATATTTGTGCCACTTAGCTTGCACTATAGAATTATTCAATATTAATTTTTTTCCCATGAGTATATACATGAAAAAACCCACTTGAGAATACTCAGGAGTCTTTAGAAGGTTGAATATAGATCTAGTCAATACAATCTTCCGACTCTTGTGGCCCATTGTCATGATGGAAGATAAGTGGATGCTTCTTGGTAAATTCCAAGCCATGATTTACTTCCTATCTCGGGTTCACTTTAATAATAGACCCCAATGATTTAATGGTATAAATCATTACATCAACCAATAAAGGGTCCACTAGAGGGTCCACCTGTGGAACATACCTCATAGATTCCCCTATTGTATTTGGAATATCTCTTCTAGGAGGCATTGTTTGTTAAGAACAAGACAACAACCAATCAGCTATGAGAAAATTCAAAAATCATTGAACCAAAAACAAGAATCCGGAAAAATTATTTAAAACAATGAGAATTTAAAGGAGTCATGAATTATACTATTAAAGGGTAACACCCATTAAAAAAAATATGTCAATAAAAATAATCATCCAACTTAGTTTATTCAATAGAATTAACACAAAACAATTGCTCAAGAATTTTAGATAGGTTAATTTAAATAAACTTATCATACAATTTATTCAAGTGAACCTAAATACTTGGTATTGGAGTTAGTAATGTTCTTTTTTAGGACCCATGAAAGATCATATTCAGTAACAAGAGTGAGCTGGATAGGACCATTTTTTGCACCTACTATATGAATTATAATGATCCTAATCTTGTCTACCCATGACACTAAAACAACTCAGGAAGTGTTGAAACACTTCTGGATGAGCATGGATCTAATACCAAATTGTGATAGACCAAATTGGGCTTACCAGAATAGTCACCTGAGCCATTCCATTATAGGGGTGGGGTGAAGTAGAGAAATCAAAACTAGTCTTGAATATAAGAAAAACAAGACATTCAACCAGATTACTATGCATAAACAAATGAAATATAAAACTTTTCCAAACCAGATAAAATATAAAAACGTGAAAATTATGAAAAAAAATCCTCCATGTGACCCAAAGTCCCCTCCGTAAATTATTACGAGAGGAGAATTCAATGTAAAGAGAATCCTTTTCCTATAATATTTTCAGCCCTTTACCCAAATCCTTCAAAAAATGTTCTATAGCCGCCCACAAGGATTAAGGTGTGGGAAACATAAAATAATAGGATAAAACCAAAGGATATATACAAGTTCCAATATAAATAATGCACAAGTTCAAGATTAAAATCAAAATAGTTTTAAAATAAGTTTTATAAATAAATCAATTTGAATCCTTTTTCCAATAATTGTTGAATTTTCACAAATTGCATGATGTATTTCTAAATATAGGAACAAAAAATGTAAAGATACTAAAGGTAAGTATGCATGTGATCCAAAATCCAGGAAATAATGTTTCATGTAATAAACCACTAGAAATAACAATTCACCTACTAGCCAGGTAATAGCCTATGGGACAATACGTACTAGGAACTCACAAGAAAAACAAAGAAAAAAATTAGATCTGAACTAACATCGAGGACATCTATAGTCCATAAACATATAATGGGTTACCTTATAGTTGCTTCACACACACTAATGCTACGTGCCTCTCTATATCTATGTAACTAATGTTCCCATTGTGCTTGGTTTTTCAATTTCTATTTTAAAAACCATGATCACATTTTTATAAAACAATTTCAAAACCTAAGGCTTTAGGGTTTGAAAATCCATTTTCCATGTCCAATAAATGAAAATTTATTTTCAAAGATAATAACCTTTTCAAATGTGAACCCATTCCCTTTTTAAAATTTCACACATGAAATTCCATTTTAAATCTCAATGAATAAATATGAACAATAAGAAATTCAAGAAATTAGTACAATTGAACCGATCCTCCTACCTCATGAGAATAGAAAACCTAATAGAATGTGACGATTGGGATTGAAAACCACAAGGTTTTCCTTCATAAGGCAAGGAATAACCAAAGACTAAAAATTTTTGATAAAAAAAAATAAAATTACCAATCCCTACAACAAAAGGTTCCAAAACCACAAAAGAGAGAGAGAATGAGAGGAAATCTTACCCATAAAGACAAAGAACATAACCCTATATATCAATTGATGAATGAATCAATCTATATAAATAGAAGACACCAATAAACCCATAGGGTATGATATTTGACCAAGTGGAGCGGGCTATAAAAACAAATTAGCCCTAAAACACCTAAAAAATACTCTAAGAATTGTAAATCAAGGTATTATTTGGTGTGTAATCCATTTAAATGTTTTGAAACACTTTTAATTCATGTTAAACTTAAAAAATATCTCCTCTGATTAAAAACATGATTTTTTACATTACATGACATATAACCCATACATGACATGTAACCCATACATGACATGTAAGGTTATAAAACTATGTAATACAATTTATGAAATCTATTCAGTGGCCATAATATATCATGTAATCCCATTATATGTCATGTAACTACCCATAAAATAGTAGAAAAGTCCTGGGAAAAGATGAAAATACAATAAATCTATGTATTTACCATAATAGGTATCCACATAATTCAGGAAAAAAATATATGACCGACAAAAAAAGGGATACCAAAGACAAGGAATACAAAAAACCTGACAGAAAGGTTAGAGGGTTTTACCGTGATCCTACGTATACTCCTGTCCAAAATATTTTCATTGTCATTGATATAATCCTTAGTCTTTAACTATTTGGATTCTCTTATCTAGACCCAAAATTGTTACAACCCTCCACAGTCTTTCTAAACCATGGTTTATCAAGTCTATCCAATCAATAATTAGAACGATTTATCTCTTAAGACATAAAATGATTCCTAGGATCCCCAGATAGTTAATCAAGAAATAAAAAGTGAGTAATATTATCAATCAAGGAGAAATACATGTATCAACAACTTAATTGGTAAATATAATTTCACCACCAACACCCTCACATGAAAAAAACCATTCGATATTCTAGTCATATAACAATATATAAGAGTAATCAAGACCCTGGTAATGAAATTTAAGTCTCACCAATAATCAATATCACCCTCGAGGGTCACAATTTACTATGGAGATCAAGAGGGTTTCATACAAATTTACTCCATTTGAAAATCATTGAAAGTGCTAAATTATCATTTATATAAGGTGAATTGGGATTACAATCCATTTATAGTCTCTTGAATTTCCTTTTCAAATTACTCTTTAAAATCAAACACCAAAATACTTTTGTTTTTTTATAAAAAAACCCTAAAAAACCTTTTAAAAATCCATATTTGAAATCAAATCACCCATTCACTAAGAATATAAAAAATCAAAAAGTACTAATTTATAATATTATTAATCATACATAATATGCCAATAAATTTTCAAACACCAGATTAGAAATTAAAAAAATTATTTTAATAATTTAAAATGCTTGGAATTTAAATTACCTCTTGAAATTATAAGTAAAATATATTTTCAAAAGAAAAACTCTTTGAATACTTTTAAAAAACCATTTTAACAATCATAAATACGAATAATTTAATAAACAATGAACCTTGAAACATCATGAATCAAATGGAATTCCAATTCAAAGAAAAAATGAAAACACATACATTGGTTTAATTAAAAAAAGGTGTAAATCACAACCTATAAGGAATAATTCTCCAATAAGCGCCAAAGGGAACTCCTCAGAAAATAATAATCAAAACCATGTTATATTTGGGCATCCTAGATCTAAAATATGAACCTAAATGCCTTTGGGTTTTTAAAAAATAAATGAAACCACAAATAAAAATAAGAGGAGAGGGAATAAGAGAAGAAACACGATGAAGGAAGGATAATTACGTTGATAAATTAGACCAAACATGGAGGAGGGATCTTGTAACTATCAAATGAGTTAGATAGAGACACCTTATTACATTACCTAGATTGGAGTAATGATGAGAAGGTAAAAGGGGATACAAATCCATCAAACCATGAGAGGAAAAAAAAGATAAACCCCAAAATTAAACACCTAAACACTTTGCATGGATTTCCTATAGGGGTTGGTAAATGATGAGAAATGGAACTATGAATTGCACACCTATATAAAAAACCTTTTTTATAGTTTTCTAAACTGTGCACATGTTTTAAGATAATAAATTTTTATAGAAATTTGGAGACACACAGTTTTTATAACAAGCCAAAAAAATATTCCCTACCCATTAATTCAAACCATGAATTTTAATAATAAACTAAAAAAATTCCCATGTAATGTTTTTTACATGGCTTCCCCAAAATTGTTCCCTCTAGACCATGAACATGATTTTTTTTAATAGAAAATAAAAATTCAAATACATAACTTATAAAAATTTGAAGTGTCCCATAATTATTTAAAATAACCCAAAAGAAAACCTCTACAGTGACATAGGGTGTGAGATGAACTCTTATAAACCTATTATTATATGGTTATTCCCAAATATAATGCATTCCTACCTTAATTAATATTATAACATCTATTTAGGATAAAATCAAGTCATATGGTATAAATCCTTGCTTGTGATCCACTAGTGAAGCACTTAAATAACTAATAAAAGGTAGATTGAAGAATTTATTTATTTCATGAGTTCCAATTCATATATATAATAATTTGGGGTGGTAGTTATATCCCACATAATTTATGTGTTATCTTTAAGAAAATATATTATAAACATGTAAGGTCTAAAAATTTTGGATGTTTCTAACTGTGATTTATGGGTGAACTATGATAGGGAATTGTTATAAATCGATAACATTATTAGTGGTTTACTCAGTAATCCAAAGCTATATAATGCGAGATAGTTTGATAATATAAATAACCAGCTGAATATAAACTTATTAATATATATTATATTTTAATTTTAATTTTAGCTTTCAATATACATAAATATAGTCAATGTTAAATGTAGGGTTTTAACATCAGTTTTTAAAAAATGATGGATAAATGACATTTAACATAGATTTTTTCAAAAAAAAGAACTTTAAAAGTTTGAATAAATAGTCATATAGAGAAACATTAATTTTTAGTTTTTTTAAAATAATTGATTTTGAAAGGGTATTTCCATTTTAATTTGTATAACAACTAAGTTTGAATGCCCCTTTGAAAGTTAGTTTTTAAAATGAACTTTGTTACACATAATTTTTTTAAAAAAATATATTACAATAAAATACTACATAACCAAAAACAATAAACTAAAATCTACTAGAAGTAGTAAAAAATTTACAATAGAAGATAAAAACAGAATGAAAACTTTTCTAAATCCTCATTTAACAAGATAATACACTTACACAAAAATTTAATATATACATCTATAACCTAATAAAATCTACGAAATAGTATTTAAATAATACCTAATGATGGTTTAGTCATCTACCAAATATAAATAAGAATAAAAAAAAGTATAAAAATATTAACTATTATAAAATTAACTATATAACTTATTGGTTTAAAATAAAAGTGTTCAAATTTTACTAACCTTGTGAGAATCTATCATTGTATGAGTTGTGATAATCTTATAAATAAATCATAAAAAATAATAAACACATTCAATATTTTGTCTATAATATTGAAACTATTGTTATAAACTAACACTTTTAAAATAAGAAATGATATATCTATATATAAGAAAATACATGTATCAAATATTAAAGTTATCTACTGATACATTCATATAATTAATTTCATTTATCTTATTTATAGACAAGTTAACCTTTTTAAAATAATACCATGTCCTGCTTTTTTTATTTTTTAATTATAAAATAATATGTAACCTGAATGTTTTATGATTTAAAAATCCTCTATGATGTATAATAAAATATTTTATTTATTTTTAATATATTTTTTATGAATGTTTTTGTAAAACATGTGAGAATGATGTTGCTGAAAAATTTGATAAGAATCTTTGATAATAAAATTTTTTAATAATGTTTTTTCTGACATTTATACAGTATATTTGGAAGTTTCCATAACATTGTTAATAAATATCTATATAAATTCAGATGATGTTGACAAATTCTTTAACATTCCAAAAATCATGAAAACCTCATGATCCATGAATTTATACAAAGGATGAGAAAAAAAAAATTTAGTAGAAATTTTTTTCATGATGTAGTTTCCATATGGAAGGTTGGTGAATGAAGATACAATATGAAGTTCATTGAGGAATTTAGTGAAGGGGAGAATTTGTAACCAGATTCACTTTAATGGAAAAAATCACCAGTCATTTTTTCTCTCGACAGACTAGGTTTGATGTTTTCAAATAGAGTTTTTCTTGATGTTATCACTACTGATGTTTTTTACAAAAAATTGTGGAGTTAATGTTTTCTAAGAAAGAGAAGTTTGATCTAAAAGATGAATACCACTAAAATTAAAATTAAAAGAAATCCAAAATATGATTTTTTATGGAAATTTAGAAAAGAATAAAAATATTAAACTCCAATAAATGAATTTATATTGGTGGGATGTCCAAAAATTGATCTTCTAAAAATAAATATTCTATATATGAGGAATTAAAGGAATAAATAATTTTAGGTCAATATTAGAAGATGGATGAAATTTCAAGATATGAACTATATATTGAAGTTCCTATGACTGAAATCTCTAGAAGTTTTCATAATGTAGTAAACTATTCTAAATGGTCTAAGATAAAAGATATAGCTAAATGATTTTAGGGACATAAAATTAGTTGTTTGTTTCAAGTAGACAATTTTATAGTTGCAGAATGTATGAATTTTTAGGTTGAGAAGTTATGAAGTGCAATTTTGGGGGTTATAAAATGAACTGATTCCATTAGACAAAGATCCAATGGATATATATTCATCGGAAGAACGTTCATTGGATATATTTTTTATGTAAGTGCATTCCTAAGAGTTGAGGTAGTATGATCAAACAGATTCCATTAGTCATAGATGATCAGAAAAAAGAGCAAGATGGAATATAACTATAGAATAAAAATGAGAAATGTTTCATCAGATAAAGTTATTTATATAGTTTTCATAACTTTTTAAATTCCATGAGAATGAATATGTTGTGTAGTTTTCAATTATTTTTAAATATTTCTATATTTTTGGATGTTCAAAGACGTTCTTTAATATTTTAAGTTATTGAAATTTGAAGAACGTCACAGATTTTAGAGAATTCATGAATAATCAATGTTATTATTGAATTTTATATAAGAGTTTAGAAGCATCCAACACATTTTAAATTAACTAGGATTAAATAATATTTTAATTTTAGTGAGTGGGAAAGTGAAATTGGTTTCCCAACATTAGTACTTGAATATAAAATATATAAAGGGGGATCAAAGTACAATTTTACTTAGCAGAATCTATAAGTAAAAAAATTGAAACTGTAAAGATTTTATGATAGACTTAGTTTCTAACCAATATTTCTTTTAGGTTGAAGAGAAGTATCAAACATAGTCTTCGATCAGAGCATTTGATAGAGTTTCAATTTAGAGAGGCCAAAAAGAGAGTAACCAACATAATTTTTTAGTTGAGGTTAGAGATGCAAAGTTTTTTTAGTCTAAAAAACATAGGATAATAAATGAAATCACATTATTAAATGAGGTTAAATAGATGGAATATTTTAGATATAGAAATGGTGCACAAAAAACATTTCTAGTTTGAGGAAAACTAATATATTTTTACATAAGAATATTTCTGGGAGTAGATATTACAATGTTTCACATTTTTTGGGGCTTAGTTTTGAAATAAAAACATTGAAAATGATAAGAGTTAATATAATTATAACTATAGGGTGATAGAATGAGTGTAATAGAAGTTGAATCAAATTGTAATTTACTTTTATATTATGGTGAATTCCATGTACTGATGAGAGTCACCATGTCAAGGATCTAGGTTTTCACGTTGAGTCAAATCCTTGTAAATATCTCATGCCTTTTTACTTTCCTATAATTCCATGCATACAAGTTTGATTATTAATTGTGATAAAGATAAAAATATATCATGTTGAAGAAGGTAATTTCGTAAAATTTGAAATTATAAAAAGTCAACTTTTTATTCATCCCCCTATCTCAGCAGTTCAATAATCCTAAGAAACATCAAGTGATATGATGAATCATTATAATGGAAAATTTCAATTCAGACTATAGTAGAGGTCTTATTACATTTGAAGTAAAAAATAATCATGGTTGAAAAAATGGAAGGATACCCAATCTTCATTCACTTATTCTAGACATAATTAGTATATCTACAATTGTTTTTCCACCCATTGAGAAAAATGATCATATGAATTTTGTTGTAAGAGAAATATTGTTGTTTTTTGGAAATCTAGAAATTCTATTATCATATATCTATTTAAAAATGTTTTCATGAAGGTGATGCTTATCAAAAAATAAGGAAATATGGGATAAGATTGAAAGCATCTTTGGGGGAAACACTAATGTAATGAAAGAAAAATTAAAAATTTGGAGAAGCTGGTATGAAGATATTAGAATGAAAAATGATGAATTTGATAACAAGTACTTCATCAGAGTTAATTAATTCTATTGGACCTTCCATGATATTGTAGTTTTCATAATCACAAATAATGTCAATATACAAATTCTACTCTTTTATGAAATTTTAATATCTTTATGAGAATCAATTATGTCATACAGAACCATATACTTTAATAATTCAATAGACTATATTCATGAATAAATTTTTTTACAAATGTATTTATACATAAAACTTTTCATAACACTTAGTTTGGTTAGACAGACACTTTGAAATCCTTCTAGATTCCCTAGAAATGATGGTAAGTTCGACACACCGAAGTCGACACAATGAAACTGAAGTCGACACACCGAAACCGAAGTCAACACACCAAAATCAAAGTCAATACACCAAAACCGAAGTCGACACATCGAAACCGAAGTCGACACACCAAAACCGAAGTTTGACTCACCAAAGTTCGATAGACCAAAGTCGACACACTGAAGATTGAAACACCAAAGTCATCACACCAAAGTTCGACAGACCGAAGTCGACGGACCAAAGAATGAAAAACTGAAGTCGACAGACCAAAGACTGACACACCGAAGTTTACACACCAAATATGACAAACCGATGATGAAAAACCAATGATATCAAACTGAATCCAACAGACCAAAGATGACTCACTGATTATTATAAATAATTGTTTCATGTTTATTAATTCAAATTTATTTCTAACAGTCATATTTAGACTAATTAATGTTTCTAACATTATTTAATATTGTCTGTAATACTATCCGTAGATAGTACAAGGTACAATCACGTGGAGAGATCTTTATTCCTAGAGGATCCTGAAGTATAAAAGGACCTCATCTTTCACGTTAAAGTTGCAGAAAATAAAGTACACGTAGTAGTACACACTGAGACACAAATTGTGAGAATACAAAAAGAGAGGAACTAAGCACTTGAGATTACCATAAGATTGTAACAATCAACTTTCTCCAAAAGCTCATTGTACATTGAGACCTTGAAGAGCTGAACCTTTTCACTCCTCAAAGCTGGATTACAAAAACTACGATACTCTATTCTGAAGAAAACTTCTAGAAGAGAACTCAAATTCCATTTTCTCAACATTCAATGAGTCCAGAGATTTATTTCACAACACACAAGGATTCCTAATATATTTTCTTTTTAATAGCTCTACTGTGTTCTTTCGTTACTATTTGAGATGTGTGTATATCTTTTTGTATCACACATACTGTCTCCTGAGAATAACTGGAGGATATAAAAAATCCTCACTCTTAATTATCACCTACAATTGTATCCCATGTATAACTGCGAAAGAGATTCATTGTGATCTGTTTATTTGCTTTTTTCCACAAATAACTGTGTTTGAGGTCAAGTGTGACCTGGATAGTCTGTATGGTGTTGTGAACCCCGATCCAGGGTGTGGGTCAATAATTTATTAATATAAACTCCTTGGTGGAAGGTGATTACCAAGTGGAGAGGAATAAGTCTCAGCTTGAGACTGAACCTCTTGTTTTATCCTCTGTGTTGATTATCTTATATTGCTTATGTGATATGCATTTACTGCATTAAGATAACCTGAACTTTGATATTTATTTTAGAAAGTGTTTACATCTTGTTTGAATTAGTAGGTTTTCTTCGAATGTTTTGTTAATCTATAGGTTAGTAAAACTGAGAACTAATCAATCTTCTGAGAATCAAATTCAACCTTCAAGACTTTTATAAATTCACAAAAAACTGAATTTGTTTTTAATTTTATAAGGGGATATTATTTTGTATGTAACCTCTTTAACTGAAATTTTTATAGATACTCAATTCACCCCCATCTTGAGATATCTAATCTGACCAACATTTTGTATCAGAGGAATTTTGAAAGTTACTGTTAGGTTTTGAAATCATGTCAACTGTGATTATAGATGTGTTTCAAAGATCTTCAAATTTTTGTTAATTATAAATTTTTATCTCTTTGTAATTATTTTAAAACATTTATCATGGAAAGTAGACTAGAAGGGGATGCTACTAATATACCACCTTTATTTAATGGAACTAACTATGCTCAGTGGAACTTAAAATGAAGATACATCTGGAAAGTATGGGATTTGAAATCTGGACTTCTATTGAAAATAAATATACAATACCTGAAACTGATAGAAGCACTTGGGATGAATCTATCAAATCTTCCTATAACAATAATTGTAAAGCTGTGAATGCTTTGTAATATTTTCCAAGGGATGAAGAATTTAATCATATTTCTTCTTGTAAAACTGCATATGAAATTTTGGATACTTTAGCAATCTCTCATGAGGGAACAAATAATGTTAAATAAAGGAGATTAAATACATACACTATTAAATATGATAATTTTAAAATGAAAACTGATGAAACTATCTCTGAAATGTATCTCAGTTTCAATGAAATATTGAACACCATGATTCTACTTGGGAAACCAGTGGACAGTAAGGACCAAATCATGAGACTGCTTCGATGCCTACTTGACATATGGAGAGGAACTTCTGTTTCTATCCGAGAATCTTGTGAAATAGGAAAACTTCCATTGAAGGAACTAATTTGAAAGCTTATGATATATGAATAAGAACTTAAAGTAAATCTAGAAGTATATGAGGTACCAAGGAAGAAGTCAGTAGCATTAAAGACTTCAACGTCAAAGATAAAAGATAAAGAAAACATTCAAGTTTCTGCAGACAGTTCCACTAGTGAAGTGTCAGATTTAGACAGTGATGAGGAAATGGCTCATCTTGCTAGAAGGTTCAAAAAGTTCAACCAAAAGAAGAAATTATTTATTAATTAAAACTACAAGGGAAATTGTGATAGTAAAGGGAAATGGAAGAGAGAAAAAAATGGAATGACAACTCAAATGAAATAATCTGCTATGAGTGAAAACAAAAAGGTCATGTGAAGGCAGACTGTCCCAAGCTGAAATTTATGAAGAAATATGAAGACAAGGGAAAAAGATATAAAATAGTTATGAAATCCATAGGGAGTGCTTCAGAAGATATCTCTAGTGGATCTAATGATTCTGATAGTGAACAGAACAATCATTCCAACTTATGTTTCATGAAAAAAACATATGAGGTGACACTTAACTCTCCTATACATAATTCCTATTATTATGGGAATAAGAGTGAGTCACATAATGATGAATATATGACTAAGGATGAACTATTTGAATATTGTGAAATTCTTTAGGACACCTTTAATGAGATCAAGGAAAAATATAAATCATTAAAGAGAAACTATGATTTAAATTCAAATTATAAGTCTAATTTAGATATTGAAAAAGAAAAATGTGCCCAGCTGTTAAAAGAAAATACTGAAATAAAATTATCAAATGATCAATTAAAAAGGTATTTTGAAAAATTTACTGGTGGTAGAGATACCTGGAATCAGTTTCTAGGAAAACAGATTGCCCCAAAATATACAGATGGTCTAGGATATCAACCAAGATAGAGAAGGATCATTAAAACTAAATTTATTCCAAAATCTAGAAATTCACAACTAGTTCAATTTATGGACCATATCATGAAAAACAATTCTCCAAAGGACCAAAAAAAGTTTTTATGTCTCAAAATATATCTGATGATTATATATGACATCTGTGAGACATGTATGGGTTCCCAAATTTTGACTTTCTAACCTCTTAGGACCCAAGAAAATCTAGGTACCAAAGTTACCCCATGTCTAATCTGTTTTGTAGGGTTATTTCCAGAAGAGTTTCAGTAAGACTCTATGGTACATGGATAGTGGATGTTCAAGACATATAACAATAGATTATTCTTACTTCAAGAGCCTAATCAAAGTTAATGGTGGACACGTAACTTTTGGTGATAATGAAAAGGGAAAAATCGTCGGCTTAAGCCAGATTGGTAACCCTAATATAGTATTAATTTACGAAGTACTTTTTATGGATTAAAGAACAATTTACTTAGTGTCTCTCAGTTTTTAGATGATGGTTTCAATGTAAAAATTGAAAATGATGCAGGTAATGTTTTTAATTCTAAAAATGATTTTATATTTACTGTTCTTAGAAATGAGAATGTATATGTTACTGATTTATATTCTTTAGCTATGAAATATGTTTCTTACTTAAATTCCTTTAACAAAGAGTCTTGTCTCTGGTATAGAAGACTAGGACATTGTAATATACACTCTTTTAGGAAGTTAACTAGAAAATTCTTAGTTAGAGACTTACCCAAATAAGAGTTTTGAGACAATAAAGTATGTAATCCTTGTCAAAAAGGAAAGCAACATAAAATATTTTTCAACCAAAGAAAGAATTAACTACTTATCAACCTCTCAAGTTGGTTCACATGGACTTTTTTGGACCATCTAGAGTTCCCAGTCTCAATGGGGAACACTATGTTTATGTTCTTGTAGATGATTTCTCTAGGTATACTTGGATATTCTTCTTGGCTCATAAAATTGAAGCCTGTTCTCACTTTACCAATTATACTAGGACTATAGAAAATCTCATTGGACTTAAGATCAAATCCCTAAGAAGTGATCATGGCCTTGAGATTGAGAATCAAGATTTTAAAGCCTTATTCTCACAGAATGGCTATAATCATAAATTCTCAGCACCTAGAACACCTCAACAGAAAGGTGTGGTAGAAAGAATAAATAGGAACCTTCAAAAAATTTCTAGGACTATGCTCAATGAATATGATCTACCCATTTATTTTTGGGCTGAAGCTGTTAACACAGATTTCTACATAATAAACTGAGTCTTAATTATAACCATTCTTAAGAAAACTCCTTACGAGTTGTGGAATAATATGAAACCAAAAGTAGGTTACTTTAAAGTGTTTGGATGTAAAGTTTGTATCCTAAATACTAAAGATAATTTAGATTAATTTTCCTCAAAATGTAATGAAGGAATATTTCATGGATATTCTACATCAAGTAAAGCATATGGAATCTTTAACAAGAAGACCATATGTGTGGAGGAATCTTTAGACATCAAGTTTGATGAAGCAGATCCACATGAGTCCAAGACCTCACCAGAAAATATTGAAGAGGATATGTCTAATCTGGACATTACTGATAAAATCTAAAATCATCATGATAAGCAATCTGTGAAAACATCCAGTTCTGAAATTTCTCCTCACCTTAACCATGGTAAACCAGATAAACCTGACCAACATGAAATATCGAGTCCTACTTTCTCCAGACCAACTAGAACCCTTAAGAATCATCCTTTAGATGCTATTGTTGGAGACTTAGATAGAGGAACACAAACTAGAGCTTCCTTGAGAAACTAGGTTGAACATCAAGATTTCATGTCACCACATGAACCTAAAAATATCAATGATGCTATCAATGATGAATTTTGGGTACTGTTCATGCAAGAAGAACTTAATCAGTTTGAATGAAATAATGTTTGGAAACTTCTATACATGCCTAAGGATACTTTGACCATTAGAACTAAATGTGTGTTTATAAATAAGGTAGATGAAAGGAGAAATATAGTTAGAAACAAATCTAGACTAGTTGAACATGGACATAATCAAGAAGAAGTAATTTATTATGAAGATAATGTTGCACCTATAGCTAGACTTGAGGAAATTAAGATCTTACTGTACTATACATCACACCTGGATTTTAAACTTTATCAAATGGATGTCAAAAGTGCATTCCTAAATGGTTATACAATTGAGGATGTTTTTGTTAAAAAACCCCTAGGTTTTACAAATCCACATTTTTCAAATCATGTGTTCAAATTATCAAAAGCTTTATATGGTTTGAAACAAGCTCTAAGATCTTGGTATGAATGGTTGAGTAACTTTCTTTATTTATAAAGGTTTTACAAAAGGACTTGAATGTAGATACCCAAGCTTGTCATACATGGAAATTACATTACTTTTGAATAATAATTATTTTTATAACAAGAACCGACAATCAAGGACCGTAATAGTTTAGTGTCTTTGGAAACTCGGAACATAATCATTTAATCATGGTGAAAGATCTTCAACATCTCCCATAAAGATCTTCCCCTTTTGTTTTCTTACCTAAAAACTTTCATTAAATCTTGGGGAGAAGAAAACATTTAATGGGTGAGCTCAAATGATTAGTAAGGATAATCATGGAGAAAATAAAACAAATCATATACATTTGAACTTAAAAAACATGAACATAAAGTTTAAACATCAAAATCTTGAGAAATAAATCTTGGCAGTACATAAGGCATAAATCATAAAGGAAAATTAATCATGATAAAATATCATGGGAATAAAACATTTAATTTTGGAAAACCATTAAGAAAATGATGTGATTTCTATAGTAGCCAAGGCATTGCTTCTAAGACCATATTAGTGGACAAAGTCCCTTAATGAATTGAGTTCACCCCTTGTTCTAGTACTGTATCACTGAACCAGATTAACTTGTCGTTCCGGCCATGTCTATCTCATAAGATATAATTCTTTACCCAATGCATTCAAGGGAGATATAGGTCCCACCCATCTCATATTTAAATCATTCTTACGTGTGCCACAAAACAATCAAAATCATACATCATAACCCAAAGAATAAAATGGGTTTCATAAACATCATCTTATCATAACATAATCCATATAAAACAAATGGATATCATTTCATCATAATAAAAATCAAACCATGTAAATAATAGAAACATTATACTTGATACATAAACATACTAAATAATGTCATCTTATATGGAAAATAGTTTTTATAAAACACTTGAAATGAATTCTTGAGGAAAATATCCTTTCTTCTTCAAAATCATTTCATTTTCACAAAATGCCGCAAAATTTTAAATGAAAAGGACTTTATGGGAAATAATCATAAAATATTGTAGAGTATTATTTATGCAAATAAGGTTTTATGAAAATGTAAAAATCCATTTATGCCATATAATTTAAAAAAACATTCTCCTCGTACTTTTGCCAGAAAAGTCAAAAAGTACATCATATGGTAAAAAAAAGAAAGATTCCTTCCATTCATCACAGTAAAAGTCAAAAAGGGGTAAAAATGACTTTAGACATACATTTAAGAATATTAAACATTTTATGAAATCATTTTCAGAAAACATGGACATGGATGATAAATATAACCCCAATAAATACTTACGAATAAACAATCTCATAAAAGAATTAGATTGGAATAATTATCCCTTTCCTTAGGTCCAATTTCTTCCGTACATGTCCAAAATTTTTTTACAATGGGTTTAAACATATTATTAACTTGTAACAGAAACATAATAACATTTATGATATCATATATGATTCACTTATGACTTTATATTATCCGTTCTTTTGTCAATTCCATGTTAAGGATGCATTTTCGGTAAAATCATTTCATTTATCGTACATGTTTGGACTTGTTTTGCTTGATAATATTATTACTTATATCATGACTTACTTACTTCCAGAATTTAAAACATGATTTATATATCATATATATTTAGAATATACATATATATAATAGATCGATAAATGGAAAGAAATACACCGTTCATGGAGACGGTAGGTCGTACGTACGCATGAACGATGTTTTATTTTCCTCATCAAATTGATTGGAAGTAAGTAAATAAAATATACATAAGTCCAGTATCATTAATATGTCATATATTTTATGATTATTTAATATATATACTTTATAATCATTCTTGAATGGTTAACTTGGAGAATGAATCTCACCACGTCGTGGAGACGGTAATCCGTTCGTATGCACGAGCGATGATATCGTTCCCATAATTATTGAATGGAATTAGAGAGGATGATATAATATCTCAAAAATAGTATGATTTTATAATAACCATATATATAGTTATTATTTACACCATTATACCCATCCAAGTAAGGTGGTGGTGGAAAAAAATATTACACCACGGCGTGGAGATGATATTCCGTATGTACACACGTGCGGTGATTTCATTTTTCGAAGGATGGGTAGAAGGTGAAATAGGGTTGTTTCATATTTATAATACCATATCAGTATATTAGTTGTAAATATTCTATTACTTTATAATGAAACAACTAAAGAATAGGAAGTAGAAGAATAAATAAACTTGAAAGAATCGGTAGAATAGATTACCTCTTCTTCAACACGCCTCCTCTTCACATCCACTTAGGGCACTAAAGTTGGTCTTGGAAGAAGACCAAGACCTCTAGTAGGTTTCTATGGAAGTGTAGAAGATAAATTTTCAGGGGTTTGCCGAGCTTGAAGGCTCAAAGTGGTGTGAGGAGGAGAGGGAGGAGGTTCCCTTTTATAAGGGAAGAGAGGGGAACTTTTGGAAACCTCAGAAATATTAATTTATAATAAACTCAAACCCCACTGAAAAACATCCAAAGTGACTAAAATTAATATATTAGGTAATATAGGGTTGTAATCTCATAAACCAATCAAATTTAGACATGTTGGAAAATTATTTTAAACCTTATCAATTTTATTTATCCTTATTTTATTTATTTAATCTTATTTATGGTAATAATATTCTAAATTTTAAATTCTTATAAATAATTATTTATGTGTTTTGAATTATTCATAATTGGGTATAAATTTCAATTTATAATTTTTAAATATTTATGTGATTTTTAATCAATTTAAT
Organism: Viscum album; assembly: GCA_963277665.1. NCBI lineage: Eukaryota > Viridiplantae > Streptophyta > Magnoliopsida > Santalales > Viscaceae > Viscum > Viscum album. The sequence goes on from OY728164.1 coordinate 1,583,985,254, forward strand.
AATATGTTATTTTTATAAAATAAAATTAGTGTTAATTTTGACACTATTTATTTATTTTAATTTAAATAAAATCCACATAGAGGATATATTTGAGAAAAAATGGTTAATATATTCCTAACATGTCATATTCATCTATAAAATTTGTGGATCACATTAATTAGGTCATATAATGTTAATTTTAATATTTATAAAACCATTTTTTGATATTTCTCTTAATAAAATAATTACTACATCATTTTTGTATAATCATTTAATATACTCACTAGTTGCATATAAATTAAAAATAAAATCCTGTGATGAAGATACATATAATAAATTTTATAATAATATTTTTACTCTAATTTATCAAATTAAAATCACAACATTTAAATTTTTATATTTATTAAATTATGAAGGTGACTTCTTTGACATCATTTAAAATAAAATAATATAAATGTACTAATCTGTTCTATAAGGCTCTAAATGGACCAAAAATCGATAATTGGATTCCTAGGGTATATATATACTCGACCAATAATGTTTTTTTATCTTTAAGGTCCTTTTTATAGGTATTATTAATTTAATAAAAACTATATTATTTATTTTTCACCAAATAAATAATTTCAATATCATTAATGTATAAGCTATTAAGGTAATTAAATATTTCTTAAAAATTACAAATAAATTACCATGATAAATAAAAACATTTTAGCTTTGAACTGAGTATTTATAATCTAAATTATATTCTGTATAACCTTATATGAAAAATAATCTAATTATTAAAGTTTGAGTGAGACATATTTCACTTTCTTTAAAAGAAAATAAATTAAAGGTCTTAATCACATCCAAGTGGGTTCCAATGGATTCCATTTCGACCCAAATATTCCTTAGGACTAAATATAATCATCCAACTATATTAAGACAAGTGTTAGGGTAATTTTATAATATTATTTTTACCCTTAATTACCTAATTTACCTTTAACTGTAGTAAATAAAATTTACCGTAGTTACTATTCATAATACCCAAAAATAAAAAGTAGCCAATTAACATAATTTGGACCTTCTTATTCCAAATATGAAATCAATTTTTCCAATTTCAAAACACATAAGTGGTAGTAATTAATTTAAAATTAATTCTGTTGTCGAAAAAAATGGGTTTTTGTTTAAAACATTGCAAAAGATTAAATTTATTTAACCTACGAATTCAATGTAAAATCAATGATAATGAAATAAATTATATTAAATGGTAAAAATATATTCTATTTACACATTAAAACAATTTACTATTATAATTTAACCATATAAATTATCTCGATGAAAAAAGTTGTTTTTAAGTAAAATTTAGCTTGTTTTTACTATTCATCAAAATAAGAACGTTGTTAGAAAAATATCAAAAATTTATCCAATGTAAATTTTTATATCATGATTCAAAAGTAGATGTCTATTATGTAAAATTATACTTATAAAATTGTCAAAAACTATATTTAAAATGGGTGCGCCATCAAATGGCGGCAAAATTGCATTTTTTGAAAAATACTTATTTTACTTGAAAAAATTATTTTGTTCTCATACCATGTTCTAGAAAATTTTTAAGATAAATAATAATGTTATAAAATTCGAAATTTAGTTAATAATATTAATAACAGCTAGTTAATAATAATATTATATCCATATATCTTTGTTTAGTGAAACCTGGTATTGCGTACAACACACGCTCTCGGGGAAGGTCGCGATTGCGTGTAATGAAAGCCAAGTCAGGATTGTGTGTAGTGCTAGACTCCTTTGTTTTTACATATAACAGAATCCAACCGTATTTCATTTATACATTGAATATATATATATACACACTCAATGTTGTGTAGAATAACTACTATCAAATGAACATGAAATTGTTCGTAACACGATCCAAGAATAGTGTTGCGTATACTGCAAGCTAATACGGTGTTGCGTATAGCGCAAGATAATCTTGGTGTAGTGTACAACAGAAGATATGAAAGAAATTAAAAAGAATATATCTCATTAAATCACGGGGTTTTACATTTAAGATCAAACTTTATTAATAAAAAGAATTTCAAAATAAGTTTTAAAAGCCCAAATATTTGTAGATGATATTATTTTTGGATCTTCTAATTATTTTTATGTAATGACTTTTAAAACATAATGCAATGTGAGTTTGAAATGAGTTTAATGGGTGAACTTAAATATTTTCTTGGATTTAAAATATTTCAAAATAAATAAGGTATAATCATAAATCCAAGTTAGTATAAAAAAGATATTTAGAAAAGATATGGCTTTGAGAGCATTAAGAGTAGTGAAACTCCTATGAGTTCTACATGTAAGTTGGATCTTGATGAAAATGGAAAATCAGTTGATCAAACTGCCTATGGAGGAATGTTTGGGAGTCTGTTGTACTTAACTTCTTGTAGGCTGGATATTATGTTTAGTGTGTGTATTTGTGCGCGACTTCAAGAAAACCCAAAGGAGTTACACCTAAATAGTGTTAAAAGAATTTTAAAATACCTCAAGTATACACCAAATTTAGGATTTTTCTATCCTAAAGAACAACCTTTTGATTTAGTTAGCTATTCAAAAGCTGATTTTGGTGGATGTAAATTAGATAGAAAGAGTACCTCTAGAACATGTCACTTTTTGGGAAAGTCATTAATATTATGGTGTAGTAAAAAGAAAAATTCAGTTTCATTATCAACTATTAAAGATGAATACATTGCTGTTGGTAGTTGCTGTGCACAAATTTTGTGGATGAAACACACCTTATTAGACTATGGATTTCAATTCAGAAATATCCCCATAAATTTTGAAAACAGAAGTACTATTAATATTTCTAGAAATCCAATATCTCATTCTAGAATAAGGCATATTGATGTAAGATGTCACTTTTTAACAGATCATTACCAAAAAGGTGATATAACTCTTGAATTTATTGGGACTAAACATTAACTTGCAGATATATTCACTAATATCATATATTCGTAGATAATAAATTATATTAGACATGAATTAGGAATGATAAATTAGTAGGAGATCTTTATTAAACCGATCTTTTTGAAACCGATCTTTCTGAAAAGGATATTTCTAAAACCGATCATTCTAAAACCGATCTTTCTAAAACCAATCTTTCTAAAACCGATCTTTCTAAAACCAATCTTTAACAAACCTATATTTCTGAAATTGATCTTTCTAAAACCAATATTTCTAAAATTGATCTTTCTGAAACTGATCTTTCTAAAACCGATCTTTCTAAAAATGATCTTTCTAAAACAGATCTTTCTAAAACAAATCATTCTAAAAATGATCTTTCTAAAACCGATCTTTCTGAAACCTATCCTTCTCAAACCAATCATTCTATAACCTATATTTCTAAAACTGATCATTATAAAACCATTATTTCTGAAACTGATGTTTCTAAAACTAATCTTTCTAAAATCAATCATTCTAAAACCGGTCTTTCTAAAACTGATTCTTGAAACCAATATCCTGTGAAACCGATCTTCATGAAACTGACACTTTAACACTGATATATTTAAGGGATGTTGTTTAAATTCAATATTCATTAAATGAAATGATTCTGTTTCATCTCTTTTAACTTTCTGTGTTTAAATTTTGTGTTTTACAATTTACAATCTCTAAATGATATATTTAGTACAATCAATCCTGACCTTTCACCTTATCTACTTCCATAAAGCCTTCTACATTTAGTCACACACTCTCTCGACTCTGGACCTCCCAACACATTTTGATTCAGAATCTTCCTCATGGCTATGACTAAGCACGCAATGGAAGAACCTCGAAAATATCCTTACACTAAGCGTCAGAAAGGTGAGACCGTGGTACTGCAAAACTGAGCGTAGAAAGTCGATTAGTTACAGCGAAAAAGGAGGTGTCTTCTAAGTGGTTTCTGTGAAGCAAATCATTTTTAATAGAGGTACTGGAATCTCAATGGTGGATCACTTAGTTCACCAACAATGAAAGACCCTATTATCCCTATCTTGTGCATGAATTCTATCAATATTTGATTATATCACAGGATGAAGATGAGGTAGAAAATATGAAATCTATGGTAAAGGGAAAGGAAGTAGTTTTTTCATCTAAGGAATGGGCTGATTACATTGAAGTGCCTCATGAAGGTGTCTATTCCGACTATCCTAGTAATATTCCACCTTATTCAAACTTGTTTTCCTATGAAGATGATCTGAAGAAGATAACTGGAAATGAAGAATCTAGAAGGACCGTGGAAAATGAATTTGAAGGAGAAGTAAGACTTCTTTTTATGTTCATAAAACGTCAAATCTTCCTAAGGATGGGAGATTTCTCTACTATGAAATATTAGGATGTTTTCTTGATCTTTTTGTTGAAACATGGAATAAAAGTGAATTTTTACAGATATCTTATGGTACATATATCTGATTTGATTAAGACATCCATGAAGGCATCATATTTATATTATCTAAGGATAATTTCTGCCATGTTGAAAAAATTAGATTGTGTATAAGATGGAGATGAAGTGATAAGTGCATGCAGTGGCTTTTGTCATCAGAAAGACATTTGTAAAAGAATGAAAATATTCTGAAACCCATGGGAAAGAGGTTGGGTAGGAGATGATGAAAGGTTGTAAGAAAATTTCAATCCAGTTGACCATCCTTCTAGACCAAAAGACCAAGTTGATCTAGGTCTCAAAACAGGAGAAGTTCCAGTTTATTCTGACGAGGATACTGAACCTGAAGTGCCAAGGGAAGAACGATCTTCTTTTGATGATAGGAGTGATCCTGATATTTCCGAGAGTCCCAAAAATAAAACTTATGGACCTGCTAGTCCACCTATGGAATTTCCCTCAAGAGAATCTTTATTAGGTAGCAAAGATGAGGAAGAAACTGAAGTTACTAGAATTGAAGGTTATATTAACAAATCAGATGAGGGATCTGATGATGATGGTGATGGTGATGATGGTGATGATTCAGGAAGTGATGAGAATGTGAGTGACTCTCTAAAAGTGGGACAACAGGTGGTTTATAGATCTAGTGAGGAATCCGTACATTGGGCTGGTGATGGTGTTGAGCATGTTGATCAACAGGCTGATGGTCATAGAGATTCTGAACAAGAGGACATACCATTCCATCCTAATGCTAAAAACCAAGTGATCATTTCGGAATTGAATGATCTTATGGATGTTGGCCATGAGGAAGAAGATGTAGTTCCAATGCCTCAAATTGAGGAAGTACCTGGTGAAGATGATGTAGCTAGAGCTCAGGAAGAATCTAAAGTTCGGTTGGTTCTTATACCCAGAGAAGTTATTATAGAAAAAGACTAGGATGAAGTAGTTGATGAATTGATGTTATTTCTGAGCCTTAGAAAAGAAGGGTAAGAATTGATACTTTTGAGGCAAGAGATTGGACCTATACTAGAGAGTGGAATAGCGATCCAGATTTTTTTTTCAGATTAGAATATGACTCAGATGAGGAAAGGGTACCTCCTCCTCCTATCCCACAAGTCCCTATTGAACCAGAACATATTTCACCTATTCCACTAGCTGAACCTCTACCTCTAGAACCTATAGCTCAGTTAGTTACTAGTGACTATGTCACTATGGCTGATTTTTTAAAGTTTAAGAATGAGCTATGTGATTCTGTTATAACTTCAGTTGGATCCAGAAATAAAGCCTCCTTCTCCATAAGTATCTCAGATGCTGATGCATCAAAGATTGCAAGAATGGTGATTCAGGAGATTCAACCGAATATTATTACTGCAACAGAAACCATTATTAGACACAAAAACTTGCTGAGATAAGAAGTATTAAAGATGATAAATGAGTTGAATTACTTAACCTCTGACTTCAAGACCCCCTTTAGTGGTGTTCTAGAAGTTCATAGGAACTTAGTAACTTATCTACTCAGTGTTGAACTAAAAAAGTTGAAAGAAGAGATTGAAAAAATGCAGACTGGCCCATCCAGTTCTAGGAGTGGGAGAAGTGTTGTTGCTGACTTAGAGTCTCTCAAGGCTGTGATGAGAGAGGAAATTGAAAATCTCCAGATTGTTTCAAATAAAGAAACTATTGAAAAAGTACATCATAATACCGATCTTGTATAAAATATGGTTAGGCAGTGCACAGATGAAGCCTCTACAGCTCAGAAGAAAATTCAGGAAATGGTGGATAAGTATTTCACTAAGATTTATACGAAGAATGACCTCATCAATAGTTTCAAGTTTCTGGAAGAAAATATTAGAATCCCTCCAGTCTCATAATCATTCAAAAAGAATGTTCTCCAATTAAAAGAGTTTACACCTTTGAAGAGTAAATTTATGGAAAATAAGGATGAATTCAAGAAGGAAATTCAATATGGTGGGGAAATCATTAATTACTTCATCGACGTACTCAAACATTATCTACATGTTTAGGCTGAGGCTATTGTGTTCCCTCCAGCTGCTTCAATTGGTACTGCCTCTCGGCATCTTGATCCAATGACTCTCTCTCAGGCTCTTTCCTAGATTCGATGGATCATTACTGAGCAGTATCCAAGTCTTGTGTTTTCAAATAGAAGGCCTAGCCTTGCAGCTAATGTCCCTACTGGTGTTGCCCTGCCTGGTGTTATCCTCAGAACACCTCTGTCCTCTGCCACTCCCAAACCCTCTCTTTCTCCGTTGGATCCTTCTGACAATGGAAAATCTCCTTAGCATCCAAAACCTTAATGATGGATTGTATCTTTTGATTGATATTTGATGTTTTTTTCCTTGTACTCTTACGACTTTTAATGAAAATTCTTATGGTATATTTCTTTTATATTATTTATCCTTACTTCTTTTCTCTTTTAGTTAATCCCAAAAGGGGGAGAAAATAAGGATAGAATATACTCTTCTTAGTCCATTGGTTGAGGGTGAGATTTGTTTTAACTAAATTCTACCAATGACAGACTTTAGTTATACTGGGAAATTACATTCACCTTTGTCAAAGCTATCTTTATTCTATGTATTTGAATGAATTCCATAATTTGTGATTATCAAAAAGGGGGCGATTTTTGGACCCTCCATGATATTGTAGTTTTCATAATCACAAATAATGTAAATATACAAATTCTAATTTGTCATGAAATTTTAATATCTCTATGAGAATCAATTATGTCATAAAAAACCATATACTATAATAATTCAATAGCTTATATTCATGAATAAATATGTTTACAAATGTATTTATACATAAAATTTTTCATAACACTTAGTCTGGTAAGACATACACTTTTTAATCTTCTTAGATTCCCTGGAACTAATGGTAAGTTTGACACACCGATGTCGACAGACCGATGTTCGACAAACCGAAGTCGACACACTGAAACCGAATTCGACACACCAAAAATGAAGTCGACACACCAAAACTGAAGTCGAAACACCAAAACCGAAGTCGACACAATGAAACCGAAGTTTGAATCACCGAAGTTCGACAGACCAAATGCTACACACCAAAGCATGACACACTGAAGCCTTCACACTGAATTTCGACAGACCAAAGTCGATGGACTGAAGAATGATAGACCTATGTCAAAAGATCAAAGAATGAAACACCAAAGTCGACGCACAGAAGATGACTCACTGAAGATGATAGGTCGATGATATCAAACCGAAGACAACAGACCAAAGATGACTCACCAAATTGTTATAAATAACTGTTTTGAGTTTATTAATTCAAATTTATTTATAACAGTCATATTTAGACAAATTAATATTTCTGAAATTATTTAATGTTGTCAGTAGGACTATCCGTAGACAGTACAAGATACATTAATGTGGATAGATCTTTATTCCTAGAGGATCATAGAGTATAAAAGGACCGCATCTTTCACATTAATGTAGCAGAACATGAAGTACACGGAGTGGTACATGATGAGACACGGACTATGTGAATACAAAAAGAGAGGAACTAAGCACTTGAGATTACAAGAATATTGTAACAAAAAATTTCTCCAAAATCTCAGTGTACATCAAGACCTTCAAGAGCTGAACGTTTTCACTCCTCAAAGCTGGATTATAGAAACTATGATACCTTGTTCTGAAGGCAACTTCTAGAAGAGGAATCAAATACCATTTTCTCAACATTCAATGAGTCCAGAGCATTATGGAACAACACACAGATATTCCTAAACTCTTTTATTTTTAATAGCTCTGTTTTGTTCTTTTGTTACTATTTGTGCAATATGTATATCTGTTTGTATCACACACACTGTCTCATGATCATAACTAGAGGATATAAAAAATAATCACTCTTAATTCTCACCTACACTTGTATCCCACACTGAACTATGTAAGAGATCCTATGTTATCTTTTTATTTGTTTTTTTCCCAAGAATAACTATTGTAGAGGTCATGTGTGACCTGGACAGTCTTTATTCTATTGTGAACTCTGATTTAGGGTTTGGATCAAAATTTTATTAATATAAACTACTTGGTGGAAGGTGATCACCAAGTGGAGAGGACTAAGTTTTGGCTTGAGACTAAACCACTTGTTTTATCCATTATGTTGATTATCTTATATTTCTTATGTGATATGTATTTTCTTCATTAAGATAAACAGAACTTTGATAGTTGGTTTAACAAGTGTTTACATCTGTTTTGAATCAGTAGGTTTGCTTCGAATGTTTTGTTAATCAATAGGTTAGGAAAGCTGAGAACTAGTCAATCTTCTGAGAATTAAATTGAACCTTCAAGATTTATATAAATTCACTACAAAATGACATTGTGTTTAATTTTATAGGGGAATATTATTTTTTAAGAACCTCTTTAATAGAAATTTTTATAGATACTCAATTCACCCCTATTGAGTTATCTACTCTGAATATCAAATTCATATGCAATATTATAGAATTTAGATATGTCTTGGAAGTATATAATATTATTAATAAACACAAGAGAAACATCCTTGACTAGTTTTATTATAAAATATATTCCTCATAAGAGAATGATGATTTACCTCTAGATGAATTTGATAACATTATTTAATCTTACGAGATGAGGAAATACCTAGTATTTAAAAAGAATATCAAGGAGGAAATTTTTTTTGAATCTATGATAAAGATGAATATAAAATATTCTAATACTGTGGACCTTGATGGTTCAAAAGATAAGGAATATGATGAAATTAATGAAAATTTCAGGTATCCTATGTCCAAAATATTACTAAACAGATAGAGGAAAGTGTGGAGAAAATCTCCCACTTAAATGTTTTGAGTACTGAGGAATTGGAAAATTTTCTATGAATTTCCCCTCAAATAATGGTAAAGAATTTGAAGATGATTATGATATAAAAACATGGTGGAAGAAGTACCAAAAAACTTATATGGAAGATAATAAGTACATTAGTGGTAATTTTTTTAGAAAAATAAAATAAGTATGTTGAGTACAAAAGATGAATTTTAATTTTATGATAATAATTATTCAGAAGATGAAAACATAGAAAATTTCAGATCATTATTTGAAAATGTTAAGAAAAATAAAGTTTCCTTAAAAAGTGATGGGAAAAGGTAGTGAAAAAACATAGATAGAATATCAAATAAGATCATAACTTGTGGAATGTCATGGGAAAAACAAAATACTCAATAAATAAGTTCTAATGATTAAGAAATAATGTGAAATGAATGATGTAATAATGAAATACTTTCATTTAAAAGAATATGAGTATATCCAAAAGATCATAAACATCAAGATGAAAGTTTATGAACAATGAAATATGGTTCAAGATCATAATAAGAAAATTGTAGCTAAGAATGACGAGGTTTTTAACATTGAATTAAAACTTATTTACATTGAAATTACCTTAAGAAAAATAAAAAAATATTCAAAAAGTCTTTAGTGTTAAAAGTTGAATCGTCTCAAGATATTGAGAAAGCTCATTCCAAAAATCAGGTGAAATCTTTCCCCACTAAATATGAAATTTCATCTTGGTTTACTAACAAAGAAGGTGTTATAAACCTTTTAGGACATATTGCATTGATAATATATGTGAAAAATCAATCACATCAACAAAATTTTAAAAGAACCTTTATAAAAAGGATTCCTAAAATCAAGAGTGAATAAAATAGAATGATGTTATGTATATCAAAAAAATGATTACATGGAAGGACCAGATTTCTATAGATGACTGAGATTTTTTTGGATACTATTGGTTTCATAGTATATTCACTAGAATTTTGAGAATGATCATGGAGAACTTTTAGAGGCACAAAAATAATGATGTAGGACAAAATGAAGGTCTTGATGTTGGAATTTGAAGATAGATTTTACATATAGATTACACTACGCGAAGATAACATCACATTACATGTCTTTCATAACATTACCCGATGCGAAATTTCTCGAGAAGATCCAAAAAATGGATATTTGAGCATATCTTTTAGGGTAATCATATCTAAAATAGCTCAAAATATCCATTTAACACATATTTCACATAGAGGAAGAACATTTATGACATGAGGGCTTATAAATAATAATTATGGCCATGAGACCCAAGGATTCAATTTTAGGTGGTGTGGATAGACCATCAGTAGGCTGCAGAAGTGTTTCGAACTATATTTATTTATTGATAGTTTTTCCTTCTATTTTTCATTTCATTCCATTCTTCTTCCTCCACGTAATGTAGAATGCTATTAATCTTATTTCCATTCTTCCTCAATTATTTATTATTTTATCATTCTTTATTTATCAATATATCTCCAATGGATTTGGGTTTAATCATCATTAGATACCACCTGATGATGATTGGATAAACCCCATAGGGAAGAGATGAATCGATTAATGGGGCTGCATTCCAAAAATAATGATTTTCCTTCTCTCAAATATATTATTTTTTTGATATTATCTTGTTGTTCCTGAATTTCTATTCTATTCATCATTTAATCATTGACCATATGTTTTCAATAATAAATGAACCCCAAAATGATTGTGATGATTTGTCTATGACTATTGAATGAAATTATTCTTCTTCTTTTGGAAATATAAACTTAATTAATTTTAGATATTTTGATTTATCTGACAATAAAGAATTGATATTATGCAATAGTTTTATAGAGAATGAGAATTTATTATATCAATGAAGTTGTTTTGTTGCAAATCCATTTTATATAATTGTTTTGCAAGAAGAGTTGAATAAATTTATTCAGCAAAACCATCCTTAGAATCTGGTTCCCCTCAATTCTATTTCTCTATTATAATTCCTTTATGTTTAAATACATTTTAGTTTAATAAATTAAATTATAAATTAGGGTAGCCTGACCTTTAGTTTAGAGTTTTTATCACTATATTCACCACTCTATGTGGGATCAATACCACACTTCTGATATACTACACCTTTTTAGTTAGTATGGTTTGGATTAATATAAATTTCTAATTTGATCCACACATGGAGAAATTAATGCGTTAATTGGGTGCATCATATCCACAGAAATGTGAAGAATAATAAAATTATTACCAAGGGCGAAATAACTTATAGAAATATCTTTTAGATTAGAGAACTTTAGAACTCGTGATGCATGAGTGTTAGTGATGAAAAATGTTTTGGCATCAAATAAATGGTAATAATGTATAAAAAATTATGAGCATGCTTTATAAAGATGAAATTTTAAGAAACATAACACATCTATAAAGGAAGATGACGTTATTTTTACAACATTCTAGAAAGAGACGATGGTTGGAATGTGGCATAAGAGACGTGAAATTAAATCTTACAGAACTCTTGATCTTATCAACTTATTTCATTATGGTATGATGATACATAAATAAAAATTAGATATTTAATTTATCACATTTATTTATGAATTCACTCAAATCACCAAATTGTTTTTATGAATAATAAATCTGAGGGTGCAAAAATGTTCATATTTTACAGAATTAATGTTGAAATAAATATGGTTTATTATATACTGATTCTGAGAAAAAAATTATAAAGTAGTACACATGAAATGATTTCAAATCCTATATTAATAAGCATGGGATCAAACATAATTACTCTTCTATATACACCCCTTAATAAAATAATGTAGAAAAAAGGGGATTTTTTTGGTGGAAATGGGAAGAATCATGATGGATGAGTATAAAATTTCTTTGTTTTTTTAGATAAAAGATATTAGTATTGATGTAAATGTTAAAAATAAATTATTTTTATGGATTTAATAAAAATTAACTTCCTATGAAATTTGGAATAGGAAAAAACCGCCTTTGATATATTTTGTAGTTTTTTGGAGTCCCTATTTAATGAAGATAAAAAATATGATTCTTGAAAATTTTGATTCAAATGTCGAGGAAGGAAATTTTATTGGATATTCATATAAGGAAGGAGTTATAAATGTTGGAATAATTTTTTTAATTTTTTTATAATCTTATGCTGGGAATGTTCTAGAAAATATATCTTCCTTAAAAAATCTAATGAAAATGTTGTGGAAGTTAAATTGAACACTTCCAATGAGAATTAAAAAAATGAAGATGAATGTGAACCAAAACAGGTTTATAAATTCTAAGAAGAATCACGAGATGGGGGAAGTGTGTATGGATGAATATATAAAAATTATTATACATTGTAAAAATAGGTGGAATGTGATAACATCACTGGAAATTAGAGAGATCTATTTCAGATGAGAATAAAATTGATATTAGAGAATTAGACATCATTTATCTCATAGGTTGATCTATAGATAATTTTAGAGGTAATTGAGCATGAAGAATTTATTCAAGTTATTATTGAAGAGTAATATTATGTTTTGAAAAATAAAAATTCAGAACTTGTTTCATGTCTAGTAAGAAACAATAATATAGGATCACAGTGTGTATACAGAAATAATATGAATGAACATGGATAAATTTTTAGAAAAAAAGTCCAACTATTTTGTAAAGGTCACTCAAAGGTGAAATGAGTTATTATTGAAGAAAATGTTCCCATAGTTGTGATATTAGAAACAATTAGAATGTTCTTGAAAGTGGCTGTACATAATTGTTGTAATGTTTATCAAATGGATGTCAATTTAGCCTTTTTAAATAAAGAAATTGAAGAATATGTTTACATTGAGAAACCTTGGGGGGTTATTACTTGATAATGATAGAACCAAGGTGTGTAATTTGAAAAATCGTTTTATAGTTTGAAACAAGTTCCACATTTATAGTACTAAAAACAAGATGTTTTCTTTAAATATTTTATTTTATCTGAATGTAATGTTGAAAACAACTTATATTTTAAAGAGATGAACTTATGTACCATAATTATTATTGTTTACATTGATTAAATAATTATTTTTGGGGATAGAGAAAATGATTTTAAATAGTTTTATAATGAAATGAATAAATTATTTTAAATGTAAATTCTTAGAGAATTAGCTTTTTTCTGGGATTACAAGTGTAACATAGGTAAAGATATATTTTTCTATCACAAGAAAAGTATACTAGTGAGTTGTTTCAAAAACATTTCATAGTGTATTCCAAAGAAGTTTCTACTCTAATTTTTGTTTGCATGAATATGAGTAAATATGATGTTTTGAAAAGTGTATATTAGAAATATTTTCAAAAGTTGATAGGAATTTTTATATCTCATACAACTTTAAGACCATACATCGTTTATTCTATTACCTTGTGTGTAATATTTCAGAGTGATCCAAAGTAATCACACTTTCTGGAAGATAATATAATTCTTTGATATGATAAAGTAACATATTCTTAAGTGATTATTTATAAAATATGTTAGTATATAAAATTTATTAGATACACTAATTTTGATTAGAATAGAAATTTATATAACAAAAATTCAATATCAGGTGGATATTTTTTCATTATAGAATTTTTTGTGAGCTAGAATAGTATGGTAAAAAGTTTAGTTACATTGAGTATAGTGGAATAAGAATCTATTTCTACCACCCATTATTATAAAAAAACGTTTTATATAAATTTTCATTTGGAAGATTTAGGAGTGCATGTTTCTACACCGTTGAAGATTTTTTAAGACAACAAATGTAATAATGATCTTCCAAAAAACCATGAACTATATTTGAGGTAAAAAATACTAATATAAATTATCCCTTCATAAAAGAGAAAGTTTTTTGGGGGATATTTTCTTCTCGATTACATATTAGAAAAATGATATAAAATTGATGATGTTTTCACCAATGCTATGCCAAAAATATATACTTGTGTAATTGAGGTTTCAACTTCATGTTTAGATTTCAACAAATACTTGTTAATGTTTGTAAGAAAGCATTTCCCCACCATGATTTGTATTATATTAAAAATAGGGAGAGTAAGTAACAAAATTACAAATGGTTTACCCAACTCTTTCATTTTTTTAAATTAAGATATTTTTTATCCAAAATGGGTAGAGAAAAAATTGGAAAATGTTGATAAAGTAAAAATAACGGATATTGAAAAATTGAGGTAAAAATGGAGAATATAAAATTATCGGAATGTTTATCTTAACATGGATTTTTTTTCTTATCACTAAGGGATAAAATTTCTTCAAAATAATTACTCTATCTAGTAGTGTGCCATTAAGAAATTCTCATTCATAAATAATGTGGATTAATGAATATTTGAGAAAAAATAAGCTTTATGAAGAAAAAGGGTTGTGAAAAACATATGATGAGAAGTGAAGGAAAAGAGTTGTGAAAGCATTTGAGTATAAAAAGTTAATAAATTTTTGTTTAATGAATGTTTCCAAAAAATCAAAAGGTGAATAATGAATATCCTTTATAATGTTTATTTTTTTCTATATTTTTTTCCAATATATTTTTCTATGAATGTTTTCTTAGAATAGGTGTGAAATATATTATTGAAAATTTTGTTAATAAATTTTACTAATAGTCATTTCTAAGAATGTTTGGAATTTTTTTTTATTATGAAGTTTTTGGAGGAATTTAGGATGCATCCATAAATTTGTAAAGAAAATTCCTTACAAATTTTTATGATGTTGAGCCATTCCTCAAAGATAAAAGCATATTTAAAATCTCATGATCCAAGCATGTCACGAACCAGGATGGAGTTCCATCCAACTAAACACTCAACCTAGTCCATGGCATGGATTGAATGGTGTTCTCATCCCCATGAGATGGAAACTAGTGACTGGGTATCAAATAAATACCTTTGGAATGATTTCACCCTTTTATAAAACCATAAACAACCCAAAATAATGGATAACTCAATAGCTAATAATAATTACCAAATATGATACAAAAATTTTTAGATTTAAACTTTTACAAGTTAAACCATTAACAAGAGTAAAATAATGTAAAGGTAACCCAAAACTAACCCAAATAAAAAAATCTTTGTAGCATGAGGGCATCACCCTCAATCCATCACCTCCCACACCTACAATAACTGGATCACTAGTAACTGAATCCACTAATATTACCACGACATATCTTTCCTTTACTTGGGTCATATATATATATAAACCAAAGTATAAAAACACCCAAGGGGATATGTATGGTGTGATCCAAATCCTAGAAGTATTCCACCCAAAATAAATGGATTCCATGCTATAACATTATAAGACAAATTAACATGAAAATTTATAAGAAAACCCTTTGAAAACCTTTCAAGAAAACACATTTAGGAAACCAATTTTTTTAAAGGAAACAATTTCAAGAAAAACCATTTCTGAACAAGATTGATTAAAAATGAAATACACTTAAGGTCCACAACATACCTATGGATGGAAAAACATGACATAAGTCTCATGTCACAAAAGAACTCCATAGGTAAATCCCAAGGGGCAATTTAGCTCAAGTATGACACTAGAAACTCATACCTCTATGGAACGTGGTATAGAAACCATAACCATCAGCTTTCTTATTCATGAGCCACTAAGATGGAACATACCATGGGACTAGTGGTCTCATATTATCATCATTGTTTAGTTAGTGTTATAAGAATCAATCATGCTAAGTGAAACCAGGCTTTTGCAATTCTAAATCAATAGCATACTAGATCTAGTCTTCCCACCTAGATACCTGAGGCTTTAATTGTTCTCAAATTATCATTTAATATGTCTAAAAAAGACCATTTTAACATACACATTCCAAGAATAATATGTATATATAGAAATCTATGATTTCCTTTACAAAACCGCTTTCCAATTTACAAGCACCCCAAAACCATTTAAAGAAACACATTTCACACCATTTTCAAAAAACATGAAATCCATTAAGAAACACTACAAGAGAGGCACATAATGAGTAAAACAATACCCATGGGCTAATCCCCTTTTAAAAATCCACACACCAACCCAACTCAATTGTTTTTAAAACATACCTCCCATCATTATACATTTCACAATTGATATCAAAAGTGGACAATAAGAAATCCAACATGACATAAATAATATATTTAACTCTAAAAACCAATTTTTAACACATTCACACCTCATGTTACTTTGAAAACAACATTAAAATTTCTGGAATAATTCATTAAACATTTTTTAGAAACACTATAGTGAGAAACAAATATAAAGCATAAATATTATCCTTTAAGAAATCAATTTTCATCATAAATTAATGCCAAAATCCTATATTTCTCACCACAAAATTAAACCATAGAACATGTTCACAAAACCAAACAAGCACATTAAAATCATATAATAATGTTAAAACCTAGAATTACATACCGCAAGTGTAGAACCAACTGAAAATTGGTGAGAAACTACAACCACACAACCACAAGACCCTATTGAGGAATTACTAAACCAAAAACATCAAGATCAAACTATATAAACCAATATTAAACCTTAATGATACAAACCAACTTTCTAGAAAAATTAAACCCCAATAAAGAAGAAGAGAAACCCAAGAAAATATGTGAAAATGAGAGAGAAGGGTACTTACATGAAGATTTCTTGGAGAATCCATTCTAAATCTTCCTAAAAATGGAGGTCTAAGGAAGAGAGGAATAGGGGAGGTGGTGAATAGGCGTAGAAATACTGAGTGGGGGATAATATGGTTGATTTTGGGTTATATAATGCGAGGAAATATCCTTTATTTTCCAATTTTTAATGATCTGGACAATTCAAACTGTTTTCCAAACTGTGCAGCAACCGTGCACCCCTTACTATCCAAGAAACAAATTCTCCATGGTTAGCCTACGTGATTTACAAAATGTGTGCTCTTCGTGTACTTATTCATGACCAAAAAATGGCCATAGTCTATAAAATTTTCCATAGAATGTATTAGGGTTTGAAAAATCGTATGCATCATTCTTTTATCTTGTAAAATTGAATTTCCACAAAAAATTCAGAGTGGAAACTAATGAATAACCATAGGACCAATGATAAAAAAAATAAAATCTCAAAATTCAAACTTGTCACACCTGAAAATCGAGAGAAAAACTGGGATCCCAATTTAAATTGTAATGATGTAAAAAAATTCAAGGTGTGATAATTATCTTCACCATGAAAACTTTCATCCCCTAAAAATTATTCCAATGGTTGATCTTAAAAAAAAACCAATACCTCTTCACACCTAAAGGTAAAATCCTAAAAAACACCAAAATTAGGATAAAGAAATAACACCTCAACTGAAACCATAGATTCATAAAATTTACTTTTGGAGGCTAGAATAGACTCCCCAAAATGCGGATTTTTTCCCAAAAAACCATGACACCTCCATTTGATTGATCAAGATAAAAAAGAATTATCACAATCACATAATTCATCCTCAAAACCAAGGAACACTTCAAAAATTATAAAAAAACTAATACCCATTACCTGAAATGAACAATTAACCCAAAATACTTCACAAAGATTATTGGAAAACTCAATCCACAACCATTGTAGTACCTAATTCAGAAAAAAACATTGGGAGAACTGAAAAAATTCCCATGTTTACATGGAATGGAAACTCAAAGACATCCACTCTAAACGAAACTTCTCAATGAAAATACATATAAGATACTAAATCGGGTTATCAAAATGGGAGATTGGAATAGCATCCCCACTATGAGAAACAATCTTTCATAAAAAACATTAGTATGAGCCACAACGAGACCCACAATGGTTGTCCCCACCATTTAAGAACTGAGAATCCGAAAACCAACCAAATAACTTCCACTCAAACTAAATAACTCCCACAACCATGGGAAGGTAGGGGGAACCTAATGAAAGGAACACAAAAATTGATCCATAAGGATCATCAATGTAAAGATAACTATTCATAAACATTCATTCAAGAAGGCACAACCACTAGAATCACACGAAGATAGAATCAATAATCTTTTTTTTCATCATGGAGGAACATACAATAATAAGTTATAACTAAAATAAGAACACTCGAATTATACACATGAAAATAGTGGAGACCATGACTGCTTCAATGTTACTCACACGCTTGGTGGTTTCCAGACTGTGTGGAAATCCTAACTATAGGACCTCTGGCTAGAGACCAGATATCTTGAGGTATCTGCTACCCTATAGTTAGGAGCTAAATGATAATCCAGACAGAATCAAAAGAACACAAAACCCTATGAGACTCACTTTTCTCCAACATATAACTTTCAACATGACAAGACCTTGAATATGCACACACATCAACCTCTTCCACCTTGAATGAGAAACAACGCAAACAAGAAAACATTGATTTCACCTTCATTTAGAATAGAGAACTACATAATTTTTATAAAAAAATAAAAAAACATATGTTTCAATAGGTGTTCTAAAAATATTCCATAACATCTAATTTTTCACATGACACTACATAACATCACCAGTCATGACCATTAAAAATAAGAAGCATTACAAAGAAATGGACTTTAACCTCAGCCCAAGGCAGCACACTATTTATACAAATGAAAATAACAGATTATTATGACTAGAAATTCCACAATGGTGGCACTACATGATTCCATACTTAGAGGAATAAGAAAAATTATATAGGGGCGATTGAGCACTATGTCCAACACTAATATCATCAAGCCTCTTTTTGTCCTGCTTACCACAATTCCCTTCACCACTTCCAGAAAGAACCTACAAACCTAGAAGAGTAAAACATCACTTTATACTACTTAGACAACTCAAGGAAACTAAATTTTCTTTAAACTTTCCACATCCACTCATACAATTATATAAGGTCCACTTGATGATAAAATATTGTAAGATTCAACTTCTGAAACTCATGAATAAAGTCTATGTGTTGATTAACTGGAGGGACTTCTGACATTGAAATACCCATGACCACACTTAAAATATTCGTAAAAATTACGGGGTCATACATTATCAAATAAAAAAACCATGAAACCAATAAAATCAATCCATTGGTAAAAACATAGAACAAATAATCTGAAAACACAAAAAAAGGAACCAACTCAATGGTTTCCCAAAACATTTTTCAAAAAAACCCAAAAACCATTATCTCAAAACCCTATCATCTAAAAAAGCTCAAACAAGAAATACCTTTCAAACATAAAGAGATTTAAAACTCAAAAATACTTTTAAACAACATTAACAAATCATATAGAGACACATCACACCTTATCTTGAAATCTTTTTTGAGAAGAAAATAAGCTTGGTGGGTTGCATATTCACCAATGGTATTCCATGGAGCCCAAACATGCATATTCCTATGCCAAAATAGGCACCAATACCTTCATAAAAAATTGGGAACTCATCCAATAATTCCATGAACCATCCACACATATCCATGCATGTAGTCACTCTTGTAAATACCAAAGTTTAAAACAACAATTTTTCATTTTTCTAAAACAAAAATTCTAAATAATCTCTTTTACACATTAAATCCACTTTATTTCTTTCAAAGATACAAGTCCCATTAATTTAATTTAAAAAAAATTCAACCCATTATTTCAAATTCTAAATTTACTTCATATTTAAAGGTTTCAATTTTTTTTTCAAAATATCACTCTTAACTAAGTCAAAAATCACATTCAAATCCAAAACATCAAATTGATTTGTATTTTCACAAAATAAAATCCGACGGATTCCATTAAAAAAATCCAATTTATCACATTAAAAAAATTCAGAACCTTAAGAAGTTTCATTTCTTCATTAACCATTTAATTAGTAACATAGTTCTTATTATTTAAAATAAGTTTCCAAAACCCTCTTGAAAATACATTCTATCTTCCAAAAAAGATAATTTTGACAAATGCTGGGTTTTAATTATAGAAATCCAATATTTTTAAACCCATTATTGTTTTAACCAAAAGATAATTTTATTAAAATCAAATTTTCTAAGGATTCCTTCAATATGATTCTGAAAATCGATTTTTTCTGATCCCAAAAGCAAACCATTACCACTTTAAATCCATTTTTCACAATTCCTAAATATGTGTTCTCAAAACAATTTTTTTTCAGAATCAAGAAAGATTCCAAATAAATGCATGATATGGAAAATAGTGTCCATGAGCAACTTGGACATATGGTTTGTTTCCACATTAAATTCACACCCCCATCATAGACAGTTCTCTTGGACAATGTCCCTAACTCCACATGTCTTTCCAGGCCCTGTGTTCCCACTGAGACCATTGAACCAAATCTCTTTTTATTTTCTCAAACATAAGACAACCCATAATAACCGAAGAGACCAAAACAAACCTAACATACCATGGAAACTAAATTATCATCATGATGTATGATGGGCATAAACCTTACTTGTAAATAGAACATCAAGTCATGACAATCTTAGATGCACTCTATCCTGAATCACCTAATATATCATGACCCTAAAATAGAGAAACCTGCCTATGATACAATTTTTTGACAAACCAGGTTAAAGTTCCATCCATCCTGACACCCAACCAGGTATGTGGCATGTCATGAATGGAATTACTAATCCCCATGGGATGGAAACTTATGCCCGAGCATTATAAGTAAACAATGTGAATGATTTCACCCATTTATAAAAACATAAAAAACCCAACATAATTGATAAATCAATAACCAATAATCATTACCAAATAGGATACAAAAATTTTTAGCTAAAAATTTTTATAAGTTAAACCAATAACTATAGTAAAACCACAGAAAGGTAACCCAAAACTAACAAAAAGAAAAACTCTGTGGAACGTGGGGGAATCACTCTCAATCCACTACCTCCAACACCTGTAACTAGTAGAACACTAGAAACTGGATCCACCGATATCACCATAAAACATATTTCCTTTACCTGGGTAAAATATATATATAAAACAAATTCTACATACAACCAAGGGTGTTTATAGGGTTTGAACCAAATCTTAATAGGATTCCACCAAAAATAAAAGTATTCCATTCTATAACATTATAAGAAAAATTAACATGCAAATTTATACAAAATGCTTTTAAAAAATTCCATGAAAAAACTTTGAGGAAACCCATTTCTTTCAAGGAAATAATTTCAAGAAAAACCATTTATCAAAAAACATTCTTAAAAAAAATACACTTAAAGGTATCCATATACTGACTGATGTCTGCACATCACTTATGTCTCATATAAAAAAAGACCATTATAGGTAAATCCCTAGGGGTAATCTAGCTCGAGTGGGACACTAGATCCTTGTACCTTAGTGAAAAGTTATATAGAAACCCCAATAGTCAGATTCTAGTGCATGATCCACTAGGAGGGAACATCCCACAGACCTAGTGGTCTCAAATCATCATCATAGTTTAGTTAGTGTTGAAGTGCCAATCATGCAATGTGAAACCAGGCTTTTCCACTTTCGACACACTAGTGTACGAGATCTAGTTAGCACACCTAGATGCCTAGGATTCCCTTTGTGCTCAAACTATAATTTCACATATCACACAAAACAACATTTTTATATACACATTTATGGAATTATAAATTCACTGGGTAATCACCTCTTTCCATAACAAAACCACTTTCCAATTTACACACACACCAAGACCATTTAAAGAAAAAAATTCACACCATTTGTAAAAAAACACTAAATACATTTTGAGACACTAAAAGAGAATAAAATAATCACTAAAACGATTTCCATGGGTGAAAATCCTTTTCTAAAAACACACATTAACCCAAGTCATTCGTTTTTAAAACTTTTATCCATTCATTACACAATTCACAATTGATATCAAAACTGCGCAACAAGAAGGACAACATTCCATGAAATAATAAATTTCCTATGTTTAACCAATTTTTAACACATTATCCCCTCAAGTGATGTTGAAAAAACCTTTACCAATTTTTACACAATTCATCAAACATATAAAGAAACACCCCAATGAGGAAAACACACAAATAAAAACCATTATCCTTTAGAAAATAAATTTTCTTTATAAAATCATGCCAAAAAACTCCCAAAATATATTTATCACCATATAATTAAACCATATAACACTTTAATGAAATAAAACAAGCACATTTTTAACATCTAATTATGTAAAAACATGGAACCACCTACCTCAAGTGTAGAAACAATCGGAAATTTGTGAGAAACTGTAACTACACCACCACAAGACCCTAGTAAAGAAATATTAAACCAATAAAATCAATATAGAAACAAATAAATCATGATTCAACCCTTAATTGAGCACCCACCCCAGTGAAGAAATGAAACCCCAATAAATATGTAGAAAAACCCAGGAAAATAATGGAAAATGAGAGATAAGGGAACTTATATATATATATTTATTAGAGAATCCATTCAAAATCGACCTAAAAATGGAGTTTCAAGGAAGCTAGAAAGTGGGGAGGAGGTGCTTAGGGCTTGAAATCCCGAGAGGGGGAGAGGATAGTTGATTTTTGGTTATATCTCGAGAGGATACATCTTGTATTTTCAAATTTTTAATGACCTGGACATGTCGCACGATTTTCCCAAATAGTTAATCAAACCATGTGGAAATAGTTCACCAATTACTATCTAAGAAAGACATGCTACATGGTTATCCTACATAGTTTAAAAACCATGAACTATCTATGTGGTTAACCACTACCCAAAAATGTCCATAGGCTGCATAGTCTTCAGGATAAGGCCGTACGGTTTGAAAAACTATGCACCAACCGTGTGACTCACACTATCAAACAAAAGGTAGAAAAATATGGGTGGGTAAATGCATTTAAACAATGTAAGCAGTCAAATTTTTTACTAGATAATTTTTTCCAGATGTAGTTTCTGTATGGAAGGTGATCGAAGAAATATGTAGGAGGAAATACAAAGAAGAGGTTGTTGAATGGGTGACTTTGAAATAAGAGGCACCTTATCAAAAAAATATCACCATAAACAAATCTCTAATTAGAACACAATTGAAGTTTATGGATGAGTATTTCTTGAAGTTATCACTGTTGATGATTGTAGGAAAAGTGTGAAGTCAATGTATTTTAAGAAATCATATTTTGATCTAAGTAAAGAAGACCACTGAAAAAATAATTGAATAAAATAAAAATGATGAGTTTTGAATGGAAATGTGAAAATGTTTAAAAATATTCAACTCTGTTAATGAAGTGAAATTAGGGAGAATTCAAAAAATAATCCATTCAGAATTATAGTTTCAAAATGTGTAAAAAATGGAAGAAATAAAGATTGAATTATTATAATAATATAGAGGAAATTCCAAGATGAAAACTAGATATAGAACATTATATAAATAAATTCTATAGATTTTGAAAAAATATTGTAAACTATATTCAATGTTTTTTGTTTCTAGACAGATGTAGATGAATTTAATTATAGATTTTTTATTTATTGTTTCAAGAAGAAAACTTTGTAGTTTCATACTATATGATGTTCAAGTATTCAAAGTTATGAAGTGTGTTGCTGAGAGGAGACCAACAAATTGAGTCCATAAGACAATGATCTAATGAAAATATATTAATCAGATGAACATTCATTGAATGAATGTTTTATAGAGAAGTATTTAGTTGAGAGATGAGGTAGGTTGATCAGCTAGAGTACATTGGCTACAAAATTTCAGATAGAATAAATCAGACAGAATTTACATACAAAAGACACCTATATAAATTTCACTGGATGACAATTTTTATATACATTATATGAGTTTTTAAAGTCCATGATAACACTGATGCTATTCTTTTCCATTTATTTTGATATATAGAAAAGTTTTTGAATGTTTTAAAAATCCCCTTAACAAATATTTTTTAAAAAAAGGTGATGCCTTGGTCAAAGACCAAGGCTCAATTTATTAAAAAAGGAGGGAAAACTACAAAAGTCCAAAATTTTCAGATTCTAGAGAATTCATTAACCTTTAGAAATATTTATTAATATTCTAGAAGAGTTGAGAATCATACAACACATTTTATAATAAGAGTGAATAATTAATTTTATAATTAGTGTGAGATATAAAGTGAATTTTTTTTCTTACCTTTACTACTTTAGGAGAACCTATATGAAGAGAGAAAAAGTACAACTATTCTTAACACTATTTAATTTGTTTGAAAACATGATACTCTAAATATTTTATTATAGAATAAGTATCTAAATGATTTTTTCCTTCAGAGTAAAGAGAAACTCTATATAGAGGTTTTAGTCTGATCATTAGATAGAGTTTAAGTTCATTGAAGCGATAAATAGGGTAATGAACAGAGTTTCCAAGAAGACTATTATAGAACACATATTTTTTTTAATTAGATGAAATGAGTGATAAGAAAATTACTCATAGTTTTTAGTGAGTGAAACTTATGGACTATTCATAATGTAGAAAAGGTATGCTAGATAAAATTTACTGAATAGAGGAAAATAGATGAATTTTTCCAGAAGAACATTTCTGGGAATATATTTTAGAAAGATTCAGTTTTTTTCTGTGGGTTAAATTTTGTATGAAAAAAATTACATGATGATATGAGTTATAATAATATTACCTATTGGGAGATAGAATAAGTATAATGGGATTTGACTCAAATTATATGTCAATTTTTTTATTATAGTGTATTCAATAGACAGATGAAAGTTTCCATGAAAAAAATATAGGTTCTCACACTATTGGAAAGTCATGTAAATCTATCATTATATGTTTATTTTATTATCAATTTATGAATATGAGTTTGATTATAATTTTTTATAATAATAAAAAATCTTAAAATTTTTAGAAGTTAATTTAACAATTTTGGAAATTGTAAAAAATAACCACTGATTTAGCCCCCATCTAAGTGGTTCAACAATCCGAAGGAACTTAATGATTAAATAATAAATAAAATATAATAAACCTTATGAAGTCAAAAAAACCATTAAAACATTCAAAAAAAATATCTAGTGAATAGAATAAAAATATGTTATGCATTCATGTGGGAAGAATACACATAACATTATATATATAGTAGTATATGAATAGTTTAGCATAATTCAAATTATAAAAAAAGTACTTCATAATTATATAAAATTATTATTTTTATTAAAATAATGGAAGTAACCAACCCTGAATATCTGAATTTTTAAATCCTTTAGAAATATTTTAATCTATCATACTTCTATACTTATTGAATAGGTGTTGAAATATATTTTGGATCAATAAACCCATAAATAAAAGTTATCTTTATTTAATATAAATAGTGTGTAGATACATAATTAGACATGTAAATAATTAAATTAGAATTTTTTTAAATTAAATAATGAAATTAAAATTGAAATTAAAATTCACTTATATTGAAAATAAGTGAAAATAGATTCCATGAGTTTCCCACCAATAACTCTATTTAAGATGTTGTTTTTAAATAAATAAAACATTTAGTCTCTCTCACACATATCATCAATCGTTTAGAATACATAAAAATTATCTTTAAAAGTGAAAAATACAAGGTATGTAATGGTAATGTTTTTGGAAAATTTATTTCGTTTGAAGTAATTCATTAGATTTCAGGTACACCGATATACTGTAATGTAATAAAACATTTCAAGTAATTTCACATAAAAATTAATTATATTTTTTTTAAATTTTAATATTTCAACTGATAAACTAGTATTACTGGATGGAGTAAACAATAACCAGAACTTTGACTAATTGTGGCCAAATCCTCAGTTGGTAGTGAAAATATTACTCTTGGATCAATAATATCTTGTATCATTACACTTACACTAGGGAATATAAAGTTGATAATGTATATAATCACAAAGATTATGAATTATTATATATATATTAAATTTTTTAAATTGTGATTTCCAACATGTAACTCATAGTACATAATTAGTTCTAAGTGTGGAGGTGGTGAATCGGGATAAGTATGCTATGCAAGCTACATCTATATCTTCTTATCTAGAAGTATAGACTATATAAATAATTTGATTCACTTTTATATCAACTGAGTCATATCTTAAATCTTAGACATTATTAATTATTTTTCTCTTATATTCTACCACCTTTAATTTATTTCAAGGATTTACAAAAACTTTTATAACACTGACACCCACCTCATATACTCTTACATGGCCCAGTTTTCTTTCTTACCTAAAGAATCCATAAGAATTTCCTTCCTGATTTTACAAATAAAGGCCCCCTTTATCTCTTTCTCTTAAAGGTAATCATTAAATGAAATATCTAAATTTTATATTATTATGATGAATTTATAAAATAATAATATTTAGAACACTAATAATTAATTTCATATAATCTTATTAGATACTTGTTTTGATATACCAGTAAGAAATTTACCATTTTTTACACCTCTTTTTTTCTATTTTTCATGTTGAGTGGGGGAAATTGAGGATCAAACAAAATATTTTTGATTCTATTACTAGATTTAACTTTTAATTAAACTAATTATTTAGAAATCATTCACTCATTTAATAATAAATACCATCCACATAAAAAATTATGAGGGAATACATTCTATGACTTGATATCTCAATGTGATATTAAGGATTTCTATTATATAGTAATAAATGAATGTGTCATTTATTAGTTTAAAAAATAATTTTATAAAACAAAATTGTCATACTATAAATCTTTCTAACTACTGGAAAGAGACCAACTTATTCTATGTATCTACATCCCAAAACCAATATTCTTGGCTAGTTTGTTTATTACATTCCTTCATAAAAATATAAATAGAAGTCAACATTGACCTAAAATACCTCCACCTATTTTACAAAAAATAAATCCACCTATACTTAACTACTTTCATGTCAGAAAATTCAAATTTATTCTTTAATTGAATAGAATCAATGGCTGGAATATGAAATATATAATGTTTGAACCATTGAAATAAACAAAAATCAAGATATATTACCATTACACACTCCCATAATAAATCTGTCACTTCCTAGTAAATGATCATAGAATTAGGATATAACAAGATATCCTTACATCATCTCTACATGGACATAAAAATATATAAACTATACTTTATTTATAAATAGTATGTTATTGCATTAATCAAATTCAATTGGAAACCTCTTATACAACCTTTTAGAAAGAAAAAGTCTTTGTAAATTTGTTGTGCCTCATATAGTAACTTTAGTTATCATATTCTTTATGGAAGAAGAGGATCCCATACGAGTAACATCATTAGTGATACTAAAAATAATTTCAAAGAACATAAGTTTGATTTCATTAAATAATTAATTTTTTATAGATATATTTATATGAAGAAAAATACACATAACTTGATGGAAGTTCCTATTCCTTCATACCTTTCAGTTAAATAGATGTATGCTAATTTAATATTTTTTTTACATATATTTGATTAGAATTAAATTAATTTTTGAAATAAAAAATTTATTGTTCATAATAAAGAAATGAAATATATTAATTTTGTTAAAAACCCATTAAAAAAGTGCATATCTAAAAACAATTAATACCAAGAAACAGTCATTACAAAAATGATGATTTCAGGCTTCTTCAACCAAAAAAGTAATACTTATGGATGAAAATTTTAAAAATTAATTCACCAAAAGGAAAAAGGCTCAACATTTATAGATTTTAATATTCAAGGGAAAATATAATTAGGTATTACATGTGTAACTTTCACAAAAAAATATACTTACATGGACCATGTCAAAATCAAATCCATCATCGTCCTCATTACATTATAAAGTAGATAAATAAAAAATATTTAATTTTATTGAATCATCTACATCTTATTCTCCCAAATTAATTTTTACCTTTTAAAATGGTAGACCATTGATCATTTGATGGGATAATAGTATAAAATATATACATCATATGCATCACCATGATAAATGGTTCATATTTTAATATAAATCATTTCAAATAAAAAAAATGTAAATCTATATGCATCATGTTTCACATCACTATCACTACCATCCCAATTAGAATTAAATATAGCTAATAAAAATTTAGTGTAATAAATTCTCAATATATCTTCAAAAACTCAAAAACATGATATTGATAACAAAATTGGGTTTTCACCATTTTTACTTAAATAATCATTACATTAGCGATATTCGTTATCCACTATTTTAAATAATACTCTTATAGTGTTTAATTGTTATATAAAATGTTTACTTGTTAATGTAAAAATATGAACATGTGATCAAATTAATACATGTGTAAAGAATAATAATTTTGTACCTAATTTGAAAATTTATTATTTCATTATTTTTATTTTAGTTTTGGATTATTCCATTATTTGGTGTAGCATATGAATCATTAGAGTGGATTAAAATGAGTTTTCAGATACTCCTATCTAAATTGGGTAGCACCATAGCTGTGATGAAGGATGTGGTGGTCACGAGTCTTCCTCAATGCAAGATGTTATGGGGGGGGAAATGACTAAGAAATTCTTGGTGCTAAGGGAATAAACTGTCATGACCCATCCCCCAGGGCCCATGCTATGACTACCCTAAGCCCGCCTTCCATAGGCCAGGGGTTGGAAACAAGCACTAAAAGGCATATTCCCTAAAACTGTGACAACATTGCCTTTATAAATTGTAAACACACACAACCTAGCACACAAAAAGATACAAAAAACAAGTAAACTATATAATAAAGTGAGTACAGTATGTAAAAGGGGCAAGAATACAAGCCCAACTGAAAAGTACAAGAAACTGAAAGTACCAGTAAATTGGAAACAACTCTTATGCACACCCGCCAAGGATCCTACCTGAAGGGTATGTACAATTGTCGATTGGTCGTCTCGGCAGTATGCCTTGTCTAAGGTCCACCTCCGAGCTACCACTAGTCCTGGTACTCACAAACTCAGTCAGCTTTGTCCATCATCTTCTACAAACACAATGATGTGTGGGCATAGCCCATGCAGGGGTGAGTATAACAAGACTCAGTAGGGACCCCGAGACCCTCAAGGTCTCACAAAATCCCAAAAGTATAATCCAAAAAGCATGAAATCAACTAACAACCCAACTTAGATATATGCCCATACATATACCTAAGTTATCAAGTATACCCATCTCAATCATGATGAAACACATGGTCTAATTCAAAACCCAAAGCTCAACTGTTCCACAAAGAAAGAAATACTGCGAAGGTAAGTTACACACAGGTACACCACACAGAAGAATACCACCAAGGTGTTACCACGAAGGAATGTACCGCTCAGGTAAAAACTCAGATCACACTAGGTATAACTTAAGTACAATAGTAGAGATGATTAGATGTAACCACTGAATCATATTACTCTGTTAAGAAGCAGACCCACATAGGATCACTCGGTGATGACCCACACCGGATCGCTCGGTGCTGACCCACATAGGATCGCTAGGTGCTGACCCACACAGGATCGCATGGTGCTGACCCACAAAGGATCGCTAGGTGCTGATCCACACCGGATTGCTCAGTGCTGGCCCACATGGGATTGCTAGTTGCTAACCCATACAGGATTTCTCAGTGCTGACCCACACACGATCGCTAGGTACTGCCAAACATAGGATCGCTCGGTGTTTCCCACACAGGATCACTAGGAGATGACCCATATAGGATCGCTAGGTGCTAACCCACATTGGATCGCTAGGTTCTCACCCACACAGTATCACTCAGTGCCGACCCACACAGGATCCCTCTTCATTCATCACGTCACATCCAACTACTGGGTTCTCGCACTATGCTCGCTTGCCTCTGGGATGGTCAGCTTCACAATCCACGGGTTGATACTCCAACTACCATTAAGTCTCATTAAGAAGTAACTCAAATGACCACCACATCATAGGGGTCTCAATGCAACTGACGACACGTCGATCGGACGCCTGGTCTATAAGTTATTGGCCCTTTTGTTCTGAGGACCCGATTGGATTCGTGCTCTATCCAACCTGATCGTACTCAAACATTACCCAAATCTCTTGTGGGGTATACTCAAAGGGACCATATCACTCCAAGGCTTCTAACACCGTTGACGGATTATCAAACGAACATCTGGTCTCAAAGTTATGGCCAAAAGAGTGTAAATGGGTCGTAGTGGGTCCGAGTCCAGTCCGACCTGGTCAGACCGACCTGACCTGACCTGGCATGGGCCAACCCAGTTTGGTTCGACTTGGTCTAACCAGCTGGGTCCGGCCCAGCCCGCTTGGCAGCCTGGAAGGCCGCAAGGTCCAAGAGGGGCAAAAATAGGGTGGCGCGATGCTACGGGGCTCACAGGGACATCGTGAGGCCGCGGGGGCACGAGGGTTACATGAAGTCCGCGAGGGCCGCATGGGTAGCATGATGTCGTGAGGCAGTGAGGTTGTAGGGCAGCGCAGACAGCCGCAAGGCGGTGAGGCCACAATGCGGTGTGGCCGCAAAGAGGCACGACGGGGCTACATGGTGGCGCAGCGAGGCTGCGGGTGACGGTGGCCATAGAGCGGTTCCATTGCATCATCACCGTTTTTGAGGCCGATGGTGGTTCCGGCTGCTGTTCTCGTGCCCCTTCTTGGTTGGTCGCTGACCTCCTCCATTTTGAAGAACAACACAAATCATCAGAAGAATTATAGAGAAGACGGACCATGTTTTTTTGGACCACACTCTCCGCATTAGAGCGGTAGCAAGTAGCTAAAATCTCTCTTGGAATTATGAAGAGTCGTCAAGAAAAAAGGGAATAATTTCAAACAACCACCCTACCTAGTTCATTTGATTCATTAAATATTGTCCGCAGGGAAAGAGAAGATTTTTTTGGGAATAGACGGATGTTGGTGACGTCAGCGTTTCCTTAATCATCGGTTTGTTGATGTTGAAGATGTTCCTCGTCAACAAATGTCCCGAGAATGAAGTCGGAGTCGAAGTCGGCATTTTTCATTGGCGTTCTTCATTGGAGAGCTTTCTCCCAAGGCTCCTTCCTTTTCCAATGATTAATTTCCCCCAACCCACAAAAAATAAAAGGTAGCCAATATAATAAAATATTTTGGCATAATTTCTGATTATATTAATTAATTAATTGAGTTGGTGTATTTTTTTAAATAGGAGGTTGACATGATTAATCAATGGGAAGTTCAAGATACTTCCCCTAATTTATGTGGGAGGTTGAAAGGGGTTTTAATCTTGGGTGGTCCCCACCACCATAACCTCTCATGGGAGGTTTTAGGTTCAGTGGTCCCCACCTCCATAACCTCAAGGGGAGTTTTAATTCTGGTGGTCCACACCTCTCAAAATCCACAAGGAGTTTCAAATAAGAATAAAAATAAATATTAAATAATTTTATTTTTATTTAATTCTTTCACGAATATGTGAAATGATAACATCCACCCTCAACCTACTGCGGTCGAGGTGAAGGTCTCCTTAAGCGAATACCGACACTACAAGTTCAACTGCGCCCTCATATTTCAATTCCGAGTACCGGTTCAAATGTTAGAAAATCTTGTTCATACGTTTACTGAACATACCAGAAATAAAGTTCAGAAATTCATTCTGGGCACTCTGGGCCTCGGAATCACGTGCCATCAATTTTTGAAGACTCAAAAAGATCCCATATTTTAAAAAAAATTACATGGAATTTCCAGGTCTTTAAAATCTCTCCACCTCTGGGCTTTATATCCCCATAAGCCACATCACAAACTAGGTAAACATGTGGGGGTACTGAGCATGTATCTAAACCTCCTTCTCCCACATGATCTCTTGGAGGTTCACATCCTACCAGCGAACGCATACCAGGGGTATCGAACACACATGAAGTACATGCTCCTGTTGATCCTCAATCTCTACTAGAACCTCCGTAAAAGTTACCCAATCGTCGACGTCTAGCTCACCATGGTCAATGATGTGAGAAGGGTTGTGCATGTATCTCCTCAGTTGGGATACGGGGAAGACTTCATTCACCCAGTGCAAATGAGGAGGAAGGGCTAAGCGGTATGCCACCATGTCTACTCTGCTGAGGACCTGAAAAGGTCTGATGAATCTCAGAGATAACATTACACCTCGATCAAATCTCAACAATGCTCGCCAAGGTGAGACACATAGAAAGACGTGGTCTCCATCCTCGAACTCTAGAGGTCTCCGACTATTATCGGAATATGAATCCTGCCTACTCTGTGCAGTCTTCATCTTCTCCTGGATGATCTGCACCTTCTTTGTGGTAGCTTTTACCATCTCTAGTCCCACTAGTGCTGACTCCCCTGGGTCAGTCCAGCACAAAGGTGATCTGCAAGGTCACCCATACAACACCTGAAAAGGTGCCATCCCAATGGTGGAGTGATAGATTTTGTTGTATGAAAACTCAACCAAAGGCAAGTGATCCTCCCAGTTGTGACCGAAGTTGAGGATGAAAGCACACAACATTTCCTCGAGGGTCTGAATGGTCCGCTCAGTTTGACCATCTGTTTGAGGATGAAAGGTGGTGCTAAAATGAATCTGCATCCCGAAAGCCTTTTAAAACCCCTTCCATATACAGGAATTAAAACGCGCATCATGCTCAGAAACAATTGTCGAGGGCACTCCATGTAGCTGCACAATCTCATGCACATAGAGGCATCCCATGCTCTCTACTAAACCCAACTCTCTGATTAGTAGGAAGTGGGCCAACTTGGTGAGTCGGTCGATGATCACCCAAATCGAGTCCTGAACCGTGGATGTATGTGCAAGCCCTATAATAAATTCCATGGATATTCCATCCCACTTCCACTCTAGGACCTTTAAAGGCTGAACCAAGCCTGCTGGTACCTAATTCTCTACCTTCACTTGCTGACAAGTGAGGCACCGAGAGACAAACTCTTCTACTGCATTCTTCATTCTCGGCCACCAGTGCTGTCATCGAAGATCTTGGTACATCTTTGCCACTCCTGGATGTACCGCTATAGGGTATGTGTGGAACTCCCTCAAGACTTCCTCCTAAAGTGACACTGATACCATGGTATGTCCTCTGAAGAGGATGTCATTCTCCCCACCTTCAGAAAATCCATCAGGTGCCTGCCCTGTGGATATCTGAGCATGTCGAGCCTTGTAGTCAGTGTCCCCATGCTGTGCCTCTATAACTCACTGAATAAGTGGGGGAGTGACTGTAAGATACTGAAGAAAAGCTGCTCCATCCTGATCCACAAAGGATATCTTCAAAGCGGCCAACTGCTCCATTGC
Organism: Viscum album; assembly: GCA_963277665.1. Lineage (NCBI taxonomy): Eukaryota > Viridiplantae > Streptophyta > Magnoliopsida > Santalales > Viscaceae > Viscum > Viscum album. Next base: position 1,584,018,606 of record OY728164.1, read on the forward strand.
CTCACCTAGTAGCGGTATACTAGATCTCCTGCTGAGTGCATCTGCTACAACGTTCCCCTTCTCAGGAGTATAGAATATCTCAAATTCATAGTCTTAGAAGAAATCAATCTAACATTGCTGTCTGAGGTTTAAGTCTTTCTGAGAGAAGATAAATGAGAATATTTTGATCAGAGTACATTGTAAAGCGTTCTCCCATAAGATAGGGTCTCCACTGTTAGAACCCTAGATTTTATGAGAATTATTCTTTTTAATTTCATTGATGTCTTTTGTCGTGCACTACAACAAAATTATCTTGTGCTATATGCAACATCTTATTAGCTTATAGTATATGCAACACTATTCTTGGCTCGTGTTACACACAATTTCAAGTTCGTTTTGTAGAAAAATTATTCTACGCAACATTAAGTATAGATTTTGTTTAATGTATAAATGAAATAAGTTTTTAATTATGTTATACGCAACCCCATAGGGAGCTTTCACTACACGGATCCCTGTCTTGGCTTTTATTACACGCAATTGCGACCTTCCTCGATAGCATGTGTACTACGCAATACTGGGTATCACTAAACAACGATATATGGTTATAATATTATTATAAACTAGCTGTTATGAATAGTATTAACTACATTTTCAATTTTTTGACATTATAATTCATCTTACACATTTTATATAACATGGTATGAGAACAAATTTTTTTTTGGTAAAATAAGTATTTTTAAAAAACTGCAGTTTTGCCGCCTTTTGATGGAGCACCCACTTTAAATCTAGATTTTGTCAGGTTTATAAGTTAAATTTGACAAAATAAAATTCTTTTTTTGAATATTTATATAAAAATTTAATTTCGATATATTTTTCATATTATTCTGATAACTTTCATATTTTAATGAATAGTAAAAACACGCTCTATTTTAATTAAAAACAACATTTTTCATCGGAATAATTTATATGGATATATTATATTTTTAATTGTCTTTAAAGTGTAATTATAATATATTATTACCATTTAATCCAATTTTGGTCATTAGAATTAATTTCACTTTGAATTTGGACATAAACAAGTGTCAATCTTTTGAAAGTTATTGTTTCTTAAAAACACGCTATTTTTTTGATAACGAGAATTAATTTTAATTAATTCCACTTCTATGTTTAAATTTTAAAAAATAGACATCATTTTTGAATTCAAAATGTCAAATATATCTTTGGCTGAATTTTTTTAATTTTTCTGAAAAACTTTATTTTTTGATGAATAGTGAAACCACTTTGTGGTAGTTAAAAAACCGACTCTTTCATTTAAATGAAAATTTTCCACTTATATGAATTGAATTTAAAAACATAAGACATAAATGGTTGTTATAAAGAAGTAAAATGTGGTTCAATAAGATGAAAATAATTTTTGGTGGATAGTAACTTTTGACTTTTATTTACCGCGGTTAAAGGTAAATAGGGTAATTTAAGATTAAAAAAATATTATAATAATTCAGAATTACCTTAAAACTTGTCCTAACCTTATTGTATGAGTCTTTTCCGACCATGTTCATACTTGGGTCTATTTTGGGACCCCATTGAGCCACTTGGTAGTGATAATGACAATTTTGATTAATTAATTTAGTGTAAAGACAAAATTGACATTAACAAAAATCTCATAGTAATTAATTTTTATAAGGGGTTATATAAATTATCTTTCCAACCCTAAATATTCATTGGAAAGATAAAAATATTTCCTACAGGTTGGGTTTTTTTTTATAATTTTTAGACATTTAATAAATTAAATTATTTATGACACAATAATGATCCAGTATTTACCTCATTAATAAATGAAGTAAATAAATAAGATTATAATGATTATAATATTATCCAAAACATGCCAAATTATGATTTAATGATTTTATTTCAACCATTAGTCATCTTATATTGATTTTTAATGATTTCTCGACCTTTTGAAACCGAATATAAGTTTATAATAAAATAATATTTTCAAACTTTCCAATGGTGCCCCTCTCCTCCCTTATAAAAGGGCACCTACTCCCTCTCCACTTCACAACACTTTGAGCCTTCAAGATCAGCCAAAACCTACCCATTTATCTTATCCAATTACCTAGAAACATTTTGGAGGTTTTTGTCTTCTGAAAATACTAACTCTAGTCCCTTTAGTGGAAGCTTAAAGGAGGTACGTTGAAGAAGAGGTAATCTCTTCTACCTATTCTTTCAAGTTTCTTTATTCTTCAAATTCTTCTTCTTTATTTGTTTCATTATAAAGCCAAAAAATCATTATCAATAATATACAGATATGTTATAATAATTATGAAACAACCCCATTTCATCTTCTATCCATCCTACGGATAACGAAATCACCGCGCGTGCGTACGTACGAAATACCGTCTCCACGTCGTGGTGTAATATGTTTTTCCACCACCACCTTACATGGATTGGTATAATGGTGTAAAGAATAACTATATATTATTATTATTACATCATAATGATTATATGATATTATATCATCCACTCCAAATCAATTCAATAATTATGGGAATGATATCATCGCTCGTGCGTACGTACGGATTACCGTCTCCACGACGCGATGAGATTCATTCTCCATGATAACCATTCAAGAATGATTATAAAGTATATATAATTAATAATAATGAAATATATGACATGATAAAGCTACTGGATTTATGTATATATAGATATACATGTCATATACTTACTTCCATTCAAGTCAATAAGGAAAGGAAAACAACGTTCATTCGTATGTGCGGCCTACCGTCTCCAGGAACAGTGTGTTTCATTTCATTTATCTATCTATTATATATATATATATTGAATATATATGGTATATAAATCATTTTTTACATTCTGAAAGTAATTAAATTATGAAATATGTATTAATAATATCAAGAAGAACAAGTCCAAATACGTACGGTAAATAAAATGATTTTACCCAAAATAATGCTTTAACATGGAATTTACAAAAGAATGGGTAATATAAAGTCATAAGTGAACCCCATATGATATCATAATAATGTATATGATTCTGTAATATATAAATGACATTATTTAAATCATTATACAGGATGTTTGGGTACGTACGAAGCATATCAGACCTAAGGTAATGGATACCTTTTCCAATCTCATTTTTATTCGAGATTGTTTATTCGTAAGTATTTAATGGGGTTATATTTATCATCCATGTCCCTATTTTATAAGAATGTATTAATGTATGTTTAAATTTATTTATATCTATTTTTGAATTTTACAACATGGTATGTAAGGAATCTTTCTTTTGTTTACCATATGAGGTACTTTTTGACTTTTCCAGCAAAAGTACGAGAAGAATGTTTTTTAACTTATACCGCATAAACGGATTTTTACGGTTTCATAACAACTTATTTAAATAAATATTACTCTACATGATTTCACAATTATTTTCAGAAAAATCCCTTTCATTTAAAATTGAATGGCTTTTTTTAAAAAGAAAATGATTTTGAAGAAGAAAGGATATTTTCCTCAAGAATTTATTTTAAGTGTTTTATCAAAACCATTTTCCATCTAAGATGACATTATTTCATATGTGTATGTTTCAAGTATAATTTCTCTATGATTTACATGGTTTAAATTTTCTTATGATGAAATGATATCCATTAGTTTTATATGGATTATGTTACGATGAAATGATGTTTATGAAAGCCATTTTATTCTTTGGGTTATAATGAATGATTTATATTTATGTTGTGGCACAAGTTAGAATGATTTAATTATGAGATGGGTGGGACCTATATCTCCCTTCAATGCATTGGTTAAAGATTTATATCTCATGAGATAGACATGGCTAGAAGGTCAAGTTAATCTGGTTCAGTGATACAGGAATGGAATGAGGAGTGAACTTAGTTCAGTAAGGGACTTTGTCCACTAAGATGGTCTTGGCAGTAATGCTTGGCTACTATGGAAATAATATCATGTTCTTAATGTTTTTACACAATTACAAGTTTTATTTCCAAGATATTTTGTCATGATTGATGTTAAATTATGATATATTCCTTACATACTGCCATGTTTTATGTCATTGCTCTAGATTTTGATGTTTAAACATTATGTTCATGTTTTTATGTCAAATGTATATGGTTTTATTTTCTCCATTATTATCCATACCATGAATTTGAGCTCACTATTTATATGTTTTATTTTTCCCCAGGATATAAAGAAAGGTTTTAGGTAAGAAAAAAAGGGAAGATCTTTATGGGAGATGTTGAAGAACTTTCACCATGATTAGAAGATTATGTTCCGAGTTTCCAAAACACTAAACTATTACGATCTTTTGGTGTATGTTTTTATTATATATTAAGTATTCCACAAAAGTAATGTAATGTCCATGTACGTAAAGCTTTGGGTCTCTACAGTTGGTATCAAAGGGAGGTTTAATTAACCTTTGTAAACAAGGATGCGAAAACTTTAGTGAAATACCTAGAGATATTTCTAAGGTATGTTTAGGGATGTCTCTAAGGTTAAGTAAAAGTATGGGTTATAGTCCTAGAATTATGGTAACGATCTTAGAATTAAACCTAAGATGTTATATATTGAAGGTACTCCCCTTTATTATGTTGTTTTCCTAGCAAGATTTTTTCCTCTCACTCTATTATTTTTGGGTTTTAGAAAATGGATGGAAACAGGATGATTCACGATGGACAATGGAATGATATTCTTCATGAGAAACCAAATGAAATGAGATTTGGAAGTGTAAACATCGTTATTATGCCTAATCATAAATCTCATAATATTATCAATAATCTCAAATTTGGTAAGCTTCCTGACTCAGCTAATAAGAGAAAGATGGAGTTTCATGATGATCATAGAGGAAAGAAAGTTCAATTTCCATCATGTAAATCATGTGGTAAGAGGCATCAGGGAGAATGTTTCAAAGGAACTAGAAGATGCTTTGGGTGTGGAAAAGAAGGACACAAAGCAAGTCATTGTAAAGGAAATGGTTCAGTTAACACCATAGACAAGGATAATGGTATTGCTAAGACATCAGTAACAGTTAACTGTTTTAAATGCAGAATTTATGGGCATTATGCAATCCAATGACGTAAGGGAAAATCTCAGGGTCATATGGGTAGTATTTATGTGGATGATGATGAAGAGACTACAAATGATATATGATATAAAAGATATGATGAAGCTCATTCAGTGGTTTAAGAAGGTAGTGGAATGATTGTATGTTTATCAAGAATAATGTATGGTACTATGGAATAAAGAAAAATCTAAGGATTGTTACACTGTTGTCTTTCCTTGAGTTTTTGAAAGTAAATGATGAATGGTACTGGTAACAATGAAAGGTTATTCAAATATTTTTTGAAGGTAGATGATATGTGCATAATGAAAGGATAAGGAGAAAATGAAATGTTTGATAGTATTCATGAGCTCATGACTGTTATAAGGACAAAGTGATATCATGGTTTGAGTATATAGATATTTTGGGATTTTGGTATGTGGAAAGAGTTAACTTTTGACTAAATTCATGTTTTCACTAAGGTTATATGGTAATTCATGTTTCAAAAGAATACATGATTAAGGTATTCAAATGTTTGTAATGTGACTAACAAGATATATCTTATGATATATGGGGGATAAATGATGGTATTGACGTGCTTGTTTTGTGACCATTCAATTAATCATTTTTTATACTATAATCTTGGAACGAAGTATTTTGTATAAGTCTAAAGATTTGAAATGGATTATGTTGGACATAAGATAATATTGTTTAAGGATAGCACCTTTTTTCAATATTATTTCTGGAATGTTATAATAGTGTAGTTTTAGAAAAAGGACAACCTGCAGGATGGGCGATATCCCGTCCCGTCGGACATGGTTGTGGGAATCGAACCCACAACTGAAGTGAGACAAGCCTTTATTGCCTACCAGTGGCCTTCAGGAAGTCCCTGGTTAGTAGAAACTAGTTTTATTATAATAAGAGGTATGATAGATTAAGTATAAGTCCATTTTTGGAATCATATATGATTAAACTCACCATTGATGGACTTATGTATATTTGATAACTTTTGCTAACCTTTTGTTTGAGATAGATGGAATGACCCATCATTCTATCGCATGATCTACTAACACTTCACGAAAGAAAAATTCAACTTCATTTCTTTAAGAGATTATGTGAAAAATGTTAAAGGCACAAACAACAGTGAGATTGTACCAAAATAAAGTAATTATTTATTTTAATTATTCATCAACTTTAGGAAAATGATCTTGATAACCAAAAAGGTTGTCCTAGTTCCCTCATATCCGATGAATCAGATGGTACCTTAGATCATCACAAATTTATGGCTTTGTGATTGTTGGCCTTTTCATAGCCATGTTCTCTACCACTCTCCTTTAGAACTTGATGGTTAGATTTCTCATCCATATCCATATTTTTACCTATGTTCTCCTTTGTGGAAACCCAATGATTATTTAATTTGGGTAACCATTACGTTTCATAATTTAGTTTTTAATTTTCAGTTTTGGTATTCCTATTTATTATGTGGGTTTCAATAAAAGAAACTTTCAAGTAGTAAACCATTTATAATCCTGATGAATTTTGAGGGCGAAAGTCATTTTAAGGGGGGTAAAATGTAACAACCTGAGATTTTATGAGAATTATTCTTTTTAATTTCATTGATGTATTTTGTCATAGACTACACAAAAATTAGCTTGTTCTATATGCAACACCGTATTAGCTTACAGTATACGCAACACTATTCTTGGCTCATGTTACACACAATTTCATGTTCATTTTGTAGAAATTATTCTACGCAAAATTAAGTATAGATTTTGTTTAATGTATAAATGAAATAAGTTTTTGATTCTGTTATATGCAACACCAAAGGGCGCTTGCACTGCACGAATCCCTGGTTTGACTTTCATTACATGCAATTGCGACCTTCCTCAATAGCGTGTGTACTATGCAATACCGGGTTTGACTAAACAATGATATATGGTTAAAATATTATTATAAACTAGAAATTATGAATAGTATTAACTACATTTTGAATTTAATGACTTTATAATTCATCTTACACATTTTATAGAACATGGTATGAGAACAAAATAATTTTTTTGGGTAAAATAAGTATTTTTAAAAAAATACAGTTTTGTCGCCTTTTGATGGAGAACCCACTTTAAATATAGTTTTGACATGTTTATAAGTTCAATTTGACAAAAATAAAATTCTTATTTGGAATCATGATATGAAAATTTAATTTGGATAAATTTTTCATATTATTCTGATAACTTTCATATATTAATGAATAGTAAAAACACGCTATATTTTAATTAAAACCAACTTTTTTCATCGCAATAATTTATATGGTTAGATTATCTTTTTAATTGGTTTTAAAGTGTAAATAGAATAGATTTTTACCATTTATTCCAATGTTGGTCATTGGAATTAATTTCACTTTGAATTTGGACATAAACAAGTGTCGATCTTTTGATGGTTATTGTTTCTTAAAAACATTCTATTTGTTTTGATAACGGGAATTAATTTTAATTAATGAAACTTCTATGTTTTGAATTTGGAAAAATAGAAATCATTTTTGAATTCAGAATATCAAATATAGCTTATGCTTAATTGTTGGTATTTTTCTAAAAAACATCAATTTTTTATGAATAGTGAAACCACTTAGTGGTAGTTTAAAAACCGACTCTTTCATTTAAATGAAAATTTACCACTTCTGTGAATTGAATTTAAAAAATCTGACATACATGGTTGTTATCATGAAGTAAAATGTGGTTCAATAAGATGAAAATAATTTTTGGTGAATAGTTACTTTTGACTTTTATTTACTGCAGTTAAAGGTAAATACGGTAATCCAAAGATAAAAGAATATTATAATAATTCAAAATTACCTAAAAACTTGTCCTAAACTTATTATATGAGTAGATTACGACCATGTTCATCCTTGGGTCGATTTTGGGACCCCATTGAGCCACTTGGTAGTGATAATGACAATTTGGATTAATTAATTTAATGTAAAGACAAAATTAACATTAACAAAAATATTTTAGTAACTAATTTTTATAAGGGGTTATATAAATGAACCTTTGGACCACAAATATTCATTGGAAATATGCAAATATTTCCTACATGGTGGTGTTTTTTTTATAATTTTTATACATCAAATAAATTAAATTATTTATGACACAATAATGATGCAGTATTTACCTCATTAACAAATGATTTAAATAAATAAGATTATAATGATTAAAATATTATCCAAAACATTTCCAATTCTAATTGGATGATTTTATTTTGACCATGAGTTGTCTTATATCCATCTGTAATTATTTTTGGACCTTTTGAAACCAATGTTAAGTTTATAATAAAATAACATTTTCACACTTTCCAAAGGTGCCCCTCTCCTCCCTTATAAAAGGGCACCTCCTCCCTCTCCTCTTCACTACACTTTGAGCCTTCATTCTTGGCCAAACCTTGCCCATTTCTCTTATACACTTCCCTAGAAATAGTTTGGTGGTTTGGGTCTTCTCAAAAGACCAAATCTATTCCTTTAATAGGAATCTTAAAGGAGGTACTTTAAAGAAGAGGTAATCTCTTCTACCTATTCTTTCAAGTTTCTTTTTTATTCAACTTCTTCTTATTTAGTTTTTTCATTATAAAGTAATAACATCAGTATCAATAATATAATTATATGTTATTATAAATATGAAATAACCCCATTTCATCTTCTATCCATCCTACGGAAAACGAAATCAACGCGTGTCCATACGTACGAAATACCGTCTCCACATCGTGGTGTAATCTGTTTTTCCACCACCACCTTACATGGATGGGTATAATGGTGTAAAGAATAATTATATATGATTATTATAACATCATACTGATTCTAAGATATTATATCATCCACTATAATTCAATTCAATAATTATGGGAACGATATCATTGCTCGTGCGTACGTACGGATTACCGTCTCCCCGACGTGATGAGATTTATTCTCCATGATAACCATTGAAGAATGATTATAAAGTATATATAATTAATAATAATGAAATATATGACATGATAAAGCTATGGGATCTATGTGTATATATATATATATATGTTGTCTACTTAATTCCATTCCAGTCAATAAAGAAAGGAAAACAACCTTCAGGCGTATGTACGGCCTACCGTCTCCATGAACGGTCTGTTTCATTTCATTTATCTATCTATTATATATATATATACTGAATAAATATGATATATAAATCATGTTTTACATTCTTGAAGTAAGTAAATCATGATATAAGTATTAATAATATCAAGAACAACAAGTCCAAACACGTACGATAAATAAAACGATTTTACCCAAAATTTTGCTTTAACATGGAATTTACAAAAGAACAGGTAATATAAAGTCATAAGTGAACCACATATGATATCATAAAAATGAATATGACTCTGTAATAACTAAATTCTATTATTTAAATCATTATACAGGAGGTTCAGATACATACAAAGGATATCAGACTTAAGGTAATGGAAAACTTTTCCAATCTCATTTTAATCCAAGATTGTTTATTCGTAAGTATTTAATGGGGTTATATTTATCAGCCATGTCCCTATTTTCTAAAAATGGATTCATGTATGTTTAAAGTCATTTGTACCCATTTTTAATTTTACTACATTTTATGTAAGGAATATTTTTTTGTTTACTATACGGGGTACTTTTTGACTTTTCCGGCAAAAGTACGAGAAGAATGTTTTTTTAACTTATACAGCATGAACAGATTTTTACGGTTACATAATGCCTTATTTACATAAAGATTACTCTATATGATTTCATGATTATTTGTAGAAAAATATTTTTCTTTTAAATTTGAATGGAATTTTGTGAAAAGAAAATGATTTTGAAGAAGAAAGGATATTTTACTCATGAATTTATTTCAAGTGTTTTATTAAAACCAGTTTCCAACTAAGATGACATTATTTCATATGTGAATGTTTCAAGTATAATGTCTCTATGATTTACATGGTTTCGATTTTCTTATGATGAAATGATATCCATTTCTTTAATATGGATTATTTAATGATGGGATGAAGTTTATGAAACCCATTTTATTCATTGGGTTATGATAATTGATTTTTGTTTATGTTGTGGAACAAGTAAGAATGATTTAATTATGAGATGGGTGGGACCTATATATCCCTCAAATGAATTGGGTAATGATTTATATCTCATGAGATAGACATGGATGGAACGGTAAGTGAATCCGGTTCAGTGATACAGGACTGGAACGAGGAGTGAACTCGGTTCAGTAAGGGACTTTGTCTACTAAGATGGTCTTGGTAGAAATGACTTGGATACTATGGAAATAATATCATGTGTTTAATGTTTTTCCACAATTATAATTTTTATTTCCAATCTATTTTATTATGACTGATGTTCCATTATGATCTATGCCTTACGTACTGCCATGTTTTATGTCATTGCTCAAGATTTTGAGGTTTAAACATTATGTTCATGTTTTTATGTTCAAATGTATATGGTTTATTTTATTTTCTCCATGATTACCCATACTGAGCATTTGATCTCACTATTTATATGTTTTCTTTTCCCCAGGATATAAAGAAAGGTTTTAGGTAAGAAAAAAGGAAGGTCTTTATGGGAGATGCTGAAGATCTTTCACCATGATTAGAAGATTATGTTCCGAGTTTCCAAAGACACTAAACTGTTATGATCCTTTGGTGTCTATTTTTGTTATGAATTAAGTATTCCACAAAAGTAATGTACTGTCCATATACGTCAAGCTTTGGGTCTCTACAGCCACATCTTCAAGGTGAAGACCACTGCTGCTAACTCTAGGTAATGAGTAGCGTAGTTATGCTCATGCTGTCTCAACTATTGAGAACCATATGTGATCACTGCTCAATCCTACATCAGGGCACATCCGAACCCACTCCGTGATGCGTTGTAGTAGAATACGTACCCTACTTCCTACTATGGAAGCCTCAAAATGGGGGCACTAGTCATCCTCTGCCTTAGATCCTGAAAACTATACTGGCATCTTTCCGACCAAATGATGGGTTTCCCCTTCTTCGTCAATGCTGATAGAGGTGCTATAATTCTAGAGAAAACTAGCACAAACCTCCGGTAGTATCCACCCAAACCCAGGAAACATCGTATCTCTGTCTCACTCATGGGTGGCTCCCAAGAAAGTACCACCCAAATCTTCACTAGATCCACTGCAACTCTAGCCTCTGAGATGACGTGTCTCCAAAATTAAACCTCTTGGATCTAGAACTATCACTTCGAGAGATTACCATAAAGCTGGTGCTCTTGGAGTGTGTTCATTACTACCTTCAAATGATAGGCATGCCCCTCCTCAATCGCTGAGTAGATCAGAATGTCCTCGATGAAGACTACTACAAAGTGATCAACGTATGGAGGAAAGATACTATTTATGAGTCCCATGAACATTATTGAAGCATTGGTTACACTGAATGGAATGACCAAGAACTCGTAATGGTCATAACAACATATGAAATCCATCTTCTGCACAGCCTCATCTCATACTCTGAGTTGGTGATAGCCTGATCTGAGGTCTATCTTTGAGAACCATCGTTCTCCCTTCAGTTGATCAAAGAGGTTATCAATCCTTGGAAGTGGGTACTTGTTCTTCACAGTCACCTGGTTCAGGTGCCAATAGTCAACACAAATCCTCAAGCTCTCATCCGCCTTCTTGGAGAACAAAATCGGGGTTGCCCAAGGTGAAACACTAGGCCGAATGAATTGTTTCCCCTACAAGTACTCCACCTGTACTGGCATCTCACGAAGCTCCGCGGGAACCATTTGTTATGCTGGTGTAGATATCGGTTCCATCTTGGTGTACAAGTAAATGTAAAAGTCCACCTCTCTGTGAGGAAGTAGACTTGGAACAACATCACAGAAGACATCCACGTATTAGTCCACCACCATAGGATAACTCAGACTCTCCACAACATCTGCTCTGAGGGTAAGTATAGCCAAATGATGATTGATTGGCTACACTCTCCTCTAGGTAAGTCCATCCTATGATGTAAAGGCTCCATTATCGCCAGTGAAGGGAAAACTAGTCCTATCCGTGCGAACACACCGAACTTTGTGCCTTATACAGTCAATCTGAGCATGGAGTGTAGATAACCGGTCCATACCCAAGATAACGTCGTAAGGCTTCAACACTGCTACTAGGATATCCGAGCTGAAGTTCTCGCCTTCTAGAGTAAGCTCGCACTGCCTGCACCAGTGATTAATCGTCAAATCTACTCCCGTAGGAGTCTCTATCTGGATGGATCGAGCCAATAGTTCTGTCGGAATCTCTGAGCTCCGAACGAGGGCAGTGGAAATAAAAGAATGACTGGAACCTATGTCTATAAGTAGTATAGCTAAGGTGGAGTAGACATAGATCATACCTCGTATCATCTCTAGAGTTCCGTGATCGTATGCCTCAGCTATCTGGATCTAGGCTCGCCCCTGTCCTCCCACTCCCTGTGGTCAGGGTGGACCACCTAGTGGTGGTGGCGGCAACATCTCAAATCTTCACCCACATCCAGATGCATGGAAAACTCCTCTACCACGTCTGCCTTCTCCCTACATACCTCCTTGGTTGAATCTCTATCTCTTCTAGGGCGGTCCTTCGACCGTCTACTGATCATCCATACGACAGGTCGAATAGTCATGAGCCATGTGGCTCTGCCCACCGCATGTGTAACACTACCCGCTCCTAGCATGACTGGCTCTACCTTGTGTGCCCCACACAAATGACTCTAATTCATATGGTCATCCACCTATAGGTATATTCCTCTTGGACCTCTGTGTCATCTGTCTGATGCCAGCTTCAGAAGACTCCACTACATGATGACTGGTAGTGGGTCTTGCTGCTGGTGACTGCTCAGTAAGAAAACTCACTAAAAGGGCTATCTCTAACACCCCGCCTGCGTCGGGATACAGAGTGAGATCATCGAAGTCCTGATCTCCTTCTTGAGTCCCAACCTGAAGGTTCGGGACATGAAGAATGGGTCCCACGCCATATCTGTGGAGTAGCGTGAGTGGTCATTGAACCATGATGAGTACTGAGCCACAATCATGCTTCCCTGCTACAGATTAAGAAGCTCCTTTATGTGCACAACTTGAAGAGTCACTGGGACAAACTCTGCCCGAAACAGGCTCTTGAAGTCTGCCCCGAAAAGCGTCACCTCCTTGTGAACCTGGAGCATCAAGCTCCACCATCTTCCTTCTGCTGCCTATAGAATACTAGAGAGAAGGATCACCATGAGATTGACTGGTGTCCCTACCAGTCGTAAGACTTTCACCTCGACCTCCATCCAATCCTCAGCTGCATATGGGTCCATCTATCCCCTGAACCTAGGTGGAATTTGGTGCTGGAACTCATGAAACACATTCAAGTGGCGTGCAACCTTTACTGCTAGGGCTGGTGGAAATGGTGGCCCAATGTGTAATGGTACTGCTTGAGCCTCTACTGGTGCCTCTACTAGAAGAGTGCCCTATACTGAGGCCTCATCGTTCGGTGGGCTATCAGTGCGTACAACTCTTAGAACCCTAGCTGGCTGTCTTCGTGGAGGCATCCTGAAAAGAAACAGGTGCACCATGGTGAAAAACTTATACATGGTGAGCTGACTCGAAGAGATTACAATGAAAACTCTTCAAAACACACATGTAATGAGTGTTTTTGTGAACTAAGTCAGAAATCAGATGTCAGGGTCTTGGTGTATGGATATGTCGGCCACCGTAGCAACACTAGATTCCCTAAACTGATAACCACCCTCACTACACTTAGCACTGTTACTGTTGAAATAATGATCAAAGTCCTATGTTTTACGGTAGAACCGACTCCTCTGATACCAATTTTTCATGACCCATCCCCCGGGACCCATACCATGAGTACCCCAAGCTGACCTTCCATTAGCTAGGGGTTGGTGACAAGCACTGAAAGACATATTCCCTAAAACTGGGAAGGCATTGCCTTTATAACCTATAAAAACACAAAACCAAACACACACCATGATACAGACAACAAATAAACTGTATAAAAAAGTGAGTACAATAAGTAAAAGGGTCCAGAATAAAGCCCAACTGAAAAGTACAAGAAACTAAAAGTACAAGTAAACTGGAAACAACTCATGTGAACACCCTCCAATGATCCTACCTAAAAGGTAGGTACAACTCTTGATCAGTCATATCTTTGGTACACCTCATCTATGGTCCACCTCCGAGCTACCTTTAGTCCTAGTGCTCACGTCCTCAGTCAGCACTGTCTGTCGTCTGCAATAAACACAACAAGGTGCGGGCATAGCCCATGCAGTGGTGAGTATAAAGATACTCAGTAGGGACCCTGAGACCCTCAAGGTCTCACAAAATCCACAAAGGATAATCCACAAAGCATGAATTCAAATGAAAACCCAAATTAGGTATAAGACCATACATATACCTATGTTATCAATTATACCCATCTCAATCATGAGGAAACACAGGGTCCAACTCAAAATCCCAAAGCTCAACTGTTCCACAAAGGATGGAATATCGTGAAGGTAAGTACCACATAGATACGCCACACAGATGAATACAACCAAGGTATTACCACAAAGGTAAGTACCGATCGGGTACGAACTCAGCTCATAATAGGTATAACTTAAGTATAATAGTAGAGATTATTAGATGTAACCACTAAATCATCTTACAAAGTTAAGAGGAAAACCCACAAAGGATTGCTCGGTGCTGACCCACACAGGGTCGCTCTGTGGTGACCCACATAGGATCGCTAGGTGCTGACCCACACAAGATCACTCCGTACTCACCCACACAAGATCTCTAGGTGCTGACCCACACAGGATCACTCCGTGATGACCCACACATGATCGCTGGGTGCTGACCCACAAAGGATTTCTCAATGCCGAACCACACAGGATCGCTAGGTGTTGACCCAGACATGATCACTAGGTGTGGACCCACAAAATATTGCTCGCTGCTGACCCACATAGGATCGCTTGGTGCTGACCCACACAAGATCGCTCAGTGCAGACCCACAAAGGATCGCTCTTCATTATTCACGTCAGAACCAGCTACTGGGTTCTCTCACCACGCTCGCTTTTCTCCGGGAGGGTCTTCTCCACAAGCCACTGGTTGATACTAAAACTACCATGAAGTCTCTTGAAGAAGTAACTCAATGGTCCGACACATCGTAGGCGTCTCAACACAATAGACGAAACGTCAATCAGATTCTTGGTCTGTAATTTATTTGCCTTTTTTTCCAGAGGGCCTGGTTGGATTTATGCTTGATCCAACCTGACCATACACCAAATTTACCCAAATCATCAGTGGGGTATATTCAAAGGGACTATATCACTCTAATGTTTCCAGTTCCGCTGACATTTCGTCAAAGAACGTTTGATGCCAATTTTATGGGAAAAAGTGCGTAAATGGGTCGTAGTGGGTCCAAGTCCGGTCCGACCCGTCCTGGGTGAACCTAGTTTGGGTTGACCCGATCTTACCTGCTGAGTCCGGCTCAGCCCACTGGGAGGTTCGGCCCGCTGGGCGGCCCGACGGGCCGCGAGGGGCTGTGGAGGGCGGCACAATGCCGTGGGGGCCGAAAGGGTAGTGCGAGGCCACGAGGGCCATGGAGGGCAGCATGATGCCGTGGGGGTTGCGAGAGAAGCACGATGCCATGGGGGCCATGAGGGCTGTGCGAAGGCCGCGGGGCCGTGGGGCGGCACGACGAGGCTGCGGGGCGGCGTTGGCCGCGGGGCGGCGTTAGATGTGGGGCAGTGTTGGCCGTGGGGCGGCGCCACCAGGACGCGGGCGGCAGGGGCCATGGATGGCGGGGTCCATGACCGGCAGGCGCCGTAGAGTGGCACCATTACGCTGTCACCCTCGTTGCGGCCTGCAGTGGTACCGATTTCCGTTCTTGTGCCCCTTCTTGGTTGGTCGTTAACCTTCTCCATTGAGAACAACACCACAAATAATCACAAGAATTAAGGAGAGGACGGGCCATGTTTGTTTGGCCCGCACTCTCCGCATTAGAGCAATAATACGCAGCTAAAATCTCTCTTTGAATTATGAAGAGTTGTCAAGAACAAAAAAGGGAATAATTTCAAACAACCACCCTACCTCGTTTGTTTGATTCCTTAAAGATTGTACATGGGGAAAGAGATGATGTAGTTGGGAATAGATCCACATCAGCGACATCGATGTTTCCTCAATCGTCAGTTTGTTGATGTTGAAGATGTTCCTCATCAAAAAATGTCATGAGAATGAAGTCGAAGTGGAAGTAGGAATTTTTTGTTGGCGTTCTTCATTGGAGAGATTTCTCCCAAGGCTCCTTCTTTTCCCAATGATTAATATCCCCAACCCACCAAAAATAAAATGTAGCCAATATAATAAAATATGATGGCATAATTTCAAATTGGAATAATTAATTAATTCACATGCAGTATTAATTAAAATGGAGGGTGGCATAATTAATCGTGGGGAAGTTCAAGAGAGTTCCCCTCATTTAAGTGGGAGGTTCAAAGGGGTTTTAGTCTCGGGTGGTCCCCACCACTATAACCTCTCATGGGAGGTTTTAGGTTCGGTGGTCCCCACCTCCATAACCTCAAGGGGAGGTTTAATTCTGGTGGTCCCCACCCCTAAACATCGACATGGAGTTTCAAATAAAATTAAAAATAAATGTAACAAAATATTATTTTTATTTTATTCTTTCATGAATATTTGAAAATCTAACTTCCACCCTCGACCTACTGCGGTCGAGGTGAAGGTATCCTTAATGAATACCGGCACTGTGGGTTCACGGTGCCCTCAGATTTCAATTTCGAGCACCGGTTGAAAAGTTAGAAAATCCCGCTCATACATTTACTGAACATACCTGAAATAAAGTTTAGAAATTAATTATGGGCACTCCGGGCCTCAGAAGCACGTGCCATAAATTTTCACAGACTTGTAAAATTCCTATATATTAAAAACGATTTACATGGAATTTCTGGGTCTTTACATAATCCTTTGGTAAATGGCTTGGGTGGACTCACCACAGTCATTGTGGAAGTCGTGGTGATGGAAAACGATATGAATATTTGGAAAAAGCACTAGGAAAATAGTTTTTTGGGATATGATCTAAAAAACTATGATCATTTCTAGGCTATGGTAGAGGTCATGACAAGGGTTGTGTGGAGTTTGAAAGGGCCTACTTAGCCACTTTGTCCATGGATCTCCATCAATGTGATGATTTTGGTCTTAAAACCATGTTTGAATGTCATTTGGAGATTATTAATACACTTATAACTCATTTTTTCATGATTAAACTAGAAAAACCTCCTCTATTCAGATATATTGGTGAATTTAGAGTGTTCTAGAAATAAATTTGAACATGTGATGTGGCCTTCAATCAATTTTGACTTCATTCATTATTTGTCTGTATCTTTCCCTAACGTTAGTTGATATAAGGCCTCTTTTCCACAAATTTTTCTTGTTCTTTGGGTGTGGAGAGATTCAGTGAGATCCTTCCTGTGATTTATTCTTGTTCTATCAAAGTTATCTCATCCCTTCTTGAAATATCTTAAATAGTGATATTATAGTTATGTGCATGAAGTGTATTATAACCTAATGAGGGTATTATGTATTTTATTGAGATAAGAACTCTTCTTGAGTATAATTTGTGATATTTTAAATATTGGGGGTGAACCTCTTGTAGAAATATTCATTAGATAGTCCCTTGCACTCTAGTATGGGTTTTACTCTTGTGGAATCCCCATTAATAAACTCTCATGTTATTTTAGATATTTGTATTATAATATTTTGGTGTTAACTTCATTCGAGTGATAGAATTATTGAAGAAACATGATGTTGAAATCAACATTATTGAGGTATGAAGTTCCTTACTATTTTGAGGCCATGTATATGACTATTATAATAATATGAAATTTTGTTATTATACATTTAGAAAAATCATTATTTTGATCTCATGTGTGTGTGTGAGAGTTCTCGTGAGACCTAGGTTTGAGTTTTATCACATTTGTTATCTTGTATACTGATAATCATACTTATTATTATTGTTATAACTATGTGTTATATGCCTTTTATCTGTGACATATGGCATTGGGACATTAAACCTATATTAGAAATTGACAGGGGGATTGTGATGGGTTTTTAGCCCATTGAGTGGTGCTTATTGACAGACAATGATGATAATAGAGGAATAAGATACAGGCAGGGGTATACCATCCTTGAGGGATAACCAGGGACACAGTGATGAGACATAATGACCTATATTCCTAACCCATGTTAGTGTTAGATTATGATGAGCTTGTGGAAGGACCATGAGATATATGGGGCTTGATGACCTTATTTGATAACCTGAGACTCTTTTGAGAGTTGGTTGTTGAGGATTACATGTGGGGACCCTGTGGTGAGCTTCATTTCATGACCACTACTATGAATATGTTTTCAGAAACGAGATAAATATGGTATGGTTAGGGGTTTATTGAGGATGTTTTAGTACATGACTTCTCAGTATCTGATTTCAACATATTTTTTCACTTATATTTATTATTACAATTTCATACACTCTTATGTATTTTCACCTGTGTAAGGTACACATTTGTGGTGTCCAACTGGGTTTATCTTCACACCGTAAATGGGAATACTGATGAGCATGAATATTTCATGATCACAAATATAGGAAAGGGAAAGACCCTAGTAATAGGGAGTTAGGTGGAAATGAATTGCATACAAGGTGATATTCTAATAGACATTAGAGTGATGTTATGATGTTTATTTACTTACATATTTTTCTCACATTTTTTATTAAACTTACTCTTTGGGGGTTCTTGGTTTATTATATATATGAGTTGGGATATTTTCTATACAATTTGTTATATAATTAGATTTATTTGGATGTCTTATCCTATGATATTATTTCTAGGATTTTCTGCTTTGATCCTAAGGATAAAATAACCCCACAAATGGAATTCATACCATTACTATAATTTGAAACATATTCCATATAGGGAGGCTCACATGAATCCATGTGGTACTCAATATCAGATTCTGTGATTTGGGTTATAGAATTACAAACTAGTATCAGATGTGGATTTCACACTTTATTCTTCTTGACTATGTTTTTGTTTTTGGTTGAAGGATGTTAGGTTGTGTGGAACTCATATAATAGAGTTTCATGTGTTCCTAGAAAAAACATATGTAAGTGACCTCTGAGTTACCAGTTTTGGACTATTTTTATAGTTTAGTTTTATGGTTTCATGTTGATCTTGATTATATTGAGTTGTAACTATTTTTTGGGAGTTGAGTGAATTCATACATATTGAGTGAGAACATTGGATCACATTCCATATATATACCTATTATTTGCAAGGTAATATTTCTTTAATTTAATGATTTTAATATTATATCTATTTCGGATAAACCTGTTCCCTATAGTGAGTGCTATATGTTTGTTCATATGATTTTTATATATCTATTATCATTAATTATTTAATCATAATCATACTAATTGATTTGTATATATATGAATCTGACTAACATATATGTACAATGATCCTTAAGTAGTAATATGAGGATAGTTCCTTATTATTATGGATATCATCAGTAGATAAGTTTCCATATATGTCCCTTATATAGTCCATATAATATCTTAAATAATATTGAAACTAGTGTTCTAAACATTCATTTGGAATTTCAGATGATACCACCTTAGAGATGGTTGACTAGACCACTTGGTGGGGCTGGACAAAACATGCATGTAAGGGAGGATTTTCCAGTCCTACCACTAATCATGTAGAATATTTCTCCCACACCCACCCCAATGGTTTAAAAACATTCCACTAGATCCATTAGTCTTCCACTTAGTTATTATTCAACGAAGATGTGATTCCAAGATGTTGGTCAACTGTGCTCAAGACATTCATCTCCATCACCCTACAACCTTATACAAAACAGGAGTACCTTTTGATGTTGGGGATTGGATTGATTTCATTGAGGGTATCTATGATCTAGTGGAGACTCAAGATGACCATTGAGTAAAGATAGTTTCATTCACGCATTAAGGACCCACCAAGACATGGTGTAGTTCCATGAACCAAGAAATGAGATTTGAAGGGTCTACATGGATGACCTTTAAAGTCTTTTTCTTTGATAAATTACTTATTGGTATGATGAATATGGTTTTGGGGGAAAAAGTTCATGTAAATTTATAAATTAATGGTGACAGTGTCTACTAACTTAGAATGTTTCATGGAGTTTGATTCTTTTTCTTCTATCTTGGCCGGGAATGAGGTGTATATGGATTGAATGTATAATATTGACCTCTATTCGTATGTAAGAGTCTAGTTCATGAATTTTGACATGATGAATTATATAGAGGTACATTTCAAGGTTCAAACAATTGAGAGGGGTATGCTGGAGGAAAAATATGATGGTATTCTTACAGCCATTGGTGGACTTCTCATGACACATCTATTAGTTGGAAGATGAATGGATATTTTTCATTCAAGATAGATAGATTAGAGTGAGGGTTCTTCAATTAATGTTTTATGTTCTTAGTGTTACAACTACAGATAGAGTTGGAAGTATTGTAAATTTTTTCCAAGGCCTTAGATCATGTTTCATAAATGCAATAAGTTGGGCTCTTTTGTTATTTTGTTTGAGGGAATTAGAGATGGGTTCTCATAGGAGTGTATAATATACATGAAATATGACCTATGGATTTGGATAGGGTATTGAGTAGTAGATAATGACTCTAAAAACATTTGATACCCATGTGATTCATACATATCAAGTAAAAGGCTGTGGAGTTGGGGTAGGCCAAATGTAAGCATCAAACATAATTCTGATTTACTATAGATGGGGACCATCGACTGTATGAGATACTATATTAATAACTTATAATCATTTTAATGCTATTTTATATACTATATCTTCCGATTTTACTAAATATATTCAATTTTTTTTCTAGTCATGAATTACAGGTGAAGTTATAAATCGAGTTACATTCTCTAGAAACACCCTTAGAAATGAAAGTTGATCATTTTTATAGGTTTCCAAAGTGTCCTATAGTCATTAGCGACTATATTCATCTATGATATTTCATCATACATGAGATGACTAGATTTAATGTGACCTTCATCATGGATTGGTTGAATATTTATCCAATGCACATCAACTGCTATAGGAGGTGTGATTTCTTTACTATGAAAATGGGGAGAAGTTTATCTTGAACGGTGAGTGGAATGTTCGATCATGTAGAGTGGGTCCAAAATTAAATTTGGTGAGAGATATTATAGTGTAGGTGTCTATATTGTCTCTTATGGTGGAGACAATGATAGCATCTTACTTTCCTCTAATGGTAGAACTATATCAGGATTTCCTCCAGGATGAATTTTTAATAATTAATCCCAACAGGGAAATTAAATTTGAGATAAAAATCATGCATATAGTGAAACATATAATGATACCACCATATTTTATGTCACAAAATGTATTGAAGGAACTCAATATAAAACATAAGTATTTATAGGCAATGGGTTTTATCAGACTGAGCACATTTCCTTGGGGTGATCTGATGTTGTTTGTAAGGAAAGAGGAAGGTATTATTCAGTTGTGTGTAGACTAGATGAATCTATAAAAATTGTATGTGAAAAATTTATACCCGTTGTTTAGGATTACAGACTTGATTGTGCAGTTTTGTAGAGTTTAGTTATTGTCTACAATTACCTTACATTCTGAAAACCACAAACTTTTGGTTTGAGAGGAAGATATTCCTAAGAAAACATTCAGTATTAAATATAGAATACATGAGTATCTTTTAATGGCTTTTTGGATGAAAATTTTCCAGTTGTGTTCATGGATCTCATATATAGGATCTTCCATCTGTATCTTGATTTTTTCATTGTGGTGTTTTTGGAGGACATGTAACTCCCTATGATTTTGTGAAATTATTATTTCAAATAGATTTATTATTTCCATAATTTTTTGACAAAAAACAAGATTTTTTCATTTTTTATAAGTAACATTGAGTTTATCTTTCATTACACCCATATTAAAGTTTGTCTTATATTACACACAATGTCGTGTTTAGATTGTGTTACACACAAAACCGATTTAAAACAAATCATGACGTACAATTAAATATTACTATATGATACTTATCACATATCCATTGGAATAAAGGGTGTGTATATAATTAATTTAAAAAAAATGAAAATATGGTTTACACATGTATATATAATGAATTTTGTGACCAATTAATTATAAATGAAAATAATTTTTTTAAAATAAAGGAAATATTTTTCAACAAAACATTTTTAAGAAAAAACTGTGATTTACCTTAATAAAATAAACAAACTAATTTTTTTAATGATTTTTATAAACTTTATATAATAAATATATTAAATAAACTATTTTACATTTATTCTATGTTCCTTTGTAAATAAGAGATAATAATAAATCCAATTTTATGCTTAAAAACTATATTTTTCGAAAAAGATGGTTTGTCACCTTTTATGGAACACTTTTTTAAAACTATTTTTTGTTACATTTTATAAAATTAATTCGATAAAATAAAAATATTTTTTGAAATCATAATATCAAAATTTACTAAGGTTGATATTTTGGGATTTTTCTAAAAAAATTTCATTTTTTGATGAATACTGAAAAAATATTGAATATTAATTGAAAACTAACTTTTTGTTAAATTATATTTTTCTATTGATTTTAAATATAAATTAGTTAAATTATAAATCCATTAATTCATTTTATTTCATTAGAATTAATTTTATATTTAATTTTTATATAAAAACATGGTAAACATTTGAACATTTTATCATTAAAAACCTGATTTCTTATCGCGTCTACAGGATTATCTTCAAATTGAATTTTTCCACTTATATGAATGGAATTTGAAAAAATATATTTTATATTTGGAAATAGAATAATATATATTATATAATATTTTCAGGTTAATTTTTTACTAAAATAAATAGTGAATGCAGTAAAATTTAATTTTTGCTATTAAGGTTGACAATGGGTTACATGGTGTTAAACTAAAATGATAAGGGTTAAAATGACCTATACACTTGTACAAAAACTATTTTATGGATAAATTTAGATGATTAAAAATCTAGGTTTATATAATGGTTTATTTTGGACTTTTTTTAGATATGAAAATCTTGGGATTACTAAATTCATTTAAAAAAAATACAAAGTGTGTCCTCTCCTCCACTTATAAAAGGAAACCCTTGTACTCCCTTATGCACACATTAAAACCTCCTTTTTTTGTAAAATAAAAATCTGAATAACTTAAAAAATTCCTTAATATCATCTTAGAAGCCTTATTTTGTTCATAAATACATCATAGAAATACTTTTAGTGGAAATCGAAGGAGGATACCTGAAGAAGTGGTAACATTCATCAATGAGAATTATTGGTTTTATTTATTTCTCCACCAAATTCATTTATTATTATATAATTACATTATAATAACCTATGTTTATTAAATATACTGAAATTTATTATTATTATAATGACCTACAACCATATCCACTTCCATCAAAAGGGTTACGAAAACATCATTCGTGTGTGCGATCGACTATGGCCTCGCGAACTGATGTCGTTCATTTTTTCATTAACACCTATAGATTTTTTAAATATATATATATATATATATTTATATATTATATACCATACATATGATATTTATTATTTTATTATTATTATTTAATTCTTATATCATACATACCTTCATATTTTCCTTTTTGTTGGAATACGACAATGTCATTCTTTTGTATGGTGGACTACCACCTGACGAAGCGATGTTACTTGTTCATGATTTACCAGGAAGGTATTAAGGATGGGTTTAATGAACATATGTGACATATATGAAATAATAATTATACTATAATGATAAATTATATCACTCACTTTTTTTTTATTTCAATCTAATCTGAAAATGGAAATAACATTCATGTCTAGGTAGGGTTTACCATCTCAATGAACGATGTATTTCATTTTCTATCACTAAATTTTATGAATTACACTAAATACATAAATAATTAATATATATTATATTTATATCATGGTTTTCATTCTTCATATGATGGATCTATAGTTAACGTAACATGATAAAAATTATAACAAATCAAAAAATATATGAAAAACAAAGCGATTATTACCTGAAATGTATGTTTAACATGGAAATGCTAATAAATGGATAACAAAAGATGGTAAGAAATATATATGGTAAGAAATATTTAAATATTTTTCTATAATATAAGTATAATAAACTTATATTTATTATACATGAGGTTTGAATTTGTATGACCTATGTCAATACTTAAGGTGTAGGATCTATGTATCTGTTTTTTACTTTTGTGAGACACATGCCATATTCACCACCTATTCATTTATGTGGTGTAAATTATGTGAATGAATTTATTTTATTATTATTCTACTGAAAATTATTTTTATTTACATATTCATTTTTCAATCTCCATTTCATGGGGTTTACGGTTAAAACATTACCAAAGTGGTAAGGGGTTTTGTCTCAATTTTCTTTCTTTGAGACGTATGTTATCTTATGGACCTATATTATTTCATGAGGTGTATATACAAACCCATTGACATTTAATATCATGAATCTATTATCCTAATGATATTTTTATTTCTATTTTATTATTTTCCTTCATAGGACTTATAAATCAATGTTATCAAAGTCGTAATGATTTTTTTGTTACAATCTCATCATTTATAACTATTGTTTACGATTATGTTTTTGACGATACAATATTAGGTTCCATATCTTAAAAAACCCATGATTCTTTTAATGCTATAGTTATTCAAGATATTTTAAAGTAATAATAAATTGTTTCATCTATTTTGTTCAAAATTTAATTGAGTTTTTTATTATGAAAACCCAAATATATTTCTCTCTTCGGTCAAAAATCCATTTTTATCCAAAACCATGCTTTCTAAAAATGTTTACAAAATTATTTTATTATTATTCTATTTTTTTTAGAAGACATTTATTCTGTGTTTTTAATTTTATAATTTTTTTAAAGGAATCATCATGTTGTTTTCCAAAATAATGCTCATGTGGTTTTTATAGAAAATGTAAAGATAATCAAAGTTTTTAACATGCACAACATGAATATTAATTACCACTGTCATGATAACTCAATGATTTCAAGCTTCCTTTAAATGTTTTCAATGTTTTATTAAAATACGATTCTTTACTTTTATATTTGATAATCTTATAGATTTGAAATAAATTATTTCAATGTGAAATGTATTTTGAATATATTTAATGTTTTAAAAACCATTTTTCTAAGAATAAATGATATTTTACTGAAGAATTTTTTTAAAAGATTTTTTAAATCTTCCATTATATGTTTTAAAATTTTTTTTAAAAGAAAATGATTTTCATATTTATTATCTTTTAGAAATTAATTGGTGAAGAAAATATATTTTCCTTAAGAAATATCCCAAGCAGTCTATCAAAATTATATTTCATATAAGTTGAAATTATTAGAGGATACTTGTGATTTAATGGGGATATTATACAAGGATACATTTATTATTCTTTCTATTAATGGATTATATTTACGATTACAAGATTATTATAAAACCAATTTCTCTTCAATGGGTTATACCATGATAAAATGCTTATAAAACCCACTACCTTTTTCCATTGGTAGTGCTTTGATGAAATGATGAAATGATTATGAAACCTATTTATTCTCCATAGGTTATGATATGATGGAATTTTTTGACACCCATTTTATTTGATGATTTCTGATATGGTGATTTTTTATGATCTTTTGGAACGGATATGTATAATTTCATTATGTGACAGGTGGTAACTATATGTCCCTTTAATTAATTAGGTAAAAATTTATATCTCATGAGATAGACCAGACTAGAATAGGGAGTGAACTCAGTTCAATATGATAGGACTAGAATAAGGATAGAACATGATTCTATAATATATGACTGAAATAGAGAGTTAACATGATTTAGTAATATTGGTCAAGAATAGCGAGTGAAACTGGTTTATTAAGACAATGATGAAATGGGTATTGAACCCACTTTAGTAAGGGTATTTGTACACTCTGATAGTTTGGAGAGTGAACCCATTCCAATATGATACCCTTTTCTATGATCCTAGACTAATATGGAAATTATTTTCTATTCTTATATGTATGCCATGAATTTATGTCTTATACTAATGTTATGCTCTCACGGGTCATGTTCTTTGATTAATTTATGATTCATGTCTTATGAAATTCTAATATTCATTCTATGAACCTTGTTTATGATTTATGACAGGATGGGTATGAACTTCGTATGTTATGTTAATTATCACATACCCTTAATATTTTTTATGATTTCATATGATCATAGATTGTTATCTATTATGTGTAACCTTACAATGCATATTTTCTAAACCTTTATTATATCTTGTTTTGCTATGTTATGATGAAAGGTTTTATTTAGGGAATGTTTATGACGAGTAATAAATGGGAATATATTTTTGGAAAACATTTAAGATAATTAACCAAATTTGAATAATGTGTTCCAATTTTACAGAGGCACTAAACAATTATATTCCTTAGGTGCATGTTTGTTTAATTTAATTAATATTAATCTAAAAATATGTAATATCCATGTATGATGATTCTGTGTCACTATAGTTGGTATCAAAGGAAATTTTTAGTTAAACATTAGAAACTATGATAATAAAACATTAGTGATATCCCTGGGAATATTTCTAAGAACATGTGAGGGATGTATCTAAGGATAATTCTAATGATGATTCAAATATTGAAAAATGTATGGGAATTTTAGTAAAGGATAGAGAAAGTGGTTTCCAAGAAATTACATCCTTATTTGTATACTAAAAGTGGATGTGGACCATGCACAAAGGTACCTAGAAAAAATAACTCCAAAAGGGGGCATTGAGCTAGACATGATTTTCAACTAGTACATGACAACATGCCTTGTTTCACCCCTAGTTTTACACTCTCATAGGTTTTCATTGGAATTTCAAAAACTATTTATGAATAATCATATAGGACCTAAAAAGAACATGACTGTGAATCCTCTAATACAAATCAAAGGTGTTATATATTTAAAATAAGGATTCTTAATTTATACATCCTAAATTATTTTCAATAATGTGATTTTATATTATGATTATTATTTCTCACACTAGGATTTTGGTTTAGTCAATTAATAGAACTTGACAGAATCATGTTAATGATGAGTGTGTTGTAAAATTTAATGATTATACTCATGAGGAATAAAAAATCATGGGATATAGAATGAATGATATTATTATAATTATAACATGAATTTGTAAATCTATTGATCAATCTGGGATTCCAAATAAGAAAAATAGGCAATAACAATATATTGAGTCCGTCTTGAGGAAATATCCACCTTCTTTCATTGGGTATTCAGATCCACTACTTTCTGATAAATGTATCAACACCACTGAAATGAATATTTTCATCCTCTTGTTTTTTTATCAAGAAAAATTTATTCTGGATGTCATCAATTTGTAAGGTGATAGAGATTAATGGTGGACCCTTACAAAGAATACAAGGAAATAAGATGATTTTGAATCTATGGATTGGGATAAGCTCAATTAATAATTTTTCAACAATTAATTTCCTTGTATTCTTCAAAAAAATATGAAGAATGAGTTCCCTGAGTTAAATCAAAAGGTTGATAAATCCATTGATACCTATGAGGAATATTGTACCAGACATGCAAGGTGTTATTTTGATATTATAATCATACCTGAATGTAATTTTGATTGATTATTTAGTTTCTTAAAACAAAATCTCCAAATAGAATTATCCATAAGATACTTCAGTAGTTATGATATTGTTTTTTTTATGAAGCATCAACGTGGGAACGGAGGTTAGAGTTACGTATCAATATCATAGTCTTAATAAGAAAAGAAATATGGAGTTAAAAGTAAAATATAAAAACCATGGAGAGTAGAAGTTGAGCTTTCTTTTATACTCAAAGTGTGGAAATAAACATGGAGGGAACTATCTTAAGGTAAATAGTAAATGTTTTAAGTGTGGGAAGAAAGATCATTGTGGAATTTATTACTAATGTGATGGTAAGAAGTTAGCTAATGATGAAAATAAAGAGAAAGATGAACATAATGCACCACACACACTATATGTGTTTCAAATTCTAGGAGTATGAGAATTTTGAAAATAAATTCCCCAATCCAAGGGATAATGTGGATGATGAGCTGAAACAACCTTTGAAAAATGGAAAAAATGGAAAGCTTATGAAATCATAATGGATGAAGTGAATAATGATAAGTAAGGGAACACTTATCCACCAACCTTAGTTGCGAATTTAATGTTTTAATTTGTATGAAAGGGCCCTATCAAAATATTATTTTGAAATTTCATATGATTTCCCCCTAAACATGGATTAAATAATAATTGAATCACATTTTACATTTTATTAATATTAGGATGAACCCAATATTCCAATTAAAACATTTTCCATAAATAAGAGATTATATAAATAATAAAGGCTTAATTAACATTTGAACGTGTATATGTCTTCCTTATATTAAAAGTTATGGTTTTCATCATGGGTTAATGAGTTTAAGTTCTATCATATGTTTAAATTAATTGAAACCCCTTTCTTGTTTTATGTGGTGGAGCTTATCAATATTAATGTTTTTAAGAGAAATTAATGGAAATTAAACCCTTTGGTTTTGTATATAGTGACAAATTTAATTGAGTAGGAATGACTTTAGAATTGGTATACATTTGATTAAAGGTACTGGTAACCTTCATGATTTATATTATATTTAATTTTGAGATAATTATGTGGTGTATTCAATAAACTTTCTATGTCTTCACAGTTTTTTTCATTAGAAAATATTTCTATTTGGATTTTCTTTCAAGAACATACATTAAGAAAGTGGGAATGTTTCATGGATTACCAAATTAAACTTTATTTAATCAAAATCTATAGATTACCTAAATTTTTTTGGAAAGGACTTCAGTATGATCTTGATATAGAGCTGAGTTTCAGTACTATGTATCATCCTTAGATAGAAGGTTATTTTAACAGATTAATTCAAACACTAGAAGAAATGTTAAGATCTTATTATTTGGATTTGAATGGTGGTTGGGATGAACACCTTACTTATGTTGAGTTTTCATGAAACATTAGACTTCAATTGAGTATTAATATGGATCCTTATAAAGCAATTTATGGAATAATGTGTAGAAATCCAATGTACTAGAATGAAGTTGCAGAAAGAAGCCATTGAGTCATGGGAAAGCTGATGATATAACATGGATGGTTAAATCTATTAAACAACATATTAAGAAAGTATAAATTTTAATGAAATTTTATGTTGATAATCATCATTGTGACATAAAATATGAAGTTGGTGATAAGATATTTCTATGAATTTCATCATTGAAGAAATAAGGGAAAAATAATCCCAAGTTATATCAGTCCCTTTGAAATACTTGATCCTACTAGGACAATAAATTATCATTCCCACTAAACCTATCTTAGGTTTATGATGTGTTCTATGTATCACTCCTGAGGAAGATCATATATGATCCATCACATGTATTTAACTTATAGGTCGTACCACATGATCATGATATTTATTATGAGGAATGACTAGAAAAGATTGAGGATCGAATAGAGAAGGTCCTACAAAAAAGACCACTCATCTGATCAATGTTTTGTAGTGAAAAAATCAACTTAAGTAAGCTATATTGAAATCTAAGGATATAATGAGGCAAAATTATCCTCATTTTTTCTTGTATTTTAGTGATAAATTTTGAGGGTGAAATCCATTTAATGGGGGGGGGGGATTTAACAACCCAAGATTTTGTGAAATTAATTTTTCAAATAGATCTTAAATTTTACATATTTTTTGAGACATGAAACACTAATTTTGGCTTGTGTTACAGGTAAATATGAATTTATCTTGAGTTACCTGCAACAATATTTCTCACTTTTATTACAAACATTACCATGTTTTTCTTTCACTACATTCAACACCGATCTTAAATGAAACATGTCATAAAATTAAAATACTATTATATGATAGTTATCACCTAACAATAAAAAGGTGTTTATGAATAATATTTACTAAATTATGAAAATATTGTTTAAAAATTTCTATATAATTAATTTTTTGATGATGAATTAATTAGAAATTAAAATTAAAACTATTTGAAAATAAAGGTAATATTTTTTTTTGAATTTGTTTAAAGAAAAAATTGTTCTAACTCAATAAAATAAAAAACTAATTTTTTAATGATTTTAATGAAATTTATATAGTAAATATATTCAATCAACTATTTATCATTCATATTATGTTTTTTTAGATGTTAGATAAGAATAAATCCAATTTGACACTTAAATGTTTTTATCATAAAAAACAGTTTTGTTCCCTTTTCCATGGTGATATTATTTTAAGACTAAATTTTTAAAATTTTATAAAATAAAAATCATTTTTGAAATCTAAATATAAAAATTACATGAGGGTGAATTTTTGGGATTGTTCAAAAAAAATCATTTTTTATGAATAGTGAAAATATTGAAATTTAATTAAAAACTGCCTTTTCATTAAAATATATTTTAAAATGATTTTAAAGTTAAATTTTTTAAATTATAAATCAATTAAAAAAATTTATTTCTTTGGAAAAAAATTTATATTGAATCGTGATATAAAAACATTGTATACTTTTGAACATTTTCTCTTTAAAATCCCGCTTTCTCATTGTTTATGCAAGATTAATTTTAAATTGATTTTTTCCACTTATGTGAATAGAATTTGGAATAATGGTTATATATATATAAATACTATTTTATATTATCTAATAAGGTAAAATTTTGACTAATGAATAGTGAATGGAGTAGAAATTAATTACAGCTGTTAAGGTAAAAAGGTTTTATCGAGATTTAAACTAAAATGATAAGGGTAAAAATAACCTATAAACTTGTCTAAAAATTATTTTATGGATATATTTTGAATATTAATCCTTTAAAGTTCTATATTTTTCCATTTTGGATACTTTTGAATTATAAAATATGAGGGAGTACTCAATTAATTTCCAAAATATCAAGTGTTTCCTCTCCTCCACTTATAAAGGCCACCCCTATCCACCATTATTCAAACCATTAAACATTTTTGGTTAGGAAAATTTCTAAAAAATCACTTACATAATTCTTCAATATCATCCTTGAATCCTTTTTTGGATTAAATCCATCATGGGAATTATTTTTGGGAAAAATTTAGGAGGATACCCTATGAAGTGACTACGTTCATCAACATGCATTTTATTTATTTATTCTTACTTCCATTTAATTATTATTATTTCATTATTATATTATAAAATCAGTATCTTCCATATAATTATATTTTTTATGGTTACATTCAGGACCTAAAATCATCTACACTTCAATCAAATTGGTTATAAATGCATCATTCGTGCATATTGTGGACAACCACCCCATGGACTGATGATGTTAGTTATTCAGTTACTTCATATGGAGGAAATAAATAATGATATATATATTTTTTATAAATTAAATATATGAAATTAGTTATTTTATTATGATTATGAATTTATTATACCACATATACCTTCACATTTTCCATGTTGTGGTAATATAATAATGTCATTTGTGTGTACGACAGACTACCACCTCGTGAAGCGATGTACTTTATTCACATTTTACATGGAAGGTATTAAATATGGGTTTAGTGAAAATATGTGATATATATATTTGACATTAAAACTATTATCATATGATAATATTTATCACTTACTTTAATTTATTTTAATTGAACAGGAAAATTTAAGTAGCCTTAATGCATACGTATACCCTACCATCTCCATGAACAATGTATTTCATTTTCAATACAAAAATATTATGGATTACTATAAACACATATATAATGAATATATATGATATTTTTATCATAGTTATAATTCTATATATTATGGAGTCATGATCAAAGTAAGAGGATCAAAAATAAAACAAATCCAAATAAATAAGAAAAACAAAGCGGTTATTACCCAAAATGTAACTTTAACATGGAATTATTAATAAATGGGTGATAAAATTTCATTAAAACATTATCTATGGTATAAAATATATAATTAATTTTATATAATATATGTATGATGAAATTATATTTATTATAAATGATGTTTGAATGTGTACTATAGAAGTTAAGACTTAAGGTAAGGGATTTCCGCCTCACTTTTTTACTTCTGTGAGACACATTCCATATGCACCACATATTTATTTTATGTAGTGAATATAATTTACATGAATGTGAATTATAATTCTTCTTCTAAAAATTATTTTTATATAAATAACCATTTTGGATAACTATTTCTTCGGGTTTATGGTCAAAACGTTACCAAAGCAGTGAGATATTTTTCTGTCTCAATTTGCCATCATTGAGGAATATATTATTTTATGCACCTATATTCTTTTATTAGGTGTATATATAACACCCTTGACATGTAATATCATTAATTTATTATCATAATAATATTTTAAGTTTTATTTAATTTTTTTCCTTCTTGGGTCTTACAGTTTAATGTCATCAAAGTGGTAATGATTTTATATTAAAATCTCATCATTTATTGAGACTGTTTAAGATTACATTTATGATGATAACATATAATGATACATCTCTCAATAAAGTCATGAATTTTATTCTCTTATTTTTATTAATAATGTTTTCATGTAATAGTACCATTTTACGACTATTTGGTACTTAAGATAATTGAGAAAATGTTTTTAAGAAAACCCACCCTTATTTCTCTATTTAGTTAGACAATTGTTTTCATCAAAAACTAATTTTATAAAAATGTTTTCAAAAATGTTTTATTATTATACTATTAATTTTAAAATTGATTTTTACTAATTTTTTATATTTTTTAAAAATATTTTTAAAGGAATATTCAAGTCATTTTCCAAAATAATGCAAGTGTGGATTTTACTAAAAATGTGAAATGAATCATTTTTTATAGAAAGCATGACATGAAAAATAATCCCCACTTTCCTAAATGATCAATGATTTCAATATTTCTTTACAAGTTTTAAATGTTATTTTCAAATAATATTCCTCCCGTAATTTTGGGGAATTTTAATATTTTAGATAAATAATTTCAATTTGAGGAGTATTTTGAAAGTGTTTTATGATTAAAAAAGTATTTTTCAAGGCAGAAATGATATTTCTATCAAGAAATGTTTTAAATTATTTTTATTATATTCCATTATAAAATTTCAATGTTTTTTTCAAATAAATGTATTTTTATAATGTTTGATGTTCTAAAATTTTATTTTCAATGAAAATATATTTTTATCAAGAAATGTCCCAAGTCGTATTTCAAAATTAATTTCCCTATAAGATGACATTACTTGTTGTGACTTATTATTTACTAGGAATATAGTCTATTGATACAATTATTATTATTTCTATGATTGGTTTATGTATCTAATGAAAATATGTTTATAGAACCCGTTTCTCTTCCATGGGATTTACCCCGATGAAATTATTATAAAACCCAATTATTTTTACACAATAAATAATTTGATGAAATGATAAAATGATGAAATGATAATGAAACCTATTTATTTACCATAGATTATGATATGATGAAATTTTTATTACACCCATTTCATTTCAGGGGTTATGATATGATTTATATTTATGATCCTGTGGAACACATATGTATTATTTGATTATGTGATAGATGCGGCCTATATCTATCTCCAAATAAATGTGAAAATATTTATATCTCATGAGATAAATAGGATTATAATAGGGAGTTAACCTGGTTTAGTACGATAGGAAAATAATGGGGAGTGAACCTAATTTTGTATGACATGATTGCAAGGGGGAGTGAACCTGATTCAACAAGAAAGGACTAGAACAGGGAGTTAAAACAGTTCAGTAAGATAGGGTAGGAACAGAGTGTAAACTTGGTTAAGTAAGGGGATTTTTCTACAATGATGGTTTGGGGAGTGATACCTTTCTAATATTATATCCTTGGATGTGATCCTTGAATAATATAGAAATTTTTTCTATGATTATATTTATTCTATAAATCTATGTCTTATGCCAATGTTATGCTATCATAGATCATGTTCAATTATTCCATTAATATTCATGCCATATTAACTAACAATATTTACACCATGATTTATGCTTATAATATATGACAAAATGGTTTTGAACGTCATAATTTATATTTATTTTCATGTATCTATAGGCTTATCTTATGATTTTATTTGATCATATGTTGATATCTCTTATTTTTACCCTTACTGAGCATTTGAGATCACAATTTCTTATTGTTCATTTCCCTATGTCATAAAGAAATATTCATGGTAGGATATGTGTATGAATAGTACTAAATGGGTTGATTATTTTGGGCGACATTGAAGATCATTTACAAGATTAGAATATTATGTTCTATGTTTTCAATGGCACTAAACAATTATGGTCTTTAGGAATGTGTTTGTGTAATGTTATGAATAGTCATATAAAATGTTGCAATAATCTTGTATTAGAAGCCTGGGTCACTATAAAATAGCCTCATATACCAAAAAACCGTATAAATACACCCAAGAAAACATTATATTGTATTCGGTAAACTTTGAGCACATTCATTTTATTCTAAATTGTCAAATTTTAACTTTTTTATTTAGGATTTGTGGTTCATTGGGCTTGTAATTACTATGTTATGAATTTAATTAGACCTATAGAAGGTAGAGTTGGTCATGTTGTGTGATTTTACATGGAATGTTTTTTAGATCCAAAACTTCCTTAGTTTATTTGGTTACTATCACCCTTTCATCCAAGAGTTTTCCAATTTGGAAGTACTGATAACAAAACTAAATATGAAGGGAATATGTTTGATTTCTCTAATTAGTGTGATGATTTCATCAATGATTTGAATAATATCCTGATGATATCACCAGTTTTGAAACTTCAGAAAACTTATATTTTATATTTGGTGTATTGTGATGCCTCAGGTGTTGATTTGGGAGATGGTTTAATTTAGATCGATTAGGTAGTCCCTTATGGGCCACGTTAGCTATGAAAAAAATGAGAGAAACAACCTGATATATAACAATGAATTAGTTGTTGTGATCTACGCTCTGAATTTTTGGAGACATTATATCTTTAGTGAGAGGTTTGTTATTTGTAAGGACATTAATATCCTCTTATACACTTTTATCAGTGGGATATGAACATAAGGTAGAGGCATTGGATTGGTTTTGTATAGATTTTTCACATTTATATAACCTAATCTACAAGGCAAGGTAATGTTTCTAAAGATACTCTTAGGAAGAAAATTCTAACGTATTAGAATCTTAGAGAGTGATGTTCAAAATAGGAATGATGTTTGACGAGTTTGACAACTAAGTGGATTATTGATGCATCATAGGATTGAGGTTATTTGACGTTTTCACATTTATTGATCCTGAATTCTTGGGTATAAGTTATGAAAATGATTAAATAGTCAAACCCTATGTGCATAGTGATATGTGAATGATTGGTGCGGGTGATTCTTTTATTGGGTTGTCATTAAATTATGATTATGTGATATGCGTTTATATGAGATTAGTAGATATGGATTCTTTGAGGGAAGAGATGATGAGAGACTCCCATTATTTGAAATTGTTAGTGAATCCAAGGTCGATGAAGATGTACCATGACATATGCCATCAATGTTTGTGACCATTCATTAATAGGGACATCGCTTGTTTTTTTACTTAATGCCTTACCCGCTAGAGGTTATAAGTCATGTATTAGTGCCCCAGTGGGGTTATCCAACCACTTTCAGTTCCATTTTTGAAGTTTTATAATGTGTTGATAGAATTGATGATCAGGATACCCCTGAACTAAAGGATCCAATATGTTATTTTTTGGTATTCAATTGACAAAAAAAATGTATCACACGTATTTCCAATTCAGGACAATCACTATAATGTGGAGTTGTACAAGATATATGTTTGATAGATTTTAAGACTTCATAGACTACCTTCTAGTATTGTACCAGGAATAGAAACATGTTCCAGGTCATGGTTTTTTGAAGGATTGGAGAAGGATTTATGGTCCTGGTTAAATCTGAGTAAAATGTATCATCCATAGATCAATAGATTGTCAAAGTGGACAATTTAGATCCTTGAGGATATACTGAGGGTTTGTGTCCTAAACTTCGGTGGATCCTGGGATGATAATATATCATTTTTAGTGTTCTATAAATCAATTGTTCTAGGATTATATTCAAACAAAACCATTTGAGGCTCTCTATCAACGTCCATACTATTAACCAATATGTTGGAATGAGGTAGTTTATGTAGTATTTTTTCAGATATCTATGGTGCAGGGGACCTATGAGAGAGTACATATGACCAAGAAGTAGTTGGTTTCTACTCAGAGTAGGAAATACTCATATTCTAACTAGAGGAGACAACATTTGGTGTTTATTATTTATGAATAGGTTTTATTTCATGTGTCACTTTGGAAGGGGCATTGCTATTTACAGAAGTAGGGAAAGCTCGTGTAGCATTTTTCGGGGCTATTTGAGATCACTGAATGTATCATTGGAGTGGATTATTAATTAAAACTTCTTCCATGTTTTTGAATTATTATTTACATGTGCCACATTTCTCAGATTTAGAGGTACATGCCAAATCCAGTGCATGTGATCAACTGTGAGGATGTTGAGTTGGATGTTGAAAAATATTTTATGGAGAGACCAATATGGATAGTTTATAGGAGTGATAAGGTTTTATGAGGGAATAAATTTCAACTTTTTAATTTAATATAGTATATTGGATATACCTATAAGGAAACTTAGGTGAATAATTTAGACTTTCAAGCTCATTATATTGAGTTTTTTATAGAGACTTGTAGATAAACTTCTCAAGGATGAGAATTTCAAGAGGGGAGAAATTTTAAAGACTCGGTGTTTTGTTCCAAATTTTAATAGTCTTAATTCCATCATTTTATTTAATTTTTGTTTTATTCTATGCTTGGGTAATGTATGAAATGTTTTTAGGGTCTTTCTATTCAAAATGGAAAATACCATGGTCTTGGTCAGAGTTGTGTTTTTCTCTGGCACTCCTCAGTTTAAAAAAGGAAAGGTTGAAATGGAAGGAAATGCATAGGTCAAGCCTTGTAGATCATGGAATTTCTCTATATACCATATCTTGGATGGCCTCAATACATTCATGGTGAGGGAAAACATCCAAATTTTTTAGTCCATACCAAAGTGAAAACCATTTTTTTGGGATAATATCAAGAACACCAAGGCCATGGTCAAGCCATGGAAGAGGGTTTGGTGATAGATTCATGGATTTTAAAACAAACTAAACAGTAACATCTTCTTTATATCTCCATTAATGTGATGTGTTCGGACTTCAAACTAAGTTCTAACATTATGGGGGAGTGAATAATACATATTTAACTAATTCCACTTGATTAAACCAATCAATAATCCTCTATATGAAGATATTGGATATTTATAAGAGTTCCAGTTAGAAATTATAATTATTGTTGTTATCCTTATTCATGTTTGATTTACATATTTTTTTGGCTCAATCATACCCTCCATTTAGTCAATCTAAGGAATCAGTTCATCTTGTTCTATTAGTGTTTCTGGTGTGGTTCAATTCAGTGGGCTCTTTATAGTGAGTTATTATTATTCTAGGTTAGTTCTCTAATCATTTCTTAAACAATATTAAATGTTGATATTATGGTAATGTACTTGATGTTTCATGTGAGTTAATGCAAATTTTATCAATGTTAATGAGGAAAGAGATCTTTACTAGGATCTATGGAATTATTCTACATTGTGGTGGTGAACCTCTTGTAAAATTCCTCCTAGCTGAGTCCCTTATACAATAGTATAGTCGTTCCTATAGTGTAATATGAATCCTTGAACTCACATGTGATTTTAGATATGGTTATTAGGTTATTTTGGTTTGATTTTTCCTTGGGAGATAACATTCTTGATGAACCATGACATTAATATCGACTCACATGATGTAGGAAGTTACCTACCATGTTGAGGCTACGTCTATGAATACTATAATTATTTTGAATTTGGTGACTATATGTTTATATCATTCATGAGTTTGATCACTTGTTTATGCATGCCTATCCCATGAGAACCTTTTTTGAGTTTGATCATAGATGTGTGTGTTTGGATATTGATATTAAATTATTTTATTCCCTTTGTTCCTATGTGTTATTGTATTTTTATGTGTGATTTATGTCCTTTGTATGTTTCAATTCTATTATAAATTGACAGAAAGACTATTGTGGGTAGGTGAGGCCTTTGAGGGGGAATGTTTTGACAAATAGTAATGATGAAAATGGATTGAGTCATAGACGGGGGTATGGAAAATCTATGTCTTTACATGGGACACAATGATGGGTCATGAAAACATTGAGTCCATACCAAAGGAAGTGTTAGATTATGATTTTCTTATCATAATACCATTAGATTGTTGTGGATTTATGATTTTTTTACTGAACTAAGACTCTTTAACCTGTGGCTTATAAGGAGTACACGTGGTGACCTTGTGATCTACATCATTTAGAAACCTCCTTTATGACCACATTTTTTTTGTATAGAGCCAAAGAAGTTATGACCATGAGTTTGTGGTGGTTTAGTTAGCAGACACTATTCAGTACTGTTGTAGATGGAACTATTCACCCGATTTGGGCCTTTGGGCCATCAGTTTGGGTCTACGGGTCTTAAGGGCCTTTGGGTCATCAAGGCCTTTGGGCCAATGGGCCTTAGGGCCACAGAGACCATAGAGTATCATGGTTAACATAGAGAAGGCCCCAGAAGAGGATCAGAACAACAAGAGTAGCAGTCACCAGATGCAGAGCTAACCAGATTGGAAGAATGAGAACGTATGACAACCACCATGGGGAAAAGGCACCATGTAGCTTTGTATGGGGAAATGCTAGCCGATCGGCAATGTAAGGGGGGGATTTAGGTGGTCAATGATGCAGAATATGGGGAGAGTTAGTTCTAGTGGGTTGGGTGTACGAGTCATGTAAGGGGCATGGTATGCCTCTGGGCCTTTGAGTCATGTATTTCGGGTCATGTCGGGCCTTGTGCCTTGGGCCTACAGGTCATATATGGGTTCCCTTTCAAAACTTAAAAAGGGGAATATCCTTAATATAATAAAAAATAAAGGCCTTCAGTCCATTCAAGAATAGGCTGTATCAGGAAAAACTCTTGGGTGATCCACTTATTTTTATTTAATTATTTATTTTTCTCATACATTTTGATAACCTACCACTATGGGGGTCTATAGTTTGTTAATATATATTACTAGAGATATGTTTAATTCCATTTATTACAATATTATTTTATTATGATATTCTATAATGTGTTATTATTTTTAGGCTTATCATTATTGATTCTCAGGGTATTATCTCCCCACTAACAATATTCAAACCCCCACTACTATTTGACAACCACTTATATATGGGGAGGTGTATGTGAGGCCATGAGGTACTTCAGATCGGATTCAATGACTTGAGTTGGTGAGTTACAACATGGTTCACCCACCCAATCATTTCATTGTTTCTAATATAGATGAATTAGTGTTAATATTCTACCTAAAATAAGGAATAATTTTATTCTTATAATCATTCATCAACCAATATTCATTTCATTTTTGATAGCATAAAATTAATAAAAAAATACACGATGATATATATTGTTCAAACTCACATGTGTTGATGAAAATGTATTAGTGTTCCTAAATCACTGTATAATGTTTAACTAATATTACTTTTATGACACAAATCCCCTCACATTCACTATTGACTACTAAATACCAAGATATTAGGATACCGATGTGGTATAATTTATACATGCAGACAATATAGAATTATTT
Source organism: Viscum album (assembly GCA_963277665.1). Lineage (NCBI taxonomy): Eukaryota > Viridiplantae > Streptophyta > Magnoliopsida > Santalales > Viscaceae > Viscum > Viscum album. Next base: position 1,584,058,619 of record OY728164.1, read on the forward strand.
TAATGTTAAAATATATCAATGTGACTAAAATTTCCACATTTCAATAATACCCACTTGGTACTATTATACGTTGTCAAAATTTAACGAAATTTATCTTTTATCTATTTGATAATGTGTTCTAATAAACAAGTAAAAATTTCCTCTTTACATTCACAGTTGGGGATAACTAAAAATATATTTCCATAGACATTTTTTTTCAATCACACATGAAATACATAGTATTTAATTAATTCTATATCTAACAATGTTCTGATCAAACTATCATATATATATTTTTCACAACTTTCATAACATCAATTTTATTTATTGCCTCTTAAAATTTCTAATAATAAATTTTGAATATGCTATATAATTTATTCCATGTATTTTTTTGATGACTTAGAATTATTTTAATGTTAAATGTGACATTTATGTTATTCACACAATTTTAATATTCCTTGGTTGAAAAATAATGTGGGGGGATCATACTATTGTAAACCATTGAATTCATTTTTTAGTATATGGTATGGGTGATCCATTCAAAAAAATCATTGATTACCCACATACACTGTCTTTCTACCATTCATCTAGTAACTATACCAAGTTCCTTCATTCTAAAATGTACATACATTTTGTCCTTAAACAGTATAACTATGTATGATTCCATAAAGTAAAGGTAATTTATAGTAAAAAATATAATTACATGAAAAAGGTAATATTTTTTCTTGTATACATCAAACACATTAATGCCTTCCTCATATAAAATTTTCAAATCGTCGACTGACAGTGAATAAATATATTAATATCATTTCCAGGATAATTTCCTTCAGAATTATTTAATCACATAAAAATATATATTTTCATCATATATAGCTATTAAGGTAGGTTATAAAAAACCATCATAATAGGAAAGTAACTATGTCGGATACTAAGTCTTTGATATGAGTTAATTTTATCTGTGAAAAGTATCATTATGAGATTTCTAACTTCCTTCCCAAAATCAATTAATTTTTTAACAAATCTAATCTTTTGTGGTAAATTCTCAAGGTAATGTTGGTTTACATAGGATATTAGTTCATCTATATATCTTATTAGCCTTTTTGAATCAGTTGAATTTGAGAGTAGACACTCAAAATGTGGATGAAAATATGATATTTCTATAGAAATAGGTTTGGTTCCAGTCATTACTGAAGAATCACAGAGAGATCTACTATCAGGATTCAATCATGATTGATTACATTGAAGAAATATTAATAAAACATTTTATTTATTTTTCTATAAAAATCATAGTCCTTAAGTAATACTTGTATTTTATTATACCTCATTCTCACTGGACTTAATAATTTTTTTTTCACTTTATAATTTTAATCTTGATTCTCTTTTCCTACTGGAAGTATCACCCTTAATAGTTAAAGCAATTCAATGATTTTTTTGTTGATTCAAAAATTAATTTCTTTTAATCAAACCAATATTATACCCACCCATAAAAATATATATTAGAACAACCTAGGAATATTGGATTTTTATGAATCATTAAAAAATTAAAAAACAATTGATCTTTTTTCTATGGTTTCAATGCATACATAATGAAATAATTCATCAAGATAACCCTCTATCACATACGGGAATATTCATCAGTGTTAGATCCTAAATATATTATTATTTCACCATTAAAGAACTAAATAGTAAAATAATAAGTAAAATCATAGAAAATAAGAGGATTTTTGATTTCACTGGACCCTATTTTTCTCATATTCAATTACATCATGAATGGAAAAAATATATATGTTTTCAAGATATCTTTTAGAAAATTCAAAGAAAAAATCCATCCATTTCTCATATCATCACATATTCTCCATGATTTTATAAAATTATGATCCATTAATTACTAATTTATTAATGAATATTAAAAGCACGTTAAAATATATAAACATATTAAAATATGAACATATATATAATTCTATAAATTTTAAAAAAATATAAATTTATATATAAACTTATTTACCTATGAATATATATATATATATATATATGAAAATATATAAGCATATAAAAAATATAGAATTTGAATACATAAATTTAAAACATATATAAATGCAAGAAATTTAAAAACAAATACATATAAACATATAAACATATAAATTCAAAAAATATATAAAATAATTTTTAGTTGTATAAATTAAAAATGAATAAATAAATGAATGTATATTTATAAATTGAATACATATAAATTGAATATATATATATAGATATATAATAATTTTAAAATATAATATAAACCATAAAATTAAAGAAATATTAACATATGAACATAAAAATTTTATACAACAAAATTTAAACATATAAATATATAAACATATAATTAAAAATAGAAAATTTCAATAATATATATATATACAAATATATAAATTTAATTTATATTGTAAATTTTAATATATAAATGTAAATAATTTAAACATATATATTTAAAAAATATGATCATTTTATCAAAAACACATAAAAATTTAAACATGGATAGAAATAAGGAACTTTTGATTAAAAATAAAAATCATTACACAAAATCCAAAAATAACATTGAGTTTTATTTATTTTTTTTAAAATGTATATGAAAATAATTTAATAATGAATTTAATAATTTTTTTTTAATATTAATAAAAATTATAAATTCAACCTATATATAACACCAAATCTAGTTAATAATCCATAAAAAATAACCTAAATACCTAAAATAAAACATTTCCCTTCAAGAAAAGGTATAATGTAAATGATATTTTAACTCAAAAAAACAGGAACAATTTTAATTTAGGACTATGAATTTGATGACTGAGTGTGAAAGAAGGTTGATAAGGGTGGAAAAAGGTTTCCTAAGGCACTAGAAGAGAGTTGATATAGGCGGAATCATAGGTAAGGAGGATAAAAGTGGATTTTATAGATTAATATCCCGTTAGTGACTCAAAACCATTGATGTTTCAACTTTTCTAGCATCATAAAATAACCAGGGAGGCTGATCATATTTGTCTTAATTTTTTAAAAGGTTTTTAATGTGTGTTTTTTAGAAATCAATGTAAAAAGAAAGTTTTCAACATCGTTTTTTATAAAACCATTATAAAAAATTTGTATCAAGGGGATTTTAATACTGGTTAACTAATAATAAATGTTAAAAATGACTTTAATTTAAGTCATTAGATGATAAAAATAAAAATCCTAACTACATATAGTATCAAATATAATAATAATGTTTTGATGGTTTTTTGAAATGCATATAAAAGAGCCTAAATATAAAGAATACAATAGTTAACCAACTTAGACTCAAAATCATTAATTCTCTCATTAAAAAAATACTACAATGACATTATCAAAATTATTATTTGAATATTTGGTTATTGAATCAAATAATTTAACAAAATATTAGTTTATGTTTAGTAAAATATATGAAAAGATATCATAATTGAAGGAATAAATTATGGTACGGATGAAAAATAAAGAAAATGTGATAAAGAAAAACACTAACTATTCACCTAGCATTGTGAACCTAATGTCACCCTCCTAGAGATATTCACCTAGAAACATGCACCCAACTCTTTATACTAGAACACATTCTCCAAGGTCTTAGAAGAGTATCACTTCGTGCTATCATACATGGGAAGAATCATGTTCACATTTTTCTAGATGAGAAAAAATAGTGAAATTATCTACATGTTTCATCAATTCCATATAACATCTAATGAGTGTGGTAACCCTTTTTATAGGGGATTAATTCCAAATAATTTATCACTAGAGCAATAAAATCATGTGTATACAAAAGTCTCTGAATAAATAATCTATTATCGTCTCACTACTGAGAAAATTGCATATTTATTATATAACATGTACCCCTACCTTTATTCCCCTTACCTTGATCCTTTTCCTGAAAAAATAGATCGAATTATTAGGGGTTATTTTTTGGAACCAATGTATTTCTAAACAAATTTTTTCAAATAAAATTTATACAATTTTAAGATTAATGAGATAGACGAATATTAGGTTCCCTAGTCTAATCCTAGGAGGTTCCCAAGTGAATACACAATAGTCAATTTGACCTGAACCAACAGGCACTACTCAGTCCAAGTTGGGGAATTAGACATGAACCTATTCCATGTTTCACACTCATGTCACTCTTAAAGGTATCATTCCCACACATTTATCTAATGAAACATGCCTTTAATCATTACTCTCTTTAAATTAGTGGACCGGTTCCGCCATCAATTTAGTGCACTTCCTTTATACCTTTCACAAGTTAGGGTACCATATATTCTCCCCATGAAGATGGGATCCTTGTGGGTGGCTTAACTATAAACAAGCCCCCCACTTTGTATTCAATGAGGACATAAGTATTGACATGGAGACAGAGAGAGAGGGAAAAAATGTTATGATGGATTTTCTTAAGAACCCTATTATTCCATGGACTCCAATAGTTGCCTTTTTAATAATAAAAATTAAAGATGATATAGAAAAAAGGGCACTTGAGTCATTTTATAACCATAAACATTAGAACCTCATAAAATAACACAAAACCTAGGTCTAGGATAGTCTAGGGTGAAGTAACCCAATAAATAATTACTATAGAATAGATAAAGAAAATACCCAAATCTTAGGTATATTTAATAATTGATGATCATTTATATCCCTAATGGAATTTAATCATGTTAAGGATGAATTTTCTCTCCTATAAGGGTGACAAACCTACATTTTTCTTTATTTTCATCTATAACACTCATTAGATCACCACATCCAATTCTATCCTTTAGATATACTATTTCACCGAACCCTATACCTTATAAATATTATTATCATGAATCAATCACATCAAATATTCATGGGTCCCATATGACCATGTATTTCTTTTATAATTAGAATAAGTATTTCTATAAAAAATATCCCATGGTTTTCTTATTCATATCATTTTCCTTTGAAGAACTATGGATCTTTTTTTTCATTTCATAAATAGGAATACCCTTATTAAAGAAGCTAATAAAAAATATTTCATCCTTGTAACACCAATTGGTTATTAGAGTTAGCTGGTTTATCATCTAAAAAACCCAACATTGATACTTTAACTATCATATAAATCCAATATATCAAGTAATCCTTTTAATTTTTTATTTACCAATGGGTAGACGGTATGAATCATTTTTCAATTTTGATATAATCCCCAAATGAATTTACTTAACCTATATACCAGTGATAACCATAAAGGGACACTCATAGGTAAATAAAGTACATAAAATAATTTATATACACTCATCCCTTAAGGATCCTAATTATATTACATTAAATTATACGATGCAATGGTCTTGATTTCATGAACCTGAAACATATCAATTTTCTAAGTTGAATTACTTTAGAAGTTACATCAATTGTCCTCAATACACGACCTCAAAAGTTGTGGAGTGGCTTGTCTATGTATTTAATATACTTTATTTAACTATGTGTATTTAGATTACTAATTCATGTATATTTAAGAAGAATCTATGAATCCTTCTTCTATGGATTATTATTCCTATTGTCATCATAGAAACTATCAGGGATCAAGTTACATTTTTTAGTTCCTTCCTTTATTGATTTAAACAATAATTTAATTCCTATCATGGATCAAATTCTAGACAATATAATTCCAGTAAATTTATTCCTTTAAATGAATTAGTGACTTTAAATTTCATTCATAAAATGAAAAAATTTATTGTTATGTGGAATTTGTTCATATTTTTGAATTAAATAAATAATATTGTTTTAAAATAAATAAAAAAATATCTTGTTGGAGGAGTCAACCTATCATTTTTCCGATTCGAATATATATTCCCCATGAAACAAACCAAATATATAATAAATGGTAAAACATTAGAAAGTAGTGCATTTAAATAATTATAATATATATAAATATTTTGTGATATTGTTTAGGATTACCAATTCAATTATTATGTATGCGGTATTACTTAGCCTTATTTATTTTAGGTATATGTATTTTTCATTTGTAATATATATAAGTAATTATTTTTCTCTACAATTAGTGAAAAAGGATCATAAAAATTATTTATATATTGTTTTGACTTTATTTACTAAGAATATAATTATACTAGTAATTAAAAATTATATTTTTGGATTTATAATGTGAAATAATTTGGCCACATGGTGTCATTGAAGGTTTTTTTTCCAATAAAGATAATGTAAATGTAGTATTTCCATTGAATATAATCCATAATGTGTCTAAAATACATTGTTTCATCATATTGGTTCATAATTATCAATTTTTAATTTAACACATTTATATATAATTTCTTCTTTTATAGTAGATTTAACATATAAGACTATTCATTTTTAGTGTATTGGAAAATTTTTAAAAATAATTTTATATGATTATTTTGAGTCTTTCTTTAACCCTAATTATAATTTTCCTATAGTTAGATACAGATACATTATGTATTATAATTATTATTTATAGGTACTGGGATTTCAATTGATACAATGAGAGAATGTAGTGTTTTATAGATCATGAAAACTAATATCCCAGAAAGGTAATTTCTCATCAATGATCTTAAACTGAAAATAATAATATTTTTATTTAAATGTTAGAGGCACTACTTTCTTGGTAAGAAATTAAGGGTTCATAGCTATCCTAAAATCATGAAATATAATTTTATCACACATATAAATTATTTTGGGACATAAAATCATTGTTAAATATCATTAAATATTTAAATTTAATAATTCCTACACTCTTGGAAAGATGATTACAATGGTAGATGCATTGATATAGAAATCCAAGACACAGTTGGTTAATGGGGTGATGAATTAATGGAAATTGATTAGTATTATTATGTAATTTCATTTGGGGGAAATAGTAATGGGTAATGTGACAATATCTTACCCAAATATAACATTTACTCTATTAACCAGAAAATTAAGGCTTTTTTACTTAACACATAGTGTAGATGATTATATGAAATTATAAATAACAGGGATATCATTGAAGGGTGGTTATATACCCCCAATTTATATATTAATTAGAAAAATATTATTGTGACTACCATTTATAAGAATGAAAAATTAATATATTATTATCATAATTGTTCTTATAATATTCATCCCAATAAAAGAAAAATGTATCATGATATCGTATACCAGTTTTAGTAGTTCAAAATACAGAATAAAATGATCAAATTTGCCTCACAGTGAAAATAATAATAATAAATGAAAGAAGTGAATAAATTATTTGTAAGAATATTGAAACCTTTTTTTGATTATATCATGGATTTATTATAAAATTACTAATATATTTTTGACCATGTTATAAATATATTCCTAATATCATGGTTCTATTTGGGTGATAAATGATATGAAAAAAATGTCTGCTCATATTATTATGATATGATAAAATCATTATATCAAAAATCAAGTAAAATATATTATAATGAGGTAGTTATATTTTATGGAATTACAATATATATTTATTTTCATTAGGCCCCTCATTTAACTATAAGATCTTACAAGAATTTATTGAAGGAAATTAGGTCTCAACTATAACAGGGAATTATTAGTCTGAATGGGAAGATAACAGGATAACCAATAGTGGTGAATATGATATTTTGAATAAATTTAAGAATTATATCATATCTATAAAGTAAATTAAGTGGAAATATAATAATTTGGAATAATATATTTTTATAGTGGTTTGGATCTAAGTGATCCAATTTCACACTTCACCCCTCTCACGAACTGGGAGATATGAAACCCACTATAATGGAATTTTAAACTAGTTTTTGTCACTTATAGTCAGAACCCAAATACAAACCATTTTCACCTGGAGGCATAAAAATAAATCTAACCTTATTTTTCTACCATGAGGTAAAACCAAAATAGTTCTAAATTTTTCCCACATGGATACAGAATATAATTCCTTAATTGTTTTTAGGTGTTACAACCCCAAATCCTCCATTTTAATGAGTAGTATTAACCATTACAATTATTCACATAGAAAATAATAGTGACAAGTAAAAAAAACCAGATGAATAATTGAAGGTATAAGTGTCATGTAAGAAACGAATTCTCCAATATTAAAGGGTTAATCAATTGAAGTTTAGCTGAGTATAGAAGTTGATAGTTAGTGTGGGAAACACTTTTAATATCCAATAATATCATCTACCTTGTTTTTGCATATCTATTTCATTATATTTTTCAAAAATATATAAAATATAGTCGCTTCATACAAATAAAATTTTAAATTTTAAGACTATTTAATCTTTCTTTATCTCAAGGAAAGAGTTACATATGTGAAATCATAAAACTATATCAAAGTTGAATATGATTATTTCCTAAATACCATTCCACATGTAGATAGAAAAAAATATTTAATTTTCAAAAAAAAATATACAAACTATACATAAGAACGTGATAAGTCATTTAATATATAAGTAATTAATAATAATTAATATCCTTAAAAATCACTATGATAATATTCAAGAATAACACTTTATATTTCATCTGATTTGAATATAAATATATCAAATTCTATATTTTTAAAATGAATACCAATACATAATTAATTAAATGTAAATATTATTCAACACATCATAAAACAATTTTAAGAATGTATTCATTCATTCTAGATAATTAATGAATAATTTTAAAACAAATAAAACATTAAAAATTTTATCAATAAATTTTCATTAAATAAAAATATGGAATAAAATGTAAAGAAGAGCATAATTACAAGTTTGAGAACATTTTATAGAAATTCACAGAATCATGTATCAAATTTCATCAACACATGTAATTATTCACACAACTATTTTATTCATTTAGTTATTTTATTCATATACAAAAAACTATTCACAGATGAAATGTTTTTATATAGGAAACAATATTCATGTTGAAAAAGATATTGATGTCAGAAAAGTCTTCCCGTACTTGAGTATGAACGTTTCTTGAAATTTTCAATACCCTTACGTGAAACAAACCCGCTACATGAGATTATCAGAAAGTCACCCTTTCAAAACTTACTAAACTTACGTAGCTTTTATAGAGCCCTTCATAAAATTACATGAAACCTAGAATATCCTAACATGGGTATTGAAAATATTTTAGTACCCTTATGCATGTATTGATGTACACTTAAAAAAATGTAGAAATATACTATCACCCTTAAGTAGGTTATAGAAAAACACTAGTACCCTTACATCAGTACACATAACGTTATGTAAATAGTGAAATGTTATTATAAAAATATATAATCACCTTTATGGAACTCTATAAGTACCTTTATGAAACTAGTAGAAAGCATGTGTTACATTTACATAACTAATAAAATGTGCGGGTTACCTTTATTTAACTAGTAGAATGCTTTGGTAACATTTACACATGAGTGGAATGCATAGGTTACCTTTATGTAACTCTAGAAAACTCACTCTACCCTTACATAACCTATTGGAACTCAAGGTTACTTTTATAAATCAGTATAATTTTTTTACACATATATAAATTATATAAATTTAGTGATACCTTTATGATAAACTATACAATTATATTTAAAGGTACTATTTGAAATATTTATCCTAGGATATCTTAATGAAACTTATAAACGTGTTATAAATAATTAAAATATTAATTATTATAAAATTTATGTATAAAATATTTAAATATAACCAAATTTGAGAATACATTTATTAATATAAAAGATAATAATAAGACTTAAAATACTCATGTTAGAGGGAGAATTTTTTTTTAAATTATCAAAATAAAAAGTGGTTTAAGGCACCAATAAAAATTCTTCCCCTTTTTGATCATTACAAAACAATGTATAATTTAAAAAACTAATCCCCTTTTGAAACTATCATAAAGATAAAAATTTAATTGAAAAATTATTTCTTTTAAATTACAAATTACCCCAAATATTAGAATAGAGAGACATTTAATTTCATAAACATGAATAAAAACATTATATTAATATTTACTAATTAATAATAATTCAAAATATGTATCAAGGAGAAAATATTTATCCTTAAATTGTAAAAACATTAACTTAGAAAGAGTGGGTATAATTTTTTAAATTTGTCTCTTAAAAATAACTAGGAACCCTTAAAAATAGCCTTTTTATTCAAATTGAATGTTAAAACTCCAAGAAGTCATCAGCTAATGTGTATTTGGAAAATTAAAATAGTAATAGAATAAAACAAAATACTTACAAAAATTATGAATAATAACCTGAAAAAATTCAAGATAGATTTATATTTTAGGAAAAAATGAAAAAAAACATACACAAAATAACCTTAAATTCATTTCAAAATATTTTAAATTTCCATCCTTCCATGTTCTAACATTATTTTCCCTAAAATAATAAGTTATAGGGGAATAATAAAGATGTCATCAAGTTTATTTTCTATATAAATAAAATATAGGTTAATATTTTCTTTTTGAACATGCTCGATATTAAAGTAATATTTAATATCTACATTCTTAGTCCTAGAATGAAATATATGATTTTTAGAAAGAGAAATTGTAGAATTAATTTCATATAATATATTAATCTTAATAGTATGGAAAATAAATCATAAAGTGAATCCTCGATCCATAATGATTGAGTAGGAGAACACAAAGTAGTAATATATTCAGATTCATTAGTTTAAAGTGAAAAAAATTTCATTTCATTTAATCCCATATAACTAATGATTTATCATGTAAATTAAACTTACCATAAGTACTTTTCCTATCTATATTTCATCAACCAAAATATGAATTTGAATAAATTTTCAAATAAAAATGAGTTCTTATAGGGTAAAATAATTACATATTCAAATTTTCTTTATTATAACTAATAATTATCTTAAAATATTTAATGTGGATTCCCTTAGGGTCACTTTGAAATCTAGCACTTAAACAAATAGAAACCATTAAATTTGTTCTAGAATTAGTTGTACATAATTAAAATATAATCATTCCCCTATATTTTTTAATATCAATAGCTTTTCCATATTTATCATAATCTAATTTTTAGGTATTACTCGTGTGAGTATTTTCACTTTTCCAAGAACATAAAAAAATTTCTGGATTCGTTTTTTGGAACACATTGATTGTTATAGAAGAATACAATAATTTATTTGAAATATTCTTTAAAAAATTTATAATTCTATTTGTCCCAATATTCTCATATCTAATTTATAATTCATTAATTATGAAAATTTAATTTAAATATTTTCAATATAAGTTCAAAAAATAAATTCATCAACATAAATTTATAGAATCAAATTATCCATACAAATTTTATTAATAAAAAGTTTGATAAACCTTTAACTTCTCAAACTTGTTTTTAAAAAGAAAACTAGTAAATATTTCATATAAATCTCGGGGATCCTATTTCAAACCATATAATGATTTAGAGAATTTCATATCTTGATCAATTAACAATTAATTTTTAACACTAGGGGGATTTATAACATATACTTCTTCATAAATAAAACTATTAAGTATGTATATTTTTAAATTGATTTAAAAATAATTTTAATCCATGAATGATAGAGTAAGATAATAATATTATAATTTGATTCAAGTCTATAAATGGGTTAAAAAAATCTTTAAAATAAATTTCTTCATTATAAAAATATCATTGGGAAACTAATCTAGCTTTATTTTTTAATATATTTCAATATTTATCATGTTTTATTCTAATGATCCATTTTTTAACAAAATGAGAATCATTTTATTAAACATCGAAATTCCACACACTATTTATATTAAAATTGATTAAATTCATCCTATATAGAAAATATGCACTTAGAATCATTTAAAACATTATTAATATTATTATGTACAAAATAAAAAATGAATGCATGATAAAAAATTATTCAAAACAGAATTTACTTTTGATTATTTGACTCAACATATCCAATCACAATATCTATTGGATGATCTCTAGGAGTATTTCATGATTTTCCATAAATAGGTTTATATTGAGAAGAAATATTCTTTCTATCAATATGTTCATATTTATCTCGGGGTCTCACTTAATAAAATTTAAAATATATAAATTCATCCTTAATTTGACCAATTTCAACATCCCATTTATGCAATGATTTCTCAAAAAACTGAACATGTATTGATTCCTCAACAACCAAGTTATTTTATTTTATAATATATATTACATAAAATAAATTTAATATCCTAATAAAATACCTTCATTTTATATTTCATTTAATTTATCTGAACCATCCTTACTATTGGGAATAAAAACTTTACACTCAAAAACTCTAAAACATCAAATTTTAGTGTTTATCCATTTCCAAAACTCATATGGGGCCATTTTCAGCAAATTTCATAAGGTAATTTTATATTTAACATGAAATTATTTATTTATATCTTATAATTAAAAATATTTATATAGATTAAACTCCTTTAACATTGTTTAGACATTTTTTGAATAATTATTTTTTCCTAGATATTAGTCCATTTTATTACGGTGTTCTAGATGTAGAAAATTATAAAAATTCTCAATTTCCTCCCAAAAATAGAATAAACTATAGATTTTAAAATTCACCACAATTATCAATTCTAATTTATTTAATTATGTGACCATTATCATTTATGACCAATTTTAATAAAGCGATTAACATAGGTAAAGTTTATGATTTGTGTGTATGAAATTAAAAACATATTTATCTAGTAAAATCATCAATACCGAAAAAATATCTATTCCCACCAAAACTAGGAATAATAACATGACTATATAAATACTAATAAATAAGATCAATCTATATTACAGTTTTTACTTTCTTAAGTGACTTGAAATTACTTTTGTGTTGTTTTTCATTCAAACAATAATAAAAAACAAAAGTGTTATACCCTTTAAATTCATGTTACTATAGAAGTATTTGGTTCCTGGATAGCTTGTGCATCAAATAGAAATTATAATTTCCCAACCACCCATTCTAAATGATATTATCAGATTGTATAGATTTTTAAAATTTGACATCAAGATCAGTTAATTTCATAAAATTGAATTAATAAATGTTATATTTGTTGTTTTCTTAAAATAAAACAGATATATCATCAAATATAATTAATGTATAATATTTTAATATAAAAAAAATTACATCATCACATAATTGTGAAATTATAATAAAATTATCTTTTCATCCTTTTATATATAAAAATTTATAAATAATAAAAAAATTAGAAATGCTTACTTCAAAAAAACCATTTACCTTTACATTTGAATTTTCACTAAAAGTAATGAAACCTACAATATATATAATGAATGATATAAAATTTGAGATATCAATATTAATATGTCTTGATCATCCACTATCCATGTAAAAAATATTATTTTTGATGTTTTCAAGACACATTTATTGATTTGATGAATCCATTAAGTTAAATTTTTTCACACACTTCTCTTAACAAGATTAATCTATATAACTCTTCAATAAAACTCTACCCAACTACCATTAATTTCTTGTATTTATTCAAAATATTTTTCCCTTATTTAATCTTGGGAAATAAAGATTTTTATGACATTTTCCTGTACTTATAAAACATTACATCTTGAGCATCATTAAAAATAAAATTACTATTATTATTCTCCTTGAATTCATCATAAGGATTGTCTTCTAGATATCTCCTTGAAATACCTTTATTTATTCTATATCCTCTATTTGTAATATATGTAGTATCATTCTTATCACTCATATATAACTCAGAATTATATGATTAAGTAGAAATATTTGACTTAAATGTAATTCGAATATTTATTGTATTATTTTCTTCATCACGATTTTTTAATCACTAACTCATACTGTAAATATGAACCAAGAATCTCATCATGTTTATATTACAAAAAGTTTTTTTACTTTCAAATATAACAAATTTTTTAGAATGCCACTTCTTTGGAATTTCTCTATTAAATATTTCAACTAGAACATTTTTTTCCAAACTTTCTCTTAAAGAAATCATACGATTTACTATTCTATTTATTCTATGGAACATTTGATTAACAATTTCTTCTTCAACCATTTTTAATTCTTGATATTTAGTTGTTAACTTTCATAACTTAGTTCTAATTGGATTATTCAATCCAATATTAGTAATATTTTGATTTTTTGGAATGTCATGTGTAGTTTTACATATAAATACATTACTATATAAATTTCTATTCATTGCACAATATAAAATATTAATTAACTTGTAATCCATCTCATAAGATTCCATATCATTACCAACTAATGGTTCAGGTTCACCTTTAGGTTGTTTGTATAGGTTTTACATTAATCTTTAGTGATAAGTAATGTGTTTATTTAAGAAATATTCAATTTAATATTTCCTGTAGGCATAATCGGAACCATCAAAATGAGGTAGTAATTGATTCATCAATACATAATTTTAACTTGTTTCGTCCATATTAAATTGGATATTTTCCCCTTAATGATAATGTTGGAAAATAGTTATCACCAATAAAAATAAATATATGAATCCATAGATCCTTCTCTGATACAAATTATGGGTCCCAAAGTTAAGATAACATGATTTCTAAGAGGAAGGTGGGTTGCAATTTTTGAATAAATTAATGAATTATAAAATAGTTATTAAGTAAATTTTGTAGTAATAAAATTAAAAGGGACAATATATTTTTATAGTGGTTTAGATCTATTTGACCCTACTACTCTCTTCACCCCTATAATGAACAAAGAAATATAGCACCCACTATAAATGAATATTAAACCAAACGTTTCACAACTAGATCAACTAAACAATTAGAAATATTTTTTTCCACCTAAAGTGTTATAACTAAAAATAATATTCCTTTTTCTACCTAGAGGAAAAACCCAAACAATCCTACTTTTTCCCCAACTCGAGGTACTACCCAATGCTTAGGTTTTTTTAAGAGTCACAAAAAAATCCTTTCTTTTTATGGCTAGTATAACCCGTTTTACTTATAATAATAGAAAAAATAGAAATAAGTAACACAAAATAGCCTTATTAAAATTTGAAGGTCTAATTATTGAGGTCTGAAAGAAATATCTTGCATCAAGGTACTAAACATCTGATGTGAAGTTGAAAGAATTATTTTATCATCAATTTAATCATTACTTGCAAAATCCAAGAATATACTGAATATAATTTTAGTATATCTCTTTAATTGGATCATTCCACTCTTTATATATATATATTTATAATCCATAATATCTTTTAAATTTGAATTCCCTTGCGTCTTCCTTTTTCCCGACGAAATATATGCAGATGTAAATCTAATGAACTACATAAGAGTTTTCCATGCTTATTTCCTTATTAATTTTACTTGATTAAATGAAAAATAATACTCATTAAGAAAAAAATACAAAAATAATTTAGAAATGATTAGAAAATACAATATAGAATTATATTATAATAATTAATATCCTTGGATAACTCCTAAAAATATCGGATACTGAATCTCCATATTTCATTTACATTGGATTTAAATATTTCATTTCCTAAAATTTCATCATGAATATATATACATAATTAATATCATGTAAATTTAATTTTATATATAACAAATAAATTTAAATTTTTTTTTGATGCATTCTAGATAAATAATGTGTGATATTTTATAAAATAAAACATTTAAAATATTCATAATAAACTTGTATCAAGTGAAAATGTGAAATAAGATGAAAAATAGCAAAAATATATATTTTAGAACATTTTGTAGAAATTTATAGAACCATGTAGCTAATTTTATTTAGTTAGTAAATTTATTCTTGTATTGAATTATTCGAATTGTTATTTTATTCTTATAGTCATTTTATTCACATAGGCATTTATCCATACAAGCAATGTTTTCATGTAGGGAAGAAACTATTCACATATAAAATGTTTTTATATAGGAAAAAATATATTCATGTAGGAAAAAATATTCATGAAATAAATGTTTTCATGTTTCTTAATATAACCATGTAGAGAATTTTTTGATTCCCATATGTGAAACATACCCACTACATTGGAGTAAAAGGCTTTTACCATGATACAACTTAATATCCTTGCATAGATTTTGGAAAACCAAACATAACATCAAGTGAAACCTATATTACACATACATAGGTATTTAAAATGTATAGGTACCCTTATTCCAGTATTGAAGTACCCTTATGAAAATATAGAAATATCTTAGTACCTTTATGAATTTTATAAAGTAATAGTAGTACATTTATGAAGGTATATATAACCATTACATAAATAGAAAAACATAATTACACAAATATATATGTTTCATTACACAACTATATAAGTAACTTAAAACAACTAGTAGAAAGAATGTGTTTCTTTTATGTTACTAGTAACATGAATGAGATACGTTTATGTAATTAGTATAATGTGTGGGTTACCATTACATAACAAATTAAATGCATGTGTTACTTTTTCATAGTTACAAAAAACTCAATATATCCTTATAAAACCCATTATAACTCAAGGAAACCAATATGAAACACTATAAAACAACATTTTACCCTTAGATACACTATATAAACATAATGTTACATTTTCAAAAATCTATAAAACATTATTTAAATGTTGTAAATGACATATTTAGCTGGGGATTTATTCATGTAAAGTATAGAAAATTTTATAAAAAATAAAAAAATGAATCATCAAGATATATTAAGTTTATAATAATAATATATAACCAAATTTAATAATACTTTAATTATTATACATGTTTCAGTCATAGTTAAAATACTCATGTTAAGGGAAATAAAATAACTAGATCTTTCTAATTATCAAAACATTAACTGGTTCAATAAGCCACTCCACATGAATAATTTCATATCCTCAAATAAATTAAAACTCATAGAGTATGGTCCATGATTTAGAATGTATAAATCAATATTTAATTATATAATATGAACGTTCATGTGGGGATCATCAACCTATGGTAGCATTTATATAAAACAATGTTTATCATGCTTTTGTTGATATGGATCCCTTAAAACATTGAATAGGAGACATTTGTATTCTTATTTCAATTATATTATAGTGGGAGAAATATATTTACAATTTACATGTTTAGTTAAAAGGACCAAGAGTGAGATAAATTAATCAATAAAATGACAATAATCATATAAAAGTATATTTTTTTTAAATAGATCAGTTTTGATGACCTCAAAAAATTGACGTAATTGACCATAAAATTTTTCTAGTGATTCCTAAGTTAGGACACCATCACCTAGAAAAGAAAATTCATGTGATAACCTTAGTGCATTCCGTTATTTGATACAATTTCACAGATTGGACTAATAACTTACCATTTTCATTACCACCATAGCTTACAACACTCTATGATATATTATAAGTTTATCTATTGATTATGCATCATATCAATGCATCAAATGTGACATAATAGGATTATTTTTATCTATATATAGATGATATATATATGGGGAAACTTATTCATAATATCAACTAATAAAAAAAATTCTGAGGAAAAGCTATTTCTCAAGTTCATGTTTTATAGAAACACAACCTAGTCCAAGGGGAAAAGTGGTATATAGAAACTATTATGTGAGATCAATGGTTAAGGATCCTTCTTAATATTTTTTTTAATTTATATGTATATAATAACTTATATAAGTGGGTGATGTAATTTTTTTCGTTTTTCGTGTTCCATTGTGCTCTGAGTAAAAATTTACAGTTTTAGATTGATTTTTTTGGGGAATATATAGTAGAAAGGATAATAATCCATTCTAGAATGCATGTTTTCCACCGTATAAGATGTATTACAAGAATTATATATAGAAATATGGGTATCTTAAGATGTTCCCAAACTACATGTTCACTAATATCCTCTAATTTTTTTAAATTTTTAACGTAAATAGCCTTATTATTCCCCTATTTTAACCCTAAAATGAGAACGGGTGTTCTTGACTAAGTTTAGTGTAATATCAGGGTTCTATATCCCCTTATGAAAGTTTAAATTCAATATACATCCATTTTACTATAAATAATTGAAAATACATGTTATAAAATCATTTTTATTTCTCACATGAACTATTTGTTTTCTATGACCCAATCAAGATGGTTTTTACTAAATATTGTGTCATGTATTTATTTTGATTGAGTCTTTTCTGTTAAATTCCTTAGTGAATATTATTTATTGATCAATACTTATTCAATAACCTTTAATACTTTTCATTTTATTCTTATAGGTAGTAGGAACATCATCCTTCATATCGTATGGAATAATTTTTTGGATTAAATTATTCCTTAAAATATATTATTAAATAATTTTCTTGATAACTAATTATGTTTTAGGAAATCATAAATGTATTATTACTTTATAAATTGATTTATTTTAAATGATGTTAAAAAATAATCATTTAATAAAATTTATGGTGAATATTTTCAGTTATATGAAGCCTTATTATAACATTATAATTGAATTTTCAACGGGTAAGTGCCAAAAACAGTTTTATTTTTTATCTCATAGTTTAATATTGTATGTTAAAAATTTTATTATAAAGAGTACTGAAGTTACAATGATAAATAATGTAACATTATGATTTTTAGGTTATAGGTCAAGAGTAGGTTTGGTTTTCCTAGCTATTAGGCTAAACCTGGGGTCTTTAGGTGATGATTTGGGCCAGAGTGGGTATAGATTGTTCTTGTATGTTTTATAACCAAATGATTGTACATTATGATGATAAATATTACAACATTGGTCATTTGATAACATTAATAGATTATTTTATTTATCTTAAAGTCTTTTTTGGCACGTGTTGTTAGAATGTGACATTCCTTAAATTATACAAATATATAAATTATTTATTCCACTCAAATGTAATTTTGTAGGAAAGTGTGTGGGTGAATATTTATAATGTTATAATGTTCCGTTGGAATAAAATAATATTAACATATAAATGGGTTAATTAATTATTATTTTTTATTGTTCTTAAATAATATTATTTCAAATATATATTTTTTCAATATAAATCTTACAGGTTGATGAGGTTAGTAGATGAAGAAACAATTTAATTTAATATAGAAATCAATTATAAACACCACTAAATAATGTCATTCTCTATAAATGATTAATTTTTTTGAGATAAAGTATTATTTTTAATGGAAATTATTATATGATAATTATGAGGATGGAAATAAATAATATTATTCTTAGAGGATCATTATTGTTGAAAAATATTAGAGGGTTATTATGGATAATCAAATTACTTCAACAATACTCTAATGAGTCTTTAATTGTACATTTTTAATGATTCTTAAAATTAAAATATAACATTATTTTTAAATGATTTGTACAAATGTAATTAAATTTTTTTAACCGATTATATATTAGTAAAATGAAAGTGAATCAACTATAAGATTAATCCAAAGGTAGAGAAAAAATCCCATGAAATTTATAATGTTATTTTAATGGAGAGTAAAATATTTTTAAGGTTACATAATTGTGAAGTTTTAAATTACGTGGTAATGTAATAGTGACATAGAACTATGTTATAGTTTTCCTTACTCTACATAATAGTGAAACATAATTTGTGTGGACTATGTAAAGATTGAAGAAATATTATGTAAGAGTAAGATGAGAATGTTTAAGCATTATTTAAATTTTTCAAAGGATGAGTAATGGTAAAAAAAATGTTAAATAGAATTATAATGTGATAATATACAGATATGTAAGTGCACATTGAATATTAAAAGGGTTTTGTAATTATTGATATACTAAATTTTATTTCGAAAATAAATTTCTAAGGTTTATATAAGTGATAAATAAAATAAAAATATAAGTTTACTCGATGATATTAGTTTCTAATATTTAATTATTAAATATATTATGATTTTGTAAAAGGTTTATTTAGGTATTTATTTTGAGATTTTTTTAATTTAAAAATAATATTTTTTTTATTAATATTGTGTATTTCAATTAAGATATGATCGTTGGGATGCATAAAAATTTATAAAGAATATTTTGAGATGATTATTATAAATTTTAGAAAAAATATATGTCAAAATTTTGATTCAAATAAAATACTATCATTAAAAGAACATAAACTGATCAATCTTCTAGATGTACAATATATATTCTCATAATTAAGAGAAATTATGATGTAATTAATAGACTCTTTATAGAAAATGTTTACATTTTCTATGAGATTTTTATGATTTACACTTTGTCATAGAATAATATAAAATATAAGGAAAATGATTTAAAGGATTTTGTAGAATATTACAAAGGATAATGTTTTGTTCTTAGGGGGATTGTTTTAAGTACAAAATCATAAATCCTTTTGAAGAACGGAGAGGTTAATTGATGTGTTTTATTATATGTAAAAAATTAATCATTCTAAAAATGACTATAATAGTTCCTATTTAAAGATACTATGGATTTAAATATATATCATCATTAATTACATATACTAAATAAAAATATGAAAAGGTGAGTGGGAGTCGTTTATTGCAAAAGGGGTTCTTCAGAAAACTTATAGTATTACATAAAAATTTTAAGGGTTGAAATTTATTATTTAACATTGAATAACATATTTTTTCAAATAATAATTAATCTTTATAGGATGGATGTTACCAAGATGAAAAGTTATGAAACCTTCCAAAACTAAGATTTGAACGATGTAAAAATATATTTTTCTTAAATTTTTATTTATTTTTCCTGCATAAAGTGTGTAGGGGGTTTAAAAAGATTAAGAATATACATAATAATTTAAAAGTAAAAATTTTAGTTTGAGGAAAACTAGTAAAAATATATAATAATGATTCAACCCATTATTCTTGTTGATCATATATCCTCCTAGGTTATTTAAGTTGTTATCAAAGAATTTTTGTCATAATACTAATTAAATCTATCAAATTTTTTAATCAAATGATGTTAAGTGAAATCAGTGTAATCAAGTTATTTTCTAATTTGGCATTAATGTGACCGGATTTGAACTGCATTATAATTTAAAACTATTACAATATTAATCCATTTTAAATATTTTTATATAATCAATTTTTTTAACTATAGAGGAGAACAACATATTTTTTGTGAGATATTATCATGATTATAAAAATTGAATGGTACCCTACCATTTGTCTCTAGGTAAGAAAGTGATTTATAGTAAACCTTTATATAAATAAGCCATGGAAGATCCTAGTATTAGGATAAATATTTAACAATATGGTGTATCATAGAATGAATTCATGATTTGTCTCTTTAAGAAATAATTCACCAATGTGATAAACATGAATATAACTTGATAAATATAGGATAGTAAATAAAATATTAATGACGCAAACTTTGAAACAAAGGATTTTTTTTAGATTTATAAAGAATGTCTTAAACATGTGAAGATGTATAATTATTAATTAATTAATGGAATTTTGAAATTATTTACTAATATTTTGAGAGTTATTAAAGGATTTTGAGAAAAAAATTTAGACTCTTCTATATAAAAAACCTAAATACGATGCCTTGTTATGGTTTTCATCATATAGTATCCCCCATAAAGATAAATATTTTAATCAAATATCTCATAACAGTTTATATATTTTAATTTCTTAAAATATGATATTGTATACTGTAATCTATGGGATAATTGAAAAAGAAATGATTTTTAATTTAAGATTATGAAAGAACTAAATCTCGAGAAGAAATAATTTAAATTTCGTATCCATTTTTAAGAATGTGATAAAATGAATGAAAATTATGAGGAGTTATTATCTATTATTTTAAGGAATTTAGGAAATTTTAATGGATAATATAAGGTAAAAATCTATTTTTAGTGTTTTTAGTTTTGATAAATTCAAAAAACTGTAATTCAATCTCTAGATATAGGGATTGATTATGATGAATATGATTACTATGAAAAGGTGGAAAATAATGTGTTTAATTATGTAATGATTTCTCAAAATCCATTTATTTATAGGTGTGATAATAAATCATATAACAAAAGGAAACTGGTTTAATTTATAATAGAAATAATGAAATTGAAGCATAATTGATTATAATTATTCCTAAAATAATGGTGTGTGAGAGAAGTAAAGAACATTTATCTCACATTTAGAGCAACATATTTATGATTTATGTTATGAGTATACTGAAAATTTTTATAGATATGAATATGGGATTGGTTTTATGGAAGAAATAAAAAAATTGAACTTTTATATAGTCTTGATAAAAATAAAAATCTCAATGAGGATTTTTAATATAAAATTAAAAAATTTGTGGATCATTAAATAATTGAAGTTAAATTTAAATTAAAATATACAAGGTATTTTAAGGAAATTAATATTTTTATATCCCAAGTATGTCATCATGATATGATAGAATTGAATCCTAAAATAATTTTTAATCTAAATATTTATATAATGGATACATGATAAAAGTTAAATAATGATAAAAATATATTTATAAAATTGATAGATGATTTCACCAACACCCAATAAGTTCGTGATGAATCATCTATGGCTATTGAATAGATAATCATGGAAATCATTAAATTTATGTAGTGTAATAACTTTAAAAGAATTAATATTGAAATAAATAAATTTATTCAGTTTAATGGAAATGTGAGTGATCCAAAGCCTAAAATAATTAATGTCAATTTTTTCCATTAATCCTCATAATTCCAAAAAAAACTATTTTCACTTCTAGTATAAGTTTTAAGACTAATTATTCTTTGAATGTGTGGGAGATTTTTTTTTGAAAAGTAAACCTATTTAAAATAAGATTTTATGAACTCCCATGTAATTTTAATCATTATATATGAATCATGTTGAGACATATTTAGATCCAAAATAATAAACAAATACATGATACAATTTTGTTCATAGGAAAAATTTAATGGAAATTATTGGTGTCTAAAATGTTATGAAAATAAAAATTATAATTCTTAGTAAAATATAACTAATTAAATATGATAATATAGGTATAAATATAGGATGGCCAACTTATAATTATCAATAATCCTATATATATTAATCCTATTATAAATAAATAGTTAAATTATAAAATCATTTATTATTTAAATTTAACAAGTGAATGAAAAAAATTGTAAATTCATGATGGTGGTGAACATGAGTGTAATATCTGTAACATTGTGCAATGTAATACTAATGTTATAATATTATACAATGTATTGATGAATTTTTAAACTACTGATGATTTCAACTTTGGGAAGTACTATATAGAATATATGAACCAAATTTATCTCGGAATATTTTGTTTCATAAATCCATAAAGTGATCTATTAAGAAGATTAAAGTTATGGTAAGCTAATTTAATTAGATGATAAAAAAAATTATTCTCTATTATTTAGAATCTAAATAATATCATAATAATGGAAGATAAAAAATGTGATAATCTGATCAATATACGAATAGATTAATTGGTTTAATGGAAGACCCATATGAAGTTGAAGATGCGAATTAAATATATGAATATATTACATAGTTTATGGAAAATGTGAGTTATATTGACCTAGTATTGTAAACTATTTAACAATTCAACCTGAATAAATATAAAGGTTGAATAAAATTCACAGTGAAACAAGGAGAGAGAGAGAGACATACTAAAGAGAGTTGACTTAAAGTATCATAAACTAAGATATTCTGTTGAATGAGAACTATATGAGTTTAAAAAAATTAGTTTAGAAAGAAAGTATTTCTTTTATTAGAATAACTCATAATAATAGGTAGGGTGTGGAATTATTTTCTCAGTTTCGTGAACATCTTTAACCACATTACTCTATGTTAAGATTTTATAGACTGAAACTCCTTATTTAATTTAATTATTTCTCTAATCTAAAATAGACATTGAATGTTGATAAATTATTTCAAGATCTATATATGATAATGTAATAAGTTTTTAGAATCATAAAACGTTATAGAGGATTATCTGGTGTGGAAAGGGAAACAGCAGATGATATTGGAGCTTATATAGTGAGAAGAGTACACACAAAATGTATATCAAATCAATTTAAAATGATTTGAGGGATATCCCTTTGTGGTTATGATTCAAAAATGAATCCATATTAAATGGTTTAAAAATATGCAATCTATATACATTGTTTGACTATTTTTGGTTAGTCATTTTTTTTTGATTTTAGAACTAAAAAATCTTCTTAGTATATATAAATATTACAAATATTTTACTGAAAGTAAATAGAGAAATGATGAGAAAATGATGATTTAAAAGATAAAAGGTAATGAAAATTTAGTTTATATAAATGGTTTAGTAAACAATATGTTATCGTTGATGAATTATACTTGAACAAGTTCATGTGGTATCACACCATATTCCAAAATATGAGAATATTAGATGAGTAAACTTTTAATTATTGGTTTATTTCTATTAATTACAGTGATATGTGTTCAAATACTATATTATAATGGGACATTATGTGAAATATATAATGTGTTATACATCAATTATAAAGACCAGTTTTAAAAAATAAATCAAGATTAAAGAAGTGTATTTATGGAAAATTTTAAGTATTGATCATTCTATCTTATGAATTTCATTTATTTAACTCAAGTAGTCTTATAGAAAATTTATCAATATCTCTTCGTATGGTTTAATTTTTTGTCAAGAGGTATTAACCCTATAATTGGTATCATAAACCAACAGATAATAATGTGCATTTAATGTGTATTATTAAAATTAGAATCAAATTTGTGGCGTGTGATGAGGCCCAACTCACATTCTATATTTTTTAAACTTGTTTCTTATTTTCCAAAAGATATTGAGGACTCAAATCCATTTAATAGAAGGAGGGAAAAAAATATTTTGAATATCTAAATAGAAATAAAAACTAAAAATATGGTAGATTATTATAAATGGTGGTGTGAACACTCAACAATTTATGGAGGGGTGGGGGGTTAAATGATAAATTAAAAGGTGTGAGTGGTATTCCTAAAAATGAATCCATTATAATGTTTTATCAAATAGGGATAGAAAAAATTGAAAATAGGAAGGGTAATATAAATTCATGTGTAAGAACCTAGTTTTCTATGTGGTATGAATGCATTAAATATTATTGTAAATTTTTTAATCATTATGGGAGTGATTATAAGGTTACATGTGTTACGAGGGTGTTCGAGCCTTGTACGGAGTCTAGAGAACAAATTTTTGAGAAAACAGTAGGGCTACATGGCTAGTAGATATTATGCTTCCTAGGATGAAAGGTTTTGTTAAACTGTGTAGGGTGTTTTAGTTCACAATAGAGGGCTTCACGGTTTGACGTAATCATGTGACCCATCACCTATGACTATTTGAATCATGTAATGCCTAAGGTAGAGGGGTTTCTCATGGGTTTCACATAATTAGTCCAACCATTCTCCTAGACCATGCGATGGGTGTTTGGAGACAAATATGGGAACAATGATGGTAAACGGCTTGGCTAACCAAGCATCCAAACCATGTGACTTTTAAAATTTTGATAAAATGACCTTTTTAAACCTCATTCATAATAAATAACCCCTAATTTCTTCTCCTATCCCATGCAAAATATCCCTCACCCTTGGGATATATACTTTAATCCAAAGCTAGGATTTAATGATTCCTCTCTATCTAGACTCCGATCGATCCACTATTAGTCACTTTGAATAATATAATAACCTTGGACATGGATTATTAGATCCAATGATGAAATCTATAACTTTAAATTTCCAAATTTGATGTTGATATTTGTGGACCAAATTTTTCATCTAAACCTTATTACATCAAAAGGAAAACATGGATCACTTACAAACTTGAGGAACATTTATGTTCAGTCATTTCGATAATTAGGACAAACTCTTATATAAAAACTCATATCAAATTGGTATCATAGATAACCAGTTCATAATGATGAACATCATCTCCCCTTATACCAAGATTTGTTTATTTCACATTATGTTATCAACATAATCCATTTCAAATCCTTTATATAAATAAATAATTCAACCTCATTCTTTTAAACTGGGGAAAATGAAACATAAAAAGGGTGAGCTTAGATGCTCAGTAAGGTTAAACATAAGCCTTTATAATTGAATTTCATCAATGATATTAATAGTGCATAAGGGTATGATGAAATAATCAACTTTCATGAGTGAAATATAAAATAAATCATACCCATAAATACTTATATCATCAATTATGAAAACATAGAAAAATTAAGAGTCATAATAATAATAATAATCCATGTTATATAAATCCTGATCATGAGAAAAATTACAAAACCATAACAAGCAATGTAAATTTTTTTGGTAACATAGAGCATCACATTCATAAAACCATTTCAAAATTCTTTCAAAATAAATTTAATTTGAATAACCATATGGCTGAATTCTAGCATTATCATTACCCAAAGCATTGGAGATCTATAATAGGCCTCATATGTTGTATAAGATATATTGGGCCTACCCATTTTCAATGAGATATAACGGGGCACAAAACTCTGTATAAGATATATTGGGATCACCATTGAGCTATGATAGGGATTAAATCATTGTATAAGCGGTATCTGGATAACCCATTTCATATAATTCTCAAGTATAATTAATAAAAATATGTTTATCATAAAAATCATAAAATCTCGATAAACACATGAAACAGAAATGATTTTCATGTGAATCGATTTTATACATAATTAGTATGTGTAAATGAAATGAGTTCTCTAAAAATATCTTTGAATCATGGATACCTAATGTAGAAGAAATGGATTCCATAACAATCTCAATGAGACATGATTAACCCATGAAAAAGAAATTATTTCTATAATAATCTCTTTATGACATACTCAACAAGTGGAACTGAAATAGTTTTTATAACAATCTCATTAAAACATGATTAACCCATAAAAAATAAATGGACTCTAGAGAAATATATTTTAGACATAATAAACCCATAGGAAAGAAACTAGTTTCATAAAAATCTATTTGAAACATGATTGACCTGTGGAAAATAAACATGTTCCATAACAATCTCCTTAAGTCATAATCAACCCATGGAAAAGAAAAGGGTTTCATAACAATTTCGTTGAAATAAAAATAATCCATACAAATAATGAATTTGGATGGTATCTATAGAAATTTTCCCTAATGGGGGATAAGTAACAAAAAAGTTTGTTGACATTAATAAATGAAAATTCCCTTAAAAGGTCATTGGAAATATTGACGAGGAAAAAAATCCTTAAACATTGTAAATTATCTCATGCAACATTGAAACATTTAAAACATAAGAACCATGAAGGAATAAAATTAAATTAAACATATAATATCACTAGAATAAATATATTCATGATATAACATGTCAATTAAGTAATATATACACCGCATAATCAATGATAGGTGTATTGCATAACCAATATCTCAATGAAAGAATATTGAGACAAAAATACATTAATTCTTTGAAACATTAAAACCCTAAAAACCATGAAATAGAGATCATAAAATGGATATATACAACAAAACCGAATTTAGAATAAGAATAATAAAATAAATTAATGGGAATTATATACAAAACACAACAAAAATTAGTGGTGAATATGGAATACATCTTAGGGGAATAAAATAGAGATGAGAAAAAACCTTACTACTTGAATGACATTCGAATAATGATCACAATGAAATAATAACATAAATTGAAACTTTTAATATATTTAAATAAAGTAAAATCATCATATAAAATTTCATGTGGAAGTATATACACCACATAAAAGAAATAAATGGGGAATAAGACATAAGTATCACAAAAATAAAAGTGAGATTGGATATTCCCTTACTACATGAGTAACTTTTGAATCATGAGATCCTTGAGAAAATAAAATAAATTGAAAATTTTAATATCTATAAATAAATGAAATTCATCATATAAAATTTAATAGGGAAGTATATACACCATATAAAATTAATTATGTTCATAATAACCAATTAGTTCAAATGGAATGTCAATTGAGACCAAACACCTTTCCTTGAGTCTGATTCATCATGATTGTTATTTATATATTTTTTATAATAAAAATATTTTAATTATGTAATTTCCTAATAATATTATCCATTTTATTATTAATTTTATTTCACTTATTACCAAGTTATATATAATTAAATAATCAATTACATTAAAGTTGAACGTTTTTACCACGTTCGGCTGACATGTCAAAACTGACTTTGGTAGGTCGACAAAGGTCCATGAGGTCGTTATTTAAACATATTTAGAATAATAATCATGAATTAATAATAATATTTACAAAAAAGTATTTTAAAACCAATCATGTTATATTTTAATGAAAAAAGAATCAATTTGACAATCATGGAGACAATAGGTGGTACATACGTACGAGTAACATTCCAATTTTCCGATGATCATTATGGAATGAAATTATGTAAAATGTATATTTCCATATTGAAACTCATATCATAAATAAAATTTTATTTAATTATATAAACTTATATATATATCATCCTTCTAATGTTGCGGTGAAAAAATAATAATCACATCGCTTTGGGGAGGCGATAGTCTACACGTCCACAAACGATGCGATAAATTTTTCAGTGTGTGAAAAGGTAAGAAAGAAGGATATATAATATATTTTTAGAAAAATAATTTATATCATTAATATAATATATATTTCATTTATATCACATATGTTTATAAAATTCATTTTTAATACATTCCACGTACAGTTTGAATGAATCACATTCCTTTGAGGAAGCGGTAGTCCACACATCAACCAATAACATTATCGTATTACCAAAAAATAGAAAGCATGAAGTTATGTGTTATATAATAACTCAATAGGCCAAAATAAATTATAAATAACTTATATATAAAATATAAAATATAAATAAATCATTATTATCAACCATTAAAGGTGGTATTGGAAGAACGAACGACATCCATTTGTGAGGCGATAGTCCACCGTACACACGAACGATGACTGTGTCTCCCATTTTATGAAAGTGCTTGAAGTTTTAGATCATAAAAATAATATAAAAACATATAATTATATTTAATATAATGAGGTTATTATATAATAATTATATAAAAATATATTAATGGGAGGATAATTGAATAAAACAAATGTGCTCGTTGAAGAACATTAACAATTCTTCGGGTAACTTCTTTTGATTTGCAGCAAAGGACATACATAGATTTCATTCCACCCATATTTAGGATTCTAGGATGATATTATGATTTTTTTAGATTATGTGGGTAGGTTTTAGATGAGAAAAATTCTTTATAGGTTTGAATAAGTGAGGGGGTGAGTGCCCTTTTATAGTGAAGTAGTGTCGTTCGTGTAAATATAAAATGGTAAACACTATTGGGAGGTCTTCATTATGTCAGGGGCCTAAAATAATGAAAACAATTATATAAAAGAGGGTATATATTTGTAATATGGATATCCAATGGGATTTAGGAATGTGACTAGGTAATTCCCCCCCCCCCCTTAATATTAATGTTTAACAACTAAGTAAACTCATTTTTACCTTAATTATTGTAATTAAATTTAATTTGTTTAACGAAAAATTTTGGTAAAAAAATAAGTCCAATAAAATATAAATTATAAATTATTATAATAAAAAAATATTTAATTCATTTTTTAAAATTAGAATCACATAATTGGAAGAAATTAATTTAAAATTAATCTCCCAGACGGGATGAGACAACGCGTTTTTAAAGAGAAAATTTCAAAATATTGAAATTTTTGTATATCCAATATCAAGGTGAAATTGATTCCAATGGAATAAATTTTAGTTAATTATGTATAATTTAATTAATTTCACTTTAAAACCAATGTTAAATTTTAACTTAACTCTAAAAATAAATTAGATGAAAAAATAGTTTTAAAAAAAAAATCAGTATTTTCACTATTCATTGAAAAATGAATCTTCTTAGAAAAAAAATCCCCCAAAGTAAATTTTGATATTAAAATGAAAACACATTATTTTTTCTTAAAAAATTATAAAATTATAAAAATTTATTTTTAAAAAAATTGAGCAATTTAATGGTGGTAAAACAACCTTTTAGGAAAATATAGCCATTTATTCTTGAAATTGGATTTATTCTTATCTTAATCCTGTAAGAATCATTGGATGAATTTTAAAAAATTTATTGATTATATGACATATATATTTAATTCATATATTTTCTCAATAGTGATTAATTTAATTTATTAAGATAAAATGTCATTCTGGTCATAAGAAATAGTTTTCTATAAAAACACACCATTTAAATTCAATTGGTTTTTATATTAATTTATAATTAATATTTAACCAATTAATTCATTTAATAAACATATTTAAACTACATTTTCATAATTTATTTAATCTCATTCAGTCCCACTATTCCATCAGCTAAGTGAAATCTATCATGTCAAAGAATAATATTAATAGTATATTATAGTCTGATAAGACTCGACCTTGTCGATAACACAAGTTATTGGAGAAACTCTATGTCATGTACAATGCAAGATAAAATTATAATTTCATGTCACAAAATATAGAATTTCACTATTAGTAACATAATATATCAACTAATTTAAATTAATTTTGATATAACATATTTCTTAAAATCTCATGATGTTACATTCTACCGCCTTAAAATGAATTTCACCCTATAAATTCATTTTGGTTTCAAAAGATTAATACTTTTATAATTACTTTACTGAAACCCACACCATATAAGTTAAATGAAGAAAAAACCCCTTAATAATGGAATATGGGACAAATAATGGTCACCTTAAGTTACGCATAACTAGGATTCCACATAAGGTGAACATTGGTGTGAAATTTAAAGATGGATTTCAAAGAAAAAACCAATTATAATGGTCTAATATAGAACATGGCCTATAATAATTAAAAAAACAATCCAAATAAGTGTATAAAAGTCCATTGATATCATTAAAAAATATTGTAATAGGATAATATTTGTGTTCAAGATCATTTTCCTAGTGTTATGTAATTCCCTTACAATTTATAATATGATAATATAGAAATATACTTATATGGTGAGTGTAATTTAATCCTTTAATCAACTTTTAACACAATCACATATTTTCTCTAGATAATGACTTTTTAGGATGAGTTTTTAAATCTTGAATCACTAAAATAAGTTTTTAAATCTTGAATCACTAAAATAAGTTTTTAAAGACCAAATAACAATAAAACGGATAATAATATCTTCATGATATATTTAATCATTTAACCAAAAATTAAATGGTTAAAAAATGGTATCATAATTTCAAAAATTAATAAACCTTTATGTGAAACACTAATAATAAAAATTCAGTAGTAATACATAAAGGTCATACCAAATTATTCCATAAATAAAAATCCTTAAATTTCATCAAACATCTCCTGAGTAAGTTTGAAACCAAATGATTAGAAGGATTTGATCATATATTCTTCCTAGATAAATATTACACTATTCCTCAAATAAAATACCATATATTTACAAAATAATATTAATCATTAGTTTAAAAAAATTTCATACTAACCAGGAAATTATATATGCTAGTCTTAGGGAAAAAACCCTTATTATCTTTCAGTAGTGGGTTCAAGCCCCACCACATATCCAAATATGACGTATTGTCACCCAAAATATTGGTTGACCCCATTTGTTCAATAATCCTAACAAATAAATCCTCCCTAAAAAGACATTATGTAGATCCTAGGGGTTACAAATACCTCAATCCAAAAAAAACACCTCAAAAAATGTCATTAATAACCTCAATATTTTAAATACACAAAACTATTTAAAGGAGGTGTTTGGGACTTTGAACTCATGATGTACCCGTGATGGTATCCATAACTCTTAAGATAACCTCGCATGATAACATCATAATCTCCAATGTTATCTAATATGACCTTTGATACGTACTATAACAACCCAGGACCCGCACTCTTGGATCCAGTGTAGAATTTTATAAATTTACATTTCCAGCTACGATGTCAATAATTGTGACCCAAATTTTTCATGTAAACATTATAACATAGAAATAAAAATATGGATCACTTAAAACCTCAAGGATATTTTAGTTAAAATATTTTATAAAATTATGAAAAACTATTACATAAACAACTCATATCAATATGGACTCATAAACT
The DNA here is from genome assembly GCA_963277665.1 of Viscum album. Taxonomy (NCBI): domain Eukaryota; kingdom Viridiplantae; phylum Streptophyta; class Magnoliopsida; order Santalales; family Viscaceae; genus Viscum; species Viscum album. Next base: position 1,584,090,692 of record OY728164.1, read on the forward strand.
ACTCATTTATAATGATGAACATCATCTCCCATTATAACTAGATTTTTTTATTTCACATATTGTCATAAACATCATCCTTGTGAAATAATTTATAGAAATAATTCAATCAAACTCATTATTTATAACCTAATGAAAAGGAAACATATTAAGTGTGAGTTTAGATTCTCAGTAAGGGTAAACATAAGCATTAAAAATTTAATGTCATCAATGAGTATATGAGTTAATAAGTGTATAATGACATATTCTATGTGTATGAGAGAATCATAAGACAACTCATACCCATCAATAACTGAATCATAAAATATGAAAACATATAAAAGTGAAAGGTTATTAGAATCAATAATCATAATCCATGTGATATCAATATAGATAATTAGAATTATTAATAACCTATAATAATCAATTTAAAACTCTTTTTTTGTAACTTAGGGCATCACTTTAATTAAACCCTTTAAGAAACCATTTAATTATAATTATCTTATGACCAACTTGAAACATTATCATTAACCAATTCATTGGAGAACTATAATGGGGCTCACCCTTCATGCAATCTATATTGGGCTCACTTATTTTTGATTAGCCATAATGGGGATCAACCCTTCTTATATGCTATATCGGGCTAAAAAATGAGCTATTATGTGGATAAAAACTTCATAAAAGAAAAATCCAGATCAACCATTTCATATAATTCTAATGCTCCATGAATAAAACATATTCATCATAAAAATAATAAAAACATGATAAACCTATAGAAAAGAAATGTATTCCATATCAACCACTTTTAAAGATAATTGACCCATGGAAAAAAATGAGTTCAATAAAAATCTATTTGAAACATGGTTATACTGTGGATAATAAATGAGTTCCCTAACATTATCATTGAAAAATTATTAACCCATGGAAAAGAAATGGGTTCCATAACAATCTCTTGAGGTCATAATCCACATTGAGAAAATAAACAGGTTTTATAACAATCTCATTGAAATATGATAAACCCATGGAAAAGTAACGAGTTATATAACAATAAATTTAGGACATAATCAACCCATGGAAAATAAATATATTTCAAAACAATATATTTGAAATATGATTGACCAGTGGGAAATAAATAGGATCCATAAAAATTTATTTAGGATGTAATCAACCCATGGAAAGGAAATGATATTCATAAAAATATCTTTGAAATAATCATAATAAAGACAAAGAATTAGTGAGTATGGTTTAAATAAAAAATATTCCCAGTGTTAGATAAGTAACAAAAATGGTTTTGACAATAATTAATGGAAATTTCTTGAAATGTTCATTAAAAACATTCATGAGGAAAATAACCTTTAATCATTCTAAAGTGTCCCATGCCTCATTGAGACATTTAAATCATAATCCGTATGATGGAATAACATTAAATGAAACCTATAATATCATCATATTATGAATATTCAGGATATAAAATGTCCAAGGAGCATCATTTCACCTGATAATACAATACAGGTGTATAATCTAAGAAACATCTCAAAAAAGACAAATTAAGACAAAAATCTCTTACCACTTTGGTAACTTTTAAACCGTAGACCCCATCATAGTGAGATTCTAAAATGAATATATAAAATAATATAAATTTAAGTATAAAAATCATAAAATACATTCATAATAATTATATATGTCATACAACAAAAATATGTAGTGAATATGGAATATATCTCACAGAAATAAAAGCGAGACGATAAAAACACTTACTATTTGAGTAAATTTTGAGTTAGTGGCCCAATGAAAGAATAAAATCAATTAAAACATCGTAAAAATTTAAATAATATAAATTAATTACATAAAATTTTATAGGAATGTATATAAAACACAAAAATGATATGAGTGGTGAATAAGGCATTTGTGTTGCAGAAATAAAAGTGAGACAAGAAATCCTCTTACTACATGAGAAACTATTGAATAATGAGATCAGTGAAATAATAACATCAATTGAAACTATTTATGTCATTTAATAAATTAAATTAAAAATATAACAACTTATAAGGAATTATATACACTATAAAAATGTAATTAGGTTCATAATAGCAAATATGTCTCAATGGAATATAGTTTTAGATGAAACCCCTTACCTTGAGAATGATTCACCATGATTGTTATTTATATTTTAGAATAATAAAATTAAGTTAATTATTTAATTTTATGATATCCTTTTCCATGTTTACTATTACTTTAATTTCACTTATAACTATGTTATATGAAATTACTTAATCAATTAGGTTTCAGTTAGATATTTTAACCATATTCGCCATTTGTGTCAAAACTAATTTTGGTAGGTTGATTAAGGAAAATGATGCCATTATTTAAACATATAAAGAATAATAAACAAGACATGATAATAATATTTATAAATTAATTATTCTTATAAAACCAATCATGGAAATTTTTTATGTAAAATGACCCAATGTTTAAATTATAGAGATGGTAGGCCGTATGTACGCATGAGTAAAATTCCCATTTTGAATGATCGTTATGGAATGAAGGTAGGTAAAATTTATATTTCAATAATTAAAATTATAAAATAAATAATTTTTTGTTGAATTATAATACACATATATACCATTCTTGTTTTTTGGCGGTGAAAAAAGAAGAATCACATCGCTTTGAGGAGGTGGTAGTCCATATGTCCACAAACAACATTATAACTTTTTTCAGTGTGTGAAAAGGAAATAAATAAGGTGATATGTTATATTTTTAGAAATATAATTATGTCCATTATATCATATATATTTCATTTATATCATATATTTTTATTAAATATATCTTCTACACATTACATGTAAAGTGTGAAATAATTGCATCACTTTGAGGAGGCAGTAGACCACACGTTCACAAATAACGTTATCATATTAGTAAAAAATTGAAATTATGAAGATATTCATTTTATACTAATTCTATATGTATAATTACATTATAAATTTATTATATTTCAAATATAAATTATAAATGTATCATTATTCCCTTCATTGAAATGTGATAATGGAATAATTAACAACATCAGTTCGCGATAAGGTAGTCCGTCGTACACACAAACAATGATTATGTATCACATTTAATAGAAGTGTGTGAATATTTTGGTCATAAAATTATCCAAAATAAATTTCATTATATTTTATATACTGATTTTATTATGCAATAATAATATAAAAATAAATTAAAGGGTGGGGAAATAAATAAATAAAATGCTTTTTGAACAACAATTCCTCTTTTTTTTAAGAAAGTAGGAGGTATTACCTCTTTTATTGAATAAAAGAATGAAAAACAACCATATTGGGCAAGAGAATACAAAGGAAAGTGAACTAATAATAAACTACTGACCTAACTTTTTCATAAATCTTTCACTTATTCTTCTTTCCTCCCCATGAAGTGCATTCCATTCACCTATAGATCTTCCATGTCTGTGCCCTCGAACTCTAGATCTTCCTCTACTTGGCGGGAGAGATTTAATACTTCTGTATAGTGTCTTAACATCAATGCTGTCAGAGTCAGATCTATATGCATGATTCTTAGTATTCTTCTTAGGTGAGGTGTCCCTCACCCCCTCAACCTCTTGTGATCCAGTTTGGGTAGGAGTATCATGATGTTTAGTCTCAATACTTATCTGTTCAACCCATACTTGGTGGTCACTCAGAGACCTTGTATTCTTGTAGGAAACATGTTGGAAGCCTTCATTATCCTTGATAGGTTTCGATGAAGAAGTAAACGCATTTTAAGTGAGTGGAACTTCTTAAATTTGTTTACCCTTTCTATTTCCTTAAGAATCCATTTTTCATAATGAATCTATTACTCAACCACATGTTGTATCTCTTCCCCAATGACTTTTTCAACCATCACGTCATTTCCACTACCTTTTTCTTATTAAAATTTAGTATTTAGTCCATTTATATGAATATATACACCGATTACATTCGTCTTTTCTGAGATGATGGATGACCATGATTTATGCTTTGATCTATAAGTGGAGGTATTGACATTAGTTTCATCTCCTGGTTGATCCTTAACCATCATCCCCTTGCCTATAGATTCTTGAGAATTAGGGAGAAAGACACCCATTTAATTATTAGTTGGATCCTTTTGGGAAACATCATGAGAAATGGATTTTGGTGAGTCTATTTTTTTTAGATTTGACATTTTTTAAGTAGATGTTGACATGGTGAACTCTCAACCCACTCCCTCACATGATATTTTCTTTCGACATTGCTCCAAAAAGTGCCCGGCTGCTATACATTCTGAACAAAAAATAGGCTTTTTTCATTATGAACTTCAATTTGGATGTTGTTAGAAAGAGTTTAAAAGGTTACCTTGTCAACCAGGGTGGACCTAAGATCAATCTCCAACTGCATCCTAGCATAATGACCAAATAGAACATCCTCAGTCATTTTATCAAGAGAGAAAAGATTCCTAATTGTTATGCCAATGTCATGAAGTATCTTTGGGTGACATAAAACTTGTAACACCCTTACTCTAGTTACCTATAGTCGGTGCATTATTTTAATACATTGAAATGATTACAAGGAATCAAGTTCCAAATAACTAATCAAATTAGTAGCCTTGGATGTATGAGATATGCATGAGTTTTAAATTACATTATAAAATAAAAAACAACAACATTGTGTATCCTTTTAACACACTCATATCCCTTAGTTTATCTCTGCAAGTCAGTCATAATATACTTCTTCACATCCTTGGAAAAATAAAACATAGAAAGATGTGAACTCAGATGCTCATTAAGGGTAAATAATATAGCTGAAACGATAAAGTTTTAAGGAACTATGTGTAATAAAAAAAGCCTTTTAAACATAAACATGAACATAATATGGAAAAAATAAATCAAACATTACTATATAATCACGCACATGGATATTCTACTAGTTGAATAATCACATTTAATAACTAATTTTATAATGAGGGAATGCATAATGACGAACATCATAACCCCATAGTCAAGGCCTCATGTCAAGACTACAAATAAATGTTTTTGTCAAGCACTTGTTCCAATACACTATTTTTTCTCATGAGACCTACCGATGTATCTAGGAGTAATAACGGGCTCCACCCATCACTTTCTAAGTATAATACATTACTCATATGAAATGTTTTGAACATAATATAAACATTCGTATTAAAAAAGCATACGAAATGTCAATAATTTAATACATAAATAATGAATGGAATAAAAATAGAACATACACAGTCTAACATATCATATATTATTCAATACTATAAGGAAGATATTATTATAAAAAATCAATGTCAATCAAGAATAATATCCAGTAAAAGATGTTGACATAGTTGAAAATGATCAATAAAATTATTTGAGGGAAATATCCATTTTTTTGAAAATCATTTAAATGTCACATATTTATAATGGAAATCATTTAAAATATATTTTTGATTCAAGGTTTCCCATACCACATTGAATATTTTGAAAGGAATTAACATTTTAAAACATTCATGCCCATATTAATAAATCTTTAAAAACATTTTGAAAACATGGAAATTAATGAGAATGATTTATAAGAATAAATATTGAAACCATTTAAAATGATGTTTTAGTTAATGATTCACTTAAAAAGAATCCTTTTGAAAAGTATTTTATGAAACATGTACATGGATAACAAATATGTCCCAGTAAAAACATACACATAAACAATCTCAAATAAAAATGAGATTGAGGAATTTACCCTTACCTTTTACTTTTATTTAGTAGAGGGTACATTTAAACTTCTGTATAATGACCATAATATGTCATTAAATTATAAAAGAACCATATTAATATTTATTATATCATACATGATTCATTTATGACTTTATACTACCCATTAATAATAATTTCCATGTTAAAGTAACATTTCAAGTAATAATCGCTTCTTTATCGTATGTGTTTTAACTTGTTATTCTTGATCGTATCAATTAGATCATTATTTACATAGTTAAATAATATAAAACATGATTTTTATACCATAAATATTCATAATATAAATCTATATAATAGATATATATAAGAAATGGAAAGACCATTCCTGGAGACGGTAGTCCGTACGTACGCATGGACATTGCATCCGTTTTCTTATCGTATTGAATGGAAGTAAATGTTTGAGATATGTATATATATATATATTTGTGTGTGTGTATATATATTTACAATAGCATTATTATGTCAGAAATTATATTCTTATAAATAATATATATTTTTATAATCATCATTTAAAGGTGAATGTTGAAATGAATCTCACCGCATCATGGAGATTGTAAGTCGCACGTACGTAGGAGAAATGATATGATTCCTTTAATGATAAAATGGTATATAATTGGATGGTATATTAATTATCCAGAAACATTAACATGGTATATTTATTATTTACATCAATTATACTCATTAAGATACCATCCAAATAATGAAGTGTTGATTAACAAACTACTCCACGATGTGGAGACGGTAAGCTGTACATTCACACATATGGTGACTTTGTCATTCATAGGATGGGTAGAATAATAAATATGGTTGTACCATATTTATAATAACATCAGAGTATATAGAAGGTAGTGGATTTATTATTTTGTTATGGAAACAACAAAGAAAGAAAAAGTGGAAGAAGAAAATAATTTTGGAAGAGGTGATAAAATAATTACCTCTTCTTCACATGATTCCTTTTGATTTGATCGAAATATATCCTTAGGTAAACATTATGATAAAATTAAGGCCTCTAGGTTGAAGTGAGGTTAGATTAGAGGATATTTTAAGATGTTTTTTCAGAGCCAAATGGATCTCGACGTGTGAAATTAAGAGAAGGGAAAGTACCCTTTTATAAGAGAGGTAAAGGGCACTTTAGGAAAAGCTTGAAATATTATTTTATTATAAAATAATTGTCAGATTATAATGGCATAAAATGGATTTATTTAGAGGCTAATATGGGTATGGGTTGAAAAACTCTCATCAAATAGGTTTTAGAATAGTTTAGGTCACCATATTAATCTTCTCTTTTAGATTTAATTCTTAGTAAAATAGTTTAATTTTTACCATGACTTCTTGTATTTTTATATTGCATAGTTAATAAACATACTATAAAATTCCAATAGAAACTAAAATGGTTCATTAATGACATATATATCATTTTATAAGTCTTTTGGATGAATCTTAGACTTTTAGTAATATTATATCTTTTAATAATATAGTAATTTTTAAAAAAACTCATTTATGTCAATTTTGACACTATTTAGTATTTTATTTTTGAAGAAGTCATAACATGTTTATATCTTTGATAAAAATACATTAAATCCATTATAACATGTCATATTAACATACAATTCTTTTTGGAATTCTTTAAAGGTCTCAATTTACATTTATTTTGATATTTTAATATCACTTATTTTAATTATTCATTAATAATGTAATTATTACATCATCATTGTGTCCAAATTAAATTTAATTATTTAATGTCTAAAAATTATAAATAAAATACCATGATGTTGGAAATTTTTTTATCTTCCTAATGAATACTTATAGTCAAATTTATCTTATGTATCACCTTATATTAAAAATGTATTAGTTATTAAAATTTGAATTTAACACTTTTTACTCTTCTTTAAATAAAATAATAAAAAATGGCCTAATCAAATCCATGTGGATCCAAAAGGATCATATTTTATTCTTAAGTATTATTTTTTTTGAAATAAACTTATCCAACAGAATTAAGACATGTGTTAGTGTCACGAACCAAATCGATCACCACCAAAAATAGCACCAAACACGGCCGGTGACAAGGCCCGAAAGTCATTCCTGATCCCCACGGGCTGGCTCAAGTGCCCGAGTATCATAAAATAAAATTTGGGAACGATTTACCCGAGTTTGTAAACATAAAACAACAAAAGAATCCAATGAAACAAATCTTGATTTTTCAAATCAAACAATGTTTTACAGAAAATCAGAACTGAATTACATATTCTAAAAAAACTCAACAAGACTATAACAATGGAACAAAAAAAATGAACATCCCAAGAACCTCAACAGGGCAAGAGGCATTTCCCTCAATCCATCTCCACAACACCACATCATGAATGAACAGTGAAAATCTGAACTATTGGGACACATTTTATAACCAAACCTGCGATAACAAAAATAACCAAGTCTACTTACACCCAAGGGTGTAACTAGGGTGTGAGCCAATGTCCAGTAGGATACCACCACTAAGATATTCCATGTGATAAACATTCAAAGATGAAAAGCATGCAAGTTTTCAAAAACATGTAATTTCTAGTTACAATTTCTAAATGATGCAACTTAAAAAAACAGTTTTCAAGTGGGATAATTTAAAGAATCAACACTTTTAAAATAAATTCAAAAGCTACTGAATTTTCCAGCCAAATATACCATATGCCGATGGTAAGTATAAAAGATCTAATGAGCACAAGCAATAGGAAATAACCCCCAGGAACTAGCTAGCTGTGGGTCCTAGGTACCTCGTATCTCGGTGAGAGTAACCACAAAAAAATATCCGTTCTCGTGCATGAGCCTCTAGTAGGGATCATACCCATAACCTAGTGGTCCCCAATCATCATCATCATAGTTTAGTTAGAGTTGTAAGCGTCAATCTTACTAAGTGAAACTGAGGCCAAACCCCACGGATTCTCTAGCATACTAGTACATGTCCACCCACCTAGATACCTAGGTTTTCCCTTTGTGCTCAAACAAGTTCAACAATCCAAGAAGTATAGTTTTGACATGAAAATATCAATTCCAAATCACACATTAACCAAGCATCCCCATGTACATCACACAAGTCAAAAATTCCACTTTTCATTCAAATGCATTTTGAAATCAAACTCACACCAAAATTGCCTACAACACTTTTCACATTTCTTTAAGACATCCACAAATCATTTAAACGATTTTATAAAACCATTACAAGATATTCAACTCACGTAACAGCCCACACACATGTCACATAATACCCTTCTCACCTTCACAATTCATTTTATCGATAAACTCACACGAAACATCCCACACCCGTGTTTCACACACAAAACCCAATTTAGTAAAACATTTCGGCAATTTATAAAACATTCTAAAAATGTTTGAAATCTCAAATCACCACTTTACCATTCAAAAACCCACATTATGTGAACACACTCACCCAAACAGTACATATACACCCTTTCCCAACTTTGTTTAACCAAATAAAACATTTGCAATTTTTATTAAAAAACCCAAGAGGTATAACCATTGTTTTCACACTAAACCCATTACAAACCCCTCATTCAAAACCAAAATCATACCAATAACAATCCAAAACAGAATTTTCAGCCCTAAAACAATTATTAAACCACCCCCATGTGTTATAAAAATTCATCAAATAATACCACAAAGATACACATGAAAAACACATGTTTTCATAAATCACCTTCAAGAAGTACAACACAGTTTTACACCTTAAACTCAATCAAAAACCACTTTTCAAGGGCCACATAATGATAATGAAATTACCAAACCAGAATTTTCCGCCCCTTTCAAGACTAATAAATCACTTTCATATGTTATAAACTAAACCCAAACACTACCCTAAGAGTCACACATGAAAAGTACCCAATTTCAAGCTAAAATACAACTAAAAATTAAATGTTTAACCAAATTCATCAAAAACAGTTTTCACACCACAAAAAACAGAATATAAACATACTAAATTAACAAACCAATCAATCTAACTCATCATAAAATGGTCACACATGGAATCACCTACCTTTTTTGTCGAAACCCTCAAAACATGGTGCAAAACCTTAAGCGCACCACCGCCGCACCACAACGAAATCTAGACCTAGACCACCAAAAATTGACCCAAAAGATACCAAATCATACTTTAGGATAAAACCCTAACTTCTGGACATGATGAACTTCAAGAAATAGGAAATAAAACTAAAAGAGGATGGAAGGAACCAAGAAGGAATTCCCTTACTTGAAATATCTTGAAGAAATCAGCCCCAATCCACCTAACTATGAATCTCCAAGAACGCAAAACTGGTATGGAGGTTTGAAGGAGTCATATTAGGTCATGTGGGGACTGAAATGGGGGGAAAATGATGAAAACTGAAGGATTTATGAAAGATTCATTTTACCTCGTCAAATCTGGTCGATTTGAGAAAGAGTATGCAAGATTACCCTACTTCGCGGCTCATGTGAGCTCCAAAATTTCAAAACCAATAATGGGCGTGATTCTTGGGCTACTGGTTTTGAGTGGGAGGTGGAATCACGGGAAAAAAGTAAAAAATGAATGAGATATGGAAACTTTAAAAACAATATTTAAAGTAGGAAATGGGCCTACGGGCAGGCCCATTACCTAAATAAAAAACCCAAATTCATCATGATTTTGGATTTATATGTTGTCCAAAGGGATATGGTGATTTTAATATATCAGTGTATTCCAATTGGGAAGTGGAATGGGTTAAAAATAGTAAAAATGGAAGGAGTTATAGAAGAAACAAAATTAGTTTTGAAATCTGGAATTGAGCTCGCGGTTTGGCCCAAATTTTCAAAACCCACCATTTTCACGAAAATGAGTGGTAAACCCCCCCCCCCCAAAAAAAAATAAGTAATGGAAATTAAATGAAATATGAATATATAAAAAAGTCACGTGTGTCACAATTCTCCCCACCATAAAACTTTCCGCCCTCGGAAAGCCACATCAAGGATAAAGAAAAAAAACCAAACCCAACCGAAAGGCAAAAATGTACTCCTTTGCTAAGCTTTGCCCCAAGGGCCAAAACACCTCCAGTGATCCATTAAGGAAGGAATAATTCATAACCAAAACATATACCTATTTACTGAAATGATCAAGCACATTCAGATTTATCTTAAAAGAAAACCCTTCTAACACTATCTGAATAAGGCTCAAGAAATTTACCCAAACAAACAAGAACATCAAACAAGGTTACACTTACTGTGATATAACCAAACCATTGAGAACTCTCCAATCCCATTGTTTACCCAAGGAATATGTAGGGGGTTATATAGCTCCTAATGAGACTACCCACTTCTAAGCCAAGACCAAGGACAAAAGTGAGTTACTGGTTCAAGGATACACAAATGGGATCCCCACCATAAGAACCAACCATCTTAACTGACCAATATGGGCCGACACAGATAGACCCCACTACTTAAAGAGTTGGGAAAACCGCACGGTTATCCCACACAGTTTGGGAAACTGTGCTCTAACCATGTGGATCCTTATACCTACATGGTTTTCTGGTGAATGGTTACTACTAAATGTTCACCCAACATGTCTAGAAAAATCCAAAACCTTTCCCCAAACCCAAAGGAAACCATAGGGGAAAAGAAAGTCATTGGGAGATAACATGGGGATGAGGCCCTCCACCTCTTTCCACCAAACGAGAACAAAAGAAGAAAGATGAAAACACCAAATGTTTAAATTATTCCCATCTCTCATACTGAGAATAGTTCTTTGTACAAGGTTAAAAACAATACAGGGATTTCCTCTGACTACGTGCCAGCTTCTCTCCGGGACCTATGGCTGGAGCTGGAATGATTGAAGCATCTTCGGCCTCACAGTTAGGATTTGGAAACCCCCGAATAGAATTTCTTCTTTCGATGCTACAAACAACTGCACACAATCCCAGATGGGTTCACTAGGACATAACACACTCCAGAACTCACTTTACACTAACTCGATATTTCACTGAAACAAGGGCTTATAAGATGCAAAAACATCACACCTTTTTTTTTTCAGGCGAGAAACAATAGAAGTAAAGGACACATATAATCACCTTCCTCTAAAAGAGAGGATGTCAAGATCTCCTGAAAGGAGAAACACTGCTAAAAAAATAGAATCACAAAATATCGTACAATTTTACCTTTACAATCAAACGAGCACGCAACATCACAACGCGTTAACGAACAGGACCAAAGCAACTGATAGAAATAATACATGGAGGTGGCCTTATACAACATCCTGAAACATGACATCATTCCATAAAGTTTCCATAACAGCCTCTCGTGGCCAGATTTCCCACACAGGTGGTTTAACATAAACCCCTTCTTCGAAGAGACTATGAAGGACTCAAATACCCTCTTAGACACTATCCATATTGACAACCCTAGGCAACTTCCACCTTCGAAGCATCAGGTAGCTTAAGAAACTAATGTATCTTTAAACAATCCACGAGCACTCTTCCACAAAAAGAGTATCCGAAACAAAACCAAAAATGTAAATGGTGTAGACTCAGTCTACAAAGCTCAAGAAAAGATTCCTTACATTGATCAACTGAAGGATTTTCCAACGGCGAAACAATCCGAGTTGCACTTCAGGTGTTCCCTAACCCTTAATGGGGGCGTACCCTATCCAATGGGAGAACCCAAATACCCAACCAAGCTATTCCATTGGTAAAAACATGCCACAAAACAGATCCAAACACATTAATGGAACCACTATAAAGGTGTCTGGAAACATATCTCATTGGAGACTACTAACCTGTCCTTCTACCCAGCTTACCGACCAAACACAAACCCAAAATACAGTTCGAACAGGAGGGGTTGTTGGACTCAAAACATCCCACAACATCAACATTTTCCAAAAACACACAATATACACCATCCCAAACAATTCATCAAGACATCATGATTTTATTTAAAACCAATTCTTTGAAAACAAATTGTTTAGTAGTAAACGTATCCACCAATGGTACCCCATGGGCCTCACACATGCATGTTTTTGTGCCACACTGGGCACCCTCCTCATATACGTCCCAACACTCATCCTGTCATGCCATCAACCATCCATCATCCCATATAACCCCATGCATGTTGTCACTCACAGAAATACCAAAGGTTAAAACAAAGATTCTTTCCACTTTTCAAAACCAAAACGGTCAACCAATACTTCCTTTTTCTCAAAACCACTAACCAAAAAACCAATCATTCAAATGAATAATCACTTTCAATTCATATACATCAATTTCAAAACATCTCATCCTATCAAAACACCCTTTGATTGTTTAGAAAACTATGTTGGAAACACTTTTGAAAACCAACATCAATATGGTTACGGCTTTCAAAAGAGGTGTAAGCATACTATTTTCCATTTCAAACCAATTCTGAAAATTCAGTTCCACCATTTCATAAATCAAAACATTCCATATTTATTTGAAAATAATTTCACAAAAAATTTACTCTTCTTAAAACCAAGTCATTTTAAAACCAAAGTTCCAAGATTTCAAAACTAAAGAAAACAAGACAATGTGAGAGGAAACTAGTTTCAGTGGGTGACTTGGACATATGGTTGTCGGCCATATTCCAATCACTTCACTGTCACAGAGAGTGTTCTAGGGAATATACCCAGCTCCAAATGGCTTGTCAGGCCCTGTGACCTTACTGAGACCATTAAACCAACTCTCTTTTTATTTCCCCTAATCATTGTTAAACCAAGAAAACCAAAGGACTCTGAAAGGTCCCAACTTCCCCTAGAAACTTGAATCCTTCCATGAGGTGTGGTGATCAGGAACACTACCCATAACTAGAATACCAAGTCCCTAGAATCTGATCTCGATATTATCCTAACTCTTCCCTAAATAACATGACCCAAAGAGAGCAAACCTCCTCTGATACCATTTTGTCACGAACCGAATCGATCGCCACCAAAAATAGCACCAAACACGGACCGTGACAAGGCCCGAAGGGTGTTCCCGATCCCCACGGGCTAGCACAAGTGCCCGAGTATCATAAAATAAAAATTGGGAACTATTTACCCGAGTTTGTAAACATAAAACAACAAAAGAATCCAATGAAACAAATCTGGATTTTTCAAATCAAACAATGTTTTACAGAAAATCATAACTGAATTACATATTCTAAAACAACTCAACAAGACTATAACAAAGGAACAAAAAAAATGAACATCCCAAGAACCTCAACATGGCAAGAGGCATTTCAGATCGCCACCAAAAATAGCACCAAACACGGCCCGTGACAAGGCCCGAAGGGCGTTCCCGATCCCCACGGGCTGGCACAAGTTCCCGGGTATCATAAAATAAAAATTGGGAACAATTTAACTGAGTTTGTAAACATAAAACAACAAAAGAATCCAATGAAACAAATCTGGATTTTTCAAATAAAACAATGTTTTACAGAAAATCAGTACTGAATTACATATTCTAAAACAACTCAACAAGACTATAACAAAGGAACAAAAAAAAATGAACATCCCAAGAACCTCAACATGGCAAGAGGTATTTCCCTCAATCCATCTCCACAACACCACATCATGAATGACCGGTGAAAATCCGAACTGTTGGGAAAAATGTTATACCCAAACCTTCGATAACAAAAATAACCAAGTCTACTTACACCCAAGGGTGTAAGTAGGGTGTGATACAATGTCTAGTAGGATACCACCACTAAGAGATTCCCTGTGATAAACATTCAAAGATTAAAAGCATGAATGTTTTCAAAAACATGTAATTTCTAGTTACAATTTCTAAATGATGCAACTTAAAAAAACAGTTTTCAAGTGGGATAATTTAAATAATCAACACTTTTAAAATAAATTCAAAAGATACTGAATTTTCCAGCCAAATATACCATATGCCGACATTATATATAAAGGATCTAATGTGCACAAGCAATAAGAAATACCCCCAGGCACTAGCTAGCTGTGGGTCCCAGGTACCTCGTATCTCGGTGAGAGTAACAACAAAAAAATATCCGTTCTCGTGCACGAGCCACTAGTAGGGATCATACCAATAACCTAGTGGTACCCAATCATCAGCATCAAATTTTATTTAGAGTTTTAAGCATCAATCTTGCTAAGTAAAACTGAGGCCAAACCCCACGGATTCACTAGCATACTAGTACACGTCCACCCACCTAGATACCCAGGTTTTCCCTTTGTGCTCAAATAGGTTCAACAATCCAAGAAGTATAGTTTTGACATGAAAATATCAATTCCAAATCACACATTAAACAAAAATCCCCATCTACATCACACAAGTCAAAAATTCCACTTTTCATTCAAATGCATTTTGAAATCAAACTCACACCAAAATTGCCTACAACACTTTTCACATTTCTTTAACACTTACACAAATCATTTAAACGATTTTATAAAACCATTAAAAGATATTCAACTCACATAACAGCCCACACACATGTCACATAATCCCCTTCTCACCTTTACAAGTCATTTTATCAATAAAGTCACACAAAATATCCCACACCCGTGTTTCACACACAAAACAAAATTTAGTAAAACATTTCGGCAATTTATAAAACATTCTAAAAATGTTTGACATCTCAAATCACCACTTTACCATTCAAAAACCCACATTATGTGAACACACTCACCCAAACAGTACATATACACCCTTTCCCAACTTTTTTTAACAAAATAAAACATTTTCAATTTTTATTAAACAAACCCAAGAGGTATAACCATTGTTTGCACACTAAACCCATTTAAAACCCCTCATTCAAAACCAAAATCATACCAATAACAATCCAAAACAGAATTTTCAGCCCTAAAACAATTATTAAACCACCCCCATGTGTTATAAAAATACATCAAATAATACCACAAAGATACACATGAAAAACACATGTTTTCATAAATCACCTTCAAGAAGTACAACACAGTTTTACACCTTAAACTCAATCAAAAAACACTTTTCAACGCCCACATAATAATAAGTAATTACCAAACCAGAATTTCCAGCCCCTTTCAAGACTAATAAATCACTTTCATATGTTATAAACTAAACCCAAACACTACCCTAAGAGTCACACATGAAAAGTACCCAATTTCAAGCTAAAATACAACTAAAAATTAAATGTTTACCCAAATTCATCAAAAACAGTTTTAACACCACACAAAACAGATTATAAACATACTAAATTAACAAACCAAGCAATCTAACTCATCATAAAATGGTCACACAAGGAATCACCTACCTTTTGAGTCGAAACCCTCAAAACTTGGTGCGAAATCTTAAGCGCACCACCGCCGCACCACAAGGAATATAAATTCAGACCTAGACCACCAAAAATTGACCCAAAAGATACCAAATCAGACCTTAGGATCGGACCCTAACTTCTGAACATGATGAACTTCAATAAATTGGAAATAAAACTAAAAGAGGATGGAAGGAACCAAGAAGGAATTCCCTTACTTGAAATATCTTGAAGAAATCGGTCCCAATCCACCTAACTATGAATCTCCAAGAACCCAAAACTGGTATGTAGATTCAAAGGAGTCATATTAGGTCATTTGGGGACTAAAATGGGGGAAAAATGATGAAAATTGAAGGATTTATGAAAGATTCATTTTACCTCGTCAAATCTGGTCGATTTGAGAAAGATTATGCAGGATTGCCCTACTTCGCGGCACATCTGAGCTCCAAAATTGCGAAACCGATAATGGGCATGATCCTTGGGCTACTGGTTTTGAGAGGGAGGTGAAATCACGGGAAAAAAGTAAAAAATGAATGAGATATGAAAAATTTAAAAAACATATTTAAAGCAGGAAATGGGCCTACGGGCGGGCCCATTACCTAAATCAAAAACCCAAATTCATCATGATTTTGGATTTATATGTTGTCCAAAGGGATATGGTGATTTTAATATATCCGGTTATGCCAATTGGGAAGTGGAATGAGTTTAAAATAGTAAAAATGGAAGGAGTTATATAAGAAACAAAATTAGTTTTTAAATCTGGAATTGAGCTCGTGGTTTGGCCCAAATTTTCAAAACCCACCATTTTCACCAAAATGAGTGGTAAACCCCCCCCCCCCCCAAAAAAAAATAAGTAATGGAAATTAAATGAAATATTAATATATAAAAAAGTCACGTGTGTGACAGTTATGGTAATTATAATATCATATTTACCTCTAATTACCCTATTTACTTCTAACCGTGGTAAATAAAATTCAAAAGTTACTATTCACTAAAAATTATTTTCGTCATATTGTGTAACACCCCAGGTAAATTAAGAATATGAAATTTTCACATTTATCCATATTTGTGAATAAAACATTAATATAACTTTAAAAGGGACACTATGCTCATTGGCATATCCAATACGCAACAACGAGTTTCTTGGAAATCTTACGTTGCACTCTAATAATAAAATAATATTATTTTAAATTGTATTTAACACCTAGCCTTTGTAATGGCGGGAATTAACAGAACTTACTAAAAAATGATTATATATGTTTTTCAAATATGTTTACTTTTTACAATAAATGTTAGAGGATTAAAAATGCGAATGAATCCAATTTTAAGCGTAAACATTCTAATATTCTTTAAAAGGCCGATTAACCGCTTTTTGATGACGAACCTCTTTTAAATCCACTTTTTGACAATTTTATGTGTTATATTTGAAAAAATGAAATTATTCTTTAAAATCGAGACATCAAAAGTTACTTGGAGTAAATTTTTGGCATTTTTCCGATAAAGTTCACTTTTAATGAGTAGTGAAAAATGTTGCATTTTAATTGAAAAACTCATTTTAATATAATTTATTTATATGATTAGATTATCTCTTTAATTGGTTTTAAAGTGAAATTAGAATATATTTTTACCATTTAATCCAATAGTGGTCGTTGGAATTAATTTCATCTTGAAATTGGACTTAAACTAGTGTCAATCTTTTGATACTTATTGTTTCATAAAAACACGCTATTTGCTCTGACAGCGGGAATTAATTATTAAATTAATTAATGAAATTTATATGTTTTTAATTTGGTAAAATGGAATTTTTTTTGAATTCGGAATATCAAAAATAGCTTAGTGTGAATTTTAAGTAATTTTCTGAAAAACTTCCATTTTTGATGAATAGTGAAACCACTAAGTGGTAGTTAAAGAAACTGATTTTTCGTTTAAATGAAACTTTACCACTTCTGTGATTTGAATTTCAAAAATCTGACATACATGGTTTTCATTAAGAAGTAAAATGTGGTTCAATGGGATTAAAATAATTTTTGGTGAATAGTAACTTTTAAGTTTATTAATCACGATTAGAGGTAATTAGTGTAATTTAAGGTAAAAATAATATTTTGATAATATGAAATGACCTAGACACATGTAATACACTAATTGGATGTGTCATGGCCGACCAAGAAAATCCATTGGTCAACTTGGGGACCCATGGAGCCACTTTGGTTGGAAAATGACATTAATACCTTTTTATTTAATGTTAAAATTAAAATGTCGAAAACATATGTTGTATAACTAAAACAATTTTTATATGGGGTTATAAAAGTCATATTTTTTACTATAAATATTCATTAAAAAGATAAAAAGATATAATACATCATGATATTTTTTTAATAATTTTTAGACACTAAATATATTAAATTATTCATGACACTATGATGATGTAGCGATTACCTCATTATTTAACGATTTTAAATAAAATGAAACAATAATGTAAAATCTAAGACCTACACTTGTCAAAAACCTATTGGATGGTGTATTGTGAAACATTATAACCTTATTCTCGAAATATATCCTTTTTGGACCTTTAAAATCCGAAAATCATTTTATAATAAAGTAATATTTTATAACATTCCAAGAGTACCCCTCCTTTTCTCTTATAAAAGGCCCCCACCTCTACCACCTTACCCATACCTATCAAGCCTTTGGCTAGGCCAAACCTAACCATTTCATCTCTCCAAATTCCTCTCTTCATCATCTAAGCCTCGCATTTTGGATGAATCATTTCCAAGGAAGACTTTGATCTCAAATCAATAAGAGTTACCCGATTTTAAGGTAATGTCTTCACTTATGTTCTTTTGTTTTATTTTACTTCTCGAAACCTATAACTCTTTTTATTCCTTTATTTTGTGACAAAAAAAGTATATTAAATATACTAGGATGTTTTTATGTTAATTATTTGAGCTACACTTACACACACCTTCGTCTAATGGTTAAAGAACATAATGTTTCTGTGGTTGGCGAATTTCTGCCTCACGAAACGATGATTGTTCAATCTTCTTCTAACACCTTTAATGGTGTCCATTATGATGTAAATATATTTTATATATGATATATATGTTATTTATGTTTTCTATATGCTTCTGAATTTTATATTTAAAACATTCCTTTATGCTTTTCATGTTGTGTAAATGCGATAATTTCATACGAGGAAGTGTGGACTACCGCCCCCTCAAGTGATGTGACTCGTTCATGCAATACATGGAATGTATAAAGAATGAAATTAATGAAAATATGTGACCTATATAACATATATATTATAATTTATTTATAATATTTATATATATCTCAATTATTCTTAATTCCATTAATATGACAAAGAAATGAAAGTAGCGTTCATGCGTACGTACGGCCTACCGTCTCCATGAACGGTGAATTTCATTTATTTTTATCTCAAAATGTTATGGAGTAGTATAAAATAAAAATTTACTGGATATATATGATATTTAAATCATTAATACTATTCTGGAGATGATTTACTTATAACTACATGGACAATCATTTTCAAACAAGTTCATTTTTGACTCATGTACCAAACATCGACAAAAACGTCTGATATGAACTCACATTATTAACCAATTATTATAACATTATAATATGTGATTTAAACTGAATAATAATCTTCAAAAGATGTCCTTAAGAAATTGTAAATTGACTAAATTTTATTATTCAGGAATATAATGAAACGAACAAGACAAGTCATACTTGAGGTAAGGGATCCTACTCCTCTCTTTCTTTTTAAGTACACTCTTTTATGTCACTACTTTTAAGCTCATCATTATTATGATTGGGATGTTATTTTATATTACTCCTACTTTAATTTTTATGTTCATAAGATGAGAGACCCTATTTTCTCTCATAAATCCATTTTGGAAGTTTTGAGTGGCGCCGTTAGGCTGCCGAATTTTCGTAAGAGATCTAACCTCTCTCTTTCTTTTTTTAAGTACTCTCCTTTATGTCATTAATTTTAATCTCCTCTTTGTTATAATTGGGGATGTTCTTTTATATTCCTCTTGCTGTAAATTTTATTCTAATATGATGAGAGACTCTATTTGATCTCATCAATCCATTTTTTGATGTTTTATGTGGCGCCGTTAGGCTGTCGAGTTTTCGAAAGGGATTGTTCATCTCACTTTTAGTCCTGTGAGATTTATGCTACATTTGCCACCATTTCATTTGATTGTTTTATGTACTTCCCATTATTATAATCTATGTAATATAATTTCATTTATGGGTATTTACATAATCATTGTATGACCATTCTTCAATGGGGTGTACTTTTCGAAAGTTACCCAAGTCGGTAAGGGAACCTTGCACCCTCCTCTTTTTAAAAGACTTATTTTGTTATGTCTTTTAATTAATGTACTATTATGTTGGGATATGTTCTTATATATCCTTATTGATGTAAATTTTATGTCCAAGTGATGAGATACCCTTTTTATCTCTCATCAGCTCATTTTCTGAATTTTGAAGTGACGCCGTTAGGCTGTCGAATTTCTGTAAGGGAACTTCTTAACCCACATTCAATTATTTGGGATAAACCTTTACTTCTTGATTTTATTATGCCAAGATTATGTGTGGAATATTTATGTTGTAGTTTCCAAAAACCTTTGTGTGGATATACTATTTCTACACATAATCATCTCATCGATAAATTCTTATGTCATTTAGACGAACTTGTATCGGAAATCATAACTCAATCACATTTCATTGAGTTAAATATCTATATCATTGGTTTTGTTTTTCCAAGATTATCTGTGAATGACCTCTGATTTTTTTACACATAATATCCACTTATATTTTGTTTATTCATATTTCTCACACATAATCATGTAATTGATTTATCCTTAGTATAAGGATACCAACTTTGTAAGGGACTTCGTCTCAATCTCCATTCATTGAGGCATATTTCATTTTATACACAAATATCTTTTATATGGTGTATAAACCCCTTTGACTTTTACATTTATACAAAAGGTATATTTTTCTATGAAGTGTTTTACTAAAAGACAAAAATGAATGTTTCTTTTAACGTATACGGTGACAACAACCTTTTCCGCCACTGCGAGTATTATTTGGTCTTTGGCTTCCTCAAAAAGCCGTAATGTTTTTTAAAATGAAATAAGTACCATATACTCTTTTATGTGTTTTGGTATTGAAAATGTTTTTTATAGTGGATTTGTTATGTTAATATATTTAAGTGATATATTTTGATCGAAGTGTGGAAATGTTTTCATTCCATTATATTTGTTTTATGTCTTATGATTTTATAATGGTACTTGGACATTTGACAGGTGGTTACGTGATAAACCATATGACGGGTGGTGCCATGAATACCAGGATGGGTGGTTACGTTATAACCTCCAATGCATTGGGTATAGAAGTCGTCCGTATGGCTATTCCATTAATTATGTGTGGAAGTCGACTGTATAGTTATTCCATTTAAGTATGTTTATGTACCAAGTTACCTTCATATGTTATGTGTTCTTTATATGGGTTTTATGGTAATATTTTTGTTACAAAAGGGCAATTAATGATCTTTTATTCAGTGAAGAGTTTTTACTACTTCATAAAGGTGAAAAGTATTACTTTGGTAAAGTACTCATGGTTGACTTGTTGTTTTTAAAAAACCAACAGTTTTCCTTCTTTGTGTATCCTTTACCGGGTTTTTTATTCTCATCCCAAGTTTTTGAAATGTTTTCCACAGGAAATAAATATGAATAGGGTCAAGGATGGGATCAAGGAAAGACATGATATCTAAAACGTGGAACTAGACATGTTTCTTTTTAAGTGTTTTTTTATTTTATGGAAACTTAGTAGAAGTGTCTACTATGTAATATTTTGAGATGTAATAGTTATGAACTAATTCTCTAAAACTCTAAACCTAAAAATATCCTCAATGTGAATTATTCATTTAATTCAATATTAAGTAAGGTTTAAGGTCGAGGCTTTATTGTCGGTATCAAAGGTCGATTTAGATAAGTTTAGAGGTTAGAGTATTCATTGAGCATAAGTTACATTACTATAATGGTTAGGATTTCAAGAACGAATCTTAGTTTTAGATAAAGTGAATGATTAATTATATATTAGTGTTTATCTTACTCATTTGTACATGATGGTTTTGTTGATATACTCACACTGACCTTTTTGGTTTTAGTAAATGGCTGCATCTAGCAGGCACCAAAGTGACAAAGGATGTGAAGTAAACTGTGAAAGTTTTCTAAGCAAGAAACTGAATGATATGGGAGCTGCAATGAGAACTATTGTGTTTATCCTCAACCAACTATCTGGAGTCATGATTGACCACCTAAACCTTGGTGATTTATATAAGGCATCATATATGCGAGAAAAAATTCCCTATAGAACTACATGTAATAATCATAAAGGTAAGTGCGTTCAAAAACCTAGGTGTCAAAGATGTGGAAAGAAACACCTAGGAAAATGTTTCAAAGGGACAAAAATATGCTATATATGTGGAAATGAAGGTCATAAAGCAAGAACCTTCCATGGAAAAAGGAAGCATCCAATTGACTCGAGGAAAGGGAAAGAAGTTCTTTCTAAGGGATCAATTGAATGTTTTAAATGTGTTGTGCATGGTAATTATGCAAACACAGGTCCTATGAAGAAGTTTCGTGAATGGGATCACCAAGATCATACAAATATACGTTTACCAATACCTAATGCCATTCTGATTGAGGATGAAGAAACTGAAAATGACCAATCAAAGGTATGGATTATTTCATAACATTTGTTTTCCTGTTTTGCAATCTTAGGATGTGATTCATGATTTTGTTTGTAGGAAAGAAGTATTTCAGAATAAGTTGGAAATGAATGGTTAGTGGATCATGAAGAATATTGAATGAGTAAGAAGTCAACATATAAGGGCTTCAAGAGTTATGGTGAGATTCTTAAGAGTATTAAGTCTCTTTTGATGATGGGGTTACATTAGAAGTCTTTTTATAGTATGTGTAACCCTGATGTTTGATATATGAAAATTTTATTCAAGGAATTGTTACCTGTTCTTTTGTGGACATAGTTATAAAGAACCATTAGGGTTTATATGATCCTTACTTTTGAGGTAATTATGGGTTACTATATGCTATGATGGAAAGTGAAAGGCATGAGATAAAATTGAGGTTAAATTATGTTATGGTTATTTTTGATGATTTTATCTCTTTTGGGGAATGATTTGAGAATTATATAGTTTGGAAAAAGGACAACACGCAGACTGTGTGACAACCCGTCGCATCGGACAGAGCTGCATGGATCAAACCCACAACCAAAGTGTGACTGATATGTATCACCTAGCACTGGACTACGTGAAGTCCCTGGTTAATTTGACTAATTCTATTTAGTTATATGATTTTTTGAATTAAGAGTAAGTTGATTTTGGGTTATATATGGAAATTATTAACCTATCATGAAGTATATGTGATTAGGTTAATTACTTTTCAATATGAGACTTTAAGAGCAACTGATGTTATTCGGAGATAAGTGTTATTTTGTACCTTAGAAGACTATGTGATTAAATCCTTTAAATAATTGGGTTTCAATCTTAGTTTTGTTTACATTGAATAATTTTATGGACAAATTTTTTATCGAATGGTCTTCGTTGAACTTTGTGTTTTGTTGGACAAATTTTGGAGATTTAGAATAGATTATCTTTTTATAAAGGGTTATGCTTTTCTGGATTATCTGATCTTGTACTAACCTTTTTTGTTTTGGTTTTGGTTAAAGTATAAAGACATGGTAAGTATATAGTTATCTTTTTTGGATTAGGTGATTCTCAAGAAGTTGATTATAGTACTCTTAATGCGAACAAGTCTTCCTAAATACTCGTCTTTTAGAGAAAATATGAGTTTGATTAAGGAATATAGTAAAAGTTGAAAGTCTATGTGACATGTAAGTACGTTTCATTATGATTTAGTTAAGATCAAAAATAAATTCTTCAATGAAGAGTAACTTAAAACAAAAATGTTGTATGTTAACTTTTCCTACTGGGGAATCGAATACCGTTTAACCCGTCACAAGTTTGTGATTTTTTTTATGGTTAACTTTCTCCTAGACATGTTTACTATCACTCTCCCTCAGAACATGACCATTTGTTTTTTCCTCCATATCCATGTTTTACAACATGGAATCCTAGTATGGGTTAACTTGTGTGACCTTTGTACTTCTCTTTCTTTATTTTAAAGTGATTTTTTTACTGACTCTTGTTCCGATGAGGGATTTTCAAAGAAGTTTCCAAGCTGAATTTTAAAATTGCGAGGATGCAATTCCCAAAATGGGGGAAGGAGGTAATACCCCAGGTAAATAAAGAATATGACATTTTCACATTTACCCATATTTGTGAATAAAATATTAATATAACATTAAAGGGAACGCTATGCTCGATTGTGTACCCAATACGCAACAACGAGTTTCTTGGGATTCTTACGTTGCACTCTAAAAATAAAATAATATTATTTTAAATTGTAGTTAACGCCTAGCCGTTGTAATGGAGGGAATGAACAGAACTAACTACAAAATGATTATATATGTTTGTAAAATATTTTTACTTTTTACAATAACTGTTAGAGGATTAAAAATGCGAATGAATCCAATTTTAAGTGTAAACATTATAATATTCTTTAAAAGGTCGATTAACCGCCTTTTGATGAAGAACCTTTTTTAAATCCACATTTTGACAATTTTATGTGTTATATTTGACAAAATAAAATTCTTCTTTAGAATCGGGACATCAAAATTTACTTTATGTAAATTTTTGGTATTTTTCCGATAAAGTTCATTTTTTAATGAATAGTGAAAAATGTTGTATTTTAATTAAAAACCTCTTTTTAATATAATTTATTTATATTATTAGATTATATTTTGAATTGGTTTTAAAGTTAAATTAGAATATATTTTTACCATTTAATCCAATAGTGGTCGTTGGAATTAATTTTATATTGAAAGTGGACTTAAACTAGTGTCAATCTTTTGATACTTATTGTTTCATAAGAACACGCTATTTGCTCTGATAGCGGGAATTAATTATTAAATTAATTAATGCAACTTATATGTTTGGAATTTGGTAAAATGGAAATCATTTTTGAATTTGGAATATCAAATATAGCTTAGGGTGAATTTTTGGTAACTTTCTGAAAGACTTCAATTTTTGATGGATAGTGAAACCGCTAAGTGGTAGGTAAAGAAACTAATTTTTCGTTTAAATGAAACTTTACCACTTCTGTGATTTGAATTTCAAAAATCCTACATACATGGTTGTAATTAAAAATTAAAATGTGGTTCAATAGGATTAAAATAATGTTTTGGTGAATAGTAACTTTTAAGTTTATTAATCGCGATTAGAGGTAATTAGTGTAATTTAAGGTAAAAATAATGTTTTATTAATATGAAATGACATAGACACATGTCCTACCCTCTTTGGATGTGTCATGGACGACCAAGACAATCCATGGGTCAAC
Source organism: Viscum album (assembly GCA_963277665.1). Classification (NCBI taxonomy): domain Eukaryota; kingdom Viridiplantae; phylum Streptophyta; class Magnoliopsida; order Santalales; family Viscaceae; genus Viscum; species Viscum album. Next base: position 1,584,116,189 of record OY728164.1, read on the forward strand.
TTGGGGACCCCATGGATCCACATTGGTTGGAAAATGACATTAATACCTTTTTATTTAATGTTCAAATTAAAATGCCACAAACATGTGTTGTTTTACTAAAATAATTTTTATATGAGGTTATAAAAGTCATATTTTTGACTATAAGTATTCATTAGAAATATGAAAATATTTCTTACATCATGATATTTTTTTTATAATTTTTAGACACTAAATAAATTAAATTATTTATGACACCATGATGATGCAGCGATTACCTCATTATTTAACGATTTAAATAAAATGAAAAGATAATGTAAAATCTAAGCCCTAAACTTGTCAAAAACCTATTTTATTGTTGTATTTAGAACTATTATCACCTTAGCATAGAAATATATCCTTTTGGGGCCTTTAAAATCTGAAAATCATTTTATAATAAAGTAATATTTTATAACTTTCCAAAAGTGACCCTCCTTTTCTCTTATAAAAGGCCCCCACCTATACCACCTTACCCACACCTCTCAAGCCTTTGGCTCGGCCAAACCCTGACTATTTCATCTCTCCAAATCCCTCTTTTCATCATTTAAGCCTCACCTTTGGGCAGAATCCTTTCCCTGGAAGCCTTTGAGCTCAAATCAAGAAGAGTTACTCGATTTTAAGGTAATGTCTTCACTTGTTTTCTTTTGTTTTTTTTGCTTCTCCAACCCTCTAAACTCTTTTTATTACTTTATTTTGTAACAAAAAAAGTATATTAAATATACTAGTATTTGTTTAGGTTAATTATTAGATCTACACTTACACACACCTACATCTAATGGTTAAAGAACATACTGTTTCTGTTGTTGGAAAATTTCTGCCTCACGAAACGATGATTGTTCAATATTCTTTTAACACATTTAATGGTGTCCATTATGATGTCACTATATTTTATATATGATATATATGGTATTTATGTTTTCTATATGCTTATTAATTTTATATTTAAAACATGCCATTATGCTTTTCATGTTGTGCAAATGCGATAATTTCATACGAGGAAGTGTGGACAACCGCCCCCTCAAGTGATGTGACTCGTTCATGCAATACATGGAATGTATAAAGAATTAAATTAATGAACATATTTGATCTATATAAAATATATATTATACTAGAATTATAATATATATATATATATATCTCAATTATTTTTAATTCCATTAATTTGATAAAGAAATGAAAGTAGCGTTCATGCGTACGTACGACCTACAGTCTCCATGAACGGTGCATTTCGTTTCTTTTTATCTCCAAATGTTATAAAGTAGAATAAAATGAATATTTACTGGATATATATGATATTTAAATCATTAATACTATTTTGGAGATGATTTACTTATAACTACATGGACAATCATTTTCAAACAAGTTCATTTTTGACTCATGTACCAAACATCGACAAAAACGTCTGATATGAACTCACATTATTAACCAATTATTATGACATTATAATATGTGATTTAAACTAAATAATAATCTTTAAAAGAGTTCCTTAAGCAATTATAAATTTACCAAATACTATTATTCAGGAATATAAAGAAATGAACAAGACAAGTCACACTTGAGCTAAGGGATCCTACTCCTCTCTTTCTTTTTAAGTACACTCTTTTATGTCATTCCTTTTAAGCTAATATTTATTATGATTTGGATGTTATTTTTATTACTCCTACTATAATTTTTATGTTCATAAGATGAGAGACCCTATTTTCGCTCATAAATCCATTTTGGATGTTTTGAGTGGCACCGTTAGGCTACCGAGTTTTCATAAGAGATCTATCCTCTCTCTTTCTTTTTTTAAGTACTCTCTTTTATGTCACTTATTTTAAGCTCATCTTTGATACGATGTGGGATGTTATTTTATATTCCTCTTGATTTACATTTTATTTTAATATTATGAGATACTCTATTTCATCTCATCAATCCATTTTTGGAAGTTTTATGTGGCGTCGTTAGGCTGCCGAGTTTTCGTAAGGGATTGTTCATCTCACTTTTAGTCCCATGAGATTTATGCTACATTTGCAACCATTTCCTTTGAGTGGTGTATGTACTTCCAATTATTATAATCTTTGTGTAATATAATTTCATTTATGGGTATTTACATATTCATTGTATGACCCTTCTTCAATGGGGTGTACATTTTGAAAGTTACCCAAGTCGGTAAGGGAACCTTTCACCCTCCTCTTTTTAAAAGACTTCTTTTGTTATGTATTTTAATTCACATACTATTATGATGTGATATGTTCTTATATATCCTTATTGATGTTAATCTTATATCCAAGTTATGAGATACCCTTTTTATCTCTCATCAACTCATTTTCTGAATTTTGAAGTGACGCCATTAGGCTGTCGAATTTCTGTAAGGGATCTTCTTAACCCACTTTCAATTCATTGGGTTAAACCTCTACTTATTGATTTTATTATGCCAAGATTATGTGTGGAATCTCTATGTTGTAGTATCCACAAACCTTTTTGTGTAAATACTATTTCTACACATAATCATCTCATTGATAAATTCTTATGTCATTTAGACGAACTTGTATTAGAAATCATAACTCAATCTCATTTCATTGAGTTAAATATCAATGTCATTGGTTTTGTTTTTCCATGATTATGTGAGAATGATATCTGATTGTTTTGCACTTAATATCCACTTATATTTTGTGTATTCATATTTGTCACACATAATCATGTAATTGATTTATCCATAATCTAAGGATACCGACTTTGTAAGGGAATTTGTCTCAATCTCCTTTCATTGAGGCATATTTAATTTCATACACAACTATCCTTTATAAGGTGTATAAACCCCTTTAACTTTTACATTTATACAAAAGGAATATTTTTCTACGAAGCATTTTACTAAACGACAAAAAGGAATGTTTCTTTTAACGTATGCGGTGACAACAACCTTTTCCACCGCCACGAGTATTATTTGGTCTTTGGCTTCCTCAAAAAGCCGTAATGTTTTTTAAAATGAAATAAATACCATATAATATTTTATGTATTTTGGTATTGAAAATGGGTTTTATAATAGATTTGTTATGTCAATATATTTAAGTGATATATTGTGATCGAAGTGTGAAAATGTTTTCTTTCCATTATATTTGTTTTATGTCTTATGATTTTATAATGGTACTTGGACATTTGACGGGTGGTTACGTGATAAACCATATGACAGGTGGTGCCGTGAATACCAGGATGGGTGGTTACGTTATAACCTCCAATTCATTAGGAATATAAGTTGTCCGTATGGCTATTCCATTAAGTATGTGTGGAAGTTGATCGTATGGTTATTCCATTTAAGTATGTTTATGTCCCAAGTTACCTTTATATGTTATGTGTTCTTTATTTGGGTTTTATGGTAATATTTTCATTACAAAAGGGTAAGTAATGATCTTTTATTCAGTGAAGAGTATTTACTACTTCATAAAGATGAAAAGTATTACTTTGGTAAAGTACTCATGGTTTACTTGTTGTTTTTGAAAAACTAATAGTTTTCCTTCTTTGTGTATCCTTTACCGGGATTTTTATACTCATCCCAAGTTTTTGAAATGATTTCCACAGGACTTAAAGATGAATAGGGTCAAGGATTGGATCAAGGAAAGACATGCTATCTAAAACATGGAACTATACATGTTTCTTTTTAAGTGTTTTTTATTTTATGGAAACATAGTAGAAGTGTCTACTATGTAATCTTTTCAGATGTAATATTTAATACCTAATTCTATAAAACTATAAACCTGAAAATATCTTCAATGTTAATTATTAATTTAATTCAATATTAAGTAAGGTTTAAGGCCGAGGCCTTATAGTTGGTATCAAAGGTCGGTTTAGATAACTTTAGAGGTTAGAGTATTCTTTAAGCATAAGTGACATTACCATAATGGTTAGGATTTTAGAAAGAGTCCTAGTTTTCGATAAAGTGAATTAGTAATTATATCTTAGTGTTTATATTTCTCATTAGTACATGATGGTTTTGTTGATATACTCACACAGACCTTTTTGGTTTTTGTAAATGGATGGATCTAGCAGGCACTAAAGTAATAGTGGATGTGAAGGAAACTATGAATGTTTTCTGAGCGAGCAACAGAATGATATGGGAGATGCAATGAGAACTCTTGTGTTTATCCTCAACCAACTATATGGAGTCATGATTGACCACCTAAACCTTGGTTATTTCTATAAGGCATCATATATGCGAGAAGCAAATCCCTACAGAAATACATGTAATAATCATAAAGGTAAGTGTGTTCAAAAACCTATGTGTCAAAGATGTGGAAAGAAACACCTAGGAAAATGTTTCAATGGGACAAAAATATGCTATAGATGTGGAAATGAAGGTCATAAAGAAAGAACCTACCATGGAAAAAGGAAGCATCCAGTTGACCCGAGGAAAGGGAAATAAGTTCTTTATGAGGGATCAATTGAATGTTTTAAATGTGGTGTGCATGGTCATTATTCAAACACATGTCCTATGAAGAAGCCTCGTGAATGGGATCACCAAGATCGTACAAATATTCATTTACCAATACCTTATGCCATTCCAATTGAGGATGAAGAAACTGACAATGACCAATCAAAGGTATGGATTATTTTATAACATTTGTTTTCCTATTTTGGAATCTTAGGATATGATTCATGATTTTGTTTATAGGAAAGAAGTATTTCAGAATAAGTTGGAAAGGAATGGTTAATGTATCATGAAGAATGTTGAATGAGTAATAAGTCAACATATAAGGGATTTAAGAGTTATGGTGAAATTATTAAGAGTATTAAGACTCTTTTGATGATGGGGTTACATTAGAAGACTTTTTATAGTATGTGTAACCCTGATGTTTGATATATGAAAATTTTATTCAAGGAATAGTTATCTGTTCTTTTGTGGAAATAGTTATAAAGAACCATTTGGGTTTATATGATCCTCACTTTTGTGGTAATTATGGGTTACTATATGTTATGATGGAAAGTGAAAGGCATGAGATAAAATTGAGGTTAAATTATCTTATGGTTATTTTTTATGATTTTATCTCTTTTTGTGGAACGATTTGAGAATTATATGGTTTCAAAAAAGGACAACACGCAGACTGTGTGACAACCCGTCGCGTCGGACAAAGCTGCGGGAATCGAACCCACCACCAAATTGCGACTGGTATTTATCGCCTACCTCTGGACTACGTGAAGTACCTGGTTAGTTTGACTAATTCTTTTTAGTTATATGATTTTATGAATTAAGAGTAAGTTGATTTTGGGTTATCTATAGAAATTATTAACCTATCATGGAGGATATGTGATTAGGTTAATTACTTTTCAATATGAGACTTTAAGAGTAACTGATGTTATTTGGAGATAAGTGTTATTTTGTATCTTGTAAGACTATGTGATTAAATCCTTCAAATACTTGGGTTTCAATCTTAGTTTTGTTGAATTTGAAGAATTTAAGGACAAATTGTTTATCAAATGGTCTTCATTGAACTTTGGGTTTTGTTGGACAAATTTTGGAGATTAAGAATAGATTTTATTTTTTTAAATGGTTATCCTTTTCTAGATTATCTGATCTTGAACTACCCTTTTTGGTTTGGGTTTTGGTTAAAGTATAATGAAATGAGAAGTATATAGTTATCTTTTTTGGATTAGGTGATTCTCAAGAAGTTGATTATTGTACTCTTAATGTGAACAAGTCTTCCTAAATACTCGTCTTTTGGAGAAAATATGAGTTTGATTAAGGTATCTAGTAAAAGTTGAAAGTCTATGTGACAAGTAAGTATGTTTCATTATGATTTAGTTAAGCTCAAAAATAAATTCCTCAATGAAGAGTATCTTAAAACAAAAATGTTGTATGTTAAATTTTCTTACTGGGGAATCGAATACCGTTTAACCCATCACAAGTTTGTGATTTTCCCATGGTTAACTTTCTCTTAGACATGTTTACTATCACTCTCCCTCAGAACATGACCCTTTGTTTTTTCCTCCATATACATGTTTTCCTACATGGAATCCTAGTATGGGTTAACTTGGTTGACCTTTGTTCATCGCTTTCTTTATTTTAAAGTGATTGTTTAACTGACTCTTGTTCCGATGTGGGATTTTCAATGATGTTTCCAAGCACAATTTTAAAATTGCGAGGATGCAATTCCCAAAAGGGGTGAAGGATGTAACACCCCAGGTTAATAAAGAATATGAAATTTTCACATTTATCCATATTTGTGAATAAAATATTAATATAACTTTAAAGGGGACGCTATGCTCGATGGCGTACCCAATACGCAACAACGAGTTTCTTGGGAATCTTACGTTGCACTCTAATAATAAAATAATATTATTTTAGATTGTAGTTAACGCCTAGCCGTTGTAATTGCGAGAATGAACAGAACTAACTACAAAATTATTATATATGTTTTTCAAATATTTTTACATTTTACAATAAATGTTAGAGGATTAAAAATGCGAATGAATCCAATTTTAAGCGTAAACATTCTAATATACTTTAAAAGGTCGATTAACCACCTTTTGATGACGAACCTCTTTTAAATCCACTTTTTGACAATTTTATGTGTTATATTTGACAAAATAAAATTCTTCTTTTGAATTAGGACATCAAAATTTACATTGTGTAAATTTTTGGTATTTTTCCGACAAAGATCATTTTTTAATGAATAGAGAAAAATGTTGTATTTTAATTCCAAACCACTTTTTAATCTAATTTATTTATATGATTAGACTATATTTTGAATTGTTTTTAAAGTGAAATTAGAATATATTTTTACCATTTAATCCAATAGTGGTCGTTTGAATTAATTTCATCTTGAAATTGGACTTAAACTAGTGTCAATCTTTTGATTATTATTGTTTCATAAAAACACGCTATTTTCTCTGACAGTGGGAATTAATTATTAAATTAATTAATGAAACTTGTATGTTTTGAATTTGGTAAAATGTAAATCATTTTTGAATTCGGTATATCAAATATAGCTTAGGGTGAATTTTTGGTAATTTTCTGAAAAACATCAATTTTCGATGAATAGTGAAACCACTAAGTGGTAGTTAAAGAAACATAATTTTCGTTTAAATGAAACTTTACCACTTCGGTGATTTGAACTTCAAAAATCCGACATACATGGTTTTCCTTAAGAATTAAAATTTGGTTCAATGAGATTAAAATAATTTTTTGATGAATAGTAACTTTTAAGTTTATTAATCGCGATTAGAGGTAATTAGTGTAATTTAAGGTAAAAATAATGTTTTAATAATATGAAATGACCTAGAAACATGTCTTACCCTCATTGGATGTGTGATGGCCGACCAAGAAAATACATGGGTCAACTTGGGGACCCCATGGAGCCACTTTGGTTGGAAAATGACCTTAATACCTTTTTATTGAATGTTAAAATTAAAATGTCACAAACATGTGTTGTTTTAATAAAACAATTTTTATATAGGGCTATACAATTTGTATTTTTGACTATAAATATTCATTAGAAATATAAACAGATTTCCTACATCATGATATTTTTTTTATAATTTTTAGACACTAAATAAATGAAATTATTTATGACACCATGATGATACAGCGATTACCTCATTATTTTACGATTTAAATAAAATGAAAAGATAATGAAAAATCTAAGACCTATACTTGTCACAAACCTATTGTATGGGTTTATTTCGAAACATTATCACCTTATCCTATAAATATATCCTTTTGGGACCTTTAAAATCCGAAAATCATTTTATAATAAAGTAATATTTTATAACTTTCCAAGAGTGCCCCTCCTTTTCTCTTATAGAAGGCCCCCACCTATACCACCTTACCCACACCTCTCAAGCCTTTGGCTCGGAAAACCCCTGACCATTTCATCACTCCACATACCTCTATTAATCATTTAATCCTCACCTTTTGGCAGAATCCTTCCCAAGGAAGCCTTTGAACTTTAATCAAGAAGAGTTACCCGATTTCAAGGTAATGTCTTCACTTGTGTTCTTTTGTTTTATTTTGCTTCTCCAACCCTCTAAACTCTTTTTATTCCTTTATTTTGTAACAAGAACAGTATCTTAAATATACTAGGATGTTTTTATGTGAAGGATTCTATCTACACTTACACACACCTTAGTCTAATGGTTAAAGAACATACTGTTTCTGTGGTTGGTGAATTTCTGCCTCACAAAACGATGATTGTTCAATATTCTTTTAACACCTTCAATGGTGTTCATTATGATGTCACTATATTTTATATATGACATATATGGTATTTATGTTTTCTATTTTCTTCTGAATTTTATATTTAAAACATGCCTTTATGCTTTTCATGTTGTACAAATGCGATAATTTCATACGAGGAAGTGTGGACTACCGCCCCCTCAAGTGATGTGACTCGTTCATGAAATACATGGAATGTATAAAGAATGAAATTAATGAACATATGTTAACTATATAACATATATATTATACTGGAATTATAATATATATATATATACATATATATCTCAATTATTTTTAATTCCATTAATATGACAATGAAATGAAAGTAGCGTTCATGCGTACGTACGACCTACCGTCTCCATGAATGGTGAATTTCATTTCTTTTTATCTCAAAATATTATAGAGTAGTATAAAATGAAAATTTACTGGATATATATGGTATTTAAATCATTAATAATATTCGGGAGATGATTTACTTATAACTACATGGACAATCATTTTCAAACAAGTTCATTTTTGACTCATGTACCAAACATCGACAAAAACGTCTGATATGAACTCACATTATTAACCAGTTATTATAACATTATAATATGTGATTTAAACTGAATAATAATCTTTAAAAGTGGTCCTTAAGCAATTATAAATTGACCAAAGTTTATTATTCAGGAATATAAAGAAACGATAAAGACAAGTCAGACTTGAGGTAAGGGATCCTACTCCTCTCTTTCTTTTTAAGTACACTCTTTTACGCCATTCCTTTTAAGCTCATCTTTCTTATGATTGGGATGTCCTTTTATATTAATCCTACTGTACAATTTATGTTCATAAGATGAGAGACCCTATTTTCTCTCATAAATCCATTTTTGATGTTTTGAGTGCCGTTGTTAGGCTGCCGAATTTTCGTAAAAGATTTAACCTCTCTCCTTCTTTTTTTAAGCACTCTCCTTTATGTCACTTATTTTAAGCTCCCATTTGTTATGATGGGGGTTGTTATTTTATATTACTCTTTATGTAAATTTTATTGTAATATTATGAGAGACTCTAATTGATCTCATCAATCAATTTTTGGATGTTTTATGTGGCGCCGTTAGGCTGTCGAGTTTTCGTAAGAGATTGTTCATCTTACTTTTAGTCCCGTGAGATTTATGCTAAATTTGCCACCATTTCCTTTGAGTGGTGTATGTACTTACCATTATTATACTCTTTGTGTAATATAATTTCATTTATAGGTATTTACATATTCATTGTATGACCCTTCTTCAATGGGGTGTACGTTTGGAAAGTTTCCCAAGTCGGTAAGGGAACCTTTCACCCTCTTCTTTTTAAAATGCTTCTTTTGTTATGTATTTTAATTCACATACTATTATGTTGGGATATGTTCTTCTATATCTTTATTGATGTAAATTTTATGTTAATGTTATGAGATACCCTTTTTATCTCTCATCAACTCATTTTCTGAAATTTGAAGTGACGCCGTTAGGCTGTCGAATTTCTGTAAGGGAACTTCTTAAACCACTTTCCATTGATTGGGTTAAACCTCTACTTCTTGATTTTATTATGCCAAGATTATGTGTGGAATATCTATGTTGTAGTTTCCACAAACCATTGTGTGGATATACTATTTCTACACATAATCATCTCATTGATAAATTCTCATGTCATTTAGATGAACTTGTATCGAAAATCATAACTCAATCTCATTTCATTGAGTTAAATATCTATGTCATTGGTTTTGTTTTTCCAAGATTATGTGTGAATGACCTCTAATTGTTTTACACTTAATATCCACTTATATTTTGTGTATTCATATTTTTCACACATAATCACGTAATTGATTTATCCTTAATCTAAGGATACCAACTTTGTAAGGGACTTTGTCTCAATCTCCTTTCATTGAGGCATATTTAATTTTATACACAACTATCTTTTATACGGTGTATAAAACCCTTTGAATTTTACATTTATACAAAAGGAATCTTTTTCTACGAATCATTTTACTAAACGATAAACAGGAATGTTTCTTTTAACGTATGCGGTGACAATGACCTTTTCTACCGCCGTGAGTATTATTTGGTCTTTGGCTTACTCAACAAGCCGTAATGTTTTTTAAAATGAAATAAATACCATATACTCTTTTATGTATTTTGGTTTTAAAAATCGTTTTTATAATGGATTTGTTATGTCAATATATTTATGTGATATATTTTGATCGAAGTGTTGAAATGTTTTCTTTTCCATTATATTTGTTTTATGTCTTATGATTTTATAATGGTACTTGGACATTTGACGGGTGGTTACATGATAAACCATCTGACGGATGGTGCCGTGAATACCAGGACGGGTGGTTACATTTTAACCTCCAATGCATTGGGTATGGAAGTCAGCCGTATGGCTATTCCATTAAGCATGTGTGGAAGTCGGCTGTATGGTTATTTCATTTAAGTATGTTTATGCCCCATGTTACATTTATATGTTATGTGTTCTTTATATGGGTTTTATGGTAATATTTTGGATACAAAAGGGCATGTAATGATCTTTTATTCAGTGAAGAGTTTTTACTACTTCACAAAGGTGAAAAGTATTACTTTGGTAATGTACTCATGGTTTAATTATTGTTTTTGAAAAACTAATAGTTTTCCTTCTTTGTGTATCCTTTATTGGGCTTTTTATGCTCATCCGAATTTTTTGAAATGTTTTCCACAAGACTTAAAGATGAATAGGGTCAAGGATTGTATCAGGGAAAGACATGCTATCCAAAACATGGAACTAGACATGTTTCTTTTTAAGTGTTTTTTATTTTATGGAAACATAGTAGAAGTGTCTGCTATGTAATCTTTTGAAATGTAATAGTTATGACCTAATTCTCTAAAACTCTAAACCTGAAAATATCCTCAATGTGAATTATTCATTTAATTCAATATTAAGTAAGGTTTAAGGCCGATGCCTTATATATTGACCCACATTTTAATTACTTATTTCAACCATGTTTCTAGGTTTTTTGGAATTCAATTCACAGAAGTGTTAAAATTACATTTTAGGAAAATTTGCAAATTTTCTTAAAAGGTGGGTAAATGACGTTAAAAAGTTAAATAAAATTTTATATGTCTAATATTATTATAAAATGTCTCTAATTAATTACAAGGGAATAAAATATATATTATTTAACTTTTTTTATTTTATGAGAAAATTTTATTTAGAAATAATTATTTAAATGAAAATGTCATTTTCTACCTACAATGGAGTGTTTTTCACTATTCATAAAAAAATGAATGTTTTCCAGAAAATACAAAAAGTTAACCCAAATATAATTTTGATATTCCAAATTAAAAAATTAAGTCTATTTTAGCAAATTAAAAACATAGGAGTTTCATCAATTAATTTAAAATTAATTCCCATTGTCAAAACCAGAAATCAGGTTTTTGAGAAGTAAAAATTATCAAAAGATTGATATGTGTTTATATCCAATTTAAATGTAAAATGAATTCCCGTGTAAAATATTGAATTAAATGACAAAAATATAATCTAATTATAATTCAAAACCATTAAAATGTATAATTTAACAATATAAAATATTTTGATTAAAAAAGTTGTTTCCAATTAAAATTTAGTATCTTTCATTATTCATATAAATATGAAAGTTATCCTAAAAAGACCAAAAATTTATCCAAACTAATTTTTTGTGCTACTTCTAAATTAGATGTTTATTTTGTCCAATTAAATATATAAAGGTGTCAAATATTGGATTTGAAAAGGGTTCCCCATTAAAAGGTTGTTAAATGGCATTTTTTGAAAAATACTTATTTTATATAAAAAAATGAATTTGTTCTTATATTATGTATAAGAAACATATAAGATGGATGTTAAAATTATATGGAGTATATAAAATGAAAAATGCAGTTAATATTATTAATAACTTCTTTTTGAATGACTAATTTGGATAGTTGTGGTGCTCTTGAACTTGGTGTTGCGTGTAGCAAAAGTTATTGAATTACTCAAAAGAGATAACATACTATGAAATCTTGTGGTGTTACGTTATACCCTTTTTCAATAAATATCAGCGTCATAATTTGAAATTTTTCTACAAAAATAAAAGGTTAAAATATAAAATACCTTTGTGGAAAACCCACATCAGAAGTAGGGTTAATAAAAGTTAAACTTAATAAGAGGGAAATGCAAACAAAAAAGTCACCACCAAATTAGGATTTCAAATTGGAGAACATTGGTGTGAATTTGAGACACATAATTGGAGAAAAATGCAAATATCTATAGGGAGTTATTGAGTTCATAAATCAAAAAGAAGTGACCAATAAATTAAAAATTTAGGGCCTAAAAGCCATAAATCTTCGATGACTTAAAAAATTCGTAGTTTATCAAAACATAAGGTATTAGGATAAAATTTTTTTGGTTTTACTATCCTTTACCTAATGTTTAAGAATTAATTTCTTCATTTAATAAGAAAAAAAAATACTTATCAAGTAGAGTTCCATCCACAAACACAACTTCACTCAAAAAGATAATAGGAATCAAAAATATTCTATTTTTCCTAATCATATAATGTTTCAAAAAAATGAATTTATAATTCATCTATCAGATCATTTAAAAAACTAAATTATAAAAACTATGACATCACGTAGGCCAGTGGTAGGTGATGCACCCTTTTCCCCCTTCAGTTGCGGGTTCAAGTCTCATGGCCTTGTCAGACGCGATGAGTTGTCGCCTGACCTTCAGGTTGTCATTTTTATAAAAAAATCCAAAAATAATCTTAAGAAATGTTTTCACCTTAAACCGTAGTATCCAATGTCCAACATAATCCATTCCAACCTTCAGACATATCCAAAATACTTGTGTCCAAACTCATAGTCCAAAAATTTACATATAAAGTCAACATAATATAATGAAGCTCTCTTTTTCCACATAATAACATGTGAGTACCTTCATCATGTATTTTCTAAAAACATGGTAACACCTAGAATTATCATAAAACCTTATTTATTACATTTATTCTCCCTTATTTCTTATATATTAGTATATATATTCCTTATATCCAAAAATTTTGAATACTCCATCATTGATGGAATAAACAAACAATTAATCAGTTCCGAGGTAGTCAATAATATTGAATATAATTTATCAAAATCAACCATTACTTATTCCAAAATCACTACCTCATTATCATGACCATATTAAGGTTTACTTTTCCTTCAACCATGTATTTTCCAAAAATTTTAACTTACTGTTGCGTCACTTTTCATAGTACCATATAATCTCAAATCCATAGTGAAATTGTACTACAATACAATCCTTATATACTCTATAATCCTTATAACTTTTACATCATTAATAAAATAATCTAATGAAACAATTCATTAATAAAAACATAAGAACACAAATCATTCCTCTCCATCTATGGTAGTATCATAACTTTATTATTATCCAATAGTAGTATTTTGGGTATACTCTGACGATTGGGACATTGATTCTCGTAATGTACCAACTTCTTGAGGATGAATAATTGTGCATTTAAAACCTTTTTCTTACCCTTGAAATCACGTACTTGGTGTAATTTTTCTCCCCAAATATAATAAACTCCCATTCCCTTAAATAATTTACCAAGGTGATTCTTTCCACAGTTATCAAATATGGGAAAATCATTCTTTCCCCTCTTCCCTTTATTTATCATTCTCTCTAACATTCAATTATTCTCGTAATTATCTTCAAAGCTATATGAATCAGAGAATTATTTACTTATCTTATTAAAAAATGATACTATATCTTCATGTGATGAGAATATGTGGGAGACTATTTCCCTTATAAATGTTGGATTAATGCCATAAAAGATATGGTCCTTCTTACCCTTTGGATCATGCGTATTGCTAGAGTTCTCATTCCTTCAACTAGGCACCATTTCTAATTAATTACATACATTTGGTTAGTTTAAGAATCACAATTTACAATTCCAAACTTCTAAAATACCTAACATAAATTGAAAAGTTTAGGAATATAATCTATAATTATAAAAATATTTTTGTTGAGAAAGTATTTACAAATAAATCCTTCATAATGGTTTGTAAAGACGATGTGAATTGTCCTAATAATATCAACCAGGAGTGTCGTAACCAAGAGTGCATCAATGCCCATTGTCATGTACCTGGATACCTCAGATCAAGCTTGAAACTCCTTTTCAGAGTTTCTAATCCTAGGTAAATCTATTCTAGAGCTGCCTCTACTTGCTCGTATCCAGACATGGATGTATTGCTTGGAAAACTCACAAAATCTCTACATTACCTAAATTTTAGGATGTTCTAAAATAATAATCCTCGAATCTTATCATAGGGTAATGTTCTATAATAATAGTTTTTCTAAATCTAGTTTTCAAATGGTTGGTACTAAACTTTCTCTGATACCAACTGTAACACCCTAACCCCAGTTACCCAGTGTCGGTGCATTACTTTAATACATTAACATGATTTGAAGTAATAAAGTCCCAAAGAACCAATAAATTTAGTAGATTTGGAAGTACCAGATAGATACATGAGTTTTACATTAAATTATAAAATGAAAAACAAAAACATTTTGTATTCTTTGAACACACTCATATCCCTTAGTTTATCCCAAAAAGTCTGTCATAATATACTACTTCATATCTAGGGAAAAATAAAAAATTGAAATGGGTGATCTCAGATGTTTAGTAAGGTTAAATAATATAGATGAATCTATATACTTTTAATGAAAGATGTGTAATAAAAACAAAATCCATTTAAATATAATCTTGAACACAATATAGGAAAAATAAATCAAAAATTACTATATAAACATGCAAATGGATATTATACTAGTCAAATAATCACATGTAATAACTAAATTCATAACAAGGGAATGTATAATGCTAGAAATCAAAACCACATAGTCAAGGCCTCATGCAAAGACCACAAATAAGATTTTTTCAAGACCGTTTTCCAAAATAGTAGTTTGTCTCATGAGACCTATAGATGCATCGAGGAGCTATAGTGGGCTCCACCTGTCACTTACTATGTCCAATACATTCATCACATGAAAAGGTTGAAACATAATATAAACATTCATATTAAAACTAGCATACAGAATGTGATTAATTTAATCCATAAACCCTGAATTGTTTAAAAATAGAACATCCACAGTCATACATAGCATATCTAATTCAATACAATATGGAGGATTGATTTATAATAAATCCACCTCAATCAAGAGTAATATCCAGTAAAGGATGTTGACATAGTTGGAAATGATCTATAAAATTATTTGAGAGAAATATCTATTTTTGTGAAATAATTTAAAATTCACAACATTTTAAAGTAATTCATTTAAAAATATTTTTGAATCAAATTTTCCCATACCACTTTTAAACATTTTAAATGAATTAACATTTTAAAACATTCATGTCTATATAAAGAAATCCTTAAAACCATTTTGAAAACACAGACATTAATGTGAATGATTTAGAAGAATAAATAATTAAACTATTTAAAATGATGTTTTAGTTAAAGAGTAACTTAAAAAAATCATTTTGAAAACTCTTTTATGAAGCATGGACAAGGATAAAAAATATTTCCCAGTAATAACTTACACGTAAACAATCTCAGATAATAATGAGATTGAAGAATTAACCCTTGAACTGTACTTTACTTTAGTCGAGGGTATCTTTAACCTCATATATAAGGACCATAGTATGTTATTTAATTATACTAGAACCATATTCATATTTATTATATCATACATGATTAATTTATGACTTTGTATGACCCATTAATAAAAAATACCATATTAAAGTATCATTTCAGGTAATAATTGCTTCATTATCGTATGTGTTTTAACTTATTATTCTAGATTCTATCACTTATATAATGATTTACATAATTCCAGAATATAAAACATGTTTTTTATATCATATATATTCAGTATATAAATAAATATCATAGATATATATATGAAATGGAAAAATCATTCATGGAGATGATAGTCTGTACGTACGCAGGGACATTGTTTCTGTTTTCTTATCGTATTGAATGGAAGTAAGTGACTGAGATATGTGTGTGAATATATATATATATATATATTTCCAGTACCATTATTGTTTCATATATTATATACTTATAAATAATATATATTTTTATAATCATCATTTAATGGTGAATGTTGAAATTTATATCATCGCGTCGTGGAGACGGTAAGTCGTACGTACGCACGAGCAACGATATCATTTCACTAATTATAAAATGGTATGGATTTGGATGGTATATTAATTATACTGAAATATTAACATGTTATATTTATTATTTACATCAATTATACTCATTATTATACCCATCCAAATAATTAAGTGTGGATTAACAAACTACACCGCGACGTAGAGACGGTAAGTCGTATGCATGCTCGTATGGTGACTTGGTCATTCATATGATGGATAGAATAATAAATATTGTATTAACATATTTATAATAGCATAGAAATATGTATAAGGTACTTTATTAATTATTTTTTATAGAAACAACAAAGAAAGGGGAAGTGGGTGATGAAAAGATCTTTGAAAGAGGCGATGAAGTAATTACTGCTTCTTCAGGTGATTTCTTTTGATATGATCAAAATGGATCCATAGGTTGGCTTTCTGATCAAATTAAGGAATCTAGGTTTAAGTGAGGGTATTTGGTAGAATATTAGAGTAGGTTTTCACCAATAAAAATGTCTTTGGAGGTGTGAAATTAAGAGAAGGGAAATTACCCTTTTATAAGAGAGGTGAAGGGAACTTTCGGAAAAGATCTAAATATTATTTTATTATAAAATAATTTTCGGTTTCTAATGACTCAAAATGAATTTATCAATATTATAAGTTAGGGATGAGTCTAAAAATTTTCAAAAAATTGGTTATATACTAGTTTGAGTGGCCATAATAACCTTATCTTCTTGATTTAACTCTTAGTTAAATAGTTTAACTTTCACCACATCTTCTTGTATTTTAATATTAAATGGTTAATAAACTTACTATAAAATGTCAATAGAACCTAAAGTTGTTCATTAAGAACATATATATAATTATATTAGTCCTTTGGTATAATATTATATTTTTAGGAATATTATATCATTTAATAATATAGTATTTGTTTTAAAAAGTCATTTATGTCAATTTTGACATTATTTAGTATTTGGTGTATGAGAAAGTCATAAAAAGTTTATTAATTAGATAATAATACATTAAATCAATCCTAACATTTCATATTAAATTATAAAATTTGTGGACTGCATCAAAAGTTTTAATTTACATTTATTTAGATATTTATAATATCAATTATTTTAATCTTTAATTAACAAGGTAATTACTGCATCATCATTGTGACATTAATAAATTTTATTATTTAATGTATAAAAATTATAAATAAAATACCATGATGTTTTAAATCATTTTATATTCCTAATGGATTTTGTAGTCTAATTTATCTTATGTATAACCCCATATTAAAAATGGATTTGTTATTAAAATTTGAATTTTACACTTTCAACTCTTCTTTAAAAAAATTAATAATAAATGGCCTAACCTAATCCAAGTGAATCAAAGAGGATCATATTTTCTTCCTAAGGTTGATTTTGGCCGAAATACACTTATCTAATAGAATTAGGATATGTTATAGGGAAATTATAATATCTTTTTAGCATTAATTACCCAATTTACTTTTAACTGTTGTAAATAAAATTCAAAAGTCACTATTCACAAAAAAAATATATTCTTCCTATTGAACTAAATTTTACATTATTATGTCAACCGTGTCACTCAGATTTTTGAAATTCAATTCATAGAAATGGTAAATTTACTTTTTATGTAAAATTTCAACTGTTCCTAGGAGGTGGGTAAAACACGTTAAAAAGTTCAATAAAATTTTATATGTATAATCTTATTATAAAATTTATCTAATGATTTAAATTGGACTAATATATTTATTATGTATCTATTTTTAATTTAAGATAAATTTTTATTTAAAAGAAATTATTTAAATGAAAAATTCTTTTTTTATCTACAACTCAGTGTTTTTCACTATTCATAAAAAAAATGAATGTTTTCAAAAAAATTCCAAAAATTAACCCAAAGATAATTTTGATATTAAAAATTAAAATACAATTTATATTTTAACAAAATAAAAACATAGGAGTTTAATTAATTAATTTAAAATTAATTCCCGTTGTCAAAACCAAAAAGCATGTTTTTGGGATGTAAAAATTATCAAAAGATTGATATGTGTTTATATCCAATTTAAATGTTTAATTACTTTCAATGAACTTTATTTGATTAAATGATAAAGATATAATATAATTATACATAAAAACCATTCAAATTTATAATTTAGCACTGGGAAATATTTTCATTAAAAAAGTTTTTTTCAATTAAAATTTAGTATCAATCACTATTAATCAAAATAAGAACGTTATCAGAAAACACCAAAAATTTATCCAAACTAAATTTTTATGTCTCTATTCTAAATAATAAGTTTATATTGTAAAATTGAATATATAATTATCATATATTGGATTTAAAAAGGGTTCTATATTAAAAGTTTGTAAAATTTCATTTTTTGAAAAGTACTTATTTTATCTGAAAAATTGATTTTGTTCTTATATTATGCATCAAAAACACATTATATGAATGTTAAAATTATATGGATTATATAAAATTTATAATTAAGTTAATATCCTTAAGAATTTTTTTTGAATAGCTAATTTGGAATGTTGTGGTTCTCTTGAACTCAGTGTTGTGTGTAGTGAATGTTATTGAATCTCTTTAGAGAGATAACGTACTATGAAATCCTGGGGTGTTACAAAACTCAATTAAATCTATGCAGATGAACACAAACCTCACAAAATGAATTTTGACCATGTAAGACATTTAAGTCCAAATATGATTCATGTAAATGAAGCCATCTAGGTTTCAACTACAGCAAACCAATTCCCCATGCTCAAAGTTTCAATTCATTTATGGGAAACAAACAACGGAAAAAACCTCTACCAAGAGAGACACATTTCTAATTGGAGAAGCCCCATGGAGTTGATATTCTTCTAGCCATATCAGTGATCTTCCAAGATTGTTCACCATTTGGTAAGACAATGCACACAATGAATGATTTTTAACGATTTACATTCATTCAGAGAATTATGAAAAATTGTCTGCAAGATGAGTTAACGAACCCTTTCAAAGTATTCTACCTAGACATGAATTCTTATGCAAATTTAAATCCCTACATCCATTTGATTTTAGAACTGAAAGATTTCTAATGACCTCTGTATATGTTCCATTATTATTGGATGAAGCATGATGAATTGAATAATTAAAGGGAGATGAGATCTATGTTACATTCTTCCGGACAATGGGAGGGTCCTCGATTTCTTGGAACAATAATTTTTGTTCTTCAGATCTAGACACAAAGCTGGAGCCCACGATTAGCTGCGAGGTCGGGGGTCCCGATTTTGCAGATAAAACAGTAATACAAGAGGATAAATCAAGATTTGAGTTTGGAAGTCTCACCATATCATATTTCATAGATGAACCATAAATCAAGGCCATATGTGAGGCTAAATTCCACTTTGATTTCACATCTTTGCAGGTGAGAGCATCGATGGGGTTGCTCAACGAGCGACCTAAAATGAGCAGGGATGTAGCTTCCAATGTCACTTCACTAGGAGAGGGGCTTATCATGAACCTGAAATAGTTTGGGACCACCATACTAATTTTGAACCCAATTGTTTTCCATCACCATCATCCTGAGGGAGATACTTCATGTCTGTCATCCATCATCCAACTCATTGAAGAATGTTACCACTTATTTGGGTAAATTCTTTTGGTTTTCACTGATGGAATTTCTTAGTTTTCATTATTCCCAATGTGTGGTTTCTAAGATTATTGGAGGTATTTTTGAAGTTTATTTGGGATTGGTTTTTATGATCCAAAATTCATGAGAGGTTTGAATAAGTGAGGGATGTGAGATCTCTTGTTTAGTGGATGAGGAGTGACATTCTTCTAAATACAAAAAGCTAATCACTATTGGGAGGTCTCCTTTAAATAATTTTACACCAATAATGAAAATAATCGATAAAAGGGGGTATATTGTCTAAATATAGACATAAAATGTGTTTCGTACAAGTTTTTAGGTCATTTGGCCCCTTAAGATCAAAACATAACCACAAAGTAAACTCATTTTTACGATAATTGTTGTAATTAATTTTAATAGATTTCACTAATATTTGTTTTGTAAAAACCTAATTTCACCTAAATATAAATTATAAATTATTCATATTTTAAATACAAAATCTATTTTTTCAATTCTAATTGAAAAAGTGGCAGAAATTTATTTAAAAGTAATTCAACAGACGAAATGAGACAATGGGTTTCTAAAGCGAAAATATAAACAGATTTAAGTGTTTCTATATTCTGTTTCTATGTATAATTGATT
Source organism: Viscum album (assembly GCA_963277665.1). Taxonomy (NCBI): domain Eukaryota; kingdom Viridiplantae; phylum Streptophyta; class Magnoliopsida; order Santalales; family Viscaceae; genus Viscum; species Viscum album. Next base: position 1,584,136,865 of record OY728164.1, read on the forward strand.
CCAATTAACTAAATTGATTTTATTTATTTTTAATAGAACTAATTATACTTTAAAACTAATTGACCATATAATTAAACTATATAAATAAATTAAACAAAAATCCGTTTTCAATAAAATATAAGTATTTCTCCATATTCATCAAAAAATAAAGCTTCTCTGAAAAATGAAAAAAATTCACCCAACGTAAATATTTATATTCTAATTTAAAAAATGATGATTATTTTTTTAGATAAAATTTATAAAAGTGTCAAAATTTAGTTTTTAAACATTTTCCCTATTAAAAGATGAAAAAACAATATTTAAAACAATACACATGTTTATGATTACAATTGGATTTACTTTTATTTTAAGACTATCATATATTTTGGATGAATTTTAGAACATTTTATTGAATATATTACATATAAATTTCATTAATATCTTTCATTAATAGATATTAATTTAATTTTTAAGGTAAAATTTCATTCAAGTCCTAAAAAATAGTTTTTTTTATAAAAACAAATCCTTTATATTCAATTTGTTTTCATTTTTTTTAATTAATTGGTAACCAATGAATTAATTTTTTTAAAAATCTGTAAATAATATTTTCCCAATTTATTTAATATCATTCATAACCACAATTCAAATTACTAGGTTATTACTATCTTGTTAAATAATAATATTGATAATATATTATTATCTGTTAAGACTCGACCTTTCCTATAACATAATTTATCGAAGAAAATCATTGTTACATACGGTGATAGATAAACTTGGTCTTCTATACAACAGAAGATAAAATGTGAATTGTGTGTAACATAAGATATTGTAGAATTTAAACTTATTTTGAAATATGATATTTCATAAAATATTGGATGTTACATATAGACACCATTAATATCTCTACTACTCTTACAACATTTTTCATTTGTCTTCCTCTTGAAGTAGTCATTTTTTTGTGAGCTCATACGCCCTATTTTCAGGTTGTTTTCTATTTGTTTGATTTTTTATATTCAATCCCAGATTAGAGGATTAAAATGGATGAGTAATAAACTACAAAGATGAGGTAGGTGGTCTCATGATTTTCCCTCAATGTCATGGTGTTTATATATATATATATACCTTTGTGCCACAATTCAGATTTTCAGAGTGAGGATTAATTATTTGGATTTATTCTTAAATTAAATAGATTTTCTTGACTTATGTGACACATGATAAATGTTCATATATCATTAAATGTTAAGCACCATGAATTAACCACACCTTTGAGTGTTTTACTAAAATGGATAAAAACAACCATGAGTGGAATATGAATTTCATTATCCTTTTTAGGTGTGTTATTTACCACCTTACTAGTATGTCCAACTAAATGATTAATTTTAATTTGAATTTACTGAATAGGGAGTGGAATGGCATTCCCCTATACCATTGAACATTTTCTTTACCCCTTTGGATTAAAAAATTATTTAAATACACATTCCCAATTAAGATAAATGGGAGGATTCAAGTGGTGTAAAACCTTCTCAACCTATTCTTTGGTTTGAGACACATTTTTAGGGGAAGAAATTAATAATATAAATGTGATAGAAAAATTAATTAAATTGGGAACATAAATGGTATAGTTAGTCTTTCAACTCATGAACATTCATATTTCAATGTCAAGAGTGAGAGATGGATTTCAGTTCAGAATTACATAAATAGAAAAATTAGGATTATTCAGTATAATGAATCATAAATGAATTAATAATGAGCCTTGGGTGATACATAGGTTCTCATAGTAACACAATGGAGGGACTCACTTGGCAGTTGTATTTTGTAAACATCTAAGTCATACTTGAACTCCGTATGTGGAATGCTAAGGACAAACTCATAGGGAAGTCTGTTATTATGCCACATGTGATACCTAGACCCCCTATGCAGACTATAAATGATAGACTTGGATTAAAGATCATAATATACACCACTAGTGACACTTGGGCTCTATTTTTTGGATCACCAAGGATAGACTCATAGGGAAATGACTTTATACCACTCCTAGAGTGATATTAGGGTTACCATAGGGAATAATTAGAATGAGATTGTAAGTTGATGGGTTCATGTTATCCATTGAGGGATACCTAGGTTACAAATTTTTAATTCAAAGTAAGATATTAGGTTTCCTATGATGATAATAAAATAATTACATGGGACATCTTCTAAGAAAAAACACAATCTTGGATTCAGTCAGAGATTTAACTTATGATAGTCTTATTATACACATAATGAAAAAATATGAATCATAGAGGATGATTAGGATAAAAATAATGTCCAAATACTTTATAATAAATGAAATTATGAATAAATATTTTGTAAAATTTTGATCTTTAAGAAATAAACACTACTCTCAATAGTGTAGATGATACACCACAACAAGATTAAATGAACAACTAAATATTATTGTTGAAATGTTTTTATTACAACTAAGCCATTAGAATAGAGATAATGAAGAACATAAAAATAATTATGAAAATATGGTTTATAAATTATTAAATAATTTTTAATTGGTTATCTAATTTATTATAAATGGAAGTAAAAAACCAATTGAATATAAAGGATGTGTTTTTATGAAAACCTATTTAATAGAGAATAATTGTGTTTATCAAATAAAATCAATTGTTATGGAATTTTATTTAACTGAAAATATTTCTTATATATTAAATATAATGTTTTAAATTAATCTTATATCTTTTCTATATAGGATATAACAACAAACTCAATTTTTCAGATAAAAAAAGTATTAAAAAAATAGTTTTATAACCTTTTATGGCATAAATTTTTTAAATATATTCATTGAAAATTTTATAATTTCTAATTTATCCAATAAAATATTATATTTATGTGGAAAATTGAAATTTACCTTGGTTGAAATTTTGGTAATTTTATGATGAAATTCATATTTTAATGAATAGTGAAAAATACTGCATTTTAAATCAAAACAACATTTTAGTATAATTTATTGATATAGTTAGATTATATTTTTAATTGTTTTTAATATGTAATTGGATTATGTTTTTATTATTTAATCCAATTTTGGTAATTTTTAGTAATTTCATATTTAAATTGGATATAATCACATGTTAATCTTTTGCTAGTTTTTACTTCTTAAAAACCTTCTTTAGCATTTTGACAATGAGAAATTGTTTTAAATTAATTTATGCCATTAATTTGTTTTAAATTGGTAAAAATGGAATCAATATTTGTAATCATAAGGTCCAAATTTTATAAATAGGCACCTTTTAGTTTTGGATATTATGAATAGTAACTTCAGTAATTTGTTTTACCAAGGTTAAAGGGTAAAACAAGAAAATTAATGTAAACAATAATATTATAATAATATAAAAAACCATAACATATGTCCAAATACTATTTTATGATATAGGTACAGCCAAGAGCATCCTTGGGTAGAGTTTAGGGCCACATAAATCCACATGGATGTGATAATGACATGTTATAATAATTAATTTAAAGTAAAGTGAAATATAACATAAACTTGATTATTTTCACTAAAAAAATTTAATATAAGGTAAATAACTGATATATTACACTATAAATAGTCAAAAAAAATATAAAAATACTTCTTACATCATGTAAGTTAATTTATAATTTTTATACAATAAATAAATAAATTTATATATGACATAATGATGATTCAGTGATTACCATATAAATGAAAGATTCAAATAAATGATATTATAAATATTAAAATAAATGTAATTTGGATTTCTTGATGACATAAACTAATTTTATTGATTATTATGAAATTTTATATTTGAGTTAATATAGTTTTTTCAGTTTAATCATGTTTATATGACTTGGAAAAAAATCAATTACTAAATAGTGTCAAAATTGACCTAAATGAAATTTTAAAAAAAATATTGTTTTATAAAAATATCAAATAATAATTGAAATCTAAGATGAGAAAAACTGACTAAGATAATGTTGAAAATTTTCATTAATCATTCAACTGAGGTTCTTTTGGCATTTAATAGTGACCATATTAACCATATAGTGTAAAAATATAAGAAGACATTGTAAGAGTTAATTTAATTCACTAAGGGTTAACACCCAAAGATAATGTTAAATTTGTGACCTAAACATGTCTAAAACTAGGTTGCAAGGATTTAAAACCATCCCCAATTTATCCTCAAAATATATCACCTTGTATCTATTAAAATTTGAAAATCAATTATTAATAAAATAATATTTCAAGACTTTCCTAAAGTGCCCCTCCCCCTCTTAGAAAATACCTTCACCTATACCAAATTAATCACACCTCTCAAGCCCCATGAATTGGAAAAATTATGTTTGAATAATCTCCCAAATTACTTCCTATCCTCCTATAATCCATACATTTGGCAGAAGTCAAATCCTGTAAGCCTTTTGGCTCAAATCAAATGGTTTTACTCGATTTATAGGTAATGTCTACTCTTACGATCCTTTCCTTTATTTTCCTTCTCCAACCCTAACATATCTTTTTTTATATTATTTTAAAACAACATATGTATCATTAATATAGTAGGATGTTTTTATTCTAATATTTTGACCTTCAATTACACACACCTCCATATAATTGATATAGAACAAACTATTTCTTTGTACGACGAACTACTACATCACGAAATGATTATTCATCAAATTTCTCCTACCACAATTCATGGTGGCCATTATGATGAAACTATATTTATATATGATATATATTATATTTATATTTTCTCCATTATTCTGTAATTTTTATTTACAACATACCTTTATCCTTTTCATTATGTGTAACTATGATAATTTCATTTGAGGAAGTGTGCACTACTGCCCCCTCAAAGTGATATAACTCATTCATTCCATACATTGAATGTATAAAGGATGGAATTTAATGACTTTATGTAAAATATATAACATAGATATTATAATAGAACTATAATATACCTATGTATCATTTATTTTTCATTATTTAATATGAAAAAGAAATGAAAGTAGCATTCATGCATACATACGATCTACCGTCTCCATGAATGGTGAATTTCATTTCTTATTGAAAATTATTATGGATTATTATAAATAAATATATACTCAATATATATGATATTTAAATCATGAATACTATTATGGATATAATATACTTTTGACCACATGGACAATTTGTAATTATAACATTTTCATTTTGGACTCATGTACCAAACATCGACAAAATGCATGATATGAACTAAAATAATTAACTAATTAATATAACATTGTAATATTTAATAAAAAATAAAAAATAAAATTTCAAGAGGGTATTAATAAAAAATAAAGCAACTTAATTTTATTAATCATGAATATAATGAACAAACAAGACTAGTCGGACTCATGGTAAGGGAACTTCTTAACCCAATTTTCTTTCATTGGGATAATCCTCTACTTCTTGATTGTGTTGTTATATGATTATGCGATAAATAAATTTTGATATCCTCTCTTTTATTTATACTTGAGTTATGTGTATTTATAGTTAATACAAAAAATTGATCTATTTTATTAAAAAATTATCTTTGTAAAGGAATTTCAAAACACAATTTCCACTCATTGGGTTTTATGCATTCTTCATTGATTATATAATGCCAGGATTATATGTGTATTAACTTTTTATTTATTTATTTTTCAATTTCCACTTCCCTTTTGTAGATATACTTTCTATACACATAATCACCCCATAATTAAATTCATTAATCATTTATAATAATTTTGTAAGGTAAATTTTAACTCAATCTCATTTCATTGAGTTAAATATCCATGTCATTAGTTTTTTTTTCAAAGAAAATATATTAATGAACTCTGATGGTTTTAAAATAAACAACCATTTATATTGGGTGTATTTATATTTGTCACACAAAATTATTTCATCGATTTATATTTAATCTAAGGAAATTATCTTTGTAAAGGATTTTGTCTCAATATACATTCTATTGAGACTTATTTGTTATTATGCACCAATTCAGTTTATATGGTGTATATACATGACTTTGACATATTATATTGTAAATATATTTATTCTCATGTAATTATATGTTTTTAATGCTATTTTTATTCATGTATTTCTTGTAATGTAAGAGACTCTTTAACTAAAACATTATTTTAAATTCTTTCAAGATTTATTATTCTAAATCATTCTTATTAATATCCATATTTTCAAAAATAGTTTAAGGATTTATTTATATAAACATTAATGTTTTAAAATTTTAATTCCATTAGTAGTTTCAAATTCGTATGGTGGACATTTATTCTAAAATATTATTTTTTAATGCTGTAAATGTGTTCTTTCAAATTGGATAGATTATGTCAATATTTTGAAATTATATCTTCAGAAATAAATTGTTGAAAAGTTTTTTTACTTTATTCTAGTTTTATGTTTTAGGATTATGTTATGGTTCTTGGGAATTGAATATGTATATGGGTGGTTACAAGATAAACAGAGGGGTAGTGAGCCTGTGGTGGATCTCTAATGCATTGGGTAACGTGATAGAGGTAAATGTTAAGGTTTCCAATAAGAGATGTAATGAATATAATGTGATAGGTATTCGAAAAGTAACCATGAAGGTTACTCACTATATAGCTGTGAAAGCTACAATTTACATATGATATGGATTACATAAGATACCTTTATGTTTTATGATTTCTATAATATTTTTTAGGAATCATATAATTACATGATGTTAGCTAAAAAGTTTATGTTTTATGGTTAGAAGTATTATTTTGTGAAAATATTTTCATGGGTTTTAAATACTCATGGAAAAATGGTTTTATTCCAAATTTATATTCCATACTGAGATTTTTCTACTCATCCCATGTTTTGAAATGTTTTTGATAGGGTATAAGGATGGGTACGAGAAAGGAATAAATAAAGAATATTTTTATCATGAAAAAGATATCATGGTTTGATTAAAGGGTTTACTTTGGTGTAAAAAGTGGAAACTGAGTGTAACTATCAACATGAAATTTATGAGACTATTATGAAATAGTTATGGACTAATTATCTAAAAAATAAACTTTAAAAGATCCTCATTGTTAATTCTTTACTTAACTCAATATTATTTAATGATTAAGGCTGGGGCCTTATAGTTGGTATCATAGGATGTTTTAGACAAATTTGGAGATTATGATGTTTTCTTCAGGGTTAAGAATATCATCACGAGTTTATAATTTTAAGGTAGATCATAAGTTAAATGTCATAGAAACCCACTTTTAGGCATTATAATCTTAAATATTATGGTGACTAATGGTATTTCTTAAGACATTAACCTTTGAATAAATTATGGTTTACTAATTTATAGTATGCAAGATGCGAGGTATGAGATAAAATTTGAGGTTAAAATCTGTTATAGTTATTTTTGAGGATTTTATCTCATTTTTGGAAATGTTATAAATTTTTTTAGTTTTTGAAAAATGGCAAAACGTAAACCATGTGACAACCAATAGTGTTAGAAAAAGCGGCGAGAAGCAAACCAATAACCGAAGGGAGACTGGGATTTATCGCCTACCATTAGTCTATGTGAAGTAACTGGTTAATATGACTTATTATTTTTATTTAAATGATTTTAATGATTAATTATAAGTTGATTTTGGAAACTTATGTTTTATCAAACCGATATCCTTAGTATAGGAAAATTATTTCATGATTAAGTGATAAATGTTATTTTGGAAGAAATTTTCAATTTTGGAAACCTAATATACCTAATAAAAATAGAATACCATGGGATTTTATTTGAGGAGTTACGGTTGAATTTTAGTTTGGAAGAATATATGTTCAGATTGTGGAAATATGGAAATTTGGGTTATTTTTTGAAATAATTAATCTATCATGGAGAAAATGTGATTAAGTTAGTTAATATTAAGTATGATACTTCAAGAGTAGACGATGTTATTTAGAGGTAACTGTCAAGATTTATCATGGAAGACCATGTGATCAAATACTTATAATTTTTTTTTCAATATTAGTTTGGATTATTTTGAAGAATTTTAAGGACATTTTTTTGTTTAATGGTCTATGTAGAACTTGGGTATTACTGTTGAATTTTTTATATTAAAAGTACTCCTTTTCAGGATAATAAATTATTATATTTAGAGGATTATCTAATATTGTACTAAAAAGATTTGTTTTGGTAAATTTTTAAAGGTAGAAGAAATAGATAAGTAACTTTTTTTTTGATGATATGAGTTTTTATAATTTTATTATATTGCTTCAAGCGTAAAATAAATTTATCTTTAATACTCATCATTTGAAGAAAAAGATGAGTGTGTGGTGTAAATTGAATAAATAATGATACTCTACCATTAAAGTATGTATATTTACTTATGTTCTAATTTATTGTAGTAAAATAATTAATTAACTTTTTGAAAATGATTTTAAAACAAATACATTTTCAATTTAATTTTCCTTCTATAAAAAGAAAGAACATTTAACGCATGACAATTTTGTGGTTTTTCGATTGTTAAATTTCTTTAGATCATGTTTCTTATCACTCTCAATCAGAAAATGGTGGTTAGTTTTCTCTTTTATATCCATGTTTTCTTACATGTAAACCTATTTTTTGTTATCTTAGGTTACCTTTGTACATCAATTTCTATCTTCTAAAATGATGTTTTAATAACACTTTTTTCGATGTGGGTTTGTAGTAAAGGTATTTTTAAAAGTCATAACCCAGTTACTAAACCCCAATTAAAATTATGAGGTTGAAATTTATTAAAGGGGGGGGGACATAACATCCCTAGTTTTATGAAATAAACACTATGATCAATAACATACATGATACACTATATCGAGCTTAAAGAAAAATAATAATAATAATATTTAAATGTTACCATTATAACCTAGCCGTTGGAGGGGCAGGAATAAATATTATCAACTTAATTCTGAAAAATATCTTTTGAACATGTTTATATAATGATTCAGTGTTTAGCAAATTTATTATAAATGGAAATAAAAACCAATTGAATATAAATGTTGGGTTTTTATGAAAACCAATTTAAAATAGTATAATTGTGTTTATAAAATCATATCACACTTTATGGATTTTTATTTGATGAAAAATATTTTTTATATATTAAATTTAAATTTTTAAATTCATCTTATTTGTTTTATAGATATGATATAAGAACAAATTCATATTTTCGGATAAAAGAATTATTTTTCAAAAAAATATAATTTTACCGCATTTTGATGGAGAACCCTTTTTAAATCATTTTATGACAATTTTATAAGTTGTATTTCAAATAAAAAACTTCTTATTTTTATAAGGTATATAAAAATTTACCTTGGTTCAAATTTTTTTTTCTGATGAAATTTATATTTGAATGAATAGTGAAAAATAATGAATTTTAATTCATAACCGCATTTTCCTATTATTTATTTATATAGTTTAATTATATAATTATTCAGTTATAATGTTTAATTGGATTATGTTTTTATCATTTAATCCAATCTTGGTCATTGGAATTAATTTCACATTAAAATGGGACATAAAATCATGTCAATCTTTTGATAGTTTTTACTTTTTAAAAACCCACTTTATTATTTTGAAAAGAGGAATTAATTTCAAATTAATTTCTACCCATTCAGTGTTATGAATGGGGAAAATGGATTACATATTTGGAAACATTAGATTCAAATTTTGTAAATAGGTACTTTTTATTTTTGGACATTATGAATATTATCATTATTAATTAATGGTTTTAACATGGTTAAATGGTAAAACAAGAAAATAAGGGTAAAAATATAATAACAATAATATAAAACTACCCTAACATGTGACACCCAGTTTTTCATGTGTTGGTTTTGATCTAGTTTTTTTGTAATACTGATCCTTTTCGTGGGGTTTGAGAGAGATGAATGTTGAGTTTTGGTGTTACATCTATGTGTAATCATCCTAACATGGGTTCCCAATAGCTTTTTTGGGATTCTTTGGAGAAAAGCGTGGTTACGTCAAGATTCAGGCCAAACCAGGAGCCCATTTCTAGATTTAAAAACAAAAATTATTTATTTTATATCTCCTTATTTTTTCAGACTTTTCACAAATTCCACTTTCCAATTGTCCTCCAATGACATATTTGAACTACCATATCCATTTGGACCCATTGAGAACTCATAATCATAGAGAATTTGGGTTATTTATTCAGGTATTGGGCCAGCCCGTGGGCCCATTTCATGTTTTAAATTTTATTTTCTTTTATATATTATTAAATATTTAATTTTTTAGTGATTCCACCTATCACTCAAGCCTAAACACCCTAGGAGCACCCCCATTCTCCATTTTCCTTTTTTAGCTCATCTCAGTCACCTATTAGGCTGAAATTTCTCATGGCTTCTCAAATCATCCAGATTTGATAACGTAATTTGTTTCCTTCGTGAATAATTCAGTTTTTTCTCTTTTCAACACAAATATTCTTTCCCTAGTTCATCCACACCTAAGGATACTCTCCATTGAGTTCCAATCAATTCACTACCTTCTAAGGGTGTGGATATTAGGGAAGATAAAGAGTTCTATCATTTTCAAGGTGAATTTCAGTCTCCTTTATCCTTCTTCATCTTCCTCCTTCCATTATTTATTGGTTATATATTCTCCCATGGTCATAAACATACAATGGTTCTATTATCTCATGACTTTTTTTGGGTTTTGGGTTTGTTTGGGACTGATCTACATAAGATTAGGGTTTATAAACCCTGTGATGGTGATATCGAGTGTACGTTTCCATGCTTCCAAGGATTTGAGGCAGGTTCCTCATTATAAATGTCCTTTTTTATTTAATATACATATTTTTATTGTATTTTAACCCTCTAAAAATTCTAAATATTGTTTTAAAAGCCTTAAATAATTTTATTTTGGGTTCAATGTGGTCTTTATGCCTTGTTTTGTGAAATATATTTTTGTTTTGTAATAAATATGCTCACCATGTGTTTTTTTCAATGTTCCATTGTCTTTCAAACTTGTTTGGTGATGTTTAGAACTTTTTTTATCAATAAAAATAATTTTTTTTCAATAAAATTTGGTTTTATTACATTTTAGTTTTAAATATAATTTGTTTTATTAATGGTTTCATGCCTCATTTTTAGCGAAGTGCCTCGTTGGCTTTTGTGTGCTGAATTTGATGTAAAAGGATTGATATATCTTATGTAAAATATCAGTAGCTTATGAATAAATGTTTCTGGGTTTCTTATGTGGGTTAGAATATGGTTTTGGGTTTTATAATGAAATTATTATTGATATTTTTGTTTTGTTTTGGCATGTGTTCTTGATAAATCACCTGTTTGGAATCTTTATAGGAATGAATGGGTTTTGAATGTGTAACATGAATTTTTAAAGGTTATAAGTAAATATTTTTTTTTCCAATTGTGTGTTTACTCCTCTTAGTGAATAGTGAATTTTTTCTTTTGATAAATGTAGTTTTGTTTTGTGAAGAATTTTTAAAGGCTCATTTTCAAAATTTCTTGTAAAAATGGGTTTCATGTGTATTCCATGTTGTATCATTTGATGTAATTTTATGATTCAAAAAATTGATTTATAAATTTTATTGGGGAATAAAAAATATTTATTGATATGGTATTGGTAGGCCTTTCACCTTATAAGGTAATTTTTGAATTTATTTTCTGTGCACAGCCTCGTTATATGTCTTGAAATTGTTTTATGAAAAATTTAAGTGGTTATTTGATTTGTGAAAGAAAATAGAAACAAGTTTTCAAGATTATTGATATGTTTGTGATTTGGATTTTTAATTTTCATTTTAAAATTGTATTTTATAATGAGTGGAACATGATTCAACACAAATAGGGAAACCCAGGTATCTAAGTGGGTGGACGTGTACTAATATGCTTGTGGTCCGGAGTGGTTTTGTCCCTATTTAACATAGAATGTTTAACAATGAAAACAATAACTAAACTATGATGATGATGTTGGGTACCAATAGATTATGGGTGATGTTCCTTAATAGTGGGTCTTGCACAAGAAAAAAATATTTTTTTTGGATACTTATCATCGAGATTTGAGGTACCTGAGGCCTACACCTAGCTAGTACCTAGGGGTGTTCCCGTGACTAGTGCTCATTGGATATTTTGTACTCACCATTGGCATATGATCTATTTGTTTCCTAAATTCATCAGTGTGTATATTTTTTATAAAGGTACACATTCTTTAAAGGGGGCCTCTTGAAAACAATTTTTATTTTTATGTTGCATCTCTTTGAAATTGGTTACTGGCATTTAAATTTTATAAAAAATGATACCATTTTATTTTGTAATGATTATAGCATGGAAACATGTTTGGAAAACATATTCTTATATATTTTATTTCAAACATGAAATTTATGTCTCTTTTATTTTAAAGTAATTTCATTGGGAGTAGAATTTTGGGATAGCCTACTCAGTTTTAATACTCACGCCTATAGTTTTCTTCTATTTTTAGCCATTATGAAGGTTTTGTATTGAGTACGATCAAATTGGGAGACATAGGATCATTGTGTTGGAGAGTGACCAGAGAGTTCACATGTAGTTAGTTTTCTTTCCGGTCTGATCAGATTTGTTATATCATTCAATTGTACTTTTAGTTTTGTTATATAAATGATGTAGGTTCAATTTTATATAAATGTGTATTGGGCTGTCCATTATTTCCACATTTTGCCTTATTTTTTATATTATGGAGAAATCATTCCCTTGTATACTCTATTGATGACCTCGATGCTTTTTTCCATCCTAGAAGGATCAAGAACGCCTTTTAGGACTTGTCGCGGAGTAGCCCGAGTAACCGGTTCAGGGACGAATCAGAATGTATTGTGACTAAATGGTATCAGAAGAGGTCAGATCTTAGCATAACGTTCTTTTTAGGGTTTCCTTGTTATTTGGGGGGATGTCAAGGTATTTAGAGTATGATTTTTAGATCTTGAGGGGTAGGTTCGAGAAGAGGGTCATGAACTATTTCTCCTTCTGATCCTCGAGTGTCCAAGGGATGTCCAGTTTTATTAGTTTCTTTGGATAATAAGACTTGTTTGGTGATTTGGATACAATAAGGGGAGTTGGAATAATGGCCTCTGTGAGCTTAAAGGACCTGGAAAGCCATGTGGATCCGGTACATGGTCATAATAAGTCTCTCTATGTTAGTGGAGTGTTTGAAATATGGCTTCCAACCATATGGTCAAGGCACCCACCAACACTAGTTACCTTTTTTGGGTCTGTTAAACCTTTCTTGAAATCGATTTTTTTTTTGAAAATACGTGTGTGAGAATTTTAGAAGTGGGTTTTTAATGCATAATATAAGAATGTTTTTGAGAAAGTTGGGTTATTTTGAAACAATTTTTAGGGATAAAGTGGAATTATTTAATGAGATCAAATTTCCTTAATCTAAATTTATGGTTTATTGAAATAAAATTGTTGGAAGACATGAATTATTTTAAGATGATTATAAAAATTTGTTTAAAATGGGGGTTTGAAGAGTGTTTGAATCTAATAAATTTGTTTTGGAAGTTGGTTTTGAGCATCTGGTGTTTTCCTAAAAATGGTTTTGGCCTTTGTGGCTGTTAGATTAAGAAAAGAGACATTGATGAATTTTTGAAAATGGGAAAGGGATGTTTTAATGGAATTCTTGTTATGGGAATTGTTTTAAAATGAACAAATTGGGTTCTAAATCAAATGCTTATTGAAAAAGTTTGGTTTGTTGATATGCTGGAAAATGATTTGAATAATGGGAGATGATTTTTATGGTGAACTATGGGGTTTCATTTTAAATCTTGGTAAAATGGTTTGTTGTGTGGAAATATTAATATGGTTCTTAACTTGTTGGTTAGTGTGCCTATGGAGGGTTATTGCCTTTTGAAATGGGTTGAAATTTTCATCTCATAAAATGAGGATGTCTGTTTTAGGCTTTGGTGTTTTCATGGGTGCTCACAAGCTTGGTTTTGTATAGATATGTTGATGGATGCCCGATATGGAATAGTGATTGGGTGCCTGGGGTGGCATTGGAATATTCATGTGAGTGAGACTTGATGAAACATTATTGGTGAATGTGAAAGTCCACCATGTTAGTTTTTTTTCAAAAGTTCTTTAAGATGAAAATTTGTTCTTTTTTTGGTAAACTGATGTAAATGTGGGTTTATTTTTCATGTTTTAGATGTGTGGTTTGTTTGGTATGCTTCCTCATGATTTAGAAGTGATAATCATGGTGTGTATTGAGATGGGATATTTTTGGTGGCTCGGTTTTGGAGAAATGTTTAATGGATTTCTAATTATATGTTCGATGTTTTGATGTAGCCATTGATGGTTCTCCATTGGCAAGACTTCTAGTTTATCAGCCTAAGTATTCATTTCAAACATTAAATCCAAATCTTCGGATGATGCATTAACTCATTTGATTGAATAGAGAGCTGTTTGGACTTGATTTAATGTGTTTTCCTATTGTGATAATTCTTTAGGATATAAAAATTTTGTTCTGTGATAGTGATATGTTTTTCTATATTCCTTGTCCATTCTTCTCTTTGTTCAGAGTGAGATAGAATGGTCCTATATATAATTGAGTACCTATTTTGTTGAATATGTGTTGTTGAGAAAGTGAATTTTGTGGTTTTTTTGTGATCTGTAGCTCCTGGTTGTAGCATAATAGATGATTCAAACATCAGGGCTACCACTATAGGCCTCAGAGTGAAGCTTTTCAAGTAGTCAGGAAATCTCCAGAGGGGTGCAGTGCTCGACTAAGTTCCCACATTCACCGTTGTGGCAAGGTAGTTTATATATTTTTATTGTGGTTTCTCATCACTATGATTTATCTTTTTTTTCATCAAAGAGCGTGGATGATTTACACTGCACACAATGTTTATGCTTTTTCCTTCTCAGATGTGGGTTTTCGATTAAAGTCCATGTGTAGACCACCAATGTGAATCATTTTCGGTCTTGGTTGTACCTATTCATAATTAGAGAGTATTGGGTGGTTCCAATATTTATTTTTTAGGTTCAGTGGCTCCAAAATTGGGTCCCCTTACCTCCCTGCCTCGAGTGGTGGGGGTTTTGATCTGTGCTAAAAGTGTTGGCCCAGTTCTTATCCCCTGTGTTTGGGAGTGGGTGGTTTAAATTTTTATTTTTTAACCATCTTAACTTGGATTTTAAGTTTTTCTAGAGAGTGTTTGTGGGCATGTGCTGGTGAGGCCCAATTTTAGTTCATTTTTAATTCCAGTTTGTTCATTTATAGTCGGTCTCTAATAGTGGAAAGACCCACTGTGGGTCTCAAAGATATTTTCATTAAAAAAAATTTAGCTGGTAGTTGTGATATAATCATGGGGATCATATTTTGGCCTCCCCCCAAGTCATTGGATTTCATGAAGGTACTTTGGTTAGGGTGATCATTTGGTTCATTGGGAGAAGGCCCAAAAATTTGGTTCTTATCTTGGTTGAGGAGGTGGTGGCTTGATCCTTCCATTGATTCCCAGGAAGTGGTTGTGTGATGGTGTTTGGATTAATCAAGAGGATTAAGATCTATTAATGGTTGATGATATGTCCTTGTATTGATAGGATGGACCATTTTGATAAGGAATCCTTAGGTTTTGATCTTTCAGATGAAAAGTGTTATGGATTTTCAGAGGATGAATGATTTTATGGTCGGGAGAATTGTCACACCCTATTTTTCATGTCTTGGTTTTGATACGTTTCATTGGAAATCCTGATCATTTTCTTATGTTGTGGGTGAGGTTAATGTGTACTTTGAAGTTCTATTTATATCTTATAATCCTTCCATGTGTGCCCCATATATTGTTTGGATGTTTTTCGATAAAAGGGTGGTAACTTCAAGATTTGGGCCAAACCGTGAGCCCATTTCTAGATTTAAAAATAAAATTTGTTTATTTTATAACTCCTTAATTTTTAAACATCTTTCACACATTACAATTTACATATAGAGCCACATGACTAATTCAAACTCAAATATCCATTTTTATCCCTTAAGAATTCATAATCATTTTGTATTTGGGTTATTTATTCAGGTATGGGGATAGCCGGTGAGTCCATTTATAGTTTTAAAAAAAATTGTTTCTTTTATATATTATTCATTTATTAATATTTCATTGTGATTACACATCTCAATAGAAAGAAAAAACATTATGTGTAACCCCATGTTCCATTTTACCTCTTTGGATCTCATCTACATCATGGATTACGGAGAAATTTCTCAAAGATTCTCAAATCTTCTAGATTTGGTAGGGTAATTTGTTTCTTTCATAAATCAATCATTTTTCCTTATTTCCCAGAAAATATTCTTTCCATACTTCGTGCAGACCTAAGGAGACTCTCCATTGAGTTCCAAGCTATTCTCTCTCTTCTAAGGGTGTAGATCTAAGAGAAGATGAATAATTATCTAGTTTTCAAGGCGAGTTTCTGTCTCCTTTCTCTTCCTCCCTCCCCCTCCTTCCATTAATTCATGGTTCTATATTCTCTCCTAGTAATTCATGACCTATGGTTCTATTATAAAATAATTTATATGGGGGTTTTCTTCTTTTAGGGTTTGTCTGCATAGGTTTAGGGTTTATAAACCCTCTGATGGTGATATCGGCTGTGCATTTTCATTCCGTATAGGATTTGAGGAAGGTTCTGCATTGCACATATCTTTTTTTTAAGATTCAACTTTTCTATAGTATTTTAACCCTCTAAAAATTGTGATTATTGATTTAAAATGCCTAAATAATTTTATTTGGTGTTCAATGTGGTGTTTATGCCTTGTTTTCTGAAATGTATTGTTGTTTTCTAATAAAAGTGAACACCAAGTGATTGTTTAAATGTTACAATATCTTTGGAATATGGTTTGAGATGTTTTGAAATTTTTTTCACCATTTAAATAAATCTTTTTTTATCAAAATTTGGTTTTATTACCTTTTTAGTGTTAAATAGAATTTGTTTTATTAAATGTTTCATGCCTTGTTTTCTAGAAAGGGCCCGACTCACTTTTGTGTGATCAAGGTGATATAAAATGATTGATTTGTCTTATTAAAAATATTTTTATATTGTGAATCAATGCTTTTGGGTTCCTTATGATTGTTAATATATGGATTTGGGTTTTATAATGAAATGTGTATGGGTTTTAGTGTGTTTTGGCATGTGTTTTAGATCAATGGCCCTTTTGGCATCTTTATAGAAATGGATGAGTTTTGTGTTGGTAACCCTAATTTTTAATGGGGTTATGTATATTTGTTGTTTCTTATAATGGTTTGGTTACACTAATTAATTAATAGTGAAATTGGTTCTATGGAAAATTTTTGATGAATAATTATTAAAGTCCCATTTGGCAATTCCCTTGTAAAAATGGGTTTCATGTATATTCCATGTTTTATCATTTGAGGTCATTTTATGATTCATGAAACTGATTTATTAAATGTTGTTTGGGATGAAAAATCTGAATTGATATGGTATTTTTTGGTGTTTGACCTTAAAATGGATTTTTTAATGGATTTTATGCATACAACCTCATTATACTTCTTGAAATTGTTTTATGAAAATTTTAAGTGGTTATTTGATCTGTGAAATAAAAGAGAAACATGTTTGCAGGATGATTGGAGTGAATAAGATTTGGATATAAAATTTTCATGGGAAAAATTCTTTTGGTAATGTGTGGAACTAGATTGATCACAAATAGGGAAACCTCGGTGTCTAGGTGGGTGGACCTGTACTAGTATGCTAGTAATCAAGAGTGGTTTCATCACTATTTCACGTAGAAAGTTTTATGATGACAACACTAAATAAACTATGATGATGATGTTTTAAACTAGTAGGTTATACGTATTATTCCCTACTAGCGTCTCTTAGATGATAAAAAATATTTTTTATGGTTACTTTTCAACGAGATACGAGGTAATGGGTCCCACAGCTAGGTAGTGTCTAAGGGTGTTCTTGTGACTAGTGATCATTGGCTATTTTGTAATCAAATTCAGATTATGGTGTGTTTGGTTCATAAATTCAGAAGTGTGTGTGTTTTATTAAAAGGTGTACATTCTTCTATGTGTCCCCCATGAAAACTATTTTTATTTTGAAGTTTTATCTCTTTGAAATTGTTTAATAGCATTTCCTGGTTGTAAAAACATGCTACCATTTTATTTTGCAATGATTATATCATGGAACCTTATTAGTAAAAAATACTTTTATATATTGTATTTCAAACATGAAATTTATCTTTCTTTTATTTTAAAGGATGTTCATTGGGAATAGAATATCAGGCTATCCTACTGAGTATTAATACTGAAGCCTATAGTTTTCCTCTGTTTTTAGCCTTTTGTGTAGGTTTAAGCTTGAGTTAGGGCATCTTGAGTGACACATGATCATTGTTTTAGAGAGTAACTAGACAGGCCACAAGGATTTAGTTGATCATTGCGTGTGGTCGATTTAGTTGTATCATTCAATTTTACTTTTAGTTTTACTATATAAATGATATTTGTTGAATTTTAATATAAATGTGTAATGGGATCTCCATTCTTTATGTTGTTTTCCTTATTGATAATATTTGGGAAAAATCCTTCACTTTTATACTCTGTTGATGCCCATTGGTTCTTGTTGCCATCCTGGGTGGAGCGAGAATTCCTTTCAAGACTTGTCACAGAGCATACGAAGTGACCGGATCAGGGTCCACTCGAGTTGGTTGATGATATAACACATGTCATAATAATATTTGATGAGATATGGCCAACCATGAACTACTTTGGGTAAATTTTAGGACCCCATAATCCACTTGGATGTGATAATGACATGTTATCGTAATTAATTTAAATTAAAGAGAAATATAACATAAACATGTATCTTTTTACTAAAAAAATTATAATATAGGGTATTATAACTGATCTATTTGAATATAAATAGTCATTATAAATCTATAATTATTTCCTACATCATGTAGTTTATTTACAATTTTTAGACATTAAATAATTTTTTTTTTCATGACACAATGATGATACAATGATTACCCTGTTAATTAAAGATTCAATAAATGATATTATAAATATTAAAATAAATGTAATTTGAACATTTTTATAAGGCCCTTGACTTAAAAATTACTTAATATTGAGTTAAGTTAAGTATTCACATTGTGCATCTTTTCAGTTTTAGGGTTTAATAGAATTGGGCCATTACTATTACATTACACCTCAAATCTTAAAAATTAGACACTTCTACTCAAACCACTTTTTTACAATAATAAAACTCAATAAATAAAACAAAAAAAATATTTTCTTTATAAAAATATACTTGAAATCTTCCTTTCTATTACCCCTCCTTATACCCTATAAAATAATTTTAAAAAACATAGGATTAGCATAAAAATATCAATAAGGGATATAAATTAAGGTAAGAATATGTTAGTCCATGAATACATAAAAATCGATGAAGTCATACTTTTTACTTATAAAACATAAGCTATTTAACATACCCCATGAAAGAATAAGATTTATGAATAACACACAGAAATAATAAATCATAATGGAAACTTGTTGCATCTATAATAGATTTACATTGTAGCTTTCACAACTACATAGGGAGTTATGTTTGGAATACCAATCACACTATATTCCCTGAATATCATAGAATAAACATTAATATTTACCTCCACCAAGTTACTCAATGCATTGGAGAGATATATTGGGCTCACCTGTCCTCAGTTTATCATGGAACCACCTATATACGTAAACAACACCCAAGAACCAGAACATAATCCTAACACATAAAACAAGAATAAAAGAAAGATAAAATTTCCACATTTGAATCACAATATAGCATTTTAAGATAATGAA
Organism: Viscum album; assembly: GCA_963277665.1. Taxonomy (NCBI): domain Eukaryota; kingdom Viridiplantae; phylum Streptophyta; class Magnoliopsida; order Santalales; family Viscaceae; genus Viscum; species Viscum album. The sequence continues at coordinate 1,584,156,641 of OY728164.1, forward strand.
ATAATCAAGTCTTTCCTAAAACCATTTTCAATACCAAAATATGTAAAAAGGGTATATGATATTTTTTTTAAAATGCTACAGCTTGTTAAAGAATCAAAATATCATATAATGCTTGTGGTGGAAGAAAGGTCGTTGTCACTACGTACATTAAAAAGAAACATTCCTTTTTTCATTTAGAAAAATGTTTTTTAGAAAAATATTCATTTTTTTAAAACCATTAAATAAAATAAAATAAAAAGGATATTATTATACACTATATAAAAGAAGGTCGTGTATAAACCAAAATATTCCCAATGAAATGAAATTGGGACGAAGTCCCTTACAAAGATTGTTTTGTTAATCAAATAGATTGATTATGTATTTTCACCCAAAATACAATCAAATCAAGAACAAATACGAGATAATATATAAAAAGTCATTTCTAACACAATCATAGAATTATTGAATCAATAAGTAGAAGGTCAATAAAAAGAATAGAAATTCGGTTAAGAAGATCCCTTATGAAAATTCGGTAGCCTAACAACGTCACATTAAAATTCATGGAATGAGTTAATGAGGGAGAAAAGGGTATCTCATAAATTGGACATAAAATTTACATCAATAAGTATATATAAGAAAATATCCACACATAAAAAAATGGAAATTAAAATACATAACATAATATAATTCATTGACTAAAAGAGTATGGTGAAAGGTTCTCTTACCGTGAGTCCGACACGTCTCATTCTTTATTTATATTCTAGAATAATAAACATAAGTTAATTTATACTTTATTAATAAAATTTTGAATTTTATTATTAATTTTATATTACCTATTATGATTTTATAAAAATTAAATTATTATTTATGTTCGCATTAGTCATTTTGTCGACATTCGGTACTTGAGTAGAACGTGACCTTTTTTGATCTAAATTGTCCACACGGTCAAAAGTCCATCATATCCAGAATATTATAAATTATTTATGTATCATATATATCCAGTATATATGTATTTATCTCCAATATATTTGTATTTATAATAGTCCATAACATTTGGAGATAAGAAATGAAATTCATCGTTCATGGAGACGATATTTCATACGTATGCATGAACACTACTTTCATTTCTTTTTCATATTTAAAGGAATGAAAAATAAATGATAAATAGGTATATTATAATTATAATATAATATAATATTATATATATGTTACATAATTTCATCAACACCATCATTTATACGTTCCATGTATTTAATGAACGAGTCATATCACTTTGAGGGGGCAGTAGTCCACACTTTCTTAAATGGAATTATAATATTTACTCATTGTGGAAAGAATAAAGGTATGATTTAAATGATGAATAAATAATAATATAGAAAATATAAATATAATATATATCATATATAAATAAAGTTCCATCATAATGGCCACAATTAGAGGTGGTAGGAGAAAATTGAACAATCATCCTTTTGTGAGCAACTAGTTCGGTGTACATTGAAACAGTACGTTCGTATCCATTAGATGGTGGTGTGTGTAAGTGTAGTCCAAATACATATAAAAATAATATTGTATATTTATTATTAATTTTTTTATGTAATAAATGATTAATAAGATTATTGGGAGTGGAGAAGGAAAATAAAAGAAAAGAACTTGAGAGAAGACGATACATGTAAATCGGGTAAATTCTTTTGATTTGAGCAAACAGGATTTCTTGAATTTACTTTTGCACAAGTTAATAATTCTAATAGTAAGGGAGGGATGTTGGAAGACTATTTAAGAAAAATTTGAATGACCCAATAGTCTTGATAGATGTGAGTAAATGGGTAGATCTGATGCCCTTTTATAAGAGGGAGGAGGGGTACTTTAAGAATGTTTTGAATTTTTTTTATAAAATTATTTTTTGTTTAAAATAGTCCAAAACTCATTTAGTTAAAATATAAGATGCATTGGGTCGAAATAATTTCAACCAATAGGTTCTAGACTAGTTTGGTACAGAAATATAACCTTATCGATTTTTGCTTTAACCCTTAGTTAAAAACATTATCTATTACCATGTCTTCTTGCATTTTCACAATTTATGGTTACTATAGTTACAATAAAATTTTAAGAGAACTCTAAGTGGATAATTAATGATATTTTTAAAATTACATAAGTAATCAGGCCGAATATTATATTTTTAGGACTATTAAATCATTTAATAAAATAATATTTTTTTAAAAATACCCATTTATGTAAATTTTGACACTATAAATTAATTGATTTTTTTAATGTCATAAAACATGATTACTTCAAAAAAATGAATAAAATAAAATATAATATGTCAATATCATTGATAAAATTCATGTATCGAATATAAATAATCAAATAATATTTAGTTTTATATTTATAATATCATTTATTTGTATCTATCATTAATGAAGCAATAATTGCATCATCATTGTATCATCATTAAATTTATTTATTTAAAGTCTAAAAACAATAAATAAAATATCAGGATGTATAAAATATTTTTATCATTCTAATGAATATTTATATTTTATGATATATATTATATAACACCATATAAAAATTTATTTAGTAAAAGATACATGTTTTTGTTATATTTCTGTTTACTTTAAATTAATTCTTATAAAATGTCATTTTCACATCCAAGTTCCTCCATGGGGTCCCAAAATCGACCCAAGGATACCCATGTCCAGAAATATATCATAAAATAGTATTAGAAAAAGTATTAGTGTAATTTTATAATTTTATAATATAATTTTTTACCCTTATTTACTTCATTTACAATTTAACCATTGTAAATAAACAAAATTACCGATGTTACTACTCATAATTTACAAAACATCAAAGGTACATATTCATAAAATTTGTGCTTAATAATTACAAATATTTAATCTAATTTCCCAAATTCAAAATATATTAGTTTTATTAATTAATTTAAAAAATATTTCCCATTGTCAAAACCAAAAAGCGGGTTTTTACGAATTAATAACTACCCAAAGATTGACCCTTATTTATGTACAATTTTAAAATGAAATTACATATAATTTAGAAAATTGGATTAAATTATAAAATTATATTCCATTTATAACTTAAAACCAATTACAAATATAATATAACTATATAAATAAATTAGATGAAAAGCAGTTTTGAATTAAAATACATTATTTATAACTATTCATAAAAATTTGAATTTTATTTAGAAAAATTCCAAAATTTCATCCAATGTAAAATTTGATGTTATTATTCTAAAGAAGAAGTTTAGTTTGTAAAATATAACATATAAAAGTGACAAAAACAATATTTAAAAAGGTTTCACCATCAAAAGGTGAAAAAACTGCATTTTTAGAGAAATTGTGTTCTTATCTGAAAAATTCAATTTGTTATTATATAATATATAGAAAACAAATAAGATGAATTTAAAATATTAAACTTAATATATAACATATATTTTTCATTAAATAAAATTCCATAATGTGTGATATGTTTTTATAAACACAATTATTCTCTTTTAAATATTTTTTCATAAAAACACATCCTTTCTATTCAATTGATTATTATTTCCATTTATAATAAATTTGGTTACTAATGAATCATTATTTAAACATGTATAAATCATATTTTATAATCCAGTTGATTCTATCCATTCCTGCCATTTCAATGGAAAAGTGTTAACTACCATTTAAAATAATAATAATATTGCATTATTTTTCACTGTAAAACAATGTTGTGTGAAATGTAAGATTTCAGAGAAAATGTTGTTTCATATTGAGTACGCTATTGGTAAATGTCTCCCATTTAATGTAAAATTAATATCTAATTCATAAATATTAATAAAAATCAAAATTATTATTCTTTAAATAACTGGGTCCTTACATCCTCCCCCCCTTTTGGAAATCACATCCTAACAATTTTCATATTGGACTAAGAAACATCATTGAAAGTACCACATTGCAAAAAGAGTCAATAAAACTATCACTTTAAAAGAAATAATGAGAAGTTAAAAGGTTACTCGAGATAAAAAATACTTGGATTCCCTGTAGGAAAACATTGATATGGAAGAAAAAATAACCGTCGTGTTCTGATGGAGACTGATAGAAAACATGATCATGAAAAAGTTAACCACAAGAAAACAATAAACTTTTGATGGGTTAAATGGACATTGAGTTCCTGGTAGGTAATTTAAATGGACAATGTTTTTGTTTTATGTTACTTTTCATAAATTTTAGGAATTTATTTACGAGATTAATTAAGAACATAGGGAAATATACATAATTTTCAATTAGAGTTTCATCGTTTAATAAATTTATACCCCAAACTCATCTTTTCTTAAAACAATGAGTATTCAAGATGACTTGGTTAAACCTAAAGCACTATAATCAACTTTTAGTAAATCAAATAATCCATAAAAAATGAACTATATATTCATCATGTCTTGAAACATTAAAAAATGGTTAGTACAAGATCAAATAATCCCCAAAAAGGATAACGCTTTTGGAAACTAAATACTAATCTTAATCTACAAATTTTTTAAAAAAAAACCCAAAGATCCACAATTACCATTCAATACAAAATTTTCCATAAAATTATTAATTATAATTCAAACTAAAATTGAAATCCAAAACTCAGAAGAATTTAATCACACAGTCTTCCATGATAAATTTTAACATTTATCTGTAAATAGCATTGACTACTCTTAAAGTCTCGTATTGAAAATTAATTAACCTAATAAAATATTCTCCATGATAGGTTAATCATTTCTATAAATAACATAAATTTCTATACTTTCATAATAGAAACATATATTCTTCAAAAAATAAAATTCAACCACTACTCCTAAAATGAAATATGATAGTATTCTATTTATCTTAGGTATATAATGTTCCCATATGAGAAAAAACCTTCTAAAATATCATTTATAACTTAATCACCAAAAAATTTCCCTAAAATATAGATATACATTTTATAAAATATAAGTTCCCAAAATCAACATATTATTAATTCATAAAATCATTTAACTAAAAAGAATAAGTCTTACTAATCAGGGACTTCATGTAGGATAGTGGTAGGAGATAAATCCCAATCGCATGTTGGTTGTGGGTTCGATTCTGTAGATTTGTCTGACATGATGGAATGTCACACGGTCTGTGTGTTGTCATTTTTCCAAAACAATATCATTATTTCAAAATTCTCAAAAATATTAAAATTTCATAAAAATTATCCATAATCGGCTTTATCCTCAAAGGATATCTAATACCTTTCATTTTTCATCCCAAAAAGTAATAACCCATAATTTCCCCAAATTCAAGGATCAAATAAACCCTGATGGTTCTTTATAGATATATCCAAAAATGAAAAGATAATTCTTCCAAACATAACATTTTTATATAAAAAACATATGGGTTATAAATACTATAAGTCTTCAAAATTAATCCCTTTATTAATACATTTTAACATATCATCATCTATAGATCCAACATAACTCTTCATTTCCTAAGATGTAGACATATTAATCATCAAAAATTCTTCTTGATCCTTTATCCATGTTTTTTCATATTATTCATTTATACTAATTTCCTATAATAAAATCATCAATAATGTCTTAGGATTTAAATAATGTCAAAACATTGGTTAAGAAATAATACATACGTTTCTATAGACATTTCCAGTCTCCCCATATTTAATTTTAATTGAATGAGGAATTAGTAAACATATGTTTGTATGGTCATACTAATCTCATTCCATAACCTTCTTTTTAAGACATCTATTTACATAATAACCATGAAAAACACATTTAAAACGTTAAATTGATCCCTCCAAAATAACTTCTTTCCCTTTCCTAGAGAAAACTAAACTCTTCCTTTTTCAATGCTAGGTTATTGATTTATGACTTTAATTACCACATATATAACATCTTACCATCCCTTTGAGCCACTTCCTAGTTGTTTCTTTCTATATCCTTGAAACATAGGTTTTTGAATATACTTATCTTTATGATTATTACATGAACTTCCATAGGGATTTAAATCTTACATATATGATACCTTAAATAAATCACCAAGGTTCAAGTGGTAAATCATGACTCCAGGTAGTTGGTTGAGAATAACTAAAAGAGTTCTCATTGACTCTATCATTTCATTTGAATTCTTATTCAGAAAACCACTGTATTATTTTTCACATTCATTGTTTCTTTAGTACCTTCTAGATCCATCCATTTACAAAAACCGAAAGGGTTAGTTTGAGTATATCAATAAAATCATTATATACTATCTTATGAGAAGGGTAAAAACTAAGATATAATTATTCATGTTATCTTAAACTCATTTAATTTATCTAAAATAACTATGAATCTTTATAATATTCTAACCATTTTGGTTATATAAAACATGTCACTTATTCTTAAATAATACCCTAACCTCTAAAGTTATCTAAACCGACCTATGATACTAACTATAAGGCCCATGCCTTAAACATGACATAATCTTGAGTTTAGTCAAAAATTTAAATTAGGGATCTTTTAAGGTTTATAGTTTTATATAATTAGGCCATAACTATTATATTACATCACAAATATTAAAAAGTAGAGACTTCTACTCTAACCAATTTTTTACAACAATAAAACTCATTAAATAAAAAAATAATTATTTTCATGATATAAATATTCTTGAATTATTCCTATCCCTTACCCTTCCTTATACCCAGTGAAAAACATTCCAAAAACATGGGATGAGCATAAAAATCTCAATAACGGATATAAATTAAGGGAAGAGAACATTAGTCCACGAATAAATACAAATCAATGAAATCATAATTTTTACTCATAAAACATAATCTCTTTAACATACCTCATGAAATCATAATATTTCTGAATATCCCATAAAAATCATAAATCATAATTGAAACTTGTAGCATATACAACACACTTACATTGTAGATTTCACAACTATATAGGGAGTTATGTTTGGAATACCCATCATAGAATATTCCAAACATATATTAGGAGAAACATTAACATTTACCTTGGTCATGATAACCAATATATTAGAGAGCTATCACGGGCTCACCCTCCCTCAGTTTATCACAGAACCACCCATATTTGTAAACAATGCCCAAGAACCATAACATAATCACAACACATAAAATAAGCATAAAATAATTATAACTATTCCAGATTTCAATCACAACATATCATTTAAAGATATTGACATAATCAATGATTTATAAAAACAATTTTAAATACCAAAATACATAAAAAGATAATATGGTATTTATTTTAATTTTAAAAATGATATGACTTGTTAATGAAGCAAAATATCAAATAATGCTGGCATTGACGGAAAGGTCATTGTCACTGTGTATGTTAAAAAGAAACATTCTTTTAGTCATTTAGTAAAAAAATTCATAGAAAATGATTCCTTTTTAAATTCATTGAATTAAATTAAATGAAAAATTTTATAATTATACATTGTATAAAAGAAGGTTGTGTATAAACCAAAATGTTCCCCAATTAAATAAGATTGAGACGAAGTCCCTTTCACAGATCGTTTTATTAATAAAATTGACTAATTATGTATATTCACTATAAATACAAATATATAAATTATAAATACTAGATAAGATATCAAAATTAATTTCACACATAATCATAGAATTATATAATCAAGAAGTAGAAGGTCAACCTAATAAATGAAAATTGGGATAAGAAGTTCTGTTATGGAAATTCGGCAGCCAAACAACGTCACTTTAAAATCATAAAATGATTTAATGAGAGAGAAAAGGCTCTCTCATCACATGGACATAAATTTTAAATCAATATGGATATAGAAAAACATATCCCAACATAATAAAATGGAAATTAAAATTCATGACATCAAATAAGACTTTGACTAAAAGAGGAATGCGAAAGGTTCCCTTACTTTGAGTCCGACTTGTCTCGTTCGTTCTTTATATTCCTGAATAATAAACATAAGTTAATTTATACTTGATTCATAAACATTTTCAAGGTTATTATTCATTTTATATTACCTATGATAATTTTATAGAAATTACATAATTATTTATGTTTGTATCAGTTGTTTTGTCGACATTCAGTACTTGAGTCGAACATGAACTTGTTTGATATAAATTGTCCTTGTGGTCAAAATTCCATCATCTGCAGAATATTATTCAATATTTATGTATCATATATATCCATTAGATATGTATTTATATATAGTATATATTTATTTATAATAGTCCATAACATTTCAAGATAAGAAAAGAAATGCACTGTTCATGGAGACAATACGCCCAACGTATGCATGAATGCTATTTTCATGTCTTTTACATATGTAAAGGAATTGAAGCTAAATTATAAAAAGGTATATTATAATTACATTATAATATCATATTTTATATAAATTACATATATTCATTAATGACATACTTTATACAATCCATGTATGGAATGAATGGGTCATATCACTTTGAGGGGGCAGTAGTCTGCACTTCCATAAATGAGATTATCATATTTTCAAATTATAGAAATCCTAAAGGTAGGATTTAAATGAAAAAAAGAATAGATACAATATAAATATAATTAATATCACATATAAATATAGTTCCATCATAATTTTCACCATGAGAGGAGGTAGGATAAAATTGGACAATCATCGTTTCATGAGGTAGTAGTTCACCGTGCACAGAAAAAGTATGTTCGTTTCCATTAGACGAAGGTGTGTGAAAGTGTTGTCAAAATTATTCTCATAACAACATACTAGTATATTGATTATACTGGTTTTTTATTTAATGAATGAATTATATGATCATAGAAAGTGGATAAGGAAAATAAAAGAAAAGAACTTGAGAAAAGGCATTACCTCTAAATCGGGTAACTTCTTTTGATTTGAGCCAAAAGGCTTTCTAAAATACCCTTCTTACCAAGGTAAGGATACTAATGGGAACGAAAGGATTTTGGGGGCCTATTAGGGCAGATTTTGTTCTATACAAGGGTCTTGAGAGGTGTGAGTAAATGGGTAGGGTTGATTCCCTTTTATAAGTGGGAGGAGGGGGCACTTTAGGAATGTTTTCAAATATTATTTTATTATAAAATTATTTTTATCTTTCAAATGTTCCTATACTCATTTATATTAAATATAATATGATTTTGGGTCAAAAAACTCTCAACTAATATGTTATAGACTAGTTTAGGTCACAAAGTTACCTTATCCTTTTTTCTTAACCCTCAATTGAAAACATTAACCCTTACCATGTCTTCTTGAATTTTCATAATTTATGATTACTATAGTTACTATAAAATTCCAAGAGAACCATAAGTGAATAAATAATGATATTTGTAACATTATATAAGTCAATTATCCTAATATTAGATTTTTAGGACTATTAAATCATTTAATAAAATAGTATTTGTTTTAAAAACTCATTTATGTCAACTTTGACACTATTAAGTAATTGTTTTTTGTTAAAGTAATATAAAATTAATTCTTTCATAAAAAGGTAGTAAATAAAATAAATATGTCAATATCAGCCTGAAAATTTTTTATGGAAAAAAATCAAAATACCTTTATTTTAATATTTATAATATCATTTATTTGAATCTTTCATAAATGAAGCAATCATTGCATCATTATTGTGTCATAATAAAATTTATTTATTTAATGTCTAAAAATTATATATAAAATATCATGATGTATAAAATATTTTTATATTTCTTATGATTATTTATAGTTGAGGATATTGATTATATAACACCATATAAAATTTTCTTTAGTAAATGATACATGTCTGTGTAATATTTCTCTTTAGATTTTATTAATTCCAATAAAATGTCATTTTCAAATCCCAGTGGCTCTATAGTGTCCCAAAATTGATTCATTGATACCCATGTTCTGAAATATCTAATCCAATTGGACTATTACATGTATTAGGGTAGTTTTATATTATTATAATATTATTTTTGTACACTTAATTACTTGATTTTCCCTTTAACCATGGTAAATAAAAATAATCACTCAAGTCACTATTCATATTTTCCATAAAATAAAAGGTAAATATTAAAAAAAATTGGACCTTATGATTCCAAATATAGAATCTATTATTTTGAATTCAAAATACAGAAGTTTCATTAATAAATTTCACATTAATTCCCATTTTCAAAACCAAAAAATCATGTGTTTAAGAAGTATTAACTACCAAAAGATTGACAAGTTTTTCTATCCAATTTCAAAGTTAAATTACTTAAAATGACCAAAATTGGATTAAATGATAAAAATATATTCCATTTATACTTTAAAACCAATTAAAAATATAATCTAACCATTTAAATAAATTATAAAAAAAACTAGAATTGAATTAAAATGCAGTATTTTTCACTCTTCATAAATATATGGTTTTTATTTATAAAAATACTAAAATTTCATCCAAAGTAAATTTTGATGTCCCATTTCTAAATAATTATTTTATTTTATCCAATATAACATATAAAAGTAACAAAAACTATATTTAAAAATGGTTCTCCACCAAAAGGTGATAACACTTAATTTTTAGAAAAATTCATCTCTTATCCGAAAATTGAATTTTTTCTTATATAAAATATAGAAAACATATAAGATAAATTTAAAACATTACACTGAATATATTAAAAATACTTATTATTAACTAAAAATCCCTAAATAGTGCTATGATTTTATAAACACAATTATTCTCTTTTAAATAGGGTTTCATAAAAAACACATCTTTTATATTAAATTGATTTTTATTTCCATTTCAAATAAATTTGGTAATCAATGAATCATTATTTAAACATGTGTAAACCATATTTTAGAATTTAGTTCATACTATTCATTATCTCTATTCCAATGGCTAGAAGTTAACTACCATTTAAAATAATAGTCATATTATTGTATTATATTTCAGTATAACTCTTTGTTGTGTGCTACATAATATTTAAGAGTAACTGGTTGTTGCGTATTGAGTACACTATCAGAAAAAGAGTCCCATTTAAACTTAAATTAATATATTATTTTTAAGTATTAATAGAAATAAAAATTAATATTCTATAAAAACCTGGTTTATTACATCCTTCTCCCCTTTTGGAAATTACATCCTTACAATTTTAAAATTGGTCTTGGAAACTTCATTGAATGTCCCACTTCGAAATAAGAGTCAATAAAACAATTACATTAAAAGAAATTAAGAGAAGTGAAATTGTGACATGAGATAAAACATACAAGGACTCCGTGTAGGAAAACATTGATATGGATGAAAAACTAACCTTCAGGTTCTGATAGAGAGTGATTAAAAACATGATCAAGAGAAAGTTAACTACTAGAAAACCATATACTTGTGATGGGTTTGACGGTATTTGATTTCCTTGAAGGAAAAGTAAATGGGCAACATTTTTGTTTTATGTTCCTTTTAATAAATTTAAGCAATTTTTTTAATGAAATTAACTAATAACATAATGAAACATAATTAATTATCAAGTAGAGTTGTATCCTTTAATAAATTTTGACCAAAAACTCATTTTTCCCCAAATGATGACTATTAAAGAAGACTTGGTTATACCTGATGTGCTTGAATAAACTTCTAGAGAATCACATAATCAAAAAAATCTGAACTATATATTCATTATATCTTGAAACATTAACCAAACAAAAAATCATTAGTATAAGATTAGATAATCCCCAAAAAAGATAATTCTTTATGAAAATAAATATTACTCTTAATCTCTAAAATTCAAAAAAACCAAAGTCCAATAAAGACCATTAAATACAAAATTATCTTTAAAATTCTTCAATATAATCCGAACTATGATTAAAAACCAAAACTCAAAAGAATTTGATCACATAGTCTTCCACAATAAATCTTAACATTTATCTCTAAATAACATCAAATACTCTTACAGTCTCATAATAAAAAGTAATTAACCGAATCACATATTCTCCAAGACAGGTTAATCATTTCAAAAAATGACCCAAATAGCTATAATTCCACAATAAAATCATAGATTCTTCCAAAATAAAATTCAACCATTACTCCTCAAATGAAACACCATAGTATTACATTTTCCTTAGGCATAAAGTGTTCCCAAATGAGTGAACATCTTCTTAAATACCATTTTTATCTTAATCACCAAATCTTTGTCCTATAGTAAGGAAATCCATTAGATAAAACATAAGTTCCCAAAATCAACATATTCTTATTCCCAAAAATCATTTAACTAAAAAGAATAAGTCATACTAACCAGGTACTTCATGTAGGTTTGTGGTAGGCAATAAATCCCAGTCTCACTTTGGTTGTGGGTTTGACTCCAATAGATTTGTCGGACAAGGTGGGTAGTCACACTATTAGTGTGTTTTCCTTTTTCAAAAACTGCATCATTATTATAAAATTCTAACAAATAAGATAATTTCCTTGAAAATAATATATAACCTGCTTTATGCTCAATGGTTATCTAATACCTTTCATTTTTTAACCTAAAATGTAATAACCTGTAATTGCATCAATTTCTAGGATCATATAAACCATAATGGTTATTTATAACTATATCTACAAAGGAAAGGTTAATTTTTCCTCATTTAACATTTTTATACAATAAACTTAAGGGTTATAAATACTATAATTCTTCTAAATTAATCCCATCATTAATAAAATTAAACATATCATCATTTTTATATCCAACATAACTCTTAAATTCCGAAAATGTAAACATCTTAATCACCAATCATTCTTCATGATCCTTTATCCATGTTTTTTCATACTATTCTTATATACTTCATTCCAACAAAATAACATGAAAAATGTTATAATATTTAAATAATTTCAAAACATCGGACATGAAATAATCCATAACATTCTTAGGATATTTTCAGTTTCCTCATCTTAAATTGGAATGGAATTTGGAATTTGTAAACATATTTTTGTATGGTCCTACTGACCCCATTCTTGAACATACTTTACAGGACAACTATTTTCATAATGACCATGCACACCACATTTAAAATATTTAAATGATCCCTTCAAAATAACTTCTTTTCTTTTTTCTGGATCTAACTGAACCCTTACTTTTTCCATGGAAGGTTATTGCTTTATATCCTTCATTACCACATCTATGACATCTTCCTATCCATTTGAATCAGTTTACTAGGTGTTTCTTTATACATCCTTGACACATTGGTTTTTGAATATACGTAGCATTATGATTATTACCAAAACTTCCATAGGGATTAATTTATCTCATATATGATGCCATATAATAATCACCAAGGCTCAAGTTATCAATCATGACTCCAAATAGTTTGTTGAGAATAACCACAAGAGTTCTCATTTCAGCTCCCATTTGATTCAATTGCTTATTTATAAAACCACCATAGTTTCCTTCACATCTATTGTTACTTTGGTGACTGTTAGATCCAACCATTTAATAAAACTAAAATGGTTAGTGTGAGTATATGTGTGAAAACATATATATTATCTTATAAGGAGGGTAAACACTAAGATATACTTACTCATGTTATCTTAAACTCATTCAATTTATCTAAAATAACCACGAATCTTTATAATTTGATAACCATTGTGGTTATATAAAACATGTCACTTATGATTATATAATACACTAACCTCTAAATTTATCTATTTATACTTTTGAGACCAACTATAAAGCCCCAACCTTAAAAATTACTTAATATTGAGTTAATTCAAGAAATCACATTAAGGATCTTTTCAGGTTTAGTGTTTTAGAGAATTAGGCCATAACTATTAAAATACATCTCAAATATTAAAAAGTAGATACTTCTACTCTAACAAAATTTTTTACCACAATAAAAATCATTAAATAAAAAAGAATTCATTTTTTATTAAAATCTTCTTGAATTCTTCCTTTCTCTTACCCTTCCTTATACCCTATGAAAAATATTTCAATAACTTGGGATGATCATAAAAAGATGAGTAATGGATATAAATTAAGGGAAAAAACATTAGCCCATGAATATATAAAAATAAATGGAATCATACATTTTACTCATAAAAATAATCTCTATAACATAACTCAAGAAAATATAAGATTTGTGATTAACCCATATAAATCATAAATAATAATGGAAACTTGGGGCATCAATAACATAAGTTGATTACACATTATGAAATGAATAAAGGTATATTGTAAATGAAAAATACAGAAGGATAGAGAAAATATAAATATAATATAAAAATAAAGTTCCATCATAATGTCCACCATGAGAGGTGGTAGGAGAAAATCGAAAAAACATCGTTTCGTGAGGCAGTAGTTCGTCGTACATAGAAACCATATGTTCGTATCCATTATATGGAGATTAGTGTATGTATAGTTAAAATACATCACATAAAAAAATCCTTTAACATTTATTATACTGGTTTTTTATGTTATCAAATAATAAAAAGACCCTAGGGAGTGGGGAAGGAATATAAAAGATAAGAACTTGATAGAATTCATTTCCTCTAAATCGTGTAACTTCTTTTGATTTGAGCCAAAAATATTTCTTATATTTATTTCATCCCAAGGTAAGGATTCTAAAGGGTAGGGAGGGATGTGAAGAGCCTATTTTTTCAGAATTTTTTACGATCTAATGGGCTTGAGATGTCTGCGTAAATGAGCAGAGTTGATTCTTTTTTATAAGTTGGAGGAGGGTTACCTTAGTAATGTTTTGAAATATTATTTTATTATAAAATAATTTTCGGGTTCAAATAGTCCCAAACTAATTTATTTCAAAGATAAGATTATTTTTGGTGGAATAACCTCAACCAATAAGTTATATACATGTTTAGGTCACAAATATAACCTTATATTTTTTGCTTTAACCCTTAGTTCAAAAAATTAACTATTACCATGTTTTCTTGTATTTTCAAAATTTATGGTTACTATAGTTACAATAAATTTCCAAGAGAACAATAAGCGGATAATTAATGATATTTTTAACATTATATAAGTCATTTGGATAAGAAATAAACTTTCAGGACTATTATATCATTTAATAAAATAGTATCTAATTTAGAAACTCATTGATGTCAATTTTGACACTATAATGTAAATGATTTTTTAAGTCCTAACAACTTGAGTTTTTTAAAAAAAAAAGAATTAACTCAAAGATAATATGTCAATATCATCCATGAAATTATTGGAAGGTATAAAAATAATCAAATTATATTTATTTTAATATTTATAAAATTATTTATTTGAATCTTTCATTAATGAAGAAATCATTGCATCATCATTGTGTCATAATTAAATTTATTTATTTAATGTCCTAATATTATCAATAAAATATCATGATGTAGAAATTAAATTTATATTTATAATTACCATTTATAGTTGAAGATATCCTAACGCTGTACAAATCTTGTTTTAATAAAAGATACGTGTTTTTGTTATATTTCTCTTTACTTTAAATTAATTTTTATAAAATTCCATTTTCACATCAAATTGGATTCATGGGTTCCCCAAATTGATCCAAAGATACCCATGGTTAGAAATATCTCATAAAATAGTATTATGACATTTTTTAGTGTAGTTTTATATTATTATAATATTAAATTTTTACCCTTATTTACCCGATATACCCTTTAACCATGGTAAATAATAAAATTACTAAAGTTACTATTCATAATTTCCAAAAAATAAAATATACATATTCACACAATTTAAACCATGTGATGTCAAATATGGAATTAATTTTTTAAAATTCAAAATATATATGTTTCAGTTACTAATTCCCATTGTCAAAACCAAAAACCAGGTTTTTAAGAAGTAACAACTATTAAAATATTGACATGTGTTTATGTCCAATTTCAAAGTGAAATTACTTCCAATGACAAAAATTGAATTAAATGATAAAAATATATTTCATTTATACCTTAAAATAATTAAAAACATTATCTAACAATAAAAATAAATTTTATAAAAAAGAAGTTTTAAATTAAACTACAGTATTTTTCACTATTCATAAAAATATGAATTTTATTTCGAAAAAGACCAAATTTCATAAAAAGTAAATTTTGATGTCCCGCTTTAAAATAATAACTTTATTCTTCAAAATATAACATAAAAAAGTGAAAAAATAAGATTTAAAAAGGTTTCCCCATAAAAAGGTGGTAAAACATTATTTTTAGAAAAAATATTATCTTATTCAAAAAATTTAATTTGGTCTTATATCACATCAATAAAACATATAATATGAATTTAAAACATTACATTGAATATATATCATAATTTTTTCATTAAATAAATATCCATAATGATTGATATGATTTTACAAACCCAATTATTTTCTTTTTAATAGGTTTTCATAAAAAACACATCCTTCATATTCAATTGGTTTTTATTTCCATTTGTAATAAATTTGGTAACCAATTAAGCATTATTTAAACATATGTAAAAAATATTTCATAATTCAATTAATACTATTCATTCTTTCCATTCCAATGGGTAGGCGTTAACAACCATGTAAAATAATAAAAATATTATATTATTTTTCAATGTAAGTCAATGTAATGTGAAATGTAAGATTTTAGAGAAATCAGTTGTTGAGTGTGAGTAAACTATTTTAAAAAGTTCCCCCTTTAACATAAAATTAATATCTTATTAATAAGTATTAATAGAAATAAAAATTATTATTCTTTAAATAGTTGGGAAGTTACAATTTTGATACCATCAATGAATTTTTAATATGATTATGAAATTATATATTTGATTTAATGTAGTTATTATAATTAATCATGCTTTTATGGATTTAACAAAAATCAATTACTAAATAGTGTCAAAATTAACATAAATGAATTTTTTAAACAAATACTATTTAATTAAATGATATAATATTTATAAAAATATATAATTTTTGAAACTAACTTATATACTATTAAAAATTTCATTAATGATTTACTTGAGGTTCTCTTGGAATTTTATAGTAACCATGTTAACAATATAGTGTAAAAATATAAGAACAGATGGTAAGAGTTAATTTATTTATCTAAGTGTTAAAAGCCAAATGATAAAGTTAAATTTGTGACCTAAACTGGTATAAAACCTATTAGTTGAGAGGATTTATACCCATCCTCATATTATCCGATAAATATATCACATTTTAGCTATTAAAACTCTAGAATCAAATTATAATAAAATTATGTCTCAAGACTTTCCAAAGTTTCCCCTCCTCCCTCTTATAAAAGGCTACCACATCTACCCACTTACTCATACCTCTAAATCCCCATGAACCACCCAAACTATGATAAAATAAGCTTCAAAAAATCCATCCCTTCCTCCTAGGATCCATAAATGGGGAACAAAATAAAATCAAATAAGCCTTTTGGCTCAAATCAAAAGGAGTTACTCGATTAAGAGGTAACATCTACTCTCAAGATCCTTTCATTTATTTTCTTTCTCCAACCTTCTAACCTCTATTTTTCCATTATTTTATAAAAACAAAAATATCATAAAGATACTAGGATGTTATTGTGCTAAGGATTGACTTATAATTACACACATCGTTGTCTAATAGATATATAATTTATAATTTCTTTGTAAGGTGAACTACTACCACAACAAAAGATGGTTGTTAAATTTTTTCCTACCACCTCTCATAGGGGCCATTATTATGGAAATATATTTAGATATGATATATATTATATTTATATTATCTCTATTATTTGGTAATTTTTATTTATAACATACCTTTGTATTTCCATAATGTGTAAATATGATAAATTCATTTGAGGGAGTGTGGACTACCGCCCCCTCAGAGTGATATTACTCGTTCATGCCCTACATGGAACATATAAAGGATGTAATTAATGAACTTATGTAACATATATAACATATATATTATAATATAATTATATTTTTCCTTTTTATCTTTTAGTTTTCATTCATTTAATATGACGACGAAATGAAGTTAGTGTTCATGCGTACGTATGACCTAACGTTTCCATGAACGATGCATTTCTTTTTTATCGCAAAATATTTTGGACTATTATAAATAGATATATTCTGGATATATATGATATTTAAATCATGAATAATATTATGGATATAATGGACTCTGGACCACATGGACAATTTGTAATTATAACAAGGTCATTTTTGGACTCATGTACCGAACATTGACAAAACATCCAATATGAACTCAAATAATTAACTAATTGCTATACAAGTTAATAAGTAATATAAAATGATTAATAAACATGAAAATAGTTCTTACGTACCTATAAATTATCCAAATTTTATTATTCAAGAATATAAAAAATGAACGAGACAAGTTGGACTCGAGTTAAGGGAACTTCTTAACTAAATTTTCATTCATTGGGTTAATATTATATTTCTTGATTATGTCATGCTATGATTATGTGAGAAGTAACTTTTGATATCCTATCTTGAATTTGTACTTTATTTATGTTTATTTATAGTGAATACTCACAATCAATCTATTTTACTAACAAAATGTTCTTTGTAAAGGAATTTATTAACATAATTTCCACTCATCGGGTTTTACACATACTTCATTGGTTATATTATGCCAAGATAATGCATGGAATAACTATTTATTTATTTATGTTGTAACATCCACTTACCAATGGGTTTATATACTTTTTCTACACATAATAACCCCATAATTTAATTCCCACATCATTTATACAATCTTTGTAAGGGAAATTTAACTCAATATCATTTCATTGAGTTAAATATCCATGTCATTGGTTTTATTTTTCCATGAATACGTGTGGATAACCTCTAATTATTTTACTATTAATATCCATTTATATTGGGTGTATTTATATTTTTCACACATAATTATTTCATTTATTTATCTTTAATCTAAGGATATGATCTTTGTAATGGATTTCATCTCAATTTAATTCCATCGAGACTTGTTTATTGTTATGCACCAATTCACTTTTATATGGTGTATATACTGCCCTTTAACATATTATATGACTAATCCCCTTATTATACTAATATTATATGTTTTGTTTAATGTTATTTTTATTTAATTATTTCTCAAGTGGTTAGGGACTCTTTAACTAAAACATCATTTTAAATGTTTTTAATATTTATTCTTCTAAATCATTCTCATTAATGATCATGTTTTTTATAAAAAAAATTAAGGCTTAATTTATAGGGACATTAATTTTTTTAAATGTCCATTGATTTAAAAATTTTAATGTGGTAGGTGACACATTGATTCAAAAGTATTCTTTTTAAATGTTTTAAATTTGTAATTTTCAAATTGGATTGTTTATGTCAATATCTTGAAATGAAATATTGTGAATGAAAATATGGAACAATTATTTTTATTTTATGTTGGTTTTATGTTTTATGATTATGTTATTGTTCTTGGTCATTTAAAATTTATAAGGTTGGTTTTTTATAGAAATATGGAAGGTGATCCTGTGATAGATCTCTAATGCATTGGTTAAAATGACATAGGTAAACATTAAGGTATACCCCAAGAGATTTATGGAATATACTGTGATGGGTATTCCAAACGTAACCATGAAGGTTACTCCATATGTAGTTGTGAATGTTTCAATGTATGTATGATATGGATTCCATATGATACTTTTATGTTTTATTATTTATATGAATTTTTTTGAATATTATGATTACATTATGTAATACAAATTGTTTATTTTTTATGGGTGAGAAGAATGATTTTGCGAAAAATGTTTTCCTGGGTTTTAAATATTCATTGACTAAAAGTTTTATTCCTTGATTTATATACATTACAGTGAATTTTATGATCATCACACGTTTTGAATATTTTTCAATAGGTTATTAGGATGTGTAAGAGAAAATAAGAAGTCTAGAATATTTTTATCAAGAAAAATAATTCATGTTTTGGTTCAAGGGTTTACATTGGTGAAGAAAGTGGATACTGAGTGTAACTATCCACATGTAATGTCTAGGTATATTATGTAATTGTTATGGCCTAATTCTATAGAAATCTATACATGAAAAGATCCTCAATGTGAATTATTGACATAACTTAAGATTATGTAATGTTTTAGGCTAGGGACCAATATTATTACTCAGATATGTCATGGCTTAGCCCAAAGTATCTAGTAGAGGATGAGTGGCCATGTGAACTCAAACCTATGTGAGTTTTTTATATAATAAAATATATTTAAAACTTTTATTGTTACTTGCACATTATTTATAATATATTTATAGAGTGGATGGAATTACACAATATTTTTGGTGGCCTATTGAGTTTATCTCACACCCTATATGGGCCTCTGATTGATACATGATTAAACCTATTGGATTTAGGTAGGGACAGAGGAAAGTTCCTATTTGCTGATGCTTGATTTATGGTATCATAGAAGCAAAGAAGAATATGACTACATTGTGGCTCTTGATGCAATATATAGATAATATTTTAATATTTGAATTTTTTGGCATATATGTAAGTATGTGTACCTGCATCCATGTATACCTATATTTCCTTTTTTTAGTATTTCATGATCATAATTTTTTATATGAAACTAATGAATGTTATTACTTGGTTATTTATATGATATATGTTTATTTATGTATTAATTTATTATCTTTCATGATTTTTATATTTTTTGACATGATTAAATACCTTAGCTAGATTATGTTCATGAAGGTATTGTCTCCCCACTGTTCCACCATAGACACTTGTTGGTAGTAAGTAGCCTCTAGCATATATGGATGTGCACTTAAGATGATGTGGTAAACTGGGTTTACTTACTATTTATTGATCCCAGTTTAGGATTTACCAAAGTGGGACTAGTGTTTTGTTTAATTTTAATTACTATTTTTTATGGTATAATGATGAAATAAGATGTGTCATGATTTGGTTTTAATCTTGTGATTGGGATTATCTAAGCCACATATAGTGAAAATACAACTTAATTGTGATGGGACATGTTGTTCAAGATTGTGTTCATTATTGTTGCCTTGATTTCACTGTTTAGTGATGAAATGGATGTTTTATGTCTCTTATGACTTTGAATTTTTACCATGTGATGATATGGTAAGGTTATATTGTGTCATGAATCATGATAGGGACATCATGACTTATATGTCATGCATTATTCCATTCCACATTTACATACTTCATGTAATACTTCTAACACGTTTTGGTTCCTTTATTTATGTGTACAAGAAATTGTACTTATATTTAATGTAGATACTTGATAAATAATTGGTTATGAATAATTGGATTTTGAATTTAAATTTATAACGTGTACGGGTCCTTATAAATTATATGTGGTGATCTATATAATTCAACCATTTTAATGGAATTTACTATATAATTGATTAATAATTAAAAATGGAAATAAATTCAAAAATGAATGGACACTTATAACTGGGGATGGAAATTTCAATTTAAATGGTGTTCCCTATGTACCATTAAATTAACACTCAGTATACAAAGACCATTGACTTATAACATAAAATCTGACCCTGACCTGAACTCAACAGTGGGTAGTTGGCAGTGCCTTAGGCTTTTCTTATGATGTTTTCATCACCTAGACTTTCAATTAGGAGAAGGAAGAGTGGTGTGGCTTATATATATGAAGAATTGTACTTAACACACACACACACACACAGATATATATATATATATATATATATATATATATTCATTTTTTGGTCATAGAATCTTGTATTACGGCATGTGTTTGGAATTTTAAGAGAAATTCCACTATGAAAACCTCGGGTCATACACCAGGATGGTGGTAAAGAACATTCTCTAGTGTTAGTGGGATGGGGTCCACTAGTAGAATCTCCATCAATTCCACTTCAGTCATAGCTTGCTATATCCAATATGGGCACATATTCCCTATTTCTAGAGGGTTTGTCATTCTTTATGTAGATTGTTCATCATACCCAAGACATTTCTTCACTATGGATTAATTGATGTGTATGTTCTAGAAATAATATCTACCACCATTTTGGGGGGATAGCAGACCACATGCTACATAGTAATGGTTAGAGGCCATATTTTCAATTTTCTAGAAAATTGACAAACATATCAATAGGAGAGTGAATCCCACTACATATAATCTCTGTGATTCCACCAAGGGATGGTGGGATGTTAATACTCAGAAGTATCATCATCAGGATATGTCTTGGAAGAATTTTTAGATAGAATTATATGATTATTTCTATCCTGAGATATCAAAGGTGATAGATCATGTTGGTTTTTCCCTTGATGTAAGGCTCTTTATTAGTCATGAAATACTCGACACGTTTAACAATGATCTTTCATTTCACACCAATTCTATTTGGTGATTAGTTTTTTAAATCATGGTTATTTAAGGATGGTCTTAGATAAAAAATCTAATCACAAGTGAATATATTTTGGATTAAGAATGTATCAGGATTAGTGAATATGTTTCCCATCACAGAGTATAACCCGAGAGAATCTAGAAATGAGGGCCATGGTATTTTGACACCTAGATCTGAAACTACATCAACCAATAGTAGGAAGCATCACTTGGAGTATCTATGTGGTGATATTAGTAGTTTGGGTGCATACATAGATATCAATATGATGTTCCATCAATGTGGTAAACCATGATATACGAAAACCTGGTGTACTAGTGACCCAGTCGAGTACTAGACTTGCAGAAATATGATCCATCTTCTCCACTTTTGAATATATTTTCCTCTAGTAACTAGCGATAGAGGGTCTTCACAGAATCCACATTTAGGAGTGGGGTAAGAGTACTCTCATGAGGTAGGGAGATAAGGTACGGATGACCAATTAGGTCGTGGAGGTGGTCATCACCAAGTAGCTATACACCTGATTTACTATGGAAGTAGAGCATACATGCTCAATGAATTCATGCTATATCGCAAGACCACAGATCTGGTTAGATGTATGTAGTGAAACTAATACCTGAGGAGTACAGTGCCAGACCTTATATGTGTTGTGGTACTAATCTAGTGGCATCTAAGTTACTATATACTCTTTTTGATACATGCGCTTATCATTATTTCATATTTGTTCCTATTGTGTAGAGCATGGGGCTTGATGTTCAGTTTTTCTTAAGGTGTGGTGACACTGGATACTCTATTGGGAATACAATCAGAGAGAGTACACTAGTACAGGGGGTTCCCCCTTTAGACAGGCGAGTGTCTCTTTATGTGGGACCTCTATGTCCTTGAGATGAAAAGATTTTACGTCATTATCTAGATGGAATGGTTGGTTACCTATCATGATTATATTTAATTAAATCTATAAATAATGACTTAAATATCACCATATGGTTGGTATTTTATACACAATGTTAAATGGGATGTATAGGTGGGACAAGGGGACCCGAGCATCATGTGTTGGGTGGGATGATATCCCAAATTGCTAGCCTATATTTGGATGATCAGGGAATACATACAAAATATTTCCCTCTAGGTTTTGATCATTTCAAGGATGTTTTCCTAAAAAAAATTTCATGAATTAATCCCATGTTATAGGTAGTGTTTTCCATTGTTCAAGTTCCTAGAACTACACTAGTATCCTTTCATCCTTACAGGATGAATACTACTGAGTTTTTGGGGCTCAAGAGGTAGCTAGAGGATTTTAAGGTAATGGTTTTATACAACCCTGATACTTTTTTTATAGTAAGGAGGATAATAACATTAGTATTTTCATTGATTATTATCGGTTAAAGATTCTCAGGTTTAATAATTGATATGAATTTCCTTGTATAGAATATCTCTTTTACTAGCTCTGAGGATCAATGGTTTTATTTAAAATTGATATGAGGCCAGTTTATCATTAGGTAGGTGGTAGACCACTTGATATTAAATGTACAAAACTCTATAGTAGATATTTATTATATGACTATTTAGTCATGTCGTACAGTCTCAGGAACATGCTAGCAGTTCTCATGGAACTAGTGAACAGAGTTTTCCATGAAAATCAGGATTTATTTGTTGTGGAATTTTTGGATGACATCTTACTGTATTATCACACTCAACATGGCCATGAAAAAATATCTTGAGATCAATTTGGACACATTGAGAGCCTATCATTTATATGCATTTATATCAATGTTCCACTTCTGTATGGATAAAATTCAATTCCTGGGTTATACAATCTCAGAGATATGAGTATCAGTTAATCTATAGAAGGTGTGAGCTGTAGTTTTCTAGGATCTTCCGAAGAACTTATTTGATATTCAGAGTTTCTCTATGATAACTTATTAATATAGGTTATTTGTACATGACTTATCATGACTAAAATATCCTCATATTGACTTAAGAAATATGGAATGATTATGTGATCTAAATCCCACGAGACATCCTTTCTGAATCCTGAAGGGAGACTAACATTATCATTGATCCTGATTCTTACAGGGTTAGGAAGAAGTTATATTGTTCATTATGATCCATATGTCATCAAGCTAAGATTAGTTATGATGGAGGAGGATTGATTCATGTACTGTATGACTCATCATTTCAGGACACATGAGAGGAACTACCCAACACATGATCTCGAGTTAATATCTATCGGTCATTCCTTGTGTTGTTGGATGAAGTACTCATTGGGAGAGCAGGTTTTGGTATATACAGACCAAAAAATCATCAACAACATACTTAAACAGTGTGAAAATATTCTCAAGTAATAAAGTTAGGTATAATACTTACAGGACATCAAATTTTATCTTCCATATATGACTATAAAGGGAGATGTTATTG
This sequence comes from Viscum album, assembly GCA_963277665.1. NCBI lineage: Eukaryota > Viridiplantae > Streptophyta > Magnoliopsida > Santalales > Viscaceae > Viscum > Viscum album. Next base: position 1,584,181,326 of record OY728164.1, read on the forward strand.
CTGATGTTTTAAGATGTAGGACTAATATATAGGTGGTTGAAGAGGCTAATATAGAGTGACTACTGAGGTCCATATTTTCTTAGATGAATATGGAGTTTTAGGACCATCATGGATATTCTATACATATATAATTATCAGTGACCTATTCATTATGGACTGAGTGGAGATGAGGAATCTATCAGAATCTAAGGGCATGGTCCTATGGGAGAGTATTGCAGGCGATGACCCACCTACTAGTTGGATCATTGATGAGGACAATATATTATGCATCTATGGATGTGAATGAGTTCCTATAGATGTCCAAGAAGAGTTGATGTGAGATCTCCATTATGTGATATGGGAAGTACATGACATCTTAAAAAGAAATATCATGACTTATGACGCCAATATTGGTGGACTAGGATAAAAAGGGAGAAATTTGGGTTTGTTAATAAGTGTTACATCTATCAGTAGGTGATGGAAGAACACCAGGGACTAGTAGATATTTTACTGTTATTTTCTATTCATAATTGGAAGTGGGATGAAGTCACTATATATTTCCAAACTGAATTTCTAAGATCACCTCTAGGCAATGACTTCATATTGGTGATCGTAAATAAGTTGACAAAGGTCACCCATTTCTTACCTATTAGAGAGTGTTTTCTAGTGGATTATGACAATAGTACCTACATTATCGAGATAATATGCCTCCATTGGGTTCCATGTATTATTGAATTGAAAATAGACACTCATTTCACATCACAGTTTAGGAAGCGGTTGCAAATGGAATTGGGTTCACATGTACTAATGAGCACAATTTATCACCCATAGACCAAGGACCAGTCCGAATGTACGATACTTGACTTAGAGAATATGATATGAGCATGAATCCATGTTTCTAGTGGTTCTTGTGAGAAACACTTACCTCTCACAACGTTCAATTATAACTAGAGCTTCCATGACACCATATCGATTGATCCTTATGAGGCACTATAAGTTAGGTTATGATTTCCACCGATGTGCTAGTTAGAGGTAGGATATGCAGAACTAATGTATCCTAATATCATTTATGATATTTCATAGTAGGTCCAGTTCATTAGGAAGAATATTTTTACATCTCAAAATTTGAAAATTTCATATGAAGATCATTTCCATTGACTATTTTGGTTCAAAGTGAGGATCCAGGTTTTATTAATCATTTCAGCTAGATTACGACATAAAGGGATTAAAAAAAGGTAAATCTATCACATTTTTGTGTTACACCCTTTGATATATTTGGTAAAGTTGGTCTAATAGCCTATATGTTTTAGTTAACCCATAGGTACCAGAAATTTCATGGGGTCTTCCATGAATCTTAGAGATGATATCATTTTGATCCCTCATATATTCTTCATCTCGAGGAGGTTGTATTTTTGTTTGATCCATCAATTGAAAAGAATCATATCCATATAGCTGATCATGGTAGGAATGTTCTTCGAGGATGGACAGATCCTTTGGTATGGGTACTATGGTAGCATGACCATGTACATGACTATACGTAGGAGTGGGAGGCTGATGGACATGGCTAGTGGCTGTAGTTATTCTCAGATGATGCTTTACCACCCTTCAATGTCTAATTCAGGGACAATTTACTTTAAGGGGGAAGTTTTTAAGAACCTGAATTTTCTATGATGTTTGATTACTTTAAATCATTGTTTAGACTTTTTACTTTATCATTGTGGTAGTGATTCATGAGTTCAAGAGAGTTATAAGGGTTATCAGAGATTATATGGATCCCAGAGCCCTAAATATTGGAGAAAAAATCTAAGATGCATGGATAATGGACTTTTCATGGTGTTTCAACAAAAAACAGGGGGCTGTGTGGTTTTTTCAAACCATGTTACCCATGCCACATGACCATTTAAATCATCTTAGACTTGAGGCAGAGGGGTTTTCATGGGCTATAAATGATATGTCAAACCATGTGCATATGTTATGAGATGTGTGTATTAGGAAAGAGATGGGAACACAGTTGGTGAATGGTTTGACCAACCATGCGGCCAAACTGAGTGACTATTAAATTTTCCGGGAAATGAATATTTTACCCCTCTTTATTTATAAAACACCCCTCATTTATTTTCTTCTCTCACACACAACATCTATCACCCTTGAGAGCTCCCCTTAAAGATTAATATATTCTTTATGGATTTTTCACTATCTAGACTCTGATCGATCCACCGTCAGTATCATTGGATATCCATTAGTATGATATCTATTTGTCTTACACCTTTATTATTTTTTTATTCTTATTATTAGAGTCAATTTGGTGAGAGATTGTAGTATATTTTAGGGTGTTTGTATATTATATCAATTTATTCCATTCTAAATCATATTAGAGTCCAACAGATGCAGAGGAGTAAAATACCATGTCGATGTAGGTGGTGTCTTGATGTTCCCCTAATTACATGGGGGTTATATATTTTTTTTATCCCATGTAATGGTTTTCTAAGTTATTTTTAATTAATTGGTTTTATTCTTAAATTAAATTGGTAGTATTGACTTATGTGACTCATGGGAACCATTTATATATCATTAAAGGTTAAGTACCTTGAATTTATCCACCCCTTTGGGTGCATTTATAAAATGGATAAAAATCACCATGGGTGGCCTACACAATTCATTAATATTTGAGGTATGTTATTTACCTATTTCGTGGGATGTTCAATGAAATTGGTAATGTATAATTGAATTGAATGAAGAGGGAATGGAAGACCATGTCCCTATGTTTTTTTTGTTTTTATCACATAGGATTGAGATGTTCTTTAAATCCTTGTTCCCAATTGTGATGAATAGAAGGATTTATGAGATGGTAGCCCTTCTAAGCCTATAATTTTATTTGATTCACCTTATAAGGTGAGGTAATTGATATTATAAATTCAATGGAAAAATGGATTAAACTATGGACTTAAATGGTATAGGTATTCTTTGGGTCCGATATCATTTATATTTCTGTGTTGAGGGTGAGATATGGGATCTAAATCGGAACTCCATAAATAGAATATTAATGATTTTTTAATTAAATGAATTTTAAAAGATTTCATCATGTTCCTTGGGTGACACATGGGTTACTATATGAACTCTATGGATAGACTCACTTGGAAGTTAAATTTTGTATATGCCCAAGTGATACTTTGACTCCCTATGTCGACTATCAAGGATGGACTCAAAGGGTAGACCATTATTATTCTATGAGTGATACTTTTACCCCTTATGTGTACTTTCACGTATGTAATAGGATGGTAGATCATTATATATAACATGAGTGACACTTGGGATCCCATTTTGGACAACCAATGATGGAATTAGAGGGGGTAACATTATACCACACCTAGAGCAATACAAGGGTTCCCATAAAGAATCTCTAGGATGGGATTATAAGGTGATGGGTTCATGTTTTTCATGGATTGATACCTAGATTCAAAATTACGTATTACGTGGATATGCATAGGTTTGTTAGAATGATAATGAATTAATTACATGATGAATCTTCTATGATAAATAACAATTTTAGATTCTATTGGTGGTTTAACTTATGATGGCCTTATAATATACATCTTGATCAGATATTATTCACAGGGGATTCACAGGCTATGATACATGTCCCAAGAATTTATTATAAATTAAATAATGACAAAATTATTAGTAAATGATATTATATATTTGGCCAAAGGAGGTAGTAGAGGATGGGTGTTCAATGGGAACCCATGACTATGTGTGTTATTTATATACAACACTTCAATTATAGATTTTATTATTACCTACACACTAATTATAATATATTAATAGAATCAATGGAATTATACACTATAGGTTGTGGCCTACTAAGTTTCTCTCAAACTCAATATGATACACAAATTGGTACCCAGATAGGCCTCTTGGACATCAGTAGGGATATGGGAATGTGCCCAGATATCAATTCATGATTTATTAAAGCATGGGAGAATGAGATCACATAACTTATTTTTATCTCATGATGCTATCAATATATACTGTTTTAGTTTTTTTTCTCTTGGTATACTTGTTTATATGTGTACTTGCAACCATGTGTCTCTATATTTTATTTTTTTATAGCATTCCATGATTATGATTTTTTATACAAAACTAATGGACGTGATTACTTGGTTATTTATATGATGGATATTTATTCTTATCTATCTTAGTTGTATTTCATGTTTCCACTATTTATTGATAGGATTATACCAACATGCTACACTCTGATCATGAGGGTATATTCTCCCCATTTTCCACCATTGACCCTCATTACTAGATTAAAATCTCTGGAATGTGGGAAGACACTCTTTGGGTCATGTGCCAACTAGGTTCAATTATAATTGAGTGAATCATGTGTGATATGTCACAACAAGTGGATGAGTAGTATTCCAATAATGAATAATAAGAATAGTTGAGAAGACCAAATGGTATGAATGAAATGATATTAACCTAAAAATAAATATAGAATTGATTCATACTAATAACAAAATCAAAAGTTTCTATTGATGTGATTAGGGAAGAAATGAAGAATGGGGAACCATTATATTTTTTATGTAATTATATTTAATTTTTCTTTAAGATATATTATTTTAATCAAAATTATACATTTTAATTAGTTTGTAGGATAATACAATAATATAAACTGATGAAAAGAGGAAATATGAAATCCAAAGAATATATTTCATTTCACTAAACTTGATAAATCATTCCAAAATAAATATAAAATATTATTAGGGTTCTTAGAGGATCATTATAAAGGATAAATTTCTTATGATGATTCATAGAGAATCATTATTATTTTTTAATCATTGGTAATTATTAGGGATCATATAATCACTATGAAATTACTCCAAAAAATGCCTTTTGTTTATTTATTTATGATTCGTCACATTTACAATTGAAAACAAATTTTAAAGAGAAATGATTGAATTTTGATGAGATATAATAGATAGAAAGATTAAAATATAAAATGAAAATCTTATATTAAAGTGGTCTAAATTTTTTGTAATAATTTCATGACATTTATGATGGTTTCTTAATTAATACCTAATGAGTTTGAAGGATAAATAATAGTAAATAGTAAAAATAAATATAATTTTTACAATTATTTGGAATTATGTTTGACATATTAACACACTATTAATAGTGAAATATAATTTCAACTTTCTATGTAGGGGTTGAAGAAACATTTCTTAATTCTTTACTAATGATCTATAAGAGTTGTTTAGTTTTTTCTATGGATGTGTAACAGATATCCATAGATTTTGTGAAAATGATCCAAGTTGGGTTAAATATGTATAAGAGTAAAATAATTATTTCAATGATCTTATAAGTGTTTATGTATTGATTCATAACAAGGAATAAATTTTTTTTGAGGATATTTAATTATTGAATTGAATTAAATTTGATTTATCAATTATATCAATAATTATTATCTATTTAAAAATATTTAATGCTGGTTTTTGAAGGAGTTATATAGGATTTTTAGTGATTATTTAGTGATAAATCTAATAAATAAGGATATTGTTTTGAGATTAATTGATATATTTTATTATTTTAACATATATATTCATTATGTAAATATAGAGCACAATATGAAAGATATTATAGAAATATTTTTCCAATTTTATATTCAAATAAAACCATGTCTTTATATGAATTAGTTTTTATCTATTTTTTTGGAAAAGTAAGATGGATTCATAATAATAGAGGAAGAAGGGTATTTTTCCATAATATTATAAAATAAATAATATATGAGATACATTGTTATGTGATTGTGTCAATAAAAATTTTTTGAGTAAGGGTACTATGGTAAATAGTGTATTCTATGGTCTATCCCGTCTCCACCACCATTTTATGATTTTCATATCACTTCAGCTAACCATTTTTGGGGTTTCCTCTTATTTTTTACTCTTTAGGTGGGTTGCGGTTTGGTAGTTACCATTAAATTTGCGGTTGATAGTATTTAGCAGTATCAATCAGTGGTGGAAAAGATTTCCTCTCTCATTGGATGATTTCTCGTACCCTACATGATGTTGTCTTGATCATGGATATGGGTAATCATGATAATCAACCAATGTTTTTTTGGATTTTCTTGTGGGGTTCTGTATTTCATATGGTTATAGAATAACTTAAATTCAGTAGATTCTTGGTTGTGGCTATAGTTAGGGGATTTTGATGATAAATATTAATAATTTTGATGTTACTTGGTTGATTCATTTTGGTTATTTGGATGGTTATTTTAAATAACCTTGTCCTAATAACCAAGAGATGATGGTTAATTTTTTACTTTTTTCGTAGATAAAAGGAATAACATCCAGATGGAGGGAATAGTTTAGTAGTCATGGAATATTAGATACAAACATCAGTCTCACTTTACAATTGAAAACATTAAATACAGCGTGTAATTTTCTTTGGTACCACCCAAAATTTCTCTAAATATATCCCAAAATATCAATATATAAAAGTAAATAATTGAAAAAATTCATTTAATCAATAATTTGAGCACAAATAATTATATGGAAGTAATAAATGTTTATCAAATAATATTATATAAATAATAACCTGATATTGAAAAATATCCATAGATATAAGAAATAATCAAAAAATCACACAGACATCTGAAATTAATATCATAATCAATGAATTCATAATTTTATACATCATAAACATACCATCAATGACTCATGCTGAGAAATTTTAAGTAAATATGTAAGGCATGAGGGAAATACCCAAGCTTGTTTGTCTCATGAGACAGATTAGTGTATCAAGTGTCTATAATGGCCCCCACCGATATTATATTATGTCCAATTCATTCCTTATATGAAAGGGGTGATACATACTCAATGTAAAAATTATTATTGAAAAACTAGCATACAAAATATTAATACTTTCCCCAATCAATAAACATAGTCATAAACTATCTAGAGTAATATGAGAAATGGAATCAAAATAGTAAATCCCTAGTAAAACTAATATGAAACAATCCAAATAAATAATAAGGATTGTATCATTACAATATATCCTCAGTATAGAGTAAGTAAAACAAGGGATGTTGACATTGTTGAATGGAAATACAATAAAAATATCATTAAAAAATTTATTGATGAAAATACACTTTCCACATTAAAAATGACTTTTGAAAGCTAGAAATTTATAGAATATTAGGAGGAAAATATTATTTTAAAAGAATCATGGAAACTTCTAATGTATACCTAAGATCAATGAGTTTTCATTTTATTAGGTAATTCTGTATATTCTATATAATTTAAAAAAATCATTTCACACAGTTGTAAAAAGGTCTAAAAGTACATCACTTAAAAAACTGCAAGAAAGTACCATTCATTTTTTTATAAAAACTATAACATGGGTAATATTTTTATTAATAAATAATTTTTAAAAATTTTAAATGATTCTTGAAAATATTTTAGAAAAACATGGATAAGGAAGAATAATTATTTTCGACAGAAGAGAGAAATAAAGTTAGTTTTTTTTTAAAAAAATTTATCTAATATTTTCAGTACCAATGAGAGGAAAATAGTACTATTAAATCAAAATTTCAAGAATAACCATAGGATAATAAAATATAATGTGTGTAATATATAAATATCAAATTATTACCCCAAGGTAGTCTTAAAAAAATCTAAATAATGATGAGAATATGAAAAAAGCCTTTCCACATAGGGAAATTTGGAATCATAACACTCATAAATGAAATAAAATCATATGAGAAATTAAGTACCATTAATTTAAATATATTCATTATATAAAAAATAAAATGTGTATAATATACACCACATAAAAGAAAAAAGTGGTGAGTATGACATATGTCTCACGGAACTAAAAGTGAGTTGAGAAACCCATACGTCAGGTCTGAATTTCTTTGTACATGTTCAAACCACATTCATAATAAATGTTGATTTATTATACATATATTTAAAAACCCTAATAATATATATCATACCATATAGTAATTACTTATGACCTTTTATCACCCATTTGTTTTTCAATTCATTGTAAAAATCAATGTTCCTGGTTATATCTATATTGTTCATCATGTATATTTTAGTTCGATAGTTTTAACTCTTGTAGTTTGACCATGGTTTATTGAAACATATTATTTAAATAGTTATATTAAAATAAATTATATTAATTATATATAATTATATTAATTTTAATCCATAAAAGTAGATAATTAATTTTTTACACTGTTCACAGAGACGGTAGGCTATAAATATGCATGGACACTGATTACATTGTTCAATGGATAGAAGTAAAGAAAGTTGAATAATAATTAAATTTTAAATAATAATTATTCTATCTTATATATAATACATATTCATTAAATATATAATTATTACCATCTGATTAAAATTTAATGTAAAAACAAATCACATCACCTTGTAGAGGTGGTAGTCCACAAATGCGCATGAGCGATATTATCATTATTCAATGGATTTGAAGCTAAAAATGAATATATGTTATTATAATTAACGAAAATTAATTAATTAATAAATATTATATATATAGTTTTAACTAATCCTTATTCCCAACCCTAAAATATAATGATGACAAATAAATTGTATCGTTACATAGTGTTGGTAAGTTGTACATACCTACGAGTGATACTTTCACTTTTTATTTGATGGGGGAAAAGATGATTAGTGCTGTTTTAATAATCATGATAACATTTAAGAATTTTTAGATTGATTATGTTGTTAATTTTTTATAAATAAAATAGATTTAGAGGTGGAAAATGAATATGATAAAAGAAAGTGATTGAATAAAGCGATTAACACTTTATTGAAATGGATGCTTTACATGTCCTCTAATGAAATGTATGATTTTTATTATGGGAATACCGAGAACACTATAATGTATATATGTGAGTTTAAAATATAATTTGGTAGGGTTTGGTCAATATAGATGTCTCAATGTTGTGTTCATAAGAGAAATAAGAGGTGCTTTTTATAAGTGAGGGGAGGGGAACTCATAGAATTTCTAAAAAGATTAAAAGATAATAAAGTCATTATATATAAAATATGAATCCAAAAATCCTTGAATTTTAAGAAAAGATAGGATAAGGTTGATATACCATCATCTAACAAAATTTGAACAGGTTTATCTGGTTCATAAACCTTACCTTTTGGTTTAACCCCTTAGTTAATATATTTTAACATTAACAATGGTTACATACTTTCCACACTAAAGTGTTATAATATTAAACATAAGGTAAAAATTGGATCATAAATGGGAAAAATGAAATTTTAGAAAATATATTATCCAACATATCTTATTTCATGACTTTTATAATTTTTGAACAATTTTAAAAATATTAAATTAAAAAATATCATTATTTTTAATTTTGATGCTATTCATTTTATTAGACATAAAAGACATAAAGAAAATTTTCAAATTCAAATATATTACATTAGAAAAAATATAATAGGTCATACAAATCCTCAAAATTCGTATAAATCTATAACTCACTAAAATTATATTACCTTTAATATTTTTAAAATCATTTATTTTATTTTACTAATAATTGAATAAATACTATATTAGAGTTGAAAAATAATCTAAGGTAATTATATAATCACTAAAAATTATAAATAATTTTTCATAATAAATATTATTTCATTATAATCCAAATACAAATTTATATTGATTCATGACTTGCGTTTTTCACTATTTGAACTCATCCAAGTTATTTAAATTTAAGAGAATGACACTTTGTGACTTTCCATACCTTCAATAGTATATCGGTCATTTTTATGGAAGAGTATCCATTTAAAACAATAAATTTCAATACTAAGGTTATAAACGTAAAATTAAAATCACCCAATAATAATTATGATTAATATTTTTGTCCTTATCATTTAGTATTAACCTAAATTAACACGATTTAAACCTTATCGAGGTAACAAATTTTTCCACATTTATTATTCATAATGCCTAAAAATAAAAGGGAAATTTGTACGAATTTTTAAACTCTTAATTAAAAATATTGAAATAAGTTTATCTAATTAAATACATATAATTTTTTTAAATTAATTTTAAAATATTTTTTCATGAAGAAATGAAAAAAACTTTTATGAAAAATGTAGTTTTAAGTATATAACATGATTTATTCTTATCTAATTAATAGTTGAAATATTATATACATGTTTACAAAATTTTAATGAATATATAAAAAATAAATTTAATTAAAATAATTCAAATACAGTGATTAATTTAAAATATTACGATAAAAATACATTGTGTGCATAAAAATAATTTTCATTTGAGAAAATGGCTTTTTTTACATGTATATTTTTACCAATTCCAAATATAAAATTAATTCAAATGAACATATTTTAATTATTTAAGAAATTAAAAAAACTAATTTTAAAATTAAATATATTAAAAAACTGAAAAAATTTAAATGATTGAAATAATAATATAGTTCTCAATAAAAATCAATAATTGTTACTATTCGATGGAAAATCATTCTTTTTAGAAAAACATGAAAATATTAACCAAAAGTAATTTTTATTTGAAGATTTACGAAATATTATTATTTTTCTAAAAAAAATTATAGATGTTCCAAAAATTGATTATTATATTTTCTCACCAAAATAAATAAGAATTATTTTTGAAGAAAACATATTTCTGATGTATAAAATAACATTTTCAAAAATATTTTACTTCTTTCTTAATAATTGATCAATTCATTTTTACTGATTTTGTACTATATATATTATAGAATTTAATAAATACTATTCATAAACACCAATTCAATGTTTCAATGGTTATTGATACATTAAATTATAATATTTTAATACAATATTGCGGTTTGTTTAGACATGGTGTTGCATGTTGCGTGCACTATCGAATATAGTGTTCTGTTAAAATCATAGTCTATTCTATTCTCACATCCTTCTATAAATTGCATCCTAACAATTCTAACTTATTCTCAATAACCAAGTGTTTGCAATTTGAAAAATACTTTATTAAAAACCCACATCGTATAAATGGTTAATAAATCATCTTCCCAAAATAGGGAAAGGGAAATTTTAAGTTCATCACAAAAATTTTTTCCAAATAGGAGGAAATTATCATGATGTTATTGTATGGACATTTAAGGGAAACATATTTCTAAAGGATTTAAATATAGTGATGGAGAATATGGTCATGAGAAACTTAAACATCCCAAAAGAAAAAAATCTATGATGTGTTAAATGACTATTGGTTTATCAAAAATGAAGTTAATTTTTTTGTTTTATGATTTGTTTCAGACGAAATGAATTAATTTACTATCTAGAATAAGAATAAAAATAAATTTACTTAATTGATATGTATAATTCATCTTCTAATAAATTTAAAAAAAACATCATTATTTCTCCAAAGGATGAGTATTCAAGTTGATATTCTTCAAGCACTAAATACACTTATAACATATCATATAATCCCTAAACATATAATATTATATTCCTCTTGTATTTAGACATAAAAAAACTAAAACATTTACCACAAATAAATATAATACAAAAAATTTACAATTCTTTATGTAAACAGATAATACTAATTACATAAAGTGATGAATAAATATTATTTCACAAATAAATAACCTTACATCCTAAACAACCTCAATTACCTCAACATTAATGATTGTTTTAACCTTAAATTTTATCACATTACCTTGAAATTAAAATTCCAAAAAATGTAATAAAATTATTCCCTAATAAATTTTTACATTAAACAAAATGGTTCTATATATAATCCCAATTATAAATCTCTCAAAATATCATTAATCACCTCAAAATCAAAAAAAATGAAAAGATTTGTCCTATCATAGGTTTCATAAAATAAAAATAATATTTATCTATCAAACCAATTGAGTAAAAAAATAATTCTATCCATGACATGACATAGTTCAGTGGTTGGTGCTTTACCCTTATATCACTTCTATTGTGATTTAAGGCCCCATATCCTTATTGAATGTGATGGGTTGTCACATAACACACTAGTTTTCCTTTTTCTAAAACCATATAAATATAATTACAGAAATGTTTTGAAATTGTAATAACCCATAATTAGTAGAACATCAGAGACATGATAAAACTTAATGGTTAGTGACACCTTTAAATTTATGTTCATAAAATATAGAGGAATTTTTTCATAAATAACTTTTTAAACTAAAAAATACACTAAACAAACTGGGCATATTGCCATAAATGTATCCCAAAAATATATGTAATCATAATAGAATAGCATCACGTAAATAATAAAAAGGGGTGTTTAGTAATTGAACAAATTATAATCCTTAATCACATAATCCCATGATGGAATCTATACTTTTTAATTTAATGAAGACATATATTTTTCCAAAATTGACCCAATTCGTAGATGTTTCATGATTATTATAACCAAAAAACTATTCATAAAAATACTTCTATAATATAGTCCTTGAATTTAAATACAAAAATACTTAAACTATATTACTCAAATTATTATTATAACATAGGACCATCCATGGCCTAAGAGTAAAACTGTAAAAGAGGTAATTGAATCGAATAATCCCAGGTTCCCCATATTTCAGCTAATGAACTAGAAATTGATCTCTTGGAAAAATATATTTCTCTCCATTTAACACATCCCTTTTAATTAGAAATTAATTATTCTATTCCCTTATTTTCCACACACAAAACATTAATCTATTCATTTTAGACATTAAATTGGGTGCCTCCTTCCAATTTTTTAACATGAAATAAATTGATCCTTTTTTCCTTGGTCTAGACCACCAGAGAACTAAGAGGAATACATCATTCATTTTTTTGGTGAGTGAAAGAGTTGGTAATTGTATAATATTTTAAACATATATAAGGATAACTGGTTACACATAATCATAATATCTTTCACTCTGGTCCTCATCCCAGTTGGTTGCTCATAATAATAGTATTGTCCCTAACATTCTATATTAACATCATTCATCCTAGTTCTATCCATTGACTAAAAGTTAAAGTAAATGTGTGTGAAAAAATAATCATAATTATGAAAAATAATTAATCATATTTCTAAAACAAGAACTCTTCTTTCTTTTATATGAATCAAAAAATTTAACATAGGCAGTTATTGAGCATCATATTTTCAAATCCATTATGATGGTTTATAAAGAAAATTTGAATTAACCCATGCATATCCTCAAGGAGTTTCAAACCTGGTGTGTTGACAGGCCCATTGTTGTGAACTAGACAATGACCTATTCAAAGAACAATGCATACTTTTCATAGTTATTTCCCCTATCTATGACAATTCCCAAGACACATTCACTTATTGTATCTGGAAAGGGATGTATGCATAGAAAAACATAATAATATAAATATTAACAAAACATTAGGATGTTATCCCATACATAGAATTATCTACAAATTCATTCATATGGCTATATTCTCTAACCTATGTTTTCCTAAATATACCTCCCATAGTTTTTACTAAACATCTTTTGATACCAATTATAAATACCCAACCATTTAGCACAAAGTTCATGGTTACTTTATTAGATTTTCAGTAGATTGAAGGAATCACATCCCAAAGGACTGAATTCATTAGTAGTAAAAAAAATATAAATACTTTAATCTTGAATTAAAATAGAAAAATTAAAATGCTACATTGTATTTTATTTGAAAACAACATTATTCAATTTATCATGTCCCAAAATTTCAATCCTAATACACATCCTAGCATCATAGGGAAAGGAAACATAATAAAGAATTATCCTCTGATGTGTGGAAAGGGTATCCATACAATAGAATATATCATGAATAAATAGGTATTAAAAATGTAATGTTAAGACACTAAAAATAAATTCCACTTAATCAATAACATGAGATATAAGAATAATATGTTAGGAATAAATGAAGATCAAATAATTCTATATAAATAATAAATTGATCTTAAACAAACCCACAGATAACATAAGTAATCAAATAATAACATGTACATCAGTAAATAACATCATAATGAGTGAATACATAACATAGAACATAAAAAACAAACCATCAAAGCCACATTCCAAGGAATATTTCAAAAATTGGTGAGGCCTTAACCAAATACCGAAGCTTGATTGTCTCATGAGATCAAAAAAATGCATCAAAGGGCTATAGTGGACCCATCCATGACATACTAAGTACAATTAATTACTTACATTAAATGGGTGATACATAATCCAGGTAAACAGATTTATTGAGAAACTATTATATGAAATATAAATACTTTCCTTAATCAGTAAATATAATCATAAACTATATTTTTAGATATGGATATTGGTATCAAAATAGTATATCCCCATTGAAGCTAATCATAAACTACAGTAACACACACTTTTTAACCATTGATATTACCATTTCATTGATGAATATTATTTATAAAATATGTAATTCCATGAAATAATCATATAGGTACAGTATCCTTGGAAATGTGGACACATAAATAACTATTTCATAAGTGTCTCCCATTATGTTATTCATAACTAGAACCAATATTTGACATGTCACATATAATATCATTATTCATAAAATGGGGAAAGGAAACATAGTACATGTTGAGATAAAATAATGAATAATGGTAAATAAGGGAGATATCAAAGATCAATTAATATTAACATTAGAATAAGGGTATAAGAACGTGAGAATCAAATTTAAAAACATCCATTGTATATTGAAGGCCATAATTTTGGTTCATGGAATCTATATTGCTAGTTCATAAGATATGAATCCTAAAATAATCAATGAAAATAAGAAATTAGATTATAAAATTGGCATTATACATGGAATTATGGCATTTACATAATTATATAAAATCATTTCCAATGTATTTAGGGATCATTTCCAAGTCCATAATAGTGGAATGGTTTCAATCCAAATAGTAGTCTAGGTTCACTCCTATAACCGTCATCATGGTCAAATTACTTTATTAAACTAGGTTCACTCCCAAGACCATCATCATGAAAAAATTACCTTACTAAATAGGGTTAACTCACCATCCCATTCCTTTTTATTTAACAAGGTATCAATCATTACCCAATGCATTAGTGTGCTCTATCATCCTATCCCCACTTGTCTTTAGTTGTAATGTAACAATTATCCTTTCTGATAGAATAAACACCATCCATGTTTATAATGTAACAACCATACATGGTTATAAGGTAAAAACCATAAAATAATGAAATCCATACATATGTGTTCCAAAAAGAGCACAAAACATTCATTATATAATTACATCATAATCCACAAAAAATAAAACATGATTCATAAACATTTCATCCTTTACAGAGGGAATAACCCAAGAAAAATAAATGTGTTTTATAAACATTCAGTGAAAAGCAATTAACCATAAAAAGAAACCATTATAATGGTTTTAAATGATTATATACATAATAAAAAATAATCCATATCAAATGATGTTATCATATATGAAAATTGCTTCAAAAGCGAACTGAAATATTTCTTAAGAAAAATAACCGATCGATTCTGAAAATAAATATTATAATAAACATATTTCCAAAATATTATGGAAAATTTTAAATTTAAAATATTTGTAGAAAATATTAAAGGAGGCGTACAAAAATAGATCATTCATGATGTTGGGAAATTTTGTTCATTCCATATATGTTTGTTGAAAACATTCCTTTAAATTGTTTGGTTAAAATTAAAAAAGTACCTCGTTAAAAAATATAATAAGAGTAATTTTGAAACATTTTTTAAAAGGTAAAAATGGAAGAATATTAATTTATACAATCAAATGATAATTGTAAAAACATTCTATATTTTTTTATAAAAACATGGATATGGAAGAAAATTTGTAATGGATGAATATTATAACATTTGTAGTTTCTTTAAATATTTTTGTTCTATATGTTGGGTATTTAAAGACATTAATTGAAAGGAAAACATGTATTTCTAAAAAATAACTATATTATAATAAAAATGGAATATATTAATTAGATAATGATAATATAATTTATTATATTGTGAATTCAACTATAAATAATCTTGATTAAAATAGAATTGAAACAAAAATCCCTTACAACTTTGGTAAATTTTAAATTATATTCCCCATGAAAGAAATAAGCTTTTATGGATATATAAATACTTATAATTTTCATTAAAATACTTATAAGAGACATTCATGGGTAGTATATAGAGAACATAAAATAAGAAATTAGTGAATATGGAATGTGTCTCATTTAAATAAAAGTGAGATGGAAACCACTAAAATTTGGTCTGACTTCAGTCATATGAATTGGAATGTTTTGTATAATAAAAATAAATTTATTATACTTATATTACAGAAACATAGTCACATATTTCATACCATATATTATTTAATTATTACATTTTATCAACTATTTGTTAACAATTAGTTATTAAAATAACTATTTCGGGTGATATCTGCATCGTTTTCCACGTATGATTAGGTTCAATAGTTTTGGTCCTTGTATATTGATCAGGATTAAATTATCTCAAGGATTATAATAATGATATAAATTGCATATATAATAATTATATACATATATTGTGTCATTCATAAAATTATAGATAAAAAATTAATTGAACTATTCATGGAGATGACAGGCCGTATGTATACGTGAACTATGTTTTCCTTTTTCGATTGATGGAATAAATGAAAGGTAAGTCATAAATCACCATTATATAATAATGATTATATATATACATAGTATATATATATGTATAATAAATATTCATTAAAAATATCTGTATTACCATCCATGTAAAATGTACATGAAAAATGAATCAAATTTCTTCATAGAGGTTGTAGTCCACACATATGCATGAACGACATTATCGTTTTTCAATAGTTTTAATGGTAAGAAGGTAGACATGAAATTATAATTAAAGAATCATAATTATATCTTAAATATCATTTTTAAACATTAAACCCATTTTAATTAACATCCTTTAAAATTTTGATGGAAAATGAATTGTATCATTATGTGGAGATAATAAGACTTACATATACACAAGAAATACATTTTCTTCCAATTTTTTGAAAAGATGGTAAAAAAGGATGTTTCAAAATAATAATAACATTTAATTATATTTTTTATACTTATTTTAATTTTTATGAATAATATAATATATATAGAGGAGGAAAAAATAATAAAAATATTTGATTGGTTAAGGTGAAAACCTATTATTTGGAACAAATCCTTTGAATTTACTCTTAAGGGCTTTAGGGAAGGTTGTTTGGGAAGAATAGTACCTTCAAAATGTGTATTTCAGAGTTTCTAATTGATCTTTTCAAAGTTTCTTATAGCTAAAGTGATCAATGTTGTGTGAAGAATAGAAGGGATCAGTTTCCTTTTACAATTGAGGGGAGGGGCACTGTAAGAATTTTTGAAGATATTGACATATATTAATGTAATGATCACAAAAAAGGTTCCAATTAGACTATAAATTATAAAATAATTAAATCGTTAACCAAATATTATCCCCCATGTGAAATTTTAATTTTTTATATGATTTTATATTATTTAATAAAATATTATTTTCATAAAATATTATTTATTTCAATTTCGACACTATTAATTTAACTTGACTTAAAAAGAATAAATTAAATGTATTAATTAGAATATAATACTTTACCATAATAATAGTATTTAATATTAATCTAAACAAATTCTTGGAACACATTAACTCACTAAAATAATATTACTTTTTATATGAATAAAATAATTTATTATTTGTTTTATTAATTGGAGAAATACTACACCAGTGTTTCATAGGCACTTAAGATCCTTATATAATTAATAAAAAATATAAATAAATTTCTAGGATGAAGCTAATTTCATTAATATCAAAATAGACCCTTATATTCATATTTAGCATTATTTTCAACCTATGTTGACACACTAGTCTTATTAATAATTTAAAGAGTGACATTTTGTAACTCTCTTTGATTTAAATATTCTATCTTTATTTTTAATAGAAGATTTTCCTATAAAATGTTATATTTTTTTGCCTAAGTTGATAAGGGAAAAATCAGACTCATATAATAATCATTTTTATTAAAACTTATGGTCTTATCACTTATTTTAAACTATATTAACCCAATTTACCATTTACCAAGACGATAATTTTTACTATTATTACAATTCATATTGACCAAAAAAATATATGGGTTCTATTTACCCAATTTTAACCACCTGATTAAAAATATGGTATTATTGTTTTCAAATTAAACACTTATAAGTCATAGAATTTTTTGTAAAATATTTTTTCAAAATGTGATGAATTTTTTAGAAAAAAATAACATTTAAGCCCAAAACATGATTTATCCTTATCTCATACTTAAAAAATATTAAATGAGTGTTAAGATATTTTATTGAATTTATAATATATAAATCTTATTAAAATTATTCCCAAATAATAGTTAATTAAATTTATTAATAGAATATAATGCAGGATTTAAAATAATTTTTTTTTCAAAAAATGTTTTCTTTTCATTTCAATTGTTTTTTATTTTCGTTCTCATTCAATTAATGACAAATAAATTTCTTTTATACATGTTTAAACTATATATATTTCATAATTTAGATTTCCCTATTCATACATTCTAATATAATGGATAAGAAATAATGAAAAAATTTAAATAATAATATTTTTATAGTATATCGTGGTTCGTTTTAACATTGTGTTATAGGTAATAAAAAATATCATAGAAATTAATTTTTTTAAAGATAAATATATCCTTGAACCTCATGGTGTTATATTCTACCCCTATTAAAATTATTTTTTCCTGAAAAATTATTACTCTAATATAATCAAACGAGGTGTCTTTCTTTCATTACATCCTTAGATTCCCATATTTTTTTTTGAATTTGAGATTTCTTTAGATAACATTCACTAAGTTAGTTGTTTTGTTGTGTAGTAATTTATTTATATTATACAAGATTGATACTATTTTTTTTTATAAGAATGTTTATATTCTAATGTTTTGAACTATAATTTCAGTACATGTGATTGATTAGTTATGTATTTCCTCAGGAGAGATACACAAAACATACTGTGAATTTTAGAGTAGTTCGGTGGAAGCACCAAGCGACAAGCTACCATTCCCACATGATAAGAATATTGAAAGGTAAAAAATATAGGGATAATATTTCCCTTCATTACAAATCTCAAAACATTATTCCATTGATAAATTTTTTTAAAATCCATCTCACCAACTTCAAATTCCATGTCACATTGACGATTTTTAGCATATCCTTTCTATCAACTAGGCGCTGCCTTGATGTGGTGCTAAATGGATCTGATATTCGTTATCATTTCCATATATATATTAGGTTCCAATATCTTTATTTCTCTAACCTCACCTCATAATGTTTTAGTTATACACTTTTTTCCATTGAGGGATTAATAAGGATATAAATGAATGCTTGTGTGAAAGCTGTTAGTGTAAAAAATCAACATGAAGAATACACATATCCCACCAACCTTTGAAATCCATAAAAAAAATCTTAGAATATAATAAAGTTTTATAATATTTATCTTCTTATGACTATCTATATGAGGATGATTGCTATACTGAAACTCTACACTGTATCCAGAGCGTACATGAAGACATCACCAGAATGTTGAGGTAAACCTCAAATCCTAATCAAATACAACAGAATATGGTACTACAAGAAAACTCAACACTTAAAATAATATTTTTCAGAAACGTGAACCACATATAAATATTCATTAATGTTAATGATGTGTGCTTAAATTATAAGGAGATCAATAATAACCCATATAACATTATGGTTTTTATATGTTTTGAGGATTTTGATAAGAAAATCCATGGTGATGTTTTCCCATTTACACTTTGTTATGGGTATTGGTTGTAACATCCCCTTAGACATATGTCTCCTAGAATTATCTTTATAACATACCTAGGATTAAGATATGTATTTTTCAAATATATCTCTTCATGTTGTCTCAAAATAATTACACTTTCAAATATCTATACATCAATTTTACATTAATGATTAATAGAGAAATATGAATTGTAATCCTAATCCCAAATATCCATCTTCAAATTTGGCATGGGTGAACAACATACATATTTCATAAACCATATAATTCCATCAAAACAATGTTTAATCTTAAAAAAAACTTTTAAGATTCTTTTCTAGCATGACATTATGATTATGTTCCTCTTTAATATTCATATATATATATATAGATGGTTGAACACTTATTTTAGAAAGATAAGATCTTTCCACTTCCATCAAAATTTCAATATAAATATTTTAAAAACATGTAACTATATGATATTTCTTGATACTCATCCTTGAAAATCTATCATGACCGATTCTACTTAAAGAATCATCCTCCTTGTTCACATTCCCAGGCTAGTAATGTATTGAGCATTCATAATATTTAATATGCTCCAACCATCTTCTTTGGTTAATATTCAACTATATATAAGTTAAAATACACATTAATATTTTATGATTCGTTTATATTTCAGACCTTTATATGTAAATATAATTCCACATTATATTTAATGAAAAAATTAACACAACTAACTTTTGAAAATGAGTTGCGTAATTTTTTTCATGAACCTTCGATTGGAATGATACATAATCAATAATTGTATCCTTCTATATTATAAACCATCCTAATCCCTTATTTAATGAATTAGTATATATTCCAATCCCTTATCCACTATAGGGTGTGGTAAGTGTAGGTTCACTGATTATCATTCTCCTCAGTTCATTGAAATTTTCATCACATTAATCCATATAAATAAACTTATCTCACATCCCTATTAACTTAGAGAGTGAACTAGATAGTTGAGATAAATCCAACATAAATCGTGGATAAAATCTCAGAGAACCATGAAAAATATGGATCCCATTCATAGTGGTTGGTTTGGGGATTTGATCAATAACTTTTGGCTTTGAAGGATCTACTAATATACCATCACATTAGATCATATGACCCTAGAATAAAATGTTCAGAATCCAAAATTAATAGATGTTAAAATTTTCAAAAGGATTCTCATTACTTAAAGTTTTCAACAGAATTCGCAAGTTATATTCATGCACTTCCTTACACATTTAATATATAATAATATCATCAATACAGACTACCACAAAATGACCAATGTAATATAGAAATAATATATTCAATAAATAGTTGAATATAGAGGGGTAATTACATAGGCAAAATGAAATCATAATAAATTCATAGTATCCATACCTTGTATGGAATGTGATATTGGGAATATCCTCTTTCTTAAACCTCAATTGATGATATATATAATAAAATTCAATGTAAGAGAATTATTATGCTCCACATGGTTGAACGAACAAATAATAAATATGTGTTTTAGGATACTTGTTCCTGATTGTGATCTTATTATATTTTTTTATTATCAATAGAGAGTCATATTGATCAGTATGTTTTATTAATAAAATTAATAGGTTCATCCCAATGGTTGCATTTGGAATAATGAATCCCTTGTCAATATTCTATTGAATATTATTTTTCAATCCTAGAATATCCAACATGGAAATTATATATGGGGTTTTTGAAATAAGTGTAACTGCAAGTATGACTCCTATAGAGAAATCAAATTTGCAATTTAGTACATGTTCAAGAATTGATTCTAGAAAACATCAATATACTCTAATATGGTAAGAATATTTTTCTGTTTAATTTCTCCCAAAAAATCCAAGATAAAAACAAAATTTTAATTGGAATCTAAACCCACTTAATTAGTGTTATTTCCATCATGACATCATATTTATTATCCCATCAAAATAAAACATTTGTTGGATCAAAAAATAAAATGTGACTCCCCATCATCATAAAATGATGTGGGATTTATCTAAAGAAAAACAATCCATGTAAAAAATAATATAATATAAAACCATAGGGAGAATAAAAATATATTTAGGATGAACATTTCCACAAACATTAACTAGATATGAATAAAATACTTGAGTTGAAATCATCATACCATCTGGGGGTTCAATTCTATTTAAACACTTAATCATTAGGGTTAATAATTAACATTACAAAACAATTTTCATGATATATGTGAATTTATATAACAAATATAAAATATTATACTTCAATATTTGATAACACATGTCACCACTACAACAAAATTTCATAATCTTCAATCAATTAGTACGACCAAAATAGTCATAATGAACATCAAACATCATTAATTAGAGTGATTAATTATGAAAAATGATTTATATGAATTCTAAATCATGTCTCCCTTTTTTAAATATATGACAACATAAGATTAACATAGGCCATTCCTGGTCATTATCAAAAAATTAGAATTTTCTCATATACATAGAAGTATCCTAGGGTTCTCACTATAGTTATATCAACTATGTTACCAAAGGTAAACTAAACCTTTATCTAATAGCCACAATATTGACCCATACATTTTATACATAGATTTTAAATCATATTAGAAAAACATTATTTAAATAATATAATGATCTATAGAAGAATAGTATAAGTATAGTATATTTGGGAACATGGACATACAAAAAACTGGATCATAAGTGTCTCCAATTAATTTCATCATAACTAGAACACATCTAATCCATAACATACATAATAACTTTATTCATAAACCATGGAATAAATATAAGAAAGGTTCTGATCATATTCATAGTAATGGTAAATAAAGAAGATATCAATGGTCACATAAACATTAATTGACTATAAGGGTATGATAAAATTAGAATCGCTTTTTAAAACAATACTCAACATATCAAAGATCATAGTAATGGTAAATAGAATCAATCTTGGAATTTGATAAGATATGAATCATAAAGGAATTGAAAAATATGAGCTCTGAGAGTATATCATTAAAATAAGACATAGAATTTTTTCACACACATAAAAATATCATTTAAATAGTAGTCAATGATCATTAAAAAGTGTATCATAGTTGAATATGTTCACTCCCCAATCCATCATAGTAGTAATGATTGACTCCCAATAATATCATTTTGGATAGTTTCTGTTATGGAACTAGGTTAACTTTACATTCAAGTCATATTTATCTCATGAGATAGTAATCATTACCAATTATATTAAAGGAAAATTTAATTATGGGACCTCCCTTACTTGGATATAATGTATCCATAATTCTTGATTATCACATAACCAATGTCTTGGGTTATATAATTACCACCATCATTAGTTATAATGCAATCAAAATCATATAATAAAAACCATACATATGTGAAACACGAGATCATAAAATATTTATCATATCATCACATAAAAACCTATGCAAAGAAAACATACATTATAAGTATCTCATCCATTAATCATAACATAACACATAAAAAATAAATGGGCTTCACAAATATATTATTAACATAATAGTTATTCATCCAGAGAAAGAGTAAGAATTTTATCAATTGACTATATCACCATTAAATAATAATTAAAATCAGAGGAAGTTATAACATATAAAAATTCCCTAATAAGAAAACTAAAAATATTTAATGATTAAAGTGAAATTTAAAATTTGAAAATAACATCTAAAATAAAAAAAATCATAAATATTATGGATTTTTTACTTGAAATGAAACTTCAAAAACTATAAAAAAAGCTTCAAAACATATAGCGATCAGGATGGTGGGAAATTTTTTCCATTAGGTATAATTTTAAGGAAAACATTTCTTTTACATTTGTGTTAGAATTTTAAACACACCTTTTTTAGATATTAAAAAATTATCATTTAATATTTTTTAAAAAAGAAATAATATGTAAAATTAAATTAAAATAATAAAGTATAATAGTAAAAATGTTTATTTTATGTTATAAAAGCATGTATAAGGAAGAAAAATGTTCTAGCCCAAATAGTAAAACACAATCATTTTTCATTAAAAATGTGCATTTGGTCTCTTGAATATATAAGGACTCAAAATGAAATGAAAATATATATTATTTTGAAATAACTATAGGAGAATAAATATGAACAAGATAAATTAGATAATGATATTATAATTTCCTCAATTATAAATTCAAGCATAAAAAATCCCTATTAAAATAAGATTAAAAGATAAATCCATTACCACTTTGGAAAAATTTTAATAATAATCCCCATGAATAAAATAATCTTTTATGGATATTTAAATCAAGATAATTTTCATATTAATAATCATATAAAAAATTCTTGGAAAATATATACACCACAAAAAATAATCACGTGGTGAATATGGAATGTGTCTCACATAAATTAATGTGAGGCAAAAACCCATTAACATATATATGTATTCATTCATATATATAAGAACCTAATGTATTAGTGACTATAAAACCAAATACGAATATCATATTATCAATCATTGGAATCTTAAAAAATGTATCATTTAGTTTTAAAATTCTTTACAATTTAATTATTTATTTTTAGTTAAAATTATTTCACTGATATACACATCACAATATATGATTTTGTGTCATCTCCCTTAATAGACCAATTTGAATTGACATTGGAAAAGGTAAATTGAAATTGAATTAAGAGGTTCTTATGAGTAAAATACCATGTTAGAAGTGTTTATTTTAGTACATATATTTATCTATTCAACCTTCATAATTAGGAATAATTTCTTGGAAGGATAAAACTTTTATATTATTCAATTCAAAGAACTTCCTAATGTCCAACATTAAGGAATAATCAATTCACATACATTTTGTTTTTTTTTTGATCAAAAATTACATGAAATATTGGGATTATTTTAAGCCTTGTGATTGTATAAAAACTATCATCAAAATTAATACCATCAATTTGAGTGTATCCTTTGCAAAAAATATGATCATTGTTTTACAATAATCATCTTTTCTCATTATGAATATTCAAAAAAATAATTTATCGCAAAAAAAATTATTTTTTTATAAAATATAAATATTCCCAAGTGTCATTCCTCTAAATTTATATTAAATTTTATTTCCTCAATGAAACCAAATCCCCTTATAGTAAATCATCATTAATAATATTTAGTTTAACATGAAATAGGAGTCTGGTAGGATTTAAAATTAAATTTTTTATTATGTTTGTAACCCCTTTATTCTATTCTAAATAATATTTACAGGATCAACATGTTCACTATTTATTTAAAACATTTAACCACATAATTTTAATCCTTCATATTTATTGGATTTTTATTGAAAATATTATCATTCATATGGGACACTCTCATACTATCTAGAATTATATCTTTCAATTTTATCATCAATTTGAATTGATGCACGCAATGAAGATTTATTTTTCAACACAATCACATCAATTTTTTAAATAATATTCCTTGAATTATTGTTAAATCACTACTATCTTCTTCCATAGAGTATATAACCAAGAAATATAACATTTTTGGATATTATAATGAACTTGTCCAAATTTTTACTTTTAATACTGATATATCATGAGCCATAAAAAAAATTAAATTATTCATTCCTGTCTTCTTTAAAAACTATAAATCATATATTTTATTGACTAAATTGGGACATTTTAGACAGTAGTTTAGTTTATAAACTGTTGTATTTATGTCTTATATCCATGAATAATTTCAAGCACCATGATTTGATAATATTATTATTCTAATGATCAATATGTTTTGACCCTTCAACTAGTAAATTTGTTTTTTGGATTGTGTATGGGGAGATATGTTCATTTATAATCCAATTATTCACATGATATTACTAAAAAAATTAATTTTGGAATTTAGATCCATTCCCATATTGTAATATTTTGATGTCATTTGATATTTAATTATGAGAAAGACTTTAAAATCCTTATATTTTCTTAATATATTTTGATTTACTTGAAATATAATTCATATGAGTAAAATTATCAATCAATTTAATGAAATGTTTATTTTTATTTATTTATTTCAATATCAATGGAATGTAATCATCAATGTGTAAAAACTCAAAAGGTTTATTCAATTTTTTGTTACTAATTTTTGTCCTTAATTAAAAATTCTACCTATTTTCGTGAAATAAATGTGTCAGTTTTTCCAGATTATTGATTTAGAATATTTATCATAGATTATTGCTTAATAATACAAGATATAATTTTATTTATACCAAATAGACATGTAATATAAGAAAAATAAAGGTTCCATATTTTATATTCATGCTAAATGATTTATTTTTCATTAATTTTTTTTATAAAATTCATTTTGATTATGTCCAATTTATCAAAATTTTCCTTCCTTTAAAAAAATTATGACACAATCATTATTTAAAAATACAAACTTATTCCCTTTGTCATAGAGTTGATAAACCCTGTGGATAGTGTTCCTCAATACTTCATTATTGAGAATCATTGTATTTTTTAACAAGTATTTGTGAATATAACTCCTAAAAAAATTATTGAGTTATATTTTTTAAATTAATATAACCACATCATATCCTTGGACATATTAAAATATTTTTGTGGTTTCTAATCATATATGGAATGTAACCACTAACATGTTTCAAAGTATTATATTATTTCATTTAATTATAGGAAACATTAACTATAATTTCATGTTCATTATTATTACTACTACAAAATGATTTAGAAGCTAAATTTTGTTTCACTTACTTAGGTAGCATGGTAAGATGTTTTTTTTTCAGTTGGTCCATGTCGATCACACCTCTTATATGTCCCCCAAAGAGAATAAAATGAATTTTTAAATTGAATTGTATATTTTCTAAGCTATCCTGGATAGAATATATTAATTTTTATTTAATCCACATAAAATTAATATCCATATTTGATTAATATAATGGGTGATTATACTAGATCCTATAGGATTTATGACCATATACTCTATAACACCAATATTTTTCATTTAAAGTGAAATTTCCTTTGGATAGAAAATTGGTTCTTCAAAAACAACATATTAGGAATCCTTATGATTTCATATCCTTTATTAATATCCACCAAATATTATAATACATAAATATTATAGAATTTATTATGAATAATAATTATATTTCACAAATATATGCTGGAGGACCAAAATAATTTTTTGTCTTGGGACACTTAGAAATATAGAAAATAGATCCATTTTGTAAACTACATCATCTCAATATATGGTCTCCATAACTAAAAACCTTATTATATATATCATATAGAATTAATTTCATCATAACATAGGGAAAGAAAATATAAGAAATGGTGATCTCAGAAGCTCAGTAATGGTAAATATGGGAGATATGTACGCATAACATGAACATAAGGGTATGAGAAGATGACTATAAAATTTGAAAAACATACCTTGAATATAAAATATCATAATATTGAGTCATGGAATATATATTGGATATTCATAATACATGAATAATAAGGTAACAAAATAACATGATCTACGAGATCATAACATCAGAATAAGACATAGATTTTTGGCATACACAGATGCATAAAAAATCATTTCAATATTAGTGAAGGATCACTGAGAAGGCTATCAGAGTGGAATGAGCTTAATCCCTAAACTATAAAACTAGTTAAGGTTCACTCCAAGGGACATCATATTAAAAAATTCCCTTACTAAATTGGGTTCACTCCCTGTTCAAGTCCGGTAAATCTCACAAGATATAAATATTTATCTAACGCATTGGAGGGAGATATTGGTCCTACCTATCTTATAATGAAAATCAAATTTTGGTGTTGGACATGATCATAAAAAATTCAACATATCATAACCCATAATATGTAATGTGTTTCATAAAAATTTTATAATTTTATAAACTATAGAAAATTAATAGGTTTCATAATAATTTCATCATTACATAACAGATATAAAAGAAGTGAGTTTCATAAAAAGTTTATCATCGTAAAACATTTGGAAGTGAAATGGGTTTGCTAAATAGCATTGCATCATAAAAATTAAACATTAAGATAAATAATAGAAATGGTATCCTTGGATTGTATCCCAATTAATTCATTAGTAAAATAAAAATATGTCAACCTTGATGAAAAATGATTTCGATCAATCATTTAACACACTAATTTATGAAAATATCATTTCAACCTAAAAAACATTTTTGAACATAAAACCTTTTGAAAATATTTTTCATAGAAAATATACACGAAAATATTTAATGTAATATTCAAGGAAAATAATTTTCATGATGATGGGATGTTGTATTCATCTCTCATAAATTAAAACAAATATTTATTTCATATTTTTTGTAAAATGAAAATGAGCATTGTATGAAAAAATAAATTATGCTTTATTTAATTTTTTTAAAAGTAAAACACGTGTAAAAATATATTTTATAAATAATAAAATCATTTTTTATTTTTTTCTACTGAAAACATTGTTTTAGAAGAAAAATGATTTTCCGACCAATGTGTGAAATGAAGTCATATTTTTTTGAAAACATTTTAACAATTATTTATTTATAAAAAGAGTAGAAAAATTGCACTATTACATAAATATATAACGAATTACTATATGAAAATAATACCATGAGTTTTTTGAGAGGTTAATCATATGTTTTTATCATCGAAAATATAATCATAAAAAATCCATATAAAAGATAAGATTGTAACATAAAATCATTACCACTTCGATAACTTTGAATCAGAAGAACCATGAAGAATAACATAAAATGAAACTTACAATATGAAAAGGATAAATAAAATCATTATATTTCATGTCAAATGGGATATATGTAAACATCATGAATGAATATTAGTTCATAAAACAATGTACATCTCAATAGAAAAAGTTAACACAAAAATCATTACCTTATATGTTGAATTCAGTTGTACACATTCAAACATATTGTATAATAAATATAATTTTATTATATATATATTATATAATAATATCTGTATATATAATCTATGATTTTCTTATGACCTTTAATATCTACTTTATTAAAAATTCCTTGTTAATGTTACATTACAGGTAAAAACTACATTATTTTTTATATATGTTTTGATTTTTAATTTTTGGTCCTCTTACATCAATCATGGTTTAATAATATCCAAAATTTTAACCATTATAAAAATATAAAATATTTTTAATATTATTTTATTTATATTAATCCATAAAATTTAGTTAAAACAATGAAATACACCATTAATAGATATGGTAGGTTGTACGTATGCATGGGTATTGTTTTCATTTTTTATTGGATTGAAATATTGAATGGTAAATGATATATTATAATTAAAAAATAATTTATAATTAATATACGTCACATTTTTCATTCAAAAAATTATTACTTCTTATGTAAAGCGTGAAGGTATCACATTGTTTCATGAGGTGGTAGTCCGCAGTAGACATGAGTGACGTTATCACATTCCCAAAAAATGTACGGTAAGAAGGTAGGTGTGATATAAGGATTATATAAGTATAATCATATAATAAATAAAATATATAAATCATAAATCCATAATTGTTCCCATCCTCAAGATTTGGTAATGAAAAAATGAATTACATCGGTTCGTGAGGCGGTAGTCCGCCATATACAAGAATGATGATTTCATAACCCATTTGATGGAAGTAGAGATAGTTGTTGGTCAAAATCTTAACTCAAAAAATATATGTATATATAATATATAGGTTTTATTCTATCATCCTTTTACGATGAAAATTTATGTAGTTGGAAGAATAAATAGAAAAACGCTCATTGATGGATTTTACCTATTATTCAGGTATCCTCCCCGGGTTTTCACCAAAATCCTTCATCAGTTGGATATATATAAAAAATATGGATTCTAGAATGATAGGAGGGAATTTGGGGAGTTATTTGGGAAGTTATTGGACAAACCAAATGGGGTTTAATGTGTGAATAAGTGAGAAGATGTGAGGTCTTTTATAAGTGAGGTGAGTGGCACACTTGTAATTGTTTTGAAAGAAATAAGTACATCACTATTTTTTCATGTCACAAGGATCCAATAAAAGAATATTATTAATAAAAAATTATTTAATTTAAAAATATGTCCATTAAATGGGTTTTGGATATTTTTTGGGTTATTTTTAACCCATATATTTTTAATATTACCCCAAATAAAACCATATTTACCTTAACTCTGATAAATATTTATTTTTCTATTTTTACCATTAATTTGGGTAAAACATTCATTTGAAATTTTATGATAATAGAAATTATTATGATTCTAAATATATAATACATTATTCCAAATTTAAATAATTTTTTTTGAAAATTTTAATTTAAAATTAATCCGTAGAGACTCAATGAGAAAACAGGTTTATAAGAAGACAATATCCAATAGTTTAACAATTTTTTATAATAAAATTAAATATAAAATTGATTACAATAAAATTAATTGGATTAATGGATGCATAATTGAAATTATTATATATTGATAAAAATTAAAATAAATTTATCTTTTTAAATAGATTTAATGAAAATCCAATTTTAACTTAAAAGTCAGTATTTTTCACTATTCATCAAAAAATGAAAATGTTCAGAACAATTTCTAATATCTTATGTTAGATACTTTTTACATGAATGTTTATAATTTTTTTATTTTATAAAATTAATTTTATAAAATTTTAAAACTTTAATTGTACTACTATTAACAAAAATGAATCTTTTTTATGAGGAAACGGTATTTTCAAAACATATAAAGACTTTATCGAAATGTAAGTACTTATTTTTAATATGATTCTATTATATAAAAATATTATAAATATTATTTTAAAAGTAGTTGTTAATATTATTGTAACAAATTTATAATGTTCACATTTAAAATAATATATTAATAATATATCCCTATTTTAATAAAACTCAATGTCATGTGTAATACAAACTAAAAATGGGTTTCTTGTAATGAAAGATTAATGTTTTCTTGATTATAACACAAGATAACAAATAAAATTAATTTATTTTAAAAAAATACTTAAAAACAAAAGGTTTTAATTTCTACGACCCTTAAAATTAATTTTACTCATGAAATTCATCATTATTAAATAAACAAATGAGGATAATTTTGCCTCATTATATCATTAGTTCTCTATATGGATTCTTAAAACTGGTGGTTTCACCACAAAATATTTACTATGTGGGGGTTATTTTTTATAGAACATTATATATATGATTTAGACTCTCCAATGGTTGTTCTTAATATGATATATCTTGCTCTAGTGTTATGAACATTGAGTTCATCACATGTGATGGTTTAGGTATGTTTTTTTTTCTAGAGAGATACATGGAAGACATTATAGACTTGAGATATTTTAAGAGAAAAATCAAGATAATATGATACCATCCTGAAATAATCAATAATTTCAATGAACCGATATACCTTATATTACATTCCCTTTCTTCTCAAATTTTGTAACTTTATTTCATGGATAAATTCTTAGAAACACCTTTCCAAAAACAAATAATTCTAGGTCAAACGGTAATGATCAACATAGATTTTCTACTGACTCTGAGCCGTGTTTATGTGTTTTTAAATAAATCTAACATTTTCTCTTATTTATTTTTCAATTTCAGGTCCTAATAGTTTTATTTCCCCATCTACATTCAATCACTTTAGAACAATAAATTTATCCACATAGTGGGATTCATAATGATCAATATAAATTTTTATATGAAAAATATTATTTTCAAAATAAAAATCCAGAGGATGGTGTTAATCCCAACTACCATCAAAATCCAAATAAAAAGATATCAACACATCCTCTAGGGTTTTAATTGTTCTCTTAGACTACCTATGTATCTGAGGATGACATACAATGTTGAAATACAAATTTATATTAATAGATTTATGAATAAATTTTCAAAACCAATATTGTAAACCTCAAATCCCAATCAGAAACAATGGAGTGTGGTAATCTATGCAACCTTACCAGTTCCTTAATTTATATTCTATAAAGATTATCTAGAGGAAATTCTTCTAAGATAACAATGATGTATGATGAATTAGTGAAGATATATACTAAACCCATATAAAATTACGCTGTTTAGAAATTTTGGGGATTCTAATAACAAAATCCAAGGTGATATATTACTATTTCAATTATGGTATGGGTAAAGGATGTAACATCTCCTTATGTTTTTTTATTTTTACCTTACCTTGTTGACTTACTATGACCATTGATACAAACTATACTATATATCCGTTAATTATATCCTACTATAAATACTCATTCATATCTCTATTCATCATCATATTTCATGAATGAATAGAGAATGGAGAACTCTGAGCTTCCTTTAACAATTCCTTATTATAATCTGGTACAGATGGAACACAAAAACAGTTCTTGAACATTACCATTCCTTTATGATCATGTTTAAACTCATGAACATTCCTTATCTTCTTATGAAGCTCTAAATATTTTTTATACCTTCTTTAATATTTTATTTTATAGATGATTGAATATTAAATTAATAAATATAAGATTTTCCCCCATCATTTAGTATTTATAGATCAACACTTTGCAAATATATAAATATTGGATCTTTTATAATCCTCCTCATATATAAGCCTGCATAACCCTTTTGACTGATATCATTTTCCACCTTATTCTATCTCCCATTGTTGTAATGTATTGAGAAATCATAATCTATAATAATCTCTAAACACCTAATTTGGTGAATATTAAACTCATTCCTTGTGAATATATTCTTTAATATTTATGATTAGAAAAAATATCACCCCTTTCTTCATAATGATAATTCCTCAGCATCTTTAATGAAAAAATTATTACAGCTAACTTGAAATCATGAGTTGGGTAATTTTTCACATGAATCTTCTATTTTTTAGACTGATAAGATATATCTATGAAATTATTCATAATAACTGATCCAAGTCCCTTATTTTATCCATTACTATTGATAAGAACCCTTCTCCAATATAGGGTTATGTAATTTAAGGTGGGATAAATAATATTCTCTTCAGTTCTTTGAAATTTTCATCACATTCATATATCATGATGGAAATGGATCCCTTTTGAGATAAATTGATTATAGGATTATATAATCATGATATATTATCCATAAAAAATCAATAATATATATTTAGACCATGAAAAATTTATATTAGTTAAAATGGTTGGTCTGGAAAAACATTCTATAGCCGTAGTGTTTGATGGATCTATCGATATACCCTCTCATAAGATTATATGACCCTAAATGTTTTCCTCTAAGAGCCAAAATCAACACTTTTTAAATTTTTCATATAGTTTTTCTATCTATATGTTATTTAGTATAATTCTCAAGTGGTCTTCCTAGTCTTCCATATTCTTTGAATATATAATAGTATCTTCTATAAATAATATCAAAAGTTGATCAAGATAATATCTAAAGACTCTATTCATTAAAACCATAAAGATTGTGGGGGAATTAGTAAGACTGAATGGAATCACTATATATTCACAATTTCTATACCATTTATAGAATGTTATAAAGGGTATAAACTGCTTATTGACCCTTAATTGTTGATATCTATAATTATGTTCCATCATGGAAAAGTATTTAACTCTCTATAGTTGTTTAAAATAGTCATCAAAATGGGGAAGATGGTACTTGATCATAATTTTGATATTGTTCAGCTCCAGATAAACACTAAAGAGAAACACTGATCAATATATCTTTTTTATACAAATAATCGGTGGACCCAAAGGTGACACACTTGGATAAATGAATATCTTTTAATGTTATTCCTATAGATTCTTCTTCAGTTATTGAAACTCAATCAGGTCCATTCAAAAGGGTGTCTATGAAATTTATATGGAACCATGTATGATTTCTATTGAGAAAACAACATTATATTTTGTTGAAAGGCTAGAAAATATTTGGAAAATATATCAAAATATTCCAGTTCAATAGGTATATCATTGATTTCATGTTTCTCCCCAACCATTTGAGATAAAAACCTATTCTGATTATGAATTAAGACCCACACAATGGATGTGATCTCTATCAGAATTTCATACTTAATAGCACATTGATAGAATATCATATGTTTTCTTGGAATATCAAATGTTATTTTTTTCACTGAAAATTTATATGAGATTTGTATAGATAAATCCAATACATGTCCAATATAACAAAAAATTATACTAGAGACAGAATGAAATGATCACCAGGAAGAATATTCCCACCACAATCAACCATAGAGGAATAAAAAACATGAGGTGAAATCATAATTCTATTAGTGGGTTTCATTGATAATTATACTTGTAATTATTTTAGTAGAGTCTTGATACAATATTAAAATTCTTTAGAAATGATATAATGGGCAGATCTAGATTTAAATAAGACATTATATGTTCTAGAGTGGATGGTAAGTATACCTTTCACCTTGTTGTTATCACACACCACACTAGATTCAGTTATCACATGAGATTTTCCTTTTCCTCATGGATTGAGTGGATCCTAATGTCGATCATCATCATTAACCATCAAATTTTTGTATTGGTTAGCATAATTCCCATACTATTTCCAATTTCAACACGGTAGTGTGGGTGGTGAATTTTTATATTCTTTATCTCTTTTAAAATCATTAGCTAACTTATTCCCATCGATTTGGAAATAAATTTCCCAAGGACATTCCCTTCCACACATAAAATATTTATTAGTCCACTTAAGAAAATTTTTACCTTGTTTCTTCCAAACTTTTCACATTAAGGAAGTACATTGTCTTCTCTCCATGGATCTTATATTTTTCCTTGAATTATATTTTTATCTTCTTATTAATTCCATGAGACTAATATATAACTACATAATCAATTTAAACCTTGATAGCACATTGAAAAATCTATTCATAGCTACTAAAGTCTCTTATGGATAATTCTCTTCATATATTTGGTTTATGAAAATGAAGAATCAATTAGGCAAACATTTAGGTTGGATGATAATACTAGATCTTTACCTCACAAGTCTTGTAAAATTTTACTCATAGGTATGAATAGATGCATCATCCTTTTTATTTATCTCATGGAACTCTTTCTCCAATTTCAGATGAATAATATGAGTAAAGTACTAATTAAAAAACATGTTTTAACACATCCTAATCCATGGAGTCAATTTCATCATGTTACCTCATATTATTTATTAGAGACAACTATTTATTTTCCCTAACTTTTGAACAATAGAAAAATAAAAATAATTCTTCATGTTTTGAGCACTGCAGAATAGAAAATTACTTTTCAATGGTGATGATACATTATTTAGAAACTACTGATTCAAAATTCCCATAAAAGAATGTTGATGTTGCGACATTAAGGATCCGATAGAATTTTGTTCTCTACATTATTCATTTGTAAGATTATCATGATTCATAGCTTGAGAATGTTTTATGAAAATATCAATGGGGTTTTTTATTCAAGAAAACATAATGTTTGGATTAACATGTGGAAAATCATTTAATTATTCATCACAGTTTAACTAGCTTAGTTTCTCCAGGTTCTATCTGATGAATAAAATCAAAAATCATAGTTTAAGAAACAATAATCATGATAGAGAACCACATAATCATGATAAATAACTCATAGAATCTATAAATCATGAAAAATAATTTAATCTATTGAATCTTTGTTATATAATAAGTCCTCTATAGTAAGCATATATTTAAATCCTTTATGATGGTTCCTGAAGAGTCTGTAAATTTTAAAATCATATCCCCAAGGAGTGTCAAATCAAGAATGAAACATTGAACATTTTCATGCACCTTGTGATGATTGATTCTAGATCAATTCCCCATTTTAGAGTTATTACCCCCAGGTACATATGTTCCAGAAAAAAATCCACTCGTATTATCTAAAATGCGATGTAATTTATTGGAAAACACACTATCTATACTTTAGTAACATTCCAGAACATTATTCTATACATTGACTCATCATTATACTTATCCTTGTTCTTATCCTTATGGATATCACTAAAGTTTTCTTATCCTATTGTCCAAGTGTTAAGTTATCCTATAACGGGATACCAAATATAGTGACTCAAACTTATCAAACAATGATATTACATAATTTTTTGATCAATATTCAATACATTATCAAAAAACATACATAATGATTGTGATAGTTTATTATCTTTGGAAACGTGGAAACATAAAAAACTGGTCTATTTGAGAAGTAAATCATCTCCCAATATGATCATAATTGCTATCGAACTTCCTAAAAATAACATATGTAATACATTTCATCATAAATTAGGGAATGTAAACATAAGAATGTTTGAGATCAAACAGTCAATAAGGGTAAACAAAAGACATACATAAGTATAACTTGAACAAAAGGGTATGATAACATGATCATAACATTTTAAAACCTTACCTTTCATATCAAATATAACATGATCCATATGGGAATCAAATAACATGATCCATGATAGCATAACATTGGCATACAATATATATTTGGGGGAAAATATAATCATAGAAAATAATTTTCATATTTGTCAAGGATCATTTACAAGGATATAATAGTTGAATGATTTAAATCCCCAAACTATCACAATATTCAATGTTCACTCCCATGACTATCATAGTTGAAAAATTTCCTTACTGAATAGGGTTCACTCCCCATTCTAGTCATATCTATCTCATTAGATATAAATTTTTACCCATTGTATTGGAGGGATATATAGCTCCCACCCATATATTAAAAGAAAACCATATTTATGTGTTTTAAAAGACATTAAAACATTCAATATATCATAACACAAGAAATGAAATCGGTGTCATAAAAAATTAATCTTATCATAACCAGTAGAAAAAGACAGGTTCCAATCTCATTTCATCATTTCAAAACTGCATAAATCGTTGAAGAAGAAGTGGGTTTCATTAGAATTTTATAATGGTATAACCCTTGGAAAAGAAATAGGTTTCATAAACATCATAACATAATAAACAAAATTCATCAAGAGAATTAATTAGAAGAAAATCCATGGATCATATCTTTAATAAGGAATAAGTAACATCAATAGATTCCATCATATATGGAAAAATATTTTAATGGAAAATTTAAAACAAATATTATGGAAAATACACTTTCCACTTAAAAAAGCATGTTAAAACACAAATAATTTTGAAAATAGTATCCTTTGGAAATTACCATGAAAAAATAGAAAGGAATATTCAATGAAAATAATGTTCATGATCATGGGAAGATTTATTCATGCCATAGACAAAAAACAATTCTTTTCAAATTTTCGATAAAATTAAAATAGTAATTTTATGGAAAAAGAAATGAATATTAGTGTCATGTTTTAGAAAAAAAATCACACAAGGGTAAATATATCTTTTAAAAAACATAATATATAATGGAATTATTTTTGAAATTATTTTTCTCAAAAATTTGTTTTGGAATAAAAAATATTTTCTAACCAAAGAGAAAAATAAAGTACACTTTTTTTTAAAAACATTTTCTAAAATATTTTAAAAACCAAAGAGTGGTAAAATGGTAATATTAAATAAAAATATGGTGAATATCTAGTGGGGAAGAAATATTTTTTAGTTTCTTGATAGATGGATCAAAAGATTTTATCATAGGGAACATAATAATAAACAATCCTAGTAAATGATGACATTGTAACATAAAATCATTACCACTTTGGTAACTTTGAATCATATTCCCCATGAATTAATTACATAAAATAGAACAAAAAATATCATGATGATAAATAAATTCATGATATTACATGTCAAAAGTGATTTTTATACAACAAGTGAAATAATATAGGTTCATAACATAACATATTGTTCGTGGAGGTAAATTGAGACAAAAATCTCAATCCTTAAGTCTTGAATTCCGTCATACACATTTAAAAATAATATATTATAAATACAAGTTTTATTATATATCTATTATAGAATAATATTAATATATATCATAAGTGATTTAATTATGAATTTTTATTAGTCTTTCATTAAAAATTCCATGTTAATGTAACGTTTTGGGTAATATGACCTTTTTTATATGTTTTGATATGTTATTGATAATAATCTGACTAAAATAATGATTTCATATTATCTAAAACATGATATAAATATCAAATATATTCAATATATATTAATTTATTTTAATCCCTAAAATTAAGTGATAGAAAATGAAATACACCATTGACAATGAAGGTAGGTCACACGTATACATGAAAACTATTTACATTTTCTTGTTGGATTAAAATAAATGAAGATAAATGATATATTATCATTATAGATTCATTTTTATTTCATAAATATCCCATAATTTCATAAGAAACATCTTTATTACCTTCCACAAAATGTATTAATGAATCACATTTCTTTGTGAGGCGGTAGTCCACCGTACAAATAACCGATGTTATCTTATTCCCATAAAATAGAGAGTATGAAGGAATGTGTGATATAATGATCCCACAAGTTTAATAAACTCATAAATTATATATATATAAATAAAAAATCTGTTATTATTTTCATCATTGAGATGTGGTAATGTAAAAATAAATAACATCAGTTCGCGAGGCAGTAGTCCACCGTACACAAAAATAATGAATTGAGAACCCATTTTATAGAAGTTGAAATGGATTCAAGTCATGAAATTAACATTTAAAAATCCCATTAGATTTAACATACTAATTTTATTGTATCAGAATTTTGTTATAATAATTTAATAATGTGGTGAAAGAAATAAATAAAAAATTCTCGTTGATGAATGTTAGCTCTTCTTTGGGTATCCTCATTAGTTTTGACCCCAAAGAATTATTAGGTTGGATAATGCTCTAAAATAAGGATTATAGAATGATAAGGTAGAAATAAATAATTTATTTATTAGGGTATTCACTGAAACAAAATGGTTTTAAGGTGTTGAGAAGAGAGGAGATGGGGTAACCTTTTATAAGTTAGTTGAGTGGAACACTTGTAATTGTTTATGAAAGAATGACTTCCTCCCAAATTTTATTCAAATAACAAGCCACCTATAATGCTAATTATTGATCCAAGAATATATGATGTCTAATTTTTTATATAAAATAATATTTATAAAGTCATGTATTATTTATAACCCTAATAATTTTTTTCGTTTAACACCATATTAAACCATTTTTTACCATAACAACAGTGAATAATATTTACTATTTATTTTATTAAAAAATTTAGTTGAACATATTAGATAATATAAATTATTAGGATTCAATATATGGAATAAATTTTTACAATTTAAATTAACATAATATTGAAATTTTAATTAAAAATTTACCTCGTAGATGTGATAATAAGGTGCTGTTTTAAAGTGAAATTGCTCAAAATTTTACAATTTGTTTATGTCAAAATTCAATATGAAATTGATTCAAATAACCTAAATTGGATTAATGGATGTATAATTGAACTAATTTTACATTAAAAACAATTAA
Organism: Viscum album; assembly: GCA_963277665.1. NCBI lineage: Eukaryota > Viridiplantae > Streptophyta > Magnoliopsida > Santalales > Viscaceae > Viscum > Viscum album. The sequence goes on from OY728164.1 coordinate 1,584,220,685, forward strand.
AAATATAATTTAACATTATAAATAAGTTAAATGAAAATTTAGTTTTCAATTAAAATTCAATGTTTTTTACACTTCATTAAAAAATTAAATTTTTTAAATAAATTCCAAAAAATTAACCATAAGATTATTTTGATAAAATATTTTCAAAAATGAAATTAATTTTATAAAATTAATTCTATAAAGGAGTGAAAAATTTTTCTTACTATTTTTTACAAAAAATAGTAATCATTTTTTGAGAAAATAGTTTTTTCGAAATATTTAAAGACTTTACCGAAAATTAAGTACATTTTTATCAATATGATTATTTTATATAAAAATGTTTATTCAATATTTAAAAATAATTTATTATTATTAATAACAATATACTATAATGGTAATTTTCAAAGAACTATATTAATAGTATATACTAGTTTTGTTAAAAATTAGTGTTGTGTGTAGTGCCAGAAAACCCAGGGTAGTTATTAATGAAATGTTACCTTGGTATTGTGTATAACAAAAAAAAGAAATTTAATTTATTAAAAAACTACATAAAAACTAAGGGCATTAAACCATAGATTTTATATTATTACCATGATTATGATATTTATTATTTACTTTGAACTTACCATTATTCTTTTCTTAGGAATTATTTTTATTCCAAATAACTTTTAATTTGGAATTTCTAACACCAATATCTAAAATAGAAGTGGTTGAATCTAAATTTTTAGGTGATTTTATTAACTAACTGTTTCCTTTTTTCAGTTATTCCATAATTATAATTGAAATCACAAGGGTACAAAATAATTATTCTTGGAAAAAGGGAATAGTTTCTAAGATGCTTAGTAGTATTAATTGCTTTCTCATCAGTTATAGAATATTCTAATACATCATTCACTGATTTTTTTAAATGCCTATATTTGAGTTTTTTATTTTATATTCATACTCTACTAGATATTTCTCAAAGTCAATCCTTTTTGTAATCTATGAAATGAAATTTTTAGTGTAAAAAAAATCAACATTATCTCTAGCTCTAAGAATTATATTGAGATCTCCTATTTTTGAACCAATGCTCTATATACTCAATGTAACATTATATTAAATCATCAAAGGATTTACATGATGGATCATTTTCTATCTTCTATGATTAATTTTATATTTTTATATATATGGTTTGTTTAAAGAACACCATGATCTTTACTCATTATTGAAACCCATTTTTATCTCCACATCTATGATTTCTTATACACTGTCACTAGTGTAGAAAATATTTTTTACGGAAGTTATTTTTTATTTTTAAGGTCTACTTTTGGCCGACGTTATTATAGGAGGCATTATAAATATTTTTATTTTACGTCTGTTATTTTACAACCGACTTAAAATACACAAATCCAAATCATTTTTCATATTGTTTGATAAAAACCCGACGTGGAAAATGATTTGGAGGTGTGATTTATTACGTTGGTTATTTAATATCTGACATGGTATATACCCTTTCACGTTAGTTATATAATAACTGACGTCATAAAGCACTCTTCCAATGCATTTATCACGTCAGTTATTTTTATAACTGAAGTGATAAACCTATCTGCAAAGTGGTTTTCAACGTCAGTTATATAATAACCGAAATAAAACATATCTACGATGTCGATTTTTTTATAACTGACGTAAACAACTATCCAATTCAATTTATTACGTTGGTTTCCAAATAACCGATGTTAAATCAAATACCAATGCCTGTTTTATGTCGGTTATTTCATAACCAATGTAATTTTTTTTAAATATAACCAAAACACAACTATGCCCAGCCAAATCACCTGAAACAGAGAAAAAGGTTACCAAAAACATACCAGAACAGACCAGAACCCCCCCCCCCCCCCACCACAACACCCCTGGACACCCCGCCCCCACACGCATGGACTTCCCTCTTCCCATTGACATCCCCCACACCCTGGACAACCCCACCACCCCCTGGATAGCCACCCAAACCCTTAGAAAACCCCCACACTCTTGTATACCCCCACCCCCTAGACAACACTCCCACACCCCTAGACTGCCTTCTCACACCCCTGAAATAGACAGAAATTTACCAAAAACATACTAGATCCCCCTCAACCCAATGGAAATCCCCCACCTCACCCCTGGACACCCCCACACCCCTAGACTGCCCCGCCCCCCGGACATCCCCCAACACCCATGGACAACCCCCACCCTTCGGGACACCCCCACACCCATGGAATACCCCACCACCCCTAGACATCCCCCACACCCCTAGACTACCCCCACTCTCTTGTATACCCCCACCCCCTGGACAACACTCCCAAAACCCTAGAAAACCCCCACCAATGGACCACTCCCCCCCCACCCTCTTGGACAGCCCCCAGCACACCCCTGGACACCCTTCCACACCCCTAGAATACCCCCTCACCCCCTGGATAGCCCCCATACCCTTGGACACCCCCACCCTCTTGGACACCCCCACACCCCTAGACTGCACCCACCCCCTTGACAGCCCCCCACACCCCTAGACAGCCCCCACCCTCCTGGACACCTCCACACCCCGGGAAAGCCCCCCACCCCCTGGATAGCCCCCCACACCTCTGGACAACCCCCACCCTCCTGGACACCCCCACACCCCGGGACTGCCCCCACCACCGAGAAAACCCCCCACCCTCTGGGACATCCCCAACACCCCTGGAATTCCCCCACCCCTGGACAGCCCCACCACCCCTGGAACCCCCACCCTCCTGGACACCCCTCACACCCCTGGATTGCCGCACACACTCGGGATGGCCCCCACCCTCTTGGACACCCCCCCCACCCATGGACTTCCCCACCCCTGGATAACCCCCCACACCCCTGGACAACCCCCTACCCTCCTGAAACCCCCACACCTCTGGACTACCACCCACCCCCTGGACCGCCCCCACACCCCTAGACAACCCCCACCCTTCTGGACACCCCCACACCCCTGGACTTCCCCCACTCCCGGGACTGCCCCCACCATCCTCGACACCCCCCGCACACCCCTAAACATCCCCCACACCCTTGAAAGCCCCCCACACCCCTGGACAACCCCCATCCTCCTGGACACCCCCACACCTCAGAACATCCCCCACCCCCATGACTGCCCCCACACCCCTGGACACCCCCACACCCCTGGACTGCACCCACCCCCTGGATATCCCCTCCCCCCCCACACCCCTGGAAAACCCCCACCCTTCTGGACACCCCCACACCCCCGGACTTCCCCCACCCCCTGGACACCCCCCCACCCCTGGAATCCCCCCCCCTCCTAGACACCCCCATACACCCATTGACTGCACCCCCACCCCTGAGACTGCCCCCACACCCCTGGACACCACCTGGACATCCCCCCACTCTCATAGACATCCCTACCACCTTCCTAGACACCCTCACACCCCACTAGACAGCCCACACACCACCCATGGACACCCCCACATCATTGGACACCCCTGACCAAAAATTGGCCAAAACCCGACCAAAAGCAGACTAGACGCCCCCCCCCCCCCACCCAACTGGAAAACCCCCACCACACCCCTGGACAACACCCCTCACCACTGGACTGCCCCCACCCCTTGACAGCCACTAGACAACTGGTGTTTGTAGAGGAGGCACTCCCATACCACGGTGGATGAACGCCGCTAGAAGGTGATCATCACTCCGACATGTGATACATGAGCTCTAAAAATGTTTCACGAATGCATTCTTCCCCGGTAAACATCTTTCATTCTATCACATTGATTTAAGTATAACCAGGTGGAAAAAACCATCACACATGATGGCATTTCCCATTGTTATACTGGAATCAAAGTGATATAATGAATGATGTTCACAAGGGAAGAATGAATTTGTGAAACATTTTAAGAACTCAAGCTTCACATGTGGGAGTGATGAGAACCTTCCAGTGACGTTCATCCCCCCCTGAGGGATGGCCGCGCCTCCTCTCCCACCCCATGGATTCCCCCCCCCCATCCCCATGAACACCATGGACCCCCACCCCACTATAAACCCCCCCCCCCTCACCCCATTGGACAACCCTCCTACACCCCTAGAAACCCCCCTCACCCCACTGGACACCCCACACCCCTGGACACCCCCACTGCCCTAGACAACCCTTCCACCCTCTTGGAAATGCACCCACCCACTGTACTACCCCCCCCCCCCACTCTCATGGACACCCAGGATATCCCCCACCCCACCAGACAACCCTCCTACACCCCTGGATACCCCCCACCACACAAAACAGCCCCACGCCCTTGGAACCCCTCCCCCCCCACACATCAAAATCGATACTAGAAAAACCATCATTAGTAGAACAAAACAAGAATTAGAGAAAACATAAACATTCACATATATAACATTAAAAACACATAATGTAAACTTAAAAAAAATAAATCCTACCTAAATGACTACCAAATACAATATTACTATGACAATATTCAAAATTGACATTTACTATACAAACAACTAAAATTAAATAAAACCTGTAAATTAATTTGACCATTCCACTTGTAAGTGTTTGACGTATTGAGCACTATAAGGTTATGGGTCATCAAATAACTAAAAATTAAAAGGATATTAGTTAACGTGTATAATTAATAAATCAAATAAAATATTATGGCAATGTTTAAATGGAAATCTTACCAGGTAAAAGTTCACAACTGTCCCAGTTTTTATTATTTCATACATAAATCATAACATATAATATCCACATTCGATGAAGTCTTATTATTCCGGACAATTATATTTGAAGGAGTTTAAATTATATATATTATTTTTATGTAATAAATCAAAAAGTACAAATTATAAATGGATATTTACCATTACATTTACATATTCGATCTTCACACTTCTTTTCTTTGTGTTTTTTTGAAAGTAGACCCATCCCCTGTTAGAAAATAATACGAATGTGATAAATTTAAAATCAAATATAATATATAAAACTACTGAGAAATTGATACTTACTTTTACAACATTTTATTAAAACTTTCCCGCACATCACCACGGACAGAGGATATCCAATAAAGTGTTTTCTCCCTTTGGAAAAACCCCTAACATCCAATGATCAATGGTAAAAGAAAATTTATGGTTAGTGGTTTTTAATGTTAAAACATAATGAAATCTTTGAGAGAGATGTGTTTCATACCTCTCACAAAAAGGAATCATCCAAAATTGTGTGACTATATTCTGTTCAAGTCTTTCAGCAGTATAAAGCATTCATTGTTTTTTCATCCAATGCACATGCTTCAGGGGAAATCAAATGCGGGTCCATAAACCCATATACATCTGTCCTCTCATTCTTCTCACAATTTTATAAAGATACCTAATACAAAACAGACATAAGTATACATTTTTAATAAATATAAAACAGGGAAAAGGTGTTAAGAATTACATGGAAAAAATTTGTTCCACATTGATGCCCAACATATCTACAATAATAAGCTCCATGATATCAATTTTCACAATCCACATGGTTATTGAACTTCCACAAACATGAGCTTCCATTGGAAACTCATAATGATCCACCCACAAATTTGAATATCTTGAGAATCTGTAAAAACTACTAGAATTTTTTTCTGATGTCATAGCCATTTGTCTTTGTTTTTGTCTATAAAATATTTCATTACCTTTGAAGTATTCCTATAAAAATAAATAGAAAAATATATTAGTTTTCAAATGATAAAACAACTTTAATAAAAAATAAAATAGAAGATATAACATACATACCTCTTTGATAATGAGTCGAATTAGTCTGTATGGCCAAATTAAAAAATGGCCGATACTATGCCCAACTGTCATCACCTCATCTATAGGTAATGGTACTCAAGCTGATCTATCTATAATATCCTGTACAACGACCCTCTGATTCCTTACCTCTAATTATTGATGATGAACTATATCTGTTATATAATATACCAACCCATATGAAACTATATGATGTTGAGGATCATCAACATACAACTCGCAATAAGTAGGAAGCTGCGATGGAGGAGTATGATAAAAAAATGGGGTCCACAGGCCGAGGTGGGGGAGTGGGAGCTACTGGCAGAGGTGGAGGATAAATAATGGGGTTTGCAAGGGGAGGTGGAGGAGTGGGAGCTGCAGTCTGAAACTGTCTTTGCATGTCTACAAACATAGACTGTACCTATGCTATAATCTTTTCCTTCATCATCACATTAATATTATGAAATTCAGCCTCCAAGGATTCTATTTATTTTATAAACTCCCTCAAGGTAAGTAGTTGAAGAGCGTGGATACACTTTTTTTTACAGATACACCTGCTAGATATCCTCGTACATGACCAGGATGTTTGGGCTTTCCCAATGCTGTAGATAAAATATCTTTCCTCCCAGCAGCTGTAAATACCCCCTGTGAGCTCTTCTCCTCAAGAGAACCCTGTATTAATTAACTGAACATTTCTGTAGTGATTGAAATTATGTGAAGAAAATAGTTAACTTAAATAAATAAAATAGATATCTTACAATCCTCTTAGCTATGATTCTCGAATCTTCTGAAAGATATTTCCCTATTTTCCGATCTGAGCTCTCTTCCATTTTTCATGTCTAGATGGAGGGGATGGAGGGGCCACCTCTCTAGAGCTTGAAGACTCAGCTCTTAGTTTTTCTAATTTTTCTGCTATAATTTGTTCTTCCAATAATGTATACCCTCCCTGAGATAAACTATGTGGGTATACATTTTTATATTGTATATCATGATTAGATTTCCTTGTTTTCTGTAAATTATGAATATGAAATCATTAAAAAACAGTAATAAGATCATTTATATAAGAAAGCTTATAAAAGTTTACATTTCCCTTACCAAAAAATGAATCTTTTCTTCTACTTTCAACAAACTATCTCCATGTGTCTTCATCTATGAAATGATATATACAACCTGGATTTTCATGACTCCTATGAATAAAAATGAAATAAGATGTGAGGGTTGTTTTTAAATCCATCCATCTCTTGGAATCTATCGATATGCATTTATTATTGAATCCTATAGTTTTAGGAATATCAAATGTAATCTGATAAAGAAGAGGTTAAACATATTATATATACTACAAACACATAAAGAATAGGAAAATAATAGCAAAATATCTTACCAAAATTATCTCCCACAAGTAAGAGATTATCACTTTGTCCATACTTCTCCAGTCATAATACCGAATTCTTACTTTGCTCTTACCCTGAGTTGATACAAAAATCTAAAAATCTTTTTCAAAATTATGTGACAATCATGAGATTTAATAACTATCAACTTCAAGTCCTTTAATGAGACAAAATTTTTTACATTTGAAGAATAACCTTGAGGCACTTTGATATCATGAAGACAATGAAAAAAGATAATTTTCTCCCTCTTCGATAATGTATGACAAGCCAGGGGAAGAAATGTTCATTTTCCATTAATAGTGGGAGCTAACTCCAAACGTATTACCATTGATAGTAAGTCTAATCTTGCATTCAATCCATCTTTTGTCTTTCCTATAATATCCAACATTGTTCCAATCAAACTATCACATATATTTTTCTCCACATGCATGACATCAATATTATGTTTTACTTCATGATATCTCCAATATGGTAGCTCAAAAAATATTTACCTTTTCTTCCAAATATGTCTATCATTACCAGATTTCTCTGTCTTTCCCAATGTCACATTAGGGTTTTTCTCCCTCTCAAAATACAGATCCGGGGATAAAGGTTTTAGAGAAATATCAAATTCTTGTGAGCCATTGAACACCTTTTTTAGTCTTCTATAAGAGTGATCCATAGGAATAAAAAATCAATGACACATGTACAATATTTTCCTCCCACATTTCAATTGGCAATATGATGTCTATTGTTCGCAAATTGGACATGCTTTATGCTCTTTAACACCGTATCCAAAAAAAATCATATGATTAGAAGTCATTTATAGTGAACAAAAGCACTACATGCAGTTGAAAATGTTCCATTTTAAAAGAATCATACACCCAAATACCATCCTCCCATAAAAGACTATAACCATTAATCAACGATGGAAATAAAACATCAATATCATTGACAGGTTGCTTCGGACTAGAGATCATTATACTCAACATGACAAATTTGTGCTTCATACAATCTTCAGGAGAGAGGTTGTAAATTACCAATAAAATAGGCTATGAACTATGTTTTCTATTGAGGGTTCGGTATGGAATCATTCCATTTGTACACAACCCTAGTATGATATTTCTAAATTCATTTCCAAATTTAGGATACTGCTTGTCAATTTTCATCCATTGTGGACAATCAGCTGGATGATGTATTTTTCCATCACATAACCGCTCATCAGCATGCCATATTAACCTTTTTGCATCATGTGAAGTAGAAAATAATTGTTTTAAATGATGAATTAGGGGAAGATACCAAAATACCTTTGAAGGGATATTTGTAATCTGGACATCAACATGTGATTTCTCTTTCACCTTATACCGTGATGTCCCACATTTAGGACACTCTAACAGAAATTCATATTCCTTCCTATAAATAATACAGTCATTCAGATAGATATGTATTTTCTTATATCCCAATCCCATCAGGCATAATATTTTCTTGGCCTTATAATGTGAATCTGGATGATCGTTATCTTTTGGAAGAATGTATTTCATTAATTATAGATGCCCTTTAAAACTTCTGTCACTCCATCCGTGTTTCGCCTTCAGGTTGATCAATCATAACACCACCGACAATACCGTAAAATCTATACAACTAGGATATAATAGTTTATCATCATCACTATACAGACATGCAACTATCGGTTCTATCTCAATTTGTTCTACTGCAATATTGCGAATCATTTATTCAATTCCATTAGAGTCACCATCTTACAAATCATCATCATCAGTGACATTCAGTCCAGTTTCACCATGGCAAATCCAAGGTCTGAAATTTAGATTAAAACCATGAAAAATCAGATGATCTTTTATCTCTATAATTTTCAACTTCTTCATTTTCAAACATTTCATGCATGGACAGAAAAAATGTCACTACTTGGAACATTTCATTTAGAAAATTCCAAAAAGGCTTCAACACCTTTCTCATATTCATTTCTAATTCGATGTGCCGTAATCCGACTTCGACTCATTATTTCCTATAACAAATATCAAAATTATACATCTCTTTAAGAAAAGAAAAATATATGTTTATATGAAAAACATCATAATTTGAATGTAAAACAATTTGGAAATATAAAACAAATCTTTGCGTATTTAAAAAAAATATGCCTGAATATGATTTTAAAAAGAAAATATAGTTAGATATAATAGTTTAAAATTTATCTTGGATCCTTTCTTATTAAGGTTAACAAAGAATACATCCTGGTAAAACCGGATACCAAATTCGCCGTTCCGTAAAAAAGAAATATGAAGTATAAATATTAAAATATGTATAAATTCACAACTGAAAATTACACAGATCCTAACGATTTGAAACCGCTGGGCATCACCCCACCCCTCTGGATAGCCCCCACCCCCTAGACACCACCCCCACACCCTAGACATCACCCCAACCCCCTTGGACACCACTCCCACCACCTGGAAACCCCTACCCCTTTGGACAACACCCCACCCCCTTTAGAAACCACCCCCACCCCCTTGGACACCACCCCCACCCCCTTGGACACCCCATGGACACCACCACCCCTTGGACATCCCCCCACCCCTGGACACCACCCCCATCCCCTTGGACACCCCCTGGACACCGCCACCCCCATAGATAGCCCCCACCCCTCTGGACACCCCCCCACCACCTGGACAACCCCAACCCTCTAGATAGCCTCCACCCCCTTGGACACCCCCACCCCTCTTGGACAACAACCCCCACCCCTACCCCTTTGGACACCCCACCTAGAAACCCCCAACCCTCTGGACACCCCCACCCCCTTGGACACCACCCATGACCCTCTTGGACACCCCCTGGACACCACCACCCCCTTGGATAGCCCCCACCCCTCTGGAAAGCCCCCACCCATGGACAACCCCCACCCCTCTAGACAGCCCGCACCCCCTTGGACACCCCCACCCCTCCGAATAACCCTAGAACACATCGATTACTATTAAACCATCATTTTAAAAATGAACAAACATCCCAAATATTAGAATGAATGAAGGAGAAGAAGAACTGGACAAAAAAGAAAAAAGAAACAAATAATAAAGGAAGAGGAACATGGAATAAGTAACTTATTTAAAGAAATTCCATGGAATCCAAGAAAACAATGGGGCCTCCAATAGTTTATAGAAAATTGGAGAAAATAGAGTAAACTTGCGGATCAAATCAAATTTAAAATAAAAACTCGGATGATGAAAATCATAGTGTAAATCCTATCATCACAGCACAATGGGGTCAGGATAACTACACATCTTTAAAAACCACGACATGGTCTCACCAATAAACGATAATTTTCTCATAGTCAATGATTGGTTAAAATATATATAACTAAATAGATTCATATTGAAACACACCTCATCTTTTCATAATGCATGAATCCCTAAAAATCATAGTGGAAACCTCAAACATAGACTATACCAACACCCTTGGACACCACCCCCCATTACCTTGGACACCACCACCACCCCTTAAACAACACTAATAAATTATATCCTAATATCCATGAAACAATACAATAATCATGTCATAATCTCACAAACCATGATGCAATAGTCAATCCAAACTGACACTTATCCCCCACCCCCTTGGACAACACCTCCCACCCCCTTGGACACCCCCTGGACACCACCACCCCCTTGGACAACCCCCACCCCTCTGGACACCCCAACCCCTGGATATCCCCCCACACCTCTAGACAACCCCACCCCCTTGGACACCCCCACCCCTCCTGAACACCAACCTCCACCTCCTACCCTTTGGACACCCCCCAGACACCCCCAACCATCTAGATAGCCCCATCGGACAACCCCCAAACCCTCTGGACATGCTCCACCCCTTGGACAGCCCCTACCCACCCCTTGTACAACCCACACCCCCTTCGACACCCCAAATCATTGGACCCCCTACCCCACACACCCTCCAGGACTGCCCCCCCACCACTATGGACACCGTGGACACCCTCAACCCTCTAAACAGCCCCCGACCCCTCTGGACACCACCCTCCACCCCCTTGGACACCCCCTGAACACCACTACCCCCATGGATAGCCCCCACCCCTCTGGATAGCACCCCCTTACATTGGACAACCCCCACACCTCTAGACAACCCCCAACCCCTTGGACATCCGCACCCCTCCTGAACACCACCCCCACATCCTACCCCATTCGAAACCCCTTGGACACCCCCAAACCCTCTGGATATCCCCCCAGACAACCCCCAAACCATCTGGACAGTCCCCCACCCACCCCCTTGGAAATCCCCCACCCCCTTGGACACCCCCACCCCCTTCGACACCCCAACCCCTTGGACCCCCCCCCCCAAACAAACACACCCATGGACTCCCCCCACCCCCATGGACACGCTGGACACCCCCACCCCTCTGGAAAGCCCCCCGCCCCAACCCTCTGGACACCACCCCCACCCCCTTGGACACCCCATAGACACCAGCACACCCTTGGATAGACCCCACCCCTCTAGATAGCCCCCACCCCCTGGATAGCCCCCACACCTCTAGATATCCCCCACCCCTGGACACCCCCACCCCTCATGGACACCACCCCCACCCCTACCTCCATGGACACCTCCATGGACACCCCCAACCCTCTAGACAGCCCCCCGGACAACCCCCAAACCCTTTGGACAGGCCCCCATTCCCTTGGACAACCCCCACCCCGAAGGACAACCCCCCCCCTCAATCGAGCCCCCACACACCCATGAACTGCCCCCCCCCCCCCAACCTCTAGACATCCCCCAGAACCCTCTGGTTAGACCCCACCCCTGGACACCACCCCCACCCCCTTTGACATCCCCCGCACCCCCTAGGACACCCCCAACCCCCTTGGATAGCCCCCACACACCTAGACACCTCCTCCACCCACTTTGACACCCCATGGACACCCCCACCCAACAGGACAGCCCACCCAACCCCCCTAGACACCCCCACCCCCTTGGAAACCCCCTCCATGCGCACACACACATGATAGAACACACAAAAATCATAAACTTGCATGAAATCACCTCCATAGGTTTATTTTAATAGGAAGGAATTTATCATGGTTTAGATGAACACTATGAAAATAACTATGATTGAAAGAACAAAGAAAAATAACATCTCAACAAATTAGTTTCGGGCATCGTGAAAAAAAACTAAAAATGAGTCGTGTGAGGATTACTTGAGTGTTGTGAGTCGACCTGATTGATCTGATAATAATAAATATGAAGAATGATGTTGGTAAAATGATGCAGGAGGGCATAACTTTGACGAATCGATTCTAGGTTTTCCGCACGAGAGAGATGAGTCACAGGTCGCCCGATCGAATAAAATAGAAAGACTGAATACAGGGTGCAATAAATCATTTAAAATATTTATCACGTCGGTTATTTAATAACCATTGTGATAAACAATATTTTTAATGTCTATAACATTGGTTATTTAATATCCAACTTAGAAAACAATTTATGACGTCGGTCATTAAATAACCGACGTGATATATGTCTCTTTATACCAATGTAATAAATTTCTGAGATTAGCATTATCACGTTGGTTTTTTATAACTGACGTGGTAAAGTACTAAGCTTTCCTTTATCACGTCGGTTATTTTATAAATGACGTGATAATGCCCCCCAGATTCGATTTTCACGTCTGTTATACAATAACTAACATTTAGAAGCTAATATCTGTATATTTTACATCAGTTATAAAATAACCGATGTGATATATTGATCATTATAGCTTTTCACGTCAGTTATATAGAACCGACGTGAAAAATTCCGCTGTGTTAAATGTTTTTTCCACTAGTGTGTAACATTTGTCTCCACCAGTAAATGAATATTTTGGATGTTTTAATTTTAATTAGATGGGTTTTCTCACCATCCAGTGTTTGTAATGTTCTTTCTCACATTCCTCATCAAAATACATATCATGATGTTGTGGGAAATGAATTTTATTATTATTCATATTTAAATATCTTTTTTTAATTTTATGAATCTTCCCCCATTACATAAACAATACATCTTTCACACTCTAAATGATCTTTTGGGTAGATCATCCAAATCATATTCTTCCTAATTTTTAGAGAAAACTAATGAAAAGTGGATAGTTATTTTATAATTAATGAATTTAATTTGAATCTTACCACTATATATTCACCTTACACACATAATTCCTTTTGATAATTAAGAGGTGAATTCATCGATGTATATGAAATCATTTTCATTATTAGTACCATCTAAATAAGGATTATTTTAATAAACTTAATTTTGCAATTTTCAATTAATTTTCTATAAAAACAAGTCATAGAGTGCCTTTGGTACTATTGACATTGAAACTCATATATATAAGATAGAACAATTATTTTCATATAACTCCATCTATATGTGTATAATCAATTCCAATTTTTCTGTGTATCAATTTTGATCAATATAACTACCCCTTTATCAATTCTCCCCATGTGATAAAACCAATTTCCAATCCATCGATAGGTGTCAAAATTTTTTACCTTCTAATAAGTGACACCATTTCCAACATTGAATAATGTTTAGAAATGTTAATACTCTTCCTCAAAACATCCATGCCAAAGGTATAATATATATATCATGTATGAGGTCTAACCCACATAAATAATTACATAACAAAAAACCCCTTATATAATTTTCTATTATAAAAAACCAATATATAGAAAAATAAATCTAAATCTAATTTGAAATAATTATATATATAAATCACACTAGAATTTTATAAATCAAGGATTATGAAATATCAAACAAATAAAATATTAAATTTATAATGAAGTCATTATAATAGTTTGATCTAAGTGAATCAGTGGATATGAATCTACTCTTTATTTATTAAACTCTTATTTTCATATATTCATGTACTTTAGTTTGTTTATATATATGGTGACACAAAACCATGTTTAATTATAGCCCTTAAACTAACTGAGGTTCAAGAATGAATCTGAAAAACATGTTAATATATTGGAAATAAATTGAACCAATAAAAAATAATTATAATGAATGAATAATTGATAAAGGATATAAAAAAGAAAAAAAATTTAAAAAAAATTAAAGTAAAATAAAATATTTATAATATCCATTCATTAAAAAACAATTACAATGAAAATTATCCCATTATTATAGCATTATATTTTGAAGATAGCCTATATAAAATAACTATGAACTCCAACCATCATACCTTAATAAAAACAAATAGTATTAAACCTCTCGAAAATATTAAATTTCAATAATAGAATCATCCTAAATTTATATACACAAATCCTCTATTCTATCTCTATATATATGCTATCTTTGATCAAAATCTTGATCCCCATAGATATGTATCTAAATTTGATTCATGTATCACCTCAATATCCCAAAATAAAGCAACAATATTATCTAAAAACAATAAATCCATAAAATCTTCCATATTTAAAGAAAATATAATAACATACTACTATTTTGAAGTTCAAAAAATTTTATATATATTACACATCTTTCCTTAAAATAAACTACTCATTAATTATTTATCATTCACATAGAGTTTCATTTAATCTATGGTTTTTAGTAAAATTTATCATTAAAATCTTCTATATTTTTAAATTATTCATAATATTTATCTTACATTCATTATATTTATATATATGTATCTTATTTACATTCATAATTATATCAATTTCCCCACAATTTATTGGTTAATAATGAATCTATTTCAATTTTCATTCAATTTTTATTTATTTATAATTTTATTTCATTCAAGAGTAAAATTTATATTTTACATTTAGTATGAATGTTGTGTACCAATTGGAACGTATATAATTGTTTATTTGGTAATTTTTTTATGAATTATCATATATATTAATTTTTATATAGTTGAAGAAATTAAGGGAATGATCCAGATGAAAAGGAAAATTTTAAGGGAATGAATTTTTTTTTATGGATCACAATTCAAGTGTATTCCGATAGAAGATTTTTTTAAACATATTTTCAATAATGTATAATAATAAAACCTCAAGAGAAAATATATTGTAGTTATTTTAAATTATATTTATATTAGGATGATGTGATAAAACAAAATACTATTTAGATTAATATGGTGTAGAATAGGATAAATCATTTTCAAATAATCTTTGATCAAGTGAATATTCTATGACTTTAATGATTTCATAGATAAATTAAAATGTAATCCTTTATAATTCATGATGGGTGATCATAAATTACTATGGTATTCCTTAGGGTGGGGAAAATATAAATTTTAAAGGGGATGAAATTTGTTTCCATGATTTATTGGGAAAATGGTGGTAAATTATTGATTTATATAATTTATTTACTTTTTTGACCTTATTCATTATTTGTGAATTTTTATGATATTTGAAATGTTTCTTAATATTTTATTTATACCAATTATGGTTCTCATATTATCAATTATAGTTACCATGATGTTATATAATATGAAACCCTTATAGTGATTCTTATAGAAATTCCGGATCAATGAGAAATGGTTTTACATGGATAGGTTATTTCATTGTTGTGTTTAATATATATAGATATGGGTTTGGAGGATAGTATTTTTCAATAACAATATGAAATAAAATTTCAATAAATAGTGTTAATATAAAATTTTCCCATTAAAAATATCAATTTTATAATTTTTTAAAATATATTATTAACCGCCGTTTGATTATTACGAATTATCTCTTTTTTCATGGATTTTATGGTTACCATTTTTTTTGGATAATATGTATTTAATGTGTGCAGATTATAGATGGAAAAGTTTTATATTTTTGGTGTTTTAAATTTAATTATTCATTTTTTAGATATTTTAAATTCTCAATGTAAAATTATAAATTTTAAGGGATTAAAATTAATATTTGAGTTCAATATTTAGTGTAAAATTTGATAAAAGGGTGTATTTTTGGTAAAAATAAATGTTTGAGAGCTTTTTATTAACATGTTTAAGGAATAAAATACATAATAAGATAGAAATTGTTTTATTATAATTTATTAGAGATAATGATTGGGAGATGATTTTTTTTGGATTTCATTGTTATTTAAAGAAAAGAATATTCAAGGGGGTGTTTGTTGATGTTTAAGAAAACCTAACAATTTATCCCCCTAGGTAATAAAAAAATTATATTTTATATGTTATAAATAGATTAGAGTTAAAAAACACAAATATAGTAGTGGAAGTAAACACCTCAGAAGTTATTAACTCACTATGATAAAAAATAAAACACAATAACAAAAAATTGGAATGAAATAATGTTATTGAATTCATGATAAAAATCCATAAAATACTCTAATTGATATTATTAATGATTATAAATGTTCCAATAAAAATAAATATTTAATTTTAATCTAATGTGGTAGGACAATCAATAATAAAATAAAATGAACCATTTACCAAAACTATTGATCTTCATTGATTGAAATATTTGTTAGTAGAATGTATTATCCAAAGAAACATTCAATAGGCATCAATATTATTAATATATTTTACAAAAATTCATAACAATCACAAGATTAGAATAATCTAAGTTATTATCCCCAAGGAAATATCGAACACAATGTTCAATTGTTTAAGTTCTTATCTCTAAAAATATTCACTAACAATATGGATATAATCTGAAAAATATAATGACTTTTTTAGAGTTTATAACAAAAATCACTAAAAATTATTCCATAAAATCACATTGAAAAAATATAATAAAAATATCCCACGTCACTAACGTAGTGAATTCCCTCAAAATTTATCTATTCTTCAATAGATAGTATCTATTCCTCAAATACTCAATATCTTATTTATAGATTTTTTGTTCAAAAAAATCATAACCAAAAACAATAATATATTTTGGTATCTATCACATCACCGAAAATAAAAACCTCAAACACGATATTCAATTCGTTAAAAAGTACAGTGACATTACAATGTTTCTAATGATAATTGGTATTAATTAACATATATAGAAATGGTTACATAGAAGCTAAAGCTAAAAAATATAACTAATAAAGCATCAATTAAGTATAATAAATAAATTGAGTATGTTGTGATACATAAAATTAAAAGATTTAGAAGAGTCCATTTTTGGAAAATGACTCCACAGTCTCCACCTTTTTAATAATTACAAAATTTTTAATATAAATATTTAAATGATATAAAGGATATGTTAAACACCTTACTATACTTTATAAAATAATCTACCATTAGAAAATTTAATGTATAATGATTTCGAAACTGATAAAACCATTTACCAGAACCTACCCCTTGCTAAGAGTTCTCCTAAAAAAAATTTAACTTTCACTTTATTTAGAATTAATTACATATATGATCCTTCTATAATATAATTGTATCTTCATTTTAATAGAATACATTCCATATGAAATTTATCCCTATATAATTCAATATTTACATACAACATTTCTCCCCCTTTGGGATTATCAAAAATAAAATTGGGCATGTATAGAAATTTAAAAAATCATGACTAAAACATCATTATAGTAACCATGAATTTTATAGGAATATACATGATTCATTAAGAACTGTATTATAAGAAACATAAATAGGATGTTTTGAACTTTCCATGTTTGAATAACATTGATGTCCAAATCACTATAAAATAATAAAGAAGATTCATCAAGTGTTTCATAAGGTAAACTCCTACATCAAGATTATAATACATAAAAGAATTAATACCTAGACATTAAATAATAGATTTGAAAATATACGGGGAACATAAGGATAACTAGGAATTAGACAATGCAATATGGGAATAAAAATCAATCAACTATGTGGGGGTCTGTATGAGTAAATATATAACTTAAACAATTAAACCAAAAAATTAATACAATAAGATGTTATATTACATATTTATATCGAGTAATGATATTTTGTTTAGGTTTACTCTAGAAAATTCACCACATTCATCATAGAGTTATATTATTTAAACTAATAGAATATAAATTGTTTCTATATAAAGAGTTTTCACAATTATTTATAAATAATGAATAACCTCATCTTTTCTTGTGAAGGTTTTCAATGGTCATAGATTGATAAATAGGAAATAGATTATTATTACCTAAAATTGATCATATTTTTTTTAAATGTATATAATTTTTTATAATGAATGGGTTTTGTTAAAATATAATAAGGATGATTCTAATTTCTAAAATAAATTTAAACAATATCTATATTTTTTTATCTAAAAGGAAGTTTTTTTTCGGTCAATGTGTTTATCAGTTGAGGTAGGGATGTTATCATTAGATAAATAAATAGTGTGGGTATAATAAAAAAAATTATATTTTGAGTAAAACACATTCCAATAACAGTTACTGTGTGTTTCATCAACGAAAACTGGGTTAAAATATTACTAATATATATATATATGTTATTTAATAGTTTAATGTGACATAAAGAGTTACATATTTTGGGGTATAGAATATTCAATAAAAAAATTGCATCTTTTATAAGAACTCATCTAATCCATCCTATAGCACTAAATATATATTTATATAAATAAATAAAGAAAATACAATTGTATTTGAAGAATAAAATAATATATGCTTTGATGTATCATTTTTATAGTAGATGATCTGTAAAATTTCCTTAATATGTTAATCTTTGGGATTTAATTATTTTAAGATCCATGGTTTGTATGATATGAAAATTATATAATTAATTTGAATTTAATTTACTAGATGGTTCAATTTTTTAATCAATACATTGAATAGCATTCCTGGAGTTGAAATACCACTATTTGTTTCTAGAAAATATATAGGCTCAGAAGGTGGATCAAGTGTTTGGGTGAGTCTCTATATATTTGGGTTATGTTTTAGGAGTTTTGGAATTTTTTGGTCGGGGTGCACAATTTTGAGTGCAAGGTTTTTGAGAAACTATGTGATACATTGATGCTCATATGGTTTTCAGTTTATTTTATACCGATCATGATTAAATTACTTAGTTTTAGTATGGTTTTGGGTAAATTTTGTGATTCAAATAGGAAAATATGCAAGTTTTTGGAGGGCTTGAGGCATGGATCACCATTTTCGGATGGCTTCAAACACACAATGTTCCTTTTTGAAGATGGGATGAATGGCTATCCACACAATGTTTTCTTACAGTACAACCTAACTGTGTGAGGAATTTTATAATTCCAGTAATGAGCAAACATTTACCACATTGTTTATCAAACTATGTAGCCAGAACATACGACTTCCAATAATTTCATTAAAATGGATAAATGAACAAAAATCCCCTTGATATTTGAATTACTCACCCACTTTCTACCCCATTATGTGTGTGTGGACCAGTGGTTCCCCTAAACCATCTGTCAGACTCTAACTCATTTATTTGGAGTGTGTTCATGGTTATTATTTGATATTTTGAGGTCTAATTCATCCATAGTAGACTTCATTCATTTTTTTATAACACATATCTAATTTTAAAGTTCCATGATTAGGGTTTTGTTAATGATTCCTATATAGAATGGTGGAATCATCCGTTTCTCAATGGGTTTTGAGTGGATTGTGTAGAGGAGATCTTGAGAAGATTTACACATGTCATTGCATGATATTTCATAAAAGTATATGTTTTGGTTATTTTTTTGGTTTTTCTTACTCATTTAATTTAAGTGTTTATTATAATGTTATCCCCTATTGGGTATTTTAACTGGAATGGTGTTAGGATTCTGTTGTGGATCATCCATGGTGGTTGTGCATAGTATTGATAATTGGTGAGTGCTTATGTTTTTGGGGTTTAGAGAGATAATTTTTATGTAAAAAATATTATAAGAGGCTTTGATGGGTCTCCATAAAGCTACAAAAAATGGAAATTACATGAAAATAATTTTTGATGAGGTAGGTTCTCTAAGAGAATTACACATAGTCTTGTTAATTTATTCACATGTTTTTTCAGGTGCACGACTTTAAGAATTTTGAGTCAGGTGGTTACTTCCTTGGCATGATTAAACGGTTTTGGTATTTAAATTGGTACCTTAATCCTTCCTGGGATCTCTTCAAATCAATAAGTGTTTATAAGACTAAATTTATGGCCACCCATAGGGTGTACTCATACATGAAAATGGTAATGTAGTATTGAAAAGGGTAGGGTGAGTTGGTTAAGAGATTTACCCAATTAAGCTTATTGGTATAATGGATTAAATAGGTAAGAGTTACTTGGTGGGACTTGGACAAAAATGTTTTGTAATATGTAAAAATGATAAATTATAATTTTCATATGTGCTTAGAATTTTTGAAATGTCTATGAGGCATTTGACATGTTTTGAACCATGTGAATTTATTTTTGACTCAATTTTGTGTCTAAATGGTTGAATATTATATTTTTAAGAATATTTATTTGGTGAAGTGTTGATCTCCAACAAATTTTATAATGTTATATATTTTTTTAATGTAAAATTATGATTTAAAATGGGTGTGTGGTTTCCCATTTGTTGAAAATTCCTTGATGGATCCTTTAAATGGGTTTTGATGGAAATGTCATAATTTTCATTGCTTTGAATGTCAAAGAATAGTCCCTTTTTTAGGGTAACTTTGAAATGTTTTAAATATTTTTGTATGATTAAATAATTTTCTAATGAATATTTAAATTGTGTTAGGATGTATAAAAAGGGATCAGTGGTTTTAGCCGCATGTGGTGTTAAAGTCTTGTTGAAGCCTTGGTAAATGATAAATGTTTAAAAAGTATTTCTGTGTGTTTTCAATTTGATTTTTTGAAAATTAAAAATGTTGAGACATGGTGTTTTTAAAATGAAATAGGTTTAGATAATTAGACATGACATTCCACATGTGTGATTCTGGATGTATAACATGAGACTACATATATGAGATTGAGAATGTTAAATGTGACACTCCATACATATGGTTCCAGATGTCGACTTGACGCTCCTCATCTAAGTTCTAAAAATATTGAACATAAATTCCACATCCATGGATTACATTATAGTAAATGAAACTCTATATTTTCATTGACAATTTTTAAATGGTTTTGGTGTTGGAACAAGGTTCTAGGCATGGTTGTTAATGATATTGACACTTGGTTGAGATATATCTTATTTTTTTGTACTTTGTATTTACTGTATATTAATATAAATACACTATTAACCATAGTAGTATTTTCTTTAGATGATATTAGTGGTTGATTACTATGTTTTAGTCATACCCTAATCAAGCGTCCATTTCACATGGGTACCCAATAAGAACTCATAAGTTTATTGAAGGCCTATGTTTAGGATAATTTACATGTTGAGATTGAAGTGATTTGGTAGGATTGCATGATGACATTAGGATACTAGATGATATTTGTCTCAAAGATTCAATTAATCCTTTTTATTGGTTTTTTTTCATTTAGGTATGTTATGTGACTGGCCTAGTGGGTAGTTAGTTTTATTCACTACATGGCTATTAGACCCTAATAAAATTTCATTACTTGACCAATAATTTTTATATTTATCATCTTATGGTTTCAATTTATTGGAGATTTTTATATTTATTTAATATTATTGAATCAAAAGATTATCATCGATATATGGTACATGTTTATTTTTATTTTAGTCCTACACTATGGTAACATGTTATAGTCTCCCCATTATGCCACCCTCGGCCAATGCTTCTAGTTGGAAACCTATAGCATACAAGGAGTTTTACCTAATGTCATATGGAAAAAAATATCAGGGCACCAATTTAGTGGCTCATGGGTCCGGAAATTCTAAAGTGGTATCAAAATAGTTACTTTCCAATTGTTTCACTATTAATAATTGGGTAGAATAGTGATATAGAAATGTGTGAGGGCATATGATGGATATTTAATTGGTGTTTCATGAAAACATGTAGTGGTAAGAAGTCTGGGATACGAGGGTTGGGATTTTTTTTAGATTTGTGATGTAACCATTAAATTTGGTTTTCTTTTCTAGTGACACACAATCTTTTTGGATGTTATGATTTTTGATGAATTTAGTAACATTTTCATATTTTCAAGAGTCTAGTGATTTGTTTTTTACTCTTTTATTATAAAGGCAAGAGGCATCTCATGCATCATGGTAGTACTGTTGGATCCACATGTTATAGGACTACTACTGTCTGATTATACTTGAGATCGAGGAACATTTGATTAATGTCCCAATAACATATCATGTGGTGTTTTCTCAACTATGTAAACAGTGGAATTATGCTCAGCTGGTTGGACAAGTATATCTATCTATTATTGATGGCATGTTATATAGATCTATAGTGAGAAACTCGATGATGTGGATATTGATGTCTTCCTCATTCATAGTTGGTGTAATGAACTTTGTGGGTCGTTAGGGTAAAGGTAGATAACTTTTTAACCCTTGTGGTTGTTTTTTGATTAAGGTTTGTTGTGTGTATTGGTCCTCCATGGAGTGGTATGATGTGTGGATTATAATTACCCATACATTACATACATTGATATCACTTCATAATAGAAGTATATTTATTACTACATACAACAAAACCATGACAGAACCGTATAAGTATAGTGTCTTTAAAAATTGGGAATCCTAAACAGCTAGTTCATAAAACATCTACATTTTCTCCCATTTATTTCATCATATCTGGACTCCTTTTTAAAAAATTAGGCTTAATACCCTTATTCATATCCTGGGGAAAAGATTCATAAAATAGGGTGATATCAAATACTCAATAAGCATAAAAAATGAATTAACAATCATATCATATTCATAATAACATAACATTTGAAAATCATATCCTTCTTATAAAAGATAACAATATCATATCACAGGATAAATCATAAAAGTGAAATGTAATCCCAATATTCATAACATATGACCTGAAATTTTGTGGCATGCACACATAAGAAAATAAAATCATTTCATATTAGTCAAGACCCTTGTCCAAGACTATCAAAGCGAAAATAATCCATTACTAAACCGAGTTCTATCTTCATTCCATCCCTATATTACTAAATCAGATTAACTTGCCATTATATTCATGTCCATATCATGAGATATAAATCTTTACCCAATTCATTAGAGGTATATATAGGTCCCACCCATCTCATAATTAAATCATTCTTACATGTGCCACAAAAACATAAACCAATCATCATATAATGTCGCAAAAAATAAAATGGGTAACTTAATCATCATTCCATCATAACATAATCCATATAAAATACCATCTGATCATTAACACAACCAAATCATATTAATAATAGGAATAGAAATATAACCCTATTGAAAGAGTGTCATCTTAGATGGAAAATAATTTGATAAACCACTTGAACATAGTTCTTGAAGAAAAAAATCCTTTCTTCTTCAAAAATGTTTTCTTTTAAAAAAATACATGAAAATTTAAAAGAAATGAATTTATATGAAAATAAAATTAAAATATTTTATAGTATGTTTTATGGAAATAAAGTGTCATGAAACCATAAAAATCCATTCATTCCATATAAGTTAAAAAACATTCTTCTCGTACTTTTTCCAGAAAAGTCAAAAAGTATATCATATGGTAAACCAATGAAAGATTCCTTACAAAGAATGTTGTAAAAGAAAAAATGGGTAAAAATCACTTTAAAAATAAATAGAAGAATAATACACATTTTATGAGAATATTTTTAGAAAACATGGACATGGATGATAAATATATACCATGTTTATTCAAATGAATAAAAAATCTCAGATAAAACCAAATTAAAAAAGTAATATCTTACATTAACTTTAATATGCATCGTGTGTTTCTGAACCTCCGATATAATGATTTAAATAATGTTACTTATTTTTTCTAGAATTAGAATAATTTGTATGATAAAATTTATGATCATATTTACATATGATTGTAAGTAACATTTCATTGTTACTCATTAATCGGGTATTAACTACTTTATATTATTATGAGGTTTTGTCGGATAAGTTATTATTACTTTTTTTATGTTATAGTTATATCATTCAAATCATGGGATTAGTCTAATATATATTATATTTATTAATTTAATTCTTTTAAAAAATCGCGGTTTATTGAAGAATGTGTTGAACGAATCACATCGCATCGTGGAGACGGTAAGCCGTACGTACGCACGAGTGATGATATCATTCCCACAATTGTTAAATGGTATTGAATTGGATAGTTTATAGTATCTCAGAATTATTAAAATGTTATAATAATAATATATATTTATTATTTCCATCATTATACCCAAAAAAGTAAGGTGGTAGTGAAAACTGATTACCCCACGACATAGAGACGGTAAGCTGTAAGTACGCACGCACAATGATTTCATTTTTCATAGGATGGATAGAAGGTGAAATAGGTATGTTTCATAATTGTAATAACATATCAGTATATTAGTGATAGGTATTTAATTAATTTATAATTAAATAACAGTATAAGAGGAAGTAAAATAAGAAATAAATTTTAAAGAATCAGTAGAAGAGATTACATCTTCTTCGACGTGCCTCCTTTAAATTTCCTCTTAGGGAACTATAGTTGGTCTTTTGAAAAGACTATAACCTATAAAATATGACTGGGGTAGTTGAGAAGATAAATTTTAAGGGATTGTCCGATCTGGAAGTCTCAAATTAGAGTGAAGAGGAGAGAGATGAGGTTCCCTTTTATAAGAGAGGGAGGGGGCACTTTAGAAAACTCTTCAAAATATTAATTTATTATAAATTCAATTTTGACTAAAATTTATCTGAAACTTATTTAATTAAAATATAAGATGTTTTTTGTTCGAATACCCATTTTCCAATAATTGTTTGACAAGTTTTGAATAATTTTTTACCCTTATATTTTTTGTTTAACTCTTATTTTACCATTTTCAATCTGACCGTGATATCATGTTGTTTACACCTTGTGTGTTAGTTTAATTAACATATTTTTTCAAAAAACCCAAAAAAGATATTTATGAAATATATGGACTTATATTAACAATTTTTATGAATAATAGATTTTTATGAAATTTAATATCATTTAATAAACTTTTTTTTGTTTTAAGTTATGAATTTTGTCAATTTTGGACACTATTCATACATGACTTTTTAAAAATTCAAAAAAAATTATTCCATAGAATATAAGGCATTAACTAATACATAATATATCAATTTCATTCTTAAAATTTGTGGATGACATCAAAATAAAAAATTACATTTGTTTTAATATTTATAAATTCATTTATTTGAATCTTATTTTAATAAGGTAATCACTGCATCGTATTCATGTCATAAATACAACTATTAATATAATCTCTAAAAATTATAAATAAAATAACATGATTTATGAAATATTTTTATATTTACAATGACTATTTATAAGCATAGATATTAATTATATAACTGAATATTAAAATTGATTTAGTAAAAGATATATGTTTAGTTTATAATTATATTTCCTTTCAATTAATTCTTATAAAATGTCATTTTCATATCAAAGTGAATCCATGTGGTCCAAAAACTGACCAAAGGATTCCCATGGTCAGAAATATCTCATGAAATAGTATTAGGAAATATTTTAGGGACTTTTTATTTTATTAAATTATTATTATTTTAACCCTTATGTATCTGATTTACATTTTAACAATGAAAAAATAAAATAATTAATGAAGTTACTATTCATAATTTTCAAAAATTAAAGGTACATATTCACACAATTTGGATCATCTGATTTCAAATATGGAATCCATTTTTAAAAATTCAAAACAAATAATTTGAATCAATTAATTTAAAATTATTCCTGTCGTTGGAATGAGAAATCAGGTTTTAAAAGATAAAACATTGAAAAAGTTTGAAACGTTTTTTCCTATGAATTCAATGTAAAATTAATTATAATGACATAAATTATTTTAAATGGTAAAAATAAATTCTGTTTATATATTCAAAACATTAAATATTATAAATTAACCATATAAACTATCTCGATGAAAAAATTTGTTTTTAATTAAATTTTAGTATATTTTTACAATTCATCAAAACATGAAATTTATTAGAAAAATAAAAAAAATTATTCCGAAGTAAATTTTTATATCATGATTCAAAATAAAATGTTTACGTTGTCATATACAAATTATTAATGTTAAAAAATATTAATTTAACATGGATTATTCATTCCAAGTTGTAAAATTAACCCTAAAAAATAGGCTCTTACACATAAACTAGGGTTTTATTTATACCCTATGAATAAAATATCCATTGGATGGATACCAAAAATATTTATTATTTGTATAAAAATATATGTCACTAAATTCATTATCAAATTTAATTCACTAAAAATTAAAAATATCTAATTGATTTATATTTTTCATAAATAATTAATAGCCAATGAATTCATAATGCATTTTCATAAGTTAGTTATAAATATTACTACAAACCTAACAGCTAGGAAATGGCGGTAATTTAATATTAAGGGAATCTCGTGGTTCATTTAATGTCAGGATTTCTGGAAAATTAAGCTACTTAAGGATAACCATTATTTAAAGAAAGTATTTTATAAAAACATATGTGTGTTACATTCTACCCCCCTAAAACTAAATTCCGCCCTCAAAATTCGTCAGTTGGAAATAAAAACATGAGGTTAAATCTCCCTAATCATATCCTCAAGTTCCCATGTAGCTTTTTTAATTGGTGCTTCCTCTATAATACTTTAACCAAGCGAGTGGTATTTTTTCATAGATCATTTTCACTACGATCTTAATCTCTATCAGTTGTTCTTAATAAAAACATCTTTCTTCAATGGTATGACTTATTATCTTAGTACATGTGAAGGATCAAGTATGTACTTTCTTATGAGAGATACATGGAACACATCATGAACTTGAGAGAGATTCAGTGGAAGAGGCAGTCGGTAAACTACGTTCCCAACATGATCCAGTATTTCAAATGGACAGATATACATAGGGATCAACTTTCCCTTATTTGAACATCTCATTACTCTCTTCCAGGTAGATATTTCAAGGACACACATTTTCACTAACTTTAGACTATGGGTCTCTTCTTTGGTTGTCATCATAACTTTGTTTACTTTGAGCTACTCTTATGTGTTGTTTAACAGTTCTAACATTTTCTACCATTTAATCAACAAGATCAGGTCCTAATACATATCTTTCCCCAACTTCATCCTAGAAAGTTGTAGTTCTTCCTTTCCTTCTATATAAGGCTTCACAATGAGCCATCTAAATAATGGAGTGAAAGTTGTTATTGTTAGAAAATTCCACCAATGGTGGGTGTTGATCCCAACCACCTTTGAAATTCATAGAGCAAGCCCTCAACATGTCTTCCCATGTTTGAATTGTCCTCTAAGACTCTCCGTCTATCTGCGGATGATAATAAATTCTGAAACATAGCACTATATCCAGACCATGCTGAAGACTTCTCCATAAAATCGAGGTAAACCGTGTATCATGATCATATATAATTAAAATTGGAACTCCATGTAATCTTACAACTTCTTTTACACATATCTGGGAAAGCTGATCAAGAGATAAATAATCTCTAATAGCAATGACGTGTGCCGACTTCATAAGGCGATGAACTATAATCAAAATATCATTCTTTCCTTTGGATGTTTTGGGAAGACTGATTAAAAAGTCCATAGTGATGTTTTTTCATTTCCATTCTGGTATGGGAAATAGTTGAAACATGCCCTTATACTTCTATCTCTCAACCTTAACTTACTGAAAAAACAATCATCGAGAGTCATATTCAATGACATCTATTTTCATTCCATCCCACCAGAAGTACTCCTTCAGGTCCCTATACATATTTGTGCTTATAGGGTGAATAGAGAATGAAGAAATAGTCGCCTCTTCCAATAGATCATTCTTTAATTATGTTATGTGAGGAACATAAACCCGATTCCTAAACCTTATCACTTAATCACAATCTTGGGTGAATTCAGAAACGTTTCTCACTATATTTTGTAACACTACATCTTGCTTCTCTGCCTCATTAATCATTACTTGTATAGATGGTTGAACATTCATTTGAGAAAGATATGATTTCTCCCATTTAGTTATAATCTCATGATCTATCCATTTTAAATCCATAAATATTATATCTTTTGTGATCCTCATCCTAAATAAGCTGGCATGCTCTTATCGACTTAATGCATAAGCCACCTTGTTTTCTTTCCCATGGTGGTAATGTATTGAGAAGTCATAATCTTTAATTGATTCCAACCATTTTATTGGGTGCATATTCAGCTCCTTATTTGTGAAAATATACTTTAAACTTTAATAATTATTATGAATATCACACCTTTCAACATAAAGTTAATGCCTTCATATCATTAATGCAAAGACTACAGTAGCTAACTCCAAATCATGAGTTGGGTAATCTTTCCCACATATTTTCAGCTGTTGTGAGGCATAAGCTATCACGATATCATTTTTAATTAGAACACACCTCAACCCCCTCTTGGATTCATCATTTTAGATCACAAGAATTTCTCTACTAAAAGGAGGTGTCAGCACAGGGGAACTGGATAACCTTCTTTTTATCTCCATGAAATTATCTTCACATTCCTTCCTCCAAATGAACATAACTCTTTTCTGAGTCATCATGGTAATTGGATTAGATAATCATGAAAAATATTTCCGAAAACATCGATAATATCTAGCCAAACCAAGAAAACATCAGATCTTAGATACTATTGTTGGTCATGAACATCTTTCAATAACCATTGTTTTGGATAATTACATAGATATCCCCGCTCCTGAGATTATGTGACCCAAAAATGAAAAATTCTGATGCCAAAATTCACACATGGTAAATTTGGCATAAAGTTTCTCCTTTCTCAGGGTATTCAGTACAATTCTCAAGTGATCATCATCTTCTTCCTTTCTCATTAAATAGACAAAAATTTCACCTTTAAAGACTACCACAAACTAATCAAGATAGTCACTAAAGACTCTATTTATTATATCCATAAATATAGAAAGGGAATTAGTAAGACCAAAAGTTGTCACTATAAATTCATAGTGTCCATACCTTGTACGAAATTTTGTATTTTGTATATCCTTCTTTTGACCCTTAATTGATGATACCCTAAATGATGATCAATATTGTAAAAGTATTGAGCTCTATGTAGTTGGTCAAATAATTTATCAATGTGTGGGAGAGGATATTTTTTTTTGATAGTGATCCTATTAAGTTCTCGATAATCAATGTAAAGTCTCACTGATCCATCTTTATTCTTAAAAATTAGAATTGTTGCTCCCCAAGGTGACACACTGAGGCGTATGAATCCCTTATCAAGATTCTCTTGGAGTTTCTTCTTTAGTTATTACAACTCAATTGGGGTTATTCTATAAGGTGTCTATGAAATAGGCATAACACCCGGTATGAGTTCCACTGAAAACTCATCTTCACGATTTGGTGGAAGACTTAGAAATTCCTCTGGAAATACATCATCAAACACTATTATAATGGGTTTATTATTAATTGTGAGTTTCTCCCCAACCATTTTAGATAAAAAATATAAATTTATTGGAATCAACACCCATAAGATGGAACATATTTACACTGTAAGGTAATATTCACCCTTTCACCAATATATGATCATAGATTGATCTAGAATATGCAATGTGACTTCCCTTCATTATATATTGAAATGAGATCCATATAATGAAATCCAATCCATACCAAGAATCACATCAAATTCTACTATAGGAAGGATCAAAATATTTGAAGGAAGTAATTTCCCAAGAACATCAATTGAAGAAGAACCACAAACTCTTGGTGTGACCATTGTTCCATTAGGAGTTTTCACTACTAACTCAACATCTAATTATTTATATAATATAGAGACACTATTAATTTTTTTTTTAAATAATAGAATGGGTGGATTGAGAAAAAAATAAATCATTTTCTACATTAGAGTGGATGATAAGTGTACCTTTCACCACATCATTATTTCACTCCATGTCACCGATATTAATTACATGTGGCATTCCATTGTCTTTGGCCTTAATAGTTTGTTGAAATTGATCATCATCAAAAACTCTTATATTAGAGAATTGATTCTTATAATCTCCCATTTCCTTTCACTTGTAACATTGATGTGTAGGAAGTACATTATGTGTAGCCTTTTCTTTGTTCGCATCATTAGACATCTCTCTCCCATCACTTCAGCATTAAAAATCCCAATGACCTTATTTTCCACACTCAAAACATTTTCTAGTTCCTTTTAGAAAATTCCCCCCATGTTTCTTTCCACCCTTTGAGCATAAGGAAAAACTCATCTTCTTTTCAGTGTGCTCTTTAGATTTTATTTTGAATTCCATTTTTCTCTTCTTATCAAACCCATATGACCAATGGTTTACTGTAATCTCTATCTCAACCTTGAGATAACATCAGAAAATTTCCTCATAGCTATTAAAGTCTCTTATGGCTAATTCCCTTTAGAGACTTAGTTTTAAAGCACTAAAGAATCGATCAATATTACCCTCAGGTTGGATAATAATTACAGAAGTTTACCTTGAAAGATTTGTAAAAAAAGATTCATAGGTACCAACAAATTCATCATCCTTTTGCTTAAGCTCAAAGTACTCCTTCTCCATCTTTGTTTGAAGAATATGAGGAAAACACATATGAAAAATTTATCTTCTGAACTCGTTTCATTTCATAGACTCAATTTCAACTCATTGCCTCATATTCTTGATAACATTCCACCACTGATCAGATTTACTATAAAGACCCGGAATATTGAAGGAATTTTTTTTTCTTAATTTTTTTTTGGAATTTTACGAGACTGCGGCTTCTGACAGAACCTGATTCTGAGGCACGGTGTTCCCAGAATCAATTTCTGAAGTTTAGCTAGGGTACGTTCAGTAAATGTACGATCGGGTTTTCTGGACTTTTGAACCGGTGCTCGGAATCGAAATATGAGGGCACCGATGAAACCGAAGGGCTGATAATTGCTTAGGAACACCATTTCCGAAGGTGCATTTGCTCGGATGTGGATGTGAAAAAAAGTGTGGAATAAAATATAATTGTTTTATTTTTATTTTTCACTAAGCGGTTTAAGTTAAATAAAGGTGTGTCTAAACTAAATTTCTCTTTTCTATGTGTTAGATCCTAGGTGTGGGGGTTGGAGTGGGACCCACCAGTTGTTAACTTCCCATGAGAGGATTAAGGGTGAGGTGGGGCCCACACGAGCCCCCACCTTTTCAAATTCTCTAACTCCTCTAAACCCCTTTTTAATTAAGTGACTCATCCCCTCCTCACCTCCCACATTAATTCATGCCACCTAAACACTAATTAATTTGACAACTTAAGATCAATTAATTATGTATGTTATGTTTTAAATTTGGATTTTTGAAATGCATGGATTGAGTAATAAAATAAGAGGTGTCTTATTTTATTTGGGTTTTAGCTTGTTGTGTTGAGTTTTTGGGAGAGTTCTAGTTTTTTTAAGTGTTTCTTCCTTCCATGAAGAACTCTATCCTCATCGTTGAAGAATGCAAAGAACGCTGGTGCCAACCTCGGCTTCCTTTTTCTCAACGTTTGACGAAGTGACACCGTTATCCCGCGACAATGTCTACGGAACAACGGAGCATTCCCTTTATTCGTCAAGCAATCAACCATCGTGAATCGAGGTAGGGGTTTATTACTTTTTGTTCGTGAAATATCCTCTGTCGTTCTTCGTCTTTATTGTGGGCCGCTTGTTATCAACTTATCGGGTGGAGGTCGGACCGCACGAACATGGCCGACTCTCCCCCCTATGATTTTTCGTTCGTTGCAGCTCGAACAAGGGTGCCGCTGTGAAACGGCACTACATGGAAACAAGAAAGAACGCGATGAAGAAGCGTGGTGCTGTCGTGCGGCACTGTTGAGGCAGAACGAAACCACGGCCGGAGTCGGGGCCGTGGAGGCAATTTAAAGACACCGCTGGTTAGTCATTGTGTGCGGATTGACGTGTGATGACAAATGGGACCACAAAGTCAATTAGAAGCCTCCAAAGTGAAGGCCAGGTCCTGGGAGGACTGTTGGTGAAGGCGTCGGCGGCCGGAATGGAACCGCCACGACGGCGGGCCAAACCTGAATGGCTTATCCATTATGGAGGTTGAGCGGCGCGGCTTAAAGCCACCCCGGTTTTGTCGACCACGGGGGGGTTGTAACCCCCCCCCCCCCCCGCACTCGCTGGCCACGTGGGCGCCGCGCCGCACCCTAACGGGTCGAAACTGGGCCCGGTTTGGGTCGCCTTGGTTTGGGGTGACCCGGGGGGGGGGGGGTATCGGGCCGGGTCGGACCGGGCCCGAACCCCCTATTTTCAAACAGTTTTGTTAAAACACCCATATCTTGGGCTATGGATCTCTGATCGATGCACTATAAGTTGTAATATGATCCTTGGATCAAGATAGTCGTTTCGGTATATTACACTCATGGTTTCAGAGAACTTTAGGTATGGCCGAGTTGGTTCAAGCACGAAACTAACCGGGCCCTCGGAGCAGAAATGCTTATAACTTGAGCTATGAACGTCCGATTGATGTGTCGTCGACTTTGTTGGATTACTCTTGATGAGATGGAACTTTTGGAATACTTATCCTGAGGTTTGGATGTAGTTGGATAGTGTCCGTGTTGGATTGAACCCAAAATCAAACCAGGCCCCTAGAACGGAAAAGTTGATAACTTTCAGACCGGACATCCGTTTGACGAACCGTCAGTGGCGTTGGTGACCAAATTGAGAAATGTTCCCTATGAGTATACCCTATGAGAGTTCAGGGTAAAATTGAGATATGTTCGGGTTGGTTCGTACACGAGACCAACCGGGCCCCCGGGATGAAAAGGCTGATAACTCACAGACCGGGCGTCTGATTGACGCACCGTCTGTTGTGTTGAGTTTCCTATGACGTGGCAAAAATTTGATATGCTTCTTCATGGGACTTTTTTATAGTCGGATTATTGACCAGTAGCTCATGGAGCGGACCCTCCCGGTGATGAGCGAGCAGAGTGCAGAGACCTAGTAGCTGGCTGAGACTTGACGACTGCTGATCGATCGACTCGGTGTGTTTCAGATAGCCCAGTGGGGAGCGCTTGGTTGTAGTGGAAGACCCACGACAGAGGAGCGCATGGTTGTAGAGGCAGACCCATGGTACACAACAGAAGGAGTACCTCTGGAGGATATGAGGGGGAGCGCTTGGTTGTAGCGGCAGACCCATGGTGGGAAGTGCTTGGTCGTAGCAGCAGGCCCACATTACTCAACAGGTGGAGTACTACATCAGTCCAAGGTTAATGGGAAGCACTTGGTTGTAGCGGTAGGCCCACTGTACTCGATAGAGGAGGAGTACCTCAGTAGTCTAAGGTTAGTGAGTAGTACCTCAGAGCCGTGACATGATCATTGTACTTGTCAGAGACGGAGCTCTTCAGCAGTTACGGTTTCGATAATGAAAATCATGGTTTGAGCTGAGTCTTGACATTCAATATTTATCTTCGATAAGATTGACTTGATATCCTATGTGGATAATGTTATGCATTCCTGTGTGGATTAAGTTATGCATTCCTATGTGGATTACATTATGCTTTCATATGTGGATTACGTTATGCTTTCCTGTGTGGAATTGAGTTGTGTTTTCCTGTGAGGACTGGGTTGTACTTGGGGTCGGATGTTGGAGCCGAACTGGAATTGATGACTTAGGTATATGTATGGGCATATACCTAAGTAGTGTTAGATGTTACATTGTGATTTTATCTTTCCTTTGTGGATTATCCTTTTTGGATTTTGGGAGACCATCAGGGGTCTCGAGGTCCCTACTGAGTAGCTTATACTCACCCCTGCACGGGCTATGCCCGCACTACTTTGTGTTGGATGCAGACGACGGACATCGCTGATTGTGGTGGAGGCTTGTGGAGCAAGTCGGAACCTAGAGGTGGACCACTAGGTGGGATGTACACAGAGAAGACGGCTGGACCAGGGGAGCTGAGCAGGCTATCTATACCCACCCTTCAGGTGGGACTTCCAGTGGACGACTCAACATTACGGCTTTACTTTTCAGTTATTGTACTTTCTTTCCAGTTATACTTTACATTCAGTTTGGGTTTATATTCTGGCCCACTTACTTTTCCTCACTTACTTTTGTACCCAGGTTTACTTAGTGTTTACTTCTTCTTGCATACTCTATGGTGTTTTTTTACTTTACAAAGTCAATGCCTTCCCTTTTCATCAGTAATTACGACTTCGTGCTAATCGCCATCCCCTGGCCTATGGAAGGCGGGCTTGGGGTAGTCACGGCATGGGCCCCTAGGACGGGTCATGAAATTTACCTTCCAAATTATATATTGCTAAGATGACTTTATCATGTTCAGAACACTGTAAAACTAAAAATATTTTTTATGTGGTACTGATCCATTATTCATCCACTAATGGATAAGAAGACCCGCTGAATGAAGGTGGGAACTTCCTCATGAATGATTCAACATAATATTTCTCCTTCCATTGCTTGTTTGGAAGTCCTGCATGATTCATATCTTGAGAAAGTTGCATGAACATGGATACAAGATTTTTCATTCCATCTCCCAAAACAATTTGTTGCTTAGGGAGAAAATCATTTCATTTCCCATTGCATTCAGCATTAATGTGGTTCCATCGATTTCCATACATTGACTAAAACCAAGAAGAATAGTGTGAGCAACACTAATCTTAACAGAATAGCCGCATAATCAAGAACAAAATTTCAATTTAGCACAATTTAGTTTTTATCATAGGTTATTCATGGTCGTTTCTAAAACACTAGGATTGTATCCTATACTTAGACATATCCTTATGGTTCTTACTAAGGATTTATCATCCTAGTTTCCAATGGTTTACTATACCTTTCTTCTGATAACAACTATAACGAACCATAATTTACACACATTGATATCACTTCAGAATTGAAGTATATTTATCACAACATATAACAAAACCATGAAAAGACTGTATTAGTACATTGTCTTTAGCAACAAGGAAACATAAACAACTGGTTAGAAAAATCTACATTGTCTCTTGTTTATTTTATCATATCTATAATAATTTTTGGAGTATCATAAATAATACCATTATTCATTTCCTAGGGAAAAGATACATAAAAAAGGGTGATCTCAAATTCTCAATAATGTAAGAAAACAAATTAACAATAATATCATATTCATAAGAACATAGCATTTGAAAATATTATCTTGCATAAAAAAGATCACAATATAATATATTAGGATAAATCCTAAAAGTAAAATGTAATCACAATACTACTAAAAAAATCCATGAATTTTTTTTGGAATACACACATAAAGATAATCAATTCATATTAGTCAGGGCCCTTTTCCAAGACCATCATTATGGACAATGTTCATTACTGAACCGTGTTCTATTCTCCTTCCAACCCTGTATCACTGAACCAGATTAACACTTCATTACAGCCATGTCTATCTAATGAGATATAAATCTTTTAGCAATTAATTGGAAGGAGATATAGGTCCCACCAATTTTATAATGTAATCATTCTTACATGTTCCATAAATACATAAAGCATTCATCATATCGCAAACCAAGAAATAAAATCAGTTCCTTAATCATCATTCCACCATAACATAATCAATATAAAATACCATTCCATCATTAATATAATCAAATCATATCAATAATAGGTATATAAACAAAAACCTTTTTAAAGAGTACTGTCTTAGATGGAAAATAATTTGATTAACCACTTGAACTTAGTTCTTGAGGAAAATATTCTTTCTTCTTCAAAAACATTTTCTTTTCTCAAAATTTCATGCAATTTTCAATGAAAATATTTTAGTTTAAAATAAACAAGAAATAGTTTAGAGGAATATTTATATAAATAAATCCTTATGAAATGGTAAAAATTCATTCATGCCATATATGTTAAGAAACATTCTTCTCATACTATTTCCAGAAAACCCAAAAAGTATTTCATATGGTAAACATAAAAAAGATTATTTTATAAACTTCTAGTAAAAGAAAAAATGGGTAAAAATGACATTAAACATACATAGATTAATATTAAACATTTTATGAGAATATTTTTAGAAAACATGGACATGGAAGACAAATATATACCCATTAGATACTTATGAAAAAACAGTCTTGGATACAACAATATTGGAATAGTTATCCTTTACCTTAAGTCTAATATGTTTTGTATGTATATGAAACTTTGATATAACTTTTTAAATAATGTTAATAATTTATTCTAGAATCATAATAATTTTTATTATAACATTTATGATCATATTTTCATCCATTTGTTAGTAACATTTCATTTTTACTCGTTATTCAGTTATTAACTTCTTTATGTTCTTATGTATGTTTTGTCAAAAAAGTTATTATTCATCTTTATATGTTAAAGTTATATAATTTATATAATGATATGAGTATAATTTATATAATAATTATTCGTTCATTTCATTTATATAATCATGGTTTAAGGAGTATTATGTAGAACGAATCGCATCCCACCATGAAGACACTAAGTCGTACGTACGCACGAGCGATGATATCGTTCCCATAATTGTTGAATGGTATTGAATTGGTCGGTTTATAGTATCTCAAAATTAGTATCATGTTTTAATAACCATATATAGTTATTATTTACACCATTATACTCTTCAAAGTAAGGTGGTGTGGAAGAACAGATTACACCACGATGTGAAGACGGTAAGTCGTACGTACGTACACACGATGATTTTGTTTTTCGTAGGATGTATAGACAGTGAAATAGGGTGGTTTTATATTTATAATAACATATCAGTATATTATTAATACTCATTTCATTACATTATAATTAAACATATAATGAAGAGGAACCATAAGAAGAAATAAATTTGTAACAATCGGTAGAAGAGATTACCTCTTCCTCTATGTGCCTCTTTTAAATTTCCCCTTAGGGAACTAGAGTTGGCCTTTTGAGAAGAGAAAAACCTCTAGAGTTAACTAGGGAAGTTTATAAAAGAAATGGGATGGCTTTGGCCAAGCTTGAATTCTCAAAATGGAGTGAAGAGGAGAGAGAGGAGGTTCCCTTTTATAAGAGAGGAGAGGGGCACTTCAGGACACTCTTCATAATATTGATTTATTATAAATTAAATATCGATTAGAATTATCCAAAACATATTTAATTAGAAAATACAATGATTTTGGCTCGAATAATCATCATCCAATAATTTTTTGCAAAGTTTTGAATATTTTCTAATCCTTATCTTTTTGCTTTAACCCCTATTTTAGCCTTTTTAATCATACCGCGATATCATGTTATTTACAAATTGTGGGTTAGTGTAATTACCAAATATTGTCAAAAAACCCAAAAAATGTTATTTATGAAATATATGGACTAATATTAAATTTATTTCAAATATTATGTTTTTAGAAATTTAATATCATTTAATAAACTATTTTATATTTATGTTATGAATTGTGTCAATTTTGGACTCTATTCATACTTGAATTTTTAAAAATTCATAAAGACTTTATTAATTATAAAATAAGGAATTAAATAAAATATAATATGTCAATGTCATCTAGAAAATTCTTGGATGACATAAAAATGATGAATTATAATTTTTTTAGTATTTATAAATTCATTTATTTGAATCTTTCAATAATGAGTTAATCACTACATCATATTTGTGTCATAAATAAATATTTTTATATAATATCTAAAAAATATAAATAAAATACCACGATTTTTGAAATAATTTTAGATTTATAATTACTATTTATAAGCATAGATATCATTTAAAAAACCTTAGATTAAAATCAATTTAGTAAATGATATATTTTTATGTTTTAATTATCTTCACTTTAAATTAATTTTTATAAAATGTAATTTTCACATCCTTGTGAATCCATGTGGTCCAAAAATTAACCTTAGGATGACCATGTTCATAAATATATCATTAAATTGTATTTGTACACGTTTTATGGTAGTTTAATATTATTAATGTATTATTGTTTTTACGATTATTTACCAGATTTACCCTTTTCTGTTGGTAAATAAAATAATTTCTAATGTTTCTATTCATAATGTTGAAAAATAAGAGGTACCTATTCACCAAATTTAGAACTTTTGATTTCAAATATGGAATCCATTTTTCCATATTCAAAACATATATTTTTTTGATATTAATTTAATATCATTCCAGTTATTGAATTGAGAAATCGGGTTTTAAAAAATAAAATAGTGAAAAATATTGAAATGTTTTTACCTATGAATTTAATGTAAAACTTATGAAAATGACTTAAATTATATTAAATAGTAAAAATATTATTTATTTATACTTTCAAACCATTCAATATTATAATTTATCCATATAAATTATCTCGATAAAAAAGTTGTTTTTAATTAAAATTTAGTGTGTTATTACTATTCATCCAAACATGAAAGTTATCAGAAAAATATAAAAAAATTCCAAAGTAATTTTTTTATCTCACTTTAAAATAACCTTTTTATTTTGTAATATTGAAATTATTAATGTCCAAAAATATTTATTTGAAATGGATTCACAATTCATAGGTGTAAAATTAACCTTAAAAAATAGGTTCTTATTCATAACATAGGGTTTTATTCATAGCTTATGACTAAAATATCCATTAGATGAATATCAAATATATTTTATTATGCATATACACATATATCTCATTAATTTTATTAACAAATTCATTTCACTAAAAAATAAAAATATATATTTTATTTATTTTTTTCATAAATAATTAATAGCCAATGAATTCATAATGAATTTTGATAAGTGAGTTATAATTATTCTTGCTAACCTAACAACTTGTATATAAAAGAAATTTTATATTAAGATCATCTCTCGGTTCCTTTAAACTCATGATTGCATGAAAATAAATCTAATAAAGGATAAAAATAATTTAATGAAAATATTTCATAAAAGCATATATGTGTTACATGGATGTTTTTATAGGATAAGTGTCCTCGTCATGGGTTATTAGTTTGGATTATGATGTATTCTTGATGTGAAACTGTAGAGATGTGTGTTTTCACAGGTTGATGTTGTGTGATTTTTTTTATGGGACTGTGTTTGATGCACCATGGATTGTTTCCTTCTATGAGTTGGAATATACTTGAGTAGTTGGACCTAGTGACTTATCATGAGACATTATATGTGGTATAAGAGTAAGAGCCTTGTGACCTTCTTAATTAGATCATAGGGTAGGGAATTATTGTCATTATACCCTTTATGGTGGCCCATTAATGGGGTAAAAATATCTAATTCTGTCTTTGTGTTTGTGAGGGGTGAGTGGATGATTTATAATTTTGATAACAATGCAAAATGGGTGATTCCAAGTGTGGGGTTTTGGAACAATGGGTTCCAGTTTTATTTGAGAAGGACAACTTGGGTGATGGTGCTTCATTCTTGTCATAGGATTAATAGGGGAAAGATCATTTAGGTTTCTAGACATGGTCTATATTATATAAGTGGGATTTCATACATATTTATGAGCCAAAGGGGAAACACATTAGGTTCATGCGTGTATGTGGTTCTACGTGTGTACGTTTTTTAGCATTGACACTACAGGTGAGGTAGAAATTCTTTGTTTTCAATTCTAGGAACAATTTTATTTGTAGTTTCCATGAGATTAAAATCACTTGATGTGTTAATATTTTGGTGGAACGTGATGGTTTTAGGGAAATATTAATTAGGTTCATAGATTTTATAGCTTTGGATAAGTATTCTGAAATGTAATGTGAGTATAAATTGTCTTATTGGAAACATTAAATGATGATCAAGATGTAAGTGGTTGTATAAGTGGTTTTTATTTTGGTGGGTTTCCATTGGTTCTGGAATTAACCAAGAGTGATATTCATTGGGTGATATGGGAATGTTGGGTACAGATGGGTGTGATGATATTATTGTAGAAAGGGAGTCTTGAGGCCTTTTAATGGGTCTGTATTATCCCTTAAGATAGAGGTGATATCAAAAATGGATATATTTATGGTGGTTTATTCAATTACACCTTAGCATACTATTATTCTATAGACAATCATGCCCAATATCTTGATATTCTCCGCAGTATGCTGAGGGAGAATCACCTATAATACTATATATATAAATTTATTTTCTATCTCTGTGAAGGACCTCCATGGGGGTGGAACCCATGGAAATGGGTAAGTGGAGCATTATTTGGGGAAGTGAACCATTAATAGTATTTGATTATAGTACTTTGGATGGATCGGATGTCAACGAATATCATGGCTAACATTCATAGAAGATATTGATGGGTGATAGTTATCATTATTCTATGTTAATAAAGTGAGAGGGATACAACCACATCAAATTATTTGAATTATTAGTGGTTGAATTAGGGGATCTACTAGTTGGATTTGTATGATTTAGGTGGTGACAATAATACTCTTATGAAAGAGATTGATGTGTCGGTCATGGAAGTGTGGCCCACATGATAGAAGGGTTACAGGTGCATAGGAATGATCGTGGGTCAATTGTAGTGTAACTATGATGTGATCAAGTAATCTATGAGGTGTTTGAAATAATTATTTAGTTAATTTTAATAGGAAATTAGTTACGTTGGATGACCAATTCAGGTATTGGACCTAGTTTGGAGTTCGTTCTGAATCATAATCAAAGGTTGTTGTATTAGAGGTACATTGATGTTGTGGTAGGGTATGGTGATGGTTTTGAGAAATTAGAGAATCCAAGTGTGACGTTGTAAATAGATTTGGGTATCGACTCTATTGGGTGGGTTTGGATGCACCTAGAATGATTCTGGTTATGAAAGAATCATAATCTGGTGAGGGGTGATGTGTAGGTATTTAGAGACCAATGTTTTTGGGAGAAATAAACTGAGGATTGTCTAACTATGGTTAACATGGGAAGTGGGTGTGGAAATTGGAACTAACATATGAGGTTTTGTTTTGTAAATAAAAATTTCATTTGAGAAACTGAATTGGGATTTTTAAGAAAAGTGGGTTTGTTTTTAGCTCATGTGTGGATGAAATTTATGTGTCTACTCTAGTAGGTTTTTGATGATAATGATGGGTGCTAGGGTAGATTGGTGATCTCAAGCACTTTCATCATGATATTTTGTGAACCATTATTATTACATGGTTAGAGAAAATGTTTGAGGTAATTTTGGTATTTCATAATGGAGTAGGTTTCAAGAATTAGATGTTAGTGATAATAAGAAAAATCTTATTATAGGGATCACCATAACTCGGGTGAGTGGTCAGATGACGACATAATGGATGTTTTGGGAGGATAATCTCATGAAAGATCTATATTGATTTTTTTCTTATAAAAATGG
This sequence comes from Viscum album, assembly GCA_963277665.1. Classification (NCBI taxonomy): domain Eukaryota; kingdom Viridiplantae; phylum Streptophyta; class Magnoliopsida; order Santalales; family Viscaceae; genus Viscum; species Viscum album. The sequence continues at coordinate 1,584,262,069 of OY728164.1, forward strand.
CAATTAGATCATGTTTTGTTTGGTTGAGTGATTTGAGTTAGAGGTTATTCATTAGTTTTGTTTTTGGAATTTGGAACCTGAATGCGGATGTTGGGTATAACTAGTATCTAGAAAAGGTCTGATATTGGGGATGAATGACCATTTAGTTTTATCATGTAAGAGATATATTATTGTGGGGATATTGTAAGATCCAATTTATTTATGAGATGGAAATTATAGAAGAAATTTTTATTTCAATTACTGGATTGGTTTAATTTTGAATCTAGACTTTTAATGGTGTTTTGAGAGATGGAATTCCTCAAAGTGTTAATATTAGATAATTAATTAACATTATAAGTTAGATCTTGTGTTCTTGTGATCCTTATGAGAATTGGGTAATAATTTTGGACTTTTTATGTTCTTTGGACATGGTTCATGGTCTGGTGACTATGGTTTATGAAAAACAATAGAACACTTTGATGCTCAGAGGGGTTTTAGTTCATTTAAAACATAGAATAGTAAAACATCATTGTTAGAGCTTGTTACAGGGTGAACCATGTGATATAAAGAATAGAGTGTGAGGTATTAGAGATCCTGAGGAATGGTGTGTGATCTGTGCATGGTCTTTGACAAAAAATGCACATTATTATAGAGGGAATACGATAATAACTAGACAGTTGGTGCATCATTTTCCTAACCATGAGGACTAACTGTGTGATGAATTTTTGTAATTCCAATGAAGGGTACACAGTTTTTTCATGGTTTGGAAATATGTGTGGACAAACCCTATGGCTACACATAATTTTATTAAAATAAGGAAATGAATAAAATGACCCCTTTAGATTTTTATCAACTCTTACCTCCTCCCACATTAGGCACAGATAGATCTGGGTTTCTTCCAACCCCTTCCTCCTCCAACCCCTTGATTTCTGATAAATTCATGGAGATTAATTAGTGTTTTTAGGTAATATTCATGGTCCAATGGATTTTTTTCATCATCTTCTTACTCCTTTCACATTATTGAGTTCCCTGGTTAGTGTTTTTTTGAATTCTAATAGTTCATGTTATAGTCATCCATTTCAATTAGGGATTTTTGTTGACTTGTATAGAGTACATCATTATATGACTTATATACGTTGTTGCATGATGTTTTGTTAAGGTATGAATTTCATGGGGAATTTTTATGGGTTTTTACTAATGAATTGATTAATTTATTTATTTTAATGATTTTTCCACTTAGTAATTTCCCCATGAATGGCATTGGGATTCCATTGTTTAACTCTCATGGTGGTTGTATAGAGTTTCTATAGTAGGTTAGTAACCCAGATTGGGTGGTTGAGATGAGATCATTTGGACTTAGAGGAGTTTGGAAAAGGATTTTTGGAACCTCAGTTAGGACACTGAATATTGGGATTGTTAGGAAAATCTTTTTTCTATTTAGGTTGTATAAGAGCATTACCGATAGTATTTTTAATTTATTTACATGTTTATGTGTTATGTTACCTAAAGCATGTGAGTAGTGTGTTTTCTTCATTGGTTTTAATAAATGAGTTTTGGACTTAAATTTTCATCAAAGGCCTTCCATGTATCTTGTTGGATCCTTTTGTGTTTTTAAAAATTAATTTACATCCACACATGTGGTGTTCCATTTCATAGAAATGGTAATGTGGGGATGTAAATGATAGAGTTGGTGGGTAATGAGCCTAACCTAGTTAATGTGTATGGATTAAATGATTAATTTTTTATGAAATACTATGTATTACTTGTGGATAAATGTTTTACATAATGTTGGAAGGTTCAATTGGAGTGTTTTATGTGAAAGCCTTTATTGAAATTCATATGAGGCATTAGAAATGGATTTAACTGTATGTGTTGGTTACAAATGATTGAAAAATATTTTTTTTGTGAAATTTGATTTAAAGTAATGATTTTACCTCTAGAAGATTTTAAAAGGGTTTTTTGGTGAACATTAAATGTAATTTTGAAATGGGTGTGTGGTTTCCCATTTTGTAAAAAAGATTTAATAGATATTTTAATTGCTTTATGATGGAAAGGAAGGCTTTAGGATTTCATGTAATGTCAAAGAGGGAGACCTTTATTTTAAGAGTTACTTTATACCATTTTAAATTGAAGGGTATGATTCTCTTATTTTGTAAATAATATTTGAATTTGGTTTCTATGTGAAAAAATTACTAAATAGTTTGAGGCATGAGTTTTATTAAAGGCCCATTAGGTCCTTGGAAAATGATAATTGTTTAAAAAAAGTTTTTGTGCATTTTATATTGGATGTTTTGAAAGGTCAAGATGTTGAAACTTGATATTTTTGTAATGAAGGAGGTTTATAGAGTTGGACATGATATTCAACATGAGCTATTATATATGTTTGTAATGATTATACACAAAAAAGATTAAGAAAGGTGGTCCTGATGCTCTACATGAATAGTTATAAATGTCAGACATGACGAACCTCTTCTGAGGTTGAAAAAATTGGACAGGATGTTACACAACCATGGGTTTGGTTATTTAACATGACACTATGTTTCAGTGTCTATGGTTGTGAAATTTTTTTGGTGATAGATCAAGGATCCATGAATGACCGATAATGATGTTAATACTTGGTTGAGATGTATCTTTAATTCAGTAATTTTTATTTATTCTACTGTTTACATGTATAAACTGTAACTTTGAATAGTATTTTCTTTAAATGTATTTAGTTTTTTTATAGCATGTTTTACTCATACCCAATTTGGGATTCCATTTCACAGGGCTGCACAATAATATATCATATATTTTTTACAAGAATATGTTTGGGCTATGGTTGGGGTGGGGTTTTCTATGAGTGGATTAGATAAATAATAGGTATTAAGAGACAAGATTATATTTTTCTAGGTGATTTTATGTTTCATTTTTATTTTTTTATTTTATTCATTTATGTTTCGTTATAGGTGAAGTGAGAGGTTATTTATATTTATGACTTTGTTGTTTGGATATTACTCCATTTCATTATTTGATCAATCATGTTTATATTTATCATCTTCCATTTCCATTTAATTTGATATGCTGCTATTTATTTATTCCAATGTAATTGGATATATATTTTCAATATGTGATACTTGGTTATTTTATTTATTATTGTGCTCTTTGTTCAGGCTGTATAATCCCTCTATGAAACTATCCTAGACCCCCTCTTATATTCTACAACCTCTAGCATATAGAGAGGTGCACCTTAGGACATATGGTGAACTACCTTAGGGAACCATTTGAGTGGATTATGAGCAAGGGAATTACACTTGGAATCTATCAAAAAAGCACATAATGTACAAAAGGTATATTCAGATAGTATTAATGTAAATTTATTATATATTTTTTAATAGTTGTGACAAATCGTTTTCTTTTTTGATTAACATTGTATATGACAAATAAATTATGTTTAACCATTATACTCATCTAAAATAACTTTACAAAACCTTCAAAAAACTGCGTGCATGTTTTTTGGAGTATATATGGAAATAATTTCATAGACAAATATGTGTATGAAAATAGTTTCTTTAAAATAATTCTCAATAAAATTAGTAGTGTTTTTAATTCCAATTTTTTAATTTTGAATCAATATAGTCAATTATACGATGATCTCAGGGATTGTTGATGATTGTATAGTTACTGTGTAAATATGAAAATTTCATTCAGAAAAATATGATCTTTACAATCTATAGGTTGTTAAATGTAAAATTCATCTTCAATATAACTTCTAATGAAGTAACTCTTTATACAGGTTAGAAACTATGTAAAATTCATTTGAGTAGTGAAGACATGTTGAATCCATATGGATTTGAATCCAGCTACTAGTGAAAGTTTTAATTCAAAGTATCTACCCCTTGTTCATTCTAAACTCATGAACAAATTACATTCTTATTAGTAACATTAGATTAATTTTTATCACCATTATCCTAGAAGAAACATTTAATTGATATGAAGAAAATATTTTCTAGTCATTCAACTAAGGTCCAAACTATGCTAAAATTAAAGAGATTATTCACTTCTTGCATTGTAATTATCTAACTATCATCACCCAAGGAATCAACTGCCATTTTAGTTTCAAATAATGATAAGAGAAAAGTATTCCCACACACATATCCTAATAAAATTATAGTCCTTCTAATTTATCTAAATATTAAATTATATTACAAATTGAATTATTCATTGGCATCATGAAGGTTCTATGTAAAAAATTGTGGTTTTTATTTATTCTATAAAAAATAAACTTCTATAAGAATAAATTATGGAATTATTGTTTCTAGGGTATGTATTTTAACTTCATAAAGTAAAAGATATATTGTTTTGAATACATATTTTCTAATTTTTTTAATACCTAATTTTTTTTAACATCCTATAAGGATCAACTTCATCAAGTATACAATGTACTATTTCAGTAAAAAATTGTTTCCATTTGATGAAAAATTGATGAGATGTTTTAGTGATGAAGTAGCAAAGAAAAATTACATCCTGATATTTTTGAACAAATTTGAAGAAAATATATTTAATATTTGATATCAATACATTTCATTTGAAAAATATGAAGTAAATAATTTTTTGGATTTCTTTTGTTCTACATTTCAGAATACATTATCCTTAAAACTGGTTGATGTAAAACCCAATTTATATTCTAATAGGTAGTAATATTGTCTTTAATCCAGAAATTATTATGAAAAAAATTCCTAAAATATATACTGGGAATCTTTAGGTAATATTATTGTCTTTATTTCTATAATTTTGTTTATTGATTACACAGTGCTGAAAAGTCATGTATAACACCTCTTTCACAATGAAAAGTTTAAAAAATGTAATTCATAAACTCTCTCCTATGATATCTCTTGATTCTAATATAAAAATATTTTTAAAATTTTTAATAGAAACAAAATCCTTTTTAGAATGATATAGTGATTTTAATTATGATTAATTAAAAACCTAAGTATATCTAGTGTAATCCTCAACTATTATGCACACCTAGAATTTTCCACTAATAATCATAGTTTCTATTTATCGAAAAATTTCTACGTGTTCTAATAGTACAGGTTGGATAGACAATACTTCAACAGTGGGTCTACAGTTAGAATTTGGTAACTTACAATATTAAAATGGGTATTATACTCAATAGTAATTAAACATACGTTTTGAAAGATCATTCAAAATCCCTTTCATAGAAATTTTTGCTAATATATAAACAAAAGTGTCCTGATATCTTTATCCAAATTTAGGCCTTTTCCACAATTACCACATGGTAAAGAAGGTTTTGGAATGTATGTAAATCATATCCAATAGTGTAAGCATTATCATGTATATCAGCAGATAACATGTGAACACTTTCTAAACTGATGATGATGTATATTTCATTCATAATGTTCATAGAGTAACCATCACCACATAAATAATTTTTATAATAAGATTATGAATAATTCTTATAACACCAAGTGTGTTTGAAATTAATGTTTTACAATGAAAATAATGAATACTAATTTTGATGATATGATCATTAAAACTTATCTAAAATTGAAATTTAAATCCTTCACATTATATATGTTTTGGATGTTAGACTTATTTCTGGTCATGTACTGAGAAAACCCAATATATATGTACTATATATTTTGGTCTATTTTACTCATCCCTCTATCATAAAATGACTAATTTTAAATGTTTGGAACACAAACCTTCCTTGATATTAAAATTTTATAAAACAAGTCTTTTGGAACTCATATCTATCCGACTCTGTGATATGAAACATATATATGATCTTTAAAAATATAATCATTACTAGTTCTTAATTACTTAATCTTATTCATGAATCTTTGGGGTTTATAATGAGCACTCAATTAATATTTAGTAAAAAAGGGTGAACTCTATAGAAAAAAATTTTAGTAAAAAATTGTAAATTTTAAGAAGATATAAAGTAAACATTGGAATAAATCCTAGATATTTTTAACTAGCCCAGATGTTTATTAAAATGTCCCATAAAAATATAAATACTTGAATTGTCACATTTTAATACCTATAACATTAGGCAGAATTTTTAAAACATAATTCACGTCATTAGAGGTTGAAATGGAAATAGTTTTGACAATCATTTAGAAGAATCTTTAGAAATTCTATCATTTTCCTTGGAAACATATTTTTTTAATTAAACATAGTATTTCATAAAATTGTTAAATATTTTCGCAAGTATAGTAAAACATTTAACAATTTCCTTAAATTATGGAGTATCACCTTTTCTAATTTAAGGAGTAATAATAATTAATATCTAAATTCATATTCATAAGTGATTTAAAAATTTTCAAATCCATACAGAACTATGCATTCTATGGTTTGTTACCATAGAAACAAATTATATTCTGGATATCTTCAATATATACATAACTTTTTCTAAATGAATCATAATTAAAGCTCTAGGTATCCATAAACATAAAAACAAAAATTCTTTTACACTTATATGATCTTATGGACACTTAGACCATCCACATTAACCAAGGACATTCTAGTGGGAATTATAGGATTCTTAATCTTAAAAAATAACATTTCAATCCTTTTTGTTATTAAGTATTTATAAATTATCCTTTCCTTATTTCCAATAATCATTTTGAAAATTCATATTCTCAATCATGTTGTTCATCTGTTTTGTAATAAAATAAATATCATCCACCAAATTAAACACTATTATAAATTCAAATTGTTTTAGATTTATATTTTAAGGAAGATGAAATAGATTTATTGAATACATCATTTAAATATATAGAATGTTTTGTAATATAATCTAAATTATTCAATATCAATTTCCTAGTATCACTTTATAATTTATTATCATATTGCATTAACATTTTGATAAGATCACCGAGACTCGTCTTCATAATATCCATTATGTAATCAATTTCTTTGTTATTATATTCCTACTACTTTTTAGTTATTCAAATAATATTATCAAAATTATAATAATAGTTAATCACTTTCTAACCAAGAGGTTTATATCTCTTTAAAATAGTAAGAAATCATTGAAGTATATATTCATCTTATTTTTTTGGTATAAAATCAAATTCTTGATAGTTAGCATAGAACATCACTAATGCAGTCTCTAGCACGTTGGATGTTTCGAAAGTTTTAATCCCATGTTTCATCAAAATTCCATTAGTGACCTCACTTAATGATATATTACTAAATGTATCTTAGTCATATGAAAAATTTATAAATTCCAAACTATATAGTTAGATTAATTCATATCCATTTTTAATGTGTAGAATTTATTAATTTCATATCCTAAAATAAGTAGTTTATAATAATGATCTAAATTTTTTAAAAAATGATATTAACAAAAAACATCTTCATCATGAACCTAAAATAATCATCATAATAACTATTAGAGAAGGTTAATAAAGAGGATTAAGGTACTATAAATTTATTATAAGTAATCAAACAACTATTAGAAAAACTGGTTGTCTACTATACATTATTATTAGGAAAAGTTATAACATAACAAGTTAAATATCACAAAAAATGTATACTAGAATAGGTACCAAATATATTAGATAAATATATATATTATCCCTAATACCTATTGTTTTTAGAAAAACACATGTTTAGAGGAGAAATTGTGTTTTTAAAAAAATTAACAATTCCTCAATCTCAATGTTGTAATAAGTCAAAATATAATATTTCCAAACCTGATTAAAATAGAAATAAAAATTAAAGATGTTATAATAAAAAAATAAATATTATATGAACAAAATTAGGGTAAAATGAAAAATATAAAAAGGAAAATAAAAAATGATACTATATAATAAATTTATAGATAAAAATATTTAAACTCATTTAAAATATATCACCAATAGATATAATAGTTCCAATAAATTGAACAGTTTTCTTTTAATAAAATGTATAATGGGATAAATACATAAATAAAATGGAACTATGTTCAAAATATTTTGAAATTCATCTATCAAAAGAAAAAAAGAATAATGTCATATCCTTAATATTCTTCAATACATGTTTATAGATGGAAGATATATCCTTGAACTCCTATTTAGTTAAAGGATTAGTATCATCCAAGTAATAAGACCAAAGAACGTAATTGGAAATTAATTTCAAAAGCATCAGTTCTTAATCCCAAAACAATTCTACCAAAATCTAATTAGAATAAAAAAATTCAAAATAAAGAAATAGATCTCATACGAAACCTACCAATAGAATAATTGATTACATATGAATCTCAAAAAATAAAAGTTCTGAGGTCACTGATGTAGTGATAACTAGTAACATTTATCATTAATGAATGTTAAAAATTTAAAAAGATCCAAAATCGATTCCTAAAATCCAAAACCAAAAATTAGTTGAATAGTAGTGTAAAAAACTTAAAATGGTAAAATCCAAGGTCTTAATGTATATATGTTACATTAAAAAACATAGAAACTCTAACTTAAACTTTATTTTCATAAAAAATTACTAATAACATCATAAATATCCACAATTTTATGGTTCAAAATCATCACATATATAATATGTCTATATAATGCTAAAATTTAACAAAAATAGAACTATGAAAAAATTATTTAATTGAAATAAATAAATGTATTATGTCAAGATTTATATAAATAACTAATATAAAAGGTTTCATTTTTATGAAATGAAGTAAAAATTATCTTGTTTTTAATAGTAATTGAAATTTATATGGGAATTACAAAGTTTAAAAATGGAATGAACATTTATGTATTATTATTTTTATACATGGGTTAGTATGTACTGTATTAGATTGTAATTAATTTTTTTATTGTGGTTGAGGATAAATGCAGATATATGAAATTTGGATTCATTTTCTTGAATTTATTTAAACATAATAATAAAAATCATATTATTATTAAATGGGATCACTATTATTATGAAAAGGATGGAGTATTATTATCAATTATTTACTTAAATTATGGGTAGTGGAATGAGTAATCCTTAATAAATGAATGAATAATTGGAACCCATTTAGAATTTAGTGAATTGAGATTAGCTTTATTTTAATTATGGAAGGTTTTTCATGGAAGGATTAATGTATATGGGAAATTAATATTCCACTAAATAGTTGGAATTGTAAATTTTATTATAAGGGAAACTAATGGAGGAAAATATTATAATTGATCAGAAATAGGTTTGGTAGTGACACTTCTGTCATTTTATTAAATTAAAAAAATAGTTTTACCATTGAGAAAAAAATAAAGGTATTTTAATGAACAATTAGAGATAATGAACAACACAAATGGAAAATGGTGAGAGAATAATGGTGATATATCATGGAATTGAGGTAAGTGAAACTAGATCCTTGCTTATTTAAAATCTATGAATTAATATTTTTTTCATTTATGGATGAATAGTTATATAATATTAACATGGATAGTATGAATCAAAAATAAAATATTATAAAATATTATGTTTTGAATTATATGATAAGAATGATCTATATTTCATTAATTAGTGTCATAAATATTGTTATTCATTATTAATGGATAAATAATATATTTTACTTTAGTGGAGACACCATTATCTCTCAATGTGTTAATCTCTATCATTAATTAGATTTTATCAATTTATAAGTTATGTTATTCACTTATAATAAGTAAAAATTCCTTCTTCCCCCCTTTAATGATGTTCATGACCATACACAGCTCATGGTTTTTTTGCATCAATGAAGTCTTGTTTTTCTTTTGATAAGGGTTTTCCCTCATTTATTATTTTCACTCCCAATTTAGTTTATTCACTTTAATAATTTATTGGTATTAGATATTGAAATTTTTCACGTCAATTATTTTCAATATTCCTATGTACATATAGGTTTAGTGAAAAGTACTTATAGGGATCAATCATTCTAGGTAGATTTATTAGATGTTCTCGGTAGTCCCATTTGGTCCCAATAGTCTATTGTCAAGAATAAAGAGGAATATATCTATTTAAATTAATTGGGCTATACGAAATGTTTTTTGTCTAATGGTTTCTATAATAAAATTGTTGGTGTTGTTTCTTCATGGTTTGTTTATCTTCATTTATACTTGTCTCCCCCTGATCATTCACTTTGATGAGTGTACGATTTATAGAATGGTGGATTTTACTCTTGGATCCCCATTATATTGATTTTGGTACCAAGGGTCTAGTTACTCTGAAACAGTTTTAGGGGTTCTGTTATGATAGGGATTGAAGGATGTTTTCTAAATAGAAAAAGGCATGTAGTTTTATGGTAGTGGAAAATTTTATTGAATAAATACATAATGATGATGTTAATTATAGAATATGGGGATTATACTAAATTATCTAGGATGTATATTTCAAGATTTGGTTATGCATATAGAATTTTTTATGGTTATTTGTTTTATAGGGATGTTGTTTCTCTTCATTGGTATTTCTAGTATGGTTGTCAGTGGCTGTTCATGGTGATGGTTAATGAAAACGTGATGGCATCCAAAAATGGTGGATAGAGGATCCAATGGGTGCTGCCCCACAATGCCTTATTGTTCACATGATATCATAATCCTGGATATGGATGAGGACTTAAGGGGAAGTCCATATGAAGTATGCTACCCACTTTCCATGTCTGCCTATGGTCTTTTCCTCTTTGACACTACTATTGAGAAAATACCTATTGTTTATTGTTTGTTTTTTTAGTATCCATGTTCTCACATATTTTTATAAAATTATATTCATAAAATTATAAAAAAATACTTTGAGTGGATATAAATATGATATATTCATTAATAACTCAATGAATAAAAAATTCTCAATATTTTAAAAAAAAGTGATAATAGAGAATGTAGATTTTGATAAAAATGTTAAAATTAAAGTAATGGTCATATGAATAGATTGGAATATGATACAATATATTATATTGTTGTATGATGATTATTGAATAATTATTTTCACTTGAAGTGATGGTTGATGTTTATTATGTTGAAAATATTGAAATTTGTAAGTTTGTTTCACAATGGATTACTATTTTAAAAGCATTTAATTTTATATATTTTTTAAATTATTGGGCATGATAATTTAATTTCGGGTATTAAAAAAATATCTTATTTGGAGGGAATTTCCATGTGGCATGGTGGATATTCCACTTCATGGTGGAATAACCTTCCATTCAATGTTCTAAAAGTTGTTCATTAAAAAATAGTAGGATTTCATTCCATATCTAGACGATGATCATTGATTTAGAATTAGTATCATATCACATTTTACTTATTTTTATCACTTTATTTCTTAAGTCATGTGGAACTATCCAATCATATTATCTTGTTTCACTTTCTAGATAAATACTATTATGTTACACCCTCACCCAGTTCATTAAGGCAAGTTTGTGTCCAATAAGGCCTTATGACTACCTCCCCATATGAAAGAGGTTTTAGATTAGTGGTGAGGTATAAATCCATTAAATGGTTACACTATAACATTGATATAAAAAACCTTCAATAAAACATAAATCAATTAAAACAATTATTAAAATAAGTGTGCACAAATATGTAGGAAGCCAACTATATAAAAACACCAAATTCATTAATAAAATGACTGAGTGTTAGTAAAACATTAGTTTTCAAAAGGACCCCCAAAGGTAGTGTTAAACACATATGATATACTAAATAACCAAAGTAAAAAATAATATAAGAGGTAAAATAGTAAAAGATCCATTTTAATGTCAAAGGATCATCGTTGTCCCCATCTAGCTCAACTTTCTCTACAATATTACACAGGTTTATTTCCCTTAAAATTATCCCAAATTTCATAGTCTATATGTCCACTGATATAATCATCAAAGTTGTTTATAATACTCCCAATAAGACATAACTGACATATCCTTAACATAATAAAATAGATATATATGAGTGGATGCACTGAAAAAAAATAAATAAAGAAGAAACATAAGCCCTTATTTTATCTTCATACACTAATAGTTCCTCTACAAATAATTTCCATTCTGAATGTATTGAAATCTATGAGGAACATTTCATGAAACATAAAAAACCAAACAAATGTATCAAAAAAGTGATCCAAGAATGGAATCACAATATCCAACCACTCAAGTGTGTTAAACCATCACATTTCGGTAAGGTCTCATTGATTAGTTTGATAACTATTCATCACTCTGAAAATATTTGAGAGGGTAATCTCATGATTTAACCACCAATATAAGACAAACTATCACTTTGAGGTATGAATCCACGATGATTCCTTGAATAACTATCAATAAAAAGAGGTTTGAGGATGAAATAAAAATAGAGACCATCACAAAAAATAAATATTACATAATCATCTGGGGAAATTCCCATGGTTATATTACATATTTTATCATATAAAACCATCGACAAGGTAATCATGTCTAGAAAAATGTATAATGGTTATTCATGATTCAAATTTCCATCCATCCTAAAAATTATATTACGAATAGCCTAAAAACCATATCTTAATTCTATTTTTCTCATCATATCATCCATTCTATGTTTATACACCAAATAAATACATAATTGATGCCATTAATCATAAATTAGCATACCATAATTCCCTAACATGAATCACTAGGTTTGAGATAGAGTTCCACAAGGTCTCATGCATGCCTCCTCGCATGTAAGAGGTTGATGAGTAGAAGTTTGGGTCTTAAATCCATTAGTGGAGAGGCTATAGCTCGAATGGACCAAAGGCATTAATTTTTTATTTTATTACGGATAATCACCCTTTTAAGTGTTGAAGGGGAACCCGTGCATGACCCACAGGCCCAAGGAACAAGCACCGACATGACTTGAAATACATGACCCAAAGTCCCAGAGGCATACGATGCACAATACATGACCCGTAGACCCAACCCACTCGAACTACCCTTCTCCAGCTTCTGCATCATTGATCGCCTAGCTACCCACCTTACATTGCTGATCGGCTAGCATTTCCCCATACAAAGATGCACTATGCCTGGTCCCGAAGGCAGTTTCCATACCCTCTCATTCTTCCAATCCAGTTAGCTCTGATTATGGTGACTACTATTCTTGTTGCTCTGATCCTCTTCTAGGTCCTGATCTGTGTGAATTGGGCTACTCCATAGTCTCAATGGCCCGAAGGCCCTGTGGCCCGAAGGCCTTTTATGTCCGTAAGGCCCTTGAGACCCATAGGCCCAAACCAATGGCCTGAAGGCCCAAATTAGTTGAATAGTTCCAACTGCTACAATATAGAATATTACCTACTATAGTACCATATAAATTATCCTCCACCACATTTTGAACCTGGGTCTCTTGGATTCCAATCAGGAGCCCTTACCAGTCAGGTATGGGCTCGTTGCCATGAAGAGGCTCTACCCCTAGTATCAATGAATGAAATTATAAATAATGACATATTGGATTAAATAAACAATGTTAAAAATTATTTATTGGAATATATAGCAGGATATATAAAATAATAAAACAAGGACCCTCAAAGTTGTAGTTAAAACCAATGTATGAGTATGATAGGTGTGTAAACATATCATAATGGCATCCAAATAGACTTCATCTTGGTACTACCTTCGAAAGAAATGTTTTATATCTAAGATCACTGTCACTCAGATCGTCACATTCCTATATAATTTACCATCAATTCTATGTGCATAACAAAATTCAGATACATGGTGTGAATAATAAACCAAGTAGGACACGACCAATAAATTTTTAACCCAAGTGAAAAAGAAATATAAAACATTTTATACAAAGACCCAGGCTTCTATAATTCATGAATATTAAATATTTTTAGATTAATATTCAATACATTATATAAACACATGCCCAAGGACCATAATATTTTAGTGACGTTCAAAACTTGGTAGTATAATCTTCTAACATGGTGAAAGAACTTCAACATTTCCCTTAAAGATCTTCCCCTTTAGTTCACTTTACAAATGTATCGTATTTTAAATATTTCTTCATAATCTAGGGAAAGGAAATAAAAAAAGGGTGATATTAGATACTCATTAATGGTAAAAATTAGAGATATTCAAGTATAACATGACTATAAGTGTATGAGGATATGACCATACCTTTTGAGAATCACAGACTACATTTCAATAAAAATAATCTTGAGTCATATCATAAAGATTTGAATTTTATAAGACATGAATCATAAGTTAATCCAGAACATGGGGCATGAGAGCATGGAATTATTCTAAAAAAAAATTGTGGCACACAAATAATAATAGAAAATATTATTTCACTGCTACCCACTAATAAATTTGAATCTTTTTAGGTTTGTGATAACCACCACTGTATGTCGCACCCTGACCTGGTATCTTGGGGCATTTATTATTTTTATTCATATTTGACTATTTTTATTCTTAAAGATTAAATAATTATTAAATTAAAATAAAAATTAAAAAAAATAAAATTAATGGAAAATAACATAATAATAATTATGATAATATTATTATTTTTTATAATAATAATATTTACATTAATTTTAATACTATTATTATTATGTCAATAATAGTAATATTATAATTATTATAAAGAATATAAATTAATATTATTAGTATTTCTATTTTTATTATTAATGATTATTAATGATTATTATTATTACAATATTTATTACAATTTTTAGTGTTTTTTAATTTAGATAATTTTAGGGAAAATGGGGGAGGTGAACTATAGGTGAGGCACGACCCCCTAATCCCCTTCATCTATACGCAATGCACAAATAAGGTGCAAGCCCCTATAAACCCTAGGCACCCTCTCTCCTCTCCTCTATAGTGAGCTCCCTCTTCCCTTGGCCAGTCCTCCCCTACATCACCCCTTCTTGGCCGCGACCTTCAACACGCATGCTACCTGGGAAAAACCCAAATAGCACGCACCACCCATGGAAAACAACCCTTCCTTTCGCGATTGGTTTCTCCCAATTCACCATTATTGTACATCTATTTATTTGAGGTATAATCCTTAGACATGTCCTTTTTCATCACTTTGGTGATTTCTTCTGATTTGGGCATCCGATATGGTTTTGGTCGAACCTAGGGTTTGATGATAAAATCCTTCTGTAATGTTCTTTCTTCAATAGGATATGTAAATGGTGTCTGGGTACCCAATGGTACATAATCCGGCATCCTCCACAAAGGGTGAGGCAGATGGACTTAAATTTATTTTCTACCATTGTATGTAGTAAGAGTCTAAACACACTAATTATTTTTCCCCACTTAATTTATGGTCTAATGGTTTATACAAGTCCATTATATTTATTTAGCGGTGTATTGATAATTTCTTCCTTAATTTTGGGTCCCAAATAATAGTTCGAGAGAGTTTTGAACTTCTTTAAGGGTTCACATGCATTTAATCAGGTTTGAATATATATATATATATATAAAGACACATCCCATGTGCATGTTCCTTTATGGCATGTGGAAATGTGTATTTGGTTAATGGTGTATATATATCTGGATGTATGTGCGTGTGAGTCGGAGACTGCTTGAGTTAGTAAGGGTTGGCTCAGTTCTCCCTTGAGTTAGGTCCCCTATGCCTATTCCTTTAAATTGAATTCGTTAATTGATTTAGTGTTATAAAAAGTATTTTTTATATCAAATAGTATATAAATTTAATAAAAACTGATGTTGATGCTTTGTGTTGGTATTTTCTTTATTTTTAGGTTCTCTTTACGTGTTGACATGTGGATTTTTCATTAAAATATGATCCCAAGATTGATTTAGAATGATTAATATTTTAAATGTTTAAAATTAGTTTCTAAAATGATTTTGGGGGTGTGTCAGGTATTTTTCAAAATGTTTATATGTATATTAGTTGTGAATATTGATTAGAATGAATATATATTTTGTGTAATTTTAATAATTAGGGATTAAATTATTTGGTACGTTAGGAAATGTGTATGGGATTTGATGGGAATTCAACATAAAATGTGATTTACCATTCTTGAATGATTTTCTTTAATCTATGCATGGTTTCAAGTTGTTTTAAAATGTTTGAATCGTTTGTTTTTAATTGGAATTTGAAATGTATTAAGAACTTCATTGTGTTGGGTAACCATGTTTTCTAAAGAGTATTTAATGTGTGTGAAGTAATGAGGCCCATTTGACACCTTGAAAATGATTTATAAATGTAAAAACACCACTTAAGGCATGCCCCATTTTTATATATCATGAAATGTTGATTAAATGTGTGATTTTTTTTATGTGACAAGTGAAGATGTTTGTGTTTAATTGTGTGACATATATTGGGGGGATTTGCTGAATGACATAGATCAGTGGTGAGAGGTTGGATGTGATTTTGAGTAAAGAAAAAATAAGATTACATAAGTTTTTTTGATAAAAACTCACCACCACTTGAAATGTATCACATGGGAAATTTGGTTATCTTGGTGGACCGATAGAGACTGGTATGCTAGATTATACAGGAGTGGTTCATCCCAATTTCCTCTAGAAGGATTAAAACCTACAATAAAAAATAATCATAATGATGATTGATTGTAGACTAATAGGTTATGGGAATGTTCCTTACTAGTGTCTTTTCCACGAGAACATATTTCATTGTTGTTGCAATACTATGGTTCACTAAGCTACAAGGATCATAGGTCCCAAACTAACACTAGCTTCTTTGGGATTTCCCATGGTGATTGTGACGTGATTTTCATTTCAGCTACTTCATGCTTATTCCCTCTCACATTAAAACCATGTTTTAATTTAAAGTGATTCCCTTTAATTTTGGAATGTTAATGAATGCTTATAATCTATTTTAAAAATATAGAGGAAGAGGAATGTATTCCTTAAAAATGTAAACTTGTGACTTGATTTTGAAAATAATAAAAAACAACATATTAATATGTCTTATTTTTAAACTAGAATGATTGGGTTTTTCAAAGGTAAGAGTATAGGGTATTGTTTATCATTGGAATTCCTACTTAGCATCTCGATTCACATGCCTACTTTGTTTTTCAGTTTTAGGTCTCTCTAGTTTTGGATCACTCATCGAGTGTGTGTGGGTTATGTTCTATGGTGACCCATGAGGTCACTCGAGGTATGTTTCATTGCATAATATATTATTTTTTTCCACTTCCAGTTTGATCAATTTATTTATTTATCTATATTTTTCGAGATAAACTTTTCCCAACTACATTAATTTGATGCCCAACAATATTTGACATCCCATGGATATCAAGAACAGCCTTCAGGTATTATCATAAGCTAAATCAAGTTTCTGGTTTAGGGTTGACTTGGGTTGGTTCATGAAAAAATTGCATTAGAGGAGGCCCTTGTTATTTGGGGTTCTACGTATCTTTGAGATTATGATTTTTGGGACTTTATAGGTAGGTTTAATAAGGATGTCATGAAACCTTTCTTGTCCTAAGACTCGAGTTTCCAGATGTAGTTCAAGATTTTAATTTTTCTATTTCTTTTGTTGTGTGGATGAATGAAGACAAATTAAGCGAGCCATTGTTAGGTAAACAACATGCACATACTAGAGACCCTGTTACAACTGAGTGCACGGTTCAAGATTCTTCCTGTGGTGGATGCCTGATCAGAGCCTGATCTTCTAAACCATGTTTCCAGGTTGGCATGGCCACTAGTTCCTTATTTTTTGATGTTTTTAAGTGAGTTATGTTTGGGCTAAGTTTTAACTAATTTGAGATGATTTCAAAAATGAAAATGGTTCATATTTTTTTTTCAAAAGGGAATGTGGTTTTCATGAGTGATAACATGGTTTCTAAAATGTAAATGATTTTCTCGTATTGGAATTTGTTGTTTCTTAGGAAAAAATAGCGGGTTTTTTTGGAAATAATTTTGGGCTTTTGGAAATAATTTTTCTAAATTAAAATGAAATTTCATGGGAATTTTGAAATGTGTCCATTAAATGATGAGAGGTGACATAAAATTAATTTAAAATTTGGGTTTTAAGTTCAATGATCTATTTTGTAAATGGGAATTGTTTTCAAGTGACACAAGGTATTCCAATTAGTGATAACATATATGTATGTGCGCATGTGGAACACGAATAATTGGTGGTACCTATGGATGAGTGATTGAGCTAGCACAAGTGTACATATATGTATATATATATATACATGTGATACTTCATCGAATACCAATGGTGGATATTTAAGCAATTTTGTTTTTAGAAAAATGATTTTCAAAAGGGTAATTTAAATTTTTTGAAAAGTGAGTGAGCAATTATTTGGTGTTTCATTCCATGTTTGGTATGCAATTTCATTATCTTTTGGTTTTTTCATGTGGAATTTTGGTTGGAATGGTAATTTGAGTTTAAATGTTAGTTAGTGATTGAAGTGTGGAATTTTGAATTATGATGCATTTTGATTCGTCTCCGTGCTTCTTGTTTTTGAGTATTCCTCCCCAAAAAGTCCTAGAGAGTTCTAGTGAGACTCTTCTAGTTTTCGGTTCTACATAGACTCTTAGATGAGGGGTATAATTGAGATCTTTTTAGATTTTGTTCGTCTTCCATGGTGATCATGATATATTGAATGTAGTAGACTAGATTAATGAAATGGTTTGGGTTTTTATGTTATAGGAACATCAAAAAATTATGAGATCCCACTCTAGTTCAAATTTATTTGAAGGCTCAACTTTAGATTACTGCATGAGATAATCCTAGTGTCGTTGAATTATGGTGTGTCTTATAAGGTGTTTGAGATGAATTTTATCCGATGGTTTATAAATATAGAGGTGAAGGCATGACAATTGGAAGAGCTCATGAGGGTACACCTAGACCAATGAATAGTGAATTCCTAAATTGTGCATATCAATGAGTGGGTTACTTTTTCTTAGATGGTAACATCACAGAATCAGATAAAGTTTCTATTGTATGGGGTCTTAGTACAATGCTCAAAGACTGATTCCTTTTTGGAATTCAGGAAGGTTCCCCATCTGGTGAGGAGGGGGAACCCTAGGAACATGTTTCTGAAAAGTCTTCTTGTCAGTTCCATATTTTAATAGTCAAGCTACTCTCTTGTTTGATTCTTGTGCAGTTAGTATGAGTACTTTATATTTCCTTGTCATCGTCCATTGAAGGATTTTCATCAGTGTTAGTCTTTTTTATGTGGCTTGAAATTGTCAAAACTGTGGGGTCTAAGGTTTTTGAGGAAATTTTGAATGATTTTTTCACTTAGTATTATCATCAATTACTCTACTAAGACGATAAATTGAGTGGTGGAGATAAATCCTTTCCTTATTGTAAACAACACCTTAGTATTCTGAATTTTTTTCCAACCTTCGATAGTAAAAAAAATAATGATTCATTTGTAAGTGAAATGTTGTTTTTTCCGGTGTGGTATCTTGGTCCATCCAAAGTGGGTTTTGTATGTCACTATACCGAAGGAGGATGTTTTGGTTGATAATTATCAACTCATGAATGTGGGGAATAAGATGATGCAGGACATCAGAGCTCTAGCCATATGTCTTAGAGTGAATCTTTTCACACAGTCAGGAATCATCTTGGGTGTGGGGGAAATCAGTTCAGTTTTTTCTATGATGTCAGAAGGGATAAAATTTATGTTCTCAATGCAAAATTCTCAGTTTTAGTGTCCGTTTTTCTGGAGAGTTACCCTCTAGTTATAAGAAGACATGGTGGACTCATTTTCTTATGATTTCATTGGTTGTTTCATTTCAAATGTGAAGCATTGATTAGTCATATTTGTGTGGTTATCCATTGTATAGTGGTTTTGGTTTTGGTTCTTTATCATTTAATGATGCACGAGTCTTCTGGAAATGATGAATTTTGGTATAGCTCAATTCATGGTTTGAGTTCCATTAATCGGATTTCCCTTGTGTTAAAGGTATCTAGTTTATATTCGGTGTCCCTGGTGGCTATGCAGGTTGGTCTGTGAGGGATTTTTAGTTTCTATTGATGGTTTCCACTTTGGTTCAAATTAGCAGTTATAGAGTTCGCCCATACTGAGAGTCGTAATGTTGGTGGTTCAAGTTGTTTTCTTATGGGGGTAAAAACTTCCTCAATATCATATATCTCTTCTCATTGTATTTTCCCTTAATGCTCGTCCAATGTGACTAGTCGCGTGAAAATTTACACCAAGGTCATGAATTTTTTTGGCCTCATTCAGTTTCAAAGTTGAGCTTTATTCCTCATTTGGCGGGGTGACTTTCTCGAGGAAGAACATTTTTGTGGTGGGTAGAATCATCACATCTCGGCTTGGTATCTTGATATCATGGTTATTTTTATTTATATTTGATTGTTTTGGTTTCTTAGAGTTTAATTTTTTTTAAATTAATATCAAAATGTAATAAAATAAAATAAATTTAAAATGAATTAATAATAATAATAATGATAATAATATTATTATGTTAAATAATAATAATAATAATATTATGTTTAATAATAATAATATTTAGTTATTATTAATATAACTATTATTATTATTATTAGTTTTATTATTTTTAGTAAGAATATAAATTATTATTATTATTTTATTATTATTTTTATTATTATGAATATAAATTATTATTATTGTTATTGTTATTATATTTATTATAATTTATATTGGTTTTTAATTTTGATTTTTTTAGGGAAACAATGAGGGTGGCACACTACCAGTGAGGTGCGACCCCCTGGTCCTCTTCCTCATTACACAACGCACATGTGAGGCGTGAGACCCTACAAACCCTAAGCACCACCTCCCCTTTCCTACATTGAGAGGTGCATCTTCCCATGGTCAAACCTCCCCTATAGTACCCCTTCTTTACTGTTACCTTTACAAATTTGTGACCTAGGAATAACCCATGTAGCGCAAACCACCCATGGGACGCAGCCCTTCCTTCTGTGGTTTTTTCTCCCATTCGTTCCATGGTTTTGGTCTAATTATTAAATAAATGATCCTTAGACACGTCCTCATTCATCTCTTGGGATATTTCATCCTATTTTGGCATCTAATATGGTTTAGGATGAACCTAGGGTTTCATGATAATAACAGATTGTTATGTTTTCCTCTAATAGGATGTTAGAATGGTGTCTTGGGGCCCATTGGTCTATAATCCAGCATCCTCTGCCAAGGGAGAGGCAAATGGACTAGAATTAATTTTCCATCATTATTTCGGGTAATATTCTTACCACACTAATTGGGGTTTCACCACTTAATTTAGGGTTTTACGGTTTCTGTGAGTCCATGGTATTTATTTAGAGTTGTGTTGATATTTTGACCTTAATTTTGGGTCCCTGATAATTATTGTAGTGTGTTTTGAACATCTTTAAGGGTGGAAATGCATATACTCAGGAATATATATATATATATATATATATATATATATCTCATGTTCATATTACCTCATGGAGTGGGGACACGTTCATTAGGTTATGGGTATATATAAATATATATTTGTGTGTGTGTGTGTGGATGTATGTGCGTGTGAGTGGGTGACAGCTTGAGTTAGAAATAATCGACTCAGTTCTCTATTGAGGTAGGTCCCCCATACCTATAACTTTAAATTGAATTATTTACTTTATTGAGGGTTTTAAAATTAGTTTTTATATTAAATAGTATATGCATGCTATGAAGAGTTATGGTGATTCTTGATGTTGGTATTTCCTTTATCTTTTAGTATTTATTTAAATATTGACATGTGTATTTTTCATTAAAATATGATCCCAATATTGTTTTAGAATGGTTAAAAACTTATATGATTAAAATTGGTTTCTAAAATCATTTTGGGTGTCGAAGGGTATTTCTCAAAATAGTGGTGTGTACATTAGTTTATGAATTTGATTTAAATGAATATCGATTCTTGTGTTATTTTAAAATTGATAAATTCGACAATTTGGAAAGTGAGAAACAATGTAAGGGCTTTGATGTGAATTCAAGGTTGAATACAGATTTACCTTTCTTGAATGGGTTGGTTGGATTTAAGCATGGTTTTTAGTTGTTTTAAAATGTGTGAATCCATTCTTGTTGGTTGGAATTTCTAATTTCTTTAGAACATGAAAGAGTTGAGTTAGAATCTTCTCTAAAGAAAATCCATTTTCTTTGAAGTAATGTGGAATTCTTGAGACCATCAAAATGATTTTTAAATGTGAAAATCCCCTTTGAAGCATTCCCCATTGTTTTAGAAGATGATTTGTTTGTTAAATAAGGAGTTTTTGATATGTGGCTGGTGAAGATTCTTGTTATTTGTTGTGGGACATATAAAGGGGGACACACTAAAGGAGGGAGATCAGTGGTGAGAGGTTGGATGTGTTTTTGAGAAAAGTGAATGCAAAGTTCACATATATTTTCTTGATAAAAACTCACCCTCACTTGAAATGGTGTATATAAGAAACATGGGTATCTAGGTCTGTAGAGTAAGACTAGTATGATAGATGATACGAGAGTAGTCCATCCTTATTTTGTCTATAAATATTGATGCAAACAACACTTACTAAACATAATAATGATTTATTAGAGACC
Organism: Viscum album; assembly: GCA_963277665.1. NCBI lineage: Eukaryota > Viridiplantae > Streptophyta > Magnoliopsida > Santalales > Viscaceae > Viscum > Viscum album. The sequence continues at coordinate 1,584,284,464 of OY728164.1, forward strand.
AATAGGTTATGGGTGTGTTCCCTACCAATGGATCGTACAAGAGAACATAGTTCATTGTGGTTGCTATACCACATTTCACTAAGGTATGAGGATCCTGGGTCCCAAACTAACACTAGCTACTTATGGACTTCCAATTGTGCTTGTGATGTGATTTTTATTTCAGTTGCTTCATTATTTTTACCTCTCACAGGAATACCATATTTTAATTTAAATTCCATCCCTTTAATATTGGAATGTTAACACATGCTTGGAATCTGTTTTGAAAAAATAGTGGAAGAGAAATGTTTTCATTAAAAATTTAAACCTATTATGTGATTTTTAAAATAATGAAAAACATTATTTTTATCTATATTATTTATAAATTAGCATGATTGGGTTTCTTTTTAAAGTTAAGGGAATAAGGTGTTGTTTGTCATTTGTATTCTTATTGAGAATATTAGTTCTCATGCCTAATTTTTTTCAATTTCAGGATCCACTATTTTTGGATTGATCTTGGAGAGAGTGAGGGTTATGTTCCATGGTGACCCATGAGGTCACTTGAGGTATGTTTCATTTCTTAGTTTATTTCCAATTTTCTCATATTATTTTTTTAGTTATTTATTGGTTTTTTATTAGATAAATTGTTCCAAAATGATTTATTTTGATCCCCCCACAATAGTTTCCATTCTGTGGGGACTGGGAACGCCCTTCGGTCCTCACATGACGACTTGGGTTGCTGGTTCAGGGTTGAACTGGGTAGATTCGTGTATGTGTACCTGCTTCGAGCTCGGGATAACAACCCATGTACCAATCTTTTCGTGCTTTGGATGATGACAAGTGTAACCTAGTTTTCAAGCTTGGGATGACCACCCGTGTTCCCTCTTATCTAGTCTTGGGATACCCACCCATGTCATTTCCTTTTCGAGCATGGAATAACTACCCTTGAACCCTCTTAGCTCATAGAAAATTTCTATTTTCCCAATTAATTGTAGGAACTTATAATTCCCACCCATATCATAATTAGAATGCATATTTATTCTTACTAAAAATCCTAAGACATTCATCATATAATAACCCATGAAATGATATGTGTTTTATAAAAACTTCATCATATCATAACATGTAGAGGGGAGACAAGTTTCTTAATTGTTTTATCCTAGCATAACCTATGAAAAGAAGAGTGTTTCATAATTATTTTATCATCATATAACCCATGGAAGATAAATTTACTTTACAAAAGATATTTTATAAAAAATATAAAACATTCATAGAATGAATAAGAATGTTATCATAGGATAATATCCCTTATTAGTCATAGGAAACCTCAAAAGGTGTCATATTTGAAAAATAATGATTTTGATTAATAAATTAAACTATTTTTTTTGGAAAAATTTATATTCTTATTTGAAAAAATCGTTTTAAAAATTTAAATAATTTTATTTGAAAATAATATTGGGAAAATATAAATTAATCTTCAAATTAATGTTTGGTTTTGATGTTATAAAATTTCATTCATATTGTACACATTTAAAAAAATATTATGTTGACCTTTTGGTAAATGAGAAATCATATTTTTTTTGGAAAAAGGATTGAATATTTCTTTAATTTAATAAAAGTAAAAAATTGATAAAGATTTATTTTAAAAATATTAATAGGGAAATAAAACATTTTCAAATTTTTTTTAGAAAACATACATCTTAATGAAAACATATTTTCGACCTAAGTAAGACATAATGTCATATTTTTATAAAAACATTTTTGTAATTATATTAAGCAGCAATGAGTGTAAAAATGGCACCATTACATTATGAGATCATAAATAAACCTATGAAAAGAAAAATAATTATAATTCATTATAGTTGGATCATTATAATTCATCATTTGAGACTTAATAATAAATTATCTTTATAAATTATGAGATTGTAATATAAAATGTATACTTTCTTATAAAACTTATATTATAAGAAAAATAAAAATGTTACATAAAATGATACTTAAAATATCTTGATTTTGAATAAATTCAAAATATTACAAGTAAAAAGTGATTTTATATAATCCTCATGAAATAATAGAGGTTCATGGCATAAGGTACGTCTCAAAGATAGAAAATTGAGACCAACACCTCTTACAGATTTGTTAACTTTGGAACAAAAAAATCCATGAAAGAGGGAAAATTATATGGATATTTAAAACCCAATAATTTAAATTATAAGTATAATTAAATAAATTAATTGGAATTATATATGCCACATCAATGAAATAAATGGTGAATATGGCCTGTGACTGAAAGAAAATAAAGGTAAAAGAGAAATCGCTTACTAATTAAGTAAACTTTCGAATGTAATATCTATGACATAAGGACATAAATAGATAAATTAATTATCATGAAATGTGTTAAATTCATGATATATCATATCCAGGGGAAGTATATATAATCCAATCAAAATAAACATGTGGTGAATATGGCATAAGTCTTTAAAAAATTAAAGTGAAATATCGATCCCCTTACCATAAGTCTTAGTATCCATCATACTTAGTAAAACCTCATGAATAGAAAATATATATTTATTGTTCATATATTAAATTACATTATTAATATATATATATTACCATATATTATTTTATTATGACATTTTATTAACCATTTATTAACAATTCCATGATAAAGTTATGGTTCAGTTAATAACCGATTTGTTTTTCGTACTTGTTTTTTATTTGTTATATTTTTTCCCTATTACATTGTAAATAGATCCATAGTATCCAGAATGATAAGAATGATATAAATATAATATATATTCATTATATATATATATATATATTTATATTAATCTTTAAAATTTAGTGATAGTAAATTAAATACACCGTCACTAGAGATGTTATGTTGTACGTACACATGAATGCTGCTTTATGATTTGCGTGTTGGGTTGAAAGAAAGAAAATTAAAAGAAATATATTATCATTCTTATGTCATATATACCATATATATTTATTAAACCAATATTTTATGTATCCCATATAATGCGTGAATAAATCACATTGCTTCGTGTGGCGGTAATCCACTGTACACACGAACAACGTTATTGTACTCCCAAAAATATAAATGAAGAATTTATGTGTGATATATAAAATAATGAATCATAATAAAAAAGTATTATATATATAATATATAAATAATAAATCCTTCAAAATGATCATCCTTTTTAGGTGGTAATGAAAAAATGAACAACATCGGTTATTGTGGCACTAGTCCACCGTACACACGAATGATGACTTTATAACCCATTTTATGGAAGTGTGTACGGTTTTAGGTCATAAATTTAACATTAAAAAAATATAATTATAAAAAATATACAATGGTTATTATATTATCACAATATAATAATAGTTTAATTTTTTTAGGAATATATAAAATAAAAATTCTTGTTGAATATCATTACTCATTCTTCGGGATTCCCCCTTAGGTATGCACTAAATAATTAAAACAATGTATTTAATAAAAAAAATAATAATTATATGATGAGGGTAGGTGTGATTTAATTTTATTTTTTTATTTCTTGGGTTTTAAAATATGTTTGAGGTGTGGAGAATAGTGGAGAGTGAGTTCCCTTTTATAGATGAGGAGGAGTGAAATTCTGGTAAATAATCAAAAGTATTCATTATTGGGGGTAAATATTACCTAAAGTGGATAAAAATATGATAATTAAAGCGTTGGAGAAATTATATGGTATTTAAATACCTCCACCACACATTTAAACTCATATTTTATACATATTTACCTTAACTTCTAAGTTTCCTTATTTTTTCCATTTTAGTTTTTTCATTTTGGTAACTAGTTTTCACATCTAAAAAACTTATCCTTTATTAGACTAAAATTAGATGATAAATATAATGTTATTTTTGACCAATTAATATTAATATAATATTAATAATAAAAAATTGATCCAACATGTGTTGTAAATTAATTTCTATACAAGCGCATGTGACATTAAAAAACAACACTTTAATCTTAACTACACTAACAAAGTTTTTAGTATTTATGTTTTAATATATTCAATATAAAATAAAAAATGGCACATTATTGGAAAATATTTTATATTTATTTTCCTTTAAAAATATATGTCTAGATTTTCTGATTTTTTGTAATTTTATATCATTTAATAAATTATAACTTATTATAAAATAAATATAATTTTAACTTCGACATTATTCATTTAAATTGAATTTAAATATTTTATAAAAAATGACGGAATTAGAAGATATTATTTCTAACCATGTGTAAAATTATATAATAATCCAAAAAATAATGGAACACACAAATTCATTCAATTTACATTAATTTTAATATTTTCTACATCATTTATTTTATAGAATTATTAACTAAATAATTTCTGTGTTTGTGTTTCTTAAGAAATTTTAGAAACTATTTCATCTCTAAAAATGTAGGATAAATTAATATGATAAAAAATATATTTTTATTTAAAAATAATATTTATAATCGAACATATTTTGTTTTTCCCCAATCTGAAAACTTTATAGATATTAAAAATAAGAAAATTATATTATCTTTCTTTTTTGTTACATAACTTATTATATGAGTCATATTAAATGGAAAGTGGAAAGAAATTTCAATATTTCATAAAATTTTATATCCATGATCGAAATAAAAACATTTTTGTGGGTTTTCTAAAGATAATAAATAAAAAAATGAAGATTTGGATCGAAATAAAATCATTAAATAATATTTAGATAATATTTTACTTCATTCTCACCCTTATCATTCTAATATAACCCATGGTAAATCAATTTTACCGTAACTACAATATGTTTTACTATTTTCACTATTAACTTTGTTCAAAACTAAGTCAAACATACTATAAATAAGAAATTATTCTTATTAAAAATATTTAATCCATTTTTCTTAATTAAATTCCCATAAGTGGTAAAAATTAATATATTATTAATCCGATAGATGTGACTAGAATACATGGTTTTAAAGTAAAAATGATAAAAAGTTTACAAATCTTTTATATCAAATTTCAATATTAAATCAATTCCAATGAACTATGTAGGATTAATATATGTATATGTGATATTATGTAAAATTTAAAACCATTTTCAATTATAATTTTACTTTATAAATAAATTAAATGAATATTTTGTATTCAATTGAAATTCAGTGACATTTTACTGTTCCTCAAAAAAAATGAATCTTTTTCAAAGAATCATATATATTCACCTTAAGATAATTTTGACATAACGAATTAAATAATGATGTTCATTTTATCAAATTAATTTTCTAAAATCGTGAAAAATTATATTTATTATTGTTATCATAAATACATAAGACTGTTTTTAAAAAAATTGTATTTTTAAAGCATAGAATGAATTTTCCAAAAATTAAGTATTTTATTATCGATATTTTTTTTATATAAAACCACTATAGGTAATATTTAAAAATTATTTATTATTATTCATATCACTGTGTTTAGTGGCTAGGTTATAATGGTCATGTTAATAATAGATAATGGTTTGGGTAAAACTGAGTGTTGTGTGTAACACAAGCTTATCCAATGTTTCATGTAGTGCAAAATTATCTTTTTGTTGCGTATAATAGAATAAATTGAGTAAGTTTAATTAATTTGAAAAAAATTCATCAAATATCAGGTTATTACATTGTTTGTCACGATATAAAGTGATTTATTATGTTGATATACTTGAAAAAAATTTCTGATTCAACAAGAGCTTAACAATCTACCATGAAAACGGACCCTACATACTTCAACACAATTCTGGTAATGATTTCAATGTATTCCACCACATATAAGAAAACATTATACATGTACTATTTTTTGTTGGCACTATACACTAGTCATTATTGTCTTTATATAGTCCTTTGAGGAATTCCACACATCCCATCCTGAGGGTGGTCATTAATAGGGACACTACATAACCCACATTGATGACTATCATTAATAAGAACACCACACACCCCACCTTAATGGTTGTTATAATACTTAGATGATGGTAATTACCATGTGAAATGTTTTATTCATATTGATATAAAAACCACCCATGTATCAAATAATATCATAACTGCTTGTAATTGAAGGATACTGAACTCTTATTCTGTGTATACTCCCACCTCTGTCGAAATATCCTCGCTCCAACTCATTACAAAAAATGTTCCACATTTTCTAGTCTTTTACAGGTCATCATGATCCACATATATCTGGTTTCCAAAACAATACTAATTTACCCTTAAATATTGTTTTCTGATGAAAGGTTCTACATGATATAAAATATTTCAAACATTATGTTTTATAATAAGGAAAAATAATCCATATCATGAAAAATTATCGAAAGGCCTAAAAACATAAGAACTCATAGAAAGTAAGAGTATCTTGGGATACTCACACACCCAAACATACAATATACATTAATAAAGTGTTTAATGAATAATGATAAAATGATGAAACATCATATAAAATTCCCTATGTGGTAATGGTATTCCTACCTATACATAATAGATGTCAACAACATCGTTCTCTAAGGTAGTCACCTGAAGAAAGATCACACCCAAATATCCTAAAAACAAACTCCAATGTAACATAATTATTTGAGAACAAATTTTTAAGGGAGGAAATTAAGGTTATAATGAAAGAGGATAACTAAATAGGATTCATGAAGAGAATAACCAAGATATTCACCATCGAGTCCTTGTTGAATGACAAACATCCTCAAGAAGAGTTGTTGCCAAACTAAGGCAATAAAAAACATCACTAAATTTTACAAGGTAAAATTACATAAGAAAACTCGACTCATTCAAATGTTTTTCAAGAATAGAATTTAATTTATCCTAAATACAAAAAAAATCTACATAATGATGCTTAAAAAATATCCCAAGATAGAAGCACCAACAACGTTGGATAAACCAAGGCCTTAGATCGGTTAATGGAAGAGATAGATTGAACCAAATGAAGAAAAAAAATATGAGATCAGATAGAGATCATTCTCCCTAATAGTACTCTACTAATATCACTACTATAAACACCCAATATTCCATATAATATTAGAATCATGTTATTTAATATATGTAAAATGAGAGTTAAAGGAATTAATTATCCCCTCAATAATCTCAAGCATTATTAGAAGAATAAAAAAGACTCATTGATGAAGATGTAAGGAAGAAGGTGAGTGTATCTATCATATCAATAAAGTATAAAAATCACTATGATATCCACCATGGCCTATCCATGTTCATGGTGGTATTGGGAATGTTATATTTGGTAACAGGAAATGGCTTCCCCTTATGACTTGTTCCAAATAATTTAAGAATTTACCCACCCCACAACCACCATAATGTTCGTACTGAGGTTATCAAATAAATGGTCCACCAAGGGACCTACAGTTCTCCACATCTACCATAAATCATTGGCCTTCCCATTTCCCCTTTCCCATTTTTCACCAATTCAAAAAAAGGATAAAAAAAATTACACTAGGGTGTAGTGTTTTCTATTTTTAAAAAATCCTATAAGACCCACCTATGTGCTATCTAACACCTCAAATAAAAACCAAAACCAATTCCAAGAATCACAAGTTTTAAAAAACTCACTTATGACATGATAATTATTTTTGAAACATAACAATTTAACATGGGGTGTTAAAATACTACCATACTTAGGAATTCTAGACCTTGATAGGTATCTTCATATCTGTGATTGAATAACATACACCACTACACCTAGATTCCAAACATCCACTCCCATGATTATTCCAATACCTATACTGGCCTCTATAAGATCTAAATAAGTGGCACAATTTTCCCTTAGATATGTTTCTTTCTTCAATTGACTATACTCAATGACTATTCCTCACACAATGCATCTAGCTCCAACATAATGTCCTTACAGCCTATAACATGAACATGATCAAGCTTGTACATCCAAATATGATATATATGTAACACATCATACATACCTTAGTAACAATATGGATTTCCCAAATGTTAATCCACTGTCCATATACACTCAAAAATCAAGAATAGTCCAACATATCTTGATTCTGACTTTTCTTACTATTGGATACATCAATTATAAAATAATGGATTAACCCATAATAAAACTTATTCAGCCGTAATGAACTCTATAATTATCCCCATGTGGTTGGAATAAAAACTATTTCTACTCTAGAAAATGATAAAATTATTCAAAATCCATGACACTCTATCCAAAGTATCCTCCACCAACCCCAGTCCCAAAACTACTACCTCACCTGATTTATTGCAGTTTTATAGTGAGAGGTAAGGTATGCTAAAGAGAGATTCATAAGATGGAACATAAATAGAATCTTCATAATTTTTATTATATGAACATATCACCAAGCCTACATTCTCATCACATGATCCCCAAAATTTATATACTTAATCTCAAATAATATCCTAAACAAATATGATCATCCTCTCACACCATCTTTCAGTTTGTGGGTGATATGTCATTCCCAATTTCATCTGAGCAACCTAAGCATTCTCCATGCCCTACAAGAACTATTATTTGAAATTTTAAACATGATTTAGTACAATACAAATGGTAACTCCATGAATATGAAATATCTCATGGACATATATCTTTCCCAACTCATCCACCAAAAGAGACTCCATGATCAAAACGAAATGGGCTGTCTTATTTAGTTGATCAACTATCACCCATATAATATCATGATTACCTGATATCTTCCATAACCCTATCATAATATCAATAGTGATGTTACCCCATTTCCACATGGGAACTAAAAATAGTCAGATTAAACCACTAGGACATTGTTTCTGATCCTCTACCCTCTAGTAGGTAAGCCATCATGAAACAAAACCAAGTAATACCCCCCTTGATACATAGAATCCAAAACTACCATATGATTTCAAGGTGATACTTCATAATCATAAGATACACTATTCACCCTGAAGCTGGAGATTCTATGATAAGAACCTCCAAGATGGAAGAAGGAACTAAAACACTATAATGAACATAAATCATTCCATCATCAACATCAATGGACCATCCTAGTAAAGGATCAACTCTTACAAACTACTCTCACATCACCTCAAAAATGGAATCTATATCCAAACTAGTCTTCTACTGGGGGACATGATTTGAGGTGATAACCAAATGTTCACATATCCCTACCTCTCATTTCTCATTTTCATCCATACTCCAATCTACCAACAAACACATCATACACTGCTCTTCCCCTAAAGTCCATTGTCCAAACCTCAGGGCATCTTACATCTTCAGCTTGATAGAATATAAAAAAATGCCACCATTAATTTTTTTTTATAATTCATATTTAAGTAAAATAATAGAATATAACCAATTCATATACATCAAATTCAAGTCTAATTCTGAGATAATAATGTAGAAGTACTAATGGTCTACGTAGACAAAAAACCTATCCCTAAATTTATATTTCCACCAACATGTCAAATCATAGGACACAACTTCCCACTACTTGTCATGGGTAGGGTAACTTTTCTAATGGGGTCATAGTGGGTTTGAACTAGAAGAAAAAATCAATATTTATTCATTATAAAATCTCATAAAACAACTCCAATGGAATCACAAAATACTTCATAACCCATTCCAAGAACTAGAATGGTATGCGCCATACCTTCCATCATCATCTTACTTATATCACAAAAATTATTCCTCACACTAGTTTTAAAACAAAAAATTCACCCCTTTATTGGTCAATGCTATCATTGGGGCCTAAACAATTGAGAAATCAAAGATTAAAATATGGTAGGGTCTTATAAGTTCAATAAATCTTCTTATATCATTTTAATTTTGAGGTATATCCTAAAACATTACCACTTACACCATCTCAAAGTCAATATGAATTCATACCTTTGACCCCACAAGATGTTAGAAACACACATATGGAATACATAAGTGACATGTAGAAAATATAGAATTAATATAATGGGCTCAAAGTTTACTCAAAGAAATATTGAGATGATTGAAATATAGCCCCAAGGTCCTTGAAAATTTGGATGTATTCAACATTCACCATGAATAATGAGTCAATATATGAGTGAAATATCTTCTTAATGAGGTATGTAAGCATCACTATATAATTACACAGAACAAAAGGAATCACTAAGTACTCATATACCCATATATACTCCAAATCTCCATATTTGATGTTTTTTCATCTATAAACCAAACCTGATGGTAGCATGAATGTGAATTGATAATTGAACAACAATACGTTCAAAATTTAAATCAAATAGATCTCAAATAATTTGAAACGAGTATCCATTAATCACATTCACATGGTTCAACATCCATTAATCTACATAGAGTTGAATGGTACTATCCACTTTTTTGGAGAGCAAGAACGGGGAACCCCATAGTGATATGACCAGTCTGATAAATCCCTTCAACTCTAAGTCATTATGTTGGGAACTGGGTTACATTGACTCCCCCAATGGAATATAATATGGGATAACTGTCATAGGTTGAACCCAAGGGATGAGTTCCATTTTAATATCAATTCCACCCTATAAGGGGAGACCCAGACATTCATTTGAGAATAAAAACTCATAATGGTTTTACACATGAGGAAATGATAAGTGGTCTAGCACCAATTGAACTAAAAAATTTATTCCCACAACTTTTACCACAATTGATCCAATCTGAATCATTTTCAGACCGAATCTACATGATTATAACTCATAGTCACCCATTATCAAAACTTGTCTCCCTTAGGCGAGGTAAAAGATACCCATATCAATTAATAGTCATGTATAGATGAAATAAATTAAGGTAGTCTATTCAAATGATCATATTGATTCTGGTCAACTCTCAGATCTTGATGTCCCACAAATTATAATAACTAATAATCACTATAAGTCATTTTCGACACTAGAATAAGGTAAAATTTATTCCCTAAATGCATATCAAGAGAAATGATATTCAAAGATATTATGACCAGTAATTCAAGGATAGATACCAATTAAAAATATATAATGGAATGGGAAGAAGTAGAATCAAATAAAGTGGATGATAGTTTGTTGGTTATTAGGACCATACCTCAAATCCTAGATGATCCATCATTCCCAAAATCTAGATCCTAATACAATATACAAACATAATATTCCTAAACTCCATGACATTATTTTTTAGTCACAATCTTTTGGGAGTTTTAATCCTATACTGAGGTCCACTAATTCTGGTCTACCCTTCTCGGCTAGAACTCATTTAATAACCCCTAATAAAAAACACCAAATATGACCATACCTACCATTCTATTGGCAATCTAAAGGCCATTTTCTATATATGTTGCTAAGATACCCTATTTTCCTTTTATTAAAGAAAATTGTAAAAAAATTTCCCATAGAGGACTAAGATAAAGTCATAATCTGACCCATATGAGAACTTACCCACTACTCTTAACAAAATTACTCTTCATACTACTAGAAGGGATCATGTAGTGGTGAGATAATGCTCAGTCACTAACCCACTATGGATTGGAAGTAATCATACAACCATTTTTATAATCTAACATGTTATCTAACTCAATGAACTTCAGAACACATACATATATGATGTCATTTCGATGCCCCTAACCTACTATTTAAGCTTAGGTCAAAGGACTACCCCAAATTTTCCAGACATTGGGGAGTTATTTCCATCCAAAGAAGGGGAGAAGTGTAAAATCTCTCTGAAATGAGTAGAATATGAAGAGATAGAGATCAATTCATACTTTATGTCTCAAAACTATTTGAAATAGTCAAAATATATATAATAATGTAAATATTTCTTTATTAATAGGTCCTTGTTGGTCGCCAAAGAAAGGACCTCACATAATCTAGCCTGATTCATGGCAGTCTATCATCTCTTGGAAGGTCCCTAGAAGATGATGTTTTCTAGAATCATCACCCTTATATATGAGTCTTTACTTTAATAAAAATTATTTGGATAATTTATATCTATTCCTATATGTCCTAAAAGCATCAAATAACCTACAAGGCTGGTGGATGCTATAGCCTGAAATCCCTACCTTGATCGGTCATGGTCTTCTGAAAGCTTCAACCTTAAATGGGAACAATAAAAAAAATCTAACTTAATAAGATTTTAAACTAGAATTTTCAGAGCCAGTAAAAGAGCATACCGGTGTATATACTCATGGATTATTTTTGGTGTTATGGGAACATCCTTATGAAAGTGTCCATTTTGGGCTACCTCTATCAGTAGTCCCATCAAACATCTCTCAGCTGTCTTTATCATAAATTCTTAAACAATCTTCAGAAATCATTAATCAATTTACATATGTATTTATAAGGATATCATAATGTATTATTATATAAACTTGTCTTAAGTAGATGAAATAATAATAATGAAAAACCCTCCATGTACTACACTAGGATCTCCATATATGAACATCATTTACATTTACAAAAAAAACACACACACACAGACACACACAGATATATATAACAACAAACAACCACATTTAAAAGTTCCTATAATTATTTGTAGTCGATATATCATGATATAAATAACAACGATAAACCACTCATAATTGATTACATGTCTATCATAAATAGATTTCAAAATCATGGAATTAAATAAAAGAAATATTATGTAGCAGAAAACATTCATAAATAGGGAATGTGATCCTATATACCAACTCATGATGCATAAACATACCCAAATCCAAAAAAATATAACAAAATTAATAATGAGGATCAAAATGAATCTATAAACACAAACCTATAATAGAAGTTCCAATATTGGTAACTCAAAGTTATGTTACACATGTTCTATCTTGGAACACATGCATATCTCTTGCCTAAATCACACACCACTTAACTCTTTTCAATATTTTCCAAAAACATAGTCACTAATAAATAAAAAAAGTGAAACTAGATTTCATACCACTTCATATCCCCCCATACAAAATAACTAGGTTTGAGGAAATGTTCCAAATGGAATCATACATCCCTCCTTATAAGTATGAGGTTTCTAACATGAAGAGAGGGTAATAATGTTGTTAGATTGGAGGATATACCTTTATTATCATTCTAGAAAATCATAAATAATAACACAATGGAATAAATAAATTTTTTAGAACAAATATCATGAAATGTATCTCAAATTATATAGAATAATAAAACATGGAAATTTCGAATATTGTTGGCCAAACTAGTGTATGAGTAAGATATGTTAATAAATTTAAAAGTGGAATTACTATGAATTCTATTTTGGTATTTCATCTTAACATCATGATTTGTTTGCTAAATCCAAGTCTTTGATGCCTTTCCATTTTAATATTCCATACCATGAACTCTACACACTCAATATAATATGTGTACAAGGTGTGAGTAATAAAACTTTTTGGACACCTCTAATGCATACATAACACAAAATAATAATAAATATAAAATATTTTATATCATGATATAATATAATTACTGATGTAAACATATATGAAAACATGTTCCAGGTAATCATATATAAACCACGCTTCAAAATTCTATCCCCGCCTAGTTAAACATGATGTCACTAAGGAATGGGTTATATAACCAGTAGTAAGAAACTTTTCCATCATGAGAACTAAGGAAACATTCCATGTGATATGAAATACCACAAACATTACCTTTCATGGAAGACAACAAAATGAAAAATTTAGAACAGTTCTCAATGGGTGACACAAAAATAATAAGAACTCATATTAGAGAAGTGTCTAAAATTCCACTCACACACTAACATGAAACATATACAAATTATTGGAATAAATAATAATGATAAAATCATGACAAAATCATAAACAAGGACTTTTGTTGTAAGGAACATCCTACCTAATAATCATAGGCGTTAATGTCAAGGCTCACTAAAAAATTAGTCCACCAGAGAAAACTCAAATACAAGTATCCTAAGAACCATCTACAAGTCACATGATATTTTAGGATATTATATTCCAAAATAAGTACACAAAAACAATAAATATTACAAGATCATTCAATAAGGTAGAATCATTCTCCAATAACAAGATTGAATCAGTGGAAGGATTCCAAACAAATAACGCAAAGTATAAGTACAAATATTATGGATGGTCTAGGCCCTTAAATCAACCAGTGTAATGATATGAATGATCTAAACAAAGATGAAATTTTGGATTGGTTGAATATTGTTGAAACAAAAGGACCACTCCCAAGAACACTTCGAAAAATTCCTATTCATCTAGAGTAGAGAAGAATAAAGAAATTTAATCATAGTCTAATTCATGAGGAATTAATTAATCATATCCTCATTATTATCAAACAGTATTGGATGACCAAACATGTCACATTGATGGAGTTTTGAGGATGAAGGTGAGCATTTCATCCATTTCAATATAGTGTGACCAGCACCTGGCCATCCACCATAGCCCAGCCATGGCCATAGGGGAATCAATCATGCTATAATAGCTACCAATGGGCCTACAATGTTCAATTCATATTGAAATAGTCTGGAATCCCCATTTTTACATTTATTGGTTTAATCTAAAGAAAACTAGGGACAAAATGGCTTGCACTAGACTGTGGTGTTGTTCTTTTGGAACCAAAAACCTCCCAAACACACTTTAAAGATTCCAAACACTATTAATACAGAACAATACCACGTTAAACCATAAAATGGATTTAAAAAATCTCTTTTGACATTCCTTAACATAAATTATCCAAACCATTGAAGTTGAAGGTGCTACAAATATGCTAAACAACATGCTTATAAAAGTATCAATTTAGCCTGAAAAGCACACACTATGTCTAAAAAACCATGCTTATAATCCCCCCAAAATTAATGACACATGTAAATGATTAAATATAATTAATTCCTTTAAAAAATATGTACCCTATATTGGGTTAAGGTAGTGGCCACCCCATCAAGAAAAAATTCAATATCAAGGTACCATTACATTATCATAAGATACAAGTAAATCACATCCCAAAGGACTGAATAGTTTATTTGTTTTTTAAACTAGATAAATACAGGAGTCTTGTATTTCAAATTAATACACAATTTAGCTCATTTATAGGATAATAACTATATTTCATCTAGCATATACTTACATATCTCTCTTAGTACACTTCATGAATTTTGTGTAAAGGAATCGTAATAAGGGTGCAATCAAATTCTTAGTAAGGTTAAATTATAGAAAAAGGAATAATGAATCAATAATAAAAGTCAATATGAAATGATAACTACTAAAGACACTAGAGAATGAAGTGAACAAAAAATACGGAAGGTTAAATAAATGGAAACCCATTCTATATAAATAAATAGATAACATATAATAAATATGGAAATGTAAGAAACTAAAACCCAATTCCATTTTGTCGTTGAACTAAGAATGAAATGCATCTATAGAAATGTCACTAAAAATATCATGGGAAAATAATTAATGAATCAAAATAAAGGAAAATATTAACTATAAGACATCATTTATCTATAACATGAACCATTATACCATCATGATATATCCTATTGGTAGTTTAAGTGTATGAGAAGAAGCCCATCTCTTCTGCTTGGAATCAAGATTGAAGTGTTTGTCATGAACTAATTTCATCTCATGAGACTATTGACGCATTGTGGGGCTTTCGTTAACTTTTCCCCAACATGTATGGATTAAATTAAATTGTCACAAACCTATGTAGTGAATTTAAAAAGAATTATTCATATTTTGAATAGTTAATTTAAATAAACAAATCCCCTTATCAAATATCAATTATGAGTATGGGATACAGATTTATTAATATTTAACTAGTAAATCAAATAACTATCAATTTAAACACCAAAGGTAAAAATGATACATGGTTTAGTCAATTAATATATCCACCGTAAATGATATGGGTAATTAGTGGAAATTAATTGTTTAATGATCATAATAAAAATTGAATATTTTAAGGGAAAAACAAAGGATTAGAGGAAGTGAATGTGAATACTATCCTTGGATAAATCAATCATAAACCATTCAGAATATGAATAAAGATGATATCAAGAAATCATAACCCAACTAGAGTTAAAATTAAAGGGTTTTTGTCTCCACTAAATATAAATATTAAAAAATGATCTTTAAAAATAACATTCTTTATAAGCACATCATTTTCATTTTGAAAAACATTTTCAAATTAATTTTCAATAATATTAACTTTTAAAAACTTTTTTTAAATTAAACAATTAAAATAGAAAATGAAACTTAAAATAAGTGATGATAGATGAATCCTTATATACTGTAAAAGGTAAAAATATCATTTCTTTTCCATGGTAAAAAGGATTGAAAAACACCTTGTTAAGAAAATGATAAAGAGGTTCCTTTGAAAAAAAAATCAATGAAAATAGTGAGAAAAATATCATTAATAAATCATTTTATAAAGGGAGGAAACAGTTTTTGAAATTGTTTTTGTAAAACTTGATTATTTGAAAAGAAGGGGCTCAATGGACAATGAGAGAAATAATGTCAGATTTTCATAAAAATGTTTTCTAAAAAATCGTGAGTACTAATGTGTAAAATAATAGTACTATTACATTAAAGAGGTCACAAATGATCAGAGGGGAAGAAAATACAAGTGTTTATTATAAAATGACAAAATAATTTCCACTAATGGAATTCCATGAATAAACAATCCCAAGAAAATTATATTGTGAAGTGAACCATTGAATTGACCAAAACATTGATGTGGGAATCAATAAATGAATAAATAATGTGTTTCAAATGTAGATCAAAATAAAATAAGTGAAAAATAACAAATAAAGTAAAAAATAATTACACACATAATATTACAGTATTAATGACAATGGGTGAGTAATATAACTCGATGAAAAGGAATTGAGATATGATTTTTCATTACCACTTGGTAACTTTAATTGTAAATCAACATAAATGAAATAATTGAAATTAAAACTCAAAATATCCTGAATAATAAATGAATCTTGATATTAAATTTAAAATTTGAAATATATACACAATATATAAATATTTAGGTTCACAATAATAAGGTATAACTCAAGGAATGGAAATACCATTGAAAGATCCTTAAAATTATTATGGAGGAAAATAAACATTAATCATTCCAATGTGTCCCATACCAATTTGAAATATTTGAATCGAAAGCCTAGAGAATTAATATAATTGAATGAATGTTTTAATAATAACAAAGTTAAAATAATTCATGGTATAATATATCAAAATGGGAAGTAGATACACCAAAAAATAAAAGTAAACGGTGAAAAATATTGTATGCCTCATGAAAAAAGTGAGACAAGAATCCCTTGCATTGTGTTTAAATTCGTGTGAACACCCTTTAACCTATATTATAAGGGGATTAAACATGTTAATAACATATAACCAAACCATACACATATTTATAATATCATATATAATCTTTTTTTAATATCTCATTACCCAATTTTTAAATAACCTTTTATTATTTTAAATATTTCTGTTGTTATTTACCTAGTTTTTCAAGTATGTTTTAAATTGTTAATTATTGTTACTGTTAATTAGATCATGATTTAAACATATCCATATTTTATATGATGATGTAAATATCATATGTATTTATTATATATTTATTTATAATAACCTATAGATGATAATGGAAATGCACCGTTCATGGAGGCGGTAGGTCATACGTACACATGAATGCTATTTCCATTTTATTGTCATATTAAAGGAATGAAACGTAAATGAAATATATATTATAAATATAGGATAATATTTATTTCATATATATCCCATATGTTTATTAAAACCATCATTTAAAAATTCTATTTATTGTGTGAATGTATCACATCGCATTGAGGATGTGTTAGTCCACATGTCCCCAAACAATGTTATAACATTTACACAGAATGGAAAGAGTGAAGCTATGAGTTATATAAAAATTATAGTAGAATATATATAAAATAAGTTATATATATATATATATCATTTATGAAATATTCTTTCTATCGTAGTTCCCATTCATGAAAGGTGTTAAATAAAAATGAATAATGTCATTTCACAGGGCGGTAGTTCACTGTACATGAACATTAAGTTTTCCACCCATTAAAAAGAAGTGTGAATAAGTGTAGATCAAACCCTAAAAATGAAATAAATTGGGGATACTTTTTATTATTATGTAATAATAGATTAAAAATATTTGGGGGAGTGGAGAATAAAAATAATATAAAGGAGCTTGATGAAGGATGTTACATATTCTTTGGGTAACTCCTTTCGGTTTTCACCAAAGGTCTTATGTGGATCAATTTATTACAAAAGGGAGGATTATAGGTTTAGGGGAAGGATTATGAAGAGATATTTTGTAATATATTTTTCACGGACTGACTTAGTTCAACCTTGAACCAGCCACCCGAGCCGATCCGGGGCGTGGCCCAAAGTGCGTCCTAATCCCCACAGGCTGGAAACTACTGTCGGGAATTAGATATAAATTGATAGGAAATTATTTAATCTCAATAAATAGGAATAAATATATAAACTAATAAAAGAGCATACAAAAACAACCCACATCTGAACATAAATAAATAAATATCTTATCTAGATACAATATGTGACTAAATAGGCTGAATAACTAAACAAAACAAATGTATATGAGGACAAACTAAAACTGGACCAAGCTACTAATATATCCATGTCACATATTGGTCACCACCAACAACAAGACAAAACCAGCTCCAACCATGAACTCTTGAGCCATGATACCTAAACAAAAGCAGATCCTTCAAAATAGCTCGGTTCCACCGACACCGAGTGGTATAGGTAGTGTGTGACCTGAAAACATAGTAGGAAATCCCCACAAATTCCAAATGTTTCATTTCCAAAAAATATTCCACAAAATCTAGTTTTAAATACAATTACCAAAGTAGACTTTTCACATTTTCATTAAAAAAGAAAAACATTACCATTTTAAAGGCCAAAACACACCACAATAAATTTGTAATGAAAACTATCATTTTATAACAAAAACCAAAACTAAAAATATGCATGGAACAATTTTAAATGAAAAATAATTTCAATGAATTCTAATTTAATGAAAAAGTATATACTATTGGAACTACTAAACCAACATACCATATGCCGATGGGAGGTGCAATATAATAATTGAGCTCAAGTAACAGGAACACCCCTCGACACTAGCTAGATACATGCCCCATGTACATTGTATATCAATGTAAAGTAAACATAATTAATATCCTTTCTCATGTGCATGAGCCACTAGTAGAAGAATCATCTGTAACCTAGTGCTCCTCAACAACATCATCATCGTAGTTTAGTTAGTGTTGTCATCATCAAACTTAAATCATGAAATATATAAGAAACCACTCTAAAGTAACTATCATACTAGTAGATGTCTGCCCACCTAGATTCCTAAGTTTTCCTTTTTTTGTTGAAACATGTTCCACATCATGGGACATCACTTACAAAATTCATCAACTAACCCAAGAATCACATTTCATAAACCACCACTTTCACATCACAAAACCATTATTCAAAACTTATCCACATTGAAACATTTACAAATCACTTATAAAACTATGAGGAACTCCAATTCACTGATAAATTGTGACAACTGGGCCCCGGGGACAGCACAGTCACCCCGCCTTAACATGGCCGTCAGGTCCTGGCCTACCAGGTACCACCGGTTGCCCCGCAGACATGTGGGGCCCACACCAGGGTCCACCCACATGCCTGAACGGGTCATCTGACTAATGACAGTCCCCCCAGGCCAACACTTTTCCTTTCCAGTGTGCTTTGTCCTCACTCACACACATCCCGGGGAACTTCTTAGAAGGTCACCCATCCTGATCACTACTCCAATCCAAGCACACATAACTGTGGAGTTCTAATCAGGTAGGCTCCCGAAAAGGAAGGTGCACCTTATTGACATGAGTAATATCAATTAGTCATTTAACCCTTTATCATTTGGGGATGTTACAATCACCCCCCTTTAGAGTACAATGCCCTCGTTGTGGGCCCAACATCTCAACCCAGGAAGTGCACCGCACTTAAGGCTGGGTTCCTCCTCTGATACCAAATGTGACAAATGGGCCCCGAGGACAGCACAACCACCCCGCCTTAACATGGCCATCAGGTCCTGGCCTACCAGGTACCACCGGTTTCCCCGCAGACATGTGGGGCCCACCCTAGGGTCCACCCACATGCCTGAACGGGTCATCTAACTAATGACAGTCCCCATAGGCCAACACTTTTCCTTTCCAGTGTGCTTTGTCCTCACTCACACACATCCTGGGGAACTTCCCAGAAGGTCACCCATCCCGATAACAACTCCAGGCCAAGCACACTTAACTGTGGAGTTCTAATCAGGTAGGCTCCCGAAAAGAACGGTGCACCTTGTTGACATGAGTCATATCAATTAGTCATTTAATCCTTTATCATTTGGGGATGTTACATAAATTACTAAAAAATCCTTTCCACATTTTATGAAAAACATGAAACTTTGAAAACATGCCAAACATGACATTATGCTTACACAACCAAATACATTTAACAAAACATCCCCAAATAATTTCTAAATCCATCTTCAAGTGTAAAATGTCAAACAACCCCTAAATCTAATTTTTTTCCAAAACACAGGCACTAAAATCCAAAATGGCAGAACCCTATGAGATTCCATTTTGAACCACATTTAGAAACCACATGAAGGATATAACGTTATTTAGATAACTGGAACAATTTAGGAAACAAAAATTTAATGGAACACTTGTTTAAATCACCATCATAAATTGAGGGCACAACCATGGGTGAACCTATTGCACCCATGGCTCTCCCAATATCCGATGGTACACAAAAAATTTCATAGGATTCCAAAAAACCATTTCCACAAAACTCACCATTTTCTCTAAAATTATATCTGACCATCCACACTACTTAGAGAACATAAAACAATCCCCTTATAACAATGGAACCCCTTTTCAAGAATTTTATCATATTTAACAAGATAAAACATTACCAAACCATACAAAACAAATAAAGGTCACATATAATAAATAACTATCACACCTTAATCAAGGCTAAACATTACATAAAAACCCCAATTTTAACTTTAAAAAAATGGAATTTTAAACAATAATCCAATGTAATATAAATATTAGCATTTCCCACTAATACATTTGAAAAACTATTTTTAGTAAATTCTACCAACAAAAAATCAACATTCTCATCAATCCATGTATATAATAGGAATGGGAAATATATTTAAAAATTAAATGAAAACAAAAAAGTGCTCACGAAGTGTTCTGGAATGGAAGAAGTTGGAAACGCCTACCTTGTCAGTGTACAAACGGAATGAAGCCATTCGAGAAGAGAAATATAAAACTCCTAGACCAACTACACACCCTAAAATCCAAAGAAACATAAGCCAAACAACAAACCTAATGTCTTGAATTTTTCTATACATGAACTAGCCCAAAATAAAACAAATAAGTGATAGTGGGAAGAGGAATAGAGAAAAGTTTGTAAAGAACCACTGACCTTTTACGAGAAATCTCCCAAAAATGAGTCCAAAATTATGGGAAATGATGTGGTAGGTGGCTCTAGTCGATGACCAACTTGTAGGTCTTAATTTTGGAGGAGGAATCAACCATATCAGATCTCCACGTCAAATTTTATTAAGCCCGTAATGGTCTGTATAGTTTTTCTGTAGGGTTTGGAAAACCATGCACAAACCGTGAGGATAGTGCTTGGGAAACTCCTGCAACCTTGTGGGGTTAGGTTTCTTGATTTGGGAAAACCATGATCAAATTATGTGACCTGAAATATTGGCTAAAAAATCATAAATTTCACCCCAAACACTTTGGAAGCCCACCCAACAATCCTTGAATGTTTTAAACACAATATGGAGACATCGAGGGCAACACAAACTCTCCAACATGCCACTCTATTCCCACAACCTTCAAAAAACCATGAATCTATTTATAAGAAAACAATACCACCAAAAAACAAGGGATTCTATTGGAAACTCATCCTGAACCTCATGAAAATGATCCAAAATTGATAAAAAAAATAAAATGAAGGAGTATTCGAGGTCAAGGTGTGACAATTTTTCCCACTATAGACACTTTATACCCTTAGACAATCACACAACTGAAAGATAACAAAAACTCAAATCCATTCCCGATCAAAACTAGAAGAAAAATGAACCCCGAGGTTTCTATTCACTTCATAAGTCAAAACTGAACAGTCAATATGAAACCACATCATAAGATTGAGGATGATGGGGGAACACGAAAGGGTTCTCCCCACCAAAATAATTCATCTATAATGGAAACATCAGAGTCCAAACACCCCACCAATAATTAAAAGAGAACAAGGAACATAAAAATTCTCAATTTCTAGACTTATCACATAGTTTGGTAACATGGTTTACCAAATTTTGCACCAACTGTTTACCCCTCACTGTACATAATGGACAATGCACATAGTTTTTCTACACATTTTGTGGGCTGTGAAAAAACTGTGAGAATACCACTACCTAAAAGGAACCAATCAGCACTATTACCTGAGAAATATTGTAAGACTATATGCTAGTCAAGTAGTTGGTACTATTTTCATGGCCTAGGTTGAACACTATCGACTAACTATTTGGTTACAGTGCATCACCTAGAAAAATCTCCCGACAACACCAATAACCAAAAATCTCAGTTGGGGATTAAACCTGAACTACAATATAGATGTTTTACATTACTACAAATAAAACAAGAAACCATCCTACACAAACTGTACCCCCAATACATCAATTTTACAAAACTCAAACACCGCCAAATGAGCACTGATAAATGTTAAAACTGAGACTAACCTACAAAAATTCCAGACACACTCAATGCAGAATGAAAATAATTTGAATTTCCACCTTCAGATAGACTCAACCACTTGGGAGACAAGATATATAATTAAAACTAGTTCAGGGTATCAAACCCATAGACTTAGGACAATGTTTCAGCTTCACCCTGAGTCCTGTGGTTGCGGATTTGATGGCTGAAGAATCTCATGCCTCATAGTCAGGTACTATCATCCATCAATTACAATGTCCTCTTCCGATGGAGCTTCCTATAAAACTTTTCTAGATGATCCAGACAACCACTACAATGGCATGTATTTGGTGGATTTCAACAAGAGGGCTTAGGATGCCCAAAACGACCACACTGGTATACCACACCCGAACGTCCTAAAAAACTGGAATCTAGAACCAAATAAAAGAACTTATCTTGACTAGGATCCTCTAGAACACAGTCTTTTCTATATGTGGATCCTTGATGAGAAAAAATAGACATTAGATTCCTAACTACCTATAGCTAAATGGTAACAACTCCCATTAATCCAAAGATAGAACCTCAAACAAATCCAAAATAACACAAACACGAGTAGGTTCTGGTGTTCCTTATGATCTAAATACACATTTTACATTCTCATGCCAGTTCACTACCTCTAACAGACCTTAATAACCATGAAATATAGGCAACTACTGCGAATAAAATAAAACTCAGCATGACTTATTGAATGATTTTGGGACCTTTCTTGGTGGCTTACTCTGTACAACAAAAACACCACTAATTCAAAACCATCCTCAATCTGAATCATAGTTAAAAGGAATATCTCAAGCTAAAACAAATGGATCACAAACCAACCATATACAAGCACATACAAAAATCACCTTTCCAAAAACCACCATTTCATTTAAAATTCTGAAACGCCTTCCCCCAAGTCCACATTACAAATACCCAAACACACTTTTCACAAAAAAATATCCACATTCTAAAACAAAAACCAATTTATAGAATCATTTTTTTAACTTTCGAATTCACTTTGAAAAAACAAGGACATGCCTTTGATTTCAATCACCCACCCATGGTATCCTATGAACCTTCACATATCTGATTATCTGCATATAAAAAAATCATCAAAACACATGTTCAAATCTACACATTCCTAATAAGCTCTCACATATGTGAAACTTCAGAAAGACTGCCAAGGTTCACACATTTCTTTACCTAATCCAAACACAATCATTTACCAACTATCAATCCAAAAGAATTTTCTTTAAAACACATTATAAAAATTTAAGAACCACTTGAAAGAAATAATTTTTCATTTTTTTAAACCAGTTTCATTTATAATGTTTACTAAAATCAACCAAGAACCACATAAACCATGACTCAAGCCAAACCATCAGAATAA
The DNA here is from genome assembly GCA_963277665.1 of Viscum album. Taxonomy (NCBI): domain Eukaryota; kingdom Viridiplantae; phylum Streptophyta; class Magnoliopsida; order Santalales; family Viscaceae; genus Viscum; species Viscum album. The sequence continues at coordinate 1,584,308,674 of OY728164.1, forward strand.
GAAACTAGTGTCTCTGCCTAACTTGGAAACATGGTTGTGGGCTATGGCCTAGGTAATCCATAACACTAATAGGACCTTGAACCATGTACTTGGACTTCACATGGGTCACTACTCCATGTGAGCTCACAACATGACACATATTCTCCTCCAATGTCATCTCCCAATACAAAATAAACCAAGATAATACATGGACTCACTACCGGACATCCCATAGTGACTCAAGTCTCATCATGGGTGGTGGTGATCAGGCACCAAACCGTGACCTTCCACGTGAGCCCCGACAACACTACAATCCATCTACAAGAAACACTAAATAACAAGGGCCTCCTTTGATACCATTTTTTTCCTGAACCAACCCAGTTCGAACATAAACTGGCCACCCGAGCGGATCCGCGGCATGGCCCGAAGGGCGTTCATGATCACCATGGGCTGGGAACTAGTATTGATCATCATATATAAATTGAGTGGTTACAATTTTATCACAATAAACTATATCAAATATATAATCTAATCTAAATTATCACATAGAAATATCCCACATCTGAACATAAATAAATAAATAGTTGATCCAGATACAATATGAAACTAAACAATCTGAAGACTAAAACCAGAAAAATGAAACTGAGAACAAAATAAAATTAGATCAATCTACAACTATCTCATTGAGAAATTATGTTCACCTCCAATCAAACGACCAAACCTTCTTCAACCATGACCACCTGATCCACGATTCTTGAACAAAATATGAACATGCAAAAAGGCTTGTTTATACCGACACCGAGTGGTTTAGGTAGGGTGTGAGCTAACAACTCATTAGGAAATCACCACAAATTCCATGTCATTCAATTCCCAAAATAGACCACTAAAACTAGTTTAAAATAAATTTATAAATGTATATTTTTCACATTTTATTTAAACCACCACAACTTTATCATTTTAAAGGCGAACACACACCACCATCCATTTTTTAGGAAAACAAAAATTTATAACAAAAATTAAAACTAAACAATTCTAGTAACAACTTTCAACTAAAATAAATAAAATGGAAAATTGTTTTCATGTATTATACATTAATGAAAAAGATTACAATTTTAAAACTACAATCCCAACCTACCGTATGCCGACTGGTGGTGGAATATAATAGCTGAGAACTAGTCAGGGGAAGACTCGTAGGCACTTGAAAATTATGTGCCCTAGTTACATAATATCTCAGTGTAAAATGACCATAAGAAATATTCGTTCTTGTTAACATGATCCACTAGTAGTATAATAATCTTTAACCTAGTGGTCCCCAACGACAACATAATCCTAGTTTTGTTAGGGTTGTCATCATTAAACTTGAAACTTAAAACAGGGATGAAACCACTCAAGATCACTAGCATAAAATTACATGTCCACCCCCTAGATAACATGATTCCCCTTTTTGTGCTGAAAGAAGTTCCACAACACATTATAGCACTTACAAAATTCATCAACCAATCCATGCATCCCATTTCAAAAACCACCACTTTAAATCACAAACCCATTATTGAAAACCTATACACATAGAAACATTTACAAGTCACTTCTAAAACCATGAGAAGCACCAATTCCTTGAGAATTTTCTAAAAATGACACGCCACATTTTAGGAAAAATCATGTAACTCTAAAGACATGACAACTGTGCCTTTATGTTTTTACACACAAATACATTATGCAAAACATATCTAAGTAATTTCTAGAATCATCATCAAGTGTATAATGCCAAACAACCCCTCAAGAAAAACATTTTTTAAAAAACACACACCAAAATCCTAACGTGTAAAACACCATCAGATTCCATTTTAGACCACATTTTGAAACCACAAAAAGGATGCTACATTATTTATAAAACAAGAACCATTTAGGAATCCAATATTTTCAGGATCATTGATTTAAAGAACTATCTTCATTTGAGGGAACAACCATCTGTGGACATAGTGCACTCATGGATGTGCCAACAATTTATGGTACAAAAAAACCAATAGGACAACCAAAAACCTTTTCCAAATAAACCAACCAATTTCTTTAAACACAAATCCTACCATCCACAATATTTAGGGAACGTAAAAAAACCCCCTAATAACTATGATGAACTTTATAAAACTTTTTAACATGTTTAACAAGCTAAAAAATTACCAAACCATACACATCAAATCATGTTTACAAACAATAAATAACCATTACACCATAATAAAGGCTAAAATTTCATAAAAACACCCAATTTAACATTAAAAGTACAATAGCTATTTAAAAAATAACCCTAGGTGCTATAAACCTATGAATTTCACCCAAATCCATTGGAAAAATAATTTTTAATAAATTATACCAACACAGTATCACCATTCGCATCAATCCATAGATATATTATCTATGAGACATACATTTACAAATTATATGAAAAAACACAAGTGCTTGTGGAGTGTTTCAGAAAGGAAAATGTTGGAAGTTCCTACCTTGCTCGTGTGAGAATGGAATGTATCCTTTGAAGTGGAGAAATCTAAATTTCCCAGATGAACTTTACACCCTAAAATCTAAATAAACACAACCTACAAATCAACCCAAATGGACAGGGTTCATCAAAACAATAACAAAGGCAAAATGACAGCAAAAAAGTGAGAAAGGGGGAAGAGGAGAAGAGGAATGGAGAAGTTTAGGTGAAGAAACACTGACCTTTTGTAAGATATCTCACAAATATCGTTCCAAGACAATGTCTAATTAAGGGGGAGGAACCACTAGTTGATTCTCAACTGGTATGGATTCATTTTGGAGGTGGACTCACCCAAATCCGAGATCCATGTTAGAATTTTTTATGCCTGTAATAGGATGAATGGTTTTAATGCATGGTTTGGAAAATCATGCATAAACTATGTATAATGTACTAGGAAAACTGATACAACCTTTATGGTTAGGTTCCACAGTTTGGGAAAATCATTCTCAAACCATGTGACCAACCGAAATAGATAAAAACTCAAAAATGACTCCCCAAACACTTTAAAAGTCCACCCAATGAACCATGAATGTTTTAAACACAACAAAGGGACACCGAGGGCATCAAAAACTATTCAACATGCCACTATATTCCCACAACCTTCTCAGAAACCATGAATCGGGTTATAAGAAAACAAATACCAGCAAAACAGAAGGACTTCTATTGGACACCCATCCGGAACCTAAACCAAAATATCCAACATTCAGAAAAAATAAAATGAAGAATTATCAAAGGTCGGGGTCTGATAATATTGGTCCATATATAGTGTCTTGAGTGGTGTGGGGATGTGGGAGGTGTGAGAGACTATTTATAGTGTCGGTGGAGTGGCTCACTGGTAAATTTTGGGAAAGGAAATTCCAACCACGTTTTTACATTTGAAAGTGTCTCAAATAATAGTCCAAATATGATAAAATGGTGTATAGGGTCTCAATATAGCTAGATAATATATTATAAACAAGTTTCTAGGTCATTTGGGCACTTAATATTATGGTTTAGTCTTTTGTTAATCTAATTTATCTCTAAATCATTATAATTAATTTTAATCACTTTCAATAATATTTGTTTGTAAAAAAATAAAGTTTAAGTTATTAGAAATTATTAAATATTCTGATTCATAATATTAAATCCATTTGTCCAAATTCAAATCACAAAAGTTTTATAAATTAATTTAAAATTAATCACGCAGATATGGCTATAATTAATGTTTTTAAAGATAAAACATTCAAAAGTTTCCCATGTTTTTTTATAATATCAATGTAAAATTGGTTAAAATGAAATAAATTGGATTAATTTATATAACATTTATCCAATTATACTATAAAAACAATTAAAAATATAATTTTTCCTTAAAAATAGTTGAGATAAAAAATCAGAATTAAATTGAAATTCAGTATTTAACTCCATTCAAAAAAATGAAATATTTGAGAAGAATATCAAAAATTCACCCTAAGTTAATTTTTATGATTATATTTAAAATATTAATTTTATTTCAAAATATAAAATGTAAAAAATTTCTAATAATTGGATTCAAAATATGTTCCACTTTAAAATGTGGTAAAACTACCTTTATAAAAATATATGTTTTTATGCACAAAATTGGGTTCGTTCTTCTCTTATGGCTCTGAAATCTATTAGATGGGTATCAAAAATATATTATTGAATATATAAAATATATATTACCTTAATATTAGTCACTAATTATAATTATTTTAATTTATTAATATGAAATGGCTTTTTGATCATAAAATCTATTTTCTATAAAAACATTCACTTAAAATTCAATGGGTTCTTATTTTCATTTCTAAATAATTTGTAACCAATAAAATAATTTTATATTTATCCGAACCATATATTTTCACAATTAAAAAAATACTATTCATAATGGTTACTTTAATGGCTAGTTTATATCTTACTATATTAAGAAAATATTTTAATAATATATTGTTGTTCGGTAAAACACTATCTTTCGTGTAACATAAGCTTTCGAAGAAATTCGTTGTTGTGTAGGATGCATGATTTATTTTTATTGGGTGAATTACAGGACATAGAATATATGAAATCTATTTAAAATAGTAAATATTTTACAAATTATTGTGAGATTATATTCCCTTATGTGTTTGGTGATGTGTGTCATACACGCTATTGAATAAAATATTCTTAATTTACATGTTTAGGGCATTACATTCTACTCATCAAAAATAAATTTTGTCCTAAAAATTTAACTCAAAATTTTTAAAATATTTTTTGATATTTACAATTTTAAAATCCTAAATTGTGAGAAGGGATCGTAAAAAATACTCTAAAAAGAGAGAATGGGATGTACAAAGGTCACATGGACTAAAATATAACTAGGTTTATAAGTAGGAGAAAATTAGTGGCATGTGGAGATACATACATAAGGAAAATAAAAAATAATTATAATCATTTATTAAGTTCATTAATACCAAACAATTGAATGATAAATGGATATTTTATGGCCTCAAAGACATAAATATATGATGGTTTTGATGACTAAAAGTTCAATAAAAATTAAGGTTTTCAGACAACATTTTATTTATAATTTTTTTCCTATTGTTGAGTAAGTCCTTTATTACCAAAAAATATAAGGAAATATAATATCCAAAATTATCTCTATAAACACAATTTTCTTCCAATGTTTTCCCTTGATCAATTTCAAATTCATGAATTACGTCATAAAATAGATATCCAAAAATTAACTTTAACTCAAAATTAAATAAAATACACTTTCAACAGGCCATAATGCCCATAAAAGTGTGAAAAGTAATTCCTTTTGTCACTATTATCCAAATAAATTATGGTTAATATAATAAAATATAAACCTAAAGTGTAACACTAATGGATAATTATTGAAATTTATTCATCAAAATGTTTAATTAAAAACAATTAAAGATAAACTAGAACATTTCATAGGATAGTGGTTGGTGAGAAACCCATAGTATCCTCCGATCATGGGTTCAACACCCATGGACTTGATGAAAATTATTGGTTGTCACCTCGCACATAGGTTTTCATTTTTAAAATAATCTCAATATAATTTATATCAATTTTATGAAAAAAATGATGAATATCCTTGAAATAAGGTTAATCACTAAATATCAGTTTATCTAAGTTGTTCAATTCAACCAAATTACATAAATAAGTCATATATTTATTTGCGTATAGGTACTTCCATGAGATATATATTATTCTAGATGGGATTTAATTTCGTAAAACAAAAAACCATATTGTGATCATCAATTATCATACCTGAAAAATCATGTAATCATTTATAGGATGTATGATCATTGAAACATTCTTCTCAAAATAAGAAAGCTTAGGTTTATCCTAGGGTTTTTATTTTCATCATATATTATTGGTATTAATGATTATTTATAAAGAAAATGTAAATTATCCCAAGAATATCTCTTGGGTGTGTTAGACCAGGTGCGCAGTAAGACCCCTATCGTGTACCAGGTTACACTGAGTCAGGATCAACACACCCTGTCTAAGTTGTTACTCCTTGGTACATATGTTCCAGAACCAAGCCTGTTTATAGTGTCCAAACAAGGAAATATTTCTCGTAATACCCACATAATCTCTACCATATGAAAATTATATTATGTAGTTCCATACATATCATAAAATTCTACCCTAGGGGTTTTTTCCATAATCTATTATTCCTTAAATATAGGTCCCAAGGTTGTTACAAAACATGCTCTAATACTAACTATAGTAGTGTGACCCTAGTAAGCTCAGATCCAGTGTCTGGCTACCATTACAATGGCATAAGAAACCAGTAAATCTCATCCCAAAGGACTAAAAAAATTAGTAGACTTGGTAAATTAGATACATACATGAGTCTCATATTACAAATGAATACACAAATTAAAAATAAATTTTTTCTTTAAATGATAATAAAAAAAATCCATCTAGAGTATCAATGGATATCTTTCTTAGTATATTTCATGGAATCCTAGGGAAATGAAACATAATAAGGGTGATCTCAATGTAAGGGTAAATTATAGCGAAATGAATAATGAATCAATGAGAATAAAAAATATTTCATGGAAATAAATCAATACACATTCAATGTAATCGGTAAAATTAGATGGAGGCATGCAAATGATATGCAAATGTAAATAACTGGAAACACATGCCATTAAAAAATAGATAAGGCATAATAAATATGGAAAGGTAAGAAATTGATATCCCTATCCATTTAATCAATGAACCATCAATGAAATACCACCATAAATACAATGATGTAGAATCTCTTGGAAAAATAACAACTGAATAAAAATAAATTAATGATTTATTAAAAGAGATCATGTATCTAAAATATGATCCATTATACATTCAAGATCTATCCTCAATATATTTTAATTCTCTGTGTATAAACTCTTCTATTATTTTTGGAAACAAAATATAATGGTTTTCACCCACAAATTTCTTCTCATGAGACAATCGATACATCGTGGGGATTTCATTAACTAGTCTATAACCCACATGGACTATATTAAACTGTCCCCAATAGGTTTAGTTCATTTTAAAATCATTCCTCATATAACAAATAGTTTATTTTAAAAAATTACATTCCTTATAAAATATCAATATCGACTGAATGATATGTATTTATCAATATTTCCCTAGTTAATAAAATAATATTAAAAGTAAAAACCATATGTAAAAATGATATATAGGTTTGGAAATGAATATATCAATGATAAATGTTGTGGATAATTAAAGGAAATTCAATATTCAATGATCATAAGAAAAATTAAATATTTGAAGGGACTAACAAAGGAATCAAGGAAGTGAATGTGAATACTATCCATGACCAAATAAATCATAAACCATCCAGGGGAAGAATACTAATAGTATCAATACAATATATCTCAAGTGGTGTGAAAAGAAAAGGGAGATTTTTATTGATAATATTAATATAATAAAAATATGTTTAAAAACATTCTTGAGGAGATTATCATTATCATTTTATAATACTTTTTAAAAATATTTTTCTTTGAAAATAACTTTTAAAAAATAATTTTTTAAAAAATAATTTTTTAAACTTGTAAAGGATTAATGGAAGAAATTATAGTGGGTAAATCCATAAATTTCATAGTAGATAAAAAGAACATTCCTTTTTCATGGTAAAAATGATAAAAAAGTATGTAGTTCATATACAACAAAGGAAATAATCTATAAACCTTTTCAAAAGAAAAATAGTTAAAAATATATTTTGTAAATCATTTTTTAAAGGATACAAACATATTTTGTAACCATTTTTAGAAAACTAGGGGTTTAGAATAAATCTTGTTCTCTGACCAAAGAGTTAAATGATGATGAGTTTTCTTAAAAAAAATATAAAAACATTTGTGTACCAAAGAGAGGAAAAATCCTAATATTATTTGATAAAGGTCCTGAATAACCAAAGGAGAATAAAATTAGTTGTTTAATTAGGAATTGAATAAATAATTTCCTCTGATGGAAATTCAGGTTTAAAAATTATTTAACAAAATGAATTGTGAATCAACTCTTGAAAAGACCAGAACCTTGATGTGAGAATCAATTAGTGAATTGATTATGTGTTTCAAATGTAAATACCTATAAAATATGTGGAAAAAAGTAAAAAATTGTAAAAATTGATTAAAAACATAATCATAGAATATTATCGATAATGAGGAAGTAATATAACTCAATAAAACGTAATTGTGTTATGATATTTTTTTAACACTTGGAAACTATAAGTGTAAATCCCCTTATCTGAAATAATTAAAATTTAAACTAAAAATATCATGAATAATTAATTATTTATGATATTACATGTCAATGTGGAATTATGAACAATATATATAATAAATTTTGGGCCGAAAAATTAATTTATTCCCAAAATAAATGAAATACCATTAAAAAATCAATAAAATTATTTTTTTAAAATAATCATTAAACATTCAAAAGTGTCTCATATGACTTTTAAATATTTAAATAATATACCTCATGATAGAATAAAAATAAATTAAAATGTAAAATAACATGAATATAAAATATTTCATGATTTAATATATCAAAGGGGGTAGTAGATACACCACAAAAAATAGTTAAGTGGTGAAAATGTTTTATGCCTTATGGAAAGAAAAGCGAGACCAGAATCTCTTACCTTGTGTTTCCTTTCAGGTGAACATCCATTAAGATCATGTATAAAGACTTTAAACATGTTAATAAATTTCACCAGAAAAATAATATTTTTTATAATGTAATATACAATCATATTTTAATAAATTATTACCCATTTGTGAAAAACCATTCCTTATTTTAACTAGTTTGGGGGGTAATTATCTAGTTTTTATGTATGTTTTAACTGTTTATTAGTTGTTCCTATTAATCAGATCATGATTTCATGATCTAGTGAATTTAAATAATTATTTAAATATCATATTTATCGATTATATATTTCTTTATAATATTATATAATATTTGGATATAATAAATGAAATACAATATTTATGGTGATAGTAGGTTGTACGTACGCATGGACGCTACTTCCATTTCCTTGACGTATTAAAATTATGAACAGTAAAAGATATATATAAATATTAATATTATAATTACATTATCATATATATTTTATATATTTCACATATATTTATTAAAATAATACGTTATACATTTAATATATTTTGTAAATGTATCACATCGCTTTAAGGAGGCGATAGTCCACACGTCTCCCAATGATGTTATCATATTTAAAAATAATAAAAATCATGAAGGCATTATTTATATAATAATTATATAAATATAATGAACAAATAAATATATTAAATTTATATCATTTAAGAAAAATGCGTCCATCATAATTCCAAAGCAACAATGGTGGTAAAGGAAAAACAAAAAATCATGTCTCATGAGGAAGTAGTTCTCCGTTCACGAACGGTTAGTTCGTCAGTCATTATATGGAAGTATGTGTAAGTGTAGATTAAAACCTTAAAATAAATAATTACAAGTACATTGAAGGTACTATTTTTTTATGTAATCATGGAGTAAGAATATTTTATTGGATAGATAATGAACTAAAATAATGGTGTTTGAGTAAGGATTTTACATATTCATTGGGTAACACTTTTTAGATTTAACCAAAGGGCTTAAATGGATGGATTTATTCCCAAATGAAGGATTATAGGTTGAGTTCATGGCTTTTTATTAGATTTTTTTTCTAATATTGATCGATCCAAAGTGTCTTGTTTTTTGTGAATAAGTGGGAGGTGTGAGGGCCATTTTATAGTGGAGGTGGAGTGCCACTCTTGTAATTTCTTTGGAAGGGAATTACACTATCTTTTTTTCAAATGAAATGTGGATAAAATAATTGTTATAATTATATCCCATTATAGATAGAATAAAAATATTTCTTGACAGTTGGTTATGGGAATGTTTTTAGGTTAGTTGGGGCCTAGTTTTTATGGTTTAGTCATTTTTTAAGCTAATTTTTTCTTAATCACTGTAATTAATTTTTTATCACATTTAATACTTTTTTGGGTGAAAGGCTAATTTGAGATTATTATAAATTATAAATTAATATTATTCCAAATATGAATTCAATTATTCAACATTCCAATAACATAAGTGATAGAGATTAATTTTAAATTAATCCCAGAAATGAGATGACAGTGCGGGTTTTTAATGTAAAATATTTCAAATGATTGTTGTGTTTTTATATCCAACTTCAATGTGAAACTTGTTAAAATGGCATAAATTGGGATAATTTGTGTTAATTTTATATAATTTTTCTTTAAAAAGGTTTTAAAATATAATTTATCCTTATAAATAAATTATAATAAAAAGCTTTGAAATGAAATTCAGTATTTTAACAATTCATCAAAAAATGAAATATTTCTGAAAAATACCAAAAATTAACCCTTAGATAATTTTTAAGTTTATATTTAAAAAATTAATTTTATTTTGATATATAAAATCTATAGAAGATACAAAAAATGGTATTTTAAATTGGTTCTCTATTAAAAGGCAATAAAACCACCTTTATTAAAATATAGCATTTCATGAACCAAAATTGGTTTGTTCTTGTCTTATTCTTAAAAATATATTAGATGAGTATAAAAATATTTTATTTAAATTTTAATATATATATATCATTAATATGACCCAATAATTTTAAATAGATTAATTTATTAGTATAAAATATCTTTTTGATCACACACCTGTTTTATATAAAAATATATTCTTTATATTTAATTGGTTTTTATATTTATTTCTAATAAATTTGTGACCAATTAATTCATTTTAAATTTTAGTAAACTATATATTTTCATAATTTATTAAATACTATTCATAAATTTAATTTAACGATTATGATATATTGTAGTATAGTAAATTTTAATATTTTAATAATATATTGTTGTTCTATAAAAGTGGTTCTTGTATGTAAGAAAAGTTTTCAAAAAAATTCGTTGCCACATGCGACACATGATGACTTATAACTTCTTGAATTTAAAGTTATAGAATATATCGATTCTACTTAAAATGGTAAATATATTATAAATATTTGGGATATTACATTCTCTTATGTTTTTGGTGAATCTTGTCATACACACTATCGAATACAATGTTCATACTTTATAATTTTTGGATGTTACATTCAATTTTAAAACCCCATACCCACCCAATTAATTTGATACAAATGGTAGATCAAAGTTAATGAAACCCGCATACTAGTATTCAGAATGGATATAAAACTACTAATAAAATTCATAACAAGTCAAGGAATTATTATATTGATATTAAGGGAGCTTTATCATCATGTCATTCCATCTAATTAATTATTGAAACACTAATTCAATAAAATTGTCCCAAGAATCATAAATGTTAGAATAAAACATGGTAAATATGGAAATAATAGAAAAAATTTGGAATCTAGGATAATCAATAAGATAAATATAATGTGATAGCACCGATGAAGAACGAAACTTAGATTCAATAAAAAGGAGAGGAATGAAGAGATATATGAGTTCCAAAAGATCTAAAAATGTGTTTAAAATGGATGATGGTTAAGGGATGATGATATTAGAGAAATAAGTGTTCTAAGGGGAAAATTCCCAATTTACTCTTAGAAAAAGTGCCTTCTATGCTCTTGGGTACATGAACGCACCCCATCAAGTATCTGTTCCCTTACCCAACATGTATTCCACCTCCATTTGACCACCCGGTAGGGCTCTATCCCCTATTGGACTACCACCCACCCCACAAAGTACCTCATATCCAGGCAATAGGCACCTAACAACCACATGAACCATATTTTTAAACGGTCCCCAATACATTTTTGTAAAATGACCCTATGCCTCAACACTATCCCAACACACCCAAAATCATCTAATAATAAGTAATTGAATTGAAAAAATAATGAAAAAATTCTTACTTGAAACTTGAAGATTGTTAAAAACTACCCATATAAGGGATTATCAACCATGAGATGAATTTATAATACTCCACCCAAAATTTATCCACATAATTGTAAAATATATCTTGATCATTATCCCATGTGTTCCCTAGATAAGTTTATATTTCCAAAACACATGGACATGTGCTATTGAATTTATTATCAAAACGTTCCCACTTTGATCCACATTATGAACTAGGAACCCCTAAAATTAATTGTCCACCAATTACATAAAATAAAAAAAATTGAATTATATCTGAAGGATCCGACTCATACTTTTAAATATTAGACAAATTAAACACCACATGCATACCACAATGCTATAGAGCTTGATTCCGCTACCTCCTCATATGTCAATGTCTTAATACACAAAATACTTATATGAATAATCAACCACCTCTAATGAAATCCAGTGGTTTCCACACCCATTTGGTTTATGGGTTCTCCCTACTATGGGTGATGAACAACTACTTCCTGATCATCAACTTCCACATAGTGGTATACTATATGAAGATTATCATAGTCACTACTGACTATCCTACCACAATCTAATACAGGTGGTCAAAATGTTCTACTATTTCATTCTACATAAGTGGTCACCTAGATTGATTAATGAATGATATTTTTATATTAAAAAATCATCTATTTTTAGATAGTCATTATGAGATCAAAAAAATAAAAACCTTGTAAGCTTTAATAAAATCTTCAAGTATCTCAATCATCATACCATTCATTATTTATATCTATTAGTTTTATGATGTACTCTACATCAGTTGAGACCCCACGACAATCTATTAGACCATTCATAATCTATTTGAGAATTTTGAATCCTGATTAAACACAAAATTATTAGATAAATCATGAAATTATACTACCTAGGACATGTACATATTTCCTAAACTGTCCACTAACCAAGTATCCTAGATAGTTACGAATCACGTAACCTTTAATAGAAAGTCTTCTTCCACCCATATTGAATCACGATTTATCAATGTAATTGGCTATCCCATGATCAAGTCAATGATTTCCTCATCCCACATCATGAATAAAATTTTAATGGGTTGAAATAATCAAATGTATTTCTAATTATTTATGTCTATCCTATAAAAGGAAAAAATCATAAAATCACCACAATTTAATTCATTATGACCTGACACTAAAAATGATACCTGATATCATGATACATATTTTTCAACCTTGGTATTACCACCCATTATGAGGTGTGATTGTACTTAATCAACTACTCTCTCATTATAGTTATAATCACCAGACAATCATGGATCTAATGAACCATCACCGCATTCTAAGACTACCCTTAACTAGTAAATATCACATGATTCATTCCATCATCACAAAAAATATAAATTAGTATCATGTCTATCCCTCAACTAGTCTACCAAAATTAAGGTAATAAAGATTGTTTATGAGGTCACAATCTCATATCCCTCTGATAGATCAATCTATCAATAATAGTGAACGATTATCGGCTCCAATTCATTACAAGATACTTGGATCAATTTCTCCTATTTCATCTGACTGAGATCATCTATGATGTAATTCAACATTCATATGGAATAAAGCATCTAAGAATAACATTTTTATATGAAAATGACATAGAACTACTACCATTGGGTTTGGTCCCAGCATGGGAATGTATTGTAGAGTATCTTATGGTCTTCACAGATGACCAATATCTCACCAAATAGATAAATACACTAACAAATTATGAAATGAACCACAAAAACTATCCCTAAATAATTGGCAGGGTAACTCCACTTGTGCAGTCTAATGAGACTTATCAGTACATGACCACTTAGTATTAATACAACTACTATAAAAATGTGAGAGGAATTATAATTCATATAATAACTATGTATTGGATCTAAATTAATTATAATTAAAGAAACCACCATCCTCACTCTTATCATGTAGAAATTATCATAAAAAAGATTGGGTAATTTAATCATCACCCATTCTTGGGAATCCTTATCATTGAAGACTACACAAAATATAAATAAAATTACTCAGGAAGTTCATCTAACAAATAAAAATTTCTAGACTATAATGTTATATATATATATATATATTGTACTATAAGAATACACAATAAAATCTCTTGGTTCCCATCATGAAATTACTGGGTATATAAGTACACCAAAAAATCATCAAAAAATAAAATGATGTGTATGTATTGGAATAGATTGAAAATATTGTTTAGGATACATATTAAATCCATGAACCCATTTATAAGATCTAATATCACAACAAGGTATTCATGCAATCCGTACTTTCTCAATAACACCAATTTTGATTTTTCATCTACTATAGCCCATAACCAATGGTAGAGTGATCAAAAATATATCATGGGGAACCATAAGGATCCCTTGAACTAGTGAAATTTATAGTATATTGATGTGTGTATATATATGTGTGTGTTTTTTATAGTGAACCAATTTATCTTATATTATTATCTAAAAAATATAAGGCTATAATATTGCTTCATGATTACAAAATAGGAGTGCCCCAAGGGGTACTCATAAAAATAGACCTTTCGTGTAAATTTTCTCGAGATAAAACATTATCCATCTCATCTTTATTAGTGTCTTATAATAAAAAAGTATTAATAAAAGATTTTCACCTATCATGAGACCAATTTTTAACTCTATCGCTTAATAAGAAAAAAAATATAAAAAATAATTTAGAAACGTATCTTAAAATGGTCCACTACTAGTGAAAAATTTGTTAGATCCATTATATTATTCATTAAAAGAATTATACCAACCCCTATACTCTAACAGATTCTATTAGATATATTTTAGGTCCCTCCCTACCTACCACCACATTTCATATTCCCCAAATTACAAAATCATCTCCCATATTAGAGATGCATGAATCTTACATATGGTGTAAATTAGTGAAATCTTGAAATTTTGAAATGAAATCCTTGACAAAGATGATGATAAAACTAGTTATACCCAAAATAATAAAATAAAACAAGTTTCCATAAATCTTTAATTTTATGGAACATGTTGGGAATCATTTAATATCATCTAACCTAATTTGGAAAGGTGTATCAAAGCCAACATATTTGGAGGGAATTTTATAGAAATCCTTAAGAAATATATCACTTGAACAAAAATTAAATAATCATATTCCCTTTTATCAAATATAGAAATAGAATTCATCAATGAAATCAAAATTACACCTCTTATAGTATAAGAATACAATAATTTTTCTTATTGAAAATGCTCTTCAATGTACCCCACACAACTCAAATATGCTTCAATAGCCTCGTGATCATTCAATTTTCCGATGAACTAACCCTTAAAGAATATGAAACTATTCTTTCCAATAAGACTATTGATCAAATCCAATACCTTCACTCCCATAAAAATCCATATTATTTATCTAAGGTCCTTCTAATGATGATCTTGAAGCCTACATCTACCACAATCCAATAGTATAACCCTATTAATATACGATCATATAGATATGCTATAAATTCCATATCTATTTATAAGAATTACACTCCATAGGATGCATGTACGTGGAATAATATAATAATCTGGTCACCCACATAGAAAACACATTAGGAAAACACCACTTATGAGAGAAGTTAATGGATCTCTATCTTATATAAACTACATTTCACAACCCTAAAATATTTCATCTGATATCCTATTCTTACCATAAAAATAAAAAACACCCACTCTGCTGTAAATGCCACCGTTCGAGACACTAATTATAGGAAGGGAACATACTAACCTAAATTCTACTAGACCCTTCTCAATTGTGATATCCTTATTGACTAAATTATAATGTGAAATCAGGTTAAATATCCTTACATGGTTCCTAATATCTATCTAATTGTAGATATGAAACTTGTGGTGTAGCAAACCAAATACAAGTATCACATAACAAATTCTGGATATTTTAAATTAGAATAAGATATAAGGAATAACATTCAAAACCACTGAATTATTTAGATATCTTGGTGAACTATATACATAAAAATATCTCATATTAAATTTTAATATACAAATAACAACATTTTATTTGATAATTTCATTAATCCCACTAGCATATTCATTAATATCATTCATATTACACTTTATATACTTGTTAGAAAGGAAATAAAATAAGTGTGAGCTCAATTGATTAGCGAAATTTATGTACATTGGAAGAAATCATGAATTAAAAAGCATAATCATTATGGTAAGGTATGTAACTAAACAAACATTCCAAATGATCAATAAAAGGTGAATGAAGTGCAATAAGAGAAAATATCAATGAAAATATATCATGTATAATAATCAATATAGTAAGGTGAATAACTAAAAACACATTCTGTTTAATCAATAACATTACTATCATAACTGGATAAATGCATGATCAATATGGCAAGGTAACTAACTAAAAATACATACCAATTAATCAATAAACTGAGGATTAAATGCATCCATAGGTAATATAATAGTGAATGTATCATGGATAATAAAAAACTAATTATTTATGAAAGTAATATTTTATTATTAGAGATCATGTTTTTCGCACATGATTCCTTTACAACCAAGACTACTCACAAGATAATTTAAAACTATTTCGTGAAAACTCAAATAGTAGGGGAAACTAATTTCATGCTAGCTTAATATTTTACCCCTTGAGACTACTGATGCATTGAATGGATATCATTACTAGGTACCACCCATGTCTATATGTACAAATAATTCCCCTTATAATGAATAATCAATTTAATTCATAATTTTTTTACTTATCATCAAATATTAGTATTGTTTAAAGGATAGAGATTTATCAATATTTTTCCTAGTTAATAAAACAACCCCATATATAAAAATGATATAATGTTTAATAAATAAGAATATACATAATAAATGACATGGATAATTAGAGGAAATTTAAGGTCCATTTTTTTTGGAATGTGAATATTTAATGGGTAAATTAATGACTACAAAAATGATTCATGAAATTGAATGATTATGTATTCTTTGTTCAAAAGGATCATAAACTGTCCATAGAAATAATATGGATGGTATCAAAAAATATTCCTATTGATGTAAGAAGAATGGTTTGTTTTTTTATTGAATATTAATAGCATAAAATGAACTTAACTACATTCTTGAGTAAAATATATTTTTCATTTTGAAAATTTATTTTAAAATGTAATCGTTTTTGAAAATGATTTTCATTTAAATTCACTTTTAAAAAATACTAATTACGCAAATATTAGGAAATAAATTATTTAAAAATAACCATGTAAAATTTAAAAATATTATTCGAAGACATGGTGTACATGTTGGTGGGTAATTTTATACATTCAATAAAATTGACAAATAAAATCTATATTATAATGTAAAATGTTCAGGATAGTGACTTGTTCGGAAAAGAAGCTGGTGATTCCATTGAATTTTTTCTGTAAACACTAAAAATGGGTAGAAATTTATATTATAAGTAGTTTTTAAAAAGGATAATAGAATTTAAAACATTTTTTTACGACATGGTTTTGGAGGAAAAGAGATGCGTCTGAAGTGAAAAATGAAGTCATGATTTCTCAAAAAAATTATAAATAATAATATGTACTAATGATTGAAAACTATATCATTACCTGAAAATATAATTAATAAATATTGGAGACAGATATGAAATGGTTTTTTTATACAATTTAAAATTAATTTCATTAAAAATTAATTCAGGAATAAACAACCTTTATTAAAATGAGATTATGAAATAAACCAATACAATGATCATAAAGTTGAAGTGAGAATTAATCAGTGACTCAATTATGTGTATCAAATAAAAATCCTCAAAAAATTATTAAATATAAAATAATATATAAAAAATAAATTATAAAAATAATTTTATATTATCAAGAACAATGAGAAGTAGTTTAATCTAATGAAAATAAATAGAGTTACGAAATTCTTTACCACTTGGTAATTTTCATGTGAAATCCCCTTAGATGATATAAATAAAATTTAAACTCAAATTACATTAAATTATGAATTATTAATGATATTAAATAAAATTTGGGATGTATATACATCCCATAAAATAAATTATGTTCATAACATCACAATATGCCTCATGAAATGAAATTGAGACAAAGTTATTTACCTCATTCTTTCTATTAGTTAAACAAGATTTAAACTATTGTATAGTCATTTTTAAAATGCTTTTAACATATTAAAGAAACATTTTAATATTCATAATATCATATATGATCTTTTATAACATCTTATTAGTCGATGGTTAATAATCATTTATTATTTTCAATATTTCAAGTATTAATTCCCTTATTTTCTCAAATAAGTATCATCATGAAAATTTTTATTATTGCCACATTTTATAGATACAGAATATCCATAATAATAATAATAATTAATTATCTTATTTATACATCAATTATAATTTTAAAAATAATAATTAAATATTTTTATGAAAAATGAAGTATGTCACATTCATAGAGATGGTGGGTCTTGCACCCACATGGAAAAAATTTCAATTTTCATCAATCATTATCTAATAGAGGTAAGTAATATTTAATATTTCCATAATAACGAAAATATCATATATAAAATGTTATATTTATATATATATATCATCCATGTGGTGTGGTGATGAAAATAGAGTCACATCATTTTGTGATGGATGTAGTCTACACATACATAAATAATTGCATTATCTTTGAGTGTAAAACAATATAATTATATAATATATTATAGTTGCTAAAAAAGTAATGAATATAAAAATTATTTAATTTATATCACATATATTTATTAAATTTATGCTTATAAACTTCCTTGTAAAACATTAGTGAAAAAAATTTCTTCACTTCATAAGGTGGTAGTCCGCCGCACACAAGAGCAATGTTATAGTATCCCCTAGAGAATGGAAAGTAAAAAAGATATATGATATCATGAAAATATAGGTATAAATATTTTTCAAATATAATATATGTATATTTATACATTTTATTCAACATCATACCCATCCATGAATGGTTTTAATGGAAGAATGAATGACATCGGTTCACGTGGTGGTAGTCCACCATACACTTGAGTGATGATTTTACAACCCATTTGATGGATGCAGAGGTGGTTTTAAGTAATAAAATTTTATAATAATATATAATTATATGTATTATACTAATTATATTATATTATAATGGTTTAATAATAATTTTATGAGGTTGAGGAAGAAATAAAATAAAATGTCCCAATGAATAACATTACATATTCTTAGGGTATCCTCCTTGTGTTTACACCAAATCCTTCGTAGGATGGTTTTATGACAAAATATAAGGATTCTTGAATAAGAGTATGGAAATATTTAAGTGATTTTTTATGTAATTTACTAATCCAAAAGGATTTTACAGTGTAATGAAGAGAGGATCGGGGCGGCCTTTTTTAGGTCAGGTGATAGGCACACCTATAAATTTTTAAAATGATACAATCATACGATTGTTTGTATCATGGTAAAATCCTATGAAATTATCAAATATTGAAAATAGATGATATAGGGTCTAACTATGGCCATATAATGAGTTTTCTACATTTTGGTACGATATTTTTACCATTATCTTCTAATTTTAACCCCAGATAATTTTATTTTTACCTTAACCACAATAATGATGTTTTCTATATCTTCACTATTTATTTTGTTGTAAAATTAAGTTTAATTTTTAAAAATTATAATTAGTTATGATAAAAAATATTTAATCCATTTTTGCAAATAAATTTCACAAAAGTGTAAAATATAATTAAATATTTTCCCTAAATACCTGACGAGAAAACAGTTTTTTAAAGAGAAAATGACCAAAAATATACAATGTTAATATATAAAAATTCAATTAAAAAATGATTAAAATTACATAAATTGGATCAAATTGTATATTATTTAATTAATTTTACTTTAATAAAATCGAAAACACAATTTAACAATAAAAATAATTTAATCAAAAAGGATGTTTTCAATTAAAATTCATTATTTTTCACAGTTCTGTAAAACTGGCACTTTTCAGAAAATACAAACAATTCACCATAATATTATATTTATTTTACTATTTATTTTTTTTTTTCATTTATTAAAATAAATTTTCCAAAATTGTTAAAAAATAATTTAAAATTAGGTGCGAAAAGAATGACAAATACATTTTCTAGAAAAAAATATTTTTTTGTAGAAAATATTTATTTTTATTTTAAAGCAATCTTACTATATTTCTAATAAATAATCAAAAAATAAAAAAAATTTAAAATATATTTTGTCATAGCCCCCTACCCACAAAGTCTACCCCTCCTGGGCCAGCAATGTGAGAAGGGAGACAATGACCCCCAAGTCCCGCCAATAGTAGGCCCCAGGTTGGCGACTAGCAATGAGGGTATAGTAAATACACAAATGGGAGGCATTACCCTCTAAGATAACACATGCATAAGAGAGTGATAAGATAGACACCAAAAAAATCCAACTCAAAACTGAAATATATACAAAAACCCAAGTTCACATATGTAATGTCATGAAAAAGTACTACAACTAGAAGGGGAAAAACAGAAGTACCCAAAATAAAGTAAAAACAACAGCAACCACAAGCCCGAACAGCTCCAGTAACCCCAAGATTGTAAAAACCAGCTTGATCTCCAACCTCTTCCAAGGGCCCTCAAAAACAATTTGTATATACAAAGTGTGAGTATAACAGTATACTCATAAGAATCATCCCTGAGTCCTCTAGTGGAAAATCCATGAAAGCATGATAAAGTACAACGAACAACAAGTGAATCTAACTTTTCACCTAAATAGGTATACTATGTTCCCAACCTCACAATGGATACACTCACCATGTAACACATACAAGAACATATCATATAATATGGAATATATCAAGGGTACCCCGCTACTATTTACCCACTGGTTTGCTGCTTTGCCCCAACTTCGCACGTCCTGAGCATCTCTCTCTAAAAAGGCTTGCCTGCAGACACCTAGGCAAAACACCACAATATAAACCTCATGTTACAAAACCACCATTTCCACACACCAAAGTAACCAGGTAGTTTCCGGGAGCAGTCATTGCTCGCATAACATGTATCATACGTCAGGTATTATACCCCAATCCGTTACAACACATACATCGAGTAAGGATCCTCACGCCATCACAGCCTATACACGTTACACCTATAGTAGTCCATAGAAACATATATCCAGAATATATGTGTGTGAATAACCACAAGCCATTACTACCCTCTACACTCATATATGGGGAAAACTAACCAATGTTCCTTCCAGCACAAGTAACTACCAATAGAAGAGAGTGGGGCCAAAGGGGGTAGTCATCCATTCCTCCTCCCACCAAAATGTTGGGGAAAACACCCCTAGGGCTCCGAATCCTCAGGGTGTCAGTTTCCCTTATTGACATTGTGGAGTAGCATATAGAAACAAAAAAACTACAGAATATATTATATTTCACCCCCACACTATGGGAATAACCTAGTTTTAGACACAACTGCAGCTAACGTCTCTCAGACACCGAGCTTATACATCTAAGACTACATATCCTATAAGCATAAAACCACTTAAAGAAATTTAATAAATTATTTCAATACCTTTTTATTTGATTCAATTTATGTTAATTAATTCATTAAACATCAATTAACCAAAGACAATTCCATGTTAAATTTCAATAGAATCCCACCCAAAGTCCACTATCCCTTTAAAATTACAACCTCATCAATATGTTCCAGCAAACTCCAACCCCATGGGTTAACACAATTTATTCAATTATTCATTACAAAATTAATTTCCCGCATTCCCAGGAATTATAGAAAAACATTATATGCTAATAAACACTAGGGGGTCTCAACATAGTGAGTAGATGAACTACCCATCGAGTCATTGCGGCTAATAGTAAGATAATATATCCATCCTACATTTAGAATCTAAACAAGGAAATCACGTGGCATACCCCTTGTGTCTACGCCTCTTTCAGAAGAAGGGTAAGTAAGAAAAGTTAACTTGAGCAGTGGGGAAAAGTAAAGTAGATAAATAACCAATCAAAATCTGCAAGCAACCAATAATCACATCCATCCCATTGCATCATCCCTGGTGTCCTCCCTGACACCCACAGGAATAAACCGATGCATCTCCCCACTCTAGGCATCATCTGCTGCCACATCCAAAAGGCTCCATGCCCCCACATATCACAACAGCCAATCAAGATCACATCACAACACAAGAAGTAGGAAAACAAAAATCAAATAAATTGGGTTGTTGGCCCATTAACAATCAGGAGGGTAACTCATAACCCTTTAAGGAATTATTAAACAATCATTTCTTTAATCCATCTTGAATTAACAGATTTATTATTCATAGGGTTCCAAATTCGGGAAACCTAATCAGTAAGCTATCATAAATAATTAAACAAAATTACTGTGCCAATATGATTAACTTAAAATTATAATAAGAACCATATTTGTTTATAGGGATATTCATCCATAGCCTAAAGTTATCAATTAATTTCGGTTTACGTTCTTTACAAATTTTCATCAAGAACGAACAACTAAGAGAAACAGGAATGGATATCACACTATCTTGAAAACAAGGAGAAATAAAATACGACTGATATCAATTTATTTATCCAGTTAAAATATTAATTATGTCAATTACATTGTGGTCTAGTGGGAAAGAACATGCTAAAAATATAGTTTCACATAAAAGAAAATAGAAGCAACGAATCCCCTACCTTAAACAGTTCATGACGTTCTTTATCCACCCAATGGGTCATGATTCTCTTCTAACGTCAACTGCATCCACCCGAGGATACCATGGTACAACAGAACAAACCAAAACCCAAGAAAACCCCATTTAAATCATGGAGATGACATGATATAATATGGAAAGGAGAAACATGAGAAGATAAGCCCCAAAAGAAAGGCAACAAAACATACCTTATATCCAAGATCGACTAATATAGCTCAGTTGCATCAAAATAGAGTAGAACCAATCATAGGGGGAATTATTTATTGTACCACTCCTATGGGATGGATTGTAAGGTTATATAATCTCATAGCCGAGAACAAAGAGGAACAACAAGGGAGGAAGAAATCTCCTCCTTTTAAAAGATTTAACGGGGCGACGATTTAAGATACGCTTAATTTCCCATTAAAATAATATCGCATTAAACCATGCAGTTTGACCAAGTAAAAACATCCAGAGCCTTAGAAATAATTAATATAGGATTTATGGCCTTTGAATCAGCCTTAAGAGTACTTAAATTGAGGCTTTAAATACATTTTACATCAAAGGAAATGTTAAAGGGGAAAACTATATGAAGCTGGAAACACTGTACACCAAACTAAAAATTTGAAAAATGAAAAAGAGGATACTGTTAGAACCTTACTGGTCTAGAAACACTGTTCAATGAACCTCACCGATGGAACACTATTCACTGAACCTCACTGATTTAATACTGTTCATAGAACCTCACCGATTGAACAATGTTCACTGAACCTCACCGATAGAACAGTCTTCACTGATGCTCACTGATAGAACACTGTTCACCGAACCTCACTGATAGAACAATATTCACTGAACCTCACCAAAAGAACACTGTTCCCTGATCCTCACCTATAGAACACTTTTCACTAAACCTCATCGATAGAACACTGTTCACTGAACCTCACCAAAAGAACACTGTTCACAGAACCTCACCGATAGAACACTGTTCACTGAACTCAAAAATTTAAAGAGTGTTTGGGATAAGTTACCTTGACCTCTCAGAACACCCCAAACACTATATTTTCACAAAGGAACAGATTGAAGAGGTCTGGTCCATTACATCAGATACCTCTAAAACATTATCATCCCATAGAATTCAAAACCCACCTAAAGTGAAAATGAAACGGGTTCTGAACAAACAGCCTTCGAGATACCTCTCAAAAGAGAGCAGGACAAAAAAAAATAAGGGATACATCTCATAAACATGAATGGTTCATAACCACATAAGCTACATCGATACATGAAAATAGTTAAAGATCAAACAACTGTGGGTACTGAGCATGTATCTATGACTCACATTCCTAGGTACTCTCCTCCATGCCACCGTGTCGCCACAAGACATGAACCAAGGGAAAAGAATGCCCACCCAACACCTTCTTCTTGTGGTCTTGGACCTTCAAAGGTCTCTCCCCAAAGGTTGCATCATCATCAATATCGATCTCTCCCCAATTGATGATGTGAGAGTCATCATGAAGATAACGATAGAGATGTGACATATGGAAACATCATGTATCTGAATCATCTATGGGGGATGTGCTACTCGATGCGCCATAGCTCCAACGTGAGATAACACCTCCAATGGCCCAAAAAACTAGGGAGAAAGCTTACTATCACGACCAAACCTTCACTAACCATGACAGGGATTCACCTTCAGAAACACATGATCCCCTAAATCAAACTCTAAGGGCCTCCTCCTTTTATCGGCATATGATTTCTGACGATCTAGCGCTATCTGCATCCTCTCACGAATCATCAGAACCATATCTGTTGTATTCTTAACTAGTTCCGGTCTAAGAATTGTTGACTCTCCAACCCCAATCTAGCACAATGGAGAATGGCTAGGTCAGCCATAAAAGGCTTGACATGGTGAAATACCGATGGTGGAGTGAAAACTATTATTCTAATAGAAGTCCACCAAGGGTAATTGGTTCATACAAGAACCTCCAAAATCAAGAACATAAGAGAGTAACATGTCATTAAGAGTCTGGATGGTTCATTCTGTCTGACCATCTGTTTGAGGATGAAAAGAAGTACTGAGGCATAGTTGGGAACTAAAAGCATTTGGGAGACATCTCCACCCCCTGTTTGTAAAAGGAGGATCTTGATAAGAAAATATCATCCATGGGACTCCATGAAGTCTCACCACCTCCTCTAGATACTGCATCAAAAAAATGTTCACCGATCACGAATCCTTAATCGCTATGAAGTGGGCTGATTTTGTCAATCGATCTGTAAAAATCCAAGTAGCATCATGTAGTCCTAGGGCTCGAGGTAAACGAATAAAAAAGTCCATTGAGATGTCCTCACACATCCACTGAGGAATCTCTAATGGCTGGAGTAGACCACCAAGAACACGGTGTTCCGCCTTCACCTTCTGGTAGACCAAACATTGAGACACAAACACTGCAACCACATGCTTTAGCCTCGACGACCAAAATCGGCTCTTCAAGGCTCGGTGCATCTTCATCACGCAAGGATGCACCGCTAAAGGTAAAATATGTAACTCTATATGAACTATATCTCCCAGCTTCAATGGTACAAAAATCCATCCACAATACAACACTTGGTGTTGTTCATCCTAATTCTAACCATCATGGGCCTCGCCACAAACAATTTGCTCTCTCTAGACCTCCACCTCAAGATCCCCAAACTGGGACTCTTCCACCTTCGGCATCAGAGATGACTGTACCATCATCTAAAAAACACAACCTCTACCCCCCAAGTTCTCCCATATCAAGATGTAATGCTGAAAGTTCTTCCATTACTCTCTAGGAATCACCGAATTAAGGCACAGTAACAATACG
This sequence comes from Viscum album, assembly GCA_963277665.1. Lineage (NCBI taxonomy): Eukaryota > Viridiplantae > Streptophyta > Magnoliopsida > Santalales > Viscaceae > Viscum > Viscum album. Next base: position 1,584,334,214 of record OY728164.1, read on the forward strand.
TGACTTTTAACTCCGTGAATCAGCTACAACATTCCATTTTCCAGGTGTATATGATATTTCGAAGTCGTATTGCGGTAATAACTCCATCCACCAATGCTGTCGTAAGTTCAAGTCACTCTGGGAGAAATCATACATCAAACTCATATGATCTGTGAAAACCACAAAGTGCTCACAAATGAGGTAATGTCTCCAAAACTTCATAGAAAACACCACTACTGCCAACTCAAGATCATGGGTGTTATAGTTACATTCATGGGGACACAAATGCTGAGACCCATAAGGAACAACTGAACTCTACTGCATGAGAACACAACCTAACCTTAGATCTGAAGAATTGTAGATAACATAAGACTAAACTCCCTCAGCTCGAAGACAAAGAACTAGAGAACTTACTATCTTCTCCTTTATATTCTCAAAAGCTACCTAACACTGATCATTCCATACGAATTCCTGATCCTTCTTGGTCAAAGCGGTCAGAGGAGTTGCAACTCGTGAGAAATTTTCAAGGAACCTCTTGTAGTAGCCTACGAGACCAAGGAAACTTCGCACCTCTGACACTGTCTTGGGGGCTTCAAAAGACACAACTGCTTCGATCATTGATGGATCCATATCTAATCCCTATTGGGACACAACATGGCCCATGAAATGGACTTCTTGAACCCAAAACACACAATTCGACAACTTTACAAACAACTGATGTTGACGAAGTACTCCCAAAACGACATGTAGATGCTCTGCCTGCTCCTCCTCAGATGTGTAGTACACAAGGATTTCACTGATGAAAACTACCACAAACATTTATAGGAACTCAAATAACACAACATTCAACACTCCCATGAATACCGCTAGAGCATTCGTCACGCCTAACGACACTACAATGAACTCATAATTCCCATGACGACAATTGATATCAGTCTTTGGGATAACCTCATCCATCACACACATCTGATGATATCATAACTGCAAGTCTATCTTTGATAACCAACTTTAACCCTTTAGTTGATCGAATAAATCTTCAATCTGTGAAAGAGGATAGCAATTTTTTATTGACACTTTGTTTAAGAGATGATAATCGACACACAACCGTAGACTTTCATCGGCCTTCTTCACAAAAAAATGGGTGCACCCCATAATAACACACTTGGATGAACAAAACCACACTGTAACAAACCATCAAGATATATACGTTGCTCTCGTAACTCAGAAGGGGCCATACTATATGTAAACATAGAGATAAGAGATGCTCCTGGATATAGCTCGATCCCAAACTCAATCTCTCATCAAGGGGGTAATGCTACAACCTCTTCTGGAAAGACATCTGGGTACTCCTATACCACTCTAGGAAACACCAACTGCTGAACCTCTGATGAAATCAACATCATCTCAGCCATCATGGATGATAAGGATGGTACGCACCTATGACCCATTCGAGGATCTCACTCACCAACAAATACCACTATATTTCCATCCGCACCAATTAAAATGACCTTCTTCTGGAAGCAGTCCACGATAGCCTGCACCGAATACAACCAATCCATGCCGAGGATGACATCATATGGTTGTATTCAAAAACAAAGGAAATATCTATAAGAGTGGTGTTTCCCCAACACTAGCCCATGGTCTCTACATAATTCAAACAAGTCAGCTCAACCTACAACTAGCATAGTCAATTCCAAGGGCACTGGAGGCCTCTCTACCTCATGTCCCAAAGCATGGACACAGGTAGGTGATATGAAGGAGTGTGTTTCTCCGAAATCAAACAATACATACACCAATTTAGAAAACAAGAATATGGTACCTCGATGATGTCTGGCTCGCATGGAGGTGGCAACTCTAGAGCATGAAGCTGACCACAACCTCCTCCAAGACATCTCTGACCCTAATGATGACCACCACCATGGTCGTGCTCAGATCTTTGAGGATGGGGAGCATCATGGGGCTGTCCTCTGCTTGCCCCATCTACCCCCTACTGATCTGAAGATGGTGCAACCTGCAGCAGCTGCTGCCTCTGATTGAACTACCTCAACGGTGGAACCTGGGGCATAGCACCTGGTGCACGATGACTTCTCTGAAAGGTTGGGAACTCCCACTACTGATAACCATGACCACCACATGAAAACAAGTGCATAATCCCCTGGCATAGGATAGAGAGTTGCTACCTCTGAAGAAACGAGTTGTGAAGGGATGGGACCTACCCCTAGCTGAACAGAAACTCTTCTGCCCTAAAAACTGAAAACCCCAGACCACAGCAGTACTTCGTGAGGAATCATGAAGAATCCCCTCGCGTGATGATCTAGTCCTAGACAAAGTCTTCTCGACAACCTATGAAGTCGCCAACACCTCAAGATATATTTTCAGAATAAATGGGGTGACCTGGTGCTGGATCTCTGGATGCAAAGCCTCCTCAAAATGCCTTGCCCTGGCCTCCATATCTGGCAGTAGGTCTAAAGCATATCTTAAAAGGTTCAGGAAACTTATTCTAAACTCTCGGACATTGGAGCTCCCATATTGAAAGGTAAGAAGCTCCTGACGACTGGACGCCTTCCCAGTCAAAGAAAGAAACTCAACTCTAAACTTTTCTCGGAACTCCTCCTATGAGATTGCTGAATCCTCACGATCCCCGAGGAATAAGAACCACCACTTCCTTGCTGCTCCATGTAACATATTCACAAACCAAGGAATCCCAGTTCTCCTTCCAAGGAAGGATCGAACAAAATTCTATCTCGACCACCTCCAACTAGTCTTCCGTGACTGAATCTGAAACGGATCCCTCATACTTCTACAGACTCTGGGACTGAAAATCTAGGAGTTTTTTCCTCCATGTTTCATCGTTGTCAACCTCTACACTACTGTGATCTGCTGGAACAGGCTGCTGGGCATTTTCTGCCCTAACCTATTGAGGACGTCGACCTCGAGCCATAACTGTGATATAAAAAAACCATTAAAGGTCATAAAACTGGAATATGGAAGACTCAACATTAATAAATTAACTGTTTTCTTGCATTGATTTTATGTTAACCTATCCCATGGTCTACCCATTTAAAAATAGGCACAGAGAAGAATGATGAATGATCCTTTCCTAAGTATCTACCCTACAACTAGTATCACCTTGTTTAGTAGCCATTGCAAACTTAATGGTCCATACATCTGATCATAGGGGGCCCTAAAGGCCTATGTCTCAACCGGTCTCTTATGTTTACATCACTTTCTAAAAATGATTTACACCGTTTCCCTACCAACCCATGCATCCTCGCTTGTGCATAACACCAATCTCCATCCTATCCCTTAACCCGAGCTCTGATACCACTCTGTCACGACCCCCTCCCCACAATGTGTACCCCTCATGGGCCGACAATATGAGAAGGGAGATAATGACCCACGGGTCCCACCTCAAATAGTCCCTGGTTTGGAGACATGAACTAAGGGTATAGTAAACACACAAATTGGAGGCATTACCCTCTAAGAGAACACATGCGAAAGAGAGAGATAAGATAGACATCAACTAACTCCAACTCAGAACTAAAATATAAATGAAAACCCAAGTAAAAATATGTAATTTCATGAAAAAGTACTACAACTGGAAGGGGAAAACCAGAATTACCCAAAAGAAAGTAAAAAACAGTAACAACCACAAGCCCGAACAGCTCCTGTAACCCCAAGCTGGTAGAAACCATCTTGATCTCCAACCTGCTCCAAGTGACCTGAAAAACAATTTATATATACATAGGGTGAGTATAATAGTATAGTCACTATGATCCTCCCCAAATCCTCTTGTGAAAATGTAAATAAATCATGCTAAATCACAGTGAACAACAAGTGAAACTAACTCGGCACCTAAACAGGTATACTAAGTTTCCAACCTTACCATGGATACACTCACTAAGTAACAAATATATGAATATATCATATAATAAAGAATATCAAGGGTACTTCACAACTACTTCCCCTCTTGTTTGCTGCTTTTCCCCAACGTCACACGTCCTAAGCATCTCTCTCCAAAAAGGCTTTCCCGCAGACACATGGGCGAAGCACCACAATATGCCCCTTGTGCAACAAAACCACCACGTACACACAAAAAGTAACTAGGTAGTTTTTTGGAGCCACCACAGCTCCCATAACGTGTATCATATGTCTGGTATTACACCTAAAGCCATTACAACACATACACTGAGTAAGTATCCTCAATCCATCACAGCCTATAAACGTTACACCTATAGTAGTCCATAGAGAACTATATCCAGAATATCTGTGTGTGAATAACCACAAACCACTACAGTACTATACACACATATATGGGGAAAACTAACCAATGTTCCTGATAGCACAAGTAACTACCAAGAGAAGAGAGCAGGGCCAAATGGGGTAGTTATCCATCCTTCCTCACACCAGAATGTTGGGGAAAACACCACCCAGGGCTCAGAATCACAGGGGTGTGAGTTCCCCTTACTAACATGGTAAAGTAGAGTATAGAAACACAAAATGTACAGAATATACTATATCTCACAACCACACTGTATGCATAACCCAGTCTTAGACACAACTGCAACTAACATCTCCTAGACTCCATGATGCTAATTCTAAGACTAGGGATCCTATAAGCATACAACCACTTAATGATCTTTAATAAATTAATTCATTACCTTTTTATTAGTTTCACTTTACATTAATTAATTCCTTAAACATTAATTATCTAAAGACAATTCCACATTTAATTTCATTAGCATCACACCCAATGTCTATTGTCCCTTTAAAATTACAACATCATCAATATGTTAGAGCAAACTCCATCCACATGGGTTAACATGATTTATTCAATTATTCATTATAGAATTACTTTCCCACATTCCCAAGAATTCTAGAAAAACATTATATGCTACTAAACACAAGGGGGCTCAAAACGGTGAGTAGATGAACTATCGTCCGAGTATTTTCCACATATAGTAAGAGCATATACCCATCCTCCCTTGAGAAGTTAAACACCAAAAGCACATGGCAAAACCCATGTGTCTTCGCCTCTTTCGGAAGAAGGGTATGTAAGGCCAGCTGCCTTGAGTAGTGGGGAAAATAAAGCAGATAAACAAGCAATCAAAATAAGAAAGAAAACAACAATCACATCCATCCCATTCCATAATCCTTGGTGTCCTCCCCGACACCCCCATGAATAAACCGATGCATCTCGTCACTATAGGCGTCATCTGCTGGCACAACCAAAATCCTCTATGCCCCCACATATCACAATGACCATTCAAGATCACATCATAGCACAAGCAGCAGGAAAACAAACATTACATCAATTGGGATATTAGACCTTTAACAATCAAGAGGGTAACTCAGAACCCTTTAATTAATGATCAAACAATAAATTCTTTATTCCATCTTGATTTAACAGATTTATTATTCATATGTTCCAAAATTCAGCAAACCTAATTAGTAAGCTATCACAAATAATTAAACATGCTTATTGCGCTAATTTGATTAACATAAAATTACATCATGAACCAGATTTGTTTACATGCCTCTTCATCCATAGACAATAGTTATCAATTAATTCCAGTTTACATTCTCTACAAATTTTCATCAAGAACAAATAGCTAACAAAATCAATCATGGATATCACACTATCTAAAAAACAAGGAGAAATAAAATACGACTGATATCAATTTATTTATCCAGTTCAAATATTTATTATGTAAATTCCATTGTGGTCTAGTGGGATAAAACAGTCATACAATATAGTTTCACGTAAAAGAAAAGAGAAGAAACAAATCCCCTACCTCAAATAATTATTGAAGTTCTTTATCCACCCAATGGGTTACGATTCTCCTCTCGCGTCAACTGCATCCACCTGAGGATACCATGGTATGATCGCACCAACCAAAACCGAAGAAAACTCCATTAGAGGCATGGAGATTAAATGATATAATATGAAAATAAGAAATATGAGAATATAAACCCCAAAAGAACGATGATAAAACATACCTTTTATCCATGATCAACCAATACAGCTCGGTTGCATCAAAACAGAGTGAAACTAATCTTAGGAGGAATTTTTGTTTGTGAAAATCCTAAGGGAAGGATATAAAGGTTACATCATCTCATAGCCGAGAAAAAAGGAAGAAAAAGGGAGGAAGATATCCCCTCCCTTTAGAAGATTTAACAGGGCGATAGTTTAAGATACACTTAATTTCCCATTAAAAGAGGATCACATTAAACCACACAGTTTGACCAAATAAAAACATCTCAAGACTTAGGAATAATTAATATAGGATTTATGGCCTTAGAATTGGCCTTAAGAGTCTCGAAAATGAGGATTTAAATGCATTTTACATCAAAGGATACATCAAAGGGGAAAAACTATAGGAAGCTGGAAACATTGTACACCATACTGAAAATTTTTCAAAGGAAATAGAGGCTGCTGTTAGAACCTCACTGGTCTGGAAACACTGTTCACTGATCCTCACCGATAGAACACTGTTCATTGAACCTCACTGATAGAACACTATTTACTAAAACTCACCGATAGAACACTGTTCACTGAACCTCACTGATAGAACATTGTTCACTGAACTAGAAAATTGGGAAAGTGTTGGGGATAAGTCACCTTGACCTCCCGGAACACCTCAAAACCCATATTTTTACAAAGTAACGGATCGAAGTGGTCCGGGCCATTAAATATGTTTTCTTAATTTTGTTAATACTCTTCATACCCATAATTCTAATGGTTATGTTATCTGTAACTGCCCAGGTACCAATAAAATAATTTGTTTTCATTCTAGAATTAAACAGTTCAATTCATTATTACTGTATAATGAAATAACTAGTAGTTATATATATTAAGTAATCAATACAAATAGAATATTAACCACACCTATGTTATTAATAATAATATATATGTATATTAATATTGAAAATATAATATATTTTCATTATGGAATAAGTGAATAAATGCTTTGAAAATGATAAATTATGTGTTTGTTTTTTTTATGAAAAACAAATGATTATTTATTATTTTATAATTAATTTATTGAATTCAAATAAAATTTATTTTTAAAAAAATATTTATAAATTAATATTTCATTTTTTTATGATTATAAAATAAGTTAATGAGGTAGTAATTAATTTTTCATAGTGTTATAAAATTAGTTATAGTTTTATAATTTGTATTTTCAAATAAATTATGATTTTAATTAAAAATAAAATGTATCATATTTATAAAGATATTTAATTAAAAATTAGACTAATTTTATTTTATTCTACACTTAAAAAAATGTGTAGGTTTATTTTTATATATTTTTCTAAAATTATTGATTATTTTTAAAGAATTGTAATATACGGTAATTTATAGTATTTAACAAATACAATATTTATTGAGTCATATATGTTGTATGGAAGATGTTATCCAATAATAACTAACATTAATTCATTATTTTAATTTATTTATTGATAATTATCAATCTATTCAATGTCTTGAGCCCAAATAATAAATTGATGAATAAAATAATTAAAAACACTCCTCTCATCCACTATAAATACCACCCTTAACCACCACTTCTCCTCACACCTAAAATCCATGAATCTTGTTTAATTTATACCCAATTCCCTTAACAATGAATGTATCCATGACCACAACCTTCTGGTCTCACGAAATGGCCAAAACCAACAGATTTCAGGAGCTTCTTTAGGATAATAATTCAAGATGTAAAATCGTCTTTCATTTTCTTTTAAATTTTATTTCTTTTTTTCCATTTCTCTATTCACATACCCAAATATAAGTGGGATTAAAACTAAATTATATTACATATACTATAGTTTTATCAGGTTTATGGAAAAATCCATCATCAAACTCCTTCTACAATCATTTGTTTTTCTAAAAATGAGAACCTCATCCTTGATGGGTTGATTTACTGCCTTCATTGATGAAACCCATTTATTTTCCATTAATGTCTACCAAAATGAATATAAAATGCTTATTATGGTTAAATAACTCTTATATATTAATATTATAGGTTAAAAAATGTTCTAGAACCAATATATAAACATGATATTAATGAAATTAACATAAGACTTTGATGGTTGTAAAAACCACCAAAACAAATTAACTAATTTTCAATAATGTTATATCTAAGGAATAATACTCATACCAGAAACAAATGACATATGGTATCATTTAAAATTATAAAAAAAATATTAATACCATTAATTTTCACTTTTTTATTTTCTCTTAAATTCGACAAGAAATTCTATAATGAACCAACCATGGACACTATGAAATAAAAGAACCCAAAACAATAAAAACAACAAATTGTTATTAATAAATGGGTGGAAGGTTGTTACAATATGGTTATATAAGGTAGTAATAACGTGATTATAGTTTTTTAATTAATTAATAACACTCTTTAAAAAATATAATTGAGTTTTAAACAATTTTCAAGTTATCCAAACCCGAGGTAACAGAACTCTTAACCCAATTTCTATTCTTTGGGTTAACCTTCATCAACATTGATTTTTGTCATGATAATATTATTTGTGAAATTAATATTAATTGTATTATGTTGTATTATGTGTATTTATAGTGAATAAAAATATCATTTCATTTGATAAAATCCCTCTTCAACGATATAATATTTTTAAGGGACTTCTCTTTTAAAAATCATTGTTTTATTTATATTTTTACAAAATTCAAAAGGAATGTATTTATGATGAAAGTAGACATGATTTATGGTTATGATCTGGTTCTTCGGAATTGTTCATGATGAAGGTTTGGAATTATATCTCCATATAATGTACTGAATATGTTTATGTTGGTGGTTTATTGTAACGGTTACTCCATGTGTAACTCTAATGGTTACACCATAATATAACTATGAGAATTATATCATAATATATCAATGAAGGTTACATTGTAAGGTAACCATGAGGGTTACAAATAATATGGAAGCTACAAGGGTTACAATATTTTGTTAGAAAATCCCCATATGACTTAATATTTTTTTTTCTATGTTTTATGAAAATCTCTTTATTTCACAATGTAAGTATGTGATACTTTATTAGTGAAGTATGTGTTTGAGAAATGATTTCGTATGATTATAATTATTTTTGGGATGATGGTTCCTTTCTTTTTTAATACCCATAATGATATTTTTGTACCCATACCATTTTTTTAAAAAAAATTCAATTGTTTAGTGGATGGGTAATATAAAATAAGAATCCATGATGAATATTGTGAATAATTTTCAGGAAAAAATTCATGTTCTATTAATAAATTTTTTATTTTGAAAAAAATGATATGATTTTCATAGTATCCAATTTATATAGTTGTGGGTTTTTATGTTTAAATTAAATCTTGATTATATAAAACACTAAAAAATGATCTTTCAGAATGTAAGAATGGAAATTTTAAAAGAATATACTAAATATGTATTGTTTAATGTCAAGTCCTTCTAGTTTGAAATAGACCATAGTTTAAATAACATTAGGGGTTATGATGATGTCAAAAATTTTTCTTACTCTATGGTTAATTTTAAATGACATAGAATTTGATGATTACCATGTTTCTTTATCTAATATATGTCTATTCAAAATGGTTTTTAATAGATGAAATAGGGAATAGTAAGTAATAAGAAACCAATAGGAAAATATCCTTATAAATTGGGAACACAAAATAGTGAGAATTGGAACTGAGCTGTCACAACCCATCCTCAGGGCCCGTGCCGTGACTACCCCATGCCCGCCTTCCAAAGGCCAGGGGCTGGCCACTAGCACAAAAGGTGTAAATCCCATTAATAAGGGAAGGAATTGCCTTTATGAAACGTAAACACACACAACCAAAGTATAAGCGAAAGAAAACACTAAGTAAGTAGTATAACAAAAGTAAGTGATAAAAAGTAAGTGGGCCAGAATACAAACCCAACTGAATGTACAGTACAACTGAAAAGAAAGTACAACAGTTGAAAAGTAATGCAGCAACCACCAAGTCGTCCTCTAGAATTCCGACCTGAAGGGTGGGTAAATATAGTCTCATCGACTCCTCAGATCCATCCATCCACTCCGTGTTCGTCCCACCTGATATACCTCCTCTGGGTACCGTCCTGCTCCATGACCTCAATCACGATCAGCGCTGTCCGTCGTTTGCAACCAACACAACATAGTGTGGGCATAACCCGTGAAGGGGTGAGTATATGATACTCAGTTGGGACCCCGAGACCCCTGAAGGTCTCCCAGAATCCAAAAAAGGATAAACCACAAATGAAACACACAAACACAAAGTATCAACCAACTCTACGTAGTTATATGCCCATACATATACCTATGTCATCAATTCCAGCTCGACTCCAACACACGAGCCAAAGTTCATCCCAATCCACACAGGAAAGAACAACCCAATCCAAACAGGAAAGTACTACCCAGTCCACACAGGAAAGTACTATCCAGTACACCCAGTGATTTACAACTCAGTCCACATAGGAAAGGACAACTCAGTCCACATAGGAAAGTACAACTCAGTCCACAAAGGAAAGCACAACCCAGTCCACACAGGAAAAAAAGTCAATCACATCAATGATAATGATTGAAAGTCAAGACTTAGCTCACACGTGTATACATCATTTGTAATGAAAACGAGATGATCATATGTAGTTACTGATTCATCTAGCTGGGACCCACATAGGATCCTAGACCAGCTAAGCTGTCGGACCCATGTAGGATACTAGTCCAGCTACTCTGTCAGACCCACGTAGGATACTACAACAGAGGACAATACTGTAAGACCCATGTAGGATACAAGTAAAGTAGTCATCATCGCCGAACCCATGAAGGATTCCAGAACATTTTTCGTCGTAGTCATACCCACAGAGGATTCCAGTATGAATGTCTTCACCATCAAACCCACAGAGGATTCTTGAACGGAAGTCATTGTAGTCGTAGCCAGCTCTAGGGTTTCAGCCCACAGCATGCTCGATTCTAGGAGGGTATGCTCCTCGAGTCAAAGGGATGGATAAATCAACCTTCACAAAGACTAGAGTTAATGTATCCCGTAGTTCCATCCCATGTCATAGGGGAAAACCATGAAAAACGTGCCCAAGTCACGGAGGACAGGACAAACAAGCCATTTTCCTAAAGTACACGGTGTGTAGGTAATCGATACACGCCGTGTCATCAGACATCGGGTACTGCCCATGTGAAACGGCCTGTGTTGTAGGGCTGGTCATGTAAAAAAGAAAGTACAGGGTGTGTGGTAAAGCCACACGCCGTGTCTTCAGTCCATGGGTACTGTCCGCGCAACACAACCCATGTCGATGGGTCGTTCGTGTAAAAAGTAAGTACACAGTGTGTGGTATAGTTAAACGTTGTGTCCAGACATTTGGGGTTGGCTCCGTGTACACTGGCCATGCCTGGTCGGGTGGTGGAGTACATGCTCGTGTACTCCACCCCGTGTCCGGGTATTCATAGAATACACGCCGAGTCATACAGAAGTCGCTTCTGCGATGGTAATGGAAGTATATGTTGTGCCTCTTGGATGTGTAGTTCTTCCCGTGCCCATGTATCTCCCAGATTACACATCATGTCTTCGAAGTCTCCTCTATCAAACTGTGTGGATAGTACACGCTGTGTGATCGGTGTCACACACTGTGTGTCAATTCTTCTGATGTCCATTACTTCTGCCGCTGAACGTTTGTACTACATGGCGTGTGCTTTGAAAGGACACGCGGTGTATTCTGAAATTTTCCAGAAATGACGCCTCTGGCCAGCACACCTCTTGAGGTGTCCTTCCTTTGTTCTGATGATCCTTTTTCCACAAAACTCCCATTCCTAGGTCATCCCGATGTTCTAAGGTTGTTTCTGATGTTTTCGGGCCTCCTATTGGCTCCAAACACTTTCCTTGATTCACCGCTCAAGAATGGTTGGAGGAAACCATATAACAAGAACAGTGGAGGAATCAGACCATGTTAGTTTTGTCCGGTTCCCTCCATATTATTTTGATAGCAAAAGGTTTTAGAGAGAAACATCAACATGGAAGGAAAACCAAAATCTCTCAATTCAAAACACACCCCTACCTTGAAGAAGTTTTCGAACGATGATCGTCGGGGGAAAAATAGCTTTGCGGGGGTGGTTTCGATGACGGCGTTGGCGGATGTCAAAGAAGATGATGTCATTTCACACCAGCTGTAGAGAAGGGAAGGATCGACATGCTGTCTCTCCTTGGTGCTCCGACATTCTTTGTGTTCTTCAATGAGGAAGATGATGTTCTTCAAGACTAGAGCTTTCTTCTCCAATCCTTAACACAACCAATCTAACCGCAGAAATAAAATAATCTCCACTTATTTTATTAATCCATGCCATGAGTTCAAAATTAAAAAACTCAAATCCATTAATTAAATTAATGTGTTGTCTTGATTAAATGAGAGGAGAGGGGAACTTACAACATTAAATACAAGGGAGGTTTTAAAAAGAGTTTAAAGGGGGGTTATGGGGAATGTGGAAAGGTGGGGGCTCATGTGGGACCCACCTCACTAATATCTTAACTAGAAGTTAGGATCACATAATTGAGAGAAATACAGTTGTGACAAAACTTAATATCACTTAACACTTAAACCACTTAGTAAAGAAATAAACATAAAACTGTAAAACAATTATTTTTTTATTCCTCACATTATTAACATCTCTTACCGAGTAAACGCACCTTCAGAAAAGGTGTTCCTAATCAATTACCTCCACTGCGGTTTCATTGGTGACCTCAGATTCTGATTCTGAGCACTGGTTCAAACATTAGGAAAACCCGCTCGTTCGTTCTCTGAACGCACCCAATCTAATCTTCGGAAATTGATCCCGGGCACACCAGACCTCGGAATCAGGGGCCGTCAGAAACTACGTACTCATAAAATCCCAAAAAAATTACGAAAAAAATTACCATGAAATTTACGAGTCTTTACATTACTCCCACCTCAGGGCTTTACGTCCATTTAAAGATACATCACAAACTAGGGGAACAAATGAGGGTACTAAGCATGCATCTGAGCCTCTCGCTCCCAAGTCCTCTCTTGGAGGTCCCCGTGCTGACACCTGATGTGCACTAGAGGAATCGACCATCCACGTAGGACCCACTCCTGTCGATCCTCGATCTCCACCGAGTCCTCCCAAAAGTCGCCCCATCATCAATTTCTAGTTCCCCATGGTCAATGATATGTGTCGGGTCGTGCACGTATCTCCTCACCTGAGATACGTGGAAGATGTCGTGCACCCGGTGTAACTGAGGTGGTAGAGCCAGGCGATAAGCCTCCACGCCTATCCTGTTGAGAACTTGGAATGGTCATATGAAGTGCGGAGATACCATGCCACCCCGGCCAAACCTCCGTAAACCACGTCGAGGTGAGACCCATAAGAAAACATGGTCGCCGTCCTCGAACTCTAGTGGTCTCTGCCTCCTATCAGCATAAGACTTCTGTCGGCTCTGAGCTATCCTCATCCACTCCTGGATGACCTAAACCTTCTCAGTCGTGGCTTGGACCATCTCTGTTCCAACAAGTGCTAACTCCCTAGGGTCTGTCCAGCACAGAGGTAATCTGCAAGGTCGGCGGTACAATCTCCTGAATGTAGAGGCATCCCAAGATCTCCACTGAGCCCTGCTCTCTGATGGGTAAAAAGTGGGCCAACTTGGTGATTTTGTCGACAATCACCCAAATGGAGTCGTGACCTCTGGATGTACATGGAAGTCCAGTCACAAAATCCATCGATATACTGGCCCAATTTCACTCTGGGACCTCCAAGGGTTGTACTAAGCCTGGTGGTACCTGGTGCTCCGCCTTCACCTACTAGCAGGTGAGGCATCGAGAAATGAACTCTGCCAAAACCTTCTCCATACCAGGCCACTAGTGCTATCGTCTTAGTTCCGGGTACATCTTCGCTACTCTTGGATGTACCACTAATGGGGAAGTGTGAGACTCTCTCAGCACCTCCTCCTATAAAATAGCTGGTACCATGGTATGTCCTCTGAAAAAGAAGATGTGCTCTCCTCCTACAGAGAATCTATAAGGTGCATATCCTAAGGTAATCTGTGCACGCTGCATCACATAGTCCTCATCCCCACACTATGCCTCTCTGACCCACTGAAGAAGTGGAGGTGTGACTGTGAGTGACTGAAGAAAGGCTACTCCACCTCTATCAATGAAGGATATCAGCAAATAGGCTAGCTATTCATTTGCCTCTCCATGTAGCTGAATGTCCGTCCTCCTGCTGAGAGCATCAGCTACTACGTTCCCCTTTCCAGGAGTATAGACAATCTCATAGTCATAGTCCTGGAGGAACTCGAGCCATCACCGCTATCTCAGGTTCATGTCCATCTGAGAAAAGACACACCTGTGAATATTTAGTTGGTGAGAACCGTAAACCGTTCACTCGACAAACATTGGGTGAGACTAGACATTTGTAATAACTTAACCCCACCCTTCTTCATCTACGATCTATAGGAGCTGTTGAGATTCCTCCTCTGCCGAATAGAGAAATCTGGTCTCATCCCCTTGATGAACCACATATTTTTCCTAATAAAATCAATCCCGACATGAATGGTACTATTTCATGCCATGGATGACATCGTAAGGCCTCGACGCTACTACCAAGAGATCCAACCGTTACTCTCATCTCCAAGGGTCGAGTCACACTGTCAGCATCAGTGTGTGGTCACTAGGTCTCCTCATGTAGAAATCTCTAAATTGAGGGTAAAGTCAACGGTTTTAACTGAAAACTCTCAGTATGAAATACATAAAAAGGACAAGGAAGAAAACTTCACAAGAACAAGTGTATTTTAATACTGCAGCTCAAGTATAAAGACACAAAACATCCACAAAAAACATCAAAAAATCTAGAAGCAACATGAACAAAAGTCTCCATGTTTGGAGCTAGTCCCGCTCCTCTCCATCTGATCCAGGAGCTCTATGGTCATAGGCCTCAGCTGTCTGAAGCTAATATCTCCCCTGTCCACCCGTTCCCTACATTCGGGGTGGTCTCCCTGGTGGTGGTGGTGGTAGGGCCTCAAGGCGTCTCCCACCACCCGCTACTCAGCCAACTCCTCTGCCTCGTCTGTCTGCTCCTGGAGTACCTCCAAGGTCGAACCTCTGCCTGGGAGGTCCCTCTACCGCCTTCTTCTCATCTACAGGGCGGGTTGGGCAGTCGAGAGCCATGTGACCATGCCCACCGCATGCATAGCACTGCCTGCTCCTCGTATAGCTGGATCTGTTCCGAGTTCCTTGCATAACTGAACCTATTTCCTAAGATTGCTCATCTGATGGTCTAGCCTGCTTGGTCCTCTGTGTCATCTATATACTCTCGGCTGCAGAAGAATCCGCTGCGGGTCGTCCTGTGGAGGGTCTCACCGCTGGTGACTTCTCAGCGAGAAAACTTTCCACTAGAAGGGCTCTCTCCCGCACCTCCACCTGCGTCGAGATGTTGAGGGGGATCATCGAAGCCCATGATCTCATGCCTCAGTCCCTGCTCGATGGTCCAGGCCCGGAAGAATGGGTCTCGTACCTTGTCCGTGGAGTAGCATGAGATATCGGTAAATCTCACCGGGTACTGGGCTACCGTCATGCTGCCCTGCCGCAGCTGTAGTAACTCTTGAATGCACACCGTAGGGAGGGTTGCTGGAATGAACTCCAAGAGGAAGAGGCTCTCTAAGTCTGACCAAAGAAGAGATGCCTCATCATGCACCTGGAGCATCAGGCTCCACCATATACCTGCTTCCACATGCAGGAGACTCGCTACAAGGATCACCATGAGGTTAGCTGGTGTCCTTACTAGTCTAAAAACTCATACAACAGCCTCTAGCCAATCCTCGGCTGCATGAGGGTCCGTCTCCTGGCGGAAACTGGGCAGTCTCTAACCCTCAAACTCGTGCAGTGCACTAAGGTGACATGCACTCTCAGTGGCTTGGGCTGGTGGCATCGGTGGCTCAGTGGGCAGAGGTACCGCCGGTGCCTCCACTGTAATAGGGCCCTACACCGAGGACTCATCGCTCGATGGGCTGTCGTCTTGCACAATGCTCAGAACCCTAGCTGGCTGTCGTCGTGGGGACATCCTGAAAAGAGACTAGTGTGCCACGGTCAATACAATATACCTAGTGAGATGACACAAAGTAATCACAAAAGAAAAATTTCGAAAAACACATGAAATCAATGTTTTCATGCATTGAGTCAGAAATCAGTAGTCAGGGTCCTAGTGTATGGATACGTTGGCCACCGCACCAACACTGGACTCCCTGGACCGATAACCACACTCAATACCCATAACGCTATTCCTTCACATAGTATAAATTATCAGATTCCTAAGTTATGCAGTATAACCGACCCCTCTAATACCAATTTGTCACAACCCGTCCTCGGGGGCCGTGTCGTGACTACCCCAAGCCCACCTTCCAAAGGCCAGGGGCTGGTGACTAGCACCAAAGGCGTAAATCCTGATAAAAAGGGAAGGAATTGACTTTATGAAACGTAAACACATGCAACCAGAGTATAAGCGAAAGAAAACACTAATTAAGTATTATAACAAAAGTAAGTAATGAAAAGTAAGTGGGCCAGAATACAAACCCAACTGAAAGTACAGTACAACTGAAAAAAGTACAACATCTGAAAAGTAAAGCAGCAACCACCAAGTCATCCTCCATAATTCCCACATGAAGTGTGGGTACAGAAAGTCTCATAGGCTCCTCAGGTACGTATGTCCACTCCGTGTACGTCCCACCTGATAGAACATATCCGGGTACCGTCCTGCTCCACGAGCCTCAATCACGATCGGCGTTGTCCGTCGTCTGCAACCAACAAAACGTAGTGTGGGCATAGCTCGTGCAGGGGTGATTATACGATACTTCGTAGGGACCCCGAGACCCCTGAAGGACTCCCAGAATCCAAAAAGGATAAATCAAAAAGGAAAGATACAAACACAACGTATCAACCAACTCTACTTAGGTATATGCCCATACATATACATAAGTCATCAATTCCAGCTCGACTCCAACACATGAGCCCAAGTTTAAACCAGTCCACACAGGAAATTACAACCCAATCCACACAGGAAAGTACTACCCAGTCTATAGAGTAATTTACTATCCAGTCCAACTAGGGATGTACAACCCATTCAACACAAGAATGTACAACTCAGTCCACATAGGAATGTACAACTCAGTCTACACAGGAAAGCACAACCCAGTCCACACTGGAAAGAAAGTCAATCACATCAATGATAATGATTGAAATTCAAGACTCAGCTCACATAGGTATATATCATTTTTAAATAAAAAGAGATGATCATATGTAGTTACTAATTCATCTAGATGAGACCCATGTAGGATACTAGACCAGCTAAGCTATCAGACCCACGTAGAATACTAGACTAGCTACTTTGTCAGACCCATGTAGGATACTACAACAGAGGTCAATACTGTCGGACCCATGTAGGATACAAGTACAGTAGTTGTCACCGCCGAACCCACGGAGGATTCCATTACGGTTTTCTTCGTCGTTGAACCCACGGAGGATCCAAGTATGAAAGTATTCACAGTCGAACCCACAGAGGATTCCAGTACAGAAGCCGTTGTTGTCCCAACCAGCTCTAGGGTTTCTGCACACATCATGCTCGATTCCGGGAGGGTCCGCTCCTCGAGTCAAATGGATGGATACATCAACCGTCATGAAGACTAGAGTTAATGTATCCTGTAGTTCCGTCCCACGTCATAGGGGAAAACCAAATAAAATGTGCCCAAGTCACGAAGGACAAGACAACCAAGACATTTTCCTAAAGTACACGACATGTAGGTAATCGATACAAGATGTTTCATCAGACACCAGGTACTGCATGTGTGAAACAACTCATGTCGCAGGGCTGGTCACGTAAAAAAGAAATTACACAGTGTGTGGTATAGCAACACGTCATGTCTTCAGTCCATGGCAACTGTCCGTGCACCACAGCCTATGTCGATGGGTTGTTCATGTATAAAGTAAGTACACAACATGTGGCATAGTTACACGCCGTGTCCAGACTTCTGGGGTCGGCTCCATGTACACTGGCCATGCCTAGCCATGTGGTGGAGTACAAGCCTGTGTACTCCACCTTATGTCCGTGTATTCCCAAAATACACACCGAGTCATACCGAAGCCGTTTCTGCCATGGTAATGGAAGTACACGCTGTGCCTCTTCGCCGGGTAGTTCTGGTCATGCCCATGTATCTCTCAGATTACACGCCATGTATTCTAAGTCTCCTCTGTCAAACTGTGTGGACAGTACACGCCGTGTGACCGGTGTCACATGCCGTGTGTCACTTCTTCTAATGTCTGTTACTTCTACCGCTGAACATTTTTACTACAGGACATGTACTTTGAAAGTACATGTCGTGTATTCTAAAATTTTCCAGAAATGACTCCTCTAGCCAGCACACCTCTCAAGGCATCCGTCATTTTTTCCAATGATCCGTTTTCTACAAAACTCCTGTTCCTAGGTCCTTCCGATGTTTCGAGGCCGTTTCCGATGTTTTCGGGCCTCCAATCAGCTCTGAAAACTTGCCTTGATTCACCGCTCAAGAACGGTTGGAGGAAAAAATATAACAAGAATGGTGGAGGAATCAAACCGTGTTAGTTTGGTCCAGTTACCTCCACATTAGTTTGATAGAAAATGTTTTTAGAGATAAACATAAACATGGAAGGAAAACCAAAACTCTCAATTCAAACACACCCCTACCTCGAAGAAGTTGTCGAACGATGATCATCGCAGAAAAAACGGTGTCGCAGGGGTGGTTTCGATGATGGCGTTGGAAGGAATCATAGAAGAGGATGACATCTCACACTGGCTGCAGAGAAGGGAAGGATCAGCACGCCATCTCTACTTGGTGATCTATAATTATTCATGTTCTTCAACGAGGAAGATTATGTTCTTCAAGACTAGAGCATTCTTCTCCAATCCTTAACACAACCAATATAACCCCAGAAATAAAATAAGCTCAACTTATTTTATTAAGACATGCCATGAGTTCATAATTTAAAAACTCAAATCCATTAATTGAATTAATGTGTTGGATTGATTAAATGAGAGGAGAGGGGAAGTCACAACATTAAATACAAGGGAGGTTTTAAAAGGAGTTTAAAGGGGAGTTATGGGGAAATTGAAAAGTGGGGGCTCGTGGGGACCCCACCTCACTAATATCTTAACCAGAAGATAGGATCACATAATAGAGAGAAATAGAGTTGTGACACAACTTAATTTCACTTAACACTTAAACCACTTAGTAAAGAAAAAAATTTAAAACTATTATATTTTTATTCCTCACATTTTTAACATCTCCTCCCAAGCAAACGCACCTTCGGAAAAGCTATTCCTAAGAAATTACTAGTGGTTTGGTTTCATCGGTGGCCTCATATTTCAATTCTGATCACTGGTTCAGATGTTAAGAAAACTGGCTAGTTCGTTCACTGAACGTACCCGGGCTAATATTTGGAAATTAATTTCGGGCACACCGGGCCTCGTAATCAGGTGACGTCAGAAACTACGTACTCGTAAAATCCCAAAGAAATTAAGAAAAAAAAAATCAATGAAATTTATAGGTCTTTAAATGAGCAGTTTGTGATAGTTATAGATCAGTTGAAAAGGTCTATAAATGGGGGTGACATCTATGAAAGAGGCTAACCAGAGGCACCGAAATGAAACATGAGGATAGTGGAACATTTTATGAAGCGACACTCCTACACATGGTGGATCTTCTAACCGAGTGGTAGATGAAGGGTGGATTAAAGCCCTTGAAATGATATTTTATGTCATGGGGTGTTCATATAATCAAATGGTTAGTATTTCTATTAATCATTTTGAGTTGAGGAAAACTAGTGACCGTCAATGATCAAGAATATTTTAGATAGATAATTGATCGATGTCATGGATTGGTAATAATTTAAGAATATTTTCCTTGAAAAATATTTTCCTAAGGCTGTTCATCTTAGGATAGTAATCAAATTACTTTAATTGAATAATTGTTGAAGATTTAATGGATATTTATGATTCAAACTTCACCTGATTGCAATAGTACTATATAAATCATATGCCTGATCTTGATTGTAATGTCTGTCATTTTTACTAAGGATTGATGCTAAGATAACGAAGGTATTTGGATTCCCATGAATTAAAAAGTAATGAGAAACTTGTTTGATGTGCTGAGAGGGTAGAAATAGAGTTTTATGATGATAAAATGTACTATGAAAATATGAAGAACATATGGTATATATGTAAGTCATTGGTAAAGAATTAGTCAATTAAATATGATGTTATGAAATTATAGTATAATATTTATGTGAATTGTGGCAAAAAGAACCTTGGGGAATGCCTTAAAAAATTATGAAAGTGTTTTTATGTGGTAATATTAAAAATATATCCCAATAATATAAGGAAAAATATCTTAGTTGTTTTATGTTTAATTATAATAAGAAAAATTTAAGGTGTTACAAATGTTATGAGATAGGGAATTTTGAAAATTCATGCCCACGAAAGAATCTGAATGATGGGATGTAGCCAGAATATAAGTTGAAAGGTGTTGTGGAATCCTTTGAATCTACTTCAACACATGTTTGGCACCCAATTAAGTCATATCAGGTACATTCGTTATTTAATCATATTTTTATAAAGTCATTTTTGATATGGGGTATACACATTCATTTATTTATGATACTTTTTTTGATAAATTTGAAATTTCACTGAGTGAAAATATATAATAACTTATTCAAAAAACACAAGGGTGAAGTATTGTGAAAAAAACAATATAAGAATCTTCATGTTGTTTTCTGTGGAATGAAATTAACTAAAACTCCTTTTATTCTTCCCTTAGTAGATTTTGATGTTATTTTGGGAATGGGTTGACTTTTTTTTACCATTCTAAGATCAATTATAGATCCAACGAAGTTGATTTTCAA
This sequence comes from Viscum album, assembly GCA_963277665.1. Taxonomy (NCBI): domain Eukaryota; kingdom Viridiplantae; phylum Streptophyta; class Magnoliopsida; order Santalales; family Viscaceae; genus Viscum; species Viscum album. The sequence goes on from OY728164.1 coordinate 1,584,355,144, forward strand.
AAATACATTTAGTTTTTAAAGAATAATGATATAATACTCTATATAACATATCATGAAGCTGGGAAACTATTTAAAGATAGAAATGAAATTTATCTTGCACATATTTTTGAAAACAAGGGAAATGTTTAGATTAATGATGTTCTAGTGGTAAATGAATATCAAGATGTTTTTCTTGATGAATTTCTTGGTTTAATACTTAAAAGGGAAGCTGAATTTACTGTTGAATTATTTCTAGATGCTAATCCAATTTCTACCCCCTTATCTAATGGATAAATTGGAACTTATAGAATAGAAAAAGAAATTATAGGACCTACCTGATAAAGGTTTCATTATACATAGAACATCACCATAAGGTACTCTAATATATTATTTAAAAATAAAGTTGGTTCCATGAATTTTTTCATAGATTATAGAGCGTCGAAGAACATTATTTTTAAGAATAAGTTTCAATTACCTCATATCGATTATTTATTTGATTATTTCTAGGGAGGTCAGTATTTTTAAAATATTGAATTAAGATCTGAGTTCTATAAATAGAAGGTGATGGAGGATGAAAATATGAAAATAACATTCCATAATACATATGAGAATTATGAGTATGTTGTTATACCCTTTGGTTTAAAAAATACCCCTGCTATATAAATGGATCTTATCAATAGAATATTCAATGAATATTTTGATTTGCTTTTTTAGTTTTTTTGATGACATAGTTGTGTTTTCAATAATTTTTGGGGATCATGAAACACATATAAGATACGTTCTGTAAACACTTAAAGAAAATTATTTGCAAAAGAAATTTATTGAATGTGATTTTTGGTTATAAAGAATTACTTTTCTTGGAAACATTTTAAATAAGGATTACAAAACTGTTGATCCCACTAAAACAACAGTTGTTAATAAATGACCAAGACTAAAAAATGTTACTAAGATTCTTAGTTTTCATCATTTACTAGTTTATTATAGGTGGTTTTTTTAAAACATTTGAAAATTATCTCTCCTACTATCTAAGTGAACATGAAATGAAGTTAAATTTATTTAGACAGAAGACTATTTTGGTTTTTAGGAACTAAAAAACAAGATTTTGAATTTATCAAATTTTATCCCTTCCTCCTTGAAATGATAATTTGGTCATCTACATTGATGCTTCTTTGAAGCTACTAGGTTGGGTTCTGATGTAGAAAGATCATGTTATTTCTAATGCTTCAAGATAACTGAAACCCAATGAGTTAAATTATACTACACATAATTTGGAATTAGTTGTTGTAGTTTTAACCATAAAAACTTTATGCAATCATTTTTATGGTTCCTGATGTTAAATATATACTAAACATTAATATTTGAAGTATATATTTTTTTCATATGGAATTGAAAATGGGATAGAGAAGATGGTTTGACTAATAAAATATACTGACTTCACGATCAATTACCATCTTGAAAATGAAAAAAAAAGTGGTGGATTCCTTAAGTCGAAGAAATCATGCTATATTAACTATGTTAAATTTGGAACATAACCCCTTGACTAATGATTTTGATGAATTTTATCTTGGAGGTTATTAATGATGGAAATTCCTATCTTATTTTGTTTCAAATGTTATTGCAAATGTATCCCTCATATAAAATTAAGAAATCTCAGAAGGAATACCATGAGATATAGAAGAAGGTATAATTTATTAAGAAAGGTTAATTTCTAGAATTAAAAATTGATACAGATTTTGTTTTTGAGATTTTGGAAGAGATTATGTGTGCCTTATGATTCCCAGATGAAGAAATAAATGTTACGTGAAGTTCATAGTTATCTATTTTTATTTTATCCTAGTAGCCCCATGATTTACATAGACTATTAAAAGTATTACTTGTGGGATGTAATGAAAATATATATTAGTGATTTTACCATGACATGTTTTAAATGAAAATAGGTTAAGGTAGAGAGAAAACTACCAATAGGGATGGTTCATCCTTTTTATGTTCTATAGTGGAAATGTAAAAATATATCCATGAAATTCTTGGTGAGACTACTAATTAATTATGAAGGTAACAATTCAATTTTGGTAATTGTTGAATAACTAAATAACTCATACCAATTTCTTCTGATTCAAGATATTCTAGAATTATATCCACTTTCTTAGCAATAACATGAAGATATTATTAGTTTTAATAGATTATCTATCTATATTATATTTTATTGTGATCTTATGTTTACATTAAACTGTGGGATATTTCTTCAAATGTAATTATAAGAAGAATTAAATATCATCACAACCTTTTATCCTCAATATGATGGACAATAATAACATAAAATTTCTACATTGGGGGATATGCTTTGAGATTTTTCATTAGATTACCAGCGATGTTGGGATCAATATCTTTCTTTAAATGATTTTTCTAATAATAATAATTTTCATTACAATATACATAAACAACCTATTGAGGCATTATATGTTAATCGGTGATGAACTCTATGATTTTGGGATGAATTTGGGGAATGGAAGTTGATGGGACCATAATTAGTAGAGTATGTAGTTAAGAATGTAATGATGATCCAACAAAACAAGAGCATAGTTTAGAGTAGGGATAATAGTGATGCATATAACATGAGTAAAGAATTTTATTTTGAGGTAGGTAATCATGTTATCCTTAAAATATCCATGTAGAAATGTGTGACATGTTTTGTTATGAAAGTAAATCTAAGACCATGGTTCAATGGACTATTCTAAATTTTTTGGAAAATGTTGTGCCAATATCCTTCTGAGTAGCTTTACCTCCCAATTTCACTAGGTACAAAATGTTTTTCATGATTTAATTTAGATAAATAATGTGTTATATTTATCTCATGATTTTATCCTATAAGTAGTTATAAAATAAGATAACCTTTCTTATAGAGATTACCCTATTCATATTCTTTATCATATGTAGAAAGTATTACGGAATAAGGTAATTCACTAGGTTAATGTTTTATAGAGAAACCACATGGTTGAAGAAGAAAAATGGGAATATAAAAATGATATTATTGAAAGGTATCATAAATTGTTTAATAAGTGAATAAAAATTATGTGGAATCTATTTTCATAAGGGGGGATGAAACAATCCAAGAACATAAAAGAAAAAAAAAATCATTGCGAAATTAGACAATTAAATTCATTATAAATGTGTAATGAAATTAGTGGTATTTATATCAATTAAAAAATATATAAAAAATAATAGTTACCCCACCTATGAAATATTTAATAAAATCATTGTATCTTGAAAGTGAAGGTATGATATATTTATATAATTGAATAAGTAAATAGATGTTTTGGAAATGATAAATTATGTGCTGGTATTTTTGTTAGACATAAATGTTTATTTATAATTATATAATAAATTTAATAATGTAAAAGAATGTTTATTTTCAAATAATATATTCATAAATTAATATTTTATTGTCTTGTGATTGCAGGATAATTTTTTTGAGATGTTAATTAATTTTTGAAAGTGTTATAAAATCTGTTATAGTATTATAATTGGAATTTTTTGAATGAATTATAATTTAAATTAGAAATTAAATTTATCAAATTTATAAATTTGTATTCAAATAATTTAATCCATTTTTTGATCTATACATTAAAAAAAATTATGGTTAATTTACGTGATTTTTCTAAAATAGTTGAATTTGTGGTGAATAGTAATATATTGTAATTTAAAATATTTAACAAATATATGATTTATTAAGTAATATATGTTGTATGGATGATGTAATCCCATAATACTGAAAAATCAAAAATTATTTTAATATATTTGTTTTGTATTCTTCAACCATTCATACTCTTGAGATATAATAATAAACTAGGGAATAAAATAATCAAAAAACACTCCTCTCCTCGACTATAAATACCACCCTTCACCACCTCTTATACTATAACTTCAAAACCTTTTATATTGTTTAATATTTTAGAAATTCCCTTCCCAAGACTCTTAAACAAGACCAATACGTTTTTTTCTCACCACAAGGATAAAACCATGATCTTTAAAGAGGTTCTCAAGGAGAAATATTCAAGAGGTAAAATCAACTTTCATTTTCTTTTATTTTCATTTCAATTTTCTTACTTTTCATTTTATCTAATCATCTACCCTTATCCATGTGTATTTAAGACTATGTTATCTTATATATAATATAATTTTATCATGTTTATGGAAATTGTTTTCATCAAACTCCTTATTTTATCAATTTTATTCTAAAAATGATAACATCATTCATACTGTGTCGATTTACCACTATCGTGGATGATACACATTCATTTTCTAGTAAAACCATAAAATGGGTAATAAATCCACTATTATTGTTAAATAAGATTTTATTACAAATATTATATGTTAAATAATTTTTTTGAAGGAATATTTATACATGATTTTAAATAAAATGATATAATCTCGTGATGTTCCTAAAAATAGATAAAATAAATAAAATCATTTTCATTACTGTTTTATCAAATGAATCGTCGTCATATAAGAACAAAATTATATATAGTATCATTTAAAATTATGCAAACATATAAATATCATATTTTTTCCCTTATTGTGTATTTCTTCTATTCTAGAATAATTCCCATAATGAAACAACCCTGTAAAACATGAAATAAATTAACCCGAAACACTAAAAACAACAAAATATTATTAATAAATGGGTGGAAATTTGTTATAAAATTTTTATATTATGTAGTATAAACTTTGTTTTTTTAATTAATTAATTAATAACACTCCATAAACCATTATAGCATAGGTTTGACCACTTTTGATGAAAGTCGAACCTGATGTAAGGGAATTTTTAACCCAATTTTCATTCTTTGGTTTGACCTTATAATTCATATATTATGTCATTATAATATTATTTGTGAAATTATTTTTTATGATATTAGGTTTTATTAGTTGGATTTATAGTGAATAAACCGATTCCTTTTATTTTATTACTTTTTTATTTAATTTTAATAAATTTGTAAGGAACTTCTCTTTAAAAAACCACCTTTAATTACTATTTAAACAAAATAAAACATGAATGTATATATGTTGAAAGTATTCATGACTTATATTTATGATTTGGCTTAAGATAATTTTTTATGATGAATGGTGGGACTAATATATCCCTCTAAAATATTAGGTATTTTAATGTTGGAGTTTGACTATAATGGTTACTCTAAGTATAACTGCAATGGTTACACTATTTGATCGCCATGATAGTTACATCATAAGGTATCCATGGGGGTTTCATTATAAGTAATAAGTGGGGGTTAAAAATCATATGGTATCCATGAGGGTTACAATATTATGTATGAAATTCCAAAAATTACCTAAATGTTTTATTTTTTTTCAATTTTTAGGGAAATATTTTTTTTGGCAATGTATGTATATGATACGTTATGAGTTAAGTACATAATTGGGAGATGATTTCATTTTTTTAAAATTATTTTTGACAAAATGTTCCTTTTTTAGGTCCATTACTAAGCTTTTCTATTCTCATCCCATGTTTTTAAATGTTACTCACAGGGTTTATGGATGGTTAAGAGAATATAAGAATCCAGGATGAATGTTGTGAACACTTTTCTTGAAAAAAATTCATGTTTTATTAAAAAATTTGTATTTGAAAAAAAAAATTATGATGTTTTAGTAGTATCAACGTTTTATTATTATTGGTTTTCATGTATAAAATATAAAATAATACTCTAAAACTCTAAATTGAAAATATGTTTGGTAATATAAGAATGTGAATTCTAAACGAATTTACTAAATATGTAATGTTTAAAGTCAGGTCTATAGATTTGTTATAAGAACATGGTGTAAATAAATTCAGTGGTTAAGATGATGTTAATAAACAATTTTTACTATATGAATAATTTTAATTTATATATAATTTAAAGATTACCATGTTACATAATCTATGTTATGTTTCTTCAGAATGGTTTTCTATAGTAGAACCAAGGAATTGAATGTTTGAATGCACCTAGTGGATGATATATTTCTTAATCCACAACCTAGAATAGTTGGAATTAGAACCTAGAAATTTTGGAAAGTGATGGATCAGTGGTTGTGTGCTATAAATTGGGATATTAATTATGCAATGAGATCAACTAGAGCTACCCCAATTGAAGGTGAAGATAGTAGAACATTTTACGAGGAAACTCCCTATTATATTCTTGTGGATCTTCCAACATAGTGGTAGATAAAGGGTGGCTTAAATCCATTGAAAATATATTTGATATCATGGAGTGTTTAGATAATCAATTAGTTAGTATTTCTATTTACATATTTTAAGGTGAATCTTACCAATTATGGTCAAATGGTCTAGAATATCAGATATAGAGAAGATATTGAATCCATGTATTGTGATGAATTTATGAAACTTTTCCATGTAAAATATTTTCTCATGGGGAATCAACATAAAAAATAAAACCATTCCATTTAATTGAAAAATGGAGGAAAAGTTAGTGGCTGTGTATGAAGAAAAAATTACTTGATAAGAAATGTATTCCAAAAAATTTTATTATGGATATTTATATTAATATCAATTTTTTTACTCAGGATATAAGCCAATATACCGAAGGGATTAGGAATCTTGTGAATTAAATTGCTATTAGAAATTTGGTCAATGTGTTGAGAGGGTAGAAGTGGAGTTTTTTGATGATCACATGTACTATTACAATAATCAGAATAAAAGTTCTAGATAGTAGGAAATGAGTAAGAATTAGTTAAGGAAATATATTGTGAAGAAAATCTTGTTACCAATTTGTGAAATGTTTTTAAAAAATAACCCTACTGAATGCCTTACAAAATCATGGATTTGTTCAGTATGTGGTATGTTTAGACATATGGCCTAATATTACAATAAAAAATATCTTAAATATGTTATTTTTAATTCAGATAAGAAAAGTGTAATGTTCTTCAAATGTGGTGAGATGAGGAATTGTGAAAATACCCACCCAAAAAAGGATCTTAATGATGATAAGAATCCTTTCTATAAGTAGAAATGTGAAATAAAATCCATTGCAACTACTTCGATAGATGTTGGTCCATCTAATAGAGTGGTATCAGCTACATTGTTTCTTTACTCAGATTTTACTAATGTCTTGTTTGATATGGGGTCTAAACATACCTTTATTTCTATGAAAGTTTCTAGTATATTGGAAATATCACCTCATGAATTGAGATCAGAACATATACTATCAAACCAAAGGAAAATATTAAGGAAAAAAACATTATAAGAGTCTTCCTGTTGTTTTATATATTAATACATTACCTAAAAACCATGTTCTTCCGTTATTATTGTTTTATATTTCTCTAGGAATGAATTGGTTTTCTATTTTCCATATTAATATTGATGGTTGTGGCGAACAAGGATTTATTAAAAAATATTATCAGTTTCCATACATGAATGAAATCATAACATTGATAAGATATCATGATGCTGAGAAACTGTTAAAATATAGAAATGAATGTTATCTTTCACAAATTGTTATAAAAGGGAACTATTTTTATTAATTATTATCTTATGGTAAATGAATACCAAGATGTTTTTCTTGATGAATTTTCCAGTTTTATACCAGATCGGTAAGTTGAATTTACAGTTGACTATGTTCTTGATACTTAGAGAATTTCTAAACCCCCCAATTCTAATGGATGAATTTTGACATCTTGAATTGAAAAAGCAATTGTAGGAGCTTCTTTATAAAAGTATTAATTTGACCTAGAACATCACCATGTGGTGCTCTTTTTCTTTTTGATAAAAATAAAGAGAGTTTCATGAGGATTTTCATTGATTATATTGATTTGAATAATATTATTGTTAAGAATAATTATCTATTTCCTCATATAGATAACTTGTTTTATCAAATACTGAGAGATCAGTATTTTTCCAAGATTGAATTTTGGTCTGAGTACAATTAGTTGAAGGTTAAAGAAGATGAAATTCTAAAGATAATATTCTATACTAGATTTAGGAATTATGAGTTTGTTTTTATTCCCATTGGTTTGAAAATTTTCCTTTCTATATTTATGGATCTTATGAATAGAATCTTTCATGAATATGAAGTTTAGTTTATTGTTTTTTTAATCGACGATATTATTCTATTTTTTAAATTTTATGGGGATCATAAAAAACATTTAAGTATTGTTCTGTAAACACTTAATGAAAGGTAGTTATATGGAAATTTAGAAAATGAGATTTTTTGTTATAACATACTTCTATTCGTGGGAACATTATATAAAAGATTACATAAAAATGGATCCCACCAAAACAAATGTGTTTGATTAATGGAAAATACCTTCAAATGTTACTGAGATTCTTTTTTATTTGATTATCATCTCATTAATGGTGGTATGTTAAAAACATTTTATGATTATCTAACCATCTAACAAACTTAAAATGATAATGTGTTAAATTAATATGGATAAAATACTATGATATTTTTTTCATGAACTGAAAATAATATATGTAAATTATCAATTTATAGACCAACCTTCTTGAAATTTTAATTTTATCATTTATAGTGATGCTTCATTTAAGGTACTTGGTTGTGCTTTGATGCAGAATGATCATGTTATAATTCATGCTTCAAAAAACCTAAAAACTCCTAGTTAAATTATCCCATGCTTGATTTGGAAGTTGTACCTATGGTTTTTTCCATAAAAATTTAGAGGCATCATTTATATGGTATCAAATGTGAAATATATTCTTACTATAAGATTTTTAAGTATATATTTAGTCAGAATTAATTGAATATGAGTTAGAGAAGATGGCTAGAACAGAAAAAGGATTATAGGTCCACGATCAATAACCATCTTGAAAAAAAGTGGTGGATTCCTTGAGTATAAAATTATGCTATAATAACCATGTGATGTTTAGATCATGACTCATTGATTAATGATTTCTTGAATTTTGTCTTAGTAGGTTTTGGTGCTGGAAATTCCTCTACTTTGTTTTAGGTTTCAATGAAGTTGTCTCTCTAAGATAGAATTAATAAATCATAGATGGAAGACCGTGAGTTATAGAAAAAAGGTATAATTAGTTATGAAAGTAGAATTTATAGATTTTAACATAGGTAAAGATTTTATTTAGAGATTTGGGAGGAGATTTTTGTTCTTTGTGATTCCCAATTGAAGAAAATTTGTTATGTGACACTCATAGTTCTCTGTTTTCAGTTTATCAAGACAACACTAAGATTTTCAGAGACCTTTAGAAGTATTACTAGAGGGATGGAATGAAAAGAGATATTTTTAATTTTACCATGAATTGTTTGACATGTAAAATGGTTAACTTTGAGAAAATACTACAAAAGGGGATATATCAACCTTTTCTAGTGCCAATGTGGAAATGGGAAAACATTTCCATGGACATTACGGTGGGAGTACCAGAGACTTATCAAGGTAGCAATGTGATATGAGTTTTTATTGAACGGATGACAAAATTTTCACATTTTCTTCCTATTCTAGATATGATATATTTATATCATCATTCTCAGATATACCTTAAAGAGATTGTCAGGTTACCTGGAGTACTCTCGGCATTGTATCTGACCATGATTCTAGGTTCAAATATAACTATTGTAAAGTCATTCAAATGTTTTTTGGGACTGAATTAAATTTTAGCATGAACATTCTTCCTAAATCAAATAGATTATTAGAACGAACAATTTAGACATCGAAGAATACGCTTCGAGCTTTTTTTATGAATTAGTAGGGATTTTGTGGAAAACATCTTTCATTAGTAGATTTTTTTCATAATAACAGCTTTCATTGAAGTATATAGATGGAAGTTTTTAAGGAATTATATGAAAAGTGGTGTTAAAATATATCATTTTTGGATGAAGTTAGGGAATAGAAGTTGATGATACTAGGATTATAAGAGGATGTAGCTGTGAAAGTAATGATGATCCAACATGGCATGAGGATTTCTCAAAGAAGGAAGACTATATATGCAGATAATAAGAGGAATGAATTTTATTTTTATGTAGTTGATAATTTTATCCTTAACATATCTCCAAGTAAAAGTTCTATACATTTTTATAAGAATGGAAAGATAAGTCCACAGTTCCTTGGACCTTTTGAAATTCTGAAAAAAAAAACATAGACTAGTTTCCTCCCAAAGTAGTTTTTCCTTTGATTTTATCTATGGTAGAAAATGTTTTTATGGTTTCTTTGTTGAGAAAGTATGTTCCAAATTCATATCATTATATGAGCACAAAAATAGTTAACTTACAAGAGAACCTTTTTTATAGAGATAAACCTATTCATATTCATGATCATAGAGAGAAAGTATTGTGCAATAGGGTTATTCACCACGTTATGCTTTTGAGGAGAAACCAAATGGTTGTAAAAGAAACCTAGGAATCTAAAAATTATATGAGGGAAATGTATCCTTACTTTTTTAGTATGTAAATAAAAATAGAAAAAATGAAATTTCCAAAAGGGGGTGGGGTAATGTAACAACCTAGGTACTTATAAAATATTTTTTTTTGTCATTGTGCAATTAAATTGTTAAATTCTTTTGAAATAAACACTGAAATAAGTTTTATTTATAGAAATTTATGAATATATACAAATAGGATAGTAACCTCACCTATTAGATTATAAAGAAAAGTTATGTATCTTAAAAGTAAAAATTTTATATATTTATATCATATAGTAAGAAAATAAATGTTTTTAAAGTGATAAATTAATGGTTGGTTTTTTTTATGGAACATAAATGTTTGTTTAAAATTTTATAAATAATTTAATGATTTAAAAGAAATTTTATTTTTATAAAATATATTCATAAATAAATTTTTAATTTTCTTATAATTAAAAGATAATTTTACGAGAACTTAATTAATTTTCCTTTATGTTATAAAATCAGTTAATGTTTAAAAAGGGAATTTTTTTGAATAAATTATGATTTTAAATAAATATTATAATTTTCTTATTTAGAAATTTATTTTCACAAATTAGAGTCCATTTTTTAATTCTACATGTTGGAAATTTGATAGGGAATGTTTTGGGACTTTTATAAAATATTTTAATTTTTCTGAATAGTAAAATGTCGCAATTTGCAGCATTTAACAAATACATGATTTATTGAGTCCTAGAAGAAGTATGGATGATTTAAGCTTGTAATCATGAACTCTATAAAATTATTTTAACATATTTAGTGATAATTATCAAACTATTTATAGTATTGATCCAAAATAATAAACTAATAAAAAAATATTAAAAAACCACTCCACTCTTCTACTATAAATACCCCGCTTCACCACCTCTTATCCTCACTTCTAAAAGCCTTTTATCTTATTTAATGATTGCCCAATTAACTTCCTGAGAGTCATCGCCATGACCAAGATATTAACTTTTGACAAAAATTCTAAAATAAAGGGACTTAAAGAGGTTCTCAAGGAAATGAATTGAAGAGGAAAATTCCTCTTTCACTTTCATTTATTTTCTCTTCAATTTATTTTCTTTTCCAATTTTCTCTTCATGAACCATTATAAAAGTGTCATGAAAACTATATCAATATATCAGTGTTCATTTTCAATTAAATACATCAAGGCTGCTCCAAAAACAATTTTTATGGTTAAATAAGATATTATTATACATAATAAACATTATATAATGTTTTAGAATAAATATATAAATAATATATTATATAAAATGATATAAGTGTATGATGTTAATAAAAACTGCCAAAATAAATTAAATTATTTTCATTAATGTTTTATCTAAAAAATCACACCCATATAAGAAAAAATAATATATGGTATAATTAAAAATTATGAAAACATATTAATACTATTTATTTACAATTGTTTAGTTTTTCTATGAATCGATATGAAATTTCATAATGAACCATCCATTGAAACCATGGAATAAATTCACTCAAAACAATGAAAATAACCAAAAATTATTAAATAAATGGGTGGGAGTTTATTTTAATATTGTCATATCTGGTAGTATAATATGAGTATAGTTATTTAATAAAGTAATAACTATATTTTAACTATTATACGTGAGGTTTGAACTCTTTTTAAGGAAATCAAACTAGATGTAAGGTAATTATTAACACAATTTCCATTCTTAGGGTTAACCTTCTACTTCATTGATTTTTTCATGGTATGATTATTACTAAAATTAATAATTATTATATAATATTTTGTTATGAGGATTTATTGTCAGTATAAATTTTAATTTCATTTGATTAATTCTCTCTTCAAATATATGATATTTATAAGGGATATATATTTAAAAATCGTCTTTTAATTTCTATTTTTTCAAAATACAAAAGGAATGTCTTCATGATGAAAGTATTATTGTTTAATTTTCGTGATATGGTTCTTGTGAATTGTTTATGAAGAAGGGATGGTATAATGACCCATACATTACATAAATTGATATTACGTCGTAATTGATGTAAATTCATTAAAATATATAACAAAACCATGACTGGGCCGTATATGATTAGTGTTTTTTGAAATGGGGAAACATAAACAACTTGTTCATAAAACATCTACATTGTCTCCCATTTATTTCTTTATAAAGAGAATTCTTTTTAGAATTTCATATTTAATACCCATAATCAGGATATGGGGAAATGAAACATACAAAATATGGATCTCAAATGCTCAGTAAGGGTAAACAAAAGAAATATCAATCATATCATATTCATAAGAACAGAAAATTTTAAAATCTTATTCTGCATATAAAAGATCATAAAATAATGTCATTAGATAAATCATAAAATTGAAATGTAATCCAAATAGTCATAACATAAGACCTGAAATTTTGGGGCATACACACATGATCCGAGAAAATAATTTCATATTATTCAAGTCTCATTACCAATTCCATCATAATGATAAAAGTCCACAACTGAAACGAGTTCTCCCCTCATTCCAGTCCAGTATTACTGAACCAGATTTACATTCAATTCCAGCCATGTTTATCTCATTAGATATAAATCTTTACCCATTGAATTTTATGGAGATATAGGTCCCACCCATCTCATAATGAAACAATTCTTACATTTTCCACAGAAACATAAAAACAACATTCACCGTAGCAGAACCAACAAAAATGGGTTTCTTAAACATTAACCCATCATAATTGATATTAAACAAATATATTTCCTAAATAAAATTTAATCATAAACACAATAAAATCATGGTAATAATATGGCCATTAATATATCCATTTTTAAGAGTTTCATCTTATATGGAAAATAATTTTGAGAAAACACATGAAATTAATTTTTGAGGAAAATATCCTTTCTTCATCAAAAAACTTTTCCTTCCTAAAAATACCACAAAATTTTAGAATAAATAATTTAATGTGAAAATAACCCAATAATATTGTAGTGGATGATTTAAAGAAATTTTTTTTCATGTAACTAATAAAATCCATTGATGTTGTATAAGTTAACAAAACAATATTCTCATACTTTGTAAAAAAAGTCAAAAAGCACCTCGTACCGAAAATGAAAAAATATTCCATTCATACCATTTAATAAAAATTTTCAATGGGTAAAATTGATTTTGAATTTTTCTTGAATGATTTAAATGATATTTTTAAATACAGAATTATGAAACATGTATGTGGATGATAAATAACCCCCAGTAAATACTTACGAATAAACAATCTTGGATAAAAACGACATTTGAATTTTTTTTCCATACATTAGGTTTGATTTACTTAGTATGTAACAGAACCTAATATATAATGATTTAAATAGTGTTAATGATTTATTTTAGAATCATAATCATTGTTATGATAACATTTATGATCATATATTCATCCATTTGATTGTAACATTTCATTTTTACTCATTATTCGGGCATTAATTACTTTATGATCTTAAGAATGTTTTTTCGGATAAGTTAGTATTCCTCTTTTTTAGGTTATAGTAATATAATTTACTTCATTGTATTAGTTTAATATAAATCAAATTTATTCATTCACTTTATTTATATAATAATCGTTAAATTAAGATTATGTAGAACGTATCACATCAAACCATGGAGATGGTAAGCCATATGTACGCATGAACGACAGTATCATTCCCATAATTTTTGAATGGTATTGAAGTGAATGGTGTATAGTATCTTATAATAAGTATCATGTAGTAATAATCATATATATTTATTCTTTCCACCATTATACCCATCCATATAAGGTGGTGGTGAAAACAATTTACACCATGGTGTGGACAAGGTTAGCGATACGTATACACATGTGGTGATTTCATTTTTATAGGATTGATATAAGTTGAAATAGGGTTTTTAATATTTATAAAAAAAATATAATTATACTAGTGATATAGATGTTATTACTTTTAATGAAATAACTAACGTATAGTAAGTATAATAGGGGAGAAATTTGAATGAATTGGTATAAGATATTACCTCTTCCTCGGTGCCTCATTTAAATTTTCTCTTAGGGTACTATAGTTGGTGTTTGAAGAAGACTAGAACCTCTAGAATGAAATTAGGGAATTTGAGAAAGAAACATATCAGGGGTTGGTCGAGCATGACTGCTCAAAATGAAGTGAATATGTGAGGGAGGAGGTTCCCTTTAATAATTGAGCTGAGTGACACTTTCAGAAACCTCAAAAATATTAATTTATAGTAAAATCAATCCCACATAAAAACCTCCAAATTTTCCCAATTGCTAAAATTTTATGAGATAGTGTTGTAATTAGATCCACCAACAAATTTTAGACATTTTTTATGTCAATTTAAGCATTATCATTTTAAATACCACTTTTTTATTTTAATTAATTTTATTTGTAGTAATAACATTATAAATATTTAATGGTTATAAATATTTACTAAAATGATGTTAATTGACCATAAATGGATATATTATGACATTTTAGACCTTATAATTATCACTTTGTAATTTTTAATTTTTTTAATGTTTTTAAATAATTTAATAAATTTTTAAAAAAAATATTGATAGTGTCAATTTAGACACTATTCATTTATTTACCTTTAAAAAATCACGATAGAGATAAATTGGATAAAAAATATTCAATACACTTAAAACATGTCATAGTCAACTATAAAATTTGTGTATAACATTAATTAATTCATATTATATTTATTTGATTATTTTTTAAACCATTTATTTCATATTTCTATTAATCAAATATTTTCAAAATCACTATTTTGTCATCATTAATGGAAATTATATAATGTCTAAAAATTATAAATAATTTTCTTTGATGTTGGTAATTCATTTAGACCTATAGATACTATATATAGTCTATTTTATCTCCTATTTATTCATATTTTAAGATTAATATACTTATATAAAATGAGATTGGGTAAATTTCTCACATTTATTCGTTTCTATTACATTCATTTCATATTCGTAGTAAAGTGTCCATAAAGAGATTAAATTTCTAAAAATAGATGATAAGGATCAAATTTGGTCACCCAATAACATTTTAATATGTTTTATGGTAGTTTTATTTTATTATATTTATTCTTAATTTTTAACGAACCAAATTTTCATTAATGGAAATTCCTCTTGACGTAATTAAATGTCTTGTTATGGTTATATAAAATGGGAAAATCACTGGTTTTATGTTTCTATATTGTATAATACCGTTATGAATTTTTATTGTTGCTAATATAGCTATTGAATAGTGATCACATGATGAATATAAATAGAAGGCTTTAACAAATCCAATTTACTCACACAAAGGAAGTGATGGCCTCATCTAGTAGACTTTACCCATACAAAGCCCATTTTTCGGAGCTCTTAAAGGAGGTAGCTTCATTGGGCTTCACTCTTGACCATGCCCAAGCCGAGCTTGAGCATGATAAGTTTGAGAAGAACCGACTACGGGAGAAGTGGAAGTTAATAAAGATTACCACTCGAGCGATGTTATCCGAGCCACCCCAAGAGTCTGTCACCATCGCACACCTTACCCTTCAGTCTTATGTGGGTGTTATAAGGGGTTATGTAACAATACACTAGCACTATGAATATGTACATAATTTTTGTATAAAGAATGTGCATTCCTTTTATTTTTGTTACTTTGTAAGTAGTTTTTAAAGAAAAAACAGTATTTTTAGTTAATATTGAACATAGAAATTTATTTTGACGAATTAATAGATTATTTAGTTAAATAATAATTTAATAAAATATTATTATAATTAAATTAATTTTTATTACATATAAATTACCACATAAATTTATGAATGAAATTTTTATTTTTATTAAGGTTCGAAAGCTATTTTTTTCAAAACCCATGAATAATCAGTAAATGTTGGTTTTTATTTTAAAAGTAAAAGTTCACATATCTATAAAATAATTTTGATTAAATGAATTTTCCTTTAATATGTACATCTAAATTATCCAAAATTGATTTTTTCATAATTTTCTGAGACAATCAACTTTTTGGGTAAAAATTAAATACCTTTTAAATATATAATGTGTTTTATGACATCATAATTACCCAATAGTGATGTAATAAAATAATATAAACATTATGTTTTTAAAATATATGTTTTACCATTAAAATAATTTGATTTCGGGTTTGTTGGATTTATTTTACAAAGCTTTAGTGGACCCTTCAAGGCTTATAAAACATTTTGTCTTTATAAATTTTTTTCCATGAGAGTGTGACTCCCCTCCACAGAAGTAACCCTATTATTTTAAGAATTTCGGACATTGGAAATATAAAATATTTTTTCCACCCCCCTTGGAAAAACACATGTGAAAAACCAATGGTCTGTTTTGTGGTTTTCATTAGATTATTGGGAGGTTCCCCAAACCTAAATAATAATTAATTCCCTCTCCTTTCCTAGATAAAATCACCCATGCTCCCACTTAATATTCACTCAATGCCTTTGGTGTTCGACCAAACCCTTCCCTTATCTCTCTAAATTCCTCCCAAGGTACACCAAGATCCCAATAAACCTCTCTCAAGCCTCACCCAAGCCTTTGATATCACACTTCCAAGTAAGGGATTCCTACCTTTCTGTTTTTATCCAAGTTTCATAATATTGTTAATCCATTTTTTTCAATTAAAAATTTTGGGGTATGATTTTGAACCTTACCTATAATTCCCTATTTATGGTAGGATAATGGGAGACCCCTTTATCTCATATTAATGCCTCCCATGTACACCTGTTACCATGCCGAAATTCCTTGAGGGATTTCTCTATCCTCTTTTATATCCTAGTAATTATTTGGTATTATGCATCTAAATTTAATTAAGTTTGTTGGGAAATGTATATATATGACCCCCTAACTTTCTATTTATTTTATATATTATGATACACCCTTTTCTATTTCATTAGCCATTTTCATGATTACTTATGTCACACTATTATGCAGCCGAAATTGCACGGTGTTTTCCAATCCAAGATTATTGTGTAGAGAATACCATACCTATGTCTCTATCAAGGGAATTCACATTTATATACATATAAATATTGAATGTTACATTCACTTATTTATTCCACATTACTTAATTGTGGAATAAATTATGACACTGATTGATTCCCTGATCAGTGTGGCACACTTATGCCTAAAATGAAATGCTTAAGAAGGGTGCACCCTGATAGCGGTCCAATGCATTGGGTAAAGTATACAATCGTGATACATCATTTTAAATGGGTGTTGACTCATGATAATTCATTTTCAATGAGGTTTTACTCATTATTCATCTGCAAAGTGGTTTTAGTGGTTCTCTATGTGCAATGAGCCTTGGCCAATGCTAATTCCATGTTTAGTTTGGTTGCCACATTTCTGTGTAATAATTATCATGCTTTATCATGCCCTTATGTTGATGTTTCTCTTATGCTCCATTGATATACCTATTTTCTGACATGTATTTTATTCACCATTTTTCCATGTTTATTCCCTTATTGGGCTTTATAACTCACCCTTTTCTTATGCATGTCCTCAGGTTATCCAATGCTATGTTAAGTACGAGGGAATGTAGTGGTCATGTAAAGGTTGTTTTCAATAAAGATGTTGTATTTCATGTTTTAAGTTGTTATTTTAATGATGCTAATCCCCAAAGAAACTAGACCTATTGATATTCTATGTTGTATCAAGTGAAGTTTATATAATAAATCATGTTTAAGTGTGAAATAAATAGCATGGTTGTTATAGTTGGTATCAATGGATAGGTCTAGTTATTTTTGGGATTAGGATTAGAAAACCTTAGTGAAGAATTGGAGAAAAGAATAAGTATAATAAAAACATTGCTAAGTATTAGTGAGTATTGAGTAAGTGGTTTATCAAGAAAATTTATCCCTTTCTGGATACTAGCAGGTTGAGGCAGCTCTGGCACAGATGTATCCAAGGTGTAAAACCCAAAAACACCACTTTGAGCTAGACTCGAATGGGAACTGGTGCACGATAATGGGCCTTGCAACACTCTTTGTTACGACACTCCTGGGGGGATATTCTTTATTAAATTCACAAGCTTAGTATGAACCCTTATTAAGGTAAATAAAAAATTTCCCCCAAGAATATATGTTAGAATGTAGATCATGAATAATATAGATTAAAGCCCATAGATTCATAAGTTAATGAAATAAAAGTTATTTATAACTCATCAATTTTGTCCATGGATTACCCATTATGTGTTACCCCTAAAATTCCTTTTATTTTAGCTGCTAGCTGATAATAGCAGGACTCAGGCTAACAACTGATGTGAAGATTAATGAGATGATTGTGGTAATGATATTTCCAATCAGATGGGAGTGGGAATCACGATCATTGTCACGCTTCCCTCTCAAATAACTCACGATTTGAATAGAAACATGTGTCAAGAGGAACATCCACCCCTGCCCAAGAAAGAATAAGTCACTATCGAGAGATTCATGAGACAAAGGCCTCTTACTTTTAATGGATCATCTGATCGCTCAATCTCCGAACAATGGATCAACTCTATTGAAAAGATCATATCCATCCTACAATGTTCTGAACAAAAGAAGGTTCTCCTAGATGCTTGTCATATGTAGGGTGAAGATGATCAATGGTGTATGTTGATCTAAAATACAATGTCTGAGGAGGAGATCGAGGTGTTGGAATAGAATGATTTCTAAAAGATGTTTTTTTATAAATATTTTCCACGCACCCTTTAACTTAAGATGGAAAGGGAATTCTGTGACCTCAAGAAAAAAGTCGATGAATCTGTCAGAGAATATGAGGAAAAATTCATAAGGCTTGCACGATACACCTCCAGCTTTGTCGTTACCCTCGAATGCAAGGTTGAACACTTATTTGGTGTGCTAAAACCTAGCCTACGGAAAGCGCTGGTGATCCGTGACTTCAACAATTATGAGGAAATTGTCTGATTTGCCCTCAAGGTCAAAATGGAGATCGGAGAATCTCAGTGGTATCATGGGGATGTGAAGCATAACGTGGAATTCAATACTATAAGTCCAATGGATAAATCCAACGGTGCTAAGAAGATCCATCACCCCACTTTCCAAAGGTGAATAAAGAAGCACCCCAAGAATAGCCTGAAGGGGATGACAAAATGCTTTAGGTGTGGAAGAGAAGGGTAGCTAGTAGTTAACTACCGACAAGAAAAACCCAAACCTAGAATAGAGGAAAGGAATTCTCCATTCGAACCTCATTGTGTAGTTCATTGATACAACTGCAAATAACCCGGGCATATTACAAATCAGTTCCCCATGAAAAGCGTTTTCTGAGGCAACCAACAACCCAATGAAGCAAGGGAAAGGTTTTTCCATCACTATATCTGAAGTGAACCTCAAAAACGAATTTCTGATAGGTACGCTAGTTATTCATTCAAAAATAGTGATTGTACTTTTTGATTCAGGTTCTACGCATCATTTTATATCCCAAAAGTTTAGTATAATAATCATACACCACCACAAATCAGGGAAGTAAAGATGTTGTTGAGTACGAAAAATAGGGAAATAATTGAATCCCATGAATATAACTCCTCCCCAGTCACAATCTGTGGATTTAATTTCTCATAGATCCTCTTCATACTCCCTATGATGGAATTTAATGCAATTCATGGCATGGATTGTCTTTCTTTATATAGATCCAATAAAAAATTCCTCGAGAGGGAAATCACTCTCCCTGTGGAGAATAGACCACTGATTCTATACAAGGGCAAGGAGGATGATGAATCTTCTTTCACTCCATCATGTCATGCGTGGATATTAATGCCCTATGAGCATGCATATTTGGCTCAAATGATTGAGTCTAAGGAGGCAACCATTGTTGAAGACATGCCTAT
Source organism: Viscum album (assembly GCA_963277665.1). Taxonomy (NCBI): domain Eukaryota; kingdom Viridiplantae; phylum Streptophyta; class Magnoliopsida; order Santalales; family Viscaceae; genus Viscum; species Viscum album. Next base: position 1,584,375,377 of record OY728164.1, read on the forward strand.
TGCGAGGGAATTCGCTGAAGTGTGTCATGAGGAATTTCCTAGTCTTCCTCCTAGAATAGATGTTTAATTCTCAATAGATCTTATCCGTGGGGAATTCCCAAAATCCAATACTCTATATAGAATGGTTGTTGTAGAGATTTAGGATCAGAAGAAACTACTACAGGAGATTCTGGATAAAGCGTTTATATGCCCAAGTGCATCACCATGAGGTGCATCAGTCCTATTTGTCAAGAAGAACGATGGGTCAATGCGCCTTTACATCGATTATCGTGAGCTTAACAAAATCAAGATAAAGAACATGTATCCTCTCCCACGAACCGATGATTTATTCGATCAGCTACATGTTGCACAATAATTTCCCAATGTAGATTTGCGGACATGATATTATCATGTAAGGGTGAAGAAGGAAGATATTCTCAATACTACTTTTCATACAAGATACGAGCACTATGAATTCATAGTAATGGCTTATAGACTCTTTAATGCTCCAACAATCTTCATGGAATTTATGTATAGAGTCTTTATATATTACCTCATCATATTTTTTGTAGTATTTATTGATGATATTATGATATACTCCAAAACCGAAGAGGATCATGAGAAGCATCTAATAACTGTACTAGAGACCATGCGTAAGAAGAAGCATTATGCAAAGTACAACAAGTGTGAGTTCTGGTTGAAGAAGGTCTCATTCATGGCCTATATCATCACAAGCAATGGGATATCTATGGATCCCTTGAAAATAGATGCAATTGAGTGATGGTCGATGCCAACATCGGTAACAAATATCATCAGGTTCTTCGAGTAAGATATATATTATCGATGATTTGTGAGAATTTTCTCATGATTTTCCAACCATCTACCAATCATACTCAGAAGGGATTAATGTTTTCTTGGAGTGATGAATGTGAAGAAATCTTCATGGAGTTAAAAATGAGGCTTATCACTGCGCCCGTGTTAATTTTACCCACAAGTGGAGAAATTTTTGTGGTATTCAATGATGCTTCGAAGAAGGGACTAGGATGTGTGATGATGAAAAATGACTAAGACATTGCATATGCTTCAATGGAATTGAATGTTCATGAGCAGAATTATCAAACACATGATTTTGATTTTGTTGCGGTGATCTTCGCTTTAAAACTTTTATGGAATTATGTATTTTGGGGGATGTGTGAAATATATACAGACCAAAAAATCCTCAAGTATATATTCACCCAGAAAGAGTGAAACATGCACCAATGAAGATGGTCAGAGCTGATCAAAGACTATGACTGTTCAATCCATTACCACCCAGGAAAAGCGAACAAGATGGTGGATGCTCTAAGTAGGAAGGACCCAATGATTCTATAATTGATGGGAACTGAGAAGGATCCAATCTTCATAGAATTTATGAATATGGACATGGTAATCATAAATAATGGAACATCATCAATCCATTCACAGATGATTGGTCAACCATCTCTTTTGAAAATTATAAAGGATGATCTAAAGGATTATATGGGAATTTAGAAGAATGTGGAAGAAATTATGAAAGGTAAATCATTAGTGTTCAATGTTAATGAAGAAATAATTGTGAGATTTTGGGAAAAACTATGGGTCCATCAAGTCCAGAGCTGAAGATGGAACATTTGGATGATTCACATAATTCAAATTTCTCTATTCACCGAGGAAACACAAAAGATGTATCGAGATCTCTGAGGGAATTATTGGTGGGATAAGATGAAGAAGGAGATTGCTGAGTATACATCAAAGTAACTGGTATGTCAATAAGTGAAAGTAGAGAGGACAAAGTCAAAGGGAATGAATCAACCATTTACATTACTAGCATGGAAATGGTAGAACATCACCATAGACTTTGTCACTGGACTTCCGAAGACATAAAAAACACTGAAATCTACGTTGATGTGGATCGTCCTAGAATGTTTTCATATTTTATTAAAATTCTGTAGTATTTATCATTGGATCAAATGGAACAGATGTATTTCATGAAATTGGTAAGCCTGCATAGAGTACCCCTATCTATTGTATCCATTCATGATCCAATATTGACCTATATGTTTTGGAAAAGTCTTCAATATGCTCTGCATACTCAACTGAACTTCAGTACGACCTATCATCCTCAAATAAGTGTCCAATCTAAGAAAACTATTCAGACACTTGAGGATTTGTTAATATCATGTTCTATAGATTTCAAAGGAGGGTGGGACTAACATCTTCCACTGGTTTAATTAACCTACAACAACAGTTTTCACTCGAGCATGTGAATGGCACCTTATGTAGCCATCTATGGGAAGAGGGGAATAACACTAGCATGATGGGATGAAGTCGGTGATCGTAAGCTTCTAGGACCAGAAATAGTTGAATAAATAGTGGATAAGGTGAAAACCATTTAGCTGCATATCAAGGCATCCTAGATTCAACAAACTAGTTATGCAAATAAAAGTTGAAGAGACCTTGAGTTTAAAGTTAGATACATGGTATTTATACAAATATATCCATTGAAGAAGTTCATGAGGTTTGGAAAGAAAGGTATGTTAAGACCTAGGTACATCTACCCCTTTTAGATTCTTGATCATGTTGGGGATGTGTCCTATCGACTATAACATCCACCTACCATGGACAATGTACATGATGTATTTGCTGTATCCCTCTTGAGGAAGTAAATAACAGAAACTTCACATGTTCTCTCTTTAAAGGTAGTACAACTAGAGGATGATCTTTATTATGAGGAGAAACCAGTGATGATATTAGATCATAGAGAAAAAGTCCTACGAAATAAGACAATGCCCCTCATCATGGTGTTGTGGAGAAACCAAATGTTTTACAAAGCGACCTGGGATTTAGAGGAACTGAGGAAGCAGAGTTACCCTCATTTGTTATAGAGTGGGAAAAGGAAATCTCGAGGGTAAAATTTCTTAAGGGGAGAAGATTGTAACTACCCAAAAATTCATTAATGGAAATTCCTCTTGATCTAATTAAATTTCTTATTTTGATTATATAAAATGTGAACTTAATTGGTTTTATGTTTCTGGATTTTAAAATACTTTTATGAATTGTTACCATTCCTAATATAGCTGTTTAATAGTCATCACATGATTTGTATAAATATATGCCTTTAAAAAATACAATATACTCAGAAAAAGGAAGCGATGACCTCATCTAGTACACTTGCCCCATATGAAGCCCATTTTTCAAAGATCAGAAAGGAGTTGGCATTATTTGGATTTTCTTTTTGACCAATCCCAAGCCGATCTTGAACACATTAAGATTGACTGAAACCGACTATGGCATAAGTGGAAGATAATAGAGAGTACCACCCAGGTGATGTTATATGAGCCACCCCAAGAGTCTATCACCATCGTACACCTTACCCTTCGGTCTTATGCAGGTGTTATAAGTGGTTATGTAACAAGACCCTATCACTGTGACCATATACATTATTTTTTTCGAAAGAATGTGCATTCATTTTATTATTGTTACTTTGTAAATAGTTTTTAAAACAAAAATAGTATTTTTTGTTAATATTCAACTGAGAAATCTATTTTGATGAATTAAGGGATTTTTGAATTAAATTATATTTCAATAAAATATTATTATAATTAAATTAATTTTAATTAAATATAAATGATCATATAATTTTATGAATACAATTGTAATTTTTATCAAGGTTTGAAAGTTGTTTGTGTCAAAACCCATAAATTTTCGGTAAATGTCGGTTTGTATTTTAAAAGTAAAAATTCACATCTTTATAAAATTATTTAGATAAAATGAATTTTTTTTGGGATCAGGACATCATAATTATCTAACAATTAATTTTTCATAATTTTCCGAGGGAGTGGAATTTTTGGGTAAAAATTAAATACCGTTTAAATATATAATGTATTTTATGACATCATAATTACCCAATAGTGATGTAATAAAATAATATAAACATTAGTTTTGGCCCATATATGTTTTAAAATTAAAATAATTTGATTTTGGGTTTGTTTGAATTATTTTACAAAGCTTTAGTGGACCCTTCAAGGCTTATAAAACATTTTTCCTTTTTAAATTGTTTTCCTTGAGAGTGTGACTCACCTCCACATAAGAAGCCCTATTATTTTAAAAATTTCACCCTTTTACTTATAAAATAATGTTTCCACTCCAATTTGGAGAAACCATTGGAAAATACCATGGGCTGGTTTGTGGTTTTGATTAGTTTAACGGGAGGTGTCCCAAACCTAAATAAAAAATAATTCCCTCTCCTTTTTTATATAAACCCACCCAAGCTCCCACTTCCTCTTCATTCAAAGCCTTTGGAGTACGACCAAACCCTTCCCTACTTACTCTAGAATCCTTCTGAGGTTCTCCAATCTCCCATAAAGCCTCTCTAAAGCCTCTCCCAAGATTTTGGGATCACACTATCATGTAAGGGATTCCTACCATTCTGTTTTTATCCAAGTTTTTTAATATTGTTATGAATTATTATTTTAAATTAAAAATGTTGGGGTATGATTTATCACCTTACCCATACTTACACCTTTATTTTTGGATAATTTTATACCCCTTTATCTCTTGTTAATTCCACCCATGTACACCCGTTACCATGCCAAAATTCTTTGAGGGATTTCTCTCTCCTCTTTTACATCCAAGTAATTCTTTTGTATTATGCATCTAAATTGCATTACGTTTGTTGGGAAATGTGTCTATATGACCCCCTTATTTTTGATTTCATGTATATATTATGATACACCCTTTTCACTCTCATCAACCATTTTCAAGAATCCTTATGTAACGTCGTTATACTGCGGAAATTGCACTGCAGTTTTTATGCAAAGATTATTGTATAGTGAATACCATACCCATGTCCTTATCAAGAGCATTCACCTTTATTTACTTATAAATAATTAATTTTACATTCATGTATTTTTCCACATTACATAATCAGGGAATAACATATGATTTTGATTGATTCCATGATCCATGTGGCACACTTATGCATGAAATTAAAAGTTCAAGAATGGTGCACCCTGATAGCATTCTAGTGCATTGGGTAAAGTACAGTATCATGATACGTTATGTGAAATGGTTGTTGACTCATTGTAATTCAATTGAAATGTGTTTTTACTTGTTCTTCATGTGCAATGATGGTTTACTCATGCTCCATGTGCAATGATCCTTGGAGCATGCTAATTCCATGTTAAGTGTTGTTGCCACATTTCCATGTTAGGATTATCATGATTTATCATGCCTTCATGTTCATGTTTCTCTTGAGATCGATTGATATTTCTATTGTCTAACAAGTATTGTATTCCCCATGTTATTCCATTTCTATTCCCTTACTAGTCTTTATAGATCACCCTTTTCTTATGCATGTACTCAGGTTATCCCAGGCAATGCTAAGTACGAGGGAATGTAATGGTCATGTAAAGGATGTTTTCTATAAAGATGTTGTATTAAATGTTTTAAGTTATTATGGAATCATATTAATCCTTAAATAAACTATACCTATTGATCTTCTATGTTTTATTGAGTGCTGTTTATGTAATAATTCATTTTTAAGTGTGAAATAAAGAGCAGGGTTGTCATATAATTACCCGATTTTCCATTAACCATTGTATTAAAAAGAATTAGAAATATTACTATTAATAATGCCCAAAAATAAAATTATTCTATTAAAATAATTTTGTAAACTGATTCAAAATATGGAATCCATTTTTAAAAATTCAAAACACAGTATATGCAAAAATTATTCTAAAATCCACCCCGTGGTTGAGAAAATAGGTTTTAAAAGTTAAATCATTGGAAATGATTGAAATGTTTTTACCTAGGAAATAAATATAAAATTAATGATAATTTCATAAATTATATTTAATGATAATGTAATATTCTATTTATACTTTAAAACCAGTCAATATTTTAATATAATAATATAAATTATCTTCATTAAAAAAGTTGTTTTTATTTAAAATTTTGCATATTTTTACTATTCGTCAATATATGAATGTAATAAGAAAAATATCATAAATTCATCCAATGTAATTTTTTATATCCCACATATAAATAACATGTTCATTATTTCAAATGAAAATTATTAATATTTCAAAATATTCATTTAAAATGTGTTCTCCAATCAAATATGTAAAATTGACTTTCTTAAAAAAATATGTTTTGTATACATCAGATAAGGTTTTGTTCATATCGCATGACTAATATATCAATTGGATGAATACAAATAATATTTTTTTTAATATATAACAAATATATATCTCAGTAATATCACTACAAAAAGTTATTCACTCTAAAATACAAATATCTAATTGATTTATAATTTTCATAAATAATTGATAGCCAATGAGTTTATAAAGAATTTTTAGAAGATAATTATATTTATTCCATAAAATTTAATGGATATGCTATAATGGAAAGTTTATAATAATGGCTTCCCATGTTTTTTTCAACTCATGAATTCATGTAAAGCAAGATACTAATGAATAAAAATTATTTAAAATAAATATTTCAAAAAAACATCTTGGTGTTACATTCTACCCCCTTAAACTGAATTTCTTCCTCTAAATTTGTCATTTGGAAACAAAAAGATAAGGATACCTCTCCCTAATGATATCCTCAAGTTTCCATGAAGCTTCTTCAAATTGGTGGTTCCTCTATAAAACTTTAACCAAGCGAGTGGTCTTGTTTGAATGAACTTTTTCACTGTGATCTAGAATCTATATCAGTTTTTCTTCAAAAGAAAGATATTTCTCCAGTTGTATGACTTCTAATACTAGTACATATCAATGATCAATTCTTTACTTTCTTAGGAGAGATATATAGAACACATTATGAAGTTTAGAGAGATTCGGTGGAAGTGGAAATCTGTATGTTACCTTCCCAACATGATCCATAATTTTAAAAGGGATGATATACATATGGCTCAACTTTCCCATCTTTCCAAAACTCATTACTCTCTTCTAGGAAGATATCGTCAATAACACCTTATCACTCACTTCAAACTCAAGGAATTTTCTTCAGTTTTCAGCATATCTTTTTTTCATCTCTGAGGATCTCTTATATTTTGTTGAATTAATCTGCCTTTTTTTGTCATTTCATTAAAAAGATCAGGTCATAATTGATTTATTTCCCAAACTTCATCCCAAAAATAAGGAGTTATGACCTTACTTCCATATAGTGCTTTATAAGGATCCATCTGAATACTGGAGTGAAAATTATTATTGTTCAAAAATTCCACAAATGGTAGATGTTGATCCCAACCACCTTTGAAATTCAAAAAGCAATCTCTCAACATTTCTTTGATATTTTGAATTTTCCTCTTAAACTGACCGTATGTCTTAGGATGATAAGTAGTGCTAAAACATAACTCTGTATCTTGAGCATATTGAATACATCACAAGAACATTGAGGTAAACCTTAAATCATGATCAGATATAATGGAAAGTAGTACTCTATGAAATCTTACCAATACCTTTACATATATCATGGAAAGATGATCCAAATATAAATCCTCTCGAATAAAAATGAAGTGTTACAACTTCATAAGATGATCAATAATAACCTAGAGAGCATTATTGTCTTTGGATGTTTGGGGAGTACGATGACAATTTCCATAGTGATGTTTTCCCATTCCAATTCTGGTATGGTTAATTTTTGTTACATACCCTTAGACTTATATCTCTCAGCCTTAACATATAGATAAACCAAGCATCAAGAGACATATTTTGTGACATCACTTTTCATGAAATCCCACTAGAAGTACTCTTTCAGATCCATGTACATCTTTGTGCTTCCAGGGTGAATTGAGAATGAAGAACTATGGGCCTCATCCAACAGCTCCATCAATATTTCTGGTATGGGATGAATACTTACCTGATTCCTGAACCATATTATTTCATCACAATCATGGTTGAATTCAAAAACATTTCTCACCATCTTTTTTAGTTATACCTCATTCTTCTACTCCTCCTTAATCTTCACCTGTATTGATGGTTGAACATTCATTTGAGAAAAATAAGATTCCCTCCACTTCTTTTAAATTTTGGTGTCAATCCTTCATAAATCCATAAATATTAGATCTTTTTTTATCCTTAACTTGGATTGGGTAAAATGGTCTTGTTAAATTAATGAATCTGTGACCTGGTTTGATTTCCCATGGTGGTAATGTATTGAGCATTCATAATCATTAATCAACTCCAACCATCTCATTTAGTTCATATTCATCTCTATTTGAGTGAAAATATACTTTAAACTTTTATGATCATTATAAATATCATATGTTTCACCAAAAAGATAATTCCTTCATATCTATAATGAAATGATTAATATAGATAACTTCAAATTAATAATTGGGAAATTTTGATCATGTATTTTCAACTATCGAGAGGAATAAGCTATCAACATATAATTTAGAATGAGAACACACCCCATCCCCCTCTTGGATGTATCACTATAGATCACAGACCATTCTCGTCTACATGGAAGTGTGAGCATAGGTGCACTGGAAAACATTTTTTTAGCTCTTTGAAATTCACTTCACATTCCTCTTTTCAAAGGAAAATAAATCCTTTCTGAGTCAACGTGGTGAGTAGATTAGATAATCATGAAAAATATTTTACAAAATGTTCATAATGTCCATACAAGCCAAGAAATATTTGGATCTCAGTTACTTTTTTTGGTCCTTAAAATCATTCAGTAACCTTGGTTTTTGCTGGATCAAAATATATACCCTCTCTTGAAATTATGTGACCCAAAAATGAGACATTCTGAATCCAAAATTCACACTAGGAAAATTTGGCTTAAATATTCTCTTTTCTCAGGGCCTTAAGTAAAATTCTCATGTGACCTCCATGTTCTTCCTCACTCTCTGAATATCCAAAAATATCATCTATAAATACTACCACAAACTAATCAAGATAGTCTCTAAAGACTATATTCACTAGACTTATGAAGATAATGGGTGAATTAGTAAGACCAAAAGTAATCTTTATAAATTAATTATGTAAATACATTTTAAAGAATTCCATTTTTATTATATCATCCATTTTTACCCTTAATTGATTATATCCAAAATGAAGATCAAACTTTGAAAAGTATTGATCTCTGTTTAGTTTGTCAAATAAGTCATCAATGTGGGGAAGATGATATTAGTTCGTGATAGTGATCTTGTTAATTTCTCAATAATAAATGTAGAGTCTCATTGATTCATATTTCTTCTTAATAAATAAAATAGGTTCTCCCAATGGAGATGAACTAGGGTTTATGAATCCTTTATCAATATTCTCTTGGAGTTGCTTCAAAAATATTGACAACCAAATTGGGGGGATTCTATGAGGTGTCATTGAAATAGTCATAGCACTCAGTTAGAGTACTATTGAAAAATCAACCTCACGCATTGGGGGAAGGCCATGGAATTCCTCAAGAAGGAATCCTAGAACTCTCATACAATGGATGTATTCTTAATAATGAGTTTCTCCCCAACCATTTGAGAAAAATAACCTTCATTTATTGGAATCAAGAACCCTAAAATTGAAGAAATTTCTACTAGAAGGTTATATTCATCCTTGAATCAATAGGTGATCATAGATAGATCTATAATATAAAATGTGACTCCCCTTCCATGGTAATTTATATGAGATCCATTTAGAGAAATTGAATCTTTTCTAAGAATCAAATCAAATTCCACTATAGAAAGGATCACATGATTTATAGGAATCATGATCACACAAACATCAACTAGAGAAAAATTGTAAACTTTTTATGTGATTGTTGTGCCATTAGGAATTGTCACAGCTAACTCAATATATAATTGTTGAGGTAATAAAATTATACCCTTAGAAAATTCATCAATAATAAAAGTATGGGGACCCAAAATAAAATAAAACATTTGATACATTAGAGTGGATGGAAAGTATACCTATCAACAATTCATTATCGTACATCATGTCACTAATAGTGATTATATGTAAATTTATTTTATCTATGTACTTAAGAGTTTTTTTAACATCGATCATCATCAATAACCCTTAGATTTGGGAATTTATTGGCATAGTGCCACATTTCCTTTCACTTGTAACATTATGTTGTATGAGGTGAATTCTTTGTAGGATTTTCTTTTTTCACATCACTAGAAATATTTTTCCCATCACATCTATATGCAATCTCCCAATGACCTTTCTTTCCACACTTAAGAAAATTTAATATCCCCTTTAAGAAAATCCTCTCCATGTTTATTTACACACATTGAGTATTAAGGAAAAATCATCATCTATTCAGTGTGGTCAATATATTTTCCATTGAATTCCATTTTTCTATAAATATAATGTCCATATGATAGTTGGGTTAATCAAATATACATCTCATTAATGAGAGAACATAAAACAATTTCCTCATAGATATTGAAGTTCCTTATGGATAATTACCTTGGAAGACTTGGTTTTAAGGCACTAAAGAATCAATCTATTTTACTCTCTGATTGGATAATAATTCCAGAAGCGTACATTGAATGTCCAGTAAAATTTTCTTCATAGCTACCAACTGATTCATCATTCTTTTGATTAAGTTCAAGGAACTATTTCTCCATATTTTTCTAAAGAATATAGGGAATGTACTTATTGAAAAATATGTTCATGAACACGTACAATTCCTTGGAATCAATTTCAACTCTTTTCCTTATATTCTTCATAAGTTTCCACTATTGATCAGATTCACATTCTAGAAAATATGTAGTTAATATTACTTTATCATGTTCAAAACATTGTAGAATAGATAATATACTTTCAGTGGTATTGATCCATTGATCATCCTCTAAAGGATGAGAAGACCTGCTAAATGAAGGTGGACGTTATCCCCTGAAGGGCTCAACAGAATGTTGCTCCCTCCATTTATTGTTTTTATGTACAATATGATTCATAGATTGATAAACTTATGTGATAATTACTATATGATTTTTCATTCCAGCTCCCATAACATTTGGTTTCTCATGGGGGCAATCATTGCATTTCCAATCACATTCAGCATTAACGTTGTTCATTTAGGTTCTAGCCATTAACTAAATCCAAGAAGCATAGTGTGAGGAACACTAATAATAATAGGAAAACCACATAATCAATAATAAAATTCGAATTTAGGAAGCTTTACATTTTATCATAGGTTATTCATGGTCATTTCTAAAACATTAGGAAAGTATTCAGTAATTAAACATATCCTTAGGGTAATTACTAAGGCTTCCTCATCCTAGATTCAAAAGGTTTAATATACCTTTGATCTGATACCCAATATAAATAAAACATACATTACATAAATTGATGTTACATAATAATTGAAGTAAATTCATTACAACATATAACAAAACCTTGATAGGATCATATAGGTAAATTGTCTTTAGAAACTAGAAACATAAACAACTTATTCATTAAAAATCTAAATTTTCTCCCATTTATTTCTTCATAAATAGACTATTTTTTGGAATATCATATTTAATATCCTTATTTCATGACCTAGGGAAATCAGTCATACGAAACAGGGAGATCAAATTCTCTGTAAGGGTAAACAAAGGAAATATCAATCATACCACATTCATAAGAACATAACATTTGAAAATCACATCCCTCATATGAAAAGATCATAATATCAGGTTATGAGAAAATCATAAAATTGAAATGTAATTAAAATGGTCATAATGTAAGACAAGAAATTTTGTGTCATAAGAACTTATGCCAAGATAATCACTTCATATTATTCAATGCTCATTGCCAAGACCATCATAGCAGAAAAAGTCCATTACTGAACCAAGTTCACTCCTCATTCAAACCTTGTATTAATGAACCATATTTACGTGCCATTCCATCCATGTCTATCTAAGGATATATAAATCAATAAAAATTAAATGGATGGAGATATATTTCCCACCCATCTCATAATGAAACCATTCTTACGTGTGCCAAAAATACTTAAAAAACATCCACCATAGCATAACCCATGAAATAGAATGGGCTTCTTAAACATCATTCCCTAATAATTTATATAAAACAAATGGATTTCCTAAGTAACATTTCATCATTGAAATAATACAATTATTGTAATAACATGAATAGGAATAAATTTATTTTAAAGAGTGTCATCTTAGATGGAATATAATTTTGAGAAAAAACATGAAATTAATTTTTTAGGAAAATATCCTTTCTTCTTCTAAAACATTTTCCTTCCTCAAAATTACACACTATTTTAGAAGAAATAATTTTATGTGAAAATAAATTGTATGGTTATAGGGGAACCTTAATGGAAATAAGTTGTCATTAAACTGTAAAAATCCATCAATGCCATAGAAATAAAAAAAATTCTTCTTGTACTTTTTCTAAAAAAGTAAAAATGTACCTCATACTGAAAACGAAAAAATATTCCATTCAGACCATTTAGAAAAAATAAAAAAATGGGTAAAATTGAATTTAAAAAATTATTGATGTAAATAAAAGATATTTTGAAATACAAATTTAGTAAACAAAGATGTGGATTATAAATAATCCCCAGTAAATACTTACGGATAAACTATCTTGGATACAAATGAGATAAGAAAATTTATCCCTTACTTTAGTTCTAAAATGTTTCTTATATTAAAATAATGTTATTGATTTATTCTAGAATCATAATCATTTTTATTATAACATTTATGATCATTGTTTCATACATTTTTTATTAACATTTCATTGTTACTCGTTATTTGGGTATTAACTACTTTATGTTATTATACATGTTTTGTCAGAGAATTTATTATTCATATTTTTAGGTTATAGTTATATTATTTATATAATTGTATTAGTATAATATAAATCATATGAATTTATTCAATTAATTTATATAATCATGATTTAATGATGATTTTGAAGAACGAATCACATCACACTATGGAGATGGTAAGTTGTATGTATGTGTGAGCGACGATATTGTTCCCATAATTAGGGAATGGTATTGAATTGTAAGGTGTATCATATCTAAAAATCATCATCATGTTATAATAATCATATATAGTTTTTATTTACACTAGTATACCCATCCAATTATGGTTCTGGTGAAAAATAGATTACACCACGGTGTGGAGATGGCCAGTCGTACGTACGCACAGACCGTGATTTTGTTTTCTATAGGATGGATAGAAGGTAAAATAGGATTGTCTCATATTTAGTATAAAATATAAGAATACTAGTGATACTGATGTTATTAATTTATAATTAAATTACTAATTAAGAGTAAGTAGAATAAGTTAAAAAAATTAAAGAATCTATAAAAGAGAACAGCTCTTCCTCAGTGCCTCCATTAATTTTTATCTTAGGGAAATAAAGGTGGTCTTTAAAGAAGACCAGAAAATTTAGAATAAAAATAGGGAATATGAGAAGGAAATATTTAAGATGGTGGCCCAAAATTAATTCTCAAAATTATGTTAATTGGTGAGGGAAGAGGTTCCCTTTTATAATTGATGAGAGTGGTACTTTTGGAAACTTCCAAACTATTAATCTATAATAAAATAAATCCCAACTTAAAAACCACCAAAATGTACCAATTTAAAATAATATACGTGATAGGGTTTAAATATCAAGAACCAAAAAAATAGACTAGTTTTTTTTTAAATTTAAGCATTACCATTTAAATTAACACAAAGTTAATTTATTTAATTTTAATCATGCTAATAACATTCAAAATAATTAATGGTTAATTTAATTACTTATATGGTGTTAATTGAGAATAATTGTATATCATATGAAATTTTAGGACTTATAAGTATAAATTTTTATGATTTTTTAATAATTTAATAAAATGTATGATTTATAAAATATCCATAGTGTCAATTTGGACACTATGAATTTATTTGAATATAAAAAACCCCAAAAGAGATAAATTCGAATAAAAAATATTCAATACACTCCTAATATGAAATATTCAGCTATATAGATTGTGGAGAACTTTAATTAGTTCATATAAAATATCTATTAATCTTTTTAAAACTATTTATTTGATATTTCTATTAATAAAATAATTTCTACATCACTATTGTGTCATTGTTAATGGTAATTATTAAATATTTAAAAACAATAAATAAATATCTATGATGTGGGTAATTATTTTATATTTCTAGAGAATATATATAGTATATTTTATCTCCTATTTATCCATATAATAAAATTAATATACTTATATAAAATGAGATTGTGACATTTTGTCACATTCGTTAGTTTTTATTACATTTATGTCATATTTACAGGTAAGTAGACATAAAGTGATTCCATTTCATAAAATAAGTCATAAGATTTTAATTTTTTAATCAAATATTATTTTTATAGGTGGTAATATAATTTTATAATATTCATTTAATCCTTAATTTCCAGATTTACCTTTAACCATGGTAATAAAACAAATTAACAAAGTTACTATTCATAATGATTTAAAATAAAAGTAGTCTATTAAATAGATTTAAACCAAATGATTAAAAATATGGAATCAATTTTTTAAAATTCAAAATATATAAGTTTTAGTAATTAATTCACAATTAATCCCATTGTTGAGATAATGCATTTTAAAAGTTAAAACACTGGAAAAGATTGAAATGTTTTTACATATTAGTTCAATATAAAATAAATGCTATGAAAATAAATTATATTGAATGATAAAAATTTATTATATTTAAACATTATAACCTTTAAATATTCTAATATGACCAAATAAATTATCTCGATGAAAAAAAAATTTAATTAAAATTTAGCTTACTTTTACTGTTCATCAAAATATGAAAGTTATTAGAAAAAGGTAAAAAATCATACATAGTAAATTTTTATATCCTAATTCAAAATAAAATGTATATTTTGTCATATATAATTTATTAATGTGTCAAAATCATAATTTAAAATGGGTTCCCCATTGAAAGGTGAAAAATTGACTTTTTTCTAAAATAAGTTTTGTATACATCAAATAGGATTTTATTCATAATCTATGACTACAATATCCTTTGGATAAATATACAAAATATATAATTAATTATATACCATATATATATCATTAATTTCATTACCAAATGTAATTCACTCTAAAATACAAATACCTAATTGATTTATATTTTTTTGTAAATAATTTATAGCCAATAAATTCATAATGCATTTTCATAAGTTAGTTATAATTATTCCCACTAACCAATCCACTATGATATAATAGAAATTTTATAATAAGGTAATATCTTGGTTTTTTTTTAACTCATGATTGCGTTCAAAGAAAGCTAATGAAGAATAAAAATTATTTAAAGAAAAATTTCATAAAAACATCGAGGTGTTACAATGGGACCTATATCTCCCTCTAATTCATTAGGTATGTTTATATGGGAGGTCGGCTATAATGATTACTCAAAGTTTCACTAATATGGTTACACAATAAGTTAGTCCTGATGTTTACATCAAAAGGTATCCATAAGGGTTAGGTTTAAGGTATCTTTGAGGGTTACAGATCATATAGTTTTCATGATGGTTACAATCTTAAGTACATAATGACACAAGTTACCGAAATTGTTTATTTATGTTTTCTGTATTTTATAGAAATATTATATTTTCACAATTTAAGTATATGATACAGTATGGGTGAATTATGTCTTTCTTAAATGGTTTCATATGATTATACTTATTTTTGGACTAACAGTTCCTTTTTTATGTCCCTTACTGAGCTTTTTTTTATCATCCAATGTTTTTTAAAGTTTTTCATATGGTATATGGATGTGTGAGAGAAATAAAGAAGCCAATATAAATTTTGTAAAGTATTTTAATGAATGTCATTAATGTTTTATTAGAAAAAATTTTATTTATAAAAAAATTATATTGTTTTAGTAGTATCCACTTTGAATGCTTATGGGTTGTCACATATGAATTATGACCTATTTCTGAAAACCCTAAACCAAAAATATCTAGGTGAATGTAAGATTGTGAATTATAAATGAATTTACTACATATACAATGTTACGGTTGGGTCCTTAAATAATTACAATAAAAAATAAATAATAATATGCTAATAAATTTCTACTTTTTTTTATAAACTCTGTGTTGTATGTAACACACGATAAACTTATTGTTGTGTGTAATGAAATAAAAACATAGTTTCACATGTAACAAAAGATAAAAATAGTTTTGCATTTAATTTAATATACTGAAGTGATTAAATGTATTTATAAATAATCATATCGTAAAATCATGAGGTATTATATTTTATTCAAATATTGGGGTTGTGTGTCGTATTATTTATAAAATAAAGTGATCTATCTTTCTAATTTTAGGGTGTCACATCCCCCCACCTTAAAGAAAATTTATTACTTTCAATTTAATCATTATCTTGGTAATCAAGGGTTTGATAGTTGAAAATTATTTTTAAAAAAACCAATATCATGAAAAATTTCATTAAAAATTACCCTTAAAAAGAGAGAAAGGGGTGTAAAAAAGGTAATATGGTATAAAAAATAACATAGATTCCATGTAAGAGAGAATAAGTGGAAATTGAAGATATGATCATGGAGGAAAAGTATAAAAAATTATATATTGTTATAAAGGTTAATAATCTTAATAAAATGAGTGATCAATCAAAGGCTAAGGGAATCAAATCCCTAAATCTATGATTACTTTAAAAACCATATAACTAAACAGATGTAAATTTAATAGGATAAATTTGGTTCTTCAATATCTATTTCTTAATGAATAGGAATTATTTTAAATTCTACGAATATATGAAAATATATATAGTAGATATGTCTCTAATTCATAAGAACAATTTCATCCATTTGTTGTGCTTTGATACGTTTTAAATTATTCATTTACTAAAATAAATGAATATCCAAAAAAATATATTTTAATTATGAAAGAACTAAAATTTAAATTTAACATATCATAAGAGCCATAAAAGAGTGAAATTTATTTCCTTATATATATAACTGTTTTCCGAAACAAAAATTCATAGAACATGTTATCTAATAAAATAAATTTATCTATAAATCGAAAAAGTAACCCCACTGGTTATTCATTATTATTTATTTTTAAAATAATTTTACAATGAATAATGACATATTAACCAATGAATTTTGTAGACTAGTGGTAGTTTCTGAAACCTTAGCATCCTTTGGTAATAGTTTCAATCCATATGAGCTTTCTAGCTGCAATGAGTTTTCACCTAGCATCTATATTATCCGTTTTATAAACTATATTAATATAAATAAAATACAATTCAAATAAATATCATTGACATACTTGAATTAAAATTAATCCTTAAATTATCTTTTTTACTATGGTTTTCAATAAATGTTTTACAATGAATAATAATGTTATTTGAATATTATTAAAATTGCATTAATTGTAATATCAATCCTAAATGTTATCAATAACTTTAATCTTTTACCTCTTAATAGTAATGGAATTATTCATCAAAAAAAATTTCACTAAAACATTTAATTTCAGTAAATTTCTCCCAAAATATTATTAATAATTTTATAATCACATCACATAAATCCTAGAATGATATATTTAAGACATTGAATTTATGATCAATATTTAAATGAAAAACCCATGATGATATTCATAACACTTCTGTTAATGAAGAAATATATTATTTTTAAATTTAACACAATCCTCATATGTGTCATGATTAATATGACAAAAATTCTATAGGTTTAATACTTCAAAAATTTAATTCATGAACCCCAATAAATAAATAATTCCACATTTTTTCTTCCAAAAATGTCCCTCATTGGTCAATGATTTATCATTTTTTAGAGGTAATCAAATCTGATAATGCACTGGTTCTCCAAATTTAAGTCAAAAAAGGATCTAAATGATGAGATTTATTTATTTCCATCATAATATTCATTTTTCATCAAAATTTGATTTCTTTATTCCCTTCAGTTAAAAACATTAATCATTTTCATATCCTTCAAGACACCTTATTTTTAATTGATGACACCATAGGTTTAACCTAGTTCATTCAATATCATCATATATTCAAATACTTCATAATATTTAGTAAAAAAATATGAATTACCCTATAATTATCCCTCAAGAGTGTCATAATAGGTGCATCGTATATTCAAATCCTTCATGTCTTATTCACATGATAACTCTAGTGTCAAGACCATTCACATGATATTTTAAATCCACTGGGTACAAAATCTTATGGCTGGGCCAAATAATTTAATTTAGATTAATTTTTTTCCTAATGATACAACTAATATATCAGGGGGTTATCATTAACTAGGCCCCATCGATTTCTACATGTTCAAATAATTTATCATATATCAAATAATAAATTTATTTTATAAATAACATTCATTTTCTTAAAAAATTCATAGTTATTAAAGGATATGGATTTATCTAAATTTCCCGCGGTTAATTAAATAAAATTTTATATAGACATTATATATATTTTAATTAATAATATTATCCGTGATAAATTACAGGGATAATTATGGTAGATTTAATATATAAGGATCATAGGAAATTGAATATTTTTTATGGAAATAATTGAGTAAAAAATGATTCAAAAAAGTGAATGTAAATACCTTCTTTATTAAAAATGAATATAAACCAAAAATGGAATGAATAATGATGTTATAAACACAACATATACCCATTTAAGTAATAAAATGGTTGTTGGTGTTTATGTGTAGAAATAGTATAAAATTAGCTCCAAAACATTTCTGATGAAAATATCCTTTTCATTTTGAAAATCTATTTGTAAAATAGAACATTTTTTTTGAAAATCGCTTCCATTAAAAATAAATTTTAAAACCTAATAATTCGTAAATATTAATAAAACAAATTTCATTAAAAATATATTTATAAACATTCAATGGAATCTTCCAAAACATGGCATTCATGTTGTTGGTTAATTATTATATGTTGTAAAAGTTAAAAAGAATATTCCTTTTGTACTGTAAAAAATTTAGAAAAGTTTGTTGTTTTGAAAATGAAAATATGATTCCATTGATTTTTTTTAAATATGAAAAATGTGCAAAAATTTATTTAAACATATCTTTTAAAAAGTATTTTCTTTAAAACATAGTTCTTGAAGAAAATAGATATCCATCTCAAGAGATGAATGAAGTTATATTTTCTTAAAATCATTTTATAAAAAAAATTTGGTACCAAAGAGTAGTACAATATAAATATTTTTTAAAAATATTTTGAATAAATTGAGGAGTTTAATATGAAATGGTTTTATATGAAAATGATAAAATAAATTCATTCAATTGAAATTCATGAATAAATAATCTAGATTTAAATGAGATATTCAAATAAACCCTTACAATAATCATAATGTTGAAGTGAGGATTAATAAGTGAATAACTTATTATTATCAATTATAAATCTAAATAAATAAAGTGTAAATAAATAATAACATAATAAAAAATCATTATACACATAATTTTATAGTATTAATGACATTAAATAAATAATATAACCCAATGAAAATAAAATTAGTTATGAAATTGTTTTCCACATGGTAATTTTTAATTAAAATCACCTAGATAATATAATTCAAATTTAAACAGAAAAATATCATTAATTATGATGAATTCATAATATTACATGTATAAGTGGAAGTAAATACAATATATAAAATAAATTAGGATCATAACATTATAGTATGCCTCAGTGAAGGAAAATTGAGATGAACTCCCTTGCATAACACATCATTTTGGGTTAATGTAATTTAACCTCTGATATAGTAGTTTTAAAAAATTTATTAACATATTTCAAAACAATATTATTATTAATAATATCATATATTATCCTTTCAAAAAACCTTATCCCCAGTTTGTTAATAATCATTCATTATTTTCATTATTTCAAGTGTTAATTTCCTTGTTTTCCCATGCTTGTATCATCATGAATGATCCGTTTATTGAACATATTATATAGTTAAATAATATAAATAATAATAATAATTACATAAATATCATACTTATAACTAAATTATTCTATTAAAACCAATCATGTAAGATAGTAATTAAAAATGAAGTACATTACGATCATGGAGACGATATCTCTTACATATATATGGGTAGCATTTCCATTTTTCAAATATAGTTATGTAAAGGAGGTATGAAATATTTTATATTTCCATAATTAGTATAATAACATAAATAAAATATTATATAATTATATATATATATTATCCATATGATGTGGCGATGAAAAGATAGCTAAATCGCTTCATTAAAGCAGTAGTCCACACATACATAAACTATAATATCATATTTAAGTGTAAAAAACATAAATGATAAATTATAATTTCAGAATGATAAATTTTTCATGAATATAAATTATTATTTAATTTATATCACATAAATTTATTAAATTTATTCTTATTACCTTTAATGTAAAAAATTAGTGAAAGGAGAATCACATCGCTTCACGAGGCGGTACTATAACAAACCTGCTTTTTATTAAACACTTAAAATTGATTTATTAAATAAAATCTTCACCTGATAAAACATAGAATATAGAGAGATCTAGTGTATTTAGGGAATAGGAACATTACATAACATCTTAGAACATAAAACACTCAACACCTTTATTGAAAACTTCTTTTACATGTTCATTACATTCCCTCGTACTTAGAATTGCATGGGATAACCTGAGGACATGCATAAGAAAAGGGTGATCTATAAAGCTCAGTAAGGGAATAAACATGAAAAAATATGAGTAATACAAAACATGTTATTAAATAGACATATCAATAGAGACCAAGATAAACATGAACATAATGGCCTGATAAAGCATGATAATCATAACATGGAAATGTGGAAACTACACTTAACACGGAATTAGCATGAGTCAAGGCTCAATGAAAAAGGAGCATGATTAAACCCTCATTGAACATGAAGCATGAATTAAACCTCATTTCACTTGAATTATCATGCGTCAAAACTGATTTCACATGAAATATCATGATACTATACTTTACCCAATACATCATAGTGCTATCTGGGCGCACCCATCTTAAATATTTCATTTTAGGTATAAGTGTGCCACACGGATCCGGGAATCAATAAACATCATATGTTATTCCATGATTAAGTAATGTGTAAAAAATACATTAATGTTCCATTAAATATGTATATGTGTATAAAAGTTAATACCCTTGATAGAGAAATGGGTATGGTATTCACTACACAATGATCTGGGCTTGGAAAAACACAGTGCAATTTCAGATGGATGACAATTTGACATAATGATTCATAAAAATGGTGGATGGGAGAGAGAGGGGTGTATCATCATATATACATGAAATATACGGTAAGGGGTTTATATATATACATTTCCCAAAAAACATAATGTAATTTAGATTCATAATACAAATTAATTACATGGATGTAAAAGAGGAGAGAGAAATACCTCTAGGAATTTCAGCATGGTAACAGGTGTTAATGGGAGGCATTGATGAGAGATAAAGGGGTCTCCCATCATCCAAAAATAAAGAGGACGATATGGGGGAGGTTAAAAATCATACACCAACATTTTTAATTTAATAAATAATGGGAACAAAAACTTAAAGAAAATTTGACAAAATTGACAAAGGAAGAAATCCTTTACTTGGAAGTGTGATCCCCAAGGCTTGGGAGAAGGTTTAGAAAGGCTTCTTGGGAATTTGGGGAACCTTGAGAGGATTATAGGGATAGGAGGGCATGGTTTTGATGAACTCTAAAGGCTTTGAGTGAAGAGGAAGTGTGATTTTGGATGGGTTTATAAGGCCAATGGCCGAACTTCTTAAATTAATAGGGTTTCTTATGTGGAGGTGAGCCACACTCTCAAGAAAAACAAATAAAAAAGGGAAAAATTTATAAGCCTTGACGGGTCCACTATAGATTAATAAAATAATTCAAATGAACCCAAAATAAAATTAATTTAAAGTAGAAATATATATTGGCCGAAAATAATGTTTATAATATTTTATTACATCACAATTGGGTCATTATGATGTCATAAAACATATTATATATTTAGAAAGTGTTTAATTTTTACCCAAAAATTCGATTATCTCTGAAAATTATGAAAAATTCTCCATTGGATAATTTCTATGTCCTGATTTCAAAATTAATAATCATTCTATATAAATAATTTATAAATATGTGAATTTTTACTTTTAAAATAAAAAACAACATTTAAAGAAAAATCAGGGTTTTTGACAAAAATAACTATCAAACCATAATAAAAATTACAATTGCATTAATAAGATTATGTAATCATTTATATTTAATAAAAAGTAATTTAATTATAATAACATTTGATTAAAATATTATTTAATTAAAAAACCCATTAATTTATCAAAATAGATTTCTTAGTTGAATATTAACTAGAATACAATTTGTTCTTTAAAAACTATTTACAAAGGAACAATAAAAAAATAAATGCAAATTATTTATAGAAAAAATAATGTACATATTCATAGTGATAGGGTATTATTACATAACCCCTTATAACAACCGCATAGGACTGAATGATAAGGTGTGTGATGGTGACTAACTCTTGGGGTGGCACAAATAACATTGCTCGGGTGGTAATCTTTATTAACATCAACTTATACCACAGTGGGTTCCACTCAAGCTTAATGTTTTCAACCTCAACTTGGGCTTGGTTAAAAGTGAAGCCCAATGATGCAGCCTCATTTCTGACCTCTGAAGAATGGGATTCGTACTAGGAAAGTCTTATGGATGAGTTCATCACTTCTTTTGTCTGAGTAAATTGGATTTGTTAAAGCCCTATATTTATACTAATCATGTGATCACTGTTCAATGGATATATTAGAAATGGTCACAATTAATAAGGGTATTTCATAATCATGAAACATAAAACTAAGGAAGTTTACATTTTATATAACCATAATTAACATTTAATTCGATCAAGTGGAATTTCCATTAATGAATGTTTGGGTCATTACAATCATCCCCCTTTAAGAAATTTCTCCCTCAAAATTTCCTATTCCCACTCTAAAAAAATGTGTGTAACTTTGCTTCCTCACTTCCTCCAATTCCCACATCGGTTCTTCAAACATGTGGTTTCACCACAACACCTTGATGAGGGGCATTGTCTAATTTTGTAGAACTTTTTCTTTACGATCTAAGATCTTCACTGGTTGCTTCTCGTATGAAAGATCATCCTCTAGCCATACTACCTCTGAATAAAGTACATGTGAAGGCTCTAGTATGTAATTCCATAATAGGGGTGCATGAAATACATCATGTACATTGGCCATGGTAGGTGGAAGTTCTAGTCGATAGGCCACAACCCCAACATGATAAAGAATCTTGAAGGGGCTAATATACCTAGGACCTAACATCCCATTTTTTCCAAACCACATGACCTTATTCCATGGAGATATTTGTAGAAATACCATGTCCCTACTTTAAACTCATGGCCTCATTGACAGTTATCTGCATAACTCTTTTGTCGACTTTGGGATGCCTTGACATCATGCTGAATGGTTTTCAACTTCTCCACCATTTCATTGTCCATTTTTGGTCTTAGAAGCTTATGTTCACTGACTTCATCCCAACATGACGGTGTTCTACACCTCTTCCCATACAAGGACTCATAACGTTCCATTTGGATGCTCGAGTGGAAATAGTTATTGTAGGAGAATTCAAGTAGTGGAAGATGTTGGTCCCACTCTCCCTTGACGTCCATAGAATATGATCATAACATATCCTCTAGTGTCTGAATAGTTCACTTAGATTGGCCATCAGTTTGAGAATGATAGGTCATACTGATGTTCAAGTATCCATAGCATGTTGAAGAATCTTTCAAGACATAGTGGTGAATCATGGATCTCGATCGGATAAAATAGATAGTGGGACTCCATGAAGCCTCACCACTTCCATGATATATATTTGGGCCAGTTGATCCAATGATAAATCCACCCGAATTGAAATAAAGTGTGTAGACATTGTAAGATGATCCAAAAAATATCGGATTTCATTGTTGCCTTTGGATGTCTTCGGAAGTTCGATGATAAAGTCCATGGTGATGTTCTCCCATTTCCATACTGGTATGGGCAATGTTTTCATCATCCCCTTAGACTTCTGCCTCTCTACCTTCACTTGCTGACACACCAGGAACATTGATGTATATTCAGCGATCTCCTTCTTCATATTATCCGACCAATAATGATCTCAGAGATCTTGATACATCATCTTGTTTCTAGGATGAATAGAGAAATTTGAACTATGTGCATCATCCGAAAGTTCATTCATCAACTATAGACTTGATGAACACATAGTCTTTTCCCAAATCTTACAATTCCTTCTTTATTAACATTGAACTCCGAGGATTTCCCTTTTCTAATAGCTTCCACTTTCTTCTAAATTCTCACATCATCCTTTTGAAAATCCTTTATCCTTTCAAAAAGAGATAGTTGAGCAATCATTTGTGAAAGGATTGATGATGTTCCCTTCTATATAATTCCCATGACCATCTTCATCAAGTCTAAGAAGATTGAATCCTTTTCAATTCTCATCAATGATATAATTGTTAGGTCATTTCTACATAGAGCATCTGCCATGTTGTTCACATTCCTAGGGTGGTAATGGATTGAGCAGTCATAGTCTTTGATCATCTCTATCCATTTTCATTGGCGCATGTTCAACTCTTTCTGTGTGAATATATACTTGGAGAATTTGTGGTCCGTATATATTTCAGACTTCTCCCCAAAGAGATAATTCCACCAAATTTTTAATGTGAAGATCACAGTATCCAACTCCAAATCATGTGTTGGATAATTCTGATCATGAAATTTCAATTTCCTTGAATCATAGGCAATGAATTTTTCATTTTGCATCTACACACAGCCCAGAACCTTTTTTGAAGCATCACTGAATACCACAAAAAGTTCTCCACTTGTGGTTAAAGTGAGCACGAGCACAGTGATAAGACTCCTTTTTAACTCCTTGAAGCTTTCTTATCATTCATCACTCCATGAAAACTTTACTTCCATCTGATTTATCTTGGTAAGAGGGTTGGGAAATCGTGATAAATTTCTCACAAATCATCAATATTATCTAGCTAACTCCAAGAAGCTATAGATATTCATTACCTATGTTGGCCTCATCCATCCCTCAATTGCATCTATTTTTTGAGGGATCCTCAGATACCCCATTTCATGTGATGATATGACCCCAAAATAAGACCTCCTTCAACCAAACACTACTGGAAACTTGGGTTTTACCAATGGTTTAGAACCCTCGGTAAAGGCTGTTGAACCATTGGTATAATTTATACCAACGGTTCAGTAAACTGTAGGCAAGTAAGCCGTTGGGAAAAGATTTTCCCAATGGATTACATAGAACCGTTGGAGTAGGGGTAGGAAAGTTAACCTTTCCCAACGGTTCTCATAAAATCGTTGGGAAAGTTTTTACCAACAGTTGTGCTAAACCGTTGGCAAAAGCAATGGAGGAAGGATTTCCCAATGGTTCTACAACCATTGGGAAAGCTTTTTACCAATAGTTCAAATAGAACCGTTGGTAAAAATTTTCCTCCAAGACCTATTCCAACAGTTTTAAACTGTTGGCATACCCTATGCCGTGAAAATTGCACAGCATCCCTGAAATTTTCACAGCAGACAGAGGTGGAGGTGTCCTGCACGGCAGGCAGAGGTGGAGGTGTCTTAAAATAATTTGATGCATAATTTGATGCAAATCAAGAATTAAATCATAATTACTTTTAAGTCATACACATTAAACATATGATGCATAATTTGATGAAAAACACATACATAATTCATAACTTAATTTTAAACATACATACACAAAAAAATATAAAGATACATAATTCATTTAGAATATAAACATACATAATTATAGACATACATATAATGAAGTGATCCACTTTGAGTGGTTCACTCATAAAAGTCACAATAGATCCATTGATCGTTGTCCTAATGTTTCAACGGAATCCGAATGTGTTTGGTAGGTTTTTCGTTTGTTATTTGTTATTTTCACTTAAAATCAAGTTCATTTTAAAAAAAGAGATACACTTTGAGTGGTACCATCCACACCTTGCCTTGCATTGAGGTGGGGTTGACTGATACGTGCCACATATGACCCATTGATCGTTGTACTAAAGTGTCAACACACTCAGAATCTGTTTGGTCAGTTTTCCATATGTACATAAAATTATGTCCATTTAAAAAAAATTCAGACACTAAGAGTGATCCCTACCACACCGCTCCTCGGATTAAGTAGGGGTTGACTCATAAATGTCACAATAGACCCATGTGTTGTTGTCCTAAAGTTTCAATGGAATCCGAATGCATTTGGTTGGTTTTCCATCTGTCATTTTTATTTTCACTTAAAATGGTTTCCAATTCAAATAAAAGTAAGCCACTTAGAGTGGTGGGGGCCACACCATGACTCAGATTGAGGTGGGGTTGACTCACACTCATACACGTCACAATAGACACATGGATCATTTTCCAAAAGTGTCAACATAGTCCGAATGCGTTTGGTCAGTTTCCCGTATGTCAGTTGGTGTTTTCACTTAAAAATAACTCCATTTTGAACAAAAGAGAGGCAGTTTGAGTGGTCCCAACCACACTACACCTCGGATTGAGGCGGATTAGACTCATACACATCACATTTGACCCATGGATCATTTTCCTTAAGTTTCAACAGAATCGGAATGCGTTTGGTCAGTTTGTCGCATGTGAGTTGTTGATTTCACTAAAAATTAAGTCCATTTTTAACAAAACAGAGGCACTTTGAGTGGTGTCGGACACAATGCTCCTGAGATTGAGGTGGTTTTGACTCATACACATCAAATTTTATCCGTAGATAATTGAATTTTAGTTTCAACATAATCCGAATGTGCTTGGTCAGTTTGATGTATGTTTGTTGTTGATTTCACTTAAAATTAAGTCCATTTTTTACAAAACATAGGCACTTTGAGTGGTTTCAGCCACACTGGGCCTTGTATTGAGACGGAGTTGACTCATTCACTTTACATATGAGTCATGGATCATTGTGAAAAAGTATAAACACAATCAGAATCTATTTGATCCGTTTGGCGTATGTACGTAAAATATTGTCCATTTTAAACAAATGAGCGACAGTTTGGGTGGTGCCAGCCACACTGCTCCTCGGATTGAGGAGGGGTTGACTCTTACACATCACCTATGACCCATGGATTGTTTTCCTAAAGTTTCAGCACAATCTGAATGCATTTGGTTGGTTTCTCGTATGTCAGTTGGTGTTTTCACTTAAAAATAAGTCCATTTTGAACAAAAGAGAGACAGTTTGAGTGGTCCCGACAACACCATGACTCAGATTGAGAGGGATTTGACTCTTACACATCACATTTGACCCATGTATCATTTTCCTTAAGTTTCAACAAAATCTGAATGCATTTGGTTGGTTTTCCGTATGTCAGTTGTTGATTTCACTTAAAATTAAG
Organism: Viscum album; assembly: GCA_963277665.1. Classification (NCBI taxonomy): domain Eukaryota; kingdom Viridiplantae; phylum Streptophyta; class Magnoliopsida; order Santalales; family Viscaceae; genus Viscum; species Viscum album. The sequence goes on from OY728164.1 coordinate 1,584,402,823, forward strand.
TCCATTTATAACAAAACAAAGGCACTTTGATTGGTGTCAGCCACAACGGGCCTCAGATTGAGGCAGGGCTGACTCGTACACATCAAATATTAGTCATGGATTGTTGTGAAAAAGTATAAACACAATCAAAAGCTTTTTGATTGGTTTGGCGTAGGTACGTAAAATATTGTCCATTTTAAACAAAAGAGGGATAGTTTGGGTGGTGCCGGCCACACCGCACCTCATATTGAGGCGAGGTTGACTCTTACACGTCAAATATAACACATGGATCATTTTCCTAAAGTGTCAACACAATGAGAATGCATTTGGTCTGTTTCCGGTATGTCAGTTGGTGCTTTCACTTAAAAATAAGTCCATTTTGAACAAAAGTGAGGCAGTTTGAGTGGTCCCGGCCACACTGCGACTCAGATTGAGGGGGAGTATACTCATACACGTCACAATTGACCCAAGGATCATTTTCATTATGTTTCAACAGAATACAAATGCATTTGGTTGGTTTTACATATGTCAGTTGTTGATTTCACGTAAAATTAAGTCAATTTTTAACAAATTAGAGGCACTTTGAGTGGTGTCGGACACAAGGGGCCTCAGATTGAGGTGGGTTTTAATCTTAAACATAAAATATCACCCATAGATCGTTTTCTTTATGTTCCAACAGAATCCGAAATCATTTGGTCGGTTTTCCGTATGTCAGTTGTTGATTTCACATAAAATTAAGTCCATTTTTAACAAAATAGAGGAACTTTGAGTGGTGTCAGCCACACTGGGCCTCAGATTGAGACGGATTTGACTCATACACGTCACATAGGAGACATGTATCATTTTAAAAAAGTATCAACACAATCAGAATCAGTTTGATCGATTTGGCGTATGAACGTAAAATATTTTCCTTTTAAAAAAAATTAGAGATAGTTTGGGTGGTGCCGGCCACACCGCACCTCATATTGAGGCGGGGTTGACTTGTACACATCACATATGACCCATGGATCGTTTTCCTAATGTTTCAACACAATAAAAATGCATTTGGTCAGTTTACCGTATGTCATTTGGTGTTTTCACTTAAAAATAAGTCCATTTTGAACAAAAGTGAGGCAGTTTGAGTTGTCTCGGCCACACCGCGCCTCGGATTGAGGCGGAGTTGACTCATAAATGTCACATTAGACCCATGGATCATTTTCATTAAGTTTAAACAGAATCCTAATGTGTTTGGTCGGTTTTTTGTATGTCAGTTGTTGATTTCACTTAAAATTAAGTCAATTTTTAACAAAACAGAGGCACTTTGAGTGGTGTAGGCCACACCAGGCCTCATATTGAGGCGAGGATGACTCTTACACACCACATATGAGTCATGGATCGTTTTTCAAATGTATCAACACAATAAAAAAAATATTGATTGGTTTGGCATATCTATGTAAAATATTGTCCATTTTAAACAAAAGAGGGACAATTTGGGTGGTGCCGGACGCACCGCACCTCGTATTGAGGTGGGGTTGACTCTTACCGTCACAAATGACACATAGATCGTTTTACTAATGTTTCAACACAATCCAAAGGCGTTTGTTCAGTTTCCTGTATGTCAGTTGGTGTTTTCACTTAAAAATAAGTCCATTTTGAACAAAAGAGAGGCACCTTGAGTGGTCCTGGCCACACCGTGCCTCGGATTGAGGCGGAGTAGACTCGTACACATCACATTTGACCCATGGATCATTGTAAATATGTTTCAATAGAATTCGAATGTGTTTGGTCGGTTTGATGTGTGTCAGTTGTTGATTTCACTTAACATTAAGTCCATTTTCAACAAAACAGAGGCACTTTGAGTGGGTTTGGCCACAACGGGCCACAGATTGAGGTAGGGTTGACTTGTACACGTCACATATGAGTCAGGGATCATTGTACAAAAGTATCAACACAATAAGAAACTGTTTGATAGGTTTGGCATATGTACGTAAAATATTGTCCATTTTAAACAAAAGAGGGACAATTTGGGTGGTGCCGGCCAAAACACACCTCAGATTGAGGCAGGGTTGACTAGTACATGTCACATATGACCCATGGATCGTTTTCCTAAATATTCAACAGATTCGGAACGCGTTTGGTTAGTTTTCCATATGCAAGTTTGTGTTTTCACTTAAATTATAGTCATTTTGAACAAAAGAGAGACAGTTTGAATGGTACCATCCACACCATGCCTCGCATTGTGGAGAGGGGTGTTCGGGGGGTGTTCGGGGGGCTGTCTAGGGGCTGTCCGAGGGGCTGTCCGGGGGGTGTTCGGGGGGGGGGGGGTTGTCCGGGGTCCGGGGATGAGGGTGAGGGGGCTGTCTCGGGGGTGGGGGGGGGGGGGGCTGTTCAGGGACCAAGGAGGAGGGTGAGGGCTGTCCGGGGTCCAGGGAGGAGGATGAGAGGCTGTCCAGGGGGCTGTCTGGGGGGGGGCTGTCCGGGGGGCTGTCTAGGGGACATATCTGCAGCATATCATAAAACTAACACCAAGGATCAGACAAAATAGAAGCACACATGCAGAATAATGACAAGTGCACATACAAATCTGAAGCAGCTAAAAAATTATTACATGCATGCCATGTTTATTTCCTAAAACAATGTAAAACAAGAAAAATGATGAAACTCTAGAACATGGGTTGCCTCGTAGGAAGCACTAAGGTTTACGTCTTTAGTAAGACAGATGGAAATTGGTCAATCATCTTGGTCCATTAGCTCAGAATTCCTCTTCCTCTTACAAGAACTGGTGGACGTGTCATCAAGCTCATGAGGACGCTTAGTGGGATCGATCACTTCAAGAGAATAGAGGTCGTGAATCTGATATGGAAGTAGGAGAATCTTGTGCTCGACAACAGCCAGATGTTGAGTCACCAGTCATACGAGGTTAGATGGATACGGGACGTGCACATCGATGATCATGGAAGAGGCAGACGAGATAGACATTTCTGGTTAAGTTGCATCAACAAATGGGTTCATTTTTATATATTAGAACCTTTATAAATGTTTTTCCATTTTTACCAATAATTAATGTGTGAAAATTGTGAAAAATAACTTAATGGATATTTAAAAATGGATTTACTCTTGGAAATGATGCATAATATCTCAAATATTCTTCATTGGTTCCCAATTTTCAATTTTACTCCATTATCAAAAGTCATATATCAATTTATTTTTATTTGGATCCCTAAGGTGTACTTCTCTACAATGAATCGATAGACTTAGATTATATTTGACAAAGCAATGTCCTCATGACAATGTTTTAATTCCATTGAGGAATTTTTTATTTAAAACATTCTTCCTAGGTAGATCAATGTCCACCACACACACATACACCGGGCAGCCCCCCACTCACCCCGGATAGCCCCCCACTCACCCCGGACAACCTCCCACCCCTCGAACATCCCCACACTCACCTCGGACAGCCCCCAACCCTCAAACAAACCCCAACCCCTCGATCACCAGCCCACTCACCTCGGACAAACCCACCCCTCGGATGCCCCCCCCCCACTCACCCCGGACACCCCCACCCCTTAGACAGCCCCCACTCACCTCAGAGATCCCCCCACCACTCGGACAGCCCCCCACTCACCCCGGACAGCCCCCTCCACCCCTCGGACAGCCCCCCACTCACCCCAGACAACCCCCACCCCTCAGACACCACCCACTCACCCCGGATAGCCCCTGCCACCCCTTGGATAGCCCTCCACTCACCCCGGACAGCCACCCACCCCTCGGACAACCCCCACTCACCCCAGATAGCCCCCACCCCATGGACACTGCCCCCCACAACCAAATCAAACAAAAAGATTTTTTCATACACACAAGAAAGAACTTTAATTAATGAAAACATTAATGAAAACATTAATTGAAATAAAAAATTAATGCATCCATTAATGAAAAACCTAAAAATGATTAATGAAAACATTAATTGGATTTTTTTACATTGATGTAGTGATTCGAGTACACAATTCATCAATGGAATATAATGAATCGTACAGTTTTCCAAAATCCCTAGAAATAGGGAAAAACTACATGATAAATGGATTAATAGTGAAATAAATGGATAAATGTTGAGAATAAAAGTATATATTTATCTAATATGGGAAGAATTTAAAAGAATCTTACCTGAATTGGGGAGTTGTAGATGGAAGATTTACCTAGCCGGCTGCTTCTGAGGCTGGGGATCTTATTCTGGGCGGTCAGGGAGGATCTGGGGGAGTTGGGGAGAGTTTAGGGAAATTTGGGGGTGAATTTTCCCAACGGTTTTTAAAACCCATTGGGAAATCAATTCTTTTCCCAACAGTTTCATCAAACCTTTGTGGAATTAATGGAAATACTATTCTTTCCCAACTGTTTCATCAAACCGTGGGGAAATCTTCCCTAATCACACCGTTACCAACGGTTCAAAAGAATCATTGGTATAAATGAGTTGGGAAATATGCATTTTCCAGTAGTGAAAATGTAACATCCCAAGTAAGTAATGAATAATAGATATTTTTATCTATGTCTATTAATGATTAAGATAGTGTTTTAGAGGCTTAAAATGAAAATAAATCCAATCTTGAGCATGGAATACACTAATATTCTTAAAAGATTGTTTTACTGCCTTATGATGGAAAACCATTTTTAAATCTATCTTTTTACAATTTTATAAACTATTTTTGTCAAAATAAAATTATTCTTTATTATTGGGGCATCAAAATTTACTTTGTGTGAATTTTTGGTATTTTTCTGACAATGTTCATTTTTTAATGAATAGTGAAAAATACTGCATTTTACATCAAAACTGCTTTTTAATCTAATTTATTTATATGATTAGATTATCTTTTGAATTTGTATTAATGTGTAATATTAATATATTTTTATCATTTAATCCAATGGTGGTCATTGGAATCAATTTCACTTTGAAATTGGACTTAAACTAGTGTCCATCTTTTGATAGTTATTGTTTCATAAAAACACGCTATTTGCTCTGACAGCGGGAATTAATTATTAAATTAATTAATGTGACTTATATGTTTTGAATTTTGTAAAATAGACTTCATTTTTGAATTCGGAATATCAAATATAGCTTAGGGTGAATTTTTGGTAATTTTCTGAAAAACATCAATTTTTGATGAATAGTGAAACCACTAAGTGGTACTTATAAAGACTGATTTTCCGTTTAAATGAAATAAATCCATCATTGTGTTTTGAATTTCATAAATCCGACATACATGGTTGTCATTAAGAAGTAAAATGTGGTTCAATGAGATTAAAATAATTTTTTGGTGAATAGTAACTTATTAAGTTTTTAATCGCGATTAGTGGTAATTTGGGTAGTTTAAGGTATAAATAATGCTTTAATAATATGAAGTGACCTAGACACATGTCCCAACCTTATTGGTTGTGTCATGGAAGACCATTACAATCCATGGGTCAACTTGGGGACCCCATGGAGACACTTTGGTTGGGAAATGACATAAATAACTTTTTATTTAATGTAAAAGTAAAAATGACACAAACATAATATGTTTTACGAAAACAATTATTACATGGGGTTATATAGATCAGATTTTTGATTATCAATAGTCATTGGAAAGTTAAAAGATTTCCTACATCATAGTAGTTTTTTTAATAATTTTTAGACATTAAATAAATTAAATTATTTATGACATAATAATGTTGTAGCGATGACATCATTATTTGACGATTTAAATAAAATGGAAAGATAATGTAAAATCTATGAACTACACATGTCCAAAACCAATTGGATGAGTGTATTTCGAACCCTTATCACCTTATCCACGAATTATAGCAATGTGGGACCTTTTGAAACCGAAACGCTTTTTAAAATAAAGTAATATTCCTTTACTTTCCAAAAGTACCCCTCCTCTCCTCTTATAAAAGGCCCCCACCTCTACCTCATTTCACACACTCCTCAAGCCTTTGGCTCGGACAACCCCTGCCCATTTACTCTCTCCACATCCCTCTCCTCATCCTAGAGGATTCCCTTTGGGCAGAATCCTTTCAAAGGAAGCCTTTAGGCTCAAATCAAAAGGAGTTACACTTTTAAAGGTAATTCATTCTCTCATGTTCATTTGTTTTATTTTGCTTCTCCAACCCCCTAAACTCTTTTTATTTACTTCTTTTGTAACAACACCAGTATCTTCAATATACTAGGATGTTTTAATAAGATTTATTTGAGCTAAACTCTCACAAAACTACATCAAATGGTTAAAGAACATACGGTTTCCGTGGACGGCGAAATTCTGCCTCTCGAAATGATGATTGTTCAATACTCATTTAACACCTTCAAAGGTGGCCATTATGATGACACTATTTTTATATATGATATATAATATGTTTATGTTTTCCTTAATCTTCTGTTTTTTTTTCATTTTGGGCATACCTTTATGGTTTCCATTATGGGTAAACACGATATCTTCATTTTAGGAAGTGCGTACTACCGCCCCCTGAAAGTGATTTGATTCGTTAATACCATATGTGGGATGTGTAAAGGATAAAGTTAATGATATTATATATGTTATTATACTGGAATTATAATATACTCTTATATCATTTTGATTCCATTCCAGAAAATACGAAATAGAAATGGAAGTAGCGTTCATGCGTACGTACGGCTTACCGTCTCCTTGAACGGTGCATTTCATTTCTTACCTCTAAATGTGATGCAATATTATAAATACATGTATATTATGAATATATATGATATATATGTTATCCAAATCATTAATATCATTCTGTATATAACGAACCATTGACCAAATTAACAACATGTAAGTGTAAGAAGTCTATTTTTGACTTAAGAACCAAATACCGAAAAAATGAACACTATTAACTTAAATGATTACATGATGTTCATAACATGGTATAAAAGGAATAATGAACTTGAAAAAGGTTCATAAGAAAGTAGATATTAACTCAATTATATTATTCAGGAGACTAAAGAATGGTCGGGTCAAGTCGGATACGAGGTATGGGACATCGTCTCAATCTCCTTTCATTGAGGCATATTTTATTTTATACACAACTTTCTTTTATACGGTGTATAAACCTCTTTGACTTTTACGTTTATTCAAAAGTAATCTTTTTTATACGAAGTGTTTAATAAACGACAAAAGTGAATGTTTTTGTCGTACGTATACGGCGACAATGACTTCTCCGCCGTCGTGACCGTTATTTGAGTTTCGGATTCCTCTACAAGCCATACCTTCTTTTTAAAAGAAAAATAAATACCGTGTTTTACTTTTCTTTTATTTTGGTATTGAAAATGGTTTTCACAATGTTTTTTTGTGTTGTATTGATATCTTTTGATTGAAATGTGGAAATGTTATGTTTCCTTTATGCATGTTTTATGTGATACGATTATGTTATGGTTCTTTGGAATTATTATGAAGACTAGTGGTTCCATGATAAACTAAGGGCGGGTGAGCCCGATATAGCTCTCCAATGCATTGGGTAACGTGAAGGAGTGAAATGTTACGGTTTATCTGAAGATATTTTTGGGAATATACTGTGATGGGTATTCCAAACGTAACCAAGAGGGTTACTCCCTACGTAAGAATATTACGAATACCTCAAGTTACCTTTATGTCTTATGATTTATATGATTTATTCATGATTTTATGAGGTATGTTAAAGTGCCTATGTTTTATGGGTAAAGTATGATTTCATTCTTATGTATATATGAACTCATGTTTCCTTTCCATGTTTTTATAACCCATACTGAGCTTTTTATGCTCATCCCATGTTTTTTTGAAATGTTTCTCACAGGTCAAGGGAAAGGTACATGATATGATGATAGTGTCAAGTAAGTGTCAAGAAATAATCCATGTTTTATTTTAAATGTGTTTCCAATGATGGGAATGAAGAATACTATCTTTATGTAACCACTTTGTTTATATGTGGAATGTAATGCAAGTTTTATGATCTAATTATCTAAAACTCTAAACCCGAAAAGATCCTCAATGTGTAATCTTGTAATAACTCAAGGTTAAGTAAGGTTTAAGGCTGTGGCCTTATAGTTGGTATCAGAGGTCGGTTTAGATAACTTTAGGAGTTATAATTCTATTAAATGACTATCCAAAAATATTTTTTTTATGGTTAAATTGAAGTGATATAGCATTTGAAGATTACCATGTTGCTTCATATAAGACATGTTTGTTCAGAATGGTTTTCCGTAGAGGAAACAGGGAAGCAGTGCTAGGAAGGCATACAGAAGGAAATAACCTTCCGAATCAGCATCCTGAGATGGTCGGAATTGGAACTGAACAGTTTGTTGCAGTAATGGCGCAATTGACTCAGGCTATAAATGGTGGTGGTATCCATGCATGAGATCAGCCAGACCAACCGCAGAGTAACATGTCAGTGGTGGAACATTTCATGAGGAAACATCCCCCATCATTCAGAGGATCATCTAACCCTGTGCTAGCTGAAGGGTGGATTATAGCACTAGAGAAGATTTTTGATGTCATGGGGTGTTTATACAATCAAAAGGTTAGTCTTGCTATTTACCGTTTGGAGGGTGAAGCAGATCAGTGGTGGTCTATGGTTAAAAATATCAGGGACGCCGATGAGATTGATGCTCTTGACTGGGATGAATTCAATGGTATGTTTCTTGAGAAGTATTTTCCTAAGGCTGTTCGACTTAGGATGGAAAAGCAATTCTTGGAATTGAGGCAAGAAGAAGACTCAGTGGCTACCTATGAAGAAAGGTTCACTCGATTGGCAAGGTATGCTCTAAATTTTATCCGAGACCTTGATAGTAAAATCAATCGTTTTTACTCAGGATTAAAGACAAAATATCGAAGGTCATTAGCATCTCGTGAGTTTAAAAGTTATGAAAAGCTTGTTCGATGTGATGAGAAGGTGGAAATGGAGTTTTCCGATGAACAAGTGTTCTATAACAACCAGCAGAAGAAGAGACCGAGGTGGCAGGAGAAAGGTAAGAATTCTTCAAAAAATTCTGATGGTAAGAGAACTAAGTTTCCAGTTTGTGATAATTGTGGAAAAAGGCATGCTGGGGAATGTCTTCTGAATTCTAGAAAGTGCTACCGATGTGGTAAGATGGGACATAAGGCTCGTGATTGCACTGAAAAGGATCAAGGTGAAGGTAAGACCAAATTTGATTTACAGTTAGTGAAATGTTATAAGTGCAATGAGATGGGATAACTGTTGATCCTGCCAAAACAAAAGTTGTTGAAGAATGGCCAAGACCCACAAATGTAACCAAGATTCGTAGCTTCCTTGGTTTGGTGGGCTATTACCGAAGGTTTGTTAGAAATTTTTCACAGTTATCTAGTCCAATGACTAAGCTAACTCGGAAGGGTGTTATGTTTATCTGGACAAAAGAATATGATGATTGTTTTCAGGAATTGATAAGAATATTGGTGAATGCTCCAGTTTCGGCACTACCTTCCAGGAATGGTGAGTTTGTTATATACAGTGATGCTTTATTGAAAGGGCTTGGTTGCATCCTAATGCAGAATGACCAGGTAATTGCGTATGCTTCACGACAGTTGAAAACTCATGAGGTAAATTACCCTACACATGATTTGGAATTAACTGCTGTTGTTTTCGCTTTAAAAATTTGGAGGCATCATTTGTATGGAGTAAATTGTGAAATATATACCGATCACAAAAGTTTAAAGTATATATTCACTCAGAAAGTATTGAACATGAGACAAAGGATATGGCTAGAATTAATCAAGGATTATGATTGTACAATTCATTACCATCCGGGAAAATCAAATAAAGTGGATGATGCTTTGAGTCGAAAAAGTAATGATTCATTAACAATGTTGCGTTTGGAACATGATCCTTTGGTTAAGGATTTGATGAACTTTGGCATAGAAGTTGTTGGTGCAGGAAGTCCTTCTGTTGTGTTTCAGGTATCAGTGAGATCTTCTCTATCAGATAGAATCAGGCAAGCACAGAAGCAAGACAGTGAGTTGCAGAAAAAGGTAGAGCTGGTTCAGAAAGGTAAGTTTCCTGAATTCAACATTGATAATGAATGTGTTTTGATATTTGGGAAGAGATTGTGTGTGCCTTGTGATTCACAGTTGAAGAGAGTGTTGTTATGTGAAGCTCATAGTTCTCCGTTTTCAGTTCATCCGGGCAGTACTAAGATGTATAGAGATCTGCGGGAGTATTACTGGTGGGATGGAATGAAAAGAGACATTGCTGATTTTACTGTGAAGTGTTTGACTTGTCAGCAGGTTAAAGCAGGGTGGCAGTTACCGAAAGGGAGGCTTCATCCTTTACCAGTGCCAGAGTGGAAATGGGATAATATATCCATGGACATTGTTGTTGGATTACCGAAGACATCTCGAGGTAATAATGCAATCTGGGTTGTTGTTGATCGCTTGACCAAATCTGCTCATTTCCTTACTATACGAGATACTTTCTCTCTTGATCAACTTTCCCATTTGTATCTAAAAGAAATAGTCAGGTTACATGGAGTTCCTCTCTCCATTGTATCGGATCGTGATCCCAGGTTTACTTCTAACTTTTGGAAAGGCCTTCAGAAGTCGTTGGGTACTGAATTAAATTTTAGTACAACTTTTCATCCTCAATCAGATGGGCAGTCAGAACGAACAATCCAGACATTGGAGGATATGCTACGAGCTTGTTCTATGGATTATCAGGGAAGTTGGGACCAACATCATTCTTTGGTTGAATTTTCATATAATAACAGTTTTCATTCCAGTATACATATGACACCATTTCGGGCATTATATGGGAAGCGGTGTCGAACACCAGCTTTCTGGGATGAAGTGGGTGAAAGGAAGTTGATGGGACCAGAATTGGTAGAATAGATGGCAAAAAAAGTTCAGTTGATTCAGAAACACATGAGAACAGCTTAGAGCAGGCAGAAGAGTTATGCGGATAACTGGATAAAGGATCTATCTTTCGAGGTAGGTGATCATGTTTTTCTCAAGGTTTCTCCTTGGAAAAGTGTGATGAGATTTGGTAAGAAAGGAAAGTTGAGTCCAAGGTTCGTTGGACCATACGAAATTCTGGAGAAAGTTGGATCAGTTGCATACCGAGTGTCTTTACCTTGAGTTTATCTCAGGTACACAATGTTTTTCACATTTCGATGTTGAGAAAGTATATGCCAGATCCATCTCATGTTTTGAGTCCAGAGGTAGTTCAGCTGGAAGAGAACCTATCTTATGAGGAACAACCAGTCCAGATTCATGACCACAGGGAGCAAGTGTTATGGAATAAGGTGATTCACCAGGTAAAGGTTTTGTGGAAAAACCACATGATTGAAGAGGCAACATGGGAATCTGAAAATGCAATGAGGGATAAGTACCCCCATTTATTTGATAAGTAAATAAATTGCGGGGAAGCAATATTATAAAGGGGGGAAGGATGTAACATCCCATGTAAGTAATGAATAATATATATTTTTATCTATGTCAATTAATGATTAAGATAGTGTTTTAGAGGCTTAAAATTAAAATAAATCCAATCTTAAGCATGGAATACACTAATATTCTTAAAAGATTGTTTTACTACCTTATGATGGAAAACCCTTTTTAAATATATCTTTTGACAATTTTATATACTATGTTTGTGAAAATAAACTTATTCTTTATGATTGGGACATCAAAATTTACTTTGTGTGAATTTTTGGTATTTTTCTGACAATGTTCATTTTTTAATGAATAGTGAAAATACTGCATTTTACATCAAAACTGCTTTTCAATCTAATTTATTTATATGATTAGATTATCTTTTGAATTGGTATTAATGTGTAATATGAATATATTTTTACCATTTAATCCAATGGTGGTCATTGGAATCAATTTCACTTTGAAATTGGACTTAAACTAGTGTCAATCTTTTGATACTTACTGTTTTATAAAAACACGCTATTTGCTCTGAAAGCGGGAATTAATTATTAAATTAAATAATGTGACTTATATGTTTTTAATTTTTTAAAATAGACTTCATTTTTGAATTCGGAATATCAAATATATATTAGGGTGAATTTTTGGTAATTTTCTGAAAAACTTCAATTTTTGATGAATAGTGAAACCACTAAGTGGTACTTATAAAGACTGATTTTCCGTTTAAATGAAATTTTGCCATCATTGTGTTTTGAATTTCAAAAATCCGACATAAATGGTTTTCATTAAGAAGTAAAATGTGGTTCAATGAGATTAAAATAATTTTTTGGTGAATAGTAACTTATTTAGTTTTTAATCGCGATTAGTTGTAATTAGGGTAGTTTAAGGTATAAATAATGCTTTAATAATATGAAATGACCTAGAAAAATGTCCCAAACTTATTGGTTGTGTCATGGCCGACCAATAAAAGCCATGGGTCAACTTGGGGACCCCATGGAGACACTTTGGTTGGGAAATGACATAAATAACTTTTTATTTAATGTAAAAGTGAAAATGACACAAACATAATATGTTTTAAGAAAACAATTTTTACATGGGGTTATATAGATCATATTTTTGATTATAAATAGTCATTGGAAATATAAAAAGATTTCCTACATCATGGTATTTTTTTATAATTTTTTGACATTAAATAAATTAAATTATTTATGACATAATAATGATGCAGCGATGACATCATTATTTGACGATTTAAATAAAATGGAAAGATAATGTAAAATCTATGAACTACACATGTCCAAAACCAATTGGATGAGTGGATTTCGAACCCTTATCACCTTATCCTAGAATTATAGCAATTTGAGACCTTTTGAAACCGAAACGCTTTTTAAAATAAAGTAATATTCCTTTACTTTCCAAAAGTGCCCCTCCTCTCCTCTTATAAAAGGCCCACACCACTACCTCATTTCACACACTCCTCAAGCCTTTGGCTCGGCCAACCCCTTCCCATTTACTCTCTCCACATCCCTCTCCTCATCCTAGAGGATTCCCTTTTGGCAGAATCCTTTCAAAGGAAGCCTTTAGGATCAAATCAAAAGGAGTTACATTTTAAAGGTAATTCATTCTCTCATGTTCATTTGTTTTATTTTGCTTCTCCAACCCCCTAAACTCTTTTTATTTACTTCTTTTGTAACAACGACAGTATCTCCAATATACTAGGATGTTGTTATAAGATTTATTTGAACTACACTCTCACACAACTACATCAAATGGTTAAAGAACATACGGTTTCCGTGGATGGCGAAATTCTGCCTCCCGAAACGATAATTGTTCAATACTCATTTAACACCTTCAAAGGTGGACATTATGATGTCACTATTTTTATATATGATATATAATATGTTTATGTTTTCCTTAAGCTTCTGTTTTTTTCATTTTGGGCATACCTTTATGGTTTCCATTATGGGTAAACACGATATCTTCATTTTAGGAAGTGCGGACTACCGCCCCCTGAAAGTGATTTGATTCGTTAATAACATATGTGGGATGTGTAAAGGATAAAGTTAATGATATTATATATGTTATTATACTGGAATTATAATATACTCTTATATAATTATGATTCCATTCCAAAAAATACGAAATAGAAATGGAAGTAGCGTTCATGCGTACGTACGGCTTACCGTCTCCATGAACGGTGCATTTCATTTCTTACCTCTAAATGTGATGCAATATTATAAATACATGTATATTATGAATATATATGATATATATGTTATCCAAATAATTAATATCATTCTGTATATAATGAACCTTTGACCAAATTAACAACATGTAAGTGTAAGAAGTCTATTTTTGACTTAAGAACCAAATACCAACAAAATGAACACTATTAACTTAAATGATTACATGATGTTCATAACATTGTATAAAAAGAATAATGAACTTGAAAAAGGTTCATAAGAAAGTAGATATTAACTCAATTTTATTATTCAGGAGATTAAAGAACGGTCGGGTCAAGTCGGATACGAGGTATGGGACTTCGTCTCAATCTCCTTTCATTGAGGCATATTTTATTTTATACACAACTTTCTTTTATACGGTGTATAAACCCCTTTGACTTTTACGTTTATTCAAGAGGAATATTTTTTATAAGAAGCGTTTACTAAACGACAAAAGTGAATGTTTTTGTCGTACGTATGCGGCGACAACGACCTCTCTGCCGTCGTGACCGTTATTTGAGTTTCAGCTTCCTCTACAAGCCGTACCTTCTTTTTAAAAGAAAAATAAATACCATGTTTTACTTTTATTTTATTTTGGTATTCAAAATGGTTTTCACAATGTTTTTTGTGTCGTATTGATATCTTGTGATTGAAATGTGGAAATGTTATGTTTCCTTTATGCATATTTTATGTGATACGATTATGTTATGGTTCTTGGGAATTATTATGAAGACGGGTGGTTCCATGATAAACTAAGGGCGGGTGAGCCCGATATAGCTCTCCAATGCATTGGGTAACGCAAAGGAGTGAAACGTTAAGGTTTCTCCGAAGAGATTTTAGGGAATATACTGTGATGGGTATTCCAAACGTAACTAAGAGGGTTACTCCCTACGTAAGAATGTTATGAATGCCTCAAGTTACCTTTATGTCTTATGATTTCTATGATTTATTCATGATTTTATGGGGTATGTTAAAGTGCCTATGTTTTATGGGTAAAGTATGATTTCATTCTTATGTATATATGAACTCATGTTTCCTTTCCATGTTTTTATAACTCATACTGAGCTTTTTATGCTCATCCCAAGTTTTTTTGAAATGTTTTTCACAGGTCAAGGGAAAGGTACATGATATGATGATAGTGTCAAGGAAGTGTCAAGAAATAATCCATTTTTATTTTAAATGTGTTTCCATTGATGGGAATGAAGAATACTATCTTTATGTAACCACTTTGTTTATATGTGGAATGTAATGCAAGTTTTATGGTCTAATTCTCTAAAACTCTAAACCCGAAAAGATCCTCAATGTGTAATCATGTAATAAATCAAGGTTAAGTAAGGTTTAAGGCTGGGGCCTTATAGAAAACTCACACTTTTTGTACTTTTGATGAGATTCCCCTTCCGCAAGGTCTCTAGTACAGTTCTTAGATACTCCTCATAATCCTCCTTGGTTTTGGAGTATATCAGAATATCATCTATAAAGACTACTACAAATTTGTTGAGGTAATCCCTAAATACTCTATTCATCAATTACATGATGAATTCTGAAAATTAGTGCATCTGAAAGGCATTAATATGAATTCATTGTGCCCATATCTTGTATGAAAAGCATTCTTGGTGATATCTTCCTTCTTCACCCATATTTGATACTATTCTGATAGCAAATCCACCTCGAATAAGTATTGTGTTCCATGCAACTGATCGAACTAGTCATCAATTTGTGGGAGATGATACTTGTTCTTTATTGTGATTTAGTTATGATCATGATAATTGATGCAAAGGATAATTGACCCATCTTTCTTCTTGATGAAGAAGACGGGTGCACCCCAAGGTAAAGCACTTGGGTGTATAAACCCTTTATCCAGACTCTCTTGTAGTTGTTTCTTCAGATACTCAAGATCCACAATAGCCATTCTTTATGGAGTCTTGGATATTAGCAACATCACAAGTATAAGATCAATTGAGAATTAAACATCTCTTCTAGGGGGAAGACTAGGCAATTCGTTTGGAAACACTTTCAAGAATTCGCTCACAATAATCATGTCTTGAAGGATGATTTCCTCATAATACTCAATCAACTAAGCTAGATACACATGCTCATAGTGAAGTAATATCCACATTTGAGATTATGGAGATAAATAATATTCATCTTCCTCCTTGCACTTGTATTGAATTGGGGGTTGATTCTCCACATGGAGAGTGATTTCCATCTCACAGAAAGTTGTGTTCTCTCTTTATAAGGAAAGCCAATCCATGCTAGGAATTTCATCAAAATCCACCAAAGGGAGTATGATAATGTTCTCCGAGAAATTAAATCCACATATTATGACAGGGGAGGAGTTATATTAGTGGGATGCAAAAATTTCCCCATTTTCCATAATCACCGACATCTCTACTTCCATGATTTGTAGTGGTTCTGGGATTGTTCATCTAACGTTTTGGAATATAAAATAATGTGAAGAACATGAATCAAAAAGTACATTCGCTATTCTAGAATTAAAAACTAGCGTACCTGTCACTACTTCGTTTTCGAGGTTCACATTGGTAGTGGTGATGGAAAAAGCTCTCCCTTTGTGCCTTGGAAGTTGTTTGTTGTGTAACGACCCAAAGTATTTCAATAGAATTTTCCCTTCTTATATCTATGTCATAAAAATACAAAATAATGAACTACTAAGTTATAAGTGACCTTTAAACATAATTTTGTCACCGCTATGTTTGGAATTTTGAAAATCCGACATACGCGGTTGTGTTCAAGATAGTTTTTGGAGTCTAATGAAACAAAAATAATTTTTGGTGAATAGTAACCTACCCTTATGATTAGTAACCTACCCTTATGAATAGTAATATGACCCTTATGAATAGTAAATAAGAGTAACATTACCTATTAATAATAAAATTGAATTTAGACAACATAGAAAGTGATAATTTAACCTTAGTAAACGTTTTTGGTATTTTATAAGTCATAAATAAATAATTATAATTAATTAATTAATTGAAATGAATATTTATTTTCCTGTAATCTATTCATAAATTATTTAATCAACGTGTAATAGTTGTTAGATAATTTTATAAGACCCTACATAATTTTTGGAAGAACTATAAATTCAGTTTTAATCATAAAAACTGTTTTTTTAAGTAAATTTTGATTCTAATTAAATATTAAATTAACAATATTTAGAAAATCATTTTTGAAAAATGGACTTCATTTTTGGATTCTACATGTCGAAAAATGGTTGGGGTAAATTTTTGGGAATTTTCTGAGATACTTGAATTTTTGATGAATAGTGGAATCCGATAATTCACAATAAAAGCTAAATATTGTATTAATTGAGTCATCGATAATGTTCTGCTGATGTAAGCCTACTTGGTTCGGGATTACATTATAAAATTACTATTCTTGGTCTTTCAAGACTCACTATTCCTTGTCTTTGGTGAAATTATAAAACTAAACAATTTTATATTAAGAAAACCCCTCTCCCCTCCACTATAAAAGCCACCCTTCACTCCCTCTTTTCCTCACACCTATCAAGCTCCAATACTTCTCTAAACTCTACCCAAAAATCTTCCCTAGCACCTCCCCCACGTCCAAAATCTTCTTTTCTCATCAAAATACCAATCCTATCTTCCTTAAGGAGGATCTCAAGAGGAAGATTCAAGAGGTAATTTCTCTCTCTTCTCCTTTAATTTCCTTTCAAGTTCAAGTTCCTTTCTTGATCTCTCCCTATCTATCTTCATTAAAATAGTTTTTTTAACTCCAGTATTATAAATATACTGTAATATTATGATTTTAATGGTATATTATATCACCCCACACCCTTTCCCTCTTCGTTTTATTTTATTAAGGAGAACGTTGTTCATGTGGTGATAATTTATCACCTTCAAAAACGACATGTTCTCTTCTTCCATTTCTACCTTAAATCTGGTCATGATACCATTTTTATGGTTAAATCATAATATTTTATATGTATTATGTTCTATTTTAATTTCTGGAAGTAACCTATGGCCATATTACTAAGTGAAATGTTAAAATGAGTTCGTTGTGATCCAAAAACAGCTCAAATTAACCCAAATAACCATCATTAAATTTTTATCTAATGATTCACCCACTTGGATCTAATATAATTCACTATAAAATTATTAAATCTACTATAATATAATTAATAACATTTAGTATCAGTTCTATATGTTTACCCATGATCTACCCAAACATCAACTTAAGAATACAAGTGGACCACTCAAGAAAACCATATAAATGAACATCCCCGAACAATGTTTTTAAACTCTATAAGGCATCCAAAGGAACGTAATATGACATAATGAAACCATAATGACCCCTATTAATGTATAAAAGGTTATGGAATTTATAATTAATGAATATAATGTCATTATATAGGACATTAAAGAGAAGGAGGCATTCGAGTACAAGGTAAGGGGAAATCTTGAACCCAATTTTTCTTCCTTTGGGTTCTCCCACTTTCACTCCATTTTTGATATGGTTACTCCTAAAAGATCATTTTTTCATCATTTACTTTACTTTTATGGGATATAAATTTTTTCACTAGTTTTTATGTCCATCAAAATGTGTTCCAAAAGAACTCTTCTTTCAAGATCTCACCTTTTACCTCTCATTCAAGGTTGATAGTTCTTGTATCAAGTATGTTGTTCCCTCTTTATTTTGGGAACCCAAATCTTATGAATATGTTATTATGAGATTAAACCCATTCCATTCCATGGGTTATTTATGTACATGTTTGATATGTGTTCTATGTGGAAAGCATGATAATGATAATGTTATGATGTGACGGGTTTGCCCGGAATTATATTGCGCAATATGAATGCTTAAATGTGATGGGTGCGCCCGAAATTATATAGTGCTCCAATGCATTGGGTAAAGTGATGAATCTCATGAGTAAATGTTAAATGAAGTGTGAATATGATTCTAGCTTTTTTCACAATATGTGTGGTATTTAACCACTAATACATGATGTTTCATTTTTTATGCATTGCCACATTTCAAGTTTATTATTTATGCTCCTCTCAAGTTCATGATTCTTTGCCTATGTCATGACTATGCTCACCCAATGAAATATAGTTCTTATCTATCCTATTACTGGGGTTTTAGCTCATTCCTTTTCATGTATATCCTTAGGTGGCTACATGTAATAAAGAGAGGACAAGTGCCACTAAGAAGCTAGTGAAGAAGAAATTAAATAAATGATTATGCTTGAGGTTGTATTTGTTATGTATTGTCCTAGTTTTACCAAGACACTAAACCTCTGGATCCTCCATGTGTAACACTATTGTGTTTTTTATTGTTAAAATGATGTAATAGTAATGTAATAAAAGGTCGGGTCGCTATAGTTGGTATCAGAGGAAAGGTTTAGTTAATTTGGGAATTAGGATTAGTAAACCCTAGAGAAAACCTCTTGCATAAGAATAAGTACAAACACATACACAAGAATATTTACCTAGGGATCCCATATGTTATTTTTTTGGTATAATTGTTTAAATGAATAAGTTATTTTTAACTTGTTTACTTATGTTTTGTTCTAACCATTTCTATTTTAGAAAATAGTGGGAACCAGGAGAGGTAATGAAGGAGAAGTACCCTCACCTATTTTTGTTAAGTGAAATTTCGGGGGCGAAATTTCTTAAGGGGCGAAGAATATAACGACCCAAAGTATTTCAATATAAAATTCCCTTATAATATATATTTCATAAAAACACAAAATAATGAACTACTAAGTGATAAGTGACCTTTAAACATAATTTTGTCACCCATATGTTTCGAATTTTGAAAATCTGACATACACGGTTGTGTTCAAGGTAATTTTTGGAGTCTAATGAAACAAAAATAATTTTTGGTGAATAGTAACCTACCCGTATGAATAGAAACCTACACTTATGAATATTAATATGACCCTTATTAATAGTAAATAAGACTAACATTTCCTATGAATAATAAAATAGAATTTAGACATCATAGAAAGTGATAATTTGACCTTAGTAAACGTTTTTGGTATTTTATAAGTCATAAATAAATAATTATAATTAATTAATTAATTTAAATGAATATTAATTTTCATGTAATGTATTCATAAATTATATAATCAATGTCTAATAGTTTTTAGATAATTTTATAAGTCCCTACATAATTTTTGAAATAACTATAAATTCAGTTTTAATCTTAAAAAATGTTCTTTTAAGTAAATTATGGTTTTAATTAAATATTAAATTAACAATATTTAGAAAATCATTTTTGGAAAATTGAATTCATTTTTGGATTCTACATGTCGAAAAATGGTTGGGGTAATGTTTTGTGAATTTTCCGAGATACTTGAATTTTTGCTGAATAGTGGAATCTGATAATTCACAATAAAAGCTAAATAATGTATTAATTGAGTCATCAATGATGTTATGAGGATGTAAGACCACTTTGTTCGAGATTACATTATAAAATTACTATTCTTGGTCTTTCAAAACTCAATATTCCTTGTCTTTTCTGAAATTAATAAACTAATCAATTTTATATTAAGAAAACCCCTCTCCCCTCCACTATAAAAGCCACCCTTCACTCCCTCTTTTCCTCACACCTCTCAAGATCCAAGGCTTCTCTAAAATCTGCCCAAACATCTTCCCTTGCACCTCCCCCACGTCCAAATGCTTCTGGTCTCATCAAAATACCAATCTAATCTTCCTTAAGGAGGATCTCAAGAGGAAGATTCTAGAGGTAATTTCTCTCTCTTATTCTTTAATTTCCTTTCAAGTTCAAGTTCCTTTCTTGATCTCTCCCTACCTGTCTTCATTAAAATTGTTTTTTAACTCCAGTATTATACATATACTGTAATATTATGATTTTAATGGTATATTATATCACCCCACACCCTTTCCCTCATCCTTTTATTTTATTAAAGAGAATGTTGTTCATGTGGTGATAATTTATCACCTTCAAAAATGACATGTTCTCTTCTTCCATTTCTACCTTCAATCTGGTCATGAAACCATTTTCATGGTCGAACCAGAATATATTATATGTATAATTCTCTATTTTATGTTCTTTAAATAACCTATGGATATATTACTAAGTGAAAAGTTAAAATGAGTTCGTTGAGATCCAAAAACCGCTCAAATTAACCCAAATAACCATCATTAAATTTTTATCTAATGATTCGTCCACTAGGATCTAATATAATTCACTATAAAATTATTAAAGCTACTGTAATATAATTAATAACATGTAGTATCAGTTCTGGATGTTTACCCCTGATCTACCCAAACATCAACTTAAGAATACAAGTGAACCGCTCAAGAAAACCATAAAAACAAACATCCCCGAACAATGTTTTTAAACTCTATAAGTCATCCAAAGGAACATAATATGAAATAATGAAACCATAATGAACCCTATTAATGTATAAAAGGTTTTTTATTTTCTAAATAATTAATATAATGTCATTATACTCTACATTAAAGAGATGGAGGCATTCGAGTACAAGGTAAGGGGAAATCTCAATCCCAATTTTTGTTCCTTCGGGTTCTCCCTCTTTCACTCCATTTTTGATATGGTTAATCCTAAAAGATCATTTTTTTATCATTTCCTTTACTTTTCTGGGATATACATGTTTTTCACTAGTTTTTATGTCCATCAAAATGTTTTACCAAAGAACTATTCTTTCAAGATCTCACCTTTTACCTCTCATTCAAGGTCGATAGTTCTTGAATCAAGTATGTTGTTCCCTCTTTATTTTAGGAACCCAAAGCTTATGAATATGTTATTATGAGATGAAACCCATTCCATTCCATGGGTTATTTATGTACATGTTTGATATGTGTTCTATGTGTCAATAAGGATATTGATAATGTTATGATGTGACGGGTGTTCCCGGAATTATATAGCGCACGATGAATGTTTAAATGTGACGTGTGCGCCCGGAATTATACAGCGCTCCAATGCATTGGGTAAAGTGATGAATCACATGAGTAAATGTGAAATGATGTGTGAAAATGATGCTAGCTTTGTTCCCAATTATGTGTGGTAGTTAACCACTAAGACATGATGTTTCATTTTTTATGCATTGCAACATTTCAAGTTAATTATTTATGCTCCTCTCAAGTTCATGATTCTTTTCCTATGTCATGACTATGCTCACCCCATGATATATAGTTCTTATCTATCCTATTACTGGGATTTTAGCTCACCCCTTTTGATGTATATCCTCAGGTGGCTACATGTACTAAGGAGAGGACAAGTGCCACTAAGAAGATAGTGAAGATGAAATTAAATAAATGTTTATGCTTGATGTTATATTTGTTATGTATTATCCTAGTTTTCCTAAGACACTAAACCTCTGGATCCTCCATGTGTAATACTATTGTGTTTTTTATCTTTAAAATGATGTAATAGTAATGTATGAAAAGGACGAGTCGCTATAGGTTTCCTCTGAAAACCCTTGGCTTAGGGAAATGATTTGAAAGATGCCTTGGTTTTTTGTAGTTTTTGCAATGAACAATGCATTGAGGTTCGAACGGTGAATTCCTCTTTTCTCTTGCAGCCATAGGTTTTTCTTGTCCACAGTTAACAGCTAGGTGCCCTTCTCTTCCACACATAAAGCATTTTCTCATCCCCTTTAGGCAATTTATGAGGTGATTCTTTCTACACCATTGGCATGTGGGGTGCTGGATCTTCTTTGCACCATTGGATTTATCTATCAGAATTCCAACATTGAAGTCTCTTTCCATCTTTAGTTGTAGGGTGTGTGGTAAATATGTATCAAAAAATATCTTTCATAAATACTTCTATTTCAACGCCTCGATTTCCTCCTCGGGCTTCATATTTTTTATCAACATCCATCGTTGATCAGCTTCACCCTCCATATGATAATATTCCATGAGAACCTTCTCTTGTTTAGAACATTTGAGGATGAAGAGGATCTTTTAAATGGAGTTGATCCATTGTTCGGCGATTGAGGGATCAAATGATCCATTAAAAGTAGGAGGCCTTTGTCTCATGAAGCACTCGATAGTGACATGTTCTTTCTTTGGGGGGGTTTAACTTTCCTCTTGACCCATGTTTATATTCAAAGATCGAGTTAACTAAGAGATAAACATGACAAGGTTCGTGATTCCCGATCCCATCTGATTGGGCATATCATTACCACAATGATCACATTGATCATCACATCGGTTATTAGCCCGATTCCTCCTATTACGAGCCATTGGATCGAATAAAATGAAAATTTTGGGTAACACATAAAGGTTAATCCAAGGACAAAAACAATGACTTATAAATAACTTTTATTTCCATAACTTATCAATCCATAGGCTTCAATCTTTGTTATACATTATATACTTTCTAACAAATATTCTTAGGGGCATTTTTTCATTCCATTAATAAGGGTTCATACTAAGCTTGTGAAGTTACCAAAGAATATCCCCCAGGAGTGTCGTAACCAATATTAAAGCAAGGCCCACTATCATGCACCAATTCCTGTTCGATTCTAGCTCAAAGGGGTGTTTTCGGGTATTAACCCTATTATACATCTATGATAGAGCCACCACTACCTTCTCGTATCCAGAAAGGGATGTATTTTCTTGATAAACAACTTACCCAATACTCACCAACACATAGGGATGTTTGTATTACACTTATTTTTGTCTTTAAGTCTTCACTAGGGTTTTCAAATCCTAATCCCAAAAATAACTAAACCTATCATCTGATACCAAGTATAACAACCCTGCTTTTTATTACACACATTGTCCTGATTTATTACATAAAATCATCACTTGATATAACATAGAAGATCAATAGCTCTAGTGTCGTTGGGGCTTAGTAACATTACATAACATCTTATAACATAAAACACAGAACATTTTTATTGAAAACATCTTCTACAAGACCGCTACATTCCCTCTTACTTTGTATTTCATGGGATAACATGAGGTCATGCATAAGAAAGTGGTTATGTATAAATCCCAGTAAGGGAATAACCATGGAATAATATGAGGAATATAACAAATGTTAGACAATAGGCATATCAATGGAGCACAATAGAAACATAGACATAAATGCATGATAAAGCATGATAATCATAACATGGAAATGTGGAAACAACACATAATATTGAATTAGATTGAGCTAAGGCTCATTGCAAATAGAGCATGAGTAAACCCACATTGCACATGAATCATGAGTAAAAAATTCTTTTACTTTAATTATCATGAGTCAACACCCATTGCTTGTGACATATCATGAAACTATACTTTACCCAATTCATTAGAGTGCTTTCAAGGTGCAACCTTCAAGAACATTTCATTTCATACATAAGTGTGCCACATGGATTATGGAATCAATCAACATAAAAAGTTAATCTGTGATTAAGTAATGTGGAATAGATACATGAAAGTACCATTCAATATGTATATGTGTATAAAGGTGAATACTCTTGATAGATACATGGGTATGGTATTCACTACACAATGATTTTGGCTTGTAAAAACACGATGCAATTTCAACAGCATAATGACGTGACATAAGGATCCATTAAAATGGTAGATGGGATAAAAAATGTTGTATCATCATATATACATTAAATTGATAGTAATGGGTTCATATATATAAATATCCCAACAAACGTAATTTAATTCAAATGCATAATACAAAAGAATTACTTGGATGTAAAAGATGAGAGAGAAATCCCTCAAGGAATTTCTACATGGTAACATGTGTACATGGGAGGCATCAATAAGAGAGAAAGGGGTCTACCATCATCCAAACATAAATAATACCATATGGGGGAGGTGTGAAATCATATCCAAAAATTTTAAATTGAAAACAATATTTAATACCAACTTAACAAAAATTGGAAAAAAATGAGAAAGAAATAAATCCCATACTTGGAAGTGTGATACCAAAAGCTTGGGAGAGGCTTGAGAGAGGATTATTGGGAGTTTGGGGACCCTGGGAGGTTTCTAGAGAGAGGAGAGTATGGGTTGGTTGAACACAAAAGGCTTTGAGTGGAGAGGAAGTGAGAACATGGTTGGGTTTATATTGGAATTGAGTGGAAAATCATTACTATTTAGGTTTGGGACACCTCACATTAAAATATTCAAAACAAAAAATAAGCACATGGTTTTTTCCAAATAGGAGTGTAAATAGTATTTTCTAAGGCCAATGGACGAATTTATTTAAATAATACAGTTTCATATGTGGAGTTGTGTCACACTCTCAAGGAAAACAATTTAAAAAGACAAAAACAATTATTAGCCTAGAAGGGTAAACTAAAGTTTTGTAAAATATATCAATCAAACCCAAAATCACATTATATTTATTTTAAAACAAATATTGTCCGAAAATAATGTTTATATTATTTTATTACATCACTATTGGGTCATAATGATGTAATAAAACACATTATATATTTAAACATTATATAATTTGTACCCAAAAATTCAACTGTCTTAGAAAATTATGAAAACTTCACCTTAGGATAATTTTGATGTCTAGATTCCAAAAATAATATTCATTTTGTTTCTAAATAATTTTATATACATGTAAATTTTTCCTTTTAAAATAAAAACTGACATTTGCCAGAAATACATGGGTTTGAAAAAAAAATCTTTCAAACATTAATAAAAATTACAGTTGCATTCATAAAATTATATGGTCATTTATATTTAATAAAAAGTAATTTAATTATATTAATATTTAATTAAAATATTAATTAGTCCAAAAATCCATTAATTCATAAAAATAGATTTCTTAGTTTAATATTATCTAAAAATACTATTTAACCTTTAAAATTTATTTACAAAGTAACAATAATAAAATGAATACACATTTTTTATACAAAAATAACGTACATAGTCATAGTGCTAGGGTCTTGTAACATAACCCCTTATAACACCTGAATATGACATAAGGGTAAGGTGTGCGATGGTGATAGACTCTTGGGGTGGCTCGGATAACTTCGCTCGGGTGGTAATCTCTATTAACGTCCACTTATCCCGTAGTCGGTTCCGCTCAAGTTTAATGTGTTCAAGATAGGCTTGTGATTGGTCAAGAGTGACGACCAATAATGCCACCTACTTTCTGAGATCCAACAAATTGGCTTCTTATGGGGAAATCCAACTGGATGAGGCCATCTCTTCCTTTTTCTGAGTAAATTGGATCTGTTAAAGCCCTATATTTATACTAATCATGTGATCACTGTTCAACTGCTATATTAGCAACGGTGACAATTCATAAAGGTATTTTAAAATCCCTAAACATAAAACAAATGAAGTTCACA
Organism: Viscum album; assembly: GCA_963277665.1. Lineage (NCBI taxonomy): Eukaryota > Viridiplantae > Streptophyta > Magnoliopsida > Santalales > Viscaceae > Viscum > Viscum album. The sequence goes on from OY728164.1 coordinate 1,584,428,682, forward strand.
TTTATATAACCATAATAAACATTTAATTAGATCAATATTGATTTCTATTAATGAATGTTTGGGTCATTATAGGTAGTGTGCCTTACATATGAGTGATGTTATCATACCCCCTAAAGAATCTAATGTAAAAAAAGATATATAAGATATCATAAACCTATAGGAATAAATATGTTATAGATTTGATTTATATAATTTACATTCATCATCATAATCAACCATGAAATGTGGTAATGTAGTGAAAAATGGCATCGGTTCCTTAGGTGGTAGTCCACCATAGACACATACGATAATTTCATAACCTATATAATGGGAGTGGAGTTTATTTTTGTTCATTACCTTATTAAAATAAAAATTAAGTATATTTAATATATTGAGGATATTATATAGTCATTTCTTAATTATAATTGATGTAGGAGGAGGAAAATATTAAATAACAACTCTTGTTCAACAATGTTACCATTTTTCATGTATCCTCTTCATGCCTTCACCAAAACCTTCCTAGGTTGGATTTGATCCAAAAATAAGACAAATAAAATTAAAGGAGGTAAATTTTAAAGTTATTTTAGTAAGTATTGGTTTAACCAAATTTGTTTTCTTGTGTGATGTATATATTAGAGTGGGTGGCCTTTTATAACTAATGTGAGTGACACTTTCATTTTTTTGTAATGATTCTCTCATACCCACTTTTTATCATAAAAAATTCCAAAAAAATCAGCTATTATAGATATTATAAGTAATATGGAAGAAATGTTTTCATATAATGGGTATTGGAAATGTTGTTATGTAATATTTACTCCAATCTTATTAGTTTATCCCTGCGAAAATCCATTTTTACCTTAACCACCGTAATTAATTTTTATTGTTTTAACTATTCATTTTAGTCAAAAATTAATTTGGATTTATTATAAATTATAATTTTAGATGATTCAAAATATTGAATCAATTTTTTCAAATTCAATTTAAAAAATTGGAAATATTTAATTTAAAATTAATCCAGCATACTTGAATAGAATATGTATTTTTAAAGAGAAAGTATTAAAATGTTTACAATTTTTTTTATCACAATTTAATATAAAAATGAAGAAAATTCAGAAATATAGATTAATTTATATATAATATATCTAAATTTAGTTTTATAAAAACAAATAATATAATTATTATTATAAATAATTTAAACGAAAATGTTGTTTTCAATAAAAAATTAGTATTTTCACTAATAATAATAAAATCTATGTTTTATGAAAATAAATGTAATAAAGCCTATGATAATATTGAAATTTTTATATAAAAAATATGTTAATTTAAAAGAATAAATTTTAAAAAATTGTTTAAAATGAATTTTAAATTATGTTTGCAATGTGTGATTAATACATATTTTAGAAAAATAAATTTTATTTGTCACCATTCAATTACTTTTAAATTATTATAATTTTATTTCTAATCAATAAATAAAAATGAACAATTATAAAATATATACTTTTATAAATTATTTAATCATAATAATATCCACTATTATATTGGATATGTGATAACTATAACATAAAATAATTATATTTTATAATATTGAAAATTTCATTTACACTCAAATTGAGTGTAACTGAAGATAAGATCAGTTTATTGTGTAATGAAATATAAACCCATTATTACCTGTAACATAAGATAAAATTAGTATTCCATGTAATTAAGGCTATTGAAGATATTTAATTTATTTAAAAATTAATATATCCTAAGGTCTTGTTGTGTAATATTTTTATGTAAAATTATTATTTCATGTTTCATATGCTATAAAAAATGTTCTTAATTTAGAATTTTTAGGTGGTATGTGAGAAACTTTTAGGCCTCATTCTCTTAAAATAAGGGAAAAACATGATAAATAAAAATCCATGTAGTATAGTCTATCATAGATATTTTCCCTAATGAATCTCTATAATCTCTTTCACATTTTCAGGATTCAGGGATTCAGGAAATAAAAACCTAAATAATATATACTTGATGGACTTCCATGATAAGTCCCCATGCCACATAAATTTGTCCATAACTCTTAACTATCTCATGGATGGTCCGTAAAATATAGAGAATATCAACTTCACCATTGTATCACTACTTGATCAAAGACAACATCTATAATCATGATCTACTGCTCAGTGTCTTTGGGTTGACCCAATCCTTAGAAAGTTAGAGGGTTCTACATCATGAAATAATTGGTGAAGTATACCAATGTTGGTCTACAATGATGTATCCCTTTGATAGAAATGGGTGTGATACAAAAAACCACTTGCTAAATTATAACCACTTCATAAACCACTAGTTATTCATCTAGTGAATTCTTAGTATCATCCTCTTACAAATTTGTTAGTATTATGATAGTGTTAACACCATCTAAATGAGAACGATTAATTTTAGGATAAAATAAATTCCCAAAGTATAGTTATTAATTTTTTTTGAAAAAAAAGGATGGATCAACATCGATACATGGAGATAAAGTGGTTAGGTTCCATGGTTCGTGTGAACCCCAGAGGTAATGTGATCACATAACCCTATGAAAATCATGGAACTAGATCATACATTTGTAATGATATAATTATGATCACCCAAATTTTTTTTGAGTCATTATGCTCATACAAATCCATTCCAGAAACCCCTCAGGATCATGTGATGGTTTATAGATGAGTTTCATTTATCATGTAAAAATTCAACTAATAGATTCCATACAATCACCCCAAAAACATATAAAATAAAATCAAGAAAAATTGGATGATATATGTGATGGTGGTTACATATTTATTCACATGAAGGGAATATTAGGATAATGTGATAAATTCCACAATCATGTATGATCCCTAGAGGAATTTCATCCATGCCACCTGAATGCCTTTGAATATGTCTCTTTCATCATGTGAAGACCCTTGGACATTTTTATTTTAACATTTTTCCCTTAAGATCAATAGAATGTGGGTGAATATCCGTTAAAATGAACACATATAATTTCACGATCTAGCATTGATTATGTGATTCACCACCTACTAAAAGAGTGACTATCTATGAAAATGCACACATGATGTCACGAGATCAATTACTGATTATGATATTACATAATGAAAAAACTAGTAGGAAAATGATTAAGGTCTGGAAAAATAGGAAATTAAAATATAAAAAAGGTGTAAGCCTCATGTGAATTGAAAAAAATAACATTTTTCATTCTTAGGGTGGAGGTAGTCTGCATGATAAGTACAATGATCATGCAAAGCACCACCGACAAGCCAAATTCATCACAAGAAGGTGGTCAGACATGTCACATACACCGAAAGAAGTATCTCATACATTTCCATTTGATTACATGGTCCCTTGATAGATAATAAAAGTTTGAGAACAATATTTTTTAGAAAATGGAATCTCAAAATTTGGTACAATTATGTGAAGTAGAGATATGGAATTTTTTAGGAATATAACATATGATGATCCTACTTGATCTCACGAAGGGCCACAAAAATGTTTCTCTTCATCATATGAAATACTATTAGATAAGAATACTGATCTCACAAAGACTCTATGACATGTTAGCCTCATCTTATGAAGGACCTTTAGCATGTCTATTGGATTATACCAAAGAACATTGACAATCCTTGGGTAAAATAAATATAGAGATGAAGGAATGATCTCATGGTCATAACTTATCATGTGCTTGAAAGTTGAATCCATGGATGAACCATGACATGATCAATTGAAACTCATGATACACGACTTTCTAAATCCCATATCTTTTATATATACTTCTTGTGAAGTGGAATAGTTTTGGGGTGGTGAGGCCTATAAATTCATCCCAATGAGACCATAAAATTAACACACGAAAGTGAATACGTGAGAGTTGAATTGTCAAAGTGAAAATCCATGAAATCAAAAAGGTATTCTACTAGGTGGACATGGTGAATTACATAAAGTATTATGTGGTAGGTATATATTCTTATAATGGTCAATATTTTTATTATTTAAAGTACTTTGGCTACACTTTCCACATTATTCATTAGTGTTTATACGTATCTAATCGGGAATGAGACATATCAATAGGAAAATTCCAGAAAATTTTAATGCATTTTTTGAATTAAAGGCTGAAAATTTTGGAATCCTTTTGTGAAGAAAGATACACAAATTTTCATGTGATGGGATTGTGTGCTTCACATAAACCATTCATTAGTAATGTGACAACACCTAGAAATATCATCAATTCCATGAAACAAAACTCAGTCACATCAGCCAAGTCATGAGGCAACCCTCACACGTTTCATCCATGTCACATGAAGTCCTCTAGATGTGTAAACCATTTCATGAAAAGACCATTAGACTTTTCAATCTTAATCAAGTGACACCATTTGACCTGTATATATTGAGAACACAAATAAAACCAAATAAATATAACAGAATCATGTGGAAACACCTTGATGTGTCATCCAATTAATGAGATAGTCCTCTGGACATGTCGTCTAGATCATGTAAAAGCCCTCTAACATCTTATACATGTCCATGAAAATGACCCCAAACACATATGATTTGATATTGAGAAGAACCTTAGACATGTCAACAATGTCACGCAATATATAATGGACATGTAAGCTTCAATCATGTGAATCACTGTAGTTTGTGTTATCCTTATCAGGAAGACACTCATGATATGCCAAGAAGACACTTGGGACATGTCTGAAGACACACTAGATATCTTGGACTGACACCCTAGACATGTCTGTAATACTATGAATACTTGGAAGGAAAACCCCCATAAATATCAGATCATTCCTGTAAGAGTACATGGGAATGTTCCCTCCAACCACGTGAACCCCAAAACAGAAGTCTTTGGATGGGAATTACCATCTCATATGAGAGGTTCCAAAATGGGTTAGCAATCCACACTCAAAAAAACCTATGGGTGTTATCGTATCTTAATTCCTTCATGTTAAGACCAGGTGGCCACTCATGGAACTTACTACCCATAAGAGGTTAAAGGTTATATATCATATAATGGACTTTAATATTATTATAATACCCTAACTCTCATAAACCTCAACGGTAACAATAATTACTCTGATTGTAATAAACCATTCAAACCCATCAGTTGGTTTGGAATAAATTAAACTACATGGAATCTGATTCTTTCTATATAAAGGATATGTAGGATGCCTTACTAAGGCCCCAAACTACAACAAAACATGCCATTAATAGTGCTAAAATTGGCCTTTATTAGTTCTGTAAAATCGTTTACTACCCAAGAATGATTTCAATCCATATTCATTTATTAGTTATAGAGAAATGATGAAAAATGGGTCCTCTATTAGTGCTAAAAAATGAGATGATAAAAGTGAACATTATTAATATATTTAGAAGAATTGATAAAATATCCAACTTTTATAATCTTTAGTTTAGTGTTGATAATGGACCCCTTTATGAGTTCTTTAAGAAGAACCGATAGAGGATACCTTCATCAGTTCATTTATTAAGGTCGATATAGGGCCCTTTTATCAAATATTTTTTAGCACGGAGAATAGACCCCTTTATGAGTGCTTTTAGAAGCACTAATAATGGTTTCCTTTATCAGTGCATTTAGTAACACTGAGAAAGGTGCATACTGTAGTGTTATGTAACAGCACACTAAAACACCAAAAACAACAGCACACGAAAAACCACAATAGAAATCTGACAAATTAGGTGAAAATATAAATTTTTAATGAAAAAAAATTTACAAAAAATATATAATAAAAAACAACTATATTGTGGACATTTCAAACATTTGTTTATTCAATCGTGTGAGTAATTAAAAATTATCCCATATATTAATAAACAATAATGTTCCTGTGTCTTTTTCTCTTGACCATAACTCGTGCTATTCCAAAAAAATCCAACCATGCATGATAAAAAGAACAGACTTGTATAAGAAAATAACTATTATTTTATTAATAATATAGGGACATATATTAAATGAGAAACATTTAATTTTATAGAAAAATTTAAGTCTTATGAGGAAAACTGTGTGTGAGATTGAGTTGTGGTTGATTTATGCATGTCACCCATTTTTATGTTTTTCTTCAAATAATATCTTTATGGAAGTGAACTCAAATAGTATTAGATAAATATTATATGGAAATTTGTATGAAATGGATGATAGAATGATTAGAAGACAATGTAGTCTTGTTTTTTCAATTTTGGTGATGTGATGCACATTTTAAACTAAAATGACATTTTTATATTGAAAACACTCACTTAGAGTCATACCTATCACCCCATGTGTTAGATTGTGGTGTGTATAATTCCTACATGTCTCAAATGAATTATGTATCATTTTACTAAATTATCATAACAATCTAAATGTGTTTTCTTGGTTTTGAGTATGTTACTTGTGTTTTTTACTAAAATTACATTTTATACTTGAAACACACAGATTGGGTCATAATAGATAGATCGTGTGCTACTTTGATGTGAGATTAATTCCTTTATATCAAAAATGAATTATAAATTGTTTTCCTAAATTAGCAAGACAATCCATGTATTTTTTCTCGGTTTTCTGTGAGTGGTGCTTTTCAAACTTAAATTTCAATTTTAAACTAATAATGGAAAATTTTATTCTTATTGGGAACATCATGTATCAGATTGAGGTGTGGATAATTCCAACACTTCGAAAATGAATTATAGACCATTTCACAAAATTATCCAAATAATATGAATGTGTCTGCTCGATTTTGAGTATGTCAGTTTTCTTTTTTACTAAAATTAATATCAATTTAAAATTAAAAACACACTCGGAGTAATACTGGTTATAACATGAATTATATTATGTTTTACATAATTCTTATACATCCCAAAACTACTTATGGAACATTTTACAAAATTATCAAAATAATCTGAATTCATTTTCTCAATTTTTAATAAGACATTTTTCTTTTTTACTAAAATTTCATTTTAAAATGGTAACACACAATTTGGGTCATAAAAGTAAAATTGTGCTTAAATTTGCTGTGATAATAATTTCTACATGTCAAAAAGGAATATTGAATTTTATTTCAATATTATCAAGAAAATATGACAGTATTACAGAAAATGTTTTTTACGTCAGTTTTATAGCTTTTTAACGTTAGTTTTGAGGTGATGTTATTGTGAGTGATGTAAAAAATAAGATTTTTAATGTCGGTAATTAAAAAACAAACATAAAATCCCTTCATTAAAAGTTGTAAAAAAACCATTTTTTACGTTGGTTTAAAAAAACCAAACATGACAAGTCATTTTTACGTCGGTTATTTAAATAACGATATTAAAAATGACTTGTAACGTCTATTTTTAAATAACCGATATAAAAAATATTTACTATCTTGTAGATAATTTCGTAATCTTTGATTGAAAGGTCGTAGATCTCAAACGGAGTTATGGATCAAAAGTTATGACTATCAGAAGATTGATATTTTTTTGAGCAATGATCGAATGCGCCAATCGTAGCTTCGTATTAGATGAAATTTAAGAATACAGATAATGATTTATAGTTTTACCATGATATAAAGAATTATAAATTGTTATAATAAAATAATAATCTTTCAATCATATATAAATTGAGAAAACTACTCATAAAAAATATAAATCCTGAAGAAATAATTATGAATACCTTGATGAGATCACGAAAAGATGAAATAATGGATTCACTTGGAAGAAAAACAAGTTCAGTTGGCAGAACGATGATGGTTGGACGAAATTACTATTAAATGGTATATTAGTTAAGAAAACAGATCATGAAAATGATAAATCATGGATAAACAATTAAAAATAACTTGACGAGATCACGGAAAGGAGAAATAATTGATTCACATTGAATATCAGACGAGTCTATATTGAGGAACAAAAATAGTTGAAAGAAATGATCATTAAATTAAGATATGTGTATAATCAAAAAAAAATAATTGAAATGATAAATGAAAACATGGTATTTACAATTTGAAATGGAAATTGGAAATGTCAATGTCGTGATGTAAAAAAATTTAAATTTTTCATTGGTGGGATATGAAAATTATCTTTCATGTCGGTTTTATGATAACCGTCGTGAAAAGATATTAAAATTTTAACTTATTTTTTTACATCTTTTTTTTAATAACCAATGTGAAAAATCAATTTTTATCTCTTTTTCACGCCGGTTATTAAATAACCAATGTGAAAAATCAATTTTCTTGGCTTTTTCATGTCAGTTATTTAATAACTAATGTTAAATGATTTCTTACATCGGTTATTAAATTAACGATGTGAAAAATCTTAACAAACATGTAGTTCGTTTCCAAATCATTGATTTTATATGTCACAGAGCTCAAACGGAGTTACTTATTAAATGTTATGGCCTGTAGAAATTAGAATTTACAAAGACATTGTTTAGAGATGATCAACTTACGATGCCCATAACTTTTTATTCATAACACCGTTTGAGCTTCGTGACCTATCAAATCGAAGATTGGAAAAAGAACAGAATTTTTTTAAACCTTTTTCATGTCATTTATTTAATAACAGACGTGAAAAATTCATGAAAATTAATATTTCACGTCGATTATTTAGAACCGACGTGAAAAATTCTGAAAAAATAGATTTTTTCACGTCGGTTATATAATATCAAACGTGAAAAATGAACAAAAATGGATTTTTCACATAGTTTCATATATAAGCAATGTGAAAAATCAAATAAAATGGATTTTCGCATCGGTTATGTAATAACCGACCTGATAAATTGATTTTTAGATATTTTGATGTGAGTTCTAAAAAACCAACATGAAAAATGGTGACATTTAAAATAGATTTGTGTACTAGTGTGGGAACATTTTCTAAATTCTTATTGAGTGATAATTTTTTGTAAAAATGTAATTTTTAACTATATAATAGAATCATTGAGTCATACTAGTAATTTATTACATTATATTGATGTATAATTGATTCTTAAACATAAAAAATTACTAATGGATCATTTTACTAATGTCTGAAAATAATAAAAATGTGTATTCTTAGTTTTGAGTTTGTGAGTTTTAAATAATAAAGTCACACATATAGTCATATTGATCACACCATCCATGATATTTAGGTGAGGATAATTCCTACATATCCAAATAATTTTATAGATCTTTTTTTTATAAATTATAAAAATAATGAATTTTTTTTTCTCACTTTTCAGTATGACAATTGTACTTTTTACTAAAATGTCATTTCAAATAAAAAACACACAGTTTGGGTCATACTAATCACATCCTGTGTTAGTTTGACAAGTGACTGATTCTTACACATTAAAAATGATCTATGAAACATTTTCTAAAATTAACAGGACATTTTGATCATGTCTTCCTGGCCCTCAGTGAGTGACTATTTTTAAACTATAATATCAATTTAAAACTGAAAGGGGGAACATTCAGTCATACCAGTAAAATCATGCATCGGATTGAAGTGAGTCTAATTCATAAATATTCTAAATAACTTATAGAACATTTTCATTATGTATCCAAATAAATCCAAGGCATTAACCGAATTTAAATTTGTATTTTGTTTTTTCTAAAATTAATGTCAATTTTAAATAAAAATACACACAAAGAGTCATTCTAGTGACACCATTTATCAGATTGAGGTGTGGATGATTTATAAAAGTGTGAAATTGCATATATATCATTTTTCTAATTTTAAAAAATAATATGAATTCATTTTCTTGGTTTTTAGAATGTCACTTTTCATTTTTCACTATAAATTCATTTTAAACTGGAAACACACACTTTGAGTCATATTGTCCATATCGTGTGTCAGTTTGATGTGATAATGACTCCTATAAATAAATAATGACATATTAATCATTTTTATAAATTATCAGGATAATCATATTGTATTTTCTAAGTTTTCAGTGAGTGAATATTTTAGAACTAAAATGTAAATTTTCAACTCCTAATAAACAATTTGAGTCATACCTGGATCATCATCTATCAGATTTAGGTGAGGCATATTCCTACAAAACCTAAATGACTTATTTATTTTTTCTAAAATATCAAAATATTACAAATGTGTTTTATCAGTTTTGAGTCTATCACTTGTCTGTTTTACTGAATGTAATGTCAATTTTGTATAACTAGACACACCTGGATTCATACTGGTCAAAATATGAAACAAATTTAATTGAAACTAATTCACACCCATATCAAAGGATATATGGATAATTTTTCTAAATTATCAAAAAAATCCAAACGAATTTTAATAGTTTTGAGAATGTAACTTTTCTTTTTAAAAATATTTTTTTTAAATTCAAAACATGTACTTTGAGTCACATTGGTCACATCACATGTCAGTTTGAAGTGAGAATGATCCCTACAAATGAAAAATAAATTCTGATTTATTTTATTAAATTATATTTATAATCTGATTGTGTTTCATCAATTCTTTGTGACAGAAACGTTTTGAAAAAAAATGTCAATTCAAAAGTAATAACTGACACATCGACTCATACTAAGAACATCTTGTATCTTATTGAGGTGAGGATGATTCATACATGTCCCAAATGACATACAGATAATTATGAAAATGTAAAAAAAAATATGATTCATTTTTTTTGAGTACATCACTTTACCTTTTATCCTATATTAATGTCAATTTTAAATAAAATGACACATTTAGAGTCATATCGTTGACACCATGTATTAAATCGTGGTGATACTAATTCATACACATCCCAAATTAAATATATATAATTTTCATTAATTATCAAAAAAAATATTTATATTTTTTCTTGGTTTTGAGTACATCACATGCCTTTTTTACAAAAATATCATTTTAAACTAGAAAAGACACTTTGAGTCATACTGATCAAATCATCTGTCATTGTGATTTTAGAATGATTTCAACATGTAAAAAATGACATATGAACTTTGTTTACTATATTATCAATTATGAGAGCTTTTGCTCAATTCTTTACTTAGTGACACATTTTTTCAATTAAAATGTCAATTTTAAACTGATAACAGACACTTTGAGTCATATCTGGCTCATAATGTATCAAATTGAGGTGAGGCCTATTCAATCATGTCATAAATGAATTTTTTATCATTTTAATAATGTATTAAGACATTATAAATGCATTTTCATAGTTTATTGTATTTAATTTGTGTTCTTAATGTTTTTTTAAATTTTAAATAAAAATACAAATATGGGGTCATACTAGTCAAATCGTATGTCGGATTGAGGTGAGGATAATTCTTACATGTACTAAATTAATTTTGGATATTTTTACTAAAATACTAAAACAATCCATAAGAATTTTCTTGATTTGAGAATGTCACATGTCTTTTTACTAAAATTTCTTTTAAACTGGATACAGGCCCATTGAGTCATACTGGTTACATCATATTTTAGTTTGACATGAGATAGATTTTAAACATAAAAAATGACTTACGAATTATTTTAATAAATTATAAATAAAATCTGATCATGTTTCTTTTAGTTTATGTATATCACATTTATTTTTTAATAAATTAAATAAAAACATTAAATAAAAATACCACAGTGGAGTAATAAAATTTACACTATGCATCAAATTGAGGTGAGGCTAATTCATACATTTCAAAAATGTCCTATGGATTTTTCCACTATGATGCCAAAACAATATTAATATGTTTGGTTGGTTTTGAGTATTTGATGAGTGTTTAGGCCTAAAAGGTAAATTAAAAACCAAAAACATATATCTTGAGTCACACTGATCATAGTGAGTATCAGACTGAGGTTCGGATGATTGAGTTTGAAATATGTATTTTTCTTTCAAAATTCTTAAAAAATAAATAGGGATCATGTTAAATTGTGATGGAAGAAAAACTCCATGATCCTGGAATCACATCATGTTTCAGGCATCATGGGGTCTCCTATTCCATTAGAAAGGAGCATGTTCTCTTTTTTTCTTGGATTATGTAGATAGTTAAAAGAAAAAAAATAATTCAAAAAATACCTATTAAATACTAAATATATATTGGATAAAAATGATATGTTAATTAACATAAAAATAATAGATAAAATGATGATTAAATTAATTAAATAAGTAGCATTATTTCACCTTTTCGGGATTTTTGTATACATTGATGACCCATGTTGTATGTTAAGTCACTAATTTTTTTTGATAAAATATAGATATAGGTGACTATATTTCAGATCCCGAGGATTTATTTCTTGGGTTTTATTATGTGATGTGTGTTTTGTACTAAAATGTAAATTATAAACAAAAAATTACAATTTAAGTCATTCCATGCACATTTATATTGGATTGAGGTGCAGATGGTTGAGTATGTGATGCGTTTTTTTCTTTACATAATGTATCTAAACATTCATTACCCAATTCCTTATTGAATAAGTCATTTCCTTGTGATGTTTTTGAAAATTAAAAAAATAATAATTTGGTAAAGGTTATTAGGAAATTAACTAAAAAAATTAGATTAAATTCTTATAAAATCAACTAAAATGATATTTGTTCACCGTATATATCAATAAGGTGTAATATAAATAATCTTGATCATATGAAAAAGTACAATGGATTTAGTCAATCATACATGACCCTAAAATAAAATATATTAGAACCTCAATCCTAACAACTTTATATATTTAACCAATTTATTATAATATAATATTCAAGTATTACACCAAATTCCCATAAAATATTTCCCCGTATGGTTGTTGTAAAACATATATATAACATTTTACCACTTATTTGACAAAAGAAACATGAACAACGCATTATATATTCATGGATTATATCAAATGATAGTTTTTACATTTATTTATTCCAAGAAAACTATAACCATTTGTGTAAACATATTAGCGTACATTTATTGAACTAAAATAAATATTTACAATTCAGTTTTTATCAAACATAATAAAATATATCTTTCCCTTTAACCATCATATAGAGTAAAAACTACATGATAAACCATTTGCCTTCTTTGATGAAAACAACATCACCATGACCCGTTATGTTTTTTCATAAGACAGTAAACTCCATTATAATTTTCTTACCAATTTTTGATAGTATTAAACATTAGTATATCCCTTTATAGAATCCCAAGGGCACCAAAATATCTCACATCCATTTAGTCTTCCATAATTTTCCTATAGATTAATTTATTCTATTTAATATTATGGGTGATAATAAACAATAAAATAACATCATCATTTTTTTTCATCAAAATAAGAATATACCTATTCTCATGTATTTTTATTGAAATTGATGGTGAGTTTTTTTATTAATGATTTTATGAACATGAATCGTTTCACATAAGGAATGTGCACATGCATATTAGTAATGAACCAATGGATGCATTTTCTAATGGTGAACTGGTGAAAAAGTATCCATATTATTAATATGGATAGGATAAAAACATCAAATCATGTAATGATTATGATATTTTATGTGATAAAATGGTGTCATGATATAATTGTACATCATATACATTCAAAATAATTAGTTTCATTCAATACATTTTACTAAAGTGAACATTATGTGATACTGGTATGTATTTCAAAAGATTATATGATATTATATTAAACATCCAACTAATGATCGAATATACAAAATAATTCCACCAACTACTAACGTGAAACCAATAAATTTTTATTTTATGATAATTTATGATTCAGATGATGAAATTTATTATTTCATTTATTTTTAATGGTTTTGGATCAAGATACTTGCTAATATTTCAAAGGAGTCTTTGTATGGATATTTTATGCTTCATGATTTCATTTTAAGTGGATTACTAATTTTCTTATATTTCATCATAATGAATATTATATTCATTTCATGCCATGTTTTCTTTGACACTATCCCTCCACGATGACCATAATTTTCTAATGTTGGTTTTCTCTAATAGTTATATCATACACCTGCTAAATTTAGAGGTTGATTACACACATATTTGATCAAACACTACAGCTATAATGAATACCTATTTCATTATTTTATTGGTGTTTTATGACTCCCATGGTATTATTAGATCAACAACATAATACATTTTTGGTTTCTCTATGATATGTGTATCTCAACTTTATAAATTTTATGTTGTTTTAAATTTCCATTATTGATTTTCAATAAATTTTTCTTCTTTATATATCCAAGGCACATTCCCTTTAATGAGTGGGATGGCTCTTTATCCTCAATAAAATTATATGATTTTTGACATGTTATAAGGAACTATCCTTACATTTGTGTTTGTATGAATGTATACAATCTTCCTAACATGTTTTTTTACTATGATTCCTATTATATAATTTATAATTTTTTTAGAAAGTTACCTCAATTGTAGAATTAATAGATTTTAAATCCATATGTTCCTAGTGGTGATTTCGATATATGAGTATTTAAGAAGTGATTATACTGGTAATTATATTCTACTAAGACCCGTTCATTTTATTTTAGATAATCAAAGTCCAAGAAACTGCATCTATATTGTTGTTTTTATGGTTCATTTAGTTCTTGGTTAGGGGTTTTATTTCAAACATTAGTAATATGTTATGGTACATTTAATGCATTAATATAAATTATAGCTTATGAATATCTGTTTGAAAAATTATGCGGGGTTTGTTTGGTTTCTGAAAGAATGAATCCACATAATATCCTATAAAATTAACTTAAAGATGTTCTAAAAACATTATTTCAATAAGAAAAATAAAACACTTACATAATGGATCTTATCTTATGTGTAAAGTGTTGTGCTCACTTTTCAGAAAAATTTATCAAACTCAACATTTATATGATCCCTATTCTACTCGATTTCCAAACTATTTTCTTATTTGTAGGAAAATGCTTTGTCTCATTCTCCACCACGGTCTCCACCTATGCCTCGTCCTTTACCTCAATCACCAACATTGACTTCACCTTTTCCTTGACCTTCGACATTGAAAAATGATTTTATTGTTTACAAGCCATTTCTTTTGAGAATATTTATTTTATCTATTATACTTATCATTGAGAAATAGATAAAAAAATAATATATAAGAATTCACATAGTATTTCTTCATAGCCTAAATATATTTGTATGGTTATAGAATGTACTATATCATAAACATATAAGTTAATCAAATAAATTTTTTATCTTCAAACATTCCTACACCATGTACACAACCCAATAACCACTAAAAAATCTCTTATTAATTTTATTATGATATTTGTCATAAATCATGGTATTATTAATAAAATATAGACAAACATAAAATTAAGGAATATTTTTTAATGAAAATGTAATTATCCATTGAAATTACCTCTTCAGGGATGCTTGTCTTTTCATGATATATGATGTCTCTCAAAAATTATCAAACATAATATATACATTCATTTCCATTATCTAAATTTTGACAATAACATCCCAAGTAAATAAAGAATATGAAAATTTTCATATTTATTAATATTTTTAAATTAAATATTAATTTTACTTTAAAGGGGATTCTATGTCAATTTCATACCTGATATCCAATAATGGGTTTCTTTGAAAACATACGTTTCACACAATGGAATGTTATATTGAAAAATAATATAATAATATTATTAATTTAAATGGTTGTTAACGCCTAGCCGTTGTATTTGCGGGAATAAATATAATTAACTAAAATATTATTATATATGTTTGTTAAATCTTTTAACTATTACCCAATAAATTTTAGATTCTTAAAATGTGAATGAATCCAATTTTAAGCACAAATACTCTAATATTCCTTAAAGGGTTGATTTACAGCCTTTTAGTGGAGAACAGTTTTTCAAATCTAGTTTTGTCACTTTTATATATTCTATATGACAAACTAAAATTCTTTATTATAATCCGTACATCAAAATTTACTTTTGGTAAATGATTTGTATTTTTCGAAAAAAGTTCATTTTTTTAATGAATAGTGAAAAATACTGTATTTTAATTCAAAATTCCCTTTTAATATAATTTATTTATATATTTAGATTATTATTTTTAAAATTTTAAAATGTTTAATTAGATTATATTTTTTACCTTTTAATCCAACATTGTTCATTGGAAGTACTATCACTTTAAATTTGAACATAAACAAGTGTCAAACTTTTGATAGTTATTATTTTTCTTAAAAACATGTTTTTTGTTTGGACAGCGAGAATTAATTTTAAATTAATTAATGAAACTTATATGTTTTTAATTTGATAAAATAGAAATAATTTCTTAATTCAGAATATGAAATATATCATAGGCTTAATTTTTGTAATTTTTCAGAAAAACATCAATTTTTTATGAATAATGAAAACACTTGGTAGTATTTGAAAAGATGATTTTTTTTAAAATGAAATTTTACTACTTATGTGAATTGAATTTATAAAATCAGACATACATGGTTGTTACTGTTAAGTAAAATGTAGTTCAATGAGACGAAAATAATTTTTGTTGAATTGTAATTTTTGGCTTTTATTTACCGCAGTTATAGATAAATAGTTTAATTCAATGTAAAATCAATATTATAATAATATAAAATTACATAACACTTTTCCAAACCTTATTGGATGTGTAATGGCCGACCAATACAATCCTTGGGTGAGACTTTTGTCCTTTTAAAGCCATTTAGGTAAGATAATAAAATTAATAACATTTTATTTAAAGTAAAAATAAAAATATCATAAACCTGTACTATTTTGCTAAAACAAATTTAATGTAGGGATATATAATTGATATATTTGACTATAAATATTGAATATAAATATAAAAATATTTCCTAAATCATGTTATTTTTTTATAATTTTTAGACATCAAATAAATAAAATTATTTATGACACAATAATGATGCAGTGTTTACCTCATTAATGAATTATTTAAATAGATAAGATTATAAAAATTAATTAAATATCTAAACCTATCCAATTTTTATTGGATGATATTATTTTGAAAATGAGTCATCTTATCTTCAACTTTAATGAGTTATGGACCTTTAGAAACCGAAAAAATATATAATAAAATAATATTTTCAAACTTTCCTAAAGAGCCCCTCCTCCTCTATAAAAATCTCTCACCACTAACCCATTACACACACTTATCAAACCCCTTTTCAGTTCATCCTCTTCCAAAATAATCTCTCAATATCCCTATCTTCCACCCAAAAGCCTTACCTTAGTCATAAGACACTTTAAGAAAGCCTTTTGGTTCAAACCAGAGGGAGTTACCCGATTTAAAGGTAACATCTTCTCTTAAGTTATTTCCTTTTATTTTACTTATCCAACACCTTAACTATTTTTATTACATTCTTTTATAAACACACCAATATCATCAAAATTCTAGGTTGTTTTTATGAGAATTATTCTATCTACACTTATACACACCACTATCTAACGGGTGAAGAACACACTATTTCTGTAGATGGCGAACTACTGCATCACGAAACGATGATTGTTCAATCTTATCCTACCACCTCTTATGGTGGACATTATGATATCACTGTATTAATATGTGAAATATATTATATTTATTTTTTCTATATACTTCTTTATTTTTCATTTATATCATACATTTAGGGTTTCTATAATTGGTAAAAGCGATAATTTCATTTGAGGAAGTGTAGACTACAGCCCCCTCAAAGTGATATGACTCATTCATGCCATACGTGGGATGTATAAAGGATGTAGTTAATGAAATTATATATTATATTACACTGGATTTATAATATAACTATTCATCATTATATTCTCATTCCATTAGATGTGAAATAGAAATGAAATTAGCGTTCATGCATACGTATGCCTTACCGTCTGTAACACCCCAAGCTTCCACGGTACGTTTCACTTCGAATAATGCAATAGCGTGTGTTGTACGCAACCTTGAGCTCTAACACACACCACAACGAATTAAACTGGCCGTTGTGAATAGTAATACATACTTTTTGAAATTTTATAAATTTTATTTATCAAAATGGACTTCATTTTTGGATTCGAAATGTCGGAATTAGCCTCTGTTGAATTTTTGGTATTTTTCTAAGAACTTCTATTTTTTATGAATAGTGAAAAATACATAAAACAACTTTTTTAATCAAAATAATTTATTGTGATAAATTATACATTTAGTGGTTTTAAAGTATAATTAGAATATATTTTTACTATTTTATCCAATGGTGGTCATTAGAATTAATTTAATATTGAAATTGGACATAAACAATTGCCAATCTTTTGATATAAATTGTTTTCTTAAAAACACGCTATTTGTTGTAACAGCGGGAATTAATTATAAAATTAATTAATACAACTTATATGTTTGTAATTTTGTATAATAGACATCATTTTTGAATTCGGAATATCAATTATAGCTTAGGGTAAAATTTTGGCCTTATTCTGAAAAACATCAATTTTTGATGAATAGTGAAACCACTAAGTGGTTGTTAAAAACTGATTTTTCGTTAAAATGAAATATTACCACTTCTGTGATTTGATTTTCAAAAATCCGACATACATGGTTGTCATTATGAAGTAAAATGTTGTTCAATGAGATTAAAATAATTTTTTGGTGAATAGTAACTTTTAAGTTCTTAATCGCGATTAGAGGTAATTAGTGTAGTTTAAGGAAAAAATAATGTTTTAATAATATGAGATGAGCTTGAAACTTGTCCTACTCCTATTGTATGAGTAATGGCCGACCAAGACAACCCATGGGTCAACTTGGGGACCCCATGGAGCCACTTTAGTTGGAAAATGACATTAATATATATTTATTTAATGTTAAAATTAAATTGACACAAACATGAGTTGTTTTACTAAAACAGTTTCTAAGTGGGGTTAAACAAATCCATATTTTGACTATAAATATTCATTATAAAGATAAAAAGATTTCCTACATCATAGTATTTTTTTTATAATTTTTTGACATTAAATAAATTAAATTATTTATGACATCATTATGATGCAGCGATGACCTCATTATTTAACAATTTAAATAAAATGAGAAGATAATGAAAACTCCAAGGCATACACATGTACAAAGCCTATTGGATGAGGCGATTTCGAACCCTTATCGCCTTATCCACGAATTATATAAGTGTGGGACCTTTAGAATCCTAAAATCATTGTATAATAATGTAACATTTCAATCTTTCCAAAAGAGCCCCTCCTCTCCTCTTATAAAAGTCCCCCACCTCTCCCACCTTATTCACACCTTTGAGCCATTTGTCTCGGCCAACCTCTGCCCAAATACTCTCCCAACTTCCCCCTATTACTCATAGAAGCCTCACATTGGGCAGAACGCTTCTCAAAGAAGCCTTTGGCTCAAATCAAAAAGAGTTACCCGATTTTGAGGTAATGTCTTCTCTAATGTTGTTTTGTTTTATTTTTCTTCTCCATCCCCCAAAACTCATTTTATTCATTTCTTTTGTAACAAAAACAGTATCCTCAATATACTAGGATGTTGTTATAAGAAGGATTCGAGCTACACATACACACACCTACATCTAATGGTTAAAGAACATACGGTTTCTGTGGATGGCGAATTTCTGCCTCACGAAACGATGATTGTTCAACACTCATATAACACCTTCAAAGGTGGCCATTAAGATGTCACTATTTTTATATATGATATATAATATTTTTATGTTTTACTTATGCTTCTGTATTTTTCATTTATGGCATACTTTATGATTTCCATTATGGGTAAAACGCGATAATTTCATTTTAGGAAGTGCGGACTACCGCCCCCTCAAAGTGATTTGAATCGTTAATGCCATAGGTGGGATGTATAAAGGATGGAGTAAATGGTATTATACACTATATTATACTGGAATTATATTATACATTTATATCATTATGATTTTGTTCCATTAAATATGAAATTGAAATGAAAGTAGCGTTCATGCGTACGTACGGCTTACCGTCTCCATGAACGGTGCATTTCATTTCTTACCTCTAAATGTTACGTAATATTATAAATGAATGTATATACTGGATATATAAGATATATATGACATCTAAATCATGAATATAATTCTGGGGATAATGGATATTCTACCACATAAACAACTTGTAATTATAATAAGTTTATTGTTGACTCAAATACCAAAGATCGACAAAACAACCGTTATTAACTTAAATAACTACATAATGTTCATATCATTGTAATAAGTGATATAATAAGGATAATGAAATTGAAAATGGTTCTTAATAAGGTATATATTAACTCTAGTCTATTATTCAGGAGGTTAAAGAACGGTTGAGTCAAGTCAGACACGAGGTAAGGGAACTTCTTAACCCAACTTCAATTCTTTGGGTTAATCTCCTACTTTCAAATTATGTCATGATATTATTATGTCCTATCTTGTATTTTTACATTATTTATGTGTACTTATAGTGAATACACATTATAGATGTACTTTATTTAAAAAAAATGATCTTTTTAAGGACTTCGTCTCAATCCCCTTTCATTGAGGCATATTTGGTTTTATACACAACATTCTTTTATACGGTGTATAAACCCCTTTGACATTTACGTTTATTCAAAAGGTTTTATTTTATAATTATGTGATTTTTAAATTATTTCAAAAAGAGAGATATATTTCTCTCAAATATATGAAAATCCAGTGAAAATGTATACGTATTTAACGCAAGCTTAAAAATGTTTTCAGAAAACCCGACTCTCGAGTGTGGTAGACAGGAAGGGATTGGGCGTGGACCCATCATGGCCTGCAATTAGTCGAGCAGTCTCAGAATTAGTTATTTTGTTTTCAGTTTATTGCATAATGTTTTCAGAAAAACACTGGAGTGTATTTGAGAAATTTTAAACGTAAGTATCTTCTAAAAAAATTGCATCGGTAGGTCTCATGAGACAACTAGACGTGGAATTGGCTGAGGCCCTTTCCCAATTTGATTTATGGTTTTGGCCGAGGCCTTAATCATTTTAGACGTCTTGGCCAAGGCCTTGACAAAATGTTTTAGAATGTCTGGCATTATACATTCCCTCATTATGAAAGTGGTTAATGATATTTCATGTGGTTATTCTACCAGTAGAATATCCATGTGAAGAAGTAAATGGCATTATCTCATTTTACTTTTTCCATATTATGTTGATGTTTATGTTTAAAAGGCTTTTGTTTTAGTTATACATTGCCTTAAATGTTTATGTTTATTTATGAAAGCTTCCGTAATATTGTTATCCTTACTGAGCATCTGAGCTCACCCCTTTCAATGTTTTAATATTTTCCAGGATGTGAAGAAGTATTTTAGGAATGACCTGCAGGGATAGTCAGAAGAGGATATGAGTGTGGTCTATGAAGACTTTGTTATTGTAGTTTTTCACCTTATGTTGTAATGTAACATTTATGAATGTATCTAGTGTTTCCAAGGCTACTAAACTAATCGGTCTTTTGAGACTTGATCTTTTGTGATCATGCCAATGTTACGAAGTAATGCACCGACTCTGGGTAGCTGGGGTCGGGGTGTTATAGTTGGTATCAGAGGCAGTTTAGTACTAACCTTGGAAGCCAGATTTAGATAAACTCTGATTAGAGCACATATCCCGAAGATAGACTTTGAGGATTAGTATAGAAGAACTTCCTAGAATTTTGGTATTGTAGAGATTTTGTGATTTTTCCGAGGAATACATCCCTGTCTGGATATGATTAGGTAGAGGCAGATCTGGCACAGATGTACCTAGGGGTAAAACCCGAAAACACCGCTTTGAGCTAGACTCGAACGGGAACTGGTGCACGACAACGGGCCTTGCTGCACTCTTGGTTACGACACTCCCGGGGGATATGCTTTGGATAATTCTCATTTTCTTTATAAACCACTATGAAGGGTTATGAGTATATACTTCCTCAAAGAAAACATTTTTATGGATTATATCCATAAATAGTTCAATTTATGTTAAGTATCTTACAAGTATGGAATTATGTATTTTGATTCATAAACTAATATAGTTTATTCCATTGTTTAGAAATGGCGCCTAGTGGAAGGAATGGAAACCGTATCAATGCACGCACTCCGTGTAGGGATTGCCCTCCTGTTCAAGATAATTA
This sequence comes from Viscum album, assembly GCA_963277665.1. Classification (NCBI taxonomy): domain Eukaryota; kingdom Viridiplantae; phylum Streptophyta; class Magnoliopsida; order Santalales; family Viscaceae; genus Viscum; species Viscum album. Next base: position 1,584,450,684 of record OY728164.1, read on the forward strand.
TTGTGGATCTGGAGATACAACTGGTGCTGATCAACTTATTACCATACTGGGACAACTCACTCAGGTTATGAATAATAACCTTACTCGTATGGAGCACCCTGATCCGCAACGTGGAGGATCAATGTTCGACCGCTTCATGAGGCAAAAACCACCAACTTTTAATGGGGGTACAAATCCGTTAGTAGCTGAGGAATGGATAAACTTCTTAGAGAAAATATTCCATGACTTGGGGAGTAGCGAAAGGGAGAAGGTTGTCATGGCAGTTTACCGCCTCACTGGAGATGCCGATCAGTGGTGGTCGCTGATTCAAAACACAAAGGAAGATGATGATGTATCAAATATGGAATGGAGGGAGTTCAAAGAGCTTTTCTTAGAAAAATACTTTCCACATGACCATCGAGCAGATATGGAAAGACAATTTTTGAGTCTGAGACAAAAGGAGGATGAGAATGTCACAAAGTATGAGGCCAACTTTACAAGGTTAGCGAGGCACGCTGCAGATTATATACGTAACCCAAGAAGTAAGATTGATCGTTTCTTTGATGGGTTAAAACCATTTCTCCGTCGAGCATTAGTCTCACAAACCTTCTCGTCATACGAAGATATTGTCTCGTGTTCTATCAAGACAGAAAAGGAATTCTCTAAGTCATATGACAACAAAGTAAAGCAAGAGAAGAAGAGAACGGTGGAACAAGAGACAGATAAATGGAAAAAGGGAAAGAAGGATTTTCCATTATGTGATAATTGTGGGAAGAATTACCCTGGTACTTGTCTAAAAGGAATGGAAGTTTGTTATAAATGTGGGGGAAAAGGTCACCAGGCGCGTGATTGCAAGGGAAAGAAAGAGGCTGTCAAAGTTGAATGCTACAATTGTAGGGAAATGGGGCATTATGCAAATGAATTTCCTAAGCGCCAAGGAAACTTACCTCAGAAAAGGCCAAGGGATGAAGGCCAATCTTATGCTGTGACTACAGTTTAAGCAGAATAATTAATGTATTGGTGCTTTTGGACTCAAGGATTATATTCTGGTTATAAGAATAATGTGATATATATAAAGATTGTACTGCAGTACTTTTTGATTTCAGTAAGGTTTTAATATGATTAAGGTAATCATATTTTTAGTATGTGATAATAAGAAAAACTTTTCTTTGTTTGGGGAATCTGATGTTACAATTGATTTTGGAATTTAGAGACCTTTTAGAGAAAGTCTGGACGGAGGTATTTTGGATAACTATTAAGGTTGGAATGGATTAAGTTGAACCATGGATAGTATTGTTTAAGGTTAAAGCATTCCTGAAGATTATTTTTGGAATATTATAATACTATAGTTTTAGGAAAAGGACAACCTGCAGTGTGGGGCATAACCCGTCGCGTCGGACAAAGCTGCAGGAACCGAACCCACAACCATAGTGCGACATGCATTTATTTCCTACCACTAGCCTACAGGAAGTACCTGGTTATTACAAAATAATTTTACTAATCTAAATGGTATGTGTTAACATTTGGAACCTTATACAATTAGGATAAATAGAATATTTTTGAGTTATGTTACCATTTAGAGTAAAAGATGGGTTTGTGGTAAAAATTCATTAACGAATGAAAGTATACATAACAAGTATGTATATTCCCTTACGTTCTTAGTAAATCTCCTAAATAAAATCCTCAACATTATAAAAGGTAACTTAAAACAAAAATGTTGTCGGTTAACTTTTCCAACTGGGGATTCAATGACCGTTTAACCAATCACAAGTTTGTGATTTTCTTGTGGTTAAACTTCCTCCTAATCCTGTTTTCTATAACTCTCCATCAGACCTTGATGGTTTGTTTCTCCTCCATATCCATATTTTCATAGAATCCTAGAATGGGCTATATCGGGTGACCTTTGTACTTATCTTGCTTTCTTTTAATGTTATATATTTATTAACCTTACTTCCGATGTGGGTTTTCCTCAAAGGTATTTTCTCTTTTCAACCTTTTATTTTCAAATAAAAATTTCAAATTGCGAGGACGCAATTTATTGAAGGGGGGGAGAATGTAACACCCCAAGCTTCCGTGGTACGTTTCACTTCGAATAATGCAATAGTGTGTGTTGTACGCAACCTCGAGCTCTAACACACACCACAACGAATTAAACTAGCCGTTGTGAATAGTAATACCTACTTTTTGAAATTTTATAAATTTTATTTATCAAAATGGACTTCATTTTTGGATTCGGAATGTCGGAATTAGCCTATGTTGAATTTTTGGTATTTTTCTGAGAACTTCTATTTTTTATGAATAGTGAAAAATACTTAAAACAACTTTTTTAATCAAAATAATTTATTGTGATAAATTATACTATTTAGTGGTTTTAAAGTATAATTATAATATATTTTTACCATTTTATCCAATGGTGGTCATTAGAATTAATTTAACATTGAAATTGGACATAAACAATTGCCAATCTTTTGATATAAATTGTTTCTTAAAAACACGCTATTTGTTGTAACAACGGGAATTAATTATAAAATTAATTAATACAACTTATATGTTTGGAATTTTGTAAAATAGACATCATTTTTGAATTCGGAATATCAATTATATCTTAGGGTGAAATTTTGGCCTTATTCTGAAAAACTTCAATTTTTGATGAATAGTGAAACCACTAAGTGGTTGTTAAAAACTGATTTTTCGTTAAAATGAAATATTACCACTTCTGTGATTTGATTTTAAAAAATCCGAAATACATGGTTGTCATTAGGAAGTAAAATGTGGTTCAATGAGATTAAAATATTTTTTTGGTGAATAGTAACTTTTAAGTTCTTAATCGCGATTAGAGGTAATTAGTGTAGTTTAAGGTAAAAATAATGTTTTAATAATATGAGATGAGCTTGACACTTGTCCTACTCCTATTGGATGAGTCATGGCCGACCAAGACAACCCATGGGTCAACTTGGGGACCCCATGGAGCCACATTAGTTGGAAAATGACATTAATATATATTTATTTAATGTTAAAATTAAATTGACACAAACATGAGTTGTTTTACTAAAACAGTCTCTAAGTGCGGTTACACAGATCCATATTTCGACTATAAATATTCATTATAAATATAAAAATATTTCCTACATCATAGTATTTTTTTTATAATTTTTAGACATTAAATAAATTAAATTATTTATGACATTATTATGATGTAGTGATGACCTCATTATTTAACGATTTAAATAAAATGATAAGATAATGCAAAATCCAAGGCCTACACTTGTCCAAAGCCTATTGGATGAGGAGATTTCGAACCCTTATCACCTTAGCCACGAATTATATAAGTGTGGGACCTTTAGAATCCGAAAATCATTGTCTAATAATGTAACATTTCAATCATTCCAAAAGAGCCTCTCCTCTCCTCTTATAAAATGCCCCCACCTCTCCCACCTTATTCACACCTTCAAGCCATTTGGCTCGGCCAAACTCTGCCCAAATACTCTCCCAACTTCACCCTCTTACTCCTAGAAGCCTCACTTTGGGCAGAACTCTTCTCAAGGAAGCCTTTTGCTCAAATCAAAAAGAGTTACCCGATTTTGAGGTAATGTCTTCTCTAATGTTGTTTTGTTTTATTTTTCTTCTCCAACCCCCTAAACTCTTTTTATTCATTTATTTTGTAACAACACCAGTATCCTCAATATACTAGTATGTTTTTATAAGAAGTATTCGAGCTACACTTACACACACCTACATCTAATGGTTAAAGAACATACGGTTTCTGTGGATGGCGAATTTCTGCCTCACGAAACGATGATTGTTCAACACTCATATAACACCTTCAAAGGTGGCCATTAAGATGTCACTATTTTTATATATGATATATAATATGTTTATGTTTTACTTATGATTCTGTATTTCTCATTTATGGCATACTTTATGATTTCCATTATGGGTAAAACGCGATAATTTCATTTTAGGAAGTGCGGACTACCGCCCCCTCAAAGTGATTTGAATCGTTAATGCCATATGTGGGATGTATAAAGGATGGAGTAAATGGTATTATACACTATATTATACTGGAATTATATTATACATTTATATAATTATGATTTTGTTCCATTAAACATGAAATTGAAATGAAAGTAGCGTTCATGCGTACGTACGGCTTACCGTCTCCATGAACGGTGCATTTCATTTCTTACATCTAAATGTTACGTAATATTATAAATGAATGTATATACTGGATATATAAGATATATATGACATATGAATCATGAATATAATTCTGGAGATAATGGATATTCTACCACATAAACAACTTGTAATTATAAGAAGTTTATTGTTGACTCAAGTACCAAAGATCGACAAAACAACCGTTATTAACTTAAATAATTACACAATGTTCATATCATTGTAATAAGTGATATAATAAGGATAATGAAATTGAAAATGGTTCTTAATAAGGTATATATTAACTCTAGTTTATTATTCAGGAGGTTAAAGAATGGTTGAGTCAAGTCAGACATGAGGTAAGGGAACTTCTTAACCCAACTTCAATTCCTTGGGTTAATCTCCTACTTTCAAATTATGTCATGATATTATTATGTCCTATCTTGTATTTTTAAATTATTTATGTGTACATATAGTGAATACACATTATAGATGTACTTTATTTAAAAAAAATGATCTTTTTAAGGACTTCGTCTCAATCCCCTTTCATTGAGGCATATTTGGTTTTATACACAACTTTCTTTTATACGGTGTATAAACCCCTTTGACTTTTACGTTTATTCAAAAGGTTTTATTTTATAATTATGTGATTTTTAAATGATTTCAAAAAGAGAGAGTTATTTCTCTCAAATATATGAAAATCCAGTGCAAATGTATACGTATTTAACGGAAGCTTAAAAATGTTTTCAGAAAACCCGACTCTCGAGTGTGGTAGACAGGAAGGGATTGGGCGTGGACCCATCATGGACTGCAATTAGTCGAGCAGTCTCAGAATTAGTTATTTTGTTTTCAGAAGCTTGCATAATGTTTTCAGAAAATCACTGGAGTATATTTGAGCAATTTTAAACGTAAGTATCTTCTAAAAAAATTACATCGGTAGGTCTCATGAGACAACTAGACGTGGAATTGGCCGAGGCCCTTTCCCAATTTGATTTATGGTTTTGGCCGAGACCTTAATGATTTTAGACGTCTTGGCCGAGGCCTTGACAAAATGTTTCAGAATGTTTGGCATTATACATTCCCTCATTATGAAAGTGGTTAATGATATTTCTTGTGGTTATTCGACCAGTAGAATATCCATGGGAAGAAGTAAATGGCATTATCTCATTTTACTTTTTCCATACTATGTTGATGTTCAAGTTTAAAAGGCTTTTTTTTAGTTATACATTGCCTTAAATGTTTATGTTTATTTATGAAAGCTTCCGCAATATTGTTATCCTTACTGAGCATCTGAGCACACCCCTTTCAATGTTTTAATATTTTCCAGGATGTGAAGAAGTATTTTAGGAATGACCTGTAGGGATAGTCAGAAGAGGATATGAGTGTGGTCTATGAAGACTTTGTTATTGTAGTTTTTCACCTTATGTTGTAATGTAACATTTATGAATGTATCTAGTGTTTCCAAGGCTACTAAACTAATCGGTCTTTCGAGACTTGATCTTTTGGGATCATGCCAATGTGACGAAGTAATGCACCGACTCTGGGTAGCTGGGGTCGGGGTGTTACACCGTCTCCATGAATGGTGCATTTCATTTCTTATATCGAAATGTTATGTACTATAATAAATAAATATATATACTGGATATATATTATATATATGATGTCTAAATCATGAATTTTTTATGGAGATAATGGGATTTTTACCAAATGGACAATTTGTAATTATAACAAGTTAATTTTTGACTCATGCTCCGAACATCAGCTAAATGTCCAATATGAACTCAAATAATTAACTAATTGTTATATCAATGTAATAAGTGATATAAAAGGAATAATAAAGTTAAAAATGTATCTTAAGAAAGTATAAATTAACTTATGTTTATTATTCAGGAAGAAAAAGGAACAAATGAGTCATGTCGTGCACGAGGTGTGGGGTTTCTTATCTCACTTTTAATTCTGTGAGATTTCCATTTTTTTCCACTTATTTATTGATTGTGGTGTTTTTTATATAAAATTGACAGATATTATCATGATTATATTTATTTTCATGGTATTTTGTGATTCATTTTGTGGTTATTAACTTTTGGTCGTACGAATCTATTGATTACACTTGGTAAGGTTGTTTCATCTCACATCTTATTCTCGTGAGATTCATGCAATATTACCACTATTTCCATTTGTGTGGTGTATTTAATGCCAATTATTGTATTCATTGTGTAATATAATATAATTTATTGCTAATTAAATCTTCATTTTTTTATCCATATCTTATATGGTGAATGTTTCATAAGTTACAAAATCGGTAAGGGAACCTTTCACCCACCTATTTTTAAATGAATACTTTTTGTTATGTCTATTAATTTACATATTCTTATATTAGAATATGTTATTCTATATCATTATTATTTTAAATTTTATGTCCAAGGGATGAGATACCATTAACTCCTTTATTAACTCCTTTTCTAAATTTTAACATGACGTCGTTAGGCTGTCGAATTTTTATAGGAGAACTTCTTAACCAAATTTCAATTCATTGGGGTTAAACACCTACATCTTGATTATGTCGTGATATGAATATGTCTGAATGACCTATGACTGTTTTACACTAAATATCCACTTATATTGGGTGTATTTTTATTTTTCACACATAATTATGTGATTGATTTATCCTTAATCTAAGGATATGATAATTGTAAGGGTCTTTGTCTCAATTTATATTCCATTGAAACATATATGTTTTTTTATACACCAATTCACTTTTATATGGTTTATATACTGACCTTTGTCTTATTAAATCACGAATCTCCTTATTACCATGATATAAAAAGCTCTGATTTATGTTATTCATCAATTATTTGTATTTAAGAATCTACCATTTGGTTAGGAACTCTTTAACTAAAATATAATTTTAAATGTTTTAAAGATTTATTTTTATAAATATTTATCATTAATTACATTGTTTTCAAAATGAATTTAATAATTTAACTATATGGTCATTAATGTTCAAAATTTTTAACTCTTTTTGAAGATTTAAAATGATATGGGACACTTTGATTCAAAAATCTCTTAATTAAATCTCTTAAATGGTTTTATAAAGAAATGATTTTTTAATATCTTGAAATGATTTCTTGTGATTGGTAGTGGAATGTTTTTAGTGAAATGTTTATATTTGGAATATTTTATGTGTTATGATTTTAAAATGGTACTTGGAAATTTAACGGGGGTAACGTGATAAACCAAATGATGGGTGGTGTCATGATTAACCAGGACGGGTTGTTACGTTATAACCTCCAATGCATTGGGTATGGAAGTCAGCTGTATGGCTATTCCATTTAGTGATATGTGTGGAAGTCGACCGTATGGTTATTCTATTTAAGTATGTTAATGTCCCAAGTTACCTTTATCTGTTATGTGTTCTTTCTATGGGGTTTATGGTAATCCTTATGTTATAAAAGGTCAAGGAGTGATCTTTTATTCAGTGAAGAGTATTTACTACTTCATAAAGGTGAAAAGTTTTACTTATGATAAAGTATTCATGGTTTACTTGTTGTTTTGAAAGACTAAAATTTTCCCTTGTTTGTGTATCCCTTACAAAGTTTTTTTAATTATCTCATGTTTTTGAAAAGTTTTCCACAGTACATAATGTTTAATAGGGTCAAGGATATTATCAAAGAAAAATCATGTTGGCTAAAACATGGAACTAGATATATTTCTTTTTAAGAGTTTTTATTTTATGAGAAAATGGATACTAAGTAGTATTGTCTTCATGTAATATACATGTTGATATGTAATAGTTATGGCCTAATTCTCTATAAATCTAAACTTGAAAAGATCCTCAATTTGAGTTTTTTCTTTAACTCAAGATTTTGTAATGTAAATGGCTGAGTTTTTGTAGTTGGTATCAGAGGTATGTATAGATTACTTTTTGGATTATGAGTTTTTCTTAAACACATGGTTTGTCTCTATGTATCTTATTTTAGTTTAATCCATGTTTTATAACTTTTTCATGTCAAGGAATGACTATTACAAATATAAAGTAGATGATCTCAAACGACATTCTTATCTCTTCCTAATGACATTCTTGCAATAATTATTGCAAATTCATGTTCAGATGGGTGTGAATTTTTTTTAGCTTACTACACACTTGAAACCAGTTGTTTTAGATATCAAACACCTCCAATATCCGTCGATATAATCATTGATCATGGGTTTTATTTAATCAAATATTACTTTTCAATATTCTCATATTTTCAAGAAAGGTAAATATTATCAAGGCATTTCCAAATTATTTACCTTATCACAAAATTTTGAAGTCGATTATAATTTTGAAAAAGGTGATAAAGATGGATACCCTTGTACAACCTATTTAAATATTCTTTTACAATATAGTCTCTCAGAACATACATTTGGTATTTTAAAAGGACTATTGATTGAAAGTTTCAACTCAAACTCGGTCTGATTATTTTATAAAAATCATGTTTTATCAGATGTTTTGAAATTATATGTCATATATGATTATTTTCAAAAATATTTTTCTATGAAAAATCCATATGACCCATTTTGTACAAGGTGTATTTGGTTTAAGGGTGTACATGATTTTGAAGGATCTATAAATCATTGTTTAAAAGAATTTACTTTCTACCTACGTGAACATGACGATTATGAAACCATATAGACACCATAATCTAGGTATGATGTTTTTTATATTTGGAATAACTTTATTTTATCATATGATGGTGAGGAAAATATATAAGACGTTTAGTTCTTAATGTATTGGGATGAAAATAAAAGTTATTAGAAAAATTTTGAGGTCAAAACATGTTAAGGTTATTTTTGAGTTTTATAAATAGGACAACCCATAAGATGGGTGACAACCCATGGGGTCTGGCAAGGCTGCAGGAATAAAACCCTAAACTGAAGGGTGACATGGTTGTATCACCTACCACTAGCCTACATGAAGTCTCTGGTTATTATGACTTATTATTTCTTGTTAAATGTCTTTTGGGATCATGAATAAGTTAATTTTGGAAACTTATGTTTTTTCAAATGGATATCCTCAATGTAGTAAAATTATTTGTTGATTAAGTGATAAAGGATGTTTTGGAAGATATTCTCTATTTTGGGGAAACACTATATCCCTATAGAAAATTGAATACTTTGATATTTCAATTGAGGAGTAATGGTGGAATTTTATTTTCAATGAATCTATGTATTTATTGTGAAATTATAAGAGTTTTTTGTTATTTTATGAAATTATTGACCTATATTTGAGAATATTTGACTAGGTTAATTACACATCTGTATGAGACTTTAAGAGTATATGATGTTATTTGGAGATAAATGTCAAGAATTATTGTGGAAGACTATGTGATTAAATCCTTCTGAAGTTTGGGTTTCAATCTTAGTTTGGTTTACATTGAAGGATTTTAAGGAAAATTTTATATTAGATGGTCTTTGTAAAGCATTGGGTACTGTTTGTTGAATTTTGTAGATTAACAGTAGTTTTTTTAAATGATTATCCTTTTTGGAGATTATCAGAACTTATACTAAACTTTTTGTTTTGTATGACTTATAAATACAAGGGAAATTAATAGTTCATATTTTGTAGGAGAACTATATATTTTTGGTAAGTAATATCCTTTTTTGTGGATTAACTAAATTTTAACTTGACATCATTAGGCTATCAAATTTCTATAGAAGAACTTATTAACCCAATTTCAATTCAATGGGGTTAAACTTATACTTCTTGATTATGTGGTGCTATGAATATTTGTGAATGAAATCTGATTTTTTTTTCACTTCATATACACTTATACTGGGTGTATTCTTATTTTTCACACATAATTATTTCATTGATTTATCCTTAATCTAAGTATGTGATCATTGCATGGGTCTTTATCTCAATTTACATTCCACTGAAACCTATATGTTTTTTATACAACAAATAACTTTTATATGGCGTATATACTGACCTTTGACATATTATATCATGAATCTCTTTATTATCATGATATTATAATATTTGATTGATATTATTCCTCAATTATTTGTATTTAATCATCTCTTATTTGTTTAGGAAGTATTTAACTAAAATATCATTTTAAATGTTTTAAAGATTTATTCTTCTAAATATTTCTCATTAATGACCATGTTTTCAAAATGGATTTAAGGATTTATTTATATATTCATTAATGATTAAAAATGTTAATTCATTTAAAAGTTTCAAAGTATTATGGGACTCATTGATTCAAAAATCTCATTATTAAATGTATTAAATGGTTATGAAAATGGTTTAATAAAGCATTGATTTTGTAAATATCTTGAAATAATTTCTTGTGATTTCAAATGAAATGTTATTAATTAAATGTTTATATTTTCAATATTTTATGTGTCATGATTTTATAATGGTACTTGTACATTTTATGAGTGGTTATGTGATAAACCAAATGACGAGTGGTGCCGTGATAAACCATGACAGGTGGTTATGTGATAACCTCAAATTCATTGATTATGGAAGACTCTCGTATGTTAATTCCATTTAGTGATATGTGTGGAATTCAACCATATGGTTATTTCATTTAAGTATTTTTATGTCCCAAGTTACATTTATATGTTATGTGTTCTTTCTATGGGTTTTATTGTAATAATTTGGTTACAAAAGGATAAGCAATGATCTTTTATTCGGTGAAGAGTATTTAGTACTTTATAAAGGTGAAAAGTAGTACTTATGATAAAGTATTCATGGTTTACTTGTCGTTTTCAAAAACTAACAGTTTCCCTTTTTTGTATCCCTCATTGAGTTTATTTATCATCTCAAAATTTTAAATGTTTTTCATAAGAAATAAAGTGGAATAGGGTCAAGGATGGGATCAATGAAAAGTTATGTTGTCTAAAACATGAAACTACACATGTTTTTTTTAAGTGTTTTATTTTAGAAAAAAATGGATACTGATTAGTAGTGTCTACATGTAATATTCAAGTTGATATGTAATAGTTATAGATTAATTCTCTAAAACTATAGACCTGAAAAGTTACTCAATATGAATTTTGGATATAACTCAAGATTATTTAATTCATAATGTTGGGTTATTATAGTTGGTATCAGAGGTTGGTTTAGAAAACATTTGGGATTAAGAGTTTTCGTTAAACACATGGTCAGTCCCTATGTCTATTATTTTACTTAAATCCATGTTTGAAAAAAATTTAAGATCTATGAAAGCTTGTTACAAATGGAAGGAGGAGGATCCCAAATTCCATTCCTATCTCTTCCTGATGACATGCTTGCAATAATTATTGCAAAGTCATGTTCTGATGATTTTGAATCTTTTTCTAGCCTAGAACTCACTTGAAAGTAGTTTTTTGAGATATCAAAAACCTCCAATATACCTCGATATAATCATGGATCATGGGTTGTATATAATCAAATCCTATTTTATGAATATTCTCATATTTTTACTAAAGATAAATATTATCAATTCATTTTAAAATATTTTACCTTATCATAGGATTTTGGAGCATATTATGATTTTGAAAAAGGTGATGAAGAAGGAAAACCTTGCACAACCTATTTATATTTGATTTTATAATATATTCTATCAACACATATTTATGGTATTTTAAAGGGACCATTTATTGAATGTTTCAACACAAACTCGGTCAGACTATTTTATAAAAATTATGTTTTATCAGATGTTTTGAAATTACATGTCATACATGATTATTTTCCGAAACTATTTTTCTACGAACACCCAAATGACCCAAGTTTTACAAGGTGTATTTGGATGAAGGAATCAAATGATTTCCAAGGATTTATAAATCACTTTTTCAATGCAGGGAACCTCTAGCTACATGAACAAGATGATGATGAAACCATATGGACACCAAGATCAAGGTATGATGTTCTTTCTATTAGGAATAGTTTTATTTGATCATATAAAGGTGATAAAAAATATAATATGTTAAGGTCTTAAAGTATTTGGATGAAAATGAAAGGTATAAGAAATCCTTTGAGGTTCAAACTTGTTAGGGTTATTTATGATTTTTATAAAAATGACAACTGTAAGATGGGTGATAACCGGTCACATCTGGTAAGGCTGCATGAATCGAACCCACAACTGAAGGGAGACAAGGGCACATTGCCTACCAATAGCCTACGTGAAGTCCTTGGTTAGTATGAATCATTATTATTAGTTAAATGATTTTATGGATCAAGAATAACTTGATTTTGGGATATTATATTTTTTCAAATGGATATCCTTAATCTAGGAAAAGTATTAGCTGATTAAGAGATAAAGGTAATTTTGAAAGATGTTCTCTATTTTGGGGAAACCCTATATACCTATGGAAAGTAGAATACTTTGAGATTTCAATTGTGGAATAATGGTGGAATTTTATTTTGAAAGAATATATGTTTTTATTGTGCACTTATAAGCAATTGGGTTATTTATGGAAATGATTAACCTATCTTTGAGAATATTCGACTAGGTTAATTACGCTTTAGTGTGAGATTTTAAAAGTTGTTGATGTCATTTATAGATAAATGTTAAGAATTTTTGTGGACGACTATGTGATAAAATACTACTGAATTTTTGGTTTGAGTCTTTGTTTGGATTAATTTGAATGATTTTAAGGACAATTGTATATAGAATGGTATTTGTTGAACATTGGGTACTGTTTCATGAATTTTGGAGATTAAGAGTAGTTTTTTTAATGATTATCCTTTTTTGGGATTATCTAATCTTGTACTAAAATTTTTGGATTTGGTTGATGTATAAATATGGAGGAAATATATAGTTTATATTTTATAGATTAGGTGATACACTAGAAGTGGATTCTAGCACTTCCGGTGTGACAAAGTAATCTTGAATACACATAATCTGGAGAATAGATGAGTTTGTGGTAGGAATTTAGTATCGGATGAATGTATACATGACAAGTAAGTATATTTCCTTATATTTTTAGATAATATGTAAACCAATTCCTCCGCTTTATGAAATGTAACTTAAAACATTAACATTGTCCATTTAATTTTCCTACTGGGGAATCAAAGATAGTTTAACCCATCCCATGTTTGTGATTTTCTAGTGGTTAACTTTCTCTTAGTCATATTTTCAATCACTCTCTATCAGAACTTGACACTTAGTTTCTCCTCCATATCCATTTTTTCCAAGAATCCAATTATGGGTTATCTCAAGATACCATTGTACATATTTTTCTTTATTTTAAAGTGATAGTTTTATTTACTATTTTTCTAATGTGGGACTTTCAATGAAGTTTCTAATCCCAATTTTAATATTATGAGGACATATTTTCCAAAAGGGGGAAAGGATGTAACATCCCACATAAATAATGAATATGACATTTTTAATATTTATTAATATTTTTCAATTAAATATTAGTTTTATGTTAAAGTGGATTCTATGATCGATATGATACCTAATATGAAACAATGTGTTTATTTGAAAACTTATGTTGCATATAATGGTGAGTTATACCGAAAATAATATAATAAAATTATTAATTTAAATGGTAGTTAATGTAAAGCCGTTATATTGGTGGGAATGAATAGATATAACTAAAATATGATTATATATGTTTTTTAAATATTTTAACTTTTATCCAATAAATTTTAATGGCTTAAAATGTGAATGAATCCAATTTTAAGAACAAATACTGTAACATTCTTTAAAGGGTCGATTAACCGCCTTTTAATAGAGAACCCTTTTTAAATATATTTTTTTTTTCACTTTTTATGTATTATTTGGAAAAATAAAATTCTTATTTAGAATCAGGGCATCCAAATTTACTTTGGGTAAATTTCTTGTATTTTTCTAATAAAGTTCATTTTTTAATGAATAGTGAAAATTACTTTATTTTAATTTAAAAATGCCTTTTAATATAATTTATTTATATAGTTAGATTATTATTTTCAATTTTTTTAAAGTGCAATTAGATTATAATTTTACCAATAAATCCAATTTTGGTCTTGGAAGTATTTTCACTTTGAATTGTGACATAAACAAGGGTCAATTCTTTGAAAGTTATTATTTTTCTTAAAAACACACCTTTTGTTTTGAGAAGGGGAATTAATTTTAAATTAATTAATCCATCTTATATGATTTGAATTTGGTAAAATTGATATCAGTTTTGAATTCAGAATATCAAATATATATTTGGCTGAATTTGTCGATTTTTTTAAAAACATCAATTTTTTATGAATAGTGAAAACACTTTATAGTAGTTAAAAAGCTAACTTTTTCATTTAAATAAAATTTTACCACTTCTATTAATTGAATATAGAAAATATAATATAAATGGATATTATTAGTAAGTAAAATTTGGTTCGATGAGATGAAAATAATTTTTGTTGAATAGTAACGTTTGACTTTTATTTACCACCGTTAAAGGTAAATACGGTAATTCAAGGTAAAAAGTATTATAATAATATAAAATTACAGTAAAACTTGTCTTAGATATATTAGATGAGTAGTGTCCAACCAATAAAATCCTTAGGTGGGGCTGTTGGACTTTGGGATCCATTTGGGTAAGATAATGACATTAATAACCTTTTATTTAATGTAAAAATGAAAATATCATCCACGTGTATAGTTTTTCAAAATGGATTCAAATATGGGGTTATATATTTTTTATATTTGAATATAAATATTAATTATAAATCTAAAAATCTTTCCTATATCATGGTATTTTATTTATAATTTTTCGACATCAAATATATAATATTATTCATGACACAATAATGATGCAGTGTTTACCTCATTAATGAATGATTTAAATAAATAAGATTATAAGAATTAAAAAATTATCTAAAACATATCAAATTTTTATTGGATGATTTTATTTCAAACATGATTAATCCTATCTTTGAATTTAATGAGTTTTGGACCTTTAGAAACCAAAAATCATTATATAATAAAATAATATTTACAAACATTCCTAACATCCCCGCCTCCCCCTTATAAAAATCTCTCACCTCTAACCCAGTACTCACACCTCTCAAGGCCCATGGATAGTGAAAAATCTGCCCATATAATCTCTGAAGATCCCTCTCTTCCACCTATAATCCTTACCTTAGGCAGAAGGCACATCAAGAAAGCCTTTTGGTTCAAACCAAAGGTAGTTTCCCAATTCAAAGGTAACCTCTTCCCTTAAGTTCTTCTATTTCATTTTACTTCACCAATACCTTATCTATTTTTATTCATTTTTTTATAACAAAACCAGTATAATAATTATACTAGGTTGTTTTTATGAGAAGGATTTGAACTACACTTACACCCACATCTGTCTAATGGGTAAAGGACATACTTTTCTATGGATGACAAAATACAGCCTCACGAAACGATGATTATTCAATCTTCTCCTACCACCTCTTATAGAAGACATTATTACGGAAATATATTTATATGTGAAATATGTTATATTTATCTCTTTACATTGGTATTTTTCATTTATATCAAATCTTTATGGTTTCCATAATGGGTAAAATTGATAATTTGCGTTGAGGAAGTTTTGACTACCGCCCCCTCAAAGTGATATGGGTTGTTCATGTCATACATGGGGTGTATAAAGGATGGATTTAATGAAATTATCTATTATATTATACTTTAATTATAATTTAACTATGAATCATTGAGTTCTCATTCCATTAAATATGAAATAGAAATGAAAGTAGCATTTATGCGTACATACTGCTTACCGACTCCCTGAACGGTGCATTTCATTTCATATCTCAAATGTTATGTAATATTATAAATACATATATATAATGGATATATATGATATATATGACATATAAATCATTAATATTATTCTGGGGGTAATATAAATTTGACAACATGGAAAATTTGAATTTATAACAAGTTCATTTTCGAGTGATGTTCCGAACATCGACAAAATGTCTAATATGAACTCAAATAAAGATCTAATTGTTATAGAAACGTAATAAGTGATATAAAAGGAATAATAACCATATAAAGGTTATTAATCATGTATAAATTAACTTAGTTTTAATATTCGGGAAGACCAATGATCAAATGAGTCAAGTCGGACACAAGGTAAGGGATTTCTTATCTCACATTTAATTCTCTGAGATTTTCATTGTTTGCCCCTTATTTATTGAATGTGGTGCATTTTTTAAAGAAACTATATATATATTATAATGATTATTTTACGTTCACGGTATTATGTGATTCATTTGGTGGTTATTAAATTTTGGTCATAACTCAATTGATTACAACGTCGTAAGAGGTTTTCATCTCACTTCTTATTCATGTGAGATTCATGGAATATTGCCATTATTTACTTTTGTGTGGTGTATGTAATAAGAATTATTGTATTAATTGTGTAATATAATTTATTTTATGGGAAATTAAATCTTCATTTTATGATCCTTCCTCCATATGGTGAATTTTTCATAAGTTACCAAATCTGTAAGGGAACCTTTCACCCTCCTATTTTTATAAGACTTATTTTTGTTATGCCTTTTAATTTAAATCTTATTATGTTGGGATATGTTATTATAAATATTTATTGATGTAAATATTATATCCAAGTGATGATATACACTTTTCTCTCTCATCAACTCATTTTATAAATTTTAATGTGACGTTGTTAGGCTGTCGAATTTCTGTAAAAGAACTTTTTAACCCAATTTCAATTGTTTAGGGTTAGAATTCTACTTCTTGATTATGCCGTGCTATGAATATGGGTGAATGACCTATGATTGTTTTAAACTTAATATCTAATTTTATTGGGTGTATTATTATTTGTCACAAATAATTATGTCATTGATTTATCCATAATCTAAGGATATAATCCGTGCAAGGGACTTTGTCTCAATTTACATTCCATTGATACTTATTTGTTTTTATGCACCGATTCAATTTTATATGGTGTAAATACTTCCCTTTGACATATTATATAATGGATTTATTTATTATCATGATACTATATGATTTTATTGATTTTATTCCCCAATTATTTGTATTCAATTGTCTTTCATTTGGTTATGCACTCTTTAACTAATAAATCATTTTAAATGTATTAAAGATTTATTATTCTAAATATTTCCCATTAAGGACCATTTTGTCAAAATGGTTTTAAGGATTTATTTATATGGTCATTAGTGTTCAAAAAATTTTAATTCCTTTAAAAGAGTCAAAGTGGTATGGGAGACTTTGATTCAAGAATCACTTTATTAAATGTTTTAAATGGTTATGAAAATGGTTTGATAAAGCATTGTTTTTGTCAATATCATCAAATGATTTATTATTATTTCAAATGAAATGATATTATTGAAATGTTTATATTTGAAATATTTTATGTGTTATGATTTTATAATGGTAGTTGGACATTTTACAGGTGGTAACAAAATAAACCAAATGATGGGTGGTGTCATGATAAAAAAGGATGGGTGGTTAAGTGATAACCTTCAATACATTGGGTATAGAAGTCGGCCATATGGAAATTCCATTTAGTGATATGTGTCGAAGTAGACCATATGGTTATTCCATTTAAGTATGTTTATGTCACAAGATTCTTTTATATGATATGTATTCTTTCTATGGGTTTTATGGTAATCTTTTGGTTACAAATAGGTAAGCAATGATCTTTTATTTTGTGAAGAGTATTTACTACTTCATAAAGGTGAAAAGTATTACATATGATAATGTATTAATGGTTTACTTGTTGTTTTTAAAAACCATCACCTTTTCTTCATTAGGTATCCCTTACTGAGTTTTTTTTCTCATCCCGTGTTCTTAAAATGTTTTTCACATGACACAAAGTGGAATATGGTCATGAATGGGATCAAGGAAAAGTAATGTTGTCTAAAACATAGAACTAGACATGTTTCTTTTTAAGAGTTAATATTTTCTTAAAAAATTGATACTATGTAGTAGTGTCTACATGTAATGTTCAAGTTGATATGTAATAGTTATGGCCTAATTCTCTAAAACCCAAAACCTAAAAAAAATCTTCAATGTGAATTCTTTATTTAACTCATGATTATGTAATGTTTAAATTCGAGTTCTTATACCAACACTACAAAAAAATTATCCAAAATATGTTAATTGTTTTGAAATATTTTTTGATAGTTAAATATTTTTATATACAACTTAATCAGTTTAAATTTGAAGTAATCTATAGGATTTTTTATATTAAATCACTAACATCATTCCAAAAATTATCATATATTTAGTGACATCCATATGATAACAAAATCCATGTTAAAACATAAAATGAAACATATATATCATGTTTAATATATTATATGTTTATTTATGTGTATTAAAAATTCAAAATACACATAATGTACGGTTTTTTATTAGATATCCATGCATTGGATCCAAAAAAAATATATTTGGGCTATCTATATTGACTGTGATCAGAATTTTGTACTTCCTAAAATAATGTAATGGAAATAAAATTAAATAATATATTTAATATTATTAGATTTTAGAGTTTTACCTCTAAATATACGAATTTAAAAGAGAATCGTTTGTTTTTTTCACAAACGTATCATATAACTCATCTTTCTTCTATAAATAAGTTTTTCTGAGTATAAATGATATTTGGGTTAATGAATCCAAATCCTAATTCAAATGGTTTTCACATTATATAGTAGTGATATAAATAATTGTAGAAAATATTAATAGTTATTAATTTTAATGAACACATTACATCAATATTTTTACATATGTATTATGAAAATGTACCTTATATATTTATTCACAACCGATACTCCCATCTATTTAAACTTAAGAATAACATTAACAATACCAAGACGAACAACACAATTCATCAAAGATAAATATATTTATTTTTAAAATGGAATATACAAAATATTTTTATCTTTAACTGTGGTCTCTTCATGAAGTTATATTGATAATGAATGTTGATTTGGAAATTGAAAGGAGAAGGTACTCTGAGATAATCCTTTTGATTTCATAGTTGATTCACTACGTTCACATGATTATACCTTATGTTTCCCTTCCACATTATCCATATGTAATACCATACCTCACTTGAGACCTTTTTTCATCAATGGTTACATGGTTTTCATGAGAAATTTTTTTTAATGACATACATAATATATCTTTATAAGATTATACTGCCATACTATGAATATTTTAATAGCATCATTGACTATTTTAACATCCATATCGTGAAATGGAACAAACAAATAAACAGTCAGCTCCCAAGCTACCTAAATTCACACTCTCAAGAGATATTTTAGGATTTTATTATTGTGTAGCTCATATCATGGGATATTATACATTATAACCGTCATAAAAATGATTTATATGGATGTTGAAAGATAATAATCGCACAATACTTTACCTCTTAAAATTTTAGTAATATAATGTTATCAAAAGTTGTTTGACTCACAATTAGAAGAAAGTGGACTGTAAATATTGTTTACCTTAGGTAAGGTATGAAGATTAAAGGAATTAATATAATCAAAGAAAGAGGGATAATTCAGTTTACCTTGTAATGTTTTTTGTTCCACCTTTGATTTGTTTTTAAACTTTCTCTTATATTGGTCTAGAAAAATAAACCTGATAATTATATCTTGTAATGGGTTTAATTTCATGAGCAATTAATTAATTTACTTATATGTATAATCTTATAGGGTTCCCTTATCAAAAATTTTTTTAGGAGACACTCTGAAACCTAATATTATAATATGACCATATTGTTCCTTCTACTTTAATGCTAATAAAAGAAGCTTTCCTTCTACTATGGTTGTTGTTGATTCTTGTTTCTAAACCGTATAAGAAAAAAATGAACATAAATAGATATATTTTTTGTAATACATATCAAAATCATGAAAAATTACTATTATTTCATAATTACACATGTTTCTGATACCAATTTGGTGTTTTCATCAACTAGGTTACCCTCATTATTTACTTGAGCCTCTATTCATAGCACATGCCATAGCATGGAACTGCCTTCAGATTTTGATTCATCAATATGCATAGAATCAAAAAATCATATGTTATTTACTATCACATAATAATTATTATTTATTTATAATATATACTCATTTCTTATCTAGTTAAGTGTACCCCATCCTAGCTTTATGATGAGAGTATATTGGTTTTGATGCACATTATTTATTTTTAGCAGTATTTTTTGTTTGTTTAAAAAATTAATAATTTCAAATCATGTTTAATAAAATAAAAAAATTATCGATTAAAACACACCTAAAATGATTTCTCATCATTTCAAAGGATGAATGAATTCCATGTTTCCATCTTTCTAATGTGTGAATAACAAACTGGTTGGTCGGTATATACATTCCACTCAGCATCCCTAAGATATAACTTTGTAAAAGGAGTCTGGAAGCCTCTGTTAGCATTTCTAATGCCCAATAATTCATATTAATTATATATATTTTGTAAAATAAATTAACTATTTAAGGATTAATTAAAATGAAATAAATTTTAAATATATAATTTTTCAGTTAAATAGAGAACGTATATCGTAACATTATCGTTATATCATTTCAAGTGGTTTCCTTAATTAAAGGATGTACATTGTGTTGTAAATATATTTCAATTAGAAAATTTATATTCACTATCACCCCAACATAACTAATGGACACTGACTTTCTGGGGTCAATAGTTTGGTCACGTAGATTTTTTCTGCCATAAAATTTTATAACCATACAGATTTCCTTCATAATTTTATTCAACATCATGATTAATTGTCGTTATTTTTTTACCAACATGTTGTTGATCCCCTAATAATTATACAATTTTAGTATCAACAATTTATTCATCCTCAGAATTAGTAACATCATCATGTTGAGTAGAAATTTTCTATATGAGTAGTCAATCATTTAACATAGATTTAGTTTATACAATAGAGATAAAATAATATTATGATGAAAATCATAGTATATTAAAAAATATTAACCTTATTATTGAACACTTTTTTTAATGTTTGAAGGGATTAGTTTTATATATAAAGAATCCAAATCCCCTCTTTGTGGTTCCCTATAACATTCATGACATTGCTGACATTTGGACTGACATAAACTAATTGTGATATCCTAATACAAGTTTCGTCCTCATTTGAATTTTCATCTATCCCTATAGTTGTTCTAGTCTCTATTAGGATAATCAACCAATTCATGTTTGAAAGATATGAGACATAAAATACATTCATCTATTTTGATAGCCCTATGAATCGATCTTTTCTTCCCCATCCACATTGAAATTCACCTTAATAAGTCCCATTTCACCAAATTTCACTACACTCATATTATAAAACCATTTGTAATTGAATATATATACTGGACATATTTAATAACATTTTTTTATATCTATTAGATACTTTTGAAATATGAAATAATATCTTATTTAGATATATAATCTTGGAAACAGATATGTGCATCACTTTGATGATAAGCGTAACAGTATTACTTTTAATCATACTGTAATGACCCATCAGATATATTAAGTAATTTAATCTAGCCTATATGTTAGACTAGAATATATTAAGGAAGTGTAGACCCCCAAATATAATCCTTGATGGTTTTAAATCTTCACATGTATCATCAAAATGCTATCAATATTGAACACTATTCAATGTTAATTTTAGGATTCCCATTTGACAGTAATTGAAATAACAGTGCTACTAATAGATTAAAAAACTAGTGAAAGACATAAAAATTTTATTTGGTCCCCTAGATAGACATAAAATTTTTTTGGGAGCTAAATTCATATTTTCATAAAAGTCCATATAAATTTGATATCAGAACCATCTTATTAACTATTGATTATGTGCATTTCATATCCATCATTTTTCTCTTGAGGTATTTAAATATCTAATAATTATTTTTGGGATTAACTGTATACAATAAAAATAATTACTATTATATAAAATGTAAAGGAGTTCTTGATCCCGCTCAATGATGGTAATTATAACAATATATATTTCTATGAAGAGACTTTCAGAGATTGATGCTATCAACATATAATGGTTTGTTGGTACAGAATTAAAGAGCTTATTCAATAATATTTCGTTTTTTAATACAATATTTTTCCTAACATAGATTATTATCATGATTGTTAAATATATTCATATACCATTCAATGGGGCACATCCATATATATTGGACAAGACCACATATTTGAACCATTATAACATAGTGAACTATCAGGTGGACCATTATATAAAATAATAATGGTGGGATGGGAATCTCAACCTCACATAATAAAACTGATAATCCTTATTCGTGATCGAAAACTTCCCAGGGCCTATAACATTTCATCATATAGATTTGATAAAGAATTATCGTCTGGTTAATGTATGTCATACACTTTTAAGAAGAACGAAACCGAAAGAATCAAGTATAAAATATTACACCAAAACAAGTTGGTCATGTGATTTTATTCTCTATAACATTAAATTAATCATTAACATAATATTATTGATATTGTACAAATAAACCAATTGATCTTTTACACCATTAATAAAAATGTAAAATTATAATTTTCCTATCTGGATAGAGTGTATGCTACTAGAGGAATAATTGTTTTCCCTTTACCCCTCACTAGTTCCAACTCTTCCCTTATCCCCATGTTAATCGTGTCCAACCTAAGCTTGATTCCATATTTTTTTCCAAAAATATTTAATAATGTAGAAATAACACAATTAGATGCATTTTTTCTACATGCATGACATCAAGAAAATGTATGATAAACAAACAGTTATAATACCACAATTCAATGAAAATTGATCTCTTTAACCAATCATATTTGTTATGGTTTTCAAAAAATGGTTTTCAGAAAACAGTGTCAATATCTTTCACTTTTATAAAATAGTTGATCAACCATTAATGGAGATAATATTGTACCTTGTTCTATAGTCTAATAAAATGATTCCATCTAGGATTTGTATTTATTCCATTGAGGTAAAAATTTATGATGTCTTGAAAACACAGTCTTTGAGTAATGTTTCACCCCAAATAAGTGTGTACATTCTTCATAAATGGGATACCCCAAAATTCAATTAATTATTTTTCTTGAAAATTTTCCATAATAAAGAAATTTATTAATAATTTGATATGACATGAAACTCAATCTTAATTACTCACTTCTATGATCATCATACATTATAAAACATGTATCCTGCATAAATTTCGGATATATGTTCAATGGAACCAAATACAAAATAATATCATTAGTGGGATGCTTTAATCTAGATATAAGTAGAGGCAATAAAATGTATTTGTAATCCATGCATAACCAGAATAATGGATTTAATTTACCACTATAAAAATCCAAATATTATGTGTACTACTATGTAAAACAAAAGTATTTATTAATTCTATAGATAACTCAAGATGACATCATATCACCTCATTTCTAAATTTAGGATTCTCATAAAAAATTTCTTCTAATAAGAATAATCAACTTGATGACATAGGTTCCCACATTTGATTCTTGTATCTATATGTCATGTCAATTTCTTGATGGTTTTGTAACATCTATATATTCTTCTAAATCATTGAATGATAGGAATGTACAATACAACATTCTAAGGAATTTATTCATTTTTATTTTATCAATCTGTGACAAACATAGGGAATTTTATAAGTGATTCATGGTCCTTGTGAAACAATATTAATTCATTTAGATAGACATTTATTTTTTAGAGATCGTTCACATTTAACACAAAATCAGTTTAGTGTTATATTTTTGATATGGAAATTCATTTTCTTATAGTAACATATCATTTGAGAGACCATTTTGTTCTATAAATATGGTGTTTCTACATCCACAACCAGTATTAAAATTAACTTCAATACAACGAGAAATTTTGTGTTTTTTAAGAATGGAATTCAATGGTCTATTATCAAAAATATTTGACATCTAAAATAAAATTTTACTAGCATGAAGGTCATTATAAATTTCCATTGTTATTTCTTCCATGTGATATCCTTCATCATTTACACTAGTATTCACATTAATTGATCCAAAAAAACTACAATGTGATCCCAATCGATGTGTATGTTTATCTTTTCCCATGTTTAGTCCCCCAGTTATAGATATAATCTATTATGGGATAAATAAAACGTTCTTAAAACTCATTAAAACTAATTTTTCTTATGTAAAAATATTGTTAAAAAAGAAAAAGGGTTTGATATGTGTCGTATGCATGCCCTATTTCACAATTTATGTACTCTTTTACTCTATAATCATAAAATTTTGTCAAAAAACTTGTTTTCATACATTTTTAGTTCATTTTATTCAATAACACATTTTTTTAGTTAAAACCCACATTAGAATTTAAAACATTGTTTATTTTTTTAAAATAGATATTTAAAATCAGTTTGACCATAAAAATTCTATGTAGGCCAAAAACCAGTCTAAATAATAACATTATTTTTTAACATTTCATGAACATTTTATAATGATGACATGAATAATTCTTTTGGAAGAAAGTTCTAAATTTAAAATTTGAATCCAAATATGATTATCTTGGATGATCTGCCTAAATATAACAGTTCATGTGAGCTTGTTTCAAAAATAAATCAAGGTCTATTCATTTGTCAAAAATAAATTTCATCTAATATGATACTAGAAGCCCGAAATTAATCCCTTCAAATTCAATAATATTTATTCTAGAATCAAAATTAATAATGTTTTAAAATATTCATGACATTGAAAATTTTTTTTGTAAAAGATCATGAGGAGTTTGAAAGAGTCAGAGTGTGGTATTAAGCTGAGGTTTTATATGAATTAATCTGAGTGTGTGAAAAAATGGAGGTTATCTAGTACCATTGTGATAGAAGAAACGAGTATTTTTTTTTTCTAGAAAGAAAACAACACTAAAGTTACACTATGTTATGTGTTTGTACATTGTTTTGGGTGATTATAAGATCGTGGGATGACTTTGGTTGTTTATGAATCATAATAGAGTGATGATATATCTCATCTATGGGTGAAACAGATCATTTTTTTAGAATTTATCTAGAGGAGGAAAAAATAGTCTTTTTTCATGAGATTGGAAGTGGTAGGATGGGAAACACACCCCACATGTAGATCAAATTAAATATTTTTGGTATATTTATTGTGTAAAGTTTGTTTAAAATATTTTCTTTTTTTTAAATTATTTATTTTATGAAATTAATGTTTGGACTTGTGTTATTTATTTATTTATATTCTGTCATTTATATAAGATCATTATTAAAAATTCTATAATCTCAAAAACATTTTATGTTATAAATAAATGCAGTTATCTTATGTTGGGGTTATGTTACAACACTTGGAAATAAATTTACTTACCCAATTCTTATTTATTAAAAACACAAATTTAAAATACCATTTTATATTGTTTTGTAATGAAATGTCAAATAAAAAGAAAATCAGGTATTATAAAATGTTACTAAAATGTATAAAAATAACTATAAGTTATTCAAATAACAAATCAATAAATATAGTGGTTCATGAGGGTGTCAAGAAGGTGGCAAGGTTACTGGTTGTGCTTTGTTAGAGCACTCGATCGATGTGTCACATGGAATAGGGGGAGGTTGGGTTTCAATTTCCTTTAAAAAGTATTTTAATAACATAATTTAATAAGGCTTGGGTTTGATGGGTTATGATTGGTTTATAAAAAACAAAAAAAAATGTTAAGATAACACAATGTAGCATGCAAAGTCACACTACACCATTGTGCAACATAGCCCATGCCACTATGTGACATCAAAATTTGGTGACTGTGCAGATGTTTTGTGGCTCAATAGCCCCTGGCACTATCAAAAAAGTGATCATACACAAGTACAATACTAATCCCTAGATCCTTCACCAAGCTATTTGATGTTTCTGAATACATATAAGTAGAGATGAAGAATAAAATATGACATATCTCAATACAATAAAAATAATTAATAAAATAGTTTAACAATCATAAATTCACTTTTACCTTCAAAATCCATCTAATGAAAAAACTCGTTCATAACAACATATAATTATTATGATATCAGGGACCCATAATCAATTCATATTATAATATCAAACATCTTCTCATTTATAAATAAATAGGGATGAACTTGAATAATGTATAAAACAAAAAATATTAATCTAATTGAGAAAACATATAAAATATAGCTTAATTCCTTTTAAAATATTATAAAAGTCAATAAAATTTACATTTTAAACCCATTAGAAACATTTAAAATAAATAAACAACACCATAATTCTATGTTTATTACTAACTAAAAAGTTATCAGAAAAAATTACAGAACACGGTCTAATTCATAATAATCATCATTCAAATCATAATGGTAATACATTATAATTTATAGGAAATCATTACATGAAAACAATTTATATTTACCCAATAAAAACTATTGGTTAAATTTTAATACACACTTTTGGGTGCATTATTTTCATGGAAAGATGTTCAAAAAATTTAAACATTACAAAAACTTTTTTGATGTTAAAGAAAAGTTAAGAAAAAACTTATAAATACATAACCTTATCATAGATAATTTCGATTGATATTACTTTATATAAAAACATGGATTTAAAATATGCAATCATTCATGGATCTACGTTTAATGGAATGTGAATGAATCCACCTTCCAGAATAGATAAAACCGGTGTGTGGAATCCTTAAAATGCTATAAGTAAGAAAAGTCGTTAAAGGGTCAATAACAACACAAAATCATTGTAACCCCCAAAAAGAAATTCATTATAGAAGGGAAATAAACAATAGATAATGAATTGAAAAAGATAATGATGAAAATGAAAAAAGATATCGCCAAAAAATGAATCAATGATCTAGGAGTAGAAGAAAACATACCATGGATTGAATCTTTGATTAATTCAAGATAAAGTGGAGATTGATCTAAATCATTAATTCATTAAAGACTTGGATTATTAAGAGCCATGACTTGTTCGAGACATTGATTTGAGTCTTGAATTTTTTCAGTCCAAGATCTGAACCATGATTTGATCTTAGATAAAATGAGGAGCACCATTACAAGTCGGCTTCTACAAAAAGATTTAAATATTGTGACTGGTTCAGGAATGTTTAGGTTTCTTTAAAAAAAATAAGTGACACTTTTCTCAGCGCTTAAAAAAAACAATGATAAATATCACTTTTACCTATTCAAAACTAATAAGTGTTAATAAAGGGAATATTTATCATCGTTACAAAAGAACTAATATATTTTATCTTTATCAATGCTAATATTTTAGAACTGATAAAGATACCTTTTATTAGAGCTTTTTTAGAACTAATGAATATCTATATTTATCAGTGATAAAAGACATGATTATCAGTGCTAAAACATTAGCACTGATGTAACGTCCCGGCCCCGGGTGCCACTCAACGGGTGCCCCAAAGCCATTTTTTCACATGACCTCAAGTTCATTTCCCCAAATGCTAGAGGCTTCCGACTAGTAGCAATGGACCATGTCTGATAGTGGGGAAACTATTCCCTCATTTGTCCAAGTGTAGCGCAGAAAAATATAATATTACATACAATAACAGCGGAAGCAATAACAGTATATATAACTGAAATGGATAACTGTTAATAAAAAGGAAAAGCAGAAGTCATATATATATGAAGATACAACATGTCACTATTCTATAAAACAACTAGAACAAGTTACACTGCAATACAATACAACTGAAGTAAAGGTACAGAAAAGCAAAATAGAATAGCCAGTGGCATCATGAGCCAATGCTCGGTCCCATGCTCTCCTACACCCCAGCAGCAATCAAGTACCTGTATAAGGACCCTTTCAGTTATCTACACCTACAGAAACGTAATCTGTTTGGGCCGAAAATCATGAACCAAACAGGGTGTGAGAAATATATCTCAGTAGGCACCAACCAAAGGCTCGTGCCCAACTTGGTGTAAACATGCAACAACAGTGTGCAAAAGTAAAATGAAATAAACTAAGCGGTACTCAAAAGTAACTAACTTTACCATTTATATTTCAATTTTAATATTCATTTAACAATTAATTATTAAGAAATCACCACAGTGGATTTCTAAGTAACCAGTCAGCGTCCTCAGACAGCAAAAACCGTACCCTTAGGTAATCAGAATCCAACCTGAAGGTATTGCCCTCAGGAGTAACAGAAATTGCCCTCAGGCGTAGGAAGTGTTTCCCTCAGGCACAAAAGTCAAGCCCTCAGGCACAAAAGGTTTCCCATAGGTGAAATAGTATGTTTCCCTTAGGCTAATACAGTCATTCCCTCGGGCTATAGTAAAACACATCCCTCAGGCACAAGTAACCAGACTATTCCCAACATGCGAATAAGCAGTTAACATACAATTCCTTTCAAGGAAAAAGTAATGTGTAATATAATCAAGGAATACCCTCGGGTATCCTAGTCAAATGGCTAAACATAGAAACACACCCTCGGGGTGGTCCTGGATCCAAGCTTCGGTCCCAAACAGCATTTTAATATCACATTTAATTACCTATACAATTCTAGGTATATAAAATAGCCATGGCCTCAGCTTCACAACACCCAAACATGGGTTCATGACCCAACAGTACAAAAAAAACATAGTAGTTGGAAAATTTAAACACTAAGCCACCTACCTTAAAAGCCAAAGAACGATATACGTGAACGTTGATTCTAGAAATTCCCAAGAACGACATAGATCTGACGTAGACGAAAAACTCGCTTAAACATAAATAACTCCTATTAGGGGAAGAATTGTCAAGAGACACACTAGGAGAAGGAAGCTCTTACCTGTTTGGTTCCAATGAGGTCGTCTGAGGCGGAAACGTATTCCAGACGTGCACTCTGCGTATCTTCGAAGCTTCGGCCATCCTCTCCCGAGATCTCCTCCAGTTATAAGCCTTCCGTGTGAATAGGGGAGAATACTGCCCATTTTAAGTGAAAAAACAAATTACACGACATGTATTTCCAAGTACACGATGTTTAATTTCCATTATTAAACTGTTCCTCTGACGGATTCCCACCAGCATGGCACTGCTCACATGCCGACACGACTACACGGTGTGTCTTCTTGAGTACACGACGTGTGTTGTCGCACAGCTGGACACCACCTTACTATTCGCCTGCCGACTGACTACATAGCGTATAAAGGACCACAACACAGCATGTACTTGGTCTTTACACCCTTCATCGCCGACGTGGCTACACGCCCAGTGTACTCATCCCACACGGCCAAAAATACACGGTGTGTGGAAAAGTACACGGCGTGTACTTCCAAAATTTGGGATTTTTTTCCATTGTCAATATTTTCCTAAAAACACATAAGGAATGGAGAAAAGAAGAATCTCGTACCTCAAAATAAGAACCAGGTTCTTACAAATTTCCTCCCGTAAAGTAATTCGTCCTCAAATTTCCCTTCCAAGGGTGGTGAAGATAAAGCTCAGAACAGATCTGGCCATTGAGCACGTACGTCGGTCTCCCACTCCCAGGTCTCGTTCTATACTCGGCCATGCTTCCATAGCACCCGTACTAGAGGAACTGACTGGCCTCAGAGAACCTTCGTACTGCTGTCAACGATAAAAATCGGATGCTCCTCAAAGGATGCATCCATCTGAAGCTCAACCTTCTCGGGATGAAAGGTGTGAGATGAGTCTGAATGATAGAGGCGCAACTAAGATACATGGAAGATGTCATTCATGGACCGGTACCTCAGTGGTAACTGCAACTAGTAGGAAACCAGCCTGACTCTCTCCAGAATCTCAAACGGCCCCACATACATTGATGAAAGTTTCCCCTGAATCTTGATCCGCCTGTGTCCTAGCCTTGGTGAAACACACAAGAAAACCTGATATCCGACTACGAACTCCAAAGGTCATCTGTGGCGACCAGCATAAGATTTCTGATGAGACTGCGCAGTAGCCATCTGCTTCTGAATCAACTTGACCTGCTCAGTAGTCTCCTGCATTAGCTGTGGTCATAGTAAAGCTGCCTCTCCTACCTCTGACCAGCACAAAGGTGAACGACATGGACTACCATATAAAGCCTCATATGTTGACATCTCAATAGTTTCATGAAAACTATTGGTATAAGAAAACTTGAATAGGGGTATATGATTCTCCCAAGAGCCCCCAAAGTCTAGGACGCATGCATGCTGCATGTCCTCAAGCACCTGTATCGTACGCTCAGACTAGTCATTGGTCTGAGGGTGGTAAGCTGTACTCAGAAGCACCTATGTACCTAGTGCCCTATGAAAACTCTACCAGAAGCAAGATGTAAAATGGGAATCCCTATCCAAAATGATAGAATGAGGAACCCTATGAAGACATAAGATCTATCCGATATATAACTTTCTGAGCTCGTCAACACCGAAGGTCTCCTTGATCGACGAAAAGTGAGCTACCTTTGTGAGTCTATCCACAAAAACCCACATGAAATCACTGCCTCGAGGTGACCTCAGCAATCCAGTCACGAAATCCATTGCGACATCATCCCATGTCCACTCCGAGATGGGTAACTGTTGTAACAGTCCGGGTGGCCTGTGATGCTCTGCCTTCACCTGATGACAGGTGGAGCACCTCGTAACAAAACCAGCTACCTCCCTCTTCTTACCAGGCCACCAACACTGACGTCTGAAGTCACGTAACATTTTGGTAAGTTCGGGATGAACTGCCCAAGCTGAATCATGAAACTCCTGTTGGAGTTGGTGGCATAGAACCAACTATTTTGTACTTTATTCATAAATGAAAGCATTATCACATCTTGATTGTTCTCCTACGTGACAATTCATTTGATAATTTCCAAACTATAGTTGTTTCATTAAAGGGTCATAGCATATCCCTTCTATGATGGGAACCTGGAATTTCCATAACACAATTCTTGAAAGTATGTTCTATGGCCAGATGATATTTTTGGAGGGGAACAAATAATACAGGTCATTAGGGGTGAGGACTCATAAAACATTGAGGCACCTTCTCATGGTGTGCACCCTTGGTAATATCCAGGAGGATATTATGAGAATGAGACCCTCCAGTAGGAAATACACATTTCATAGTGTCATTGGATGTTCTTATCTGCAGATGTGTGTATTGGTCCTTAGACTTTAAGATTATTATTTATGAGTATTACAACTCATGCACTTTGATGTATTGACAAAAACTGTGATGACACACTGTTCATAGTGAGTTAGGATACGTTGGGTGCGTCACGAGTAATACTGCATTAATAGATAATGCGAGAAAGGATTTGTCCCTTCGGTTTCATAACAGAAGTAGATATCTCATGCACTTTGATGGAATTGATATAGCCTATATAAATCCATGTCCATGGTAAGTTATGGGAGAGTTCAATTCCAGGAAGTCAAAGAAAGAATAATCGTGAACATGGGTTGATGGCACTAGCATGAAACCCTCTTGATTAGAGATATTGAGACAAAGGGGTTATATTACACGGTAAGCGTTCGTAGGAGGTGACATGTCATTGCGACGTTAACTTCTTTCTCTATGGGTACCTTGGCATGTTGCAAGATGCTAACCTTGGACTTTAGGAAGGTTCCGCCAAATGCCACTGAGAAAGTGGCCTAGAGGGTCACACACTAAGTGTGTCCATGTACCTCAGTTAAATATTAATTTAACAAGTTGAATAAAAATTATTCTCGATTGTGGTTTAACAATTATTCAAGGATTTCTGATCGCATTTATTTTGACACTAGTTATTCGATAGAATATATTTTGGGTGGAATAATATATATTTATTAGAGAGTAATGTAGTTACATTTATTTAAGAAATATGTAGCCATCACTCAAGGTCTAATAAATATGGTGAATGAAAATAAATAAAACTGAAAATAAAATTACACACCGTGTATATTTATATATACACTCCGTGTAGTTTATTTTTCAGGATTCTTGGGAAAATATTTTTTATTTAATTAAATGATATTAAATGTAATATTTTGGGTGCATGTCAAGTAAAAATAATGGTAAACGTTCATTATTAAGACATGGGGTATTACTAAGAATTAAATGAAATGAATAAATGCTTATGAGAAATTAATTTATTTTGTTATTCATGGTATTATAAATCTTAATTACATTATTCTCAACGGGTTTAGCCATTTTGGTTGTGCACAACGGATTGGAAATACTCTCAAGCCAAGAGAGAATTCCCTTTCCACCAAGAACTCTTTCAAGTTACGAAAGCATGATCCTCCACCAGATCAAGGCGATCGAAGACAGACATCACAAGCGAAGGATCTTCCGCGCTAGCACCCGAATTTCCCTTCGGCGATGTCCGAAGATATGTGGAGCACGTGTGGATCACCGCTAGATTAATCCTACACTTGGATTCTATGACCCAAAGATAGATCACAAGATCATGACCGGAGGCATCAACGAAGAAAGAATTCCATCAAGGTAATTCTTATGAATTAATTATATTAATTATAATCAACATATGAAGATCCTATCTCAAGGGTTCTGGGACTCTTCTTTTCTTTTTCATTCTTCATTCTATTCCGATGATCCGGCATTTTATATCGTGATAGATCTCAGATTGAACGTCATTTAACGATAAAATTAAAGTTAGGAAAACCCACCAACGTGCTTCCACTGCGCCCGAAACCTACAAGTGGTATCAGAGCGGTCATAGCGTTGATTATAATTATTTTGTTTTTCGTTAGTGATTTACGCATTTAATAATTTAGTTGTTTAAATTAAAGTTTGATCGTTCTAGAAATCTATGTATCGAGATTCGTTCCTCCTCCCTCGTTTCTCGTTCTCCTCACAGAAACAAATTTTTCTTTTAATTTTGATTAAAATAAAATAGAGGAACTAATCCGGAAGAGCCAAATGTTTCTGGCCATACAACACTAGAATACACGGCGTGTATTCAGAAGTACACGTCATGTAGTCTAGGTTTAATGGATTGACCGATCCACCAAATCAGGTCGTGTATTGAGGTCATTTATGACACCGTGTGTTGACCAGAAACAGGTGGCACACAGTTTCCAGATTACACGTCATGTGGTCCAATTGGACACAACGTGTAGTCCCTTCGGGTTCAGGTTGGGCCGTGTAACCCGTACACAGCTTGCCTGGATGGAAACTGTGTAATGCGTAAACTACACGGCATGTGTCCACTGAACATGCCATGTACTCTGAAAATTTCCAAAGTACATTAACACGCCACGTCCCCGGGTGTGTACTTCGGATGGACGGTGGAGAAAAGTACACACCGTGTAGTCAGAACTACACATCGTGTACTCTCCCAAATTATACAGATTTATTAAAATTTAATTATTATATTATACAAACCCTTGAGACGTGTACCATAGTACAGTCGTAATGCTGAGGCACAACACGTGATAGGTGTTTTATATATATGTGTTTAATTTAACATCTTCCTAATGAAAGGGAATTCACCGGGTTTCCTCCAAGGTACAAGTTACGTATATGGATAATTTTAAATGAATTTATTTGTTTAAAATTATGATGGATGAGATTCTCAAGGAAATTCAGAAATTGGGTTGAAGATAAAAGGATTGATTAATTAAAGATAATTAATTGATTCGATCGTGATTTATCTTAAACAATAACGATTAAGGAATTGAATACTAGTTATATTTATGCGTAAATATCATTTCATGTGTGGATGATCAAGAGCTAGACCGAGACCTTTGTATGTGAATGGTTTTTTTAATTTATTTATTTAGATTAAATTTTTTGGCCTACGAGCCATCTCCTCATTAATATGTAGGGCCTGCGTGCCAAAGGATTATTTTATGTAAAAACACCTTTTTACCCCTCACCTGCATGTGAGATAAATGCATATGTAATGGATGGAGCTCCCAATCTAGTGGAGGCATCTCAAGTCAGGAGACGAGGTGAAACCAATCCAAGGAGATACAAAGGTGGATAGGTGGAAAGCTGTAAACACAAACCCACAAGGTTCAAGGTGTTTCTCCCATAAGACTTGGGTTAGTTTATCAATCAGTAGATAAACTAACCAATAGAACAAGATCTTGATCTTACCATTTATTTTATTTCTATCAGTTTCATGGTTTATTTATTGTGGGTGTGTTGTCACGATCACACAATTAATGAATATAACAAGTATGCAAGATGGAACTAAAATAAAAACTGGGTTATACATAAATATTATCTTAGACATGGTTAATCACATAAGTAAATCCCACTCAATATTAACAAGCATATAATCAAAGATAATAAAATGGAAATTTACGTATAAGGATAAAATCCCTCAAAAGAAGTATTATGTCGATATAGCCTTCCATAATCTTGGTTAGAATCGAACCATAGTTCAAAGTTATAGACCAACCCTAGTTGGACTGCTTTCAATTATCAGGGAATTCTAATTCAAGGTTTTGGTTTGACTTGACTTGGTTTGTATCAAGGGTTGATTTCCACATCAGAACTTCGTGTGACCAAGAGGAAAAGGTTGAGAAATCCAAAATAAAAGGATTTCAGGATTGGGAAGTCCACTCAGCGGATCGAGGAGCTGCGAGTTAATGCAGTTGGCATTTGGAATGCCTACCTAAAACCCTTCAAGATTCATGATCAACCCTAGTTGGGGTAATGCGAAGGGTAATATGGATCTTTTCCACTAGGATATTCAGGAAACAGAATATTCCGAAGTCAATGGTGAGGGCTATTGGATTTCAACAATATAGTGGGAGACTAATAAGTATTAATTTATTTATTTGTATCAATTTTTTAATAATGTACTAAACCTTTTCTCATCTTAATTTGTAGAAACGACAATAAAATGACATCAAACATATCATTGCACACCATACTCGAGAAGGAAAACCTTCTCACCGGCACCAATTTCCATGAGTGGCAGAGGCGTTTACACGTCATCCTTCACCATGAAAGGAAATTGTATGTGCTGGAAGAGGCAATTCGAGTTGCACCTGGGAAAGAGGCCAGTGATGAGGAATTGTCTCTCTATATGAAACACATGGATGATGCCACAGATTTCCAGTGTTTCATGCTATCGGTTATGTCTAATGATCTTTTGAAGCAACATGAAAACATGGACGTGTATAGCATGATGTATCACCTTAAAGATCTCTACCAAGAGAAGGTGAGACAGTAGAGGTATGAGATCTCAAATGCTTTGTTTACCATGAATCTTGGAGAGTCTGCGCCAGCTGGGCCTCATGTAGTCAATCTTATTCGCTACATTGAACACCTGGACATCTTAGGGATTATATTCTCAGATGAGTTGTGTACAGATCTCATCTTATCATCACTTCCCAAGAACTTATCTAGCTTCATTGTCAACTATAACATGAGCGGAAATCAGAAGAGTCTGTCAGATCTTCTGACCTTGATTCCCCAGGTTGACAAGGACATGGCGCTTGAAAAACCCGCAGTCCTTATTGTGAGCAAGAAAAGGAAGGACAAGGAAAAAGTGGCCAAAGACTTATAAACAGTCTAAATCCCCTGAGCATAGTCCCTCCAAGAAGGGGAAGATTCCGAGGCAGGGCAAGGAAAAGGAGGCGGTGTGTTTTGCATGTGGCATGTAGGGCCACTGGAAGAGGAACTGCACCCAGAAGCGTGGGGACGCTAAAGTTGCATTCGTTATCGAGTGCAATCTTTATATTTCTACACATTGGGTATTAGATACAGCTTTTGGGGCTCACATCTGTATTTAAATGTAGGAACCAAGTCTATTTAGAAGGATCTCCAGAGGAGAGGTGGATCTTCGAGCTTCTAATGGTGCAAGGCTGGCTACATTGGCTATTGGCGACTACCACCTCTCATTGCCAACTGGGATGATTTTGGTTTTACATAACTATTATTTTGTTCCTAGTGTTACCAAGAACATAATTTATGTATGTTGTTTGGATATGGATGGATTTGTTTTCAAGTTCGGAAATAAGGGTTGTCTCTTTTATAAGAAAAATGTATTTTATTGTATGGCACATTTGAATAGTGGTTTGTACGTATTAAATTATGAAAACCAAGTGTTGGCAATCGATAACGAAACAAACTCACTTGACTCATACATCACCCAGTTGTGGCATCACCACCTTGGTCATGTAAATGAGAAGTGCTTCACAAAACAATGTCAAGATGGATATTTAGACTCTACTATTCTAAAACCACTTGATAGATGTCACACTTGTTTACAAGGTAAAATGACCAGGCCGCCTTTTCGTGGACAGGGTGAAAGGGCCGCAGAGCTTCTAGGATTGGTACACACGGATGTATGTGGACCATTTCCAGTAGAATCTAGAGGTGGATATTCTTAAATCATTACTTTTACTAATGATTTGAGTAGATACAAATTTTCTACTTAATGATGTATAAGTCAGAAGCCTTAGAGAAATTTAAGGAATTCAAGAATGAAGTAGAGAATCAGCATGGTAAGAAGATAAAGAAGCTTCGACCGGATTGAGGTGGAGAATATATGAACCAAGAGATCATAGATCTTCTATGGGAGTCTGGGATTCTATCTCAGCTCACTACTCCTTATACACCATAGTGGAATGCTGTTAGCGAAAGGAGGAACCACACCTTGTTAGACATGGTGAGGTTGATGATGAGTTATGCAGATCTTCCATTATCCTTTTGGGGATATGCATTACAAACTACAGCATACACATTAAACCGAGTACCAACTAAGTCGGAAAATGGAATTCCCTCCAAGTTATGGAATGGAAGGAAACCCATTTTGTCGCATACACGTGTATGGGGATGCGAGGCATTTGTTAAGGCCTTCTTAGGAAACAAACTAGTACCACGGGGCACGAAGTGTATCTTTATAGGATATCCTATGGAAATGAAAGGATATTACCTATATAACCCTCAAGACAAGAATGTCACTGTCACCAAACAAGTAATCTTTCTTGAGAGGGAGCACATCCTCAAGAAGGATAGTGGGAGGAAGATTGACTCTGACTAAGTTGATACTCACGATACACAGTAGTTGGTACAGGGACGAGTTCCACAGGTCCCTGTGGAAGAGGTTCCAGAAACACAAGTACTGCGTAGGAGCTCAAGAGAGGTAGGAGAACAAGAGAGATTTGGTTTTCTAGTCACCGAGTATGGTGAATCATTATTGCTAGACAATGATGAACCTCTCTCCTACAAGGAAGAAGTAGAAAGCTCAGAAGATGCAAGATGGATAGAAGCTATGAATTCTGAGATGGAATCCATGTATTAGAACCAAGTTTTGGTTTTGTTCGATGAGCCAGTTGATGTAAATCTTGTTGGATGGAAATGAGTATTCAAGAGAAAGATGGACATGGAAGGTCAAGTTAGCACCTATAAAGCAAGGCTTGTGGATAAAGGATTCAGACAACGTCAAGGAATTGACTACGATGAAACCTTCTCACCAGTTTCCATGTTTAAATCCATAAGAATCATACTAGCCATAGCAGCTTACCATGACTACGAGATTTGGCAGATGGATTTCAAAACAGTATTCCTTAATAGGAACCTTCAGGAAGATTTCTATATGGCACAACAGGAAGGGTTTGTGACACCAGGTGAAGCCAAACGGGTCTGCAAGTTGCAGAAAACCATTTATGGATTAAAGCAGGCATCCAGGTCATGGAACATTCGATTTGATGAAGCCATAAAGAGATTTGGTTTCATTAAGAACGAATGTGATCCATGTGTTTATAAGCGGTTTAATGTGAATGTGATTGTTATCCTAGTAGTATATGTTGATGACATATTACTTATTGGAAACGATGTACCAGCCTAACAGTCAGTTAATGACTGGTTGGACAAGTGCTTCTCCATGAAAGACTTAGGTGAATTAGCCTACATTCTAGGGATCAAGTTCATTCGTGATAGATCCAAAGGGCTACTTGGACTATGTCAGGGTACATACATTGACCAGATACTAAAAAGATTCAGTATGGAACAATCCAAGAGAGGATTGGTTCTAATGTCACATGGCTCAAATCATTCTAAGAAAATGTGTCCTCAGACACACCAAGAGAAAGATAGGATGAGCAAGATCCCATACGCCTTGGCTATAGGATCCATCTTGTATGCCATGTTATATACCAGGATTGATGTTGCCTATGCACTGAGCATGGTAGGCAGATATCAAGCAGATCTAGGGGAACAACATTGGACTGCTATTAAGACTATCCTTATGTATCTGAGAAGAACTAAGTATATGTTCCTGGTGTATGGAGGAGACGGGGAGCTTGTAATCAGAGGGTATGCTGATTCTGGTTTTCAGACAGGTCAGAATGATCTGAAGTCGCAACATGGATATGTTTTCTGTCTCAATGGAGGAACTGGGAGCTGGAAGAGTTCAATGCAGCCAGTTGTGGCCGATTCTACAGCAGATTCTGATTATATAGCGGCTTCTGATGCAGCCAATTAAGCCGACTCGATTCGGAAATTTTTCCAAGAGCTAGATGTGGTGCCTAGTAGTAAAGATCCCATTACATTATATTGTGATAGTACTACAATAGTGGCTCCTGCAAAAAAACCAAGGTCACATCAACGGACAAAGAACATACTCCAGAAGTATCAACTCTTGAGGGATTTCTATCAGAGGGGTGAAGTTGCAGTGAGAAGAGTATCCAAGGAAGAGAACATGGTGAACCCCATGACTAAAGGCCTATCTCAGTAGAAGCATGAATATCATATGAGAGTTAGCGGGTTAAAGGTTGTTAGCAGTTGGCTCCAGTCTAAGTGGGATTCTGTTGGATTTGGTGGCCAAGAACCATCTATTTTTTACTTTATTCATTAATGAAAGCTTTATCACATCTTGATTGTTCTTCTTCGTGACAATGCATGTGATAATGTCCTAGGGATAGCTGTTGCATTAAAGGGTCATAGCGGATCACTGCTATGATGAGAACCAAGTAGTTCCATAACACAATTCTTGAAAGTATTTTCTATGGTCGGATGATATTATTTGAGGGGCACAAATAATACAGGTCATTAGGGTTGAGGACTCATAAAACATTGAGGCACCTTCTCATGGTGTGCGCCCTTGGTAATATCCAGGAGGATATTATGAGAACGAGACCTGCCAGTAGGAAATCCACATTTCATAGTGTCATTGGATGTTCCGATCTGCGGACGTGTGTATTGGTCCTTAGACATTAATATTATTATTAATGGGTATTACAACTCGCACACTTAGATGTATTGACAAAAACTATGACGACACAATGCTCGCAGTGGGGTAGGATATGTTGGGAGCGTCACGAGTAATACTGCATTAATAGATAATGCGAGAAAGTATTTGTTCTGTATATTTCATAATGGAAGTAGATATCTCAGGCCCTTTGATGGAATTGATATATCCTACATTAATCCATGGCCGTGGTAAGGTATGGTCGAGTTCAATTCCGGGAAGTCAATGAAATAATAATCGACCACATGGGTTGATGGCACTAGCATGCAACCCACTATATTAGAGATATTGAGAAAATGGGATTATATTACACGATAAGAGTTCGTAGGAGGTGACACGTCATGCCGGTGTTAACTTCTTTCTCTATGGGTGCCTTGGCGTGTTTCTAGACGCTAACCTGGGACTTTAGGTAGGTTTTGCCTAATGCAATTGAGAAAGAGGCCTTGAGGGTCACACACTATGTGTGTCCATGTATCTTAGTTAAATATTATTTTAACAAGTTGAATAAACATTATTCTCGATTGTGGTTTAATAATTATTCAAGGGAGTCTGATCGCATTTATTTCGACACTAGTTATTCGAGTGAATATATTGTGGGCAAAATAATATATATTTATTAGCGAGTAGTGTAGTTAAATTTATTTAATAAATAAATAGCCATTACTCAAGGTCTAATAAATATGGTGGAGGAAAATAAATAAAACTGAAAATACAAGTACACATCGTGAATATTTATATATACATGCCATGTAGTTTATTTTTCAGGATTCATGAGAAAATATAGTTTATTTAATTAAATGATATTAAATGTAATACGCTGGACGCATGTCAGGTCATAATGATGGTCAACTTTCATTATTAAGACATGGGGTATTATTAAGAATTAAATGAAATGATTAAATTCGTAAGAGAAATTCATTTATTTTATTATTC
This sequence comes from Viscum album, assembly GCA_963277665.1. NCBI lineage: Eukaryota > Viridiplantae > Streptophyta > Magnoliopsida > Santalales > Viscaceae > Viscum > Viscum album. Next base: position 1,584,490,851 of record OY728164.1, read on the forward strand.
TAGGTATTATAAATCCTAATTACATTATTCTCAAAGGGGTTATCCATTTTGGTTGTGCACAACGGATTGGAAATACTCTCAAGCCAAGAGAGAATTCCCTTTCCACCAAGAACGATTTCATGTTACGAAAGAAAGATCCTCCACATGATCAAGGTGATCGAAGACGGACATTGCAAGAGAAGTATCTTCTGCGCTAGCACCCGGATTTCCCTTCAGCAACGTCTGGAGATACTTGGAGCACATGTGGATCACTGCTAGAGAAATCCCGCACTTGGATTCTATGATGCAACGACGGATCATAGGATCGTGACCAGAGGCATCAACAGAGAAAGAATTCCCTCGAGGTAATTCTTATGAATTAATGAAATTAAATATATTCAACATATGAAGATCCTATCTCAAGGGGTCCGGGACTCTTCTTTTCTTTTTTGTTCTTCGTTCTATTCCAATGATCCGGAATTTTATATTGTGACAGATCATGGATTAAATATCGTTTAACGCTAAAATTAAAGTCGGGAAAACCCACCAACACGCTTTCGCTGCGCCTGGAACCTACAACTCCCTCATCAGCACCTCACGTATATCCCCTGGAACCTACACTCATCAATGGAAACACAAAATTTCATCATCGCCTATCATCCAACCAGAAGGAGGGTCCTAACTGGGCACCGACTCCCATAGAACTAGGCCTTCTGGATCAGATAGCTGTCTCATCCTCACTCTATCCAGGAGGGTAGAAATCACAGCTGAAGATGAAAGATAAGTTTTCCCCTGACTGTAGTGAACCTCCAAATGCATCTTAGAGAGAAAATCCATAAGCTTCCACTAATCACTGGCCTACTGCACTACTTGTATCTGAGTCTTCCTTCTTAGTGCCTCAACTACTGCATTACCTTTTCCAGGGGTGTAGGCAAGCTCGAAATCAAAGCACTGAAGGTATTCTACCCACCTTCGCTGCCTCAGATTCAAATCATGCTGAGTAAAAATATACCTGAGACTTTTGTGGTTGGTGAAAACCACAAAATGTTCTCCCAATAGATATTGTCTCCAATAGCGCAACACATTCAGAACGGCATCCAAATCGAGATCATGTGTCAGGTAATTCCTCTCATGTGGCCTCAACTGCCGAGAACCATATGCAACAACTCGATCGCCCTGCATCAACACTGCTCCCAGCAAAATACATGACTCATCAGAGTAAACTAAATTGATCTTTCCCTACTCAGGGAGTATAAGGATCGTTGCTAATTTCGACCTTCCTTTCAGATCATGAAAGGATGTCTCGCAAGCTTCTGACCAAGAAAACTTCACACCCTTCTCAGTCAAACACATCAACATCACTGCTAAGCGGGATATGTCTTGTATGAAGCGTCTGTAGTAACCAGCCTTCCCTAAGAAACTCTTTTTCTCAAACATGTTCTTAGGATGTTCCTAGGAAACTACTACTCTCCCCTTCTCTGGGTATGACGAAACCCATGCCTCTAAGATGATATGACCCAGGAAGTGAATCTGGTCCATCCAAAAGTGGAACTATGAGAGCATAGCATACAACTGATGCTCTCTCAGTGTACTCAATACGATCTCAATATGGGTGGAATGGTCATGTTGAGTGTGAGAGTACACCAAGATGTTGTCCACGAATACTACCAAAAAAGAATCTAGATAAGGATGGAACACACGATTCATCAAAGCCTTGAAAATTGATGGTGCGTTCGTGAGTTCGAACGGCATAACCAAGTAATTGTACAGACCATATCTACTCCGAAAAGCTGTGAGCGGTATATCCGATAGTGTCAATCTCAACTAATGATATCTTGATCTTAGGTCAATCTTCGAGAACACTTGTGCCCCACGAAGTGGATCAAAAGGATCATCAATCCTCGGCAAGAAATATCAGTTCCTAATCGTCAACTGGTTCAGCATCCGATAATCCACAGAAAATCTGAGGGTACAGTCTGCCTTTTTCACAAAAAGGACCAGAGAACCCCAAGGAGAAGTACTGGATTAGATAAAACCCTTTACTTGTAACTCCTATAACTGCCTCTTGAGCTCCTGCAACTCAGGTGTAGCCATCCTATAAAGAGGAATGAACACTGGTGCTGCCTCTGGCATAAGCTCGATAGAGAAATCCACCTCTCGCTCCAGAGGTAGACCAGAAAAGTCATCTGGGATGAAATCCCTGAAATGATCAACCAATGGAGGAAAATCCGTCTGACAAGTCCCCTGATCATCTAGATATAAACTCACAATCTGGGTAGTGACACCGCCTCGCCCATGATTCTATAGTCCAGCTCAACTCACATGAACATCCCATTCACCCTTGTATAGAAACTCTCTGCCCACTGGTGACGTGAAACACACCCTACGATGATAGAGGTCTACAAAGGGTAGAAAGGGAACCAACCAGTCCATCTCGAGAATGACGTCATAAGCTGTCATCTCTAAGACATAGAGGTCCCAAAGAAAGTGACACCCACCAACCTCAATGGGGAACTCCCTACACTGACGCACACCAGCTGTTCTAGTCCCCAAAGGAGTGTCTAGCATTATGACATCAGATGTAGATGACACATAGAGCCCAAGGCTCTCCACAATGGGTACAGATATGAAACTATGTGTAGAACCCATATAAAAAAGTACTGAAGATAAGACATAAGCTACTAGAATAGTACCTATGATGGTAGAAATTCTGGGGTCCTGCTCCAGCTGGGTCTGTTGTACTACATATCCCTGCCCAGTGATGTGGCCCCGTGACACAGCCTTGCTACCCTGAGCTTTCCCACCCTGCTGCCTTTGAGATCCTGGTGTCTTGCTACCATGACCATAACCAACATCTCTTCTTGCATGCCCCGACGTATTCCAGTTCCCCGACTGGTAAGAAACCACTGGTCCTTCTCCTGCATGCGGAGTCTGCACAGAACCCCTCTCACTAACCACTAGTGGAAACTCCCTGCAAAAGCGCTTCAAATGACCCATCTTACCACAAGCTCGACACTCCACTAGATCACATGACACTGTGGTCTCTTGTGCCCCTCTTTACCACACTAGTAGCACCTGACTGGTCCAGCTGAAGAATCTGCCTGAATGGTACTACAACCATGAGAGAAGTCTATTTGTCTCCTCCTCTTGCCCATATAAATAGTACATGTAACTAGTGTTGAACCACCCTGGCCCACACCACTAGCTTCTTGCAGGTTTCTCTATGTAATCAGAACCTGGTTCACAATAGCATGTACTGAAGGCAACCTTTAAAAATTCACCAGCGCTCAGATGTCATACTGAAGACCATCCTCAAAATGTATGGATCTCAACCTCTCATCACCCACCAGTACGGGTGAAAAACGATGAAGCTCGGTGAAACGAACAGAATAGTCCATCACCAACATAGCACCCTACTGCAGATTCAGGAACTCTTGAGTCTATCTGCCCTCAGCGCCTATAGGGGAAAAATTCATAGAAGACTGCCTGAAAATCATCCCATGCCATGTCCCTGTGATGCTCTTACTGGGTGGTAACATCCCACCACCTCTTGGCATAATCACACATCATATAAGTCACAAGCTTGACCCTCCACCCTGGAGGCATCTCTAGATGCTCTAAAAATGTATGCATCGACCCCAGCCAAGACTCCACAGCCTATGGTCCGCTATCCCTTGAAAACATAGGCGGATGCTGCTTCTGAATGTTACGTGTTAACTCAGCCATAGATGTGGCAGCCTGCGGTGCTCCTTGAAAGGTATGCATGAACTGCATAGAGCCTTCACAGAACTACGTTGTCGCGCCTGTGTCTGGTATAACAGTTGGTGCAACATCTGGATCTACTAGAGGGTCCACTAGTATCCCATGGCCCACCATCTCCACGGTATAGTCACCGCCACTCTCCTGGAGAACAACACACGGTCGTCTAGGCGGTATGACACTACAAGGTCAAAAACACGCCTTAGATTCAAAATTAACAATACTGAAAACGAAGGAACCATAAAGGGAACAAGAGGAAGAAGGAATTTCAAGATTTTCAAAACAAGACTACATGGCATGTACAATGACTACATGACATGTACTTGACTTACCTTCCCCTGCCCGGGTCCTTCGACACGGCTAAGTCACACGGCTCCAGTTGAACAAAAACTACACGGCGTGTATATAATCTACACGACATATATGGTGAAATTTTCCAACTTCCCATGTCGTCTGTGACATGGACAACTACTTTTCTTGACACTACATAGCGTGTTACACCCGCACACGGCGTGTTACACCCACACACGACATGTACATCACCCTGTTTCCCAGCCACATGGCTAACCCACACGATCTTTCCTCGGACAAGACTACACGGCATGTCCCATGGGTACACGACGTGTACTAGATGAGCTTCGCCGACCTATTTTATTAGTTACACGGCCGGACACATAGCTCACACTACACGACGTTTTCTATAGACACATGACTTGTATCTGAAAGGATTAATCTGACCCGTGTTGTTAGTTACACGGTCGGGTCCCCTGGTCACTCTACACAGTGTGTTCCCTAGTGGACACGACATGTATGTCTCAAGGTCTCCTCCGTCCGTGTTGTTTGTTACACAGGAAGACTCCAGGTCAAAACTGCACGACGTGTACATTAGGTACACGGTGTGTTTTACCCAAGCCTTTCCCAACCTCGTGTCGCCGCCCACGTGGTTTGTGACATGGGAAGAGACTACACAACGTGTACTCAGAGTACACGCATGTACTTAAAAAGTTCATTTATTTATTCCCGAACAGAAGGCCATACACGGCGTGTTTAAAGTACTACACGACATGTATACTGGGTTTTCTAGATATTTTGCCTCAGAAAATTTCCCGGAACCCCGAAATACCGAAAAACAACACCTAAGTGTCAAATTCTGATCCGTGAGGGCCCATACTCCCCACGAATCAATGTTTGACATCTCATCTGTGTTATAACCAAATAAACAGTCAATGATCCACAAAATTCCAGAAAATGGGGGCCCATACTCCCCAAAAACCAATGTTTTGCATTCATCCACATAGTCATCTCGAACAGAAATACCCTCTCACGTTGCAGGTATTTATCAAGAAGCTTTCACAATAGCATGCTTCACTAGCACAACATTTATCACAACAACATGTGATTTCTAATGCACCTACATGGCATGGAAACTATGCATGGCATGTGATCTCTAGCATGTGCCTATATGATGCATGATATGGAATACCCTCATCTCATAGGGTTGCAACTAAATACAACCCATAGATTAAATATAAACAACACAATCACAAGTGCGTCACCCAACGGTGAAATAAAATCAACTTTAAATTGAAAAATCAGTAAAACTGCACCATGTGGTAAATTGGATTTTCCCTGTACACGGGATAGCTACACCCGGGCACAACTTATTACCAACTACCGTTCGTCCTATCCTTGACTACGGCTCCAAATAGTAAGTCAAAGCAAAGAACCGCTCTAGTACCACTTTGTAACGTCCCGGCCCCGGGTGCCACTCAACGGGTGACCCGAACCTGGTTCACCACATGACCTCAAGTGCATTTCCCCACACGCCAGAGGCTACCGACTAGCAGTGAGGGCCCAGGTCTGATTGTGGGGAAAATATTCCATCATTTGTCAAAGTGTAGCGCTGCAGAATATAATATAACATACAACAACAGCGGAAGGAATAATAATATATATAACTGAAATGGATAACTGATAACAAAAATGAAAACCATCAGTCATATATATATGAAGATACAACATGTCTCTATTATATAAAACAACCAAAACATGTTACACTGTAATACAATACAACATAAGTACATGTACGGAAAAGGAAAACAGAATAGCCAGCAGCATCGCGAGCCCGTGCTCGATCCCATGATCCCCTACACCCAAGCAGCAATCAAGTACCTGTATAAGGACCCTTGCCCTTTTCTACACCTGCTGAAATGTAATCTGTTTGGGCTGAAAAGCATGACCCAAATAGGGTGTGAGAAATATATCTAAGTAGGCACCCACCAATGGCCCGTGCTCAACTGGGTGTAAACATGAAACAACAGTGTGAAAAAGTAAAACGAAATAAAATAAGAAGTACTCAAAAATAACTAACATTACCAGTTATATTGACATTTTAATATTCATTTAACCATTAATTATTAAGAAATCACCACAATGTATTTCTAAGTAACCAGTCAGCGTCCTCAGACAGCAAAAACCTAACCCTCATGTAATCATAATCCAACCCGCAGGTATTGCCCTCAGGCGTAACAAAAATTTCCCTCAGACGTATGAAGTGTCACCCTTAGGCATAGAAGTAAAGCCCTCATGCACGAAAGGTTTACCTCATGCGAAATAGTATTTTTCCCTCAGGCTAATACAGTCATGCCCTCAGGCTATAGTAAAACACTGCCCTCAAGCATAAGTAACCGAGCCATGCCCAACATGAAAATAACCAGTTCACATACAATTCTTCTAAATGAAAAAGTAATGTGTAATATACTCCAGGCATACCCTCGGGTATCCTAGCCAAACGTCTAAACAGAGGAACACACCCTCGGGGTGGTCCTAGATCCAAGCAGTGATCCCAAACAGCATTTTAATATCACATTTAATTACTTATACAATTCTAAGTATTTAAAATAGCCAAGGCCTCAACCTCACAACACCCCAACATGGGTTCGTGACCCAACAGTACACAAAATGCACAACAATTGGAAAATTTAAACACTAAGCCACCTACCTTAAAAGCCAACTAATGATATACGCGAACATCGATTCCAGAAACGCCCAAGAATGACGTAGATCTGACGTAGAAGAAAAACTCACTTAAACTTAAATAACTCCCGTTAGGGGAAGAATTGGAAAGAGACACACCAGGAGAATAAAGCTCTTACATGTGCGGTTCTAACGAGATCGTCCAAGGTGGAAACAGATTCAAAACGTGCGCTCGGTCGATCCTCGAAGCTTCGGCTGTCCTCTCACGAGCTCTCTTCCCTTTCTAAGTCTTCCATATGAACAGGGGAGGCTACGACCCATTTTAAGAGAAAAAACAAAGTACACGACATGTATTTCGAAGTAAACAGCGTGTACCTCCCATTTTTAAACTATTAATCTGACGGGTTCCCCCCAGCGTGGCACTGTTCACCTGCCGACATGACTACACAACATGTCTTCATGGGTACACAACATGTGTTGTCGCACATCTGGCCACCGCCTTACTATTCGACTGTCGACTGACTACACGGTGTGTAGTGGACCACTACACGGCGTGTAGTCCATCTTTACACCCTTCGTCGCTGACATGACTACACGCCCTGTGTACTTATCCCACACAGCCAAAAGTACACGCCGTGTGGAAAAGTACACGGTGTGTACTTCTAAAATTTGGGATTTTCCCTATTTTCCTTATTTTCTTAAAAACATTTAAGGAAAGAAGAAAAAAAGAAACACGTACCTCAAAATAAGAATCGGGTTCTTACAACTGAAAAAGGATTAATAATTATATTTATAAATATTTTTTTTAAAAATTATATAATTTATTTATTAGAATTTTATAACTATTTAAATATATAATTATTTATTTATAATTAAATAAATAATTGTACAAAAAATTATGTTTTTTATTTGTAAATATAAATATATAATTTTATAAATATAGTAAATTTACATTTATAAATAGATTTGTAAATATACTTATAACTCTTAATATATAATTATAAATATATTTATATAACTAGATATATTTATATAATTATATATATATATATATATAATAAATATATATAAATATAATTAAAATAAATATGTTCATTTTTTAAATGTATTATATATAATTTATAGTTATAAATATATCTAAATATTTATAAATATTTTTATAATTATATGTATAAATAATATTAATATAAATATAGTAAATATACTGACTATTTATATATATTTATTATTAATTTTTAACTTGTCAAATATATAATTTTTGTTTAATTATATAAATATTTTTTGAGAAAAAAAATCTTCATATATTTATATATTTATATCATTAAATGAATATTTATATATATATAATAAAAATATATAAATGTAAATTAAAATATAAATATTGTAAATATATTATTTATTAAATTAAAATTTTTCTAATTTTATAATTATTTATTTATAAATATAACCTTATTTTTAGAAAATATTTATTTGTTTATATTTTTAATAATTGAAAATTCATGTTAATAAATATATTTATTTATAAATATTATCTAATATATTTTAAACATTATTAATAATAATATATTCTTAAATACATACATTTAAAAAATGAGTGAAATTGAATAATTAATAACGAGTACACTATAAAAATATTGAAAAACGGATTAGTTTTATTAATTAATAAAAAACTATAAAAAAATATTGATATATATTGAAATAATTCTAAATAAATATTAATAATTTTACACAATTGTAAATAAATAGATAAATAACAAAAAATGTTTAATTTTTCAAAAAAATAAAAAATGAAAAATGAAAAATATTAAAAACTAATTAATACCTAACAATAACAATAAAAAAATTAAAAACAATTACTGAGTAAAGATGTAATATATTAAATGTATCACTTTATAAAAAAATTCTAAAATTAATAATAAAATTTGAATAAATTATGTAAATATTATGTGTATGTGTTTTCTATATACAATTTCACTCATTACTAAAATATTTATGTTCTTACATTGTATATAAAAATAATTAATTATTAATATTTTTGAAATTAATATAAAACACATTTGATATATGTTAAATTGAAAAATTAAATGACATTTAATTATAATAATTACTCAATGCAATTAGTTAGAATTTTTAATTAATATTTATTTTTAACTATAAAACTGTCTTTACTAAATATATGGATTATATAATTTAAAGTGTAAATATTTTGTATTATATAAGTCATATTTTAAGAAATATTAAATACATTCATATATATATATATATATGAATATATTTTAATAATAAAGTTATTAATGAACACTTATGTATAAAAACCATTAAAAGTGAATATTACATTAATATGTTTTTAATTATTATATTTTATTTATTTTCTATATATATATTTAATTTTTATTATTTATTAATATTTATAATTAATATATACAAATATTAAACAAATTCAGTTGTATTAATAATTTTTTACATTAATAAATTAGTTAATAAATTAATAATTTATACATTTGAAATTTTAATGTTTAACTATTACAATTTATTCAATTTATATGTTTTTGATTAATTATGAAAATTTATGCATTTATAATTTTTTATTTTTTTTACTAAACTTTATTCATTTTATATATCTGTATTTAATATATACAATTTATTAGTATTTATAATCTATATATATTTATATTATACTCATATATTTTTATCAATAATTTATGTATTAATAAAATGATTATATTTTTTATAAATTTACTCATTTTAATGCTTATTACATTAATTATCTCATTTTATTCATTTTACATATCTATATATTTAATATATAATATTTATTAGTATTTATAATATATAAATATATGGATGTTAAATTTACTCATTTTTATCAATAATTATTTAATTAATAATTTTTAATATTTTCCTAATTTACACATTTATTTTATTTATTTTTTTTAATTATTTTAATTTTTTTGAGAACTTTATCAGCACTGATAAATGATACCCTTTATCACCACTAAAAATTAAGTGCTCCAAAAATGGACCCATTATTAGGGCTAAAAATAGAGTACTCATAAAGTGTACATTTTATCAGCACAAAAGAAATGTGATGATAAAGGTTATATTTTATCAGCCCAAAAAAGCACAAATTATGAGTACCTTTTATTAGAGTTTTTTTATTACTGATAAAAGTTACCATTTACCTGTGCTTATTTTAGCGCTGATTAAGGGCACCATTATCAATGCCTTTTAGTATTGATAAAGGCCAACATTGTTAAAGACCTATTTTTTAGTATTGTGACCTCCATATAAAACACTCCACCAGGTCTGCCCCCAATGCATATGTACCATATCCATATAGGGTGAGTTTGATCACTTGTTATTCCTTGTTCATATCATTGGGAAAGACTCGCATGGGATTAGGTATTTTTAGAAATTATATAAGTAGAATCATAAATTTCACATAGCTAGGGAAGCCTTAGTGTGTATTACCCGATCAATAACATGATATTATTCTCCCCATACAAGAGAGTCATCCTTAGTGTTAGTCCCGAAGGATTTACCATATGGGTAAAACCCTGGAAAATTTCCCTCACATGAATTAATTATCTTTCACCATCAATCAGTGGGTTTAGGACGATCAATATATTATTACTCTAATTCATATTATAAGAAATATATGTAAGACAACTTCTTAAGGATCAATCTTCATATTTGGGGCCCATGTTACATTATTTATATCGTTTCCTTATGAAGAAAAACTACACTGCTTGGAATTAAATGAACAATGGGTGCTTTGATTCCTGTTAAAAATATGATACTTCAGACACCCCATGAAGGTTCAATGCCATCCTTAAAACACCAATCCCCTCCCCAGATGGCTATAAACTCCAATGTTCATCGTCATATGGATTGAATATATAAGAAGCTACCTATTTATATGAAAAAATTGGAAATAAAGAGAGATCCTTGGATAAATAAATATGGTCTCATAAATAGAACCCCCTCTACATATAGAAGGATTCAAACCCAATAATTTTATTAGAGTAGAAGTCCCATATTTGGATTTTAAAGATATTCAAAATGATATCTTAAATTTACAAGAGACTCAGGGTATGCAATAATGTCCTCCAAAAGGGTGCAATGAGCCCGACCTCCCTTCCTCTTAATTAGTGTGAGTACCTAAGAATCAATGGGTATGAAACCCTATAAGCTTACCTTCCATTGTAAAGTATGTACATTTTTATAGATTTGGGAACCTTTGAGAGTTTCTATGATATATAAAAATTAAAAACCCAATTTGAATGATTGTGAAATTGTACATAAACCCCCCCATACTCAATCATCAGATATCAGACATCTTTTGAATGAAAATAAAAAATGTGAACCCAATATGAATGAATACACTGAAAAAATAGAAAAATAATTAACGGACTTAGTCATCATGTCTTCTATACCTAGGGAACCATTGTCATTTTTTTGAAGTAAATAAAATGGGGAACCATACATTAATCTCTAAAATAATAAAAATGATATGTTCATCATATATTGGGCCATACTGTTTTTATATCCTATGAAATAAAAAATGCAACAATAGAGATGAAACCCTTCAATAATAAAATATAACTACAGTTCAACTTGAAAGAAGAAAATTGTGTTATTGAAAATTCAATGAAATCAAAATGACCTAATCGGGAACATGAAAATACAATTGTGTTTTCCATTCTTTGTCAATTGAGTGTGGTTTACATGTGTGGTAATGAACTGATCAATGAGCTTCTTCGTTGTTGTATTTGTAACTATTGAAAATAATATCACATACATATTAACCCTAGATAATGTCTTCATCAAAAAAATTGGAACATATGAATCATTTTTAAACTCTACAGGACAGAAAAACACCCCACCCACATGATTCCTTCTACATTGGGTGCTGAACATGATGGTTTTAGAATACCATTGATGTGGTATGATCATGATCATTAAGGATGAATGTAGAGGTATATAGTGGTTATAGTCAATATATCCTTATTTCTTAGTAAAATATGTGATGAGACTAGTGGCACCTATCCCCCCCCCAACTAATCGCATCAGATGATCAACCCCATATCACAGAATACAACACCTTTCATATCTTTTGATGGTGGATCCCAGATTCAACCACATCTCCATCCTGATTATGAACTTCCTAAGGGGGCACCTATTAATCTGTTTTACCAAAATCATCATGCCAATGCACCCACATTCACTTATTGATACCACCACTAGATAGATTAACACCCAGGATACTCATTCATAGATACCAAGGAGGTCTCACTGAGTGTCGAAAGCTATAGATAAATGGGAGTGGGATCATATCCTCTCTTCCCCTGATGAATCATATTGGAATATTCAAGGGGTAGTTAGAGGGTAGGATCATATACATGGTCACATGGATTATGTCTTCACACAAATTCCCAAAACAATCATGGATTAGGCACATATCCCTTCCCTATGGATGAATCCCATTGGAATATTATGATGGAAAAGAAGGAAATGAGTGGGATTATATCCTTCCTTCAATCAAAGTCATGTATAAGTATATATTACCGATAGAGAATGTGCTAAACTATATTACATCATAAAATTTTCAAGTGTAATTCCCGAATATTCCATGATATGATTATTTTTTAAATAAATTAAATATCTTGTGTTGTATGCTACACCATGATAATCTAACGCTACACACAACACCGTCTGAGCTTGGAATATATGCAACACCAAGTTCGAGCGCACTATGATCTATCAAATTCTCCATTTAAAAAGTGATAATAAATATTATTAAAAATTTTTATTTAATAAATGTTTTATATAATTGTTAAATTCTTATGTTTCTTAGACATAATATAAAAACTAATTCAATTTTTTGATAAAATATGCATTTTTTAAAAATAGCATTTTTTTCTTCTTTTAATGGTGATCCCTTTTTAAATCCACGATTTTACACTTCTATAAATTCAACATAAATAAATTAAAATTTTCTTCATAATAGGGTCATAAATATTTAATTTCAATAAATTTTTGGGGGTTTTCGGATAACATTCATATTTTAAGTAATAGTGAAAAATACTACATTTTAATTCAAAACATTTTTTAATCTAAATTTTTTATACAGTTAGATTATTTTTTTATTTGGTTTTAATGTGTAATTCTATTATTTTTTTTTTCATTTATTACAGTTTTTATAATTTTAAGTAATTTCACATTTAAATTTTATACAAACACATGTCAGTCTTTTGATAGTTTTTACATCTTTAAAACACTATTTCTGGTTTTAACAATTGCAAATAATTTTCAATTGATTTCAACCAATTATATATTTTCAATATATGAAATTTGAGTCCATAATTTTATTTATAAGGTCAAAGATGTATAAATATCTACCTTTTATTTTTGGAAATTAGGAATAATAACTTCAATAATTATTCTTATTTACCATGGTTAAAGGGTAAATCAGGTAAATAAGGGTTCAAAATAAAATTATAATAATATAAAAATATTCTAACATGTTTTCTAATCATATTGGAGTATATATGTATGGAAATGATTACACATAGGTCAATTTTTAGAACACATGGAGCCACATTGGTGTGATAATGACCTTTTATAATGTTTAATTTTAAAAAATGGGAAATATAACATAAACACGTATCTCATATCTAAAAAATTTTAATTTGTTTTATATAAATTATATCTTAATATATAAATAGAAAATTGAAAACTAAAACTATTTACAACATCCTAGAATTTTATTTATAAATTTTAGACATTAAAACATGAATTTATTAAAGACACAACGATGATGCAGTGATTACAGTATTAATGAATTATTTAAATAAATGATATTATAATTATTAAAATAAATTTAATTGCAACTTTTTTATTCCATACAAAGTTTTTTGGATAAAATTGGATTGTTATATATTAGTTAATTATTTTTTTGATTTAATAATTTTACAACTTTAACAAAAATCAATTAATAAATAGTATCAAAATAGATAGAAATGAATTTTTAAAACAAATTCTATTTTATTAAATGATACAATAGTCATATAAATTTAGGATTCTTCCAAATGAATTAGATAGTGTTAAAAAATCATTAATTATCCACTTTAGGTTCTCTTGGAATTTTACGGTTTGTATATTAAACATATAGTATACAAATACAAGAATACATGGTAAGAGTTAACATGTTTAACTAAGGGTTAAAACCAAAATATAAGGTTAAATACATGACCTAAACCTTTCTAAGACCTACTGGTTGAGAGGAATTTGACCCATCCTCATATTATCCTCATAATTAATCACTTTTGATCTATTATAAAATGAAAAGAAAATTATAATAAATTAATATTTCAGGACATTCTAAAGTACCCTCACATCTTCTATAAAAGGCCACTTCCCTTATCTTCTATTAACACATCCAAAGACCTTTTCCTCAGACAACCCCATCCAAATCTCTACCAAACATTTCTCAAGTAATTCTATATTCCACCCTTTTTTATAAAACCAACTTAGTGAGTCCATTTGTGATAATCGAAAGGAGACACCTGAAGAATAGGTTACCATTTTATCCCTTCATTCAAAGTTCATTTATTATTCTACTTTCTCTTCCTAAAGTTGTTAGCATGATAATATAATAACTACTTCATATAATATACCCAAAGAAGTTTCAATGATTATGGGAAAACCTTTTTCCTCCTTTTACCCATCATGTGAATAACAATATCATTGTGTGTGCATGCGCAATGCATGCCATCTCTATGCCATGGTGTAAACTATTTTTCATATATACAATATTTTTATGGGTATAATTATGAATATAAATGACTTAAATAATATATATAACATGATATTATTTCATTAAAATTACTTTTCTATCCAATTTTATACAATTTTACCAATAAGAAAATGATACAGTTGCTCATGTGTGTGTATGACTTACTGTCTCCATGACATGATGAGACTCATCTTCCACATTCACCATCAAAGAATGATAATAAAATATATATATTGTGAATATTTATAAAATATATGATATAATAAAGCTACTCGATATATATATGTATATATGTGTGTGTGTATTTGTGTATATATATGTCATTAATTTACTTAGATTCAATATGATAAGAAAACGGAAACAACCTTTATGCGTACGTACGACCTACCATCAGAATGAATGGTGTATTCAATTTCATATATCTTTATATTATATATATTTAAGTTTTTAATATATATGATATATAAATTATATTATACATTCTCAAAGTATATAAATCATGAGCTATGTAATATGATCAAGAATAAAAAATAAAAACACTTAGGAGAAAGAAAATAATTTTTACCCGAAATGTTGCATTATCTAGGAATTATTAATAAACAGATAATATAAAGTCATAAAGACCCATATATGATAACATAAATATTATCATGATTCTGATATTTGTTAATAATATGTTTACAAAAATTATAAAGGATTTTCAGATATGTACGGAAAATACCGAACATAATGTAAGGGTTAATTTTGTAATCTCATTATCATTCGAGATTGTTTGTGCATAAGTATTTACAAGGACATATTTATAATCCATGTCCATGATTATTATATTTTTTTCTAAATGAATCTCTTTATGGTCAATGTAAGGGACCAGTTAACTAAGTAATCATTTTAAATGTTTTAAATATTGATTGTTCTAAACATTTATCATTAATGTCCATGTTTTCAAAATGGTTTTAACGATTTATTTATATGGACAAAAATGTTTTAAAATGCTTATTTCATCCAAAAGTTTCAAAGCGTTATAGGATACATTGATTTAAAATATAATTTAAATATATTCGTTAATAAATCATGTGACATTTAATGTCTTCAATGTTCAAAAAGGGATATTTCTCTCAAAGAGTTTTAAGGATTTTATTAGATTATTATTCCCTATAATCATACATTATAGGATTTTATTCTTAATTGGGATTGATTTATTATGATACAATATTCCATATTATATTAAATGTTTTATGAAATGTTTTATTATTGTTAAGCTATATTTATAAAACTGATGATTTATGGTTAAAGGATTAACATTTATTATTGTAGTTTTAATATGAATGTTTATATTATGTTACAATCTTTTCATATGAGGAATGTATTGGACAAAGTAAGTTATTAGACGGGCGTACTAAATCCCCTCGATGCATCGGTATGTCTCATGAGACAAACTAGTGTCTTGGAACAAGGATTTTATAGAATATTTGTCTATGGTCTTGGCACATGGCTTTGACATAGTGGTTATGATGCCTGACATTATGAATTCCCTTGTTTTGAGATTAGTTATTGATTTTATATATGATTATTCAATAAGTTGAATATCCAGGTGAATATTTAATAGAATTATTTGATTTATTCTTTCCATATTATGCAGATGATAATGTTTTAAAGATTTTGTTTAGTTTTGTAACTTGCCATAATCATTTTTTCTTATCACTGATATATTATGCTCTATTGTTTATCCTTACTGAGCATTTGATTTCACCCCTTTCTTATGATTTATTTTTCCATGATGACAAAAAGTGTTTAATGATTGATATGTAGTGTTAATCGGGGGGAATGATTTCATTCTTCAAGGATTGTCTATGTTTTGTTTTATTTTGGAAATTACAATTAAATGTTCATCTAGGTAATCTATTTTCTAAGACTTATAAATGGATTGGTCCTTCATGATTTTATTTCTTATAACCATACCAATATATTAAAATAATGCACCAGATTTGGGCTTCTGGATTCAGGGCATTACATTTGGTATCATAGGATGTTTAGCAACAACCTTGGAAATTGATTCTGAAAACATAGATTAGGGATCATAACCCTACAATAGAGTTTGAGGATAATTATATAAGATCACACTATAATATTAGTAATAATCATGGATATCCTTGGATTAAATCTATGATGTTATAGATTGAAATTACCTTCAATTGATCATGTGTTTTTCGTCATTGAGACTTGTTTCTCACCATGTGATTTCTAGTCTTAGGTAATGGAGGAAACCAGAAGTAATGGTAATAACATTGAGTTTGATAGAAAAAATGGTGATATTGAGAAAAAATAGGATAAAAATAGGATAAAAATATATTTATATTATTCCAAATCAGTTAGCACGATATATGATTAACACTGTGATCTTTGATGAATTTCTTAACACATTACGTAAGATGAAGATGAATGTTTTAAAATGTTAAAATTTTAAGAATCACAGAAGAAAAAATATTTGACTTCCTACATGTCAAGAGGAAGGGAATAAGAACCTTGAGGAATACCTCAGATTGAGGGGAAGTTGATATCATTGTGGGAAAAGGGTTATAGATTGACCAATTGTTATGGGGATCAATGTCTCATCTGTTGAATTCATGGGAATTACACAACTTAATTCCCATACATAAGAATATACTTTTAAACCAAGTAAAAAGAAATTCCTTACCAACCATTAAATTTAAAGGATTAAAGTATTCATGTATTTGGATCCAAGAATTGTGAATAGTAAATTATGTAAGGAGTATTCAGTTTAGGTTTTCTGCTATGGATTTTCAAGAGTATTTTGAATAGTTATAAAGGACAAGAAAAATTATTTAAGGGTATGATTATATTTGGATAACATATGATTAAGGTAAATATAACCATTAATATGTTCCTTATTTTATGATATTGATTTTTGGATAAAGGAACATTGGATTTGAATTAGTGAATTGGATGATGGTAGTTTTTTGATAACTAATTATGGATTTATCTACAATAGGGTTATGTTATCGTGGATTAAGTATTCATGTTTTTAGGACTTATTAAAAAATTCACTATGTTTTATTACATGGAAACATACAAGTTGTCAATAAGGATATTTCATAATTCATGTTGTTACTTTGACATAAGAGAATACATGATGAAAGTGTTCACCTATTTGGAATGTTGAAATCAAAGAACAACCCTATGATATATTAGAGATAAATAATAAGATTATTTGGTTAACCACATTCTAATGATGTAGATTTTCATTTTTTAGAATGATTTCATGGTTACACATTTATGGATATTATAAACTATACTCTTATTGATGTTCGTTAGAATGATGTATTATATAACTATAGATGAACTTTGGAATATGTGGTAAGATTTGCTAAAAAATTTTGTTGAGGCCGATGGAAGGACCTATAATTCTATTTAAAGATCACATGATCTTCTTACACTTTAGTAATTACAGATTCAACATCATTTCATTGAACAAGATATGAAGTGGAAATTGTTCAAGGAATGACCAACAGTGAGATTGTACTAAAATCCAATCTGTATTTAATCTAATGTTATTCAAAATTAGAGAAAGGAGATTGAGAACAAAAAATATATTACTAGTTCATTAATTTTTGATGAATCAAATTACCCTCTTGGATTATCGCATATTTGTACCTTTAGAGTTGTTAACTTTTTCCAAATCATGTTCTCTATCACTCTCTATCAAAACATGATCATTAGTTTTCCTTCCATATCCACATTTTTCTACATGGAATCCTAGTATATGATATCTCGAGTGAAATTCTTACATTACATTATCTATTTTGAAGTGGATGATTTATCGACTAATTTTTTCGATGTGGGATTACAATAATAGAATTTTGAATAATCAAACCTTAGTTATGGAAACCAAATTTGAAAATTTCATGGACATAATTTATTGAAGGATGGGATAATGTAACACCCTAATATTACATGATATTTTTTCTTTTTAAATAAATTCAATAGCTTCGGTTGTATGCTACATCAATAAAATATTACGCTACACACAACACAGTCTAATCTTGCGCTACATGCAACACTGACTTTGAGTGCACCACGACCTATCAAATTAACCATTTAAAAAGTTGTTATGAATTGTATTAAACATATTTTGAAATATATATATATATATATAATATGATTTTAACATTACTCTTACGTGTCTCTTAGACAATATATAATGAAAAATTCTATTTTTCAGATAAATGAAGTATTTTAAAAAAATAGAAGATTCAACATATTTTAGAGGAGAACCCTTTTTAAATAAAATATCTTAAACATTTATATTTTAAATTTGATGAAAATAAATTCTTATGTATAATTGGGACATAAATATTTAGTTTTTATTTTTGTGGTGTTTTTCTGATAACATTCATATTTTAAAGAATAGTGAAAAATAATGCCTTTTAATTCAAAATTGCTTTTTCATCTAAATTATTTATAAAGATAAATTATCTTTTTAATTGTTTTTAAATCTTAATTGTATTAATTTTATATCATTTAATAATATTTTTATCATTATATGTTATTTCACATTTAAATTGAATATAAACACCTGTCAATATTTTGATAGTATTTTTACAACTTAAAAACTCACTTTCTGGTTTTGACAATGAGAATTAATTTTAAATTAATTATTTCCAATTTTCTGATTTGAATTTGGAAAAATAGATTCAATATTTAGAATCATAATGTCCAAATTGGGTAAATAGGAACCTTATATTTTTTGGACATTATGAAAAGTAACTCTAGTAATTATTTTTATTTACCATGGATAAAAGGTAAATTAGGTAATTAAAGGTAAATAATAATATTATAATAATATAAAGCCACCATAACACATGTACCAATCCTATTGGATGATATATGGAATAAAATTATCAGAGTTAGGTCTATTTTAGGTCCCCATTGAGACCCATGAGTGTGATAATGACATTTTATAATGTTTAATTTAAGTAAAAGGGGAATATAACATAAACAAGTATCTCCTAACTAAAACAATTTAAACATGGTTTATATAAATGATATCTTATACTATAAATAGTAACTAGAAAGACAAAATTATTCTCTACATCATGGTATATTATTTATAATGTCTATACAATAAATATATAAATTTATTTTTGACACAATGAGGATGCAATGATTGCCTTATTAATGAATGATTTAAATAAATGACATTATATTTATTAGAATTAATGTAATTTCCTTTTTTTGATTCCATAAAAAAAATTCAGATAACCTTGATATGTTATGTATGAGTTAATTAATTTTCATCTACGGAATAAAGTATTTAGGACTTTAAAAAAAATAACAACTAAATAGTGTCAAAGTTGGCATAAATGAATTTTTAACACAAACACTATTTTATTAAATGATATAATAGTTATAAATAAATAAGATTTAGAAAAATTAATTATAGAGTGTGTAGAAGCTCATTTATTATCCACATGACGTTCTTTATAAATATAATAGTAAATATTTTAACAATATATTAAACAAATACAAGAAGACATGGTAAGAGTTAACTTATTTACCTAAGGGTTAAAGCCAAATGATAAGGCTAAATGCCTGACCTAAACATGTCTAAAACCTATTGTTTGAGACTATTACGTCCCAAAATCATCTTATCCTCTAAATAAAACAATTTGGATCCATTATCATTCGATAAAAATTATATTAAATTAATATTTCAAGACATTTATAAAGTGACCCTCACTTCTCTGATAAAAGTCCACTTCTCCATCTCATTTATTCACACCACCAAAGACCATTATCTTGGACAAACCAAGCTTGAAACTCCTTCCAACACCCCTAAACAAATTATATAAGACATATTTTGGGAATAATACTAACATATTGATTCCATATGAAAAAATCAAAAGGAGACACCTGAAGAAGAGATAATTGTTTTATCCCATCTTTCAATGTTATGATCTTCTTATACTTCCTCTTCCAAAAGTTTTTACCATACCAAAATAAAATCAATAAAATATGATATATTTTTAGATATTTTTGTGATTATGGGAAAATTTTATTCCTCATTTTACCCATCATTTGAAAAACAATATTACTATGCGTGTGTGCATACAACTTACCGTATTCATGCCATGGTGTAAACAATTTTTCATGTATACATTATTTTTATTCATATAATGATGAATATAAATGACTTAAATAATAATTATAACCTTATATTATTTATTAAAAATTCACATTCCATAAAATTTCATACCATTTAACCATTACGTAAATGATCTTGTCACTCATGCATTTGTACGGCTTACCATCACCACGATGCGATGAGACACATCTTCCACGTTCACAGTCGAAGAAAGATTATAAAAATATATATGTTATAAATAATTATGAAATATATGATATAATAAGTTTAATAGAATAATATATATATATATATGTTTTACATATTTTTCATTAACTTACTTCCATTCAATATGATAAGAAAACATAAACAACATGTATGCGTATGTACGACCTACCATCTCCATGAACGATGTATTCCATTTCAGATATATGTCTATTATATATATTTATATATTTAATATATATGATATATAAATAGTATTATACACTATGGATGTATTTAAATCATGATCTATGTAATATGATTAAGAATAATAAATCAAAACATGTACAAGAAACAAAGCGATTATTACCTGAAATATTGCATTAATTTGGAATTGTTAATAAGTGGTAATAAAAAGTCATAAAAGAACCATATATGATATCATAAATATTATTTTTATTCTTATATATGTTAATAATAAGTTTACAAACATTATACTAGAGTTTTGGTCACAGGCGGAGAATATCAGACCTAAGGTAAGGGTAAATATCTAAATCTCATTATTATTCGAGATTGTTTGTGCATAATCATTTAATAGGAAATATTTATCATCTATGTCCTTGTTTCATAAAAATGTTTTCAAAATGAATATTTTTAAATTATTTTGTATATGAACAATTATCTAAAACATCATTTTAAATGTTTTAAATATTTACTCTTCTAAACCATTCTCATTAATGTTCGTGTTTTCAAAATGGTTTTCAGAATTTATTTATATGGAAATGAATGTTTCAAAATTATAATTAATTTAAAAAATTTCAATGTGGTATGGAGCTATTTGATTCAAAAATATCATTTAAATTTCTTCCTTTATAAATTTTTTTACATTTAATTTTATTCAATGTAAAAAAGGGATATTTCTCTAAATAAGTTTTATTGATTTTATTAGATTATTTTCATCAATGTCATCATCATTTGTAGAATTTTATGATTAATTGAGATTGATTTATTTTGATACAATATTCAATATTGTAATGATGTTTTATGATATGATTTAATGTGGAAGTTATATATTTATACCATTCATTGTATTTGGTTAAACTATTAACATTTCATAAGATAGTTTTAATATGAATTTTTATGTTATGTTTTAATCTTTTCATATGAGTAATTCAATAAACTTAGTGAATGACGTGAAGGGCCCACTATATCCCCTCGATGAATCAGTAGGTATAAAGAGATAAAATATTGGATTGGGACAAGACCATGATATAATATTGGTGTATGATCTTGGAATGAGGCTTTGACGTAGTGGTTAAGATGACTTGAATTATGTATTCTCTCATTATGAGATTTTTTATTAATATTACATGTTTTTATTCGACTTGTATAATATCCATGTGAATGTTTAAATGGAATTATTTGATTTATTCTTTCCATATTATACTAAATATAATGTTTTAAAAGTATTTTTTATAGCATTGTACCTTGCCTTAAATGTTTATTCTTTTTTTGGTAGATTATGCTATATTGATTATCCTTTCTGATCATCTGAGCGCACCCCTTTCTTATATATTATTTTCCCATAATGATAAGAATTGTTTTATGATTGATCTGTATGGTTAATCTATGGGAATAATGGTGTTCTCAAATTATTATCTATGTTCTGTTTTGTGTTAGAAATTACAATGAAAAGTTTATGTATGTAATCTTTTTTCCGAAAAAGATAAACTGATCGGTCCTTCGGGATTTTATTCCTTGGAATGATGATAATGTTATAAAATAATGCACCGACTCTGGGATTTTGGGGTCACGGAATTACATCTAATGTGTCCCTAAATTCTAGAAATTTCATAAGAGCTTCGTTTGCATATTCTGGTACTAGTGTAGATGCGGGGATATGAACATATCACTATCCCAATAGCCAAAGTAGTATATCACCATGATTAGTATCATAATATGGCTACGCTGGAGATATCGCACATTATTTTTCTTGTCTAGTAAGATTATCGACATATTCTAGTAAATCAGGAGTTATTAGAATATGCTCATATACCTATTTAAAGTGGGAATAAATATCCTAGATTTGGCACATGCTTCAAGACATGCCCACATTTCTGTAAAAAATGTCCATTGACATACTCCAATGGTAAAATATCAAGATTATATCCTTGATCCAACCAAGGATCATTAGTAAAATATAGAAATAACTTCAGATAAGACTCATATCCTTATATACAAATTTACATGGAATATTCTAGTAGCCCACGAAAGCTAGGATCATATACGCACTTTCACTAATAAAGGACTACAACAGTATACCTTAGAGGATATATAACAGGTGGTTCATATCCCTTATCCAATTTTGTAGGAAAATCAATATATTTCAATGGGGGACACCTATTCCAACCTAATTCATAACCTTACTTTAGGGAATATTTATATGAATATTCTAACAAGGACCCACATAAAGGCTCATATTATTATAGAAAATATAGAATATCACTAGTATACTCTAGCAATTTTTCATTAGAATTCTCATATAACAAAAACACCAGATGGTGATCATAATTTTATAACTATGTTCATCTAGAAGGTTCATATCCCTACTTAACCCCAAAGGATTGGAAGCCATATTATGACCAACATATAAAATGAGGCTTAAATTTATGATTTTCTCAATGCTTGTGGGATTTAGGTAGTGTGATAGATATTTAAAACTCCTGAAGAATCTATAAAATCATCTAAAAAAGAAGAAGGTGATCACTAATTTGATATTCCTCTTCACAGCAGTGATGAGATGGAACATAAGTGCTCTAACCCAAACATTTGACATGGTTAAATTCCTCAATTTGATATATATCTAAGTTAAGGATGTCACCCCTTTCTCTTACACCTTCAAATAGAGAGGCTCTCGAAATACATAAATTATGGTATTAGGAGGTTCTCAAAACAATTAGTTTAACTCTATATAGTGCCCCATTAACTATCATCAATACATTATAATGGTAAATATGTAATTTATAGAAGAAAACTATGTAGTCTAACTAGGTGAAACTATATTATTATGATGAAGAAGATACCGATAAGGATATATGAATTGATTTAAGATAAACAACCCCCAACTATGTTTTTTTCCATCACCTATTCTAAATATTAGATCCCAAATGAGTTAATTAAGGAGTTCAAGCCTTACATATGCCATAACATTCTGGTGAATCAATTTTAATTGAAGGATATACACCTCCCTTATCATGGATATTAGGGAAATATAAAAATCATAAATATACTTTGTTTTCTACTGAATATAGAAAAAATCACTATTTCAAGGACACTAGGGTTGGAATGGCATGAAATATTTTTACGATATGTTTTTTCTGTATCAAAATAACTCTCTATCAAGTGATTTCTGTAACATCCCAAGTATGTAATGAATAATAGATATTTTTATCTATGTCTATTAATGATTAAGATAGTGTTATAGAGGCTTAAAATGAAAATAAATACAATCTTATGCATGGAATACACTAATATTCTTAAAAGATTGTTTTAGTGCCTTTTGATGGCAAACCATTTTTGAATCTATATTTTGACAATTTTATAAACTATGTTTGTCAAAATAAACTTATCCTTTATGATTGGGACATAAAAATTTACCTTGTGTGAATGTTTGATATTTTTCTGACAATGTTCATTTTTTAATGAATAGTGAAAAATACTGCATTTTACATCAAAACTGCTTTTTAATCTAATTTATTTATATTATTAGATTATGTTTTGAATTGGTTTGAAGTGAAATTAGAATATATTTTTACCATTTTATCCAATGGTGGTCATTGGAATCAATTTCACTTTGAAATTAGACTTAAACTGGTGTCAATCTTTTGATACTTATTGTTTTGTAAAAACACGCTATTTGCTCTGGCAGCGGGAATTAATTATTAAATTAATTAATGTGACTTATATGATTTGAATTTTGTAAAATAGACTTCATTTTTGAATTCGGAATATCAAATATAGCTTAGGGTGAATTTTTGGTAATTTTCTGAAAAACTTCAATTTTTGATGAATAGTGAAACCACTAAGTGGTAATCAAGCAAACTGATTTTTCAGTTAAATGAAAGTTTACCACTAATGTGTATTGAATTTTGAAAATCCGACATGCATGGTTGTCATTAAGAAGTAAAATGTGGTTCAATAATATTAAAATAATTTTTTTGGTGAATAGTAACTTATTAAGTTTTTAATCGCGATTAGTGGTAATTAGGGTAGTTTAATGTATAAATAATGCTTTAATAATATGAAATTACCTAGACACATGTCCCAACCATAGTTTTTGTGTCATGGCCGACCAAGACAAGCCATGGGTCAATTGGGAACCCCATGGAGACACTTTGGTTTGGAAAGGACATAAATAACCTTTTATTTAATGTAAAAGTAAAAATGACACAAACATAATATGTTTCACAAAAACAATTTTTACATGGGGTTATAAAGAAGGGATATTTGATTATAAAAAGTCATTGGAAAGCTAAAAAGATTTCCTACATCATAGTATTTTGTTTTATGATTTTTAGACATTAAATAAATTAAATTATTTATGACATAATAATGATGCAGCGATGACATCATTATTTGACGATTTAAATAAAATGGAAAGACAATGTAAAATCTATGAACTACACATGGCCAAAACCAATTAGATGAGTGGATTTCGAACCCTTATCAACTTATCCACGAATTATATCAATGTGGGACCTTTTAAAACCGAAACACATTTTCAAATAAAGTAATGTTTCATTACTTTCCAAAAGTGCCCCTCCTCTCCTCTTATAAAAGGCCCCCACCTCTACCTCATTGCACACACTCCTCAAGCCTTTTTCTCGGCCAACCCCTGCCCATTTACTCTCTCCACATCCCTCTACTCATCCTAGAGGATTCCCTTTGGGTAGAATCCTATCAAAGGAAGCCTTTAGGCTCAAATCAAAAGGAGTTACACTTTTAAAGGTAATTCATTCTCTCATGTTCATTTGTTTTATTTTGCTTCTCCAACCCCCTAAACTCTTTTTATTTACTTCTTTTGTAACAACACCAGTATATTAAATATACTAGGATGTTGTTATAAGTTTATTTGAGCTACACTCTCACACAACTACATCAAATGGTTAAAGAACATACGGTTTCCGTGGATGGCGAAATTCTGCCTCCCGAATCGATGATTGTTCAATACTCATTTAACACCTTCAAAGGTGGCCATTATGGTGTCACTATTTTTATATATGATATATAATATGTTTATGTTTTCCTTAAGCTTCTGTTTTTTTCATTTTTGGAATACCTTTATGGTTTCCATTATGGGTAAACACGATATCTTCATTTTAGGAAGTGCGGACTACCGCCCCTAAAAGTGATTTGATTTGTTAATACCATATGTGGGATGTGTAAAGGATAAAGTTAATGATATTATATATGTTATTATACTGGAATTATAATATACTCTTATATAATTATGATTCCATTCTAGAAAATATGAAATAGAAATGGAAGTAGCGTTCATGCGTACGTACGGCTTACCGTCTCCATGAACGGTGCATTTCATATTTTACCTCTAAATGTGATGTAATGTTATAAATGAATGTATGTACTGGATATATATGACATATATGATATCTACATCATGAATACCATTCTGGATATAATGAAACTTTGACCAAATTAACAACATGTAAGTGTAAGAAGTCTATTTTTGACTTAAGAACCAAATACCGACAAAATGAACATTATTAACTTAACTGATTACATGATGTTCATAACATGGTATAAAAGGAATAATTAACTTGAAAAAGATTCATAAGCAAGTAGAGATTAACTCAAGTTTATTAATCAGTAGATTAAAGAACGGTCGGGTCAAGTCGGATACGAGGTATGGGACTTCATCTCAATCCCCTTTCATTGAGGCATATTTTATTTTATACACAACTTTCTTTTATACGGTGTATAAACCCCTTTGACTTTTACGTTTATTCAAAAAGAATCTTTTTTATACGAATCATTTACTAAACGACAAAAGGGAATGTTTTTGTCGTACGTATACGACGACAATGACTTCCCCGCCGTCGTGACCGTTATTTGAGTTTCGGCTTCCTCTACAAGCCATACCTTCTTTTTTAAAGAAAAATAAATACCATGCTTTACTTTTCTTTTATTTTGGTATTGAAAATGGTTTTCATAATGCTTTTATTATATCAATGTGTTGTATTGATATCTCTTTATTGAAATGTGGAAACTTTATGTTTCCTTTATGCATGTTTTATGTGATATGATTATGTTATGGTTCTTGGGCATTATTATGAAGACGGGTGGTTTCGTGATAAACTAAGGGCGGGTGAGCCCGTTATAGCTCTCCAATGCATTGGGTAACACAAAGGAGTGAAACGTTAAGGTTTCTCCGAAGATATTTTAGGGAATATACTGTGATGGGTATTCCAAACGTAACCAAGAGGGTTACTCCCTACGTAAGAATGTTATGAATGCCTCAAGTTACCTTTATGTCTTATGATTTCTATGATTTATTCATGATTTTATGAGGTATGTTAAAGTGCCTATGTTTTATGGGTAAAGTATGATTTCATTCTTATGTATATATGAATTCATGTTTCCTTTCCAGGTTTCTTTTTTTATAACCCATAATGAGTTTTTATGCTAATCCCAAGTTTTTGAAATGTTTTTCACAGGTCAAGGGAAAGGTACATGATAAGATGATAGAGTCAAGGATGTGTCAAGAAATAATCCATGTTTTTTTTAAATGTGTTTCCATTGATGGGAATGAAGAATACTATCTTTATGTGACCACTTTGTTTATATGTGGAATGTAATGCAAGTTTTATGATCTAATTCTCTAAAACTCTAAACCCGAAAAGATCCTCAATGTGTAATCTTGTAATAACTCAAGATTAAGTAAGGTTTAAGGCTGGGGCCTTATAGTTGGTATCAGAGGTCGGTTTAGATAACTTTAGGAGTTATAATTCTATTAAATGATTATCCAAAAAAAAAATCGAAATGATATAGCATTTAAAGATTACCATGTTGCTTCATCTAAGACATGTTTGTTCAGAATGGTTTTCCACAGAGGAAACAGGGAAGCAGTGCTAGGAAGGCATACAGAAGGAAATAACCTTCCGAATCAGCATCCAGAAATGGTCGAAATTGGAACTGAACAGTTTGTTGCAGTAATGGCGCAGTTGACTCAGGCGATAAATGGCGGTGGTATCCATACACGAGATCAGCCAGACCAACCGCAGAGGAACATGTCAGTGGTGGAACATTTCATGAGGCAACATCCACCATCATTCAGAGGATCATCTGACCCTGTGCTAGCTGAAGGGTGGATTAAAGCACTGGAGAAGATTTTTGATGTCATGGGGTGTTCAGACAATCAAAAGGTTAGTCTTGCTATTTACCGTTTGGAGGGTGAAGCAGATCAGTGGTGGTCTATGGTTAAAAATATCAGGGATGCCGATGAGATTGATGCTCTTGACTGGGATGAATTCAAAGGTATGTTTCTTGAGAATTATTTTCCTAAGGCTGTTCGACTTAGGATGGAAAAGCAATTCTTGGAATTGAGGCAAGAGGAAGACTCAGTGGCTGCCTATGAAGAAAAGTTCACTCGATT
This sequence comes from Viscum album, assembly GCA_963277665.1. Classification (NCBI taxonomy): domain Eukaryota; kingdom Viridiplantae; phylum Streptophyta; class Magnoliopsida; order Santalales; family Viscaceae; genus Viscum; species Viscum album. The sequence continues at coordinate 1,584,519,381 of OY728164.1, forward strand.
GGCAAGGTATGCTCCAAATTTTATCCGAGACCTTGATAGTAAAATCAATCGTTTTTACTCAGGATTAAATCCAAAATATCGAAGGGCATTAGCTTCTCATGAGTTTAAAAGTTTTGAAAAGCTTGTTAGATGAGCTGAGAAGGTGGAAATGGAGTTTGCCGATGACCAAGTTTTCTATAACAACCAGCAGAAGAAGAGACCGAGGTGGCAAGAGAAAGGTAAGAATTCTTCAAAAAAGTCTGATGGTAAGAGAACTAAGTTTCCAGTTTGTGATAAATGTGGCAAAAGGCATGCTGGGGAATGTCTTTTGAATTCTGGGAAGTGCTACCGATGTGGTAAGATGGGACATAAGGCTCGTGATTGCACTGAAAAGGATCAAGGTGAAGGTAAGAACAAATTTGATTTACAGTTAGTGAAATGTTATAAGTGCAATGAGATGGGTCACTCTGCAAACGAGTGTCCGACAAGGAGCTTGAGTGATGGGAAGCAGTTAGACTACATGCAGAAAGGGGTGGTGAAATCCTTTGCAACTACTTCAGCAGATATCAGGCCATCAAATGAAGTTGTATCAGGTACTTTGTTTGTTTTTTCAGATTATGCCAGTGTGTTGTTTGATTCGGGGTCTACACATTCATTCATCTCTAAAACCTTTTCTAGTAAAATGGGAATACCATCTCAATAAATGACTCCTGAACTTTTGGTAAAAACACCTGGGGGAAGTGTCGAGGAAAAAAGAATTTATAAGAATCTTCATATCCTTATCTGTGGAAAGAACCTACTTGCAAACCTTATTGTTCTACCGCTAGTAGAGTTTGATGTTATCCTGGGTATGGATTGGCTCTCTATTTACCATGCTAAGATTGACTGTAGAGCTAAAGAAGTTTCTTTTCAGAAAGACTTTCAGTTTGTTTACAAGAATGAACCCTTACTTTTGATAACATATCAAGAGGCCGAGAAACTTGTAAAAGATGGAAATGAATGTTACCTTGCACACGTCGTTGAAAATAAAGGAACTGTTCAGATTAATGATGTTCTAGTGGTAAATGAGTATCCTGATGTTTTTCCTGATGAGTTGCCTGGAATAATACCAGATCGGGAAGTTGAGTTTACTGTTGACTTAGTTCCTGATGCTAAGCCAATTTCAAAACCCCCTTATCGAATGGCACAAATTGAACTTTTAAAGTTGAAGGAGCAATTGGAAGATTTATTAGAGAAAGGTTTCATTAGACCTAGAACATCACCATGGGGTGCTCCTGTTTTATTTGTTAAAAAGAAAGATGGTTCTATGAGACTTTGCATTGATTATAGAGCCTTGAATAATATCACAGTTAAGAACAAATATCCTTTGCCTCATATCGATTATTTGTTTGATCAGCTCCAGGGAGCTCAGTTTTTTTCAAAGATTGACTTGAGATCGGGGTACCATCAGCTGAAGGTAAAGGAGGCAGATATTCCGAAGACTGCGTTCCATATGAGATATGGCCATTATGAATTTGTAGTAATGCCTTTTGGGCTAACCAATGCACCTGCTGTATTCATGGACTTAATGAATAGAATTTTCCACGAGTTCTTGGATAAGTTTGTGGTGGTTTTCATTGATGATATTTTGGTGTTTTCTAAAAGTAAAGAGGAGCATGAAAAACATTTAAGGGTTATCTTGAAAACCTTAAAAGAAAAGAAACTGTATGGGAAATTCAGCAAGTGTGAGTTTTGGTTGCAACAAATTTCTTTCCTTGGTAACATTGTTTCTAAAGATGGAATAACTGTTGATCCTGCAAAAACAAAAGTTGTGGAAGAATGGCCAAGACTAAAAAATGTAACCGAGATTCGTAGCATCCTTAGTTTGGCGGGCTATTACTGAAGTTTTGTTAGAAATTTTTCATGGTTTTCTAGTCCAATGACTAAGCTAACTCGGAAGGGTGTTAAGTTTATCTGGACAAAAGAATGTGATGATTGTTTTCAGGAATTGAAAAGAAGATTGGTTAATGCTCCAGTTTTGGCACTACCTTCCAGGAATGGTGAGTTTGTTATATACAGTGATGCTTCATTGAAAGGACTTGGTTGCGTCCTAATGCAGAATGATCAGGTAATTGCCTATGCTTCCCGACAGTTGAAAACTCATGAGGTAAATTACCCTACACAAGATTTGGAATTAGCTGCTGTTGTTTTTGCTTTAAAAATTTGGAGGCATCATTTTTATGGAGTAAAGTGTGAAATATATACCGATCACAAAAGTTTAAAGTATATATTCACTCAGAAAGAGTTAAACATGAGACAAAGGAGATGGCTGGAATTAATCAAAGATTATGATTGTACAATTCATTACCATCCGGGAAAAGCAAATAAAGTGGCTGATGCTTTGAGTCGAAAAAGTAATGATTCATTAACAATGTTGCGTTTGGAACGAGATCCTTTGGTTAAGGATTTGATGAACTTTGGCATAGAAGTTGTTGGTGCAGGAATTTCTTCTGTTTTGTTTCAGGTATCAGTGAGATCATCTCTATCAGATAGAATCAAGCAAGCACAGAAGCAAGACAATGAGTTGCAGAAAAGGGTAGAGCTGGTTCAGAAAGGTAAGTTTCCTGAATTCAACATTGATAGTGATTGTGTTTTGAGATTTGGGAAGAGATTGTGTGTGCCTTGTGATTCACAGTTGAAGAGAGAGCTGTTATGTGAAGCTCATAGTTCTCCGTTTTCAGTTCATCCGGGCAGTACTAAGATGTATAGAGATCTGTGGGAGTATTACTGGTGGGATGGAATGAAAAGTGACATTGCTGATTTTACTGTGAAGTGTTTGACTTGTCAGCAGGTTAAAGCAGAGCGGCAGTTACCGAAAGGGATGCTTCAGCCTTTACCGGTGCCAGAGTGGAAATGGGAGAATATATCCATGGACTTTGTTGTTGGATTACCGAAGACATCTCGAGGTAGTAATGCAATCTGGGTTATTGTTGATCGCTTGACCAAATCGGCTCATTTCCTTTCTATACGAGATACTTTATCTCTTGATCAACTTTCCCGTTTGTATATTAAAGAGATAGTCAGGTTACATGGAGTTCCTCTCTCCATTGTATCGGATCGTGATCCCAGGTTTACTTCTAACTTTTGGAAAGGCCTTCAGAAGTCGTTGGGTACTGAATTAAATTTTAGTACAGCTTTTCATCCTCAATCAGATGGGAAGTCAGAACGAACAATTCAGACATTGGAGGATATGCTACGAGCTTGTTCTATGGATTATTAGGGAAGTTGGGACCAACATCTTTCTTTGGTTGAATTTTCATATAATAACAGTTTCCATTCCAGTATACAGATGGAACCATTTCAGGCATCATATGGGAAGCGGTGTCGAACTCCAGCTTTCTGGGATGAAGTGGGTGAAAGAAAGTTGATGGGACCAGAATTGGTAGAAGAGATGGCAGAAAAAGTTCAGCTGATTCAGAAACACATGAGAACAGCTCAGAGCAGACATAAGAGTTATGCGGATAACCGGAGGAAGGATCTATCTTTCGAGGTAGGTGATCATGTTTTTCTCAAGGTTTCTCCTTGGAAAAGTGTGATGAGATTTGGCAATAAAGTAAAGCTAAGTCCAAGGTTTATTGGACCATACGAAATTCTGGAGAGAGTTGGATCAGTTGCATACCGAGTGGCTTTACCTTCGAGTTTATCTCAGGTACACAATGTTTTTCACGTTTCGATGTTGAGAAAGTATATGCCAGATCCATCTCATGTTTTGAGTCCAGAGGTAGTTCAGCTGGAAGAGAACCTATCTTATGAGGAACAACCGGTCCAGATTCTTGACCACAGGGAGCAAGTGTTACAGAATAAGGTGATTCATCAGGTAAAGGTTTTGTGGAAAAACCACATGATTGAAGAGGCAACATGGGAATCTGAAAATGCAATGAGGGATAAGTACCCCCATTTATTTGATAAGTAAATAAATTGCGGGGAAGCAATTTTCTAAAGGGGGGAAGGATGTAACATCCCAAGTAAGTAATGAATAATAGATATTTTTATCTATGTCTATTAATGATTAAGATAGTGTTATAGAGGCTTAAAATGAAAATAAATACAATCGTATGCATGGAATACACTAATATTCTTAAAAGATTGTTTTAGTGCCTTTTGATGGCAAACCATTTTTGAATATATATTTTGAAAATTTTATAAACTATTTTTGTCAAAATAAACTTATCCTTTATGATTGGGACATCAAAATTTACCTTGTGTGAATTTTTGGTATTTTTCTGACAATGTTCATTTTTTAATGAATAGTGAAAAATATTGCATTTTACATCAAAACTGTTTTTTAATCTAATTTATTTATATTATTAGATTATGTTTTGAATTGGTTTGAAGTGAAATTAGAATATATTTTTACCATTTTATCCAATGGTGGTCATTGGAATCAATTTCACTTTTAAATTAGACTTAAACTGGTGTCAATCTTTTGATACTTATTGTTTTGTAAAAACACGCTATTTGCTCTGGCAGTGGGAATTAATTATTAAATTAATTAATGTGACTTATATGATTTGAATTTTGTAAAATGGACTTCATTTTTGAATTCGGAATATCAAATATAGCTTAGGGTGAATTTTTGGTAATTTTCTAAAAAACTTCAATTTTTGATGAATAGTGAAACCACTAAGTGGTAATCAAGCAAACTGATTTTTCAGTTAAATGAATGTTTACCACTAATGTGTATTGAATTTTGAAAATCTGACATACATGGTTTTCATTAAGAAGTAAAATGTGGTTCAATGAGATTAAAATAATTTTTTTGGTGAATAGTAACTTATTAAGTTTTTAATCGCGATAAGTGGTAATTAGGGTAGTTTAAGGTATAAATAATGCTTTAATAATATGAAATGACCTAGAAACATGTCCCAACCTTATTGGTTGTGTCATGGCCGACCAAGACAAGCCATTGGTCAACTTGGGGACCCCATGGAGACACTTTGGTTTGGAAAGGACATAAATAACTTTTTATTTAATGTAAAAGTAAAAATGACACAAACATAATATGTTTCACAAAAACAATTTTTACATGGGGTTATAAAGATCAGATATTTGATTATAAATAGTCATTGTAAAGATAAAAATATTTCCTACATCATAGTATTTTTTTTATGATTTTTAGACATTAAATATATTAAATTATTTATGACATAATAATGATGCAGCGATGACATCATTATTTGACGATTTAAATAAAATGGAAAGTCAATGTAAAATCTATGAACTACACATGGACAAAACCAATTGGATGAGTGGATTTCGAACCCTTATCACCTTATCCACGAATTATATCAATGTGGGACCTTTTAAAACCGAAACACATTTTCAAATAAAGTAATGTTTCTTTACTTTCCAAAAGTGCCCCTCCTCTCCTCTTATAAAAGGCCCCCACCTCTACCTCATTTCACACACTCCTAAAGCCTTTGTCTCGGCCAACCCCTGCCCATTTACTCTCTCCACATCCCTATCCTCATCCTAGAGGATTCCCTTTGGGTATAATCCTTTCAAAGGAAGCCTTTAGGCTCATATCAAAAGGAGTTACACTTTTAAAGGTAATTCATTCTCTCATGTTCATTTGTTTTATTTTGCTTCTCCAACCCCCTAAACTCTTTTTATTTACTTCTTTTGTAACAACAACAGTATCTTAAATATACTAGGATGTTGTTATATGATTTATTTGAGCTACACTCTCACAAAACTACATCAAATGGTTAAAGAACATACGGTTTCCGTGGATGGAGAAATTCTGCCTCCCGAAACGATGATTGTTCAATACTCATTTAACACCTTCAAAGGTGGCCATTATGATGTCACTATTTTTATATATGATATATAATATGATTACGTTTTCCTTAAGCTTATTTTTTTCATTTTGGGCATACCTTTATGGTTTCCATTATGGGTAAACACGATATCTTCATTTTAGGAAGTGCGGACTACCGCCCCCTAAAAGTGATTTGATTCGTTAATACCATATGTGGGATGTGTAAATGATAAAGTTAATGATGTTATATATGTTATTATACTCTAATTATAATATACTCTTATATCATTATGATTCCATTATATAAAATATGAAATAGAAATGGATGTAGCGTTCATGCGTACGTACGGCTTACCATCTCCATGAACGGTGCATTTCATTTCTTACCTCTAAATGTGATGTAATATTATAAATGAATGTATGTACTGGATATATATGACATATATGATATCTACATCATGAATACCATTCTGGATATAATGAAACTTTGACCAAATTAACAACATGTAAGTGTAAGAAGTCTATTTTTGACTTAAGAACCAAATACCGACAAAATGAACATTATTAACTTAACTGATTACATGATGTTCATAACATGGTATAAAAGGAATAATTAACTTGAAAAAGATTCATAAGCAAGTAGAGATTAACTCAAGTTTATTATTCAGGAGATTGATGAACGGTCGGGTCAAGTCGGATACGAGGTATAGGACTTCGTCTCAATCCCCTTTCATTGAGGCATATTTTATTTTATACACAACTTTCTTTTATACGGTGTATAAACCCCTTTGACTTTTACGTTTATTCAAAAGGAATCTTTTTTATACGAAGCATTTACTAAACGACAAAAGGGAATGTTTTTTTCGTACGTATACGGCGACAACGACTTCCCCGCCGTCGTGACCGTTATTTGAGTTTCGGCTTCCTCTACAAGCCATACCTTCTTTTTTAAAGAAAAATAAATACCATGCATTACTTTTCTTTTATTTTGGTATTGAAAATGGTTTTCATAATTTTTTTATTATATCAATGTGTTGTATTGATATCTCATGATTGAAACGTGGAAACGTTATGTTTCCTTTATGCATGTTTTATGTGATATGATTATGTTATGGTTCTTGGGCATTATTATGAAGACGGGTGGTTCCGTGATAAACTAAGGGCGGGTGAGCCCGTTATAGCTCTCCAATGCATTGGGTAACGTGAAGGAGTGAAACGTTAAGGTTTCTCCGAAGAGATTTTAGGGAATATACTGTGATGGGTATTCCAAACGTAACCAAGAGGGTTACTCCCTACGTAAGAATGTTATGAATGCCTCAAGTTACCTTTATGTCTTATGATTTCTATGATTTATTCATGATTTTATGAGGTATGTTAAAGTGCCTATGTTTTATGGGTAAAAAATGATTTCATTCTTATGTATATATGAACTCATGTTTCATTTCCAGGTTTCTTTTTTTATAACCCATACTGAGTTTTTATGCTCATCCCAAGTTTTTGAAATGTTTTTCACAGGTCAAGGGAAAGGTACATGATAAGATGATAGAGTCAAGGATGTGTTAAGAAATAATCCATGTTTTATTTTAAACGTGTTTCCATTGATGGGAATGAAGAATACTATCTTTATGTAACCACTTTGTTTATATGTGGAATGTAATGCAAGTTTTATGATCTAATTCTCTAAAACTCTAAACCCGAAAAGATCCTCAATGTGTAATCTTGTAATAACTCAACATTAAGTAAGGTTTAAGGCTGGGGCCTTATAATTTCTGTATCCCTGTCAAACATACATATCTATGGATGGGGAAAATATTGAGAATTATAATTCACTTTATCCCCATAATAGGTAATAACCCCATATATGACATCCTATAATGTTATATCCACTAAAGAAAATTTGGGACTAGGTAATGCATGGGACTGTTTGTCAATATAGGGAAATTACCCAACATTGAAGGTGCAAATACATCTCAAATGGTGGGAGTGGTATGTCAGAGACTCCTCAGCATGGACACACAAAAAATGGGAATGAATTTCAAACATGGATTCTAATGATGTTGAATAATTAATATATTCTCATAGAATATAAATCCTATCATAGGAAGATATCGTACCTATATCATACCAGAGTTCTGTTGTTCCAAATCAATTGGATCAAAATAGCCACTGCCAGTGTAGTCATCCCGGAGAAAAACCTTCCCATAAGAATGGATGAATTTTTACCACCACATCCACCCCACATATCATCAAACCATCTTATGATATTGAAAATATTAGTGGTTTTTTTGTGATCTAAACCCAACCCATAGGGATGGGTTAATGTTTATCAAAATTACCACCAATATATTAGACACACCCTAAGAGGGACCTGGATAAATCGTTAGTGGTTAAAAACCAACCCCTCTCACAATGATGTGGGTATTAATATCTCAATTTCCATCTTAGGAGACATCATATCCTTGATTGGATTCATTAAATCATCAATAATAGTATTAGAGAGTTCTAATAGTGATGGCTTTTAATCCCCAGCATGTGTGGATGAGGGAATTCATATCATCATAATCAGACCAAAAATATCAATCTTCTCTATTTTGGGAGATAAATATCAATGGATGACATCACATTCTATCCCCCTAACATGAGATACCTTTTCTATTTTGGGATTATTTGAAAAAAAGATCAGAAAGTCCCTTAAGTTCACTATTCATAGACTGAGATAGTAGAATCATAAGGTGATGGAAATAAAAACATTTAAGTATCCTAATCCAAAATGTATCTATACGGATAGGGGTTAGTGAAATGGCATTGATACAACCCCCAATCAGGGAGTATGTGATGAATAATTATCCTATTTCATGGAGAGTAATGGGATAATTAACATTACAAAATACTACTCAGTTAATTTCATCACCATCATCATAAAGAATGATGTAGACCATGAAATAAATGTAGAAGTATATAATAAATAATCCAAACACAAAGGTAGTTGTTCTAGATGCACAAACTGAACCTACACCTATGTGGATCATAGAATGACCCAGAACCAGACATCTAGGAATTATGAGTTTCCACTTCAATAGGAAAAAGCTTTTATGGATAAAGGGAAATGTGTGGCTAAATTCCACTCACCACCAAAGGATTTAAAATTTCATCCACATAGGAATGATTGGAATAATATGAGTATGAGATGCAAAATCATAGATAGATTAATGGGTAAATACTCAAGGGAAACATTCTCATTGTGTGTCTTCTTAAGAGATAGATGAATATCCACACTCTCACATATTAGGAGAGATAATATCTAATTACAAGTGTGGAATTTTGGAATTATGTGGTCCCTAGATCTATAACAAATTGAGAATCCATGGAATATAAAAATAGGTACATATCATCAAGACTCACCCAGTCCCTATAGATGAGGGGAAGTCCAAAAATAAATACCTCCAGAACTCCTTAACACCATTTAATCCCTAGCTACTCGAATGGAATCCACAGAAATGGTAGCCCACATCTAGGATACCTGAGTTTAAGAAATTTCATGAAGGTATGGATAAAAATTTTCTGCCATATAATTTTAGAAAACATTTCATCTTAACTATTTAGGATGTTGGGGATCCAAACATAATCCCACATACTTCATATCCCGATGTGAATTCATGATGGGGGATTGAGACTAGTAGCAGGAAACCAAACTGAGATGTTCCATATAGAATCTAATAAGGAGATACTTCATTTGGTTCAACATCCTTCAAGTTGGATCTGTTGTGGAATGGTAAGACCTTCATCATCGATTCTATTATCAGATCATCTCTATGTTAAGGTAAAGGATAATTGTATCGCTAAAAATTTGAAAAAACATGAAAATGTAAGAGATTATGACTTCACTTATAGATGTATAGGTTTCACCATTTCATTTATTATCCTTCTCTCATAATTGAAATTTATCGAAATCAATGCTGAAAATATTCATGATGACCTATAAATACCCTTTATCCCAATAAATAATCCATGAATATAATGATTTTTTAAATGAAAAAATTCCTAGAATATTCTTTTTAGAAGACCAAGCCTAAAACGTGTCACATTCCCTCTATACAGCGAAAAAGGTTTAGTAAGGTGGAGAATTCCACCATTACCCTCAATCATGTATCAATGCCCATTCATGCAATGAGACATGTCCCAAATTGTCCACGACCATCTATCATGTGGAAGTAGTAACAAAATCCACATCATCTAGAAGAAAAAATAGATCAGGGTCACACGTCAGTTGAGGAATGGATTAACAAATCAATTTCCTTTTGAAATGAGAAGGTCTTTTATTTTAATAACACAGTGGAAAATAACAAACTCAAGCTACCAAATCCAATAAAAACCAATGATTTCAACATCACTGGTCACCCTAACAACTACCATTTTCATAAGAGGTTGGGTCACACCATCCAAGATTGATTTGTCTTCAGAGATGTCCAACAAATGATTCTTGATTCTAGAATAGTGATACTAGAGAGTTCCTTGACAGAGGTGAACTGTGTAACTATAACTCCACAAAAAGAAGAGGGAGAATAGAAATAATTTCTGTCTAGGAATGGAAGGATGATTGATAACTATATGACATGAAAGATAGTTGAACATGTTCATTGCTCCATTAGATCAAAACTAATCAAACAAAAAATGACCATGGTACCTTGTTAGGTGTCATTAAATACACATTCTATAGCTATACATAATTTAAGACACATGTAAATATAAAAGAGAAAGAGTCATATACATCTCATCCACAAGCTGCAACTCTCAAATAATTCTTCCTTTAACATATGGAGAATAACAAGAACCCCACCAAATAGAACCCTCATTAGACGAAGACATCATTATTTTCATTCAATATCGTTCACTTAAAAAATTTCATCTCTAATGATTAATACTATTTTGAGTATGAGTTCACAGTATTTGACTAAGGAGATGGAGGCTGAGGACATAGAATCCAAGGATACAAGGGATAATGTAGGTGTAGTGGAGACAAATATTCTAATATCATTATTACAAGAGCTATATATATATAGCCAAAACACTTGTGGGAGAATTCCACCAATTCCAATAGAAGCATCGAGGCACCTCATATACCTCTACTGGTTGTTCATGCACACTCATTTCACATGATCTATAGGAGAGGAGTGTGATTGTTTGATCATCCTAGACTATGGGAAAGGATGTTGTGACCCGAACCACTAGAAGTAGCTTCATTATCCCATACTAAAACACCAATTATATTATCCTAAAACTCCTCAAATCCTAATCAAAATAATATGAAGAAACCGAACCTTGTGAAGCACAAACCAATTCCACAAAATTATGACATTATGAAACATTTGATGGGTGTTTCGACCAAATTTGAAATCCATGTTTCTTTACATATTTCAAAGGAACTTATAAAGGAACTCATAAAGGCACTTCAAATCCAATAAATGTTTTAAATATAAATATTTGTATCCATGGTTTAATGGGTGGATATTATTCCATTATAATTCCACATCAACATCTCATTCATATAATTGGATCATGAATAAGTTATTCAATTCATATAAACTCTCAATGCTACATCTGATTTAGATCAATGTACAAATTACCTACCCATGAGATTAATATACATAGCAATGGAACCAACATATGGCTACCCATCAGTAACCACGTGAATGGATATATGGGGGTTTCTATATCTAAATTCCATGAACAATTAAATTTTATACCTAACGTTATCTTACTCAATTTCACATCAGTTTCTAATCCCCTTACAATGTGACACTAAAGTACATGAAAACATCTATATCCAATGAAAATAAACATCACAACATCATCCTAGTGAAATGATGTTAAACTATGAGACATGATTTCATGATGCCTAACGGATCATCCCCCAGATGAATTCTTATTCAAAAATTGTAGGTGAAATCCCTTGGTCTAGAAATGTGTTCAATACAGGTTGGTGAAACCATTCGGGTGATTAAATCCTCATTGATGGTTAGTATCGACATGAACCAAAATCATTCCTTTGGTATTTGATTTCATTCTAACCCATTCCTGAAGTTAATATCTTTCGCATAGAACCCCATGGACATTATTATCCTTTTATCTATGTCCTCCCATATAAAGAACTGATAAAAATGCCTAGATAATACAAATATTTCCTACTAGTATTTTCTAGTGAATGACATAATTCCTAAGATCTTATTCTAAGGGGACATTGACTCTTAGAAGAAATTCCCCAGTTAAACCTATGAGTTATTTCTTAAACTGTGTTGAATATTGGATTCCTCCATTATCAATAGATGACCCATACCTACTAGTTTGCACCACCAGTTTACTTAGACATTGTTAGGTTACGATTTAGAATCCATGTCATCTAACTATTCATGTGGATTCAAATAATCTCAATGTCACACTTATGTGCATCTTACACATATTCAAAGAATTATTTTGACATTATATCCTTATACCCTTCCATTTTGGGGGTATGCATCGTCTATAAAGGCCCAATTTAATGGATTTAGTTATTTGTATTAGCTCTAAATCCAAGTAATATGATGTTATAATCCCTGATGAATTACTAATTGATGACATTAAATTGCATGAAATATGTTCCAACCTAAGAAATCGGAAATTGTTTAGAGTGGGCCATCCTATCCCTTATTGTTTACTTATGACAAAATTTTCACCTCCATACTAGAATGAAAATTTATCACTCCCAATCCATATGAATTATAATAATATATGTATAGGACATTTAATCAAAGCTTGGTGTGAAGACTCTTGTAGTGAAAGAAATATAATCCCATTATTCCTTGAATATGGATTAGATCAATTTAGAGGGATATCCCTAAAGGAGTATATAATAGAATAAGTATTTCCCATAAAATTTCATAAGGAAACCCACACAATAGCAACCATAAAAATAGTATGTGACACTATTAAAATAGGTATAAGCGATAATGACTCAATCAGCCTACATATGAGTTAGATATATGTTCACAATTCTTTTGCATGAGATTAATCTGTATAAGAAGGGATTTAACATACTGATACACATTAATAATCTAGTACATTGATAGAATTTGTTTCTTATAAGTAAATTACCCTAACTAGTGAAAATTTCCCCCAAGGATATCTATAGAAATTTCAGGTCATTTATTACATTATTGTTGTATGATTCTAAACTATATGGAAGACATCCCCATCATATGATGCTAATCTGTATGAAGAAGGCATCCCAAATACAAGATATAAAATTATACATATCATAATCCATTGTCACTTCTTATCAAAGGACGAAAAGAGCTTGACCCCTATAATACAGAGTTCAGAGTGATTCCATAATCATTTAGGAACCTCAACCCATAGAACTGACATCATTTCTTCAGTATCTTTGATTTCCACAAGCCTTTCATGGCCCTTGAAAATGGGAAAATACCACCCTATTTTTCCATGTAAGAGGTGGATCTTCTTAAGGTCCATAGAACCATATAACAAAGGTATTATGGCCATAGAGGAGGGGTCTTATGATACTTGGGTACTGTACATCATTATAGTGGATCTCATCACTTTAGAGTGATTCACGATCATCACTGGTATCATATTCTGATTCCATTTCCCATCACTCAAGATCCTTGAGTCATGATTTACAACCCTCTCATATTCTAATCAAAAGGATGTTTGATAATCTAGAACCTTGGAATAATAATTTGTATATTTTGTAAGAGTCCCCCATACCAGGTATATGTGCATCATAACCATGAACTACATGCACATTGTTCAAATTTGTATGATCTTATAATTTATCCTCTCATGGTCCAAATCTCAAGACCCTAAACTGAAAATGAAATAGAAATAAATCAAGCTAGGATGAATCCCCAAAAAGGGAGTTCTAAGGAAATTTCTTGTATCTTCAGGATAAAAAAATTCACTCAAGATAACATGAAAAAATTGTGTACAATTAAATATGGAATAAGGTTTGTGGGACCCACATGAAGGCCTTAGTTAAAACTGATCTATGCTCGCTAGAACCCCTGGTCTAGAATAATTTGAGAATAATGATTCATCACATCTACTCACCATGATTATGGGTTTAGTATGTGACAATAAAAAAATTTATAGTTCTCAAACCATTCTTGAATTGTATACTTTCTATAAACCACATGCATGTCTGATGTTTGAGCTGACACCACCAAATCCTTAGGTTAATACCCTTCTCCTAGAACCCCATATCCTCAATTCATCTCAAAATACCTAATATTGAACTATACATAAATATATATTTTAGTTTGGATATATGATGTGATGACCCATCATGGATATTCACCCTTTATAATTTCTTCAAGAACAAAGGGTGTCAAAACCGTTCATGAACATCCATTAATAGGAATGTCATTTAAAAACTTTAGGGTATTAGAAACCATTTTGATAACTAATTTTTTACAATCACATTAATTATTTAGGGATCTATAACAATCCATGAATACCTATATTTCACTACTAGAAGAATATTAAATGACTTAGGAGGGAATATACTTTCTTCTGAACATAATCCTTGTTCCTGCAGACCATGATCCTAAGGGTGGGGTGATTTTGATTCCCACCAAAATTGCGTCAATAATTTTAGGATCAAATAAATACATAAAGAATAGGTATTATTTTCACCATAACATAATGTAAGGATCATCATGGCTACATGGATATTATGTTTTTAGGTTACATGGATCACATCACCCCCAGGTGTACACTTGATCACGTAAACATAATAAAATAACAAAAATAGATCATACATTCCATCTGATGTGAAGATGGTCATGTGAATCCCATTCAATGTGTACTTTGGAATAAAAAGATACATTTTGACAAGGCCTCACGGTTATGAAAAGGCTTCTATATGAGTTGTTATGATCATAAAAAATGTCTATAGAAAAAATCCAAAAAATCTCTCAAATAACAATATAAAAAAACCCAACAAAGGTGTAAGATTCATGCGATGGATGTTAAAGTGATTTTTAAAAGAATGGATTATTTGGATCATGCAACAAATTCACCAATCACATGAAATCCCATGTTGTATGGATTCTATTCCATATTCAATCCCATGGGAATTTCATATTCATCAAGTAAAGGCCCTCGTATGTGAGCATTAGATCATAAAATGACCCTTTAGATCCATATGCAAGTGGGGTGACTATCCGTGAAAATGATCACACTTCATTTAGAGATCCACCATTGATCATGAGATAGAATCCAAAATTTAATAGTGAACATACACGGAAATTATCTAAAACCATCACATGAACTATTATTGATCATGCGATCCCCTGATGAAAACCAATGGGAAAAATTTGAAGGTATTGGAAAATAGAAAATAAAAACGTAGAAAAGGAGGAAGCAACATGAGAAAGGAATGTATAATTTTTTTCATTTGAATGGTGGATGCGGTATACCTGATAATGAATAAACTTGGATGACATGAGTACCTCATCAAATGACGGCCACTAGACATGTCACCTTTTTGTAGGAGGTATATCTGACATGTCCATTTGATCATGTGATGCCCTGATAGAAAAAATATGGGAGAGTTCTATAGGATTTGTAAAAGAAAATATAAAAATAATGTGGCCTTATGTTAAAAAGGGTTATTCTATTTTTCATGAAAACCCCTCCAATAGAAAAATTGGATCTCACCAAGGGCCCTAGGAAAATCCCCCTTTATCAAATGAAAGACTCTTCCATAGTAATCACAATTTCACAAATATTCTCTCACATGTTTTCCTGATATTATAAAGGACTGTTTACATGTCTATATGATATTGAAAAATACATTTGAAAAGATAGGGGTCCAATAAATATAGATATGAATGAAATATCTCTTAGTAATTGATTAGAATGTGACACAAAGATATCTCCTTGGATGATGCATGATAGGTTAACATGAAATTAAATATGATCCACATAATCAATCACATTTCTGTGATATATGTCCCATATTTAGCAACATATATTTGGTCTATATAGGCCTATAAATCCCCCCCCCCCCCCTTCAACATATAAAATGAGAAAATGGGGTCATAGAGGCGAGAGAAGACTTTTCAGATAGGAATGACATGAAATTTCAATGGCCTTCCTCCAAGAAAACATGGGAAACAACTTAAGGGAGTACAAGAAATGTATATATGCTTCATGTGATCAAACACTTTACCAAATAATGAACATTCAACTCATTGGTTGTATTATTCAAATGATATTTAATGTATACAATTAGTCTCATGAAATCTCAATATGACAACTTTTCATGAACGTTGAGTTGTTTATGTGATAAAAGTTGAAAAAGATGGAAGACCAATGCGATGAAGGATACATTGATTTTCGTGAAATAGGAACATGTAATTTTGATGACATATTCACTAATCACGTGACAACACTTGGTACTATCATCGATGTAATTTCATATCCCCAGGACATGTCTTACATGTCTTGAGACAACCCTCTGACATGTCCATCAAGTCAAAGGCTTTCAAAAATATCAGCAATGATTTGTGAAATTATTTTGACATATCATCTTCGATCATGTGATAGTCTTGTATGTGAATTTTTCAATCACATGAAGAATCATTAGAAACATCATCTTTACCATTAGGTAACCCTCAAATGTGTCAACCATGTCACATGAAATTCCTCTAGATATGTTAGCCATATTACGCAACATCCCTATAAGATGTCAGACATCATCATGTGAATGACCTTAGACATGTTTACTTTTATTAATCAAAGCACCTCAAACATAAAATAATTTTCATGGGACAATCAAATAACTTATCATCTTAAATAATATGAAGCACCATTATACATGTAAGCCTTTTCAAGAATACACTTATGAAATGTAGGGAAGACACTCAAGACATTCCGGATAGACACCTTCAAAATATTTGGTGAACACTTTAGACATTTCAGGCAGACAATTAGGACATGTTAGGTGCACACCCCCATAAATATCGATAATATCTAGTTGGTGTACTTAGGAATGTACCCTCAAACCATGTGAACCCTATACCATGAGTATTAAGCCAAGAATTCCTCTATCATATGGGAAGTTCCTTTATTGGGTTTTGAGATGGATACTCATATAATATTATAAGAATAATGGGATTCTCCTAACATCTAAATAATCTCAGTTGGACATTCATGGTTCCTCCTCTTCATATAACATAGGGTAAAGGTCATATATCTTTAAATGGACATCCATCCTTGTATAATCCCGTAAAATTCATAAACCCTTGGGATAAAAATAATTTATCCAAGTGTAATAAATCATTGTCACCCATCAATGAGTAAGAAGTGAATCTAAATAAGAGGAATCTATTTACTATTATAAATAGGTAGTGTATTAAGCCATCATAAGGCCCGATCTTATTATTAATCACCTTATTAGGGCCACCCAAAGCATAAGTCTGAAATATATGTGTAACAAGTCTAATCACTATCTATCCATTATTTTTGACACTGATCATGACTCAAAAGATCAATGACAATTTCAATGATTATATCACTAGCATAAAAATTTTCACCCATATAGGGAAGCCTCAATGTGAAATCCCCATTTGGTGACATGATATGATTTTCCACCTATAAGGGAATATGAATTGGTGCCAATCCCAAAGGCTTTCCCATATTAGTGAAGCCTTGGGAAATAAACCTCACATGAATTAATTTCCTATCACTCTTCATCAGCTTCTTTAGGTAAGATTCAACGATCATGACCCTAATTCCTATTATATGTAGAATATGTAGTACACTACCATAAGGATCAAGCCAAATATAGTTCCCAGAATAGAAAAATAATTCCTCCTAAAAGGGGGCCATTATCCCAACTGTGCATCCTCCCCAAACATTTGAGTCCCTAAGTGTCACTGGGTTTGAAACTCTAAATGATTTCCTACCTTTGGAATTAAAGACAATACCATATTATGTGTGTGGGAACCATTGGGAGTTTCTATGATAATTGAAAATGGTAAACCCAATGTGAATGATTATCAATGTATACATGATCACCCCATAGTAATTTTTTTTAGATCATACCTTATTAGATGAAAAATAAACATGGTGAACTCTATGTAAATGTGTGAAATGATAAAATAAATGAATCATTATAGGAATTGGGTATCATGAATCCTAAGACCAGTGAAAAACCCTTATGTTACTCGAGGAAATATAGAGCATTACCAATCATAGAGACATCCCGAGTCTAATATCAGGGTGGCACCATTGGACATCATCAAGGTGGACTTTTAAAAATTCCAAAACCTAAAAATAGTAGTTTAATATAAACATAATTATTAATAAATTTAATAATTTCCTATGTTCATAATTATACAAAAACCCTTGGTGAAAAACCATAGGGTCCTAACTACAATAACAAAGGTTCAACTCCCCCATCATAACAGAGGACTAATCCAATAGAACTAGTTCATGTATGTTATTTAGGATGTAATATAAAAAATTACTCTACATTTTCTTGTAAATAAATTATATGTTATAAATGGTGGATTCTGAATATACTATTTTATTAGAGTTGAATAAATTTAATCTTATATAAATGATACGAAATCTAGTGTATAACATGTGATAATATGTTTTGAACTATGATATGTGAAGTCACACACTCTCACCAATATGAGTGATAATAAAAACACATGTATTGTAACTATATAATTACAATTTAAGAAGTACATGAAACAATAATAGAACAACAAATAAAAATAATCAAATTACACTACAAACTCTATTTTCGACTATACATTTTTTCACAAGCACAATAATAAATTCATCACCAATTCCTCACCATCCCACATTCAATTTACTAATCCCTAAATTTTAAATAAATGAAAATTGAGTTTAATTCAATTTTTTAAAACCCCATACCAGTTCCTTGGGATTGATATGATATACAATATGGTCTTATAAAAACCTCCTAATATGAAAGAGGTTAGTGAATAGAGGTGGTAAATTAATCAAAACAACTTGGAGATTATTCCCTTGAAATCAATAACCATCAATAAGACAAAAAATATAAAAATACATTATTAAATAATAAAAAATAGAAAATAGTGAAATCCAAGCCAATAAAAATACCACATTTCTGAATTAGGTGGATGATATTTATTTGTACATTAGAAATCTACAGATTCCCCATAGAACAATTATTTATAAAAAATATATAAAACTGAACAAAATAATTTCATAGGATCTAATAAAATGATCATACGGTATGTTGAAGAACCACATCTGACCTTGACCATGTCGACCTATTAAGTACCTCAACATAAGCCCCTTTCCCTTTCCCGTATTATTGAAAACATTTCTCTATGTGAATCGATATAACCATAATGTTTGTGTGAAATAAATATTATAAGACACCACCAACACATACTTAACATATCTTTAAATGATATTTGTGAGTGAAAGAAATAATAAAAATATGTAAACAAGAAAACATGAACCTAGATTAGGATAACATGTTCTTAAAATGCCACCATTAACCTCAACCATACCTACTGCATTCAACTCTAAAAGTGAAATGTCAACCCATATCTTTAACTAAAAAATAGTATATATAAATTAATCTAAGGATAACAATGTAATAACTGACCAGTATCATGAGATAAACCTTCCCATCAAGATAAGGTCTCATAGATATGTATCTTATATAATAGTAATCACATATGTAGTTCAATAAGCAAATATCAATAGGAAATATTTTGTGAAATTCATTCTATACAATCACGGTATAGTCCCGTGGTGACTCTCATGTATTGGAAGATATTAAACTAGTCCAAGGAAGGTATTAAAATAGGCAACTTCTCACACAAGTTGTACCATATATGAATCCTGGGAATTTCGCATTCACACATTACTAAAGTCATCTTATATAACCATCAATAATTTAATCATGGAAAAAACCCAATAAGATTGTAAATGATCTAAAAAAAATTCATTTTTAAATTATCATGGGAATAACCCTAAACCATTCACTAATTAAACCCTTGAAAATATCTCATTGAAGCCATGATCACACACATAATATAATCACAATTAATTTGAATTTTCAACCTTCTAAATTTTCTAATCTATAATCCTACCCATTCATTAATTGATTATGAAAGGATTATATTAGACCTAAATAATCATATAGAAAATCATATCTCAAATGAATCCACAAATAAAGTATTCAATGTAATCATTCCATTTTACCCATATTTACCTTTCGAGAGTCAAAATTTAGGAACCAAAAAAAACCCAACAACATTGATTCTAATAATAGAACATAAAAAATCAAACACAAAAATTAGATTAAATGGGTACTCAAACAATATAATATAAATATCATAACAAGGAATGGACATGACACCTCAATCTTATCAAAGTTTTCTCACCATAAAATACCCTTTTATCCAAACCCAAAATACTAAATCCCTAAAATAATCCCCAAAACATTAAAGTTAGGATTCACAATAAGAAACAAAAAAATAACATGAGACATAGGCATCTTGGGAAAATATAAGTTGACATATAGTGAGAGAGAATCCCTAAAATGAACATCAATTCAGTATAGCAATTGGATAAGGAATAAAACCTCCATGAATTGAATTATGTCTAAAATGGGGTTAGAAATGGGTGACAGTGAGGAGTGGATAAGGGGATAGAAATTAGGGTTCAAAGGGGTAAATTTTAAAAACTACCCCAAAAAGCACAACAAAAATCCACTAAGTACTAAGTAATACCAAACCTAGTACATGATGCCACCACTAGGAACTAGTTTAACCACACTAGTCACCTAGTGAGGGTTCAAATACTATAAAAATACTTCTAAATCTCAGGGGTACTTGGTTTCTCTGTACCTAGTACCCAATTCCAAGTTAATATATATTTTAGTTGATGGGAACTTGGACCCCTATTGGAAAATATCACAATCCCTAACACACTTACAACACCAACCAACTTAGTTAAGAAAAAGAAAATAAATACCTATGCCAAACCATAATTTCATACAATAAATTTTAGGGTAATTATAAGTTAATTCTTTTATCAAATAGTGAAATCCATTGACATATTTATGGTGTGGATAGATAAAACTATTGATGTAATTTTCATATATAATACAACAAATATTGATAATGGAATTTTTTATGATCATATATATTTTTAATTTTTAGTTATATTTATATATATTAGTGTAGAAGTGGTTAAAACATATAATTGACCGAATATTTTTGAATAAATTATGCTTATTTGGGATGATAATTATTATTTATTGATTTTTGAACATGATAATATTTTTATAACAATTTTGGTTATATTTTACAAATTCATAATTAATGATAGTTTTAATGATATGGAATTATGTGATTATAAAAGAAAATTGGAAATGGATATAGATATCAATAATTATTTATAATTTCATGTTGGGATTTAATTATGGGTAGCAGGTTAATAATTTAATATATCATTAGTGTTTTTTTAATTTTAGTGGTACTAATAATTCTAGGTATTCAAAATTGTATTAGGATTTCAAATAGTACTAATAATTTTTGTTGTTCTTAATGATTTGGGGTTTAGTAATTAATTTTGAGATAATATAGAAGTTGATCCGGAATTGGTGGTTATTATATGGTGGTATATCTATTCTTTATCTATGTCTTTATGAAATTTATGTAGTCATGTGTATTAATTACTTTCTTAAAAATCACCACCTGAGACAAAAGGTTTATTATGACCAAACATGTAGTAAAATTTGGAGTAATTGGATGGATAATTAGTATGTTCAAGTTTCCCGACATCAACAACCATATTCAGGAACAATAATCATTCTATTGACAATTAGAATTATGTTATTGACTAACAAGAAATTATAATTGTTAAAGAAAAATTATACAACCCCCAATTCATTAGGCAATTCATATACCTCAATATATTCTATGTATGGTGTAAGAGAATAATGTCTAGAAAAATACATTATAATGCCCTTTTTGTTATTCTAGAATCAAGGTTATGATGAAATTTTGTTGGTTTATTACACTTTTTTATCCCCTTTTTCTATATTATTAATGTTATTTCTCTTATAATATAATCTCATTTTGTATTTTATATTCTTATGGTATCCCATATTAACTATTTATTCATGTTTTCTTTCTGGTGAAACCCTCTCTCGCATATTAGATAATTTTTTTGTGTACTTCACTTAGGGTTTACAAGTATGACAAATAGTAAAATGAATTTTATTAATACTTATATGAATACATTAGATACCATAATATGTTCAATATTAAAAATATTCAATTAAGTATAAAATCTCTAATGACACTATATATTTATGTTTTAGGGTGTATTTTTTCGTAAATTATTTTTTATATTGGAATTTTATCTGTATATATATATATATATATAATTTCTATATTTCTAAATATTTTAATAAATGTTATAATATAAAGGTATCTTTTCCAATGTAATATAAAATATTAAAATCAAAAGAAATGACAGAATATAATTAAATCCATTTACAATATTTTTTATTTTTTATTTCTTGAAAATAGAGAAAAAGACTATATATTGAAGGAAACACAATAAATTCACCAATATAACTACTCCTAAGAAAATAAGGACCAATATAAACGGTGAAATTATAATACAAAATTTAATGTGAAAGTTTCTTAAATGTTTTATTGGATATAATGGTTATTCTACAAGATTTTTAAATAAAAAAAATTAAACTTACACAAGAATATTCCATTAGTGAATAAGTTCCAAAATTATTATAGTTAAACTAAGTATTTGATAAGAAAACATAGTTATTAAAATACATATAAAAATTTGGGTGTCACACATGGTTTATTATATGTAGGTTATAATGGTAGATAAATAATTTCTATAGAAATTGAGGGTCATATATAATGGTTATTATAATGATCCAAATAAAAGTTTTATTATTTATGTACTTCAATGGTATATTATTTAAAACTAGATCAGTGAATTTTGATCACTAATGGATTGGAGTTCATGATTGAGTGTTTATGTGATGGAATATTATTTCCATAGGTAAGGGACAATGATTCATATTTAGAGTGATAATTTACTATCATTAATAACTATAACATTATGATTTAGGACTTGAGGAATGCATGGATATCTTTGGAGGGTTGTGATTTGAAGTTTCAATGTTGATATTTCTAAGGGATAATGGTTTATATATACATAATAAGAATATACATGTTTTAATATGTTTGAAGATCATTGGATACCACACTAAACAATTGGGTCATAAAGACAACATTTCAAGTATTACTCCATGGTGGAATTGTTATACCAAGATGAATATGGTGAAAACAATAGAAATTCTAGAATTTATAAATTATTTTTTTGTTAGTTATTAATTTTTTTCAAGGATTAATATTTATTATTTGCAACTTTATAAATTTGTTTGCATTTTATATATTGTACACTCTTCTAGTGGTTCAGGTTAGGTAATATTATTTTTATTCTTATGTTCTCCTAGTGTTCAATGAAAATTACTTTTTTAGTTATTTATAAAATATAAGTTATTGATTATTTTATTTACTCTAAATTCATATGAGATAAGAGAATTATATAAAGTAAAATAGATCACATTAAATTAACTATTTATATTAATATATTATAACAAACTCATATAGGGTAATTAATAAACGTAGGTTAAATCTTATTGAGTCATTTATAGTCATCCTAGATTGTGGAAAAATTTTAATCAATATACGTGGAAGATGAAATCATTTATATTTCTATATTCTTTAAAGAGATTTATGAGGATTATATAAGGAAAATGTGTATTGTTTAATTTTATGAGGTTAAATTAGAAGGAAGTTGTTTTTTTATATTTGATCATATACTATATTCCCTATTTAGTACTCTCTATTTATATTTTTTTTTCATGTATCCTTGTTTTTTAATATTTATATTTTATTAGGGATTTTCGATGTAAATATTTTTGCATTAAATATATGTGGATATTCTATATTTTGAAAAAATTATTATTGTTTTCCTTATCAGGATTCCCATTTTACATTTTATTGGGTTTTTATAAGAAGAACTTATGTACATTTTAATCATGTATTTTGTAATAATAATTACTATACACTCATGTTGGGTTAAAAGGATTAAAACTATTACCCATAAGTGTATGTCTATACTCAATGTCTCTCACCCAATTCAAAATGTCATATAATAAATCCATTAACTAATGTTGTTAAAAATGTTAGTGAATGTTAAGGTTGGTTAATTATATATTTCATTAGTGTTGTTAGCATTGTTATAAAGTTTTTTAGGAGTAGATATATAGAAACAAATACATAATCGAGTCTTATATTTCATTTGAATACACAAATTACAAAAAGTATTTTTTTCAATAATAATATTATTCCCTCTAGATTATTCTTGCATATGTGCCATAGTAAAATTCATGTAATCCTAGGGAAAGGAATCAAAATAACGATGTGCTCAGATTCTGAGTAATGGTGAAGTATATTTGAATAATTCATTAATAAACTAGCATAATCTTTCAAAAAAGTTATTAACTGAACAAACATTCCATATACTCAATAAAAATGAATTATGTACCTATAGAGATAATAATAATGTAAACCTATCACGGATAATTATAAATATGAAATGATAAATAACTAAAAACACAATCCATTTAATCAATAATACGATTACCAAAATTGGATAAGAAATAATCAATATAGAAAGGTAAATAACTAAAAACACATTCCATTTAATTAATAAAATGATAATTAAATGAATCCAGAAATAATTTCATAGTGAAAATATCCTTGATAGTAATGACTAAATTAAAATAATGTAAATTCTTAATTATTGGATTCCATGTTTTCTAGGTACATGATTATTTACAATGAAATAATTTCATAATATGGTTTAAAACATTATGGGCGAAAACCCATTTAAATAATTATAGAAAACCAATTCATCCCATGAGACTATATATACATCTAGGGTATATCAATAACTTGGCCCCACCCATGTAATACTATTCAAAATAATTCTTCATATATGATATAAATTATTTAACACATAAACACTATTCCTTTTCAAATATCAGTATTGTGTAAAGTATACAAATTTATCAATATTTCCCAAGATATAAAATGACATTCAATATAGTACTATATATGTATAAATGATATAAGGTTATAGAAATAAACATATAAAAGTTAAATAATATGTCAATTTAGGGGAAATTTAATATCCAGTTATCATAAATAAAGTGAACATTTCAAGGGAATGATATTAATTATAAACATTGATCAAGGAAGTGAATATCAATAATTAAATTAGTTAAAATGATCACAAACCATAGAAAGAAATAATATTTATGGTATCAAAATAAAATATTCCGAGTTGAGTAACAATAAAGGGTATTTTCATTGATAAATAACATAACATAAACAAATCAATAAAAACTCATTGATGAAAACATCATCTTTATATTTATTTTTTTGAAATAATTTAATTTGGAAATAAATTTTAAAAAAAATTAAAAAAAACATTATGAATATAATTTTACATTAAAAAATATTTTTATTCATTAAAAAAAAATTTGGGTTGTCATGATGGCTGGAAATCCAGTGCATTCAATACATGTTAAAACAAAGGTTCCTTTCACCTTTTCAGCTATAGGTAATCATAAATTATTT
Source organism: Viscum album (assembly GCA_963277665.1). NCBI lineage: Eukaryota > Viridiplantae > Streptophyta > Magnoliopsida > Santalales > Viscaceae > Viscum > Viscum album. The sequence continues at coordinate 1,584,544,929 of OY728164.1, forward strand.
TTAAAATTTAAAATTATTCCTTCTAAACATTTATTAAAGATTATATGTGTGTGAAAATTCAAATCATATATCATTTTTATACATTTCAAACATTTTTAGAAAACTTTTTTTTGGAAGAAAATATAATTCTGACAGAATAGGGAAATTAAGTATGATTTTCTTAAAAACATTTTATAAAACATTTTAAGTACCAAAGAGTGAAAAAATATTAATATTACATTAAAATAACATGAAAAACATAATAGAATAAAACTAAATGGTTTATTAAAAAGCGATCATTTAATTTAATTCAATTGAAACTCACAAATGAATAATCTCAATTAAAATGAGATTATGAAGTAAACCCTTATAAAGATTATACTGTTGAAGTGAGAATCTACCAGTCAATCAATTATTTATATAAAATTTCAAAAAAAATAATGAATTTTTTGATTAAATATAAAGTAATAATTTTTTTTATAAACATAATATTATATAGAAAAAATCAATGAAGTAGAATATTAACCCATTTAATAGAAATCGAGTTATTAAATCCCTTACCACCTTCTAAAATTTATGTAAAATCAAAATCGAAAATATAATTCAAATTTAAACATAATATAAAATGAATAAATAATTATTAATGATATTACATGTTCAAGGGGAAGTATATAAACTATATAAAATAAATTATTTGCATAACATTATATTATTCTTCAATGAAATGAAATTGAGACGAAATCCAATAACTTATGCTTCCTTATTGTTTATATTTATTTGAACTACATTATAGTGGTTCAAAATACGCTTTTAACTTATTTTAAAACCATAATAATATTTATAAAATAATATATGATGCTTTTGTAACTTCTTAGTACTTGTTCATTAATAATATTTCATTATTTTTATTGTCTTAGTGGTTAATATCCTTGTTATCTCTTGTGTATTTTTTTAAGAAATTATTTATTCATGAACATATAATACAGTTATAAAATATCCAAAATAAAAATAATGAAATAATTATTTTATTTATAAAAATATTTTTCTTATAAAACCATTCATAAATTATATTTATAAAAAAATGTATTATATTTCAATCATACCGACAATGAGTCATATGTATCCACAAGTAACATTTTCATTTTTCAATAATCATTATGGAAAGGAAGTAAGTACTATTTTAAGTTTATATAATGAAAATAATATCATATATATCATATTATATTTTTATATATATCATCCTTGTGGTTTGTTTAGGAAAATAGAGTCACATCTCTTCATGAAGGCAGTAGTCCACAGGTACACGTATAATGTCATCATCTTTATGAGTGTGAAAAAGGAATGAAAGAAAATGTTTTATATTATCTTCTCAGGATGGTAAATATGTCATAAATATAATAATTATTCTCACGTGAATAAAATATAATAATTAAATATTTATTTATCATCTTCTATGTAAAGAGTTAGTGATAGATGAATAAAATCACATCGCGAGGCGGTAGATTACCATACACCCAAGCAATGTTATCATCTCTCAAATAGAATGGATGGTAAAAATATATGATATAGTGAATAAAGAATATATATATATTCTATAAATATCATATATATTTCTTATATTCATCATTATACCAAACCGTGAGAGGTGGAAATGAAAAACTACACTGCATTGGTTCGTGGGGCAGTAGTCCATCGTACACACGGATGACGATTTCATAACCAATTTGATGGATGTAAAGACAGTTTTAGGTCAAAAAATTATAATATGAACATACCATTTTGTTTAATTAATAATTTTTTTATATCATCATGTTTTAATAATAATTAAATGTGGTGGAGAAAGTAGTAAAATAAAGTGGCTTGTTGAAGAACGTTACCTCTTCTTCACGTATCAACCTTAGGTTTTCACTAAATCATTTAAAGGATTGATTTATATAAAAAATGAATGTTATAGGAATATTGGAGGTAAATTTTTATGTGATTTTATATGGATTGGTTGATCCAATATGGTATGATGGTATGAAGAATAGATAAGAGGGGTTCCCTTTTATAAGAGGGGATGTGGACACAAATTGTATTTCTGAAATGAATTAAGTGCTCCAACATTTTTCATATGTCAAAAGGGTCCAAAATGTAACATTATAAAACATAGTTTTCATGTCGTAAATATCTCCATTAAAAATATTGTATATAATTGTATCAGTTTTTGACCCTTATCTTTTTTGATTAACCCCCAATAAACCCATTTTATCCTAAATCACGTTAATTAATTCTTTATGCATTCACTATTAATTTTAGTCAAAATTTAACTTATACTTATTAAAAATTATAAATTATTATGATTTTAAAATTTGAATCCCTTTTTTCAAATTCAATTAATAAAAGTGTAAGAAATTCATTTAAAATTAATCCCGTAGACTTCATGGGAAATCAGGGTTTTCATGTGAAAATGTTCCCAAGATTACAATGTTTTTTAATCTCAATTAATTATGAAAATTATTAAAATAGAATAATTTTTTTCAACTAATATAAAATTTAATTAATTTTACATTAAAAACAATTCAAAAAATAATTTATACTTATAAATTATTTAAATGAAAATGCATTTTTCAATTAAATGTTATCATTTTCTCTATTCATCAATAAATAAATCTTCTATAAAAATCATGAAAATTCACCCTACAATAATTTTAATATTATTACTTAGAAATTGAAGTTCATTTTTTCACAAAATGTTTCAAAAATTTGAAAAAGTTAATTATAATTCATTTTCACAAATCATGATTAATCCACCTCTTAGAAAAAATATATTTTTTTTATAAAATGATTACTTTTCTTTTAAATGATTATTATGTTATTACAAATTAATATATAAATAACAAAAAATAGTAAAATATATATTTTAATTATTTAGTTAATACTATTCATATCATCTCTTTGAATAACTAAGAAATGACTATTATATTAAAATGTTAGATTCAATGTATATTATTTTTGGATAAAACTTCTTCATCCATATAATAAATGTTATCGAAGAAAGTCATTGTTACATGTAATTCATGTTAATCTTATAGTTTCATGTAATTAAATATGTTTAATGTATTTAAGTAAATATATCTCAATGTCTTGGGGTGTTATATTACCTTCTACACGTGGTATTGCATGTCAGATGTTCTATTGAATAAAATGTTATTCTTTTTGAATTTTAGGGTGTTACATTCTCACCACCATAAATAAATTCAATCATCTACATTTAGACAAGATATTGGAAATAATGGGTTGGTTGTTTGAAAATGTCTTTTTTTAGAAGAACACACATCAAAAAAGTATTAAGGGAACATTATCTCAATAAGAAATACTGGAATCTAGAAATGCCACATGTAATAATACATAATCATTATTCTATGAAAGAGATCATTAGAAGCATGTGAGGCTATAAACATGTTGGAAAAGAGTAAATAATTATGAAATTTTTTTATCTTTGATCGCAACAAACGGAATGATTAGATGAATGCTAAGGTCATGAAAACCATATATTTTTAATTATTCAAATTACCACTGACACACCAGTTATGAATATAAAAGGATAATATTTTTGTTTGAAGATCATTTCCCTACTTTTAAGGAATAATTTTACAATCTATGAATATATATAAATATACATACTTGATTCATTTATATTTCATAATTTAAACTTCATTATTTATTTATTCTTTGATCAATTAACAATTCATCACTTACACCAAGAAATGAATCTCCAAAAATGAATTTTTTATTCATGAAGCACAAAAATTCACTTTTAATAGATCATATGATCCATTAATGTGTGGCATATCATTTAGTATATATATAAATATTTTTCAAATCCAATATATTTACCTTGAAATATATTAAATTAATATCTAAACCTCAAAAATAATACCAATGGTTCATCAATAATATTAATTTTACAAAAAATTTATAAAAAAACATTAACATATTAACCAGTACATCACAAAGGCTAGTGGTAGGCACCATGCCCCAATAATGCTTTAGTCATGGATTCAGGACCCACAACCATTTTGGATGTGAAAGGTTGTCCCCATGTATTTAGGTTTCCCTATTAATAAAATATATTAATATAATTAATATAATGTTCCCAAAAAATATTATGGAAATCCATGAAATAAACTAAATCATTAAATAAGATTTTAAGAGTGGTTTTCAAAAAATTATTAATATATTTATTTTCACAATGAATAATAATCTTATTTGAGTATTTTTACAATTCCATAGTGATCATATTAACCCTAAAGGATGTCAATACATTTAAACATATATATATATATATTGTAAATGAATATTTACTCAAATAGTTTTTCCCTTAAATCATACACATAACAGAAATTTCTCAAAAATTTCATTAGTCCTGGAAGAATCCATTCATAGGAAACATAAAAGGGGTGTTTAATACTTTTAACATGTGATCATTCTAAAACACATTAAACCATGTGTTATCCACAACTCATTAGTTAATTAAAACTAATATTCTTTTAACATACTCTAAATAAGTTTCATGATTCTTATTAAAAAAATAGTGTTTGAATATGTATATATAATTTAATTTATTGAATCCTAAAACATAAATACATCTTCCATTTTATTTCCACATAACTCATTTTGTGGTATAGGGTTTAACCCAGGTCATTTGTTTTTCTTATCAATTTAATTTTTTGAAAATATTATTTAAAAAATATATGAATTATCATAAAAATATTACCCAAGTGTGTCAGACCTACTATGTAGTAAAACCCATTTTTTCACTAGGCAAAAGTCATGTTAAGACCGAAAAATCATTTTTGGGTTATTAAACCTAGGTAGATTTGATTCAAAACTACATATATTTTTAGTATCCAAATATGGATGTATTGATAGGGAAAACCACATAATAACTTTCTCACCAAAACATTAAGATTTTAAACTATACATATCCATTAATTCTATCTTATTGTTATGTTACCTAATTTATGATTTTTTAAATCTAGTTTCCAAGGATTGTACTGAACACTCTCTGATAACAACTCAAGCGACCCCAATCCCAGTAGTCTAGATTTTTTGTATCATACCATTACATTGACATAAGATACAAGCAAAAATGTACTAATGGATCAAATAGTTTACTAGTCATGGTAAACTAGATACATGCCTAAGTTTAACATTGCATTTGAATAAAAAAATTAGACATGATTTTTATATACTATAATTATTACATCATTTATATTAATTCGTATCTTTGATATTATAATTCATTTTATCCTAGTGAAATGAAAAAAAACAATGTGGAGCTCATATGATCGTTAAGATTTAAGTACAACAGAAGAATTTATGAACCAATAATAATAATTAATATAGAAATTCAATAACATAACACACATTCCATATAATCAATAAACATAAAAGTAAGTGCATCTAGAGATAATATCAATGTAAAAATATCATGGATAATAATCAATATGGAATGTTAAATAACTAAAAACATATGACATTTAATAAAAAATGATAATAAAATTCATCTAGATATAATTTCCTAGTAAAAAACTCATGGAATTTAATATCTAAACACTAAATGAAAGTTATTATAAATAATTGTATTCTATGTTTCCTAGGTATATTATACATTTATCATAAAAAACTTTCAAAAGATGGTTTAAAATATACTGGGTGAGAACCCATTTAATTAAGGCTAGATAACTGATTCACCCCATGATACAATTGATTCATCAAGGGGATATATATAACAAGTACCCACATACGTCATACATATCCAAATAATTCCTCATATATCAATTAATAAAATTTAATTGATAAATAATGCGCCTTATCAAATATATTTATTATGTAAACAATAAATATTAATCAATTTTCTCTCAAATATCAAATGACATTAAATATAGTACATCATATATATAAATGATATATTTCATGAGAAATAAACAAATACATGATAAATAATATGGATATTTAGGGGTAATTTAATGTGAAATGATCATGGGATAGTGGACGTTTCATAGGAAAGTTATTGACCACAAAAAAAAATCAAGGGAGTGAATATCAATAACATCATTAATCAAAATGATCATAAAATATCATTTGAAGAATAAACATAGTTTCAAAAAAATATATAAATATTTTAGTAAGAATAAATGATTCATTTCATTGATGAATAAAATAAATTAAAAATCTATTTAAAAAAGTCATGATGAAAGTATCATTTTCATCTTGAAAATATTTTTCATTAAAAATTAATTGTAAAATAAAAAACTATAAACACATCATGAAACTAATTTTCTTGGAAAATAACCTTTTAAACAAATAAAAGAAGCTTTAAAATTTTTGAGTAGTCATGATGGGTATAAATTTCCTTCATACCGAACACGTAAAAAAAATTTCCTTTCATTATTTTGGTAAAATCAAAATGGGAATTGTTTTGAAAATGATATAATATTACTCTTTAAATATTTTCAATGAGTAAAAATTGTTGAAAATTCCATTTGAAAATCATTTTTAATATGTTAAAACATTTTTTTTAAAATAGTGTTTTAACTCCTAGTTTCAGAAGATAATATATATTCGGCCGAAGAGAGAAATAGAGTTAGATTGTCATAAAAGCATTTCTTTTAATACATTTTAATTACAAAAGAGTAGAAAACAATAATATTACATTAATATATAATGAATAACTAGAAAATAAAAAAATTAATTGATTTATTAAATTAATATCAAATAATTTCCTTCAATTGAAATTCTTAAATGATAAATCGATTAAAATGAGATTGTAAAGTAAACCATTACAAAAACAATAATATTGAAGTGAGAATCAACCGATTATCAACTATGTGTATTAACTATAAATCTACATAATACAAGTATATAAAAATAATAAGGTAATAAAAAGTTATTTTACATATAATATTAGTATGAGAAAATCAATTAAGTAGAAAACTATCCCAAAAAACTGAAATTCACTTATGAAATCCCTTACCACCCTGTATCTTTGATGTCATATCCCCTTAAATGAGAAAATTAAAATTGAAACATTACATAACATTAATAATTTATAATTCATGATATTACTTGTAAAAGGGGAATCATATACTCTATATAAAAGAAACTAGGTGTATAAAAATACAATATTCCTCAATAAAATGAAATTCAGATGAGATTCATTACGTTATGATTCATTTTGGTTCAATGTGATTTAAAATCATTTATAGTGGTTTTAAAAATGTTAATAAATTTTTAACGAACCATATAAAAATTTATAATGTAAAATATTATCGTTGTATATCATTTTATTATAGGTTTGTTAATAATCATTCATTATTTTCATTATTTCAGTTCTTAATTTCCTTATTCTCTCAAGCATGTTTTGTTATAAAATTTTCTGTTGTTTCATATAATATATAGTTATATAATATTTTTCATAATAATAAAATAATTATAATATTTATACTTGATTGATACTTTTTAAAACCAATAATTAATGATGGTTATGAAAAATGCGGAATGTTACTATCATAGAGACTGTAGGTCATACGTACGCATGACATAGCTTTTGGATTTTCACTGATCTAAATTGAAAGGTGTTAAGTAATATTGTACCATTAAATAATTATAATTATTTCACATATGACATATTAAATAATAATATATATCATCAATGTGGTATGGTGATGCGAAGAGAGTCCATCACTTCATGAAGGCGGTAGTCCACGCATACACGAATGATGGTATCATATTTACATGAGTGAAAAGAAAAGAAAGAAAATGATATATATATATTATCTTTAAAGAATGGAAATATGATATTAATACAAAAATTATTCCATTTATATCAATTATAACCATTATCTTTATCTTTATCACCTTACATGTGAATTGTTAATAGAAGTGGAATTACATTACTTCGCAAGGCGGCATTCCGATATAAACATGAGTGATGTTATCATAAATCTTATGGAATTGAAGGTAAATATATATATATAATATAGTGAATAAAGAGTTATATATGTATTATATATATACCATATATATATACTTCATATCCATCATCATACTCAATATTTAGAGGTATAAATGGAAAAAATATATGACTTTAGTTCATAAGGTGGTAGTCCACTGTAAACATGAACAATGATTTTGTAACCCATTCGATGTGGTTTTTGTTCATTCCCATATTATAAAAAATCTCATTATATATAATATAATGAGGTTATTATATCATCATGGTTTTATAATAATTTAAGGTGGTATAGAAAGATGTAAAATAATGATGCTCATGGAAGAATTTTACATCATCTTAGGGTATCATCCTTTATTTTTCTCTAAAGCCTGAAAAGGTTGAATTTCTACCCAAAATAAGGATTCCACAATCACTGGATAGAATTTGGTAAGTTATTTTGTAATTTTTTGTATGAACAAATTTAGTTTAAGGATTAAATTAGAGAGGAGATGATATGAACTTTTATAAGTTGGGGAGAGGACACACATGGTAATTTTGAAAAGAATATAGTGGTCCTAGATTTCCCATATCCCACAAGGGTCCAAAATGGACCATTATCTATAATTAGAAGTTTCATGGTACAAATATTTAAAATAAATATTAATGTTTATATGTAATTCGTACCCTTATCTTTTTAGTTTAACCCCTGATAAACCCAATTTTACATTAAATATAATAATTAATTTTTATTTATTTACTTTTAATTTTGGTCATAATATTATTTTAACATAGTTGGAATTATAAATTTTTATTATTCAAACTATTTAATCAATTTTTTCAAATTCTATTCACATAATTGTATAACTTTAATTTAAAAATAATTTTGTAGACCTGATGAGAAATCATGTTTTTAATGTAAATATGTGAAAATGTTTACAATGTTTTTATATCTAAATTAAATATGAATATGATTAAAAGTACATAAATTGGATTGATAAAAAAGTAATGAATTTTTCTTTAAAACGTATTCAAAATATAATTTATCCTTATAAAAATTTAAACAAAAAGATAGTTTTTAATTAAAATTCTGTATTATTAACTGTTAATCAAAAAAATAAAACTTCACAGAAAAGGCATAGACCTTAACCCTAATCTAAAATTTATAATTTGATTTTAAAAATGAATATTATTTTTTTAAAGTAAATTTTATAAATGTGGTTATATTTAATTTTAATTAATGTGTGTAAAGCATGATTAAATCAAAAATATCCATTTTTTTAGAAACAAATTCATATTATTTTATGTGATTATACTTTTATTACCAATGAATATTTAACTATTAAAAATGCGTAAAACATATATTTTAATAGGTTATTTATTCTATTTCAAACCCACAATTCCAATGACATGTAAATGACTATTATATTAAAAAAAACATTAATAGTATATTATTGTTAGGTAAAACTAGATCTTGCCTATAATGCAAGCCAGTGAAGAAATAAATTTTGTGTGTAACATATGATATGATTAAAAATACATGTAACAAAATATATTTGTGGGATTTAAATAAAAATATCATAATGTGTTTGGATTTTATATTCAATTCTAGGCTTGGTGTTGTGTGTCACATTCAATGTGGAATAAATTGTTAATTTTTTGAGTTTTGAGGTGTTACACATTTTTTATGAGTTATTTTTCCATTGTTACTTGGAAGCATTTATTGATTGTTATTTATGGATAGACTATACGGAATAATGAAATATTTTTATAAATATTTTTATTTACTTTTTTTATTTGTAATGTGTATATTATGTACGTATCTAGTTTACAAAGACTATTAAACTATTACTCTCATTGGAATGTGATTACATGTATCTTATTCCAATGTTATAAAGTAACTAACATCTCTAGGAAACTATATTTGGTGGTGATATATTTGGAATCAAATGATATTTAGTAGAAACATTGGCAAAGAGATTTAGAAAAATGTAAATTAGGGAACAAAACACTATGATGAACATTGAGGATATGTATAGAAGAACATACTAAATATTTGGTCATATAAAGGTGATGATATTTTAATATAAATACATATCTTTTTAGATTCTACAAGTGGATGTTTTTTTTTCAAATTTGTACCTAGGGATAATTAAACCAATAAGAGAACATAGGCATTTGGTCTTATTTTTGTCCTTGTACATGATAAGAGGCCTTAATATGTACTTATTTTGATACTCTTGTGGTATATTCTATTATCAATTTTCATTTTTAATAGACTATTATTAAGGATTCGAAAATATTTCATGATATGAAAAATTTCATGAACAATGAATGCTTATGATTAATAGATTATCGATGCATAAATTTACCAATCTATACGAAGTGTATCACTTGATTTTGGATTATACATTATGTTTCATAATTTTATGATCTAATCTAATTTATTTCATTTCATAGTAAAGAATCCTCATATAAGAAATTGGAACTATATTAGTGAAGATAATATAGGAATGTATTTTCATCATGGGGTGGATAATGAAGTTGTAGTCATAGATATAGATGGAATTGAAAAATTATAAGCATATTGGGGAAGCTAACTGTAGTTATGACCAGTAAACATGACCATATAGAGTATGATGTTCATACAAAATGTGGTTAAATAATGATAGACCACATCATGCATTAGAAACCAATATAATTTCATTGGAATATAAATTATTTTGTTGTTGAGAAATGGATGAGCTAATAAGAGATGATATTTCTCAGACTAGGTAGTAATGAAAGGGAAAACATTTTATGGAAGGATATCGTCTCACATGATATTCTGATCAATTGTGGTCAATGATTAAAAAAACTATGAATCAAGATGAAATAACAATCATGGAATAGAATTATTTTACAAAAAAATTCTTAGAAAAGTATTTTCCCCATGATCAATGAGAAAATATTGAGACAAAATTCATAAGTCTAAGTATAATAAAAGAAGATAATTTTTCTAAGTTTGATGAAATATTTTCCGAGTTAAAAAGGCACACTATAGAATATATATGTGACCCAGAGAGAAATATTGATCATTTCTTTTATGTTTTCAATGAAATTATAAAACTTTAACTATTATCCCAATTATTCTTATCATCTGAGTATAGAGTATTTTTTCTCTCTTGGAAAGAAATAAATATCCATGTAATATGTATTCGAAGGAAATTAATAAAAGAAGAGGAAAATAGCGAAAAATATTATAAAATGGAAATTGTAATAATGGATTCATCTATGTGATAAATGTAGAAAAAACACCCTAGAACTTTCCTGAAGGGAATGTGAGTTTTATAATAGTATAGAGATAAAGGCCACCATTCTCATGATTAAAATGGAAATGAATAAGTTTCAAATGTTAAATGCTTCAACTGTATGGAGGGGCACTACGCCGATGAATGTACAAATCTCCAAGGGAATATACCGTAGATGAATTAATGGGAACATGTTCAATATCATCCTATTACTATGTAAAGAGTGCAATGATTAATGTTATTGTTTTTCTGGATTCAATAATAATGTCGTAGATGTATTATTAGTAGTTGTGTTATGGTTATAATAATAATTAAATGCATATGTATTTTAAATCAAAACATTTTGTTTAAGGATTTGAGTACTTATGTTGAATTGTACTATTGACATGGAAATGTGTTTCAAGTTCAAGATTATCATTTTTAAAAAAAGATGATTTAGGTAAGATAAAAATTAACATGTTCTTGATGCTGATATAATAATGATAAAGATATATTTATGCGATATTATTGATGGTCTTGAAATTAGTTATGGATTTGATGGTTTTTGTTATCATTATAAGAGTTTACAACATGTTTGGATTTAATAAATGTATTAAAATAATTCAGTTTTTTTGGAATAATACATGTTTTAATTATGGATTTATGGTGATAAATGTATTCACATATTTAGAAAAAGACATTAATAATCACTTTATATTTTATGGGAAATTTAATATTGATTTAATGACATTCCCTATAAATTTGGTGAGACATATTTTTGACAAGCCTTATTGTAAACAAATTATGGAATGGATTACGTTTAACATTGGGTGTTATTTGATATAATTTTATAACCTTTTTTATTTTATTAAATACATGGAGAATAACTAGTTAGTCTTTTATAGATCATGTGATCAATTAAAATTTAACCATAGTGCTTCAAAAGTGAAAAATTATTTTTTTGGAAATTAATTTCATTGAGTAATAGATAACATTAAAATGAATTGAAGGATAAACAAGGGATCAAATTTTGGTTATGAATTATAAAGATCTAAAGTAACTATATTTTATTATATTCCTAGACAGTTAAATATTTCCTCTACTCTTGGATAAAGATATTGCCAAAAAAATATTCATATATTAATTTTATTATTATTGAATCAATTATATTTTCACTTGTCACATATTTATCATTTTATGGTGTTTAAAATTCTCATGACTATATTTTTATAACTATATATTAATCCATAGGCTCTAGTATTCTCTCCCATGTCCATGTATTCATTTCCCTATAATGCTAACCCACTTTTAAATCTAGTAATCTGTTATTCATGATGGGATTCATAATTCCTATTTTATCTATTAAGAGGATTTTTTATTAACCTATTTAAATAATTTGGTTTCTAAACAATATATATTAAAATTCCAAATCCTTGATTACCCTGATCAAGATTAAACTGTGAGGACACAATTTATTAAAGGCGGTATAATAAAACATAGTGATATTTTTTAAGAAAAAAAATGTTATTTGAAAACATGTATGACATGAAACACCAATCCTATAAGAGAGTGTAACACACTGAGTCTTATGATTTATTTATTTTAAATAAATTAAATATCATAGATATATTTCAATTCATGAAACATTTTGTTTACACAAAATGAAACTCTATTAAAATATTATAATTTAAACCAGAATATTATAACCCAGACATTAAGTTAGTAGGTATGAATAATAATAATAAATTAGAAAAATTATAGCGATTAAAAATTTATAAAACAATTTCAATGATTATATATAGATAATAAATAAAATAAGGACCGGTTTTTATCGAAAGAAAAATTTTCTGAAAAATTGTATTCTTCTAAAATTTGGTTTTTTCACACTTTGCACACATAATTTAAAAATAATTTATAAAAAATTTGTAAAATTTATTGTATAAAAGGAAAATAATTTTTTAAATCATCAAATAAAAATTATCTTATGGTGAAGTTTTAGTATTTTTTTGCAAAGATTAATTTTTTGATGAAAAATGAAAAATGTTGAGTTTTAAAGAAAACTTCCTTATGGTATAAATTATTTTAAAAGTTAAATTATAAATTCAATTGATTTTAAATTAAAATTCATAAATTTAAATTTCAATTCAAATAATATTTACCATTTATATCAATTTCATGGTTACTCTTTTTTAAAACATTCTATACATATTGAAATTTTCTCTAGAAAACCACTCTTTCCTCGCATCTATGATTTAATTTTAAATTTTATTCTTCCACTTTTGAGAATTAAATTTTGGAAAAGGGATTAAATATTTATTTTAATCATAATTAATATGATATAATAATTTAAACTGAATTTTCATACATAATTTATAGTTAAAACATTAAATATTAATTATCACGGTTAATGTAAAAATGTGTACATTGGGGGTTTAACTAAGAAGATAAGAGTTAAAATGACATATCAACTTGTAAAAATCCTATTTAGTACCATATTTAGAACCTATAATAATTAAAATTTTATAAAAACCTAATTTTTTAGATATTTTCATGAATAAAATTATATTATCACATTATCTTTCCCAAAATTCAATTTCGGTCCTCTACCCCACTTATAAAAGCCTTCCCCTATCCTCCATTATTAAAAAATAAAAACCCATTCAGATTTTCCAATAAAACACCTAATATGATTACTTATGTTCATAATTCATTATATATTCATTTTTGTATCATAAATCCAATCTATAAAGGATTTATACTAAACCTAAAGAGGTTTCTGAAAGAAGATGTAATGTTTTTAAGTACGCGGTTTCAGTTTACTTATTCTTATAACCCCATTTAATCATATAAAACATTTGTAAAATAATAAACCCAGTATATAAAATATATTATTATGTTATTATGTTAATATCATTACCTATAACCATATACACATAAATCATAGGGGATATGAAATCATCATTCGTGTATACAACAGAATACCACCTCACAAACCAATGTAGTTCATTTTCTCATGAAACCTTCCAAGGATGGATATAATAATGTTTTAAACATATTTATATTATATTAATTGATTTATTATATCTCATATTATTTAATACATTCAATTTAGTGGAATATTACATAATTTTGATCGTATGTACAATATACTGTCGCCTCATAAAAAGATGTCATTCATTTATCACTTAATATTTACAAATATGGTTGAAAAGATAATGTTAATTAATATATGTGATATATATTATTTAAAAATTGTTATGGAAATATAATATCACATATAAATTTTTACCTTCAAATCCATTGGAAAATAATAATATTGCTTGTGCATACATGTGGGCAATGATCTATGTAGCAATGTAAAATATTTTTTATTTTATTTGTACATGGTTGGTAATAAAAATTCATTTTTAATATAAATGTTATATATATAATAAAAAATATTATATAAAGGATAATTATTATTTATTTATTTTTTCCATCTAGGAATAAAAAAAGAAAAAACATGCATGTGTATGTACGACCTACTGCCTACATGAATTGGGTAATCCATTTTCTATCTCTAAAATTTTATATTACTATAAATAAATATATAATTAATATATATTATATTTATGTAATTTTTATAAATATATAGATGATGTAACCATGTAGTAATTTAAAGTACCAAAATTAAAAAACTGAAACATATATGATAAACATTTCAAATATCACCCAAAACAGTGATTCTAATGAAAATTATTAAAAAAAATGAGATAAAATAATAAAAGTAAATAATATATGGTATGATGTATATTTTATTAAATTTTTTATAACAGTCCTATATTTATTAAATCATTGGTTTGGAAACATATTAATGATTTCGAATAAGTTGAAAGAGTTTCTTGGCTCACTTTTACTTTTGTGAGACATATGTAATATTCGCAAGTTATTTCCTTTATGTAGTGTATATATGTACATTTTGATATTTTATATCCTGAATATCCTTATTTTAAAAGTATTGAATGTTTCATTTCATTTTATTTATTCTATGGGGTTGTGATTCATATTTTACCAAAGTGTTAAGGTTTTATTTCACAATCTCACCATTATTCAGATTTTTTATAAATTTATACCTTGGAGTAATTATTTAGTATTTACCTCTTAGAATAAATATATTTTCTCTTCTTAAAGTTATTAATGTAAATTTTCATGTAATATTAATATTTTATCACAATTTTGTACTTAAAATGATTGAGGAAATATTTTTAAGAAAATCCAAATTTTTTTCTATTTGGTCGAAATATTTTTCATCATAATCAGTATTTTCTAAATATTTCATCTAAAATTTTATTATCCTTTTCAAAATGATTTTTTAAATAAATTTTTACTGATGTTTTTTTAAATGTTTTCCAAGAAATCATCATGTTATTTTCAAATCGAGGAATGTATGGACTTTATCTAAAATTTTAATGTAATCATTCTTTTAACAAGTATTAAATGAATAGAATTTCCAAACATCATGAACAATAAACGTTCAAAATATTATTTTGTATGTTTCAAAGAATATTTTTAAAGTAAATTATTTACAAATTATTTTGTAAACTTATTTTACAAAATATTGTCAATTTGAAAAGGTTATTTTTATCAATAAATTATCAATAACATTTTTATGGTATTTCTATTCAAAAGTATCACCAACCATTTATTTTACTTAGGATATTGTGGAGATATATTGTATTTATATCATCCTTTGAATTTATTTTGATGTTTTATGATCAATTTGAATCAGGAATGAAAATATTATTACAATTAACTATATTAATCAAGATGGTTTATGACTATGTTTATTTGATCGGTGTAAGTTTTAACATTTTGTATGTTAGATTTTTAAATTCAAATTTTTATGTTAGTTATATATCACCCCTTTCATATAGGTAATTCATTAGAAATAATATGTTATTGGTTATTCCTGGTTATATATATCCCCTTCATGCATCATATGTATCAGAAGATAAATCTGTTGGTCCAATTTCAAGGGATTCTACCCATATATATAAACTGTCCCCTGAAAGATCTTGATAGTTTATTTTAGATGTACATAATTATGTATTCCATCATTATGAGATCAGTAATTTTTATGTAAATATTCTATTTGTTAATATATATATATTGATAAGTATGAATCTTTTTTGACTATTTGTATGGAATTTTTTGATCATCACTTGTTCTTTCCATATTACGCACAGTTTATTAATAAAATTTTATTTTTTAGTTATTTAACTTTTCATTTTTATTATGATTATTTATGGTTGGTATATTAAACTATATGATTACCCTTATTGATCATATGATCTCACCACTTTTTTATGATTTATTTTTCATTTGATAATAGGATGTGTTTTGTGATTGATATATAGGGACTCACTATAAACAAAAACAAAGTCAATAAATAAACCACATTGTTTATTTTATGTTTTCAATTTCACTGTTAATTTCATATATGATTCAATTATATTAATACTACTAAATTATTCAGTGGTTCGAAATACAATGCTGGTATCTAATGAAAATTTAATAATATAACCATCGACATCAGGTTAGTAGATGACGCATGCCTGTTGTGGGGCGTGGAAAAACAATATTTTATTTACCTATGTATAGTATAGCAGTTGATCCTATGTAGTCTCCCGAAGAGGAGTGCACACAAAACAAGGTTGTCACTTTTTGTTGGTTTTCTTAAAAAGATTGGTTTTAACAAATGATAAAGACGGTGATCGGATTGGGTTTCACTAGACCTAGTTTTGTGCCATCATGGTTTCCAAATTTTATCTCTTCTTCTTCCTGAAACTGGTAAGAGAGAGATTCATCTACCGAGTCCTCTCTCTCCCTTAGTCAGATAAATGTGATGAGAATTTTTCTTTTCTAAAACCTTAGATTGGTCTATCCTCCTCCCAATGTGTTTAGGGTTATAGATGGTCTCTCGATTAATTAGAGCAATCCCAGACCTGGAATTGTTGTTCCCTAATAATCCAAGATTTCGACATACAATCCTATACACGAGCTTGACAACCGTCGAGCAATCACCACCCAACCCTAATCATGTTCCACCGTATACAGATTAGAATTCGGTGGAGGGAGATGTGATCATCGACCAAAGCAATTTATAATTTCAGAATAAAAACCTTAACACAACCACATTCGGAATTTAATACTGAATTAATAATTGGAACCAGAAGAAGAAAGAAGAACAAATTTATTCATTTCAAGCACAAAAACCCAAACACAACACATATGTCCAGCTTCCCCTCTTTCCGATCACTCAAATGAAACTACCCCTCCATGGATGGGGTAAGAGAGATAATGCTAGAGAGGAGAGATATTTTAAAATAAAAGAAATTAAAGAAAAAAACTGAGAAGTTCTTCTCCTTGGTGTCCCAGAAGGAATGGGATGGAGAATGGGATGTTTTGAGGAGGAGGTGATGACCTCCTTTTATAGGCAGAATTCGACCCCCAAAAGTCGACGTGTATTAGACCACATTAATCACTTCTTCACGAATTCCACCCTTCTTGAATGTTGTTCATAATTATCTTGTCCGTCTCTCCTCAACATTTCAGCTAATTTGAAAAACGGATGAAGGAGTTATGAATTTTTTATACTCCGTTTCTGTTTATGGACCAAGCTTCCAGGATGGTTCCTCCAAATGTATGTCGTTTAATGGACTCCTTAATGACTTCCAAACTTCCCCAAATTTTTTGTATCGTCGGTAATATATGTCCTAGTCATATACCTGGTGGAAACACATCATGTAGATATTTTTAGGCCGCGTTTGATGTCCATTATGTTTTGTGAGTCCATGCTGTCCGCCCGAAAAAATGCCCAACATAAATGAATTTTTAGACCCATTAGATGGCCGAATCAGTTCCTGGTCCAGAAGAAAAAAATGAAGGAAATAAAATAAGGATTATAAAAAAATATAAATCAGAATATTTGGAATTTTATTGTTACAGAAATGACCGAAATACCCCTAACATAAAAATCTGTCAAAAATCTAGAAATAGTCATTTTTCACATTTGGGTTCAAAATAACACTAAAACCTAAAAACATGACAATTACCCATCCAATAACAATTTTGTGGGATTATAAACAATTATATTCAATATAAATTAGTTGAAAATATTTTCTCTATCAATTCCCCCACACTTAAACTATGCTTGTCCTCAAGCATAAAATCTCAACATGCAATTCAAAGGGCACCAATGTCACCAATATTTAAATTTCAAATGGAATAAAATCAAGTGATTATCAATGTCCAATCAAATTTTCCAGTTCCACAAAAAATAACAATTTAAGTTCCCATTTTTCAAAGAAACAATCAATTCATGCATTTTACTTTACCCCTTGGAAAAATAATGAAGCTTCTCCTTTCATTCATTCAAGCTTCTCAATTTATTATTATTAAACATGCCAAATCATGACCTACCTCACTTTTGAATATTTTCTCTCATCACTAATGATACAATTAATAGTGGAGTTATGCTCATATCATGAGAACATGCTCCTTACCCATAGGCTTGTAAAGTAACTACTTTCTCCACTTTGTAAAGACAAAACACACATAAAATCATGAGGACTTGCAATAAAGATTCAAATGACTCTGTGGCTTAGGGTTTGTGGGTAAATGGTTGAAATAATTTAAGGCCAGAAGTAGGAGGTTTGACTCTTAAGTACAACGCATGATTAATCAAGTGAAAACACAAGATGAACGTCACTCAAATCCCCTTGAAATGTGAATCACAACACCACTACCCTTTTAATGACATGGGTCATGAGTCAATAATTGATTACAAAGAATGATATCATCCAAGTTCTCCCTATTTTTTTTGTAAAGCTCCAGAAAGGCACAACTTTGTTTTCTTTTTCTTTTTTTGTGTAACTCTCTAGAAAGGCACAACTTTATTTTGAATTTTTTTTCTTTTTTTATGGAGAACCGGATGAAATGAAAGAAGCATAATGAAATGATGACTCATGCCCAATTTTCTAATAATAAATTTCCCAAAATGATGACGCACACATTACACCACCCAAAAATGATACATATCCCAAGGAACGCACACGAAAGGCCCTTCCCCCACACTCAAACTTGATAGAACCATGCAAAAATACTAAAAGTGCAGGTAGGTAAGGAAAAATTGGATTGCAATTGGCTTAAACCTATAAGTCAATTCATGGAATCTAAGGGCTTACGAAGGATAAATGAAAAGGTGGGTCTTAGGATAAAATTTGGCTAGCCAAAGAGATGCCTCAATCATTTTAAATGTGGTTTTGTACAGTCATAGCTTTGACAAGTTTCAATACAAGTTCTAGTAGGTGGCACTTCCCAAGATCACTCAAGAAATATGCTCAAGATAAAATAGGAAATATTTGGTCTAGAAATCCTCTCAGGAATGAGAATATGATATTGGACAATCACTCATGGCATGATTAATAATAACAAATTAATTCACATGAATTTCATAAATTCAAAGAATGAAAAATGGAAGGGAAATTTCATTTACATGAATCAATTAATTCCCTTTAATCATGAGTCCTTATTTAAATATCCTTGCTTCACTTTAATCATCAAATTATCCATTTTAATCATTCAATATCATTAACATTGAAATCTAAAACATGGCATCATAATATTCATAAAAAACTAATGTCTCCTAGATAAGTTGAGTAATACATTAATTCAAGTGTGGGTATGCAATTCTTATCATTAAATATTAAAACAAGTTTTGGACAAAAAAAATTTAAGGAGTTTAAAATTTAAAATTTAATAATGAACTCCCTTTTGAAATAAATATTCAGTCCCCTTTAACAAATTTTTGGGGCTTCCTTCTGCCATCATGATCTTACAAAAGAAAATTTCAAAATTAAGAACAAGTATCATGTCATTAAAGCTCAAAATGATAAGGAGGAATGCGATGAATGCTAAACTACTTCTAAAAAATGAAATTGAAATCTAAATTCCTAGAAAGCAACGGATAACTCTTGGTACGATCCCCCAAGTGGGCCCTGAATTTTTACTGCCTCCAGTGGGCAGTACCAGCTGTTATCCAAAGTCTGATGGTGGATGTAGCTTCTTTGATTTGAACCACCACATGTGGCTTTTCCCAGATTGTGCTTCATTGTCCTTGTTGAGGAGGATTCCATGTATAGATTACACCAGATCCACCCCCTTCGCAATGTGGTATAGCTTGCATGGCGGGGGTAGGATGAAGTATGGAACCGCCTCCTCTTCAGTTGCTACTTGTGCAACGTCTTCTTCAAAATATAGTGGTTTCTACAGATGTGCTACGTGAAAAGAATAACCAAAGAGAGATTCAACATTTAAATTTGAAATATTAATTTCAAAATCTTCACTTTTAAGGTAGACATCTTTTAGATTTGGTTCTTCATGCATAGACACTTGTATCTCTTCATGGACTTCCTCGAGTAGATGATCAATATCTTTAGGGAGCTCCAGGTGTTCCTCAATAGGTGCATATTGTTTTTCATCTTCTTTTAAGGAAATGTAAGGATTAACCAAATCTTAAAATTCAAAATTATAAGGAGTGATGCTCAAATCAGATTGAATGAAATCAGAAAAGGTAGAGTGCATGGAAGGATCATCTCCCTAAGTTGGGTCTGGTTCAATCACTTCTTCAGTTGAATGTGCCTCTTGGATTTGATTATCACTGGATGTAGGGAGGTAGTTGGGCTCCCCCATCTTGACATAAAATTCCACCAATTGGGTGGTGTCTTCCTACCATGGTGAAGGCTCTTCTTGTTTGAAAGTCTTGAGAAGATCAATAAGTTCCTCACATTCATTCCAAAATTCATCAAGTTCTTGTTGATCTCCCACATGTAGCTCAGTAGGGATGTCATCTTCTTTTTCATCAATCTTGGGTAGAATTTGTTGAGTGATGATGAATGAGTCTTCAGGTACCTCAACATTTACCTCCTCTAGTTCTTCAATGATGAATGGTGAAATTTCTTCCACCATTTTCTCAGGTTCTTGCTCCGGCTGAGGGTCGGGTTGCTCCATCATTTCACAAACATAGTCCAATGCCCATTCCATTTTGCTACCCAAATCATCCAAATTATTACTAATCCTTTCAACCCGATCATTGAGATCACGATAATCAATTTCTGCTTCTTGATATTGCACCTGCGGGTAATCTTCCAATGCATAAAAATTTGAATTTGAATACATCATGGAAAAAAGAATTTTTTTAAAAAAAAAATTATTTTTAACTTTGAAAAAGTCAAATATTTACAAATAGGTTGTGGCACTTCCTCCCCTGAAACAGCACCAAGTTTGACGCACGCTTGTCATGGGGCGTGGAAAAACAATATTTTATTTACCTATGTATAGTATAGGAGTTGATCCTAGGTAGTCTCTCGAAGAGGAGTGCACACAAATCAAGGTTGTCACTTTTAGTTGGTTTTCTTAAAAAGATAGGTTTTAACAAATGATAAAGACGGTGATCGGATTGGGTTTGGCTAGACCTAGTTTTGTGCCATCATGGTTTACAAATTTTATCTCTTCTTCTTCCTTATACTGGTAATAGAGAGATTCATCTACCGAGTCCTCTCTCTCCCTTAGTCAGATAAATGTGATGATAATTTTCCTTTATAAAACCTTAGATTGATCTATCCTCCTTCCAATGTGTTTAGGGTTGTATATGGTCTCTTGATTAATTAGAGCAATCCCAGACCTGGAATTGTTGTTCCACAATAAACCAAGATTTCGACATACAATCCTACACACGAGCTTGACAACCGTCAAGAAATCACCACCCAACCCTAATCATGTTCCACCGTATACAGATTAGAATTCGGTGGAGGGAGATGTGATCATCAACCAAAGAAATTTATAATTTCAGAATCAAAACCTTAACACAACCGCATTCGGAATTTAATACTGAATTATGAATTGGAACCAGAAGAAGAAAGAAGAACAAGTTTTATTCATTTCAAGCACAAAAACCCGAACAGAACACATAGGTCCAGGCTCCCCTCTTTCCGATCACTCAAATGAAACTACCCCTCCATAAATGGGGTAAGAGAGATAATGCGGGAGAGGAGAGACATTTTAAAATAAAAAAAATAAAAGAAAAAAACTGAGATGTTCTTCTCCTGGGTGTCCCAGAAGGAATGGGTTGGAGAATGGGATGTTTTGAGGAGGAGGTGATGGCCTCCTTTTATAGGCAGAATTCGACCCCCAAAAGTCGACGCATTTTAGACCACATTAATGAATTCTTCACGCGTTCCACCCTTCCTGAATGTCGTTCATAATTATCTTGGCCGTCTCTCCTCAACATTTTCGCTAATTTGAAAACAGGATGAAGGACTTATGAATTTTTTATACTCGGTTTCTGTTTATGGACGAAGCTTCCAGGATGGTTCCTCCAAATGTATGTCATTTAATGGACTCCTTAATGACTTCCAAACTTCCCCAAATTTCTTTTATCGTTGGCAATATATGTCCTCGTCATATCCCAGGTAAAAACAAATCATGTAGATATTTTTAGGCCGCATTTGATGTCCATTATGTTGGGTGGGTCCATGCTGTCCTCCCAAAAAAATGCCCAATATAAATGAATTTTTAGACCCTTTAGATGGCCGAATCAGCTCCTGGTCCAGAAGTCAAAAATGAAGGAAATAAAATAAGTATTATAAAAAAATTTGAATCAGAAAATTTGGAATTTTATTGTAACAAAAATGACCGAGATACCCCTGACTTAAAAATCTGTCAAAAATCCAGAAATAGTCGTTTTTCACATTTGGGTTCAAAATAACATAAATCCTAAAAACATGACAATTACCCATCCAATAACACTTTTGTGTGATTATAAACAATGATATTCAATATAAATTAATTGAAAATATTTGCTCTATCAGTATATTAGGTGATGCAATAAAAAAAATTATGAGAGTGTAGAATTTTGAATCCTAAAATAATCAGATTAACCAAAACAACAGTGATAATTTTGATGAAAGATTATATATACTATTTAATCATAATATTAATTGTTTTGAATGCATGAAAAAAGAAAGAAATAATGATAGAAAAGAGAGAACATGTTATTTAAACTAATCTAAATCCAAATGGTACTATATCTAATAATTACACTCTCAACACAAGGACATAGAGATACACTAAGATATAGTGTTTAATATATATTTTTAAAACCATACATTTAATAAGGGTATAGACCACACCTGAAAATTTATACGGTTCATAAAATAACCATATATTTTCATAGGAATATTCCTTAATAATAATTTCTAAAAAAATACCCAACATAATCCTTTCGAAACGATTAATCATATCCTATATAATTTCCTTTTTCTGGTGATAGAAAAAATTACATTACCTTTATTTAGTTGTATAAATAAGTGTAAAAGAATTTATAGTCTAAAACATAATAGTATAAAAAATAACAAAATAATGAAAATTGTAAAATGATATATAAAAGGTTATTGATTTTGAAATAATTATGTATCTCCCTTCAAAAAAGTAATCAAATATTTTAGATTTTTGGGAAAGACCAACACCACCAAAATTCTGAACAAAAGTGGATGGAAAAATTTTCCTTTCCAACATTACAAAAATCCAAAATTGAACAGGTTTATTGTTTTATAATTTCACCCAATACATGTTTTTTAACCATTATATTCGTTATTATTTAAAGGCTAACTGATTTAGCATAATCTCGACAACACCCATATTTAACAAACTCATTTGTGTGTTTCATAAAATATCTCAATGAATTGTAATACAGTAGTTAGATATAATCCTATAAATAAAAATAATACTTAAGTTTAAACATCACATTCCACTGATAATAAAATTATCATGTTTAAGTTCATTAAAATATTCCTCTCTTCAATATCACCTCTTATTCAATCTTAACAAAATTTTATCAATTATTTATATCTTCAAAACCATTTTTAATACATTTGGATAACAATGGTCTTGAATATCACTATTTGAAAAAATCATTAATGCTCTGTCCTGATACTATGTGGGTGTACCAACATTATAAAATAATCTCTCACAATATTTCATTTCTACTATGTTATATCATTTCACTAACACTCATATGTACATTTTCTGAAACATATTCTCAAATTTCATATCATAAATATGATTTTAAGATATTGTAACTTGATATTAAAATTTTCTGATCATAGATCTATTTTAATATTACATAAAACAATTCCAATATAGTTATAATTTCCTTTTTAGAATATAATAATGATTTATTAATATATAATCAAATGTTTATAATCTTGTTAAAATTAGAGTTGAAAAAATATCAATTTTTTTTGAAATAGCATATCATAATTCCTAATGTGTTTCTGTGGGGATATATTATTAATTTATCATTAATAATATATTTTCATTATCCTAAACATAATTTTAAACATGTGAATGTTTTTTCAAGGAGAATATATGTAACTTTTCAATATATTTTCAATTCATAAGTCATTATAATTTTGTGACAATGTAATGTGCTATGATATAAAGATATCAACACCCTCCTTCTACATTCCACATCTGATGATATGCTGATATCATTAAATAAATTCTATAGTATCCAAAGTATCACAAGAACCATTATAAATTCTATAGTATTTAAAGAATTACTTTATATATATCTTATCCATTACATAAAACTCATTCATGAAAAATTTATAAAAGACTGAATTTTTAAAATTGTAATATATTAGTGAATACAAATAATAATTAATAGTGATAGATAATGTAAATATAATTGTAAAAATATATAAAATTAATTTTCCACCCAAATATCTTCATTTAATATCCTATTATTTCTAGATATTCCTTTTGCACATTTTTATGTAACTCTTTAAATTGTTTTATTCATATTATGGATTAGTTTTACCATGGGAATTTTTCTGGTGAAATTGGAAAATTGTAGAATCCAAAAGGGTTGTACACGGTTGGAACACTGTTTGGGAAAACTGTATAGTTTTTCCCAGAAACCATGAGTCATATTTTTTTAGAGATTTGTGGTGGAACATGGTTGGCCCATATTTTTGAATAACTATATTGCCACCCTCCCCATACAATAAACCCTAACTATTATAGTATTTACATGGATGGTGCTTGGTTTGTCAAACCAAGTTCCCACTTTGTAGATTTTGTTCTACCCTATAGAGATGTGTATTGTTAAGGATTACTATTTTGTAAACCATGTGACTCATCTCAAGAAATCATGTTCATGGGATTTATTTCCTTTGATTTTTTTAAAATGTTATGATCTCCTATGTTTTAACCCATATTCACCCACACTCGGTCTGAACCAATTTAATATTATTTTAGAACCTAGTGAGAGGATTTTAAGGATCCTCAAACCCCTTTAGTGATGAATATGAGTCTCGAATGAATGATTGTATCCCTTTTGTAAGGTAATTTATTCCCCATTTGGTTTTCCCTCTCTCTTGTCCCTCTTTCTAGAAGAAGAGGAATTATTTTTCCACTATTTGAAAAAATTTAGGTCTTTTTTAGTAGATTCCATTTATTTGGATCATAATATTAGGCATTGGTCCTAAATCATCCACAAAGTTATGGTTTTGATCATTTCAATTCAAATTAGTGATTTTATTTTGGTGAGCATTCATAAAAGACCTTGAGGTATGGGGAATAATGTTAAATTACCATAGTAATTATTATAATTACATGTATGTTATTATGTAATGTCAATTTATACATTATAAATTTGTATAAAAAATTGAATTAATCAATTAATTCAAAATGAGATATATGAAATTGGGGAATTTTGTGATTATGTAATGGTTGGATAGTATGATTATGAAATTGATGAATAATGGGTTAATGAAATTTGTTGATTAATGGAATTGGGAAACTGTTAGCCACCCTTGAGTTGCACTGATAAGATGAAAATGAGTATAGATTAGGACATATGTACAAAATTACCCAACACATGATAGTAAATTGGAGGTTGATGTGTCCTTTGAAGATGTTATGCTTGATGTTTATGCATCCTTTTAAGAGAAGTTAAATCATGTTATGTATAACTATGAGAATGTGCTATGGGGAACGTCCATGCTGATAGTATATCTGTTGTCGAAACATAGAAATATTTTATAGTAAACATTGGATAATGAAGCAGATATGTGGGCCAAGTGTCCAAAAAAATATTACATCATAATATTATAATTTTTTGGAGAATTTTTTTTGGATGAAATGTTATAAAGTGGGGATACATTATGATCCCATACTGTTTAGATACTCCTAGTGTAAGTTTTTAGGTACTCTTCATCCTTGTTTTGGTTATATCTTGTATATTCATACATTTTTTGTGTTTTGCTGAAATTTAAGAATTGGGGATTACAAAGGGGGTGTTCATGATTGGTGCACGATTAGGGAAAACTGTGTGGTTTGGCCCAAGAATCCTTGAATTCAATTTTGGAGAGACAAGAAGTGGAACACAATTGGCACATAGTTTTACTAAACTGTGTATCCCCCTCCCTAATCCATATAACCCAAGGAATAACATATTTTTATAATTTGTGCACAGTTTATCAAAAATTTTACCCACTAAAGAGAAATTGATTACCCATAAGGAGAGGTTCATGGTTAAGGTGCATAGTTTGGTAAACCATGCATCTCAACCCATGAAACCTTATTCACAAGATATATTTTCTCAGATTTAAAAAAATACCTAATTATTTTTTAATCACTATTTAACCCCACTAAGGAAGACCCTATTGAAATTGATTTTTGAATCCTTTGGGAGGATCCCAATGCACCTCAAACCCCTTTCTTGGGGAATTTATGGTCAGAATGAAATATTGGCTCTCTACTGTTATGTGATTTATTCCCTATTTGGTTTTACCTCTCTCCTATCTGTCTTTTCAGATGAAGATGAATGTTTCTTACTCCATTGATGATGGTTTAGATTTAGGTTTTAATGAATTCCATTTCATTGTATATTGAACATAGGAATTTATCATAGGTCTTCCATATCATTGTGGTTTTGATCGTTCTACATAAAAGTGGGGATTTTGGTTTAACATCCATCCATCAAGGACCTTAAGGATGGTGCTCTAATTTTCAATTCCCATAGTCTTGATAATAATTTAATATATTTAATTCTAAATTCAGAATTTCTACACTGTAAATTTTCATCGTAAATTGAATTAATTAACTGATATAACACGTGATTATGAAATTGGTGAGTATTCTTATTGTGTAATTGGTGGATAATATGATTATAAAATTGATGAGTAATGGTTTGATGAATTTGGTTTATTAATTAAATTTTCAGATAGGTGGAAACCATTAGGGTGTGAGATTAAGATTAATATAATGATTTTTAGTTTTTTCTTTCTCAAGAAAAGGAATTGTGAAATAGTTTGAATACTGAATCATGGTAATGGTTGAGAAATGGTTGAAATAATGGAACTATGAGATTTGATACTATTATTGAGTTTGGGTGTAGGGAAAACATCTAGAAATATACAGGGGGTTCTAGACCATTTCTTTAGACACTAATATATTTTTTTGTTACATGAAATCATTATGTTGATGGATAGGGACTACAACTCTAAATATGTTCAGGGTTCCAGACTACTACTCTAGGCACCCATTGTTTGAATGTGAAATTTCAATGAAATGAAGAAAAAAACACACAATCTAATGAAATGTGATACACCTTGGGGGGGGGGTGGACAATGACATGGTCTGAAGCAGGTATTGATGGTTTGGGTTTCATTAGGAAAAGAAGATGTTATTTGGTTAATTAAAGAATAATTTATTTTGAAAAATATTTATTTTAAATTTTGTAAATTATTATTTATACAACTAAATACACTATTGTAGACTAAATATTTTTTGGATGATATTATGAGTGTTCTATTAATTTTCACTCAAATCCTAAACAGGCTACAAGATTGGTAACTGAATGGACTTCTTATTTTTAGGATATTATAAGGGAATGATACCAATGTTATATGACTGTGATGGGCAAGATTATGGATGAGAGAACTACAAATGATGTCTGGACCTACATGGGAGTGTCTATGTGTCTTTATTTTGGGTTTTCCATTAAAAATTGACAAATATATGACATGACATATCTTTCTTATTAGTTATGGTCTCTACCAATGATATGGTATTGTCTTGTGTTGTTGTTGTTATTTGGATATGGTATTATTCAGGATATTATTCATTAGAATTTGCATAATATTTATTTATTTATACTATTTGTACTTATTTGATGAAGAGTTTATTATCTACGCATTATTATTTTGGACCCTTAGTTCTAGTCGGAAACCACTATTATATGAGGAGATTCGCCTTAGGTCATGTGACTAACCATGTCGGGGCACTATCATTTTGAACCCGAGTCAAGGTGTTACACTCCCCCTATTAGATATTTATAAACTCAAACATCTACCTAACTTTTTGGAATATCAAAAATTAAAGAACAGATCATGTTTATCATGCATAGATAAAACAATCAGCAGATAAAAAATATGTGAATGAGATATAACAAAATGCATCTTCTATAAGTTAGACACAAAAGAAAATATAGAATAATTAATAATGTAAACATATATTCTCATTTAGTAAGAACAAATAATATAAAACTTACTCAATATAAATACCAACACTTTATAATAAAAAATAAATCTATAGTTAGGAATGATATAAAGTGATTCCAACTAATAATAATAATAATATAATATTTAATGAAAATAAAAATCCCCCTTTTAATTCTAGATTCTTCTTCAAGAAGTTATATAATGATGCAACTTATCATAAGAAATCCTCCTAAATAATAAAAAATATAATATTCCACAAATAAGTATAATATATTCAAATAATTATAAATTATATATCAGGTATTTAAATTGTATTCAGTTGTTGATAAAATTATATAAATCACAGTATTGAAAAGTAAAATCAATCTCACCAGATACAATAATTGACATAAAAATAAGCTCATGATAGTTTACAATTAGATTCAATAATAATATTAGTTCATATTGGATGACCCAAAAATCCTTACCTGGGCATGCATAAATGATTATAATAATTTGGATTTATATGAAATACTTAAAAACCCATGTTTTTTATTGAATATACAATTTAACAATGAAAAAAATTAGATAAAAAATAATTCTTGAGACCCAATGAGTGAAATAATTATAAAAAACAATTACAATAATAATGAAAAAAATTATCCACACCAATAACATATAATATAATAACTATATCCAATTTTAACTTTTACAACTAAATCCTATAAAACATTGGTTCTTTCCCACTCTGGCCAACTCAATTCCTTTTTTTCATTATTTTAGTATTGTTTTGGAATATTATAAACCCATAAAAACATTCTAGTACAAAAATTTAGTTAGAAAAATACAAAATAAAACTTTATATTTCATCCTTAATAATTTAATTTTCCTCAATTAAAATTTCAAGATCATTCTCAATTTTTTTATTTGTACATAAAGTTTTAATTTCCAATTTTTATTCTCTCTCTTTTTTAGGCATGTTATCTAGCATATCTTTGAATTTCTTCATCCCGTCTAAATCACTCCATGATGTGTCATCATTCAATTTTAATTTTCTATAGTGAGATTCTTATTTTCCTTAGTAGCCGTTCTATGTTCCTTAGTCAGTTTATTTTTTATGATTATAATTTTTTCAATTATATTATGATACTTTTCAATAAAATTATTCAACTCCTCAACACAAAGATATCATAATTAATTATCAAAATAATCAAAATCAAAATAAAACCATTATAATAAACCTCACTCATATCATCAACTAAATAAGCATTTTTTTATTACCACTTTACTTCTAAATTATTAACATGATTTATAATCTTCTATATGGTTTTATGTAACATCCAATGTCTCATTTACCAGTTTATTTAATTTCATTTATTTTATAAATTTTTGTGTTTTTAATTTTAAATTATTATTAATATGGATGTATGATATAGAGAATGATTAGTATGTTGTTAGTTATAACCATGCATCAAAATAATTAAGATGGAGAGGGTGGTCATGTATGGATCCACATGGTTAACGCATGGTTCTTTAGAACATTTATATTAATTTTAAATTTAAATTAAATAATACAGGGCCTAATTTTATGAATAGGATAACCATGCATAGCTAGAGTAGTGTTTTCTAAACCATGTATCCAAATCATGTCACTTTTATCATTTTTTTTGTGTTCCATTCACATTGTTTGAATATATTTTAGTAAATTATATTTCAAAACTATATATACTATTTGGTTATATAAATGATATATTTTTCAAAATTCCCCCTTCTCATTTAAACTCCTATCATTCCCCATTTCGACACATTACAATTTACCAAGGGCTCTCATGTGTTGAGTGCATCTCTTTTCTCCTCTTGTAATGATTTTAGGTGGGTTGTCAACAATATCATCCAAGGAAACTCCATGTAAGTGTCTGTTCTCATTATATTTGATATTTTCCTCTCCTTCTTATTTTTTTTCCTATATCATCATAGATTCCATGGTTTTGGGTTAACTATATTTTATGAATGTTGTTTTTAGGATTAAGGATTTATTTTTCTATTTAATGATTCTTTATCTCATAATCAATTGGATTCCATTTTTTCCTCATGTTTTATTATTTAATTTACATTACATTGTGAAAAATCATTTCTTAATAAAAAAATATATGAATTTATTTTAATCGTGTTAATATCTGATGTTGATAAGGTGATCAAATGTATATTTATATTCCCTTGAGTATTGAGAATAAATTATTATTTCCTATATAATTTATGTATTTATGTGATGAATATTATTTGAGAATTGATAATTTAGAATGATATGTGGAAGTTTGGAGGAATAAAAACCAAATTATTGTGTCACATTTTATTATGTGAATGGATATTGGAAGAAATACATAGGAAGTTGTTTTGATATTTATTTTCATAACAAATATGATTGAATAAGGGTTTATTCCATTGAATACATTAGTGGACTCACTAATTACGATATAAAAAATTATTTGAAGATTTATAGTTCTAGAGATAAATAATAATAACTCAATCAGGAAGGAATTTGAGAGGAACCATCAATGTTGGGGAGAATAAAAATAGAAAAAATGAATTGAAAAATAGTTTTTGGTTTTGAGTTAATTTTTATTCTATGATCCATATTTTAAATTTATTGAAAAAAATACATCCACAGCAAGTAAAACACATCCACATAAAAAATGATGCATAATAATATATTTTAGATGATATTTATTGTGGAAAAAACATTGATCTACCCTGGAGGATGTATAGGGGAACCATAATCCCCTAAGTGGGAAGGTATAAGAGAAATACATTGAAAAATTACACAAAGGGATACTTTTCAAACCTATTTGGATAGGTTTACCTATGAAGGATTCATTGATGCATTTATATTATACCAATTATTCCCAATGGATCATTCCAAATTATTTTTCAATGAGGTAGATAGAAAATGTTGTTACGATATATAATTTAAAATAAAAAATCATCATAAAAAACAATGGTGTATAATCAATCTTCATTATAGTGACAACTTGAACACTAAATGAATGTAATATTCATGATATTATCCACCATTTATATAGGAGTTCCTTGAGTTCTAATACTGTGATATATCATATGATGTTTACACACTATATGAAGCATGAGAAGAGGTCAAATAAGACACTTTGAAGCATTACATACAATTTCTAATGTGATTAATTGATAAAAAGTGTAAAAAAATTCTAATAATACTTTTGTACAAGGTTTAGGAAAGTAAACATAAAATATGTGAGTTTTTAAAAATAATAAATAGAAGTTAACCTTGTTTAATGAGTTGAAATAAATGAAAAAATTAAAAATGATATGATGTATAATTTTGTGGTGTTTTAGAGTTTTAAAAACCAATATAGAGTTTGGGAAGTTAACATAGATTTCATCCACATATGGTTCAGAAGAAGTATGATAAAAAAAATTATGGTATAACTGAAAGGAATTAAAATATAAACATTCAGCTGATTCTATAAATCGTTAAAATTTAGGGAAGGTGGTTATGAACAAATTTCTTAAATAAATGAAAATAAATAGAGATATATGATTCCAGAATGAAACAAAATTAAAGTGTCTTGAGGATGCATAATATGTCTATATTAAACCATTAAATTCTAGAAAAGTTTTCATCCTATGAAATAAATATCACAATTTTTATCATGATTCAGAAAGATTTAATGAAATAAGTAGATTTGAGGAAGAGATTCACATTGAAAATATAGGATCCATGATAGCATAATTTTATGGTATTTCCTTTTTCAATTATGATAACATGAAATTAAGAAACATAATGTGTGATAAAATATATTAATTTACATGATATCCAAGAAATATGGAAGTAATGTTTCAGAATATTTTACAGATATATTATCTATGAGAACCAAGTTTGAAAGATGATTCATTACTGGGACTTTAGGTGGTTTGAAAAATAACGTTTCTTATTGAATCTCAGTGAGAATATAATTCAGTTTCTTTATTAATATATACATTCTGAGTTGATGGAAAATAGAGTAATTGATATGGTAAACCACTGATATATATCCTCTCTAGGTATAAAAAAAGTAATGGGAGATCTGATGATGTAGTTCTTAGAAGAAATAATTATATCAGAGTAAATAAATCATCAGGAACAATGGATACAATGAAAATGCTATAAATATGATGAATAAAGAAAAATATAGTTTTATTCATGAGTATTAAAGATGATGATGTTGCATAAATGTGAATTATATTATGCTATTATAGATCAAAAATAAGAAATGTTATTCGGAAAAAAATATAAAACATTTTTTCAATAAAAGTACAAGGCAGTCATGAAATCTCACTTGAGTATAATGAGTGAGGAAGAATATCATTTAAATTTTATATAGTAGAAACATGTGCTCTATTACTAATCTAATTAATAATGTGAATAAAAAATATTTGATTGTAAAATCATTTATAAATAAATATGACATTTCTTTTGTGGTACCGGGTAAGTTCCCAGTAAAAGAATTAAAGAAATAACATAGGTCAGTTTTTTAAAATAAGATGGATGTACTGTGATAGTTGGATAAAAAACACCATGATAATGATACATAGTCATCCTATTATAGGATAACCTCATAAAAATATCAATTTCCTTGAATTTTCTTTTTTCCTTTCCATACATTCTTACATACATACTAGTTTAAAGATTGATAGATAGAGAATGAATCACTAAACTAGTAAAGTGGTGATCGAGGGAAAACAAGTTTATTTTTTTTCAAAGTACACCAACCCTTATTTACCCCGTATAGGTATTAGGAATATACTCATGTAATCCTAAAATTTACTGAATATGGAATTTGGTTTCATTAATTAACATTTCATATATAACCCTAATAAATTTCTTACATTTAGATGACTTTTTTAAATAATGTAAAATACTGAAATTCCATAATAAATGTCTTACATAAATTATATAGTTTCTTCAAATTGTTTTCATTTCATGTTTCTTTTTATGGTGGGTTTAAATGAATGATTATATATGATATTTAATGTTTCCTAGTATTTATTTAATTAATTGTGTGTCTGTTATGAAATTAATATATGGAATGGAATATAAATTAAATTTATAATTCATCAAATGTGTAAGATCCATGCGAACCGGGGATAGTTTTGTGATGACATTCGGAAAATACCCACTAGGTATTTATTTCACTCTACTTATACTTTTATATCACTATAAATTATGGAATTATTAATATATCATAGATATGACTTTGGATTCTATATATTCACATAGATTTTCATCATATTATCTACATAGTTTTATGTCTTTTATCTTAGAGATGAGATAGTATGATTATTCTATGATTTATTGAACTAATTTACATTTGTGTATAACCAACATAGCTTATTATAAAAACATAATTACATGGGTTTTCTTACATTTTTTATGGTTTCATAAATCATATTACATGATACATTTTTCTCAAAAATTTTAAAATGTCTAATATATATAATTTATCTTCATACTAGTTTTATTGAATTTTTTTACAATGTTTTCACTTGAAACACTTAGGGGGATCATGCTGATCAAGTGATACTCAATCCCTATAAACAAGATTGAGTATATATAAACATTTTTTTTGGTTTGGAACATGTAAAGGAAATGCATTTAATATATGTGGATAATATTCATTATAGATTTATTTTTATTGTTATTATTAACATAATGGGATAGAGAACACATGAAAAACAGATACTAGTAGTGGACGTTTTATTTATTAGTTTATTCAATTGAATCTTATACCCATGTAATTCATAATAATATCTCCATTATCTTTCAACCATTTTAATTGTTTAGATAAATGGTTGTATAATTATCCTCTTGATTTTGTATCAATGATTTTTGTATTATCATTCTACCCTATTATTAAATAATTTTTAATTTTTATAATCAAATTTTAATGAGTTATTATTTCAATTTCACTTATTTGAGTTTATGAAATGATATTTTATGATGAATTCATGCCATGTTCAATGTTAGAATATTGTATTATGGTAGGTGTATTTTTTGTGGAAACCCTTTCTGAATGGTATGATATGATAGAACTAGAACCAATTTTAAGAAATAGGGGTTTTAGAACACCTGTTGGGCCTTATAGTGGGGTGCATCAGGGTTTAGGTCAGTGGTACCAAGATTTGTTCATGTAAATATGGTATTGTATTTGGGATTTGATTTATTATATTTTTAAAGTCGTAGTATATATGATATATGATCATTCGAATATGAAGTGTAGGTTGAGAGTGATTGTTTGTAAAAATTTTATCATAATTATCCTTTAGATACCTTGGGATGTTAATAAAATATCTTTTTATTTTCATTTTGAATAATTAGTAAATTTGGGTTGATTAATGTTTTACTAGATTAGAATATAAGTATAATCATTTAGGTGTAATGGATACAAACCATGAAAAACCCAAGTAGAAAATACCAAAGGATACCTATTTATTACTCTATAAAGTTGGTGAATGGTTTCTAAAACTTTTCTACTAAATCATGTGTACAATCCTAGCCAATTAGTGAAGTCCATATTTTTTCCCTTGGTTTAGTTCATGTGGTCAAATTGGGTATAATGAAATTTTTTAAACCTTTTGAAATTTCAATATTTTAAATTCTTTATAATGATTTATATAAATATTCAATACATTTTTATGGTTTTAATTGATTTTTATTTCTTATTTTAGATATATTATTTGAATCTATTCATTTTATCTAGTAACATTCCTTCATGAAAACCATTGGTTGGCTCTCCATAAGTAGGTTTAGGAAATTTAATGCATTCCAATCAAAGTATAGTATAGATTATCTTTAGAGTAATATGGAGTACAATTAGGGATATATATCTTGTATTTGGCCATGGACTAGTGTAGGATAAACAGTTAGGTCAATGATAGTGTCAAGATAAGGACTGGGATAAGAAGTTTCCATAGTATTAGACTCCATATTATTATGGATGATGAAATTCTCATGAGGTAGAATATTGGTTTGAGGACATTGGGTGGATGTTATAATTCCTTAAGACGAAAAAAGCTGGTTATGTTAAATTTTAAACATTCATACTTGAAGGCCCCAGTAAAAAGTTTTCAGGTTATATTGTTCAATTTTTCAGGCATCATAATATATATTGTAAATATATTAAGTTCATGTTTACTCAATTTTATCTTAAAAACATAACCATCGTTATGGGTATGATCCTGACCATTAAATGGAGTTAACATGTGTACAAATATAAGAACATTTTATTTTTATCTAAGTAACTTTTATTGGAGTTATGACATGGGGTGTGATTGGGTGTCTTATTAATAATTTTTTTTAGAAAATTGGACTATGTACCATTGGTACACGATTAATGAAAACCATGCACCCATCTCCACTAACTGTGTATACCCCGGAAGAGGGAATCTGCATTGTTGGTGCACAATTTAACAAAATGTGTGTCCAAACCTAGCTAATCGTGCAACACCAAATAATGTGGGGATTCATGGTTTGAACATTGTTTGTTGAACTATGATCCTCTTCATAGAAAATATTTGGGTACAATTTTATTTCACTCAAAAAATAGTTCTAAAATATCTGAAACCCACAAAACACTATCATTTCGTCCTAAGCTCCAATTTGATGCTTTTTGGATGATTCCATAGTTCTTTGGATGGGTTCCAGGGATGTACAACATCTGTTATTAATGATTCAAAGCATGAATCAAATATCCTCTCTTCTCCTGGTATGTGGATCTCATCCGGATCCTTAAACTATTGATTATTTATTCTTCCCTAAACCCATTTATGGAGTTTTTCCTCTAGTTATTTATATCTAGAATATTTTTGTTGTGATATACATCTAGATTGATTAGATTTTGATATCCATGATCTTGGTTTAGGGATCTAGATCTGAAAATCATATCTATATCATTGTGCTACTAGGATTTTGGGGATTTCCATTGACCAAAAATCTGTCAAGGAATTGAGGGTGTTGGTAAAAATTACAACCCCATAGTCTTGATGAAGTTTATGTGTATGAAATTGTAGAAGTGTTAAATTATGATTAACATTTTAATTTTCCTATATCAATTAATTAACCGAAGAAAATTAATTAATTTCAGGATTGTGTCATAGAGAATTGAATTGGTTAGCTTAAATAAATAATTGAGGAATTAATTATTGAGGGTGTCTGTGATGGTATATATGGTTAGTTAATCATGGAATTAATTATTGTATGATTTTTGATTAATTATTTTTTAATTAATGAAAGGGACTGTAGAGAATTAGAAATTGATGTAAATTCTGAATTTTTGAATTAACTGATTATCATGTATTTAGTTTGGATGTAATTAGGATTAATTGATCATTGGTTTAATTAGTTGGAGTATGTTTTGATTAATTAATTCATGAATTAATTTCTTGAAATGGATGTTGTTAAGTAATTATTAAATTAATTGATTGAGATTAAATGACCAATTAATTTTTTAATTAATTCAATGGTTTTATATGATTAATGAATTTTGAATTAATGATTGGAATTATTTGTGAAATGGGAATTTTATGTGATAATGTTGGCATGGAGTAACACATGGGGTAACAGTGGTGTGGTAATGAGACTAAAGGAAGAAGACTGTGAGAGCTTCTAGTATATCATACATGAGGACACTATAAGCCTTAAGGAAAGATGACTTTGAGAGCTTATAATGTTGTTTATTAACGGAATGTGTGAGCCTTTATGGGAAAATACCATGTGATCGTTCAAGGTAAAATAGAATGAGATATTTTTCATTTTGTAATGGAAACATTTAGGATTAGTTTCGTATTACTCACTTTATACCCATGAGGTTAGAGCCCTTTCTGCACATTACTCATGCATAACTAATTTACATGATTTAGGTATTTGATAAATTCCATATAAACTATGATAATGAATGGTGAAACAGACATTTAGATTTGTGATATCTCTTTATGATTGTTTAGACTCTATAGAGGGCCAAAAAAAAGTATTGTGGACCCGGTGTCAATAGGAACCCAAGAGAAAATGTGGTCAAATAAAGAGTAATAGAATAAATGTAAAATCTTACTTTAATTATTTATTTATTCCTTATAAAACTTTATACACTATCAGTGAAGGTATTTTTTTGAGACACCATTAGTGGTGGCCTACTCTGTTACACTGACACCATATTTGGGATTCCAGATCGGTTCCAAAATAGAATTTATTATTTTCAGACAAGATAAGGGAAGATGACCTAGATTTGATTGATGATAGGGGATAAATTATGGATGAGAAACCAAAATTTTTTTGGGACCCACAGTAGTTTCATTATTTTATATATATTCAGTTGCATTTTAGACACATTTACACTTACATTGGAATGAATTTTATCCCATTCAATTGAGTACTCTATTTCCTATTTTGGTAATCTTCTTACATTGGAAATATTTATGATTATATATGATTATATATTTATTTAATTATTTTATTCTTGTGTTTTACAATAATAAAATTAGGTAAGTCTCCTGATGACTGACATAGTAGACCCTCATTGCTAGTGAGAAACCTCTTGTAGGAGCTGAGGCGTGCTTGAGGTCATGTGATTGTCCATCTTAGGGCATAGTTTCTTGGCACCTAGTTCAGGACATTAAAAAGTTATATCAAAGGTAAAGTTATCATTATTCCTATTTATTCATAATGTTGGGGAATGTAATAAATGAGACTTTCATGATTTGGGGCTTGGTAATTAATTCATTCATGGGAGTTTGAAACCATTATATGGGGAAAACCCACATACTTATAGTGGGATTGTTGTTATTTTTTTATATTACAGTTCAATATTATTTCAAATTGGGTGACATAATTTTTGTGTGATGTGATTGTTGTTTTTGAAATTTATTTAGATTAAGTCATGGCCCAAAATGGCATCAGGGTTGAGTCTGTAAGCATCATTATAAGAACATATGATTTTTTTTGTTATATGCATCATCTTAATAATTCACATGAAAATGGGGTTTGGTAAGTTGTTAAACATAAATTATTTTCCAAAATTATAAAATTGAACTAAAAAGTTGTATAACGTGAATCTGAAATTGGTAAAATGATTCAATAATGTGAATTAATGAATGTCTTAATGAAAAACATGAACAGTGATAATGTGGGTACCCTTATTAACAAGACATAGGTGTAGGGTGGAAAATTTTAGAAATAGCGTCTTACATTCAACCATGTGTCTATGGTTGGGGAAAATAATTGTCCTGGATTGTTTTAGTTTTTCACTAGAAAAATTAGGATAAAGTAGTGTTTGTATTCCTAAAACATGTGTTTGGAATTGTTGGCATATGACACCATGATTATTCTTGTTTAGAGGATGATCTGAGGAGATAGATATGGATAGTCCTCTAGTGGTGGACCATGTAGCACTGATAGTGACGAGGGAGGATACATGAGAGCAGTTCTGAGAGAACAACACATATTCCATATAATTGATAGATAGAGACCCAGTGTGGGTTGTGAAAATCATGTTTGGTATGGGGAGGAACATTCAGTTGTCGAACTCTCATAATTTTACAACATAGGGTGGACCTGAGAGTATTGAGATCTTGATTGAGACTATGTAAACTATAATTGACATCCTAGAGACTCTCATTAAGAAGTGATCAAGATGAAAGATTATATGTTACGTGGTCAAGAAAAATGTTTGTGAGACATCCACACCCTTGATGTATGAATGTAAGCTATGGAATGGATAGTGTTTTAGGAGAATTTCATTGATAAATTTAACCTAGATAATATGAGGTAGAATAATGTAGGTGATTAATTTAGTTGACTTAGAGAAATAGGTCTGTGATGGACTCAGTTGGATGCTTTACAGATGTATAACTTATTTATCTAATATTGGAAGTGGATGAGGATACTTCAGAGAAAATATTTCATGGTGGAATTAAGTTCCAATTTAAGTCCCAAGTGAATATCTTTTAGCTGATGGTGTTTTTGGAAGTGGTAAATCCAGTCCCATTCCTGATGGGAACCTGGGGGAGGCTTTTAGTGGTGAACAAGTGGTTTCTTCTAGATGTTATGGATATATGTATTATGAGTTCTATAAACATAATTACAAAACGCACTCCCAATGTGTTGTCTAAAAGAGTAGTGTTTGGGGGGGAGTTTGATATAAAAGACCTTACCTAGGTGGTTTTCCACCAGTGTGGTAGGTTATGTAATTCTTAGATGAATTTCCCCTAGTGACAAGTGGAGTGACAAAGCTATGACAAAATTGGACATCTACAGAGGTCCTGTATGAACCCAGGGTAGACATATAGTGATAATAATGGTAGTAATAATCTGAGTATTGGAAGGGGATATTACACACCATATCAGGTGTGCAGTTGGTGTTCTACTAGCTGAGGTAGTAGAGGTAGTAGACATGGTGCTTCTGGGTATGTGAACCCATAACATTAGAGTAGTGAAATATAGGGGGTCTGAAATTATCATAGGGATGAGGGAAAATATCATGGAATACAGTGAAACCTACACATATGGATAGTGAGGATGTACCATCAAATGTGAGAGGTACTATTCTTGTAGATTATATATTAGCTAGTGCCTTTTTTGATATTGGTTCCTCCCATTCCATTAAATTTCCTAAACATTGTAATGGTTGGATCATAGTGGTATAGTTTTTGAGTGTGGTAATGATGATAGATACACCATTGGGAGTATTTCCTAGTGAAATATATGTGTGAAAGGGATTTTCACTTGAGATCAAGGAGTATGGTTTTCTATAGGATATCTACATTATTGATACGATAGGCTTTGAACAAATTATGTCTATGGTCTAGATAATCGCATACCGAGCCCAAAAATATAGTCACCTCCAGAGATTTATGTTTACTTATCTTAAGGGTTACCATAACATTCACCAGGGAGTGTGGGATATCTAGGCAGGCCAAGAATGGAAAATTACTCAGAAACTATGAGAATTGACAACCCACATTTCAAGTCAATTGCTGGATGATGTGGCCGTTATGAAAGAAGTCCTTCCACCAGTAGTGAAAATGTTTTAGGATGTCTTTCATGAGGACTTCTCAGGTCTTCTACCTGAGAGGGATGTGGAATTCACTATTGTTCACATGCTGGGGGCTATGCCAGTATCTACTACACCATATAGAATGGAACCGATAGAGCATCACGAGCTTAAGACTCTGCTAGTGGAGTAAAAAGATAAAGGGTTTATTGGTCCGAGTACGTCACCTTCGGACCACCAGTATTGTTTTCAATGAAGTTTGATAAGAGTTTACATTTGTATGTCGATTACCAAATGTTCCATAAGATGATTTCAAGGAAATTCTATCCTCTACCACTTATTGATGAACAATTGGACCAGTTTAAAGGAGCTTTCACATTCTAAAAGATCAATTTGAGATTAGTGTATCATCATTTTAAAGTTAAAACTTTTGATATACTGATGAGTGATTTTAGAATGAGGTATGACCAGTACGAGAATGTTATAATTCCATTTGTGATGATGAATTCACCAAAAATGTTTATGTCCTTGATGAATGGAATCTTCAATTCATAACAAGATCAATTTTTAGTAGCCTCCATGGATGATATCATGGTTTACTCTAAGACTCATGACGATCATGCCGAACAACTTGACACCATCCTAGGTATACTGGGAAATCATCTCCTATACGCTAAGCTATCTACGTGTCAGTTTTGGATTGACCAGGTACACTTCATGGGTCACATCATCATAGATGAAGGTGTGTTAGTGGACCTAGAAAAGATTCAGTCTTTCGATTCATGGGAGAAGTATAAGGGTGTTTTTGACATCAAAATATTTCTAGGATTTGCAGGATATTAAAAAATATTCATCAAATACATTACCCATTTGTTAGTTCCACTTTTGGGATTCACCAAAATGAGAGGGAAGTACGAATGGCTAGATCCTTGCAAGAATTTTTTCCAGAAGTTGAAGAAGTGGTTGATGTCGACACCAACATGCATCCTACCTAGTTAGTGGTGGAATAAACGGTGTATTGTGACACATACGGGACCAAATGCATAGTAGTGTTGATACAAGGAGGTCGATTTGGGAAATATGAGTCTCAGTAGTCGTGACCAAATGATTAGTACTACCCTACACCTGAACTTGAGCTAGTGGTGGTGTTGTACGTAAGGAATTATTGGAGACGCAATCTTTTGGGTGAAAAGTTTAAAATTCACCCTGAATACAAGATCAGGATGTATATTTTTTTCTAGAGAGATTTGAATCTTTGAAAATATAAATTGGTTGAGTATATTTAGTGTTTTGATTTTGATATGGAATATACAGCCAGGAAAGTAAAAAATGTGGGTAAAGCTTCGTGTAGGCATACTCAGACTCATATGGTTCTAGAATTTAGTGTTGAGTAGAATATGGTGACATTACATACTGAGAAGCACATTGTTGTTCATGAAAAACATGAGAAGATGACACTCATATCAGTTTCAATGGAGGATACAATTTCGTGAGACAGATCAAGGATGGAAATTATGAGTATATAAAGTGATTTTCTTTGAAGGAAAACATTGAAGGAGGGGAGACACCTTCAGACTGGTTGATAGATAAGGATATGATCATATATGTGATGAATCGAGTTGTTGTGCCTATGAGCATGCTAGAGGAGATAATTCATAAATTTCAATCCTCAAAGTGGGAGGTGCATCTAGTTGTGACCAAAATGTACCATGACATATGAAGATAGTTTTAGTGGACTAAAAGAAAATTAAAAATTAGTTTTCATAACACAATGTCACATCTATATGTAGGTGAAGGGAGAAAATCAATGACTAGAATGTTTACTACAACCATTTCTAAATCCATAATGAAAATTTGAAGATCTGCCCTTGTATTTTGTGATAGGATTTCAAATATTCTTAGGAATAATGATTCTATCTTGGTAGTTTTGGATTGATTGAACAAAGTAGAACATTTATTTGAAGTATTGTAAACCTTCACAGTAGAGTATTTGGGAGAACTATATGTTCAAGAGATTTTCCATCTTCATGGGAGGCATAAAATATAGTTTCAAACCAGGATTCATTCTTTAAATAAATATTCATGTAGGGATTGTAGAAGTCTGTTGGTACATAGGTATTATTGA
Source organism: Viscum album (assembly GCA_963277665.1). Classification (NCBI taxonomy): domain Eukaryota; kingdom Viridiplantae; phylum Streptophyta; class Magnoliopsida; order Santalales; family Viscaceae; genus Viscum; species Viscum album. The sequence continues at coordinate 1,584,587,924 of OY728164.1, forward strand.
GTAAATATTTACAACCATAGATAGATGGGCATTCAGAGCGTACTACATAATTTCTTTAGAATATTCTATGAGCACGTGTTCTCAACTCAGTTGGTGTTGGGAGAAAAAATTGGATTTCATATAGTTTAACTATAGTGATGGTTATAAGGAAACTACACAAAAGGAATGATACATAGATATTTATGGTAGTTTGGGTAGATAACATCTATATTGTATGGAAGTGTGTGAGTCAGAGTTGTTGGAACTGAGTCTCGTGTAAGAGATGTTGGAATAGGTGCAGTTGATTCAGAAATTTATGGCTATGTCTTAGAGTAAGAAGAAGTCATTTGATGATATATGGAGACAATCCTAGACTTTACAGAGGGTGATAATGTATTGTTTTCGTTATCTCTTGGTTTTGGTCACCAAAGGATATGAAGACATGGAATGTTGTCCGATATATTTGTTGTACCCTTTGTTATTGTGGAATGAATCAGGCTAGTGGTAAACCAATTAGCTCTTCCCAAGAAATATGGTGAAATAAATTATTTTTTCCATTGGTCAGAACATTAGAGCTATCGCCTAGACACTTCTCAGGTGATCAATGTGGATAAGGTTGATCTTGAGATATATGTGTCCTTTAAGTATAATCGAATTCTTGTGTTTCATCATAGTGAGAATGTGATATGGGGAAAGAATGTGGTAATAGACAATGTTTTATGGTAGCATAAAATTGTCCAAGAGGAAATTTTGGAAAGGGATGTTTATATAAGGTCTCAATGGACCGATCTTTTTTTTACAAAAATCATAGAAATACATATAAGTTCATCATGAGGATGAGGTACTATAAGTTGGGGAGATTTTGAGATCCCAAAATTTATCTAGAGTTATCTCGGGCACGAATCCTTTTAGTTTTTTTATTTAAGAAATTTGATTGGAGTTATGAGTTCTGGTTCATTTGGGTGATCTTTCAGAAATATTTGAGAAAAGTGAACCATGCACGATTGGCACAGGGTTATAGATAACCGTGTGCCCAAACCAGCAAATAGTGAAAACCTAGGAAGATGAGATATACATGGGTGGTGTATGGTTTGAAAAACTGTGCATGATAACCCTTCAACCTATTCAACAATAGTCAGTGAGGGACTACATGGTTTGTTAAACCATGATCCCCTGTCAAGAAAACTATATGTTTTGTTTTATTTCAAACAGAATCTAGTTTTGAAATCCCTTGAACCCCCGAAACACACTAATTTCAATATAGGATTGAACATGAAGATTTTTTGACAATTCAAGATCATTATGAAGGGGTTCCAAGGCTGTTGAAGCTCCGTTGTTTAAGATTCCAATACATAAATAACGATATGGTCTTATCCCATTAAGAAGATCTCATCCTGATCCTTGTCCCATCGATTCATTATTCATATTTTAATCCTTTTATGAAGAATGTCATCTTTTTCACTAGATCTAATATTTATTTGGTGATATCTTGATCTAGGATTGAATATCTAGATATATATTAATTAGATCTCTATATCATTGATCTTAGTTTATGGATCTTGATACAGAACCTCAATTTACGTCATTGTGATTCTCAAATTTTGGGGATTTTCACTGAGCAAACATCAATCAATGATTTGCGGTAGGTGGTTTAAATTCCAATCACTTAATTTGAATTTAGTTTACAACTATGAAACATTGTATGTGTTATATAATGATTAACAATTTATCTTTTTATAACAATTAATTATTTGAGTAAATTAATAAATTTGAGGATTGAGGAATAGTGAATGAAGTTTGTTAGTTTAAATAATTAATTGGTGAATTAATTATGAGGGTTTTTGTAAGGGAATATTTTGTTTATTAATCATGTAATTAATTATTGGTTGAGTTGTGATTAATTAATTTTTGAATTAATTAATGGGATAGTTGACATTATGAAATTTATGTAAATAAATAATTTTTGAATTAATTGATTATCAAGTATAGAATTAGTAAATTTATGACATTAATTAATAATTTGGTTAACTAATGGTATTGTGTTATGATTAATTAATTGGGGAATTAATTAGTTGAAACAGAGATAGTTAATTAATTTTTGAATTAATTGAAACAGTTGAAATGAACGATTAATTGTTTAATTAATTGAATGTTTTTTATGATTAATTAACTATGAATTAATTATTTGAATGATGGGTGAAATGGGAATTGGATGTGATAATACTGGTAGAGAGTAACACATGGGATAACTAGGGTGTGATAATGAGATTAAAGGAAAAAGACTATGAGAGCCTCTAATATTGGTTACATATAGACTGTGTGGTCCTTAAGGGTAGAAGTCTATGAGATCTTATAATATTTTTTTAAAGGATTGTGTGATCCTTCAAGTGAGAAGAACATGCGAGCCGTCAAGGGAAAAGACTATGTGAGCTTTTAAATATTTTAAAGGAAACTTTTATACATTGTTTCATATGACCCACTTCAGAACCTTGTTGTTAGAGGCCATAGTAAACATTACTCATGCCTACCTAATTTAGATGAATTATGTATTTTTATAAATGACATATGAACTATGATAATGAATGGTAACATGGATATTCATATTTTTGATAACGCATGGGGATTGTTCAAACTCGGGAGAGGGATGAAGTAGGAATTGTGGATCAGGTGTCCAAGGGAACCTGTGGGGAAATGTTCTTAAAAGAAGAGAAACTGAATAAATGTAAATGGTTTAATTTATTTATTTATTTATTCCATATATGATTTAATACACTATAATTGAATAGATTGTTTAGACACCATTGGTAGTGGCCTACGGAGTCATACTCACACCCTTTTCAGGCAACCTGGTTGTTACCTATAAACACTTTTTTGTTGCAGTACATGTTAAGGGAAATGACCTGGGAATAGGTTGTTTATTAGGGTTGGAGCATGGATGACGGACCCATATATGGTTTGGAACCCACATGAGAGTCATTGGTGTCTTTACTTTTAGTTTCATTTTAGACACATCGACACTTGCTTTGGCGTTCAATGTTTCCCTTTCAGTTGTGTACTATATTTCCTATTTTGGTTATCTTATGAAATTGGAACTATTTACGATTATATATCCTTCCACATATTTATTTATTTTCTACTAGTATATTACTATAATAACAGAGTGTATAATCTCCCCATTTCCGACTTTCTAGACCCAGATTACTAGTCAACAAGCTTTGGTATACGGGGAGGAATGCTTGAGGTCATGTTATAGATCGGATCGAGGAATAACTATTTGGTACCCAGGTCAGGATGTTACATGATTCATTAGTAGATTGTATGACTCTTAAAAATAATTTTTTCCATTGGAGAATATGCAAAAAAAAATTTGACTTTTTATTTCTTTTAAGAAATAGTTTCAAATGAATATATGAAATCTCACTTTTTTTAAATTCAGCATCAACACGACATTAAATCCCATGTATTTCTAATAAATATCAAAACATATGTGATTATTTTAGAATGGAGTTTGATGGTGGAAATAAATCAATATGGTATTTGAAAGTTGTTGAATTATCCTTCCATAACTAATCGATGTGAATTTTTAATTTTGGATAATTAGAGGAATTGAAATCTATGAAAAAATGAATGTGGTTTTTTCTCTAGACAACCATCTCAATATGTATCAATAGTGGTCATGGGTATATAAATATGGAATGATTGGTAATGTAAAACCTTCAGTCCAAGATACCTATATTTATTTTCAAGTATGATGATTCTGGGGATATCTCTAAAAAAATTATGTATTCACCCTCCCTCCTCGAAGCAATATAATCTCATTTGATATAAGGGTATATAAATTTAAGTATCATTCCTCAAAGGGAGTGAAAAATCATCTCATGAGATTTGGGTTTTGAGTGGTTATTACTATGGGGAGGGAATATTGAGGATCAACCATATGACTAGTGTTGTGCATCTGTCTCATTAATATGTGAGCCTATTGTATGTTATAGAGAACGATTTTGTAAAATTAGAGCCACTAACAACCAAAATGTGAGGTACCATCCTTACAAAATCATATATTAATACAACATTATTTTTTATCATTGGATATTAAAATTTTATATCCTATTGTGTTTTCTATTTTTTTTAATCTTTCATCTTTTCTCATTCCATATGTCATTGAAATATCCACTCATATCAGGACAAAGGAGCTTGGATTATGGTTCTCTTTATTCAATATGTCTATATAAGAGGTAGTGTCATCATCATACATTCTCACACTATATATGGACCGATTTTATGTTATTTATAGGATGGTTTGTATGATTTATTTTAAAAACCACATTTCTTGTTATCATTATAGGGTTATCTTTTTTCCCCTTATGAATAAGGAATTTATTTCAACAGGAATATGAAAGAAACTATTTTTGTAGATCCTCCTTTTCCCAAGGTCGATAGTTGATATGAAAATGTCATCTCTTATAGTAGAGGCAGATGAAGGGGATATTAGAAATGATGTTCCAAATATTTGCATAGTTTTTACAATGGTAATATCATATGAATTATTTGGGTTACCTATTGAGTTTAAAATTATGTTCCCTATTTATCTAGTGTTGTATATATAATATAATTTATTTCATTCATACTGTATGGATCATATTGAGTGGAATGAATTGAATAATAAAGTAGGTGAAATGTATTCTAAGGGATCCATTCATCATAGCGTCCTACCATGGGATTATAGAATTCCCATTGATAAAAATGTTGATTTAAATATTTGTTTATTTATTGATTATAGAAAAATGAACTAGGTTATTGTGAATAATAAATATCCATTTCCTCACATTAATTTCCTTATTGATTAGTTTAATGGGGAAATTTTATTCTTAATGGAAGATATATTTTTAATGTATCACAAAATTAGTGTAAAGGAATATAATACTACTAATAATACCTTTTTATGTATATATATTCATTTAAAATATCAGATGATGTCATTTTTATTAAATAATTTTTTTACAGTTTTTATGATTCTTCGGAATTGGATATTTCCACAATACCTAAACTCCATTTTCATTGTATTAATGTTTATCATTCGGGTGTATTCCAGAATTGAAGAGTATAATTACCCTCATTTGAGAATTATTTTTAGTAGTATGTATGCATGTATTCTCTTTGAAAAAAAATATAAAGAAATATAGTTTTTTTGTCTAAGTAATGTACCACTTGGGGAACACATTTTTGAAATAAGGAATTTCAGTGGATCATGAAAATGTGACGGTTGTTATGTCGTTGGGTGAATAAAGAATAATCGGTATGATATGAGTCATTTTTAGGTCCAATAAGATATTCTGAAAAATTTATCATGGAATTATAAAACATTTCATTACCATTGACTACACTCACTCATAAGGGATTCATATTCCAATAGATATTGGAAGTTCGAACATCATTTGATGAGTTGACATAGAGACTGAGATCACAAACATTCCTTGTATTATCTTAGGTTTTTCCAAACTATTTTTTAACTTGGGATGAATCTATTATAGATTCATGTTGTGTGATTATTCTTGTCATCTATGTGGGGATTTATGGTTATCAGTGACTCCAGTCATGTGGAATGAATTAACCAACTCATATCCTTATGTGAGAGAAATTATTTTGTGTCTTAATCATGGGGACATAACCACTTTGGTGAGAAGTTCAATATATATTCCAATATAAATACTAAATTATATTGTTTCCTATAATTATTTTAATCATTGGTAGATTTTATGGGTGTAATAACTTCTGATTTTAAATTTTATCATCTATTATACATTATTAATTAGAAATGCCATGGGTTGAGCATTTAGAATAATGTTTTTATAATAAGAATAGAAATAATCTATTAATATTTGGAACACTATAAACCTTTTTAATTTAATACACATGAATATGAAAGTAAAGGGAATTTGATTCTAACTAATATATAGTGGATGAATTATCTTAGTGAGATTATTCATTAATATCAACAAAAGTATGAATGGTTCTATCATATCATAAGGATAAAAAATTATGGAGAGACCAATATTTATTGATGTATATCTTATAAGGGTGTTCATTATTTTAAGAACAGTTATTCTGTTTATAAATATTTATGGATGTACTGATGAATGATTTCCACCTATCTATATCATTTTTGTTTCAAGGATCCACTTATAAATATTATAGAATAAGATAGTGGTTTTGGTTGATGTGAATGTTCCACAATATAACATATTTTGTGTTTCAATGCTACACCTTTGAGAATGTTTTATCTAATCATTAAAACACCATTGTTTTATTCAACCAATAACATTATCTAAAAATTAACTAGATGATAAATCAATGTATTTCATTATTTAGTTACCTCTAACACATTGGGGAATGAATTCCATATGTGTTTTGAACAATTGTTTCACAAATTCAATTATTTTCACATTGATCAATTATACCATGAATGTGAAGAGAATTAGGATTGTAAAACCCTAGGTAAATAAACAATATGACATTTTTATATTTATCCCTATTTTTTAAAAAAAAATATTAATATTACTTTAATGGAAACTCTATTCTCGATGGTGTACCCAATACGCGACAACGAGTTCCTTTGAAATCTTACATTGCACTCTAATAATAAAATAATATTATTTTAAATGGTAGTTAATCACTAGCCATTGTAATGGTGGGAAAGAACGGAACTAACTAAAAAATGATTATGTATGTTTGTCAAATATTTTTACTCTTTATAATAAATGTTAGAGGATTGAAAATGTGAATGAATCCAAATTTTAAGCATAAACATTCTAATATTCATTAAAAGGTCAATTAACCGCCTTTGGATGGAGAACCTCTTTTAAATCCATTTTTTTAACAATTTTATGTGTTATATTTGAAAAATAAAATTCTTCTTTAGAATCAAGACATCAAAATTTACTTTGTGTAAATTTTTGGTATCATTCCGATAAAGTTCATTTTTTAATGAATAGTGAAAATGTTGTATTTTAATTCAAAATCACTTTTTAATCTAATTTATTTATATTATTAGATTATCTTTTGAATTGTTTTTAAATAAAAATTATAATATATTTATACCATTTAATCCAATAGTGGTCATTGGAATTAATTTCAGTTTGAAATCGGACTTAAACTAGTGTCAATCTTTTGATACTTATTGTTTAATAAAAACACGTTATTTGCTCTGACAGCTGGAATTAATTATTAAATTAATTAATGCAAATTATATTTTTTTAATTTTGTAAAATAGACTTCATTTTTGAATTCGTAATATCAAATATAGCTTAGGGTGAAGTTTTGGTATTTTTATGAAAAACATCAATTTTTGATGAATAGTGAAACCACTAAGTGGTACTTATAAAAAACTAATTTTCCATTTAAATGAAATTTTACCACCTTTGTGATTTGAATTTCAAAAATCCGATATACATGGTTGTCATTAAGAATTAAAATGTGGTTCAATGGAATTAAAATATTTTTTGATGAATAGTAACTTTTAAGTTTTTAATCGCGATTAGAGGTAATTAGTGTAGTTTAAGATAAAAATATTGTTTTAATAATATGAGATGAGCTTGAAACATGTCCTACCATTATTGGATGTGTCATGGACGACCAAGACAATCCACGGGTCAACTTGGGGACCCCATGGAGCCACCTTGGTTGGGAAATGGCATAAATAACTTTTTATTTAATGTAAAATTAAAAATGACACAAACATGAGTTGTTTTACGAAAACAATTTTTACATGGGGTTATAGAAGTAAAATTTTTAACTATAAATATTTATTGGAAAGATAAAAAGATTTCCTACATCATGATAATTTTTTATAAATTTTAGACATTAGATAAATTAAATTATTTATGATATCATGATGATGCAGCGATTACCTCATTAATAAAGGATTTAAATAAAATGAAATGATAATATAAAATCTATGACCTAAACATGTCCAAAACCTATTGGATGGGTGGATTTCGAACCCTTATCACCATATCCTTGAAACACACCAAAGTGGGACCATTAAAATCGGAAACTCATTCTAAAATAAAGTAACATTTCCTTACATTCCAAGAGTGCCCCTCCTCTCCTCTTATAAAAGGCCCCCACCTCTACCACCTTACCCACACTTCCAAAGCCTTTGGATTGGACAACCCCTGAAAATTTTGTCTCTCCAAGTCCCTCTCTTACTCTTTGAAGCCTCACTTTGGGTATAATTCTTCCCAAGGAAGCCTTTGATCTCAAATCTAAGAGAGTTACCTGATTTTAAGGTGATGACTTCAGTTGTGTTATTTTGTTTTATTTTGCTTCTCCAACCCCCTAAAATCTTTTTATTAATTTCTTTTGTCACAAATCCAGTAACTTCAATATACTAGGATGTTGTGATAAGAATATTTCGAGCTACACTTACACACATCTACATCTAATGGTTAAAGAACATACTGTTTCTGTGGTTGGTGAATTTCTGCCTCACGAAATGATGATTGTTCAATCTTCTTTTAAACACCTTTAATGGTGCCCATTAAGATGTCACTATATTTATATATGATATATATTATGTTTATATTTCTTTATGATTCTTTATTTTTCTTTTGTGGTTTACCTTTATGGTTTCCATTGTGGGTAAACACAATAATTTCATTTTAGGAAGTGCGGACTACCGCCCCATCAAAGTGATGTGATTCGTTAATGCCATATGTGGGACGTATAAAGGATGGATTTAAATTTATTATATATTATGTTATACTGGAATTATAATATACCTCTATATCATTATTATTTCTTTCCATTAATGTATGAGATAGAAATGAAAGTAGCGTTCATGCGTACGTACGACTTTCTGTCTCCATGAACGGTGCATTTCATTTCTTATCCCAAAATGTAATGTACTATTATAAGTACATATTTATAATGGATATATATAATTTATTTTAAATATAAATGATGAATATAATTCTGTAATTTAAATATACATACCTCTAATTTAGTTTTAATTCCATTAATATGACAAAGAAATGAAAGTAGCGTTTATGCGTACGTACGGCTTACTGTCTCCATGAACGGTACATTTCATTTATTACCTCTAAATGATTATGTAATATTATAAATAGATGTATATTCTGGATATATATGATATATATGATATCCAAATCATTAATATGGTTCTGGATATAATGAACCTTTGACCACATGAACAACATGTAATTGTAAGAAGTTCACTTTCGACTTAAGAACCAAATATCGACAAAACAATCATTATTAACTTAAATGATTACATAATGTTAAAAGAATGGAAATAAGTGATATAAAAGGAATAATTAACTTGAAAAAGGTTCTTATGCAAATATAAATTAACTCAAGTTTATTATTCAGGACGTTAAAGAACGATCGAGTCAAGTCGGACCCGAGGTAAGGGATCCTACCCCTCTCTTTCTTTTTAAGTACACTCTTTTATGTAATTCCTTTTAATCTCATCTCTCTTATGATTGAGATGTTCTCTTATATTACTCCTACTATAATTTTTATTTTCATATGATGAGATACCCTATTTGATCTCATAAATCCATTTTTGGAAGCTTTAAGTGGCACCGTTAGGCTGCCGAGTTTTCGTAAGGGATTTTTCATCTCACATTTATTCCTGTCACATTTATGATACATTTGCCACTATTTCCTTTGAGTGGTGTATATACTTCCCATTATTATACACTTTTTGTGGTATAATTTCATTTATGGGTATTTATATTTTCATTGTATGACCCTACTTCCTTGGGGTGTACTTTTCAAATGTTACCCAACTCCGTAAGGGGACCTTTCACCCTCATCTTTTTAAAATACTTCTTTTGTTATGTCTTTTAATTCACATTCTATTATGTTGGGATATGTTTTTCTATATCTTTATTTATGTAAATTTTATTTCCAAGTGATGAGATACTATTTACCCTCTCATCAACTCATTTTCTAAATTTTAAAGTGACACCGTTAGGCTGTCAGATTTCTGTAAGGGAACATCTTAACCCACTTTCAATTATTTGGGTTAAACCACTACTTCTTGATTTTATTATGCCAAGATTATGTGTGGAATCCCTATTTTGTTATTTCCAAAAACCTTTTTGTGGATATTTTATTTCTACACATAATTATATCGTTGATAAATTCTTACGAACTTGTATGGGAAATCATAACTCATTCTCATTTCATTGAGTTAATAATCTATGTCATTTGTTTTGTTTTTCCAAGATTATGTGTGAATGACCTCTGATTGTTTCACACTTAATATACACTTATATTGGGTGTATTTATATTTCTCACACATAATTATGTGATGGATTTATCATTAATTTAAGGATACCATCTTTATAATGGATTTCATCTCAATTTACATTTCCATTGAGACATCGTTGTTGTTATGCACCAATTCACTCTTATATGCTGTGTATACTGTCCTTTGAAATATTATATCATGAATCCCTTTATTCTCATGATATTATGAAGCTCTGATTACATTTTATTCCACAATTATTTGTATTCAAGAGTCTCTCAATTTGTAAAAAACTCTTTAACAAAAATATCATTTTAAATGTTTTAAAGGTTCATTATTCTAAATCATTATCTTTAATGTCCATGTTTACGAAATGGTTTTCAGTATTTATTTATAAGGACATTAATGTTTTAAAATTATAATTCCATTAAAAGTTATAAAGTAGTATGAGACACTTTGATTCAAAAATCTCTTTTAAATGGTTTTTGAAAATGGATTGCTTAATTCAATGTCTTGGAATTATTTATTGTGATTGAAAATGAAATATTGTTATTAAAATGATTATATTTTCGATATTTTATGTGTAATAATGGTACTTGGACATTTTACGGGTGGTTACGTGATAAACCATATGACGGGTGGGGCTGTGAATATCCGGATGGGTGGTTATGTTATAACCTCCAACGCATTGGGTATGGAAGTCGGCCGTATGGCTATTCCATTAAGTATGTGTGGAAGTCGGCCGTATGGCGATTCCATTAAGTGATATGTGTGGAAGTCGACTGTATGGTTATTCCACTTAAGTATGTTTATGTCCCATGTTATCTTTTTTATGTTATGTATTCTTAATATGGGTTTTATGGTAATATTTGGTTAAAAAAGGGTAAGTAATGATATTTTATTCAGTGAAGAGTTCTTACTACATCATGAAGGTGAAGGTATTACTTTGATAAAGTATACATGGTTTACTTGATGTTTGAAAAACTAAAAATTTTCATTCTTTGTGTATCACTTAATGAGCTTTTTATGCTCACCCCAGGTTTTTTTGAATTGTTTTTCAGAGGACTTAATGTGGAATAGTGTCAAGGACGGGATCAAGGGAAAGTAATGCTATCTAAAACATGGAACTAGACATGTTTTTTTAAGAGTTTTTATTTAATGGAAACATAGTAGAAGTGTCTACTTTGTAATCTTTTGAGATGGAATAGTTATGTCCTAATTCTCTAAAACATTAAACCTGAAAAGATAATCAATGTGAATTATTCATTTAATTCAATAATAAGTATGGTTTAAGGCTGGGGGATTTATAGTTGGTATCATAGGTCGGTTTAGATAACTTTATAGGTTAGGGTATCCTCTAAGCATAACTGACTTTACCATAGTGGTTAGTATTTCAGAAAGAGTCCTAGTTTTAGATAAAGTGAATGAGTAAGTATATCTTAGTGTTTATCTTCCTCATTAGTACATGATGGTTTTGTTGATATACTCACGCTGACCTTTTTGGTTTTAGTAAATGGCTAGATCTAGATGGAACCAAAGAAACAGTGGATGTGAAGGAAACTGTGACAGTTTTCTGAGTGTGCAACTGAATGATATGGGAGCTGCAATGAGAAATTTTGTGTTTATCCTCAACCAACTATCTGGAGTCATGATTGACCACCTAAACCTTGGTGATTTCTATAAGGCATCATATATGTGAGAAGAAATCCCTACGGAACTACAGGTAATAATCATAAAGGTAAGTGGGTTCAAAAACCTATGTGTCAAAGATGTGGAAAGAAACACCTTGGAAAATGTTTCAAAGGGACAGAAATATGCTATAGATGTGGAAATGAAGGTCATAAATCAAGAACCTTCCATGGAAAAAGGAATCATCTAGTTGACTCGAGGAAAGGGAAAGAAGTTATTTTTGAGGGATCAATTGAATGTTTTAAATGTGGTGTGCATGGTCATTATGCAAACACATGTCCTATTAAGATGTTTCGGGAATGGGATCACCATGATCGTACAAATATTGATATACCAATACCTAATTCCATTTCGATTGAGGATGAAGAAACTGACAATGACCAATCAAAGGTATGGATTATTTCATAACTTTTTTTCCTATTTTGGAATCTTAGGATACGATTCATGATTTTGTTTGTAGGAAAGAAGTATTTCAGAATAAGTTGGAAAGGAATGGTTAATGGATCCAGAAGAATGTTGAATGAGTAAGAAGTCAACATATAAAGGTTTCAAGAGTTATGGTGAAATTATTAAGAGTATTAAGTATCTTTTGATGATGGGGTTACATTATAAGACTTTTTATAGTATGTGTAACCCTGATGTTTGATATATGAAAATTTTATTCATGGAATACTTATCTGTTCTTTTGTGGACATAGTTATAAAGAACCATCTGGGTTTATATGATCCTTACTTTTGAGGTAGTTATGGGTTAATATATGTTATGATAGAAAGTGAAAGGCATGAGATAAAGTTGAGGTTAAAATATGTTATGATTATTTTTGAAGATTTTATCTTGTTTTGTGGAATGTTTTAAGAATTATATAGTTTTGGAAAAAGGAAAAAACGTAGACCGTGTGACAACCCATCGCGTCGGACAAAGCTGCGGGAATCGAACCCACAACCAAAGTGCGACTGGTATTTACCGCCTACCACTGGACTACGTGAAGTCCCTGGTTAGTTTGACTAATTATTTTTAGTTATATGATTTTAGGAATCAAGAGTATGTTTATTTTGGTTTATCTATGGAAATGATTAACCTATCATCAAGTATATGTGATTAGTTTAATTACTTCTCAGTATGAGAAATTAAGAGTAACTGATGTTATTTGGATATAAAAGTTAATTTGTACCTTGGAAGACTATGTCATTAAATCTTTCAAATATTTGGGTTTCAATCTTAGTTTGGTTTACTTTCAAGAATTTTATGGAAAAATTGTTTATCGAATGGTCCTTGTTTAACTTTCGGTTTTGTTGGAAAAATTTTGGAGATTAAGAAGAGATTTTATTTTTATAAAGGGTTATCCTTTTTTGGATTATCTGATATTGTACTAACCTTTTTGGTTTTGGTTTTGGATAAAGTCTAAAGACATGGAAAGTAAATAGTTATCTTTTTTTGGTTTAGGTGATTATCTAGAAGTTGATTATAGCTCTCTTAATGTAAACAAGTCATCCTAAATACTCATCTTTTGGATAAAATATGAGTTCGTGTAAGAAATCAAGTAAAATTTAAAAGTCAACATGACAAGTAAGTATGTTTCCTTTTGTTTTAGTTAAGCTCAAAAATAAATTCCTCGACGAAAAGTAACTAAAAAAATGTTTTCCATTAACTTTTCCTACTGGGGAATCCAATACTGTTTAACACATCACAAGTTTACGATTTTCTTATGGTTAACTTTTCCTAGACATGTTTACTATCACTCTCCATCAGAAAATGGCCCTTTGTTTTTTTCCTCCATATCCATATTTTCATACATGGAATCCTAGTATGGGTTAACTCAGGTGAACTTTGTACGTCTCTTTCTTTCTTTTAAAGTGATAGTTTAATTTAGTCCTTTTCCGATGTGGGACTTACAATGGATTTTTCAAGCCCAATTTTGAAATTGCAAGGATGCAATTCCCAAAAGGGGGGAAGGATGTAACACCCCAGGTAAATAAACAATATGAAATTTTTATATTTATCCCAATTTGTTAAAAAAATATTAATATTACTTTAAAGGGAATGCTATGCTCGATGGCGTACCCAATACGCGACAACGAGTTCCTTTGAAATCTTACGTTGCACTCTAATAATAAAATAATATTATTTTAAATGGTAGTTAACACCTAGCCATTATAATGGAAGGAAAGAACAGAACTAAATAAAAAATGATTATGTATTTTTGTCAAATATTTTTACTCTTTAAAATAAATGTTAGGGGATTGAAAATGCGAATGAATCTAATTTTTAAGCATAATCATTCTAATATTCATTAAAAGGTCGATTAACCGCCTTTGGATGGCGAACCTATTTTAAATACACTTTTTTCAATTTTATGTGTTATATTTGAAAAAATAAAATTCTTTTTTAGAATCGAGACATCAAAATTTACTTTGTGTAAATTTTTCGTATCATTCTGATAAAGTTCATTTTTTAATGAATAGTGAAAAATATTGTATTTTAATTCAAAACCTCTTTTTAATCTAATTTATTTATATGATTAGATTATCTTTTTAATTTTTTTAAAAATTAGAATATATTTTTACCATTTAAACCAATAGTGGTCATTGGAATTAATTTCACTTTGAAATCGGACTTAAACTAGTGCCAATCTTTTGATACTTATTGTTTCATAAAAATGCGCTCTTTGCTCTGACAGCAGGAATTAATTATTAAATTAATTAATGCAACATATATGTTTTGAATTTTGTAAAATATAATTCATTTTTGAATTTTGAATATCAAATATATCTTAGGGTGACGTTTTGGTATTTTTATGAAAAACTTCATTTTTTGATGAATAGTGAAACCACTAAGTGGTACTTATAAAAAACTGATTTTCTGTTTAAATGAAATTTTACCACCTATGTGTTTTGAATATAAAAAATCCGACAAACATGGTTGTCATTAAGAAGTAAAATGTGGTTCAATGTAATTAAAATATTTTTTTGGTGAATAGTAACTTTTAAGTTTTTAATCGTGATTAGAGGTAATTAGTGTAGTTTAAGATACAAATAATGTTTTAATAATATTATATGAGATTGAAACATGTCCTAACCTTATTGTATGTGTCATGGACGAGCAAGACAATCCATGGGTAAACTTGGGGACCCCATGGAGCCACTTTGGTTGGGAGATGACATAAATAACTTTTTATTTAATGTAAAATTAAAAATGACACAAACATGAGTTGTTTTACTAAAACAATTTTTACATGGGGTTATAGAAGTAATATTTTTGACTATAAATAGTCATTGGAAATCTAAAACTATTTCCCATATCATGATATTTGTTTATAAATTTGAGACATTAAATAAATTAAATTATTTATGATATCATGATGATGCAGTGATTACCTCATTAATAAAGGAGTTAAATAAAATGAAGTGTTAATATAAAATCTATGACCTACACATGTCCAAAACCTATTGGATGGGTGGATTTAGAACCCTTATCACATTATCCTCGAAACACATCAATGTGGGACCATTACAATCCGAAACTCATTCTAAAATAAAGTAACATTTCCTTACTTTCTAAGAGTGCCCCTCCTCTCCTCTTATAAAAGGTCCCCACCTCTACCACCTTACCTACACTTCCAAAGCCTTTGGCTCGGCCAAAACCTGACCATTTTGTCTCTCCACATCCCTATCTTACTCTTTGAAGCCTCACTTTGGGCAGAAGTCTTCCCAAGGAAGCCTTTGAGCTCAAATCTAAGAGAGTTACCCGATTTTAAGGTGATGTCTTCAGTTGTGTTATTTTGTTTTATTTTGCTTCTCCAACCCCCTAAAATCTTTTTATTAATTTCATTTGTAATAACTCCAGTATCTTAAATATACTAGGATGTTGCGATAAGAAGATTTATAGCTACACTTTCACACATCTACATCTAATGGTTAAAGAACATACTATTTCTGTGGTTGGCGAATTTCTGCCTCACGAAACGATGATTGTTCAATCTTCTTTTAATCACCTTTAATGGTGGCCATTAAGATGTCACTATATTTATATATGATATATATTATGTTTATATTTTATTTATGCTTATTTATTTTTCATTTGTGGTTTACCATTATGGTTTCCATTGTGGTTAAACACAATAATTTCATTTTAGGAAGTGCAGACTACCGCCCCGTCAAAGTGATGTGATTCGTTAATGCCATATGTAGGATGTATAAAGGATGTATTTAAATTTATTATATATGATGCTATACTGGAATTATAATATACCAATATATCATTATTCTTTCTTTCCATTAATGTATGAGATAGAAATGAAAGTAGCGTTCATGCGTACGTACGGCTTACCGTCTCCATGAACGGTGCATTTCATTTCTTATCCCCAAATGTAATGTACTATTATAAGTACATATTTATAATGGATATATATAATTTATGTTACATATAAATGATGAATATAATTCTGGAATTAAAATATACATACCACTCATTTAGTTTTATTTCCATTAATATGACAAAGAAATGAAAGTAGCATTCATACGTACGTACGGCTTACCGTCTCCATGAACGTTGCATTTCATTTCATACCTCTAAATGATTATGTAATATTATAAATACGTGTATATTCTGGATATATATGATATATATGATATCCAAGTCATGAATATCATTCTGGATATAATGATCCTTTGACCACACGAACAACATGTAATTGTAAGAAGTTCACAGTCGACTTAAGAACCAAATATCGACAAAACAAACATTATTAACATAAATGATTACATAATGTTTATATAATATAATTAAGTAATATAAAAGGAATAATTAACTTGAAAAAGGTTCTTAAGAAAATAGAAATTAACTCAATTTTATTATTCAGGACGTTAAAGAATGATCGAGTCAAGTCGGACCCGAGGTAAGGGATCCCACCCCTCTCTTTCTTTTTAAGTGCACTCTATTATGTCATTCCTTTTAAGCTCATATTTCTTATGATTGGGATGTTCTTTTATATTACTCGTACTGTAATTTTTATTTTCATCTTATGAGAGACCCTATATTATCTCATAAATCCATTTTTGGAAGCTTTAAGTGGCGTTGTTAGGAAGCCGAGTTTTCGTAAGGGATTTTTCATCTCACATTTATTCCCGTGACATTCAGGATACATTTGCAACTATTTCCTTTGAGTGGTGTATGTACTGCCCATTATTATACACTTTGTGTAGTATAATTTCATTTATGGGTATTTATATCTTCATTGTATGACCCTTCTTTCTTGGGGTGTACTTTTCAAATGTTACCCAACTCGGTAAGGGGACCTTTCGCCCTCCTCTTTTTAAAAGACTTCTTTTGTTATGTCTTTTAATTCACATACTATTATGTTGGGATATGTTCTTCTATATCCTTATTTATGTATATTTTATTTCCAAGTGATGAGATACTATTTTCTCTCTCATCAATTCATTTTCTAAATTTTAAAGTGATGTCGTTAGGCTATTAGATTTCTGTAAGGGATCTTCTTAACCCACTTTCAATTATTTGGGTTAAACCTCTACTTCTTGATTTTATTATTCCAAGATTATGTGTGGAATCTCTATTTTGTAATTTCCACAAACCTTTTTGTGTATATTTTATTTCTACACATAATCATATCATTGATAAATTCTTACGAACTTGTATGGTAAATCATAACTCATTCTCATTTCATTGAGTTAAATATCTATGTCATTGGTTTTGTTTTTACAAGATTATGTGTGAATGACCCTTGATTGTTTCACACTTAATATCCACTTATATTGTGTGTATTTATATTTCTCACACATAATTATGTGATAGATTTATCCTTAATTTATGGATACTATCTTTATAATGGATTTCATCTTAATTTAAATTTCCATTGAGACATCATTGTTGTTATGCACCAATTCACTCTTATATGGTGTGTATACTGTCCTTTGACATATTATATCATGAATCCCTTTATGCTCATGATATTATGAAGCTCTGATTACATGTTATTCTGCAATTATTTGTATTCAAGTGTCTCTCATTTGGTTAAAAACTCTTTAACAAAAATATCATTTTAAATGTTTTAAAGATTCATTATTCTAAATCTTTATCTTTAATGTCCATGTTTTCGAAATGGTTTTCAGTATTTATTTATAAGGACATTAATGTTTTTAAAATTATAATTCCATTAAAAGCTTCAAAGTGGTATGGGACACTTTGAATCAAAAATATCTTTTAAATGGTTTTTGAAAATGGATTGCTTAATTCAATATCATGGAATTACTTATTGTGATTTTAAATTAAATATTTTTACTAAAATGATTATATTTTCGATATTTTATGTGTAATAATGGTACTTGGACATTTTACGGGTGGTTACGTGATAAACCATATGACGGGTGGGGCCGTGAATTCCAGGATGGGTGGTTATGTTATAACCTCCAATGCATTGGGTATGGAAGTCGGCCGTATGGATATTCCATTAAGTATGTGTGGATGTCGACCGTATGGCTATTCCATTAAGTTATACGTGTGGAAGTCGACCGTATGGTTATTCCACTTAAGTATGTTTATGTCCCAAGTTAACTTTATATGTTATGTGTTCTTTATATGGGTTTTATGGTATTCTTTGGTTACAAAAGGGTAAGTAAAGATATTTTATTCAGTGAAGAGTTTTTACTACTTCATGAAGGTGAAGGTATTACTTTGATAAAGTATACATGGTTTACTTGATGTTTGAAAAACTAACAGTTTTCATTCTTTGTTTATCACTTACTGAGCTTTTTATGCTCACCCCAAGTTTTTTTGAAATGTTTTTCACAGGACTTAATGTGTAATAGTGTCAAGGATGGGATCAAGGGAAAGTCATGTTATCTAAAACATGGAACAAGACATGTTTCTTTTTAGGAGTTTTTATTTTATGGAAACATAGTAGAAGTGTCTACTCTGTAATCTTTTGAGATGGAATAGTTATGTCCTAATTCTCTAAAACTATAAACCTTAAAAGATAATCAATGTGAATTATTCATTTAATTCAATAATAAGTAAGGTTTAAGGATGGGGGCTTTATAGTTGGTATCATAGGTCGTTTTAGATAACTTTAGAGGTTAGGGTATCCTCTAAGCATATGTGACATTACCATAATGGTTTGGATTTCAGAAAGAGACCTAGTTTTTGATAAAGTGAATGAGTAAGTATATCTTAGTGTTTATCATCCTCATTGGTACATGATGGTTTTGTTGATATACTCACACTGACCTTTTTGGTTTTAGTAAATGGTAGGATCTAGCAGGAACTAAAGAAACAGTGGATGTGAAGTTAACTGTGATAGTTTTCTGAGCGAGAAACTGAATGATATGGGAGCTGCAATGAGAACTCTTGTGTTTATCCTCAACCAACTATCTGGAGTCATGATTGACCACCTAAACCTTGGTGATTTCTATAAGGAATCATATATGCGAGAAAAAATCCCTACGGAACTACAGGTAATAATCATAAAGGTAAGTGTGTTCAAAAACCTATGTGTCAAAGATGTGGAAACAAACACCTAGGAAAATGTTTCAAAGGGATAGAAATATTCTATAGATATGTAAATGAAGGTCATAAATCAATAACTTTCCATGGAAAAAGGAATCATCTAGTTGACTCGAGGAAAGGGAAAGAAGTTATTTCTGAGGGATCAATTGAATGTTTTAAATGTGGTGTGCATGGTCATTATGCAAACACATGTCCTATGAAGATGTTTTGGGAATGGGATCACCAAGATCGTACAAATATTCATTTACCAATACCTAATGACATTACGATTGAGGATGAAGAAACTGACAATGACCAATCAAAGGTATGGATTAGTTCATAACTTTTGTTTTCCTATTTTGGAATCTTAGGATATGATTCATGATTTTGTTTGTAGGAAAGAAGTATTTCAGAATAAGTTAGAAAGGAATGGTTAATGGATCATGACTAATGTTGAATGAGGAAGAAGTCAACATATAAAGGCATCAATAGTTATGGTGAAATTTTTAAGAGTATTGAGTCTCTTTTGATGATGGGATTACATTAGAAGACTTCTTATAGTATGTGTAACCCTGATGTTTGATATATGAAAATTTTATTCAAGGAATACTTATCTGTTCTTTTGTGGACATAGTTATAAAGAACCATTTGGGTTTATATGATCCTTACTTTTGAGGTAATTATGGGTTACTATATCTTATGATGGAAAGTGAAAGGCATGAGATAAAATTGAGGTTAAAATATGTTATGACTATTTATGAAGATTTTATCTCGTTTTGTGGAATGTTTTAAGAATTATATAGTTTTGGAAAAAGGACAGCACGTAGACCGTGTAACAACCCGTTGCATCGGACAAAGCTGCGAGAATCGAACCCACAACCAAAGTGCGACTGGTATTTACCGCCTACCACTGGACTACGTGAAGTCCCTAGTTAGTTTGACTAATTATTTTTAGTTAGATGATTTTAGGAATCAAGGGTATGTTTATTTTGGGTTATCTATGGAAATTATTAACCTATCATCAAGGATATGTGATTAGGTTAATTACTTTTCAATATGAGAATTTAAGAGCAACTGATGTTATTTGGAGATAAAAGTTAATTTGTACCTTGGAAGACTATGTCATTAAATCCTTCAAATATATGGGTTTCATTCTTAGTTTGGTTTACTTTCAATAATTTTATGGAAAAATTGTTTATCGAATCGTCCTTGTTGAACATTCGGGTTTTTTGGCCCAATTTTGGAGATTAAGAATAGATTTTATTTTTATAAAGGGTTATCCTTTTCTAGATTATTTGATCTTATACTAACCTTTTGGGTTTTGGTTTTGGTTAAAGTCTAAAGACATGGAAAGTATATAGTTATCTTTTTTTTTGGGTTAGGTGATTCTCTAGATGTTGATTATAGCTCTCTTAATGTAAACAAGTCATCCTAAATACTCATCTTTTGGATAAAATATGAGTTCGGGTAAGAAATCAAGTAAAATTTGAAAGTCAACATGACAAGTAAGTATGTTTCCTTTTGTTTTAGTTAAGCTCAAAAATAAATTCCTCGACGGAAAGTAACTAAAAAAAGTTTGTCCATTAACTTTTCCTACTGGGGAATCCAATACCGTTTAACCCATCAGAAGTTTGCGATTTTCTTATTGTTAACTTTCTCCTAGACATGTTTACTATCACTCTCCATCAGAACACGACCCTTTGTTTTTTTCCTCCATGTCCATATTTTCATACATGGAATACTATTATGGGTTAACTCAGGTGACCTTTGTACATCCCTTTCTTTCTTTTAAAGTGATAGTTTAATTTACTCCTTTTCCGATGTGGGACTTACAATGGATTTTTCAAGCCCAATTTTGAAATTGTGAGGATGCAATTCCCAAAAGGGGGGAAGGATGTAACACCCCAGGTAAATAAACAATATGACATTTTTATATTTATCCCTATTTGTGAAAAAAATATTAATATTACTTTAAAGGTAATTCTATGCTTGATGGCGTACCCAATACGTGACAACGAGTTCCTTTGAAATCTTACGTTGCACTCTAATAATAAAATAATATTATTTTAAATGGTAGTTAACGCCTAACCATTGTAATTGCGGGAAATAACGGAACTAAATAAAAAATGATTATATATGTTTGTCAAATATTTTTACTCTTTACAATAAATGTTAGAGGATTGAAAATGCGAATGAATCCAATTTTTAAGCATAAACATTCTAATATTCATTGAAAGGTCGATTAACCGCCTTTGGATGGCGAACCTCTTTTAAATCCAATTTTTTCAATTTTATGTGTTATATTTGAAAAAATAAAATTCTTCTTTAGAATTGAGACATCAAAATTTACTTTGTGTAAATTTTTGGTATCATTCCGATAAAGATCATTTTTTAATGAATAGTGAAAAATATTGTATTTTAATTCAAAACCTCTTTTTAATCTAATTTTTTTGTATGATTAGATTATCTTTTGAGTTTTCTTTAAAATTAGAATATATTATTTCCATTTAATCCAATAGTGTTCATTGGAATAAATTTCACTTTGAAATTGGACTTAAACTAGTGTCAATCTTTTGATACTTATTGTTTCATAAAAACGCGCTCTTTGCTCTGACAGCGGGAATTAATTATTAAATTAATTAATGCAAATTATATGTTTTGAATTTTGTAAAATAGACTTCATTTTTGAATTTGGAATATAAAATATTTCTTGGGTTGAAGTTTTGGTATTTTTTTGAAAAACTTCAATTTTTGATGAATAGTGAAACCACTAAGTGGTACTTATAAAAAACTGATTTTCCGTTTAAATGAAATTTTACCACCTATGTGTTTTGAATTTAAAAAATCCAACATACATGGTTGTCATTAAGATGTAAAATGTGGTTCAATGGCATTAAAATATTTTTTTGGTGAATAGTAAATTTTTAAGTTTTTAATCGCGATTAGAGGTAATTAGTGTAGTTTAAGATAAAATTAATGTTTTAATAATATGATATGAGCTTGAAACATGTCCAACCCTTATTGGATGTGTCATGGCCGACCAAGAAAATCCATGGGTCACCTTGGGGTCCCCATGGAGCCACTTTGGTTGGGAAATGACATAAATAACTTTTTATTTAATGTAAAATTAAAAATGACTCAAACATGAGTTGTTTTACTAAAACAATTTTTACATGGGGTTATACAAGTTCTAATTTTGACTATAAATAGTCAATGGAAAGATAAAAAGATTTCCTACATCATGATATTTGTTTTTATAATTTTTATACATTAAATAAATTAAATTTATTTTGACATCATGGTGATGCAGTGATTACATCATTAATAAAGGATTTAAATAAAATGAAATGATAATGTAAAATCTATGACCTACACATGTACAAAACCTATTGGATGGGTTGATTTAGAACACTTATCACCTTATCCTAGAAAAACATCACTGTGGGACCATTAAAATCCGAAACCTATTCTAAAATAATGTAACATTTCCTTACTTTCCAAGAGTGCCTCTCCTCTCCTCTTATAAAAGGCCCCTACCTCTACCACATTACCCACACTTCCAAAGCCATTGGCTCGGCCAACCCCTGACCATTTTGTCTCTCCACATCCCTCTATTACTCCTTGAAGCCTCACATTGGGCAGAAGTCTTCCCAAGGAAGCCTTTGAGCTCAAATCTAAGAGAGTTACCCGATTTAAAGGTGATGTCTTCACTTGTGTTCTTTTGTTTTATTTTGCTTCTCCAACCCCCTAAAATCTTTTTATTAATTTCTTTTTTAACAACTCCAGTATCTTAAATATACTATGATGTTGTTATAAGAATATTTCTAGCTACACTTAAACACATCTACATATAATGGTTAAAGAACATATTGTTTCTGGGGTTGGCGAATTTCTGCCTCACGAAACGATGATTGTTCAATCTTCTTTTAAACACCTTTAATGGTGGACATTAAGATGTAAATCTATTTATATATGATATATATTATGTTTATGTTTTCTTTATACTTCTTTATTTTTCATTTGTGGTTTACCTTTATGGTTTCCACTGTAGGTAAACACGATAATTTCATTTTAGGAAGTGCGGACTACCGCCCCCTCAAAGTAATGTGATTCGTTAATGCCATGTGTGGGATGTATAAAGGATGGATTTAAAGTTATTATATATGATTTTATACTGGAATTATAATATACCTCTATATCATTATTATTTCATTCAATTAATTTATGAGATAGAAATGAAAGTAGCGTTCATGCGTACGTACGGCTTACCGTCTCCATGAACGGTGCATTTCATTTCTTATCCCAAAATGTTATCTACTATTATAAGTACATATTTATAATGGATATATATAATTTATGTTACATATAAATGATGAATATAATTCTGGAATTAAAATATACATACCTCTCATTTTTTTAATTCCATTAATATGACAATGAAATGAAAGTAGCGTTCATGCATACGTACGGCCTACCGTCTCTATGAACGTTGCATTTCATTTATTAACTCTAAATGATTATGTAATATTATAAATACATGTATATTCTGGATATATATGATATATATGATATCCAAATCATAAATATCATTCTGGATATAATGAACTTTTTACCACACGAACAACATGTAATTGTAAGAAGTTCACTTTTGACTTCAGAACCAAATATCGACAAAACAAACATTATTAACTTAAATGATTACATAATGTTTATAAAATTGAAATAAGTGATATAAAAGGAATAATTAACTTTAAAAAGGTTCTTAATCAAATATAAATTAACTCAAGTTTATTATTCAGGACTTTAATGAACGATTGAGCCAAGTCGGACCTGAGGTAAGGTATCCTACCCCTCTCTTTCTTTTTAAGTACACTCTTTTATGTCATTCCTTTTATGATCAAATTTATTATGATTGGGATGTTATTTTATATTAATCCTACTTTAATTTTTATGTTCATATGATGAGATACCCTATTTGATCTCATAAATCCATTTTTGGAAGCTTTGTGTAGCGTCGTTATGTTGCCGAGTTTTCGTAAGGGATTTTTAATCTCACATTTATTCGTGTGACATTTATGCTACATTTGCCACTATTTCCTTTGAGTGGTGTATGTACTTACCATTATTATACACTTTTTGTTGTATAATTTCATTTATGGGTATTTACATCTTCATTGTATGACCCTTCTTCCTTGGGGTATACTTTTCGAAAGTTACCCAACTCGGTAAGGGGACCTTTCACCCTCCTCTTTTTAAAATACTTCTTTTGTATGTCTTTTAATTAACATACTATTATGTTGGGATATGTTCTTATATATCCTTATTTATGTAAATTTTATGTCCAAGTGATTAGATACCATTTTCTCTCTCATCAACTCATTTTCTGAATTTTAAAGTGACACCGTTAGGCTGTCAGATTTCTGTAGGGGAACTTCTTAACACACTTTCAATTCTTTGGGTTAAACCTCTACTTCTTGATTTTATTATGCCAAGATTATGTGTGGAATATCTATTTTGTAATTTCCACAAACCTTTTTGTGGATATGGTATTTCTACACATAATCATATCGTAGATAAATTCTTACGAACTTGTATGGGAAATCATAACTCAATCTCATTTCATTGAGTTAAATATCTATGTCATTGGTTTTGTTTTTCCAAGATTATGTGTGAATGACCAATGATTTTTCCACACTTAATATCCACTTATATTGGGTGTATTTATATTTCTCACACATAATTATGTGATAGATTTATCCTTTATTTAAGGATACCATCTTTATAATGGATTTCATCTCAATTTACATTTCCATTGAGACTTCATTGTTGTTATGCACCAATTCACTCTTATATGGTGTGTATACTGTCCTTTGACATATTATATCATGAATATCTTTATTGTCATGATATTATGAAGCTCGGATTAGATGTTATTCTGCAATTATTTGTATTCAAGATTCTCTCTTTTTGTTAAAAACTCTTTAACAAAAATATCATTTTAAATGTTTTAATGATTAATTATTTTAAATCTTTATCTTTAATGTCCATGTTTTTGAAATGGTTTTCCGTATTTATTTATATGGACATTAATGTTTTAAAATTATAATTCCATTAAAATATTCAAAGTGGTATGGGAAACTTTGATTAAAAAATCTCTTTTAAATGGTTTTTGAAAATGGATTGCTTAATTCAATATCTTGGAATTACTTATTGTGATTGAAAATGAAATGTTGTTATTGAAATGATTATATTTTATATATTTTATGTGTAATTATGGTACTTGGACATTTTATGGGTGGTTACGTGATAAACCATATAACGGGTAGTGTCGTGAATACCAGGACGGGTGGTTACGTTATCACCTCCAACGCATTGGGTATGGAAGTCAGCCATATGGCTATTCCATTATGTATGTGTGGAAGTCGGACGTATGGCTATTCCATTAAGTGATATGTGTGGAAGTCGACCGTATGGTTATTCAACTAATGTATGTTTTTGTCCCAAGTTACCTTTATATGTTATGTGTTCTTTATATGGGTTTTATGGAAATCATTGGTTACAGAAGGGTAAGTAATGATAATTTATTCAGTGAAGTGTTTTTACTACTTCATGAAGGTGAAGGTATTACATTGATAAAGTATGCATGGTTTACTTGATGATTGAAAAACTAACAGTTTCCATTCTTTGTCTATCCCTTACTGAGCTTTTTATGCTCACCCCATGTTTTTTTGAAATGTTTTTCATAGGACTTAATGTGGAATAGTGTCGAGGATGGGATCAAGGGAAAGTCATGCTATCTAAAACATGGAACTAGACATGTTTCTTTTTAAGAGTTTTTATTTTATGGAAACATAGTAGAAGTGTCTACTTTGTAATATTTTGAGATGTAATAGTTATGTCCTTATTTTCTAAAACACTAAACCTGAAAAGATCCTCAATGTGAATTATTCATTTAATTCAATAATAAGTAATGTTTAAGGCTATGGGATTTATATGGATGGTATATGTGTATAATAATATTTAATGACATGATATCCCTTCTACTATAATTTATTAAATAAATACTTGATCCACCTATTGAATTTGGAATATCCTCTAAGAGCCAATGGGAACCAAGTTGGAGTTTGTGATGACTTACCATTAAAAAAATTGATGGGCCGACAAAGAGTGATAACCAAATTTTGGAATACATGAGTCATTCTTATTTCATGGAGTTTATAGAATCATGAAATTACCATCAATAATAGTTTGAGTTTATATATAATAATTTATATAATTATTCATTTTGAATGGATCCACAAAAATTTTTGTATGATCAAAAATTTCAATCTTCCCTCAATTGATTTGATGTTGGAGAGACTTCTCTAGTTAGATATAGCGTCATCATTGAAGAAACTTATAAGATATAGATTCTTTACTAGTTATAAGTGATGATTTAGAGGAACCAAAAATAATATATCAAAAATCTTCATAATCCCTTCTATTTATTTTTTGGTAAAAAACATTATTTAAATGGTACCGCCATGTTTGGGTCACTAATGGCTCTATGAGAAAGGGAAATTCACTATGTGGTGTGTGGGACCCTTCAAGATAATTAATGAATATGGAATTTTACTTATTAGTAAGTATTTCATTCAGATTTATTTCCTATTCATAATTTATTTTATGCAACTTAGGTAAAAAAATTATCATCTGAATCTATCACATGTATTGAGTTTGGAATTGATATAGTTATAGGTATATTTTTTAAAAACTGATAAAATGATCCAGATTATAGACACCTTAGACAAAGCACTATATAAAATTAATTTTTATTTACTTAATGATATATTTTACCATGAGATTAAATCTCAAATTAAATAGGTTCATGAATCCCTTATAAGTAATAATTACATAATCTTTTTTATGATCAAGTATTGAGTTGACTTTTTTCAGGCACAAAATGATTCAATGGGGAGAGTTTCCTTAAAAACAGTGGAAATTTTTTGTACACGTATTTTTATTTATTAATATTAAAAAAATTAAATCATTATTAAATATTATACATTTAAATTTTAAAAAAATTGGATGTATGATAGGGTATACAATTAATACATGGTTAGTGTAACTGTTCACCAAAACTATGCATATGGGATGTATGTATCTAGTTGAGTCTACATGGTTAATGCATGAGTCTTTAATTCATGATGATAAATATTTCATATAAAAGGAAAATACTATGGACAACATTTATATATGGAATCACCCTACACGCATTATGAATGGTTTACTAAACAGGGTGACCAAACTATGAGACCTATCCCTTTTGTGTCCAATTCTATCCACATGGTTGATGTAAGATTTGGAAAATCATGAAACCAAACCACATAGAATACCTATGTTATAAAAAGGGAATTTTATTAAATTTATACATATTATTTTTTCTTATATTATCCCTATTTTCCTACAATTTCTACTTCCAAAGGCCTCTAATTCATTAATTTCATCCTTTTTCCCCTTTTATCTTGATTTCACAAGGTTTTTCACCATGTCAATTCATATAAACTCCATTTAAGTTACTCCCTTACACATGATTCTTCCCTCTAAATCATCATGGGTATTCTCTTCCATTATATCCCTAGAGGCATATTTCTTTTCTTTAATTTATTTTATGATAAATATTTTTATATTTAGGGAATTTTACTACCCTACAAGGACCCTTAGTCATCTTCTCAAGTGTTTTAACTCTATTTTTGATTTTATTTATAGACCATGTTTGGTAATTTCATGAGATTCATTGTTTAAGGAAACATAAATAATTTAATTCATTTTAGAAAAGTGTTTCTTACATACTTTTAAATCATGACATACATCCTTTTAGGATTGAAATATAAGGTATAATGGATAATAATTTTTATATTTCGATGTGGATAATTAAAAAGGCATTCAATTATATGTTTATATTTTATATATAATAATGCTTATTATTTTATGTTTAAAAGGCCTTTTAAAATTGGAGGAATCTATGGAATGGTTTGTTAATGAAACTATAATTCTTGAATTTTTTTCTTTGTGGGAAACATTAGTGATTAGTTGGGGAACCTTGGAAAAGTAACATAATTAATTGATTAAAACCATAAAATCCTTATATATCACCATTTTTTATGATGTTATTAATATATAATAGATATGAATTTGATTATGTGAATTTCCATTGCTCTATATAGCGGAATATATGTATTTGGATCTCTTTGATCATAGAGATGAGATAGTATAATGATTCTTTGATTCCATGAAATTATTTAACATTGGGTATAACCTCTGATGATATTTTGAAATTGTTGCCAACATAGATTTAATATTATTTTAAGTTATTATAAATACCAATAAATGATAATAATATTTTTTATGTTAATGGAATAATTTTATGTAATTTATTTCCAAAGAAGAGTTCATGGATTATTTAACAAAATTTGTTCACAAAACAAATAATGGGATCCCACTGGGATAGTTATGATCAAAATAATCATACAAAGTTTTGTGTGTATAGGACATTTTTTTATTGATATGATTAATATCAAGGAACCACATAGATGGTGCTGATTTTTAGGCTTACTATGTTCATATTGGAGGTGGTGACAAGGTGGGATTGATTTGTAATGTCACATGTTTTCAATTAGTTATATTTTTGGTTTCTTGGAATTTTTTTGTGAATTATAACCATGTATCATGTAATAATATCCCAACCCTATTTTCTACAATATATAATAAACAGATTATTGACTGTATACTTGGTATATTTATTATGTTTTTATGAATTTTATATTTTATTTGTTCGATGGATATCATTAAGATTTCATTTATATTATATCATATATGGTGCATTTTTATTATAGTTTCAATTAATTGAGAGCATAAATATCTAATATATAGTTTTTTTATGTCATTTTAATATTTAGAGTCCCATTTGTTGGTAAATTTATTTATTAGGATAAAATAATTATAGTGAAATATTCTTAATTCTTGGGCATATGTTTCTCTCCCAGGGGGACAACAAACGCCTAGCAGGCCACATCATGGGCCAACTAGTGTGACAATTACGGGGTACCCTTGGATGGTTCATGGCACTCCATGCTATAAAAATGGTTTCTTATCAATTTTATTTTTCATATTTTCTTATAATTTATTTTTATAATTCATATTTTATATGTCCAATCTTCTGGAAATCATAAAATTTAACATGAAAATTTCAATTACCTTTCCTTTTATTACTTCTAAAAAAATTCATGTTTATTTCATTAATTTGTCTTGAATCATTTTCATTTCCTTATGGGAACAAGTATACATCTTGAAAATTGACATAAATCATCACCATTATAACTATATAATGAAGATACACTATCATATGAATAATTTGATGGTACTAGAAAAGTTACTTTATACGAATTTACCTTCATTCTATCATTTGATACATTATAATTATTCCGTATTTAAATTGAATGATTTAATTATTATCTAACATGTTAATTAATTATATATTTATTTAAATCCATTAATTAATTAATAATAGCCTTATTATAATTCCTCTTCTTAGGTAGTTCATAAATAATTCTCTAAATCATCACATCATTATTTATTTTCTCACCATGTGAAGTCATGTTATTAAAAATATTACTAAATATGGAATACATCACATTAACACATTAATTCTAAAATAATATTAAATCTTGAAATTCTTTCACATGTATACCTACATAATTTCTCAATAATTTTTCATTACATTGATGAGTGACATTAAAATAATTCAGTATATCTGAAGTAGTATTAAAAGTAGAATTAAAACTAAAAAAATTTATTCTCACAAGAAATTAAAGAAAATTTATAAATTTACAATTCTTTAAGTAATTATAATTATCATTATACATTGATATAAACTCTCACATTTTTGAAATTTATATGGTCTATCGATGATTGTCCGGTACTGAATACAAATTCTCTTCAGAAACACCTCTATTATATCCTTCCAAAAATGAAATTTTTTATATATAAATTTGATGGTATTATAGTATTTTAATTATATGAAATCTTATTACATTTTAGAATTCAATTTAAAATTTACCTTAGACTTATTAAGGAAAATGATACAAAAATAGACGGAAATAGACAAAATTCCAAAAAATAAATTAATTAGAGAAATATATATCCGATAAATGAGAATTATTTGATAACAATTATTAATTTATCATATTAAAAGAATAAGTTTATAATACTTAAGTGGTAGTATTTGATACCAGTTTTTAGGTCCAAAAATAGATATGGAAGAGAAATCATGTGGGTGAATTATAATTATTAAATAATCGTATTAAATACAAAAAAAATACATCATTCAGTTTAATTTATGATATATAATTCAGGCATAGTATTGAGTATATTGAGTGTGAAAATATCGAAATATGTAAATAAAATTAAGGAAAAAATGTTATTTATTAATATTTGGATTCGAATAATCCCATATCCACTCTTCAAACTCCCAATACAAGAGCATGAATATCTAATAAGATATAAAATTTCATAGGTGCCAACCAAACCAACAATTTTCCTGGAATACCAAAAAACCTTACCATTTCATAAGTATAAAAGGCAAATACATTTGTCAAAAGAAACAAATACTGATCATACAAGACAAGCCCTTATGGTTCACGTAGAATGCATCATGTTACCTAGGGTAGTCATGGGATGGGACTAACTACCCTAATACATGGTAGTATGGTGTGATGGTTTGACACATAATGTGTCATGTAGGAAAAGTTTCCCCACCAGTCCAACATATGGACTTAGAGGGGGTTTGGGATTGAATATAATTCCCATGTAGCCACCTACCCGTCTATAAGGCCTTTTACAACAATAATGTTCTCTAACAGGCTAACCCTAGGAAAAAAATCTATGATACTATAACCTTTATAGACAATATTATTTTTGGTAGGGACTAATTCATTGGTTCTAAAAGTGGTATCAGTTATAAGGAAGAATTTTGTCTCTAATTTTTTTTTGAGGGGGATATTGTGCATCCAATAAAAAGCAGTATGTTCTCTATAGTGCCTGTTACATGGGACTAACCACTTTTCTTATTGGTAAAATGATGTCACGATATGACTCATAAGGTTTCACACCATAACAGTTGAACTTGAGTCCCACATCGATACTAATAGGGGGTTTGTACTTGAATATAAGTCCCATTGTAGTCTCCTCCCAATCTACAATTCCATTTACTACAAGGGTGTGCTCTAATATGCTATTCCAATAAAATTAATTATGTGAGGTCTATAAAAAATTGAAAATATTGTTGGTGGGATGGACTACACAAGTAGTCCTAGCATCCTTAACGTAAGTTTTTTAGTATGTTCATGCTTAACCAATACAACTGATGTTAGTTTAAGTGAGAAGAACAATAATGGAATATTTTAAACAATGGTATAAATATGTGTAAATCAAATTATATTGAAAATTATTCTAGTATAAAGAAACATAAAAATAATGAAACCAGTAAAATGTTATAGAAAATATTTTCTGTGTAGAAATAGATATATTTTTCCCTTTATCGAAGTAATTGAACAATTTTACATTGGTAAAATAAGAAATTAATGACAATCAAGATTATTTGGGGTTGAAAAAATTCACCCATCAATCATTTGAACACTTTCATATTGGACTAGTGTAGAATTATTACATATATCCCAAATTTTAATTTCTTCATTTAGGGTATATATTATTATTTATTTGATAAATAATTCAAAATAATAACTAAGATATTCTCTCTTAATGAATGTGTGTGTGTGTTTCAAAAAAATCTATCCAAAAGCTATAATAAAATTATAAGATATAAAAATTGAATTAAACCTATTTACAGGTTTTTTATATCACTTATTAATGATAATAGAGCTATTTCAATCTTAGTATATAATAGAACATTATATTTAGCATAACCTTTCTTTCATATGTTACAATATGTTATACAAGAAATGAACCTCTCCGGCTTCTTGATAATACATTATCCATGCAACATAGCTTCCAATTTCACTATTTGATGACAAATTATCTTTGATATAGTGTGGTAAAACTATATGGGACTATATTCATCATGGCATAATATCACATGACTTTTAGATATTTTATTTCCACAATATCATATTCTTAGGTAAACACTCAGAATTACATTTCCTGTAACATAGTCTCACATAACATGTCATAAATAGGATATTCATATATAATATTGTGATGTTAAAACACTATAGTTATAGATATCTTTTAAACTAACATAAAATAAAATCAAACTACTTATTGTATCTTGGATAAAATATAAGAATGATTATTGAATAGATAAAATAATGGGTATATAATGGATTGAATTGTAGTGTATAGATAAATAAAAATAGTAAGAGCACAGAGTATCAAAAAACAAACTACATTTGTTTGCGATTTTTTGTTTTTTTGATAATTTAAAATATTTAATAATCAATAAAATCTGTAGGTTTGACTTAGATATTATTATATAGGTGTAAAAATATTGATCTTCAATATTGAAATTTCTATTTTGTAACCATAATGTCATTACTAAGACATATACTATGATATATAGATTCATAGTCTTGATTCTTCATACCTCAAATGAAAACTTAATTATATTATAAAAACGGAATATAGATTCCAAAATATTATTAGAAAAAAAATATATAAAATAGTCTCCCTGAGATACCCTTATGTATCCCATACATTGTTAAAAATCAATGCTTCTAAAGCATTCAAAACCCTCATATTCAGAATAGTAATATATCATGGAATATGGATAATTAATATTGAGGGGTAAAT
This sequence comes from Viscum album, assembly GCA_963277665.1. Taxonomy (NCBI): domain Eukaryota; kingdom Viridiplantae; phylum Streptophyta; class Magnoliopsida; order Santalales; family Viscaceae; genus Viscum; species Viscum album. Next base: position 1,584,621,213 of record OY728164.1, read on the forward strand.
TAATTTATAAAAAAGCATAAACAAAAAAAATAAAAACTCTAAAAATTACACTAAAAATTAATTAAATTTTATATTTACATGAAATTCATGTAATTATGATTATATAATTGAATTATTATATAATTTAAATCATTATATAATATCTATCCCACTTTTCATAATTTTTAGTTAATGGTCTGTTTAACCATATACAATAATGTTTCGAATTCTCTACATATCACCACCAATATATTTAGATATTTTTTTATTAAATATCTACATGTAATGGTTTTTATGATACTATATAATGATTTTATTTTTTATATTTTTTTCTTATTTATTTTTTTAAAAAATATATTAAAAATAATGATTCAAGAACATGAAATAAAAATAAAAAAGGCAAAATTCAACACCCAGGTCATCAAAAAAATTATCTTCCAAAAATTATTAATAAATAAATTATAATGATCAATTTTTATCAATAATAACATAAATTAATATAATATACTTATGTATGAATTTTTTAATAAAAATTTAATTATAATATAGAAAGTGAAAATGTGGTGAAAAAAATAACATTTAAGGTAAATGATCTCTTAAATTTATTTCAATTCTTTTGGGTTATCCTCTCTCTCTCTCTCTTTCACCACAATTCTTATAAATATTAACTAAATTCCATATATATTTTGTTTATTTATTTTGATATTTTATTCCTCTCAGGAATAAGATTATTTTAATTCCATAGGTTGTATTTATATAAAATATAAAAAATTATACATAGACTAAATTTTTCATACATATTATTCATTAAGCTAGATTTTATTTTATTTTTTCTGAATGATATCATATAATTCAACAAATAATTATTAAAATTATTTTCAACATCTAGTTTTGATAACTTCTATGATATTTAATTTTTATATTCCATGTGATATTATTAAAAAATCCATTACTTTCTCATGGATTTGTTTCTTGTTTATGCTTGATGTGAATTTCTTTTTCTGATGGAATACAATATTATGATCCTATTAGGATAAGAGGAGTTGTCTACATTTTATATAAACCTCTAATGAATTGGAAAGTTTGTTATATCGCATCATACCATTATGAATATACATGATAAAGCTTTATTAATTTAAAATTTTGTGATTGGACATGACATAGTTAGCATTTTAAATAATATTGTTATGTATTGGTATTAATCTTTTACATCTACTAATGATGTTTTTTTATTCATATGATAGATTCCATGCCTTATTAATGAGATTATTATTATTATGTTGTTATTATTATTATAATTATATGTTAATTATTCTTATTCTTATCAATTAAATGAATAATTATTTATATCTATTGTTCCGCAATATCATTACTCCTTTTATTGTGATTTTACAAATCCATTAATATATTTATTTCCCAAGATTATTACATGTAAAATAGGATTTTGAAAGAAAATAATGGGACCATTATAATCTATTTAAGTTGGGTTTAATGTTTTAGATGTTTTTATGGTGTATAAACCTAATTTTCCTAAGACATTAATCATCATTATTTTGGAAGTTTTTATATAACGTATTTTCATATTACAAAAAATATAATAATAATATATTAAAGGTAAGAGTTTATATAGTTTGAATCGGATCATGGATTAGATAATTTTGGAATTAGGCTAGTAAAATAAAACATATGAGATTTTAGATGTGAAGAACTTAATATTGATTTAAGAAAATAAATAAGTTTTTTTTATATTATTTATTGACTTATAATTTATTAAAACATCTTATTTTATTATAATTTTTTTAAAATAAAATGATACTGAGAAAAAAAATACCATGTAACTAAAAATTTAATGATTGTTTCAACAAAATTACAAACCTAATGGTTGGTGGAGTTAGAAACCTCATGGATGTAGAGAAACATATCTCCCAGATTTTGACTAATAACTCAAAACATGAAGAACATCCCCCTTCTAATAAGAAGGATCAACTATCTATTTTATCCTTCTTATAAAAATGAACACCGATATTTTTTGGATCTTATGATCCCCATACTTTTGAAAAATAGGTCAACTCCACTAAAAGGATTTTTATTCATTATTTAAATCAAGAGTGATTTTATCTAGTTTCCTGTCACTTAGACTTATATGATTATCATATTTGTAATTTTATCAATGAAAAAACCTAAATAATTAATTTAAATTAATAGAGTGAGAATAATTTATGAAAATATTTCTAAATAATGGATTTCCATTGATATATTTGAACCAATGTAAATAGATAGTTTATAAAGATTAAGAGAAAAGTGAATTAATGTATTTAAATTTATATGGATAATTTAATTTGTTTTGCATGGTATGAATATAGGTTTTTTATCAATTATGATTTAAATATAGATGCATTATTTAGTGGGATGAAACCAATTCTAAAAAATTATTTTAAAAGATAAGACACTGTGATGTATAATGAAGTGGTTTTATTTACTTTCATTGTAAATATGAAGTGCAGAGAATTGACCCACGAACACGGATATAATAAATTAAGTATTTATTTTCATGGTAGTGAATAAAATGGCATAGTATGAAATAAAATACATAAAACCAAATATTAATGATTTGTAAAGAATAATAATATAAATTAACTCAATAGAATAAGAAAATTATTTAATGGGGGAAGATAAGAGAATAATGTTAAAGGCACCTGAGGAATCCAATCACCATTATATATGAAATTAATTCGATTCTTTATACCCCACTTATGGTTCAATGCTTTGATGAAAAGGAATATGGGCACTATGAAATATAGTTCACCAAACAAACGGTCATTGATGGAAATCAATTTCAATAACTTCCTAATCCATGGGATAAATGGAAATCTTATTCCATCACCAACACCAAGGTGGAGCAATAAAATAAAGTAGTGAAATATGAACATAAAATTCACATTATGGTGATGAAATTTTTATTTTATTTGTGATTAATTCATTACATTATATCTTATATGTTTGATGAAAGTATTGATTCACATTAATTATATTTTGATATAGATATGTCTTTGAAAAAATCTAGTGGTGAAATCATTGTAACCCAATTCTTTAAAAAATTCCTTATTATAATATAGGGGAGTGATCTTTTATAAAATCTTATTGTTATTCCTTTTGTGGGATTAAATGATAATTTATGAATTGAATGAATCTTTTTATATATAGATCATATAAAAACTCTGGAATGGAAATTTTTTTTCATATCACAAATCTTCTCATGATTGTATATAATTGAATAAAATATAAAAGTCTCACTGAAATAAATATTTCATAGGTATTAGTATTGATATCCAATGAAGAAAACACCTCTCATAATTGGACGAGACGAATGAAGTAACCGACCTTAATTTCATGACCATTATATGGGAACATAAAAATGTATTCACAAAATAATTATGCTAATTTACCTTGGATTGTGAAGAAGATTTCTCAAAATAAATTATAACTAGTGAGGAAACTATATTCTATTTGACCAATAGAATGTCCCTGATTGAACTAGAGTAGTCAATGATGAAATTACAAGAGGATTTTTATAATGATTTTAGATTTGTTATTTCATCACTTTAGGGTATCAATATTTTATTTTTTAAGATGAAATATTGGTCAATTCATCCTTTCATATATTTGTAAGAGATCTACATGATCTATATAAAGAATAAATATCTATTTTTATGGATGGAGGACTTTATCAATCAATAGAGAGTAGATAAATAATTCATGAATGTATATATTTTTTTGTATAACATTATTTAAATTTTAGGAGATAAAATATTCAAAAAACAGTATTATATAAAACATATGGGGACAATGATTTAACAGTGATTCCATTCGGACTTATAAATCACCCAAAAAATCATGGTCTTATTGAATAATTTCATTAGAGAATACCTCAACATTTTTTTAATGTCTTTATTTATGTTATTATCATATACTTCACATGAAAAAATAGTGTAAGAAATATCAGTGGTTTTTTAAAATAATTTAATTACTAAAAATTAATAAAATATTTTCAGAAAGAATGATTTTTTCATAAAGTAAGTCACACTCATTAGTAAGATGAAAAAAAACAATGTATTTTCTTTGGATTAATCAAATAAAATGGGAATTTTAGAATGGGCATAACCAAGAAGTTTCATAGTGATCAATATTTATCATAGATTAATATGGTATTCTCAATACATTGTGATAAATATATCAAAATTCCCTATCACACTAACCAAGATAACTTGGATGGGGGTGAATTATGTCCCAATGAAATAATGATACAATATATTTAAGGAGATTGGTAAGAGACTATTACCTACACCCAGACTCACATGTCTCTCAACTATGGATTATTTTTGGGAGTAAAATGATGCTTTATTTAGTGTATATGGAGTAATACTCAGGAATACTATTGAATTTATTGTGTAATCGTCTCAATAATTGAATACTGATGAATAAAATTAACCAAACAGTTATTTTTTGACGATAAATATAATCATTTCAATTTGAATTTAGAGGAATTACTTCTATAGATAATATTTTAATCTGTATGATGGTAGAAATTTGTTAAAGTTTATTTTCCTATATAACTAGTTTAATATACATCAGTGATGATAGTTATAAATCAAATACTATAATTAGTCAATACATAACCAACTTATAAATGAAAATAAGGTAGTTAATTCCCTTTTTCAAAATGATGTTATTACCCTAACTAAGATAAGGATTATGTACAACATTCTCATCAATGATATATAAGGGATATATATAGAAATCATAAAGGAATAGAATTAATCGAATATTTTCCTAAGGAATACCAAATAATATATTTAATATAAAACCATGGTGGATTGAATTGGTGATTTAGTGAATAAAAAGATGAGAAAAAATGTGTACAAAGATTTTTGAATTTAATATACACGATGGTGAAGTATTTTAGATTAACACTAGTCTTTACATGAAACCATCACTAATATTAAATGGGAGTTTATAGATTATTAACATAGATTATATTTCCCTATCCACCTTATAATTAACAATATGTTCATAGATATTGGATTGAAAATATAGTTTTCCAAAATAAAAAGTTAACTGTAGAATACACCTCCATGTTCTTGGTGTGCCTGAAAGTGAAGGAACAATATTATAAATTCATGGTGATATTGAACTACTACCCGTACAAATAGGGAAATAGATAATCATTACTATATAAATCACCATATGTCTTTTAAATCAATATAAAATGAAACACACCATAGGGTTTGTAGTAGATCAACACACCACGACTTCTCACTACATCACAATCTGAGTAGATTTATTAATCAGTAAACCTTCCATGAAAATGACTAAGAAATGATTGTGATTTATATGGAACCACATTTGATCATATTTAATTGAGATACATGGTTTATATCTCAGTTTTACAGTACACATCGACAATAATTGAACATGTAGTTAAAAGTGTATCAGGTATATGAACCATATAATGTGGGTAAATTGGAACGGACAATCTAGAAACCAAAAAAATGTGTTGATATATTTTGTGATGATCATAAAAGAATGTTAGGACCATTATATGTCTCTAGTTGAATTCTATCAAAACAATAGTCCCCATCATGTTTTTATATGTCCTCATATAGACCCCTATATGAAAATATATATAGAAAAAATGGTGGGATAATGTTGTCAAAAAACTTTAGGAGACTATATACTATATAAAATATGATAGATAATGTTTAAAGCATTTTGAAACACATTAAACAAACACAATGCTCACAAAATTTCCAAATTTGAACGCATAAAAGAGACATTGAATTAAAATATAGATATAATAATTCCTCCAATTAAAACTCTAGGGGTGATTAATGTGGTATAAAATGAAGGGAAAATTTATTCCTTTGTAAATTATCCTAATTAAGATCCTTGACTGTTCCATATTTTTTGGCGTATTGACTTAAACAACCATGAAAGTCAACTTAAGTTCAAGATGTGTTACACGTATCTCTGATAATAAAGTACATGATGGATCCCTTACGTATACCAAATCTGATAGTGGAACACCTATGGAACATCACATGTTATTTGGAGAACATGGTGAAAATATTGGAATACAGGGACAAAGTTCTATTTCAACAGGATAACTAACCTTGACAATGCACTTCATAAAAACCATAATTATACAAAGAGGAGATATATAAACCCATGTATGACCCCAGAATAACCAAAATCCATAAATATTCATTTATTTTTAGATAATCCCATTTTTAATAATGGAGGGGGAATATTACATTTCCAAAAAACACAGGAGGGAATGCCTTTTTACATGACCTTGAGGGCCCCAAATTTGACACTATAAGAGATGAACCTCCTATCAATTACAAACACACACACACACAGAGATATATATATTCAATGTCAAAATCATTATATGTATACACAGCTAGCAATGCCCCATGAAAATTTCACAATTTCTATCTTTGATTTTTAGATTCATACCCTCTCAATCATCAAAATCTGGAAACCCTACAATGCTAGAAGGGACACCATAAGTCTCATCTGGATCTTTCACATGGTGGAGGAATCTTCTTATATTTTTTTGAATACCTTATTCCATCATTATATAAAATTACATATAGAGAATAAATATAATCCATAAAATTAATAACACTACAATGGGAAAATGAAATCTGTTAAAAATAATTATCGATGCTCATAATCCATCTGGTCAAGATTTGTGCTAAAAATTACACCTATAATAATTATTGAAAAATAGAAAAACTCATTATAAATATGATTAAAATTTTATAAATTATATAGAAAACACTGAGAGAAAGATAAATGAATGATTAATAAATTAAATTAGGGGTATTTATAGAAATTATAAATATTATATGATAGTTATAATTATAATATTAGTCATTGGATTAGTTACATGATCAATGGTATAATAACATTGAATTTATAGTTATATCGTGATATGAAATATATATATATAATGTCCAAAGTAAGAAAATCTAAAAAATTTAAAAAATAAAATACTTATTTAAATTATAAAATCCAAAGAGAGTGTAAGTAAATATTTTTCATAAACTTCAATTTAATATATTTTTCTAAAACCAAAATTATAATTTTAATATTTAGATATTGAAATAACATTTTTATGAAAATAATTTCATTGAAATTAATTTTTTGTGGAATCAATATGTCAAAATTAACGAGTACATAATTTTCGGTATTATTTTTAATTTTCTTCTATAGATGAATATTAAAAATATAATTTTTGTAATACCACATGTCCACAGAAATATAAATCATGTAATAATAAAAATAAATGTTTTAAATTATTTAGAGAAATAATTTTTGTTAATAATCTATAACATTAATTCTAAAATAAAAAAATTCTATAATCCCACTTCTAATTTTTGAGGTTTAAAAACATTGTATATACCATTAAAAGGTAATGAGTCATTTATTATTATTTTATTTTATATTAAATAATAAATATGGTGTATAGATTTTTGGGATATAAAAAAAATATTTTTAATGAAATAACTCTCATTGTCTAAAATATGACCCCTATTTACATTATTAGTTATGAAATAATATTTTATTTAATATTTTTACATAAACATTCCATCCACTCCAAGTATTATTATCTCCTCTCAACATCATGGTAAATACCATCCCAAGCATATAATATTGAAAAATCCACACCAAATTGTTTTATCCGAAACATGATATGATCTTTAATAATATTCTTTTGTCACCTAACCAAAATCCTTCTAAGAATTATTGTCCATTTCAAAGGAGCGACATCATAAAGAATTTATAACTCATTTACCAAATTTAATTTTATATATTCAATCTTTTATTCTACTATCACTCTAAAAAACATTCTTAAAATCATCGAATTATTATATTAACCTCATAATAATTTCACTATGCTAATATACATTTTTTATAATTTTTTTATAATTCAGATACCTCTTTGGAAAATTTCGCGTTAAAGGATATTTTAACAACATATGATTTAGTTTTTCAATTCTTTATATATATCCACCACTATGAAAGTGGGGTGTATATAAAATATTAATATATAATTTTTTATAATATCACAATATTGTTTTTTTCAAGTATTTATAATGTATATATAATGACCAAAAATTGTACAAATGGAACTAAAATTTTCATAATTTTTTCATAAAACACATGCATTACATATAGAACCTTATAAAAACATTACATTCATAAATGAAGACATAAAAAATGTTATACTTAGAGAAATTGAGAAATATGTACCGTTGGAATCGTAACCATTTTGTAGAAGCAATAATATAACCATTTGGAATATTAATCTTCTCATTAGAATACTATCATCACCTATGAATTTATAACTAAAATTTATTTACATTATAAATGTAAATATTATATAACTATATCATGGAATAAGTAAATAAATGTTTTAAAAAAGATAAATTAAGTGTTGGCATTTTTGTAAAATGCAGGTGTTTATTTACAATTTTATAATTAATTTAATGATTTGAAATAAAATTTATGCTCATAAAATAGATTCATAAATTAAAATAAAGTTTTATTAGAATTATAAAAAAATTATGATACACTGATTAAATATTCAATGTGTCATAAAATTGATTATAATGTTAAAATTAATATTGTTTGAATAAATGATTAATCTATTTAGAAATTAAATTTATAATGTATCAAACAATGTTTTCAGAAAATAGAGTCCATTTTCTAAATCTTCACATAAAAAATGGTTAAGGTTATTTTGTTATATTTTTATTAAATAATTTAATATTTGATCAATAGAAAAATATTATAATTTACAGTATAAGGTAAATAAAGGAATTTATGATTCACGATTGATGTATCTTGTATAAATTACACCTCACCACCCCTTATCCTTACACCTTCTAAGACCTTTATCTTGTATAAATTATTCCAAATTACCTTCCCAATCCTCTTACACTTTTCCTAAATCTACCAGTCTCAACAAAAGACCAATCCCATGTTTCTTAAGGAGGTTCCCATAGAGATTGCATTCAAGAGGTAAAATATTCAATCCTTCTCTTTTAATTTTATTTTTGATTATTATCCTATTATAAAATCCCAAATAAAATTTTTCATGATAATTATAGAATCATATATATTCAATAAAATTATTGTGTTAATGGAATATCCCTCATCAAATCAATTCTCTTATCATTTAATTCTAAAAATGAAAACATTGTCCGTGATATGTCGGTCCACCGCCATCTTGGATGACGAGTTTCCATTTTCCATTACAACTATCAAGGTTTGTCATATTACCATTTTTGTGGTTATTTTTTTTAATATTTATATAATAAATCATTTAATGTTCTAGGACTAATTTATACATATAATTTCAAATATAACAACACTTGTTCCTGATGGTTGAAAAAAATCCTCCCAAATAAACTAAACATTTATAATTAATGTTTTATCAAATAAATTATCCTCATATTAGAAAATAAAATTATATATGATACCAATTAAACATTAGTTATTTTATTAGTAACATATAAATTTACTTCTGGAAAATTATTATCATTTTCCATGAACATCCATAATTATACATAAGTAAACTGACCAAGAAACCAGGAAAGTGAACACTAAAAAAATGATGAAATTGAACTCTAAAACTCATAAAAATTGACTTAAATAAACTTAATAAAATTATAATAAATCAAATAAATTTATAATAGATTATTAATTATGTAATTAATGAAAATAACATTATTGTATGTGATATTAAGTTGATGTGAATAACATAATAGAACATAAGTAAAGGGGAGTCTCGGACGCAACTTCTTTTCTTTGGGATATCCATCTTTCATAGAAAATGTCATTATAGATATTACATAAAGATCCTTAAATTTCATTTCATTATTATTTAATTTTTATTTATTTATATATTTTCACCTCGATTATTATTCAAAATAAAAAGAACTTCTAAAATATTTTTCATTAAAAAACAATCATCAAATCCTCATGTGTTCATTCTTATCCAAATAAAAACGATCTATTATTCCAATTTACGATCTCCATAATTTTTTGAAACAAAAGGTTTATTCGTGAATGTATTATTTATGAAATCCTTATGAAACCAATTACATTTCATGGGTTATTTCATGACTACCATTGTTATATGTTCTATGTGGCATTCATGGTTATGCAAATATAATAATGTTTATGGGTAGGCCCAGAATTATATAAACCTCCAATGAATTTTTTTAATGTGATGTATCTCATGATAGAATGTGTAATATGAATGAAAAAGATTCCATATTTTTTTATAATGATGATTTTATGAATTTTAACTTGTGTTACACATGGATAATATTCTATCTTTTTTCAAAACTATATGTGTTATTTGACTACTAAGACATAATGTATCATTTTTTTGAGTTTCCACATTCCATCCACTAATAAAATGTTTCCCTCATGATTTGATGATGATATTATGCTTATGTTGTGATTTTGATTATTGTTCTCACTCTTGTTATATTGATTTATATTCATTATTCATCATATTAATTGGATTTCATCTCACCACTTTTTTTGATGTATAACCTCATGTGAATAAATGTACTAAAAGGAACATGAGATTTTGAAGGATAAAAAATAATATTTTAAAAAAATTATTATGCTTTATTAAGTATACGTGATGTACAATATTTATTTTTCCAAGATACTAAATATTTTAATCCTTCATAGTTACACTATTATGTTTTATATTAAAAATAATGTAATGGTCATTCATAAAAAACTAGGGTCACTATATTATATATATTATCTCCCCATTCATGGATTTGAAAAGTAGGGTTGATGGTGAACAAAAATTATATAAAGGTTATGTCAATTTATTAATTATTACTAGATTCATGTATGGTTATTTTAGTCAATATGTGATACAAAATTAGGTAATATAATTAATTTTAGTTCCTCTATTGTTAATTTATATCATGCAAAAAAATTAATTGTGTTATACCATAGATTTGAACTCTTAAATATAGTAGTAAAATACATTATTTTTATATATTTTTTAATGGTATGTGAGATGAACTGAGATATGAATATCATTATTTTACATAATTATTGTAATTTAAACATCACATCTTTGAAATAAAAAACAAAATCTCAAAAACACCAGGTTTAGTGTATTTGAGGATATAATATATAAACAACATAATTTAATATACTTTTGAATATTTCTTTCCTATAAAACCACACTAGACCCCCCTTATTGAATCATTAAAGGTTATACTTCACTTCATAAAATGGGGAATAGAAATATAAGAAAAGACTGAGATGAAATTCTCTATAATGAAAAACATATCTATATGAATTAATGCTTGAGATCATTGGTATATGATAAAAAATTACCATGATAGAAATATTTTATTAAAAAGAACATGACTTGGTAATATTTGTTCCGAAGGAATAATATAATGTCATCTAGCCTCAAATGATCAAACTAATAGCATGACATAAAAGTGAAGAAACATGAGAAAATAAATATGATTCCTGGAAACATACTATAATAATATAAATTATAAATGAAATATAAGAGAAAATATATATAGGATATAATAATATATGGAAATAGGAACTATTATCGAATTCATGTAACATTATGTTGTTGGGTTAATAATATATGTAAGATCTAATTCTTGAACTAACAACCTATATACCCTCTGCATCATGTGATAACAACATATATATCCTATTAGAAATGTCCAAACAACATATATAACCTCTTGGGAATGTGATAATAAACCATTTACATTATTCATGTTGTGAAAACACTCATGTACCCCCTTAGGTTCGGGTTTTCAAACTAATTATCCTCCAGCGTAAATGAGAAATAATAAATCAAACAATCCATTTAAGAAAGTTATTAGACCCTTCTTTTCATCATCCACATATATTTGTTCCATTAGATGTAAATACTTCTTTATATCATGAAAATATAAGGAAAAAATTTGGTTTCATATCATTTCCAAATGATATCTCATAATGTGATTTCAAAAGTTGATAAGTTGATACCAAAAATTAAATGACCCAAAAAGAGTATTTTATATATTCATTTAAAATTAAAATAATGAAATATAATTTCATTATAGAAAAATAATTTTGTATTTAATTAAATAGTTGAATCAAATAGGAAAATATTTTTTATAAAACTATTTTGAACATTGTAGTAATTTGAAGGAGCTATGAATTAATATAGAGAAGATCAGTTTTGGGAAATTGAAATAGATTGATTTTAAAAATAATTATTTGTAACAAAATATAAATAATATTTCATTGAAAAAGACATAGAGGATTCATAATGTTTATAGGAATTTTGTTAAAAAATTAACTTTTAAAAAAGAATATCCAATAACATAGGCATCAAAATTACATTAAGGTTTTCATGATGAAATCTGGACTATAAGATAATATATTCAGTCTTGAAATGAAAACCAATTATTATTGTAAATTACTTTTATTGAAACCTAAATTAAAAAATATTAATAAATCATTAACTTTCAAAAAAATTTAAGGGAAATTTTAATATTTCAAAAAAACATATTAGAAAATTAAAATAACAATGATTAATATTAGCAGAAATAGTGAATATAGATATTGAAGAAAAAGAGTTCATTTGGAGATTATGAAAATTATTATTAACATCATAAAATATTTTTAATATAGAGACTCATAAATAAAATTGTGTATAAAAATGGTCTATATTAAATATAATATACATATATAGAAAGAAAAGATCATGTAAATGCATTTTTAAATAGGAATAATTTTGACTCAAGAAAGAAGCTATGCTAGGAAAAGCCCCGTACCATGAATCCCTGCATAGTCAAACAATCTATAACATCATGAAAATAATAAATAACTCTATTAATCACTTGTTTTGGGACCTTATTCTTATATATAACCATATATATTCTTAATTTGTAATTATTTATTTTACCTTTACTAGTTAATTACAGTTTAATTTCTTTATCATATATTTGTAATTTTAATTAATATGAACATGATTTGAAATGATTATGTTGATCACCTATAATTTATTACAAGAAATATATTCTTATAGATTTTTTATACTTTAATAAATATTTTATAATGATTTATAATTTTCTAATTTCATTCCATGAGACTTTTGATTTCAGTTCATGGAGATGAAATCATTGGCCTACTTATTTCGGTATATTTTTACTAGCTAATGGTGAGTGATTAATAAATTGTTATATATTAAAATAAAAATTAAAATATATTAATAATAAAAACTAAAAAATAATTTATGTCAAATTTTATGAGTAGTTAAAAATATATAGTAATCCAAGATAGAAATATATATCATTTTCCACATGGGTGGTTAAACTAACCTAAATTAGAGAATGTTATAATTTTTAGGTGAATATGGCTAATAATGATATTTATTTTGAATAATTTCATTTGAATTAATGTATAATTATATTATTTAAATTTCAATATATGTTGGAATCATATTTTAAGTTATTAGTATAATGAATAAAATTATAGATGGTAAATAAAATACTTTTCTTCAGGGGTGATATTCTACACTTACAAATGACATTATCAATTTTTAAAATGATCTAGAAGACTAGATAGTGGTAATAAAAAAAACATAAGAAAATATAATTATTTTTTTATAATATTTAATTTATTATGTTATAATGAGGAAAAATATTTATTAGAGGAAGATAGAGAAGAAAAATGCTTAAGATGTGATTAACACTCATGTTATGAATTTGAAATGTCTATTTTATTACTTCATAGAGATAGAGGATTTTGGGATTTTACAAGGATCAAGGGATATAAAAATTATGAGAGGGATCTAGGTTAAAATAAATTTTTATAAATTTATAAATATTTTTAATTTTGGTGTGTATGTAAAGAGGTTAGGGATATCATTTTTATAAGTACGATGAGTAGAATTTTTGAAAATATAATTAACATTATATCAGCATTGTATAATTTTCAAAGGAGAGCGCCTCATGATGTTGATAATAATGTATATTGTATGATTATTTTTCTATGTGTCTCTTTTACACTCAAAAAAGGGACTTATGTTTGAGATATTTAGGCATCTTCCTTTAATTAATCTTTTTACCACTACTTACTTGTACCACAATAATAATTTTATTTAATGTTAATAGCTTATTTTTTAAAGAAATGTTAAATTAAATTTTTCATAAATTTATAAATTAGGATTATATATACGGATGAATTTTAATTAAATTAAATTTATTTTTTTCAAAATAATTTGTTTTATCATTTGCACACATTATGAGTAAAAACCATTTTTTTTGGAAAAAGTGTATTTATATGCATAAAAATTATGATTATAATAAAATTATAAATTTTATTTATTTCAAAGAAATTAATTTTCTTTTTAAAAATAATGATATTTATATTGATTTTAATGTAATCCAAGACATAATTATACATTATGGACTTGTACTTAATTGAAAATCAGTGAAATAGTTCATATTAGAGTAAAATATTACATATATTTCCAAACATTTAATCTTTTTTCTTCAAAAAAAATATTTATAAACTAAATTATAATTTTTTAATTTATAAATATATATTTTTTATAATATATTTTTCTTATATTTTCAATTTTTTCTGTTATAATAATTTCATAAATGTTATAGTTTTTTAAAAAATTGGTATATTTCACTATTAAAAATAATAATACTTTTTTAAAGAATATCAAAAAATCATCATAAGATAGTTTTGAAAGGATGAATTGGGAAATGAATTTCATTTTGTAAAATTCAAATTCAGAAATTTATAATATAATTTTTTAAGAGAAAGAAAAAAATATAATAAAAACATTTTTATTGAAAATGATGTTTTTAAGTGCTATTAATATTTTTACATATCTTCTTCTAATTTAAATAATGTTAATAAATTAGAGTATTTGAAATAATATTTAAAATTTTAACAATTTAATTAATATGTATAAAAGATACAAATTTCTTTTATGAAAATATCTTTAATGGGAAAGAAAAATCTCTTTTACTCTAAATTCATAATAATTATTTATTCACCAATTATAAATAATTTTTTTGACTAATAACACTTCATTTAAATTTGGAGTCACTATTCTTATAATGTTTTTAATAATATTATTATAACATGTTGTAGCTCATTTTAGTTCTATGTTGTGTGTTGAGAATGTTACCAACCACCTTAGATTTTGTAAAAAATACATATAATAAAATCATGTTGTGTTACATTCTAAAATTAAATAAATTACATCCTCAGAATTTTAGGTTTCAGATTTGATTAAAAAACTTATATAATATGGATGATATTTACTATAGAAGATATATTTTATAGAGATAAATAATCCGAAATAACATAAGAATAATATATTTATTTCATCAAATATTCCAATCCAAATATTAATTGTTTTCACCAGTAATCTATGCTAATCATCCTTCAAGATAAGTTGAAATAATTCCTATAATAGAATTAGTTTTCAATGAGATATTATAGTCATCGTTTCATTGAACGATGATCATTTTTTGGGGTGAAATATTTAATTTGATTTCCTTATTATGTGGATTAATATGGATATTAGTAGAGAAATCCAATACATTTCCAAAATTATATTAAAATCATCATATTTGCAGGATAGTAATACATGATTCAATCATAATTCTAGAAATCATGAATGAGTTTTTTATACCTCATATAATATAATAATGAAACATAGTGTTTTTATTTATAATAAAATTACCAATAATTGGTGAAAAAAGAAATAATGTATGTCCTCCACAATCATAGAGTAAATAATAGATATACTTAATAAAAATTATTTATCATTATAAACTTCAATAGTTACCATTACTTAGGATTTCTTTTATTCCTATAGTCTAAAAGATTTTTAAGGACTAGTATCCTTATTATCCCAAGGATGAAGTAATTGATTTAAATAATGTTTTTACTCTTTATATTTGAGTAATTAGAGATTCTTCTCTACTCATCATTAACATGCTTCTTCATCCCTATATGAAAATCAGGCGATCGATGGTCAATCCTTCAAAATTTTATTCATTTTATTGTTCAATTTATATATTCCCTTAGGTGATTCTATCCATATTTTTGACACATAAGAATTTGAATAATAATTTCTTAATCATCTTCATCAGTAGATCGTCTATGAAACTCTATCATTATATTCCATGGTGTTTTTTAATATCCAGTAAGAGTTCACTTTTTAATCATAACACATGATATTTGGGTGATCATAGCCATAAGTTTTCCAACACCAACTCCGATCCATTTTTTCTCATTAAGACCATCACCATATTGTTATTCATATCCATTATTATCTTAGTACAATTTGGATATAATTATTCATAAAATCAAAAGTGGTTAAAAATGAGATGAATAATTAATAATATAAGAAAATTATTAGAATATAAAATCATCCACAAAATTTATTACTTTTTTTTGACCGTTATAATGCTTTATAGTTTTTAGCCTTTAATCTCTATTAGTTAAATATATATTTCATAAGGTTGTGTTTTCTAAAACTCTTTAACCGAATTTCCAATCAAAGTAAATACTTTATAACAGCTCATAATGAAAATTGGAAAAACCAAATCTTATCCCCTAGAAGTGTCAAAAAAGGTATGATGTTGGTTCTATTTGTTTTACACTAGGTGACTATTGAGATAACACTAAACCTCCAATTTCATGGTTATTGGTACTAAGCGAATCTTTACTAGTTCCAATATCCACATATATTTTCCATTGATGGGTTTTGTTACTAGTAAACTAAAAAATCAATAATTTACCATAATTTAAATATAATGTCATATAATTAGTCTTTTCCCCTAGGGATTAACTATTTTAACCTCAATATAATATTTGAAAATAAAAAATCCTTACTTCGATACCAACTAAGGCCCCCAGATAAGCACTCTCAGATTTGATACAAAAAAATGTTATTTACATATGATTTTTG
Organism: Viscum album; assembly: GCA_963277665.1. Classification (NCBI taxonomy): domain Eukaryota; kingdom Viridiplantae; phylum Streptophyta; class Magnoliopsida; order Santalales; family Viscaceae; genus Viscum; species Viscum album. The sequence goes on from OY728164.1 coordinate 1,584,638,269, forward strand.
AATACTAACTGAGATGAACCATGATAAACAAAACCATATTTTACATCATTTCTAAATATTAAACATTTTATCTCCAAATTAATAACTTAATACATAGAATTATAGGTTTACTATTTCTCTGGATTAGCTATATATGATTCTTAGTTTATGATACCTATGAACATTTCTTAATAATTGAACTACACTTGAACCCCTTCTTTAAATTTCATAGGTTATATTAATCTTAATAAGGTGGGGAATTGAAATATAAGAATGGGTTAAGGTCAAATTCACAGTAATATAATACTTATTAATATATCATTATATGGTTGGTTTTTCGAATTTTATATGATATGATCATGGGAGAAATATCTTATTAAAAAGAACATGTAATAATAGGAGTTATCTATAATGCCTAATAGAATGATATATAGTCTCAAATGATAAATCCTATACAATGGAATATGAGTAAAAACAAATGAGAAAATTATAATGATATATTATATAATACCATAAAAATTTCTCATAAAATAATTATATAACATAAGAAAAGGATATAATAACCAAATAGAGTAAGAATTTATAACCAATTCACATAACATAGTGGCATTCGTATAATTACATGTGTTTCCTTTTGGGTTTGGACTAACAAACTGTGTACCCACATGGGCTTGGGCTAGTAACAAATATACCATCATAGTCCTGGAATAACATCCCATGTACCCTCTTGGGAATGGGATAAAAACCTAATTACACTAAAGGGCTCGGGATATATTCCCATTTACTATATTGTGATAGAGTAACAAACTATGCAATCTATCAAGATCATGACATATAAAATAATAACTATCTAATTATTGAGAAATATTGGAGCCTAACCATCATCATAAATAAATGTGTTATATCTGATAAAATTCATTCATCAAATTAATAAACCTTATAAAAATGACGTCGGTTTTACATCATTTCCGATTGGTATCAAATAATGTTATATCAAATGTAGGCTGATTGATTCCAAATATTAAATCACCTAGATTAGTTATTTCATATAGAAATTAAAAAGGGGGTCAGAAAACATAAATCTATAAAGATAAATTATTTTATAGTTAAAGAAGAAAATGGAAGAAAAACTTGAAAGAGAAATATAAATTTTTTCATAGAAATTTCCTAAAAATAAGATGTAATGGGTCACTTTAGAAAAGATCACTTTTGAGAAATTTGAACGAATACTTCTTCAAAATCATTATTAGGACATAAATATCCATAATGAATCCCTAAATGGTATAGTGGTTTAAAAAAAGAAATTTGAAATCATTTTTTAAATTTTTTACCTTTAAAAATATTTTCTAAAAATAGTTTCCTGAAAAATAAATAATGGGTTTCTTATGGAAATGTGGAGTGGAAGATAAAATATTAGATCAGTAAAAGAAAATATATTTATAATTTACAATACTGTTATTGAAACCCACATAATAAATTTGTTTATTAAGATTCTATTTGAAAACAACGAATGATAACTTTGGAAATAACTAGAAAAAAACATATTTTGATTCTAAAATAATAAAGTAGAACATTTATAAAAATGGTGAATATAAATATGGAATAAAACAACTCATTTTTGGAGGATGTTAAATTTTGTTAATATCATAAACTCATATAATAAATTAAACCCAAAAATTTAATTCCCTATAAATAATGTAGGAAATTAATTACATTATATAATATAAAAACATCATGTCCAACCATAGTAGAAGAAGAATTATTATGACTGAAGAATTAATTTGAGTAAAAAAACACAATAACATTTATTTTCACATAGGTTAATACACTCTAAATATTTATATTAAAATTCTATCTCAATCAACTAATTCATATCAAAATTTATATCTATTGAACTTTATATTCTTAAATTTAAATTATATATTACATATTTAATATTTTGTAATATTTTATTTTCGTAAACATGTGAGTGTAATTTTTAATGTTTTCATAGGATTTCAAATATCGATTTTCATCCAAATAATTTTCTTTAATTTTTATCTTTCATATAATATTTAATTTTCATTATTATTTGTTTTATAATTACTTATAATGATCCAATTTCATTCATTGAGAGTTTTTATGGTTTATTGTGGCGAAATTGTTGGCATTTTTGTTTATCCAATTTTAACAAATAAATCATGGGATAATAATTATAATTTGTAAATACCCTAACCATAATATCATATATTTAGTTGTTACATTATTGAATTGGTTCTAAAAAACAATCACTACTTGTCTGATGGAATGGTATTATAGCATTGAAAAACTAGATACATAGTTAAAATTCACCTAATATTTGAAAAAATAACATTCAACATATTTTTTTGAAAACCATATTTTACCTTTACCTTATACATATATATAAATAATAATAAATTAACTAATATCATACGAAAATGAGTCATAAGAATGTGGTGAGATCTAATCTTAGTAAGGGTATGGATTAAATAAAATCTATCATGAATAATGTAAAACCCAAAAATTTTAAAAAATATTTTTTATATGATAATGTTTGAGACATAAATCAATATGATTAAATAACCAACGAAATGAATTTCTTTAAATTTAATATTTTTGATAGATTTCATAACACACAATCATTATTCTAAATGAAATGTAATATTGTATATCATTATACCATAGTCGTTAAACCAATGAATATTAATAGTAATAAAAATAAGAAAATTACATTATTTATGAATGAAAAAAATTATTTTATTATATATAAAATAATAATCATTTAAAATAAATATATTTGTTTTCTTAAAAACTCTTTTTTTTTCTAAAAGTTGATTTAGTTGTGTTTTTGTTGCATAATTTAAAATTTAGTTTTCTTACTTTCACAAATTTTATTTTATAAATTTATCTTTTTTGGAAATAGTAATATCAAAATTATCTTATGAATAATATTTTGGATTAATAAGAAATGTATTATTTTTTTATATATAGCGAAAAAATGATTTTTGTTGAAAATTAGTTTAAATAATTCACAAAGATAAATGACATTTTAAATTAGTTTTATTGTAAAATTAGTTCAAATATATAAAAATTTAAATAATTTAGTTCATTTTAATCAATTTAATTTTGAATCGTGATACTAAAACCTTCAATACATATGTTAATTTTCTCTTTGGAAACTTGATTTTTCGTCTTGTGTGTAGGTATAATTTAAAATTGAATTCTGCCAATTCTATTAATGGAATTTAGAAATATTATTTCCAAAATTGGAAAAAAAATTATTTATATATATAATTATGCAAAATTTTATTTTTTCCATAATTAATGGTTAAAAAAAAAATATTTATGGTGGTTATGTAAATAGGGTTTTATCAGGTGTTAAAATAAGAATATAATGGATAAAATTGCCTAAAGACTTTCAAAAATCTTATTTCATGGAAATATTTACAACAAATAAATCACACATTCCATTATAAGTTCATTTTTAAGAATTTAAAATGTGAATGACTTTATCTTTTTGGATTCTTTTGGGAAATCTTGATGTAATTTCTTAGAGGGTTTCCTTTCCCCACTTATAAATGTGCACTCACTCATTTTACATATAAAAATTTTCAAATCCATTTTTCATTACCAAAACTACAAAAAATACTTCCAAAAAATCCTTATAAACGACTTATTTAATCTTTAATTTCCAAAATACCATCCCTAATGTCCTTAAGAGGATATCCAAAGGAGTTTTAACTTAGAGGAAGTAATTGTATTAAAAAATATATTTCATATTATTTATTCCTTTTAAAAAATAAATTATTTATTAAAAAATGAAATATATAAAACAATACCTACCGTATAATTATATTTTATTATTTTTATGTAATAATAATTATCCATATACTCCTCTATCAAAATAAAAAGGAAATTTTGGATCAATTTTACAGTGGTCTACCACCTCACAAACCAATATAACTCATTTTCTATGAAAAAATATACCTATTACATATAATTTTAGATTTAATATATATATATATATAATTATGGATTTAATATATATATATATATATATATATATTATGTATTTCTTTATTCTACTTCATGAGTTAAAATATAACACACACTTTCTTTAATTTTATTCTGTTAGAATTTGATAACGTCACTCGTGTGCACGGTGTAATTCCACCTCATGAAGTGATGTGATTCATTTATAAATTATGACATAAATATAATTTACTAATGTTAACATTAATGAATATATTTGATATATATTACATGATATTGATTTTTTAATATTAAAATATCACCCACTTATTTACCCTTTTACTCATTAATGGAATGATATCGTCGCACTTGCATATGTACTACCTACAGTCTTCATGATGTGATGTGATTAATTCTCTAGGTAAAATATTCAGTAATGATTATAAAAATATATATAATGAGTGAATATGATATTTATATCTTAAATATAATTATTTATATTATGTATCTGTATCTAATATGAAGGAACTTGAACATTCATGAAAAAACACACCTGAGAAAACAAGGCAATTAACACCCAAAATAATCAAAATAATGAAATATTGTTTTAAAATATTATGTAAATTGTTATAGGAGGATCACATATGATATTATAAATATTTATATGGTTCATTATTAAATTAATTACATGATTAAAATAATTATATAAGAGGATAAACAATGTTTATCCAAAGGGAGGAGTGTGGTAAGAGACTTCGTCTTAATTTCTCTTAGTTATGGCATATTGAAATATTATTCACCAAATTTTATTTATATGGTTTACAAAATTAAAAATTGATATGTAATATATTTTTTAATTAATAATTCATTATACTCAAAGATTCAATTTGAATTATTTCATCCAATTGAATTTGACTTAAAAGTTACGAATTGGTGAAGAATTTCATAACTCAATTACTCTTTATTAGTTATATTACTTATATAGGGTCTTTGATATTTTTTGATTATGTGTGTAATGAAATTTTATTATAAAAAATCAGATTTACACTTTTTGGTTTGATTTTTTAATTTCTACACATAATTTATTAGTTTATTAATTCATACTTCAATATTATGATCATTGTAAGTGTTTATTTCACTGTCATATTATAATTGATATTGTTTACTCAAAAATATTATTTAAAGGAAAAAATTTGATAAATTTTAAGTAAATATAATTATTTATCTTTTTCTACTATTATTCATAATCATTTTAGCGTTTTATAATCCTTTTCCACTCAATGAAACTTAAAACATTTAAGAAAATGATTTTAATAACATAAAAAATCATTTATCTCTTCAGTCAGAAATCCATTTTCTTACAAAACTATGTTTTATAAATATATATTAAAGAATGTTTTAAACTATATAAAATATTTATTAATGAATCTTTTAACAACTATAACTTATTGATAAAAATAAATAGAATCTCTATATAGTTTTAGAAATATGTCCCATCAATAGTTTACATGAAATTCGAATTGAATCTTTATTTTAATATACACGTGATGTTTGAAATTTCCTTCAATCATGATTACAAAATAATTTAAACATAATTTATAATTTTAAAATGTTATTTTAAAAGAAATTTATATTCAATTTTTTTGGGAACTTGTAGTTTTAAAAATATTTTCCTCGTAGCCAGTTTGTTTTCCTCAAGATGGTTTTTAATGACATATTTATGGTATTTCTATACATAAATGAAAAAATACATTATTTAACATATAATACACATGGGATATGTTGTATTTATAATATCATTGTTATTTTTTTTGGTTTTCATTAATTTTTTACCAAATTAATTATTTGTGATCAATTATTGAATAATTGTTTATAGGCAATAAATTTTGTTTGAAACATCAACTCTATTGTTATCATTATAAAATTTATTATTCATAAATATAAATATTATTTTAATAATTGATATGACTATTTCTTTGATCATATATCATTTTTACATATTTCATGTCTCTTAAATATTAATATTCATTGTATGATGAATGTGATTATTTCCTAAATTGAATACAATTTTTTAATATTTTGTTTTCATTAATAGTTATTTTATTAACAAGGAAATATTGATAAAAATTTTATATTTACAAAATATTGATATTTCTTGATAAGGAAAATTATTTCATTGATAGAATTGACTATTAAATATATGATGAATTCCTTAACCTTCAATAAATGGTGGTCCTTAAATTCAATGGACCATCAATCAATTAGTATCATATTGAGTTGAATCGGAAAGATTGTATTAATCAAGTTTCTAACTATATTTTTAAAATATCATATTAATGTTAATGATAGTAGAGCTATTGTGTGACTTAGAATTTTAAAACCAATAATTAAGACTTCCCATCATTTAAATCTGTGTTATTATTATACATGATATTTTCGCAATGATATTTTATCTGGATGATTTTAATTATCAATTTATTTATTAAATGGAATATGTTTTCAACTATTTAACATTACATATTTATTATTACGTAAGTGATTATGATAGTCATGTGATTGATAAAATTTAATGTACTTTTACTTATTTACCTTTCCATATTTATTTTTCTAGTCAAAATATTTAAATGGAATGTGTGTTTAGTTATTTAAATTTCTATGATTTTTCTTATTTATTCACTATAACATCCATTAAACATGTCCCTTATTGAGAGCCTCAATTCAAAAATTTATTTTTAGTTCATATGAATCCATGTATTCTACAATTATTGAAAAGAAATAATATTCTATAGGGAATACAATTATTCTAGAAAAAAATTATGTTGTAATTTTTGTTTTTAAGTACAAAATTGGGATAATAATTTTCAAAGTCCAAAATACTATTCATTCCATTGGGATATGATTCATTTAATCTTATAACATTGTAAAAATTTAAGAAAATGTCTATAAAATATGGGTTCAGGGTTATTATAGTTGTTATTATTAACATTTTACTATAATACTTAGGAACTATATTTATTTAAACATAGATTTTAGAACATAACCCTATTATGTACATTGAGGATAAGAATATGTGAACATCATAAATTTTTGGTAAGGAATAAATTATTTGGGGTTTCTAAGAAATACATTCCCATATCGATACTACATATAGATGTTATTCTGGAACAGTTATACTTGGGGTTGATAACTCCAAAAGGGTGCATTGATGTTGACCAGATCATCAACTGGGGCTGGAAAAAGGGCCTTACTATGCATCTCATGTCACAGTCTAATGGGATATTCTTTAGATATTTCACATTTTCATTACAAACCATTATAAAATATTTGAATAGATGATTAAAATGAGTATCCTTGGTTAAAACTAAGGTGTCCTATACTGAATTTAATTTTTAATGATTTCTACATCCTATAAATGATTATATTATTTTCAAACTATTATATTTATTTATCAAACTATGAATTTTGGTTTTAGTCAAATACTGGAGCCTGAAGAAATCATGATAACATTTAATATGATGGAAAATGTAGTGAATTTGAGTATCCAATTGGTATTATAATCTGAGTGAAATATATCTTAATTTTTTTGCATTTGTTATCCTATAATATGATGAAGAAGATATAAATTAAATGACTCCCATGCCTACCAATGGAGAAGAGAATTGAGTTCTCTACGAGATCATGTGGTGGATACCATATAGGGAAGAATATTTGATTTACGTCGTGTAAAAAATATAGAACGAAACACCTAGGAAGGTTTTATGAATGAATGGTAAAATGTTTTACTTGTATAAAATAAGATAATAAATGAATAAATTTATGAGAAGAAAATTGAATGATGGAAGGAAATAAATTTCATTATAGGAATCTATTTATAGTTTTAGTATTAAATTTCATGAATTTGGGAATATTCTATGTCATTGAACTATTATAAATGTTAAACACATGAGTATAGAATGTCTTATGTTGATATTAAATGATTGGATTATTTATATATTTCAATTATATAATTGTAAGTTATAATTATTTTTACTACTCGTATATTTGTTATAAGAATCATGAATCATCTATGAATTATGTACAATGTTTTAAGAATATATTAAATAATTAATATAATATTTATGGATACCATTATCAGTTTATGAGTTTAGGACTGATCATTTGTCTAAATGCATAAACACCCCCTTTTAGGGTTTATGTGTTGGTAGTTTACTATGATTAAGGGAAATTTAGAAAAACATGTGTGGAAATACAACATGTTGGTTTAGTATATGAGACTTTTTTTGAGGAAAAATTACATATTATATATGGGAATAATATTAATGGTAATAGTATCTAATTAGGTTTATCTTATCATTGAGTTTAAGGTAATTATAGTTTATTACTATTTGGGTATGTTATAGGAATATTATTAATATGGTTTTAGAAAAAGAATAAATTGCATTCCAGGTTACAACCAGTCGCATTCGGAAAGGCCACAAGGCATTATCCCATAATCAAAGGATAATAAGGGAATGATTTCTACTAATTTCCTATGTAATAGTCTGGTTAATATGAAATTGTATTTTCATAAATTATTTTATTAATAAATATTAATGATTATCTTGTGGTGTTACTATTGATGTCTAAATATTATTGTATTATATTGGATATGTTTTGCTAGCCAATTTAGTTTTGGAAGACAGTTATAGATATACAGAAGGATTTTTCACTCTTTTAAGGATCTTATTATCCATTAAAATTGAAATTTTATATTTCATACATAAAAAAAACATTTTGGATTTTCATTTCCTAGAGTAAAAGTTTAATTAGAAATTGATAGAGGTATAAAAAATGATGAAATTGTGATTTTGAAATATAAAAATATCATAAAATTATATATCCATATATTCATAGATAGTAAATGAATTTCTAATGTATAGAAAAATTATATAAATAAAAAATTATACCTTATTACTTTCATATCTGATAAATCAAATGGTCTTTTAATTAATCATTAATTTATGGGTTTTTGATCCACTGCATTCTATTGATCATTCACATTCTTATGATCAATTACCCCTATCACTATTTATAACTATTTATTCTTTTCATACAATATCTTATAATCACTTGAAATCTATTTTAACCTTCATAAAAACATAGTAATGTGTTATTTTTTAGTTCCATTATACTTCCCTTTATCCCTCACTGATAGGATATTTTATCAAACCTTGTCATGATAAAAGTATTCAACAAAGGAATCCTTAAATTTTAAACCCATAATTTATATGTTATAGATCAAATTATGTGGAAAATATTTATTTAAGGTGTGACGAATCTCACTATAACACCCAGATATTCTGTTTTTTTAATTAATTTAATCTTTTTGATATTTTGAATTTCCTAAAACACTGAATATAGATTTTTATATGAAAAATTTATGTCGGGAATGTATAATATGTAACAACAAATAAGTTTTCACTATAATATTAACTTATATTTTCATTTTATATGCTGAATACTAATCCTTCATTACCTTCGACAGCTTTTGCAACAAGCCAGAATGAGATTTAACGAAAAAAAATTTACTATTAATATTATTTTTAAAATTTTGATATAGCTACCACCTAGCCATTATAATGTATGTTATGAATAATAATAAAAAAGAGTAAACAATTGATTTATAGATGTATCAATGTTAAATCCATTGTTTATCAAGTAGTATAAGTGAATGTAAGAACTATTTGGAAATAAAGAAATTAGTTTTCTAGGAGAATGATTTTTAATGTACACACACAATTTTATCTCAATAAATTAAAAAAAACAAATTTTTATTAATTATTTCAATAAAAATAATATATATTATATATTCAATTAAAATTTCTGATTCTCAGCCAATATATTTGATTGGTATATGATAATAATAAATCCAATTTTATGATTTTTTTTGTATTTTAATTAAAGGTATTAATATAGCCTTTTAATGGGGCACACCTTCTGAATATGATTTTGGAAACTATTTTAATTTTTATATGAAAAAACAAACTTTTTGTAGGTGGAATATAAAAATATACTTTTTTTGACTTTTTTGTATTTTTCTGAGATGATTCATTTTTTGATGAATATTGAAAAACACTAAATTTTAATTCAAAAGTTATTTCTCATATAATATATTTTTATAGTAATATTATGTTTTAGTTTGTTTATAATGTTTAATCAGACAAATCTTATAAATATTAATTAATTTTATTTCATTGGAACCAATTCCACATTGAAATTTGATATTAGAATAGTTCAAACATTTGATCATTTTTAAATTAATAACTATCTTTGTTGTCTCATCTATGAGATTAAATTTAAATTAATTTATTCCAATTATGTGATTATAATTTGTAAAAATTTATCCATATTTTTATTATTAATAATTTATAATGTCTAATAAGGTCAATTATGTTTTTGATCAATAATATTATTGAATGTTATTATAATTTCTTATAGAGATTAAGATATCAACTACATTAACAAAGGCATAAACCCTATACATAAGGGCCAAAATGAAATATAAATGTGTACAAAATACATTTTATAGTATTATTTTGACAATATAATCCCATTTAATTAATTTGGAAACTAATTGGAGGAATATTACTAGGTAATAATGTAGGTTGAATTCCCTCTTCAAAAACATTATAGGAATTTCACTCATCCTCCACTATAAAAAGCCATTCACCCCTCACACTAATTCAAACCTCTCATGCCATTTTTCATGAACCAAACCTACTCAGATAAACTGTCAACATACCTCATGTACTTCTAGAAATAGACCTTTTAGAATTAATCCACCCAAGATATTCCTTTTTCGCAATCCAAAAGGAGTTACACTAATAAGAGCTAACATCCTTTCTCATGATCCTTTATTTTATTTTCATTATCCATAGCCAGAGTTAAAATTATTAAATGATCATATAGAAACATAATTTTCCTAAATATAATTATATTTTTTAATTATGCTTTATACTAATACTTACACAAAATTTAACTTAATGGGTTTTCAACTTACTGTTCGAATATATGTCGAACAACCACCTCATGAACTTTAACTTTTTTTGTGGATGTGTGGACTAATACCACCTAAAAGAAATTTCATTCATTTATACATTATAAGAAATGTATTAAAGAAGGGGTTAGTTGAATTATATGATATATATTTCATTATAATGATACTTTAATAATATTATGTGTACATATATATTTACTTATATATCATTTACATTTTTATTTCAATAAGGCAATAGAATAGAAACAACGTTCATGCATATGTTCGGACAACTATCTCAATGAATGGTGAATTCCATTTCATATTTCCATATTTCATATATTATTAAAAATATAATTTGTATATATATATATATATATATGATATCATGTTTTAAATTCTAGAAATATGTAAATCATGATCTAAGTAATAGGATCAAGAATAACAAGCCAAAACATATATGAAATGCAAATAGGATATTAACCAAAATGTACTATTGAGATGGAGTTGTTAATAACTGGGAAATACAAAGTCATAAAAAATCATATATGTAATTATATATAATAATATGTTTCTTTGGTACATTTATAATGAATATATACCTATTATATAGTATTTTTGAATTCATATAAAGAATGTGAAGACTTAAGGTAAGGGTTTTCTCATCTCTCTTTTATTTATGTGAGACGTATTCCTTATTCACCACCAATTTATTTTGGGTGGTGTATATACATGAAAGGAAACTATTCTATAATTATTATAAATAAATTTATGTGTATTTATAAATAATTTCTATTATCTTTACTTCATGGGGTTTATTGTCAAAAGATAACAAATCAATAGTAATTGTTTTCCTAGTTTTCCTTCATTGAGATACATGCAATGTTATACACCTATATTTTTATATGAGGTGTATATAATGACATTTGAAATGTTAAATAGTGAATATTACTATTTTCACGATATTATAAGATTCTGGAAATTTTATTCTTTCATTGGGATAATGATTTAATGTTACCAAGTGTTAAGAGTTTGTTGTTATAATCTAATCATTTATCTTGGTTTTTTATGACTATGATTATATAGATAAAATATTATGATCCATATTTGAAAACAACTAGTAAAATGTATTCTCCTATGGTTATTCATGTTTTAACCATGTAATGGTTCCATTGTTTCTCACTCTTTGGTACATAAGATAATTAAGAAAATGTTTTTATATAAATCTGACATTATTTTCCATTCGGTCAGAAATATGTGTTCTTCCAAAAGAGTGTTCTAAACAAATGTATTCAATTTTTTTACTATTATAATATAATGTTTAAGGGAACCCTTTACCCATGATTTAAATTTTAGAAAAATGGTTTAAAAGGAATATTGTTTTCAATTTCATATCAAGGAATGTTTTTATACTTTTTTATATACAAAAGGAATGTTCAACATGTTCAAACTTATATGGAATCATTAATGTTATTTCATTGATGCTTAATATATAAATTTACAAGGTTATTTTTAATTAAAATTATTTCTTAATATTTTGTATTTTTTATTTTAAAAAAACTAATGGAATTTTTTTTTTCAAAAATAGTTTCAGGTTTAAAATTTCATTTAAATGTTCATAAAATTTTTCATCATATGTAATCAAAATATTGTTTTTAAAGAAAAAGAATTACTTGATTTCATTAATTGTTTTATATGTTTCAATGTATTTTATTGAAAAATGTTTTCAAAACGTTTTCACAATTATTTTAGATGGTTTTAAAGGAAAAACATTTCAAAATGATTTCAAGAATCTTTTTAAGTATTCAAGGTTATTTTTAAAGAAATTGGTTTTAAAAAGTATTAAGTATTTGAAAAGACTTTTTCAAATAGTAAATAATATTTTCCTCATGATATGTTTTTAAGACATATTTCCAAATTATTACCCATCTAAGATGAACTCTGTTGGTGTTACTCAATAATTTATTGGGAAATTATTCAATGATTCCATTAATATTTTTTCTATGAATGGTTTATGGTTTTATTTCATCATGGTTCTAAAACAAAAGTTTCATTAAAAGGGTATATGATTGTAAAACCCATTCCTCATCAACATGTTTTAATTTATTTGACCAACTTTTTTCTTGGGTTATGCTTTCATGAAATGATTATCAAAATATTTCCATTACACTGTTTATGAAATGAATACATATATATGTTACCAATTTCATTTCATGGGTTATGATATGTTGGTTATGAAACTTAACTTTTATTATGGGTCATGATATGATAATTTTTATGATCTTAGGAAACATTTATGTATGATTTATTATGAGATGAGTAGGACCTATATGTCTCTCCAATGAATTGGGTAAATATTTTTTTATCATGAGATAATGATATGAAACAATTAAAAGGGATTTTTAAACTCTGAGAAATAGGTGTGTCGTGGTTGATAATGGGAAGCAAGGGTGTCCTGATATACTATAGAAAATAGGTGTACCCTAATCCACTATAAGAAATAGGTGTGTCTTGGTACACTATATTTAAGATCATGGTGGTCATACTTGACACACAAAATGTTTTTCTATATGTATGATAGTTCCACACATTTAATACATGAGATTATTGTTCATGAATAATTTTTTAGGATTTATCACCCTTATTATTCATGTCTTACAAACAACCAATATTTATACCAGAATTCATGAATATTATATTTGATATGTTGGGTATGATCTTCAAATGTTATTCTTGGGTTCTTGTAACCTTATGGTAATTTAATTATTATGTATCTCCTTTGAATACCCTTACTTATCATCTGATCACACCCCTTTCTCATGGTTCCTTTCCCGTGGTTATAAAGAATGGTTTTATGTAGATATACGAAAGGGAGACATACTTGTTTGAAATATTGAATATTTTTTACAAGGATAGATTATCTTGTTCAAATTTTTAAAAGAAAGAAAACTAATATGGTCCTCATGAATATAATTTTGAATTTTATGAATATTCATCTAAAATTTTCTAATATCCAATAATATTAATCCTTGGACACTATAGTTTGTATCAAAGGAATGTTATAGTGAACATTTTGTTAAAAAGATGATAAGTCATTAGTTAGAAGCTATGGATATTTATGACTATATTTATAGGGATTTCTATAAAGTTAATCCCATGTTGTTATAGATTTATGGAGTCTGTGTTATGATTTATACATCAAATAAATAATTTTTCATGATTATGAGGTTTAATTTTGTGATAAGTGATGATCACACTATGATTATTCGTTTTAGTCAACGGCTAGAACCTTAAGGACGTGTAACACTGTTGAAAGCACTGGACAACATGATGAGTTTCTTCCTGAAAAACCAAATAATATTCGATATGGAATGAGAATTCTCGTTAACATGGTCCAATAACTATCCAAAGCTATAAATAATTTGATCTTACAAATGAGGAAAGGTGGTACCAATGTTATATTGAGTCCTGCAAGAGGAAACATCCATCATCCTTTAGTGTTTTAATGGATCCACTAGTATTTGATCAATGGATCAATACTACGAAAAAGTTATATTACATTCTTCAATGATCAGAGCATGAAAATGTGAATTTGACTTCCTATCATTTGGAAAGTGAAACAGAGTAGTGGTGGACACTTATTAGAAGCATGAGGGAATAAGAAGAAATTGAATCTATTGAATATGAATAGTTTAATGGGCAATTTCTTAGTAAGTAGATCCCTCGTATTCTATTAACAAATATAGGGAAGTATTTCCTTGATTTAAATAAATAGAAAGATGAATCTATCGGTATTTGTAAAGAAAATATTTCAAGAACTGAAAGGTTTGAATTTAGATGGACCATTATCTATAAAAAAATATAGATAAATTCTTTTGAGGCCTGAAAATAGTTCATCGAAAGGGATTAGATATAGTAATACTTATATGATCTAAATAATTCGTTCAATGTTCATGGAATGTAGAAATAAAAGTTGGATATTCCCACAAATTATATAGATTTGTTAAGAACATGAAGGTTGATTATTTTGAAAAATCATACAGTGGAATGAAATTCCAGACATCTATGTTCCAATAATATGGGAGGAATCATTAAGGGAAACATTTGAATTGAACTGGTAGGTAAACCAGATGTATAAAGGTATGTCATAAATTCATTGAATTTATAAATACAAATAATGGGACGATTAATGTAATGATAGAGAAGAGAATGCCAACAAATTCACCCACCCCACTCTAGGGTATCAACTACAACTAGTCTGTGAATTATTCTAATCAATTCCCAAATCTAGGGGATATTATGAATGATAATCCATAAAAAATCATAAGACCAAGGAAAATGAGATATCCTATGCAATCACAATGTATGAAGTGAATCATGATAATGAAGGATCACTTATCCTCCCCCCAAGTTGAGAATTTCATGTTTGATTTTGTTTGAATAAGACAAATGAAAATATTATTGTGCACCCATTAGTGATGTTTAATGTGATTATATCCAACCACATGGATTTTTGAATTTAATATTATATTGGTGTAAGGATGAACACACACATTAAATAAAAATGTTTTTGGTATAAGATAAGATCCTATTTAAAGAATAAGTTGTGAAATATATTTTAGAAGGGTCATAAGGATAAAAATTTATGGAATGGTTTATGTAAAACATCATACGGGGTTTTAGAAATTAAATTAATACCTCCCTATATAAGGATTTATTCATATTTGATAACTTTTAATAACCTTTTTATTATGACAAGGACAAATAAAATATACTATCATTCTATATGTGGATCACATGATATGTTAATTCTTTTTTAATAACAAATTAACTTTTATTTTATGGAATAATAGATGAAGTGGAATTGGATCAATTCACAAAAAAGGTAATGTTTTCAGATATCATATAGGTGTATCTTTTCATGTATATTCATCAATTTTAGGAAAAAATGTCTTAAAATAAAACATTGTCAAGTTATTATCATTATTTATGATAATAATGACATTTTAAATCCTATTTGGGTTATGAATATGTGATTATTAACATTATCCAAATTATGTTCTCTATCACTCTCCATTTAATATAGCAATTTATATTTATCGACAAGGTATATGTTTTAACTGGCAACCAATGTTCTCTTTTGTAGAATCCTAGTAACGTGTTACTTTCGATAACCATTATGTTTCCAACATTTTATTTTTAAAAGATATTTTAGTATTCATTTTAATGACGTGGGTTTGTTTGAATGAAACATTAAATTAATAAACCATTATAATCCAAGATGAATTTCTCAGGTTAAATACATTTTAAGGGTGTAGAATGTACGTCCTTGATGTTTTATTAATTTTTTATTATTAATTTATTAATTTTAATATATTTTATGTCACAAAAATCTGAATATATTTTAATTATATGAAAGTAATATGTTTGGATGGAAATACATAAAACACCAAGTTTTGATTGTGTTGCATGAAACACATAGATTAAATTTAGTTACACACAAAAATATTTTTGGCTTGTGTTATACACAATTCCGAGCTCCTTTGATAGCTGGTGTAATATGAAAGGTTGAGTTTTACAAAACTACAATATACAATTAATAATATTTTCAAAATATTATTATAGTTACCCTAAGAAGTTGGAAAGGATACAATAAATAATATAAAAAAACTGTAAAAATAATATTTAAACTTGTATATAAAATAAAACTTTTGGTTATGAATTAGTGTAAGTTAATTTATGAACTATTTGGACATAAGGATATTACATTTCTAAGAAAATAATTTTTCTCTGTAAAAATGAAATTTTATATCAATAAGTTAAAAAAAAGTTCTCATTGTTAATTTTTTAAATAAAATTTATATATTATATTTAAATAGTTATTTTTTTTATTCTTATCCAAAATATTTTATTATTTTGAGATAAGAATAAATCCAATTTTATAAATAAAAAGATAAATTTATCAAAAAGATAATTTTATAAACTTTTAATTGAGAAACCATTTTAAATATTGTAGTTGAATCATTTAAATTATTTATTTTAAAAAATAAATTTTATTTTTTGAATTTTAATATCCCACTTTACTTTGGGAGAACTTTTGGTATATTTCTAAGCAGTGTCATTTTATGATGAATATTTTAAAACATAGAATTTTTATTCAAAATTACATTTTCATCTAATTTACCTAAATAGTTAAATTATATTTTAGTCTAGTTTTAAAGTTTAATTATATAAATTTTAAATTAATTAATCCAATATTGATTATTATAACTAATTCCTCATTGATATTTGACGTAAAACCATTTCAATATTTTGAACATTTTCACTTTAGAAACCACTTTGTCATCCAATATTTTGGGATTAAATTTAAATTAATTTATGAAAATCATATGATTTTAATTTTGAAAAATGGATTCCATATTTTTAATCATAATAATTTATAATTTATAATAAATTAAATTTATTTTCTTACCAACATTATTAGTAAAACTGAGTAATATTATTTACAACATTTAATATAAAAATTAGTTTACCAAAGGACTAAACCATATAAATAAGAACCAAAATGACAAATATACTTATCAAAAATCAAATTTCTATCCATATTTAAACCATATAATTAAATCTATTTAATTTTGGTAGTTTTTTTTATCCATTTTACTAGGGAAATGAGGATTGAATTCCTTTTTCAAAAAGTTTAAAAGAATGCAACTCCTCTTCCACCATAAAATTTCAATTACCACTACAACTTATTCAGACCTATAATGAAATATTCCTCACAAAATAAATTCAAATTATATTCCAATATCCAATACTTTAACCAAGAATTATTCACCGGGGAAGAAATCCATGCATGGAATCCCTTTGGTGAAAACCATAAGGGGTTACCCAAATAATAGGTAACATCATTCCTCAAACTCCTTTATATTATTTTCAATATTCACAATCTCAATTCTTCTTAATCAATAAGAATATAATATAATGTATCCTGAATATAATTATAATTTTTAAGAATAATTTATATACCTACACATACACCCACTTTCATTTATTGGGTAATAATCTTTCTGTTCCTATGTATGGAAAATTGTTGCCTCACGAGATGATATTCTTTTATTTTTCCCTTACCACCTATTATAGTTGGGAAATAAGATATAAAATGTGTATTTATATGATATATAAGATATATATGATTTATTTATTATTTTTTAACTATTATATTAAATATCCACTCTTGCTTTCCTTTTTTTGTAAATAAGACAACTTCGTTAGTAGATATGTGGACTATCGCCTCCTCATAGCGATGTGATTCGTTCACACATCAAATGGAATGTAATATAGAAATTTTTTCAAAATTATATGACATATATATAATAATAGTGATAATATGATAATAATATATATTTATATTGATATTTCCATTACCTTATTTCTTTCAATAAAATAAATAAACGGATACAATGTTCATATGTACGTATGACCTACCATCTCTATGAAGAGTGTAATCCATTTCAAATTTACATATTTTATAGATTATTATAAATATATATATAATGAATAAATATGATACTTAAATCATTTATTATATTCTATAAATAAATAAATCTTGTTCTATTTTTGAGGGTCAATAATCAAAAGCCAAAATAGTTATGAAAAGAAAAGATAAAATGACCCAAAACATAACATTAACATGGTGTTAATAATAAATGAGTAATACAAAGTCATAAAAAAATCATGTTTGGTATTATATATAATAATACTGTTCTATGGTATATTTATATTAAAATTATACATATTATACATGAGGTTTGAATGTGTATGAATAATGCAAAGACATAGGGTAAGGTTTTTCTCATCTTACATTTATTTCATTAAGACTTATTCTTTATTTGAGACATATTTATTTGTTTGGTTTATATATTTCCCATTAATTTATTATATTATTTGTATACCTAAATATATGGGTATTTATATATCCATTTTATTATCTTTATCTTATTGTGTTTATGGTTCAAAAGAAAACCATTGGAAAATAAAGTTTCTCTCAATTTTCCATCCTTGAGATAAATTCCTTGATATAAACCTTTAATTTTCTATGAGGTGTATATAATAAAAATAATCATGTTATAAAATGAATATTTTTAAATTAATGATATTATCAGATTTATATATTGTTTTTATTTCCTATACATAATATTTTAATGGTACCAATGTGGAAATATTTTTTTGCTACAATCTTAATCTTTATCAAGATTGTTTATTATTATTATTATTATATTGAAAAACATATTATTATCCATATGTAAATAACTATCAGGAAATTTATTCTACTCTGTTTATTCATATGATATAAAAACTATGGTACTATTTTTTTCTCTTTGGAACATTCAATAATATTTAAAATGTCATTATGAAAATATGACATTATTTCCTTATCCAAAATTTATGTTCTTCAAAAACTATGTTATCAAGAAATATTTTAAAAAATTATTTAATATTATCATATTATGTTTTTGTGAAATCATTACCCATGTTTTAACATTTTAAAAATTGATTTTTAGGGAAATTATATTATTATTTTCTGATCAGGGCACTTTTCTAAATATTTTAATGTATAAAAGTAATAATCGACATGTAAAAACATACCCACCATCATGAGTGTATGGTTTTAGGGTTATTTATAATAGAATATATTTCCTAGTATTCTTGAAATTTGTTGATTTAAAATTGGTTTCCAAAGGAAAAGGCTTTACAATAAATTTTTAATGCTAAAAAAGTTCTTTCAATGATATTTAAATATTCCTTTATATGTTATGAAAAGGTTGTTTTTGAAGAATAGGATTAAAATGATTTCAATGTTTATTTTACAACTATTTAAATTAGTTTCAAATAAAAATGGTTGTAAAATGTTTTTATACTTATTTGATAAGTTTTTAGGGAATATTTCATTTAAAAGTTTGTAAGCATCTTTATAAGTTTCAAGGTTATTTTTAAAGAAATTGGTTTTAAAAAAGTTTTATGTTTTAAGATGATTTTTCCAAATAAGAATAAATATTTTCCTTAAGAAATTATTTTAAAATATCTTTCAAATATATTTGCCATTTAAGATGTCATCCAATTATGTCACTCTTGAATTAATTGATAAATTTTTCCAAGATTCCATTTATATTTTTTTATAAATTTATTATGATTTGAGGGAATAATGTTTATGAAATCCATTTAACATTTATAGGTTATATGTTTGTCAAAACCATTCATCTTACTTGAGTTATTTTCTATTGAACCAACTTCTTATCATGGATTATGATTTCATGAAATTATTTTGAACCCTGTATCTTTTCCACCAGTTATGACATGATGACATGTTTATGATACCAATTTCTTTTTGTGGGATATGGTATGATGTTTACGAGACCCATATTTTTTTGGTTCATGATATGATGAGTATTTATGATCTTGTGGAACATGTATGTATGATTTTATTATGAGATTGGTGGGCCATATATCTCTCTTCTATGTATTGGGTAAATATTTATATCTTATTATATAACGATTTGAAACAAGTCAATGGGTTTGATCCACTATTGGAAATAGGTGTGTCATAATCCCCAAAGGTAAATAGGTGCATACTAATCCACTATGGGAAACATGTGTGTCCTAATCCACTATGGTAAATAGGTGTGTCCTGATCCACTTTGTTGATGGAAATGGTATTTAACCTTGATGTATGAAATGGTTTTCTATATGTATTACGGTCCCACACTTATATGACTTGAGCATATGATTCAAAATTGATTTATAATCTTTTATCACCCTTATGATTCTTGTCTTACTAACTCCCAATATTGATGAAATAATTCATGTATATGATCTTTGATATGTTTGGTATGATCTTAAAATATTATTCTCATGTTCGTATACCCTTAGGCTCATGTTATACTTATATACCTTCTTTTTTAAACTTACTGTTTATCTAAGACAACCCCTTTATTATTTTTACATTCCCATATTTATGAAAAACGGTTTTATGTATAATTATAAAAGGGTAAGATCTTTATTGGAAAATTTAATTATCTTTCACAAAGTTAATTTTTTTTCCATATTTCCAAATACAGTAAACTATTATAGTCCTTTGGAACATACTTCTGTAATGTGTTGAATATTCATCTAAAATGATTTAATATCAATATATGGCATATTTGGTTAGGTTCAATGACACCAATAATTCTAAAAGAATAAATTTTTATTTATATATTTTGTTATATCAAACACCGATCTCATGAAACCCATGAAATATATTTCTTTAAATTTAATATCAGAGATAGCTTTTGAAACATGCATCCCCGAGTCATAGTGAACAGTTAAATAGTATTCCTTTATAACTATACCATTAAAATGAAGGGTATGAATATTAATTAATAAATTATTAAAATTTTATGGTTTACACATATAAAAAATTTCATTATTAATCTATTTATTATAAATAATGTTACAATAAATTAAAAGAAATGAAATTTTTTTGCTGGAAAAAGTATTTTTTCTAAATGACTATTTAGTCGTTCATTGCACCTGTAGTTTAAGACTAATTCAAAATATTATAAATTTTCATTTTAAAATTAACTTTCATTTATAAATAATCCAATCCAAATTATATTAGGGTCAATTTTTGGGAATTTTTTAAATGTTACATATTTTTAATGAACAATGAAAATCACTATTTTTTTTGAAAATTCCTGTGTTTTTAAATAATTAAAAAGTTAATGTTAAAATTTAAATTGTTTCTAAGTAAATTTACATAAATAATTTAAGATTTGTACTAGTTTATTTATTCTAATAAATTTCATATTGAAATTTGATATTAAACTATTCAATACTTATGAAGATTTTTTCATGGGAAACATGTTTTTTCATCAATACTACAGGTATAATTTTAAATTAAAATATGAAATTTATTTGAATATAATTTTAAAAAATGGATTCTATATTTCAACTTGGAATATTTTATGTTTTCAAATAATATTATTCAAATTTGTCACAATAATAAATAGTAAAATAGAAAAAAAAATATTGTTACTCTTAAGGATAAAATGGGTTTATCATGGGTTAAACCAAGAAGATAAGGGTGTAAATGAAATACGAACACGTAAAAATATATTTTTATAGAAACAATTAAAAAATATACTTCTCAAAAAATAATCTATGTTATTTTTTAAGGATTTTTAATGATAATTTCATTACCATTTTGGATTCTTTTTTTAAATATACTACTATTAATTTACAAGAGGATTTATTTACCCCACATGTAATAGGGTTGTTACGACCATTCTTAGTGGGGCCTACACCATGACTCCCCAAGATCTCCTCTAATAGGCCAGGGGCTGGTGACTAGAAATGAGTAGGCATATTACTAACTTGGGAGGCATTTCCTAAGAAACATCAAACACACACACATCTTCAAGCCACAAATGATGAAATGTAAAAAAACCACTAAGGAACAAAATGCATGCATAAAAATAAACCCAACCAACAGAGTGTGACAGAAATTAAAGCACTGAAATTAAACTAGGAAGAATACAAGCCCAACAAAAACAAGAGTCTGAAAACTGTAAAGTCCTACCTGTAAACACAAAGAGGTACTAGGACTACTGCTCGTAGCTGAAGGAACGCCTTGGCCTCTAGGGATCTCAGAATGCTCAGTTCTGTCCTGGTCAATCCTGGACTCTTATTTTCGTTAATGATATAACACGAGTGAATTAAAATAGTTGTTTGTTTATCAATTGTGTAAACTATATTATATTATAATAGTATTTCTTTTTACTCCAAAACCAAGACAAAAAAAGATGAAATTTTTTTAAAGGTTAATAGATTTATTACACTTTTAATTTCTAAATATATATATATATATATATAATATTTTTTATACTAGATCTGGAATCGGGTGTCTCGAGGTGCTTCATAAAGAGTATAAATCATACTGCATTGTGATGGACATGATGTACTGATGAAATTTTTCCATTAGAATCTTATAAATAACCTACTTAATTGAACATGGTTTCATTAATGATATGTGGTTTGGATAGAGATCCAATTGAAAAAACGCTACTAAATGTAGGAGGTACACCAGACCAAGAATGCATCATCTGACAAGGAAGCATCTGATTGAGTTGTTCAACAAAACCCTGTAGAATGAAAGATACATGTTGAGTCTTATCATACAGAGAAAAACCATATAGGGTCATCAAATAGAGTGTATACTATATAATAGTGAGAAAAATATCATTTTTTATAATGATTCCCAATCCATATTATGGAAAAGTGGTAATTAAGCTTATCTAGTTATGCCACAAATTTTGAGGATGTTTCTAGTCTTAGAGAATATTTATAGAGTTTTTAAAGATAATTAATATTTTAAAGGGGTGAATGTGATGTAATTTCTTATAGTGGAATCTAATATTATTCTATAGTTGTTCAAAAAAGGAAAAAGAATGATCTTATTGACACAAGTTGGGGTATAATAGTGTATTGGAGAGTATTGTCAATTAGGGGGATAATGAGGTATGGGGAAATATTATATAGTTTTGAATAGTGGATAGTATAGAAAAATATGTATGATGATCTGATTTATGGGGGTAAAACCGTAGTCACATAGGGGAACAACTACTTGGGGTATAACCAATTTATACATGTTTCTTTTTAAAATATAAATATGATTATGAAAGAATACATGATTAGAATGAATAATTAACATAGAAATGAGTTGGTATTTTTATCGATCCTTGTAAATATAATATGTTGATCTCTGTTTATATTTGTTTTATATAAAATGTAATATTGATATTTATATTTGTGTAGGTCATAACTCTATGAATTCTCACAGGTTAGGATATATTTCCTTATCAAATTAGGAAATATTAATCTCTAAAATAAAAAGTATATAGTGTTCATTGATTTAATCCATCCCAATATCAGTGAACCTAAATTAATAAGGAAACTATAAAAGCTTACTTAACATTCAAAAAAACATTGGAAAGAATAAATTGTAAATTAATTATTATAACACCCATGATTTTCTTTAGGTATATGTAAACTAGAAATTTTTTCAAAAATAAGGAATTTAAATTTTCAAGAAACTATTTAAAACATTTTATTACTATAAACTTCTCCAAGATATATTACCATTTTCCCCAAATAGTCCATAGAAAATACTTTAGAAAAACAGTTAATATTCCTTATGATAAAACATTTTTTTAATAATAATCATTATTCTCAAAAATACTATAAATCCATTAAACACAATTATAGATTTTAATCCATTACCATCTAGAAGAATTGTATTTATAAATCCACTCATTATAGAAATTAATGTTTTATAAAATAAATTTATACATATATAACATAGAAATCCAGCAGGAAAAATATTTAATATTTATATGAATCCAATCCCAAACATAATTTATAAAAAAAATATAAAAATTTGTATAATATTACTTAATATTATAAACATAATTTCTCATTTCTAATGTTATTATAGAAAAACAAATGTTTATTTATTCATAAATATAAAATAAATACCACCTAATTTTTATCATAATTTAACAAAAAATACTTCCAAACATGTTTTATACTAAAAAAATAATTCTCAAATCACTATTTCCAACATAATACACTTTTAATATACAAAAAATATTTTCTAATTTTATAATAAAATAGTGGTGGAAACTCAAACATCCAATTATGGGTTATGAAACTGGAAAATACAGTAATAAAAAACCCTATATAAGAATGATAACACTTCAATAAGTGTGAATAATAGGTTGAAGGGGGACTTCACACACCCCTGTAACAAAATCAAAAATTAATAAAGAAAAAAACCCTCAGAGATTTTAGAAAATGGAATGTCTTACATTGATAAAAAGAATAAAATAACGGAGGAGAGGGAAAATGTTAAGAAGGAGAAAAACCCTAACAAAGAATGATTCATCATGAAATCAAAGGGAGTGGGTATGCATATTATAAGAGAATGTGAGCGAGGTTACTTGAAAGGGTCCTTTATGGCTAAATAGAGAGTGGGAGGGAGGGATGAGAGGGGATATTCTATCATGGGTCTTAATTTTGATAAGTGAAAAACTGGAAATTTTAATATTTAGGGATCTTTGTAAAACACATGATTTCTTGTATGGGTTATAATGTAACATTCCAAACATTCATCATTTATAGGGAACACATATAGATCGAAAAGGTTGTATTAAACTTTTAGAAAAATAGTGTGCAATCTTGGAAAAAATAAAAATTATGGGCGACCCACAAAGTTTCTACATGGACCATTGTAACAATGGGACAAACCATTATCCCTAAACATATCCTTTAAAAGATTATGGATTCTTGAGAAATATACTATAAAATCATTAAAGTTAATATAAACTAATAAATAAATAAATAAATAAATAAATAAATGTGCAAAATAAAGGATTGGTTGTGTTCTTTCTTCCCACTATAACAATTTCTTTCCCAAAAAAATTAATAAAATCATAGTGAAGATGGATACAGTTAATTCAATTATGAGAGAATATTATACCAAGATAGAATCTCCAAACTATTACATAATAACATCATACAAATACATAAGGATGAATAAAAAAATTCAAAACCTTTCGAAATATTTAATGTTTAACATACACACAAGTACCTCAACATAAAATAGGGGTCATTTAATGGATACCTTTAGTGGGTATCCCCCTAATTTTAGAAACTATAATGTATGAAGGATAAGAAATAATATTTATTATGGAATTACTATGTAAAAAATCAACTCAAACTAATTTAGGATACTAAATTAAGGGCACACTCATATTCCCACAGAAGAAACTGTTATCTATCAAAATGAACATTTGGAACTATATATCCCAATGAAATAATAACATTATGATCACTCCCAAAAAATAGGGGAAAATACTAAAACCATCCATTAGTGTCCCAATAAACCAAAATGAAAATAATGAATGAATAATTCTTAACAAGCCTCATTTTACAACATGGATTCTATCCTTGGGTTGACAATGAGGATTGAATATTTATGTGCTCATGCCCCAAACAATTATCAGGATGATCCCAAAATTTCCACCACATTATAAGTACTTGTATAATATTGACATGTTCTATATCTATTATTGTAACTTGAAGAAAAACCAAAGTATCTCCCATTCATTGTAGGTCAAACCAAAATATCAATACAATTATACCTACACAAAACTCATAGATGGAAAATTTGCATCCATATAATATGAGGGAAAACCCAAAAATTAAACAATACAGAAGGTTAATCCAAGGAACTATATAGGGAACAAAAGTTAATAAGAATCGGATGAATACTTAGTCAACTTAATCGAGGATCATGTGACACATTATTTAGATTCATACATTAAATATTTATAATAAAAAATACCAAATATAATCATATTCAAAGTAGTAATCATAATGATTTCAGAAATCATGTTAATTTTTAAAGAATGAAATCAAAATAAAAGAAATCATGAACATCCCCGAATATAATCACAATATTAAATAATCTTAGAAAAAAATCAAGAAAAATAATAATACTTCACTTCAATTATTTTAAAACCATATACATAGGTTTTGAAATATAAATTCCCTATATGAATCACATTTTAGACAACACATATTTTTATTTTGAAATAAAATTTAAATAGATAACCACTATATTCCTCTCAAATCATCAAGGAAATTTTTTGAATAGTTTAAAAAAATGATCACCTAAAACCATATTTCTGAACAGAAAACCAGAAAAAAATCATCTATGTCAAATTCAAAATGGGATTTTTTTTATTTAAAACCATAATACCATTTTTTAAATCCAATTCAAAACTATAAAAATTTGTTTTCTAAATATTAAAAACATACAAAATAAAATATTATAAAAATATAAAGGTCTATTATCGACACACCCTTCCACTTTAAAAACATGTTTGGAAATATATTTTTTCTGGAAATTCACATGTCACTAATTTAAAATAAAATTGCTCTTTATTTTCCATCTTATAATGATATATTTCCATATATAATGTTTTTCCAAACCCCAATTTATTTGTATCTCACAACATAATAAATTCATTACTAGAGACTAGTGATCATGAATTACATGGTCATGCGGTTTAATGGACTTCATCCATGTCATTTAATTTCCATTGAGTGTTATAAATTTCCATGTAAGTGGACCCCGCCTAGTTTACCAGACCATGTGATCTCGCTATTTACTATTATTTTAAAATTAAATTCTATAAAATATCCAAATATCTATTATATATATAAAAATTAACCAAATAAAATTTAGTCACATAATATATAAATAAATTAAATTGACACTAAAGACTCAAAATTCTACTTCCCATGGTAACATAGGTTTCAACATGGGTGGTTTTTACTGGGCACCTAATCATGACCTAGTTCCCATGTCTTAATGATCCTACCTCCAATATATAAGACTCTCTTATTAGAATAGGTTCTCTGACACCATTTTATGAAAAACCAAAACTATTCACTAAAAACTTGGCACTCGATCCTTCCCATAGAAGGGCCTAAGGGGATTTTCTGACCCCCTTTGTCTAGAAACAAGTGTTTGGGAAACAAATACTAATTAATGGGAATAGTTTCTATAGATGAATTAAAATAATCTACCAGTGCAAATTTAAAAATATTCAATCATAAAATGTCCATATGTTATTTGGTCATGAAAAATAAATACGTAGTTAAAATGAAATATAATCATTAAAGGAATGAAAATTAAGTGAAAAATCAATAAAAAAAGCATTATAAAGGTTTATTTGGCCATTTATTTTTGTGGTGATTAAGTATAACTAACATATTTGACCAATATTTATATATAACATAAAACCATTATCAATTCAAATAATTAAGAACCCGTCTAATACAATCTATGAAGAAATATTCCATAAGGTTTCACTATTTATATTTTGTTTTGAAAATTACAAGTTCCATTATTCAACAATCCCAAATTGGTGTGAGTTGTCTAAAAGAATAAATAATAAATTTTAGATTTATAAATGAGTCAAAAAATTCATTATAATTAAGCATACCATGAATTATATATTGTCAAATACTATTTCAAAAGTGGGGTTTTAAATATTTCTTTCTAAAAAACAACCTCATTTCATTTTCAAAATAATATAATTTTAGAATAGATCCCAATATTTAAAAACATTAATGTCACGACCCATCCTCGGGACCCGTGTTGTGACTACACCAAGCATGCCTCCCATAGGCCAGGGGCTGACAACTATCACCAAGGAGAAAATCCCAACAAAAAGGGGAAGGAATTGCCTTTATAAAGTAAACAAACACCACAGAGTATGCAAGAAAAATTATACACTAAGTAAAACTGGGTACAACAGTTAGTGCGGAAAGTAAATGGGCCAGAATAAAAACCCAAACAGAATGTAAAGTACAACTAGAAAGGAAGTACAACAACTGAAAGTAAAGCAGCAACATCGAGCGGTACACTAGAAGTCCCACCTGTAGGGTGGGTATAGATAGCCTCCTCAGCTCCTCGGGTCCAGCTGTCTACTCCGTGTACGTCCCGCCCAGTGGTCCATCTCCAGGTACCGACTTGCTCCACAAGCCTCAACTACGATCAGTGATGTCCGTCATCTGCATCCAACACAATGTAGTGCAGGCATAGCCCATGCAGGGGTGAGTATACGCTACTCAGTAGGGACCCCAAGACCACCAAAGGTCTCCCAGAATCCACAAAGGATAATCCACAATGTAAAGATACAATAACAATGTAACAATCAACACTACTTAGGTATATTCCCATACATACACCTAAGTCATCAATTCTCATTCGGCTCTAACATCTGAGCCCAAGTTCGATCACGTCCATATAAGAGTATAACCCAATCCTCATAGGAATGCAAGTCAATCATATCGATGATATTGATTGAAAGTAAAGACTCAGCTCACACAGGTTTACTTCTTCGTAAGTTGACAGAGATGATCAGATATAGCCACTAATTCATCTAAGATGGGACCCACGTAGGATACTAAACCAGCTAAGCTGTCGGACCCACATAGGATACAGACCAGCTACTCTGCCAGACCCATGTAGGATAGCATGAATAGAGTGAAACACTGCCAGACCCACGTAGGATACAGGAACAGTAGTCATCGCTATCGAAACCATGGAGGATTTCAGTACGGTTTTCATTGTTGCCGAACCCACGGAGGATTTCAGTGCAGTCTTCATCATCGTCGAACCCACAGAGGATTTCAGTACGGTTTTCATCGCTGCCAAACCCATGGAGGATTTCAATGCAGTCTTCATCGCCGTCGAAGCCACGGAGGATTTCAGTACGGTCTTCATCGCTGTCGAAGCCACGAAGGATTTCAGTGTAGTCATCATCGTCGTTGAAGTCGCATCCACCTCTAGGATTCCTGCACACATCATGCTCGTTTCCGGGAGGGTCCACTCCACGAGGCAAGGGGTCGGTACATCAACTGACATGTAGTCTGGAGTTGATGTATCTCAAAGTTCTGTCTCGACAAGAGGACATCAACGTGACAGACAGCACGTCAATCGGACGCCCAGTCTGAGAGTTATTGGCTTTTTTGTTCTAGGGGCCCGATTGGTTTTTAAGTCAAAACCAACCCGAACGCACTACAAATACATCCAAACCTCGAGAGGAGTAATCCAAAAGGTCCATCTCATTAAGAGGAATCCAAAAAAGTTGATGACACGTTAATCAGGTGTCTGGAGCTCATGTTATAAGAGTTTCTGCTCCAAGGGCCCGGCTGGTTTCATGCTCGAACCAACCCAGCCATACACGATGTTTTTTGAAATGTTTAGTGTAATATACTGAAACGACCGTCTCGATCCAAGGATCGCATCTCAATTGACGGTGCGTCGATAGGAAGTCGATAGCCCATGATATTGGCAAAATAACGAACATGTCCTATTTTAGGGGGTTTGGGGCCCAGACCGACCCGACCTGAGACCCCCTGGGTCGGCCCGAACCGAGTTGACCCAAACCGGGTCCAGATTCAGCCCATTAGGGTGCGGCCCGGCCCAGTGGGCGCAGCCTGGCCCAGCCAGCATGGCCCATCCCAGCCAGCGCGGCCCGACCCGGCCTGGGCGGCCGGTTGGCCTGGCACGGGCACGGCCCGGGTGTGGCCAGCTCGGCGCTGGCCGAGATGAGCGGAAGGGGGGGGGGAACTGTGCCCCTGTTTTGAAACCGCGGCCCCCATGTGGGGGGGGGGGGCTCTCCTCCGCCAGCGGACGCGGCACTGGGCGCCGCGTCTCCCACGGATCCCGCGCGGCCGCGGGATCCGACCATCCCGCCTCCACCTCGGCTTCAGCCGAGGCGGCTCTTGCCGGTGGGGTGCTGGGGTGCCGACTCCTCTGGGTGGACGGTTGGTACCGGATGCCGCCTTTAGCCTCTGGCGCTGCCGCTCCGGCACGGCGCGCCGACATCGCCTTCTGCGGACCACCGGACGCGCTCCGGTGGTCTGTTTTGCCCGCAGTCTGCACCTGCAGCCCTCCAGGGACTTGTACATTACTACGAAGGGTTCAAAACACCTTTGCGGACCGCTTCGTCATCTCTCGTCGATTCATGCCTCAAAAACAAACTGCAGAGGGTTGTCGGGCCATGTTTGTTCGACCCGCACCCTCCGTGTTAGGTGTTTTCAAAGGCAATCTTAAAAAGACATGCTTTAAATGAGGGTATAATTTATTCAAGGTAAATTATTCAAACACCCCAAAATACTCATACACGAGGGGATAATTCACATACACTTTATACGAAAATTCCTACCTCGATGAAGTCGTCGAACGAGGTTGTCGCGGGAAAGGGACGTCGCAGAAGACACCGTCACGGAAGGAGGATTGTCGGCGTCATGGTACACGGCATCACGGAGAAGAGGACCGTTGGCATCACGGAACATGGCGTCGCATCTTCAATCTCTGAGGAATCAGCGTTATTCTTCGTCCTTCATCAGTGGTCGGCGTTCTTCGTCTGTGGCGGTGTGTTCTTCGCATTCTTCAAGGAGGAAAATAAAGATAATTTTCAAGATCACAACAATCCCCTCTTTCCTTTCACACAACAAATTCTCCCCCAATAATATAAGTCATGTATTATTTTATTATCACCCATGCATGCGATTAATTTGAAATTAAAAAACAAATCTCATTCAATTAATTGAATTAATTGAAGAGAGTTTAATATCCAAATTAATTTTAAGGGTTGACATGACATTTAAATGGGGTGCGGGTGAGTTACAAAATTAAATTCATGTTGGATGTTAAAAGGAAATAAAGGGGGTGGGGCTCGTGTGGGAACCGCCTCACTAATATCCTTCCTAGTGGAGTTAGGATATTAGTGGGTCCCACTCCAAACACCATGCCTTGGTTATCACTACTTAGAATAGAAATAAAATTTTTAGCACAATATTTTATTTTATTCTTTAGTTAACCCATTTAGATAAAAACCTCACTCGAGCAAACGCAACTCCGGAAAAGGTGTTTTTAAGCAATTACAGGTGCTACGATTCCATCGGTTCCCTTGGATTTCAATTCTGAGCACTGGTTCAAAAGTTAGGAAAACCCGCTCGTTCATTTATTGAACATACCTGAGCTAAACTTCAGAAATTGATTCTGGGCACACCGGCCCTCGGAATCAGGTGCCGTCAGAAACTGCATTCTTGTAAAATCTCAAAAAAAATTAATAAAAATATTTCCCTTAAATTTTACGGGTCTTTAAATTACTCTCACCTCAGGTCTTTATGTCCCCATAAAGATACATCATAAACTAGGGGAACAAATGTGGGTATTATGCATGCATCTAAGCCTCCCACTCACAAGTCCTCCCTTGGAGGCTCCAATGCTGTCATCTGATGTGAACTAGAGGAATCGACCGCCCACGTAGGACCCTCTCCTGTCGATCCTCGATCTCCATCGGGACCTCCGCAAAAGTCTCCCCATCGTCAATGTCCAACTCACCATGGTCGATGATAAGTGTTGGTTCATGCACGTATCTCCTCAGCTGAGATACGTGGAAGAAGTGGTGCACCCGGTACAACTGTGGTGGTAGAGCCAGGCGATAATCCACCTCGACTATCCTACTGAGGACCTGGAATGGTCTGATGAAACGCAGAGATAACTTGCCGCCCCGGACAAATCTTCGTAATCCACGTCGAGGTGAGACCCGCATGAAGACGTGGTCGCCATCATTGAAATCCAATGGCCTCC
Organism: Viscum album; assembly: GCA_963277665.1. Lineage (NCBI taxonomy): Eukaryota > Viridiplantae > Streptophyta > Magnoliopsida > Santalales > Viscaceae > Viscum > Viscum album. Next base: position 1,584,670,512 of record OY728164.1, read on the forward strand.
GCCTCCTGTCAGTATAAGAATTATGCCGACTCTGAGCTATCCTCATCTGCTCCTAGATGACCCGAACCTTCTCTGTCATGGCCTGGACCATCTTTGGTCCCACAAGTGCTGACTCCCTAGGGTCTGTCCCGCACTGAGGTGATCTGCAAGGTCGGCCATACAATGCCTCATATTGTGACATCCCGATGGTGGAGTGGTAACTGTTGTTGTACGCGAACTCCACCAAGGGTAGGTGGTACTCCCAGCTACAACCAAAGTCGTGGAAACATGCATGGAGCATGTCCTTGAGAGTATGAGTTGTCCTCTCTATGTGACCATCTGTCTGAGGGTGAAAGGCGGTGCTCAGATGTATCTGCGTCCCGAATGCCTCCGGCAACCCCTTCCAAAGATGGGAGGTAAAGCAAACATCTCGATCAGAGACGATAGATGATGTCTCACCATGAAGCCATACAATCTTCTGAATATAGAGGCGTCCCAAGCTCTCCACTGAGACCTGTTCTCTAATGGATAAGAACTGGGCCGACTTGGTGAGTCGGTCGACAATATCCCAAATGGATTCATGACCTCTGGATATACTCGGAAGTCCAGTCATGAAATCCATCGATATCCCGTCCAACATCCACTCCAGGACCTCCAAGGGTTGTACCAAGCCTGCTGGTACCTGGTGCTCTGCCTTCACCTGCTGGAAGGTGAGGCATCGAGAAACGAACTCTGCCACAACCTTCTTCATTCCCAACCACCAGTGCAGTCGTCTGAGATCCTGGTACATCTTTGCAACTCCTAGATGTACCACTAAGGGGGAAGTGTGAAACTCCCTCATCACCTCCTCTTGTAAAGAAACTAGTACCATGGTACGTCCTCTGAAAAGGACGATGTTCTCTCGTACTATAAAGAATCCATCAGGCACCTGTCCTGAGGATATCTGCGCACGCCGTGTCTCACAGTCAGCCTCCCCACACTGTGCCTCTCTGACCCACTGTAGTAGTGGAGGAGTGACTGTGAGTGATTGAAGAAAGGCTACTCCATCTCTATCCATGAAGGATATCTCCAAAGCGGCTAGCTGCTCTGTCGCCTCCCCAAGTAGCTGAATACCTGTCCTCTTGCGGAGAGCACCGGCTACTACGTTCCCCTTTCCAGGAGTATAGACTATCTCAAAGTCATATTCCGGGAGGAACTCGATCCATCACGGCTGTCTCAGATTCAGGTTTTTCTCCGAAAAGATGTACCAGAGGCTCTAGTGGTCAGAGTAGATTGTAAAGCGCTCCCCCATCAGATAGTTTTGCCAAATCTTCAGAGCGATGACCACTGCTGCTAACTCCAAGTCATGGGTAGCGTAGTTCCGCTCATGCTGCCTCAACTGACATGATCCATAGGTGATCATGGCCCACACCTGCATTAGGACACATCCGAGTCTGGTCCCTAATTCATCGCAGAAGACTAAGTACCCTACTCCCTCCTCCGGTAGCCTCAAGATAGGTGCGCTGGTCAACCACTGTTTAGCTCCTGGAAGATTTTATAACATCTATCTGACCACACGAAGCATTTCCTCTTCTTCGTCAATGCTGAGAGTGGTGACAAAACTCTATAAAAGTCTGGCACAAACCTCTGGTAGTACCTAGCTAGCCCCAAGAAACTCCGCACCTCCGTCACACTGCTGAGTGGCTCCCATGCTAGAACAGCCTCGATCTTCACAGGATACACCGCAACTCCCACCTCAGAGATGACGTGTCCCAAGAAGTGGACCTCACATAACCAAAACTAACACTTCGAGAGATTTCCATAAAGCTGGTTCTCTCGCAGTGTGTCTAGTACAACCCGCAAGTGGTAGGCGTGCTCGTCCTCAGTGGTCGAGTATATCAAAATGTATTCGATGAAGACCACGAAAAATCGATCGAGGTATGGCTGAAAGATCCGATTCATGAGACCCATGAACACTACTGGAGTGTTGGTTATGTCGAAAGGCATAACCAAGAACTAATAGTGGCCATACCGACATCTGATAGACATCTTCTACACGTCCTCACCTCGAACTCTGAGCTGATGATAGACTGACCTGAGGTCGATCTGCGAGAACCACCGTGCCCCCTTGAGCTGATCGAAGAGGTCGTCAATCCTTTGTAGCAGATACTTGTTCCTCACGGTCACCTGTTTCAGGCGACGATAGCCGACACACAGTCGCAAGCTCCTGCCCACCTTCTTGGTGAACAATATCCGGGAAGCCCAGGGTAAAACATTGGGTCAAATGAATCCCTTTCCCTGAAAGTCCTCCAACTGTACCTGTAGCTCTCGAAGCTCAACGGGGGACATCCAATATGCTGGAATGGATATCTGGGCTATCCTGGGGTATAGGTCAATATAAAAGTCAACCACTCTACGAGGAGGTAGTCCTGGAACGTCGTCAAGGAAAACGTCCGCATACTGATCCACCGCTACAGGGAAACTAGGACTCCGCACATCAAATGATCCTAGGATGAGGCTAGCCAACTGATGAGTGATGGGATGTCTTCTCCTCTGCATGAGTCCATCCTGTGCTTCAAAGGCACCCATTTCGCCGGTGAAGGTGAACCTACTCCCATCGGTATGAACACACCTCACCTTGCACCTAATACAGTCGATCTAATCATGGACTGTGGATAACCAATCCATGTCCAAGATGACATCGTAAGGCCTCGACACTACTACAAGAAGATCCCAGCTGAAGCTCTTGCCTCCTAGAGGAAGCTCACACTGCCGGCACCAGTGTGTAATCGTCGAGCCTGCTCCCGTAGGAGTCTCTAGCTGTAAGGATCGAGCCAACGGATCTGTCAAAATCTATGAGCTCTAAACATGGGCAATGACTATAAAAGAATGACTCGCTCCTGTGTCTATAAGAACTATAGAAAGGGTGGAGTAGACACAGATAGTACCTCGAATCATATCTGGCATGCCGTGGTCAAATGCCTCTGCTGCCTGAAGCTGAACCTGACTCTGCCCACCAGCTCCCTGTGGTTGGGGTGGACATCCTGGTGGTGGTGGTGGTAAAGCCTCAAAGCGTCGCCCACCACCGGCTTCTCGGCCAGCTCTCCTACCTCATCCTCCTTCTCTCTACAGACCACCATGGTTGACACTCTGCCTCTGCTTGGGTGGCCCCTCAACCATCTGCTACTCCTCTGCACAGCGGGTCGGGCAGTCACGAGTCATGTGGCCCTGCCTGCCGCATGAATAGAACTACCTGTTCATCAGATGGCTGGCTTTGTGCCATGTGCCCCGCACCTCTGAGCCAGTGTTCTGAGGTCATCTTCCTGATGGTCAGGTCCGCCTGGATCCCTGTGACATCTGTTGACTACCAGCTGCAGATGAATTTGCTACGTGTCGCCCTACTGTAGGTCTCGCTGCTGGCATAGGCTCAGCAAGAAAGCTCTCTATGAGAAGGGCTTGCTCCAGTACTCCTGCCTGTGTCGGAATGCTGAGGGAGATCATCGATGCCCTAATCTGATGCCTCATTCCCTGGTCGAAGGTCTGGGCCCTTAATAATGGGTCTCGTACCATGTCCGTCAAATCGCACGTGAGATCGGTAAATCTCACCGAGTACTGGGTGACCGTCATTCTACCCTGCTGCAACTGAAGAAGCTCCTAGATACGCCCTGCATGGAGGGTGGTTGGGATGAACTCCGAGCAAAAGAGGCTCCCATAGTCCATCCAGAGGAGAGATTCCTCGTTGTGCACCTAGAGCATCAAGATCCACCATCACCCTGCTGCCGCATGCAGGAGGCTCGCTGCGAGGATCACCATGAGGTCTGCTGGTGTCCCGACTAACCTAAAAACTCAAACTACAGCCTCCAGACAATCCTCGGCTTCTTGAGGGTCCATCTCCCTGTGCAACCTGCGCGGTCTATGATGCTGAAACTCGTGTAGTGCACTAAGTCGACGTGCACTATCAGCGGCTGGGGCTGGTAGCATCGATGGCTCGGTGGGTAGAGGTACTGTCAGTGCCTCCGTTGAAAAAGGGCCCTGCACCAAGGCCTCGTCGCTCGGTGGGCTGTCGTCTCGCACAATGCTCGGAACCCTAGCTAGCTGCCGTCGTGGGTCCATCCTGAAAAGAAACAAACGCACCATGGTCAAACAGTATTCTTGGTGAGCTGACACAATGTAATCACATAGAAAACTTTTGAAACACACATGCAATCAATGTTTTTGTGCATTGAGTCCGAAATCAGAAGTCAGGGTCCCGGTGTACGGATACGTCGGTCGCCGCACCAACACTGGACTCCATGGACTGATAACCACACTCAATACACTTAACACTATTGCTTTACATAGAAGAATGATCAGAGTCCTGAGTTCTGTAGTAGAACTGAACTCCTCTGATACCAATTTGTCACGACCCGTCCTTGGGACCCGTGTCGTGACTACCCCAAGCCCACCTCCCATAGGCCAGGGGCGGGCGACTAGCACCAAGGCGTAAATCTCGACAAAAAGGGGAAGGAATTTACTTTATAAATTAAACAAACACCATAGAGTAAGCAAGCAGAAGTATACACTACGTAAAACTGGGTACTACAGTAAGTGCGGAAAGTAAATGGGCTAGAATACAAACCCAAACTGAAAGTAAAGTACAACTAAAAAGGATGTACAACAACTGAAAGTAAAGTAGCAACGTCGAGCTATCCACTGGAAGTCCACATGTAGGGTGGGTACAGATAGCCTCCTCAGCTCCTCGGGTCCAGCCGTCCGCTCCATGTACGTCCCGCCCAGTGGTCCACCTCCAGGTACCGACTTGCTCCACAAGCCTCAACCATGATCAGCGATGTCTGTCGTCTGCATCCAACACAACATAGTGCGGGCATAGCCCATGCAGGGGTGATTATACGCTACACATTAGGGACCCCGAGACCCCCGAAGGTCTCGCCGAATCCAAAAAGGATAATCCACAAAGGAAAGATACAGTCACAACGAAACAGCCAACACTACTTAGGTATATGCACATACATATACCTAAGTCATAAATTAATGTTCGGCTCCAAAATCCGACCCCAAGTTCGATCACGTCCACATAGGAGTATAACCCAATCCACATAGGAAAGAAAGTCAATCATATCGAAGATATTGGTTGAAAGTCAAGACTCAGCTCACACAGGTATAATACTTCGTAAGGTGATAGAGATGATCAGATGTAGCCACTGATTCATCTATGTTGGGACCCACGTAGGATACTAAACTAGCTAATCTATAGAACCCACATAGGATATATACAAGCTACTCTGCCAGACCCATGTAGGATAGCAAGAACAGAGTCAAACACTACCAGACCCACGAAGGATTTCAGTACAGTCTTCATCGCCGTCGAACCCACAGAGGATTTCAGTGCGGTCTTCATCACTGCCGAACCCACAGAGGATTTTAGGGTGTTCTTCATCTCCATTGAACCCATGGAGGATTTTAGTCCGGTCTTCATCGCTGCCGAGCCCACAGAGGATTTCAGTGTAGTCATCATCGTCGTCGCCGTCGCAGCCAGCTCTAGGGCTTCCGCACACAGCATGCTCATTTCCGGGAGGGTCCGCTCCATGAGTCAAGGGGTCGATACATCAACTGACACGTAGTCGAGAGTTGATGTATCTCAATGATCCGTCTTGACAAGAGGAACTCAATGTGACAGACGGCGCGTAAATCGGACGCCCGGTCTGAGAGTTATTGGCTTTTTCGTTCTAGGGGCCCGGTTGGTTTTTAGGTCAAAACCAACCTGACCGCACTCCCGTTACATCCAAACCTCAAGCAGAGTAAGCCAAAAGGTCCATCTCACTAATAGGAATCCAACAAAGTTTATGGCACATCAATCGGATGTCCGGAGCTCAAGTTATAAGTGTTTCCGCTCAGAGGGCCCGGTTTGTTTCGTGCTCGAACCAACCTAGCCGTACCCAATGGTCTCCAAAACCTTAATTGTAATATAAAAAAACAACCATCTCGTCAAAAGGATCGCATCTCATATAACGGTGCATCTATTTCAGGTCTGTAGCCCAAGATATGGGCAAAAGAACGAACATGTCCGGTTTTAGGGGGTTTGGGGCCCGAACCGACCCGGCCCGAGACCCCCTGTGTCGGCCCGAACTGGGTTGACATGAAATGGGTCTGGGTCCGGCCCATAGGGGCGCATCCCGGCCCAGTGGGTGTGGCCCAGCCTGACTAACGTGGCCTAGCCCCGCCGGCGCGGCCCGGCCAGGGTGGCCGGTTGGCCTGGCGCGGGCGCGGCCTGGGTGTGGCCAGCTCGGCACTGGCTGATCTGAACGGAAAGGGGTTGTGTGCTGCCCTCTGTTTGGAATCCACGACCCCCACATGGGGGGGGGGGTGAGCGCTTCTCTGCCAGCGGAAGCGGCGTTGGGCGCCGTGTCTCCCCCAGATCCCGCGGGGCCACGGGATCCAGGAATCCCACCTCTGTCGCGGCTTCAGCCGCGACGACTCCTACCGGCGGCGCACGGGCAGCGCCTTCCGGGGACCACCAGACTCACTCCGATGGTCCGTTTTTTCCGCCTCTTGCGCCTACGGCCCTCCAGGGACCTATATATTACTGGGAAGTGTTCAAAACTCCTTTGCGTCCCACTTCATCATCGCCCGTCAATTCGCGCGCCAAAAACAAACTGCGGAGGGTTGTCGGGCCATGTTTGTTCGACCTGCACCCTCCGCATTAGTTGTTTTCAAAGGTAGTCATTAAAAGACAAGATTTAAACGAGGGTAAAATTTATTCATGGTAAATTATTCCAACACTCTAAAATACTCATGCACGAGGTGATAATTCACATACACATTATACGAAAACCCCCACCTCGATGAAGTTGTTGAACGAGGTTGTCATGGGAAAGGGAGGTCGCGGAAAACGGTGTCGCGGAAGGAGGATCTTCGGCGTCGCGGTACATGGCGTCGCCGAGAAGAGGATCGTCGGCATCGCAGTACATGGCGTTGCATCGTCAATCTCCAAGGAAACAACATTATTCATCGTCCTTCATCGAAGGACAGCGTTCTTCGTTAGTGGTGGTGTGTTCATCGCGTTCTTCAAGGAGGAAGATGAAGATAATCCTCATAAGTCCAAGAGTCCCCTCTTTCCTTTCGCACAACGAATTATCCATCAATAAAATAAGTCATGTATTATTTTATTATCACTCATGCATGCCATTAATTTGAAATTCAAAAACAAATCTCAGTCAATTAATTGAATTAATTAAAGAGAATTTAATATCCAAATTAATTTTGAAGGTTGACATGTAATTTAAATGGGGTGCGGGTGAGTTACAAAATTAAATGCATGTGGGAGGTTAAAAGGAAATAAAGGGAGTGTAGCTCATGTGGGCCCCACCTCCCTAATATCCTACCTAGTGGAATTAGGATATTAGTGGGTCCCACTCCAACCACCATGCCTAGGTTATTACTACTTAGAATAGAAATACAATTTGTGGCACAATATATTATTTTATTCTTTAGCTAACCCATTTAATTAATAAAAGTGTATTTTTCCCATTTATATATATAACTTATAATGGGGTTCATACTTAAAGGAATAAAGAAATTAATTTAAATATTTATTATAATTTAATATAAAATGTACAAGTAAAATCATTAATTATGATTAAGAAAATATTATATGTCATTTTTACTCTAATCACAGTAGTTTATCCCCAAGTAAATGTTTTTATACCTTAATTACTCAAAATAATGTTTAAAATCTCTACTATTAATTTTGGATCAAAATTAACATTAAATTATTTGAAAATTTAAATTATTGTAATTTATAATTTGAAATCATTTTTTTAATTCAATTCCTAGGTGTGGAAAAAATTTAATTAAAAATTATTCCTGTAGACATACTAAGAAAGCTGGTTTTTAAAGATAAAATAATCAAAAGTTTATAATGTATTTACCATAAAATTAAATATGGGAATGATTATAATGTCATAAATAGATTAATATATTCCAAATATAACTAACATTACATTATATCAATTTCAAAATATAATTTAACATCAAAAATTTCTTAAATAAAAAGGTAGTTGTTAATAAAAATTCATTATTTTTCAATATTCATAAAAAAATTGAACTTGTTTAGAAAAATGGCAAAAGTCACTATAATATAATATGGGTATTATTATTTAAAAAATAGTGTTTTTAAAAAAACATTCAAAAAATAGTAATGAATAATTTAAAATTATGTGTGAAAAGTATGATTAAAATTGTCTTTTAGAAAAATAGTTTTTTTTCGAAATCATTTGTTTGATCTTAAATGACTTTTGGTTTATTGATAATAAAAAGGCATTAAATTAATATATGTATAAAAAATATAATATTTCAAAAATTAGTCAGGGCTATTCATTCCATGTAATATAATAGTAAGGATATAACAATTATATATATCATGGGTCATTTAAGCATGGTGTTTCATATTGAATATGAAATCAATCATATTTTCTAGTCATTTAAAAATATTGGATATTACATCACCTCATATTTTTAAAATCTCATCATAATAATTTTAACTTAATTACTATAATAAATATATCGAAATTTTATAATACATGTGTTGTAAACCCACATTTTGAAAAGGGTTAAAAAAATCCACTAAATAGGAGGGAAATATAAGCATAGAGATCATATAGAATAACACAAAACTCAGATTCCATATATGAGAAAATTTACTGGAATGAAATAAAATAATAAATAATCATAATGAGTGATTGAGGTCATTTATCATATGAAATAGAATGATCAATGTAATGTTAAGAGCCTTAAAACCAAAAATTTGCGATGATCTAAATGATGATATGACTCATCGAATAAGAAGTTAATAGAATAATATTTTCATTTCAATATATTTTTTCTAGAATTTAGAGATAAAAATATAATAAAAACGAATAAAATAAGGATATGTAGTCACTTGATTTGTATAAGTTTATCAAATATTCAGTTTCCACCATAAATTCATATTTTAATCCAAATTATATCTATTCCAAATCAGTTTTTAAAGCTTGAAGTACAAAAATACACATTTAATGGAAAACATAATCCCTAAAAGGAAAACACATTATTCCTATGATCTTTGGAAATTATATGAAACCAAAATTTTTATCACATAAGAAGATAAAAAATAAGCCTTCATACTTTAACTTCCATATTTCAACAGTAGTACCCAATGTTTCGACAAAATCATGCCATAAATAACTATCCTTATAACTCTTCAAAATATTCTTGAATAAGTTTAATTGAAAAATATGAGAATAATTTTCTAATATATTCTTCCAATAAAAAATCAATAATAATTCCTAAAATAGTGACACATATATTTTTTATATAAAATTATTCTACACTTGTAAAAAATTCTCACTAATATTGATATATAGTTGACTAGTGGTAGGCATTGCACCCTTATCACCGTTCAGTTGTGGTTTTATGCTCAACAACCTTTCAATATTTAATGATTTGTCTCTCGAACATCAGGTTTTTTCTTTAAATATGAAAAAAAATTCTTCCAAAAAAAATCCTTAATGTTGATCATATGGGTTATGAATACCCCAACCCAAAAAAATCCAAAAATGTCATTAATGATATGAAGATCTAATTGCCTAAAATCTAAAATGGGTGTCTAAGAAAATTAAGTTCTAATCATCATTATTCTTATAGAAATTTGAATGTATCCCAAACCATTAATATAAAATAACATGAAAACATCCTACTCTTCAAAGTTATATAGACCAAAAAAATGATAACAAATATAAAAATCGAGAACCCATACATCTGGATTTAGTGTTGAAGTTATGAAAATTACATATATAGATCTAACTCCAATAATTGTGACCAATTTTTTCATCTTAACCATGTAACATCAAAAGATAAAATTGGATCACTTACATTTTTAAGGACCTTCTAGTTATATAGTTTTAGATATTTATGAAAAACACATACAAAAACAATACTACTGTCATTAGTTTAAAATTTCCACTACTTAAACAAACTTTTTGTTATTTCACATAAATTCATCATCATCATCCATATGACATATATTTTAGGAATAATTATTTCAACCTATATATTTACATTATAGGGAAAATAGTGCATAATATGGGTGAGATCCAAATCTCAACAAGTGAAAATATATGAATTAAAAAATTAATGTCATGATTGATCATAAGAAAAAAATAAGGGCATGATGACAAAATCAAATAGCATGAATATAAAATTAGAATGTTCATACCCAACAATACATGGATCAAAAAACATGAAAAACTGTAAAAGTATTTTAAAAATGATATATTCATAGTAATAAATAATCATGATCCATGTGATGTCAATCTTGATCTAATGAAACATTATAAAACCATTGAAATCATAGAAAAGTATGATGGAATCTTAAGACATTATCATCATAGAGCCCTTATAGAACACTTATAGAACCTATAAGTTTCTATTAACCATATGGATTACTTCAAATATAATTATTTGGAGATCATAATAATTAATCAAAGCATTGGATCTCTATTTAGGAGCACCTAGTGTATATGACATAATGTGTTCATCTTGTGCTTACAGGGACACCACAATATATAAGCTGTAACAGGATTACCAAGAACTATCTATGCTACCCCAACATATTAATAATGTCCAAGAAACACAACTTGAAAAAATTAAAAAGTGATTTCATATCATTATAATGTTCAAAAAAATAAATGTTGAATTTATGAATTGGTTAACCCATAGAAGGGAAATGGGTTCCATGACACTCAATTTGAAATGTGATTAACTAATGGAAGTGAAACAAATTTTTTAAAAATATATTTTAAAAACATTGTCAATATTGAGAAATAATGATCATGGTTTCAAAAATATATATCCCAAATTTAATATATGTAACAAGAATTTCTCTTGATATTGATGAGTGGGAATACCATTAAGATATCATTGAAAAAAATATTCAGGAAAATAACCAATTAATTTGGTGAATAACCTTTGAAAAGATAAAACATTTTGAATATCCATTTTATTAAATTTATTTAAAAACAATTTCTAGAATATGCGGGAAAAAATATTTATAAAAACTTATTAACATTCAAATTATGATTAAAATAAATTATTTTCATCGAAGCGGGTAATGTAGTACATTCTATAAAGAACATTCCTTTTTCTTAGTAAAAAGTTTAGAAAAGAGTTATATCCGAAATGTGACAAGAATATTACATTCAAAAAAAATAAATTAAAAAATGGGTATACAATTGTTTAATAAATTAAATTGAAATGTTTAAAAATATTTTTCAAAACATTTTATAAAAATAGGTTTTTTGGAAGAAACAAAATTCTCAACATAGAAACAAATAAATTTCGATTTTCTTCAAATAAGTTTCTCAATAATATTAATTACCAAAAAGTGGAAATGGGTAATATTAATTTTATATATCATTAATAAACATAGGTGAATAAAATTCATCTGTTTATTGAGATATGGATGATAATATATCATCGTTTGAAGTGTATTCATAAACCATCCCGATAAACGATGAAATTTCAACAAAAGAATCACCAATTTTGTAACATTGAATCATAACCCCCATGCAAGACTAACACTAAATAAAAAAATACAATTTAATAAAAATAATTATATCGATGATATATCATATGATATCAGTGGAATATAAACCTCATAATTGATTATAGGTGTATAATATAACATACGTCTTAAAGAAGCCAAATTAGGCCCAAAATACCTTTGTACTTTGGTAACATTAAAACTACAAAACCCAAGAAAAGGAGATCCTAAAATGGATATTTATATCCATATAAACAGAAGTTAAAATAATAATAAAATATATTTATAGGTAGTATATAGACCACATAGTAAAAATAAGTTGTGAATGTGGAATATATTTCATTGAAATAAATTTGAGATGAGAAAACCCTTGTCCCACTATTCTTTTTGGTTGATCATTTTTAACATTCTTCTATAGTGGTTTTAAAAAGGTTATTAAAATAATAAAGAAACATATTAATATTTATAATATATAATAATTTCATTTTTTAAAATCATATTTTTCATTATTTACTAATATTTCGTTGTTTTCATTATTTTTGTTGTTAATCGCCTTGTTATCTCATTCATGCATTATTTTGAAAGTCCATGTTCTTGATCATATAATATAGTTTTATAATATCCATAATAATAAGGACAACATAGTTATCATATTTATATGTGATTTTTTCTTTTAAAATCAATATCGAAATATGGTTATGAAAAATGAAGTATCTTACGATCAAAGAGATAGTAGGTTATACGTACACATGAGTAACATTTCCATTTTTCAATGAACATTATATAAAGAGGGTATATAATATTGTTTCATTATAGAATTATTATTATATCATAAATACCATGATATTTAATTATTCACAATTTTATATAAAATAACTATGATCTGGGGTTGGAAAAGTGAATCACATAGCTTTTTTGAGAAAGTAGTCAGCACGTCTATAAATGACGTTATCAATTTTTCAATGACTGAAAATTTAAGAAATTAAATAATAAATATAATAATTATGTAATGATAATTATTTCACTAATATAATAATTATTTCATTTATATCACATAAATTCATTATATTTACACTCATTACCTTCCATGTAATGTGTTAGTAAAAATGAATCACATTGCATCGCAAGACGGTAGTCCCATGTACACTTAAGTGATGTTATCATATCACATGTAAAATAGAATGTATAATTTAAAATATTATATAATCAATAAATAATTATAAATTTATTATAAATATAATTTATCAACTTTAAATCCATCATCATACCCAACTGTGATAGGTCGTAACAGAAAAATGAATGACATCACTTAACATGGAGATAATCTATCATAAAAACATAAATTGTTTTCATAACACATTCAATGGGCCTATAGAATTTTGTATGTAATTAATGTATTATAAAACATCATTTAATATTGAATATATATATATATATATATTATCATAATAACATGTTCTAAGAAACATTTATGTATTTGGAGAATGAAATAAAATAAAAAACCCTCATTGAAGAACTTTAACTCTTCTTCAGGTATCATCCTTAAGTTTCCACAAACTTCCATTATAGGATATCTTTATTAGAAACATCTGGATGATACGATGAGGTAAGGAAATTTTTATGTGATTTTTCTGGAGTATGTATGTTATTAATGGTTTGATAGTTTATATATATTGAGGGGAGTGAGTGTCCATTTGTAGTTGAGTAGTGGAATTCTTAGTATTCACTATTGGGATGACATTCAAAAAAAAGTTACCCAAATATTGATAATTAAATTTGTTGAGGGATTATATGGTCAACAAAAACCCCCACCACACAATAAAACTAATTCTCTATTCAATTTATCCCTTAACATCTATGTTTCCCTAATCTTACCATTTTTAATTTTCACTATGTTAACAATATTTTTTACCAATGTAATTTACCCTGTAAGAATATTTTAATGTGAGACATAATAAAACATTTATAATCACTAGTTATAAATATTGTAATAATTTTATTAAATAAAAATACTCTATTTTTTTTAAATTAATTTTAACATAAGTGCATGTAACGTGTAAAAACACCTCATTTTCCATAACTACACTAATATTGTTTTTACTATTTAGTGGTAATTATATTGACTATAAAAGAACCATTGGCACATTAATGGAAAATAGTTGATATTTATTAGTATTCAAAAATAAATGAAAATAATATATATTTAATTTATTATGTATGATGCAATAAAATATCATTTATTCTAAAATAACAATACTATTAATTTTGACATAAATAATTTAATATCATTTTATAAATATCAATATAAAATATTTAATTACAATATATAATTTCAAAACCTATTTAACATGATATATGAATATAAAAAATTTATTTAAAAAATAATTTACTAAATTTTCCACACTTTTAATATTCTTGAAACAATTTATTTTACTTTATTATTGAACTAATAATTAATGTGTTCAAATTTCATAAGAATTTAAAGTAGTCATTTAATATAATAAAAATTAAAATAAATTATAATGGTAAATAACTCATTTATAATTTAAAATAATATTCATAAACTAAAATATGTGATTTTCTCATGTCTGGAAGCTTTAATGATATTAAAAGTACTATATGTATCTTTTTTTCCTTTTCTTTATATAATTTATATATGGGACATATTCAAACTAAAATATCGAATAATTTCCATATTTTGTAGAATATTATTTACAAGGTCTAAATAATCTACATAAATAAAATTAAGATATTATTTTAGGCCATTTCCATCTTATCATTCAAGTTTAGCCCTCAGTAAATTCATTTTTACTTTATCTATAGTAAATATTTTTAATTATTTTTACGACTCATTTTGGTAAAAAATAATTTTTCATTATTAAAAGTTATTAATTATTATGATTTAAAATATGATACACATTTTTCAAAATTCAAATCATGTAAGTGAAAATTATAATTTTAAAATAATACCATTGAAGTGTTGAGAAAGTGGCATTATAAAGTGTTAATGTTCATAGTTTATAATGTTTTTATATCAAAATTAAAATGAGAATGATTAAAATGACATAAATTTAATTAATTGATATAAAACTAAACTATTATTATATTAAAATAAATTCAAAATATTACATTTCATTATAATTTTTATAAATAAAAGGTAGTTTTCAATTAAAATTAAGTACTTATCCCTATTCATAAACAATTGTAAAATTTCAGAATAATAAAAAACAATAATCCTAAGATAATATTCATATTAATATTTCAAAAATTAAGTTTATATTTTCAAATTATTTTTTAAAAAGTGGAAAAAATTAGTTTTAATTTATATGTGAAAAGTGCAATTTAAATGGTCTTTTAGAAAGAAAATTTTTTTAGAAAAAATAGTTCCACTTAAAAGATTATTATTGGATCTATAATAAATATATATCAATTATATTTATCTGTAAACTATATAATTTTTATAATTTATTAATTAATTTTCTTGCATTCCAAATTATTGGTTAGGTTATAATGGTTTTATATATCGTTGGTCATTTAAGATGGGTGCTGTGTACTGAATATATTATCAAAAATAATTTAAATATTTTAAAAATAACTAGTTGTTACACTGTTCCATTAAAAGGGAATTCAATGTTGGTATCCCTCATTAAAAAAGGGTCCATGAATAGAAATGGTGAGTTTGGGAATTTTCAAAAACCCACTATTGATTTATCCCAAATGAAACTAGTGATGTTTTTATTAAAATGACAAAGAAATATGAAATTGTTTTAAAATGTATCATTAATAATATAAATTTTTGGAAATATATTTGAATATGATTATATAAAATAATATCATTGTTCGTCCCCCGATGGAGTAAAAATAATCATTGATTCTTCTAAAGATACAAATGTTTATTGATTTGAAACATATAAGCTACAAGGAGGACACACTATGATGTATCTCATTCAATATTGATGAGAGATTCATATGACCTAGTTTATATAAAAAAACCTTAAATACCCTGATTGTATCTTACAATCCTATTATAATATTAAATTATAAAATTAAATATTTTTCATATACAAAATGTTATTCTCAAAATAAATAGGGAATAATATAGGTATTAAATGTCGTAGATAGTTAACTTTAGGTGACTTGTATAATGGCATAGGTTTCAAAGTAATCAAATCATGAATTTAGGATTATCCTTTAAATTATATCCACTATAATAGAGAGAAGATTTTCTGAAGATATTTCCCCTCCAATTTTGAGGATTCCCCATAACCAATAAAAAATAAATAATAATGGATTTACTAAGAGGAACTATTCAAAAGAAACAAAAACTATTTTAACTAAGAAGTCATAATACCCAATAATATCAAAATAGTTCCACTAATACCATGTGTAGAATCCTATAACATATGCTTCCTGATTTTTTATAAAAATTATGGTATATATTTATTCAAATAAATACACAAAAAATATAGTCTTTTATAAATGAGGATATTTTCCAATCTATGTTTTGGAGAAAAAGGAAAAACTATTACTATATATCATCGATTCAAAAATTAAAAAATAATAAAATATTTTGAATTCTATTTTGTAATATCCTTAATGAAGATAAACACCTTTTAACATATAATGAGCATGTGATAAAGATTTTAAAATGTAGGGTGAGCATTAAATTGACCAGTGTGGGGTCTTAAAAATATACAAACATTGAAAATACATTTTGAAGATGTATGAAAAAAAAATTCCTTTTAAAACAATACATAAAATAACTTTTTATTTTACAAAAAATGAATTTTATATAATAAATAGTTTTTTAACAATATGGGGTTTTCAGAATATATATTGGAAAATAATTTTCAATAATATTTGAAAAGGCGTATAATTTTGAAAGGATTTTTAAATTTAAATTATAATAACCTTTGAATATAGTAAGAAATAATTTTTTTAAAAAAATAATCCTATGGTTTTTCATAAAATATTAAAAAATATAATAAAAAACCATTTGGACACTTGGATATTCGAAGGTTATCAAGGAAATAACCATCTTTGAGGGATATGTTCAATCCTCATATTATTACCATGTTTTAAAAGACGATGTGTGGAATATTATAAAACATTTTTGAGTTTTCCATTTTTTATATTTTTATTTTTAGTTTTTACCTTAAAAATCATGATAATGAATTATTATTATATATATAAGTAAAAACATACATGAATATATATATATATATAAATGTTTCAATAAAAATTACTCAACAAACATGAATCAAAAAAATCTTTTTACAAATAAACACAGTATGACTCCATGGACAATAAATGAAGGTAATAGATCCTAAACATATTTTCAAACATTATTTACATCCATATTCATAAAATTAAATTTCCATTAATAATATTTTAAAATATAGAAAAATAATTTTATTGAGATGGAATATCATACAATGATAAACTTTATCATTCAAAAATAAAAATTTCAATAATGAAATAGACTTTCCACTCTGGAAGAATTATAAAATTTTAAAATTTAGTTGTTTGGAAATATCATTTACATATATAAATAATATTTGGAAAATATATAAATAAATCACATAATATAATTGTATATTTATCCATTATTCCATACATAAATTTATACATTTAAGTGACAGATTTTTCACACAAAAATGATTATCATTTCATTCAAACATATATGATTTTTTAATGCATTAAAGGGATAAATTTAAATAATTATAGGTTTTAAAATAATTATTTTAAACACTTTGTTCCCCTAAATATTCCATGTATTTTTAAAATAATATAATTTAAATAAATAGACTTACCTTAATTTAAAGGGTTTTAAAATAAATAAAAAAATTATATAATTTTTGAAAATGAAATTATATTTACACATAATATTTTTGGACAAAAGGGAAACCCCCTTAAAAAACACAACATGAATGGGTCTGGTGGAGGTGGTTCTTTATCAGTGAAGCTTAAAATCTATAGTATTGTAGATAAGGGTATAATATAATGATTAACAAGGGTTTTTTGATGATAGGGGATTCCCTCTATAGGTAGATATATATATATATATATATAAAGAAGTTTCATTAACTTTCAACAGAACATTATATTTTTAAAGGGGGAACCCATTGATAACACTATATTTTAAATATATCCTATGAGGCCTCAATTTTTTTTCTAAAACTACTCCATAGCGTATAAATATCACAAACAAGTGAGGTTTTAAGATAAACCATTTTGTTCGAATTAATTACACCAATTTCCTATTTTAATAAATAGTAATGCATATGTGTTTATGTGTATTGAAAGGTATTACATGATTCCTTAGGAAGATGGTTCACTAATGGTGGCTCATAGTTTTTCTTAAGGATAAGAAACTATGAAGACTATTCGAGGGTGTGGTCCTGCTTCCTAGAAAGGATTGACTGTGGTAGTGAAATTTATTTATTTCATCTATTCTTTTGTTTCCTTAAATAGGAAGGACATGGAGGATATAATAGGGATGGTGGTTGTGGCTTCATTTTGTCATGCAATAAAATATCATGGAGTAGTAGAGGTCACCACGAAGATGATAGTTGGAGGTTGATCAAACTGTCAACATGAATTTTATCAGATGGGCGCGATATAAATCTAGATGATTTAAAAGAAATGAAAATACACCAAATAATATGTCCCACCTCGAAAGGTTTCATAGTTACATGTTAATATATTAACTGTTCACTATATGTTGATGGGAAGAATCTATTAATGGGTAATACTCCAAAGTACACACACACACATGAAATTCACCACCCAGCAATACCTCATCTTGCTCATGGGCATACACATAGCCCTGCGATGGCTCTTTGCAAAGGATATTCAACCCCAGCCTCTTTAGAAGAAACCTATAATGCCCTACCTCCAACCATGATTGAAAAGGATAGATACTTATAGATCATTGACCTCTTGTCCCATAATTCATGTGTTCATCTTTCCTTGCTATATTCTTGGTTTGCCCCTATTTTTAAATAATATTTTTTTCCAAAATCATTAATGATTTATAAATACGACCAAATAGATATTTCATATTATTAACCATAATTATAATTTTCATAGTTATTTTTTATTTTTAGAAAAATAATTTAACATCATTTTTTATTATATTTGATTAAACATACTTATTTGACTGCAAATCATTTTTTTGAATTATCAAAAGCCGGTTTATGGGAACCGGTGCCCAAACAAATAACCACAATCCAAAACAAGGAAAACACAAACTCGGCTTCCCAGCCATCACAAAATTACACATCAGAAAAACCGTAATCATCTACACATCCCCTACCAGATTCTTCTTCATCAGTGGCCGTAGCTGATTCCCATTCTGGCGACCTCTTGTAGCGTGCACTTTGGACCCGACACCTGAGTTGTTCTAGTGCTGACTGGTCTGGATAAGTCCCCTTGATCAAGCTGCCCTTCCAAACAGCCACAGTCACCTGACCATTCCCCTTAGAGGCGGATCTAGTCCGCATCGGTCATGGGAGACAAGAATAATATTTCTTTTGATGTCTTCTTGGTGTAGCTAAAACATGCCCTTCAACTGAATCCCGAGGCTGCTTCCCTCCTTAAACAACTTCACTGAAAGAATGACCCACTGGACAACTCACATTTTCTTTACCTTCTCTAGAGGCCCCCTTACCATTACCAATTTGATCCCCTAAAACCATGACATGGCTCCCATCATTTTCCTCCCTCCATTGATCTGTAGTGTTAAGCTCCATCAAAGAAAGATATTCCCCTTCTATGGACACATGTTTCACAGCCACCGCATCGGCCTCCTTCTCCCCACCACCACCCTGAGAATCCAGATTCTTATCTGTTGCAACCCTATCCTATTTTATTACTGAGGGATCTTCCTAGTTTATTTTGAACATAATTAGTTTAAATTATTTGTAATAAAGTGTTCTTAAATAAAAGTATGTGTTTGGGTCTTCTTTTAATTAAAATGTAGTCAATTACGGTAACTCTTTTCAATAATTTCCTTCTTTAGTTAAATGATATTTACCACAAAAAATACTATAGAGTTTCACTTTATACTTTTGTACCCTTTTATATTGGGGTACATCTATGAGTTTGGGTAGTAATTCAAACATATTTTTTTCCCACAAATACATTTTATCTTGATACTTTAACCCAATTGAGTTTCATATGAGGATTAAAATATATTCTAGAGAAATATAAATTTCTTTTGAAGTCTATTGTAATCTTCTTTTTCATCGAGCATCTTTAAACTGTAATTTGAGGAAATTCAACAAACATTTTTTATTTTTCGAATGATAAAAAATGTTAAAGATTAGTTTTTTATCATTAAATTTAAGGTAATAACATAAATTATGTAAATATCAATAGAAAAACTTCTTCTGGTGTATATATATTTGTTTCTATCACTAGGAAATCTTTGTCTGATGGTACACCACCAATAATCTTTTTCTTGTGGTCTCACAAGCATTAATTATCAGATGCACCATTGTTTGGTTCCCCTATGTTAGGGAACCATCAAAAGATATAATAAAATTATGTTTGTATATTGAAATATCCTATATCCATTTAGTAATTAATTCATAAAAACTCTGATGAGTACATATTCATTTGATCATATTTATGACAATATCATGTACCTCATTCCGATGTTATTTTTTTGTTCCCTCTAACCATCATACCAAACATTGTATGACCACATATTTTTTTGGAGGGCATTTAAATTTCTCTATATGAGTTACTCTAGGAAATTCTATATTTTAGATCTCTCATGTTCCCATATGATGGTACTTATGTGTTTTAAAAAACATTAACATCTTCATATGGTGTTGTACTTCAATTTACTCTAAATGAAAATATTGACATTTTATCCCCTATACAATGAAACTTGTAATCTCTGATTCCTTGTATGATAAAACTTCCTTCTTTTAATGTGATTCAAAATATATCCATATTATCATAATATAGGTCTTGTAAAATTCTACTAACCTTTTCATAGGATCTAGGATACATATACGCGGGTAACTAAAAACATGGGTTACCTTTACGTATCCCTCACCACTCTATCAATACACAATTCTAACCCATTATGTAACATAAAACCTTGGGAATTTCCTTTTATTAATATGAACACAATTTAATATCCTAAAACCCAATCAATGTAAATCATACATTTCTCAAATAATACGAGTTTGTTTTATTTAATCATTTCCGTCTATATTTTTAATCACATTTGGAATCATTGTACATATTGTATATTTTATGATTACTAGTTTAAATTTTTTCTTCCACTAGATATTATACTTATCTCACTTTTTACATATCTATGTAAAATTCTGAAACATCCCTTCTTATATACTTTATACACCTTCATCTTCATCAAATTATATTTTTCCAGTGATCTGTGTATGATAACCATAATGACATCGTTTTAGAAATTTCAAGGATCCGGATAATATTTCTATTATTATGAACACAAATAATGAATTTGAATCACATGACTATACATGAAAATATTCTATACATTTCTAAAAACATACTTACTCACTTTAAGGAATGGTCTTTAATAATGTTATAATAAAATTATCTAACATTATTAAGTAACATTTACTATAAACACAAATTGATATATTGATTAAAAATTCATCCAAAAACATTTTAGAACAATACTCTCCTCTTTTATATTTGTTTTGACTATTAATATTAAAATGTTACACTTCATCGAAAATATTATGTGTTCTAAATAATTTCTTACTCTATGATATTTTCACCATTATCTGCCCAAACAATACTTCCCACATAATTGAAAATCTTATTCAATGAATATAAATGGACATATTTTTCTTCATATAAAAATATTTAATTTTTTTTCAAGATAAAATATATAGTCACTTGAGTTTCTTATCAAATATACATTAACTAAACCACCATAGGATTATGTGTGTTAACCTGGTGTAAAAAACAAGAGTGTATCATCATGGTGATCAATGTTAACTACAACATTAATTTCATTTGGAGATTTCTCCAAGATCATACCAAATAATTTGTATCAAGGAAAATATGATAATGTTATTTAAAGATAAATATAGTACCCATATCAAGAAACATATCAAAATAGTTTAAGTGTATGAATATCTCTTCCCTAGTATAATAGATTTCTTAAATTAAATGCCCATTTTAAAGAAAATCATGATGATCATACCACAGCCCCATCTTTTCTCCCCCTCAAGGGTAGAACCCCATTACTCACCATGGTGGTGACAATATTATAGGATGTATTTATAATTTTTTTTTAAAAATTCTACAACAATTTTTTAGATTCGATGTGTATTATTCTTCATCCCCCCGTAATTTAGAAAAATTAAACATTAATATTTGGAATATTGAGGAAACCTAGAATTTTGTTAATTCAATGTTTGATATGATACTATTCTCTCAATATTAACATGTAATCATTTTACAAATATTTAATATTAGATGTTATTTATTTGTTATGATCACACTCCATAGATTATATAAAAGATTTCTTCACATGTTTATAATCTTCATATAAATCATTCAACTTCTATTAAATATTCATAACAGCTTTATTCATTATAGTTTTTAACATTTTTTTCATAATTTATACATATCTTTGAAGAATAATCATACAATTTTTTTTAGCATTCTTATCTTTGTTACACCTATTATATGTTTTTCTATTTACACCTCCAACTATTGGTAATTTTTATCAATAGTTTCATAATTTTCAATGAACTTTTATTGTTTTTCATAAAAAATTATTATGGTTACTCATTATTTATTTAAATTTTCTTTTTTCCATAAATATTACTATGAATTCCTTATTTACCTAATCACATTTCTTTTTCTTCTCAACATTCTTATGTTACAAAAATTTCTTTATATAATAAAACATTTTTTATAAGAATTGATATCCTTTACATTAAAAAATTTGTTTTTATCTTAACCATAAATTTGTAGAATATTTCTTTATCTTTTTACATTGTACTTCCCCATTTTTCTGAACATTTTTCTTGGTAATTCCATTTTATACTAACATGAGTATTCATTATTCTTGAAATCTCCACAAAACTAGTAGTGACAAATGAGTATTGATATTTTAGAGAGATTATAGATTTTATATGATTTTTAAGGTTGTTTTATTTTTTAAGATAAATGGGATATTATTCTCAATGAGATACATTATTGATGAATTAAAATAATACTCAGTAAAATATAACTTATCATAAATATTTACTTTTGAATAGACATTTTTAATATGAGGAGATGTAAACTGATATTGTTTGGGTAAAAAATAACCGTCTTCTATGACCCCTTATTTTCCTCATCCATTAAATTTTTACCTTTAAAATCAACATTTTTTTAGAACCCTATTTCCATCTATCTTAACTAAATTTTTATTATTAGAAAAAATGATTGTGTTTATGAGAACATATCTTATATAAACAATAAATTATTTAAGAACATTCTCCATCTTCTCGAGTTCAGTTAACATAAAATTAATCTATTTTCATTGCATAAAAATTGTAGTTTCTACTATGTTTAGCTTCTCCTACCCGACTGATGTTTCCTCAAAATTTCTTAGTTTTATTTCAAGCTCACCAACTATCATTTTCTTATCTATAATCACAATAAATTTGTTCTTATACTTTTTGATTATCTCACCATTCTCAAAAGTCACTTCCTTAACATATTTCTTCAACATAATCCTTTTATTCGAGAATTATGTATTTTTGTAAGTGTTTTTAATAAAATATCTTTTAGAATCAATAAAATATTTATTCTATAATCACCATAAATGTCACATTACTATAATTTAATTCTTCTTATAACATGATATATGAATTTGGAATAGTTATTTCACTAATTACATCATACTCTCTTTTTATCAATAATGTTTTCTTCTTATTATAAGGAAATAATTTTTTTTAATCAAAAAGTACCTGTCACATCTGATCTTGTTCCTTATTATAAGAATATTCATACTTTTTATAGTGAAATTTTCTAAAAAATGAATTTATCATTATAATTTAATCATTTATGATAAATTTTAATAATTCAATTTCCATTATTTTTTATATTAAAAAGAGGAGTTACAATTATGTTATAGTTTTCAGCATTTTCCTTTAACAATAAATCATTTGATTCTTCGAAAACTTATTTATCATTAAGGATAATTTTTAATAAGGATACAATATTCATTTATTACATCCCTTTCTTCTTAAAGACTTTATCATTTATCATTTCATATTCTACTAGAATAATATGATGTTCATCCACAAATTACTCATCTTGATATTCTAAATTTTACTCTTTTGAATAAATATATGTAGAATTTTTCTCCTAATTTTCTTAATTATAGTATAGTATTCTAGCTTCTAACTATAACCATTAATTCTTATAATAATCTCTTTGAATAATGTGAATTATTCATTAACACATTATTTATCACTCATATTAATATCCAAAAATACTCTCTTTTAGATTTATAGATTAGATTTGTTAGCTTTACAATTTTTTTCATAGTTGATTCTTAACTTATCTCATAACATTTTATCTCTGGGAAACCCCATAACTGTTCTATAAATATTTTATTTGAGAGATATCTATCTAAAATTATAAACTTCTTATAAATATAAAAGATTAATCTTTTGGTAGCTGTCACAATAACTTCATTAGTTGGAAAAATCCAACTATTTTAGAATTTATAATAACATGTCAATAGATATAAGTGAGGGTAAAATCCTATTCTTCCAACTGGGAAAGTTTTTACCATAAAACACCCATACTATTAATTTAATTGAAATTATTCTACCCTAACAGATTAATCATTTATTGTAACCCCTTGGATAAAATTAATATTTCCCATGGATTAATGTAGGGTCAAAGAGAGTGGGTGTGAATCAGTGATAATGCTTTACTTTTTATTTATAGTAACGTTTCCTAGAATAGTATGGAAACTATTCTTAACCTATGAAAACTTATCAGAGTTATGTTCCACTCAAATATACATCCCAATCTAACATTTACAATGATAAAATAAAAATATTGATTATTACATGATATATAAATTTATTGGTATAAATGCCTACTCATTTCCAATTTATTATTCCCACCAACATATATTATTTTAAAAAAAATTGGATCATAACAGAATTGGTAGAAACTGGTTATACCCACCATTAATCATTCATTCATATAACCCGTTTTCTACCCGTAGCATTCAATTCTTCTAGTAAAATTTTTAATACCCTCCAACTATCCTAACATTAACTTATTTCATCATATTTTGTTTACCCTCAATTAATAATCCCTTTTAGAAAATTTTTATATCACTTAACTATATGCTATCTACTAATTATTATGTAACATACTTTAGAAATATCTTATTTCCCTCCATGATAAATTTGGATCACCATAAAATATATACAATCTTCAAGATCTTTAACAACTCAATTAAGAGTATATTTGTCTTAAATGTTCCTCTTGATTATTATAGGAACATTATGTACTCAGTTACAACATTTCATGAATGTGGCGTTGAAAATTTCCCAAAAAAGGTTTTTCCTAATTGAATATCTCTGGTATTCCCTTTGTTAGGGTACTCAATCCAGTTTTTGTTTATCTGAATCTCCTTGGCACACTTCCCTTCAGTTTGGATATATTTTATAAGACTCTCCACCCAGTGGATCCCTCTGATGCATGTTTATCTGATTATTTATATTCACTATAGTTTGAATCCTACTTCAACTAGTGGTCTATCTATTGGATATGCATTTGAATCTCATATATATGATGCACTCTTCTAAAATCAAGTATAAACATGGTTCGATTATCACTGTACAATGTATTTGCAACTATTTATCCTCTGTACATGAACTATTTGAGAACCCTCTTTACCTATTTACTATTATATACAAGAATATACCAATGAGTTTTTGTGGGAACACAAATGTATTTTCCTGATCCCTATAGATTTTGATATCAATTCTTATACTCAATTGAGTTTAATTTGTTTATTTTTAACACTTCAAAAATGTTATTAAATACTCATGAAGCTTATTTAATATCACCCTTCATCAAGAATCCATAAACTCAATGTTAAAGAACATTTTCGAACATAAATTACCATAGAAAGTTAAAAATGATGAAGATCATTTGTTCATCATCATAGTTACAGACATTACATAGTTCATGTAATGATCATAAAAACTTGTATTTCTGATTTATAATTTTCTATTTCCATAACAAGGAAATATTTTTAAGATGGTAAATCTATTTTATTCTCTATTCATTGGTCAGAAAAGCATTCATCATATGATATAACTATGTTTGGTTTCCCCCTTTTAGAAAATATTCAACCAATATAACCAACCTATATTTGTATTATGATATATCATATCTCAATCTAGATATTAATCCTTAACAAATCTGACATATAAAACTTCGTAGAATTTTTTTATAATAACATCTTGTACCTCAGTATGATATTTTTCCATCTGATGCCTCTTAAATTCATCCCAAACATTGTACACCATTCTCTATATAAATTTTTATAAATTTCCCTATCTGATGTACTATATGATATTTTTTTCAATGGATATTTCATATTTCTATAATATTGAACATAATTTATTCTAACATCATTGATATCTTTATCTAGTTATTGGTTCATATTTCCTTTGGATGATAGTATAGAAAATATATCATATGTTTAGTGAACTAGTTCTCTCCCATTATTTGTCAGATATAGAATCCTCATATGATGGATTTTACAATTTATTCTCAATATTGTTACATAGGTCATTTATATTACATATTTCAATTTCGTAGAACACTTGATACCTTTACATAGATGCCTCAAAACAAAATTTACCTTTATTTAGCCCTAAATATTCCTTCTAAATGTACTTCTCACACCATATTCTTCTTTTAACATATTGTATGTATGTTCAATAATATGTAAATAATTTTACAACCCATACCTCAATATTATTATCTCAGGCCTTTATTGCATAAAAAATATTATTGTTCTTACAATAATCTTGTTATATCAATCAATATCCTTATGAGAATATATAAATACAATTAGTTTAAAAATCCCAGTTTGGACATTCTAGTACATCATAATCATGAAAATACATCAAATTTTACATATCCTAGTAAAATTCATTAACTTCTACCCCCATGGAATTTATATAACTACTTCTTTGCTCAAATATCTTTTATTGGTGACTTTTTTCTTGTGGACATAATCTCCTCCTTTGAAAAAAAACCGGAATAATGAAAATATTCATGATGCTATAAACATGATGATAGTCTAAGAAACATCTAAATATTGAAGAAAATATTCTTAACATTTTTTTTAACGATTCCTACACACATTATCAATGTTTAATTATATTATCACAAACATGCCCATATTCCATAAGTTATTATCTCTAAAAAACGTATTGATATATCGATAGAAAAAAAATAACCACACACAATTTGGTACATGAATTAAGTTATGATTTTAATGATGATATTGATATTTATTTTTTTGATAGGTTTGTATAATGTGATATTTTGTGTGGTAATAGGGATGTTTTATGGTTAATCTCTTCGTTTCCTCTTGTTACTTTTTTCTTGGGAATCCTAGGTGTTTTAGAGAATGGATGAGAGATGGTTTTATAATTTCACTGATGTGACGAACTAGAATACTCTATAACTAGACATGTGTAAATTAGAGGGGTGTGACCAATGAGTTAACTTAAGGGTAACTCTATGGATTATATAAAAGGGAATTTCATTGATTAATCTTGAATATGGTTCAATTATTAGTCTATATGGTACCATCTCACTTGATAGTTAAGAGCTTCCCATAACTATATATGTAATTTTCTAACACTTATTTTCTCTACATTTAAATTCCAATTTTATTCCTGATGATAAATATATTACATTAATTATACATAAATTTATATTGTATATATATTTTTTCATTGATTCATTATTAATTTACCTTGTTTCATCGATTATTAATCACTCTTTTTATTTATTTTAGTCCTAAATACTAATTTTTTCTATTTACTAAAGTTTTGTTTCAATTTTTTAATTTTATGTATAGTTTCTGGTTATCTTTATATGTTGTTAATGATTTCCTAGTTTAATTTAAAATCCTGTTTTTAAATTTGGATTTAATAAATGATTATTATTCATTGTTTAAAAAATAAAAAAAATAATATTTAGTAAGATAAGACTTGGTTTTGGAATTAGAATTTTTGACAACCAGACAAGAGTTATTTAAATAAAATAGTTTGAAAATACTATTTTAAAATAACCCATTTTAATTGTTATTTAATTTTATTCTTAAATAAATGGAATTATACACAGTGATGAAACACCACTAGGTTCTGTATACTCACAAAATACTTACACGATTCGATTTCTATAAAATGAGAGACGTATGCTAGTTGAAGCACCTAAAATAATGATTGTTATTTTTTAGGCATTTTACACAGATATTATTAGAGTGCGTTATTGAGTTTTGAAATTGTGTCTGAGCTTATGTTATATGTAAATTCAATTCATGTTTCTTCTTAGATGTTTGGTACATGTTATATTGGATTTCCCATTTTACCTTGGTTTTTGGTGAGCCTATTTTGTCTACCTTTCTTTATTTTTTGAATGTAATTAATTTTTTTTAAATAATAATCTTACAATTATACACATAATACAATAATTTCAATTATATTATGATTCTTATTAAATTTAAATCTTTAGAATAAAATATTATTATCAAGTAGTGTTTTATTAATATATTATTTACACAAGACCACAAGGATCAATAACACACACTATGACTTATCATGTGTTGTCATGGGCGTATGGATCAAATAGTCTTGAAATAGATCAAGATAAAAAATGAAAAATGGAAATATAAACGACAGGAAATTTTATAATTTCCATTAATTCAACGATAAAAAACATGTATTCCAACCCTTGATCCAGTCCTCACATCTTTCCTGGAAAAAGGGATAACAATTGATATTAGAGGAAAAAATGGTATGAATCCTAATAGATAATGAAATTCATGGTATTCAGGTTGACGGTGTGAAAATCCATTGTATATGGAAAAGTGGATTCGATAATATTACTACAATATCTAGATGTTTGAGAGGAAACATTGTAATATAAATGAATTTCAAGGAATTTCACATTTCATACCATGACAAACAAAGGACCTTAATAGTGTGATAGTGATCATTGTGTCATGGCCCCTGAAAAAACATCCCATTTATACCGTATTGAATACCATCAAAATATAAATCCTTCATGTTAGGATTCCTCTCAAATTCACCCATGAATCTCTTTATATATCTACCATTCATGTCTCTTTTAAAGCCATAGATATCATGGGGTTGTGGATAGTTCATGTTGGGCCTTTAATGTACATGTCCCAGTCACCCTAGTGTAAAATCCCTCAAAATTATTACATAGGAAATATTATCATGAACCATTCCTACACGCCATGATGGACACAAGAGGAAATATCAGTTGTTTTATCCATGGTACCAATATGTCATGACCTGATCTTATAAACCTATAACTAGAAATGTAGCACTAAAAAAATTATAATTTAACTTTCAATCAAGGAAAGAACCTCTCTATAATGAACCGAATCCTCCATATAAAATCCCACCTTTAACCTCCCCTTCTCCCCTCCAAACAATGTTCTGAACCACATATTTCTATAATGCACAATGAAATGGGTCTGAATGGTCTAGTCAATTTCATTATATTCCTCTCAAAAAAATCTCATAATTGGGGAAAAATAAAAAATATATAAATAAAAACCACATAGTCCTCACTTTTGTGAGAGGTACCTCTCAAAATATGAAAAATATTTCAATGGTATGCAATAATTAGGAATTAAATTCTCACATAGATAAAAACAAATCATATATTTTGATATTACATATTAAAATATTTAAATATAAAATATCATTGGATATTGATAATGCATCAATTGATATCATTCCAATGGAATTAAACCATGCCACCTGGTCATCATAGGAAATGAACATAATGAATTGTATTTTCATTCACCACCATAATGTAGTGGTAGTAGATCTCAATAGGTAAATCCTATAATGATTCATCATCTTCAAATTCCAACTCTCCAAATTTTATAACATGAGAATCATCATGATGGTATTTGACCAACTAAAAAACATGGAAGAAGTTATATGTTGAATCCATATGTGAGTATATTTATAACCAAAAAAAGATATATCTAACATGTTCAGACAACATAAAAGGACCAAATTAATATGGAGAAGGATTAATCCAATTACTAAAGAAACACTTCATATGATGATAATACACCATCAAGAGAACATGATTTCTAACATTGAATTACATTGCTCTAATCCAATGATCATCACAAATCATTATAATATCCTTCTCCACATTAAACATATCATTAATCATATGTGAATTGTCCACCATGATCTGCCTATTTGAAGTATGGGAACTATTGACACCCAATCCTTGGTTAAAAAAATGGATATTGGAATAGTAGATGATACAAAACATAAAATATAACTATACCAATATTTGATTGAAATTACTTATTATATTTGAACGAGAAATATATGGGTGACAATTCCAAAAAACCACAATTTCTATGACATGTTCATGAAACATCTTTTCATGATTATGAATATTATTTTCATTGTGGTCATTCTTCTGCATATGAAAACTGGTTCTACGGAATATTTTGGGACCAAAATGAAATTGAATAATTCTCCCAACCATGGAGTTAAATTGAAGTCTCAATAATATATTTTAATTATATAGAACCCATGAATCCTCAAAACCATCACAAATAATTCCTTAAAAAACATCTATATCACATGAATCCTTAATCTTAACGATGTGAGATGAATTTATGAAGTGATAAATAATCACACATATAATATCACATTTTCACTAATCTTGAGTAAAAGTAGTGATGAAATATTTAAATATATCCTGCAACTTTTACTAGGGAATATCAAGGGTCTATAGTAACTGTACCAAAATTCAATTCTAATCCATCGCCATTTAGAAGAAAAGACATCAAGAAGTATGCAATAAAAGAGACCACAATAGACCGAGCCAAAAAAACTAGATCCTCAAAGCCAAATACATCATCTCGATCCTAGGATGTACACCTAAATGAAAACTAGTTAAATAATAGTGAACCAAGTAAAACATCACTGAATTAATTAATATCCTTCTATAAAAACACTCGATACAGGTTTTACTAAGACCATCATTAAAAGTCCTTACTATAGAAAAATTCTTCTCAATAAACTACCTCCTAGTAATCCCCCAACTTGGATTCATCCACCTACTAAATAAAATATTCCTTCCCCATCATTTGATAAATACATCCTCTACCATAATCATTTTCCATATCATGGTGCATCACATAAAGTGCTTCATTTACGCTTTAATCATATCTAGATTCTCAAACTACGTCACAACACAACTTCTTATTTTGTGCATCAAGAGAAATATTTCCCCTCTATAGTTTTTAAAAACTCACCATTATTTTAATGAATTAATTTCAAAAAATGTTGTATATAAATTTTTATATCATGCTAAGATAATATATACACCATGATCTTTTGTTCTATAAATAATAAAAAGTTCACTCCAATTAAATAGTTATTAATAATATTTCTACAAAACAGTATATGCAAATTCATGGTATCATGGGTGCTATAGTTGCATTCCTAATGTCTTAACAAATAAGAGACTTACAAGATAATTCGAATCTATTTTAATAACACTCAACATAATGCAAACCATGTATCATCGAGATAAACCTTGATGGAAACCTATAAAAACACATTACTCTAAAATTCCATTAATAAGAGTTTATTAGTAATGATTCCCCATTTTAACATTTCCTTGATATTTGAGGTATATTTTTTAGGGATTTTTTAAAAACGTTACATAAAACAGTGGTGACATATATAGAAATTACATTTTTTACCCAAAAATAGTTCATTAAGTTTACACCATTATTTCATTCAAGGAACATTAGATTAATATAGTATGATTCACCATAAAAAAAATACCTACCTTGATTAAAATAATAATCATACTCAAATAATTTGAATAAAAATTGGAAATAGGAGATGATAAAAAAATCATGTTAAGTGATATAAAAAATAAATGAATCGCATTAGTCTAGTGAAACAAATTTTGAAAACCCATGTAGTTGATACTCTTTTTCTAAAAAAAACATCAGGGTCATAATTTTTTTTTCAACAAGTGAATATAAATAATTTCTCAATGAAAACCTTTGAAACCCATTAGAATTCATTAAAACCCCATGATGGAATCCTGATGCATATACTCACTCTTGAAAAAATATCAAAAAATTACCCTTTAACCATTAGTGGTTCATTAGCATTCCTTTCCACTTGAAATAAAAATATTTCCCTAAAACAATTTTTTGGATCATAATATAATTTTATTAGAGAATCATATTAATAACTTGGGGTTACTCATGTTAAACTAATTTAAAATTAACTGAATAATAGTTAATTCCTATGGATTAACCAACAAGGTTATCTCTTATGTTTTTCACCTTCAACTACTAAATCATTACCTAATGAATTTAATATAAATATCAGGCTCACAAATCATCATGATATATATCATTCCAACCCACTATCATATGTAATTTTCAAGTACCATATCATGAAAAAAATTCTGTTTGATATTTTCAATATAAAACAATAGATAAAATCATTTTAATCCATAATAAAAACACAGTAAATATTTTTTTAATCATATGAAGAAATATCATTTTTCATTGAAAACTATTAATGATAATAAATTACTAGATTATTAGGAAGTGGATATAATTACAAATAAAATACTTACCATATAGATGAATCTCAATAAGGAATAATGAAAATATCATATGGTATATTCTATCAAGACATATATGTTATAAAAACATACTTTTTTGCACTTTTGATTTTGTTTGGAAAATAACCCATATAAAAAAGATAAAAAAACATATTTTTAAGAAATTATAAATAATATTAAGAAAATATTATAAAATGAGTGTTATAAACCTTTAAATGATATGTAATATTATTCTAGAAACATTTAATAGAACCACAATATGGATGAAATTGAATTTAAAAGAATAATTTAGAAAATGATTTTTAAAAGAAAAAAAATAACATAAGTCTTATCGAGATTTTTATGTTTTATTACTAATGAATTTTAAAACTATATCACATATTTAATTTATTAATATCCTTTTCATGTTCATTTTTAAATAATTCTTCTAATTATTTAATTTAGTACCATATTTATTTATATTATAATATCGCTATGTTCACAATGGATTTTTAGGACTATTCAGTTTCAAAACTAAAAAACATTAGTTTATTGAATATGGTCAAAGGGGTTATAGTTCAATTTCCTCCAAAATCTTTACCCTAAAAATATTATACTATTTAAAGAATAAATAATCTTTTAATGACATCTATGTAATTTCATCATGAAAAATGAACCGCGTCATTTTGTGGATACTATAGTGCATAGATACTCATGAAAGGTGTTTTCATTTTGTTAGTAAGTAGAAAATAAAGAACCTAGATAATATTTTATATTAATTGAATATCAATTATGTTATTAAATTTATATTTATTCATTAGGATTACCCTTATGACCATATTTTTAAAGTACTAATGAAAATCAAAGCACATTATTTTTTTTGGTGGTAGTCTATAGCTATGGACAAGCTTAATTTTATTTTCCTAACAAATGGAAGATTCATATTGAAGTCAATAATTTATTATTTAAGAAACATTATTTTGATACAAATATACTATATTATTATTATTTATATTATTTCTATCCACCTGATTTTATGACGAAAATAGAAATACAACTCTATGTGGATTTGGTAATCCACACATGGGCATGAGTGATATTTTCATTTCCCATATGATGGAAAAAGAGATGAAAATGTTTGTTAAATCAATATAATAAAACATTGGAAAATTTAAAATACTAATTTTCTAATATCTTCATGGATACATAATATTTTATGGACATGGGAGTATAAAAAGAACATGCACTACATTGTTAATAATTATACTTATACTTTGGAAAACCACCATTATCATAAAGCATAAGCCTTCTTATAGGCGTATTTTGGTGATACGAGAACCTCTAGAACAACATGAGGAATGTTTTTAAGTTGCTTGTATAAATAATGGTCATTATAAAGGTGGGAATGATTATTAAAAAGTGAGGAGATGGGGATCACATTAATAATTGGGGAGAGTGTAACATTGGTAAATACATAAAACTTTTAGATATATTGTATGTTCTTCTCAAAGGCTGGTTTCACCAAATTGAAAAATATAGAATACAAAAATGTTTAATGCATAAATACACTAAAATAATAATATTTATCCATGTTTGAAATATATTTTAGACCATATCTCTTAGTTTAACCACCTCACACCCCCTTTAACATTTTCAACCTTTACTAAGGTGATGTTTTTTTCATTGTAACATTTCTTTATATCCAAAAAATGAAATTATCCATATTAAAAACTGTTAACACCATGATTAAAAATATGAAATATATATTTCATGATTGAAATTATAGAACTACATAAAATAGAAATAAATATAATTATTTAAAACTTAATGAAAACGAGTTTTTTATTTAAATGATCATTTTATGCATATACTTGATTTCATAAAAAAATTGAGTTTAATGCTTATTAAAATAGAATTAATATCACTGTTTTTTTGTAATAAGTTTTTAATTAATCATTAAATAAAATACATAATATAATATGATATATATATATATATATTGAAAATAAATCATGATTAGAAATCCATTTTTACAATATTTTCAATAAAATCCTATTTAAAAAAAACCAAATAGTAAACCCTAAGACATTGTCAATATGTTGAATTAAAAAATCAACTCAATTTCATGAAATGTAAATTCATTTATTTTAGACATTATGTTTTAATTAGAACCATTTAATTCATAGAATAACTATTTGGTTAAATAAAATTATTTCTTTTATTTAAAATTATATAAATTCATCTATAAAAAATTAATGTATATCAATTCCAAAAAATAAATAATTATAAAAATATGAAAAAATTATTTATTGGAATTACTTGGTTTTCACCTTATACTAACTTTAATAAATTACAACCTTTCAATTTTATACGTCACATAAACAGGTTACGGTATTTTCTCTAACAACTTATTTTAATTTTGGGGCTGTTTCAACAATCACGTGATAATTCTATAAATCCAAAACCTAGAAAATTGCCTAATTTCATAGAACCTGTACACATATACCCAAAATAAGAACTCTATTTTCTTCATTGGAATTACCTTTTTATAACTAAACTACTTCTAGGCTTAAAAAACAACAATTAATGGGAAGAGTTTTTCAAAACAATGAAAATTTAAACACATCATTTTATTAAGATAATCACCATGTTAAGGAAGCATTATAATGAAATGATACCTTATTTTCCATAATTTTATATTTTACAATATATTACATATTTGAATTCCGTTTTTACTAAAAATCATAATAGTTTCCCATGTAGATTCCTTAAAAAAATGATCTCCTACCTCAAATGGGATATCTTTCCTCCAGATATCAACATAACATGTCTACTATTTTGAAGCTCCCCTTATATAGTATTGAATAATTTTTATCTCCTCAAAAGAAACTTCAAAAATAACTAGTCGAAATAAATTTTCTTCCCTGACTTCATCCAAAAAAGATGGTGTTCAAGTCTTCTTATCATATAATTTCTAAAAACGTAAAATCTAAAGAGAAGAATGAAAAAAATTATAATAGAAATATTAAAATATAGAAATATATTAAGCCCAACATCTCTAATATACCAAATAGAAATATTGAAGCATATATTGAAATGTATAACTAATTTTCGAGGATTTTCCATAAGATTAAAGATGAATAGATGCATTAAAATTTCTTGTAATACCTAATGAATTTTGTAGTCCGTTGTAAATATTTGGGGTAAATATCAGGTAAAATCATATACAATGAAAAGTTGGACTCCATGTAATTTGACAATCTATTTAAGATAATGTCTAGAAGGTTTATCCAAATCTATCGTATCTCAAACAGGATTAAAATGAATATATATATTCAAATGATTAAAAATATCGAAAATCATATTATCATCTTGGAATGCCATTAGTAATCCCAATATGAAATTCTCAGATGTATTCACCCAATTTCATTTAGGCACTATAATTGGCTTAAGAAACCCCTTCGATAATGGTCACTCTGTATTAATATATTGAAAATCCAAAAATTTCATAGTAAAATCAATAATAATTACAATTATTCCACCCAAAAAATAATACTTTTGGTGGTCACTATATATTGTAATGATTCCCAGAGGAACAGAAAATGTACTGACATGAGTACCACATAATTTTTTTCATTATTTTTCATTAAATTAGTATACACAAACTCTTTAAAAATATTAAAACACCCTCTATTCCGATGTTATATTATAGAAACATACACATCTTAACAAATTTCAACATTTCAATTAAATCATGATCTTTATTGTGAGTATTCTTAATTTTATTAGGCGATGATGACTATACTCACATATGAACCAAAATATATGGATATTCTACTTACAAAATTTCTAGACCAACATTTATTAAATCCTTATTTGATGGATTTCATAACAATAAGAAAATAGTTGAAAATGTATTGTATTTTTATTACAATGCATCATCTACCATGTTTAATTTTCCTAGATGATAGTGAATCGTGAAATCATAAACCAACATTTTCTCAAAACATCTTCTCTACCTCAACATCAACACCAATTAAAAAAATAAAAACATTAAAATTATATGGTTATTATATATTTAAAATTTTACGCCATATAAACAATTCTTGTACATTTTTAAGGAAAAACACACTTTCAATCTCAAGATCTTGTAAAGTATAATTATTCTAATAGTTATTCAATTGAAATTATACATATGGAATTACCTAATCATTTTTCATCATTACAAAACCCAAGCCTTTTAAATAAGAATAACTATAAATAATTAATTCCCCATTTATTGTTGGGAGTTCTAACAAAAGATCATTAATAATACATATTGTTAATTATTAGAAACATTCATCACTTTTTTTGTCTTGAAATATTTTACAACTTTTTTTGTTAACATATTTATTGTGCTCGAAATATTAGATAATATTTCCTAAACAATTATTATTTATAATCTAATACATGAAAAATCAAATCTCAAGGAAATATAAAAGTTTTTTCTTTTATTAGACCACATTATTTATAGTATAATGAATTGTTTTTTCAAATTTTGAAATAATATTACCAAAGAAAGAAATCTTTTGTATCCAAAATTTACACTTTCAATATTTTCCCAAAAAAATTATTTTAATGAAAAAATAAAAATCCATAGTTATTTCTCTTAATATTCATATATTTTATAATACACAAAAATTTAATCAATGATTACCCCCAATATTTCATCTAAATAGTCACATAAATATATATTCATAAGATCAATAAATATTGTAGGTGAATTTTTTGAACTGAAAGGAATAACCATAAACTCAAAATTCATATACATAAAATTATCTATGTTCCTAATAATATATTACTAATTAACTATTGTAAATTTATAATGAGAACTGAGATCAATATTCAAATAAATACTTACCACCTTAGAGCTAATAAAATAAATCCTTAAAATGAGGCAGCATGGACATTTTTGTCACAATATCATTATTTACTACACAATAATAAATGAAAATTATCATCAATCAATCCATTATTTTGAATGAAAAATATTAAGATCATCCCATAGTGTAGTGATATGGGGTAAGATACCCATATTAATAAATTCCATTAATGTATTTTCAAATTATAAAATTAGTATTGGACGGATTTGATGTGGGGATTTTGAAATTTTATTATCATTAACTACTAACTTAAAAGTAAATTCTACCTCTATATAATGAATATAACCATGAAAATATTCAAAAAATAAAAAAAATATATTCATTTACTACTCATAAATCACTATTTTTAATATATATAAATATATTCAATTAAAAAATATGGTCATGATACCTTTTACTTTAAGAATTTATCTGTTACTCATATTCTTGATATGATATTTAGTTTATGGATTCATTTTTTACATAAAAAGTGAATGTAATTATAAAAACATAACTTCTTTATCTCTATTATATATCATAAAATTATATTATAAATCCTATAAATTCCGATAATAACATAAAACTCGATAATGGGAAAGATGTCAAGGTGTGCTGAAAAAACATTTTCATAGATGATAATGTGAATATTTTTATAAATTCTTGTTACCTATGTACAACATAATTAGTTTTTACCAAAGGTTTTGACATTATTTCATGATATTTTATTTCTATTTTACTAAAAATATTCCTATATATAAAATAATTCATGGATACCAAACCAGACAATAAATTACATACCTTTAATAAATAATTATTTTACATGTCACCACATTATTTGTTGGTTTATATTTTACAATAGTTATTGAAAAAGACTTTTCGACACCATTTTTTGAATATTGATTTTTATAACATTGAGTAACAAATATCATTTATGTATAATCATAATTTCTTATCATATTTCAATTAGAAACACTTACTTCTAGTGGATTATATATTTTCTCTTTACATTTCGGATTAGAACTATTTTCCTTCTATTTACAATCCAAACTAACGAGCCTACCATATCAGTAAAAATCACCTAATCTTATAAAAAATTATATGGGATTTCTTTTACAAATTTTATAAATTTTTAGAAGCTTGCTAATGTTTATTTCTAGAGTATTTCTCCATTTCCCTGCACCTAGACCACTTTTTACACCTATTTTCACAAAGAACGTATTTGTTAGAAAACAGAATCTCAACATTCCCATCACTGGGAACAAAATCATCCAAAATTTTAAATTCTTGATATTCCATTTCTATCCATAAATAACGATTCATACATATTAAAAATATATCAATTCTAATCTCTTGTAATAGAGAAAAAATAATGCATACTTTTCTAGCATGCTATAGTTATCATGAGTAGCCTCCAAGTCTTATTCTGTTTGATTTTATTCCATAAAAAATTTATTCTTGGTATAAAACATTAGGAACATAATTATCTAAAAAATAATGTTAAAGGCTATCCACCCCATATAATCAACCTTTCCCATTTCCATAGAATTCATAATTACAGACCACTATTGATTGACTACATGTTCACGACAATAATTATAAATAATTAACATTTGATATTCAATAAATCCCAAAAAATTAACATCTTATCCATTGAATTTATATATCCCATAACGTTCTGTAGATTAGATGATCTAACAAATGTAATAGGGTGTTGTCAAAGAAAATTATTCACTATTAGCATGTTTCTATATAGAGATTTCACCTACCTACATTCATAGGTTCCACAATTAATATACAAGGTAAAATAATTTAAAACTATAAAAAATAGTTACATTCCAATCATTCTAGGCTGCCAATTTGGAAGGTTATTTTACTCTTGATTCCATCTTAATTTAGTTTCCATGCTTCCTCTCTAGAAAACCATTCTAAATAGATAATGATTAGATAACACAGTTTATAAAACATTGAAAATATATCTAATGATAATAAAAATATATAAATAATTCTCTTAAGAGTTTATTTTAACATTATCGTAACATCTAAAAAAGTCCATACATTTTATTTAATTATCATGGTAAGAATACGCAACCTTAATAGCCAATACATTTTAGTTAAATAGTATGGATTTCAAGATTTTATATTACTACAATAATTTAGGTGTTGAGTTTTAGATAATTTGGAAAAATATTTCCTAAAAAAGGGAACAACCCTAGAAGTGTTTAGTTTTTCCCCAAAAAAGCCTCTAATTTTACACCCTTGGTTGAGTCATGAAACAATAGGTTTGTTTTATTTGAGTCACTATACCAGAAAAATATTAATTGGACAAATTTTTAATCATCCTTATAAGTTATGAAATACAGTTCTAAATATGGGAAATGAAAAAAATATCAGTAAGCGATTTAAAAATAAATTTATCCATTTAGTTTAGTGAAAAACATGAAAACCCATGAAAATATTTATTCTTTCACAAAAACAATTTAAGTATATAAAAAATATTTTTCTATATGTGAACATATTTTTCTGAGTGAATAAATCCTTTGCAATCCATTAGAATGACATATAAAAACATGAGGGAATCCTTATGAATGTGAGAACTTGTGAAAATATTTCATTGAACAAAAACATTCAAAACTAAAAATTTACAATAATTCCATAACTCATGAAATTAAAGTATTTTCTTAAAATCCATTTTAAGACATATTATAGTTATCTTGGAGAATCATATTCATAACCCATTTTAATTCATGTTTACCTTGAGACAAAATAACTAAATACTCGTTAATTAGAATGGAGTTACCAACCATGATATCCCCTAATTTTGTCATTAGAATATTATATGATTACACAATTAATTGTAGTGAAAGGTCATGTTCACCTTGGTCATTAGTTCTGTAAAAATAAAATATAATTATATATAATTATAAAGTGTCATATCATGATTTATATGTAATCATACACTATCTAATCATGAAACCATTTAGAAACTCAGGTGAACCCATAATTAAAACACATTGTATCTTTAAATATTCATTAAAAATATATCATTTCTATATAAAAAATATAAAAAATAAAAAATACTCTGAAGAGTGGTAATAGGATACAAAATCATGAACCATTTGACTATTAGATTAATCTGAATAATGAATCAAAACTATTCTGGGGGAAAATTTTCAATTTTTAGAAGCTAAAAAAACATTTCCTTATCACTTTTACAAAAAATGTAAAAAAAGAAACATACAAAAAACATTGAAATAATTATTTTTCATCATTTGTAAGGAATTTTTTTTAAAGTGAATATTATAAATCATTGAATAGAAACTAATAATAGTCTTGAAGAACCATAAATAACGTTTTCAAGGAAGAACAATAGTTGTATGAAAAATATTAATATAATATTTTTAATATAAATTCCCTCACCATATGTTTTTTAACAGTTGTACGGTCTAGAACTGATGAATAAAAATTATATTATAAATATACACAATTAGTATATGTATTTATTAAAATAAAATTATAACTATAAAATTTCATTCATTTATGACCATATAATGTTCTTATTTAAAAATGGTTACGTTTATTTTTTACATTTTCTGGTTATTAGGTCTATAACATCAAAATAACACAGGTTTATTCACAATGTTCAATGTGATGAAGGTTCCATTACCAAAAAATTAGTAGGAATTATAAAATTATTATATTTATACATTATAAAAAGTTTTATATTCATCCATGTGTGTAATTCATAAAAAATAAACTACATTTTTTAATAATGATGGTAGTCTGTATGTACGCATTAATGATATTTTTAGTATTCCTCTTAAGGAAATGAAATAAATTAGATGATATTTTACTTTTAAATAATAATTAATAAGTAATAAATGTAATATCTATAATTATATATATCATTATAACTA
Source organism: Viscum album (assembly GCA_963277665.1). NCBI lineage: Eukaryota > Viridiplantae > Streptophyta > Magnoliopsida > Santalales > Viscaceae > Viscum > Viscum album. Next base: position 1,584,711,791 of record OY728164.1, read on the forward strand.
TTCATGTAAGAAAAAAATGAAAAATGAATCTCATCACTTCATGGAGGCAGAATTCCTTATGTATGCACAAGTAATGAATACTGAAACACTTCACTTCATTGAGGTGGTAGTCCAAACTTATGCACAAGTAATTTTAAAATTTTTTATAGGATGGAAAAGTATATATAATGTGTTTCTATATAAACATAATAAAAATAATAATGTGATTATATCATCATGGTTAAATAATATTTATTGGAAGAAAAATAAATATACAAGAAACTCTCAGTTAAGAATTATACCTCCTATTTACAAAATGTTCTTTAACATACACCACAATCCATCATATAATGTTTTTTTCTATAAAAGCGAGACCTTTAGGATTTCAATAGGGATGTTTATATGGTCTTTGTATTAGTATTGGTTGATATAAATGGCTCATTGTTTGTGAATAATTAAGGAGAGAAGGTTCCCTTTTAAAAGTGAGGGGAGTGTTGTACTTGTAAATACATAAATGTTTAAAATATATTATATGTTTCATTCAAAATAAGGTGTCACCAAATGGAAAATTATCGAATCCTCTTCTGGGTTAAGTAAAATAAACATAACCAACCATATTAATCAATGTTTTATAGATATCAGATAACATATCTCTTAGTTTAAACCCACATTAACCCTATTAACCATTAAAAGGGTGATAATGTTTTACCAGGGTAATAATACATTGTGAACCAAATTTGAAATCACCACATAAAAAAATATATAACCCATTCTTATAAGTATGTGTCATAATTTTTTTTAATAACAATACTCAAACCGTATTGAAATGTAATGTTCAAAAAAATTCCATTTAAAATAAAATATTATCTTATACATAAATCAAGTTTAATACAGATAATAATTCAAATAATTGGATTTTATTTATTAATTATTTTATAATAATTCTTTAAAACCAAACCAATATAGAAATATAATATCGTAAATTTTAAAAAATAAATGATAATAATATTATTTGTTGGTATTTTTCACTATTCACCCAAAAATAAAACTCTATAGAAAAATCCCTAAAACATTAACCCTATGATAAATGTTATATAATGAATTTATAAAATAAAAAAATTGGAAAATTTAAATTTTAAAATATAAAAAATTCTGTTTCAATTAATACTATCGAAAACATTGAAAATTAATTTATATACATAAAACTATTTATTTTCTGATTGAAAATTTATAAAAATAATTTTATAAAACTAGGATGAATACGGATCCATAAAAAATAATATATATAGGAAATAAGGTTGATTTATTTCATGGAATATCTAGGTTTTCACATAAAACCATCTTTTAGTAGATTATGAACACAAGCATTGACTAACTTCTCCTTCAAATACTCAAAAACCTCATGACATCGGTAAAACCAAAAAAAAAAGATAGAACATTCATTACCAAGGCTATTATAAGAGTCACAATATAATAAAATTTGTGTATCCACCTCTTTAAATAACCCATAACACATGGAATATATTTACCTCTACTACATTCATGTGGGATCCAAAAGAAATAACCACCTCAATGTTTAAAGGTTTCACAGATACTTTTTAAAATGATACAATATTCACATAGAAATGAACCTCACAATATGATAAAATACATAAATATAGCTTCCCAAACATTTGATGATGTCATAAAATAACCACATTATATAGAAAAAACTATGTATATATACACCTCCTTAAACTGATAATATGTGAATATTATATTTGTAAAAACAACTATGAATCGATCCATAAACTCAAAGAACAAAAAATTCATCTGTCCCATGAACATAATCAGAGCAGTCAGGTCCTTAAAATACATTACAATAAAATAAAAATTCCAATAATAACATTTTACGGTAGTATTCAGAATCCCCATATCCTTCTCCCCGTATTTAATGATATCATGGATTTATAACAATATTTAAGAACCATTTTTCCCATTATATTGTAGAAAGAGTCTTAAATCATTGAAAGAGGGTACTTTTTCTCTACATCCAATTTAATCAAGAGATTAAAATCAACCCACAATCCTAGACTATCGTCTTCAATTATCACAAATATGATGGGAAATACCCAAGGTGCTACACTAGTCTAGATAAAACCACACAATAGAATATATTCATTATGAATCATAAAATATTACAACTCAATGGGAGCCATCCTATATGAGGACTCATATATTGTAGATATTCCTAGTTTCGATGCTTAAATAAAACCATATCAAAATATCTACACACATCAAACCATCTATACCAACCTCTAAATAATGTATCCAATTTTATGTTCATTGAAAGTATCTCCACCAAAATTTATATGCAATTTAATATATTAGGAGAAATTATGGAGTACTTACCTCATATATCAAACAAGAAATACAACAAGGTAAAATATTATCATATAGTACCTTGTATGACTTATAACATACCATGTGCTATAACATCCCATAAAAAACTAAAATACATCCTTCATCATGGAATATATAAACCAAAATGTGGAAACATACACAGATGGTATTTTATTATTTTTCTAGAGGAAAAGAGGTATCACCAAGATATCATTTTTCTTCTCCATCATCTCAGTACCGGTAAAACCTGGTAAAATCCTATTGATGATACCTTATATGATACAGTTATAATGACTGCCACTAAGGAGGGCCACCATACCCAAAAAGTCTACCCAATAAATTATAGTATTAAAATTCTTATAGTTAAAACCTTCATATGAATATCAAATCATATATGATCATATAATACGGTATTCAAAACTAATTACCCCCATTAATAAAAATAAATAGGTCTTGAAATGACTCAATACAGTTTGAAGCTTTATTTGACAACAAAATATGGACACATGGATACCATTATAATGTATGAAGACTCCTTGTTTTTTTCCTCTATATATTTCTTTATCTCATCTCATATTCTCTCAGTAACAACTTTCTTTACCAATACATCATTATATTTAAAATTAATTGATAGTCTGACCTTTCCCAATATTATTTAATGTAATTCATGGTCATTGTACTTTTCCTGAACCTCCTAATCTGAAATAATGGTTATCAGTATAAGGATGAATTTTCTCATTTGAAACAATGAACTTACCCTCAATGGAATTCCTTTCGTAGAGAGTAAAAATCTCAGGTTGATAAATTTTATTTGATATTGATGAGAATAACTCAGCCTAGAATAGATCTTCAAACATATCCCATCATATAGTTGACTCCTCATGATCCTAATAGAATGAAAATACACCACTAATGTGATATCCATGAAGTATGTTATCATCTAATGAACCACAATACTGGTTCCGAGAATGAATATAACCGAAGGTAATCTCCACTATCTCAAATCAATACTTTGACTCTGGACATACGAATGTGCCATAATACATCGAGAGCAACTAGAAAAATACATTCAAATATTATTTCCATAGATATCATCATTGATGACATTATCTATTTAGTTATATAATGGTACAACTTACAAAACATCTTAATTAAAAACTTGGTGGGGGAAAAATAACATAGATCCATACATGGAGAAAATAAAATAGTTACAGACACCCTAGTTCTGAATTATGAGTTAGATAATGATAACTAATTAAGATTAATCCTAATAACAATTATCTAAATATTCTAGAATATGGTAATTCATTCATGATGTATAAACCATACCTTGGGTCTCTAACACAAAATTAGTTTCAATTTCTATAGTATGTTTGGTAAATGATAGTTAATCAGATAGCACTATAGGGGTTATCCAAAATCATGGGTAATAAATGGAATCCATTGCCTATATTAGAAGATATGATCAACTAATTGTTTCTCAATACCAACCCATATATTCCAGAAAAATTAATGTCCCAAAAATCAACCCTACCTATAGACCATAATCGTTGATAGAACTCTGGCATGACCCCTCCCAACAATTTTACCCCTCATGGCCTAGTTGTGAAGCGATGTATAACCCAAAAATTATATCATTTTTAGTCTATGGGTTAGTGACTCGAATTTTTGGTATTAAAATACATAAAATTAGGGGAATTAGCATCAATATATAATTTATAGGATAAGGGACAAAATAGACTAAATAAATTTATATAATAAAAAAATAAAAAAAATAAAAATACTTTAATGTTATAAAATATTGCAGAAGAAAAATAAAATAAAATCCTAATAAATTGAAAAATATATCATACAACATAATAAACAACATCATGGGAACTCTTACATATTACACTATCATCGAGGATAGAGTGGGTAATATGTTTTAGTAATCCATTTATTCCTTAGGAAACTATGATTTTTGGGAAATGATGCATCCCAAAACATTTTTCCATCGGTATCTTTATAAATAAGTACGAGGATTCATAATAAATTATAAAATATGAATGATTTTTATAGCACACAACTACTCTATGGTCAACTATTCTACACTAATATGAATCTATTGCAAACTTCTCTTATGACATAGTAGCTTCCACCTTTATATTTGGTATCTAAAGAAAAAATAAGAACATAATGAATCATGCTCATCATCATACATCTGTTAATTTACTAATTACAATTTACGTCACATATCCAATGATAATTTTGAGTTAAAACCATTCCAATTTAATAAAAACTATTATGTGTCTTAATATAATTTGAATTCTATATTTTCATCCCATGTACCTCAGAACATTCATTTAAACCATCCCATAGATACCAAATTAATATTTCACATTCATTTAATAATTAACCATCAACAATATCACCAATACATTTGGTTAAATTAATAATTCCTAATTATTCAGTTATTAATGGAATTATATAACGAATATATAACTTCAATAATAATAAGAACATATTATTATTTGAAACCAATATAAAAAGGAATAAATAAATCACAACAACTAATTCAACAGGAAAACCATCCCATAAAAAATAAATAAAGAAATAGTCTATGAACTCAACTAATTAACAACAATCATGGTGTTATCCATAACTATGATCCACACCAACAAATAAATTCTATAACTATACACGTCATCTACATCCATAATATTGTCAAACAAGGCCATCCATTACCAATATTCCAACCATCAATGGTTTATAAAAAAATTATAATACACGAATCTATCATCCTAGAAAATACACATGAAATCAAACATTTTTCCAAAAAATGGAAATCTAGTTGAGGCTAAGTCTATTAGAATCATTCACAAAACATCTAGCTACAAATAACCCAAAGACATATATATTAAAAAAACAATTATACTAATTATCAAAATGAATTTTATTATTTATTATAAATAATTTTCATTAAAATAACCCATTAAATGACGTTATTTAATGTTCAAGAAATATATTCACAAAATAGTATAAGAAACATCTCTATATTCCATTGATTCTATGTAAAAAAATTATTCCATGTCATGCCATAATATCATGAAATTTTGCCTTACCATATTAATGTCACTAATTCCTAATTCCAGTAAAGAAAAAAATTAATTATTAAAAAACCAAATTGTTTAAATAATTACACTATATAGTAAATCACAAGGTGGACCACTGGACATATAAAACCACATTTGAATCAAAACTCCCGTTCTAGTTCTCAACACTCCAGCAATTTAAATTATATTTTATTTGTATAATTGATCACAACTATATATCCAATAAGTATAAATCATGTTAACCCCACATTAAAAATTAATGTATATAGATTATTATAAATCCCCAAAAACTGGAAAAATATTCTTCTGTATCCGTATAATATTAGGTAACTGAATATGATAATAACCTATCATAACTAGGAAAAAGAAATCATAAAAATCTAGAACACATCAATCTTCATCAACTCCCAGATCAAAAACCACTATTCCAACTAGCAATCCTATTGTCAAAACCATCCCCGAAAAATGATATGGGAGGAATTATGAAGGGAAAATGAAGAACACACCCCTAGGATAATAGAATTTATGATCATTGAGTTCTATGGATCAAAATCCATGAAATAGATATTGAATGAATCCCAAAATAACTTCTAGAATAATAAATAGTTCAAGAGGAATAATAAAAAAATTTGAAACACTATGTTTATGGGTATTCTATATCATGTAAGAAAAATGATGTTCTAGGGGTGAAAATAAATGTATAATTGTGACCATATGGAAAAATTCCCCCTTCTAAGTGCGTTGAACAACATGATGCCCTAAAGAATTATACGTGAAATATCATTGAAATGCATACTGTAAATCTCTTTAGTTGTACAATATTCTTGGATCAGTTAAATTTATAGATTTAAGAAAACCAAGGATAGTTCCCACTATAATCCTAAGGTATAATCTTTCACCAGCCATGTTTTATAGGGAAAAAATATTCCATCCCACGAACTCACATCATAAACTTTTCCCAAACATTGAAAATTCCACCTATGAAAAACCTGGCATTTTTTCAATGCTACCTATATTACCTGGTCATATCATACATTCTATGAACTATAACTATAACATTTCTCCTTGGTTAAATCCAAGCCACCATTCCTGGAAATAAAAAATCACTCCTTGATTGCCTTATCAAACTACAATTCAAAATTCAACCTCACATTCTCCATCCAATCCCATATAAAGAACCTAAAACTTTTATTCTGAAATAAAAAATGGCCCAAAATGGTTTGAGCGAATAAATTAGTATAATAATAATAATTTTTTCCAAATATTCATATATTTTAAAACAAAATGAATTTATTTTTATATATTTCATTTAATATTCTTGTTTCTGTTTATTCCATTTTATTTATAATATTTCATATTTTCACTAGAGGTTAATTCATTCAATAAATTATATAAAAAACCTATTTTTATTCCCTAATATATAGTAAATTATAGGTATAAATTAGGGATAACATGAAATATCATCACCAATATAGGGAGGGGTCGTTGAAATATTGGCTAGTGATGAGGAGTAATCCAAACATTTAGTGTAGATCATGGATAAAGTTTAGAATTTCTAAAATGTGATGTTATTATTGGTTTGGTAAAAATAATGAATCTCAAAACATTGGATAGTCATTAGTTCAGAGAACCGTGTCGTAGATATGGGTATTTGATGCAGTATTATGTGTATATGTTGATCATTTATTTTTATTTCCTTGGAGATGAGTAAAATCCATATTTTTATCTTGTCAGTATAGGATTATTCATCATGGAAGTACATTTTTTTTGAAAATTATGAATACATAGTTGAAAAATTAATGTTCACATAGGGTAAAAGAATTACTAATTTTATTTTCATCTTTATTTAAAAAACAATTCCTTGGTTGATTTATTCTTCACAATCCTTTCTATAAGTAACCCAATGTCAGGTTATTCTAGGCATAAGTTGTAAGAGATTGTACTTCCAATATTTTAATTATGGTTAAAATGTTATGAATATATTGAGGGTGTGACATGAAATATATAATTTTCATATTTTTAATGATATTGATTACCATTATATGATTGATTCATATTGGATCTGTAGAGTGAGAACTAGATCATGGAGGTACAATCAATATTCTAATTAGTTATAATTTAAACTAGTTATTACATATTTCAAATAAAATTTTTACATAGGATGATCTAGCGTGTTTTCCCTATTCTATGGGTTCTAAGTATTTATAAAACCTAAAAAGAGGATTTAAAAAGATAATTAAAAGTGAATGTCTAGTAAGAAAATATAATCGATAAGAATCTATAATATTTTCTAACTATTCGGTAGGGGATAAATTGTGTTTTTGAATTTATGTAGAATATTATAGAATCCATTTATTATATCATAAATATAATATTATAGTCTAAAATTATGGAACAACACTTTACGAGTGGTTTGTGTCCCTGAAATCAATATAAAATAGTGATATTGATGTTGGGTAACTATAAAGAGGATTGAGACAGAGTGTACATGACAAAGAGATAATTTTTTAGGACACGTCATCACCAAGAGAGATTTCGTTCAAGCCTTGATAAACTAAATAGTGTAGGGTATAGTTTGACTACCTAGAATGTAAATTTCTCTATCATGATCATACATATCATCATCCAACATGAGATCAATGTTGTATGTTAAGAAAGTATTAATCAATTAGTCATGGTCAATTATCTATTTATATTCACGTAATAAAATGCTACATTTATAGATGATGTATCTCAAAATGTTAAATTTTTTAAGGAGACTCCACTGGAATAAGAAATTTTATTTATGGGTATTATAATATATTATTTTTAATTATTTAGGGTTATATTTCTATCTATAATTAATATAACAATTATATTTTCTTTTTCAAATCATTAATAGATTTTGTTTGAGGAATTTCTACAGACTATTTCAATATAATTTACCTTCATTTAATACTTTAGATACTTATTCAACAATTCAATACATAATATTTTCTTCTACAATAGCCTTGGTATTTCACAAGATTTGATTATTGATTTATTGATATTTTATTTAAATTTATACATATGATTCTCAGTTTCAACAATTTTAATCTTCAAACTATCAATATTATCATCAATAACTATTATATTATAATTAATCTCATCAATGATCTTATTTCTCTCATTATTAAAGTGTTATAAATTATGAACATCATTCAATAGATTTTATATTATAAAACATAATTTTTAACTTATATAATTTTCATTTGAGATAACACTTTTTTTCTCATAGACACATAATTTCATTTGAGAATATCTTGATATCAATTCTCATAGTGTGCTTTTTTTTATGTTAACATTATTTAGTAGTTAACTCATAATAATTTTTTTTATCATCTTTTTAGGATGTAATTTATTTACCTTCAAGATGCATTAGTGATTATTGAGTATTTTTTTATGGATAACCGCTTCTTTGAAACTATCATTTATGTTAGAAAAATTTCTTTGAAATTTAGAAAGTTAATTTTCGAATATTTTAGATGATATATTCTTTTTTTAGTTTGATTTTGATTAAGATATCATTAATTATATTTGTTTATTAATGTATCCTTATGAGAATTTATGGTCTTCATTCTCATTATTTCTCATCCAAGTAATCTTAGAAGAAAATTGACTTATTTTAGTATTGTAAAAAAATCTTGTTTATCTTAATAATTACCTTTTCCCATTTTGAATTTTATGAATCGTAATGAAATAATCCCATCATAATCATCCATGTTCTCAACTTCAGCAAGAAATACCTTCCCATCATTAGTCATATGAATTAGGAATGCTTTAAATGAGATCCCCATCTCATTATTTTCCTCTCCTTTATTATAAGAACTTCATTACATCTCATATTTAAATATAATGTATTGGAGCTAATAATTTATGATGTTATCAATATCTGAATATTCCAGATCAAGTATATTTGCATAAAACGTATTTGGGAAAATTCTCAAAAATTTCATCACAACTGATTAAAAATTAATACATTCTCTATATACATTTATTTTTTTATAATCATATTAATTTTGGTAAATAAATCATTAATGGATTAATATTTTTTCATTGTAACATATTCTAAATATCTTTTCTAAAGTGATAAATTTTATTCTGTAAAATATTTTTCCACTTTAAAGATTCTATAAAGTGTTTTTTAGATCTCCATTATAGTGTTTTATCCCAAATCATTAATAAATTATTTTTCATATAATGATTATTATGTTTGATTCCATTCTATATGATCACTTTTAACATCTTCTTATATGATAGGGACTGTGAATTAGTTTCATTTGGATATTGAAAATAATAAATAATTAACCATGTAATCAATTCTAAGAGAAAAAAGGTTTATACTATTTAATCCATCAAAATATGAAAACATTCCCCCACAATTTTTTTGATTCCATTATTATTAAGTGATTTATGGTTATCCATATGAATCATTAAAAGGGGGATATTTAAGTGATGACAAAGGATTCGATACAAATAGATAGGATAACATGAATATATGATAAATATTGAGAGGGTGGATAATCAATGATAATATTTTATTTTCCAATGAAAATAGCTCTCCTGAATGTGTAACAAAATATCTTGTATCAAGTATTAAAATAAATAAATGATTAATGTTCAAATATAAAATAGATTTCTACATCACATATGAGTGGTGGTTTTAATACCACTCACACAATATTTCTTATTTATTGTCATAATAAATCCGTGTAATAAGGTAAATCCAAGAACTCAAAATAAAACCAGATCCAAAAATACCAAATAAGTACTAACTTGTTAAAAAAATCAACAACAATATTAATTCTTGAATAATGATCATAGAAGAAAGTGAAATTCCTTTATAGATAAAACAAATAATATCTTCATCTTCCTTCTATAAAAAATATTCTTGGTTTTTCTTTATAAAATTATTCATGTAGAAACATCTCTTACCATTGTAGCCTGACTTGTTTTTTATTTATAAAACATAGATCTAGTTAATTTAGGATTCATTAATTAAGTAGAAAAATACTAATAAAATATAAAATGAAACTACTTATCACATTACCAATTTAAAACTAGTAAAATATTCACCTAGTAAGAATGAACCTAATTATATTAAACAAGGAAATAAATTATATCATTTATATATATATATAGTGTTATATGATTCTCACAAAATATCATTTTTCATCCAAACTTTTTATCTTATAATCTTGGATTCTTTACCATATAATCCTTATTTTCACTTTCATAAAAATAATTATAGTTACTTTTTTCTTTGTATATACACATATAATATTATCATTATGGTACAAATTTCTTGATTACATTTAAATATACCTCTTCCAATCTCGGTACTATAATCATTGTCTCCAATAAATGTTTTATCACTAAACAAACTTCAAATATTTTTAATTATAATTACTAATTAGATTTAATCTCACGTTATTTGAGAAAAATAATTTAAAATTACATGGACTCTTGAAGGATATTATAAAACCATTTAGAAAACATGCTACTTTATCATATACAAAACCTATTTATAAAGACACATTTATTAAATTTGAAGTTATTATTAATATTTCATGGAATTTATTGATAAAAATATATATACCATGAAATATATTTACTGTTAATAAATATTAATTTTTAGAAAAACCTTTCTTGTTTTTATTTAATCTTCTAGGTAATGATTCCTAAGATAATGTTATATCATGAATTCAAAATTTAAAATACATAAAAATATAATATACAAATTAAAATGTTCTCTGATACTGTAATAATTCATTAATTATATGTAGAACATTTATATAAATATATTTAGTGAAATAATATACACAAACCACACAAATATTTTTTAATTTTTTAATGGATATACTTTACAATTGAGTAGGAATAAAACCAACCACAAAACAACATGATTAATAATGAAAAAATTAAAAAAATGACCTAAAAGGTGAAATTCAATGTGGAATTGATATTTTCTTCACACATTTCATTTTATGTCATTTCTTCTTTGATTTCCATCATAAAACCATCCACCAGCATTAACTCCATCTCCATTTTCACAAGAATAACAATCTCTTTCTAGAGTAAGAAATATTATGAACCATCACAACATAATATCTTCCCAAAATCAATTAATAATAACAATAACAAATAAAAAACACCATTTAAATAACCATGTATTCCAACACCTTAAATTTCACCAAAGATTGTTCCAAAAAAATCAATTCCATCGATCACATATAGAACAAAAAAAACACAAAAAAACCAATTTTGACATGATGAAACATCATCAACAACTAAAATCACCATCATCATGGATGAAAAATAATGCCCACAACGGCATATCTCAAAGAAATAGGGGAAAAACTACAAATATTATATAATATTAATTATCAATTCTTCAAAGGCAACCTACAGTCAAATTCCATTCATTCTAAAACCATAGCACCATAATCAAAATATGAACAAAAAATATGAAAGGACCAAAAACAAAGAATAAAAATAAAACAGTAAGGATTAAGTAGAAATAATGGGGGTTATGGCATCAGGAACACCATTCAACACCCAACTAAGACACCCAAAGAAGAAGAAGAAATCCAATGCATTAATCTAAAATGGATCCTAATGAAATAGAATTGGATGCAATAAAATAGAATAAACCATGAAAGGGCCTCATCCATGTTCCCTGAACACATAGCTAAACAAATCACCCAAACATACACCTCCATTGAAATAACAAATAAGACATGAGTAAAATCACTAGAACATCACAAACCACTATTAAGAACACCAAACATGAAAAAATGGTGTCTTGCATGGAATATTTGGTAGTAATAGAAATAGTGGTTCATAGTCGATGTTTTTAAAATAAAAATCTATAAAATATTGATATAAAGTGAAAAAAATGGGAATCTCCTTTTGAAAGATATTGAATGAGGTAGTCAGAGTCCTGGAGAATAGTGTATCACTATTCAAGATGTGCACAGATAACCCTTAGAGAGGGTTATACTTTGAGTGAGAGAAAATATAGGGGAGTGGGGTGTAATCATTTTCACTCTCAACATTACCATTTAATAGGCACACACACACACACAAATATATATATATATATATATATATGAAATAGTGTATAAATATATTTGTGTTTTCATATATATAACATCCATATTGCATTCATGTTATATGTTTGTGTGTTTGATGGTTCAAAAATGTTAACAAATCAATTATATAAATTTTTATATGTGTGATAATAAAAAATTTACATGTGTGTTTATGGGTATGTGTTAGAGTTTAGAACATATGTATTATATATTTAATATATAAAATTCAAGTTAAATATTTCATTTTTACTATTTTATTTTAATTAATCTATACATATCATATATATATATGGCTTTCCAAATATATATAATACAAAATATATATTCATCCCCAAAAAAATATATTACCCACAAAACATTATATATATTTTCCACATAAAACTATATATATCTCGCAAAAAATTATTATATAAACCATTTAATATATATCAAATCCATAGAAAATATTTATATAACTCGTAGAATATAAAATATAACTCACATAGAAAATTTGTTATATGTGATTGTGTTTTTGTGTATCCCAAATAACTTATATATTAACTTTAAAATGTGTCATGTGACATAAAAATGAACATAAAGGGACTAGCATAGAACATTAAAAACACATAACATTTATCCTGGGCATAAAATATACTGAAATATAGGGAACAAGATGTAGAAATATATGTTGATATATAAAACACATAATGTAAATCATATTCCCCAAATTTAGGTAGGATATGAATGTATTATATATACTGATATTAAATGTTTTCTGAATACTCATTATCTTTTATTGATTTTATTTAATATATTCAATAAATGACATATCATATTTTTTATAAGGTAAAACACATAAAATTCATATATTTCTATTTTTCTATGTAGATAACATTTTTTATGTCCCAATTTTATATGTATCAATTATTTAATTTTTCTTAATTTTTATTAATTTTTTATTATACATTGTGAACTCCTATCGATGGTGTAATGTTGTTCTAGAATGTGTTATACATTTTCAACTATGTAAAACCATGTATTGTGTTTCCTCATTTGTGTGGGTGAAATATGTGACCTCATGAATGGATCCACATGTTCCAAAGGTGTTTTACTAGAAATGAGTGTTGATTACATACACAATGATAATATATTCCATGATCAAACGTAAAAAGGTATGAATGTGATTGAAACATCTAAATAATAATAATATTTATAATAATAATATTTTCCAAAAGAAATAAATTCTAAAAAAGAGAGGCCCCACCCACACATGGTATAAGAACATATCATAATACCTCTTCCTTGTCAATGTATAAAAAAATCTAACTAGACAACCTAACATTGTTTTCTTCCACTTACATAAACCTCAAATTGTGATGTAAACATATCCACAAAGGTGAAAATAAAGAGTTATTAAAAATATTATATGGACACCACCAATGAATTATTAGAAAAATTGTGTACTATTTTTTGGTGAATGTACAAGATAAAAAAATAAAAAATCAGTATAAAAACCCAATTTTAGTCATCGTGTTATAAATAGGACAACATGGACCTCGGTGCAACCTTTATTGTCCAATTCCTTTAGAGGATATCATTATAAACTCAAAAAATAAAAAAAAATTACACCGTGGTAAGAAATTGACACATAATACTATATTACCAATTACAAGGTTATAATATTGTTATTGTGGAGGCAATAATATATCCAACCACATATAAAAGATCAATCCATACTATAGGATACGACAGTCATGTTGACCACTATTATTTGAATGAATGTGAATAATGTAACCTATAACAAGGAATAATAATTTACCAAGGATGAATGGATAATTTTGAAATTTATAATTTTCTCTACATCATTACTAAAAAATAGTAAAAATGTTTTATTTTTAAGAAGTAAAAGTTAAAACCACTAAAAATGTTACTACATGAAGCCCAAATAAAAAAATTCTTAATTGATGATTTCTTCAATTTCATAAATAAAAATGGAATTTAAAAGTAAATCTCTAATAAATTAATAATGATTTTTCTCTATGAAAATAAAAGATAATATTAATTCTACATTTATAGTTTATTAAAATATTATTTCATTTACTTATGGAAAGAATTTAACTAATCAATTGAAATATTTATAAGGTGATAAACCTCCAAAAAAATAAATTACTGCCAATAATATAATAAATCATTCAACTGGGTATTAAAAATTAGATTACATAAATTAATATATATAATATCCATGTATCTTGGTTAATAGATTTTTTTAAAGATTCTTATAAGAGAAATCACTCTCTACCATAATGATTTTCATCCCTTATACAATAAGTTTATCAAATAATAAATAGAGAGTAAGGTATATATATAATTCCAATGTAATCATAAATCAAAAAACTCATCGAAAATAAATTTTCAATCACTCCAAATATATATCCATGAATAAACTGTCCATTTACCATCACTTAAGAGAAATATCACTCATGATTGGTAAACTAAAAATGATAATTAAATAATCCATCTAAAATTATATAGAACGAATTACAGTAGAAAAAATATATTAGAATCTATATAAATGAATAAAAAAATTATTTATTCTAAAAAATTAATTTGAATCCTCCAAACCACATTCTAGAATATCTAATATCTATGGAATTATAAATTCCTCAATTTTATCTGACTAGTTAAATATGTAAGTTCCCAGAATTTTTGTAAAAATGTTTTATAATTATATGGAATTTTTTTGAGACCTTGAAACCTAATGAAACATGATTCTGAGGCCCAGAGATCCCTGAATGATCTACTGAAAAATTATAATCTCTAAATAGTGCATGTGAGCTATTTTTTTTTGAAAAAAGTGGAATAACCCTTAAATGGTTGCTCGGATCAGAAATATGGGGGAACTGTTTCTTTCAGGATGGTGGGTTTAACCTAGGCGTGACTTAAGATTCGTCGGTGCAACCCTCCAGTGAGAATATAAAAAAATGGAATATCCATAAATAAGATAATTAAATAAAATTATTTTATATTACAAATGATTATAACTCACAAACTCTAACTCAGATAAAAAATCACAAACCACCATTATGATCCTGAGGGTATGCATTACTTAGTCATATTCTAACATTGGTCGGGGCGGTCCAGTAGTGTAATTTAGTTTTCGGACATAAATAAAATAATTAAGTAACAATTATTTTATTGTAAAATCCTTATAACCCCTAAACGGTAACCCATATTGGAAACGTGAGAGTACTGTTGAGCTCATGAGGGCTTGTTTCCCTTAGCCACAGACTAACCTTGAACAGCATTGTCCAAGGGTGACAATTAGTTTTTTCTGAAATTTTTATAAGGTACGCTCAATAAACGTATAAGTGGGATTTTATATCTTTTGAACCGGTTCTCAGATTGAAAATATGGGGGCACTGTTAAATTCACAGTGTCAGGATTCACATAGGCAAAAGCATAAAATTTACCCAAAAATGTTGAATGAAAAAGTTTTTTTTGGTCTCATATAAAAAAATAATAAAATAACTATAAGTTATTTTATTCTTTCTGCAACCATTTAGTAGAAGATAGTGGGACCGTGGTGTAACAACATGCATTAAATAAGAGGCATTTAATGACATGTCCCTTTGACTGTGTAACCACAACGTTTTTGGCTTAATGGTTCATTAATTTAATTTCA
Organism: Viscum album; assembly: GCA_963277665.1. Lineage (NCBI taxonomy): Eukaryota > Viridiplantae > Streptophyta > Magnoliopsida > Santalales > Viscaceae > Viscum > Viscum album. The sequence continues at coordinate 1,584,728,017 of OY728164.1, forward strand.
TTAGTAAAACAAAAAAATGAATGCAGTGTGGGGGGATTTCTTTTATTTAATCAAACCTTTAGAATGAGGATTTAGAACCCATGGGAGGAACCTCTGAAAAAACACCAACGAATTTCCTCTCTAATGAAGAATGGTGGAAAAACAAATATCATTGGTGGAATCAATCAGGTGATCGATGAACAATGAAGAATGTCTTTGAATATAGATTCATTCCATCTCCCGTAATGGATTCCATCGAATCGGGGTAGCAGGTTTATGTGTTTTATGTTTCCTCTCATCCTGTTCTTGGAAAATACAATAAAAGAAAACCAACCAACTAACTAGCAGATCCACATCTTGTTTGTTCTTAAGGGTGGTTATCAGGGGTCTTAATTTGGGGATTTATTCTTTCTGATTGATTATTGTTATCATCCCATGTTAGAACACTAACATGGATGGTGTGGGCCAATTCGAACAAGGCTCGAACCCCCGTAATTCTTATTTTATGCGTGTTTTTTGTGCGTGACCAGGCAATGTAAGGTTAAGCTGAATTTGAGGGCCTCACAGTGAAGGCGGTGACTCTGGAGGCCCATAGGAATAGACGAGAAAGAAAATGGACCAATGGAGTATCTCTAGTGGCCGGTGAAAGCAACCACTACATGGAAACACCAGCGCGGATGTGCTGGAATCTATAGGTGGCAGCGTAGAGAACTGGTGGTGGCGGCCAGCCGAGCCAGCCACAAGGAGGACCACCACCTATAGGCACCATGGTGGCTGGAGCCACGGCCTACCAGGTCATAGTGGCTGGAATGGTGTGGCACCGATGCGCCCCACGGGGAGAGGAAAGGATCACTTAGGCCGCTCATTTGGACCAACAACAGGCTCTAGCCAGCCATTTCGTATGCAGGGGCAGCGCACCACTAGCGCCCCCAGCAGGCAGAACCGAATGCACTGTGACCATTCGGTACGTCTAGTAACTGGCCCACATCCGCATGAGCTGTGTTTTCTAGGTTGGAAAGACCCTTCAGCCGGGCTAGACCCACATGCCAGGATGGACCCACAGTCTAGGTCAAAACCGTAAACAGGGTCAGACCCCTAACAGACATGGACCCGACCGGTCCCATTTTGCTAAATTGGAAATATCTCGTAAACAAGGCATTTGAATGATTTTCAGTATACTGTGTGAGGACCCTCACAATGAGGAAGTCCATTTGAGATAATCTACTTATGTTTTGGAAGAAGTTGGAGTATAATTTAGTTGGATCGAACACGAATCTAACCGTGCACTATTTACCTTTTTTTCTTATATCATATAGATCGGGCATTCGATTGATGCATTTTCATTCGCGTTATAACCCTTAAAACAAGATATCCCATTGGATTACTTTTCTTAGAGATTTCATGGTAGTTGAGGTACAACCAGTGGATTAAGGAGCAGTTTCTTGGGAACTCAAGTGCACCAATTGTGGGAATATTGCGGCTGGATTTAAAGTGAAGAGAGGCCCTTTGTGGATCGATATGAGAGATAACCTTAATGGATTGATTATAGAGATACCATGTGTGGATCAACAGTACTATGACCCTGTGTGGATCGACGGTAGAGTGACCCTTTATGAATACACAGTAAAGAAACCATGTGTGGATCAGTAGTAGTGCGACCCTGTGTGGATTGCTAGTAGTGTGACCATGTGTGGATCGACAGTAGAGTGACCCTCTATGGATCAACAACAGTTCAACCTTCTTTGGATCAAGAGTAGAGTGACCCTATGTCGATCGATAGTAAAGAGACCTTGTGTGGATCGACAGTTCAGTGACCTAGTGTTGATCGATAGATCAGCGGCCCTTCGTGGATCTACATTAGAACCTCGCAACAGAATAAAATGGTCTAGATAGAGACTAATAATCTATAGTCATGTTTCTAAGTTGTATTTCTGGTGTGGTTTGTCCTCTAATTTGTTATTTGTGGTTCAAATCATGCTTTTTTGTTTTTCCATTATGGAATTCTGGGAGACCTTTAGGGTTTTGAGGACTCTACTGAGTATTGTTATACTCACCCCTACATGGGCTTCGCCCGCACCGTGTTGTGTCTTGTGCGGAAAATGGTCAGCTTGACTGAAACATCTGAGAGCCAAGGCTAGATGGTATATTGAGGTGAACAATTGACATGGTGAACCATAGTGACAAGATGTACCTACCCCTCAGGTATTATCCTTGTTGGAAGATCTCTGCAGATTGTTTTTCATTTTTGATGTACTACTCTTTCAGTTGTGCTTTTATACAGGAACCTTTACATTTAGAACATACTTTTATTCTCAGTGGTGGTTTTTAGTAGTGATTTTACATTTCCTTTTTCATTGTTTTTGTATTTTTCTCAATGTTTCCACTCTCTGTGTGTACATGTTTAAAGGAAATTCTTTTATATTTTAGGTTTCTCCTTTCATGTTCTAGTCACCTTCCCCACACTGATGCAAGGTGGGCTTGGGGAAGTCATAACATGGTCCCTGAGGGACGAGTGCTGACAAAGTGGTATCAGAGGATGGTTGGTTCTACTAGAAGAACAAAGAGTGTTTATTTTTAGTGGGGAAATTGATTTAAGTGTCTTGATTTTGGATTTCAGTCTAGGGAGTCAAGTGTTGGTGTGTCGGCCGACATATCCATACATTGGGACCCTGAATTCTATTTTCCAAGTCGGTACATGAAAACACTTGTTGTATTTGAATTGAATTTTGTATCTTGGTCTCTTTTGAGTCAACTCACAAAGTATAACATATTGACTATGGTTCATTATAATTCTCGTTCAAGATGCCTCCAGGTAGATATCCATCCATGATTCCAATGTTAGACCATTAGGATGGTCTAAAGAATGATGAGGCATCAGTAAAATGATTTTTTCCCGAGATGGTACTTTAGAGAACTGTCCTAGTGACACCATTTTCTATTGGTCAGTAGTTACTACTCGCATTACCTATCAGGGAATCATTTAGGTTCTGTTCCTTACACAAGTTTCATTGAAGGATACCCCTAAGGTTCTGAGATGATCCTGATTCATAGGAAGCTAAGGACATTCTTGAGGAAGACACTACGTTGATATCTATAGGAGGTGCCATTAGACTAGATTACGACCCTCATAGTGATCATTCTATGTGGTTCAGTAGGGCGATTGCAGTGTTTATATTACCCCTATCTAATTGTGATGTGACTTTTCAATGGAAAAATCTTAAGAAACATCCTCATAAAAGTGGTATCCTTCCCTAAAAAGATATTTGTTTTCAAGAGTTTCCATTGCTTTGGCAGGACGACATGTCGGTTGCTGAGTATTCATCAAGGCATACAGACCATTCCATGTAATTGATGAATACAATATTACCAGTGCATCAGGGGAAAGACCACCTTGCGAAATGTATTTCCGGAGATATGAGCCTGTGTTAATCCATGTTTCAATCCTACATATTTTAGGTTTCTAGATAGAACCTTTGTGGTTGAATTTTTTTTGGTTGAGCAGATACACCTAGTGAATGTCAGTAGTGGGAAAGTACGAAAATAACATCAGTCTTAGAGACATGGATATGAAAAATGTTTTGGGGAGATAATGTGATAGGGATCGATGAGTCTCTAGGGCAGAAGACATGGAAGAGGAACTAGGAGAGTAGTAGGAGGTGGTATAAATTCTACATGTTACAACATAACCCCAATGTGGTCCTCATCAAGCTAATGGAGATGGAGGATAGGGGAAGGGATTATCTTCATATAGTGAATGAGTATAACCCAAGGGCTCCATGAATGATTTGAGGTATGATCTGGGGATACTAATAGCTTTTTTATCAATAAAAATAGTTACTCATAATCATTTCTTTTCATGAATCTTGTTCATGACCTAGAGTTTCTGGTTAAATCGTTGACCTAATCCTTTCATCTGAAGATACATAAGGGAGGAGACACAATAATCATAATTATGTCGATGGAGTGATTTTACCCTTGATGAGAGAGTTTCAGTTGAAACTTCATGGTGGCAGCGTTTATGCCTAATGATGTTAGTTTGGGAATGGACTTGTCATCCCCAGGTAATGCTCCGATTTATTGTTTTAGGCAAAAGGTTTCTGTATATCTCTTGTGTTGGAATGGGGTGTTACTTGGTCAGCTAAAGAAGAAAACTAGGCAACACGGGTTAAACTCATGCATTGGAGAGTACGACCAATCACTCTTGAGTCAGCCAGCCTTATCCACATGTAAACAGGTGTACTGAGTTTCCAGTTCCCAATATTTGTGGTAGAGTGCAGGAACATCCTTTCCAAAGATGTTTCCAGGATTACCTCCCCACAGATGGAGGGACTTTGGTATCATTCTACACCCCGAGATGGCACTGCAATCAGCATCAGTATATCAGAGGACTTTCATATAACTTAATAAGCAGAGGCATAGTTGGAGGACATTAAAAGGGAGGTATTTTTTAGACCATGTGTTTGAGGTTATTTTTGGACTACCATCCCCTTAACCGAGTGGCTGTTGAGGTAAATTACTAACTCCCAAAGGGTCTATGGGAACATAAATCCATTAAAAGATTATGCCTTTGTCATAGATGGAAAGGTTCCCATTGGCCTTACAACAGTTGAGAAAACATTGATTGTTGTATTTCATCCAAGACTATGACTTTGATATAGTCTATACTATTGGGAAGGAGAACATGGTAGCAGAAGCACTCAGCTGGAGGTCTGGTTTATAACTACTAAGTGAGGAAACAAAGCAACTAGCTGCAATGCCAATATACATTGTAGATGATGATTGAGCAGCTTACCTCCACTCTATGACTGTCATTCCCCCACACATACATCAAATTAGGGATTCATAGCTTGTGGGTGTTGACTACAAGTCTTGACATTCTCAAATATCCTCAGTAAATTCTATTTATGGATTTTCAATAGGTGGGGAGCACATCATTCTTTTTATAGGATGCACCTTAGTTCAGTGACATTGCTGGAGAAGGTGTTGAAGGGGTTCCATACTTCCCATTCGATGGTACATCCTACTGTGAAAAGGATATAACATAACCTTTGACATCTGTACTAGTGGCCAAGGATGAAGAAAGCAGCGGTAGTTATTGTTTCACAATAGATCTCTTGATAGTAAGTGATATCTGAGCATCAGGTTCTAGCACACTTGAGCATATATTTTACCCCCGGATAGATGGTATGATAGAGCGGACTATAAAACCATATAAGACATTCCTTGTACTTGTTTCTGGGATTTTGTTTACATTTTGGAGGAAAACCCACCACTGTAAGAGTTTGAGTATAACAATAGCTATCACTCCACCATTAACATGGCACCATTTTCACCCTTGTACGAGTGGACATGCAGATCACCGCTAAGCTGGACAAACATAGGTGAGTCCACACTCATGGATCCAGAGTTGGTACAGGATACCACAAATAAGGTACAGATAATCCAGGAGTAGATGAGGACTGCACAAAGTAGACAAATGACTTATGTCGATAGGAGATGGATCCCCTTTGATTTTGAGGAGGGAGACCATGTGTTCTTTTGGGTCTTACTTTGAAGAGGACTTTGGAGATTTGGCCAGAGTGGCCAACAATATATGTGGTCCATAGGACCTTTTCCAAATCGATGACAGAGTTGGCAAGGTGGCGTAATGCCTAACTCTACTCCCATAGATGCACTGACTGCATTTTCATTTTTACATGTCATAGTTAAGGAGGTACATGATGAATTCATCGTATGTCATCGACTGAGGAGATCTGGAAATTGATGATGGGGTGACTTTTACGATGTTCTCGGTATAGATAGTGGATCAGCAGGATCAAGTTTATCGTGGATGGTCAATCCCTTAGGTGTGAGTTTGGAGGAATCATGGGAACCCATAGGAGAGCACATTGGAGAGGGATGATCATTTTCATGCTCAGCACCCCACTGGTTTGATTTTACTTTTTTAGATTTCAGGGATGTAAATACCTATGGTGGGGAGAATTAAATATCCTAGATCTTTCATATAATTTTTTTTAATTATATGAAAATATTTCTAGACCGTGAAATTTGATGGCACGTGATTCTAAGGCCCAGAGTGCCCAGAATGATCTATTGAAAAATGATAAACATTAAATAGTTCTTCTGAGCGTTTTTCCTGAAAAAGAGGAATAACTCTTAAATATTTTCCAATATCAGATGTCTGAGGGAACCATTGGATTTTGGATGGCAGGTTTACCGTTGGCGTGACTAACATTTAGTCAGTGAAGGCCTCTAGCAAGAAAACCCAAAAATGGATTAACCATAAATAAATTAATTATATAAAATTATTTTTTTTCAAATTCTTATAACACATGAACACTAACTCAGATAAAAAATCCAAGAACACTATTAATATCGTGAGTGTATGTTTTCTATAGGCAGATCCTAACATTTACTGGTGCGAGACAATAGTAAAAGTTAGTTCTTTTCCATAAATAAAATAACTATGTAACAATTATTTTATATTCAATTCATTATAACTTTAAAAATATTACTCTGATCGAAAATATGAGAGTATTTTTTAGCTCGTGAGGGCATTTTTCCCTTAGGTGGAGCCTAAACTTAACCGGCACAGGTCTAGGGTGACTATTATTTTTTCGAATCTTTTTTATTGTGTGATTAGTAAACATAATGCAGAAATTTATATTTTTTTCACCAGTCGATGGATTGATACTCTAATGGAATCCTTGAATTCACAGCGCTGGGCTTCATTGAGGTAAAATGTGACTTTGAACGGAAATGGTCGAATGAAAAAGTTATTTTTTTGACTTTCGGAAAAATAATAATAAAATAACTATAAGCTATTTTATTCTTTCTGCAACCATTGAGGGGTGGATGGCATTATTGTAGTATAAAAACATACATTAAATAAGAGGCATTTAATGACACATCCCTTTGGATGTGTAACCTTAACGTTCTTGGATTAAAGGTTCATTAATTTAGTTTCGATAATAATATATATTAATGAAAGAAACATAGTGATGATTCTTTTATTTAATAAAACCTTTGGAATATGAATTGAAAACCCATAGGAGGAACCTCTCACAAAATTCTGACAACATTCCTCTCCAATGAAGAATGATGGATGAACGACGACCATTGGGGGAATCAATCTGGGGATCGACGTACAACAACAAATTACTTCAAATGTGGATTCCTTCCATCTTCTTCATCTGGTTCCATTGAATATAGGTAGTGGTTTAACATGTTTTAGGTTTCTCCTCATCTCATTCATGGAATATAAAATAAACACATACCAACTGACTAATGGGTTGATCCGCGTCTTGTTTTTTCTCACGGGTGTTTGTGTCGGGGTCTTAATATGAGAATTTATTCTTTCTAATTGATTATAATTATCACACCATGTTAAAACACTAACACAGAGGGTGGGAGCCAATCCAAACAAGGCCTAGAACCCCTGCTGTTATTGGTTTGTGCACATTCTTTACGCCCGACCGAGAATGAGATGATTAAATGAATTTATGTCCCTGATAGTGAAGGAGACGACTTGGGAGGTAGGTATGTGAAATCAAGAACGAAAACGGACAACTGAAGCATATCTGGAGGCCCATGGAAGCAACCACCAATGAAGAACCATCGACGAGGTAATGCTAAAAAGCAGCGATGCCGGACAGCCAAGCCGGCCGCATGGTGGAGTGGCATCTATAGGTGTTGCGTCGGATAGAATTACATGATGTCATCTCCCCAGACGGGGAGAGGAGTGGACCGCTGTATGGGGCCAACGGAGGCTCTAGCCAGCAATTTCAAAAAGTGTGTCATCACCCTGGTGGGGCTAATAGCAGGCCGAACTGGACATAACACATCTAGTCAGTTCATCCTGCAACCGGCCCACATCAGTGCGGGTAGGGTTTTCCATGCGGTCCAAACCCACCGGTTGGGCCGGACCTGTGATCCAGGATGGACCCTCCAACTAGGACAGGTCTTCCAACTACTTCGGACAGACCAGCTGTGTCACACCCCTACCAGACCTGGACCTAACTGATCATGTCTCACTAAATTTGGCTTATCTCGCAAACCGAGCATCTGATTGATGCATCCTCAACGACCTAAGGAACCAATAAATAAGGAATCCCTTTTGATATACTCCACTTGACTTTTGATAGAAATTAGAGTATAGTCAGGTTAGATTAGATTCGAATCCAACCGTTCCCTATTTACCTTTTTGACTATATGTTACAGATTGGGTGTCTGATTGACACGTCGTATGTCACGTAGAAACCCTTAGTAGCTCAAGTCCACGAAGTGAGAAAATCATGTGTATGATGGTAAAGTGAATAGAAACCCTCTATAGATCAGTATGAGAGAGACCCTTCCTGGATCGATAGTAGAGGGACCCTATGTGTATACACAGTAGTGTGACCCTATGTGGATCGAAAATCATGATACCCTTCTTTGATCAACAACAGATCAAACCTATGTGGATCGGCAGTTGTGCAACCCAGTGTGGATCGGCAGTAGTGAGACCCTATGTGGATCGACAGTAGAGAAACCCTATGTGGATTAACAGTAGTGTAACAGTATGTCGATCAATAGTAGAGTGACCCTATGTGGATCGATAGTAGAGAGACCCTATGTGGATCGGAATTTCAGTGACCCTTCATGTATCTGCAGCAGAACCTCTCAATAGAATAAAATTATTTAGGTGAAGACTAATCATCTTTATTCATGTTCTATAAGTTATATACATGGTGTGAGATGTCTTTTACTTTGTGCTTTGTGATTGAGATCATGCTTTGTGGTTTTTCAATTGTGAAATTCTGAGAGACCTTCGGGGGTCTTGGGGTCCCTACGGATTATCGTTATACTCAACCATACATGGGATTTTCCCACACCTTATTCTGTGATTTGTAGACGACAAGTGGCTTGACTGAGACATTGGATAGCCAAGGCTATATGGTACACAGAGGTGTCCGATTGACGTGTTGAGCTGCAGTGATGTGCGGTACCTAACCTTCAGGTAGGATCCTTGGTGGACGATCTGTAAATCTTTTTTCCTTTTTTCTGTACTAATCTTTTAGTTTAGAATTTATACTTGTCAATTTACTTTTAGTACTTACTTTTACTCTCAGTGGTGTTTTTTAGTAGACTGTACTTTTCCTTTTTCATTATGTTTTACTTGTGCACAGTGGTCCCTATCTGTGTGTATACTGGTTTAAAGGGAATGCCTTCCCTTTTGGGGGTTCACCTTATGGTTCTTGTCCCCAACCCCTGGCCTATGGAATAAAGACTTGGTGTAGTCACAAGATAGGCCCCAGGGGATGGGTTGTGACACATAATTTTTAATATTTATAAAATATAAAAAAACATTGGGAATGTTACTTGTTGTACAATAATGGTTGTTCCACTAGATCTCCTTTATCATTTCTCTCCCAATATAATTTATTTTTATTTTCTGAAAATCCTATTATTCATGACTAATTGAATAATTGGTAGATTATATGTCACAATTTTCACGGCTATTCATATCAGTCATAAAATATCTAAAAATCATTGAACTATCACCTAAAACATTTGGGATGGACTGTAATTACATGAATCTATGATAAAAAACTATTTCATCAAGGATGTTCTATTATGGAAAAATAAAAATTATATCGACTCTCAGTTATTGGGTAATCAGATTTTAAAATCTTTGATTCATACTTAACCAAATTCATTCACTAGCCGATATTTTCTAGTGTTACATTATAATTCCTGTGCTTTATGGTGTATTTTTTTGTTGATTGAATCCTCAAAAATTTATAATCAATTATAAATATTTCAATATGAAATTTATAGTTTATACATCAATTTATTATGAATTTCCTACTTTAAAATCACCCAAATGACCATGTCATAATTTATTTTATTACAGATTGATTTTATATTATCTAATTAAAACATCTCTAATATCATATAAATACATTAAATATATATAATTTTCACAAAATAGTCAGTAATAAAAAAATCTGTGCAATGAATTCCAAATTCCAATGAGAAACATAAGAAAAATTATAGAATATAGTGTCTTTCAAATTACCCATCACATAAACTTTTACAATTATCAAAAAAAATCTCATTATCCAAATGACAAGAAAAACATAGATTAGTAGTGCAAAACCTTAATTCATTATGAAAAAAAATTAAGCCACAAATAAAAATTTCAAAATAATTAAACTCATTTAATTAATTGTATTCAACATGGACACCTATATTACTCTAATTCATAACTATTCTCTTCCTCCACAAACAATATTCACCCCAATAATTGTATCTTTGAAACATATGATCTATCTTAGAGGTAAATTATTCTCTCATTACTCAAGATCATTTAGTTGCATTTATACTCAATATGTATTTCATTAAATCAACATGGTATCATTCATGATACTAAAAAATAATCATCGAAATCAAACCAACTAATAAAAATGACTTTAAAAAACATTATTCTGGGGTTGAATGTTGTTGGTATATTATATTAAAATTGTAAAAGGATAAAAAATAATTATAAATAATTAAGTATTATATAATATTCTCTACCATTATTAATGAAATTATATTCTATTTCACTTTAGAAAACATATAATTTACCAATCCTTTGAAAACACTTTTTCATTGACAAGAACATTGAAAATGATGATTAATTGATTCTATTTTTAAATATTTCCAAAAAATTATTTTCTTTTATAATTTTTTTAAAATTGTAGAGGATCTATGTAAGTAAATATAAAATAACATTGAAAACTACTTTCTAAACAAGTAAAAACATTTTCTCATATTTCACCTTTTACAAAAAAAAATTAATTTCAAATTTACACAGTGTATGATGATGTAAAACTAAGAAGGGAGGGTGGAATTATTATATACCCTTTTATAAATTTTTTTCATATAAATATGTGTTATTTCATATATTCATTATAAAAGTATTATTAAAATCACATATTCACCAATAGGAAAAAATATGAAACAAAAATTGTATTTCAAATTTCTTGTCCTCTAAGGTGGGTGATTATGTCTTTATTATGATCAGGATAATTGCAAGTCAGAAATATATCCCTAATATCATAAATATATTACAAGAAACATGTTTTCATTCATAATCATTAAATATTTCCCAAAAACCATTGGCTTCTGGTATTTCATTATACTTTTTCACTCTAGTATATAAAATAGTGTTGAAACTGGAATGAAAAGATATCTAGAAATGTACTTAATACTCAAAAATCAAAAAAATATTCTTCTCTTTAACCTCAAAAATAATTATGATAATGGGCCACAACAAATATTACATTATGTTGTAGCAGATCCATAGTATCTTCTCAAACCAAAAATGTTTCATAATTATCATATCATTTTTTCAACTACTCAATCATTCTCTTTAAATTTATCTACAAGGATCATGTGGTTATTTTCCACAATTAAAATATATAAAAACCAAGTAAATGAATGAAATCATGATTCTTATATTTGAATCAATTCAATAATTTATCATCTAAAAATTCATCATAGATCCATAGAATCCAAAAACAAATCCATATTTTTAAATACTCAAAAAAATTCCAAATATCACCTTAGATATACATTAAATGTATACATTTATATATTCAAAAAACGAACATATTTTTAGTATAATCCTCATTTAATCATGCATACTAAAAATATATTCATTTCTAATTTGCGTGTTCATATTCATATATTTACTATGTTCAATATCCATCCTTTAATTCCAGAATACATCTCATTTTATACCATATTCATCATGAAATATCATTATATTTTAATATTTAAATGATAAATATTCAGTGGTTGTTTATTTATTATTTATCTTTTTAGAAAACTAGTTTAATCTTGTAAGACCTCCAAAAGGATCTTATGAATTTTCTAGACCATATGTAACACTTACATATGAAATAATATGATAATATATTGGTTCCATAATTTAAAAGTTGTCCTTATTTATCCTCAAATTTATTCTTACAAAATATGTGAATATTCTATATTTATATTATATTTCATTATATTAATATTTTTACTACCATACTATGTTAATTTCCTGTAAATGATATTATGTATCACTTAGAAATATTACTTATCAATTTTAAAATTTAGTTTTAATATTTTGAATGAGGATTTTACTCTTATTCATCTAAATGATTTTTTAATTTCAATTTCTATATTCTCCACTGAAAATTCAACATCGTTTCTTTATCCTAAAATTTTCACCTTAAAACATCTTTATCCACATAAAATATATAAAAAATCATCCTTAATAAATTCCTATGTTTCTCAAATGTTAATTACAATTCAAGAAACAAGATAACCCCTTCAAAAATTATATGCGTTTCTTATCCTACCTATATGGATTTATTATAAAAAAATAGTCCACAATTATCATGAAATAATAGACTTTCTCATATCAAAACATCTTTAAACCATACTAATATAGAAATAAATGTATGGAGATAAATAAATCCTTCATTGGAAAGATATTTATGGATTATGAAATTGATTATTCATTTTTTATTAACTTTGAAAATACATTCAACCATGTAATATAATAAAACCAACATGGGTTTCATTAAACTAAATATTAGATTAATTAGGTATCATTCAATATCATAGAAAATAGAATACAAAAGATTATGGTACGCTTTTTGGACTCCTCTAGTTTTAATTTTCATAAATCATGATTAATCATGCTTTACCAAGTTATATTTTGTTTACTCATGTTTAATTATGTCTACATATAAGTATAATATATTCTGTTAGTGTTTTACATTATAAGATAGGTTAAAAATATTTGGATAATTATTATTCTTCGTTAAGGTGCACTAACTTTCACCATTCCAACAAAGACACTATTAAGCTGGAATCAATATTTGACTACTAACTAAACGTACAAAATTATATTTGTATAAGCTACCGTTTATATAGATATACCGATAAGATGTATCACTATCAAGTATCTCACTGTCAGTAAAGAAACTGAATTCTGAAATAGGACAAGGTACTATTTTTCAACCCACTATCAGACTTAACAACATCACATAATTTTTGCAAAGGTTGAGTGTCATTTTCGCATCAAGCTAATGATATACTTGACTCTTAATTTTTGCAAAGGATGCGACTTTTTCACATCTATCTAAGAACAAATACACCTACTAATATCCAAAATTTTCACAATGTATGAGTTATCGATAACCAAGTCACCATAATGTGATTCTACCATCATTGAAACATACTGTTTCTAAGTCAGAACTATAAGATACACCATTCTATATTCTTAAATACTAATTCAGAGACCTCGTTCTGAAAACACTGTTCCTGAGGCACCAACGCATATTACATTGTCATTTAAATTCATTTATATTTCTAACAATCATATTTGTGATACATAGTACTTATATTTATTTTAATTAAATTTTTTTGTGTTATATATATAATCATCAAATCCATGATACACTGTAGTATGAGGTACAAGGTAACTATATATGATCAAGATCAGGTTATTTTATTAGCTGCGTCATATAAAAAATACCTGATCAAAAGGTAATATATCCATGTAGATTTGTGTAAATTCATGCACCTGAGGAGAAACATGAGAATTTCTGACTGGGGAATCACTATGAAATAGTTGTGTACCCAACATGAAATACACTTATCAGAAAACAACTGAGAAAGGAGAAGAACTCATTGAGAACATCAATAACCTCATTGTAAATATAAGACACAAGCTCTCATGATGCTATAATTTTATGTTTGATTCTCGAATTTGACAGATGATTTATATCAAGACAACTTCCAAAAGTCACAAGCAATATTGAACAATCACATAAAGCCTTCTACCCCTATTCTCTATTTTTTTCTATTTTTGTACTTTTTTACAATATGAGTATTATATGTCCTTTTTCTTACGAAAACACACTAGATCTTATGAAAAACATGATGATACATAGATATCTTCACATACTATCATTTTACACATGACATGCCCATAGATAATAGTGGAATAAGTCCCATGTTTGGCCTGTTTTGTTTTAGCACTCCCCTAAAAACTATGGAAGATGTCTAGTTGACCATGAAAATTGTTTATATTATGATTTTCCCCAATCTAGTTTATGAATTATTAATTATTTTTATAAACTATATGGTGACCCCTGATCCCCAAGTTGAGAGGATTAAGTCTCATATTGAGATAGAACCTATTGTTTTATTCCACTATGTTGTTTCAAGTTTAGTTTTCTATATTTCTGTTTGTTTAAATAAAAAATCATCAAATTTATTTGACAATTAATATTATATAGTGTTTATGTCAATATTTTAATTAGTACAAGGAATTAAAAAGTTAAATTAGTTATTTATAGTTCTTTGGCTGAGAACCATTCACTCTTTGAGAAATCCTTAATACAATATAAACATATATAAACTACTATTTCAGTTAATTAGGTTGTTTTTTATTTCATATTGTGGATGTTTTGAATAAATATTTTTGAAATAATTTTTTTGGAACTCAATTCACCCCCTATTTAGTGTCCTACTCCTACCAATATCTATAGTCAGAGGAACTTTTTTTTAGTTTAAAAGTTTTCAAATATTTCAACCACGATTTTAGTGGTTCTTTAAATATCTCACAAAAAATCTGTTCAAAATTTATATCTATTTAAAAGTTGTTTTTACTATTTGATAAGGAAATTATAGAAGAAGATACTACTACTAACAGACCTCCCTATTTTAATGTCCCAAACTATTCTCAATGGGAAATTTAAATAAAAATTCATTTAGAAAGAATGGGTTTTAAAATTTGGTCTGTAATTATAGAAGAATATAAAATTCTTACTAGTGATAGAGACACTTGGCATAGCCTATCTAAGACAGCCTATAAAAATAATTTCAAAGATGTGAATTCATTATATTTTTCTATAGTTTATGAAGATTTCAATTGGATTTTTTCATGTAAAATATCTTTTTATGTTTCAAATATATTACTTTTTTCACATGAAGGAACCACTAATGCTAAAAAAAATAAGGATTAATACAAATACTATTAAATATGATAACATCAAAATGAAGCCTGGTTAACCAATTTATGGCATGGACATTAGGATCACAAAGATTTTAAATACAATGATTTCATTAGGAAAGACACTCAGGAGAAAAGAACATATCTTATGAATCATGAGATGTATTCCAAAAATATGGAGAGGGTCTCTAGTATCAATTAGATAATGTTATGAAACATATTCACTACATGTAAAGGAGGTGATTGGAAAATAGACGATATATTAAGAAGAGTTGAATATGAATAGATAAGAAGATGATGAACCTAAATTAATGTTAGTGGATTTCGTAACCACTACATCAAAGAAGATAGAGAAAATTCGAGTTCTTATTGAAAGTTCCAACAATAAGGATTCATAAACTGATATTAATGATGATATGATTATTATATCCTATAGATTTATAAAATTTTATAGAATGAAGACGTTATTTAGAAATCCAAGATATATAAGAAAATATTAAAATAATGGTTACAGGAGAAATTATTAAAAAAGAATTCATAAAACCAATGAGATGGTATGAAATAAATGTAAATGAAAAGGAAATGTGAAAGATGGATGTCCAAAGATATGGTAATAAAATACGAGGATAAGGATAAAAAGTAAAATATGGAAATAAACGCTACCTGGAGTTCTTCTGAGGACTTCTCCAATGACTCTTAATAATCTCATGACAAAAATGGAAAAAATTCCAATATGTGTTTTATAACAAACATGTATAAGGTAATTGTAGTATCTCTGACAAATAATTCTTATTATTTAAGAGAGGAATCTAAATCATAAAATTCTGGAAATATAAATAATGAAGAAATATTTGAATATGGTAAAATTCACAAGGATACCTATAATGAACTTAATGATAAATACAAATCTCTCAAAAACATGAATTCTCTTTCTCCTATTATCAAATTTGAACTCACCATATAAAAAAAGAAGAATTATCAACTGCTCAATGATAATACTCAACTAAATCTTTATAATTAATAATTAAGTAAGGTTATAGAGAAATATACCAAAAGTAAATGTGACTTAGTCAAAATTATGGAAAAAATGTTGCCCCTAAAAATACTACATGAATTGGTTATCAACCAGGTCAATGAAATTTTTTTTAAATCAATTTGTAATCAAAATCTAGAAAATCTACTTTTATGCCTAGATCAGAGAAATTTTCTTCAAGTTCAAGTGTTAGAACGTATTTTAGTGATTCGAGTTCCTTTGGACCTAATACTGTTTATTTTTCTAAAACACGAGAAACTATTTATAGGAAATCCATGATGCAAGTGTGGGTTCCTAAAGATTTTTTTTCAAATATTTCTGAACCCAAGATAATAAGGGTACCAATGACTTTTCATACTTAAATTTTTTTTATATGAAATCAATTTTAAGAGATCCAATACAGACTTATGGTACATTGATAGTGGGAATTCAAGAAACATGACATGGGACTACTCTATCTTCAAGAACCTCATAAATATTGCCAGTGGAGATGTTGCCTTTGGTGACAATGTAAAAAAGAAAACTTATTGGCCATGGCCAAATAAGCAACACTAAATTAGTTTTTTCTTCTAATTTTTTTATTGATGGTCTAATGTACAATATTCTTAGTATCTCATCGTTTTGTGATGATGGTATTCATGTTAAATTTGAAAATTAATCTGTTAATGTTTTCAATTATAAGAATGATATGGTCTTTACTGCTTCTATAAATGAAAATGTTTATTCTATAAATCTTGATTCCTTAGTTTTGAAAAATGTTTCTTTCATAAGTGACATTTATAAAGGGCCTTCGCTAGGGAATAGGATACTAGGACACTATAACATTCAGACTATTATAAAGGTCACATGAAAAGGATTATCTAAAGTTATACCTAAACTAGAGTTTCCAAATGACAAATTTTGTAATCCTTATCTAAAAGGAACAAGACATAAAATATATTTCAAACAAAAGAAAGATATTTCATGTTCTAAATCTCTTGAGTTAGTTCTTATATATATTTTTTGGACCCTCTATATTTACATGTTTAAGTGGAAGAACTAAGTCTATGCTCTAGTAGATTTAGTTTCTAGGTATACTTGGAATTAATTATTAGCTCACAAAAATGAGGCTTGTTCTTATTTCACCAATTATGCTAGATCAGTAGAAAAGTTACGAGGAATTATAATCAAAATATTAAGAAGTGACCATGGATTTGATTTTTAAAATCAATAAATTGAATTTTTTTTCTCACAAACTTGTTATATTAATAAATTCTCTTCTCTTAAAAAACCTCAACAAAATGGAGTCATAAAAATGGGAAATAGAACCTTAAAATAGATAGCCCATAATATTCTTAATGAATATGATCTACCTATTTATTTTTCAGAAGAATCTTTAAATAAAAATTTCTATATAACTAATAGCGTTTTAATTGGACATATCCTAAAGAAACCCCCTTATCATATGTTAAATTATTGAAATGAAAAGGTTAATTACATTAATGTTTTCAGATGAAATGTCTTTATTCCCAATAGAAAATATAATCCAGACAATTTTTCCTCCAAAGTGTTGAATTAATTTACTAGGTTAAAAATCATTAGTAATGCATAAAGAGTCTTTAATAAGAGATCCTATTGCGTGAATGAATATATGGAAGTCAAATTTAATTAGACATATCCACATGATTAAAAAACAACCTTAGAAAATCAAAAGGATAATCTGTCCTATTGGAACATAAAACCCAAAATGACTTATTCTATTAGGATACAAGAATTTTTTTTGAAAAATATCCATATTCTGACCAAGTGGAACTCGAACTTATTGAAGAACCCAAAGTAATCATGTCATCATTTTGTATAGTTATTATAACTCTTAAAAATCATTCTTTATATGTTGTAGTAAGAGGATTAGATAAAGGAACATAGACTGGAGCATCTCCAAGATACCAGGATGAAAATCATGTCTTTTGTAAGAACATAAACATAAAAACACAAGAGATGCAATCAATGATGAATTCTAGACAATGGGTATCCAAGAATATTTAAATAAGTAATTAATAAAAAAATATTTAGAAATGTTTTGTTATAACCAAAGAGACATTCAAAATATGAACTAAGTGTATATTTTGAAACAATGTGGATAGAGTTGTTACTATAGTAAAAACAAATACCACACTGGTTTCACACGGTTGTAGTTATGAAGAAGGCATCGAGTGTGAAGAAACGTTTCCACTCATATTCTGAATAGAAGCTATTAAAATACTTCTAGCTTATGTTCCAAAAATTATTTTCAATCAATATCAAATAGAAGTCAGAATTGAATTCCTATATTGTTATATAGTTGAGTATTTTTTTGAACAACACCCTAGTTTTACAAAATCCACTTTTCCAAATTGTGTTTTCAAATTAACAAAATATCTTGACGTTTAAAAATAAGTACCAAGAGATTGGTATGATTGGTTCATCATTTTATTATTTCTAATGGATTTTCTAAAGGTATTACTAATTCTACTCTTTTCATAAAAATAATCTCTAAATATGTTTTAGTATTTCAAATATATGTTGATGATATTTTTTTAGATATTAAAAAATTATTTATGTATTTATTTTTAATAAAATTATGAAAAATGTGTTTGAAATGAGTATAATGGGTCAACAAAAATTCGTTAGGGGATTTCAATATTTTCCAAATAATTAATGTATAGTTTTGAATAAAATTTAATATACTAAATATATTTTAATACATTTTAATCTAGATAGAACCAAAATTAGTGATACTATTATTAGTTTCACCTATAAATTGGATATTGATAAAGGTTGAAAATCGGTGGATCAATCCAATTACATAGGTATTATTGAAAGTGTTATTTACATGACAACATGCCAACCTTATATTATGTTTAGTGTGTGTATGTCTAAAAATGTTCATGATAATCATACAGATTCTCACCTACATGTTGTTAAAATAATTTTCAAATACCTCATATATACTTCAAACTTTGGATCATTCTCTCCTTGAAGAAAACAATTTGACATTGTTATTTTGATGCTGATTTCGGTGGTTTCAAGTTAGATAGAAAAAAACCTCTAGAACATGTCACTTTTGGGGCAATTCTCTAGTTTTTTGATGTAGTACGAAAAAATTTATGTTGCATTGTAAACTACCGAAACTAAATATATAGCTACGAGTAGTTTTTCTGCTCAAATATTATTGATAAAACTCACATTACATTATTATGCATATCAATTTAGACATTTCCCTATAGATTATGATAACACAAGTCCTATTAACATTTATAATAATCTAATTTCTCATTTAAGAACAAATCATATTGATATAAGATATCAATTTTTGGGATTTCATTTTCAAAAACGAGATATAAATCACGAATTCATATCTATAGACCATCGTCTTGATGAAATATTTACTAATATTTTAAATTATAAGAGAATGATTTATACAAAACATGATTTGGGGATGATCAACGTTGATGAATCACTATTGATGAAATACCATTGACGACAAGCCTTATGAATCATTGTTTATTACTCATCATTGATGACTCACCATTAAGTCTTAATATTCTTTTCTAATTCATTTATCTAGATCATAATTAAATTCGCTATTTTATTTATTCCATTTTAATTTCAACAATATTATTGATTGAACTCATTAAAATCCCTAAATCATAAAAATTCAATCAATCTGAATCACTTTCTCACATAAACACTCTTTCTCTAGAACCATTCTCTCCCAAACCTCTATTACCTTCTTCCCTCAAACCAAACCTTTAGAACCTTTCAAATAGCTTGAGTGAATCATATTCTAACATGTCTTCAAAAGAGACTTATCCTTCAAATCAAAAAAAGGTAATATTGATTTGGTTTAAACCCAAACCTTTTAAACCTAACCATGTAAATTGAATAGTGATTTCGAAAAAGTAAGTCCATGCAGATTGGTTGTTATTAGGTAAGTATCTCATGTAAAAACTGTCAGAAGAACAGGGTTTCTTAGAGTGGTTCTATTATAATTATAAGACTCTATATCCTAAGTCATTTCATGAGTTCTACTTGTATGTGGATTTATTTTTGGAGGTCATATATGTGTTTTGGATAATGTATAGAATAAATGGAAAAAGAATTTCCATTTCATTTAAGTGGTGGTCTAAATGTAAAAATGTACTTCATGATGACAGTTTTTTAGATTATCAAGGTAGTGATACTCTTGTTAGTGATATTTTAATTATGATGTAGCCTTGAATAAGTAGCCCAGTGGTGTAATTCCCAAACCACCTATCTCTTAGAGTAGGATAGAGAATATAGGTAATTTTTTATGTTTATTTAGTACTAACATTGCCCAAAGAAATGGGATTTTTTCCTCAAAATATCAATATTATTATTTTTGTATCTAATGAATAATGGTGATAAGATCAACCTCTGTCGATACCTCATGGTTTATATGAGTGAGATTATTAAGCCTTGATATATATTAAACTCCCTGTTTTATTCAGGGATGATTTATTAAATATTAAAAGATAAATGAGTGAAAAATGAAGATGAATATACTGTGATAGATTGTGGTCAGTTTTGTATCGAAATATCTATATTAAAAAGGATTAAGATAAAATAGAATTCTTTAAAGAGACATTGGGTGGAAGATAATGAGAAACTTTATAAGGAATTAGATCTAGTGTAACACACCGAAAGAACAAAATACTTGGTTGGCCCTGGTCTAGGACTAGATGAAGTTACGAGGTACTCAAGTAAGGAGGATAATGAATATTAGGTAAATAGAGGGAAGGAATCACATGTTTATGATATAATTTTCCATGATATTGTAGTAATCCCATAAAGAATTACTTATGTATCTCCTAGTCCTCAAAAATATATTCCTACAAGATAAACTATCCCGAGGTATGATGGTGATGAGGAGGAGACTAGAGAATATGAGGATGGTGAATATGCCAGTGGAAGGGACATTGAAGAAGAAAAGGAGAATAATAAAGAGTTAGATGAAAAAGAATATGAAAAAATGAAAATCATAAATATGATGTAGTATAGTGACAAGATTCTGGTTATGATAAATAAATTGATGCTGATGAAGAAGAATAAAAAAAGAATGTGGCAAAATGATGGTGAAACAGGTGATGAAGATAATAATCGTCCTATTAAAGAACCTAAAAATCATGATGAATGTGTTTTAATGGAAAAAAGAACCATTTTTTCAACCTCCAAATGATATTGTTTTAGTTTTACTTGATTAATAAGCTCTAATTTCTAAAGTTCAAGAACGGGTTTTTGCTAGAGAGAATGCACTTGTTGAGAGGAAAACACATATTGAGTGAGAGAAATTGTCGAAAAGAGTCATGGTGGCTACTCTTAATCCTTATCATAAGACTTTAGTATTTGAATGGGAAAATACCCTAGGTATTTCACTCAAGGATTGGACTATCGATATTTGAATGTGGAGGCATATAACTCTAAGGGATCCCTGATTGAAGATTTAGATCTTGCTCCGACTATTCTTGTTGAAATAGATCTAAAAGCTCCTTCTACTCCTGCTCCTTTGTTTTCACCTATTACTAATGACTATATATGATATATTGATCTTAATATTTTTTAAGAGGAGTTGTTCCCAGTTGTTAAATAATTCCTTCAACCACAACCTGCACTTACGACATGTCCTAGTGAATCTGATGCTCTTATTTGTTTAGAGAATATTGTCTCCCAAATTCAACCTCAAATTATTTCTGAGCATCATGAAGTAAGAATTGATAATATGAGGCCAAATGATGTGCTATATTATAACCTTCATATGGTTAAAGTCATGCCATTTGAGAATAAAACATCTTTGTAAAAAGATGCACAAAATCATGAAGATATATATTCAGAGGATGATAATTCTATAATTCAAAATCACAATCTATACTTCATAAGATTAGCTGTCAAGAATTCATTAAATGACCCCGTATCCTTTTATTTTACTAATTATAATTTTTACAATGATATGATCAGTACAATGATATGATAAGAGCTACAATATTTATTGGATTCTTCTGATCAGTAGATATTAAGAAAAATTTTATAGAATAGTAATCATGTGCATGACAAGGTTATGTTTTATAAAAAAGTGCCCACTAATTATCAAGAATAAATAAACAAGATTTTATATTAATACATTAAATGGATTTATATAAAACATTAGTTGGATAGTCATTTAAAATACCTAGTTGAGAATTTGAGGATACCTCATGTAAGAAAATCCTTAATAGAACAAGTGTGATAGATGAAGAAGATTAATCATTCCCATCAGATGTTCATGGAGACCAAAGGTGATTTCAGAATGGAAATAGAGAACGGTGGTAAGTTAATAATGGATTTCATTAACCTATTGATGCCCTATTTTCACATCTACAGTACACCAATTTTAGCACCATAGGCCTTCCCCATACATTCTAGGATTGAAAATATGCCTTCAAGTTTAGTCTATAGCTCTGTTGATCCCCGATTCAGAAAAACTATCACATAGAACCATTTTTCTCCTCTTTCTCCCACTCTTAAACCATTTTCCAAGTCTCTAACATAGGCTCGTAGTCATTTGAGGTCTGTGGTCTATTGGGAACTAATATCACTTACCACTTTTCTTCATAGTCTTACCCATACTATACCTTCTAGAGTCCCCATTCATTAGTTATATTTCTCTGCTCCCCAATACCTCATGTTTCTCCGTATTCATCAACTTTTAAAGGAAAAGTAGACATGGATACTTCAATAAAGAATAATTTATTTTGGATTTTGTACTTTTTTATCATCCAATGTACTTAATTTTAATCATGATATTTATTATCTCTTTTAATCCAATGAATGTTTTCGCTATTTTTTACTTATCATCTCATATATTTTTTCTCATTTTGTTAATCCCAAAAGTTAGAGAATATTTATGCCATTTAACCTAAGAATATAATTAAATATGGTATTTAATTTTATTTGATTATGTTTATCATATAATTTCTCTCATAATCTGTATGACATGTTATATAGAACAGTTGTACTTTGTACTTTGATCATTATGAATATCAATTTAATGTCATGATTTGTGGTCATCAAAAAAATGGGAGATTGTTGGACTTCTATAGTTTTAATGATAAAGAATCATGCTTAACAATGCATAATCATGTTATGCTAGGTTTACTTATGTTTAATTATGTCTACATATAAGATTAATCTATTCTATTATTTTTTTAGATTATAGTACATTTTTAAAAAAATTGGCTTTGTAGGATTCACCATTAAAGTGGACTCAGATTCACCATTTCAGCTAAGACACCATTATTTTGGCCTCTCTGTTGAAAAACACACTGATGGTAGAAAGTAATCCATGTATGAGATACCATTGATATGAACTAACTGATATTATGTCTCATTTTTAGTTGTCTCACCATCAGTATTAATGTTTAAATATGAAAAAGGATGAGACATGATTGTTCAACCCACTGTCAGACTCAAAAACTTCTCAAACTTTTCGCAAAGGATGTGTCACCATCACATTGAGCTTCCAACAGACTTGACTCAGAATTTTCACAATGGATGAGACACCTTCACATAAACCTACCTACAGAGTAACTTACCGATATCTAGAATTTTAGCAACGTATGAATTACTGATAGCTGAGTCACCATCAAGAAAACCCACCATCAGAGTGACATACCATTCTTGAGTCATCACTACCGGACACACCATTCATAATTATAGAATACAATGTCTAAGACATCATTCCAAAGACACCATTCCTGAGACATCATTCAGAGACACCGTTACTTCCTACTTTGTCATTTAAGTTGAAATTGTTTCCTATTGGTCATATTTAAAAAAATTGTTACTTCTATTTATTTTAATGAAATTTTCATTCTTTTTTATAAAACCTTCAATATGATGGCAGACTCTAGTATGAGGTATGAGGTACCTATATGTGATCTAGATCATGATTCTTGTCAGCTTTAGCATATAAATCAAATACCCAATCAAAAATAAAGATAACAATGTTGGGTAAGGATAAGTCATGTTCCCGAGGAAGAACTTGAGAAATGCTAACTATGGAAACTAGAAGAAACTACTAATTAACCAACATGAAGAACACTTTGAAACAATAAACTATTAAAGGTGAAGGACCTGTTGATCACATCAATTATATCAGTAGAAATAGAAGACAAAATCTCTCACGATGGACTATGTTGATGACTATTTCTTGAAGTGAAGTCTTGTTTCACTTCAAGAAAACCTCTAAGAGATTCAAGCTACATTGACCAATCACACAGATCCCTCTAACACTATTCTTTATTTTCTTCCCTGTTTGATTACTATTTATATATTATGAGTAGTGTTTGTAACTATATCTTATGAAAACACACTTCCTCCAATGAAAATCTAGGTAATACAAAGATAACATAAAAAACTATCATTTACACCTTACACTCTAATAGGTAATAATGTAAGAGTTCCCCACAAGTCCAATTTTATTTTATGAATCCTACAAAAAACATAGGAAGAGGTATCATTGACCTAGATAGTCATGTATACTATTGTTTACCGTGATCAAATTTTTTGATCATTATTTATTTATATAAACATCTTGGTGGTGGTTTATCATCAAGTGTGTAGGATTATGTCTCAAATTGATGTTTAACATCTTGTATTATTCCGCGATGTGATTTCAAGTATAGTTTTCTCTATTTTTGTTTATTTAAATCCCAAAACATCACTTTTCTTTAGAAATTCATATTCCATTGTTTTTATATTATAATTTTCTATTGTATATGGATTTGAAAAGATAAAGTAACAACACATATTGTTTTGACTAAGAACTAATCACTTATTGCGAAATCCATCAACCAATAAAATATTTTATAAACTAATCCTATGGTTAACTGGGTTATTTTGTATTTCAAATTGGTGAACTTTTAAATAAATGTTTTAGATAAATGTTTATATATGAACTCAATTCACCTCCCTATTGGGTGTCACACTCTGACCAACTACCCTAAAAATCTCCAAGGTAAGAAGAAATTGTCAACCATGTATCGTCAACTATAAATAATAAAATCTATCCTTTTGAACCCCCATGAATATTTAAATATATTATAATCCTTTATGAATATATATATTTTAGCCTCACATCATCATTAATAAATTTTTCCATTATTAAATGAAAATTTATATCAATTTTCCTAGATCAAGAGTGTTACTCGAGATTCTATGATTGATCTATGTAACTTTAATCATCATTGACCATTCCCATTGATTATTTGACCATCACCTTTAGATATAATAGCTTCTCTATCATCCATAATATTAATGTTCATGATTTTTTAGAGACCACATTGTTAGCCTCAATAATAATAGAAGTAATAGAAACTTTTTTCATTTAATTTAATCTCTAATAGTTATCACCTAAAATGTATGAAATTAATGATGATTATATTTTATTAAAAACACTTCCAAACCAATCAACATTGGTGTAGTCATAAAAACATATTTTATAGTCATTTGATACATAAGTCCATAAATATTACTTCTAGGGATATATATAACAATTCTTATTTGTATTCATCATGCCTAAATCTATAATATCACTTTAAAATCCTACAAAAAATATCACAGAATTAATAATAGTAAGGGTTTATGCCGTTTAATTAAACAAAATTTTAATTACCCTTAGACATTATATTTGAATGATTTGATATACCTCACAACAATTAATCATTATTTCATTTTCATCTATAGGTATAAACACAAGATTTGATTACTCAATATAATATTTCTACAAAAATTAATTTTAATAATTTTATATTGATATTAAAATATATCTCCCTTTATCTGTGTCTTATAAACCTAAAAACAATATAATTTATCTCAATATTTACATTTAAAATTGATTCATCAGTTTATTTTTAAATACCCCATATGTATTCTCCCTATAGTGTCATGACCTGGGTTCGACAATTCCAGTTCCCTGAGCTAGTTCTTCAAATTGGCTCAGGTGAACCACCCCATCTTCCAAAGCCTACTGACTTGTAGTGAGGGCCTAATAGGAAATGTGGGGATACTATACCCTATTTATCAGAGTATCAACAATAGATAAAATAAAAAATAAAGAAAAACGGAAACAATAATCATGAATCACAAAACCATTTACTAAAACTATGTACCAACCCAATACCAAATGATAAATATGGTATGTCATGTCATATAGTACGAAGTTCTTAGGAAGCCAAAAACAAAGAAAAGATACGGATTCCCAAAAATGGGACCCGACTCTATGTGTGGACCCCAAAACCATGCACATACCATTCCAAAATAAAATATTTAGTATAGGTACTTTTCACTTTAACTAACCTAAAACCATGTAGTCTACTCGGGTACCCAATGGAGGCCCGAGTAGGTTTTGATTACAACTCAGTAGGCCACCACCCATGATGTCTACAAAATATAATGTCTAAAAAAATTTGTATGGTAGTATATAATTAATAACAATATAATAAAAATATAAAATGGTTTCATTAATTCATAGGGTTCTCTTTATATTTTAAGCATTTATTCGAGGCATTATCCATTTTCATCAAATAACAATTATAAATTATTGGTCATATAAACTGTATGTGAGGGGTGGTAATAAAGATCTATACATAAAAAGGGGAAATTTAATATAAATAATACATAAAACTAGACTTAATGTAGTGACCCGAAGCTTGACGTACATTTACATTACATTAATTTTGCGGAATAGTTAGTACATAACAAAAACACACACACAAGGACCATAATAGTTTAGTGTCTTTGGAAACTCGGAATATAATCTTCTAATCATGGTGAGAGATCTTCAACATCTCCCATAAAGATCTTATTTTCTTAAAACCTAAATCCTTTCATTATGTCCTGGGGAAAAACATAAAAGGGTGAGCTCAAATGCTCAGTAAGGGTAAACAAAAGAAATATCAATCACGTCATATTCATAAGAACATATCTTTTGGAAATCTTAACCTGCAAAAGAGATCATAATTTCATATCATGGGATAAATCATAGCAGTGAAATGTAATCCCAATAATCATAACATAAAACATGAATATTTTTGGAATAAACACATAATCATATAGAATCATTTCTTATTAGTCAAGACTCATTGCCAAGAATATCTTGGTTGACAAAGTCCACTTCTGAACTGAGTTCACTCCTCGTTTCAATCCTGTTTCACTGAACTGGTATAACCTACTGTTCCAGGCATGTCTATCTCATGAGATATAAAATCTTTACCCAATGCATTGGATGGAGATATAGGTCCCACCCATCTCATAATTATACCATTCTTATGTGTGCCAAAAAATCATAAACCATACATCATAGCATAACCCATGTAATAAAAATGGGAATCATAAACATCAGGACATCATAAAACAATTCATATAAGATAAAGGAATTCATAAAAATAATTACATCACAACATAATCAAATCAATGTAATAATAGAGATAGAAACAGAACCCTTTATTATCTTTTATGGAAAATAATTTTGATAAAACACTTGAACTCCATTCTTGAGGAAAATATCCTTTCTACTTAAAAAAAACTTTTCCATTCTTAACATGTCATAAAATTATAAACTAAAAGAAGTTGATTAAAAATAAACATGAAAAATTGTAAATTAAGCTTCTTGGAAATAATGTTTTAAAAATCCATTCATTCCGTATAAGTTAAAAAAACATTCTTCTCATACTTTTGTCGGAAAAGTCAAAAAGTACCTCATACGAAAAATAACAAAATATTCCTTTCATATCTTTTACTAAAAACTCACCGAAGGGTAAAATTGGATTTAAAAAATTGTATGTGGATGGAAATAATATTACATATTGAGGAAACATGGATGTGGATAATAAAATACACCCTAGTAAATACCAAAGTATAAACAATCTCGGATAAAAATGAGATTGTCATATTTCCCTTACCTTAGGTCCGATTTGCTTCGTATGTGTCTGCACCTCCTGTATAATGATTTAAATAATGTCATTGACTTATTCCATAATCATAATCATTTTTATGATATCATATATGGTTCACTTATGACTTTATATTACCCGTTCTTTTGTAAATTCCATGTTAAAGAGCATTTTGGGTAAAATCATTTCATTTTTCGTCCGTGTTTTGACTTGTAATTATTCATATGATTACATAGATCATGATTACGTCATTCCAAAATATAAAACATGATTTATATATAATATATATTCCAAATATACATATATATAATAGATAAATAAATGGAAAGAAATACACCGTTCATGGAGAAGGTAGGCCGTATGTACGCATGAACGCTGTTTTCGTTTCCTTATTGAGTTGAATGGAAATAAGTAGATGACATACATATATATATACACATAAATCCAGTATCATTATTAAGTCATATATTTCATGATTACTTATTATATATACTTTATAATCAATCATGAATGGTTAATGTGGAGAATGAATCTCATCGCGTCTTGGAGACGGTAGTCCGTACGTACGCACGAGCGATGATTTCGTTCGGATGATCGTGGAATTGTATTGGAGTGTATGTATACTATTTCAGAATCAATATAAATTGAAAATAATCATATATAGTTATTATTTACATCATTATACCCATCCAAGTAAGGTGGTGGTGGAAAATAGATTACACCACGGCATGGAGACGGTATTCCATACGTACGCATGCGCGGTGATTTCTTTTTCCGTAGGATGGATAGATGGTGAAATAGGGTTGTTTCATACTTATAATAACATATCAGTATAATAGTGATACTGATGTTATTACATCATAATGAAACAACTAAAGAATAAGAAGTGGAAGAAGAAATAAAGATGAAAGAATCGGTAACGGAAATTACCTCTTCTTTGAAGCGCCTCTTTGAGACCTCCTCTTAGGGAACTAAAATTGGTCTTTGAGGAAGACCAGAACCTCTAGTATGTTTCTATGGAAGTGAAAAAGAGAATTTGGAAGAGGGTGGCAGAGAATGAAGGCTCAATGTGTTGTGAGGAAGAGAGGGAGGGGGTGCCCTTTTATAAGGGGGGAGAGGGGCACCTTTGGAATAACTAAAAATATTATTTTATTATAAAGCCAAATTCGGTTTTAAATAACTCAAAATTGATTTATTTCTAAGAGAATGTGGGGATGGGTCGAAATACTATCATACAATAGAATTTATAGAAGTTTAGGTTCCTATTTTAACCTTATCATTTATATTTAACTTTAAGTTAGATAATTTTACTTTTACCATATCTTCTTGTTTTCTTACACTATAAGGTTAATAAACATAATATATCAAGACAAAATAACCCCAAGTTGTTTATTATTAATATATATAACCTCATCTAAGTCATTTGGCAGAACCTTAGATTTTTAGGAATAAAATAACTATTAATAATATAATATTTGTTTTAAAAACTATTTTATGTCAACTTTGACACTATTTAGTAATTGATTTTTGTGAAACTCATAACAGATTGATTAATAAGAAAAAAGTTATTTAAATCAATAATAAGATGTCATATTAACATATAAAATTAGTTTAATTCATTAAAAGTCTTAAATTAGATTTATTTGGCTATTTATAACATCAATTATGTCAATATTTCATTAATAAGACAATTTCTGCATCATCTTTGTGTCATACTAAATGATAGTTATTTAATCTCTAAAAATTCTAAATAAATTCCTATGATATATATAATTGTATTAGATTTCTTTAGACTATTCATGTTCTAAGTTTCATGATGTTTATCACTAAATTAAAATTATTATACATATAAGATTTCAGAAAGTGACATGTTGTCACATTCTTTGGTTTTAATAATAATTAACTTATTTTCATGGAAATAAGTCCATTAAATGAATCTAATCCGACCCTTAGGTGATATGGGTCGACTTTTAGTCATCCAATAGGATTTTTCCAAGTGTTAGGGTAATTTTATAATCTTATTTTTAGCCTTAATTACCCAATTTACCATTAACTATAGTAAATAAAATTTACCGTAGTTAATATTCACAATGCCCAAAAATAAAAAGTAGCTTATTAACATAATTTGTACCCACTGATTCCAAATATGGAATCCATTTTTCCAAATTCAATACACAAAATTTGCATAAATTAAATTAAAATTAATCCCGTTGTCGAATGAAAACGGGGTTTTTTTCTTCAAAACATTGCAAAAGATTGAATTGATTTAACCTACGAATTCTAGGTAAAATCAATGATAATGACATAAATTATATTAAATGGTAAAAATATATTATATTTATACTTTCAAACCATTCAATATGATATATTAACCACATAAGATATTACGATGAAAAAAGTTGTTTTTAATTAAAATATAGCGTGTGTTTACTATTCATTAAAATATGAAAGTCAACAGAATAAAATGAAAAATTTATCCAAAGTAAATTTTATATCTTGATTCCAAAGAATAATTTTATTTTGTAAAATGGAACTTATAAACATTTCAAAAACTATATTTAAAGTGGGTGCGCCATCAAAAGGTGGCAAAACTGTATTTTTTGAAAAATACTTATTTTACCCGAAAAATTTATTTTGTTCTTATAACATGTTCTAGAAAATGTTTAAGATGAATAATAATGTTATAAAATTCAAAATTTAGTTAATAATATTCATAACTTCTAGTTCATAATAATATTATAATAATATATCGTTGTTTAGTAAAACCCGGTATTGCATACAACACACGCTATCGAGGAAGGTCGCGATTGCGTGTAATGCAATCAAAGTTAGGGTTGCGTGTTGTGAATGAATCCTTAATTTTTTCGTATAATAGAATCCAACCATATTTCATTTATACATTGAATATATATATATATATACTCAATTTTGTGTAGAATAACTATTATCAAAATTGTGTGTAACACGATCCAAGAATAGTGTTGCGTATACTGAAAGCTAATACGGTGTTGCATATAGCGCAAGGTAATCGTGGTGTAGCATAAAAAACAAGACATTATTAAAAGAATATTTTTCATAAAATCTCGGGGTGTTACATTCTACCCCCCTTAAAATGAATTTCACCCTCAAAATTCATCGGGGTTATAAATAGTTTACTATTCGAAAGTTTCTTTAATAGAAATCCACATCGTAAAAAGGAATACCAAAACCAATCTATAAAAACAAAAGTATGAAACGTAACAGTTACCCAAAAAAACTAATCATTGGGTTTCCACATAGGTGAAAATATTTATATGGAAGAGAAATATAACCATCATGTTCTGATGGAGAGTGGTAGAGAACATGGCTATGGAAAGGCCAGCAATCACAATGCCCTAAATTTGTGACGATCTAAGGTACCATATGATTCATCAGATATAAGAGCACTAGGACAACATTTTTGGGTTTCATGATCATTTCCCTAATGTTTATGAAATTGGAATTAGAAGAAATACTTTCGTGATTTTGGTATAATCTCACTGTTGGTCATTCTTTGGACAATTTACACTTCATCTCTTCAAAAAATAAAGTTAAATTTGTCATTCGTGATGTGTTAGCAGATCATGTGATAGAATGATGGTTCATTAAATCTATCTCAAAAAAAGGTTAGAAAAGTTATCAAAAAATACGTAAGTCCATCTATAGTGAGATTAATCACATTTGGTTCCTAAAATGGACTTATACTTCTTATATTATACTACTTAATATAATAAAACTAGTTTCTACTAAACAGGGACATCCTGTAGGCCAGTGGTAGGTGATAAAGGCTAGTCGCACTTCAGTTGTGGGTCCGATTCCCACAGCCTTGTCCGACGTGATGGGCTGTCGCCCGTCCTGCAGGTTTTATTTTTTCTAAAGCTATATTACTATAACATCCCAAAAATAATATCAAAAAAAAATTCTATCCTTAAACAATACTAACTTATGTCCAACATAATCCATTCCAATCATTAGACTTATCTAAAATACTTCGGTCCAAGTTCATAGTATAAAGAAAACGATTACTTGAAATGTCATCAACCAAGCATGTGAATACCATCATTTATCCCCCATATATCATGTTGGTCACATTCAAATCATGTGAATACCTTAATCATGTATTCTTTTGAAAAATAAATACCCATTAAACCTTAGTTAAAACATGAATGCTGTCAAAAGTTAACTCTTTCCACATACCAAAATCCAAAAATTCTATATACTCAAACCATGATATAACCTTCTCCTTATATCAGTCATGAGCTCATGAATACTATCAAACATTTAATTTTCTCATTATCCCTTCATTATGCACATATCATCTACATTCCAAAAATATCTGAATAACCTTTCATGGAAACTGGTACCATTAATCATACACTTTCAAAACTCAAGGAAAGACAATAGTGTAACAATCCTTAGATGTCTCTTTATTCCATAGTACCATGAGATTACTTATACAACATTACACATGATAAACATGTAATCATTCCACTACATTCTTAAACCATTGACCGAACTTCAACAATTATTTCATCTCACATATCATTTGTAGTCTCTTCATCATCATCAACATAAATACTACCCATACAACCATACTGATTCTCTTCATGAGACTTTCCCTTAGGGCTTTGGTTTTCATAATGCCCGCACATTCCACATTTAAAACATTTAACCATTGTTGACGTCGTAGCAATACCATTATCCTCATCCCTAGTGTTAACTGAACCTTTTCCTTTGCACATACTGGCTTTGTGTCCTTCATTTCCACACCCAAAGCATCTTCCAGTTCCTTTGAAACATTCTCCTTGATGCCTCTTCCCACATGATTTACATAGGGGAAATTGAACTTTCTTTCCTCTATGATCATCATGAAACTCCATCTTTCTCTTATTAGCCGAGTCAGGAAACTTAACAAATTTTACTTTATTGATCATATTATGAGATTGTTGATTCATCATAATAATGATGTTTGGACTTCCAAATCCCATTTCATTTTGATGCTCATGAAGAATATCATTCCATTGTCCATCATATCCTCTATTATCGTGAATCGTCTTGTTTCTAGCCATTTTCTAAAACCCAAAAAGAATAGTGTGAGAGGCAAAAATCATGATAGGGAAAACAACATAATAAAAGGGGGAGTAACCTCAATATCTAACATCTTTGGTTTAATTCTAAGATCATTAGCGCAATTCTAGGACTATAACCTATACTTATACTTAACCTTAGGGACATCCCTAGACATACCTTAGAAATATCTCTAGGGATCTAACTAAAGTTATCGCATCCTAGTTTCCAAAGGTTGACTAAACCTTTCCTCTGATACCAACTATAGAGACCCGAAGCTTGACGTACATTGACATTACATTAATTTTGCGAAATACTTAGTACATAACAAAAACACACACACAAGGACCGTAATAGTTTAGTGTATTTGGAAACTCGGAATATAATCTTCTAATCGTGGTGAGAGATCTTCAACATATCCCATAAGGATCTTATTTTTTAAAAAACCTAAATCCTTTCATTATGTCCTGGGGAAAAAAAAGGGTGAGCTCAAATGCTCAGTATGGGTAAACAAAAGAAATATCAATCACGTCATATTCATAAGAACATATCTTTTGGAAATCTTAACCTGCAAAAGAGATCATAATTTCATAACATGGGATAAATCATAGTAGTGAAATGTAATCCCAATAATCATAACATAAAACATGAAACTTTGTGGCATACACACATAATCATAGAGAATCATTTCTTATTATTCAAGACTCATTCCCAAGACTATCTTAGTGGACAAAGTCCATTTCTGAACCGAGTTCACTCCTCGTTTCAGTCCTGTTTCACTGAACCGGTATAACCTACTGTTCCAGCCATGTCTATCTCATGAGATATAAAATCTTTACCCAATGCATTGGAGGGAGATATAGGTCCCACCGATCTTATAATGATACCATTCTTATGTGTTCCACAAAATCATAAACCATACATCATAGCATAACCCATGTAATAAAAATGGGAATCTTAAACATCGATACATCATAAAAAAATTCATATAAGATAAAGGAATTATAAAAATAATTCCATCACAACATTAACAAATCAATTTAATAATAGTTATATAAACAGAACCCTTTATTATCTTAGATGTAAAATAATTTTGATAAAACACTTGAACACCATTCTTGAGTAAAATATCCTTTCTACTTCAAAAACACTTTTCCTTTCTTAACATGTCATAAAATTCTAAACTAAAAGAAGTTGATTAATAATAAACTTGAAAACTTGTAAAGGAAGCTTCTTGGAAATAATGTTTTAAAAATCCATTCATGCCGTATAAGTTAAAAAAACATTCTTCTCGTACTTTTGTCGGAAAAGTCAAAAAGTACCTCGTACGAAAAATAACAAAAGATTCTTTCCATATCTTTTACTAAAAACTCACCGAAGGGTAAAATTGGATTTAAAAAATTGTAGGTGGATGGAAATAATATTAAATATTGAGGAAACATGGATGTGGATGATAAAATACACCCCAGTAAATACCAAATTATAAACAATCTCAGATAAAAATGAGATTGTGATATTTCCCTTACCTTAGGTCCGATTTGCTTCGTATGTGTCTGATCCTCCTGTATAATGATTTACATAATGTCATTGACTTATTCCAGAATCATAATCATTGTTATGATATCATATATGGTTCACTTATGGCTTTATATTACCCGTTCTTTTGTAAATTCCATGTTAAAGAGCATTTTGGGTAAAATCGTTTCATATGTCGTCCGTGTTTTGACTTGTAATTATTCATATGATTACATAGATCATGATTACATCATTCCAAAATATAAAACATGATTTATATATAATATATATTCTTAATATACATATATATAATAGATCAATAAATGGAAAGAAATACACCGTTCATGGAGACGGTAGGCCATATGTACGCATGAATGCTGTTTTCGTTTCCTTATTGAGTTGAATGGAATTATGTAGATGAAATACATATATATACACATAAATCCAATATCATTATTATGTCATATATTTCATGATTACTTACTATATATACTTTATAATCATTCATGAATGGTTAATGTGGAGAATGAATCTCATCGCGTCGTGGAGACGGTAGTCCGTACGTACGCATGAGCGATGATATCGTTCTCATGATCGTGGAATTGTATTGGAGTGTATTTATACTATTTAAGAATCAATATAAATTTATAATAATAATATATAGTTATTATTTACACCATTATAACCATCCAAGTATGGTGGTGGTGGAAAATAGATTACACCACGGCGTGGAGACGGTATTTCGTACGTACGCACGCGCGGTGATTTCTTTTTCCGTAGGATGGATACATGGTGAAATAGGGTTGTTTCATACTTATAATATAATATAAGTATATGAGTGATACTGATGTTATTACTTCATAATGAAACAACTAAAGAATAATAAGTGGAAGAAGAAATAAAGATGAATGAATCGGTAACGGAAATTACCTCTTCTTTGAAGCGCCTCTTTGAGACCTCCTCTTAGGGCACTAAAATTGGTCTTTGAGGAAGGCCATAACCTCTAGTATGTTTCTAGTGAAGTGTAGAAGATTATTAAGAAGAGGTTTGACGAGATTGAAGGCTCAAAGTGTTGTGAGGAAGAGAGGGAGGGGGTTCCCTTTTATAAGGGAGGAGAGGGGCACCATTGGAATAACTAAAAATATTGTTTTATTATAAAGCCAAATTCGGTTTTAAATAGCTCCAAATTGATTTATTTTGAAAATAAGTTGGGGATGGGTCGAAATAGTCTCGTCCAATAGAATTTAGACAAGTTTAGGTTCCTATTTTAACCTTATCCTTTATATTTAACTTTAAGTTAGATAATTTTACTTTTACCGTGTCTTCTTGTTTTCTTACAGTATAAGGTTAAAAAACATACTATATCAAGACAAACGAACCCCAAGATGTTTATTATTAATATATATAACCTTATATATGTCATTTGGTATAACCTTAGATTTTTAGGAATAAAATAACAATTAATAATATAATATTTGTTTTAAAAACTATTTTATGTCAATTTTGACACTATTTAG
The DNA here is from genome assembly GCA_963277665.1 of Viscum album. Taxonomy (NCBI): domain Eukaryota; kingdom Viridiplantae; phylum Streptophyta; class Magnoliopsida; order Santalales; family Viscaceae; genus Viscum; species Viscum album. Next base: position 1,584,764,152 of record OY728164.1, read on the forward strand.
TAATTGATTTTTGTGAAACTCATAACAGATTTATTAGTTAGAAAAAAGTTAATTAAATCACTAATAACATGTAATATTAACATATAAAAATAATTTAATTCATAAAAAGTCTTAAATTACATTTATTTGGGTATTTTTAACATCAATTATGTTAATATTTCATTAATAAGACAATTACTGCATCATAATTGTGTCATAATAAATGATAATTATTTAATTCCTAAAAATTATAAATAAATTCTTATGATGTAGATAATTGTATTATATTTCTTGAGACTATTCATGTTAGAAGTTTCATGAATTTTATCACTAAATTAATATTATTATACTTATAAGCTTTAAGAAAGTGACATGTTGTCACATTCTTTAGTTTTAATAATAATTTACTTATTTTCATAGAAAAAAGCCCATTAAATGAATCTAATCCGACACTTAGGTGATATGGGTCGTCTTTTAGTCATCCAAGAGTATTTTGACAAGTGTTATGGTAATTTTATAATCTTATTTTTACCCTTAATTACACGATTTAACTTTAACTATAGTAAATAAAATTTACCGTAGTTACTATTCACAATGCCCAAAAATAAAAAGTAGCTTATTAACATAATTTGGACCCACTGATTCCAAATATGGAATCCATTTTTCCAAATTCAATACAAAATTTTTTCAGAAATTAAATTAAAATTAATCTCGTTGTCGAAAGAAAATGGGTTTTTTTTCTTTAAAACATTGCAAAAGATTGAGTTGATTTAACCTACGAATTCAAGGTAAACTCAATGCTAATGAAATAATTTATATTAAATGGTAAAAATATATTCTATTTATACATTAAAACCATTCAATACTATAATTTATCCACATAATGTATTATGATGAAAAAAGTTGTTTTTAATTAAAATATAGCGTCTTTTTACTATTCATTAAAATATGAGAGTCATCAGAATAAAATAAAAATTTCATCCAAAGTAAATTTTTATTTCATGATTCCAATGAATAATTTTATTTTGGAAAATGGAACTTATAAACATTTCAAAAACTATATTTAAAGTGGGTGCCCCATCAAATGGCGGCAAAACTGTATTTTTTGAAAAATAATTATTTTACCTGAAAAAATTATTTTGTTCATATAACAAGTTCTAGAAAATGTTTATGATGAATAATAATGTTATAAAATTAAAAATTTAGTTAATAATATTCTTAACGTCTAGTTCATAATAATATTATAATAATATATCGTTGTTTAGTAAAACCCGGTGTTGCGTACAACAAACGCTACCGAGGAAGGTCATGATTGCATGTAATGCAAGCCAAGTCAGGGTTGCGTGTTGTGAAATAATCCTTCATTGTTTTGTATAACAGAATCCAACCATATTTCATTTATAAATTTAATATATATATATATATACTCAATTTTTCATAGAATAACTATTATCAAAATTGTGTGTAACACGATCCATGAATAATGTTGCGTATACTGCAAGCTAATACGGTGTTGCGTATAGCGCAAGGTAATCTTGGTGTAGCATACAACACAAGAAATTATTAAAAGAATATTTTTCATATAATCTCGGGGTGTTACACATAAAGCCTTAGTAAATGAATTAATATCACATTCATTAGTTAGGGGCATAGATACTCAAGTCTAATACCCCAATCACACCTCTAATCAATGTGTATGTTATTACTTAGCCATTTATCACACACACCATTTACAAATGAAAACACATTGAACACATTTTCGATTTATAAACTATAGTCCATTCAACACATATACCATCTTCTTGTTTTAACCCATTAACACATTTAACATTTCCATTCCTTAACCCATTTGACTCATTTACCATTTATAATCCACAACCCTTTTAACACAATTACCATTATATAAAATTCCTTTTATTCAAAGTCAATGACTAGACATAATGATCATTAATTAATTTTCATAACTCATGTTATCCTTTAAACATTATCATTATGGGATCTATCTCATTACCTCTTTAGTTCCTTATTTGACACAATAATTCCATGTTTAAAGGAGTGAAACACCCCATGGGGGGCCTTTATCCCGATCAAATCAACCTCAATGAATCACATTAGGATCCCAAGGGGTTTAATTCACTATTTAAAAAACTAATTCGTCATTACAACAATGGAAACCCAAATGGATAGAAAAAATTTACAAGCACTCAACCACTTAAATAAAACATTAATGGAATTATTAATAAAAATTACTTGTTGGCCACCTACCTTGACTATGTAGACACATGATCAATTAACATGCGCCTTTCATTCAATATCAGACAACCATCAAGGCTCCACCCTAAAGTCGACTGAAAAAAGAATGTTTTAGGGATTCAAAAGAGATTAATTATTTCATAAGTTATAATTCATAAAATGATGGGTAATTGAGTGTTATAGTCACATAGAGATTCAATCCACAACCAATGTTGCTACAAACGGCATAAAACCAAGGGAGATTAGTCCCTAGGATGTTTGGGATGATGGTTTTTTCACCCTTGTCTATAGTATGAAGAATTGGGGGGAACATTATGTGAATGATATTAAATCATGAGGATAAATTCTAAATTTCCCCATTATTAATGAGACAGGTGATTTGTATTCATATTTTGTGAACCATGAATTAACCATGCGATACCCTCTATCTATGAATTTTCTTTGCCACATGACCTCTTGGAAATCCTGTCACGAACCAAGATGGGATGTCATCTGACCCGACACCCAACCTGGTATGTGGCATGGCCCGAAGGGCATTCTCGATCCCCATGGTTAGTGATAATTTCCAAGCATCAAAATAATACAAAAGGGAACAATTTACCCCAATAATAAAAGGATCAAAATATACAACATTGAAAACGCAACAGAGCTAACCACAACTGAATTACAAAAAAGAATAATCTGGTCTAATATGAATAGTACTAAATAAAACTAACATGGAAAGAACCAGAAGATACAAAAAATAAAACCACCAACTAATATAATGATCTCCATGTGACCTCTTCGTCACCTCCAACCATAAGACCTCCCTGCTCCAAGAGATACTCCAACTAGAAAAACCAGAACAAAATCTGAACCTTCAAAATAGTTCGGTTCTACCAACACTGAATGCTATAAGTATGGTGTGAGCTAGATAGCTCAGTAAGAAATCACCAATGAGTCCATGAGTTACCTTTCCCAAAACAGTCCATTAACATTAGTTTTTAAATAATTCTATAAAAATATGTTTTATTTTATTTATAAATAAACAAATTTCATTCCCTTCTTCCAAACTATGCACACCATGTTTCTACATTCAAAATAGACATTTCATTTTAAATTAATAAACGAATCAACAACACTAGGGCTATGCTAAAACTAAATAAACTGAACAAATAAAAATTCAATGAAGCAGAAAGTAAACAAGAAATACAGATAGTAACCATGGGTGATCCTAAACATCCCTAGAAGACCCCTGGATGTACTCGGTTTCAAAACCACCTAACGGCGTATGGTGAAGCTCCTATGTCTATAACCAACTAGCTTCCCAACTGACCAATCCAGTAGAAAATCCCACCTGGACTAACAAAATCCCGGGGGTACCAACCCGTCTAATTGGGGTTGATCGGCAACCATTACTCTATCATCTAAACAACGCCCAAGAACCCATGGTGGTGATAATAATTTCGTGTAAGTAGAAAGGCCCTCGCATGCATGACTCATCTCACCTTACTTGCCTACCCCAAACACGGATGCTTCCTATACGTTCACCCATAATGGTTTACCTTAGATATAAGTGACCCACAACTACGTATTTGTTCATTTCATATCAGCTAATGCCAACTGGGCCGTCACACCATTTAACATTCATACCATTTCATAAAATGTTAAAAGTTTCCCAATGTGAATTCACATTTTCTGAATCACATTCTTTTTTAAAAATCAACAGAAAACATCACCTTTAAAATTACAATGCCAAAGGGGCATTTAATATTATGCACCCAAATAAATTTACCAAAGCAATTCCAAATAATTTCTAAAACCATTTCTATGTATACAAGGACAAACGGTCCATTAACCATTTGAAACCAACCGTGTCCCAAAATTCCCCACGGTTCAAACATATAAGAAACCAAAATCAATTTAAAGCCACATTAAATACCAATAAACGTTTTAGATATCATGATCTATTTTAGAAGGATTATAATTAGAGAGAGAAGAGACAACATTTGATAAATCAAGGTTCATGTGTAACATCCTTTTTAAGTTTCATTTTCACTAGATTTCCCACCCATGTCTGCACCTAGTGCACCCATGGATGTGCAACATCAAATGAAACCCTTTGAAGATCCATAAGAATACCCAAAAACATTTTTCTAGAAATATGAATTTCTTTTAAATCAACCTTATTGCAACATCTCTCATAAACATTTCAAAACCCCGAAGGACATTTCCAAAACATTTCACCATAAATAATCAAGGCATAAATATGCTCACAAATCACCTTCAATGATCCAATTCATGTTTTAACCAATAAATATATATAAAACCATGTTCAAAAAATACAACAGTGGCTCAATTTCCTTTTTATAAAATAGAAGGCAGTTTATCAAACACTTCTAAGGCACCACACATAGACATAATCATGGAATCCTTTTAAATGCCATTTTTAACAACTGTATCCAACATAAAAACACCTCAATAAGTTAACTATAATACTTATGGAGGTTCAAATCATGTTTAAAAATTAATTCAAAGTGTTCAAGCATCAATGGTTTGAAATGTAAAGGAAAATAATGGAAACACCTACCTAAATGGTGTGTGAATGCAATGAAACTTCAAGGGAAGAGATATCTAAGCTCCACAGACCATCAGCACGCCTTATCGACAAGAAAAACAAACCACATGAACCAACACTAACCCTAGGGTTCGTCCATGAAAGGAAACCCCAAATAAAACCAAAGAAACAAAGAGGGGAAGCGTTGGAGAGGAGATTCAGTGAAAGAAACAAGAAGAATTGCCAACCTTTATTAAGAAGTCGCCCCAAAATCGCCCCAAATCAAAGAAGGAAGGAAGGGGAGGCTCCTCTGATTGATTCCCAACAGATAGGGATTCATTTTGGAGGTAGAATCACCCAAGTCCGAGCTTCACATAATAATTTATAAAGGCCGTAAGGGGTAGCATGGTTTTGCTGCACGATTTGTTAAACCGTGAACAAACTGTGCCAGGGCTACTGGAAAACTCCTTCAACATCGAATGGTTAGTTTTCATAGTTGGGGAAGGCCATGCTCAAACTGTTCAACCCCAAAAATTGGCCAAAACCCCCAAATTACACCCCAAACACTAGGGATGTTCACCTAATGATCCTTGAATGTTTTAAACACAATATGGAGACACCGACAACATCATAAACTCTCTAACATGACACTTTCATCCCACAACATTCTCAATAACCAAGATTAGGTTTAGAAGAAACCCAATACCACAAAAAATCAATGACATTTTTTGGACACCCAAGTAGAACCTCAACCAAAAGTTCCAACATCGAGAAATAAATAAAAGGAAGGAGTATCTGAGGTCGGGGTGTGACAATTCTCCCCACCACAGACACTTTCTGCACCCAGAAATTCACCTAGCCAAAAGTTAACCAAAACTCAAATCCATGCCCAATAAATACTCAGAGAACATGTACCACTGGGTGACTATTCACTACATAAGTCACACTCGACCGATCAATAAGAGACCACAAAACCAGAATGAGAATGAGGGGAGAAAAATATATGGTTCTCCCCACCACAAGAACTCAACTAATATGAACAACATTTAAACCCAAAACAATGCCCTCACTACAACCCAGACGAGAGGTTTCAATATTTTAAATTTTTGGACATCTTACATGGTTTGGCTGCACAATTCTCCAAATCGTGAGACAAGAATGCATGAGCTACTGGAAGAACGGGGCACCCCACATGGCTTGGCCGCACGGTTTAAAAACCTTGTGCCTACCATGCAAAAAACCTCTACCCCAAAATGACACAAATCCACATGTTTATAAGACCTACCTCATGGTCGTGCGCTGGTCATGTAGTTGATTCTTTACACCTGGCTAGGGCCACGTGATTTCGATTAGTCGTGCGGTAAGCATGCGGTAACCGTGCTCCACATGTAAAAATCTCACAAAACACTAGAAACCAAAAACCACCACTGAGGTCAAACCTGATCATCCAAATCTAAGTTGGACACTACCACCACTAAAATAGGGAACCTCACAAACAAACTGAACCCACAATAAAACAACTCTACAAAACTCAAGCATCTCCCAATGAGCATTGCCGAATGTTAAAACTGTTACAGGCCTACACAAAGTCAAGACACACTCAATGGAGAATGAAAAATTTCAAGGGTCACATTCAGATTGACTCATCCATTTGGGTTACTAGAGATATAGTTCATCGCACCATTACCAAAAAAGGTCAACTTACAAAATCAAGGAAATAAGAACAAGGATATTTTATACATTTTCATCCCAATATAGAAAAAACTAGGTTGGGTTTCACACACCCCTGTCACTCGTAACTATATGCGAGCTTCACCCTAAGACCTGTGGTTGTGGCTATGATGGGTGAATCATCTCATGCCTCACAGTCAGGAAACACATCCTCCGATAAAGACTTTCTTTTTAGAAAAAACCCCCTATAGAACTTATTCAAATGACTCAAATGGCCACAACAGCGACAAGTATTCGGAGGAATTCCACAAGATGGCTTTGAGTGACAAAATTGGCCACACTGGAAACATATAAGAAAACAGTCTGAATAAATGGAAGCCAGATCCAATAAATGATGTTTATCATGAAACTAGTTCCCATATCACACCCTACTCGCTAGATGTGGAAGCTTCACGAGAACCAAAAACCACTGGTTTCACCCCAAAATTAGATCATCCATGAATGCCTCATCCACCAACATCTCAAAATAGGTTTCACTAGATGTGGGAACTTTTTCTGTAATTATTGGATAAAGATCCCAGACAAAGAGAGGGGCCTTCATCAGATCCTCCGATTCTACTTCCAAATATAATGGAACAAGCTCTTTGAAATTTTCAACATAATACTTTACTAATCACTGGACCAGCCAAACATCTTATATCTCTGCTACCTTCCTCTACTACACCGCCTTTGGAATGAACTATTGGGTGAAAGTGGCCATAAACTCCTCCCATGAAATCTCACCTTCCGTCAATGATGGGGAAACCAACCCACACTAGTCCATGGATGGACCCTCAAACAATGTTTTAATTGCACAGAATCTATTAGCATCAGGAGTTCCCAATGACATAAATACATGCTCGACTTCTTCAATCCACTCCAAAGCCTCAAGAGAATCTTGATCACCACAGAAAACAAGAAAAACATGTGAAGGAAAAGGAACTAGGAAGGACTCATTAGGAATATTGGGGAGCTTTTTGGCTGGCTTTTTTTGAACAACATGAAAATCAAAGACCAAATCCCACATCAAACCAAAGCACAAAAAAAGTGGAACAACTCAATCCAAAACCAACCAGCATAGAATACAAGTATAAACAAACTCAACCATAATTTTATTTTTCAAAAACCATCATTTCTCTTTTAAAACTCAATACTGCCTTCTTCCAAGACTAATTCCCAAGTACCAATAACACATTTTTCTAGAATTTTTTTCCCGAAATAATTTTATCATTCTAATACACTTTAGGGAAGCCATGTTATGCCTTTTATTTTATAATATAACCCATGGTATCTCATGAAATGTTACATGTGTGTTCGTCCATTCCCATCCTCACATACCAACACACACATCCCACACATACCCACACACATGTCAACGTCCATAATAAATACCAAGGGCCACATTCAACTAATATTCTCAAACCCAAAACTCCCTAAATGTTTGAAAACCAACTTTACCAAATTAAAACAATTTCATGGAAAACACTTACATTTTTAAATCCATTTTCATTTCAACACACACATTCATTTTCAACATACACATACACCAACTGAAACCAAAAAGAAACCCGACCGACAATGGACCACCATAATGAGGGACTAGTGCCTATGCCTATCCAGGAAACATGGTGGTGATCCATGCCCCACGTAAGGAATAACATTAGGAGGGCCTTAAACCGGTCACTTGGACTTCACATCTGTCACCAGCCCATGTAAGGCCACCAAATTTCCTAAATATCCTCCATTTTCATCCCTCAATTCAATAAAAACACAAGACATACGACTCAATCCCGAACTACCCCTGGTGACACGAGGATCAGAATGAGCAAGGGTTCATGAAGTCATCCCTGCACCTACCTCCCGAGTCCTGACAACCCTAATCTCAATCTATCGGACACCCCAAATATCAAGAACCTCCTCTGATATGATTTTTCCACGAACCAAGATGGGATACCATCTGACCGGGCACCCATCCCGGTCCGCGACATGGCCTGAAGGGCATTGCCGATCCCCATGGGCTAGAAACAAGTGTCGGACATCAAAATAAAACAAGAGGTAATGATTTAGCACAATAATAATAGGATCAAAATATACAACATTGAAAACGCAGTAGAGCTAACCACAACTAAATCACAAATATCACCAATCTGGTCCAATATGAATACTAATAAATGAAACTAACATGGAAAGAATCAGAAGCTACATAAAAATAAAACAACTAGATACTAGAACGATGTCCATGTCACCTCTTGGTCACCTCCAACCATAAGACCGCCCTGGTCCAAGAGATACTCGAACAAGAAAAAACTGAACAAAATCTGAACTTGCAAAATAGTTCGGCTCTACCGACCTCGAATGTTACATGTAGGGTGTGATCTAGATAACTCAATATGAAATCACCAATGATTCCATGTGTTTCCTTTCCCAAAACAATCCATTAACACTAGTTTTAAAATAACGCTATAAAAATTGGTTTTATTTCTTTTTATATATAAAATAATTTCATTCCCTTCTTCCAAACTATGCACAAGATGTTTCCATATTCAAAACAGACTTTTCATTTTAAATATAAAAAATCAACAACACCAGGGATGTGCTGAAAATAAATAAACTGAACAAAAGAACATACAATACGGCAGAAAGTATACAAGAAATATAGATAGTAACAATGGGTGAACCTCAACATCCCTAAAAGACCCCTGGACATTCTCGGTTTTGAAACCACCTACCTACGTATGGTGAAGCTCATAAGTCTATAACCAAATAGAAGCCCTACTGCCCAATCCAGTGGAAAATCCCACCTAGCCTAAAAAATATAAGGGGTACCAACCCATCTACTTGGCGTTTATCAGCAACCGTCACTCAATCATCTAGTCGATGCCCCAGAACCCATGGTGGTGATAATAATACTGTGTAAGTAGGAAGGCCCTCGCACACATGACTCATCTCACCACACTTGCCTACCCCAAACATGGAAGCCCCCTATACGTTCAGGCATAAAGGGTTACCCTAGTTATAATCACCCCAATAAAACGTATTCGATCATTTCATATCAACAAAGTGCCAACCGGGCCGTCACACCATTTAACATTCAATCCATTTCATAAAATGTTCAAAGTTTCCCACCAGGCAGTCATATTTTCTGAATCACATTCTTTTCTAAAATCAACATAAAAAAATCACCTTTAAAAGTAAAATTCCAAACGGGACATCAATATTATGCACCCAAATACATTTACCAAAGATGTTCTAAATCATTTCTAAAACGAATTCCATTATACAAAGACAAACGGTCCATTAAACCATTTGAAACCAACTGTGTCCCAAAATGCCCCATCGTTCAAATTTATAACAAACAAAAATCAATTTCAATCCATATTAAATACCAATTCTCTTTTTATAAACCAAGACCTATATTAGAAGTATTATAATGGGAGATAGAAGAGGAAATATTTGATAAATCAAGGTTCCTATGTAACATCCTTTTTAAGTGTCATTTTCACTTGAATACCCACCCATGTGTGCACCTAATGCTCCCATGGAAGCGCGAACATCCAATGAAACCATTTGAAGATCTATAATAATACCCAAATTTTTTTTCCATAAATACAACTTCCCTTTAAAATAACAAAATTTCAAAATCTCTCATAAACATTTTAGAAATCTGAATGCTTTTCCAAAACATTTCAAAATAAATAATAAAGACATAAATAGGCACCCCGGTCACCTTCAATGCTCCAATTCATGTTTCAACCAATAAAATATAAAAAACCAATTTCAAATAATACAACAAGGTAAAAATTTCTTTTTTATAAAACAAAAGGCATTTTATTAAACACTTACAAGGCACCACACATAGACATAATCAATGAATCCTTTTGAACGCCATTTTTAACAATTGTAACAAAAATAAAAACACCACAATAAGTTATCTATAATACAGATGGAGGTTCAAATCATGTTTAAAAATCAACCCAAATTGTTCAAGCATCAATGTTTTTGAATGGAAAGGAATCTCATGGAAACACCTACCTCAACGGTGTTTAAATGCAATAGAACTTTAAGGGAAGAGATATGTAAGGTCCACGGACCATCCGCACACCCTAGCCACAAGAAAAACATACCAAATGAGACATACCTAACCCTAGGTTTCGTCCAAGGGAGTAAACCCCAAATAAAACCCAAGAAACAAATAGGGGAAGTGAAGGAGTGGAGATTCAGTGAAGAAAACATGAAGAATCACCAACCTTTCTTGAGAAATCTCCCCAAAATCACCCCAAAACGATTCATAAAGGAGGGGGATGCTTCTCTGGTCTCTTCCCAACAGATGGGGATTGATTTTGGAGGTGGAATCACCCAAATCAGAGCTCCATGCCAAAAACATTAAAGCCCGCAAGTGGTTGCACTGTTTTGCTGCACGGTTTGTCAAACCATGCACAAAACATGCGATAGCTACTGGAAAAATCCTTCAACTTCACATGGTTAGGTTTCACAGTTTGGGAAGGCTGTTCTAAAATTGTGAAACCCCAATATTTGGCTTAAAATCCTCAAATTACACCCCAAACACTAGGGAAGTTCACCCAATGATCCTTGAATGTTTTAAACACAATATGGAGACACTGACGACATCATAAATTCTCTAACATGCCACTTTCATCACACAACATTCTCAATAACCAAGAATATGTTTAGAAAAAAACCACTACCACAAAAATGGAAGGACTTTTTTTGGACACCCAAGATGAACCTCAACCAAAATTTCCAACATCGAGAAACAAATAAAAGGAAGGAGTATCTGAGGATGGGGTGTGACAGAGCCCACATGGTTTTTCAAACCATGTAGTGACTATGTGAGATGGCAGTACCCATTGTTGCATTTTCTGATCCCTCCCCATGCATAATTTTTTTTAACTATGTCCCACCTCCTCTAGGTAAGCATGGTTAAGGTGTATAGATAACAATAATAATAATACAACACTGCAATATGCTCTAGATGGCATATTGTTTCTCTTAATTTTTATCTCAAACCCATTGGACACCCTTGAACTTCTTTATAAGCTCAAGAAATACATCATTTATTAAATTAATGGCATCTAAGATAAAAATAAATGATAATGTACAACATTAATTGTTTTGGATCTTACATCCTACCCACCATATAATGACTCATCCTCAAACCACACTCCCAAGAATAACTGATTAACCATGGTGTAAATGTCATGCCATTGGGAATGTATATCTTCCTCCCTAACCCAGGATTCCTCCATAATATTTCCAAGCATCCACAACAATCAGAATAATGTTTAAACCAATCCTACCAAAACAATCAAATTTTGATCCATATTAAAAACTTGATTCTCCCCAAATGACACATCAACCTCCTGCTCAACATCATTAACATCTATCACATGGAAAATTTAATGGTGACACTATCAAAGTATTGACATGTGAAAAAAATCATGCGTTACACTATACTTCTATAGAAGACCTAATTGGTAAGCCAGTAGTCTGATCATCTCCACAATCCCGAATGACTCCACATATGTAGGTGTCAGCTGATGATGTTTTTTAATCCCACAATGACCCAAAATTTTTAACACCTGAAATAAAATCTAATCACAACACATAAAATCAAGTGTTTGATGAAGCTGATCTACATATGAATTTTTTTTACTCTGATCCATATTCATATGTTTCAGAATCAACTAAGCAATCTTCGATGTCTGCTTCATGAGACTAAATTCCATCAAATCTGATTCCCCAACCTCTATCCATCATAACAGAGATATACATGGCCTACCATAGAGTTTTCATATATTTCTATCTGAATATCCACCATGTAATGGTTATCATAAGAAAAGTCAAGAATAACTAAGTGAATCTCCCATGATCTACCAAATTTTAGGACAAACTTCTTAGACATGTACTCTGGCACCTGAATTTTACTCTCTGACTACCCTTCTCTCTATGGGTGGAAATCATTACTCAAAAACACATGGGTATCAAGGGCCTTTGATAACCCTTTTTCAAAATTTGTGATGAAAAGTGTGGATTTTTATCCCAAATAATTTCCTTATATCACCTATAAAATCATACTATTTCATGAACAAGGAAATCATCCGAATGTTCAATGGTGAAGGTCTCTTAAATCATTAAGTAATATTCCACCTTGGTCAACTGAACCACAAAAAACCATATCGCATTATTCCCTCAAGTTTTACTTGGAAGTCCTACCATTAAATCCATTGTTTCTTCATCACATTTCCATTCCGGAATGGGAAATGTCTGTAACAAACCACTAGGTCACTGAGGCTCCAATGTCCCCTGCTGAAAGGTGTATCATTGGGTCACAAGACCTACAACTTTCCTTTCCATACCTATCAACTAATATTTTCTACGAAGGTCATGGTACATCATGGTCAATCTATGGTGAACCGCCAATATTGAGGCGTAAAAATAATGCATCAACTCTTCCCAGATACAAGTGTTCATGTCTAAATGGCCACATGTAAATGATATAATATTCATTGATTTTATAATAAAAATATTACCCCCAGCATTCAAGGATTTCATGCAATTAAAAACACTATGGATCCATTAATTTTCTATCCATGATTTATATCATATGTGTGGACTCAACTTTCATGGATGAATGTTTCAACTTTGATTGACACTCCTAAATCAATAGATGCATCTTAGTGAATAACACCATCCTTCTCCATGAATAAATACATTCTTGAACCACCTGATTTTGATACTTCTAATTAAAAGAAGATGTAACACTATTTCCCCTCCAATGTATGTAGATCATCTCAAAATCAAAATTAAAGCTGTAGTCAACCCATCATCACTTTCAAAGGCTTAAATCGCATTGGTAGAAGATGTGACTAATGATTTTATGATTTTAATACATAGTAAACCACTCATCCAATCGATAACTCTACCAACAATATATGGAATAAACCACTCTCGATAATTCCAGATCATGTGAAGGGTAATTTCCTTCATGATTCCTCAACATCCGTAACCCATAAGCCAAAAACCAATCATCATACATAAACACTTTCCCATTCACTAGAACAAAATCATCCAAAAAAATGTAAATTCTATACCTAGAATGGGTAGGATCAAAATCAGTGTTGTAGTTACCCATTTATTTTACTCTTATAAAGCATTATTACACTCCCATAACCACTCAAACATGATTTCCTTCTTGTTCATGCATGAATGTGGTGATAAAAAATGAGAATCTTCATGAATTAACCTTCAAAAATAGCCCACTAAACCCGGAATTCATTGAATATAAAAAATATTCCTTGTATGCTCCCAATATACAATTTCCATTACATTCTATAGGTCAATTAACACACTTTCCATAGAGATGATTTGACCCACACAATTTACCATGAAAATCTTAAATTGACACATATATAGCTTGGTGCATGGAATATAATTTTTTTTGGGTACTCAAGACGGTTTCTTAATGTTTTTATGATCTTTCTGAGTATTTGAGTACACCAAGATTTCATCCAAGAAAATTAATACTAAATGATCGAGAAATAGGTTAAATATTGGGTTCCTTTGGTCTGTAAACACTACTAGAACATTAGTTAACCCAAATGACAACATAATAAGCTCATATAAAACATAATTTATTCTGAAATTAGTGTGTGTGATGGCAAAAAATATCAACCTTAGTAGATGTTAACTTAATCTGAAATCAATTTTGGGGGAAATTATGAAACCCTCAACTGGTCAAAAAGTTCATTGATATGTGGAAGATGGTATCTATTTTTAACTATCATCTGATCCAATTTCTGATAAAATGTCACACAACCACAATATCTTTCCATCCTTCACAGAAAAAAAGTGGAGATCCCCACTGGGAGATAAATGGAATAATAAACTCTTTATTCTCTTATTTCTCTAACATTATGTTTAGTTCCGGATGTTTTCCAACTCTATTTTATATTATTGAATAGAAACTGTTTTTTCTCCATGTGTAAACATAATCATGAGATCAACATCTCTCTCAGGTGGAAGCCCTAAGAAGTTCCCTGACAAAAAATTTTGAAAATGATCCTCCACTAGAGGAAAGACAGGCTTCTTGACTCCACCATCATCAAGTACAAGACACTCCACATAGGTTATGATATCACCCAATTACTAAAAAATGGTCCATACATACCCTGCATGGGAACACTTGTAACACCCTGAGATATTATGAGAAATATTTTGTTTTTATGTATTACTTTATACACAATAACAAAGGAATCATTCACTACCCTCAACACTATATTACCTTGTGTCACACGTATGAGCAACCTTCCTCGATAGCTTACATTGTACGCAATACCGAGTTTCACTAAACAACGATATGTTATTAAAATAATATATAAACTAGCCATTATGAATATTAATAACCAATTTTTGAAATTTTATAAATTTTATATTTCAAAATGGACTTCATTTTTGGATTCATAATATCGAAATTAGCTTAGGGTGAATTGTTTGTATTTTTCTGAAAACTTTCAATTTTTGATGAATAGTGAAAAACATTGAGTTATATTTTAAAAGTGAATTTTTATTTAAATAATTATTTATTTTATGTCAAAATAGATAAATAATACCTATATAAGTTCAATGTAATTCATTGGAGTCATTTTATAATAATTGTAGGTATATAAAAATTCTATTGAACTTTTTACCGTCTTTTACACACCTCCGAGGAGAATTTGCAAATTTACATAAAAACTTATTTTTACCGCTTCTGTGAGTGGAATATCAAAAATCTGAGAGAATCATTTTACATCAGTAAGTAAAATTTGGTTCAATAAGATAAAAATAATTTTTGGTGAATACTAACTTTTTTACTTTTATTTACCACGGTTAAAAGTAAATTGGGTAATGAAGGGTAAAAATGATATTATTATTACCCTAACACATGTCTTAATTCTATTGGATAAGATTACTTCATCCCAAAACATCCTTAGGAATAAAATAAGACCATTTATGCCAACATGGATTAGATTGGGATATTTATTATTATTTAATTCAATGAGGAGTTAAAAGAGTTAAAATCATCATTTAATAACTAAAACATTTTTCATATAAGGTTATACATAAGATAAATTTGACTATAAATATTCATTAGAAAGATAAAATGATTTCCAACATAATTATATTTTATTTATAATTTCTATACATTAAATAATTTAAATAATTTATGACACAATGATGATGATGTAGTTACCTTATTAATGAAATATTAACATAATAGATGTTATAAGTACCCACATTAATGTAATTTCAGACATTTTATGAATTAAACTAATTTTATAGGTTAACATAACATATTAGGGTTAGTTATATGAATTATTATCTATGTAATAATGCTGTTATAAATTAAAAAAACAAATCACCAATTAGTTTAAAAATTGACATAAAAGTGTTTTTTTAATATTATATTATTAATTGTTATTATATTACTAAAAATATATGATTTGGACAAAAGACTTATATAATAATATATATGAAAATAATTAACAAATATTGGTTTGATTGGATGTTTATAGTATGTTTATTAACCATATAGTGTAAGAATACAAGAAGACACGGTAAAAGTTAAATTATTTAACATAGAGTTAAATCTAAATGATAAGGTTAAAATGGTAACCTAAATATGTATAAAATCTATTTATTGATAGGATTTTGACCCACACCCACCCTAGACTTTAAATAAGTCATTTTTCAGCCATTATAAACCGAATATAAATTTATTATAAAATAATATTTTATGTTTTTCCTAAGGTACCCCTCTCCTCCCTTATAAAAGGGACCTCCTACCTCTCCTCCTCACACCACTTTGAGCATTCAAGCTCGTCCAACCCCTGAAAATTTCACTTCTCCACTTCCCTAGATATATAATATAGGTCCTGGTATTTTTCAAATACAATATTTAGTGCCTTAAGAGGAGTTTAAGAAGAGGCGCGTCAAAGAAGAGGTAATATCCTTAACCGATCCTTTCCCATTTATTTCTTCTTATACTTATTATTCATTATTTTTTTCATCATAAATTAATAACATAACTATCACTCATATAATCATATATTATTATAAATTGAAACAACCCTATTTTACCTTCTATTCATCCTACGGAAAATGAAATCACCGCGCGTGCGTACGTACGGAATATCGTCTCCACGCCGTGGTGTAATCTGTTTTCCACCACCACCTTAAATGGATGGGTATAATGGTGTAAAGAATAAATATATGTGATTATTATAAAATGATACTAATTCTGAGACATTCCATCATTCACTCCAATACCATTCAATAATTATGGGAACGACACCGTCACTCGTGCATACGTACGGCTTACCGTCTCCACGGTGTGATGTGATTATTTTGACATGATCATTATTAAACCATGATTATATAAATGAAATTAATGAATAAATATGATATACAGTACACTAATACCATTATGTAAATGTGGTATCTATAACCTAAAAATAGGAATAATAATTTCTTCAACAAAACATGCATAAGAAAATAAAGCAATGAACATCCAAATAACAAGTATCAATGAAATATTACTAATAAGAAGATAAGAATATGACCATATATGGTATCATAACAATGAATATGATTCTGTAATAAGTCAATGACATTATTTAATTCATTATATAGGAGTTTTGGAGACGTACGAATCATATTAAACCTATGGTTAGGGAAAATCTAGCAATCTCATTCTTATTCGATATTGTTTATACTTCAGAATTTAATGGGTAATATTTATCATCCACATCCATGTTTCCTCAATATGTAATATTATTAATATCAACCTAAAATTTTTTATATACAATTTTACCTATTGGTGAATTTTTAGTAAAAGTTATTAAAGGAATCTTCTGTCGTTTTCAGTACCAGATACTTTTTGATTTTTCTAGCCAAAGTACGAGAGGAATGTTTTTTTAAATTATACGACATGAGTGGATTTTTATGATTTCATAGAACATTATTTCCACGAGGCTTATCTATATGTTTTCAAGTTTTTTTAATTAACTTTTTTTATTTTAAAATTGTATGACATGTTATGAAAGGAAAAATGTTTTTGAAGTATAAAATATATTTTCCACAAGAATAGAGTTCAAGTGTTTTATCAAAATTATATTACATCTAAGATAATAAAGGGTTTTTCTTATTTCCATATTTTTACATTAATATGATTATTTTATGATGAAATTATCTTTTTATGACGTCCTTTTATTTTATATGGATTATCTTATGATGGCATGATGTTTAAGAATCCAATTTTCATTACATGGTTTATGCTATCATATGTGATTTATTATTTAGTGGAAAAAATAAGAATGGTTTCATTATAATATGGGTGGGAACTATATATCCCTCCAATTAATTGGTTAAAGATTTATATCTCATGAGATAGACATTTCAGTAATGCCATATTAATCTGGTTCAGTGATACAGGCCTAGAATAAGAAGTGAACTCGGTTCAGAAATGGACTTTTTCCTCTATGATAGTCTTGGAAATGAGTCCTGACTAATATTAATTGATTTCCTATGATTATGTTTGTATTACACAAAGTTTCATGTTTTATGTAATGATTATTGGGATTACATTTCACAAATATGATTTATCCCATGTTATGATTTTATGATCATTTTTTCATGATAAGATTTTCAATATGTTATGTTCTTATGAATATGATATGATTGATATTTCCTTTCTTTACTTGTACTGAGCATTTGAGCTCACCCTTTTGTATGTCTTATTTTCCCCAGGTCAAGAAGAAGTATATTAAGAAGGATATGCCAAAAGGGATGCTGGATATAATGAAATAAACGGGAGACAATGTAGACGTTTTATGAACCAGTTATTTATGTTTCACAGTTTATAAAGACACTATACCTATACGGTCCTATCTTAGTTTTGTTATATGTTGTAATAATTCTGCTTCAATCCTGATGTATTAATAAAGTAAGTAATGTATGGGTCATTATAGTTGGTATCAGATGAAGGGTATAGTCAACCTTTGGAAACTAGGATGTGAAAGCCTTAGTAATAACCCTAAAGTAATTTATAAGCATAGAAAACAATATTAGTTTTTTATAAATGGCCATGAATAAACTATAAATGTGAAATTTTATTCTTGATTATGTGTTTTTTTATTATGATAACTATTTCTCAGACTATGCTTATTGGTTTAATCCAATGGTTAGAACCTCAAGGAACTGTGTTAATGCTGAATGTGACGGGACATGCAATGATTGTCCCCCTGAGAAACCAAACATTATCGGAGCTGGAATGCCAAATCATATAGCCATGATCACACAAATTTCTCAAGATATGAAGCATGCAGGACTTCCAAAAGAGAAAAATAAGGAGCAACATTCTGTTGAATCCTTCATGAGGCAGCGTACACCCTCATTCAGCTACTGTACTAATCCATTAGTGGCTGAAAAATGGATCAGTACCACTGAATGGAATATTATCAAGAATACGAGGAAAAGAGATGAAATTGAGTCCATGGAATGGGACGAGTTCAAGAACATATTTTTCAATAAGTACTTCCCTCGTATTCTTCGAATAAAGATGGATAAGGAGTTTCTGGAACTAAAGCAAAAGGATGATTAATATGTTGGTACATACAAATTAAATTTTACAAGGCCTGCAAGGTATGCTTCCGAAATTATTATCCAACCTGAGAGTAAGATCGATCAATTCTTTAGTAACTTAAAACCATTTATTCTAAGGGTGTTATCTATAATGGAATTCAATAGTTACAAAGAAATTTTTCAATGTGCTCTCAAGGTTGAGATGGAGATTGGAGTTACCCATCAGTCATATGGGGTTGATCAGAAGAGGAAAATGGAATTCAAAGGGAAATCTAAAGACCACACTAAAAAGAAGATGACATTTCACTTATGCTCAATGTGTGGAAAGAAAAATGGAGTGAATTGTCTTAAAGGGACAAGTAAAGTCTTCAAATATAGAAAAGAAGGTCATCAAGCATTTGAATGCCATAATGTTGGGAAAAATATGTCTAGTGATGCGATCAAAGAAATGGATACACAGAATGAACCTCCTACACTTCAATGTAACAAGTGCAAGGAAATGGGGCATTTTGATAATCAATTCCCTAATCCAAGGGTTTTTTATGATGATCGACATCAACAAACTTGTAAGGCCAAAAACAAAGGAAAGTAACATGAAATTTCTATCGACAATGTGGAGTACAATAATGAAGTGGTGAAAGGTACACTTACCATCCACTCTAAAGTAGAAATTTTTTTATTTGATTCTAGATCCACCCATGCTTTTATTTCTAAAGAATTTTCTAAGGGTATCACCATACTATCTCAACAATTATCTCTTGAGTTAGCTATGACAACTCCTAAAGGAACAATGGATGCATCAAAATTTTATAATTCTTCTCCAATTGACGTTTGTGGGAAAGTGAATCCTTTAAATCTTTTGATCCTTCCAACATTGGAATTTGATGTGATTCTTGGCATGTATTGGATTTTCTTATATAGAGCTCATATCGATTTCAAAATAAGTGAATCCACATTTCATATTCCTGATCAATCCATGATCATCTGTCGATGCAAGGATTAATATAACCTTCCAGTGGAAATTTCTTCCATCTTATGGGTCATGACTCTAATAAATGAAGGTTATTTATCTCAAATGGATGGAGAGAAACTCCCGATTAATAATATTCCCATTGTACGAGCATTTGACAATGTTTTTCAAGCGAAATTGCTAGGTCTTCCACCAAATCGTGAAGTTGAGTTTTCAATAGAACTCATACCGGGGGATATACCCATTTCAGATACACCTTATAAAATGGCCCCAATTGAGTTGAGGAGTTGAAGAAGAAACTCCAATTTAATCTTGATAACGGATTAATATGCCCTAGTGCATCACCTTATGGAGCACCTGTTCTCTTTGTTAAGAAGAAAGATGGATCAATGAGACTCTGTATTGATTATCAAGAACATAACAAAATCACATTCAAGAACAAATATCCCCTCCCATGTATTGATGAATTATTTGACCAACTACATGGAGATAAATACTTCTCCAAGATTGATCTTCGCTCAAGGTATCATTAATTAACGGTTAAAAGGGAGGATATATCAAATACAGCTTTCCATACAAGGTATGGTCACTATTAATTTACAGTGATTCCATTTGGTCTTACAAATTCCCATGCTATCTTCATGGATCTGATGAATAGAGTCTTTAGAGACTATATTGATCAGTTTTTTGTCGTCTTTATAGACGATATTCTTGTCTATTAAAATTGAAAGGATGAACATATAGATCACTTGAGAATTGTATTAAATACCCTATGAAAGGAGAAGCTTTATTCCAAATTTACTATGTTTGAATTTTGGATTCAAAAAGATTCATTTTTTGGTCACATAATCTCAAAAGAGGGGATATTTATGGATCTAGCAAAAACAGAGGTTTTCGAATGATGGTCGAGACGGACAATAGTAACTGAGATCCAAAGTTTTCTTTGTTTGGCTGGATATTATAAACATTTTTTGAAATATTTTTCACGATTATCTAATCCACTCACCAGGTTGACACGAAAAGGTGTTAAGTTCATTTGGACGGAGGAGTGTAAAAAGAATTTCAAGGAGTTAAAAATAAGGTTATCCAATGCACCTGTACTCAAACTGCCTTGTAGTGGAGAAAGTTTTCTGATCTACAGTGATTCACCCAAGAAGGGATTAGGGTGTGTTCTCATGAAAAATGATATGGTGATAACTTATGCCTCACAATAGTTGAAAATCCATGAGCAAAATTACCCAACTCGTGATTTGGAATTAGCTACAGTAATCATTGCATTAAAGATTTAGAGGCATTATCTTTATGGTGAAAGGTGTGATATTTATACTGATCATAAAAGTTTAAAATATATTTTTACACAAAAGGAGCTAAATATGCACCAAAGAAGATGTTTGGAACTAATTAAAGATTATGACTGCTTAATTCATTACCATCCTGGGAAAGCAAACAAGATGGCAGATGCATTAAGTCGACAAGACCATGTTAGCTTATCCATGATGAGGATCACAAAAGATCCAATATTTATGGATTTAGAAAGGATGGATCTTGGAATTATAATGGAAGGGGGGAAATCTTATCTGACTCAAATGAATGTTCAACCATCTATTCATGTGAAGATTAAAGATTCACCGAAAGAGAATGTAGAGTTACAAAACAAGGAGAGAAATGTTCTTGAATTTCACATTGATTGTGATGAAATAATAAGTTTCAGGAATTGGGTTTGTGTTCCTACCATCCTGGAATTAAAGAAGGAAATATTGGATGAAGCTCGTAGTTCTTAATTCTATATTCACCATGGAAGCAAGAAGATGAATAGGGACCTGAAAGAGTTCCTCTAGTGGGATGGTATGAAAAGAGATGTTTCTGAATATGTCTCTCAATGCTTGGTTTGTCAGCAAGTTAAAGTTGAGAGACATAAGTCTAATGGGATGTTACAACCATTACCGATAACATAATGGAAATGGGAAAACGTCACTATGGACTTTGTCACCGGACTTCCTAAAACATCCAAAGGTAATAATACTATCTTGGTTATAGTTGATCCTCTTATGAAGTCGGCACACTTCATTGCTATTAGAAAAGATTTATCTCTTGATCAGCCTTCCAAGATATATGTGAAGGAAGTGGTAAGATTGCATGGAGTACCACTTTCCATTATATCTGATCGGGATCTGAGGTTTACCTCGATGTTTTTATGAAGTCTTCAGCATACTCTAGACATAGATTTGTGTTTGAGCACTGCTTATCATCCTTAGATAGGCGGTCAGTCTGAGAGGACAATTCAAACTCTAGAAGGCATGTTGAGAGCTTGCTCTATGGATTTCAAAGGTTGTTGGGAGCAACACCTACCATTGGTGGAATTTTCATATAATAATAGCTTTCACTCTAGTATTTATATGGGTCCTTATGAAGCTCTATATGTAATGAAATTCCGAACTCCAACTTGATGGGATGAAGTTGTGGAAATAGAGCTATTAAGATCGGATATTGTTGATGATATGGCATAAAAGGTAAGTTTTCTTCTACAACACATAAGATCAGCTCAGAGTCGAAAAAAAAGTTCTGCCGACAACCGAAGAAAAGACCTAGAGTTTGAAGTGTGTGATAAAGTGTTCTTACGAATATCTCCTCGGAAGAGAGTAATGAGATTTGTAATAAAGGGCATGCTGAGCCCTAGGTATATTGGTCCTTTTGAAATACCAGATCATGTTAGGAATGTAGCTTACCGATTGGTACTCACACAGAATCTCTCTCAATTTCATGATGTGTTCCATGTATCTCTCTTGAGAAAGTACATACCTGATCCATCACATGTACTAAGCTTAGAAGTTGTAACATTGGAGCAAGATATTTCTTATGAAGAACAGCCAGTAGAAATTCTGGATCATAGAGAAAAAGTTATACGAAACAAGACCACTCGCTTGGTTAAAGTTTTATAGAGGAACCACCAATTTGAATAAGGTAAATGGGAACTTGAGGATATGATGAGGGTGAGGTATCCTCATCTGTTTGTTACGAAGTGAAGAATTTCGAGGGTGAAATTCTTTTTAAAGGGGGTTGAATGTAACACCCTGAGATTTTATGAGAAATATTTTGTTTTTATGTATTATGGTATACGCAACACCAAAGTAATATTTCACTACCCATAACACTGTCTTGTCTTGTGTTACATGCAAGAGAAACCTTCCCCGATAGCTTGTGTTGTATGTAATACCGAGTTTCACTAAACAATGATATGTTATTAAAATAATATATAAACTAGTAATTAAGAATAGTAAAACCCACTTATTAAAATTTTATAAATTTTATATTTAAAAATGGACTTCATTTTTGGATTCAGAATATCGAAATTAGCTTAGGGTGAATTTTTGTTATTTTTCTGAAATTTTTTAATTTTGGATGAATAGTGAAAAACATTGAGTTATAGTTTAAAACTGAATTTTTATTTAAATAATTATTTATTTTATCTAAATTTATTTTATGTCAAAATATATACATAATACCTATATAAATTCAATTTAATTAATTAGAGTCATTTTTTAATAATTTTAGATATATATAACTTTTATTGAACATTTTACCGTCTTGTACCCACCTCATAGGAGAATTTGAAAATTTACATAAAACTAAATTTTGATGCTTTTATGAGTGAAATTTAAAAAATATGAGAGACACGGTTGATATCATAAATTAAAATGTGGTTCAATAAGATAAAAATAATTTTTGGTGAATAGTAACTTTTTACTTTTATTTACCACGGTTAAAAGTAAATAAGAAAATTAAGGGTAAAAATGATATTATTATTATCCTAAAAATGTCCTAATTCTATTAGATAAGTGTAATTCGACCCAAAACAACCTTAGGAATTAATATGACCATTTAGGTCCTCCTAGATTAGATTAGGACAATTATTATTATTTAATTCAAAAGAAGAGTTAAAAGAGTTAAAATCAATGTTTAATAACTAAAAAATTTTTAATATAGGGTTATAAATAAGAAAAATTAGACTATAAATATTCATTATAAAGCTTAAAATATTTTATACATAATGATATTTTATTTATAATTTTTAGACATTAAATAATCTTTGTTAATTATGACACAATGATGATGCAGTAATTACCTTATTAATGAAATATTAATATAATTGATGTTATAAATACCCAAATAAATGTAATTTGAAATTTTTTATGAATTACACTAATTTTATAGGTTCATGTAACATAATATGGTTAGTTAGATACAATTTTTTTGAAGTAATATGCTGTTATGAATTTTAAAAAATACCAAATATGGTTAAAGTTGACATAAAAGAGTTTTAAAAAAATATCAAATTATTAATTGTTATTCTATTCCTAAAAAAATAAAATTCAGAAAAAATACTTATATAATAATATATATGACATTAATGAACCAATTGGGGATCTATTAAAAGTTTATAGTAATTTTATTAACCATATATTGTAAAAATACAAGAAGACATTGTAAAAGTTAAATTATTTAACTTAGAGTTAAATCTAAATGGAAAGGTTAAAATGGAAACCTAAACTTGTCTAAAACCTATTCGTTGAGAGGTTTCGACCCATCCCCACCCTAGACTTGAAATAAGTCATTTAGGAGAAATTATAAATAGAATATGAATTTATTAAAAAATAATATTTTATGTTTTTTCTAAGGTGCCCCTCTCCTCCCTTATAAAAGGGTACCTCCTCTCTCTTCTCCTCACACCACATTGAGCCTTCGTGATCGGCCAAACCCTACCAATTTCTTTTCTCCACTTCCCTAGAAACATTATAGAGTTCCAGGTCTTCTTCAAATACCAACTTTAGTGCCCAAAGAGTAGGTTATGAAGAGGCGCATCATAGAAGAGGTAATATCCTTTACCGATTCTTTACAATTTATTTCTTCATCTACTTCTTCTTATTTATTTTTTTCATCATAAATTTATAACATCAGTACCACTAATATACTTATATGTTATTATAAATATGAAAAAACCCTATTTCTCCTTCTATCCAACCTACGGAAAATGAAATCACCACGCGTGAGTACACACGAAATAACATCTCCACGCCGTGGTGTAATCTGTTTTCCACCACCGCCTTACATGGATGGGTATAATGGTGTAAAGAATAACTATATATTATTATTATAACATGAAAATAATTCTGAGACATTCCATAAATCACTCCAATCCATTCAATAATTATGGGAACGATATTGTCGCTCGTGTTTACGTACGGCTTACCGTCTCCACGGTGTGATGTGACTCATTCTACATGATATTCATTAAACCATGATTATATAATTGAAATTAATGAATACATATGATATATATTACACTAATAAAATTCTGTAAATGATGTATCTATAATCTAAAAAGTGTAATAAGAACTTATTCAACAAAACATGCATAAGAACATAAAGCAATGAACACCAGAATAACAAATAACAATGAAATATTTCTACTAAGAAGATAATAATATGAACATATATGATATCAAAACAATAAATATGATTCTTTAATAATTCAATGATATTATTTAAATAATTATATAGGAGGTTTGGATATGTACGAAGCATATCAGACCTAAGGTAAGTGAAAATCTCACAATATCATTTTTGTTCGAGATTGTTTATACTTCAAAATTTATTGGGGTGTATTTATCCACCACATACATATTTCAACAATATCTAATATTATTTATATTCTCCTAAAAAATTTTATTCAATTTATCCTATTGGTTAATTTTTAGTAAAAGAAATGAATGGAATCTCATTTCTTTTTCAGTACGAGATAGTTTTTGACTTTTCCGGCCAAAGTATGAGAGGAATGCTTTTTTAACTTATAAAACATGAATGGATTTTTATGATTTCATAGAACATTATTTCCATGAATCTTCCTTTACAAGTTTTCAATTTTATTTTTAATTAATATCTTTTAGTTTAAAATTGTATGACATGTTAAGAAAGGAGAAATGTTTTTGAAGAAGAAAGGATATTTTCCTTAAGAATGGAGTTCAAGTGTTTATCAAAATTATTTTCCATATAAGATAATATTGGCTTATATTTATATCCATATTTTATATTTATTTGATTATGTTATGATGGAATTACCTTTTTATGAAGTCCGATTATCTTATATGGATTATGTTATGATGGCATGATGTTTAAGAATCCCATTTTTATTATATGGGTTATACTATGATATGTGATTTCTGATTTTGTGGAACACATAAGAATGGTTTCATTATGAGATGCGTGGGATCTATATATCCCTCCAATGCATTGGGTAGATATTTATATCTCAATAGATAGACCTGCATAGAATGACAAGTTAATCTAGTTCAGTGATACAGGACTGGAACAATGAGTGAACTCAATTCAGAAATGGACATTGTCCGCTATGATAGTCCTAGAAATGAGTCTTGAATAATATGAAATTATTTCCTATTATTATGTATGCATACCACAAAGTTTCATTTTTTATGTTATGATTATTAGGATTACATTTCACAACTATGATTTATCCCATGTAATGATAATATGATCTCTTTTTCAGGATAAGATTTTCAAAATGTTATGTTCTTATGAATATGATATGATTGATATTTCCTTTTTTTACCCTTACTGAGCATTTGAGATCACCCTTTTGTATGTTTTTTTCCCTTGGTCAGGAAGAATAATATTAGGTAGGATATACCAAAAGTGACTCTAGATATGATGAAATAAACGGAAGACAATGTAGCTGTTTTATGAACCAGTTGTTTATGTTTCCCAGTTTCTAAAGACACTATACCTATAAGGTTATATCTTGGTTTTATTATATGTTGTAATAATTATGCTTAAATTCTGAATTAATAACAATGTATGTAAAGTATGGGTCATTATAGTTGGTATTAGAGGAATGGTCTAGTCAACCTTTGGAAACTAGGATGTTAATGCCTTTGTAAGAACCCTAAGGATATGTCTAAGCAGAGAACACAATATTAGTGTTTTAGAAATGTCCATGAATAACCTATAAGTGTGAAATTTTATTCATTATTATGTGGTTTTTGTATTACTATTAGTGTTTCTTACACTATGCTTATTGGTTTCAGTCAATGGCTAGAACCCTAAGGAACCGTGTTAATGATGAATGTGATGGGAAATGTAATGATTGTCCCCCTGAGAAACCAAATGGGAGTTGGATTGAAAAATCTTGAAGCCATGATCACAAAAATTTCTCAAGTTATGAATCATGCCGGACTTCTAAACAATAAAAGGAAAGAGCAAGATTCTGTTGAATCCTTCATTAGGCAGCGTCAACCCTCATTTACCGTGTCTACTAATCCATTAGTGGCTGAAAAATGGACCAATACCACTGAAAAGATATTTTCAGTTCTTCAATTTTCTAAACATGATAAAGTCATCTTAGCATTATATCGTTGGAAGGTGAATCTGATCAATGGTGGAATCTTATAAATAATATGAGGAAAAGAGACGAAATTGGGTCCATGGAATGGGACGAGTTGAAGAACATATTTTTCAATAAGTACATCCCTCTTATTCATAAAAAAAAGATGGTGAAGGAGTTTCTTGAACTAAAGCAGAAGGATGATGAATCTGTTGGTACCTACGAAGAAAATTTTACAAGACTTGCAAGGTATGCATCCAGAATTATTATCCAACATGAGAGTAAGATCGATCGATTCTTTAGTAGCATAAAACCAAGTCTTCAAAGGGTGTTAGCCATAAGTGACTTCAATAGCTATGAGTAAATTGTTCGATGTGCTCTCAAGGTTGATATGGAGATTGGAGTAACCCACCAGTCATATGGGTTTGATAAGAATAGGAAAATGGAATTCAAGGGAAAATCTAAAGACCACACTAAAAAAAGACGAGTTTTCCATTATGCTCAATGTGTGGAAAGAAACATGGAGGGAATTGTCTTAAAGGGACATGTAAATGTTTCAAATGTGGAAAAGATGGTCATTAGGCATTTGAATGTCGCAATGATGGGAAAAAGATGTCTACTGATGTGAACAAAGAAAAGGCTACACAGAATCCACCTCATACACTTCAATGTTAAAAGTTCAAGGAAATTGGGCATTATGATATTAAATGCCCCAATCTAAGGGTTTTTGATTATGATCAACGTCAACAAACTCTTACAGCCAAATATAAAGGAAAGTAACATGGAATTTCTATTAGCAATGTGGAGTATGATAACGAAGTTGTGAAAGGTACACTTACAATCCACTCTAAGGTATAAAATGTTTTATGTAATTATAGATCCACCCACTCTTTTATTTATGATGAATTTTCTAAGGGTATCGACATACTACCTTAACAATTAGCTGTTGAGTTAGCTGTGACAACTTCTAATGACACAACCATTGCATCAAAAATAATAATTTTTCTCCAATTGATGTTTGTGGGAAAGTACATCCTGAAAATCTTTTGATCCTTCCAATAGTGTAATTTGTTGTGATTCTTGGCATGGATTGGCTTTCCTTATATGGAGCTCATATAGATTTCCAAAGAAGGGAAGTCACATTTCATATTTATGATCTATCTAAGATCATCTATCGATGCATGGATGAATATAACCTTCAAGTGGAAATTTATTCTATATTATGGGTCTTAAGTCCAATAAATGAATGTTATTTATCTCAAATGGTCAGTGAAAAACTTGCGATTAAGAATATTCCCATTGTACAAGAGTTTGATGATGTCTTTCTATAGGAATTTCCAGGTCTTCCACCAAATCGTGAAGTTGGGTTTTCAATATAACCCATACAGGGTGTTATGCCCATTTCAAAGACACCTTATAGAATGACCCCAATTGAGTTGTAGGAATTGAAGAAGCACCTTCAAGAGAATCTTAATAAGGGATTTATACCCCTTAGCACATCACCTTGGGGAGAACCTGTTCTATTTGTTAAGATGAAAGATGGATCAATGAGACTCTGCATTGATTATCAAGACCATAACAAGATCACTATCAAGAACAAATATCCTCTCCCACGCATTGATGACTTATTTGATTAACTAAATGGAGCTCAATACTTTTCCAGGACTGATCTTCGCTCAGTGTATCATCAATTAAGGGTAAAAATGGAGGATATACCAAATACGGCTTTCCATACAAGGTATAAACACTATGAATTTATATTTATGCCATTTGGTCTTACTAATCCCCCTTCTATCTTCTTGAATCTGATGAATATACTCCTTAGAGACTATATTGATCAGTTTTGTGGTCGTATTTTTAGACGTTATTATTCTCTATTCAAAGAGAAAGGAAGCACATGAAGATCACTTGATAATTGTATTAAAGACCCTAAGAAAAGAGAATCTTTATGACAAATTTACCATGTGTGAATTTTGGCATAAAAAATTTTCATTTTTGGGTCACATAATCTCGAAAGAGGGGATATCTATGGATCCATCCAAAACAGAGGTTATCAAAAGATGGTCAAGACCAACAACAGTAAATGAGATCTGATGTTTTCTTGGTATGGCTGGATATTATCGAAATTTTGTGAATTATTTTTCATGATTATCTAATCCACTAACAAGGTTGACTCGAAAAGGAGTTATGTTCATTTGGATGGAGGAGTGTGAAGAGAATTTCAAGTAGTTAAAAATAAGGTTATCCAGTGCACCTGTGCTCACACCACCTTGTTGTGAAGAAAGGATTGTGATATACAGTGATGTATCCAAGAAGGGATTGGGGTGTGTTCTCATTCAAAATGATATTGTGATAGCTTATGCCTCATGAAAATTGAAAATCCATGAGAAAAATTACCCATCTCATGATTTGGAATTAGCTGTGGTTATCTTTTCATTAAAGATTTAGAGGAATTATCATTATGGTGAAAGGTGTGATATTTATACTGATCATAAAAGATTAAAGTATATTTTTATACAAAAGGAGATCAATATGCGCTAAAGAATATGGTTGGAGCTGATTAAGGATTTAGACTTCTCAATTCATTACAACCCTTGGAAAGCAAACAAGGTGGAAGACGCATTAAGTCGACAAGACCATTCTAGCTTATCCATGATGAGGATCACAGAAGATCCAATATTTATGGATTTACAAATGAGGGATCTTGTAATTAAATTAGAAGGGGAAATATCTTATCTTTATCAAATGAATTTTCAACCATCTATTCATGTAATGATTAAAGTGGCACAAAAAGAAGATGTAAAGTTACAAAAGAAGGTGAGAAATGTTCCTGAACTTCACATTGATTGTGATGAAATAATAAGGATCAGGAATCGGGTTTGTGTTCCTCCAACCCTATAATTAAAGAAGTAAATATTGGTTGAAGCTCATATTTTTTCATTCTCGATTCACCTTCGAAGCACGAAGATGTATTGGGACCTGAAATAATACTTCTGGTGGGATGGAATGAAAAGAGATGTTGCTGAATATGTCTCTTGATGCTTGGTTTTGTCAGCAAGTTAAAGCTGAGAGACAGAAGTCTAAAGGGTTGTTACAACCATTACCCATACCAGAATGGAAATGGGAAAACATCACTCTGGAATTTGTCAATGGACTTCCTAAAACATCCAAATGCAATAATTATATCTCGGTTAAAGTTGATAGTCTTACGAAGTCGGCACACTTCATTGCTATTAGAGAAGATTTCACTATTGATCAGCTTGCCAGGATATATGTGAAGGAAGTGGTAAGATTGCATGGAGTAATACTTTCAATTATATCTGATCAGGATCCGAGATTTACCTCGATGTTTTGGTAAAGTCTTCAGTGTACTCTAGATACAGAGTTGAGTTTCATCACTGCTTATCATTCTCATATAGACGGTTAGTCTGAGAGGACAATTCAAACTCTAGAAGACATGTTGAGAGCATACTATGTGGATTACAGGGGTGATTGGGATCAACACCTACAATTTGTGGAATTTTCTTATAATAATATCATTAACTCTAGTATTGAAATATCTCATTATGAAGCTCTCTATGGAAAGAAATGCAAAACTCTCTCTTGTTGGGATGAAGTTGGGGAAAGAAAGCTATTAGGACCTGATCATGTTGGTGAGATGGTAGAAATGGTAAGATCTATTCAACAACACATAATAGCAGCTCAATGCCGACAAATTTTTTTTTTCCGACAACCGAAGAAAATACCTAGAGTTTGAAGTGGGTGATAATGTGGTCTTAAGAATATATCCATGGAAGAGAGTAATGATATTTTGAAAGAAGAGAAAGCTTAGCCCTAAGTATTTTTGTCCTTTTGAAATACAGGATTGTGTTTGGAAGGTAGCTTACCGATTGGTGCTTCCACCGAATCTCTCTCAAGTTGATGACGCGTTCCATATATCTTTCTTGGGAAAGTACATACCTGATCCTTCACATGTACTATGCTCAGAATTTTTACCGCTATAGCAAGATCTCTCTTATGATGAACACCCAAAAGAGATTATGGATCGTAGCGAAAAAGATCTAAGAAACAAGACCACTTTCTTGGTTAACGATTTATGGAGGAACCACCAATTAGAAAAATATTCATGGGAACTTAAGGATATAATGAGGGAGAGGTATCCTTATGTTTTGGTTACGAAGTGACGAATTTCGAGGGCGAAATTCTTTTTAAGGGGGGTAGAATGTATCACCCTGAAATTTCAGGAGAAATATTTTGTTTTTATGTATTATGTTATATTCCAAACCAAAAAAACAATCACTACCCACAACAATGTCTTGTCTTGTGTTACACTCAAGAGAAACCGTCCTCGATAGCTTCTATTGTACGCAATATCGAGTTTCACTAAACAACGATATGTTATTAAAATAATATATAAACTAGTCGTTATGAATAGTAATACCCACTTTTTGAATTTTTTTTAATTTTATCATTCAATATGGACTTCATTTTGGGATTCAAAATATCGAAATTAGCATCGGGTGAATTTTTGGTATTTTTCTAAAAACATTCAATTTTGGATGAATAGTGAAAAACACTTCATTATAGTTTAAAACCAAATTTTTATTTAAATAATAATTTAATTTATTTAAATTTATTTTATGTAAAAATAGGTAGATAATACCTATATAAGTTAAATGTAATTCATTGGAGTCATTTTATAATAATTTTAGATATATAAAAATTTTATTGAACTTTTTACCGTATTTTACCCACCTCCTAGGAGAATTTGCAAATTTACAAAAATCTTAATTTTACAGATTTTGTGAGTAGAATTTCAAAAATCCTAGAGACATAGTTGATATCTATATGTAATATGTGGTTCAATAAGATAAAAATAATTTTTGGTGAATAGTAACTTTTTCCTTTTATTTACCACGGTTAAAAGTAAATAGTGCATTTAAGGGTAAAAATTATATTATTATTACCCTAACACTTGTCCTAATTCTATAGTATAAGTGTAAGTATACCCAAAACATCCTTAGGAATTAAATATAACCATTTAGGTCCACTTGGATTAGATTAGGACATTTATTATTATTTAATTCAAAGAATAGTTAAAATAGTTAAAATAAAAGTTTAATAATTAAATTTTTTTTAATATATGGTTATACATAAGATAAATTCGACTCTATATATTCATTATAAAGATGAAAATATTTCCTAATTAATTATATTTTATTTTTAATTTTTAAATATTATATAATTTAAGTTAATTATGACACAATGATGATGCAGTAATTACATTATTAATGAAATATTAACATAATTAATGTTATAAATACCCAAATAAATGTGAGATGAGACTCTTTATGAATTAAAATAATTTTATAGGTTAAAATAACATATTAGGGTTAGTTAGATTAATTGTTTTTGAAGATATAATTCTGTTATAAATTTAACATAAACAAAATACCAAATAGTGTCAAAATTGACATAAAATAGTTTTAAAAAAAAATATTATATTATTAATTGTAATTATATTCATAAAAAACTAAATTTCATTTAAAATACTTATATAATAATATATATGACATTAGTGAACCAATTTGGGTTTGATTGGAAGTTTATAGTAAGTTTATTAACCATATAGTGTAAGAATACAAGAAGACACGGTAAAAGATAAATTATTTAACTTAGAGTTAAATGTATATGATAAGGTTAAAATAGTAATATAATATTTTTTAAAACCTACTTTTTGAGAGGCTTTCCACCATAATAACCCTAGCCTTTAAATAAGTCACTTTGGAGCCATTATAAACCGAATATGAATTTATTATAAAATAATATTTTATGTTTTTCTTATGGTTCCCCTCTCCTCCCTTATAAAAGGGAACCTCCTCCCTCTCCTCCTCACACCACTTTTAGCCTTCATGTTCATCCACAACCTACCAATTTATCTTCTCCACTTCCCTAGAAACATAATATAGGTCCTGGTCTTCTACAAATACCATCTTTAGTTCCATAATAGGAGGTTAAGAAGAGGCATGTCAAAGAAGAGGTAATATCCTTTACTGATCCTTTCCAATTTATTTCTTCTTATAATACTTATTCGTTATTTGTTTTATGATAAATTAATAACATTAGTATCAATAATATAATAATATGTTATTATAAATATTAAACAACCCTATTTCACCTTTTACCCATCCTAAAGAAAATGAAATCATCGTGCGTGCGTCCGTACGGAATACCGTCTCCATGCCGTGGTGTAATCTGTTTTCCACCACCGCCTTAAATGGATAGGTATAATGGTGTAAAGAATAACTATATATGATTATTATAAAATTATACTAATTCTGAGGCATTCCATCATTCACTCAAATGCCATTCAATAATTATGGGAACGATATCGTCGCTCGTGCATACGTACGGCTTACCGTCTCCACGGCGCGATGTGATTTCCTCTACATGATCTACCTTAAACCATGATTATACAAATGAATTTAATGAATAAATATGATATATATTACACTAATACCATTCTGTAAATGAGTTATCTATAACCTAAAAATAGGAATAAGAATTTATTTGACAAAAAATCCATAAGAACATAAAGTAATGAACACCTGAATACCAAGTAGCAATGAAATATTACTAATTAGAAGATATGAATATGACCATATATGATATCATAACAATGAATATGATTCTGTAATAAGTAAATTAAATTATTTAAATCATTATACAGGAGTTTCAGATACGTATGAAGCTTATCGGAACTATGGTAAGGGAAACGTACACAATCTCATTTTTCTTCGAGACTGTTTATACTTCAGAATTTACTGGGGCGTATTTATCATCAACATCCTCAATATGTAGTATTATTTATATCCTCATAAAATTGTTTAAATAAAATTTTACCTACTGGTAAATTTTTATTAAAATATATGATAGGAATCTTATTTTGTTTTTAGTACGTGATACTTTTTGACTTTTCCAGCCAAAGTACGAGAGGAATGTTTTTTTAACTTATACGTCATGAATGGATTTTTATTATTTCATAGAACATTATTTCCATGAAGCTTCCTTTACAAGTTTTCAAGTTTATTTTTAATTAAATTCTTTTAGTTTAAAATTTTATTACATGTTAAGAAAGGAAAAATTTATTTAAAGTAGAAAGGATATTTTCCTCAATAATGGAGTTCAAGTGTTTTATCAAAATTATTTCCATCTAAGATAATATAGGGTTCTATTTATATCCCTATTTTTACATTGATTTGATTATGTTATAATGGAGTTATCTTTTTATGAAGTCATTTTATATTATCTGGATTATGTTATGATGGCATGATATTTAAGAATCCCAGTTTTATTACTTGGGTTATGCTATGATATGTGATTTATGATTTTGTGGCACACATAAAAATGGTTCCATTATGAGATGTGTGGGACCTATATATCCCTCCAATGAATTGGGTAATGATTTATATCTCATGATATAGACATGGATAGAACGAAAAGTTAATCTGGTTCAGTGATACAGGACTGGAACGAGGAATGAACTCGTTTCAGAAATGGACTTTGTCCGCTATGATAGTCTTGGAAATGAGTCTTGCCTAATATGAAATGATTTCCTATGATTATGTGTGTATGACACAAAGTTTCAGGTTTTATGTTATGATTATTGGGATTACATTTCACAACTATGATTTATCCCATGTTATGATATTATGATCTCTTTTGCAGGATAAGATTTTCCAAATGTTATGTTATTGTGAATATGATATGATTGATATTTCTTTTGTTAACCCTTACTGAGCATTTGAGCTCACCCTTTTATATTTTTTCATTTACCCATTTAAGGAAGAAGGATATTAAGTAGGATATTTCAAAAGGGACTCTAGATATGATGAAATAAATGGGAGACAATGTAGATTTTTTATGAACCAGTTGTTTCTGTTTCCCAGTTTCTAAAGACACTATACCTATATGGTTCTATATTGGTTTGGTTATATGTGGTAATATGTATTCTACAATTCTGAAGTAATAACAATGTAATTAAAGTATGGTTCCTTATAATACTATTCCCCATGGTGAACATACAAGTCCCCCTCCAGGGAGGTGAATGTTATTTAAAAATAATAATAATCCATATTTCCCTGATAATATACAATCAAATTCATCACCAATATCATATCAAAATAGAACATCTTAGGCAAAATAATTTCTAAAATGAAATAGTTTTACCCAATATCTATGGTATACTCAATAAATTTTCTAATATCTCATGATCGTACTGTTAATGGGGTGTCACTCCATATAACACCAAACATATGTTCCACCGCTAGACCCAATAAATTAAAAAAATAGATATAAAATATTTTGATGATCACATATCAAATAATCTCTAAAAATCATGGAAGCAAAAATAATCACACCTCAAACTGTTGATGGTCTACCATAGGCTTGGCTCTGATTTCTTGGTTTAACATTAACCTATTGATTCAGACACTTGTTTCTTAATGTACCACATCCACAAACCTGAAATAGTATGGCTTGTAGAATACCAATATTCTTCAAGGTATAGGTTAGTTAACCCACTTCTTAAAGACTACCCCATCCTTGATCCTCCATCATTTACCAATATATAAGGGTTCCTATAGAACCTATAAACATTACCTATGATAGTGCATAGACGGAACTCAACTATTGTTTTAGGGCACTTACTATGTCATAGTCTTGGAATTTTATACTAATAAAAAAACACATGGTCACCACAATTAATGGTCATTCCCCTTCCTTGGATACTTTTCATACCACCAAACTTATGAAAACCTAAAAAACCGAACATTCAACCATTGAATGTTTCACCACTAGATGTCCCAACTAGAACCACATGTCCACCACTAGAAGCCTCCTTTAGTTTCCTATATGAAATAATGGAATGATATTCCACTTCATAAAAACACATTAAATAGGATATACTCAAAGAGGAATTAATTTCATGTCAATATGCATCCTAAAAATATATCACCATATCTACCTGATCCTTAGAGAATGTGGGAACAATGTGTTTAAATATAGTGATGATAACAAAAGAATCTGTCACTATCATATTCTCCTAGATCATCCACATAATATTATCAAATTTATACTATCTCAAGGCCTCAAGATATAATTGTTCTAGAATATTTTCCTAGAAATATTTCTACAACATACATTTTTCATGCTCTGTCTAAATGATAATATCGCACTAGCTCTTTTAAGGTCCCAATAACAACTATTATGCTAACTATACTCTCTTATAATGAGGATTCACCATGTGATCCAGAACCTCCTCAATGGACAATATTCAAAACTTGGAAACCTCAATTCCACCCTTTCTAGAAAATGTTGGAGGTTTCATCAATTAAACCACTCAATCCATGTCAACCATACTCGGAAAAACCCTCCATGGGTCCCATTACATCATCTACATAAGAGGAATACAGTTTTCATGGAACTTTATCCTCTCACCTGTTACCATGGATCAACAAGGTTTTTTTCGTTGCTACATCATGGTATTCTTGGTGATAGCCAAATGTTAACCATCTAACACATGACATCAATCTGGAATCTCTCTATAATTTAAAACAAATGCATCATATCATATAACATGAAGCTTCCATAGTTTTCAAAAAATAAGGCTCTAAAATAGCCACAAATAAACCATTTCACATACACTATCCCCACAGATTTGATCACATTCCTAAAACTGCCATCAACTATATCTACCAAAAGTTGTTGAAAAAACTGGGAAACCAACTTTTATAAATATGACCATTTTTACCAGACACCATTTTATGTATTTAGCTTTCATAATATAAATCATTCTCATTTATGAACCATTATATCTTTCCAACCTGTCATAACAAGATTTTAAATCATTTAATACTCTTAATTAAATACTATTATTTAGACATTATTTTATATTCATTCTAATTACCCACTTTCCTCATCATTATTATAAGTAATTTATTTTATATTTCAAATAAAATAAAAATCATTCTATCCATCACATCCCATATGTCTTTACCATGTGTTACAAACATAATGAATGCCATCTATATCTCTATGTGCCTAAAGTAATGCATGTATATACACACTTGTTCCAATTAATCTACAGTTAGAATATTATAAAATAGTCAAATCATTGAACAAGTCTATCATCCAAGGGGATATATCATCAAAATGTAATAAAAAACATCCATAATGAAAATCCCTCCATAATTACTCCAGTTTTCCTTCATACATGGGTCAAATACTCCCTTGTATGAGCTAATTTCTAAGGCATGAAAAATACTAGTATCATGACTACCATTACTATATAGTGAGATAATACAAAATAAAATAATCTAAGATACCACTTTGTAATATCCCAACCTGGGTGCCACTAATCTGATGCCTGGATCTAGTTTTCCACATGACCTTAAGTATGCCTCCCCATATTCTAGAGGTTTACAAGTAGGAACAAGGGTCTAATACGACACATGTGATTATTATACCCTTTTTAGACATTTAATCCAAAGTAAATATAATAATAAACAAAGAAACTAGAAAATAATAAACATGTATAATAAATAAATCTCCCAAAACTGTTTACAACCCCACAAACAAACAGTGAATATGCTATGTCATTTCACATAGTAGAAATAGTAAAGGAAATCAAAAACAAATACAATCTATAAAATCCCCTAAATGGGTCATGTAAAATTTTCTTAAATCCACCATACTTAGGTATCACATACCCAAATCAACCATGAAACATAGGGACTTCTCCCATTTCATGACATGAAATTATGAAACATCTCAGGTACCAAATAGAGGACTGAGTAGGGTGTGAGTACCTTAGTAGGATGCCACCCGTGGTGTTTGTAAAATATACATTCTAAACATATAGTGAATTTATGTAAATAATGAATAATATTATTAATTGAATATTAAATGGATTTCTTTAATTAATAAGGTCCACTATATCTAATTTCATCATTTATTCCATTGGATAGCCATTTTCATCAAATAATATTTGGCCTATGTCAGTTATATAAACTATGTATAATGTGACGTAATAAAGTTCCCTATAAAAAATGGAAAACATTACCCAAACAATACATAACAAAAGGTTCAGAGAATCTATCCAGGTATTCATATCACAAGCATTCATTAGGGGCATAGATCATTAATCTAACTCTCTACCCCATGCAATATAGGGGTGGGTCATACAACATTAGTCTAACCTAACCCATTTTCATAGATCCTCATGTAAAATACAGCCCTCATACCACTAAACAATGTGTACATTTTTGTTTAGAGATTTCAAAAATATACCATTTACAAACCACAACTCATTTGAAACATTTACCATTTACAAACCATAGTTCATTCAACATATATACAGTCACCATGCCTTGACACATTAACACATTCACCATTTGTATTACTTAACTCATTTTACATATTTACCATTTACATTCATTAACATGTTCAACACGTTTACCATTATAATAGAGTCCCATTATACCATGTCCTCAACTAGAGAAAATAATTATAAATCAAATTCATACGTCATGTTATCATGCCAACATGATCATCATGGGAACTATCTCCTTAACACTACAATTCCTTATTTTACACCAATATTACATGTTAAATGGAGTGGAACACACCATGGGTGTCCTTTATCCTAATATAATCAACCTCAATGCCTCACATGGGGATTATGAGGGGTTAAATTTGTCATTTGACAAACCAATTCACAATTCATATCAATAAAACCCCATTGGATTACACAATGATGCAAGCACACCACCACATACAAATAAATTTAACCATGATACAATGGAATATGACTTGTAGACCACCTCCCACAATTCTATAGATTTATTCTCTCTTAACATATGATTTGGTTAAATATCAAACCATGTTCAATTCCCCAGCCTATAATCCTCTTAAAAAAAGTTTTTTTTGAAATTTAGAAGTAGAAGATTGATTCCAAAGCCTCAAATACAAAAAAATAGTATGGAATAAGAATTATAGACTCATCCATATATTTGATTAGAACACAAAGGAACTCTATGCATCTTATAAATGACATAGATTGATGTTTGGGGTGTTTGGGAGAAAGGCTTCATCACCCGTGGGTAATTTTGGAAGAATATGGAGTAAAATTCAGTGGGAAAACATATATTTAATGACATGAACATTTATGAATAAAACATAATTTATTCTATTTTATTATGGACATAGATAACACAAGAATTTTTTTATTATTATTGGGATTAAATGATCATTTTGTGTCATTACTATTGATAATATAGTGGTTTAATAGTGATAACACAACTTATATAAATATAAGGTTTTAAGAAATCCTTTTGACAGAAACAATGAATGTGATGGCCTCAACTAGCAGGATCATACCATATAAAGACAATTTATCAGAGCTTATGAGGGATATAGAATTTTTGGGATTTTTCTTATATAAAAACTATGCAGAGATCCAATATCTTAAGCATGAGTGAAATCAGTTATGGGAGAAGTTCAAGATCATCGACAACGTGGCCCAAACCATGTTCACCGAATGACCCCTAGAGAAACACACCATTATACAACCTACTCTTAGGGATTATGCTAGTGTAATTAAGGGATATATAACCAAACACTATAATTATTATTATGTCTATTATTTTTATATAGAATAATGAATATGCTTTCATTTTATAGTTATGTTGTATATGATTTTGAAATCAAAAATAGTTCTTTTTAATTTTAAAATTAAACTAAGAAATCTATTTTAATAAATTAATGGTTTTTTTAATTAAATAATATTTTTTATAAAATATTATTATTAAATTAATTTTATTAAATATAAATTATAGTATATTTTTTTGAATTCAATTGTATTTTTTATTAAGGATTGAAAACTATTTTTTTCAAAACCCATCAGTTTTCAATAAATATCAATTATTATTTTAAAAATGGATATTCAAATAGTTATAAATATTTTTAGAAAACATGAAAATTACTTTTGGAAAAAGTATTAAAAATTTATCAAAAGGTGCATTTTCCATAATTTTCTGAGGTAGTAAAATGTTTTGGTAAAAATTAAAAACTGTATAAGTAAAATATGTGTTTTATGACATCATAATGACCCCAAAGTCAAGTAATAAATATAATAAGTAATATTATCAGCACTATATATGTTTTATCATTAAATTAATTTTATATTATATTTTTTTCCATATTTTATAAAGCCTTAGTTATTCCTCCAAATTGTATAATATATGTTATGATTTTAAGTCCATTTCATTAATAATGTGAATCAACTCTAGATAATAAAGGATAATATTTTAAAGTTATAGTCCCTTATACATTTAAAATAATGTACACCAATCCCCTTTTATAGAAACCAATGGAAAAAACCATGGTATTTATTGTGGTTTTGAATATTTTAGTGTGTAGGGTCCAAAACCAATATAATAAAGAATTCCCCCACCTTTACTATATAAACCCACACAATATCTCATTCCTTATCACTCAAAATATTTTTATCTCGACCAATATCTACATGATACTCCCTAGAGTACTCTAAAGGTACCTCTAATCAGCCAAAAATCCCTTCCCAAGCCATTGGGATAACATATCCAAGTAAGGGATCCCACCTACCTCTCTTACATTCAATTCAAAAAAATTGTTTGAAATTAGCCTTTGTAATTTATATGGGTTGTATATTAATCCTTTCTTAATCACATCCCTATATTAAATTTTATTTTATGAAAATTTTGGATAATTTCTCCTCCCTCATTTCGACCATTACCTATGCTTTTAGTATTCCAAAATTCCGTAAGGGATTTATCTTTTCTCATTTCAATTCAAGCACATATTTTATATTATTCTTCTTAAATTACATTTTTATATCTAATTTTATTATGTTATATGATCCCCTAAATATAATTTTTTTTATAAATGATGAAATATACCTTTCACTCTAATTTTCCCCTTGTATGATCCTTTCATGACACTTATTACTATGCTGATATTCCTTAAATATTTCCTTCCTTTCTCATTTTTATCTATGTTTCCTTATATTGTTACACCATTTTATTTTAAATTAAAAATGATGTGGTATGTTTAAAAACCTCCCTGATACTGTCTTTAGTATGTTTTAATGATGAGATACCTCTTTATATCTCAATATTTCCTCGTCGGTACACTTGTTTCCATGGAAAAATTTCGTAAGAGTTATTCCATTTCTCCACTTTGTTCGTGTTTCTCTATTTTGTTATGACTTATAATCCCAAATTTATTGAATTGAATTATGTATTTTTATGACCAGTTACTTTCAATTTAATTTATATATTATGGGAGACACATTTCTCTTTCCTCAACCATTTTTATGAATTTTTATGTCACGACGTTAGACTGCCGAAATTGCACAACAATTTTCCATGCCAAAATCATCATGTAGTGAATACTATATACATTTCTATATCAATGATATTCACCTTTTGAACATATAATTTTTTAGTATAAACATTGATTTTTTATTCCACATTCCTTTATCTTGGAGTAAATAATTATTTTGAATGAATCTATGTTACATGATCTATGTGGCACACTTAAGCATGAGATTTAAATTATTCATGAACGGTGTGTCCTGATAGTGATCCAATGCATTGGGTAATGTTCAATATCATTATACACCTTTTGTAATGAGGGTTTATACATGATTATTCCTTTTTAATTTGGGTTTACTCATTCTAATACATGTACAATGTGCCTTGGTTCATGCTGATATCATGTTGTATGTTGGTTCCACATTTTTATTTTTTGATAATCATGTTATATGATGCCTTTTTGTTCATGTTTCTCTTATACTCCATTGATAAGACTATTTCCTAACATGGTATGTATTATTCACATTATACCTATTTTACCCCCTTTATGGGCATTATATATCACCCCTTTCTTATGTATATCCCCAAGTTATCCCATATAGTGTTAATTACAAATGAATCAGATGGTCCGGTCAAAGTAGCTTCAAATAATGATGTTTTATTTCATGTTTTATGTTGTTATGTAATGTTCATAGATTCCCAAGACATTAGAAATCTCAATCATAGAAATTTTATGATGTTCATTTCTATTTAATAATTATGTTTGAAATATGAAATAAAGTGAAGGGTCATTATATTATATATAAGAGGATCAGTTCATTTATTTTTGGGATTAGGATTAAAGAACCCAAGTGAATGCCTTAGGTATTTGACTATGTATATGAAAAACATTACTAAATTATTATAAGTATAAATTAAGTGGTTTATCATGAAAATATATCCATTTAAATATACAAATAAGTAGAGGTGGATCTGGTACAAATGTATGTAGGGGTAATACTTGAAAACGCTACTTTGATCTAGACTCGAATGAGAACTGGTGCACGACAACGCGCCATACTGCTCTCTTAGTTCGACACTACAAATGGATATTTTTTATTAAATTAATAATATTTTTATGAAAAGTTATTAATGGATTCAAAATATAATAAAAATATACTTTAGGAGATAGATCATGTATAACTTATATTGTTGCCTATAAATTTATAATTCAAGGAGATAAATGTAATATATAAGTTATCCATTTAATGTCATCGGTTTTCCCTTTATGTGTTGAAAAAATCATCGCTAATTTTCCTTTTTTCAATATAATAGATTTTAATATGATTAATTGAGTTAACAACCAATATGATGGGTAATTTAATGAGTGTGCAAATGAGATTTTTAATCAAATGAGAGCTAAAGTAGGAAATATAGTGATTATTCCAAACCAGCTATCAAAAATCTAATTTAAAATTGGTAATTTATTGAATTCCTATGGAAATAAAAGAAGAGGACAGTGAAATCTCATGAATTTCGATTTGATAAAGGTGATAAGGGAATCAAGAACCAATTTTCTTCGTGCAATAAGTAAGGAAAGAGGCACCAAGGGGAATGTCACAAAGGGGCTAGGAGATGTTTTATGTGTGGAAAATATGGGCGAAAGTATCCAATTTCCATAAATAAATGGATAAGGTGATGGATGGAAAAAAAGTTACATATAAGGAATATTAATTAGTTCTATTCCATAAATGTGGAGAAGTTGGGAATTATCCAATACAATGCTCAATTGCAAGTGCTGAGAAGCATGATGAGCAAAAACCATCTCCAGGATCAAGGGAGGATGAAAAGTCCTATGCTATGATGGATAACGATGAATGAATTATACGGAAGCACTAAATCCAAGTATTGTATGTCATAATGTATTTCAATTTATGTTGTATGATTATATCTTTTATATTTTCTACAAAAAATGAGTCCCTACCAGAAATGATATTAAATAATTAGGGAAAATGACTATAAGTGTTGTATCACATTTTTAAGTTTGTGGGAATGTTCTTCTTGAAAATATGATAAGTATACCTTTGATGGAATTTAATGAAAAATGAAAATCTCATTGATGAAAACTCAAGGTAGTTGAATGATCATGGGAAAAAATTATCCCACACACATTATGGAGTTATAAGATGTGATATTTATGTTGAAAATATGGAAACATTATCTCTTTGGGGAGATGTTTGTAATATATACAGATCAAAAAAATCTCAAATATATATTCACATAGAAAGAGATGAATATGCACCATTGAATATGGTTATAACTCATAAGGGATTATGACTGCTCAATCCATTACCACCCTTGGAAAGAAAACAATGTGGTGAATGCTCT
Source organism: Viscum album (assembly GCA_963277665.1). Classification (NCBI taxonomy): domain Eukaryota; kingdom Viridiplantae; phylum Streptophyta; class Magnoliopsida; order Santalales; family Viscaceae; genus Viscum; species Viscum album. The sequence goes on from OY728164.1 coordinate 1,584,808,419, forward strand.
AATTAGAAAAGATGAAGTGACTCAAAAATTGATGATAATTAAAATGAATCCAATATTCATTAATTTTGAGAATATAGACAAGGAAGTAATAAAGAAGGGAACATGACCAATATTTTCACAAATTATTTCTTATATAGCTCTTTTGGGAAGGCCAAATGATACTCAAAATAAAATTATGTGGGAATTGAGAAGAATGTGGAAACTATCAAAAATGGAATTCCTCAAATTTAAATATTCATAATGAAGGAATTGTGATATTTGGGTAATGTCTATGTGTTTCATCAAATGCGATGTTAAAGAATTAACTTCTGGATAATTCATATAGTTTGAATTTCTCCACTCACCTAGGAAATATATTGAGGTATCGAGATCTCTGAGGGAATTATTGGTGGGATAATATAAAGAATGAGATCGTTGAGTATACATTAATGCGCATGTTATGTCAACAGGTGAAGGATGAGAAGAATATTTACTTGGGAATTATGAAACAATTATCCATACCAACATAGAAGTGGGGTAACCTCACCATGCACATTGTCACCAAACTTCTAAAGACGTCCAAAGGAAAAAATGATATCTGGGTTGTTGTAGATCATCATACAATGATTGCACCCAGCATTATGATTCGAGAGGATTCTTTATTTAATCAACTTGCATAGATATACATTAGTGAAATGGTAATTCTACATGGAGTACAACTATTGATTATATCTAATAAATATACAAGATTCGCCTCTATGTTTGAGAAGAGTTTCAAATATGCTTTGAATACTGAGTGGGACATCTATACGACTTCTCATCCTCAAACAAGTGGCCAATCTGAATATACAATCTAGACACATGGGGACATGTTTAGATTTTTCTTAATGGCCTTTAAAAGAGGATGGGACAAACATATTTTTTGGTAGAGCGATCGTACTATAATAGTTTCTACTCAAGAATCCAAATGGATCCTTATGAAGCCCTTTATGGGAAGTGGTGTAGAACACTGACATATTGGGATGATGTTGGGGAGTGAAAACATCTATGTTAAATACTGGAAAAAGAAATGGTGTAGATGGTTAATACCATCGCACATGACATAAAGGATAGTTAGAGATGATAAATGATCTATGATGACAACCATCGATGTGACCTAGAGTTTGATCTCAGAGATATGGTTTTCCTCCGCATATCTCTATGGAAGAGAGTGATGAGATATGGGAAGAGAGGAAAGATTATTCCAAGGTACAAAAACCCTTTTGATATCCATGATCACATTAGATCAGTGGAAAATTTACTATCACTCCAACAAAACATGTCTCAAGAACATGATGTATTCTACATATAACTCTTGAAAAAGTACATACCTAACCCATTGCAGTTACTAAATCCAGAGGTGGTACCATTAGATAATAACCTCTTATATGATGATAATACAGTGATGATCTTATATCATAGAGAAAATTTTATAGGAAATAACATAATTCCCCTCATCAAGGTATTTTCGAGAAACCACTAGTTTGAAGAAGCAATGTGAGAACAATAGGAACTAATGAGGCAAAGATACCCCCAACAATTGTAGTGTGGGAAAGGAAAATTTTGAGGGAATCATTTTTAAGGGGGGGAGGTTGTAACTACCTGAACCATTATTAATTAAATTCTATTTATTTTAATACCTTGTGGATATAGATAACACATGAACCATTTTTATTATTATTGGGTTTAAATTATCGTTATGTATCATTACCGCTGATAATATATCTGTTGAATAATGATCACACAACTAATATAAATATATTGTTTTAACAAATATTTATGACATAAAAAAAAGGAAGTGATGGCCTAAAATAGTAGCATTGTACCTTATAAAGACCATTTATTAGGGAATATGAGGCATATTTCATTTTTGGGGTTTTTCTTATACCAATCCCAAGATGAGAACCAACAATTTAAGCATGAGGAAAACTGTTTATGGGAGAAGTTCAAGCTTATCGACATCACCGCCCAAACCATGTTCACTGAAAAACCCTATGAAAGATCAACCATTGTACACCTTACTACTAGGTAGTATGTTGGTATAATAAATGGATATGTAGCAAGACCCTAGTATTAAGATTATTTGTGTTTTTTCTCTATAGAATAACAAATATACATTCATTTTATTGTTACATTATAAATGAGTTTTAAACCACAAATAGATTTTCTTGGTTAATATTAAAATTCAATTAAAAAATATATTTTTATGAATTAATGAATTTTTTAATTAAATAATATTTTCATAAAATATTATTAATAAATTATTTTTATTGAATATAAATGTATGTATATTTTTTATGAAGTCAATTTTATTTTTTATCAAGGTTTGAAATCTATTTGTGTCAAAATCCATAATTTTCAATAAATGTCGGTTTTTATTTTAAAAATAAAAATTCACATTTTTAGAAAATTATTTAGATTAAATGAATATTATTTCTGGAATCATGATTTCTAAATTATCCAATAGTTAATTTTTAATAATTTTCTTATATAGTGGTTTTTTGGGAAAAAATTAAATTATTGTATAAATAAAATATGTGACTAATGACATCATAATGACACCAAATTGATGTAATAAATACAATAAAGAGTATTATCGGCCTGATATAGGTTTTAACATTAAAATAATGTGATTTTATATTTGTTTTACTTATATTATAAAGCCTTATTTAATCCTCCAAAATGTATAATATATTTTTTTATTTTATATTTTTTTCTGTGATAATATGACTCAACTCCACATAAAATAAGATATTTTTTAAATTATTCATCACTTATACATTTAAAATAATTTATACTACTCCCCATATATAGAAACCATGGGAATCAAATCATGGCATGGTTTGTGGTTTTGAATATTTTAGTGTGTATGGTTAAAAACAAAAATAATTATGAATTCCCACACCATTCCTATATAAACCATCCCAATATCCAATTAATCTACACTAAAACCATTTAAAGATCAACTAAACCCTATCCCATAATCCCTAACGTATTTACAAGGCTCCCCCAATCAACTAAGAAGCCCCTCCCCAGCCTTTGGGATCACACATCAAAGGGATCATCACCTTACTCTCTTCCTTTCAATTCAAATACCTTATTTGAAATTATCCATTGATATTTCTATTGGTTTTATTGTAACAAATCATTTAATAACTTAAATACTATCTATATTAGGTTATGTGTATGGGGTATCATTTATCCTACATCATTTTGACCATTACCTAATTTGACACTGTGATGAAATTCCATAAGGGATTTCTCTCTTCTCATTTCCATTCAATAACCTCTTTTATATTATGCATCTTAAATTACATTTTTATTTCTTGGGTTATGATTTTCCATGATCCCCATACATTCCATTTTATTTATAAATGATTAGATCTTCCTTTAACTTTCAATAATCCCTCTTATGATCTTTTAAGCACACTCGTTACCCTGTCAGTATTCCGTAAGGGTTTTGTTCCTTTCTCAATTTTATCTAAGTTCACTTATATTGTTACAACCTTTTATTTTCAATTAAAAATGATGTGGTACGTTTTCACACCACCCCCATATTTCCCTTATTATTTTTGTATGATGAGAGGCCAATTTATCTCTCGTTAATCTCCCCCATGAACACCTGTTGGCATGCCAAAATTTCATATGATTTATTACATTTCTCCTAAATCTTCAAGTTTCTCTATTATGTTATTCCTTCTATTTTCAATTTTATTATGTTGGGAAATGTTTTTATATGACCCATTACTTTATATTTTATATATATTATGAGAGACCCATTTACCCCTCATTAACCATTTTTATGAATTTTTATCTCACGCCCTTAGGCTGTCGAAATTGCATAGTGATTTTTCATGCCAAAATCATTGTGTAGAGAATACCATGCCCATTTCTCTATCAAGGGAATTCACCTTTAAGAACATATACTTATTTATTATATAATTTCATGTTTTTATTCCAAATTAAATTATCTTGGAATAAATTTTTATGTTTAATGAATCCTCATTATAGAATCTATGTGGCACACTTATGCGTGAGATTGAAATGATTGTGAAGGGTGCACCCTGATAGTGCTCCAATGCATCAGGTAATGTTTAGTATCATGATATTCCATATTCAATGAGGGTTTAATCATGATAATTATTGTGAAATGCGGTTTTAATCATGCTAATTCAAGTGCAATAATCCTTGGCTCATGCTAATATCATGTAGTATGTTGTAGCCACATTTCTATGTGATGATAATCACCCTCAATCATGTCGTTTTGTTAATGTTTCTCTTATGATCAATTGATATTCCCATTTCCTAATAGGTATTTTATTCTTCAAATTATGCCTTGTTTACTCCCTTACTAGGATTTATATCTCAGTCGTTTCTTATGTATTTCATTAGGTTATCACAAGTTGTGTTATGTACGAAAGAATGAGTTGGTCATCTCAATAAAGTTTGAAATAAAAATATTGTATTTCATTTTTAAGTTGTTATGAAATGTTCCTAATTTTACAAGACACCAAACTTATTGATTAAATGAGTATTATTAAGTGAAATTATTTGTCAAAAATTATGTTTAAATATGAAATAAAGAGCAGGTTCATTATACTTTTCATCAGAGGATAGGTTTAGTTATTTTTGGGATTAGGATTAGAAAACCCTAGTGAAAGCCTTGGGGATAACAATAAGTATAAGAAAAACATCCCTAAATTTTGGTGAGTATAGAGTAAGTGCTTTATAAAGAAAATACATCTCTGTATAGATAAGAACAATTTAAGGTGGCTCTGGAATAGATATATCTAGTGGTAAAACCCAAAACACTGCATTGAGCTTGACTAAAATGGGAACTGGTGCACATAAATGGGCCTTGTTGCACTCTTGGTTCAACACTCCAAGAGGATATTATTTGGTAAATTCATAATATTAGTATGAACCATTATTTTTTGTAGAAAACAATAATCCCATAAGAATATACATTTAGAGATAGATCATGGATAATATAGATTGAAGCCTAGAAAAATTTAATTTATGTATATAAATGTAATTAATATGTTATCCATTTTAGGTCATTTGATTCCACTTAATGATTTCAAATACTCATCCTTAGTTTTCATTTTATTCTTGAAAATAATTTTTTATATGAGGAATTGAGTTAACAACCGATGTGAAGGGAAATGTGAAAAATGTGCCAACATTAATCCTAATCAAATGGGATCTCAAGTATGAAATATCAATATTATACCAATCCTTATATCAAAAATCAAAATAAATTTTTTTACATTATTGAATTCCCAAGGAAATAAAGGAATTGGAAGTTTAAATTTCAAGAAATTCTATTTGATAAAGGTGAAAAGTGAAAGAATACCCAATTTCTGACATGCAACAAGTGTGGAAAAGGCAGCAAGGGGAATGTCACGAAGGGAATAAAATATTTTTTAAGTGATTAAAAGAAGGGAAAAAGGTATCAAATTTTCATGAAAGAATAGAAAATGTGATGAATGGAAACAAAGTTCCATATAAGGAATCTTACTCAATTCTATGTCATAAATGTGGGGAATTTGAGAATTATCCAAGTTGATTCTCCATTGCTGGTTCTGAGAAGCATGACGAGAATCAATAAACTCCCTGATCAAGGGAGAACAGAAGGTTATATGTTAAGACAGATATAGATGAATGAATTATATATATTCAATTAATCAATGTAGTTCATGTAATAATGTATTTCAATTCATTTTCTATTACTATAGCTCTTATATTTTCTACAAGCATTGATTCCCCACAAGAAATGATATTAAATCATTATGGAAAACATATATAAGTGTTTTATCACATGTTCAAATTTGTGGGCATGTTATTATTAATAATATTATAAGTCTCCATTTTATATAATTTGAGGAAGAATGATTAAATCATTGACATCATCTCAAGGTAGTTGAATGTTCATGAGAAAAACAATCCCATGCATGATCTAGAGTTAGTAGTTATGATCATTGCAATGAAAATCTGGTAGTATTATCTATTTATGGAGAAGTGTGAAATATATATGGATCACAAAGATATAAAATATTTATTCACACAGAAATAGTTTAATATTCACTAATAAATATTGTTATAACTCATCAAGGATTATGACATCTCAATCCATTACCACCTTGGGAATGTTAACATGGTGATAAATGCTCTAATTAGAAAGGACCCAACAATTTTATCATGGTTTATAAATAAAATAATCCAATATTCTTATAGATGGTGAATATGGACATGGGAACCATAAAGAAGGGAAAATCATCAATCCTTTCACAAATTATTGCTCAACCATCTATTTTGGGAAGGTTAAAGGATGCTAAAAAAGATGATGTGAGAATTCAACAGAAAATAGAAACAATCAAAAAAATAAATCCTCAATGTTCAATTTTAATGAAGATGGAATGTGAGATTTGAGTAATGACTATATGTTCCATCAAATATGGGGTTAAAAAATACCTATGGGATGATGCTCATAGTTCAAATTTCTCCATTCACACATGAAACACAAATATGTATCGCGATATCTGAGAGCATTATTGGTGGTATAACACTAAGATGGAGATCGATGAGTGTACATAAAAGTGAATGGTATGTCTGTAAGTTAAGGATGAGATGTAGAAGTATATGGGGATGATTAAACTATTACCATACCAACATGGAAATTTGGGAACATCACCAGGAACTTTGTCACCAGACTTCCGAAGACATCCAATGGAAACAATGTTATTTGGGTTGTTGTGGATCATCTTATAAATAATGCACACTTCACTGCCATTTGAGAGGACTTCTCATTCGATCAACCAACATTGTTATACATCAGAGAAGTAGTAAGGCTACATGTATTTCCACTGTCAATTGTATCCATTCGAGATCCAATATTTACCTATATGTTTCGGAAGATTATCTAATGTTCAATGAATACTGAGATGAACTTTAGGTTGACTTATCTTCCTCAAATGGGTGAACAATCAGAACAAAATATCCAGACACTTGATTAAATTTTATGATCTTTATCAATGTACGTCAATGGTTGATGGGACCAACACTTATCGTGGGTGGATTTCTCTTACAATAACATTTTCCACTCAAGCATCCAAATGGATCCTTTCGAAGCCCGTTATGGGAATACATGGAGAAAACCGACATGTTAGGATTTTGTTTGGGATAGATTACTTCTAGGTCCATTAATGGTGTAAGAAATGATAGAGAAGGTCAAGATCATCCATCATCACATCAAAGAAGTGTAGAGTTGACAAAAGAGCTATGGTGACATCCGTTGACGTTACCAAGATTTTAATGTTGGAGATATGGATTTCCTCCACATATATCTAGAGAAGAGACTGATGAGATTTAGAAAGATTTTAAATCTTAATAAAGGGTACATCATACCTTTTTAGATCCTTGATCACCTCCAAGCAGTGGCATATTGACTATAACTCCTACCGAACAAGTCTAAAGTAGATGATTTATTCCATGTATCACTCTAGAGTAAGTACACACCTGACCCATCACATGTACTCAATCAACGGGTGGTACTATAGTAGAATGATCTCTCGTATGATGAAAAGCCAATGAAGATCATATATCATTGGGAAAAAGTTCTATGAAATAAGACAATTACCCTTTTCATAGTGTTGTAGTGAAACCATGACTTTTAAAAAGAAACGTGCGAACCAAAGGAAGTGATGAGACAAAGTTACACTTGTCTTTTTTAGTTTGGGGAAAATGAAATTTTTTAGGGTAAATTTTTGTATGGGGAAAGGTCATAACGACCCAAAAAATTCATTAAAAAAATTCCCTTTATTTTAATATATTATGCATATAGGAAACACATGAACTTTAATTATTATTATTGGGTTTAAATGATTTTTATGTATCATTACCATTGAAAATATAGTCATTGAACAGTGATCAGACAACTAATATAAATATTGGTTTTAATAAATATTTTTGACACAAAAGGAAGTTTTTCCTCAACAAGTCTGATCATACTATATTTATCATATTTATTAGAGCATTCGAGGGAGATAGCATTTCAAGGATTTTGCCTCGACCAAACCAAAGCTAATATGAAACTACATTATCTTGAGTGAAACTATTTACGAGATAAGTTCAAGCACATCGACATCGTGGCCCAACCCATGTTCACCAAACAACCCCAATAAATCCCCACCATCACACACATTATTCTTAGGGCCTATGCTGGTTTAATAAAGGGCTATGTAACCAAACCAAAGCATTATGATTATGTGTGTTATTTGTTTCTATATTAATGAATATAATTTCGTTTTGTTATTACATTTTAAATGATATTTAAAGAGAAAATAGTTATTTAGTTAATATTAAAATTAAATTAGGAAATATATTTTGATGAATAAATGGAAATATTAATTAACTAATATTTTAACAAAATATTATTATTAAATTAGTTTTAATAAATATAAATTGTAGTATATATTTTTAAGTCATTTGCATTTTTTATTAAGGGATGAAAAATGTTTTTATCCAAAACCATCAATTTTTAATAAGTGTATGTTTTTCTTTTAAAAATGATAATCCACATATATAAAAAAAATATTTAGATAAAATTAATAATATTTTCTGAATTATGACATTGAAATTACCAATTGTTGAATTTTTCATAATTTTCCGAGACAGTAGAATTTTTGGGTAAAAATTAAATACCGTACAAATAATATATGGGTTTTATGACCTCATACTAAACCAATAATGATGTAATAAATACTAAAATGGGTATTCTCGGCCCAATATATTTCATCTAATTAAAATAATTTTGTTTTATATTTGTTTTACTTATTTCATAAAGATTTAGTGAATCTTTCAAAATGTTTAATATTGTTTATGATTTCAAATTCATTTCTTTAATTATGTGACTCTCCTCCACCTAATAAATGCTAATATTATAATGCTATTGGCCCTTATCCATTTAAAATAAAATATAAGGCTTCATTTTTATCATATCCATGGGAAAAAACCATGGGATGGTTTGTGGTTTTGAATATTTTAGTGTGTAGGGTCCAAAACCAAAATAATAAAGAATTCTACCACCTATCCTATACAAACCCACCCCAATTTCCCATTAATATCCAATAAAACCATTTTTAGATCAACCAGACTCTTCCCCATACCTTCTATTCTATTTCCATGGCTCCCCAAAGAACCCATGTATCCATCCCCAATCATTGGGATCACACATCCATGTAAGGGATCTTCACCTTCCTCTCTTCCTTTCAACTCAAGAACCTTGTTTGAAATTTAACATTATAATTTCAATTTTTTATATTGTAATTATTTATTTAATAAATTTCCTAATTTCCATTTTATTTTATTTTAATGAGGTATCATTTACCCTCCCTCATTTAAATGAGTACCTAATCTGTTACTTCACAGAAATTCCGTAAGGGGTTTCTCTCTTCTCGTTCCCATTCAAGCTCCTCTTTTATATTATTATTCTTAAATTCCATTTTTATCTCCTGGTTTATGATGTTAAATGATCCTTATAATTTCCATTTTCTTTATAAATTAATATATATTCCTTTCACTCTCATTAATCCCCCTTATAATTCTTTAAGCGCACCTGTTACTATGTTAATATTTCATAGGGGTTTCATTCGTTTCTCAATTTTATCAATGTATCCTTATATTGTTATAGCGTTCTATTTTCTATTAATAATTATGGGATATGTTTTCACATCTACCCCATACATGCCATATTATTTTTTTATTATGAGATCCCTCGTTTCCTCTCATTAATCCCTCCCATGTACACTTGTTTCCATGACGAAATTTCGTAAGAGTTATTCCATTTCTAATATTTCATTAAGATTCTCTATTATTTTACCCCTTATATTTCCAAATTCCTTATGTTTGGACATGAATTTATATGAAAACATTACTATAAATTTCATGTATATATAATTAGAGACCCCTTTATCTCTCATCAACAATTTTTATGAACTTTTATGTCACATTGTTAGGTAGCCAAAATTGCACTGTGATTTTCCATGCAAAAATCATCATGCAGCGAATACCATTCCCATTTCGATATCAATGGTATTAAAATTTACAAAGATATAAATATTTATTATTGGAATTCATGTATGAATTCCACAATCCTTTATCTTGAAATAAATGAGTATGTTTAATGAATCCACATTATAGAATCTATGTGGCACACTTAAGCATTGGATTGAAATGATTATGAATGGGGCACCCTGATAGTGCTCCAATGAATTTAGTAATGTTCAATATCTTGATACAACATGTGAAATGAGGGTTTTATCATTTTAATTCATGTGAAGTGACAGTTTACTCATTTTAATCCATTTTCAATGATCCTTGGATAATTCTAATATCATGTTGTATATTGTTTCCATATTTCCATGTTAAGATAAACATGTTATATCATGCCTTTATGTCCATGTTTCGCTTATGAACCATTAATATGCCTATATTCTAACATGTACTGTATTCTTCACATTATTCCTTGTTTACTCCCTTACTAGTATTTACATGTCACCACTTTCATATATATGTCCTCAGGTTATCCCTTGCACTTTTAAGTATGAAAAAATTAGTTTTTCATGTCAAAGAAGTCTTAAATAATGATATTGTAATTGAGGTTTTAAGTTGTTTTGAAATGTTCCTAATATCAAAAGACACTAGGAATCTTGATATTTGATGTTGTATTATGTGTATGTCTATGAAATAAATCATGTTTAAATATGAAATAAAGAGAAGGGTCGTTATCATAAATCATTAGGGGAATATGGTCTTTCTAATATCTTTAGTTAGGAGCATGGTTTAGCCATGTGGAACCATACCCCCCCTCTTTTCTTGATGGTTCATGGCCCCACAGCCACCTGGGGATCCCACATTGTTTGAAACCCCCATGTGGTGATCGTGTGGGTGGCTCTATCCAAGCACACATGGTTTGGTCCCTCCCCATGCGTAGTATTACCAAACTTGAAACACCTCCACCATGAAATCATGGTTAATGAAAATGGATACAACTAATAGTTATCCAACCACGAAACATACATTATATGACTCTTTTCTACCCATCATCCATGTATTGAACCACTAAGACACTCCTTACATCCTCATAAACTCTGGATACATTTTATTAACTAGCATAAAGAAATTTAAAAAATGGTACTGTATGATAATAAAATTATGGAATCTTAAACTCCATATAACCTTAAAAGATAATATAAACAATATATAAAATCAAAACTAAATTACTTCTAGTTATATCCTTTTTAAAGGATGTTTCCAATATTTTCATTCGTAAATTTTATGTCATCTAAGTATATTTTCAACATAGAATACTATGATGAAAGGGGACATTAAAACCTATAAAATACATTCTTTTACCTTCACAACATCATGAAAAAATTATCAATAATTTATCCTTCAATCCATTCAATTAATACCTCTTCTTCCAAAATTAAATTCAATAAAAAATATATCAAATCCAATTAATAGAATTTGTAATTTTGGATTCTATAATAGAAGGTAACATTTATAATTATTCATGTCTTCAATAAGGGAAAATTATTCCACAATATAAACAAATTTTCCATAATAGTTTAACATTGTTATTCATCTCTATATAATCATTTTAATAAAACATATTTAATAGATATTACAAAAACACTGATCCTTAGGATATTCTTCTATTCTGGTCATAGAACAACATCTCTAGTCGCATTATTTCCAATCAAATATATGTATTTATTCAATGAATTTTACCCATGTTATTCTTAACATAACCCATTGATGACTATGTATAAACTTGTGATAAATGATCATTTTTATTATTATAATCTATTATTAATTTATTATATTCTGGTGACATTTGATTTCTAATGATAATTTTCTATAAACATGATTTTCCCTATTTAGTAATTTTATATTCCTTATAACATATTTACGAACTCTAGTCTAGTTTGTGATAATACCTCCTAGACATGACAGACATATAACTTCTCTATCACCCATTGTTCTAAAATATTTCATTTTATCTTCTATTGATTATTCAAAATATTTAACATGTGCATCACACAAATTGTTCTTATATTTAATGATCATAACAACAATTTACTCTATAATATTTTTAATCATTTATTAAAATATTGGTAGAATATATAATAAGTTAAATATTAATGGAATAATTCTTTATCCTTTTCATCAGAAATAACCTAATTTGATTTATTTATTTTTATTCATCATAGACTATTAAATAATTTGAAATGATTCATTTTTTTAATTTTCATATACAAAATTTCATGTGTACTTTTGTGGTATCTAAGCACCAACAATCATAAATTCATGTATAGTTAGATAAATTTACAATATCTCTCTAGACTAATTTTAAATTTTTCAGTTCATCAAACTTGGTCTACCCCATTTAAAACAATCTATATTTTTTTTATTTATAAAATCACTTATATTAGAGTGTGTAAGAAGTAATATATTGATTTTTAATATAATAAATTAATGTATAATAATCAAAAGATTTTTTATTTAACTCCATTATATTACACTTTTTATCTTGAAGATATAGGAACCCATATCTTTCACTACTTCTCGTCGGAATTTTTTGAATAATCTCTAATAATTAATAATTATTTTTCGCGAATATAAAATTAGTCATTTGGTTTAAATAAATAAAAAAATATAACAATAAATGATTACCTTTAATGGATTAATGTCTCATTAGACCACATAAATTATAATGTATTAATAAATGTGGCATATTGGACAATATTTCCACTCATTTAAGACTTAAAAGAGTAATATTTTTATATATGTTTCATAAATGATATTATTTCTTAATTATTCATAGGGAATGTCTCATATAAAATGTTAATTTGATGTATTTCATATAATTCTATAACCTAGATAGTCATGTATTTTATTCAAAATCTTATTCTCATCTTTTAATATCAAGTAAAAAGAGTCATATGAATTGCTAATTTGGAATAAAAAAACAACTAGTTATTTATTTATTAGTGATGATTCTTCTATAATTCAGGAAAATTATTATATATTAATAGATCATTCTGACAATTAATCCATTACCATCATCATAATGTTTTCTAAAACACAAAATATTATGTATGGACCATCCAAAAATAGAATATCCTTTGTTTTCAAATTATGAGAATCAATTTTTATAATACCAATTCCTCTAGTTCTCATAATGATAATAGTGACAAAGGTTCCTGTCCCCCCATGATAAATGTAAATTGTATTAAATATTTTATTTTATCCTATAATTTTTGATGAAAAAACACTATCAATTATACACGGATTACACATTTTTCTTGATTTTAAATAGACCTTAATAAGATCTCACATATCATTCTTTTCATTTACCTAAAATATTTCAACTATATTTATGGTTTATATTTAACCTAGATGAGTATTCATTTATTCCTTAGTACAATTAACTTTTGGGTCACATATTCCAAATATTTTAGTGGAGAAATAAAATTTGTTTTGTTAGTTTTGAATTTAAATCTCCTTATTTATATTATGAAAGTGTTAGAAATTGTTTTTTTCGTCATCTAATATCATTTAATTGATAAAATATTTTCCTACAAGTAGATTACATAAAGTAATAAAAACTGGTTTATTTATATATTTTATCTACAACTATCAACAATCATTAATTCACGATATTTCATGATATTATGAATCTTTTATAGAAAAAAAATTATATCATTAAAATATTTTGATTATCCTTTTTTCTTTTTATATGTGAATTTTTTTCTTATAAAATATCCTTCTACTACCATTGATATATAAGAGTGTTAATAATGGATTATATCTACGCAACTCCACCAAAATTGATTTTTAAAAAAGGTATTTTAATAATTAATTGTTTATGAAATTGTTATCCACCCTCTTCATCGATACACAAACCAAATTTTTTCTTTAGAATGTCTATTATTAAGTATCCAATTGCAACCCACTAGAATAATTTCATTATAAATTTAACTTTATATTGATCCTTTACATTTAAAATTTATTTGAAATCAGAGACATTGTTACTTCATATTTAACATGAAATTTCTCAAAATAACTAGACTAATTAATGTCATCCTCTTCCTCTTCCCTGATATTATGTTTTTTCATAGATTTTAATGTTCTCTCTTCACCTCTGTGCTTTTTATTTAAAATGGAATCCTTTATCATTTCATAATAAATAAGAATAATTTAATTCAAATCATGGGACAACTCATTAATTTATCTATTTTTAATGATTAAAAGTATAATAAATTTGTTTAAGGATGTTACATAGTAACTTATTTTCCATAAAAATATTCTAATGTGTATCTTAACACTAGATATTTATAAAATTCTCATTTATTCTTGTGATTAATTGATTAATAGTTTCATCATCATCCATCATTGAATATTTATATCAAAAAATAAATATAAAACCTTGATTGACTTAATTTAAAGTTCCCTTAAAAAAGGCATTCCATATTATCCAAAATCAGTTGTATTTTTTAAGTCCTTAAACCATTATATACAACTTTTTGGATTTACACATCAAGATGGTATTTCATATATTTCAATCAAATTCTAAATTTATAATATTACTTGTTTTCTTTGAATCTAATTTTTAATTACCTTAAGTCTAATAGTGGATACACTAATATAATATAGATCAAGTGAAAATAGATGAAGAAAAATATTTTTCTTCGATCCATGTCATTTTTTCCTTCAAATTATGGAATTACATAATTTTTAACTAGATTCATAATCTATATGAGTTCTCTAGAAAATATAATATCTTTAAAAGGGAACATTTATATAATTTAACTTTGGGCGATTAGGTAAAATATTATTTAATATTGAGAATAGAGGTTGAATTAGTGTTTACTAATTTATAACATCATTTTTAAAATCAATCACTCTATCTAGATAATGCCTTGGTTAATTCCTTATTTAAATCTCACCATCCCTATTATATAACCAAAATAAAAAATGAAACTTAGGTAATATATGTTTTTTAATATTTTCCCCATGTTTTGTGATAACATACTTGTTGTGTTTGGGTTTAGTCTTAGGAGAAGCAGTATCACTAATATCATAAAGTGATTACTTGAGTTAATGTATCATAATTAACCCTCAATTATTTCCTAAAAATACTTTTTCATAATATAGTTATTTATTTATTATTCTTCTAGTTAAAAAATAGTTCTCAAAATAGAATGAAATGTTCCAAGATAATCTCCCTGATTCTATATAATCAACAATATATCTTATCTTTAGCCTTCAAAAAATCAATGTAAACTCATGATACCTTTTTCATCATGGACATGATTACCAACCATTGTAGAAATGCTAACAGAATATTAGTCTATTCTTAAATAAATAATTCATAATAAATTTCATCTATATTTTTCCCCCAAATAAATAATCATATATTTAAATATCAATTAGGATCACTCGGATATTTTATATAATTAAAATATAGAAACTCCAAATAAATGAATTATATTTTTTAATTAATATTAGAATCTAGTGAAATATTCATTATAGAAGAATCCAAACATTAATCCTAAAAATATAAAATAAATCCTCCCTTATTAATCATTATTGTTATATAAGAATGGTCACCATAAATATACATTGAATACATGTACTTAAATCTCTTAAAAAACTAGATTCTTTATTGAAAATACCGTATTTAGTCCCCCTTACTAATCGTTGATTTTATCTATTGTATTCATGGTTACATGCAAACCACAATCATGTTTCATAATTACCTTTCACAAAAATGAGACATCTTAACTTTTATAATAATCATCGTGAATTGTTGTTATATTTGAATCATTAAAGAAAAGTATATAACTAAAAAATTTATATATTGTGAATCTCCAGAGTAAGCCTTTTTAATTTGATGTGGCCTCTAGAATAATTTAATTTTTCAGTTAAAACCATTGGTTACTATTTTTTAAAAAAACTAAATATTAAATATATCATATAATGTTTGAGTAAATTTTCCAAATCATAAACTCTAATATTACATAATATTTAAAAAAAACTCAAATTTAATACCATTATATTTTTCTTACAAACTGTAGTACATATAGAACATTATCTAATAGATCATGAAATCATATATAAGATATTACATATCGTATACATATTTATAGTTATTATAACACATTATAAGGTTACTATTACACAACTTAATAATGTATCAATTAAACGTTTTCTATTCCCTAGAAACAACACTGTATTTAAACATTGACCTATAAAAGAATCTCGATATATCATCATCAACCTTTAATAAACTCAAAATTTTCATTAAAAACATTCAAATCATATTTTGTTTTTGAAAAAATGACTACATAATAATCCTACAAAAAACCACAGGTTATTCTCTGTCCAATTATTAATTTAAATAAACCAAATTACCCACATTTCAGGTAAAATTAAATCATGAAATAATAATAAAAATTTTCAATATGGGTGATAAATTTTCTTGTAATATGTCCCACCTATCTAGTTATTCATTAAATTATTGGGATTAAATAAAGAATTAATATAATGCATAACGAAATTTTAAAATATTGAGAATAAAAAAAGGTTTCCTCATTAATATTTTTCACTCAAAGTGTCCATGTTTTTACAAAAAATAAATTAAATTATGAATATAAAGGGATATATTAATAATCCCATGAAAAATTTGGTACTATGATAAATATGTTGAATATTTCTGAGTAAATGTATGGAGTGGGAATTAATATATTATTAAACTACTTCATGGAATGAATAATAATTATTAATCTATGTAATACAAACATCTATGAACTAAAATCCAGATTATATATCATATCAAAAATATTTTTAATAATCCATAATATATATCATATCAGCAACATTAAATGATTTTACATTATAGATATGACATTTATGACCACGATTAATAAAAAAAATTAATAAGGTAAATTACATTTCTTGAAATATGTTATATCGTTAGTAAATAAGTGTAAAATCATTTGGTGGGTTTAACTATCCAACCATTTAAATAAAATAAATCATTTCAACAAAAAACAAGAGTGAAAGAGATGTTATAAAATGTACACATATTTTTGAAAATAATAACACTAAAAGTGTATAAAAAACTAATGTTTTTTCTAATTAAAATTATCTTCTCTTCCTTGATTATTGAGTGGAGTTCATTTTATAACTACAATTTTTATATGATAGTGTTTTGAATTATTGAATTTTGGTATTATAAAATTATGATGAATAAATATATTATATTCTATGGTATACAAATAGAATGTTCAAAATGATGTGTCAGTCAGCAATAAATCATATTACATATGTTTTTCTATGAATTTAGTAGTGATAATAGGTAATAAACTAAAATATATAGATAAGTACATGGAAGATCAAAAGAAATAAGTAAAATTAAAAACATTAGTGGATAAAAAACCCTAAATTTGTGGAATGGGTATCCTAAGACTATTTTGGGTCTATCTCATTATCATTGGAGTCCTTCTTCCCATTTATCTTCCCATTTAGTATAGGTTACACAATATTCTCATAGAGGGACTACCATCACAAATTGTTTACCTTCATGTTTTTAGCTTATTAAATTCATGGATATTACTATATAAGTATGTTGGTTGGCTATATATTTTCTTAATTATTTCAGAGTATCTTTAAAATAGTCTCAAGGTAATTATACATAATGTGATTATCTTGGTTTTTCATCAATGGTTCCAGGTAGCTGATGAAAGTAGAAACCACTGTGGATGCCATTTTTATATAAAAAATTACAAAAACATATATCATGGGTATCTATATTATAACACCATTAGATATTATATATATATATTCTTTGAAATAAATATTATGTATCTTCCAGCTTGTTTGCAAGAGTCAATTAGTCCAAATGAATCATGAAATAGTATGCAGTTATAAACTAGACAATAAATTAAAGAGAAGAATAAGAATAAACACATAATGAAAAAAATAAATTTTATAAAATTTTATATAAATAAAATTTATTTATTAAATTATAATGAATAAATTTTCAATTTTATAAGGTAATTTTTTGATCTAAAAATATTCCTTCTATAAAAATGGTATTAATTTTAATTTATGCATTGATATTGTGATTAACATCTTCCACATTAAAGAGTTTAATTTATAATAATGAAATAATTTTTTAAAATAAATTATCAATATTAACTTTTTTTGATGTTTTATTAATTTTTTGAGATGTTTATTTTTTTACTGAATAGTATAAAACAAATTTTATTGATGATTATCTCTTACATTCATGCATTTAGAATTTAAAATTAGTCTTTTATTGGGTTTCTTAATTTAAATTCTTCTTTTCCACTAAAAATAATCCAACTAATTTCATTTGAATTAACATTTTCATTTATTTTTATATAAAATTGTTATTACCCATAAAAAATCATTTTTCTAGAAAAAAACATTTTTATTGAGTTTTGTAGGGTAATTTCCAAATGAATTTATTCCACAGATATAGATAAAAAATATTAATATCAATTAAATATTTTTATTTTGAGTAATTAATAATATATTATACATTACATTTAATTATTAGTTATAATTCATATTAAAATAAGTAAAAATTGTGTTATAACAGTTCTTATTTTAATGGGATTAATAGGGGTGAAACTAAGAGAAAAGGTTAATATTTTTATATAAATGTGAATAAATTCTATTGGATCATCATAATTTAACCGTATATCTTATTTTATTTGAAAATGAATAATTTTGAAGAATTTTCCTCAAGAATAAAATTATTATATATTAATGTTCTAAAAATGGCATGAGAGTCCACTCCCTCCCTTATAAAAGGATGCACCATACCATATCTTCCTCACACTTCAGGAGCCTTATAGAATAACCAATCCCTTAAAAAAACCTTTATATAATCTAACCCTATTTCTTCTAGGTTTTAGTGATATCATAATACCATTCTTCTATTGCATAAGGTCAATAGAAAAAGTGGTCTCTAAATGAAGAGGCTAAACTCTTATTTGAGTACATTCAATTTAATATCTTCTTCTTCCCGTATTAAACTTATGATATAAATTATAAAATAACTATTTCATAATTTTAAATTAAGTTATATTTTATTATAATGATTGATTAAAAATTTTCTACCTATTTTCCATCAAATGGGAAACGAAAAGTGTCTCTCACGCGTACATGTGGACAGCCGCCCCAACGTATTGATCTGATTTATTTTCCATCATCATAATTCATGATTTTTTATCATGATGGATTTAATTTATATATATTTTATTTATGATTTTATTATTATTATATAATTTTAATATATTTTCTACCATTTACCTTTTCATCCATTGAAAATGATTAATGCCTCTTGCTTTTACATGTGGAAAACCACTTACACAAAGAAATATGAATCAATTTTCATTTTTGGTTTAGGTAGATAATAATATGGTTATATTTATTTAATATATTTCTATTTTATGAAATAATAAATATTATATAATGGGAAATTTTTTTATACCTTTCTTTAATATCCACCACTAAAAAATGGAAACACCACTCATGTGTATGTTTGAACTATTATCTTTATGATGTAATGTAGTTAATTATTCATAACATAAATCATAAAAAAATTAATTTGGAGGGTTTTGTGTTGGGTTAGTTTAAAAAAAAATAAGTTATGTGTTAGTGCTCTTAGTAAGAGTACCCTTCTATATTTCAAGGGGTATACTGCAAATCTTTTTTATAGTACAAATAATGCCAACCAAGGTCTAACCATTATCGTCAGCTCAACCACACACATGTGGGAATAAACTCAAATATATTGGGGAATCAGCTATGAAATCTACAAACTAGTGTCACCATGGAGTAAAGAGATGATGCACATAGTTCTGCATTTTTATAAGGAAATGATTCACACTATAGCAGTATTCACACTCAGATCACAGTCCACCACCCAACATGGCACTATATAGGTGGCTAAGAGAAGACACTTCTATTCATATATTTCGAGTTAATGAACCGAGTTAACTAAAATTCCATTTCGAAAATAGAGTATATTACAATTTTGTATAAAGAATTATTCATGGAACGACACAACCATGAAATCCATGATGTTGTAAATGATTGATCGAATTTCAGTGGAACTATAAAATTATTGTTGTTCATGCTATAGCACTTATGTTATACAATTTCCATAAATAGGTGATAAAAATTTCATGCGATTTCTATAACATGAAACAATAATTTAAAAATATTCCATAAAAATAGTTTTAAAATTTCCATTCATATAGTATTCTTCACTGTGAGAGCTGTGATATGGTTCAAATATGTTCAGTGTGATATGAAGATTTTAGAAATTATATATAGCATATATTTTTTGTTATGAGATGTTATTTCTTGAGGAAAAGTGGTTATGGTAAAAAACATGGGTCTCTATGACATATAATTGATTTCCATGGTGCTAATAAATTGGAGAGTCTTGTTATTATGTTGTAAAAATGGTAGATACACATCAGAAAGTGTTGAATGCAATGTACTATTACGTATTACCTCATACCAAACTATAGCCAAGTTTTTTTCTTTTTCCTGAATAATTCAATTCGAGAGAGTTGTGTGTTAAATCATCCCCTACATAACTCAAAATTCGTGATACATGAGGACCCAATTAGTTACCTTATATAATTTTTATGATCCTAGGAGTAATGGGATATATTATATCCATTATATTGATATGAATGAGGGTTTTAATGTTGTTGTGAAATAGAAACAGAAAAATACTAAGCAATAGGAGGCTCGAAAGGTAAATACTTCTGTGAAAGTGTTGTAATTTTTATGATCCCAGTTTTATATAGAAGTTTTGAGGTCAAGGAAGTAGTAGTCCTAATAGATTCTTAATAACTATAAACTGACATTTTTTTGAAGAAGATAAAAAATTCTTAGAGGTGTATGTTCAATATAATCTTCACGTGAAAATAAATATCCTAAAAATGTTGCAATAATTTCCTTACTAAGGGTGGGAATTGATTTCTATATTCATTGTAGTGAATCATGGGGTCTAGGGAGGTCACATTGAATTTTACTTTATGTGGAGAGAATCTAGTGAATTTGGTGCACAGATGTATTTTCATTCTTTCTTGTTGGATGTATAACTGTGTGGGTGAACCATGTAAAATCATATATTTAACCTACTTCATTCATCACATATTGATAAAAATTAATATTGAAATCAAAGAGTATCTCATTGTGATATAACAAGATTCTAAATAAAGAAACATGTTCTTATAACCTGATTCACCCCCCCTTATGTTGTTTTAAGAAAAAGGATTATAACACCAATTTTTATTGATGAAAATGAAAGTGTTTATAATAAATAAATATGATACATGTTTAATGATTGAAATTATATATATGATTAAACCATGTGAAAGGTTCAATTACTGGAACCATTTAACTGAAAGTTTCTAGGAAAATGGATCTGTTAAAACCCAAATATCCATTTTAAAGAATACAGATTAATAAAATGATAACTGGAAGTTGTAAAGGAATATTGAACAATAATTTATGTATGAATACTGTTTTATAATACTTGTATAATAAATAAATATTTATTATACAATAGTATTAAATAATTATGATGTAATAAGAAACTCGAGGTAATGGTTTTATGATTTCATACCATTTTAATTATGATTATTATTTATTTAATGTTTATTATGTAAATTATTTGTTCTTTATCTACTAAACTACTTTTATTTTTATGTTCCTCATGGTATTTTTTATAGTTTGATATTGTAGTATCTTTTCCATCACTTTGTTAATAAATATAGTTTATCAAATTTTTAAATAAAATCCAAATTTATTTATCATATTTTCTATGAGAAATCCTTTTTCTTCTGTATCCATGATGTCTAAATTTTTGCAAGAAAATTTTTATTATTAGTTAATGTTTTTAAAAATAAATCCCTACCCAATTTTTCATCTACAAAAAATATTAAAATAATTGTATTATGGTTTAATGAAACTTATTCTTTTAACAATAAATTTGAATAATATCATTATGTTAAATAATTATGGCATGAATTTAATTACATAGTACCATGAATTTTCAGCTAATTGAAGATTCCATTTCATGTTTCCATGGTTCATTTCAATTAAAATGTTTCCCCTAATAGTTTGAAAATTTTCAGAGTTTAAATAAGTGGTTTTAAAATGAAAAGTGTGTTTTTCTCATGAAATATTCTAGTTATCATTTAATGTATTTTTTAATCAATGATAATTTTCTTTTATGTTACTTATGATTTATTGGAATTATGATAAAATTATACCATCCTTATTCATTCATCAATTGGTTTATGATTTTTATGATGAAAAGTTTATGAAAACCCTTAATTTTATATGGGTTAATCTATAATGATACGATCAATGATTTAAAATAATATAGAATGCATATGAAAATATTATGATTATATGACTATTGGGTTTCATATTACCCTCAAATACCTTAAATAGTGTGATATTCATATCTCATGAGATGAAAATGAAAACCCTATAAATGATTTCAAATATAATTTTCACATTTTGATGTGTTTTCATGACTATGATTAAGTATGATAACAAAATTATGCATGGGCTTGATTAGGAATGGATACATTCAAATTTAGTTTTATGAGTATTATCTCTTTATAGATATTCTCACAATATTATGCATGGACATGATTTTAGTAAACTATTTTCATACGATCATTATTTCATATACTTATAATGCCACATATCTATGTTATGATTCATTGATTTTGTATCATTCTTTTATACCCATGTTAATCATTATTCTAGATATTACATGCTTTTATATACTATAATCAATTATTTTAAAGGTATGAATATTTATGTTCAGAACATGTACATGACTATTTAATCCTACCCATATGATCATCTTCATATTATTTGTTATTTATATATCCCATGTAAGAACTTAATGGTAATATGAGCTCACCCCTTTTTATGTATTCCTTCCTCGGGGTTTTATGGAAGGATTTATATTTGATGAGTCAATATGGGAACCTTATGTAAAGAAACATATTTCAGATAATAAATAATGTCCTTAAATATGATTTTCATTAATCTGTTATCATTGTGCAGTAAAGCATTAGAGTTCTTGAAAATATTTATTTTTTATATATTTTGAATATTCATTTAAAAGATGTATTATCAAGTTATGTTAATAATGGGTCATTATATATACGGTTAGTGTTATGGGAATTGAATTCATTCTATGATTCTCATGTCAATCATTCATATAATGTGTCTCATACAATATTATAAAATATTTTATCAAGATGCAGGCTTAATGTCTCCCAATAGAGTCAAAATGGATTTCTTTAGTTGGTGTTTGACCATATTCCTCTTAAACTTTTACTATTATAACTTGTCTACAAACCTATGGTCAACTATCAAAGAATCCATAGTCCCATGAAAAGGGGTGGATATATCTATTATAGAATATATAGAGACCTCTAAAACATTATCTTGAGGTGAGTGATATAGTAAATTAATTTGTAAGTCTATAGATGAAGAAAATTATGTGTCAGCATGGAATATTGTGGGGTTATATAGGGTAAGTGATTCTCAGAGGTGGTAGTGTCATGGTTGGTGTATATAGTCAAACTACCATGGTCCAAATGGAATCAAAAACATTTTATAAATCATGTACTTTATCCCAATGATATATACCAGTATTTCCATAAGAATATGAAAATAATCCACTCTGTAGAGTGATGTAAGAGGTTTAAGGGAAAGATTATGTCATCATCGAGGTATATGATAATTTTAAGGGTGATAGGTTTCATAGAAGTGTCCCCCATCATCCTCATCATCCCTTTAATGAAAAACAACAAATCACACTAAACATGAATATTTCATTCTTTATATATCTTCCATTTCATCACCAACAATTGTATCATAATACATTTTATATTTATTAATGAATTAAGTCCCATAACATGCTAAAATGTCCAATGATATTCAAATAGAAATGAAATAGAGTTATCACCCTATTCTGAACAATATATTTGTTCTTAATGACTAAAAAATAATATGAAAACTATTTTCCTATATTAAATTCAAGAAAAAAAATATATTATTGGGAATCAACATATTTAACTGCCATACATTTCATAGGTCATCACATTTTTTCAAATAAGACTTTGTGATCACCATATAGATGATATATATTTTTCTGATCCTAAATTCATTTTTTGTTTCCATGGTATCATGGAAGATATTAGGGATAAATACACATTTATTTCCCAACATAAATGATACATCTCATAATTCTTAAATTTATAATATATTATATTTCTTTTATCATAACAAAATAATAACTATATTCAACCAATACTATAAAAAATCATTGATTTTAACACACTAATACCACTTAAAAATCCAAAACTGGATATCCTCAATATCAAACAAATTTTTTTTGATGATCTTCAAAGGTAATCTAGTGATATGCCTCCTCTATCACTGTAAAAATATACACCATATGAATGGACTTTAGTAACCCCATTATACACCAAAAAAATCTAATAATTTCCATGGTTAAAAAATGTTAAATGTGTCTCTCTTTCATATTATTTGTGAAAAAATTTCTCCCCAAATACTAATTATTTTATCATTCAAAATTAAATCTGGGATAGTGATAATGTTTGGTCTCTTCATCACCCAATGATGAATGGTTTTCTAGGCCTATGCAGTTAGATGGATATGAAAAATGATATAGGAGGATGAAGATAGTAAATATAGGTAATGTTTTCATTTCAAGAAATATTATAAATGTAGTTTCATTAGATACATTATCGATTTCTTATTCTTTGGAGGGGTATCCCATTTTTATTCCATGTTATTGAGGAATGTTGTAAATTTGATAAGAAGGTGGGGTATTATTGGATTAATATAGGTATTGCGAAGGATAATATCAATTTAGGTGAAACGAGGGTATTGATGGAATGTTTATTAATGGGGTATTGGATTTTTTTGCTCATATCATTGTTAGAGTGGTTTGGAATCAATAATAAATATGTTTAAAAATATTACAATGTCTATTTGAAGATATTGGAAGTGATTAGGCTAAGAGATATCTATAGGGAAGGAAGAACCTTGGGAGGGCTCCAAATTTTTCATAGTGTAATTTAGTATTTTCACCAACAAGTCATTATCATATTAACCACTATGGATTAATATCAATATATGTTTAATTATTAATCTATATAGAATAAATGATTTATAAAATGTTTCATGACATGAGAATAAAACAACAATATTAATAATTACATCTTAGTATTTATAATCCAATTTTAAAATTGACATTTACAACTATTATTGAGTAACATATAATTATTAGAATATAATTTGATGCCTATTTTTTCACATGGATAATTTAGCTGTTGTGAAGATCCATGATGTAAGAGGATTATCACATAATAAGGAATTATAATTTTCCCTTTATATTTGATTTCAATGACTATTTTTTATTACAATAGAGAATGTAAAAAAATTAAAATATTTATTACCAATTATGAATTGTTCCCTAATATTTGTGTCATATTATAGAGACTTTTTTTAGTGCACAAATGATTCATGAAATTACAATTTTGTTTGGTGGCATATCAAAGACCCCATGAAACATTTAAATTGTGGATAACCTTTTAGATCATCAACTATGACATATTTTTATAACACAACTTCGTTAAAAAATACCCTTTTTTCTAAAATGGATTTTTTAGAGCATAATTGTAACCCCATGACCTATGAAGGGTAAGTTTTACCCTTGTGGTTGGACATTTTATGATGTGAGAAATGAATTTTTCTAAAACTATTATACTCAATTAATGGGTGGATTCATGAAATTATGAAAATCAATGAAATTATATATCCTACATTTTTACATAATAATAATTTGTCATTGCGTAACATTTTTATTATTCTATGATCAAAACATTGAAAAAAATATAAACTAATTGGTCTTATATTGTATATAATGTAATTTTTCAGGATTTCCAAATTCTATAAATACATGGATTTCTCTTAAAATTTGAATTCCAAATCAGGAAACCCATAACCACTAAAAATGTGTTAGTAATTCAACTTATTTGTTTTCATTGAAAATAGTGAATTTAGAATATACTTATCTCTAAATTTCTTATAACTCATCTAGAATTATAAATATCTTCTTCAAATTTTTATATTTTCTTTAATTTATAACTATTATAGAATAATATTCCTTGTATGAAAGCTCCAACATGTGGTGGCATGGCTTCCCACAAACTAAGAAGTATAGAGACATACCCAATGATGTCTTGTGGGTTGTTATTTTGGCCTGACCATAATCATCATGTTTTAAGGATCAATATTTGATTTTCATACCAAATTTATTTTTTATAATATACTCATTGTTTTAATAGATCAATATATCCACTAGAATAAAGGAAAATATAATGTTATAATTATTTTTAAAATGTTATATACTTATAAAATACTCACCTAAATAAATAGTTATCAAAAAAAGTTCTTTGATCATTAATATATATCTTCGGATCTAATAAGATTTAAAATATATTTTTATTGTGAAATTTTTTTCAACCTTCATTATGATAGACTTGGTGGATTCTAAAGATAAAAATTTTTATAGGTAAAAATTTTACAACAAGTTATATTTTCATCTAATTGAGTTTGGAAAGGTACCCATTAATTTTACTCTCTCAGATATACATTAAATTCCATTGTGGGAATGTGATTAATTTCAATCATTTTTCAGAAAATCATTTCATAACCATGATTGTAAGCTACAATATAGATTTTATCATCACAAACCACATAAAAAATCTTATCCACTATTTCTTAATGTCCAATGTTTGTAACAATTAATTATGAGTGCCAAAATTTAATGATACTATGAATGCAAGTATTAAGAACACATCAATAAATCAACCCATCAAAATAATGCTTAATATGTATAATATCATTCCGAAAAAAGATTTTCACTTCATATAGGAACAATTCCTCTATTAATAAGTCATTTTTTCGAAAAATTTATGAATTTCAATATAATTTTTGATAACAAAAAAATTGTTTCAAATTTTTCAACTAAACTGAAAATAAATATTATACATGAAATTGATCATATATAAACTTTTTTGTCATCAATTTTCATGGAAAATTATACACATAAGAGATGGTCAACATCTACGTTCTTGAAATAATTATTACCCTTGACCTCATTATCAAAATAATAGATTAATAGTATCCACATATTCAAGAAATTAATTATATACTAATTGTTTAACCAATATTTTAGAACAGTATGGTCAATGTGATACTCTGCCTTATATAGTATAGTATTGGGTCCAGACATTTTCAATGAAAACACCACCATGTGTAATTTCTTGTCTATTATCACATTGTTTAATTAAATATACATAATATCACTTGATTCATAATAAATTTTACTAAAATGTTTATCTATCCAATGTACAAGAATTTACCCCATTCTATTTTCATTAGTGTCACAAATTAGCTTAAATGGATCTTACCAATTTAGGGTTACTAGGATTATTGAAGTGGCATACCTATGACTATTTTCCAAAAATTAATCCCTTCATCTTTATCAGATGTGAATTTGAAATTATTTTATATGATAAGGAAGAGTGTAAGATAAAATTTTAAAATATCTTTGACATATCCCATGTTAAATCCATTATATCCAAAATAATTTTAGATGTACCTCACTATTAAAATTAAAATATTTAATTAATTTGAATGATAAATGGAAATTCAAAAAAGTTATATATGTTTTGAAATTTAATATTTTTACATTATCTCATCTTTAACAAAAAAATAGAACTTCTACTAATTATTTTCAAGGCATGTCTGTTGACATCATTCGGAGAAAATATCCAAATTCATGATATATAAACCAAAAGATAATCCATTAATGGAAAATTTATAAGTTAAAAATTCCTAAAATTATTTCATTATTCCATTAATGATATGTTTCACGAACAACTCATATCTTATAGTCTTATTTCATCTTCCAATAGATATTTGTTGGTGGGAAAAAATTAAGAGATGCTGATAGTGGTTTTTCATTGATCATTTTATGGCTCCAATAATTGATTCTATCCTATGTACCCATCAATAATGAAATAATACTCCAATAAGTATAACTATTTTTTAATTATACCAATAAAAGTGGGTGTTAAGATTTATAATTTTTTATTAAAATGTTTAATCCATTTTCCATATTCTCATTTATATTTTTGGGTTAAGACCTGATTGGGATGAAACATGTCAGGTTTTGGGTGTCATTTTATAGTTTTTTAGAGTTCTGGTATTAACATAAGCAATTCCATAATCGTAGTGCAAGTCATGTTGGTCTCATGTGATCCCCTATGTAAAATAAAAAAGGAAAAAACATAAGGTGAGGATTTTTTCCTGGCTATATCATGATATGGGTTCTTTTTGGAAAACGTAAAAAAATCATCCTCACCATGTATTGGGTGATGGTCTTGATGATTGATAAATTGGGAAAAAAATTAGAAACACATCATAATGTGGGGATGTGTTGGGTGTCTAGGAATAATGTGACCAAGGAGACCACAACCATGGTGCAAGCCATGGTAGAGATCATGGTGGTGATCACATGGGACATTGAAATGGATAAAATGGTCACTATATGTTATTAATCACCATCCCTCATTGAGGAGAATTTTTATGATGTCTATAAATTTGTCTTGAAAATAATGTTAATTCAATTCAACAATCTATTAATTGATTTGAGATCTCATTTTGATCATTTCCATAATCCAGAAAAATCGTGATTCTTAATATGTAACTAGGGGAGATTGAGCTAGTTTTTATAGATTTAGTTTGATGCATTATATAGACCTGTTTAATATCAACCATATTTTTCAAACCTTACTATAAGATAATGACATAGATTTTTGATACAGGTTCTTGCTCAACATGACTAGTGAGTGTGACATTTTTCAATTCTATGGTCATTGTTCTCAGAATTGTGGGGTTCTTCTACTTCAATAAGACTTATAGACTGTTGTTGATTATAATTAATAGATGGAATGGGACTGTTCTACCCCTTTGTCTTGTTCATCTTCTATTCCATCCTCACAAAAACATGACATATTGGATTGAAACTAGTTACAGGTTCTCTTGGTTTGAGATCATATTTTGTTTAGAGTGTGAACATGGTTTGGATGACATCACTCGGGATAAACCATGTTGATGATGTTGAAAATATTTAGGTTGGATGTTCATTACCATATAGATGGTACACAAATTTTTGTTTTAATTATATGAAATTTATCCAGTGAGACCATGTTTAATGTTAGCTTATAACTGTGTGTTTGTGTAGACTATGAGACGATGCATGTGTATCAATATATGTGTGTTTGTATGGGTTGTTATTTTTATGTTGTTCATTTTTTTTGTTTTTATTCTATGAACTATTTTTAGTTATGTAATTCCTTTAGAGGTTTTGGTTATGGTAGAAAAAGATAGGTTTATAAACATGGATTAGTTACCCTTAGAGGGGAATCCTGTTCGACATGTGATGATGAAAAAAACGGACTAGGACACAGGGATGTGTATGATATCCACGAGGCTTGATCAGTTGTAGAACTATGATATGAAAACTTTATACCCTAAACTAAGGTATTAATGGTGTACAATAAAATAATGGTATGTACCATGATTTGAAGGAGGCTCGATGCCCTTATAAAATCACCCAAGACTCATTATCCTTATATATACTATGAATTGTTATCATTATTGTTGTTGTGGGATTAATCTAATGGATTGGTGGTTTCCACTAGTTCATGAATTATGTTATGATTCCCCTCCTAGAATATAATTGAATCACATATAGATAGGTCAAGTGATAGCTTGTTTAGTGCACAATCTCTTTGTACATGATTGATTGTTGCTTTATTGAACATTTGTTTATTATCATGTCATACCCCTATATGCATGTACATTAATGGTACAGATGCATTGGTGGTGTGTTATTTTGTTATTACACACACCCCATATTGTAATATCAATGAATAAGTCGATTTGATGAACATGGATCAATGAAATGGAATGAGTAAAACGTGGGATATTGTGGGAATGGTTCACGGTGAAAGGGGTAGAACCTAGATCGACTGTAAAAATATGTTGGAGTGTGTTCATTTATTTTTCTACTATTTATTGTATAAGTATTGTCCTACCACATCAGGGTTGCATGATTTAATTTTATATATTATTTAATTTCGAAAGGTCATATAGTTTTGATTCTATTTTATACAATTTGATTGTTTTGAGATATTACTTATGATTTATTTATTTTTGTGTGTGTATATTGATATAGACGGTATAATCTCCCTATATACCCCCTAGAACCATTGGTGTTAGACAGAAACCACTTTTGTATATAGAGTAATTCATGAGGTCTTGTGGAACTTCTTCCTGGACATAGAAATTAGGGTTTGGGTGTTAGTAAATAGTATCAAATTCATGATGTTTCCATTCTTTTCTTTTGTGTTATGGTAGAAATGATAATTGTTTTGTGGATCTCAAGTTGGGGATCTTCCATGTTAAGAGATTAAAATTTTGTAAAGGGCCTCTATTTTAACAATGATGGTATTATTATTACAACTTTCTAGGAAATGGGTGAATTAAAGCATCATGAGTAGGAAGGTTTGATCACATTTAATATATATAAGTGTATATATATATATTCACATATAGTGTTTTATATTATTTTTTTAGTCAAATGTATTGATATGTATTATTTTTATAGTGAAGCATTTTTTCCCACTGGTTTGGATATATCTTCTCAAGAATTAAATAGATGAACCTAAGAATTTTATAATATATATAAGTCTATGTGTGATTATTACTAATACACAAGTATAGAGAATTTCTTTTAAGGATTAGGTAGTACTATGAGTTTTAGGACTTCCTGATATGGGTGTCCTTATGGAAAATATTTTCAATAGAAATACATTGTGTGTACATGGGATATTATTAAGATTTTAAATAAATAAGTTGTTATAGGTGTTCCAAATGTATGTTTCTAAATATACACAATGCCATAAGGATTCCCTCTGATGGAGAATCCTAGAGATGTGGGATTTTATGCTCTCATAAGTATGTAAATTTTGGTTCTTCTACAAGGCATGTATGATAATGTTGTTGAGTATGCTCCAACACCCACTCTATTGGTTTATCCAAAAGGTCCAATTCATCCATGAGTATTATTCTTAGTGCCTATCTAATATGGAGGAATTTTTAAGACCATGCTATATTGTTCTTGGTACATTCAACTCCATAACCATCTTTCATTATAATGAACCAAAGGACTTCCGAATTCTTAAGACTAGATTGACATCATTATGGGAACATTTGATCAAGTTGATACACTATTGGACCATCATGTAATGGTGGTCACCTTTATTATTCAAAGACCTACTAGGTGGTGTGGTTGTTATAAACTAGGAAGGGATTTGTGATATTATGACTAGGATGAACATCAAGTAACTTCTCCTTGGGGGGTTATTGCCAAGAACACTGATGTTGGAACATTCTTAGGATTTAATGGGTCTTTATCAATGAATGATTCCAGTTTCAAATTACATGACACATTTCATAGAGTTGCTATTATTTTTTCTACTATTACATTTGAACTATGTATATAAGGAATTGATGTTTGAAATCGGCCTCTGATTGGAGCTGTGGAATCATGGAAGGAGCTCCAACAAAACAATATATTAAAAGGTTATTCACAAATCCCTAATGATAAAGAATGTTGTTGAGGATGACAGAGGATTGATGTCTCATTTTAACCCCCAGTGAACATCATAATGATACTTTAATTGATAGAGAGAGGACGGTAGAGGATCCACTCCAAAGTAGTGGTATAAAATCATATTAATGTATGGGTTCATTAAAAATATTTATTAGAGAAATAGGTACTTGTTGATTCAACTATGGAAAGAGGGGTAATTATCAAAAAAAATCTAAGGAATTAGATCGTGTGTCATTAATGAAGAATGATAGGGAATATTTATAGGTTCTATGTGGGGTCATTATAGAATGGTTATTGTAGGGGTACTAAAGGGATGTATATTGTGGTCCATGAATCTGGTCAGTGTTCTCCAATATAGACTCTTACCCCACGGAAATCAGTGACATTGGAATGTTATGTGACTCATGGGTTGGACCACGGGTCCTAGAAACAAAAAATTTGAGATAGTGGACCAAATTCTGGGTAGTTGTGGTGATGGGACCATACACTGTTTGAGATATGTTCTTGATTACATCAACCAAATGTTCTACCGTGTTTGGTACATGTTCTTCTAGTTTGTGTTTAAATTATCATTTTTTCTAGAAATAATATATCGATTAAATTGTCTTCTTATTTTATTCCTCTAGATACACCATTTAAAATTAATTTTTATCCTCTCCTATGATTCCCAAGGATTCCAGTTATTATTTAAAACTTTTAACATGTGTGGTACTTCATGATCATAAAGACGACCAGTTTTGGTCTAATAATCGGAATGGATGTGGGGACTAGTTATCAATATTAAATCAATTATTACCAAAGAAGTTTGACATTAACTACCCATATAGGAGTGAGGTATGTGTTGATCACTGAGTAAAGTATCAAAGAATATATGAGGGGACCAGACGTTAGAATTATTAGAGATATTCTTGTGCAAGTAATAGTCTTTCATATTATAGAATAACTAATAATATCCCCCTATGTATATCCTCTAGAAGAGGATCATAATATGGATATTTTCCCAGTCCAATTCTTAGGTAGTCCTCTAAAAATATGAATCATGTTTGAGATTGAGTTTTTTACTTGTGTGAAACTGATATCGATTCCTCACTACCATATGGAACCAAATGAGTTGAGGGAGTTGAACATATATATAGAGTATTTTTGAAAAAAGGGAACTAAAATTTAGAGAAAATAACATAGGGTTCCTCCTAGTTTTTTTCCATGAAGGAGTACATAATTATACAGCTCTATATACACTATAGGATGAATAATATAGTATGGGTGAATAATAGGTACCCTTTAACCATCATTCCCAATCAATGAGATTAACTATTGGGAGCCCGATGGTTCTCCAAGATTTATCTTCATTTAGGATTCCATAAACATTGATTCAAATAAGGGTACATTACCATGACATAATTTAAGTGTATATATGGGTTTTATGAGCACATTTTTATTGCATTTGGGTTAATAAATTTTCGTGAAATGTTATGGTCCCTCATGATTATGATTTCCCATCCTTAACATGACCATTTCATCACTGTTTTAATGGAGTATATCTTGATATATCCAAGGACAACATATATACAAAAGTGACACTTAAATATTTTTTTATTACAGATGATACACCCTTTTTGTTCTCAATACAATCTTAATGTGTTCATGTTCTTTGGATTGTTTTTTATTTAGGTAACTATTGATGATTCATCCAAGACATCCCCCATTTGGTATCATTTATAAAGAATGTAAACAAGAAGGAGAATAAGTTTGAGTGGTATGAAATTTGTGAAGTGGAAATAATGATGATGATGATGAGATTGGTGATATCTCATGTATTGACCATTCGAGAGTATGGGATTGGATACATAGTCTACTGTGCTACCTCAATTGTTGGGTTAGGAGTTGTGTTAATGTAAAGGGGTCAATTGGTCACTTATGGGTCATTGTAGATTTGGATCCTTGAGTTGAACTAACCAATGCATGTATTAATGTAGGTATTTCTATTATACTCCTTGGTGTGTTGGTGACACTACCACTTTAGTAAAATGTTTTTTTGACTACATGGACCGTAAGAGATTATGTTATGTCTTCCCTTAGCAGGATCTCAATATGAGTCAAAGATATCGGTTAGAGTATCTATTGAAATTCAATATTTATATATATTATGATATAGTGTAAGGTAGTTTCATTACATAATCTCTTAGCTAAAAAAATCTAGAGAGATAGGAGTAAGGGGAGCGTTCTTTAAAAAAGGAATGATGTATGATGAGTTTGATAAATGAGTGGATAGTTGATACATCATCTGATCTTGGTTTGATGACATGTGAACCTTGGGTTTTAGTACTATCATTTTTGTAAGGTGTGAATGGGATCCAATAGTCAAAACCCAATTGTGTAGTGATGTGGTAATTATTTATAATGACGTGATGATTAATTAATGATACTCCCAATTTAAATGAATATATTTCTTATTAAAAATTGATGTTATAACAAACAGAAGAAAAATTTTGGTACTTTTAGACTCTGTTAAATTATATATTATAAAATTAAATTTCTATTAATAATAATAATCATTGATAATGTTGGATCATAAAAGTGTATGATGGTAGAAAATTGTGATTTATTATTTAAAATTAGAATAACACTAAAACAGAAAACATGTTTTATTATAAATATCAGACTTGTAACATCCCAAATATTTATAAAATAATAAATTTTCATAAAAATTAATATTTTTGAGATATAATTTTAATTTTTTTAAAGTGGACACTATTTATGATAGTGTACCCGACACGCAACCACAGGTTTCTCTGAAATCTTGTGTTGAAAACAACATTGAGCTATGCCGAAAATAATATAATATTATTATTATTATTTTAAATGATAGTTAACAGCTCACCATTGCATAAGAATTAATGGAAAAAATTAACTATATTTTGATTTTACATATTTTTGAAATGTTTTTATATTTATGCAATGAATATTTGAGGCATAACATGAGAATAAATCTACTCTTAAGAAAAAAAATACACTAATGTTTTTAAAAGGCCCTTTTACCACCTTGGAGGGAAAACACATTTTAAAAATAGTTTTTTTCACTTATATATGATATATTTTATAAAACCGGATTCTTCATTAGAATATGGAGATCAAAATCTACTTCGGTTCAAATTTTTTTATTTTTCTAATAATATTAATATTTTTAGGAATAGTGTAACAGATCCCATTTTAAATCAAAATGGCCTTTTCATCTAATTTATATATATAGTTAAATTTTCCTTTTAATCTATTTTAAATTTTATTTGAATTATGTTTTTATAATTTAGTAAAATTATTTTCTTCGGAAGAAATTTCACGTTCAAATTAGATGTAAACACATGTCAATCTTTTGATAGTTTTTACTTCTTAAAACCACATTCTCTAGTTCTGACAAAATGAATTAATTTTAAATTAATTTATACCAATTCTATTTTTTGAATTTGAAAATATGGATTCCATATTTGGAATCTTAAGGTCCAAATTATATAAATAATTATCTTTAATCGTTGTACATTATGAATAGTTACTTCAGTGATTATTTTTATTTACCTTTATAAAAAGGTAAATCAACTAAATAAGGGTAAAAAATAATATTATAGTAACCTAAAACTACCGTAACACTTTTCCTAATCCTATTGGATGAGATATTTCTAACCATGAGACCCCTTGGGTCAAATTCAGTACCCCATGCAGCCACTTGTTTGTGATAATTACTTTATATGTTATTTAATTTTATGAAAAGGGAAATATAATATAAACATTTATCTTCATACTAATAAAATTTTAATATTGTTTATATAAATGATATATTTGACTAAAAATAGTATTTAAAAATATAAAAATATTTTCTACATCATGTTATTTTATTTATAATCATGATACATTAAATATATAAATATATTTATGATATAATGATGATGTAGCGATTACCCTATTAACAAAATATTCAAATAAATGATATTATAAATATTGAAATAGATGTAATATGAACATTATGATTCCATAAAATAATTTTTTGGATGACACTGAAAGTTGAGGGATGATTTAATGTCTTTGTAACAATGGAATCCACTTTTTATGACTTTAACAAAAATCAATTTCTAAATAGTATCAATATTGTCATAAATGAGTTTTTAAAACAAATACTATTTTACTAAATGATATACTTGTCCTTAAAATATAATATTAGGTAAAATGAAATATATAACATTAAAAATGTTATTAATGACACCCTCGTGGTTCTCTTTAAATTTTATAGTAAATATTGTAACTATATATTATGAAAATACAATAAGACGGGATAAGATTTAATGTTTTTAACTAAGGGTTAATGGAAAAAGATAATGATAATTTTTGGAACTAAACTTGTTTATAAATAATACGTTGAAATTATTTCAAAAAATCATCATATTATATTAGAAATTCATCACATTGGAACTATTATAATTCCAAAATAAATTTATAACAAAATAATATTTCAAGAATTTCATAAGGTGCCCCTTCTCCCTCTTATAAAAGGCCACCAACTCTACCCAATAACTCACAACTATCAAGCACCTTTTTTTGTAAAAAATCTAATAAAATAAGATCCCCAACCCTTACCTTCCTCTATGAAACCTTACCTAGGATAGAGGATAATTCAAGAAAGCCTTTTGGCTAAAATCAAAAGGAGTTACCCAATTTTGAGGTAATGTCTTCTCTAAAGATCCTTTCATTTATGTTCCTCATATAACCCCCAAAACTATCATTATTATATTATTTTTTAACCACACCAGTTTAATCAACATAAAAGGATGTTTTATAGCTATGTTTTATACCTACACTTACACACACCTCCATCCAACAGATATAGAACATATTGTTTTTGTGTATGGTGAACTATTCCCTCATGAAACGATGATTGTTCCATTTTCTTCTGCCACCTATCATGGTAAATTTTATGATGGAACTATATTTATATATGATATATATTATATTTATATTGTCTCTATGAACTTGTAATTTTGATTTACAATATACCATTATGCATTCCATAGTGTATAAATATGATAATTTCTTTTGAGGAAGTATGGACTACCACCCCCAAAAAGTGATATGAATCGTCTATTCCATACATGTAATGTATAAAGGATGGGGTTAATTATGTTATTTAACATAAATATTATATTATAATTATAATATACCTTTGTATATTTAATTCTTATTCCATTAATATAACGTGAAATGAAAGAAGCATTCATATGTACGTACAACCTATTGTCTCCATGAACGGTGCATTTCATTTCTTATCTGAAAATGATATGGACTATTCTAAATATGTACATAATGGATATGTATTATATTTTAATAATTAATAATATTATTGAGATAATAGACTTCTGGCCACATGGATAATTTGCATCAAAACAAGTTCTTTTTTACTCAAATACTGAACATTCAGAAAGTGTCTGGTATGAACTCAAATAATTAACTAATTAAAATAACCTGGTAATAAGTGACATATCATGAATAATAAACATGAAAAAGGATCTAAATAAATTATAAATTAAACTATTTTTATTATTCATGAAATAAAATAATGAATGATGCATATCAGACTCAAGGTAAGGGACTTCATCTCAATCTTCTTTCATTGAGGAAATTCTTGATAATATGTACCATTATTCTTTTATATGGTTTATAAACAGCCACTATGAAATTTAAAATCGACCTTATATCTGTAGTAATTTTATTTATTATATCATGGTGATTAATATATAAATTTTCAAAGTGGAATGGGACACCTTGAACATTTAAATATTTAATTATCAAATATTTTTCTTCCTCATATTAAATTAGATATTGATTTATACGGGTATAAAAGAGATATATAAGAAATTTTATGTCAATATTTAATTTCATTAAGAGTTTTAGAAATAAAACATTTTTATAGATATCATTTTAATTTCTTTATAAAATGACAAATGGAATGTTTTTCTATCATATACGGTGTAACATCTAGGGTTTGGATGTCACTAAATAGTGCCTCGTTCTTAGTTGGCCATATGGCCTCAACACATTTCCCTAAATTCTAGAGGCTACTAATTATAAGAGAAGGACTATGTGGTGATAGTAGGGAGATTATTCCCACATTGGTAGAGTGAAACACATCAGAATAAATATTAATAAATAGAAGAAGCAGTAAACAACATGAAACTGATGTAAATAACTGAAAAATGAAGGATATTGTTTACCAGAATGCATTTAATATCAAAATGATGTAGCATGTCATGTGTTCTAATAAAATAGAGAAATAAGAAAAAATTAAGTCAAGTTCAATTAAATACCAAAG
The DNA here is from genome assembly GCA_963277665.1 of Viscum album. Lineage (NCBI taxonomy): Eukaryota > Viridiplantae > Streptophyta > Magnoliopsida > Santalales > Viscaceae > Viscum > Viscum album. Next base: position 1,584,846,725 of record OY728164.1, read on the forward strand.
TATGTTAAAACAAAATAAAACACAATAGCATCACAAGACTTTGCTTGGTTTTGTGATCTCCTACTCCCAAGAAGCAATCAAATAACTGTATAGAGAACTTTTCCCCAAAAGAAACCTATAGAAATATAGTCTATTTGGGCTCAAACGCATGACCAAAATTGGGTGTGGTAAATGAATCCCCATAGGAAACCACCAAAGGTCTGTTCCAATATGTAAGTGACTATATGAAATAGTTTTATATAGTAATGACTTGCAGTAAACTAGTAGGCACTCTAATGTAAACAATCCTACAAGTACTCTTATTCTTTTATACAGTTTTATGTGTTCATTAGTAGTTCATTTATTTGATTTATTAATGTCTCAAAATTCGTCCTAAGCCTGACATTCCCTGCAGTAAGGTAAGAACTATAGAATTCTTAGAAGACCTTCTAACAAGTAATTAATGTCGGAATAAAATCTTGTGTTTTGGCTTGGTAGATGTGTCATAGTTCACCCCATTATGTCATTTAATTATATCCCGAGTCTTTTCATGAGATTCCTATGTAGTAACTTAATTATCACTAAAAGTGTAATTCTATAGAAATCATATGATTCCGTTCTCAGTGTACAAACTATGGAACCCCAATTATCACTCTTTATAATGGTATAAGTTCAAGTTAGTCTATCCTTAGTGGTACTACTAGGGATCCCCACATATCTCACTATGTTTAATAGAAAATTATATCAATTTATTCTATCCCTGGTGGTCCTACTAGGGATCCCAAGTGTCACTAATGACATAAAAATCAACAGCCTTTCGAGTTCTTTCTTGGTGTCCTACGCTGAACCCATGTATCACGCAATGTACGATGTACAATAGTCATGTGAGTCCACACATGGAGTTCTAATCTAAAGACATGTATCACCCGATTCTATTTACTATTGATTCAATAAAACATTACAACCTTCTTAATAGGCAAGAAAACACTTAATATCAAAGGGTAAAACACAATCCCAAATCCATAATCAAACAAATACAATTTCAACATAGTTAGAATTCTAGATAATAACCAAGTTCATCTGAATAAACCCAAAAAGGGGAAATGAAGGCATGACCATAGAAATACGAGGCCAAATAGATGAACAAATTATCCAAGGGAAATGAATCCTAGGGGTGGCCCTTACCCAAACACCAATGATATTCATGGTTTAATTCATTGATGTAATTACCAGAACATTGTTAGGTAATAATATAGATAGAATTCCTATCAAAGAGACACCCTAAACATGGGTGTGTGGAACAAAAACACATATAAACATCTCGTCAATTAACGTGATTCACAAGACCTCCAATATCGATGTCATACAATTGATATACTCCGACATCGGCCCTTGGATCGACCTAGAACATCGTAGATCTATCATAAAGGGAAACCCATTATACCCTAAATAAATTCTTCATGATGAGAATTTATGAATAATGGCTCTAAAAGAAGAAATCTCTTACCGAGAGGATTCCATTGAGACCAATAGTGAAATGATTGGAGTTTTGATGAAGCTTCATGAGTAAAAATGATATTAGATGTCTTTGTTCTTTTACCAAGTGAGTCTCCTGTCCAAATAAAGAGAAAATGAGGCTACTTCCCATTTTAAGCTGAAGAATAGGACTACACAGTTTGTAATTGAATATAAATGGTGTGTATATCATTTTATTATTTATAGTTTCACTAAATTACTTTACACGTCCTGTATTGACCTATCGACATGACTACACTACGTGTATTAGGAAGTACAGAATGTGTAGTGGCTTTTTCTTATCTAGTATGCCAATATGTTTGTAACCCATGTATCCCTATCCAATGTCGTCTTACTACACTGCATGTATATAAGAATACATGGTGTGTAACCCTAAAAAAACCATTTTCCTATTTTCCCATTGTTTTATAAAAAATCTCAAGGAAAATAGAATAGAAGAAAATTGTACCACCAAAATAAAAAATGGGTTCTTACAAACATCCCCATTTAATGAAATTTGTTCCTAAATTTACCTTCTTAATGTGGTGAAGGAATATTTGAGAATAACTCTACCAAATGAACAATTATGTCTTCCAACCTCTCCCATGTCTCGTCCTGCACTCAGTCATGCTTCCATAGAACCTGTACGATAGGAACTGACCAGCCTTAGAGAACCTTTGTGCTCTTGTCAACTATATGAATCAGATTCTCCACAAAGGATGCATCAGCCTGAATCTAAACTTCCTCAAGCTTCAAAACATGACATGGGTCTGAATGATTGTGGCATAGAAAAGATACATGGAAAATGTTGTGCATGGATCAATACCTATGAGGTATCTGTAACTGACAGGCAACTGAACCGACATGTTCTAGAATCTCAAATGGTCTGACTTTTCTTGGTGAAAGCTTGCCTTGCCTCCTGATCCTCTTGTTTCCCAATGTTGGTGCGATATGTAGGATAAATCAATCCCTATAATCAAACTCCAAAGGTCATCTACAATGATTGACATAATATTTATGAACATATTTTACAATATAAATGTATCTCTGAATCAAGTGCACTAGATTAGTAGTCTCTTAAACAAGACTACGTCCCAGTATAGCTACCTATCTTTCCTCCAACCAACACAAGGGTGATAAGCATAGCCTACCACAAAATCCTCATATGTCCCCATCCGAATAGTATCATGGAAGCTATTATTATGGGAGAACACAACCATGAGGGTATTTTTCTACAAAGATCCCCCAAAGTCTATATAACATGCACGCAACATGTCCCCTAGAACCTATATCGTACGCTCTGATTGGACATCAGTCTGAGTGTGCTATGTTGTTCTTAAAAGCACCTGTGTACCCATTGCCCACTAAAAACTCCACCAAAAATGGGATGTAATAAGGGAATTCCTATCTGAAACGATTGAATGAGTGACCCCATGAAGTCATACCACCTCTTGAATATATAGATTTAAAATATCAATAACACCAAAGGACTCCTAGATCGGAAAGAAGTGAGTGACCTTTGTAAGCCAGTCAACTATGACCCACATGACATCATTTCCTTTAAGAGACCTCAGTAACCATGTCATTAAATCTATCATTACATTATCCCACTTCCACATAGGAATGGGTAGACACTGTAAAAGTCCAACTGGCCGTTGATGTTCTACCTTCACCGACTGACAGGTAGAACACCTCGAAATAAACCAAGTACTTATTGCTTCAAACCAAACCACTAGTATTGGAGGCATAATTTTCGATACGTCTTGGTGACTCTGGGATGCACTTCCCATGCTAAAACATGAAATACCCACCTCATCTCCTTGCATATATCCCCTAAAAACCACACACATACAAGGAAATATAGAAATTAGTCCTTGCCTATCATCTGTCGAGGTGAAGGGTCCTCAAATTCAACACTCTCCCATAGAACATGGCCTTGGGAATATGATAGCTTCCTTATCGTCATTCTGTCTAGTAGGGTAGAGGTAAACGCTAAATATGGAAGATAAATATGTCCCTGACTATTATGCATCTTTAAATGAATCTTATAGAACAAGGCCATAATTTTTCATTCACCACTGGCCTCTTGCACTGCCTGTATCAAAGTCACCCATCTCAGTGCATCAACCACTACATTTCTCTTCCCAGGTGTATAGCCAATATCAAAATCAAAAGATTGAAGGTATTCCATCAACCTTCACTACCTCATATTCAAATCATGATGATTAAATATGTATTTGATACTTTTTTTGTCCATATACACCAAAAAATTATATCCCAATAAATAATGTCTCTAATAGTGCAAAGCATGAATAACTATAGCTAACTCGAGATCACACATCAAATAATTCCTCTCATGTGGCCTCAACTACTGAGACCTGTATGCAACACTGCAATCCCCCTATATAAGCACTGCTCCCATCCCAATTCCTGATGCATCATAGTAAAACTTGTAACTCTTTCCTGGATCTGGAATTTTCAATATTAGCACTGATGTGAAACACCCCTTCAACTCCTTGAAGGCTGCTTTATAAGAATCTGACCACTCAAACATTACCATTTTCTTGGTCAAGACCATCAATGGTTCTACTAATCATGAAAAGTCCTGTATAAGATTCCTTTAGTAACCAGGTATCCCTAATAACCTACATACCTCAAAAATGTACTAGGTATAGTCCCAAGTCACTACTGCTTTCACTTTCTCTAGGTCTACTCATACTCCTGTCTCAAAGATGATGTGGCCAAATAAGTGAATCGAATCCATTTAGAAGTTGCATTTTACAAGTTTAGCATATAAATGATTCTCTCCCAATTTATTCAAATTGGTCTCAAGGTGATTGGAATGGTCATTTTGATTATGAGAATACACCAATATATCATACCTAAAAACCACCCCAAAAGAAACTATGTAGGGATGGAACACTCAGTTCGTCAACACCATGAAAACTTCTGGCGCATTCATGAGACCAAAAGGCATAACTAAGTACTCATATAGGTCATACCTTCTATGAAAGTTTTTATAAGGTATGTATATTAGTAGAACACATACATGGTGATATCATGACCTTAGGTGAATCTTTGAGAACAATAGATCTCCTCAAAGTTGATCAAACTAGTCATCTATCCATGGAAAGAGATATCGTGTCTTGACCGTTAGCTAGTTCATATTCGAATAATCCATGCATAGCCGAAGGGTACCATCTGCCTTTTTGTGAAAAGGATCGGTGAACCCAAGGAAAAGTAATGGGTCAGATAAAACCCTTTATATTCCTTATCATCCAATTTCCTCTTGAGCTCTTGCAAATCCGTCATAGCTATCGTGGAAGGAGGAATGGATACCAGGGCATATCCTACCACTAGCTCATTATTGAACTTCATCTCTCTGATTCGAGGTAATCCTGACATGTCATCTAGGAAAAAATATCTGAAATGACCAACCACTGGATGGAAATATGCCAGACAAGTTCCCTAATCATCCAGATATAAACTCATAATCTGGGTAGTATTTCCGCCTAGCCCATGATGCTTGGGTCCAGCTCTTCTTGTAAGGACATCCCATTCACCATTATGTACAAACCCTCCACCGCCTGGTGATGTGAAACTCTCCCTATTGTGAATGTAATCAATAATTTCTCTAAAAGAAACCAACCAGTCCATTCAGAAATGACATGAAAGCTTGTAATCTCTAAAACATAGAAGTTCCATAGAAATTGACCCCCACCAATTTCAAATGGTCACTCCTTGCACTGAAGAACGCATTCCATTCTAATACCTAACAGAGTGTCTACCGTCATCACCTTTGAATAATTATAAACACATAGCCGAAGGATTTCCACCATAGACACAGATATTAAACTATGTGTAGAACCAGTATCAACAAGTGAAGAAGATATAACAGTGGCTGCTTGGATAGTACCTCGGTCAGTAGAATTTCCAGGAACCTACTCCTACTGGGTATATTACACTGCATATATCTAACATGAATTGCCACTATAAGACACTTTTTGGCTACCCTGAGTTGACCTACCCTATTATCCATAATGTCCCGAAGGCCTTCATTTTTATTGATTTTTGATAACCCCCATTTCATGGGATGAGGGGGAACCCTTACAAATCCCGTAGTCTCAGATATTACATGGCCCATAGGATTAGGAGATTACATGACCGAAAAGTCAAAGGGAATTAAACTAGAATATCTACAAGGAACTACCCCTCCCCAGCATCTGCATCATGATAGTAGCTATCCACCTTCTCAAAACCATCTGGTTAGGCTTCCTGTGTAAAAAAAAGATGGTCTAGATGGCACAACCAGACCCTTTCATTCTTAAATATCCATTTGGCTCTACTTTGCTGATTGCCCCTACTCCGAATCATCTTCTTCAACTGCCCGTTTTTTGTTGTGTATTTGGGGAAACTGCATGTGGCCCAAAGTCTTTGAGGTGGCCCAATGGCCTTAAAGTTTTCCTGAAAGCCCTGCTGACCTGAAGTCCTGGGTCACCGGAAATCCTTAAGGACTCCAAGTCCAAACCTGTGGCCCAAGGTGATTAGTTATCTCTGCTAAAGTAACGAACAGTACCTTCTACAGTAATTTCTATTGTACATCCTATAGTACCTACACATTGTACAGTCTAGTACAGTACTTGTACATTGTATTTTTTTTCTACATTACCCACATAGTGTACATTACTACTACAACACTTCTATAATACTGCTAAAGTACCCAGAAATATGCCTCTACCTAGTTTTGAACCTAGGTTTTGTGGATTCACTTAAGGATACCTCACCAACTAGCCTAAGCCTCATGTTCCTGGCCCGTCCTACTATCAATGAGATCTTGGGTCCTGGATACCAAGTCCATGCACAACCCCTTGGCCTAAATGCCCTGAAATATTACAACATTCATACTAGTGAAAATCCACTAATCCTTCTCATGTATATGGAGTCTGCACAGAACCTCTCTCACTAGCCTCTGGTGGAAACGTCCTACAGGAGCATTAAAGATGGCCCATCTTACTCCAAGATCCACACTCAACTGGGTCCTTCGAGAACTTGGGCCTCTTATATGCCAACTTAATGCACTAGTAGCACCTAACCTAGCTATCGGAAGAATGTTTATGGTGTATCATATCCCAGTGGGAAATCTATGTACGATGCTTATTTCTACTAGTTGAGGCAGTATCGGATTGCGGTGCCCAACCACCCTGGATCACACCTCCATCTTCTCGTAAATTATGCTCAATAATCATCACATGATTTACAATAGTAGAGACTAAAGGATTCCTGAATAAATTCACATGGGATCTAATGTGAAACCAAATACCATCCTAGAATCATCTATCTTTTGAAATGTAATCATCCATCCAAATAGGTGTGAATCACTAAAGCTCAGTAAACATAGAAGAATAATCCATAACTAATAGTGTGCCCTGCTCTATGTGCATGAACTCTTAGGCTCTTCCATCCCTCATCATTTTGGAAAAATAATATTCATAAAAGGACACATGAAACTATTCTCATTTCATACACCGCTAATGCCCTGCCTGAGTGATGATATTCGATAATATTTTGGAAGAATCAAGTAGCATATAAGACGCGAGCTAGACCCTCCTCTCAAGAGGTATCTCTCGATGCTCGAAGATCACCAGAATAGATTTCATCCATAACTCTATAGCCTGTAGATGGCCATCCCTTGAAAAAGTAGTAATATGTTGATCCTAGATAACATGCATCCGCTCTACCATAGATGTGGCATCCTATGGTGCACCTAGGAAGGTTGACATGAACCTAAAAAATCCTTCTCGGAACTGTACATCTGCACCTATGTCTAATATAACGGCTAGTGCCGCGGGTGGAACAATTGGAGGGTCCATCAGTAGCTCATGTCCCGCCATTTCTAGAGTTTACACATCACCACTCTCCTAGAATATAGCTTGCATTTGTCACCGTGGAATTGTTCTGTAGAGTCCAGCACACACACCTTAGTACTAGCTTAACAAAAGAAAACTATAACTAAGAAGTGAATGAATAGAAAAAATATAGAAAAAAATCCATGATTTTCCAAAATATGGGTACATGGAATGTATAATCCCATACAAGGAGTTTTCTCCTAGGCCATTACATGGGCGGGTACCTCTAATCTACATGGTCTTTAAACACACCACACAAATGGTGTGTTCGTCTTGAGACACAACATATACTTGAATTGCCCTTCCTACCTAGGTACTTCTACACAGCTACAACTATGAGGTTCTTCTAGTGTAAAACTACATGGAATTGTTACCCTCGAAATTTCATGTATAACTATGTTTTCATCATCCTTTTTAGTTAGTCACACGGTTGGATACACGGTCGACTTCTACACGGTGGGTACTCCCATTACACGGTGTGTCCTACTCAAGGCTTGATAACCTGTGTTCCCTTCTCAAAATATCTGTTACATGGTTAAGGACTACACAACGTTTACATAGGGTACCTATAATGTTCTTATACAAACTACCTAGATCATTTTATCACTCACGTGACCTCTTAAATGTTCATTTACTAAACAGCTTGTACACATTGTACATGAGGTGTTCTTCTTAAAACTAGGAACACCGTTTTCTCTAAACAGGAAGAACACAAAGCGTGTTTGGATAGTCTACACACCATGTATTTTGGTACTTTTAGGACAGAACCTAGAAATTACCCAAAAAATTGTGGTTCTACAGAAATACCAACCAGTAGGATACGAAATTCAAATCAGTGATGACCCACAATCCTCATGAATAAATGTTTGGCACCCAATAAGAACATATCATAGTAAAATTATAGATAAAAAATATGAATCATGAACCTCCAAATTTCGGTCCAAGAGAGCTCATACACCTCAGGAACCAAAGTTTTGCGTTAATATAATCCAAACCATAGCATGTACCAATTCACCTAACACAACACCAAGAAAATATATCACATCATCTATCATAACAACATGTGATAACTAATGGATCCTACATAGCATGAAATAATTCATGGAATATGATTCTAACAAGTGTCTATATGGTGCATGAGATGGAACACACTCATCTCAGAATGTTTGAACTAATATAGAACCCACAATTGACTGAATAGTCATAGAAGAAATCGAGTTTGTCACCCAATAGTGAAATCGAATCAACTCTAATACCTAAAAATCTAAAGATCACATGTCAATTCGAGGAAATTTGGATTTTCTCTATATGCGAGGTAGCTACTCCCGAGCACAACTAATTACCAAATACTGATTCCTTCTTATCTCTATCAATAGGCTGTAAATATTAAGACAATGTAGAAAATAAAAAACCCCCATGACCCCCCTTCGTAACTTCCTTTGTCCGGAGGTCACTAATTAGTGCCCCCTGCCTGGTTTCCACATGGCCTCATGAATATTTCCCCAAATTTTATAGGATTTCGACTACCAGTGAGGGACAAGGGGATGATAGTGGGGTATCTATTCCCTCATTCGAAGAGTATAACATAATGGAATAAATATTAACATGTAGTGGAAGTAGTAAACTTCATGAAATTGAAGTAATGAACTGAAAACATAAGGATAAATTTAACCAGAAGGCATATAAGATCAAATGGATGTAGAATGTAACATGTTCCTAGAAAACAGTGAAACAAGATACACTTCAGTCAAGTATAATACAATACCAATGTATGTTAAAACCAAATGAAACTCAGTAGCATTGTAAGACTTGGCTTGGTCCCATGTTATCTTACTCTGAAGCAGCAATAAAATACCAGTATATGGAGCCTCGCCCCTATTCATACCTGCAGCAATATATGCTATTTGGTCCTGAAACCATAACCCAAATAGGTTGTGAGAAATGAATCCTAGTAGCCAACCACCAAAGGTCTATGCCAATCTTTCTCTGAGTATATGCAGCAGTTGTATATGGAAATGACTTGTAGAAAACTAGTAGGTAATGTAAAGTAAAAAATCCTACATGTACTGGTATTCACATATATAGCTTACTATCTACATTAGTAGATCATTTACTTGAAGTATTAAATTCTCATAATTGGTCCTATGCCAGACATTACCCATAGTAGGGAAAGAATAAAAGATGTCTCAGAAGACCTTCAAACAAGTAAGTAATGTCTGAATCAATGCATGTGCTATGGCTTAGAAGACATTTAATATTTCACCCCATTATATCATTCAAGTATAACCCAAGTTCATCCTTGATATTCCTAAGTTGGAACACAAATACCACTATAAGTGTAATTCTACTAAAATCCTACTAGTCCATTCTCTGCGGTACTAATAGGTAGCCTCGAGTATCACTCTCAATGTCGGTATAAGTTCAATAGAGTCCATCCATTGTGGTCCTACTTGGCAACCCCAATTATCACTCTACATGTAATACAAAATTATTTCAATTTAGTCTATCTCTGATAGTCCAACTAGGGATACCAAGTGTCACTAATGACATATAAATCAATATCCTTTCGAGTCTACCTATGGTGTTATAAGTTGAACCCATGTATGGCCCAAGGTACATGGTACAATAGTCTTGAAAGTTTTTTCATGGTGTTATCAGCTAAATCCATTTATAATCCAATGTAATTTACTATTTATTTAGTAAAACAATATAACATGCTTAAATAGAAAAAAAAAACTTCTTACAAAATGGGATAACACAATCCCAGGTACATAATGAAACACTTATAATTTCTACACAATTTCAACTCTACATAATAACCATATTCATTTTAAACAGATCAAAATAGGAAAATGAAGTTATTTCAATCGACGTATTAGGTTGAACGTCCAAACAAATTATCCAAGGGAAACACACCCAAGGGGTGACACTTACCCATACACTGAATCTAATCTTTCTGTAATTCAATTAATTAATTACCAGAACAATGTTAGGTAATAATAAGGATCAAATTTATTTCATTGAAACAACCTAAAAATGGTCGCGTGACATAATTACATATATCAAAATATCTATAATTAACGAGAGGGGTGAGACCACCTACCACAATGTCATACTTTCGATATACTCCAATGTCGTCCCTTAAATCAACATAGAACATCGTCGATCTATGAAAAGGGAAAACTTATTCAACTATAAATAACATCCTTAGTAATAGAAATTAAAAAGAACGACTCTATAATGGGAAATATTATAACGAGAGGATTCAAACGATACTAACAGTGAAAGGATCAGAGTTCATATGAAGCTTCAGGAGAAAAAATGAGCTTTGACCTCCTTATTATTCATCACAGGGAGTCTAGGTCCAAATAATGAGAAAACAAGGATACTTACCATTTTAAGTCATAAAATATAAGTACACAATATGTATGCCTATATACATGGCGTTCATATCCTTTTACTATTCATAGTTTCACCATCATACTTTACACGTCCCACACCGACCTACCGACATGGCTACACTATGTGTATCAGGATGTACACAGTCTGTAGTAGATTTTTCTTCTCTCCTATGCCAACGTTCTCACACACCATGTATCCCTATCCTACACGTCCATACTAAATAGTGTTTTTATATGATTACTTGGTGTGTAACCCTAAAAAAACTGTTTTCCTAGTTTCCCCTTGTTTTCTCAAAAAAACTCATGGAAAAAATAATAGAAGAAAATTGTACCTCAAAAATAAGATCCTGGTTCTTACATATAGAAACAAAATCTTCTCCACTGACGTAACCATTATTTTATATTTATCTTCCTCTGTAAGCCTTAATGTATTCTAAATTACAAATAAATACCTTATTCTTTTATTTGTGAATATTGGTATTGATAATGGGTTATAAAATTAAAATGGAATTTTTATATATAAATTGTATTATATTGGATCAAAAGAAGATTTTAAAAAAGGGGTTTTATGATGAACGTGTTTTATTCATGAAATGGTACATGATAATTATATATAATGGGTGATACTAATATAGCTTATAAAAAGTGTTCAGCCCCATTATAGTTTAATAGTGAGCCCTATATAGCTTATACAATGGGTTAAGCCCCATTATAGCTCACAGGTGATCTAAAAATAGCTTAAATGAATGGTTGAGCCCCAATATAACTCACATGTGAGCCCGATATAGCCTATAAGAAGGGTCATCCCCATTATTGATCTCTAATTTTGAATTCATCCATATAGTTATACTAGTTATATGGTTTTAGAATGGTTTTTATATATATGATGATTTAAGTCACCTAAAAGATTTTTAATAACTTGCTATTGGTTGTAGTGTTTTTTTATTATGAAAAAAGTATGACTATTATTCATATAAAAATGTTTTGTTTCATCTACTAAAAAACATTTAATGGGTTATCAGGTTTAAACTAGAATAAAGGGTTTTCATTATTTTTATGTCCCTTAATAATATTTTTGTGGTCATCCCATGTTTTAAATGATTTCATAGGATTTAAGGTAGAATAGAGTCAAAAATGGAATCAAAGAAATGTTATGATGATTAAACATGAAATGAAACCATGATTTTTCTTAATTTCATTGGTTATGAAAGAAACATATACTGTTGGATGTTTCCACTTTGTATTTCAATGTTACTTTTATGTAACAATTATGGCCAAATTCTCTAAATCTATAAAACTAAAAATATATTCAATATGAATTTTTCAATTAACTCAAGATTATCTAATGTTTAAAGTTGGGTCCTTATGGTTCGTATCAAAATTCAATTTTGATAACATTGGAGGCTAGGATGGCGTTAATTGCATTCTTTTAGATGATGTTAATTATTATTTAAGTTGAAATGATCTGTCATTTTAATATTACCATATTTCTTTATAAAAACAATATCTCTTTATAATGGTTTTTCACATATTAAATTATAAATATATAATGGCATTGCATCGAGAAGAAAACAACCCTTCAAATAAACATCATAATGTGGTGAGAATTGGAGCGGAATAGTTTATTGTAGTGATGGAGAAGGTGACCCATGATATAAATGGTTGTTGTATCCATGCCAATATCATCCAGATCAACCATAGAAGAATATGCCATTATTGGAGAATTTTATGAGGCGACATCCTCCATCATTCAATGGATCATCTAACCGAGTGATAACTAAATGAATGATCAATAACCGAATGAAATATATGAAGCCATGGGATATAGGCAATATCAATTGGTAACTCATTACATCTATCATTTTGAAGGTAAATTTGATCAATTTTGTTCATTAGTTAAGAATACTAGAGACAAAAATGATCTTGAAAACATGGAATGGGAATAATTTAAGGATATTTTCCTTGAGAAATATTTCACTAAGGTTGTGTAAAATAGGATGGATAAATAATTAATGGAATTAAATAAAACTATTATGATTCATTTGCTGCAAATGAAGTGATCTTGACAAGATTGAACAGTAATGTTCCAGATTTTATTCAATACATTGATAGTAAATTTATTAATTTTTACTAAGGATGAAAACCATGGATATGGAGAGATTTGACATTCAGATAATTTGAATTTTTTGAAAATGTGTTTTGTTCTGCTGAGAATGTTGAAGTTGGGTTTGTCAACATAGACGTTCCATGAGATGATAATAGTTAGAAATACTCACGGTGCCCAGAAATGGAGAAGCATCATACAAAGATTCTAGAGGTCAGCCAAAAACGTTTCCCAAGGGTGGTAATATACATTTTGGGGAATATATGTCAGGATCTAGAAACTGTTTCTAGTGTGGTATGTTTGGTAACAAGGTTTGTGACTATAAAGAAAACGTTCATGAAGTGTAAAATAATGAGATAACAAATAACCACTATATAGTAAGATGAATTAGATTTTATGATTTTGGGCATAATGAAAATATGTATATGAAGTTAATTACCCATGGAGGATATCTGTATAATAGGAAACAAAAAGGTTTGAAAAAATATTTTTACAGCTACTATAGTTGATGTTGATTCATTTGGTGATGTGATGGATGCTCCTAAGAGCCCAGTATTTTTCAATAGTTATCCATAAGTTAAATGGTTTAGAGACACCTTCTATAGTTTTTTGTGATGTGAAAAAAAGTTATTATGGACCTTTATGGGAGATGTTTTATGGGGTTATGTTTTTATGTGGATTTATTTTAATTTTTATGTATATATTTATGTTTGTTAATAAATTATAAGATATTGATATCCTTTATTATTTATGAGTTCTTTTATACTTAAGGTTATTCTTAGGGATGTACAACATAATATGGGATTATTACGAGGATGAAATTGGGGTTATAAAATGGAAATACATAAATTAATTATGTTTCTATATGTTCTTATTGTAGAAATTAATTTAGTTCATCAACTCTATTTAAAGGATCTTAAAATACATTTTTCGTATAAATTTATCAATGGACTTTTGACTAGTCACATAATTATAGTTTTGTGATGGTTAACCTTCTAATAACTATGTCCTCTATCACCCTCTATTAGTCATTGAGAGTTAGTTTCATCATCCATGTAAATGTTTTCATAATGGAAACACTTGAATATGATATCTCAGGTGTCCCTTGTACCTCCCTTTTTTAACTGATAGTTTTATTGACTCTTTTTTTTTCTAATGTGGTATTTTCAATGATGTTTCTGAGTGTAATTTTAAAATTGTGAGGATGAAATTTCCAAAATGTGTGAATGATGTAACATCCTAGATATTTATATAATAATAAATTTTAATATCTATTAATAGATTTTAATTTAATATTAATTTTAGTTTGAAAGGGACACTATATATGACAGTGAACCTAACACACGACAATAGTTTTCTCATAGATCTTACGTTGCACACAACACTATGTTATTCTAAAAAATAATACATCAATGCTATTATTATTTTAAATGATAGTTAATTTATATCTATTGTATTGGTGATAATGAAAAGAATTAACTATATTATGACGATACATATTTTTGTTTAATTGTTTTTACATTTAGACAATGAATTTTGGAGGCATAAAATGAAATTGAATTCAATTTTAAGCATAAAATACTCTAATGTTTTTAAAAGTGTTTTTACATCCTTTTGATAGAAACCCCTTTTTAAAATTATTTTTTCTCAATTTTATATGTTCTATTTCATAAAATAGACATCTTATTTAGAATCCAGATATTAAATTTTAATTTTGTTGAAATATTGGTATTTTTCTGATAATATATATATTTTTATGAATAGTGAAAATAATGTGTTTTAATTCCAAACAACCATTTCATCTAATTTAATTATATAGTTTTATTTTCCATTTAATTGGTTTTAAATTTTAATTGGATTAAGTTTTTATCATTTAATTCAATTATGTTTAATGGAAGTAATTTCACATTTAAATTGGATACAAACACATGTAATTTTTTTTGATAGTTTTTATTTCTTAAAACCTCATTTTTTGGTTGTGACAATGAGGAAGAATTTTATACTAATTTCTTCAAATTAGGTGTTTTAAATTTGAGAAACTGTATTCTATATTTGGAATCAAAGGTTCCAAATTATATTAATAGGTACCTTTTATTTTTAGACATTATTAATATTAATTTATGTAATTATTTTTATTAACCATTATTAAATAGTAAATCATGTAGATAAGGGTAAAACTAGTATTATAAAAATATAAAACTATCTTAACAAGTCTTATAATCCTATTGGATGAGATACTTATGACCATGATAATCCTTGGGTTGAATTTAGGACCCCATGGAGCCACATGGGTGTGATAATGACCTTTTATAATATTTAATTAAAAGAAAAATGAAATATAACATTAACATGTATCTCCAAAAGAATACGATTTTAATTTGGTTAATATAGATGATCTCTTCGACTGAAAATAGTGATTATAAATATAAAACTATTTAAGGAATCATGTTATTTTATTTATAATTTTTATAAATTAAATAAATAACTATATTTATGACACAATGATGATGGAGTGGTTACATAATTAAGGAAATATTATAACAAATGATATTATAAATATTAAAATAAATGTAATTTTCATGTTTTTATGACATCCATGAATTTTATTGATTAAATTAACATGTTAGTAATTATTTAATGTGTTTTGTTAGAAGGGATAATATTGTTATGACTTTAACAAAAATCAATTTCTAAAAGTGTCAAAATTGACATAAATGAGTATTTAAAACAAATACGATTTTATTAAATGTTATAATAGTCTTAAAAATCTGATATTTGAAAAATTTTAATAATGTAATATGAAAAATGTCATTAATGATCCACTTTTGGTTCTCTTGGGATATTATAGTAAAAATAGTAAACATATATTATGAAAACTCAATAAGTCATGGAAAGAGTAAATGTTTATAACTATGGGTAAAATCTAAAAGAACAGATTAATTTTGTGTCCTAAACAAGTCTAAAACCTAATGGTTGATAGTATTTACTCCAATACTAATCATAACCTC
This sequence comes from Viscum album, assembly GCA_963277665.1. Classification (NCBI taxonomy): domain Eukaryota; kingdom Viridiplantae; phylum Streptophyta; class Magnoliopsida; order Santalales; family Viscaceae; genus Viscum; species Viscum album. Next base: position 1,584,862,638 of record OY728164.1, read on the forward strand.
AAAATTTATCACATTGAAACTATTTAAATTCAAAAATTAATTTATTATAAAATAATATTTCAAGTCTTTCTTAATGTGCCACTCTCTCTTATAAAAGGCCACCAACTCTACCCACATTATCACACCTCTCAAACCCATTATCACATATAAATTCTACTTATATAGGATTCAAACATCCCTAACTTACTCTAAAAAGCCATACATTGGGTAGAATGTTATCTAAGAAATACGTTTGGCTAAAATCAAAAGGAGTTACCCGATTTAGAGTTAACGGCTTCTCTCTAGGACCTTACATTTATTTTCCTCATACAAGACCCAAACATATTTTTATTGAATTATTTTACAAAGAACAACATCCTAAATATAAAAGGATATTTGTTTCTATGGTTTTTATGTACACTTACTCACACCTCCATCTAATGGACATAGAAAATACTATTTTTTGTGTATGGTGAACTACTGCCTCACAAAATGATGATTGTTCAATTTTATCCTTACACCTCTCATGGTGGCCATTATGATAGAACTATATTTATATATTATATATATTATATTTATATTTTCTCTTTTATTCTCTAATTTTTATTTACAACATAGCTGTATGCTTTCTATAGTGTGTAAATACGATAATTTCATTTAAGGATCTGTGGACTACCGCCCAATCAAAGTGACATGAATCCTTCATGCCATACACGAAAATTAAAAATATGGAGTCAATGAACTTATATAACATAGTTATTATAATAGAATAATAATATACCTATGTAACTTTTATTTTTATTACTTGAATATAAAAAAGAAATGAAAGTAGCGTCCATGCATCCATATGGCATATCGTCTCCACAAATGCTTCATTTCATTTATTATCTCCAAATTTTATAGACTATTCTAAATAATCATATACTGGATATATAATATATTTAAATCGTGAATAATATTCTGGAGAAAATATAATGATGAACACATGGATAATTTTCGTTAATAAAAGTTCCCCTTTGACTCAAATATCTAACTTCGACAAAATTTCCAATATGAACTCAAATAATTAAAAAATTTATATTACATGGTAATAAGAGATATAAAATGAATAATAAACATATAAAATGTTCTAATGAAAGTATAAATTAAATGATGTTTAATATTCAGGAAATTAATGAATGAATGAGAATTGTAAGACTCAAGGTAAGGGACTTTATCTCAATCCCCTTTCATTGAGGCATTTCTTGATAATAGGAACATTTATTCATTTATAAGGTGTATATAAAGACACTATGAAACTTTATGTCAATATTTTATCTATAAAAATTTTATTTATTAAATCACAGAGATAAATATTTAAATGTTCAAAGTGGTATGAGACACCTTGAACATTTAATGATTTAATAATCGAATCTTTCTCTTCCTGATATTAAATTACATATTTATTTATATGGGTATAAAAGGAATGTACATGTAATTGTATGTAAATATTTATGTTCATTAAATGTTTTCGAATGGAATGTTTTTATAGGAAATTTTTTTCATTCGTTACAAAAAATACAAAAGGATTTTTTTTGACGTATACACCAACAATGAATTCTCTTCCATGATAACCATTATTTGATATTTTCCTACCTCTATTAACCTTAATATCTTTTAAAATGAAAATAAATCCCTTATTATTTTATTTGGGTATCTTAGTATTTAAAATGGGTTCTAAAATGAAAATGGTATTTTTATACAGATTTTTTTAATATGGGATTAGAAGAATCATTAAAAAAATGGGTTTTATGAACAACATGTTTTATTCCATAAATGGTACATGAGCATTATATGAAATAGGTGAGCCCGATATAGGTTATACGAATGGTTGATCCCCATTATAGACCATGGGTGTTCTTGATATAGCTTATACGAAGGGTGATCCCCATTATAGATCTCCAATTTGGATGTCAACTATATGTTTATTCTAGTTGAAAAAAGTTTTGAATGATTTTATGTATATGATTCTTTAAGTCACCTAAAGGTATTTTAATTACTAGCTATTAATTTAGTGTTTCTCATTGAGAAAAAACAATGAGTGTTATTCATGTGAAATTGTTTTCTCTCATCCGCTAAAAGAATATTGAATGGGTTATCAGCTTTTAACTAGAATAATGGGTTTTCTTTATTTTTATGTCCCTTAATAAGATTTTTTGTCCTCATCACAGGTTTTTTAATGTTTTCACATTATTTAAGGGAGAATATAAGAAAGTATGGAATAAAGGAAAAATTATAATGATTAAATATAAAAATAAACCATGTTTCATTTTTTATTTTATTATGTTATGGATGAAATGGATACTATTGGAAGATTCCAATTTGTATTTATATGTTTTTTATGTAATCATTATGGAATAATTATGAAAATCTCCAAACCTGATAAGATACTCATTGTTAATTCTTGACATAATTCGTGATTGTGTAATGTTTAAGGTTAGGGATTTATAATAATCATAGGTATTTTGATGATCATATTCTATGTATTGGAGTTAAAAGTCATCTAATGAATCTGATTTATTAAAAAAGTTCACCAAAATTATGAAATATTCGATATTATAAATATTTAGTTAAAATATACTTTCTAATATTAATTGTACAATGGAATATAAATCTATTAGAATCATGTAATATTATATATTATAACAAACTAAGAATAAATTACATGCTTTGTAAAATATATTATTCACTTTAACTATAAGTGTTAAAGATGAAATAAATCTAGACATGAGATTTCCAATATTTTTAGCCTAACTATAAAGGTTTATCATTCCATAAGAGGAAAATTTCTATATGATGATCGGTATCAGCTATGTATTTCTCAAGAATTAAATATTTCGATCTGATTATCATAATATATTTCTCTTGCAATTCTCTATAATCCCTTGATTTTACTAATCTGAATCATCTATCTTCCTATCCTAAGAATCCAACTATATAAACCTCAATCGGAAGAAGTGAATACAAAAGAAAAATTGTTCTACGGATTTTACAATTCCACAATCATTATCCTTGGAACAAAAATTATCTAAAAGATTATAAATCATAATTATGATATGTTCAGGTAGAGAATCAACTTAGATATTTTGATCTATAAAATGTATCAGAACCCAAGTCCTTGAATTCACTTATATTTATAGGCATCCTTCTAGTTATCATATTTCAATGAATCTCAGAGTTGGTTGCAATGGCTTCATAGGATATTCACATTTAATAATAGAAAAAAAACATTGCATCTGATGTTATATGTATAGAACCATTATAATTCTATTATATATTCCATACTCTATAAATAATTACATCAATATGATTATAATCTTTTAATAGTCATATGAACTTAAATATTATCAATATAATGAAATGAACTATGGTAATTATGATTTTTTTAAACTACGATCAATCTGATGGATATTAATTAATTCAATATGGGGCATAAAACATTTTTCATTCTGATGGAAATGAATATAGTCAGTTTGATAGACTAAACTCTATGTCAATCCAATGTATTAAATCAAATAATATAAAGTTTATATTAATTTATAGTATAATTATTTATACTTCTCATACAAAAATTTATTTTATAAAAAATATTCTAATAAACTCAGGATGTCGAGGTTAGAAAAATATGAATCCAATTAAGTGTTTGCTACTTATAAAACATAAGAATGGAATGTATAAAATTGTAAGCATTCAACTAAAAAAAATCTCCCTTTTGTTAAATCACAAAACATATAAATTAAATCAAAAAAATAATAACATGGTAAAATTACAACCCTTTGTACATTTACGAAAATCTAATAAATTATTCATAAGAAAAATATCTTCTATTTCTATTTTATTACTCCCCCATTCTTGGTGACTTATTTTTGTTCATAATTCTTCATCTGATAGAAAAAATTATTACATTATATTATATCCCTTACCAAAATTTCTCCATTTTAATAGTATATTTTTCTTTAAAAAATATTCCCATGTAGTATTATTTCTCCCCAATTTGGATCTGATAAAATGAATATGTAAAAGAGCATATTTTATTTAAATAATAGAAAATACAATAATATTATTATTTTTTGAATAAATATTTTTCCATTATTAAAATAGTGAATATTCTTCTAAATAAATTGGAGGAAATTCAAATAAATGTGTTTGGAGGAAAAATCATTCAAAATGGATTTCATTCAAAATTCTCTATCAGAATGAAAAAATTATGAGTTTTAAAAAAAATCCATTATTTATTATACAAATTTTAGAAAATTGGTTAAATCTTCCTAGAATCCTACTGATGATTCATGGTTTTAGCTATAATAAATTCATGCTTGGTTATCTTCTGTTTTAATAGTTTGGTCCTCTGATTCTCTATTATTAATCTAGTAATCACCCCTTCAGGAAACTGGTCCCTTATTTTCCTCCTTCATCATCTGGAAGTCTTCTCTAAAATACTAGATTCTAAAATTCATATCTATCAATTTTTCAATCTCTTATTTGAGTTTTATGATTTTCTATTTCTGAGATATTGATAGCTATTTGAACTATTCAATCATAATTAACCTATTAGATAAATTTAATGAAATACTTTCAGTGGAATATCTAGTATAAAATGAAGAATTCATAACATCCAGAAAATTATCATCATGATCCTTCGAGTCCCCATCTATTTTCTCGACTACATAACAATTCAATTGAATCATATTTTATGTGTCATAGATTAATCTTTGATAAATTTGATGTTATCTGCATTCTATACAACTGGTTCTATCAACATCCTCAAAGATAATAATTTCTCATCCAAAATTTTATAAATATAATTTAAACATGATTCAATATTTTGAACATACGACATAGTTTTAGATATTTGTTTCAAATTCAGAAAAATATAATCCATTTTTTATTGATTGATGTAATTGATGATGCCGATGAAGTTTTGAAAATATATTGTCAAGAAGATATAGAATTTTTTCTATTACCAGGACATTTCCATCATGTTTAAACTTATCTACATCAACATCTTTATCTGTCTATGCCTTGTCTAACAAATATTTATAAGAATTTTTTTCTTCGACTTAACCTTGTTATGATGATTTTTTAATATATAAATATATAAATTTGGATCCATATCAGATTGAGTTGATAAGGATTTTGAGGATAAAGATGACTTCTAAATTTATTATTTGTATGTTTCTTCTTCTTCTTCTTATTCTTCATCTTCCTCTTCATCTTCAACTTCAAGATCATTCTATAATATCCTCTCAGTTTTTAAAACACACATTATAACCTTCTAAAGTAATTTTATTTACTTTTTCAACACTGATTTCTTAAACGATTTTCATAACAATTCTTGGGTTTAACTTTTATTATTAATTTTAGCTTAAATTAATTTACCCATTCCCCTGAAAATAATTACATGAACTAACATAGTTTCTACAAAATCCATAGCAGTAGGAGAATGTGTTCCAGAATCTATAATAGGTTAAACTATTAATATAATAGATATTGATAACGGATGATCACCTGATTCTGTTTTAACAACTTTAATGAAATTTACCTTATTATTTGCTCAGAAATTCATTTTATTTTCTTCTTCCTCTTCTCTATATTTTTCATTTCATCATGTTTTTTGATCTTATGATATAAAGAATCATCATTATCAAGTCTGAATGATTTATCACATAACATTATGTTTTCCTTATGAGACATTAATTTCATGAAATATTCATTATAAAATTATTTTTTATACTTTTGAATATTTGGAGAATAAGATTCAATATTCATATTCCCTTGAAATGGTTATTTATCGTTAAAAAAATTCATTAGATGAATCCTTGTCTAATTTTTCTCTAAATTTCTTCACTTTCAGATTGAATACCAACTTCATTAAAACCATGTATTCAAATCCAATAAGTGAAACATTTTCTTTAACTGTATAAAACTGATTATTTATAAAAAACTCTTCCTATGTATCAAATAACCATTCATTTACATGGTTAATCATCCTCATATTTGTATGAAAATAGTGAATGAAAATAGAAAAAAAATTAATGGAATCCATATATCATTTCCTATGTATCAAATACCCATTCATTTATAATTTAACAAGTATGGCATGTGGTGTGAGTTGAAAAAAATTTCTAACCTTCTCATAAGAAGTAAACAAATATGATTCATATTTTGAATTTTCAAAACTTCTACGGTTCTTCAAATGCTTATGTGATTGAATTTATACCTCTACTTTGAATGGTAATTCAATAAGATGAGCCACTTATTGAATAATAATGTTACAACTCCCTACAAATAGGTTAGAAAAATAACTTTAATACCATCTTCGATGATGAATTATTCCATAGAGTAGAATTATTTGACAATTTCTAGATTTTATAAATGATTTTAATCTTTTTCTATGCATATTTTCCCCATACATGAAATTTAATAAAAAAAATTTAAATGATAATCATACTTTTTTCACAATTGTTTCTCAATGAAAGTATCATTTTTTACTACTCCTTAGTAGAAATACTTAGTTTAAGCCATCACAATGTGATTGATGTAGAGAATTAGAGTAATGATGTGGGTTGGATAAATTACAAACTATAAAATAGAGAAATATATATTGATATGAGGGTTGAAAAAAATCTTGAAACTAGATGTCAGATATGGGTGATCCACTACTTATACATAAAAAATGGGGAGACCTTCCATCTTCCAAATATCAAATAGATTCATTTGAAACCATATTCTAACCCAATGGTTGAGATTATGTATTAAAATGATTTAATAAATATTAATAACTCTTTATGTTTTTAAGAAATGTATTCATAGAACTAATGTATTTTTTATTATATAATATTTGATATTTGTATCAAATTAGATGTTTTAAAAATTATAGAATATATATCACAATATATAAAAATAAAAGTAATGCATAATCGAAAAAACTAAAAGTTTAGAAAAATAACTTTCAGAGTAAAAATTATTTTCAATATCAATGTTTTATCTAGTAACTTGTTCTTATTGGGTATTCAAAAAGAAATTTAATTTGATAATCTTTGTAACAAAATGAATTTCAGAAAATAGAACAAATTTTGATTGTGGGAAACTTTTTACCAGAATATTTGTCTCTAAAAAGAAATTATAATTTTTTTGGTTCTGGAATATTTTAGTTAAAATTTTGAAACTGAAATATTAAAAGAAATGATTATAAAAAATTACAAAAAATAAAATTTTATAACAAAAATGTTTTTTTTGGAAAAAAAACTTGAAAACAAAATTTGTTAGAATAACACCATCATATCTTCTCACTCTTTGAGAAGAAGTAAATTTATGTAAGCAGATTAGTAAAAATTAAGTAAATACGAATTATAATTTGTTATTAATTATAAATAAAATAAATTTAATAAAACCAAATCAATCAAAAATAATGGTTTCAGTAGAAATACCTGCATGTTTTTATTTCATTTTGATGAATTATAAAATGATTTATATTTTTTTATCTGATTTAAATGTAAATGGTATTATATACCTATGTTCTTCTCTTATCAGTGTAGTGCTGCATTTTTACTTCAAGAAATGGAACATGTGTTATTATAGAAAAATTGTGTTTTTCTATAAATAATGATAGTTTCCTTAAGTGTGTGTTTCATCCACAACAACTGACTATGAGAACATCCAATTACCATATATTATGATTTAGAAATGGAGGGTGTTATTGAGTGTTTTTGTTACATCACAAATAAACTAAATCTTATTCTAATAAATTACAAGTTCTATATGTATTTTTTATATCCATTTTATAGCAATGAATGTAAGTATCTGTGACATTATTTAATAAAAAATCAATTCTAAAAGAGTAAAATAATCCAATATCCATCATTCCTATAAGGTAAAAAATTCACTTTATAGCTTTAATGGGGTACTCTATTTTATTTTTCTGATGTCCTATACATAATCATACAAAAAACACTAAATCTAAACAACTAGATGGCAAGTAATGTATTCTTCCAATCATTTCTATATTGATATTTTTATCAACTATTTTTCCAAATTCATCAATATCAGAATTATTTGAGGTTCTTATATAAGTAATAATACATTTAGTGTTTTAATATATTAAATTATTAAGAATATATATTATATACTCATGTTGGAATATAAAATATCCTTTATATTTTTAAAAATTTGAAAACCATCAAAATAAGTTATCTTTCCCATCATACTCCTCTCAAAATAAGAATTCATAAGATCTATTGTTGAGTTTGTTATATATTTATTTGTTAAACAAAATATAATCCATCAACATAAATTTGAATAGTGATGATGTATTTTGAAACATCTCTAATAAAAGGTATTGGATTTGTATCTCCCTAAAAAAAATTGTAACAAAAATACAATTAATCTATCATATCATACACTATGTGATTATTCAATCCCATAAGGAGCATTATTATGTTTAAAAAATGTTATAAATGTTTGGACCTTTTAAAACTAGAGGGTTTTCTAAATATACATCCACCTATGGATACCTATTAATAATTAACACTTCACATCCATTTGAATTTCATTAAAATTTAAAATTATTCAAATTTTAGAAGTATACAGATATCTTCAACTCTAAAAACTATATAATATGTTTCTTCATAGTATATCCCCTATTTTGTATTGTTTTATTTAGAAAAAATTATACATTTATTTCATACTATTATTCAATTTTCATCACATAGGTTATGAAAACATATTTTACTCTAATTAATGAAATAGATTTAGTCCATTCAACAAATTTACAAACATAATTCGTTTAAATAAAATTTATTTAATCTTTTATAGCTTCAAACCATCCTTTTAAACCTAAATCAACATCATAAGTCTTATGAATGAATTGAGATAAAAATGATAATTGTTTAATTTCATTTCTTAAAGAACCATTAGTTTTAACTAGTTGATCAACTTCACCAATGATGTTATCACTTGGATGATTCTTAAGAAATAACTTATTTACTAGGTTTACAAAAAAATGTTCTTAAAAAACACACTTAATATATTGTTGAGGTAGAACTTAATAACATATTGTTATATTTTTCTCTAATGAGAATAATTTTTCTATATATGTTGAATTTTTTTTCTAAAATAACATTTGAAGATCTAGGATGAGGTTTTCCAAAAACAAAATGATATGATTCATCAAATTGTAAAGAAATTTTTCTTTAGTAATACTTTTGTTTTTATAAAAAACCTAATATTCCTAACTAGTTGTATAATAATCTAAAAATTTTACTTTATTAAACTTTGTAGGAAATTTGTGTATCTTATCATTAATATTAAAAATTAATCTTTGCATCCAAAAAAATTGAATTATGATTGTTTTGGAATCCTTCCAAACCACAAATCATAATTACTTTTATTAAAAAATGTGTTATTAAAACATTATTTAACGTTTAACATGAAGTAAAAAACTTATTAATCCTAAAAAAATAGCTACTGAGTATTCACTCGACATGGTTCTACTAATATCTTGATGAATTATATTTGTTATTCAAACTACACAATTTTACTATGGTTTTACATATGATAAAATGATATATATAATACCTTCGTTATAATAAAAATATTCAAAATCAGAATTTATAAATAATCAACTATGGTTTTTATGAATAGTTATCTTAGAATTTATCTCATTTTTGAATCTGGTGGAAGGTTTTTTCTATTAAAAAAAGGATTCAAACTTCTTTTTAAGAAAATAAACCCAATTATATCTTGTAATAACATCCACTAAATCATTTACATAGTGTTTTCCAATGATACATAATGTTTGTGTAGGACTAAACAATTCCATGTTCACTAAATGTAAAGAATCATATATTAAGAAATCCCTAATAGATTAAAAACATGACTTATGTTGCTTTCCGAATTAATAAGGATCACTGACATTAGAAGTGTCATATATATGTCTGGGTAGATCCTTAAATTGTTCTTTATTTGAAAACATAGATAATGTTATATAATTAAAATGTTCTATTTTTTTATTCCTTTACAAATATGGTTCTTCTATTTCACTAAGATAATGTAGATCTTGGTTCATATGGTCTTTTATTTTTTGTGTGTAAACATTCTCAATATGATTAGATGAAATAATAAATTCATTCCTAGAACATAGAAAAGAACATTTATCAATTATGAATTTCAGAAAATAAGCCTCATCACATAATTTTCTGTATTATAATATGGTTTTTCTTAGGTTCTACAACAAATAAAACACTTCAAATTAATTCCATTCCACAAAGTACGATTTTATCTATTATTTTTAGTTCTCCTTGATCATTTTCTTCAAAAGTGAATATGCCACATTTGTTTTATTTTTAAATAATTATTTTTTTAATGTTATGTGTATTGTAAAATCACTATCCATGTAACAATCATTTTTATATTTGATATATTCTATATATTCTTGAAAATAAAAACATTATCATTTAAAAACCCAAACCTTCTTGGATTTAATATTATCTGAAAGTAAAATATTAGGAATCCACATTTTCAAACATTACTATGGTGATAAAAGTTTTTTTCTTTTTAAAAATATTCATTATTAAAACCTATATATTTTTTAAAGAACATTTATTTTTCTAGTGACCACGACCTGAACATTTAGTGAAAATTGGGAACATTTCATATCAAAGTAATTATTTATAATAATAAGTTTTATATTTTTAAAACACATTAGGAAAAAATATTTATGAGGTATCATATGGTAATATATATATATTAAAAAAAATTCATAACTTTGTCTATCATTGAGAAAATATTTTTCATACTAGAGATTTCATAATTTAGTTTCACATCTAAATTTTTATCCTATATAAAATTTCTATACATAATTTGTTTAACAATTTCTTTTTTTAAACTAATTTTCTCCAAATTAGACTTATCTATTTTTTGTAAAGAGAATTTATCTCAAAATTAGATTTTTCTAATTATTTAATGTGATCTGATATCTTATTAGTTAAAGTATATATTATTGAATTTGATTTCAAAATTTTAATTAGAATTTTTAAAAAAAATTAAAATTTTATTTTAAAAGTTACACAGAAAATATAAAAACATCTTAAAAACATGATAAAGTGTTATTTAAATCTTATGAAAAATATTATTCATCAAAAAATGTATAAATATCATCATATATACTATCTGGATTTATTAGGTTCAAGTTACAATTTGTAAGATATTCAGTTGTTAGTTTATAAATGATCTATTTGTTAACCTTTATAATTTATGCATAATATATGATATTCTTATATCATAAAAATTCATTTTCTGAAGAATTTTATAAACAACCATCTACCCCACTATAAATATTTGTATCTGAAGTTTCCCTATTTCTATCATATTTTTATTATAATAAATCTTGGAATTCCTATCTAAATTTTTTTCCTTCATATCCATTCTCTCTCCAATATAGAAAAATATGGCCTGATACGTTAAAATTGCATGAATTCAGAACATATCACATATGACGAAATATTTTTATAACTTTAATTATTGGGATTTTTATATCTATACTAAAAAACTTCTATACACAATTATTTTTCATCATTTTAGCATGTTTATCCAACTCATTTTCTATCTATTTCAATGAATTAATATACGATGCAATAATAAATTTCTTCTTTTTATAAGACTTCACAATGTTCTCTATATATTGAACATTTTTTAGAACATTGGATTTTTTTTAAAGGATACTCCTCCATTTATATTTTTTAACTTTTATTCAGCTCTTCTCAATATTCCCTTGGGTTTCTTAAGAGTTTCATAAGATCACACAAATTTATATTTATAATTATTTTTGTATAATCCAAAGTAGTTCTTTCAGATTCAAATTCTCCATGAAAGATCTCACTAATTTTTTTATTAATATCTCATCAGTAAGATTCTTTTCTCCGAGGGATTGAATGATTTTTACAATATTCATAAATATTTTGGTCATTTTAGTAATAGTTCTTCCTAGTGTAAAATAAAATTCTTGATGATCACTTAAAAGCACACCTCTTCTATTTTCAACTACATTAAACTTTCAAAATAATTTACCTCTAACTTATTCCATATACTATTTCTAGATTCACAATATTAAATATGACTATTAATTTTTCTAGTAATTTAACATAATAGAGTGTTCATTCCTCTATAATTCTACAAATATTCTAACATTTATAAATTTTTAAAATCAGTAACATACCTTTTTGGAATCTTATAATTTCTAGTATGCATTACAAAATTTTCCAAACCATTAATAATAATAAATTTTTTCATCCTGTAAATATAATATTAATAACAAGAACCATAAAAATGGTGTCCTCTTTAGATTTAAATTCATGATAGTAGAAACTGTTAAATATTCCATCATATCCAAAAAATCATTTCAATATACAGCTTAGCATAATAACAGTTTATGGAAACAAATTTTAAAAAATGATAATAATTTGAAATGAACAAAAAAAGTAAAGGGACAACAACTATAGTAGTAGAACCTTCCATGATTCCAATTTTTTTATTGTAAGTGTATATGATTACTACAAGAGAGGGGTAAGCTATACCGTAGAAATTAAAATAAAACAAAAATCAAAAACCGATTTTGTTATAAACCTCAAACATATAATTTGTATGAATATTAGATTATATTTATCAAACTCAAAATTTTTCTGATAATTAGATTTATTAATCAATCTCAAATGATGTCTCATGAATTAGATATTAGAATGATATATATTAGGCTAACTTTTAAATATAAATTGTAGAACAGAATATAAAACATATAGAAATAAGTAACATAAAATCTCATTAAAAATTCATAATGAAATAAAATTTATATAGAAGATATTATACACATTCACAATTAGACATATGGAATTTAGAACCATTAACTTATAATAGCCACAATTTTCAACCTAATTGTAATGGTCTATATTTCTACAGTAGAAAATACCTCAAAACAATGATCTATATCCTCTATGTATTTCTTAAAAAATACATCTCTTAATATGATAATTGGGAATGTTATGCATTCAAATTCCCTAGGAACCATTGATCAGCATGATCATAACGACCTCTCTTCCTATCCTTGGATTCCATAGATCTAGATCTCAATTAGAACAAGAGAACATAAAAGAAAAGCAACTCTAATTATTTTAAAATTCCTCACTCGTAATACATAAAAGAGAAACTCTCTAAAGGATTAAAAAGTTTAAGAAAAATATGTTTAAGTGGTGTTAAATATCGAATTTATTGATTTACAAATTTCATCATCACCAAGATCCTTGAATGCACTCTTATTTATAGTAATCCTTCAATCAGTTATTTTTTCATTATTCTCATTGTTGTTTTAAATGGTGTAATATGTTCTTCATTTAATAGATCAGAAAAAATATTCTTCAGATGTCATGTTTATAGCCCCAATAATTTTTTTAAAAAATTATATCTAATAGAAATAAGACCAGAATTTTCATTATAATTTTTTTTATTTTATGTACTTAGATATTGTCAATATGATGAAAACAAGTATGGCTAGTCTGATGGAGGTAACCTATAATTATTCCAATTGATATGACTTAAATCATTTCTAGGGACAAGACATTAATCAATTTTAAGGATAATAACATATTCAATCTTTTAGACAAGGCTCTAAGTCAGTTCAATGCTTCTTATTAAAGAATATAATTTATATTTTTTAAAATTTAAAACTTTTCTGCATCCTGAAGAAATTGATGTTTTCTGAAAAACAAAATTCTAAAATATATCGGATATATAAAGTTAGTAAAATAATATTTTAAGAATATTATAAGGCCCCAGCCTTAAACCTTACTTAATATTGAATTAAATGAATAATTCACATTTAGGATCTTTTCTGGTTTAGAGTTTTAGATAATTAGAACATAACTATTACATCTCAAAAGATTACAAAGTAGACACTTCTACTAAGTTTTCATAATAGAAAAAAAAATCTTAAAAAGAAACATGTCTAGTTCCATGTATTATATAGCATGACATTCCCTTGATCCCATCCTTGACCTTATTCCACTTTAAGTCCTGTGAAAAACATTTCGAAAAACTTGGGGTGAGCATAAAAATCTCAGTAAGGGATACACAATGAATGAAAACTGTTACTTTTTCAAACATCAAGTAAAACTTGTATACTATATCAAAGTAATACCTTCACCTTCATGAAGTAGTAAAAACTCTTCACTGAATAAAGTATCATTACTTACCTTTTTGTAACCAAAGGGTTACCATAAAACCCATATAAAGAACACATAGCATATATAAAGGTATCTTGGAACATAAACATACCTAAGTGGAATAACCATACGGTCGACTTCCACACATATCACTTAATGGAATAGCCATACGGCCAATTTCGATACATACTTAATGGAATAGCCATACGGCCGACTTACATACCCAATGCATTGGAGGTTATAACGTAACCACCCGTCCTGGTATTCACGGCACCACCCGTCATATGGTTTATAACGTAACCACCCGTTAAAATGTCCAAGTACCAATATAAAATCATAAAACATAAAACCAATATAAATGAATGATAACATTTCCACATCAAAATATATAATAATAGAATCCTTTATCAAAACCATTTTCAATACCAAAATACATAAAAGAGTATATGGTATTTATTTTATTTTAAAAACATTACGGATTTTTGAGGAAGCCAAAGACCAAATAATAATCGTCGCGGCGGAAAAGGTCGTTGTCACCGCGTACGTTAAAAAAACATTCCTTTTTGTCGTTTAGTAAACCGCTTCGTAGAAAAAGATTCTTTTTGTATAAAAGTAAAAGTCAAAGGAGTTTATACACCGTATAAAATAAAGTTGTGTATAGAACGAAATATGCCTCAATGATAGGAGATTGAGACGAAGTCCCTTACCTCGTATCCGACTTGACCCGACCGTTATTTAATCACCTGAATAATAAACTTGAGTTAATCTCTACTTGCTTAAGAACCTTTTTCAAGTTCATTATTCCTTTTATACCATGTTATGAACATCATGTAATCATTTAAGTTAATAATGTTCATTTTGTCGGTATTTGGTTCTTAAGCCAAAAATAGACTTCTTACACTTACATGTTGTTAATTTGGTCAATGGTTCGTTATATCGAGAATGATATTAATGATTTTGATAACATATATATCATATATATTCAGCATATACATGTATTTATAATATTACATCACATTCAGAGGTGAGAAATGAAATGCATCGTTCATGGAGACGGTAAGCCGTACGTACGCATGAACGCTACTTCCATTTCTATTTCATATTTTATGGAATGGAATCATAGTGATATAAGAGTATATTAAAATTCCAGTATAATAACATATATAATACCATTAACTTTATCCTTTACACATCCCACATATGGTATTGACGAATCAAATCACTTTCAGGGGGCGGTAGTCCGCACTTCCTAAAATGAAGATATCATGTTTTCCCATAATGGAAACAATAGTGGTATGCCATAAATGAAAAAAATACAGAAGCTTAAGGAAAGAATAATCATATTATATACCATATAAAAATAGTGACATCATAATGTCCACCTTTGAAGGTGTTACATGAGTATTGAACAATCATCGTTTCTGGAAGCAGAATTTGGCCATCCACGGAAACCGTATGTTATTTAACCATTTGATGTAGTTGTGTGAGAGTGTAGCTCGAATAAATCTTATAAAAACATCCTAGTATATTTAATATACTGGTGTTGTTACAAAATAAGTAAATAAAAAGAGTTTAGGGGGTTGGAAAATCAAAATAAAACAAATGAACATGAGAGAATGAATTACCTTTAATAGTGTAACCCCTTTTGATTTGAGCCTAAAGGCTTCCTTTGAAAGGATTCTGCCCCAAGGGAATCCTCTCGGATGAGGAGAGGGATGTGGAGAGAGTAAATGGGCAGGGTTTGGACGATCCAAAGGCTTGAGGAGTGTGTGAAATGAGGTAGAGGTGGGGGCCTTTTATAAGAGGAGAGGAGGGGCACTTTTGGAAACCATGAAACTATTATTTTATTTGAAAATGTGTTTCGATTTTAAAAGGTCCCACATTGAAATAATTCGTGGATAATGTGATCATGGTTCTAAATCCACCCATACAATAAGTTTTGGACATGTGTAGTTCATAGATTTTACATTATCTTTCAATTTTATTTAAATCGTCAAATAATGATGTCATCGCTGCATCATTATTATGTCATAAAGAATTTAATTTATTTAATGTCTAAAAATTATAAAAAAATACTATAATGTATGAAATCTTTTTAGATTTCCAATGACTATTTATAAACAAAAATCTGACTTGTATAACCCCATTTAAAAATTGTTTTAGTAAAACAACTCATGTTTGTGTCAATTTAATTTTATCATTAAATAAATATATATTAATGTCATTTTCCAACCAATGTGGCTCCATGGGGTCCCCAAGTTTACCCATGGGTTGTCTTGGTCGTCCATGACTCATCCAATAGGAGTAGGACAAGTTTCATGGTGTTTTCAGATTTTTATAATTTCATTTTTACCTTAAATTACACTAATTATCACTAATGGTAATTAAAACTTAATAAGTTACTATTCACCAAAAAATTATTTTAATCTCATTGAACAACATTTTACTTCTTAATGACAACCATGTATGTCGGATTTTTGAAAATCAAAACACAATGATGGCAAAATTTCATTTAAACGGAAAAACCAGTTTTTATAAGTACCACTTAGTGGTTTCACTATTCATCAAAAATTGAAGTTTTTCAGAAAATTAGAAAAAATTCACCCTAAGCTATATTTGATATTAAGAATTAAAAAATGAAGTCTATTTTAAAAAATTCAAAATATATAAGTCACATTAATTAATTTAATAATTATTTCCCGCTGTCAGAGCAAATAGCTTGTTTTTATGAAACAATAAGTATCAAAAGATTGACACTAGTTTATGTCCGATTTTAAAGTGAAATTAATTCCAACGACCACTATTGGATTTAATGGTAAAAATATTTTCTAATTTCACTTTAAAACCAATTCAAAAGATTATATTATCATATAAATAAATTATATTAAAAAGAGGTTTTGAATTAAAATACAACATTTTACACTATTCATTAAAAAATGAACTTTATCGAAATGGTACCAAAAATTTACACAAGGTAAATTTTGATGTCCCGATTCTAAAGAAGAGTTATTTTAGGTCCAATAGAATTTATAATATTGATCAAAACTATATTTAATGACGGTTCTCCATTAAAAGGTGATAAGTGAACCCTTAGTGAAAATTAGGGTATAAATGCCTAAAATTGAACTCATTCCATATTTTAAGCCTTTATCTTTTATTGGGTAAATGTAAAAACATTTAAAAACATATATAATCATATTTTAGTTATTTCTATCCATTCTCGCCAGTACAATGGCTACTTGATAACTAACATTTAAAATAATATTATTTTATTACTTGTATGCAACGTAAGTTTTCAAAGAAACTCATCGTTGTGTATCAAGTACACTATCGAACGTGGAAACCACTTTTAATTAAAATTAATATTTAATTCGTAAATATTTATAAATATGAAAATTTTTTATTCTTTAATTACCTGGGATGTTACATCCTTCCCCCCTTTTGGGAATTGCGTCCTCACAATTTTATTCACTTATCAAAATAAGTGGGGGTATTTATCCCTCATAGAATTTTAAGATTCCCACGTTGCTTCTTCAATCACATGGTTTTTTCAAAAAACCTTTACCTGATGAATCACCATATTCCGTAACACCTACTCCCTCTGGTCAAGAATCTGGACTGGTTGTTCATCATAAGATAGGTTCGCTTCCAGCTGAACTACCTCTGGACTCAAAACATGAGATGGATCTGGAATATACTTCCTCAACATTGAAACATGAAAAACATTGTGTACCTGAGATAAACTCGGAGGTAAAGCCACTCGGTAAGAAACTGATCCAACTTTCTCCAGAATTTCATATGGTCCAATAAACCTTGGACTCATCTTTCCTTTCTTACCAAATCTCATCACACTTTTCCAAGGAGAAACCTTGAGAAAAACATGATCACCTACCTCGAAAGATAGATCCTTCCTCCGGTTATCCGCATAACTCTTCTGCCAGCTCTGAGTTGTTCTCATGTGCTTCTGAATCAACTGAACTTTTTCTGCCATCTCTTCTACCAATTCTGGTCCCATCAGCTTCCTTTCACCCACTTCATCCCAGAAAGCTGGAGTTCGACACTGCTTCTCATATAACGCCTCAAACTGAGCCATCTGTATACTGGAATGAAAACTGTTATTATAAGAAAACTCAACCAAAGAATGATTTTGGTCCTAACTTCCCTGATAATCCATCGAACAAGCTCGTAGCATATCCTCCAAGGTCTGAATTGTTCGTTTTGACTGCCCGTCTGATTGAGGATGAAAAGCTGTACTAAAATTTAATTCAGTACCCAACGACTTTTGAAGGCCTTTCCAAAAGTTAGAAGTAAACCTGGGATCACGATCCGATAAAATGGAGAGAGTAACTCCATGTAACTTGACTATCTCTTTAAGATACAAATGGGATAGTTGGTCAAGAGAGAAGGTATCTCGTATAGCAATGAAATGAGCAGACTTGGTCAAGCGATCAACAATAACCCAGATTGCATTATTACCTCGATATGTCTTCGGTAATCCCACAACAAAGTCCATGGATATGGTTTCCCATTTCCACTCTGGCACTGGTAAAGGATGAAGCATCCCTTTAGGTAACTGCCGCTCTGCTTTAACCTGTTGACATGTCAAACACTTCACAGTAAAATCAGCAATATTTCTTTTCATTCCATCCCACCAGTAATACTCCCGCAGATCTCTGTACATCTTAGTACTACTAGGATGAACTGAAAACGGGGAACTATGAGCCTCACATAACGACTCATTCTTCAACTTTGAATCACAATGCACACATAACCTCTTCTCAAACCTCAAAAAACAATCATTATCAATGTTGAATTCAGGAAACTTACCTTTCTGAAGAAGCTCTACCTTTTTCCACAACTCACTGTCTCGCTTCTATGCTTGCTTGATTCTGTCTGATAGAGAAGATTTCACTGATACCTGAAACAAAACAGAAGAACATCCTGTACCAACAACTTCTATGCCAAAGTTCATCAAATCTTTAACCAAAGGATCACGTTCCAAACATAACATTTCTAATGAAGCATTACTTTTTCGACTCAAAGCATCAGCCACTTTATATGCTTTTCCCATATGGTAATGAATTGTACAATCATAATGCTTGATTAATTCCATCCATCTCCTCTATCTCATGTTCAATTCTTTCTGAGTGAATATATACTTTAAACTTTTGTGATCAGTATATATTTCACACTTTACTCCATACAAATGTTGCCTCCAAATTTTTAAAGCAAAGACAACAGCAGCTAATTCCAAATCATGTGTAGGGTAATTTAACTCATGAGTTTTCAACTGACGTGAAGCATAAGCAATTACCTGATCATTCTGCATTAGGACACATCCAAGTCCCTTCAACGAAGCATCACTGTATATAACAAACTCACCATTCCTGGAAGGAAGTGCCAAAACTGGAGCATTCACTAATCCTCTTTTCAACTCCTGAAAACAATCATCACATTCTTTTGTCCAGATGAACTTAACACCCTTACGAGTTAGCTTAGTCATTGGACTAGATAACCATGAAAAATTTTCAACAAACCTTCGGTAGTAACCTACCAAACTAAGAAAACTACGGATCTCGGTTACATTTGTGGGTCTTCGCCATTCTTCAACAACTTTTGTTTTAGTAGGATCAACAGTTATGCCATCTTTTGAAACAATGTGACCTAGGAATGAAATTTGTTGTAACCAAAACTCACACTTGCTGAATTTTCCATATAGTTTCTTTTCTTTTAAGGTTTTCAAGATAACCCTTAAATGAATTTCATGCTCCTATTTACTTTTATAAAACACCAAAATATCATCGATGAAAACAACCAAAAACTTATCAAAGAACTCATGGAAAATTATATTCATAAGGTCCATGAATATAGCAGGTGCATTAGTTAACCCAAAAGGCATAACTACAAATTCATAATGGCCATATCTAATATGAAACGCAGTCTTCGTAACATCTGCTTCTTTTACTTTCAACTGATTGTACCCCGACCTCAAGTCAATCTTCGAAAAATACTGATCTCCCTGGAGCTGATCAAACAAATCATCGATATGAGGCAAAGGATACTTGTTCTTAATAGTAATATTATTCAAGGCTCTATAATCAATGCAAAGTCTCATTGATCCATCTTTCTTTTTAACAAACCAGATAAGAGCACCCCATGGTGATGTGCTAGGTCGAATGAAACATTTATCTAATAACTCCTGCAATTGTTTCTTTAACTCTAAAAGTTCAACTTGAGCCATTCGATAATGGGGTTTTGAAATTGTCTTAGAATCAGGAACTTAGTCAACAGTAAATTCAACTTCCCGATCATGAATAATACCGGGAAACTCATTAGGAAAAACATCAAGATACTCATTTACCACTGGAACATCATTAATCTGAACAGTTCCTTTATTTTCAACAATATGTGAAAGGTAACATTCATTTCCATCTTTTACTAGTTTCTCAACTTCCTGATATGTTATCAAAATCAAGGGTTAATTCTTGTACAGAAACTGAAAATATTTCTAAAAAGAAACCATTTTAGCTCTGCAATCAATCTTAGCATGATTAACAGAAATCCAATCCATGCCCAAAATAACATCAAACTCTACTAGAGGCAAACCAATAAGGCTTGCTGGTAGATTCTTTCCACACACAAGGATAGGAAGGTTCTTATAATTTTTTTTTGTC
This sequence comes from Viscum album, assembly GCA_963277665.1. Lineage (NCBI taxonomy): Eukaryota > Viridiplantae > Streptophyta > Magnoliopsida > Santalales > Viscaceae > Viscum > Viscum album. Next base: position 1,584,883,540 of record OY728164.1, read on the forward strand.
TCAACGTTCCCTCCGGGTGTTTTTACCATAAGTTCAGGATTCATATCTTGATATGGAATTTCCAATTTACTAGAAAACTTCTCCGAAATGAAAGAGTGTGCAGACCCTGAATCAACCAACACATTGGCATAATCTGAACAAACAAACAGTGTACCTGATACCACTTCATTCGATGACCCAACATCTGCTGAAGTTGTTGCAAAGGATCTCACCACCCCTTTCTGCTTGTAGTCTGGCTGCATTCCCCTAGTTGAGTTCTTCGTTGGACACTCGTTTGAATAATGACCCATTTAATTACACTTAAAACATCTTACCGTTGGCTTTTCATTGCCTACCAGATCATCTTCCTTACAGTTACGAGCAATATGACCAGACTTACCACACCGAAAGCACTTACCAGACTTGGATAAAAATTCTCCAGGATGCATTTTACCACACTTCTCACAGGATGGATATTTGGTTTTCTTACCTCCTTGCTTCTTGGATGAATTCTTCCCCTTTGCCTCCCAACTAGACCTCTTATTCTGTTGTTTGTCATAGAACACCTGATCATCAGCAAACTCCATTTCCACCTTCTCCGCACATCGAACAAGTTTTTCATAACTTTTGAACTCTCGAGAAGCTAAATTCATTCGATACTTTGGCTTTAACCCTGAGTAAAAATGGTTTATTTTACTATCAAGATCTCATATGAAGTTCGGAGCATACCTTTCCAATCGAGTGAACTTTGCTTCATAAGCAGCCACTGAATCATCCTCCTACCTCAATTCTAGGAACTGTTTTTCCATCCTAAGATGAACCACCTTAGGAAAATATTTCTCAAGAAACATACCTTTGAATTTATCCCAGTGAAGATCCTCTATCTCATCACTATCCCTGATATTTTTCACCATCGACCACCACTGATCAGCTGCACCTTCAAAATGGTAAACAGCAAGACTAACCTTTTAAAGTTCTGAACACCCCATGACATCAAAAATCTTCTCCAGGGCTTTAATCCACCCTTCAGCTTGCACAGGGTCAGATGATCCTCTGAATGATGGGGGATGTTGCCTCATGAAATGTTCCACCACTGACATGTTCCTCTGCAGTTGATCTGGCTGATCTCGTGCATATATACCACCACCATTTATAGCCTGAGTCAACTGTTCCATCACTACAACAAACTGTTCAGTTCCGTTTCCGACCATCTCAGGTTTCTGATTTGGAAGGTTGTCTTCCTCCTGATGTCGTCCCAACATAGTTGCTTTGTTTCCTCTGCGGAAAACTATTCTGAACACAGAAATATCTTAGGCGAAGAAACATGGTAATCTGTAAATTCTATATCGTTTCAATCATATCATAAATTAACTTATAATTTAACAATTTTCTAACTCCAAAAGTTGCCTAAACCAACCTTGATACCAACTATAAGGCCCCATCCTTAAACCTTACTTAATATTGAATTTAATGAATAATTCACATTGAGGCTCTTTTCAGGTTTAGAGTTTTAGAGAATTAGAACATAACTATTACATCTCAAAAGATTACAAAGTAGACACTTCTACTAAGTTTCCATAATAGAAAAAAAACTCTTAAAAAGAAACATGTATAGTTCCATGTATTATATAGCATGACATTCCCTTGATCCCATCCTTGACCTTATTCCACTTTAAGTCCTGTGAAAAACATTTCGAAAAACATGGGGTGAGCATAAAAAGCTCAGTAAGGGATAGACAAAGAATAAAAACTGTTACTTTTTCAAACATCAAGTAAAACATGTATACTCTATCAAAGTAATACCTTCACCTTCATGAAGTAGTAAAAACTCTTCACTGAATAAAGTATCATTACTTACCTTTTTGTAACCAAAGGGTTACCATAAAACCCATATAAAGAACACATAGCATATATAAAGGTAACTTGGGACATAAACATACCTAAGTGGAATAACCATACGGTCGACTTCCACACATATCACTTAATGGAATAGCCATACGGCCAATTTCCATACATACATAATGGAATAGCCATACGGCCAACTTCCATACCTAATGCATTAGAGGTTATAACGTAACCACCCATCCTGGTATTCACGGCACCACCCGTCATATGGTTTATAACGTAACCACCCGTTAAAATGTCCAAGTAACAATATAAAATCATAAAACATAAAACCAATATAAAGGAATGATAACATTTCCACATCACAACATATCATAATAGAATCCTTTATCAAAACCATTTTCAATACCAAAATACATAAAAGAGTATATGGTATTTATTTTATTTTAAAAACATTACGGCTTATTGAGGAAGCCAAAGACCAAATAATACTCGCGGTGGCGGAAAATGTCGTTGTCACCGCGTACGTTAAAAAAACATTCCTTTTTGTCACTTAGTAAAACACTTCGTAGAAAAATATTCCTTTTGTATAAAAGTAAAAGTCAAAGGAGTTTATACACCATATAAAATAAAGTTGTGTATAAAACGAAATATGCCTCAATGAAAGGAGATTGAGACGAAGTCCCTTACCTCGTATCAGACTTGACCAGACCGTTCTTTAATCTCCTGAATAATAAACTTGAGTTAATCTCTACTTGGTTAACAACCTTTTTCAAGTTCATTATTCCTTTTATACCATGTTATGAACATCATGTAATCATTTAAGTTAATAATGTTCATTTTATTGGTATTTGGTTCTTTAGTCAAAAATAGACTTCTTACACTTACATGTTGTTAATTTGGTCAAAGGTTCATTATATCCAGAATGATATTAATGATTTGGATAACATATATATCATATATATTCATCATAAACATGTATTTATAATATTACATCACATTTAGAGGTAAGAAATGAAATGCACCGTTCATGGAGACGGTAAGCCGTACGTACGCATGAACGCTACTTCCATTTCTATTTCGTATTATCTGGAATGGAATCATAGTGATATAAGAGTATATTATAATTACAGTATAATAAAAATATATAATACCATTAACTTTATCCTTTACACATCCCACATATGGTATTGACGAATCAAATCACTTTCAGGGGGTGGTAGTCTGCACTTCCTAAAATGAAGATATCGTGTTTACCCATAATGGAAACAATAGTGGTATTCCATAAATGAAAAAAATACAGAAGATTAAGGAAATAATAAACATATTATATATCATATAAAAATAGTGACATCATAATGGCCACCTTTGAAGGTGTTAGATGAGTATTGAACAATCACCGTTTCGGGAGGCAGAATTTCGCCATCCACAGAAACTGTATGTTCTTTAACCATTTGATGTAGTTGTGTGAGAGTGTAGCTCGAATAAATCTTATAACAACATCCTAGTATATTGAAGATACTGGTGTTGTTACAAAAGAAGTAAATATAAAGAGTTTAGGGGGTTGGAGAAGCAAAATAAAACAAATGAATAAGAGAGAATGAATTACCTTTAAAAGTGTAACCCCTTTTGACTTGAGCCTAATGGCTTCCTTTGAAATGATTATTCCCAAATGGAATCCTCTAAGATGAGGATATGTATGTGGGGAGAGTAAATGGGCATGGTTTGGCCGAGCCAAAGGCTTGAGGAGTGTGAGAAATGAGGTGGAGGTGGGGGCCTTTTATAAGAGGAGAGGAGGGGCACTTTTAGAAACTATGAAACTATTATTTTATTTGAAAATGTGTTTCGGTTTTAAAAGGTCCCACATTTATATAATTTGTGTATATGTTGATAAGGGTTCGAAATACACCCATCCAATAAGTTTTGGACATGTGTAGTTCATATATTTTACATTATCTTTCTATTTTATTTAAATCTTCAACTAATGATGTCATCGCTGTATCATTATTATGTCATAAATAATTTAATTTATTTAATGTCTAAAAATTATATAAAAAATACTATGATGTCGGAAATCGTTTTAGCTTTCCAATGACTATTTATAATCAAAAATATGACTTGTATAACCCCATTTAAAAATTGTTTTAGTAAAACAACTCATGTTTGTGTCAATTTAATTTTATCATTAAATAAATATATATTAATGTCATTTTCCAACCAAAGTGGCTCCATGGGGTCCCCAAGTTTACCCATGGGTTGTCTTGGTCGTCCATGACTCATCCAATTGGAGTAGGACAAGTTTCATGGTGTTTTCAGATTTTTATAATATCATTTTTACCTTAAATTACACTAATTATCACTAATGGCGATTAAAACTTAATAAGTTACTATTCACCAAAAAATTATTTTAATCTCATTGAACAACATTTTACTTCTTAATGACAACCATGTATGTCGGATTTTTGAAAATCAAAACACAATGATGGCAAAATTTCATTTAAACGGAAAAACCATTTTTTATAAGTACCACTTAGTGGTTTCACTATTCATCAAAAATTGAAGTTTTTCAGAAAATTAGAAAAAATTCACCCTAAGCTATATTTGATATTAAGAATTCAAAAATGAAGTCTATTTTAAAAAATTCAAAATATATAAGTCACATTAATTAATTTAATAATTATTTCCCGCTGTCAGAGCAAATAGCTTGTTTTTATGAAACAATAAGTATCAAAAGATTGACACTAGTTTAAGTCCGATTTTAAAGTGAAATTAATTCCAACGACCACTATAGGATTTAATGGTAAAAATATTTTCTAATTTCACTTTAAAACCAATTCAAAAGATTATATTATCATATAAATAAATTATATTAAAAAGAGGTTTTGAATTAAAATACAACATTTTACACTATTTATTAAAAAATGAACTTTATCGGAATGGTACCAAAAATTTACACAAGGTAAATTTTGATGTCCCAATTCTAAAGAAGAGTTATTTTAGGTCCAATAGAATTTATAATATTGATCAAAACTATATTTAATGACGGTTCTCCATCAAAAGGTGATAAGTGAACCCTTAGTGAAAATTAGGGTATAAATGCCTAAAATTGAACTCATTCCATATTTTAAGCCTTTATCTTTTATTGGGTAAATGTAAAAACATTTAAAAACATATATAATCATATTTTAGTTATTTCTATCCATTCTCGCCAGTACAATGGCTACTTGATAACTAACATTTAAAATAATATTATTTTATTACTTGTATGCAACGTAAGTTTTCAAAGAAACTCATCGTTGTGTATCAAGTACACTATCGAACGTGGAAACCACTTTTAATTAAAATTAATATTTAATTCGTAAATATTAATAAATATGAAAAAATTTTATTCTTTAATTACCTGGGATGTTACATCCTTCCCCCCTTTTGGGAATTGCGTCCTCACAATTTTATTCACTTATCAAAATAAGTGGGGGTATTTATCCCTCTTAGAATTTTAAGATTCCCACGTTGCTTCTTCAATCACATGGTTTTTTCAAAAAACCTTTACCTGATGAATCACCTTATTCCGTAACACCTGCTCCCTCTGGTCAAGAATCTGGACTGGTTGTTCATCATAAGATAGGTTCTCTTCCAGCTGAACTACCTCTGGACTCAAAACATGAGATGGATCTGGAATATACTTCCTCAACATTGAAACATGAAAAACATTGTGTACCTGAGATAAAATCGGAGGTAAAGCCACTCGGTAAGAAACTGATCCAAATTTCTCCAGAATTTCATATGGTCCAATAAACCTTGGACTCATCTTTCCTTTCTTACCAAATCTCATCACACTTTTCCAAGGAGAAACCTTGAGAAAAACATGATCACCTACCTCGAAAGATAGATCCTTCCTCTGGTTATCCGCATAACTCTTCTTCCAGCTCTGAGTTGTTCTCATGTGCTTCTGAATCAACTGAACTTTTTCTGCCATCTCTTCTACCAATTCTGGTCCCATCAGCTTCCTTTCACCCACTTCATCCCAGAAAGCTGGAGTTCGACACTGCTTCCCATATAACGCCTCAAACTGAGCCATCTGTATACTGGAATGAAAACTGTTATTATAAGAAAACTCAACCAAAGAATGATTTTGGTCCTAACTTCCCTGATAATCCATCGAACAAGCTCGTAGCATATCCTCCAAGGTCTGAATTGTTCGTTTTGACTACCCATCTGATTGAGGATGAAAAGCTGTACTAAAATTTAATTCAGTACCCAACGACTTTTGAAGGCCTTTCCAAAAGTTAGAAGTAAACCTGGGATCACGATCCGATAAAATGAAGAGAGTAACTCCATGTAACCTGACTATCTCTTTAAGATACAAATGGGATAGTTGGTCAAGAGAGAAGGTATCTCGTATAGCAAGGAAATGAGTAGACTTGGTCAAGCGATCAACAATAACCCAGATTACATTATTACCTCGAGATGTCTTCGGTAATCCCACAACAAAGTCCATGGATATGGTTTCCCATTTCCACTCTGGCACTGGTAAAGGCTGAAGCATCCCTTTAGGTAACTGCCGCTCTGCTTTAACCTGTTGACATGTCAAACACTTCACAGTAAAATCAGCAATATTTCTTTTCATTCCATCCCACCAGTAATACTCCCGCAGATCTCTGTACATCTTAGTACTGCCAGGATGAACTGAAAACGGGGAACTATGAGCCTCACATAACGACTCATTCTTCAACTTTGAATCACAATGCACACATAACCTCTTCTCAAACCTCAAAAAACAATCATTATCAATGTTGAATTCAGGCAACTTACCTTTCTGAAGAAGCTCTACCTTTTTCCACAACTCACTGTCTCGCTTCTATGCTTGCTTGATTCTGTCTGATAGAGAAGATTTCACTGATACCTGAAACAAAACAGAAGAACATCTTGTACCAACAACTTCTATGCCAAAGTTCATCAAATCTTTAACCAAAGGATCACGTTCCAAACGTAACATTGCTAATGAAGCATTACTTTTTCGACTCAAAGCATCAGCCACTTTATATGCTTTTCCCGTATGGTAATGAATTGTACAATCATAATCCTTGATTAATTCCATCCATCTCCTCTGTCTCATGTTCAATTTTTTCTGAGTGAATATATACTTTAAACTTTTTTGATCAGTATATATTTCACACTTTACTCCATACAAATGTTGCCTCCAAATTTTTAAAGCAAAGACAACAGAAACTAATTCCAAATCATGTGTAGGGTAATTTAACTCATGAGTTTTCAACTGACGTGAAGCATAAGCAATTACCTGATCATTCTGCATTAGGACACATCCAAGTCCCTTCAACGAAGCATCACTGTATATAACAAACTCACCATTCCTGGAAGGAAGTGCCAAAACTGGAGCATTCACTAATCCTCTTTTCAACTCCTGAAAACAATCATCACATTCTTTTGTCCAGATGAACTTAACACCCTTACAAGTTAGCTTAGTCATTGGACTAGATAACCATGAAAAATTTTCAACAAACCTTCGGTAGTAACCTGCCAAACTAAGAAAACTACGGATCTCGGTTACATTTGTGGGTCTTCGCCATTCTTCAACAACTTTTGTTTTAGTAGGATCAACAGTTATGCCATCTTTTGAAACAATGTGATCTAGGAATGAAATTTGTTGTAACCAAAACTCACACTTGCTGAATTTTCCATATAGTTTCTTTTCTTTTAAGGTTTTCAAGATAACCCTTAAATGAATTTCATGCTCCTATTTACTTTTATAAAACACCAAAATATCATCGATGAAAACAACCACAAACTTATCCAAGAACTCATGGAAAATTCTATTCATAAGGTCCATGAATATAGCAGGTGCATTAGTTAACCCAAAAGGCATAACTACAAATTCATAATGGCCATATCTAATATGAAACACAGTCTTCGTAACATCTGCTTCTTTTACTTTCAACTGATTGTACCCCGACTTCAAGTCAATCTTCGAAAAATACTGATCTCCCTGGAGCTGATCAAACAAATCATCGATATGAGGCAAAGGATACTTGTTCTTAACAGTAATATTATTCAAGGCTCTATAATCAATGAAAAGTCTCATTGATCCATCTTTCTTTTAAACAAACCAGATAGGAGCACCCCATGGTGATGTGCTAGGTCGAATGAAACATTTATCTAATAACTCCTGCAATTGTTTCTTTAACTCTAAAAGTTCAACTTGAGCCATTCGATAATGGGGTTTTGAAATTGTCTTAGAATCAGGAACTTAGTCAACAGTAAATTCAACTTCCCGATCATGAATAATACCAGGAAACTCATTAGGAAAAACATCAAGATACTCATTTACCACTGGAACATCATTAATCTGAACAGTTCCTTTATTTTCAACAATATGTGAAAGGTAACATTCATTTCCATCTTTTACTAGTTTCTCAACTTCCTGATATGTTATCAAAATCAAGGGTTCATTCTTGTACAGAAACTGAAAATCTTTCTGAAAAGAAACCATTTTAGCTCTGCAATCATTCTTAGCATGATAAACAGAAATCCAATCCATGCCCAAAATAACATCAAACTCTACTAGAGGCAAACCAATAAGGCTTGCTGGTAGATTCTTTCCACACACAAGGATAGGAAGGTTCTTATAATTTTTTTTTGTCTCAACGTTCCCTCCGGGTGTTTTTACCATAAGTTCAGGATTCATATCTTGATATGGAATTTCCAATTTACTAGAAAACTTCTCCGAAATGAAAGAGTGTGCAGACCCTGAATCAAACAACACATTGGCATAATCTGAACAAACAAACAGTGTACCTGATACCACTTCATTCGATGACCCAACATCTGCTGAAGTTGTTGCAAAGGATATCACCACCCCTTTCTGCTTGTAGTCTGGCTGCATTCCCCCAGTTGAGTTCTTCGTTGGACACTCGTTTGAATAATGACCCATTTAATTACACTTAAAACATCTTACCGTTGGCTTTTCATTGCCTACCAGATCATCTTCCTTACAGTTACGAGCAATATGACCAGACTTACCACACCGAAAGCACCTACCAGACTTGGATAAAAATTCTCCAGGATGCATTTTACCACACTTCTCACAGGATGGATATTTGGTTTTCTTACCTCCTTGCTTCTTGGATGAATTCTTCCCCTTTGCCTCCCAACTAGACCTCTTATTCTGTTGTTTGTCATAGAACACCTGATCATCAGCAAACTCCATTTCCACCTTCTCCGCACATCGAACAAGTTTTTCATAACTTTTGAACTCTCGAGAAGCTAAATTCATTCGATACTTTGGCTTTAACCCTGAATTAAAATGGTTTATTTTAGTATCAAGATCTCATATGAAGTTCGGAGCATACCTTTCCAATCGAGTGAACTTTGCTTCATAAGCAGCCACTGAATCATCCTCCTACCTCAATTCTAGGAACTGTTTTTCCATCCTAAGATGAACCACCTTAGGAAAATATTTCTCAAGAAACATACCTTTGAATTTATCCCAGTGAAGATCCTCTATCTCATCACTATCCCTGATATTTTTCACCATCGACCACCACTGATCAGCTGCACCTTCAAAATGGTAAACAGCAAGACTAACCTTTTAAAGTTCTGAACACCCCATGACATCAAAAATCTTCTCCAGGGCTTTAATCCACCCTTCAGCTTGCACAGGGTCAGATGATCCTCTGAATGATGGGGGATGTTGCCTCATGAAATGTTCCACCACTGACATGTTCCTCTGCAGTTGATCTGGCTGATCTCGTGCATAGATACCACCACCATTTATAGCCTGAGTCAACTGTTACATCACTACAACAAACTGTTCAGTTCCGTTTCCGACCATCTCAGGTTTCTGATTTGGAAGGTTGTCTTCCTCCTGATGTCGTCCCAACATAGTTGCTTTGTTTCCTCTGCGGAAAACTATTCTGAACACAGAAATATCTTAGGCGAAGAAACATGGTAATCTGTAAATTCTATATCGTTTCAATCATATCATAAATTAACTTATAATTTAACAATTTTCTAACTCCAAAAGTTGCCTAAACCAACCTTGATACCAACTATAAGGCCCCATCCTTAAACCTTACTTAATATTGAATTTAATGAATAATTCACATTGAAGATCTTTTCAGGTTTAGAGTTTTAGAGAATTAGAACATAACTATTACATCTCAAAAGATTACAAAGTAGTCACTTCTACTAAGTTTCCATAATAGAAAAAAAAACTCTTAAAAAGAAACATGTCTAGTTCCATGTATTATATAGCATGACATTCCCTTGATCCCATCCTTGACCTTATTCCACTTTAAGTCCTGTGAAAAACATTTCGAAAAACATGGGGTGAGCATAAAAAGCTCAGTAAGGGATAGACAAAGAATAAAAACTGTTACTTTTTCAAACATCAAGTAAAACATGTATACACTATCAAAGTAATACCTTCACCTTCATGAAGTAGTAAAAACTCTTCACTGAATAAAGTATCATTACTTACCTTTTTGTAACCAAAGGGTTACCATAAAACCCATATAAAGAACACATAGCATATATAAAGGTAACTTGGGACATAAACATTCCTAAGTGGAATAACCATACGGTCGACTTCCACACATATCACTTAATGGAATAGCCATACGGCCAATTTCCATACATACTTAATGGAATAGCCATACGGCCAACTTCCATACCTAATGCATTAGAGGTTATAACGTAACCACCCATCCTGGTATTCACGGCACCACCCGTCATATGGTTTATAACGTAACCACCCGTTAAAATGTCCAAGTAACAGTATAAAATCATAAAACATAAAACCAATATAAAGGAATGATAACATTTCCACATCACAACATATCATAATAGAATCCTTTATCAAAACCATTTTCAATACCAAAATACATAAAAGAGTATATGGTATTTATTTTATTTTAAAAACATTACGGCTTATTGAGGAAGCCAAAGACCAAATAATACTCGCGGTGGCGGAAAATGTCGTTGTCACCGCGTACGTTAAAAAAACATTCATTTTTGTCACTTAGTAAAACACTTCATAGAAAAATATTCCTTTTGTATAAAAGTAAATGTCAAAGGAGTTTATACACCATATAAAATAAAGTTGTGTATAAAACGAAATATGCCTCAATGAAAGGAGATTGAGACGAAGTCCCTTACCTCGTATCAGACTTGACCAGACCGTTCTTTAATCTCCTGAATAATAAACTTGAGTTAATCTCTACTTGGTTAACAACCTTTTTCAAGTTCATTATTCCTTTTATACCATGTTATGAACATCATGTAATCATTTAAGTTAATAATGTTCATTTTGTCGGTATTTGGTTCTTTAGTCAAAAATAGACTTCTTACACTTACATGTTGTTAATTTGGTCAAAGGTTCATTATATCCAGAATGATATTAATGATTTGGATAACATATATATCATATATATTCATCATAAACATGTATTTATAATATTACATCACATTTAGAGGTAAGAAATGAAATGCACCGTTCATGGAGACGGTAAGCCGTACGTACGCATGAACGCTACTTCCATTTCTATTTCGTATTTTCTGGAATGGAATCATAGTGATATAAGAGTATATTATAATTACAGTATAATAAAAATATATAATACCATTAACTTTATCCTTTACACATCCCACATATGGTATTGACGAATCAAATCACTTTCAGGGGGTGGTAGTCTGCACTTCCTAAAATGAAGATATCGTGTTTACCCATAATGGAAACAATAGTGGTATTCCATAAATGAAAAAAATACAGAAGATTAAGGAAATAATAAACATATTATATATCATATAAAAATAGTTACATCATAATGGCCACCTTTGAAGGTGTTAGATGAGTATTGAACAATCACCGTTTCGGGAGGCAGAATTTCGCCATCCACAGAAACTGTATGTTCTTTAACCATTTGATGTAGTTGTGTGAGAGTGTAGCTCGAATAAATCTTATAACAACATCCTATTATATTGAAGATACTGGTGTTGTTACAAAAGAAGTAAATATAAAGAGTTTAGGGGGTTGGAGAAGAAAAATAAAACAAATGAATAAGAGAGAATGAATTACCTTTAAAAGTGTAACCCCTTTTGACTTGAGCCTAATGGCTTCCTTTGAAATGATTATTCCCAAAGGGAATCCTCTAAGATGAGGATATGTATGTGGGGAGAGTAAATGGGCATGGTTTGGCCGAGCCAAAGGCTTGAGGAGTGTGAGAAATGAGGTGGAGGTGGGGGCCTTTTATAAGAGGAGAGGAGGGGCACTTTTAGAAACCATGAAACTATTATTTTATTTGAAAATGTGTTTCGGTTTTAAAAGGTCCCACATTGATATAATTTGTGTATAAGGTGATAAGGGTTCGAAATACACCCATCCAATAAGTTTTGGACATGTTTAGTTCATATATTTTACATTATCTTTCTATTTTATTTAAATCTTCAACTAATGATGTCATCGCTGCATCATTATTATGTCATAAATAATTTAATTTATTTAATGTCTAAAAATTATATAAAAAATACTATGATGTCTGAAATCGTTTTAGCTTTCCAATGACTATTTATAATCAAAAATTTGACTTGTATAACCCCATTTAAAAATTGTTTTAGTAAAACAACTCATGTTTGTGTCAATTTAATTTTATCATTAAATAAATATATATTAATGTCATTTTCCAACCAAAGTGGCTCCATGGGGTCCCCAAGTTTACCCGTGGGTTGTCTTGGTCGTCCATGACTCATCCAATAGGAGTAGGACAAGTTTCATGGTGTTTTCAGATTTTTATAATATCATTTTTACCTTAAATTACACTAATTATCACTAATGGCGATTAAAACTTAATAAGTTACTATTCACCAAAAAATTATTTTAATCTCATTGAACAACATTTTACTTCTTAATGACAACCATGTATGTCGGATTTTTGAAAATCAAAACACAATGATGGCAAAATTTCATTTAAACGGAAAAACCAGTTTTTATAAGTACCACTTAGTGGTTTCACTATTCATCAAAAATTGAAGTTTTTTAGAAAATTAGAAAAAATTCACCCTAAGCTATATTTGATATTAAGAATTCAAAAATGAAGTCTATTTTAAAAAATTTAAAATATATAAGTCACATTAATTAATTTAATAATTATTTCCCGCTGTCAGAGCAAATAGCTTGTTTTTATGAAACAATAAGTATCAAAAGATTGACACTAGTTTAAGTCCGATTTTAAAGTGAAATTAATTCCAACGACCACTATTGGATTTAATGGTAAAAATATTTTCTAATTTCACTTTAAAACCAATTCAAAAGATTATATTATCATATAAATAAATTATATTATAAAGAGGTTTTGAATTAAAATACAACATTTTACACTATTCATTAAAAAATGAACTTTATCGGAATGGTACCAAAAATTTACACAAGGTAAATTTTGATGTCCCGATTCTAAAGAAGAGTTATTTTAGGTCCAATAGAATTTATAATATTGATCAAAACTATATTTAATGACGGTTCTCCATCAAAAGGTGATAAGTGAACCCTTAGTGAAAATTAGGGTATAAATGCCTAAAATTGAACTCATTCCATATTTTAAGCCTTTATCTTTTATTGGGTAAATGTAAAAACATTTAAAAACATATATAATCATATTTTAGTTATTTCTATCCATTCTCGCCAGTACAATGGCTACTTGATAACTAACATTTAAAATAATATTATTTTATTACTTGTATGCAACGTAAGTTTTCAAAGAAACTCATCGTTGTGTATCAAGTACACTATCGAACGTGGAAACCACTTTTAATTAAAATTAATATTTAATTCGTAAATATTAATAAATATGAAAAAAATTTATTCTTTAATTACCTGGGATGTTACATCCTTCCCCCCTTTTGGGAATTGCGTCCTCACAATTTTATTCACTTATCAAAATAAGTGGGGGTATTTATCCCTCTTAGAATTTTAAGATTCCCACGTTGCTTCTTCAATCACATGGTTTTTTCAAAAAACCTTTACCTGATGAATCACCTTATTCCGTAACACCTGCTCCCTTTGGTCAAGAATCTGGACTGGTTGTTCATCATAAGATAGGTTCTCTTCCAGCTGAACTACCTCTGGACTCAAAACATGAGATGGATCTGGAATATACTTCCTCAACATTGAAACATGAAAAACATTGTGTACCTGAGATAAACTCGGAGGTAAAGCCACTCGGTAAGAAACTGATCCAACATTCTCCAGAATTTCATATGGTCCAATAAACCTTGGACTCATCTTTCCTTTCTTACCAAATCTCATCACACTTTTCCAAGGAGAAACCTTGAGAAAAACATGATCACCTACCTCGAAAGATAGATCCTTCCTCCGGTTATCCGCATAACTCTTCTGCCAGCTCTGAGTTGTTCTCATGTGCTTCTGAATCAACTGAACTTTTTCTGCCATCTCTTCTACCAATTCTGGTCCCATCAGCTTCCTTTCACCCACTTCATCCCAGAAAGCTGGAGTTCGACACTGCTTCCCATATAACGCCTCAAACTGAGCCATCTGTATACTGGAATGAAAACTGTTATTATAAGAAAACTCAACCAAAGAATGATTTTGGTCCTAACTTCCCTGATAATCCATCGAACAAGCTCGTAGCATATCCTCCAAGGTCTGAATTGTTCGTTTTGATTGCCCATCTGATTGAGGATGAAAATCTGTACTAAAATTTAATTCAGTACCCAACGACATTTGAAGGCCTTTCCAAAAGTTAGAAGTAAACCTGGGATCACGATCCGATAAAATGGAGAGAGTAACTCCATGCAACCTGACTATCTCCTTAAGATACAAATGGGATAGTTGGTCAAGAGAGAAGGTATCTCGTATAGCAAGGAAATGAGCAGACTTGGTCAAGCGATCAACAATAACCCAGATTGCATTATTACCTCGAGATGTCTTCGGTAATCCCACAACAAAGTCCTTGGATATGGTTTCCCATTTCCACTCTGGCACTGGTAAAGGCTGAAGCATCCCTTTAGGTAACTGCCGCTCTGCTTTAACCTGTTGACATGTCAAACACTTCACAGTAAAATCAGCAATATTTCTTTTCATTCCATCCCACCAGTAATACTCCCGCAGATCTCTGTACATCTTAGTACTGCCAGGATGAACTGAAAACGGGGAACTATGAGCCTCACATAACGACTCATTCTTCAACTTTGAATCAAAATGCACACATAACCTCTTCTCAAACCTCAAAAAACAATCATTATCATTCTTGAATTCAGGCAACTTACCTTTCTGAAGAAGCTCTACCTTTTTCCACAACTCACTGTCTCGCTTCTATGCTTGCTTGATTCTGTCTGATAGAGAAGATTTCACTGATACCTGAAACAAAACAGAAGAACATCCTGTACCAACAACTTCAATGACAAAGTTCATCAAATCTTTAACCAAAGGATCACGTTCCAAACGTAACATTGCTAATGAAGCATTACTTTTTCGACTCAAAGCATCAGCCACTTTATATGCTTTTCCCGTATGGTAATGAATTGTACAATCATAATCCTTGATTAATTCCATCCATCTCCTCTGTCTCATGTTCAATTCTTTCTGAGTGAATATATACTTTAAACTTTTGTGATCAGTATATATTTCACACTTTACTCCATACAAATGTTGCCTCCAAATTTTTAAAGCAAAGACAACAGCAGCTAATTCCAAATCATGTGTAGGGTAATTTACCTCATGTGTTTTCAACTGACGTGAAGCATAAGCAATTACCCGATCATTCTGCATTAGGACACATCCAAGTCCCTTCAACGAAGCATCACTGTATATAACAAACTCACCATTCCTGGAAGGAAGTGCCAAAACTGGAGCATTCACTAATCCTCTTTTCAACTCCTGAAAACAATCATCACATTCTTTTGTCCAGATGAACTTAACACCCTTACGAGTTAGTTTAGTCATTGGACTAGATAACCATGAAAAATTTTCAACAAACCTTCGGTAGTAACCTGCCAAACTAAGAAATCTACGGATCTTGGTTACATTTGTGGGTCTTCGCCATTCTTCAACAACTTTTGTTTTAGTAGGATCAACAGTTATGCCATCTTTTGAAACAATGTGATCTAGGAATGAAATTTGTTGTAACCAAAACTCACACTTGCTGAATTTTCCATATAGTTTCTTTTATTTTAAGGTTTTCAAGATAACCCTTAAATGAATTTCATGCTCCTATTTACTTTTATAAAACACCAAAATATCATCGATGAAAACAACCACAAACTTATCCAAGAACTCATGGAAAATTCTATTCATAAGGTCCATGAATATAGCAGGTGCATTAGTTAACCCAAAAGGCATAACTACAAATTCATAATGGCCATATCTAATATGAAACGCAGTCTTCGTAACATCTGCTTCTTTTACTTTCAACTGATTGTACCCCGACCTCAAGTCAATCTTCGAAAAATACTGATCTCCCTGGAGCTGATCAAACAAATCATCGATATGAGGAAAAGGATACTTGTTCTTAACAGTAATATTATTCAAGGCTCTATAATCAATGAAAAGTCTCATTGATCCATCTTTCTTTTTAACAAACCAGATAGGAGCACCCCATGGTGATGTGCTAGGTCGAATGAAACATTTATCTAATAACTCCTGCAATTGTTTCTTTAACTCTAAAAGTTCAACTTGAGCCATTCGATAATGGGGTTTTGAAATTGTCTTAGAATCAGGAACTTAGTCAACAGTAAATTCAACTTCCCGATCATGAATAATACCAGGAAACTCATTAGAAAAAACATCAAGATACTCATTTACCACTGGAACATCATTAATCTGAACAGTTCCTTTATTTTCAACAATATGTGAAAGGTAACATTCATTTCCATCTTTTACTAGTTTCTCAACTTCCTGATATGTTATCAAAATCAAGGGTTCATTCTTGTACAGAAACTGAAAATCTTTTTGAAAAGAAACCATTTTAGCTCTGCAATCAATCTTAGCATGATAAACAGAAATCCAATCCATTCCCAAAATAACATCAAACTCTACTAGAGGCAAACCAATAAGGCTTGCTGGTAGATTCTTTCCACACACAAGGATAGGAAGGTTCTTATAATTTTATTTTGTCTCAACGTTCCCTCCGGGTATTTTTACCATAAGTTCAGGATTCATATCTTGATATGGAATTTCCAATTTACTAGAAAACTTCTCTGAAATGAAAGAGTGTGCAGACCCTGAATCAACAACACATTGGCATAATCTGAACAAACAAACAGTGTACCTGATACCACTTCATTCGATGACCCAACATCTGCTGAAGTTGTTGCAAAGGATCTCACCACCCCTTTCTGCTTGTAGTCTGGCTGCATTCCCCCAGTTGAGTTCTTCGTTGGACACTCGTTTGAATAATGACCCATTTAATTACACTTAAAACATCTTACCGTTGGCTTTTCATTGCCTACCAGATCATCTTCCTTACAGTTACGAGCAATATGACCAGACTTACCACACCGAAAGCACTTACCAGACTTGGATAAAAATTCTCCAGGATGCATTTTACCACACTTCTCACTGGATGGATATTTGGTTTTCTTACCTCCTTGCTTCTTGGATGAATTCTTCCCCTTTGCCTCCCAACTAGACCTCTTGTTCTGTTGTTTGTCATAGAACACCTGATCATCAGCAAACTCCATTTCCACCTTCTCCGCACATCGAACAAGTTTTTCATAACTTTTGAACTCTCGAGAAGCTAAATTCATTCGATACTTTGGCTTTAACCCTGAGTAAAAATGGTTTATTTTACTATCAAGATCTCATATGAAGTTCGGAGCATACCTTTCCAATCAAGTGAACTTTGCTTCATAAGCATCCACTGAATCATCCTCCTACCTCAATTCTAGGAACTATTTTTCCATCCTAAGATAAACCACCTTAGGAAAATATTTCTCAAGAAACATACCTTTGAATTTATCCCAGTGAAGATCCTCTATCTCATCACTATCCCTGATATTTTTCACCATCGACCACCACTGATCAGCTGCAACTTCAAAATGGTAAACAGCAAGACTAACCTTTTAAAGTTCTGAACACCCCATGACATCAAAAATCTTCTCCAGGGCTTTAATCCACCCTTCAGCTTGCACAGGGTCAGATGATCCTCTGAATGATGGGGGATGTTGCCTCATGAAATGTTCCACCACTGACATGTTCCTCTACAGTTGATCTGGCTGATCTCGTGCATAGATACCACCACCATTTATAGCCTGAGTCAACTGTTCCATCACTACAACAAACTGTTCAGTTCCGTTTCCGAACATCTCAGGTTTCTGATTTGGAAGGTTGTCTTCCTCCTGATGTCGTCCCAACATAGTTGCTTTGTTTCCTCTGCGGAAAACTATTCTGAACACAGAAATATCTTAGGCGAAGAAACATGGTAATCTGTAAATTCTATATCGTTTCAATCATATCATAAATTAACTTATAATTTAACAATTTTCTAACTCCAAAAGTTGCCTAAACCAACCTTGATACCAACTATAAGGCCCCATCCTTAAACCTTACTTAATATTGAATTTAATGAATAATTCACATTGAAGATCTTTTCAGATTTAGAGTTTTAGAGAATTAGAACATAACTATTACATCTCAAAAGATTACAAAGTAGACACTTCTACTAAGTTTCCATAATAGAAAAAAAAAACTCTTAAAAAGAAACATGTCTAGTTCCATGTATTATATAGCATGACATTCCCTTGATCCCATCCTTGACCTTATTCCACTTTAAGTCCTGTGAAAAACATTTCGAAAAACATGGGGTGAGCATAAAAAGCTCAGTAAGGGATAGACAAAGAATAAAAACTGTTACTTTTTCAAACATCAAGTAAAACATGTATACACTATCAAAGTAATACCTTCACCTTCATGAAGTAGTAAAAACTCTTCACTGAATAAAGTATCATTACTTACCTTTTTGTAACCAAAGGGTTACCATAAAACCCATATAAAGAACACATAGCATATATAAAGGTAACTTGGGACATAAACATACCTAAGTTGAATAACCATACGGTCGACTTCCACACATATCACTTAATGGAATAGCCATACGGCCAATTTCCATACATACTTAATGGAATAGCCATACGGCCAACTTCCATACCTAATGCATTAGAGGTTATAACGTAACCACCCATCCTGGTATTCACGGCACCACCCGTCATATGGTTTATAACGTAACCACCCGTTAAAATGTCCAAGTAACAATATAAAATCATAAAACATAAAACCAATATAAAGGAATGATAACATTTCCACATCACAACATATCATAATAGAATCCTTTATCAAAACCATTTTCAATACCAAAATACATAAAAGAGTATATGGTATTTATTTTATTTTAAAAACATTACGGCTTATTGAGGAAGCCAAAGACCAAATAATACTCGCGGTGGCGGAAAATGTCGTTGTCACCGCGTACGTTAAAAAAACATTCCTTTTTGTCACTTAGTAAAACACTTCGTAGAAAAATATTCCTTTTGTATAAAAGTAAAAGTCAAAGGAGTTTATACACCATATACAATAAAGTTGTGTATAAAATGAAATATGCCTCAATGAAAGGAGATTGAGACGAAGTCCCTTACCTCGTATCAGACTTGACCAGACCGTTCTTTAATCTCCTGAATAATAAACTTGAGTTAATCTCTACTTGGTTAACAACCTTTTTCAAGTTCATTATTCCTTTTATACCATGTTATGAACATCATGTAATCATTTAAGTTAATAATGTTCATTTTGTCGGTATTTGGTTCTTTAGTCAAAAATAGACTTCTTACACTTACATGTTGTTAATTTGGTCAAAGGTTCATTATATCCAAAATGATATTAATGATTTGGATAACATATATATCATATATATTCATCATAAACATGTATTTATAATATTACATCACATTTAGAGGTAAGAAATGAAATGCACCGTTCATGGAGACGGTAAGCCATACGTACGCATGAACGCTACTTCCATTTCTATTTCGTATTTTCTGGAATGGAATCATAGTGATATAAGAGTATATTATAATTACAGTATAATAAAAATATATAATACCATTAACTTTATCCTTTACACATCCCACATATGGTATTGACGAATCAAATCACTTTCAGGGGGTGGTAGTCTGCACTTCCTAAAATGAAGATATCGTGTTTACCCATAATGGAAACAATAGTGGTATTCCATAAATGAAAAAAATACAAAAGATTAAGGAAATAATAAACATATTATATATCATATAAAAATAGTGACATCATAATGGCCACCTTTGAAGGTGTTAGATGAGTATTGAACAATCACCGTTTCGGGAGGCAGAATTTCTCCATCCACAGAAACTGTATGTTCTTTAACCATTTGATGTAGTTGTGTGAGAGTGTAGCTCGAATAAATCTTATAACAACATCCTAGTATATTGAAGATACTGGTGTTGTTACAAAAGAAGTAAATATAAAGAGTTTAGGGGGTTGGAGAAGAAAAATAAAACAAATGAATAAGAGAGAATGAATTACCTTTAAAAGTGTAACCCCTTTTGACTTGAGCCTAATGGCTTCCTTTGAAATGATTATTCCCAAAGGGAATCCTCTAAGATGAGGATATGTATGTGGGGAGAGTAAATGGGCATGGTTTGGCCGAGCCAAAGGCTTGAGGAGTGTGAGAAATGAGGTGGAGGTGGGGGCCTTTTATAAGAGGAGAGGAGGGGCACTTTTAGAAACCATGAAACTATTATTTTATTTGAAAATGTGTTTCGGTTTTAAAAGGTCCCACATTGATATAATTTGTGTATAAGGTGATAAGGGTTCGAAATACACCCATCCAATAAGTTTTGGACATGTGTAGTTCATATATTTTACATTATCTTTCTATTTTATTTAAATCTTCAACTAATGATGTCATCGCTGCATCATTATTATGTCATAAATAATTTAATTTATTTAATGTCTAAAAATTATATAAAAAATACTATGATGTCGGAAATCGTTTTAGCTTTCCAATGACTATTTATAATCAAAAATTTGACTTGTATAACCCCATTTAAATTTTTTTTAGTAAAACAACTCATGTTTGTGTCAAATTAATTTTAACATTAAATAAATATATATTAATGTCATTTTCCAACAAAAGTGGCTCCATGGGGTCCCCAAGTTGACCCGTGGGTTGTCTTGGTCGGCCATGACTCATACAATAGGACTAGGACAAGTGTCATGGTGTTTTCATATTTTTATAATATCATTTTTACCTTAAATTATACTAATTATCACTAATCGCGATTAAAACTTAATAAGTTACTATTCACCAAAAAATTATTTTAATCTCATTGAACAACATTTTACTTCTTAATGACAACCATGTATGTCGGATTTTGGAAAATCAAAAACACAATGATGGAAAAATTTCATTTAAACGGAAAAACCAGTTTTTATAAGTATCACTTAGTGGTTTCACTATTCATAAAAAATTGATGTTTTTCAGAAAATTACAAAAAATTCACCCTAATCTATATTTGATATTAAGAATTAAAAAATGAAGTCTATTTTACAAAATTCAAAATATATAAGTCACATTAATTAATTTAATAATAAATTCCTGCTGTCAGAGCAAATAGCGTATTTTTATGAAACAATAAGTATCAAAAGATTGACCCTAGTTTATGTCCGATTTCAAAGTGAAATTAATTCCAACGACCACTATTGGATTTAATGGTAAAAATATTTTCTAATTTCACTTTAAAACCAATTCAAAATATTATCTAATCATAGAAATAAATTAGTTTAAAAATAGGTTTTGAATTAAAATACAACATTTTACACTATTCATTAAAAAAATGAACTTTATCGGAAAGGTACCAAAAATTTACACAAGGTAAATTTTGTTGTCCCGATTATAAAGAAGAGTTATTTTAGGTCCAATAGAATTTATAATATTTATCAAAACTATATTTAATGACGGTTCACCATCAAAAGGTGATAAGTGAACCCTTAGTGAAAATTAGGATATAAATGCCTAAAATTGAACTCTTTCCGTATTTTAAGCCTTTGTCTTTTATTGGATAAATGTAAAAACATTTAAAAACATATATAATCATATTTTAGTTATTTCTATCCATTCCCGCCAGTACAACGTGTAACACCCCAGGTAAATAAAGAATATGACATTTTCATATTTGTCCATATTTGTGAATAAAATATTAATATGACTTTAAAGGGGATGCTATGCTCGATGGCGTACCCAACATGCAACAACGAGTTTCTTGGGAATCTTACGTTGCACTCTAATAAAATAATTTTAAATGGTAGTTAACATGTAGCCATTGTATTGGCGGGAATGGATAGAAATAACTAAGATATGATTATATATGTTTTTATATGTTTTTACATTTATCCAATAAAGGATAGAGGCTTAAAATACGGAAAGAATTCAATTTTAGGCGTATATGCCCTAGTTTTCACTAAAGGTTCACTTATCACCTTTTGATGTTGAACCATAATTAAATATAGTTTTGTTCACTATTAAACATTATTTTGGACCAAATAAAACTCTTACTAAGAATCGGGACATCAAATTTTACTTTGTGTAATTTTTTGGTATCTTTCCGATAAGGTTCATTTTTTTTAATGAATAGTGTAAAATGTTGTATTTTAGTTCAAAACCACTTTTTAATCTAATTTATTTATATGATTAGATAATATTTTGAATTGTTTTTAAAGTAAAATTTGAAAATATTTTTACCATTAAATCCAATAGTGGTCGTTGGAATTAATTTCACTTTGAAATCAGACTTAAACTAGTGTCAATCTTTTGATACTTATTGTTTTATGAAAACACGCTATTTGCGCTGACAGCGGGAATTAATTATTAAATTAATTAATGTGACTAATATGTTTTGAATTTTGTAAAATGGACTTCATTTTTGAATTCGGAATATCAATTATAGCTTAGGGTGAATTTTTGGGATTTTTCTGAAAAACTTCAATTTTTGATGAATAGTGAAACCACTAAGTGGTAATCAAGCAAACTGATTTTTCAGTTAAATGAAATTTTACCACTAATGTGTATTGAATTTTGAAAATCCGACATACATGGTTGTCATTAAGAAGTAAAATGTGGTTCAATGAGATTATAATAATTTTTTGGTGAATAGTAACTCATTAAGTTCTTAATCGCGATTAGTGGTAATTAGGGTAGTTTAAGGTATAAATAATGCTTTAATAATATAAAATGACCTAGACACATGTCCCAACCTTATTGGTTGTGTCATGGCCGACCAAGAAAAGCCATGGGTCAACTTGGGGACCCCATGGATCCACTTTGGTTGGGAAATGACATAAATAACATTTTATTTAATGTAAAAGAAAAATTGACACAAACATGATATGTTTTACTAAAACAATTTTTAAGTGGGATTACACAAGTCCCAATTTTGATTATAAATAGTCATTGGAAAGCTAAAAAGATTTCCTACATCATAGTATTTCTTTTATAATTTTTAGACATTAAATAAATTAAATTATTTATGACATAATAATGATTTAACGATGACATCATTATTTGACGATTTAAATAAAATGGAAAGATAATGTAAAATCTATGAACTACACATGGCCAAAACTTATTGGATGAGTGGATTTCGAAGCCTTATCACCTTATCCACGACCTATATCAATGTGGGACCCTTTAAAACCGAAATACAGTTTCAAATAAAGTAATATTTCTTACTTTCCAAAAGTGCCCCTCCTCTCCTCTTATAAAAGGCCCCCACCTCTACCTCTTTTCACACACTCATCAAGCCTTTGGCTCGGCCAAACCCTGCCCATTTACTCTCTCCACATCCCTCTCCTCATCCTAGAGGATTCCCTTTGGGCAGAATCCTTTCAAAGGAAGCCTTTAGGCTCAAATCAAAAGGAGTTACACTTTTAAAGGTAATTCTTTCTCTCATGTTCATTTGTTTTATTTTGCTTCTCCAACCCACTAAACTCTTTTTATTTAATTCTTTTGTAACAACACCAGTATCTTCAATATACTAGGATGTTGTTATAATATTTATTCTAGCTACACTCTCACACAACTACATCAAATGGTTAAAGAACATACGGTTTCCGTGGATGGCGAAATTCTGCCTCCCGAAACGATGATTGTTCAATACTCATTTAACACCTTCAAAGGTGGCCATTATGATGTCACTATTTTTTATATATGATATATAATATGTTTATGTTTTACTTATGCTTCTGTATTTTTCATTTGTGTCTTACCTTTATGGCTTCCATTATGGGTATACGCGATATCTTCATTTTAGGAAGTGCGGACTACCTCCCCCTCAAAGTGATTTGATTCGTTAAAAACCATATGTGGGATGTATAAAGGATGGAACTATGATATTATATATGATATTATACTGTAATTATAATATACCTTTATATCATTATGATTCCATTCTATAAACAATGAAATAGAAATGGAAGTAGCGTTCATGCGTACGTACGGCTTACCGTCTCCATGAACGGTGCATTTCATTTCTTACCTCTAAATGATTATGTAATGTTATAAATGCATGCATGTACTGGATATATATGACATATATGATATCTACATCATGAATACAATTCTGTTTATAATAAACATTTGGACACACGAACAACATGTAATTGTAAGAAGTCCACTTTCGACTTAAGAACCAAATATCGGCAAAACAAATATTATTAACTTAAATGATTACATTATGTTTATGACATGGTAATAAGTGGTATAAAAGGAATAATGAACTTGAAAAAGGTTCTTAAGGAAGTATAAATTAACTCAAGTTTATTATTCAGGAGATTAAAGAACGATCAAGTCAAGTCGGACCCGAGGTAAGGGATCCTACAACTCTCTTTCTTTTTAAGTACACTCTTTTATGTAATTTCTTTTAAGCTCATCTTTATTATGAATGGGATGTTATTTTATATTACTCATACTGTAATTTTTATGTTCATGTGTTGAGAGACCCTATTCACTCTCATCAATCCATATTCGGGAGTTTTATGTGTTGCCGTTAGGCTGCCGAGTTTTCGTAAGGGATTTTTCATCTCACTTTTATTCCCGTGAGATTTATGCTACATTTGCCACAAATTACATTGAGTGGTGTATGTACTGCCCATTATTCTACTCTTTGTGTAATATAATTTCGTTTATGAGTATTTACATCAATGATATATTTCCCTTCTTTCATGGGGTGTATGTTTTGAAAGATACCCAAGTCGGTAAGGGGACCTTTCACCCTCCTCATTTTTTAAAAGACTTCTTTTGTTGGGTCTTTTAATTTACATATTGTTATGTTGGGATATGTTCTCATATATCCTTATTGATGTAAATTTTATGTCCAAGTGATGAGATGCACTTTTTATCTCTCATCAACTCATTTTGATGTGATGCCGTTAGGCTGTCAAGGGAACTTTTTAACCCAATTTCGATTTCTTTGGGTTCAACATGTAGTCATTGAATATGTCATCCATTGAATATGTGTGAATGACCTTTTATTGTTTTACACTTAATATCCACTTATATTGGGTGTATTTATATTTGTCACACACATTTTTGAGATTGATTTGTCCTTAATTTAAGGATACCTTCTTTATAAGGGATTTCATCACATTTGACATTTTTATTGAGGGTTCATTGTTGTTATGCACCAATTCACTCTTATATGGTGTATATACTGTCCGTTGGAGTATTATATCATGAATCCATTTATTCTCATGACATTATAAAGTTCTGACTAAATGTTATTCCTCAATTATTGTATTCAAGTGTCTCTAATTTTGGTAAAACCCCTTTAACCAAAATATCGTTTTAAATGTTTTAATTATTTGTTCTTATTAATATCCATGTTTTCAAAATGGTTTTAAGGATTTATTTATATGGATATTAATGGTTTAAAATTTTAAGCTTCAAGGTGGTATGGGACACTTTGATTCAAAAATCTTTTTATTAAATGTTTTAAATGGTTTTGGAAATGGTTTCTTTTTGTTTGGATTCATTATTTCAAAATACTAAAATGTTATATTGTGATTGAAATGTGGAAATGTTTTGTTTCCTTTATGCATGTTTTATGTGATACGTTTATGTTATGGTTCTTGGGAATTGTTATGAAAACGGGTGGTTCCGGGATAAACTAAGGGCGGGTGAGCCCGATATAGCTCTCCAATGCATTGGGTAACGCGAAGGAGTGAAACGTTAAGGTTTCTCCGAAGAGATTTAGGGAATATACTGTGATGGGTATTCCAAACGTAACCAAGAGGGTTACTCCCTACGTAATAAATGTTATGAATGCCTCAAGTTACCTTTATGTCTTATGTTTTCTATGATTTATTCATGATTTGATATGCCTATGTTTTATGGGTAAAGTATGAACTCATTCTTATGTATATGTGTACCCATGTTTCCTTTCCATATTTTTCTATCCCTTACTGAGCTTTTTGCGCTCATCCCAAGTTTTTGAAATGTTTTTCACAGGTCAAGGGAAAGGTACATGATGTGATGATAGTGTCAAGGATGTGTCAAGAAAGAATCCGTGTTATATTTTAAATATGTTTCCGTTGATGGGAAGAATGAATACTGTCTTTTATGTAACCACTTTGTTTAAATGTGGAATGTAATGCAAGTTTCATGATCTAATTCTCTAAAACACTAAACCTGAAAAGATCCTCAATGTGTAATCTTGTAATAACTCAAGATTAAGTAAGGTTTAAGGCTGGGGCCTTATAGTTGGTATCAGAGGTCGGTTTAGATAACTTTAGAGGTTAGGGTATTCTTTAAGCATAAGTGACATTACCATAATGGTTAGGATTTCATAAAGAGTCCTAGTTTTAGATAAAGTGAATGAGTAAGTGTATCTTAGTGTTTACCTTCCTCATTAGTACATGATGGTTTTGTTGATATACTCACACTGACCTTTTTGGTTTTAGTAAATGGCTGGATCTAGCAGGCACCAAAGTAACAGTGGATGTGAAGGAAACTGTGACAGCTTTTTGAGCAAGCAACTGAATGATATGGGAGATGCAATGAGAACTCTTCTGATTATCCTCAACCAACTATCTGGAGTCATGATTGACCACCTAAACCTTGGAGTTTTCTCTAAGGCATCATATATGCAAGAAACAAATCCCTACGGAAGTACAGGAAATAATCATAAAGGTATGTGTGTTCAAAAACCTATGTGTCAAAGATGTGGAAAGAAACACCTAGGAAAATGTTTCAAAGGGACAGAAATATGCTATAGATGTGGAAATGAAGGTCATAAATCAAGAACCTGTCATGGAAAAAGGAAGCATCCAGTTGACTCGAGGAAAGGGAAAGAAGTTCTTTCTGAGGGATCAATTGAATGTTTTAAATGTGGTGTGCATGGTCATTATGCAAACACATGTCCTATGAAGAAGTTTCGTGAATGGGGTCACCAAGAGCGTACCAATATTCGTTTACCAATACCTAATGCCATTCCGATTGAGGATGAAGAAACTGACAATGACCAATCAAAGGTATGTACTATTTCATGACTATTGTTTTCTTATTTTGGAATCTTAGGATATGATTCATGATTTTGTTTGTAGGAAAGAGGTATTTCGGAATAAGTTGGAAAGGAATGGATAATGGATCATGAATAATGTTGAATGAGTAAGATGTCAACATATAAGGGCTTCAAGAGTTAGGGTGAAATTCTTAAGAGTATTAAGTCTCTTTTGATGATGGGGTTACATTAGAAGACTTTTTATATTATATGTAACCCTGATGTTTAATATAGGCAAATTTTATTCAAGTAATAGTTATCTTTTCTTTTGTGGACATAGTTATAAAGAACCATTTGGGTTTATATGATCCTTACTTTTGAGGTAATTATGGGTTACCATATGTTATGATTGAAGTAAAAGGCATGAGATAAAATTGAGGTTAAATTATGTTATGGTTATTTTTGATGATTTTATCCCTTTTTGGGTAATGATTTGAGAATTATATAGTTTTGAAAAAAGGACAACACGCAGACCGTGTGACTACCCGTCGCATCGGACAAAGCTGCGGGAATCGAACCCACAACCAATGTGCGACTGTTATTTATCGCCTACCACTGGACTACGTGAAGTCCCTGGTTAGTTTGACTGATTCTTTTCAGTTATATGATTTTATGAATTAATAGTAAGTTGATTTTGGGTTATTTATGAAAATGATTAACCTATCATGGAGGATATGTGATTAGGATAATTACTTTTCAATGTGAGACTTTAGGAGCAACTGATGTTGTTTGGAGATAAATGTTATGATTTAACTTGGAAGACTATGTGACTAAATCCTTCAAATATTTGGGTTTCAATCTTATATTGGTTTACTTTGAAGAATTTTATGGACAAATTGTTTATCGGATGGTCCTCTTTGAACTTTGGGTTTTGTTGGACAAATTTTGGAGATTAAGAATAGCTTTTCTTTTTATAAGGGGTTATCCTTTTCTAAATTATCTGATCTTGTACTAGCCTTTTTGGTTTTGGATTTGGTTAAAGTCTAAAGACATGGGAAGTATATAGTTCTATTTTGTGGATTAGGTGATTCTCTAGAAGTTGATTATAGTACTCTTAATGTGAACAAGTCTTCCTAAATACTCATCTTTTGGAGAAAATATGAGTTTGTGTAAAGAATCTAATAAAGGTTGAAAGTCAATATGATAAGTGATTATGTTTCCTTATGAATAAATTCCTCAATAAAAAGTAACGTAAAACAAAAATGTTGTCTATTAAATTTTCCTACTGGGGAATCGAATACTGTTTAACCCATCACAAGTTTGTGATTTTCTCGTGGTTAACTTTCTCCTAAACATGTTTTCTGTCACTTTCCATCAGAACATGACCCTTTGTTTTTTCCTCCATGTCCATATTTTCATACTTGGAATCCTAGTATGGGTTAACTCGGGTGACCTTTGTACTTATCTTTCTTTATTTTAAAGTGTTTGTTTTACCGACTTTTGTTCCGATGTGGGACTTTCAAGGATGTTTCCAAGAGCAATTTTAAAATTGAGAGGACGCAATTCCCAAAAGGGGGGAAGGATGTAACACCCCAGGTAAATAAAGAATATGACATTTTCATATTTGTCCATATTTGTGAATAAAATAATAATATGACTTTAAAGGGGATGCTATGCTCGATGGCGTACCCAACACGCAACAACGAGTTTCTTGGGAATCTTACGTTGCACTCTAATAAAATAATTTTAAATGGTAGTTAACATGTATCCATTGTATTGGCGGGAATGGATATAAATAACTACGATATGATTATATATATTTTTATATGTTTTTACATTTATCCAATAAAGGATAGAGGCTTAAAATACGGAAAGAATTCAATTTTAGGCGTATATGCCCTAGTTTTCACTAAAGGTTCACTTATCACCTTTTGATGTTGAACCATAATTAAATATAGTTTTGTTCACTCTTAAAAATTATTTTGGACCAAATAAAACTCTTACTAAGAATCGGGACATCAAATTTTACTTTGTGTAATTTTTTGGTATCTTTCCGATAAGGTTCATTTTTTTTAATGAATAGTGTAAAATGTTGTATTTTAGTTCAAAACCACTTTTTAATCTAATTTATTTATATGATTAGATAATATTTTTAATTGTTTTTAAAGTGAAATTTGAAAATATTTTTACCATTAAATCCAATAGTGGTCGTTGGAATTAATTTCACTTTGAAATCAGACTTAAACTAGTGTCAATCTT
This sequence comes from Viscum album, assembly GCA_963277665.1. Taxonomy (NCBI): domain Eukaryota; kingdom Viridiplantae; phylum Streptophyta; class Magnoliopsida; order Santalales; family Viscaceae; genus Viscum; species Viscum album. The sequence continues at coordinate 1,584,913,171 of OY728164.1, forward strand.
TTGATACTTATTGTTTTATGAAAACACGCTATTTGCGCTGACAGTGGGAATTAATTATTAAATTAATTAATGTGACTAATATGTTTTGAATTTTGTAAAATGGACTTCATTTTTGAATTCGGAATATCAATTATAGCTTAGGGTGAATTTTTGGGATTTTTCTGAAAAACTTCAATTTTTGATGAATAGTGAAACCACTAAGTGGTAATCAAGCAAACTGATTTTTCAGTTAAATGAAATTTTACCACTAATGTGTATTGAAATTTGAAAATCCGACATACATGGTTGTCATTAAGAAGTAAAATGTGGTTCAATGAGATTATAATAATTTTTTGGTGAATAGTAACTCATTATGTTCTTAATCGCGATTAGTGGTAATTAGGGTAGTTTAAGGTATAAATAATGCTTTAATAATATAAAATGACCTAGACACATGTCCCAACCTTATTGGTTGTGTAATGGCCGACCGAGACAAGCCATGGGTCAAATTGGGGACCCCATGTATCCACATTGGTTGGGAAATGACATAAATAACATTTTATTTAATGTAAAAGAAAAATTGACACAAACATGATATGTTTTACTAAAACAATTTTTAAGTGGGGTTACACAAGTCCACATTTTGATTATAAATATTCATTGGAAAGCTAAAAAGATTTACTACATCATAGTATTTCTTTTATAATTTTTAGACATTAAATAAATTAAATTATTTATGACATAATAATGATTTAACGATGACATCATTATTTGACGATTTAAATAAAATGGAAAGATAATGTAAAATCTATGAACTACACATGGCCAAAACTTATTGGATGAGTGGATTTCGAAGCCGTATCACCTTATCCACGACCTATATTAATGTGGGACCTTTTAAAACCGAAATACATTTTCAAATAAAGTAATATTTCTTACTTTCCAAAAGTGCCCCTCCTCTCCTCTTATAAAAGGCCCCCACCTCTACCTCTTTTCACACACTCATCAAGCCTTTGGCTCGGCCAACCCCTGCCCATTTACTCTCTCCACATCCCTCTACTCATCCTAGAGGATTCCCTTTGGGCAGAATCCTTTCAAAGGAAGCCTTTAGGCTCAAATCAAAAGGAGTTACACTTTTAAAGGTAATTCTTTCTCTCATGTTCATTTGTTTTATTTTGCTTCTCCAACCCCCTAAACTATTTTTATTTATTTCTTTTGTAACAAAACCAGTATCTTAAATATACTAGGATGTTGTTATAATATTTATTCTAGCTACACTCTCACACAACTACATCAAATGGTTAAAGAACATACGGTTTCCGTGGATGGCGAAATTCTGCCTCCCGAAACGATGATTGTTCAATACTCATTTAACACCTTCAAAGGTGGCCATTATGATGTCACTATTTTTTATATATGATATATAATATGTTTATGTTTTACTTATGATTCTGTATTTTTCATTTGTGTCTTAACTTTATGGCTTCCATTATGGGTATACGCGATATCTTCATTTTAGGAAGTGCGGACTACCGCCCCCTCAAAGTGATTTGATTCGTTAAAAACCATATGTGGGATGTATAAAGGATGGAACTATGATATTATATATGATATTATACTGTAATTATAATATACCTTTATATCATTATGATTCCATTCTATAAACAATGAAATAGAAATGGAAGTAGCGTTCATGCGTACGTACGGCTTACCGTCTCCATGAACGGTGCATTTCATTTCTTACCTCTAAATGATTATGTAATGTTATAAATGCATGCATGTACTGGATATATATGACATATATGATATCTAAATCATGAATACAATTCTGTTTATAATAAACATTTGGCCACACGAACAACATGTAATTGTAAGAAGTCCACTTTCGACTTAAGAACCAAATATCGGCAAAACAAATATTATTAACTTAAATGATTACATTATGTTTATGACATGGTAATAAGTGGTATAAAAGGAATAATGAACTTGAAAAAGGTTCTTAAGGAAGTATAAATTAACTCAAGTTTATTATTCAGGAGATTAAAGAACGATCAAGTCAAGTCGGACCCGAGGTAAGGGATCCTACAACTCTCTTTCTTTTTAAGTACACTCTTTTATGTAATTTCTTTTAAGCTCATCTTTATTATGAATGGGATGTTATTTTATATTACTCCTACTGTAATTTTTATGTTCATGTGATGAGAGACCCTATTCACTCTCATCAATCCATATTCGGGAGTTTTATGTGTTGCTGTTAGGCTGCCGAGTTTTCGTAAGGGATTTTTCATCTCACTTTTATTCCCGTGAGATTTATGCTACATTTGCCACAAATTACATTGAGTGGTGTATGTACTGCCCATTATTCTACTCTTTGTGTAATATAATTTCGTTTATGAGTATTTACATCAATGATATATTGCCCTTCTTTCATGGGGTGTATGTTTTGAAAGATACCCAAGTCGGTAAGGGGACCTTTCACCCTCCTCATTTTTTAAAAGACTTCTTTTGTTGGGTCTTTTAATTTACATATTGTTATGTTGGGATATGTTCTCATATATCCTTATTGATGTAAATTTTATGTCCAAGTGATGAGATGCACTTTTTATCTCTCATCAACTCATTTTGATGTGATGCCGTTAGGCTGTCAAGGGAACTTTTTAACCCAATTTCGATTTCTTTGGGTTCAACATGTAGTCATTGAATATGTCATCCATTGAATATGTGTGAATGACCTGTTATTGTTTTACACTTAATATCCACTTATATTGGGTGTATTTATATTTGTCACACACATTTTTGAGATTGATTTGTCCTTAATTTAAGGATACCTTCTTTATAAGGGATTTCATCACATTTGACATTTTTATTGAGGGTTCATTGTTGTTATGCACCAATTCACTCTTATATGGTGTATATACTGTCCGTTGGAGTATTATATCATGAATCCATTTATTCTCATGACATTATAAAGTTCTGAATAAATGTTATTCCTCAATTATTGTATTCAAGTGTCTCTAATTTTGGTAAAACCCCTTTAACCAAAATATCGTTTTAAATGTTTTAATTATTTGTTCTTATTAATATCCATGTTTTCAAAATGGTTTTAAGGATTTATTTATATGGATATTAATGGTTTGAAATTTTAAGCTTCAAGGTGGTATGGGACACTTTGATTCAAAAATCTTTTTATTAAATGTTTTAAATGGTTTTGGAAATGGTTTCTTTTTGTTTGGATTCATTATTTCAAAATACTAAAATGTTATATTGTGATTGAAATGTGGAAATGTTTTGTTTCCTTTATGCATGTTTTATGTGATACGTTTATGTTATGGTTCTTGGGCATTGTTATGAAAACGGGTGGTTCCGTGATAAACTAAGGGCGGGTGAGCCCGATATAGCTCTCCAATGCATTGGGTAACGCGAAGGAGTGAAACGTTAAGGTTTCTCCGAAGAGATTTAGGGAATATACTGTGATGGGTATTCCAAACGTAACCAAGAGGGTTACTCCCTACGTAAGAAATGTTATGAATGCCTCAAGTTACCTTTATGTCTTATGTTTTCTATGATTTATTCATGATTTGATATGCCTATGTTTTATGGGTAAAGTATGAACTCATTCTTATGTATATGTGTACCCATGTTTCCTTTCCATATTTTTCTATCCCTTACTGAGCTTTTTGCGCTCATCCCAAGTTTTTGAAATGTTTTTCACAGGTCAAGGGAAAGGTACATGATGTGATGATAGTGTCAAGGATGTGTCAAGAAAGAATCCGTGTTATATTTTAAATATGTTTCCGTTGATGGGAAGAATGAATACTATCTTTTATGTAACCACTTTGTTTAAATGTGGAATGTAATGCAAGTTTCATGATCTAATTCTCTAAAACTCTAAACCTGAAAAGATCCTCAATGTGTAATCTTGTAATAACTCAAGATTAAGTATGGTTTAAGGCTGGGGCCTTATACAACGTCTACTTGTTAACTAACACTTAAAATAATATTATTTTATTACTTGTGTGCAACGTAACTTTTCAAAGAAACTCATCGTTGTGTATCGAGTACGCTATCGAATGTAGAAACCCCTTTTAATTAAAATTAATATTTAATTTGTAAATATTAATAAATATGAAAATTATTTATTCTTTAATTACCTGGGATGTTACAAATATTATAGGGATTTTCACAATAATGGAAGGATAATTAAAATTTTAAAACATTAAAATCATCAGATAATATATCTTTCTTTAAATTTATTGTTATTAATCATATATAATAATTTTTTTTTATAAAATCATATTGATATAGAAGAAATAATTAATAGACTCAACCAATAGGAAAATACCATATAAATCCCATTTTTTCAATATTCTTATGGATATTTAATCCAAATTATTTTCCACTGCCCAAGCCTATGATGATATTCAAAAATTAAATATTGAGAAAAACCATTAATGGGAGAGGATTGAGCTTATTGTGATCACAACCGAAACCATGATCACTAAACCAACCCATGAATAATCATCATCACAAGCCTTAACCATAGAAAATAAACTTTCATAATATGTGGTTATGTAAATTAATCCAAACAGTTTGAATTTTTATATTTTTATTAAATTAAATAATTATTATATTTAACCATTTTATTATTACACTAGTTATGGTTATATAAAAAGTTTAATAAAAATTAGATTTTAAAATGGTGAAACACAAATTCTTTTTGGAAATATATTGTTTCAATCAAGGCACTCTTTCTAATAAATTAATGAATTTGTTAAATAAATTTATATCAGTATAGTCATCTAATTAAATAATGTTTTTTTAAAATGATTTATATTTTTATGAAGTCAATTGTAATTTTTATAATTGTTGGAAATAGTTATCATTGTAAAAAATATATTTTTTGTTAAAAGGTATTTTCAAATTAAAAGTTTATTTTTTTTATTTATAGAATTATTTTGATAAAATAAATATTATTTTTGAAATCATCCCATTTAAATTATCCAATGGTGAATTTTTTATAATTTTTTAAAACATTCAAATTTTTGGGTAAAAATTAAATATGGTATAAATATGAAGTGTATGTTATGACATTGCAAAAGACAAAAACTGATTTAATAAGTACTATAAAGATTATACACTACCAAAATTATTTTTCCCATTTAATTTTTTTTTTGAATTCATTTTATTAATATTATAAACCCTTTCTGAATCTTATGAACCCCATAATAGATTTTATTGTTTTAAAATTAATTCTATGTGAACCGGAATCACTTCAATGTCACTAAGCGTATTATATAAATGATTTGTGTTCTTATACTTATTAATTATTTAAAACCCCTCTTATTTCAAAGAATGTAGGGGATGACATCTTGTGATGGTTTTTGGTGTTGATTATTTTATTCATATAGAGTCCAAAACCCATGTTTAGAAAATAATATAGAATTTCCCTGCCTTTTTCTATAAAATCCTCCCAACCGTTTATTTCTATACACTCAAAAACCATTTTACAAGAAGATAATCTTTCGTTATTTATCAATATCCCTCTCATGTACTTCTTAATCTGTTAATAATCCATTTCTATGCTTTTAAAGGCACACTCTCAAGCTAGGGAACCCTCTCTTTCTCCTCATCATTCAATCACATTCACTATATCATGACTTTTTATTTAAAAATATTCACGTTAGGATATGTTTTTACACATACCTATTTCTGTAATTATTACTTCCATGTTATTAGAGAACTTTTTCTCCCTCATTGAATCATTTCATTTATCATTTAATACCCATGTTATGTTGTCCATATTACATATGATTTCCCAATCCAAACATTTGTGTAGTGAATACCCATCCCCATTTAAATTCATGGTTATTATCCTACATGAACTTATCATTCATATATTGGATAATTACATTTTCGTAATACTCAAAACAGAAAAATTTTGTTAAAATTGATGAAATAAATCCTAAATTGGTGTGATATTTTTAGAAAAAATTCCCATGTATAAGGCATGAATGTGATGGGTGGGCCTAGAATTATATATCCCTATAATTCATTGGGTAATGTATTTATCTACTAAGATAAAATGTATGTTTCATGGGTTGTTTTCCTAAGAACACATTATAATGATCTTTCTATTGTTATCCATTACATTTATTTATGGTGTAATGTTTTATAATGTTTCCATGATACCATGTTTCCTTTATTTTATCATCAAATATCTGCAATGGATGACCAAGTTTATAGTTCAAACCCATATTAGGTTTTCTAGATAATCTTATTGAGTCACACATAATACTTTAACTTACTTAATTATTTTATTACTCATTTACTAGCCTTTATATCTCATGCAATTTTTTTTATTACTCCTGATTACGCATTACTATTTTAGAAGATCGATGGGACATTAAAGGCATTTCGTCGTGTTTTTAATTATTTTTATTGAACCCATGATTCAAGTTATTATTCTCTATATATACTCTTAAAAATATAGTAGACCTCATGATCTTATGGTATTTTATTATGAGTACCTTTTTGTATTACATCATGAATTAATGTGTATTAAAATAAGGGTTTTCATATTATTAGCAAAGAATGTTTCTATTTCAAGGAAGTCCTTATGATGACGACTTGATATTCATATATGGGTGGGTAGATTCTCCATCTTCTTTGAAGGAGAAGAAGATGATAGTCAATTATTATAAAAATGGGAAATGCATCTAATGTTGATTAAGATATACGATGACATATGACATCAGTTTAGTTGGCCAATTATAAAGAGATTCATCATCAATTTTGTTTGGAAATGCATTACTAATAAGAGAGTAAAGGTCAAGATTCATTATAATGGTACTATTATTTTTCCCCTTATGATACCTATGTTTAAGTGGGATGATGTTACAATAGACTTTATAACAGTTTTACCGAGGACCCCAAGGGGACAAGCAATCATTTCAGAGATAGTTGATTGGTGGAAAAGTGAGGAACAATTATTTCTAATCCAAGATATTTATTTGTATAATTATAAGGGAAATATTTAGGATTAAATATTATATTAATAAATTGGGTTCCTCCTAGATTCATTTCATAACACGATGTATGTTTCTCATTCATTTTTTTGGAGACTTAAAAAATCCATTTAGGAATTATTTGAAGCTATGTAAAACAAACCATTATTATAATGATGTCCTTTCGGTGAGGATAATTGATATCCTTGAGGATATTATTCAATAATTAACTATTGATTTTAGCATCTCATGTAAATTTCACCATTCGCTGGTATATTTTTTGAAAAATAATATTTTCTAATTTTTTATTAAGGTAGAATATTTTGAGGATATCTATGTTCGGTTGTGCTTCTCACCATTGTGTAAGAATCCGGAGTGTTATGTAGGTTTTTTATTTCACTATAGTGTAGGAGGCCTCTAATAAAATTGATTTAATCAAGAAGAGGTTGGTTATAACTACTATAAATGAGATATCACATGTCGAACAAAGTATATATACTTCAAATTTCATTACTAGTGATAGAGTTCCTTTATAGGTGTCACCTCAGTTCAGAATCATCAAGTAAGTGAATATTGTACCATAGTTTTTGGTACTATTTGAGAACACCAAATGCATCATAGAGTACTATTATTTATGTGATATTTCACTATTTTATCATGTAATTCATGATGTGTTCCATGTTTATGAGCCCAATCCAGCAAATGTGACCAACTGTGAGGATGTTTACTTAGAACCAAACACATATTTTATGGAGGACCTGGTGAAGATAATAAACCATTGAGAAGAGGTGCTAAGGGGGAGTATCGAGCCACCAGATTAGTCTTATGGAATCATAGATGGATTTAGGTGGAAATATGGGAGTAGGGGTCTAATTTTAAAGTATAATGGAATGATTTAATCATTTAGGACAACAAGATATGCTTTTCAGGAAAGATAATCCTAAGATGGAATGATTATAATGCTTTTTAATTTTGTTTCTATTTTGATTAATAATAATTTCCATGTTTTCATTTCTATTTTGGGTTTATCAATTCTTGGGTAGAACGTTGTGATATTTTGGGTATCTTTTGAGTGTTTTGGGTGAATTTTGATCAAACAATGGTTATACAACAACTGAGGTACAATATGGGTTTATCCAAGGTGATCTTATTTGTAAAATGATCAAGGAACAAATGGTTCAAAAAGTGTGTTTTCTAGATCATATATCCTTTTGGGTCATTTTTTAGAACCCACCTAGAGAAAACTGAACACACCTATGTTTGAGGTAGTAGTGAGGGATAAGTATAATTTTTTTTGGAAACATGACATAGGTTGTAGTTGTGTTGGTTTTCTAGGTTTCGGTTGTCAAAGGACACCATGACTGTCGTGGAGGTCATGGTGACTTTTGTGTGAATCTTTGAAATTTTCAAATCGACCCACAAACATTGTAAATATTGATCATTTAATGAAGAAAATGTGTCGGATTTTTTAGGGGTATTGAATCAATATTTAATTCAATTATTGCACTTATGAATCAATTCAAACTCATTCCATGAATATTGCATCAATAAAATTGAATTATATAAAATCCAGATGAACTGATGGCGACATTGGCTCTATATTATTACATTGAGGTTTATGATTTTGATAGCCTAGTTTATTCTCACCTGTTATTATTAATATTTAAATAAGAAAAACCATGGGAGTTTGAGTATGATCTATCTAAATTAGTCTCACAATAGAAATAAACACATCTAATGTGGTTGTTGTTCTTAGAGAATTGGGGTTCTTCTTTATCAACTATACTCCAAGAATACTTGTAAATGTAATTGGATTTGGGTATTTGATTATCTGGTCCCTTTAGTCGGTTCTTATTTTCTACCTTCCACAATATAAATTCATGTTGAATTAGAACTCGTTCTATAATATTTTTTCCTATGATCATTTTTCCTTTGGAATTTCAATGAGGTATATGTGATAATTCTCTTGATGAAACATAACATTGAAACTATAAATTTGGTGGTAGGATGTTCTTTATCATGTTGAGTTCATTTATATTTTTATTTCATAAAATGATGTTGTGTATCTAGTGAGACCATGTAAGATGTTTGGTCACATGTGTGTGAATGTCTGTCCCATGATACCATGTTCAGGTATAATCCCATGTGTCTCTTTTTGTTTCTATATTTACTCATTCATGTTATGATTTTTTTCAAATATGTTTAATTATATATTGTGTGTGATTTATGGACTTTTTAGGTTTTTAAAATTATAGTGAATACAATATAGACAATTAAGGCTTTGTTATCTATCAACAGGGAGCATGTGTAACATGAAAAAAAAATGATAGACTAAATCATATGAAGGGGTACAAAACCCATGAGGCCTAAGTTGAGTTCATTCTAGGATACAATGTATATGTGGACAAAAAAAGGTAGATATGAGGTATGATGGCCATGTGGTCTGGATCCTAATTTTTATTTGTCTTGAAGGCCTTGTGAATCAACTAGAGGCACTTTAACTTTGTGATGGTTGGAATTCATTAGCTTTCTGGCTTATTTGAGATACATTTTCTAGCAATATGTTCAAATCTAGTTCATGACTTCTATTTTAATTATCATTTAAAAATTGAGACAAAGTATATATGGCCATATGTTATTGTGGATTTACTAGCTTATGATCACTTTCTACATGACTCATTGTTACGTATAGCAACCCATGCTTCTCATATGTAGATATTACATCTTTTTAGATGAATGTTAAGAAAATTAAATAAACACATTCCTAAGGACCATAATAGTTTAGTTTCATTAGATACTAGGTATATATTCTTCTAACACAGTGTAATACCTTCAGCATCTCCCATATAGTTTTTTACCATTATCACTTTTTAAAAACACACCCTATTTAAAACCTTTCTTCATAACCTAGGGAAAGGAATCAAAAGAATTGGTGGGATCAGATTCTCAATAAAGGTAATAAAGTGAGATATTAATGATCATATAAGTATGAAATGAGTGAAATGGTATGTGAACATAAGTATAAAATTTTAAATCAAATCCTTACATATCAGGGATAATAAATCATGATTCATGGCATAAAGATTGGTAGTTCATAATACATGAATCATAAGTGAGATCAAATAACATGACTCTTGAGAGAATAACATTATTATAAGACATAGATTTGTGGAAAAAAATCATCATATAAAATTTTAATCATGTATAAATAATTATAGTTTCACTCATTGAGTTAAGGACATGAAATCATGACATCACATAAGCATATATATATAAAACCAGTTCCATGAAAACATAATGGACTAGAATAAAAGTTATGTGGATAATATTATGAATGTGTAATGAGGTTTATGGATAAAATTTACCACATATAATTAGTATCAAGAATTTCTTTATGACCATGAATGATTTACCCATGAATAACATCATAAAAGTCAAGGTTCACTCCCAAGACCATCAATGAGGGGAAATTCCCTTAATGAGGTCTTGTTCTATGGATTTGAAAGGTGGTTATAATCAATTCCTTCTTTAGTCAATTTTTATTCAACTAATAAATTTAACTTGATAATTTAGATGGCTAACTATAAATCCTTATATATAATAATATGTTGATCTTAAATGTCTTGAATTAATGTTGGGGAAAAAATATATTGGGACCCAAGCTTTGTAAGGTAATAACATAGAAAGTGAGTCACATTCAGTTATACATTATGGAATCATAGAGTTGACAAAAAAAGTTATTCGAACAATGGTTGATGAAATATATATTTCAATGTTTGTGAAAATGTATTCTTATAAGTTTCACCATGAGAGATAGTTATGATATTGGTAAATAAGTGAAAGTTGAGACCTAGGTATATTGGCCCCATATTGATTCTTCTTTGAGTAGGGATGGTAGGTTATCACATTGCGCTTCAGTCGAACCAATATCTTGTTAATGATGTATTCCATATATCCCTCTTATGGAAGTAAAAACTAATCATTCAAAATTACAAAAATCATAGGTTTTACCACAAGATCATGATATTTCCTATGATGAAAAACTAGTAGAAATCTCAAATAATAGTTATATTGTTCTATAGAAAATGATAATTGCCATAGACAAGTTAATACGGAGGAATTATAAATTTAATAAAGCTACTTTGGATCCTAAGGATGTGATAATATAGATATTTTTTCATTTTTTGATACAATGATATAATTTCAATGTAAAAATTCATTTTAAGGGTTTATAATGTAACACTATGAGATTTTATGATCTATTTCTCATTAAATGAATTAAATTTCTTCAACAAATTTTGATTCACAAAACCCTAAGTCTAAATGAACTATATTATGATTTAATGTTATAAAATAGCCACTAAATATCTTGTATGAATATTAATTACAAAATTATAAAAATATTTATAATTTTTTTGATAATTAATTTATTTTGAAAAATAAGTACTCAATTTGTAATAGAGTAATTACATAATTTAAAATTACAATTTCCCTTAAAAATGGATTTGATTTATATTTAGTAGAGAATAATATAATTATATTTTAATAAAATAAAAAAATCATAAAAAAATTCATTTTTTAATTCAAATTTTAGAAATTACCCTATTGTGAATATTTGTTAATTTTTTGATATGATTAATTTTTCTATGAATAGTGAAAAACCAGATTTTTATTGAAAACTCATATTTCATTTTAATGTTTTAAAAAGATATATTTCATTTTAAAAAGGGTTTAAATGTAAAATTAGATCATTTATATTATTAATAATTCAATTATAATCATTGGAATTAACTCTATGTAGTGACCCTGACCCCAGTATCCCGGAGGTGGTGTCTACATTATTGTATTATCATAAGATACAAGGTATAAAATCTTGATGAACCAGAGTGTTCAGTACTAATGTTTAAATTGGTAAATACTTGATTTTTTATATTACATTTTAAAAAATACAACTAGTTTTTTTAGAGTAACAGCATTCCCCTTAACATATCAATGCATATCAAGCATTGTAAAATTCACGGATTCCGAAGAAAGAAAAAAAATGTGGGACTAAATGTTTATAAAGAATTAAGTACATTATAATATATCATTAATTAGTAAATAATAATAAATATTTAATTTTAAATAATTATAGAAACATTTAATTTAATCAATACACTAAGAATGAAATGCATCGAGAAATTATATCATGGTGAAAATCTCTTATATAATAAGATAACTTAACTCTCGGTGAATGAAATAATAAATTAATAGACATTATATCTGAGGAACATAAAAACCTCAAATTTCAACAACTAACCTACCTAAATTATAAAAATACTAGGTAAAAACCCATCTAATACCTCTACAATCAATACATGTCACAATATTTTTTAAAAATGTAGGTAGAACCTGATTTAATTTGGCCAACTGATATGTCCCATGATACTCATTAATTCGTTATATATATATATTCAATAGGACCCACCAAAAACTGCATATCTAAATAATTCTTCATATATCAAATAATCTATCAAATTCATGTATAGTTTTCCTTATCCTAACATATCTGAATTGACTAAAGGATATTGATTTTTCAATATTTACCTAGTAAGAGATATGAAATTCGAAATAAACACTATATTTAACAATGGTATAAGTTTTATGTGATAATTTTATTAATCAAGGAATAGTTTGTATATTTAATACAATATTACTATTTAATGACAATTTATTAAAATAAAATGATTATTTTAAGAGAACGTTAACAATCAGAAAAGAAAGTTAATTTATACAATAACTTTTACCACTTTGTAATATTCTATTGAAATATCATTGGATTATATGATTAAAATTGCTCATAAATTACCATTAAGTATGTTTGATCCATCATATTTTATTCCAAATGGGAAATATATACACTTCATAAATGTGAATTGGTTCATAATAAACAATAATTCACAATTGAATGTAAATTAAAATGAAATCTATTACCACAATCTTCCTTTTCATTGAACATTATTTAACATTCAGTATTATGATTTTAAAAATATTATTAACTTATTAAAAAGATTTATTAATATTAACAATATCATATATTACCATTTTAAAATATTGTGTCCACTTTTCATTAAAGATCATTCATTATTTCATTTGATTCAGGTGTTATTTGCCTTATTTTCTCATTTTTTATCATGGAAGATTAGGTTAATTCACATATTATATAGTTACATCATATCCATAAAAATAAAAATTACATAATTTTCATATTCTTAAATAAATTAACCATTTAAAACAAATCATGAAATATGGTTATAAAAATGGATTATGTTATGATCATGGAGATGTTTGGTCATATTTATGCATGAGTAACATTTAAAAATTTCAATAATATTTAGGGAATGAACTTAAGTTAAAAAATATAATTACATATTTATAATCATTTTATAAATACCATATTATATACATATTTATATCATTCATTTTGTGTGGTGATTAAAAGAGATTCAAATTTCTTTGTGAAGGCAGTAGTCCAAATGTACACGAATGATTTTATCGTTATAAGTGAGTAAACAAGTATGAATGAAAGTCATTTATAATCATTAAAAAATAATAAATATTTAGTTATTATTACAATTATTTTATTAATATAACATTAAATCATTAAATTGTTCCTATAAATTACAATGTAAATAATTTTAGAAAGATGATTGATATCACTTCCTAAGGTGGTTCTTCATCATAAAAAACGAGTGTTGTTATTGTATTCCCTACAAAATAGAATATATAAAAAATTATAAAATATATAATGATTCTAGATTTATAATTATTTTATTAATATCATATATATTCTTTTTCAATTTTCATACCCAATAGTTAATGGTGGTAACAGAAGAATGAATGACATCAGTTCATGAGTCTGTAGTTAGCCATACACACGAATAATGATTTCATTACCCATTTGGAAGGAGTAGAGATGTTTTAGGCCGTTATAATATTTTAATTAAATTACATAATATGTATTATAATATGGTCAATATCTGATCATGGTTTAATAATAATTTTATGAGGTGGTGAAAGAAATAAAATAAAGACACTTATTGAAGAACAATACATCAAATTTGGGAATCCTTCTTATGGTTAAACCAAATCCTTCATAGCAATAGTTTATTACCAAAATAAAGCTTCAATAATGATAGGAGTGATTTTTTTGGTTATTTTATTATGTTTTAGTTTAGATAAAATTCTTGATAGATGTGATGAAGTGAGGGGAGTGAGTGCCCTTTTAAAATTGAGGAGTGGTGGCATTTTTGTAAATAACCAATAGTATTCACTATTAGGAGGTCACTCTTACCTCATGTTGCTGCAAAATAGATCAATAATGTATTGCTGGGATGATATAGTCGTGAAACACCACCACTTCAAAAGGTAAACACATTTTTATCATGTTATTCTTTAGTCTTTATATTCACTTAATTTTAGCCTTTTAATTTTTTTAACCACAGTAACATATCTATTTTTATTTACCACGTTAATTTAAAAATTATGAATAAAATATATGTGATATTTATTAATTAATATATACCTAATAATTCTAAAAAATAAAAACAGTATATTTAATAAATATCATATGTGTGTGTAAAATTAATTTAAATGCATGGAATGTGTAAAAATACAATTTTAACATTAACTGCTCTGATAGAGTCTTTATTATTTAGTTGTAAATATATTAAATAAAAAATAAAAATTGTTACATGAATGTATAATATTTTATATTTATTAATATATCAAATTACTTGTAAAAACATAAGATTTTTTGTAATTTTAAATCATTTATTAAATTATCTTTTATTATAAAAAAACATTAAAGTCATGTTTGTAAATTTTGATTAAATTTAAATTAGTCAATATCCAAAAAATGATTAAATTTAAATAATTATGTTATAAATTATTTTTCATGAACTAGTCATCTTAAATATTAATGGAATATAATAATTCATTCAATTTACCTAAATCAAAATAATATTATTATCGTTTATTTTATTTTACTATTAACTAAATAATTATTCTTTCAGAGTTTATTAAGAATTTAATATAATTATATAATCAATAAAATATTAAAACAAATTATCATGATAAAAAACATTTTTCTTTCAATATAATACATATAATTTAACTTATGAGTTTATTTTCCAATCCCAATTCTCTATAGATAATAAAGGAAAATATAGTTATTTTTTTGTCTTTCTCTTTACATAGCTTTTTATATAGATCACTTTGACGGAAATGTTTTCCAATAACTTATAAATAACTAATCCTAAGGATACAGGGGTCGAAATAAGGCCATCTCATGGGTGTTATAGAAGTGTGTAGTTCATTTTACACCTTATCTAATAACCTCTGATAAACTCACATTTACCTTAATAGTAGTAATTAATTTTTTATATTTTAACTAATAATTATGTTAAAAATGAAATATTAACTAATTATATAAAAAAATTAATTCTTATTCTTTATATTTACTTTATTTTCATAATTTCAATTCACCAAATTAGAATAATTCAATTTAAAATTAATCACCCTGATATGATGAAAAAAATGTGTTTAAATGGAAAATGTTCTAAAGTTTACGATGTTTAATATATAAAAATTCAACATGAAAATAATTATAATGAATGTAATTTGATTAAATTATATATATATAAACTAATTTTACATTAAAATAAATTTAAAATATAACTTAACAATAGATTTAATTTAAATGAAAATGTTGTTTTCAATTAAAATTAAGTATTCTACACTATACATCAAAAATTGGAATATTTTTGGGAAAAACATAAAACTAACCCTGGGATAATTTTAATATTGTGATTAAAAAAATTATGCTTATTTTTTAAAAAATAAATTTCTTAATATTGGTTTAAATTGATTTTAAATTATGTGTACAATGTTTGACTAATTTCTTTTTTAGAAAAGTATAGTTTTTTAGAAAATAATTCTTATTATTTTAAAGGATTATTATTTTATTAGTTATAAATGAATAAATAATGAAAATGTGTATAATATATATATCTTAATAATTTATTTAATCTTATTCATACCCGCCATTCCAATGACTAAGCGATATATTAAAAAATAATGTTATTACTTTGTTATTGTTCTGTACAATAAGTTCTAGAATGTAACACAAGCTATTGAAGTGATTGAATTTATTTAAAAATAAATATATCATAACGTTTTGATGTATAATATTTTCTTCCTATCTCAGTTATTCATTTCATTTTTTTATTTTACATAGTGTTCTTCTTTTAGAATTTTGGGGTATAAATTCAATAAACTATTAAATAAAATTTTTCTTCATAATTTAAATTTCATCTCGATAATCGAGGGTTTTACATTTGAAAACACCATTGTTGAAGAAATCACCTCTCAAAATGGTTAATAAAATATCTTCTAAATAAGAGTTAAATGGAATTATAATGGTTATTCTTAAAAACACATAACTAGGGTTCCATGTACGAGAACATTGGTTTAATGGGAATATATAGATAGGGAAGAAAATCATAAATAATTATAGGGAATGATAGATTCAATTGGTTTCATGAAAGTGAATGAAAAAAGAAAATTTATGGGCATCAAAACCAAAAAAAATGATGATTTAAAATGCCATCTGATTCATTTGATATGAATATAATAAAATTTCCTTTTTGTTTCAAGATCATTTTCCAAAAGTAAATATTCTTTACTATCTAGAAATATAAGTAAGTATATTTAAATGATACATTTTAATTTTATAAGATTAATTTTATCTCATGATTTCTATTGGATAAATTTCTAATTCATCACTTACTCCAAGAAACTAATGTCCAAAAATAATTTTTATATGAATAACGTACTAAAATTCACATTTAAGAGATTATAATACCCATAAAAGAGTGAAAAGTATTTACATCTCTCTCAAACTATTTTCCCAAACCAATATGGGTTTCACAAGTTATCCAATATAATAATTTAATCTCTAAAAACTTCTCCAAAGATTTACTTTCACCATTTTATAAATTCCTGAACTTATAAACCCTCTAAAATATTAAGATCTATAACTTTAGAATAGAGGTTATAGAATTTACAAAAAGAACATTTCATTAATCCTCAATACAACATGAAGTATCTATTAATCATCAAATACCAAACATATGAATACCTTCACAGCATTAAATTTTGAAAGAAGATAATAACGTGAATTAGATTAATACCTTATTGAAGACATGAATTCTTCCTTATTCCATAACAAAAAATACATTATTTGATATATTACTAATATCCAAATATGTTCTAAAATACATTAATTATTGTATAGACCACATTTTTAACAAATCATTAATCAGTCCAAATGTATTCATTACAATCCAATTTTGGTTATCCATATCAATCAAATCATCTCTCTATATCATTATCACAACATCAGGAATATGATGAGGGTTATCTTTCCCACAATCATGTTTTTTTCAAGATGTTCATATTTCCACTAAATCACTATTCTGGGTCATCTATACTATTTGATATATGCTTTAAAATCCTTAATGATAAATTACTACAGTACAGTACTTATAGATGTTATCATTCTTCTAAACTAGGATATCATTTATAAAGTACTCAAATGACGTAACTCTTAAATCCAAAAACAAGAACATTAATAATACCTATCCATCTGTAGAAATAGGATAATATTTACTATGATCCATTTTCTTCACTTGATGTATACTTCTTTAACACATGAGATTTTTATTTTCATGTTTCTACATCTCTTTAGAGTAGAATAATTTTACATTGGAAATTATTTTTACCCTTGAAATCACTAGTCTTATTTCCATTATATCTAAACATTTTAAAAAATATCAATCATATTAATTATTCACTGGTGTGTTTCTTTCCAAAATTATTACATGTTATAAAAGTGATTATTTCTCTTGTTTCTATTAGTCATATTATTCTAGGTTGTCCTCTTCTCTCATGATTCCCTTTGAAGGCCTAATAGTTATATAATTTATTCTTTGTCTTG
The DNA here is from genome assembly GCA_963277665.1 of Viscum album. Taxonomy (NCBI): domain Eukaryota; kingdom Viridiplantae; phylum Streptophyta; class Magnoliopsida; order Santalales; family Viscaceae; genus Viscum; species Viscum album. The sequence goes on from OY728164.1 coordinate 1,584,931,192, forward strand.
ATTGCACTATATAATATGTCTTGATTTGATGAGAATGCTTGAGTAATGAGTTATCTTCAAAATATTATTTCAATCCCATTAAAGAAACAATCATTCTTACTCTTTGGATCATGTAAAAAAATTTGGTTCACATACCTTCTACTAAGATACATTTCTAACTAATGTAATACACTATATTAGATCATATTATTATGAAACATAATGTAATATCAAAAATAAATAAATAAATTATTACCATAAATAAAGAAATTTATCCATAAATAATAAATATATTTTCTTTGATGATATCTTTATTATAAATCTGTTATAATTTGTTTTAAATAAAATTTGAATTATTCAAAGAATATTCCCTAAGAGTGTCAATACTTGTTCATATTATGTCACATTGTTGTACCCAAAGTGATAATTATGCCAATCCTGATATTCCCTTCTTGGGGTAATTTTATTTAGGTACAACTCTACAAAATCCATATCCACTGGTTGTATCCAATCAGTGATGTATTATAAGTAAAGACCCTATAATATCTATTTATCCTGAAATTTAATAATAATGATAGGTTCCCTATTATAGAATTTTCTAAAATATGGTTTCCATGTTTTTACTAAATACCCTCTAATACCCACTATAGCGACTCCAACACCAATAGCCTAGAGGAGATAACTACTTTTTAACATTGTAAAAAATGACCTAAAATATCATACCATAAAACCAAATATTTTATTATTTTTGGTTAACTATACACATTCATTACTATCATATTACTTTTGAAAACAAAAATTAAAAAATAATTATTTTTGGGTGCCATTATTCCCCTTTTTATAACATTTCTTATAAAAACAATTACACTCCATGGATTCTGAAGAAAGGAATCAATATAAAGATGATAATAAATAGTCAGTAAATGTATATTAATGTTTAATATATTATAAATCAATAATTAATAAAAAAATGAATGTTAAATAACCGTATCCACATGCCATTCAAGCAATAAACAAATAATTAAATGCATATAGAGATAATATCTTGGTGAATATATCTTGTATAATTATATAAATAAATTCTAAAAGAATGATAATATTAATTTTTTGAATTCATGCCCGAGTCACATAAAAATATATACTCTCAATATCTATCCTCAAGAAAATTTAAAACTACTATTTAAAAACCCATATAATGGTTGTATTATCAAGACATTTCACAAGAAGATTTTAAAATGCTAGTAGAAACACATTTAATTTGGAAAAATAATTTTTATCAGGAAGAATATAGATGAATTTTGGGGATATATAAATTCTAAACCCTACCAATAACTTAACGTAAAAATATTTCTTAATATATTGAATATTTTAATTAAATCATGAATTTTATTCCTCATCATCAAATATCTATATTTAGTGAAGGATACAAACTTTTCAATATTTCTCCAGTAAATCAAAAAACATTCAATATAAAAACCATATGTCAATATGAAAAATGGATTGGGTAAAAATTATGTTCAAAATTTAAGGATAAATATATTTATTAAAAACTTAATTTATAATTATAAATGATTACATGAATGTAAATGTTTCAAGAGAAAGTTAACAATCACAAAAGAAAGAGAGAATAAACAATAACTTCAACCACTTTTTAACATTCAGTTCAAATCACATTGGATGGAATGATTCAAATTGAACATAAAATAACATGAATTATTAATTGATCATGATATTATATTTCAATGGGGAAATATGTAAACTAAATAAATGTGAATTGGAAACTAATAACAAATATTTCTCAATTGAATGTAAAATGAGATAAAATCCATTACCTCAAGGTTAATTCTGACTGAACATTCTTAAACCACATGTATTGGGTTTTTAAACTTGTTATTAACTTATTAAATAATCAAATAAATATTTAAAATATAATATATTATCCTTTTTTAACTTTTTATCTCTCGTTAATTAAAAATATATCATTACATTCATTGTTTGTAGTGTTAATTTCCAGGTTTTCTCCTAAATATTTCATCATAAATGATCTGGTTCATGAAAATATTATATAGTTAGATCATTTAAAAAATATTTTTTTGTTAATATTATCATATTTTTACAAAAAAAGTATACTTTTTAATCTAATCATGATATATGTTTATGAAAAATGAGGTACATTAGGATCATGGTGATGGTAAGTTATACGTTAGAATGAGCAATGTTTCCATCTTTCAATGATATTTATTGAAAGGTTTTATGTGTGATTTTATCTTTATATAATGATAATAAAATCAAAAATAACATATTATATACTTATTTATACCATCTATGGGTTTTGTTGATGAAAATAGACTTTCTTTACTTAGTGAATGTCGTAGTCCACACATACATAAAGGATTTAAACATCATTAAGTGAATGATAATGTAAGAATTAATGTGATAAATTATCATTATAAAATAATTCATATATCATTAATATCATATGAATTTCAATTATATATAATATAATAATTAAATTTACCCTCATCTCCTTCCATGTGAATTGTCAGTGAAATAGGATTGACATCTCTTCATGAGGTGTTAGTCTGTTGTAGACATGAGCGACGTTGTCATATCCCCTAAAAAATGGAAGGGAAAAAAGTTATATATTATATATTGAATCAAGAGGTATAATTATTTTATAAATTTGATATATATACTTTATATATATCATCAAACCGTATATTGAATTGTGATAATGAAAGAACGAAAGATATTATTTCACGAGGTGGTGGTCTGCCATACAGACAATTGATGATTTTTATGCCATTTTATGTTAGTGGATAAGGTTATAGATCAACAAAAAATTATATAAAAATTCCATTATATTTATTATACTATGTATATTATAGTATCACTGCTTAATAATAATTTAAGGAGTTGGAGAAAGAAATAAAATAAAGACGCTTATTGAAGAACATTACCTATTCTTCAGGTATCCATACTGGGTTTGATTTTTACCAAAATAAGGCTTACAGGATGACATTAGGGAATTTTATAGGTCATTTTTATAGGATTTGATATATCAAAATGTCTTTAGAGGTGTTAATATATGATGGGATTGAATACCATTCTAATGTTTAAAACGAGTGGCATTTTTTGTAAACACCCAAAAGTATTCAATATGGTGAGGTAAATATTATCTCATATGCCTTTAAAATAGAACAATAATGTACTAGAGGAAATATTTTGTTAATAAACACCGGTACCATAAAAAATAAACACATTTTTTGTCATGTTATTCCATAGTCTTTAATTTTACTCAATTTTATGATTTTAATATTTTTACTATTTTAACTTATATCTTATTAAAAAACTATGTATTTGAACCATTAAGAATGAATTTGAAATTATATTTTCTAGGTAATTTATAAGTAAGGAATATAAATAATAAATATGATTTATTATTTAAAAATCCTATTTGTTTGTGAAATTAATAGAAAAATATCTAATGTAAAAAAAATGTCATTTCACCTTAATCATGTTATCATTGTATATACTATATTGTTGTCAAAATTGACATTATAAATGGAAAATCAATCCATGAATTAAGTATATTTTATATTTATTAAAAATCACTTAAAAAATAAGAGGATTTTTAAAATTTTTAAAGCATTTAATAAATTATCATTTATTATTAAATAACATTAAAGTCAATTTTAACATTATTCCATTCATTAGAAATAAAAAATTCATGGAAATTATGGAATTAAAATATATTATTTTAACACATGAGTATAATTATATAATAATATAAAAAATTTATTTAATAAAATAAATAATTCAAATCACTCCACTTTTTCTATTTTTAGTTTTATTTATTTTATTTATTTATTGGTTAAATAATTCGGGCATTGGAAATTCTTAATCATCTAATGTAACTATTTCATAATTAAAAATTAAAAATAAATTATCCTAATTAAAATTAATTTAGCATTCAAAATAATATTTCTAACTAAACTTTGAGTTTTTTATCCCTATCCAAAATCTTTATAGATATTAAAGGTTATAAATGTTCTTTTTTTGAATTTTTCTTTTTTGTAACAAGCTATATTGGTAACATACTAAGAAAAGTATGCCAAAAACATATAAAAATATAAAATATGGTTGTAAGGGTATTAATATTTCCATATAATGTTTTTTGGAAAGGTTTTTTATTTTACCCCCAATCTATTATTTTTAGCCCTTAATAAATTCATTTTTATTTTAATCATGCTAATTCATTATGATTATTTTTACTAATCATTATGATAAAATTTATAATCAACTTATTTGATAAACAATATTATACCAATTAATAATATATAATACATTTTTATTAATTTAATTCATATAAATGTCAAAATTTAATTCAAAAATAACCCCACGTACATGATGAAAAAGTACGTTTTTAAGAGAAAATATTGAAACATTTATAATGTTTTTTCTGTCAAAATTAAACATGAAAATGATCGAAAGGAACCGAATTGGATTCATTGAAATATAATTTAAATAATTTTATATTAAATTAAATTTAAAATATAATTTAACTTTATAAATAATTTAAATGAAAATGATGTTTTCAATTAAAATTCTAAATTTGTCACTATTCATCAAAAAAATGAAATATTCCTAGAAAATCCCTATAAAGTCACCAAAAATATTTTTTAGATGATTATAGAAAAAATTAATTTTTTTAATTATATTTCCTAAAATTTATATAAATTAGTTTTAAAATTTTTTGCACAATGCACTACTATTCATTCTTTTAGAAAAATATATTTTTTTGAAAATATCAGTTTTCTTTTATAACATTATTATTTTATTATGAATCAGTAGATAACTAAATATCATGTGTAATATATATATTTTTTAATTTATTTAATACTACTAATAACCTATGTTCCCATGGTTAGGTGAAATATTAAATAATAATGTTGGTATTTTATTATTGTTCAGGAAAACACGGTCTTCCATATAACAAAAGCTATTAAAGAGATTTAATTTAATTAAAAATAAATAAATGATAAATTTTCGGTGTGTTATATTTTATTCTATGATTGATTTTTTGTTTCATATACTCGATTTAAATAAATTTTCTTTTTTTAATATTTCAAGGTGAAACATTTTATATGGATTTCTGTATAAAAACATTGTAAACTTGAGAAAACATTTTCTTCCTGAAAAACTGTTTTAATCTAATTTTTTGAGTTTATTTTTAAATTAACATGTAAAAAATTTTGAGATATTAATTTTTAGAATGTATTAAGTATTTTGATTCATTATTTAAAAAAATTTAATGTGTCAACATTCAATTTTTCACATAATTAATAGTAAAATTAAAAAAATCACAACCCTTATTATAAAATTTTATAAACTATGGGTTAACCAAGAGTTAATGGTAATTTTCTAAATAAATAGGATAAATATTATTGTATGACACATTAACACCTCCTCTTACTCCATATTTATTTATATTACTATTTTTATGAAATTGGATTGAGAATGACTTTACAATATTTTAATAATTTAATTAATTCGAAATTTATCTTTTCACCTACTTAAAAAAGGATGCCCCTATTCTCTCTTCTTGACACCACACTGAAACATATATATTGAAAAAAACATTCCCAAGTCACTTTTAACCTTTCATATCAAATAATTAGAGGTTACTTAATTCTTAAAATACAATTTCTAGGGTTCTTAAAAAGCATATAAAGGACGTCAACTGAATGATGGGTAATCATCTTACCCGACCTCATTAAATTTATTTCTTTTTATACATCCACTAAATATATGATACTAATAACATTATATTATATTATATTTCCAAAATATAATAAAATTTTATTATTAATACCTAACCACCAATATCCATCTCTATTTCATTAAAAAAGAATGTGAAATCATCAATTATGCATAAGTATGGATTATCGCCTCTATATAGGAATACAAATTATTTTCCATTACTAATATCATGGACTGTTATTATAATAATTTAAAATATTATATATTATATTTTTTACATAATTATGGTTCATGAAATATAATATAATATCATTTTTTCACCTTCCAATCTGTTGGAAATTGATAACACCGCTCGTCTGTACATGTAAACCTCCAACTCTACCAAGTAATGTGATTCATTTTTCTCTTTGATTTACATGAATGGTAATATGATATTATTTTATGAATAGTTATGAAATATATTATATAATAAGTATTCTATAATGGGGACTTATTATTTATTTTTCATTCATTCCATCCGTAAAAATGTGAAAATATCATTAATGAGTACATACGACTAGTAATCTCTATAAATGGGGTAATTCATCTTTCTATATAATACATTAAAGGATATATATATATATATATATATTCAATATATATTATGTTTATAAAGTGATTAAAAGTTTTTATATGATGGAACCAAGATCAAATTATAAGAACTAGAACTACCATACCAAAATTTTCAAGAAAAATCTAATAGTTAATACCTTGAAATAATTGTTTTAATTAGGAATTATTAATATATATACATATTAAAATTATATAAAGTTATCATATATGATATAATTAGTATTTATTTTATATATATATATAATCATAATAAATATTATATTATTATACAGGTGGTTATTTCACTTTCTAAGAAAGTCAAACTTGATGTAACGAATTTATCTTAAAATCTCATTGTTTATTGGGATTGTTTGTTATTAAGTCTCTAATGATAAAAAAATTAGGATATGAATCCAAAAAACACATTTAGTTTCCTTTTAATATGGTTATATATACATAAGACATATATTCCTTTCAATTTCCCCTATTTATGTTTCCAAGAGTCTGGAATAACACTTTTAAAGGAAACTGGCTTTATTATTTTCTACTATTGAAACTCCTATTTAATCAATGTAAATGATTTATAAAAATAAATTAAAGAATGTTTTAACATTATAATATGATATTTAAAATTAATTTTTTCGAAGGTTTTCATTTATTTTTAAAATTATAATGAATAATCTTGTTTGTTTCCAAAATAAGTTAGTTTTGTGTTTTTTCCAAAAAAGTGAAATGATTTTTTTAATTTCAACAACATGAAAGGAATGTACTACCATCATGATTTATAAATGATTTTAATATTGCATTAATATTTTAATGTTAATTTTTAAATAAAATGTTCTCCTCAATAAGTGATGAATATTTAGATTTTAAAAAATAAATTTCAAATTGAAATGAGTGTCTTTTTAATGAAATTTTCCATTGATCTTTGAAATGAATTTTCAAATATGGTAAAAAAATTTTATATTAATTATTATTTACTAGGTTCATGATAAAATTACAACATATAATTGAATTATTTGGTTGGCTTATGATTATAATGATTTAGGTCTGATTTTATGAAACCCTTTTCTTTACCATGTGAAAATTATGTTATGATGAAACCTTTAAGAGACTTGTTTATTTTACATAGGTTGGTATATTATTATATGATGTAATGAAAATTAAACCCAAATCATTTCCATGAGTTACTCTATGAGGATTTTTTTATGATCTTGTGGCACACATGTGTATTATTTTCATTATATGAGGGGTGGCCTAGAAAAGACATAACCCCTTAATTTATTAGGTAAAAATTGATATCTCAAGATATAATAAGGAATTTAATGCGGATGGAACCTATATCAATATTGGAATCAATCCACTATGATTGTCTTGGTATTGAGGATTGACTATGGATATGATGGAATGGGTAGTGAACCCAATCCACTATGATAGTACTATATATTAGCCTTAATTGAGGAAATTATATATTATTTTTATGTGTATTTTATAAACTAATGTTTTTTAATAATGTTATTTTATAATGGATTATTTTTTTTGTTCTTTTATGATTCATTTCTTGTGAAATTCCATGTATTATATCATAAATTAATATTATGATCTATGATACGCAGGGTATGTTTTTTAAATGTTATGTTCATATTTTGAAACCCTTATACTCATGTATTTTTAAATTGTCATTTATATCGTCCTTGTTTAACCTTCATTGTCATAGGAGATAAACTTTTATTAGTTTTGGTTCCCTTGGGTTATGAAAGAATATTTAATGTATTATATGACTATGAATGGGGTAAATATAAAGAAATTTATGGGAGATAATGTAGATCTATCATGAATCAATTTTTTATGTATATATGTTTCCAAATAGTTAATAACTATATCATTATGGAATGGATTTTAATTTTTTGTATTAAATACTCATATATTAGGATGTAACATTTATTAATGAAATATATGGGTCATTAAATTTTTCATGGAGTTTTGAAGGTATGATAATGGACTTCTAAACATTATTGGTCATGGTCTCAGCATCATAGTGATGCTTGATGAATTTTCAAAGATTATAAATTCTTGGATAAATTTTTTTAATTTATATATTTCTATAATAAATAATTAATGGTGTGTTATAGTCTAAAATAAGAGAATGGGTGGTTGGTGAGGCCTAATGCGAGCATGGAAAAGTCTAAGGATAATAAGGCTAAAGTTGTGTAAACATTTAGATTGAGTTTTATGTTACCTTTAATATTTAACCATATGTTGTGTATGCATATGATTGTATGATCTCTCTATGATTTCGAGTTACTGAATCACAAATAGGGGGTCTTTGGGTGTAGATTTCATAGATGGGATCGGTTAGACCATTTTACAAGTTGAGTGACTATTCCATTAACCATTTATGATTTGTGGAATGCTCAATTACTATGTAACCACTGGTATTTCTTACTAGTTATTATTAAAAACACAAAGAAAATATATATTCTTTCAATTTATTATGAGTTTATTAGTATTATCATCACAGATATGTGTAAAGGAATATCATGTGAGAAAGTTATTAGTATTTTTTGTAGTTAATATCAATCATTTATTGATTTCCCAATAAACATTATCTGTATGGACATGGATCTATGTATATTCCCAATAAGATTATTAATTCATAAATATGGGTGTATAGAATTATTATTATCAAATTAGGCTTGATCAATTCGGGTGGTTGGGCTTCTTATAGTGGTTTGAGGGAATAATTTCTATTTATAGGTATGTTTAGTGACACAAAGAGGGTAAATTTGAGATATGAATTCTTTTATTATCATTCTTTTCATGAGAGAGGAATTGGAATATATTAGGAAGGGTCTTATATGTTGAATCCTTTTTTAGATTCACTGGTATAGATAAGAATCCTACCTCAAGGCATGTTGAGTGACAAGTTATGGATGGGTATCTCAGGGTTATAAGGTATGCCAGGGTGGAAAAAGGGATTTTGGTATTTTAATCATCATCGAATGGTTTATTCTTGTATAGAAACATGAGGGGTAACATATATATGTGGCATATAAGTTTGGGTAAGGTTCGTAGTATTAATGCATTATGGTTCATAGGTTTACTCAATTTTAAATAAAGAGTCAAAATTTATAAAATGTCCATGGCCTATAGGATTTAGGATTAGTAGTGGTGATGGTATCAAAAGTGGGATATAATAAGATGATCGAGTTTGCTAATATAATTATAGATGAATGGTAATGTTTTTATTCCCTAACATGTTTCTAGTTAGTGATGTGTTTCTAGATAAGAGTTTTGATGTGGTAATATGATTTCCATGCTTCTTTTGTCCATCGCTACTATATCGATGCAATGTATCATTATAAAATGTGATTGAGGAGACGGTTCCATTGTGGCATGAGATTTGGGGTGCTAAGATACACCTATTTGATACTTGGTTACATGAGTCTAACTATAGTATGCCTTTACCATATAGGTTTCTTATACATTTTTTGACAAGTATGATACATTCTATCTATGTTATTCCTCATTTTGATATGTTCTCCCAACATGGTTTTTATATGTTATGGACTTTCCATTTATGATTCCTATATTACTTAATGCGTATATTTTTTTGTGTGGATATATTACACCTTTTCCAGATGAATTTATAATATGTGAAGGTTCTCTTAAACCCATGTATGGATAAGTTGTGCCTTCACAATATGGGTGTTTAATACATGATGTTTTCTATCTTATACCTCTCTCAAATTAATATATTATATTGTGTTACTATTATAGGAATGGTTACAAAAATTTTACCTAATAGATTATATAAGATGTAGGTGTAGCCTATTTATTACACAATTAAATTACATGATTTCTTGTTTTATATATGATAATTCTTTATATATTTTATTAATAATTCATATGATAGATATTATTCCATATATAAGGTAACCTATAAAGACCCGGCCCTAAAACATTACAAAATATTGAATTAAACAAATAATTCACATTGACGATCTTTTCAGGTTTAGAATTTTAGAGAATTAGTCAAAAACTATTACATTTCTTTTCAAATACAAAGTAAACACTTCTACTCAGTTTTTATTTTTTTTCACAAAATAAGAACTATTTAAAAAAAGAGTCATGTCTAGTTCCATGTTTAAGATAACATGACTTTTCCTTGATCCCTTAGATTAAATTACTCAACATTATGTCCTGTGAAATTTTTTTTCTGAAACTTGGGATGATCATAAAAATATCAATAAGGGACGCACAATAAAGGAAAACTATTAGTTTTTCAAAACAACAAGTAAACCATGAATACATTAACATAAGTAATACTTTTCACCATTATGAATTAGTAAATACTCTTCACTGAATAGAATATCACTACATACCCTTTTGTAACAAAAATATTACCCATATAAAGAAGACAACACATATAAAGCTAACTTGGGAAATGAACATACTAAAATGGAATAACAATACGGTCGACTTCCACACATATCACTAAATGGAATAGTCATACGGTCAACTTCCATACCCAATACATTGGTGGTTATAACATAACCACCCATCCTCGTTTGTCACGACACCACCGGTCATTTGTTTTATCACATAACCACTCGTCAAATGTCCAAGTACCATTATAAAATCATAACACATAAAATATTTCAAATATAATTATTTCGCTAATAACATTTAATTTCAAATCCCAAGAAATAATTTCAAGATATTGAAATAATGAAACCATTTCAAAAACCATTTTCAATACCAAAACACCCAAAAATAGAATATGGGATTTCCTTTTCATTTTAGAAAACATTAAGGCTTATAGAGGAAGAAAAATAATGATTACGACGGTGGAGAGGTCATTCTCGCCACAAATGATAAAAAAATTCCATTTTTTATTTAGTAAAACACTTTGTAGAAAAGGATTCCCTTTGAATAAAAGTAAAATTCAAAGGGTTTTACTTATACACCGTGTAAAAGAAGAATATATATATATGTTATTGAAATATGCCTCAATGAAAGGAGATTGAGATGAAGACCCTTACCTTTTGTCCGACTTGACTCGATCATTATTTAATCTCATTAATAATAAATTAAAGCAAATTTATAATTTCTTAAGAACCTTTTCATGTTTATTATTCCATTTATATCACTTATTACCATGTTATAAACATTATGTAATGTTTTATGTTAATAATGGACGTTTTGTTGAAATTTTGTACTTGAGTCAAAAATGAACACCTTATATTTAAAACTTGTCCATGTAATCAATATTCCAATATATATAGAATGATATTAATTATTTATATATCATATATATCATATATATCCATTATATAAATGTATTTATAATAGTACATAATATTTGGGGGTATGAAATGAAATGCACCGTTCATGGAGACGGTAAGTCGTATATACGCATGAACGCTACTTTCATTTATATTTCTTGTTGTAATAGAAATAAAACATAATGATACATAGGTATATTATAATTCCACTATAATATCATATATAATATCATTAACTACATCTTTTATACATCCTACATATGGAATTAACGAGTCATATCACTTTGAGGGGGCGGTAGTCCGCACTTCCTCAAATGAAATTGTCACGTTTACCCATAATGGAAACAAAAAATGTATGATATAAATTGAAAATACAAAAGAATAAAAAAATTAACATAATATATTTCATATATAAATACATTTCCATCATAATGGCCCCCATGAGAGGTGGTATGAGGTAATTGAACAATCATTGTTTCGTGAGGCGTTTGTTTTCCATCTATAGAAACATTTTATTCTTTACACATTAGATGGAGGTGTTTGTAAGTTCAGTTCAGATCCATATCATAAAATCATACTAGTATGTTGAGGATACTATTGTTGCTATCAAATAAAGGAATAAAAAGTGTTTAGGGGTTAGATAAGTATAATAAAAGAAAAGATATTAAGAGAAACCATTACTTTAATTTGGGTAACTTCCATTAGTTTGAACTAAAATGGTTTGTTGAAGTGCCTTATACCTAAGGTACGGCTTCTAAGTGGAATATAGGGATGTAGGGAGCTTAATTGGGCAGATTTTGGACGAGCCAAAAGGCTTGAGAGGTGCGAGGAATTTGATAGAAGTGGTCTCCTTTTATAAGGGAGAGGAGGGGCTCTTTGGGAATGTCTGAAAATATTATTTTATTATATAATTATATTAGGTTTATAAAGATCAATAATAATTAGAGTAGAATATAAGATGAATATTTGTCAAAATAAAATCATCCAATAATAATTGGATAGGTTTTGGATAATATTTTAATCAATAGAATCTTCTTTATTTAAATCATTTATCAATGAGGTAAATACCTCATTATTTTTGTGTCATAAATAACATAATTTATTAGATTTCTAAAAATTATAAAAAAATACCATTATGTAGGAAATATTTTTATCTTTGCAATGGATATTTATAGTCAAAAATATTTCTTATATAACACCATATAAAATTTAATTTACTAAAATATTTTTGTTTCTAGCAGTTTTGCCTTTACTTTAAATTAATTAATCAAAAGTGTCATTATCATTCATACGTGGCTATATGGGGTCCTAAAATAGACCCAAGGACGAACATGGTTGGGAATTACTTTTAAATAAGGTTAGGAAATGTGTTAGGGTAATTTTAGATTACTATAATATTCATTTTACCTTGCATTACCCTATTTACCTTTAACCGTAGTAAATAAAAGTCAAAAGTTACAATTCACCAAAAATTATTTTCATCTTAAAAACCCACATTTTACTTTCTAATAACAACCATTTATGTTGTATTTTCTAAATTCAATTCACAGAAGTCATAAAATTTTATTTAAATTCAAAAGTCAGTTTTTTTAACTACTACAAAGTGGTTTCACTATTCATAAAAAATTGAAGTTTTTCAGAAAAAATGCCAAAAATTTAGCCTAAGCTATATTTGATATTCCGAATTAAAAAATGATGTTTATTTTTCCAAATTCAAAACATTAAATTGGTAGTAATTAATTTTAAAATTAATTCATGTTGTTAAAACAAATAGCGTATTTTTGAGAAACAATAACTATCAAAGGTTTGACACTTGTTTATGTCCAATTTCAATGTAAAATTAATTCCAATGACCAGAATTGGATAAAATGGTAAAAATATATTATAATTACACTTTAAAACCAATTAAAAAGATAATAAAACTATTAAATAAATTAGATTAAAATGCAGTATTGAAATAAAATACAATGTTTTTACTATTCATTAAAAATAAACTTTTTCAGAAAAATTACAAAAACTTACACAAAGTAAATTATGATGTCGTTATTCTATATAAGGATTTAATTTTTTCAAATATAATGTATTCAGGTTATCAAAAATATATGTAAAGAGGGTTCTCCATTAAAAGGTGGTAAATCTACCTTTTAATGTAAATTATGCTTAAAATTAGATTCATTCACATCTTAAGCCCCTAACTTTTTATTAGATAAATGTAAATACATATAACAAACATGTATAATCATATTGTAGTTAGTTTTGTTCATTCCTTCCAACACAATAGTTAGGAGTTAACTACTATTTAAAATAATTATATTATATTATTAGTGTGCAACATAAGATTTCAATGAAACTCGGTGTTGCATATCAGGTACGCCATTGAACATAGAAACCCTTTTAAAGTAAAATTAATATTTAATTCAAAAATATTAATAAATATGAAAATCACTTATTCTTCATTTACTTGGGATTTTACATCCTTCCCTCCTTTAGGAAATTACGTCCTCACAATTTTTATTCACTTATCAAAATTAGTGGTGGTATTTATACCTCATAGCATTTTAAGATTCCCATGTTGAATCTTCAACCATATGGTTTTTTCATAAAACCATTACCTGGTGAATTTCCTTATTCCACAACACATGCTCTCTATGGTCAAGAATTTGGACTAGTTGTTCCTCATAAGTGAGATTCTCTTCCAACTAAACTACCTCTGGAATAAATACGTGAGATGGATTGGGTATATCCTTTCTCAACATCAAAACATGAAAAATATTGTGTACCTATGATAAACTGGAGGGTAAAGCCACTCTGTATGCAAATAATCCAATTTTCTCCAAAATTTCACAAGATCCAATGAACCTAGAATTCTACTTCCCCTTCATAACCAAACGCATAACACTTTTCCATGGAGAAATGTTTAGAAAGACATGATCACCTACCTCAAAAAGTATATCCTTCATCCCGTTATCCGCATAAATTTTATGTCTGCCTTGAGCTGTTCTCATGTGCTTCTGAATCAACTGAACCTTTTCTTCCATCTCTTCTACCAATTCTGGCCCCATCATCTTTATTTCACCTACTTCACCCCTAAAAGTTGGTATTCAACAACGGTTTCCATATAATGTCTCAAATGGAGCCATATGTATACTGTAATGGAAATTGATTTTATAAGATATTTTAACCAAAGAAATATGTTGGTCCCAAAATCCTAGGTAATCCATTGAATAAGCACATAGCATATACTCCATGTTCTGAATTGTTTGTTCTGACTGTCCATCAGATTGAGGATGCAAATTAATACTAAAATTTAATTCAGTACCCAAATACTTCTGAAAGACTTTATAAAAGTTAAAATTAAACCCAGGATCACGATCAGATACAATGGAGAGGGGAACACCATGTAACCTGACTATCTCTTTAACATACAACCGAGCAAGTTGATTATGAGACAAAGTATCTGGAATAGGAAGGAAATGAGAATATTTAGTGAATCGATCAACTATAACCCAGATTTCATTATTACCTCGAGATTTCTTGTGTAATCCCACAACAATATCTATGGATATATTTTTTCATTTCCACTCTGAAACTAGTAAATACTATTTAATTCCATTCGCTAACAACCACTCTACATTAACCTACTGAAAATTCAAACACTTCACAGTAAAATCTGCAATATCTCTTTTAATTCCATCCCAGCAGTAATACTTTCGATGGTCTCCGTACATCTTAGTACTACAAGTATGGACTGAAAACTGAGAACTTTGAGATTTTCATACAAACTCATTCTTCAACTGTGAATCACAAGGCACACATAATCACCTCCCAAACTTCAAAACACAATCATTATCAACATTGAAATCAGGCAACATACCCTTCTGAACCAACTCTACCTTTTCTCGGCTACTCACAATATTCTTTCTGTGCTTCCTTTATTCTGTCTGATAGAGATGATTTCACTGATAACTGAAACAAAATAGAATAATTTTCTCCACTAACAACTTCTATTCCAAAGTTTATCAAATAAAAAACTAAAGGATCTTGTTCCAAATGTAGCATGGTTAATGAAGCATTACTTTTTCGATTCAAAGCATCAACCACTTTATTTTCTTTTCACGGATGGTAATGGATCATGCAATCATAATCCTTGATTAATTCCAAACATCTCCTCTGTCTCGTGTACAATTCATTCTATGTGAATATATTCGTTAAACTTTTTTGGTCAGTATATATTTCACATTTTACTCCATACAAATGATGCCTCCATATTTTTAAATCAAAAACAACATCAGCTAATTCCAAATCATGTGTAGGTTAATTTAACTCATGTGGTTTCAATTGATGTGAATTTTTATGCTCCTTTCCATCACAGAGTCTAATGACTGAAGAAGGGGAATAGTTTAACAAAAAGTGATTCATCCTTTGAAGACACATCAAAAATCTACAAAATCATGAACACGGATTTATTTGAGAACGGGCCATGCAAGTTCCAAGATGGTCGCATAGGTATACTTACGCGCCACATATTGGGTGCGCAGGTGAACTATGTGCCCTATTTAATTTTCTGCCACGGTCTTCAGAAGCATATAAATACCCCTTATGGGCCCCCCATTTCAGGGACGAACACTTCCAAAAGTCCGATTTGAGCTCCCAGTTCCCTACTCTCCTCTAAAAGTCTTACAAACACTTCTAAGGTAATTTCATACCTAGAATGGAAGATCTAAAGAGAGGGAAAAGACATAAGTGTTGAAATTCATCAACACCTATGCGCCTAAGTATCCACCCTTTATGGGAAATGGTCACACATGCATGGCACCTTATGCCTTCAATAGAACCTTCACGCCACCCTTTCAGAAACCTTTAGAGATGATACTAAGGGATAAAGCAAAGTATTGCCCAAGTGTTACCCTATGGGTTGACCGTCGCGCAAGTACACATTTTTCGCACAGGTATACATGCATGAACAGCACTTCACGCCCAAACAGGACCTGTGCGCCTACTTCCTTTTGGGTTCACCTCCTTCTTATTCAACTCATTTCTTCATATCCGCCTCTCCTCTTCAAGATTTAGCCTTCAAAACCCTCTTCAAAGTCATTTATGACAGGGTAACTTTGTTGGATTATTTATCCGAACGGAATTATTTGGAACATCTCTCAAAACCTAGTGATTTACATATCTTATTGTCACAAAGGTTAGATATTTCATTCATTCAACCTCATCTTTTAAGATGATAGGATCTTTAACCTAGGCCTCCTTTTCAGGAGTAAGCCCCAGATAACAAGTCCCCTAATCTGGGCCTCCTTTTAAGGAGTAATCCATAGTCATAATTTCCTAAATACTGCCTCCTTTTCAGGAGTAAGCCCCAGTTAGAGTTCCCTTAATATGGGAATCCATCTTAGGAGTAAGCCCCAAATTCAAAATTCCTTTAACCTGGGCCTCCTTATCAAGAGTAAGCCCCAGTTCTCAAGTTCATTTAACCTATGAATACTTCATACAAGAAAGCCCCAAGTTCCCTAATTTTGGGCATCCTTCTTAGGAGTAATCCCATTGTCTAACATTCTCCTAACCTGGGCCTCGTTTTCAGGAGTAATCCCCAGTCATAATTTCTCTTAACAAGTCTTAACTTCTTTTGATTTGGTCTTCCTTCTCAAGAATAAAACCCAATCACAAGTCCCCTACTAATTTGGGCATCCTCTTCCTGAGTAATCCTTAAGTTAGTGTATCCAAATCTCCATAATTCACATATACCCTTATGGACATTATTCCCTGGCATCTTCTCTAATGTATGTCCTGATCTTTATCTATTTTGGAAATCATACATACATAAGCCCCATATCATTTCTTGTGACTGCATCTTTCTTGGCACAAATATTCAGGTTTATTAATACCTCTTGCTTCTCACACCGAGCATGACTCACATGTTCTTAGAGTGTAAAAGATACCACAAAACATCTCTTTGGGTCATTAATCACACGTAAGCCCCACAATTCCCAACTAAAATTCGTGGACTTTTATTTCTACCTTAAAAGTGGAGTTCATAGGAAGCCTTTCTGAGGTTCAAGCACATCACCCATTAATTATCATCCATCCCATATGAAGTTAAACTATATCTTAATTCCCGAACAATGTGGGTTCAGATTCCTTTTCTATCAAGGATACATAGGTAGCCCATCTGCGGGTACAATCTCAACTCTGAAATACTCCATGTCATTCTGAATGACAATAAACTTCAAGTACCCCACTGAGTGGCTTTAAAACCTATATGGTTATCATAATGACCAAGAGATCTTTATATAATGTGTTGATAGATACCACTGATTAAGAATATCTAAAAAATAAAGATGATTCTCTATCAATGAAGAACCTCAAATACATATAAAAGATTTTCTAAATCTCATATATATTAATCATTGATTGTTAGATCTTAAGGAAAGGCCATTTTCATACTTTGTAGTGTAATAAGGATTCAAGAACATAACATAAATCTATAAAGAGAGTCCTGGAGTAGACAATAATTCCCCCCAAAAAGGAGTGATGAGTCCGACCTCCCATCTTCTCGAACAATGAAAATTCTTAAGCCTCATCAGTCTACAACTAATGAGAAACTACCTTTGGAAAGTATGTCCAAATGGATATATAATCACTGGATGTTTCGGGTTCTATGAACAAAACCATTAGAAACCGATTGAAATGTTTGAACCTTAATAAAACAAGGTCATCCCCATTTCTAGTGGAAACAAAAAATGGTGAACCCGACTTAAATCCTTATCGAAGTGAAAATTATGTTTTACTTATTTGTTAGGCCCTTATTTAAACTCAATGAGAGGGAAAATGCAATCAATAACATATGTGATCATCCAAAAGATGTAGTGACCGAACTTATCTTGATTGTGTCTGTTATATCAAATAGGCACTTTTTTCCAAGATCTTCGGCATTACGGAAATGGATTCTCTAAAGTTCACACCTGTGAATGCATCTGCTACTACTACTGCTGGATCTTTGTCCGCTCTAAGGATGACATGACCTACTCATTATCTTCAACTCTAGGTATCAAATGCACTAGTTAGAGAATACCATCGACATGGTACCATTCTGACTCTGAAGGCAGCTCGACAAGCTCTCCAAGTCAATAATTCACCCTGGTTGCCAAGACAACGACGACCAGCGATCAAGAATCAGGTGGTTCCAACCACCAACTCCAACTGTTTCGGGTCATTATCCTTGGAACGCAATAACCAGTCCCTCCCATATTCTATATAGGTGAATGAGAAGGTCACTGAAGGCCTTAATTCAAGGAAACATGAGTCCTTTATGGGGGCTCCCACCAACAATCGCCACCAGAATCATGTGGCGGTGCGCCCTCAACCTGATGAGGCTATTGCCTTTAGGGGTTCGGATCATGTTCCTCAGACCCGAGCATGCAAGTCGAACTGCCAGAGGCAAAATCTAGTCAATTTGGATCATTTTATTACTTCTTCCCCCTCTAGAAAAGTCTATCAACCTAACATGATGGCAAGCGACGAGCAGGCATATACACCCATCCGTTCTAATCCCGTTGTCCAGCAGACTCTTCTAGAAGAAACTCACCAATCCCGCTAGGCAATTCTAGCGATCTATTATAGGCAGGCATCTACGCCTATTTACAACTCATTAGCTAGTCTGTAGGCTCATCTGACTACAACCAAATTATTTCACCAATCTAAATGGTGGAAACTGATAAGCAGGGATATACACCTATTTACAATCAACAATTCTGTCAGCAGTCTATTCTGCCAGTATTGAAGGGAAATCATCAACCATACTTGACAAATAATACATAGCAGACACATACACCTGTCATTGCTAATCAAACCTTCGAACAGTCTCATTTGGTAGCATTCAGAGAAGTCAGTAGGAAATCCCCGACAACAAAATTGGAGCACACTCAACTCTCTGCCCCCACACATAAGTACTGTCAGAACTCACTGACAGGAAAAGGAGGATAAGAGAAGGAACACACACCTACTCCAAGCATGTAATGGACGTATATTCACATTCCGGTAGTTAAAGTCACCATGAAAATTGTGACGATGGTGAAAGAGCGGAAGAAAATCCCTTCTCATATTCTGGATGCCTGCTAGAATATTATAACAATTTTAGCAGCATCACAAGGAAAGAAATGAAAATCTATCCCTACCAGTGGAGTTACACATCAATAGATCTCTCCGGAACAGATAAAACCCACTGGTCCAGTCCAAGAGGCTTGAGGGGCATACTCCCCCATATCATATGGACAATCATGTTAGGCACATACACCTGATTTGAATAAGGATAATCAGCCTAACCATACTATTTCTCCTGAGAAGTCACATACACCTGACCATAGTAACCACTTTTGTTAAAAGGTGGTTCCCAAATTGAGTAAGAAGGAATCTAAGAAGAAGACACATCCAGCACAGTCAAGAAATCAAGATCAATTATATAATAAGGCCCTACTCGATGCTGGAGTTCTTGATGCACTCAGACAATTATCTGTTGCAACTTAAGATTTTACTCTCTCATTTCACAAGAGTGGGAACATTAATTCCGAAAGTCTACATCAGAAACTTCCTCATAAACGCTTGCTTCATGACAGTTTGGTCAATCTTGAAGTATCATCTTCAGATGAGAGTCACGATAACCCTCTATGTGGCCAGAAGATCAAGAAGAAATAGGTTTCATCATTTTCTCTAACCCACCATGGTAGTCCTCCCTGTCATGATGAATTTAGCTGTGAAAGTCCTCTCTGCATTAGTAATTCACATTTCCTTGAAAATTCTCTAATATAAAATGTAGTGACAAGAAAGCCCTCCTATTTTGAGGCATAGAGAAATGTAAATCCAGTCATGTATGATGCTTTACCTCTAGCAGGTGAAATAATTTCTCAATCAAGAAGATGACCTGGGGTGAAGGTAATTCTCCATTCCACCTTTTGGTCATTCATATTATAGTCTAATAAGTAAATTGTCTACCAATCTGGTTGAATCTGATGAAGCAACAAGGAAGCACGAGCTCTGGTCTTATCAAGTATAATAATCTTCATTGAATGATAAATAGGAAGTGTTGAATATGAGAAAAGAACTGGCGAAAGGTGAAGTGCCAGTTCTATTTTGGCCTTTCGCTGACTCACAGTATGACATTCCAGAGATGTTAACGGAATATTGAATTCACGATATTTGTCTCTACATGTCGAAAAATCATTGTCAATTGAAAAAGAAAATATTATCTTATGATGAATATGAATATCATGTTAAGATAATAGAAGGGTTAAAATCCAAATTGATTTGGAATCACTCTCAGTTTCTCAATATCCGAAGGCTGAAAAGCAGTAGAGAACCCTTCAGCATTATTGCCTCGGCGCACTAAAATGGTTCCACCTGTTAATTTCCAATGCCCCATCTGATATTCATATCAGGGGATGAGGTGTCCATAGAGAAATACCTTTCCCTATACTCTCTAGCCAACAAAGGCCGCCTAAAATGGTCTCATGCAATGTTATTTCCCTTGGTTGGCCCAGGCAATTGGCTTTGTTTGTAATCAAAGGCTCGCTCAAGAACATTCCTCAACTTGTACTTCTCAAATTTAGGAACACATAGAAAAATTTGTCGAATTACTCTTGCATTAGGCAAATGGGAATATCTAAAAGGCTTCTTGTTTAGAGCGTGCACATCAACATGTGACTGAAGTGTTAGAAATCATCCAATGGTATTTTGAGCTAGGTGATTTGAGTGGATATAGATTGATGCATCCTGCTAATTTACATACTAAATTCCGCAAGATCAGGAGACATTTTAAGAAAGTCTCAGATGTAGCAGCTCAAGAACCACCCCAGATTACTAGACTGAGGACTCTTTTAGCCAAACCCCTGGAATCAAAAAATAGGATTCGAGGAGTTGATCAGAAACAACAGGAACAACACCTGTCCACCGGACTAGGAACATTTTCAAATCCTCAAAATTTTCCTCAGAGAAATTCAGTCTTATCTCGATTAGGGAAGAATCCCCAAGAGGAACAAAGAGACAAATTATCAAAATATTGCATCCAAATTATGGTTTGTCAAGATGTTCCTGAGGTATCAACTCAATAGAATGCAGTGTCTCATCAGGGACATGGAAGAAGTAAATATCGCAGAAATGCAGATATAAGGGATGCAATGCGTTATGCATCAATAAATGTCATCAATGCCATTGTTGCTGATCCTCCAAGACATGAGCCCTCTCAGAGGGATCAGATGAAGAAGTTCCTGCTAAAGAATTTGTACACATAGACACAAATGAAGAAGGTTTGCATACAAGAAATCAAAGGCTTACCCAGAATCTAGGTATTCCCTCAAATAACCAACCTTCCCCTCTCCAAAAGGCATCCAACAAGGAGAAAGTAAATATTCAGGTCACATACCCTTCCTTTGGAGAAGGCCAATCACTCTCTCAAGAGCAATGATTCGCAAAACAAGAGGAATAAATTAAGGAATTAAGGAGGTTGAATGCAGAACTACTTCAAGGTAGTCTTCCTTCTAAGTGAGCTGAAGTCAGTCAGCCAAGGGAATTTGTTACTGTTACTGAGATGGATCAAGAGTATCCTCTTTTACCAGTATACCCTCATAGGTCTAATCCTATGGGTCAGGTGAAACAACAACAGGAGGTGTTATCCTCAGTTTTAGTTCCAGCCACCACATCTTTCCAAGCTCCAGTTATTGCACCTGCTCAGGTAAAAGCTCAACCGGATGTTTCTCAAAAGTTAATAACTACCATTGAGTCATTAACAGCTCGGTTGGAAGCTTTGGAGGGAAAGGGTGCACAAATTGAACCATAAAAGAGATCTTACCCTGAATGGGTTGATGAAATTCATCCCCCATGAAATTTTGTAAGTACCACATTTCCAATCTTTAATGGTTCGAGAGACCCAGGGAAACACTTAACACATTTTGTTTCTGGTTGCGATCCTATGATGGGAACCCCTCAGTAACAAGAAGCAGTTAATCTAAGGAGTTTTTTACAGTCATTACATGGACCTGCTTTTGTCTGGTATACAAGCTTGCAATCCTGGTCAATTACTGGATGGGAGGATCTCTGTCAATGATTCCTTCTTCAATTCATCCCAAAATTTCCAAAGACAACAGTTTTTATCTTAAAAATTGTAAGAAAAGGGAGAATGAAAGGGTTTCAGATTTCATTTCTCACTGGAAGGGATTAACATATTCCTTAAGCATTGCACTCCCTCAAGAAGAGTTTTTTCCAATCTGTGTGGAAAATTTGCATAATGAATTACGCACAACGTTGATCCCTATGAAATACACAGGATGGTTTTGAGACCTTACTTCGATCGCTCAGCAGATAGAAGTCTCTCTTACAAAGTCTAAGGATAAAACTCATGTAATTCCATCAGCTCCATGAAGGAGAATGGGTAAAGTAGAGACTGCTACAGTAACACTTAAACAAGCACTTGTACCTGCTTCTACTTCAAAACTTTCATCTTATCAAAGGGCTCTACCTCCTGAGTGACTAAAACAGAGGCCGTTTCGTCAAGATGATCAAAGAGATCAAAGACGAAAACAATTTGAGGATATTAAGAAAAAAGTTAACTCTTTTTGAACAGAACAAGTTCTTAGTTACGTCATTTTGGCTCTGGAAAATAATTTGGTCCAGTTGCAAAGGCCCAAAATTCCTAACAAGGAAGGAGATGAAGACCGTATGAACTATTTCCCATTTCATCAGATGTTGGGGCATCCCATTCAAGAGTGTTTTATCTTTAATGACCTCCTGCTAATGATGGTAGAATCAGGACAATTCAAATTGAAAGGTTCTCCATCTCAGGTAGCATATGTTACTACAACAAATCCAGAGGAGGAAGGTGAGCGGTAAGAAGTCAAAAACAAAATTGTGAAAAAATATGATGATTGTATGGTCAGGAAAATGATCAACCGAACTCATGCCATTTTGAAAACACAAGTAAAGAAACCAATTGTGTATTATGATATGAATTCCATAGAAAACCCCCCTTCATCAGAGGGGAAATCTTCGAAGGGGCGGCATAATTCGAAAAAATAGGAACAATTAGAAGAAGATGAAATCGTGTCAAAGCCCAAGTTGTCATTGACTCTAGAAGATTTTATGCCATCTACTTCAAAGCCATGTGCACCACCCCACCAAACGAAAAAACCTATATTACCTAATCAGATAGAATCTTCGTTAGATGAAGAGTTGATTTTTGGTTCTGTTAATATGATTCATTTAACAGATCCTTATGCCAGTCATATCTTCGATCATGATGAGCCCGAGTTCCCTATATCAAACAGAAGAATTAGAGGGAGTTCCAGTGAACTGGGATACATAGGAAGACGTGGATATCCCAGAAACCACTATTCCAATTCTACCCCTGCTAGAACTGTGTATGCAGCAGAAACTTGTGGTAGAGCCCTTTAGTGGGCTCAATAAGAACAAGCAAGTTCTTCCATTCATGACGGATTCAGTGTAGGTACAATTATTCTAGAGGGTCGGTTAGAGGTTCCACCTTCTTCCTCTCTTCAAGTAAATAGATCTAATTTGTCTAATCTTCTAAAACCATGACTATTTCCAACTCCTACCACGATACGAGAATCTTCAACTTCCAATGCGTCAACTTCCAAGGCACCTGAGAAACCACATGTTCCTGTTGGGAAACACAGACCTTTCGATCAAAAATATGATGTCTTGAAGCATTTGGCCCAATTACCAGCCACATTATTAATTTTGGATGCCTTGAATCTATCCAAGGATCTTCAGGAGGCACTCATTGAGGCTTTGTGAAGTCCTCAAGAATTCGCAACTGAAATTTTGGCAGCTGAAGTCTACCATGTAGAGATGATCATGCAGAATGCCATGTAGTGATATCTTTTACAGATGTAGATGAAGATGATGTTGTGCATGGACATATTAGACATTTGTATTTATCTGGTAAGGTCAATGGTGTAGACATCCAAATCGATTTGATTGATAATGGTTAAGGAGTCAACCTCATCCCCATTCATACTCTTCATCGATTGGGCCTCACAGAATCTGATTTATCTCTTTCTACTTTGATGTTACAAGGATATGATTATAATGAACAAGAACCACTAGGCGAGATTACACTCAAAACTCAGTTTGGAGACCTTCTATCCAATTCAGATTTCATGGTTGTTGATCATGATACAACCTTCAACAATATTCTTGGAAGAGCTTGGCTACATCAACATGCGGCTATCCCTTCATCATACCGTCAATGATTCAAATATTGTTTAAATAGTCAAATTGGGACATTGTATGGTGATAAGGACCCTTTCAAAACATGTGAATCTCAATACATTGAGTCATAATTGTATCACATGGAGGGTAAAGAGAAATCCACAATAAGTGAGGTTACCATGGTTAATGCTCCATTTGGTTTGGAAAAGATTCCAGTAAACCCATTCACACATATGAGTACAGATTATGTATTGCATATCATTCAAATTGTCAGGATAGACCCAAATCCAATTACTCTTATGGAAACATCCATAATGTCAATTATGGCAATCAAACCAGACAACATGGGAGAAAGTGGTGATTCACCATGCAATGATGAAAGCTCAAATTGAGATGTCTTCATTTCATCCGCTGAAATCCAGCATGTCTATACTTCACCAACCAGTCTTGAAGAAGTTATAGAAATGCCAGAGGTGAACTATGATATCGATTATCAATCCATCATCTCCCATTTATTACCTAAGGAAGAAACTTCATCATCAATAGGGTTAGAAATGGAAGCATCTTCTTCAAGATATTCAAATTTTAACATCTCTCCTGATCATGGAAATTCTTCTTCATCATATACTATGCAAGTAGAAAGAGAAGAAGTAACACATGTTGAAGAAGAAGAGGAAGATCTCAGGGATGCTCTTCCAAAATTTGAAGAGGGTATCTTCACTACTGCGAATGAAATCAGAGAAATAAATCTAGGTACAAAATAAGATCCACTCCCCACTTTAATTAGTGCGTCCATGACTCTTGAAGAGAAAGAAATGTATATTTCATTTTTAAATCAAAATCAAGATATATATTCTTGGAATTATATAGAAATTCTAGGGCCTGATCCTGATGTTGCTACTCATCATTTTGGTTTTCCATAAGAAGATTGAGGACTTAAGCAAGTCGCAAGAAGAACATACCCACCTTATGCTTCAAAAATTAAGCTGATGAGGATAAGCTTATCAAAGCTTACTTCATCAGAGAAGTTCAATATCCCAAATGGTTGGATAATATTGTCCCTGTAAAAAAGAAGAATGGGAAAATTAGAGTTTTCATTGATTTTAGATATCTTAATCAACATTATCCCAAAGATGATTTTACAGTCATGACTACAGAACTTTTAATTGAAGCAACAGCTGACTATGAAGCACTTTCCTTCATGGATGGATATTTTGGATATAATCAAATCTGAATGGCTCTAGAAGATGAAGAATATATAGCCTTCAGAGCCCCTCAGGATGTGTTTTCCTATCGAGTAATGCCCTTTGGCCTGAAGAATGCAGGTGAAAAATAGCAACGTGCCATGCACCATAACTTCAAACCATTTTAGGGAAATTTATTGAATGTTATGTATACAATTTGGTTGTTAAATCCAAACAACGTTCTAATCACTTGGCTGATTTGGAATTTATATTACACAAACTTCAATAACACAATTTGAATATAAACCCCTTGAAATGTGCTTTTGGGGTATCCTCAGGAAAATTTCTTGGCTCTGTTGTACACCATCGTGGTATCAAAGTCGATCCTAAGAAGACAACGTCAATCTTTGGTGTGTCACCTCCTCGGAATTTGAATTAATTGAGAAGACATCAAGGACACTTGGCCAATTTTTGGGGTATCATCACCAATTTGGCAGGAAAAAGTTTACCCTTCACCAAATTGATGAAGAAGGGATTCACTTTCCAGTGGACTGAAGAATGTCAAGAAGCATTCAATATTCTCAAGAAATATCTCTTGAGTCCACCAGTATTAATGCCACATGTTGAAGGAAGGACACTTGTTCTTTATGTGACAGCTTTAGAGAGATCACTGGGTGCCTTCCTTGCCCAGAAGAATGATGATGGGAATGAAAACAACATGTATTATCTCAGTTGGATTATGAATGATGCCGAAACCCGATATTCATGTATTGAAAAGTGCTTCCTAGCATTAATCATTGCAGTTTAAAAGGTGAGACACAACCCGCAACATCATGAGGCCCATTTGGTATCTCAAAATAACCCGCTCAAATTCATCCTTAGTCATCCGATGCATACAGGATTTCTTGCATGGTGGGAAGTTATTTTGTAGCAATTTGATATCCAGTATGTGTCTCAAAAGGCAATAAATGGCCATTCTCTGGTTGATTTCATTGCTGAACACCCTTCAGTAGAAGATACATCTTTAGATATTGAACTTCCTGATGAGGAAGTATTCTCTATTCAAGATAGTCTTCAAACATGGGAAATGTACTTTGATGGTGCTTTCAGAATTCCAATAGAGAAGAAAATGGAAGATTCTAAATTCAACTAAGTTGGTTTGGGAATTGTGCTTATTTACCTGTAAAAGGCAGTGCTAACTTATTCCTTCTTATTTGAGGAAGGAGGTACAAACAATGAAGCAGAATATCAAGCTATCATCATAGAATTAGAGTTGGCTCTTCAAGCACAAGTGAATCAATT
Source organism: Viscum album (assembly GCA_963277665.1). Taxonomy (NCBI): domain Eukaryota; kingdom Viridiplantae; phylum Streptophyta; class Magnoliopsida; order Santalales; family Viscaceae; genus Viscum; species Viscum album. The sequence goes on from OY728164.1 coordinate 1,584,958,520, forward strand.
AAAAGTGAAAGGTGATTCAGACCTGGTAATCAAACAAGTCAATGAGGATTATGAAATCAGAAAAGAAGATTTAATCCCTTTATATGATTATGTTTGAGTGTTAATGGATGAATTCCCTTCGGAACTGACATTTCTTATGTTCTGTGGTTACTAAATGCTCATGCTGATGCATTGGATAATATAGCTACAGCACTGGAAGATCCAAATCAGGATGAGAGAATCATCTGTATTTTCCACCGTCATAAAATTTCACCTTTTCTTCAACCCAAAAAAGACGAAATCAATGAAATTAGTCCCATTCATGAACCATATGGTCATACTAAATGATGTATGACACCTATCTGAGATTACCTTCAAAATGGAACACTCCCACCTGATAGAGCTGGGAAAAAACAAGTCCAATGATGTGTGGTCAATTTTATTCTTTATGATATCCCAGATCACCTAGAAAAAATCCTCTACAAAAGTGGTTTTGATGGAGTTCTCTTTAGATTAATTGATGGTGAAGAGACAATGGTTGTCATGAATGAAGTACATGCAGGAGTCTATGGTGCTCACCAGTCTAGACATAGACTATTTGATCAAATTCGAAGGCATGGATACTTTTGGCCTTTAATGATACAAGATTGTGTTGATTTCACAAAGAAGTTTCATTCTTTCAAAGTATCTGCCGAAATCATTCATCAACCCCCAGAATTGCTTCATACAGCTAAATACTCGTGGCCATTTTCCACAAGGGGAATGGATGTAGTGGGACCTTACCCTTAGGCTACATCCAAGTAGTTTAAGTACATTCTTACTAGTACTGAGTTCTTTTCCAAATGGGAAGAGGAAATACCTCTCAATGAAGATAGTTCTAAAACCATTGTTAGCATCGTCAAATCTAACATCATTACCAGATTTGGTATCCCTCGTACCATATTGATGGACAATGGCACCATCTTCTATTCATCTGAGGTAAGGAAGTTGTATCAAGAATACAACATAAAAGCCAATCATTCATCTTGAATTCATGCAGCGGCCAATGGCCAAGTAGAAGCTTTCAACAAGACCCTTTCAAATATTCTGCAAAAGATGGTGGATAAAGATAAGAAATCATGGCATGATAAACTCTTTCATGCTTTATGGGCTTATCATCCCACCACCCACACTGCAGTGCGGTCAACTCCATATTCATTGGTATATGGAATGGAAGTTGTCTTTCCCATTGAGGTTAAATTACCTAAATTAGAGTAGCCGTTTTTGATCAGTCATCTACAATTGAACAATCTCAAAAGCGATTGGATGAATTGGAACGATTAGATGAGAAAAATATTATGCACCCTGCACCACTTATAAGTCTATCATAATTGAATAGCACAAGATTTCAAAAAAAAGTTCATCTTAGTTCACTCATTCAAGGAGAATTGGTGTTGGTTCTCATAACTCCAATGATACCAGGAAAGGAGCCTCCAATTATTGACCCAAAATGTGAAGGACCTTACTCAATAAATAAGTTCTACTCCAATGAAGCTTATTCTTTAATCTCAATGGATGGAAAACTCATCACAACTTCAACAAATGCCATATTTATGAAGATGTATTTTGTATAACACAAATACATCAACATGGTCCATGCATATGACCTTAAACTATTTTCACTTACATCCAAAATGACGTTAAACTGTGTCGTCCTAGCTATATGATGTTAAAATATACAACCCATCTTTTGTCCTTACTTTTTGACATTAAACAGCACAGTCCCCCTTACGTCCAACATGATGTTAAACTGTGATGTCCTAACTACCTGACGCTAAATTGTATAGCACTCATTCGTCCAACATGGAGTTAAACTATATTGTCTCTCTTACATCTAGCAAGACGTTATATTGCATAGCCATCATCCTAGCTATACGATGTTAAACTGTTCACCTCTTCATCCCACTTGATGTTAAACTATGAAAAACTCCATAAATTGTCCAACATGACGTTAAAATATGTCTCCATTGTCCACACTACATGACATTAAACTGCATAGTCCCCTCTTCATCCAACACGACATTAAACTATGCATGGTTAGGGCTATTTCTACCTCTTGTGTTCTCACACCGAGTATGATTCACGTGAGATTAGAGTAAACAACAACCATAACACCCTCGCTGGGCCGCTGAACATGTGTATTTCCCGACCCCATTTTTTAGGTCGTTTTCCTCAAGAACAACTTTATCACCAATTCATTATTTAATCGAACTACGCGGACTTTGATCCTTGCCTTCTTATGACAACCCTGCTTTTTATTACAACATAAACATGCTTTATTACATAAAATGTCACTTGATACAACAAAGAAGATCGAGACGTTTAGTGTCTTTGGGGCTTAGGATAATTAAATAAAAACATAAAACATTAAATACAACATCTTTATTGAAAACATCCTTTACATGACCACTACATTTCCTCATACTTAGCATTGCATGGGATAACCTGAGGACATGCATAAGAAAAGGGTGAGCTATAAATCCCAGTAAGGGAGTACAAATGGAATAACTTGAGGAGTACAATACATGTTAGGAAATAGTCATGTCAACAGATCATAAGATAAACATGAACATAAAGTCATGATAAAGCATGATAATCATGACATGGAAATGTGGCAACAACACTTAATATTGAATTAGCATGATCCAAGGCTCATTGAACATGGAGCTTGAGTAAACCCTCATTGCACATGAAGCACGATTAAACCCTTGTTTCACTTGAATTAGCATGATTCAACACTCATTGCACATGATGTATCATGATACTATACTTTACCCAATGCATTAGAGCGCTATAAGGGCGCACCCTTCTTAAACATTTCATTCCATGCATAAGTGTGCCACACGGATCATAAAACATGGATTCATAATACATAATCATTTATTCCATGATAAAGGAATGTGGAATTCATACATGAAACATTAAAATCAATATGTAAATGTGCATAAAGGTGAATACCCTTGATGGAGAATTGGGCATGGTTTTCACTACCCAATGACTTTGGCTTAGAAAATCTGTGCAATTTCAGCAGCGTAATGGCGTGACATAAGAATTCATAAAAATGGTTGATGAGAGAGAAAGGGGTTCCACATCATATTTACATGTAATGGACAGTAAGGAGGTCATATATATACATGTCCCAACAATTGAAATGGAATTTTGATTCATGATACAAAAGTATTGATTGAATGTAAAAGAAGAGAGAGAAGTTCCTTTCGGAATTTCGGCATATTAACGGGTGTACATGGGAGGCATTTAATGAGAGAGAAAGGTGTCTCCCCTCATTCAAAAAATAAGTGGGTAGAATGGGGGAGGTGAAAAACCATACCCCAACATTCATAATTGATATTAAAAGAGAAATACCACTTAAATAAAATTGACAAAATGAGAAAGGAAGAAAAAACCCTTACTTGGAAGTGTTCATCCAAAGGCTAGAGAGAGGCTTGTGAGAGGCTTCTTGGGAGCTTGGGGAACCTTTGGAGGATTCTAGAGAGAGTAGGGAAGTGGTTGGACGAACACCAAGGGATTTTAGTGAGGAGGAAGTTGGATATTGGGTGAGTTTATATAGGAAAGGTGATGGAATTCTTTATTATTTAGGTTTGTCTCCCCTTCCATTAAATTAATCCAAACCACAAACCATCCCATGGTTTTTGCCCTTGTTTTTTGGAAAAGGAAAGAGGAAAAAAATATTTTATAAGGCCCACGTCTGAACTTATTAAAATAATAAGGTGGCTTATGTGAAGGTGAGTCACACTCCCATGGAAATTAATTTAAAAAGGAAAAGTGTTGAATATGTATTGAGGGGTCCATTAATGCTTTATAAAGTATGTCAAACAAACCCAAAATCACATTATTTTAATGATAAAACATATATTGGCCGAACATAAGGATTATGGAATTTTATTACATCACCATTGGGTCATTATGATGTCATAAAACACATTATATATTTGAAAAGTATTTAATTTTTACCAAAAAATTTGACTGTCTCAGAAAATTATGAAAAATTTACCGTTGGATAATTTCGACATCCTGATTCCATAAATGAAATTTATTTTATCTAAAAAAATTTCTAAATATGTTAATTTTCATTTTTAAAATAAAAACCAACATTTATAAAAAATTCACGGGTTTTGACAGAAATTGCATTCAAACCTTAATATAAAATTATAATTGCATTCATAAAATTATAAGATCATTTATATATAATAAAAATTAATTTGATCATAATAATAAAATTTTATTAAAATATTATTTAATTCAAAAATCCCTTAATTTAATAAAATTGATTTCTTAATTAAATAATAACTAAAAACACCATTTGTACATTAAAAACTATTTACAACGTATCAAAAATGACTAAAAATTATATTCATTATTATAGACAAAAAATAATGTACATGAAGATATTACAACTTATTTGTTACATAACCCCTTAAAATAGCTGCATAAGACCTAACGGTAAGGTGTGAGATGGTGATAGACTCTTGGGGTGGCTCGGATAACATCGCTCGAGTGGTAATTTCAATCAACTTCCACTTTTCCCGTAGATGGTCCCGTTCGAGCTTGACATGGTGAATCTTAGCTTGGGCTTGGTCAAGGGAGAAGCCCAAGGATGCCACCTCTTTTCTGAGCTCCGACAAATAGGCTTAGTATGGGGAAATTCTACTGGATGAGGCCATCGCTTCTTTTGTCTGAGTAAAATTGGGTTCGTTAAAGCCTTATATTTATACTAATCATGTGATCACTGTTCAACGGCTATAAACGTAATGGTCACAACTCTTATCATAAAACCAAAGAAGCTGACATCCTATAAAAACATTTTTTTTAATAAAGATACATTTAACAAGATCAGGAGGGATTTTCCATTAATGAAACTTTGGGTTGTTACAATATTACCCCCTTAAGAAATTTCGCCATCGAAGTTTTTCCTTTTCCCACACTAAAACAAATGTGGGTAACTCAACTTCATTATATCCTCTGACTCCCAAGTTTCTTCTTCAAACATGTGGTTTCTATACAACACCTTGACGAGGGGCATTGTCTTATTTCGTAGAACTTTTTCTCTACGATCTAAGATCTTCACTGGTTGCTCCTCATAAGAAAGATCATCTTCCAATTGTACCAACTCGGAAGAGAGTACATGTGAAGGGTCCGGTGTGTACATCCTTAAGAGGGATACATGAATGATATCATGCACCTTGGCCATAGTAGGTGGAAGTGCTAGTCGATAGGCCACAACCCCAACCTGATCAAGAATCCCGAAGGGGCCGATGTACCTTGGACTTAACTTCCCTTTCTTTCCAAACCTCATGACCTTATTCCACGAAGATATGCGTAAAAACACCATGTCTCCAACTTTAAACTCAAGGTCTCGTTGACGATTATCTGCATAACTCTTCTGTCGACTCTAGGCTTCCTTGATATGCTGCTGAATGGTTTTCACCTTCTCCACCATTTCTTCGACCATTTCTGGTCCAAGAAGCTTACGTTCGCTGACCTCATCCCAACATGTCGGTGTTCTGCACCTTTTCCCATACAGGGCTTCATATGGTGCAATTTGGATGCTCGAGTGGAAACTGTTATTATAAGAGAACTCTACCAGAGGAATATGTTGATCTCATCCTCCTTTAAAGTCCATTTAGCATTCTCTCAACATATCCTCAAGTGTTTGGATAGTCCGCTCGGATTGGCCATCAGTTTGAGGATGATAGGCCGTATTGAAGTTCAGTTCAGTATTCAGAGCATGTTGAAGACTCTTCCAAAACATTGAGATGAATCTTGGATCTCCATCAGACACAATAGATAGTGGTACTCCATTAAACCTTACCACTTCCGTGATATATATCCGTTCTAGTTGATCCAAAAATAAATCCTCCTGAATAGCAATGAAGTGTGTAGTCTTTGTTAGACGATCCACAACATCCCAGATTGCATTGTTGCCTTTGGATGTCCTTGGATGTCTGGTGAAAAAGTCCATGGTGATGTTCTCCCATTTCCATTCTGGTTTGGGCAATGGTTGCATCATCCCATTAGACTTCTGCCTCTCTGCCTTCATTGGCTGACACACTAGGCACTTTGATGTATATTCAGCGATCTCCTTCTTCATATTATCCCACCAAAAGTTTTCTCAGAGATCTCGATACATCTTTCTACTCCCTGGGTGAATAGAGAAATTTGAACTATGTGCATCATCCAAAATTTCCTTCTTTAACTCCGGACATGATGGAACACATATTCTTTTCCCAAACTGCACAATTCATTCTTCATTAACATTAAACTTCGAGGATTTCCCCTTTTTGATAGCTTCCACTTTTTCTTGAATTCCCACATCATCCTTTTGAGCATCCTTTAACCTTTCCAAAAGGGATGGTTGAGCAATCATTTGTGAAAGGATTGATGATGTTCCCTTCTTTATGATTCCCACATCCATCTTCATCAAGTCTAAGAAGATTGGATCCTTCTCAATTCTCATCATTGATAGAATTGTTGGATCCTTTCTACATAGGGAATCTGCCACCTTGTTCGCTTTCCTTAGGTGGTAATGTATTGAACAATCATAATCCTTGATGAGCTCTATCCATCTTCTCTGGCGCATACTACGCTCTTTCTGTGTGAATATATATTTAAGACTCTTGTGGTCAGTACATATCTCACATTTCACTCCATAGAGATAATGCCGCCAGATTTTCAAGGCAAAGATCACCGCCTCCAACTCCAGATCATGCGTTGGATAGTTTCTCTCATGTGTTTTCAACTTCCTTGAGGCATAGGATATCACTTTATCATTCTGCATCAGCACACATCCTAATCCCTTCATCGAAGCATCACTGAATACCATAAAAATCACCCCACTTGTGGGTAATGTGAGCACGGGTGTAGTGATAAGCCTCCTTTTCAACTCCTTGAAGCTTTCTTCGCATTCATCACTCCAAGAAAACATTACTCCCTTTCAATTAAGCTTGGAAAGAGGGTTAGACAATCTTTAATAATTTCTCACAAATCATCGATAATATCCAGCTAACCCCAAGAAGCTACGGATATCGGTTATCAATGTTGGCCTCGGCCATCCCTCAATTTCATCTGTTTTGGAGGGATCCACAGATATCCCATTACTTGTGATGATATGTCCCAAAAATGAGACCTCCTTCAACCAGAACTCACACTTTCTATACTTTGCATATAGCTTCTCCTTGCGTAATGTCTCTAGTACAGTTCTTAAATGATCCTCATGATCCTCCTTGGTTTTGGAGTATATCAGAATATCATCTATAAAGACTACCAATAAATTTTCAAGGTAATCTCTAAAGACTCTATTCATCAATTCCATGAATATTTCTGGAGAATTTGTGAGTTCGAAAGGCATTACTATGAATTAATAGTGCCCGTACCTTGTACGAAAAGCAGTCTTGGGGACATATTCCTTCTTCACCCTTACCTAATAATATCCCGACCGCAAGTCCACCTTGGAGAAGTATTGTGCTCCACGCAGATGATCAAAAAAGTCATCGATTCTTGGGAGTGGATACTTGTTCCTTATCATGATTTTATTAAGTTCACGATAATCGATGCAGAGCCGCATTGACCCATCCTTCTTCTTGATGAAGATGACTAGTGCACCCCATGGTGAAGCACTTGGGCATATAAACTCTTTATCCAGATTCTCCTATAGTGGTTTCTTCATCTCTTCAAGATCAAAAACAGTCATTCTATATTGAGTCTTGGATATTGGTAATTCCCTAGGAATAAGTTCAATTGAGAACTCAACATCTCTTCTAGGAGGAAGAATAGGAAGTTCCTCGGGAAACACTTCCATGAATTCCCTCACAATAGGCATTTCTTCAAGGATGGTTTCTTCTTTGGACTCAATCATCTGATCCAGATACGCATGCTCATAGGGTAGTAATATCCATGCTTGAGATGATGTAACTAAAGGAGATTCATCTTCCTCTTGACACTTGTAATGAATTGGGGGTCGATTCTCCATATGGAGTGTGATTTCCCTCTCCTGAAAATTTATGTTGGCTCTATATAAGGAAAGCCAATCCACGAAAATAATTGTATTAAATTCCACCAGATGGAGTATGATGAGGTTCGCCGGGAAATTAAATCCACATATTATAACAGGGGAGGACTTATATTCACGGGATGCAATGATTGCCCCATTTTCCGTACTCACCGACATCTTTACTTCCATGATTTGTGGTGGTGCTGGAATTGTTCTACTGAACTTTCAAGATATAAAAGAATGCGTAGAACCTGAATCAAAATGTACGTTTTCTATTCATGAAGGAATAACTAGCGTACTTGTCACCACTTCATTGTCGGGGTTCACTACGGTAGAAGTGATGGAAAAAGCTCTTCCTTGCTGTCTTGGAGGTTGTTGGTTGCCTCTGATAACCATTGGATTAGGGCACTGATTTGCGAAATGACCCGGTTCTTTGATTTTGTAGAATTGAACAATGCATTGAGGTTTGAACGGAGTGTTTCTCTCCTTTTTCGTAGTGGTGGGTCCTTCTTGCCGACAGTTAACAGCTAGGTGCCCTTCTCTTCCACACCTGAATCATTTTATCGTCCCCTTAAGGCAATTTCCAGGGTGCTTCTTTCTGCACCTTTGGCAAGTGGGGTGCTGGAACTTCTTAGCATCGTTGTATTTATCCATCGGACCACTAGCATTGAAGTCCACCTTACGCTTCTTGTCCCCATGATACCCCTGTGATTCCCTATTCTCCATTTTGACTTTGAGGGCACATCAGACAATTTCCTCATAGCTGTCGAAGTCACGGATCGCTAATGCTTTCCACAAGCTAGGATTCATCCCACCAAAGAAGTGGTCGACCTTGCATTTAGGGGTAACGACAAAGCCGGAAGTGTATCGTTCAAGCCTTATGAATTTTTCCTCTTACGCTCCAACATATTCTTCATCTTTTTTCATGGGGGAAAGGATGTCCCTTTCCATCTTAAGATGGAGGGTGCGTGGAAAATATTTATCGAAAAACATCTTCCTGAATTCCTTCCATTCCAAAGCCTAGATCTCCTCCTCAGGCTTCGTATTTTTGATCAACATCCACCACTGATCAGCTTCACCCTCCATATGAAAAGTGGCCAGGAGAACCTTCTCTTGTTCAGAACATTGAAGGATGGAGAAGATCTTTCCAATGTAGTTGATCCATTTTTCAGCAATCGTAGGATCGGATGATACACTAAAAGTAGGAGGCCTTTTACTCATGAAGCTCTCGATAGAGACTTGTTCCTTCTTAGGGGGGTTTGGACGTTCCTCTTGACCAGTGTTTCTATTCAAAACTTGAGTTAGCTGAGAGAGAAGAGTGAAAAAGTTCGCGATTCCTACTCCCATTGGATTGGGAACCTCATTAGTACAGTCATCACACAGATCTTCACAACAGTTGTTAGCCCGAGTCCTCCTATTACCGACCATTGGATGTAATAAAAGGAGAGTTAGGGGTAACACATAAAGGGTAATCCAAAGACAAAATTTGATGACTTATAAATAAACTTCCATTTCTTAACTCATGAGTCTATAGGCATCAATCTAGGCTTTTCATGAACTACTTTCTAACATATATTCTTAGGGGCATTTATCCCTTAATAAGGGTTCACATTAAGATTATGAATTTATCAAAACATATCCCCCGGGAGTGTCGTAACCAAGAGTGCAGCAAGGCCCATTGTCATGCACCAGTTCCCATTCAAGACTAACTCAAAGCGGTGTTTTCGGGTTTTACCCCTAGGATACATCTGTGCTAGAGCCGCCTCTACCTGCTCGTATCCAAACAGGGATGTATTTGTTTGATAAACCACTTACTTAGTATTTTCCAAAACGTAGGGCTATTTCTATTATACATCGTCTTGTATCTAAGGCTTTACTAGGGTTTCCTAATCCCAAAAAATAACTAAACATATCCTCTGATACCAATTATGACAACCCTTCTTTTTATTACAACATAAACATGCTTTATTACATAAAACTTCACTTGATGCAACAAAGAAGATCGAGAGGTTTAGTGTCTTTGGGGCTTAGGATCATTACAGAAAAACATAAAACATGAAATACAACATTCTTATTGAAAACATCCTTTACATGACCACTACATTCACTCGTACTTAGCATTGCATGGGTTAACCTGAGGACATGCATAAGAAAAGGGTGAGCTATAAAGCCCAGTAAGGGAGTACACATGGAATAACATGAGGAGTACAACACATGTTAGGAAATAGGCATGTCAATATAGCATAAGATAAACATGAACATAAAGGCATGATAAACCATGATAATCATGACATGGAAATGTGGCAACAACACTTAACATTGAATTAGCATGAGCCAAGGCTCATTGCACATGGAGCATGAGTAAACCCTCATTGCACATGAATCACGAGTAAACCCTTGTTGCACTTGAATTAGCACGAGTCAACACTCATTTCACATGATGTATCATGATACTATACTTTACCCAATGCATTGGAGCGCTATAAGGGCGCACCCTTCATAAACATTTCATTTCATGCATAAGTGTGCCACATGGATCATAAAACATGGATTCATAAAACATAATCATTTATTCTTTGATAAAGGAATGTGGAATTAATACATGAAACTTTACAATCAATATGTAAATGTTCCTAAAGGTTAATACCATTGACGGAGAAATGGGCATGGTATTCAATACACAATGACATTGGCTTAGAAAATCGGTGCGATTTTGGCAGCGTAACGGCGTGACATTAGAATTCATAAAAATTGTTGATGAGAGAGAAATGGGTTCCTCATCATATTTACATGTAATGGACAGTAAGGAGGTAATATAGATACATTTCCCAACAATTGAAATGGAATTTATATTCATGATACAAAAGTATTGCTTCAATGTAAAAGAAGAGAGAGAAGTTCCTTTCGGAATTTTGGCATAGTAACGGGTGTACATGGGAGGCATTTAATGAGAGGGAAAGGGGTCTCCAATCATTCAAAAAATAAAAGGGCAGTATGGGGGAGGTTCAAAACCATACCCCAACATTCATAATTGAAATTAAAAGGGCAGTACAACTTAAACAAAATTGACAAAATGAGAAAGGAAGAAAAAACCCTTACTTGGAAGTGTGCTTCCAAAGGCTAGAGAGAGGCTTGTGAGAGGCTTATTGGGAGATTGGGGCACCTTGAAAGGATTCTAGAGAGAGTAGGTAATAGTTTTGACGTACTCCAAGGGATTTTAGTGAGTAGGAAGTGGGAGCTTGGGTTGGTTTATATAGGAAAGGTGAGGGAATTCTTTATTATTTAGGTTTGGGTCCCCTTACATTAAATTAATCCAAACCACAGACCATCCCATGGTTTTTTCCCATGGTTTTTGGCAAAGGAAATAGGAAAACAATATTTTATAAGGCCCAAGTCCTAACTTCTTAATATAATAAGGTTTCTTATGTGGAGTTGAGTCACACTCCCATGGAAATTAATTTAAAAAGGAAAAGTGTTGAATATGTCTTGAGGGGTCCATTAATGCTTTGAAAAGTAAGTCAAAGAAACCCAAAATCACATTATATTAATGATAAAACTTATATTGGCCGAACATAAGGATTATGGTATTTTATTACATCACCATTGGGTCATTATGATGTCATAAAACACATTATATATTTAAACAGTATTTAATTTTTACCCAAATATTTGACTGTCTTAGAAAATTATGAAAGATTTATCGTTGGATAATTTCGACGTCCTTATTCCAGAAATGACATTTATTCTATCTAAAAAAATTTCTAAATATGTTTATTTTCACTTTTAAAATAAAAACCAACATTTATCAAAAATTCACGGGTTTTGACAGAAATGGCTTTCGAACCTTAATATAAAATTTTAATTGCATTCATAAAATTATAAGATCATTTTAATTTAATAAAAATTAATTCTTATAATAATAATAATAATTTATTAAAATATTATTTAATTCAAAAATCCCTTAATTTAATAAAATAGATTTCTTAATTAAATAATAACTAAAAACACCATTTGTACTTTAAAAACTATTTACAACGTATCAAAAATGACTAGAAATTAAATTCATTTTATATACAAAAAAATAATGTACATGAACATAGTACTACTTATTTGTTACATAAACCCTTCAAACTGCTGCATAAGACCTATGGGTAAGGTGTGCGATGGCGACAGACTCTTGGGGTGGCTCAGATAACATCGGTCGAGTGGTAATTTCAATCAACTTCCACATTTCCCATAGACGGCCTTGTTTGAGATTGACATGGTGAAGCTCAGCTTGGGATTGGTCAAGGGAGAATCCCAAGGATGCCACCGCTTTTCTAAGCTCTGAAAAATGGGCTTTGAATGGGGAAATTCTACTGGATGAGGCCATCACTTCCTTTGTCTGAGTAAAATTGGGTTTGTTAAAGCCTTATATTTGTACTAATCATGTGATCACTGTTCAACAGCTATAAAAGTAATGGTCACAACTCTTATCATAAAACCAAAGAAGTTGACAGCTTATAAAAACATTTTTTTTTCCATAAAGAGACATTTAACAGGATCAAGAGGGATTTTCCATTAATGAAACTTTGGGTCGTTACACTTCTAGGCTGGGTATATAGGCAACCTCCTGTGTTTCAAGCCCAAAACCAATATTTTAACATTGTTTCACCTCCATCTCATATGATGTTCATTCGTCATGCTGCCCCTAGAATCAATATGACTTACATTGGTTCACCATCGTCCTTGCTAAATGACGTTAAACTGTTCGCAGTTTTTGTCATGTACGACAATAAACAACAACATTATTTGACACCATCACCTGAGAAGGAATCATTATTTACATTGATCTCCAATCATGTTATAATCAAAAGTCTACATGCATACATGGAAATTCCCGAACCTTTAATCCTGGGTTAAACCATCATTACACTAAAGTCCCGTTTCACCCTTCATATGTACGAACCAAATATGTAGAAAGGGTATTTCAAGAACTATGTGTGGCTTGATTCCCATACTTATGGGATACATATAAACGTTCGATAATCCCTTGAATCTAACCCCAAGTCTTTGGGCCTAACCCCAAATTTCACATTCAGTCCCTTGGCTGAAAAATCCCCCTGTGAAAACATGAATGTGGTATGAAAATCCTGGTCTTCATTCACATCAGGTTTATAAAACACACAATGTTTATTCCTTTTTATGGTCCGAGATCAATGACCCTAAAATAATATCTCCTACACTCTCATCCAACATGACGTTAAACTGTATTTCAAGAACTATGTTTGTCTTGATTCCCATCCCTATGGCATACATAGTGAAGTCTAGCACCTCAATTCAGGACCCATCCACATTATGATTATGGTTAGCATTGGTCTGTGTATCTCCATAATGCATTGGACAATATTCATTTTCATGTGTAATAATCCTAACCTTAAATATTTAAAGATCTCCATAACCCTTTTCTTGACTTCTGGTCACAAAATGTCTGATACCCGAGAGTTCTTTTGCTTGACTATGCAGCACGTGCCCTTAGGCGGTCTTGCATAAACAGTCCACATAACAGACCTTTCAGCCAAAAGATGCTATTATTTGACTATGCACCCAATGCCTCTATGTGGCCATGCATAATTCAACACCATAATGGGTTTTTTAAAAAGTGTTAACTTCATTCATGGGAGGAAAACCTATTTTTTCCTTATTTGTCTTAATGAAAATATGTTGGGATCCAAAAAAATAGCCATCCTTAACATATTTCTCCCATACACTTTTTCATGATCTGAAAGTATTCAAGTCTATGGTTTATATTTCACTTCCCTACATTTGAGTCAGTCCTTTGCAGGAGTGACATTCATCCAATTCATTGATAATCTTGATTGGAAATATCATATCCATATTCAATTACAACGTTCCATATAGAAAACTCTATGCTTTGGAAATTTTAAATCTCCATAAACTTTCACCGGCTTTTTAGCAATAGAAATGTAAAATTTCTAAGAGTTCTTTTGCCTGACTATGAATCATGAGCCCTTATGAAGCCTTGCATAAGTATTCTACATAACGAACCCGTCTGCCAAAAGATGCTATTATTTGACTATGCAGCCAATGCCCTTAGGCAAACCTTCATAATTCAACCCCATAACGGGTTTGTTAAATAGATGTAACTTCATTCTTGGGAAATACTTCTTCTAATTCCTTTAAGACATTTTTTCATATCATTCCTCAGATTCAAAATTTCTTAAGTCATAGTTTACATTTTCCCCCATACATGAATATGGTAATATGTTTTCAGATAAACTATCAAGGAATTGAGTCAATTTTAATCCATTCCGTCAATGTTATTTCGACCTTAAACATTAGCCTTTTTATGTCTGACATCCATGACTTTAAACTGCCCACAAAATACAAGGTATATATGAACAAAAGTCATGTCCCAACTCACTAAACATATAATTTGTATGATTTAGGTATCATTGAGAAATTAAAAAGATTCAATGATTTAGGGTTATTTTTATAATCCAAGAATAAATCAAACTATGCTTACTAGGCCCATTGGCTTAGGTAAAAATTTAAAGCAGGTAGTAAATGAAGGCTTTCACAAATGATTGAAGATGAAAGTATTTTTCATTGATGAACAAGCATTAGAAGGATATCCATAGACTAGAGTCTCTTCTCTTTTTCAGGAATTACAAAAGGCTATCAACATAAATATTCATTTGATTTACAATATCCCGATCTTCATCAGTAGCCACTCGAAATTCATTCACTCAACTGGATACAATAAGAGATGCAGTGATACCAGCTCATCTGGTAAAAATTGTAAAAGAATGTTCTTGATTTCGGTTTGAGAAAATTTTCTACTGATCAAACAGTGACTCTGTTTTTATCCCAGAGACTTGGAAGATGGATACATTGATTTGAGAATGGGGTATTGGAAGTAAAGAGACATTTGGAGAGAGTACACTTTTTTGATATTGTTCTAATGCATTGATAATATTCTCTCCACCAATCTGTAGCGGAATACAGATCAGCCCATGTGTTTTCCATTTTCATATCTTCAAGGAAATGGCATGGAAGAAAAATTTGAAAGTCCACACCATTTTTTCTACTCTTAATTTTCCGCATAGCCGAACTAGAGGGGTAGAAGTGTGGCTACATCTCGGGGATATAGTTCATTTCATTTGGAACGTTGACTCCTTGCAGATGACCATGACCATGGAGAGGCAAGTAGATGCTCTGTGTAAAATTAAGATGATACTTCTTCAAGTACATGTCCAAATCTCAGAAATTCTTGTCGTAGATATCATAGTAATCAATGCCAACAATATTCATCATATCATCAATTCGCTTGCTTTCCAGTTCATCAACCATTCCAATTCTTCTAGGAGCCATTGAATTTTCACAATGGTCGAATAATTAACTCTTAAGTAAGTTAGTTTTTCAAAAAATTTGTGAAGAAAAGTGAAAAAATGGCTTAGCCATTAAGGAGTGCAAGTCCAAATTTTGGTGCGCAAGTCCCATCAGGTCGTGTGGGTTTTGGCACGCATGAATCACCTTGTAGGTCGAAATACCACTGCAGAAGTGCGACACAAATAGAAGCAATGAAACCAAGAAAAATTAGCAACCTGGACGATGAGAGAAACCTGCGCGGCCAGAGCATAGAAGCGTCAAAAAGCTGTTTTCTTTGAACGAGAATGAGGCGTATATTTATAAGCAAAGCCACATCCTTGTGCCGCCGGCATGACTCTCACATCCACGCCGCGACCTCTGTGCTCAAAACTTGTGCGCCGTTCTTCTTGGTTTTCTCCATTACCTCAGAGTCAAATCCTCCTTACTTTTGGATCCAACTCTGAGGGGGGAACTTTTATTGATTCTTCTTTCTGTCACAGAGTCTAATGACTGAAGTAGGGGAATACCTTAACACAAAGTGATTCATACTTTGAGAAAACATCAAAAAATCGACAAAGGCATGAACATGGATTTATTTGAGCCGGGGCCATGAAAGTTCTAAGATGGTCACGTAGGTGACATATTCCCCTATTTAATATTCACCCACAGTCTTCAGTAGCATATAAATACCCCTTGTGGGCCCCCTATTTCGGGGACGAAAAATTTCAAAAGTCAGATTTGAGCTCCCATCACCCTAGTCCCCTCTTGAATTCTTCCGAACACTTCTAAGGTAATTTCTTTCCTAGAATGGAATATATAAAGAGAGGTAACATGGCTTAAGTGTTGAAATTCATCACTCCTACACCCCTAAGTGTCCAGCCATTATGGGAAATGGTCAAACTTGTGCGCCACCTTATCCCTTCAACAGAACCTACGTGCCAACCTTTCAGAATCCTTTAGAGATGATACTATGGGCTTGAGCCAAGTCTCGCCGAACTATTACCCTATGGGTTGACCGTCACACAAGTACACATGTATCGCGCATGTATACTTGTGTGACTAGTACTTGCACGCCCAAATAGGACCTACACACCTACTTCTTTTTGGGTGCCCCTCCTGCCTATTCAACTCATTTATTTAAATCCACATCTCATATTCAATATTTAGCCTTAAAAACCATCTTCAAAGAAATTTATGACATGGTTCTTTTGTTGGATTCCTTATCTTAAAGGAATTCTGTGGAACATCTCTCAAAACCTACTGATTTATATATCTTTATGTCACAAAGGTTAGAGATTTCATTCATTCAACCTCATCTTTTATGATGAGAAGATCTTTAACCTGGGCCTCCTTTTCAAGAGTAAGCCCCATATCACAAGTCCCCTAACCTGGTCCACCTTTTCAGGAGTAATCTCCCGTCATAATTTCCTAACATGGTCCTCCTTTTCAAGAGTAATCCCCAGTTCATGTTCCATTAATATGTCCATCATCCTTAAGAGTAAGCCCCAAATTCCAAATTCATTTATCATGGGCCTCCATCTTAGGAGTAAGACCCAGTTCTCAAGTCCATTTAACCTATGCATCATTCTTTGGAGTAAGCCCCAAGTTCCCTAATGTTGGGCATCCTTCTTAGGAGTAAGCACCAAGTCTTAAATTCCCTTAACCTGGGCCTCCTTTTTAGGAGTAAGCCTCAGTCATAATTTCTCTTAACCAATATTAACTTATTTTGATTTGGGATTCCTTCTCCGAAATAAAACCCAATCACAAGTTCCCTCCTAATTTGGGCATCCTCTTTAGGAGTTATCCCCAAGTTAGATTATCTAAATCTCCATAAAGCACATATACCTTAATGGACCTTATTCTCGGGCTTCTTCTCTAAAGTATGTCCCTATATTTATCTATTTGGGAAATCATACATACATAAGCCCTATATCATTCCTTGTGACCGCATATTTTGTGGCACAAATTTTCAGGTTTACTGACAGCTCTTGTTTCTCACACTGAGCATGACTCACATGAGATTAGAGTGTAAAAGTAACCATGAAACATCTATTTGGGCCATTAATCATACGTAAGCCCCATAATTCCCTACTGAACTATGTGGACTTTGATCTCTACCTTAAAAGTGGAGTACGTAGGAAGGATTTCTGAGGTTCAAGACCATCAACCATTAATTATCATTTATCCCATATACCGTTAAACTATATCTTAATTCCCAAACTATGTGGGTTCTGATTCCCTTTCTAACAAGGATACGTAGGTAGCCCATCTGCGGGTACGATCCCAACTCTAAAATACTCCATGTCCTTCTAAACGACAATAAACTTCATGTGCCCCCACTGAGTGGCTTTAAAACTAGTATGGTTATCATAATGACCAATAGATATTTATATAATGTGTTGAAGGATACCATTGACTTAGAATCTCTAACAAATACAGATGATTCTCTATCGACGAAGAACCTCAAATACATATAAAAGATTCTCTAAATCTCATACATATCAATCATTGATTGCCAGATCCTAAGGAAAGCTCATTTTTATTCTTGGTAGTGTAATAAGGATTCACGAACATAATTTAAATCTGTAAAGAGAGTCTCATAGTAGACAATAATTCCCCCAAAAATGATGTGATGAGTCTGACCTCCCATCCTATCTACAAATGAAAATTCTTATGCCTCATCGGTCCACAACTAATGAGCACATACCTTTGGAATGTTGGTTCAAATGGATATAGAATCATTGTATATTTCTGTTTCTATGAACAAACCCACTAGAAACCAATTGGAATGTTTTATCCTTAAGAAAACAAGGTCATTCCTATTTCCAGAGGAAACAGTGAAGCATTAGCAATTACCTGATCATTCTTCCTAAGGAAACATCCATGTCCTTTCAATGAAGCATCCTTGTAAATAACAAACTCACCATTTCTGGAAGCAGTTCCAAAACTAGATTATTTATCAATCTTCTTTTCAATTATTGAAAACAATCATCACATTCATTTGTCCAGATGAACTTAACACCTTTTCGAGTTAACTTAGTTATTGAACTAGATAACTGTGAAAATATCTCATCAAACCTCCGATAATAACCAACCAAAATAAGAAAAATACGGTTCTCAGTTATATTTTTGGGTCTTTTCCATTCTTCAACAACTTTTGTTTTAGTAGGGTCAACTGTTATGTCATATTTTTTAAACAATGTGACCAAGGAAAGTAATTTTTTGTAACCAAAACTCACACTTTCTGAATTTCCCAAAAGAATTCTCTTCTTTTATTGTTTGCAAGAAAACCCTAAAATGAATTTCATGCTCCTATTTACATTTCGAATAATCCAAAATATCATCAATGAACACAACCACAAACTTATCCAAGAACACATGGAAAATTATATTTATAAGATCCATGAATACAGCAGGTGCATTGGTTAACCCAAAATGCATAACTACAAATTCAGAATGGCCATATCTAGTAAGAAACATAGTCTTCAGAATGTCTGCTTCCTTTATTTTCAATTGATGGGTACCCTGAACTAAAATAAATCTTTGAAAAATACTGAGCTCCCTGGAGCTGATCAAACAAATCATCGATAAGAGGCAGAGGATACTTGTTCTTAACAGTGATTTTATTTAATGCTCTATAATCAATGAAAAGTCTCATTGAACCATATTTATTTTTAATAAACATGATATGAGAACACCAAGGTGATGTGCTAGGTAAAATGAAGCCTTTATCAAATAACTCCTTTAATTGCTTCTTTAAGTCTAAAAGTTGAATTTGATCCATTCAATAAGTGGGTTTTGAAATTAGATTAGCATCAGGATCTATGTCAATTGTCAATTCATCTTCCAGATCAGGTATAATTCTAGGAATCACATCAGAGAAAACATCAAGGTACTCATCTACCACTGGAATATCATTAATCTCAACGCATTCTTTATTTTCAACAATATGAGTAAGGTAACCTTCATTTAAATCTTTTATTAGTTTCTCAGCTTCCGGATATGTTATCAAAATCAAGAGTTCATTCTTGTACAGAAACAGTAAATATTTCTAAAATGAAACCACTTTAGCTCCACAGTCAATCTTAGCATGATAAATAAACATCCAATCCATGCCCAAAATAACATCAAACTCTACTAGAGGTAAAAAAATAAGGTTTTTAGGTAGATTATTCCCGAAACTAAGGACATGAATGTTCATATGTTTTCTTTTTGTCTCAACATTTCCTCCATGTGTTTTTACCATAACATCTATATTCATATCTTTAGATGAAATTCCCAATTTAATAGAAAACTTCTCAGAAATGAAAGATTGTGTGTACCATGAATCAAAAAACATATTGGAATAATCTGAATAAACAAACAGTGTACCTGATACTACTTCGTTTGATGGACCAACATCTACTGAAGTAGGTGAAAAGGATTTCACCACCCCTTTCTTCTTGTAGTTTGGTTTCTTTCCCTCAGTCGAGTTCATTTCTAGACACTCATTTTCATAATGACCCATATCATTACACTTAAAACATCTTACTAATGGCTTTTCATTACCTGCCTGATCACCTTCTTTACACTTACGAGCAATATGACCAGACTTAACACACCAGAAGCACATTCCAGACATTGATAAACATTATCCAAGATTATTTTTATCACACTTCTCAAAATATGGATATTTAATTTTCTTACCACCAGGATTCCTTGAGGAATTATTTCACTTTTCCTGCCAACTGGACCTCTTATTCCATTATTTTTTAACGAACATCTGATCATCGGCAAACTCCATTTCCACCTCCACACATTGAACAACTTTTTCATTACATTTGAACTCATGAGAGGGTAATTCTCTTCGATGTCGTGGTTTCATGGGTAAAATATATTTATCTTACTATCATGATCTCATATGAGATTTGGAGAATACCATTCTGGTCAAGTGAATTTTTCATCATAAGCAGCCACTGATTCATCATCCTTCCTCAATTACAGGAATTTTTTTTCTATTATAAGATGAACCACCTTAAGAAAAATATTTCTCAGGAAACATACCTTTGAATTCATCCCAATCGAGAGCATTAATATCCTCACTATCCTTGATATTTTATCCATCGACCACCACTGATCAGCTTCACCTTCAAAATAGTAAACATCGAGACTATCCTTTTGATGTTATGAACAACCCATGACATCAAAAATCTTTTCCAGTGCTTTAATCAACCATTCTTCTAGCACCGGGTCAGATGATCCTCTGAATGATGGGGGATGTTACCTCATGAAATGCTCCACTACTGACATGTTCCTCTGCGGTTGATCTGGCTGATCTCGTGCATGGATACAACCACCATTTATAGGTTGAGTGAACTATGCCATCACTGCAACAAACTCTTCACTTCTAATTCCAACCATCTCAGGATGTTGATTTGGAAGGTTTTCTTCCTCCTGATGTCGTCCCAGCATAGTTGCCCTGTTTCCTCTATGGAAAACCATTCTGAACACTAAAATATCATAGGTGAAGAAACATGGTAATCTATAAATGCTATATCATTTAAATATTACCATAAATTAATTTAGGGACATTAATTTAACAATACCCTAACTCCTAAAGTTTTCTAAACCGACCTTTGATACCAACTATAAGGACCCGACCTTGAAACATTAAATAATATTTAATTAAAAGAGTAATTAACATTGATGATCATTTCATGTGTATATTTTTAGAGAATTAGGACATAACTATTACATTTCATTTCAAATACAAAGTATACACTTCTACTCAGTTTCCATTTTCTCACAAAATTAGAACTCTTGAAAAAAAGAGTCATGTCTAGTTCCATGTTTAAGAAAATATGACTTTTCCTTGATCACATCCTTGACCCTATTCCACATTATGTCCTATAGAAAACATTTCAAAAACTTGGGATGAGCATAAAAATCTCAGTAAGGGATACACAAAGAAGGAAATCTGTTAGTTTTTGAAAACAACATGTAAACCATGAATACTTTAACATAAGTAATACTTTTCACCTTTATGAAGTAGTAAATACTCTTCAATGAATGAAATATCACTACTTATCCTTTTGTAACTGAAGGATTACACATATAAATAACACATAACATATAAAGGTAACTTGGGACATAAGGAAACTTAAATGTATTAACCATATGGTCGACTTCCATAGAAAACACTAAATTGAATAGCCATACAGCCGACTTCCATACCCAATGGATTGGAGGTTATAACGTAACCACCCATCCTGGTTTATCACAGCACTACCCATCATTTGTTTTATTGCGTAACCACCCTTCAAATTTCCAAGTACCATTATAAAATCAAAACACATAAAATATTGCAAATATACACATTTCACTAATAACATTTATTTTCCAATAACAAGAAATAATTTCAAGATATTGAAATAATCAATCTATTTCAAAGATCATTATCAATACCAAAACACCCAAAAATAGAATAAGGGATTTCCTTTTCATTTTAGAAAACATTGAGGCTTATATAAGAATCTAAATAACGATTACGGCGGAGGAGAGGTCATTGTCGCTGAAAATGTTAAAAACATTATGTTTGTCGTTTAGTAAAATGCTTTATAGAAAAATATTCCGTTTTAATGAAAGTAAAAGTCAAAGGGTTTTACTTATACACTATGTTAAAGAAGAAGATATATATGTTATCAAAATATGCCTCAATGAATGGTGATTGAGACGAAGTCCCTTACCTTGTGTCCGACTTGACTCGATCGTTCTTTAATCTTCTGAATAATAAACTAAAGTTAATTTATACTTTCTTAAGAACCTTTTCCATGTTTATTATCCCTTTTATATCACTTATTACTATGTTATAAACATTATTTAATCATTTAGTTTAATAATGATCATTTTATCGATATTTGTTACTTGAGTCAAAATTGAACACCTTATATTAACAAGTTGTCCATGTGGTAAATAGTTCATTATACCTAGAATTATATTCATTATTTAGATTTCATATATATCAGATATATCCATTATATACATATATTTATAATAGTACAAAACATTTCGAGGTAAGAAATGAAATGCACCGTTCATGGAGACGGTAAGCCGTACGTACACATGAACGTTACTATCATTTATATTTCTTATTTTAATGAAATTAATAAATAATTATACATAGTTATATTATAATTTCAGTATAATATCATATATAATATCATTAACTCCATCCTTTATATGTCCCACATATGGCATTAACGAGTCATATCACTTTGTGGGGGCGGTAGTCCACACTTCCTCAAATGAAATTATCGCATTTACCCATAATGGAAACCATAAAGGTGTGATATAAATGGAAAATAAATAAGAATAAAGAAAAATTAAACATAATATATATCATATATAAATACATTTCCATCATAATGGACACCATGAGAGGCGGTAGGAGGTAATTGAACAATCATCATTTCGTGAGACGTTAGTTTTCCATCCATAGAAACATTATGTTATTCACCCATTAGATGGAGGTGTGTGTTTGTTTAGTTCAAATAATTCTCATAACAAAATCTTAGTATATTAAGGATACTGGAGATTCTATAAAATAAAGCAATAAAAAGAGTTTAGGGGTTGGAGAAGTAAAATAAAATAAAAGATGTTAGGAGAAACCATTACCTTAAATTTGGGTAACTTCTTTTGGTTTGTACCAAAATGGTTTGTTGAAGTGCCTTCGGCATAAGGTAAGGATTATAGGTAGAAGATAGGAATGTAGGGATATTGATTGGTCAGATTTTGGATGAGCCAAAAGGCTTGAGGGGTGTGAGAAATTTCTTAGACGTGGTCTCCTTTTATAAGGGAATAGAGGGGCTCTTTAAGAAGGTGTGAAAATATTATTTTATTATATAATTATATTCTGTTTCTAAAGGTCCAAAAATCATTAGAGTAGAAGATAAGATGACTCATTGTAGAAATAAAATCATCCAATAGAAATTGGACAGGTTTTGGATAATATTTTAATCATTATAATCTTTTTTATTTAAATAATTTATTAATGAGGTAAATACGGCATCATTATTGTGTCAAAAATAATTTAAATTATTCGATTTCTAAAAATTATAAAAAAATACAATGATGTAGGAAATAGTTTTATATTTCCATTGAATATTCATAGTCAAAGAGATTACTTATATAAAACCATATAAAAATCAATTTGCTAAAACATTTTTGGTTTTTGTTATTTTTGCCTTTACTTAAATTTAATTAATATAAAGTGTCATTATCATTCATAAGTGGCTCTATGGGGTCCCAAAATAGACCCAAGTATGACCATTGTCATCCCTAACTCATCAAATAAGGTTAGTACAATTGTTAAGGTAATTCTGAATTATTATAATATTCTTTTTACATTGAATTACTCTATTTAACTTTAACCACGGTAAATAAAATTTAAAAGTTACTATTCACCAAAATTTATTTTCATCTTATTGAACCAAATTTTACTTACTATTGACAATGATATATGTCAAATTTTAAAAATTCAATTCACATAAGTTGTAAATTTTATTTAAATGAAAGAGTCAGTTTTTTTAACTACTACTAAGTGGTTTCACTATTAATAGAAAATTGATGTTATTTAGAAAAAATACCAAAAATTCTGCCTAAGCAATATTTCATATTCTGATTTAAAAAATGATGATTATTTTTTCAAATTCAAATCATAAAAGTGGCATTAATTAATTTTAAAATTAATTCCCATTGTTAAAACAAATAACGTGTTTTTAAGCAACAATAACTATCCAAAGATTGACACTTGTTTATGTATAATTTCAAAGTGAAATTAATTCCATTGACCAAAATTGGATTAAATGGTAATGATATAATCTAATTAAACATTAAAAACAATTAAAAAGATAATATAACTATATAAATAAATTATATTAAAATGCAGTTTTGAAATAAAATTCAAAATTTTCACTATTCAATAAAAAATGAACTTTATCAGAAAAATTCCAAAAATTTACACAAAATAAATTTTGATGTACCCATTCTAAAGAAGGATTTTATTTGGTAAAATAAAATGTATTAAGGTGACCAAAACTATATTTATGGATGGATCTCCATTAAAATGCGGTAAATCAACCTTTTAATGTAAATTATGCTTAAAATTGGATTCATTCAAATTTTAAGCTTCTAAATTTTTATTGGATAAATGTAAATACATTTAACACACATGTATAATCATATTGTGTTATGTGTGGTTCTTTCATTCCAATACAATGACTATGAGTTAACTACAATTTAAAATAATAATATTATATTATTAGTGTGCAGTTTATGATTTCAAAGAAACTCGTTGTTTTGTATCAGCTACGCTATCAAACAAAGAAACCCTTTTAAAGTAAAATTAATATTTAATTCACAAATGTTAATCAATATGAAAATCTTTTATTCTTCATTTACGTGGGATGTTACATAACCTATTAGTGTTTCCCTGTTGAGATTATCTCAAACACTATGTATATGCACACTAGTTGATGTGTAGACCTGATTCTCTTATTTTTTGTATCAAGTTAAATAGAAGTTTGGTATAAATAAGAATTATAGTATTATCAAAAATTACTGTGGAGGGGCACATCATTGTGTTTATTTATCCTTCTCCATTTCAGTTATTTTATTTCCCTTTACATGTGATTATCCTATTGGGTGATAGTTTCAATATTCTTATATGTGTATAGACAATATGGGTTCATTGATTTTATATCATATTGATGATTATATATTATAGATGATTAATTCTTTGTGAAAATTTATTTTTCGTACTCTAATTTTATATTATGGTTTTTTATTCACATATTAATATATATTGTGATATAGTGAGTATTGAATGTCTGTATCAGTTATGAACAATTTTCACTAATCAGTCACCACTATTAAATGGGGATACATCCCTAAGTTCATGTCCATCCTCTGGCCCAAAATAATTCAGGAAACCCAACCTTGTGAATAATAACTATGGAAGCTGAATTTATCTCATAAATATTGGAAAAAACTATGGTTTTTTCCTATGTGGTATATGTTCTTTGAATATACACCCACTCATGTTTATCTTGTTTGGAATCTATAACAGGTATCTCATCAACATTCAACATCTCCTAGATTAGGAATGAGGCCTAGTATATATTTATAAGGTCATAAAAGGGGATCTCTAGTGGGGAATAAAACATCACTACCTTACCATACTATTGTTGCATCATATTCATATATCCCATTATCCATTAATAAATTATTCTTCATCATATGAAATCTTGTCGTTATACATTGTGTAGTCAAATATTTACCTCTCATACCTATGTTGTATGTGGGTGATATTATATATTTATGTGGATATCTAGGGAGATGTAAAATTTAGTATTTCTTTTAAATGGGTTAGGTTCATCCTGAATGAATAATTCTTGGTGGTGCTTGTAGGTTCAGTGTCATTATAGGAGTTGGATTGGTAAACGTTCAATTGAATCACCATATTTGTGAAAATCTTGTAAAATTATACCATGGGGTATATTACTGAATCCTTAAAATGATATGTGTTTTTATATTGGGGACTAAATTAAGATGGTATGGGTCTTGAGTAGGTGACTCCCATGTTAAGAAAGTCAGCAAATGGTGGTTGTTAACTAATGAGTAGTTCTCATCAACCCCTTCATCCCCTATATATATAAAAACTCTTCAACAGAATTATACATATTTCTCTATTTTTATTATAGAACCCAATTTTATAATAATATAGATTAAATACAATAAATAATTCCAATGTATAAAATAGGTAGTTTATGATAATACACTCTAATTTGTTTGGATGAAAAACTAATAAAGATATTTTATATTATCAACCCAGTCTTTACATTCAAGTGGATCTTAAGAAATGATAATAGGTCTTGCCCATATTTATGGTTGGACCCACAATTTCCAATGTCCAAATGTACCATGTTTAAATAGATATAAAACTTTATTGGATAATATTATGTCATTTACCAATGAATATTTTGGATTGGGAGTCCCCTTGGTGTACTTTTTTTATGTTATTATTGACGGTTGGGATAGATGACAGTTTCTCCCATAATTAATATTCAAAGTCCCTAAGTGGGTTTAATACCAATATTTATTACACCTTTTATCAAAATAACTCTTTATTCCTAACCCCCTCTAAAATAATCATGTAAAATTTTCTAATACGCCCCATCTAGACAAAACATGATACACCCATGATCATACTCTGAGGTAGAAAGGAACTCCAAGGTAAATTGTGACATAAAACATTTATCATATCAAGAATATAATCTATATTAATGGAAATAAATTCTTTTATTAAATTACATTAAATTATAATTTATTCATGGGATAGAAATATAAAATTATGATCTTTCATATATTTTTATTGACAGTATTTTTTATAACATCCTTATCAATTTTTTTTAATCAAAATCAAGGATTCAGTTTTTTCTATGTCTCTTCCATACTCAATGATGAATAGGGGAGAGTTTTTTGGGATATTTTATCAAATTGAGATATGGTAGAGGAGTATTTTTATTGATTAGTTGTGTGGGGAGTCCATTTCATTAAAATTTATAATCGTATTTTCTCAAAATTATTGATAAGTTCTTTTTTAGAAGGGACGACTTGTAATATATTATTATTATAAAATTATGAGGATTATATTTTATTGTGAGATAGAGGTAGATCAATATGTGTTGGTGAAATATATAAATAAATATGGTGAAATCATGGAATTGATGTGATGGTTGTTAATGGGAAATGTTTTGGATTGAAATGGGGGAGGTTAGAAATCGATAATAAGTAGGTTTTGAAATAGTAACATATCATATCAATATGGTTGTAAATAATTTCATCAAGATATGTCTAGTAGAGATAAATAACCAAGAGATTTATCTAAAATTTTTCATTGAGAAATTTATCTTTTAAATATGAATTTATAGATATTTCAATGATTATGGTGTAATGTCCAGGTCATATATTGTGACATAACAATCTAGAACCAATAATTTTATTAAAAAATTTGTGTAGTTAGGGGTTATAAGAAAATTTTAATAATTAAATGGTATTATTTCACATTAAATTTTTAGCATGATGTATTAATATATTACAATGTAAATGATAAATATTAGGGTGAAACTGATTATCTATTATTATTGTTTATGAATTTTAGTTCCTGGTTGTCTTGAATGGGCAGAGGTCTACAATGAATTATTGTCTTGTGATTTATCCTTTGAATGGGATTTGGAATATTATTGTTTCATATTATGTTTTATCATGCACCCTATGAAAATATGTATACCTTATTCTCCATGTGCCCAAATGTTTAGTGTGTAGTTTTGGTTTTTTACAACATCACGTAATTTTTTGTTCATGTTATAACAAGATAGAGAAGCAATAAAAATCACGGATTTTGGAAATCTATTATGAATCCTTTATTATGAAAGTATTTTTATGTGATTTAATTGTTTTTAATTCCCTATTTTTCTATCCTCATTCATTTATTGGTTTGATAAAAAAATTATTAGGTTGTTCTTTCTTTTAACTAATAATGGAATGATATTATGTTTTTTTCAAAAATTACAATATTCAATTGCTAGACTAATTCATGTTGTAATTATACACTATATAAATTTTTAATATGATATTGTTTATTAAAAAAATTAGCTAGTGTAATATATTGTCCATGTTTTGATCAAAACATCAAAAATTTCAATGTAAAATAATATTATTTTGTAATTATTTATATTCTTCCATGATTTTTGAAACCCCTAAAAAAATGTATCATTTTTCAGTAAATAAATTTAAACTATTATTATAATTAATTTCATCCTTTATTTTCATTAAAGTGGTTGTTTATATGTATTTTGTAAGAATTTTGTGGTGTCCTCTTTGAAGACACTAAAATGATACATTTATAATAAATGTCCCAACAAACTACCAAAAATGAAAAAAATGACTAAAATGAAAGAAAACATACCACAAT
Organism: Viscum album; assembly: GCA_963277665.1. Lineage (NCBI taxonomy): Eukaryota > Viridiplantae > Streptophyta > Magnoliopsida > Santalales > Viscaceae > Viscum > Viscum album. Next base: position 1,584,986,929 of record OY728164.1, read on the forward strand.
TTCCTTTTAATATGAATTTTATATAATTATGAAAGCTCGACATTCGTTATAGGTTCTCTATTAATATTGATGAGATTTTAGGTATTAAACATGAGAATATTCAATGTTGGGTTTTTAAAATTGGGCGTACACCATGAATAGGTGATTTAAATTCCTTTGAATTTTAACTATAACATGTGGAAAATTTCTCTCCTCTGTGAAGTTTCACAATCATATTTTATTAATCATCCATGGAAGAAACACAAAAAGAAATTAAAAAATTCCATAACAACTAAATGTTTATATTTTATAAAAATTATTTAGTCCTTCAACTTATTTTTTCCTTTATAAATTTTGGTTTTTTTATATTTTTCCCTCATGAAATATTCTAACCCATACATATTTTGAAATTTTTTATTATCAGCTTCATATTATCTCTAATTCATTTATTTTATTCTAGAATATAAAATGTGTTAAATATCTACAGAGGGGTGGAAATATTTCTCATACACTATTTGGAATAGAGATAACCAACAGTTTCATTTAGGGTATTCTATAAGAAAAAACTATTTTTTAATTTTCATGGACCGATGTTTTCTTCTCATATTAAGAAACTAATCTAGAATTTGTCTAAGCTCATTAATCTAGAGAACCACTTTCATACTCATTTTGGGTATGTAAGATATATTTTATTGTAACCTGGTCAATACCTCTTTGTAACTCCCATTAATAAATAGTTATCGAATTGTGTTCTCAAATCTCAAATATACATCGCGGGATATCTAAACCTTAAAAAAATATTTTTATTGAAAAACATTATTACAACCTTTACTATGATAAAATAATGTGGCACCTGTTTTTCCTTATTTAACAATATAGTAAACATATACAAGGATTTATTTTTATCTAAATTAATTAGGAAAGATGTCGGTGAAGTTGATTCCCCCAAAATAAAAAACTTAAACCAGAAAAATGAGATTATGTGGAAATTCATAACCATTATTAATATTTACATCTATTCGATAATGATTACAATATTTCATATAGATTCTAGTATCAGGGGAAATTTTACCCAAAAGAGTTCACTATTAAAGATCTTATAAATTATTAATTTTACACCATGGATTCTTCCCATTAATGAGGTGTGATAAAATTATATCATGTTTTATACTTAAATTTGTGTCGCACATCAGTGAATACACATATCACTATATTTTTTAAATAATAAATAATTACATAAAAATATGATTAAGCATCATCTAATTTGTTTCCTCTATTGATTTTTTCATTGAGGGAAAATTAGAGTTGTTTTCAAATAATTATTCATGTTATAAAATTATATCATCAAAGTGAAATTGACTATACAAAATGTTCATTCAAAAAGTAATCTTCCATATCATCTTATTAATTATAACACAGGTTTATTAATAAAATCCTAGAGATATTGTAAGCTATTAATTTATTTAATCATTTCATTTACCTAATCTCTTTATTAAATCCCAAAGCAACATTAACAACAAAAAAGAAAGCATTTTCTCACATTATGTTCAGTAAATATTGAACTATTTTTTTATCATTAAACACCAAAACAATGGTGGGTGATGAATATAATCTATACATATCAAAAGAAATGATTGAGAAAAATAATTTCTTTAACATTATGGTGTAGATTATATGTATCATGGATGTTATATTTATTTTATTTTATATTAACAAGAAAATTATATCCATCCCCATTCTATGAATTTTCCCCAAAACATAGTCACTTATATCACCAATCCATTCAAATAGTTCATGCTAATTTTTGTGTAACGTAATCAAGGAAGTGATTAAAATTTTATTTATCTATTTAAATTATTATTTTCAAACATGGTTAAATTATAATGTTACATATTTTACTAATATATGGGATAGATGGTAAGTAATATTGAAAAACTCCATGAAATATCCTTGGTAGAAATTAGAACATCCTAAAAACATTTGAATCTTCAAAACCCTCATGGGTTATTATAATTATTTGATAAATTTTATATAAGTGGGATCAATCACTATTTCAGCCCTTAACATTATATAGCTAATCATTATTACATCATTCTCAATAAAATGGATCTTCTACAAATTTAGAACAAGTAATTTCTCCATACATCATTCCAAAAACAAATTGTTATTATTTATACATAATTCAAAATATTAGTATAAATATACAAATAAACCAAAAACAATCAATGAATTCATTCCTTATTCCATGAAAAATATGTGTTATAAACTAAATAAATTATTCAAGTACATTAAAAATTCCAAATGACATCTATTAATTGAAATGTTTCAATAAGGTAAATTGAACGTGAAATTTAATTAATCCTCTTTTGACACAAAATGATTATTATACTCAATTTATAATTCAATAAATCAACAGTACTAGTTCTTAACATACAATATTATCATTCAATCAATGAATGGGATGGTAATGTGATCTTTCCATATTAGGTCATTTAAAATCATCTAATCATTAAAAACATTCAATCATGTCAACATTAAAATGGATACCAACTCATTATATTTCCTCAAAATATTCATCCTACATTTATTTAGTATAATTTTATTAAGAAGAATCATTCCTTGTCAAAGATTGGTTATGTAATCTTAGAATCATAATTATTCAATACATATTTCTTAACTGCATTATTAGTTGGATGTTTAACTCACCCTTTTGGATTCCTTTTTTATCAGTTCTCATTCGTTCAAAGGCACTTTTTGAGGAAAAATTGAATGTTTCATCTGATTTATATTGTATATTATCTAGGAAACTTACTTCTTTCTTTTCATTAATTCATAAAACAAGTAGTGTTCTTGTTCTTTTGAAAATTTAAAACTGATAAATAGTATAAGTCATCTCCTTTGAAAAAAAGTATTGTTATATTAAATTACTCAATAGTTTTATGAAATTTAACAAGTTTATTTAAAAAAAATAGAATCAATTCAAAGAAACATTATATTGAAATGTGTTTTGTTATAGTATAATATGTCTCGTTTACTTATCGATCACTATTTTTAAACTGTTTCTCTCTATTTCATCCCCAATAAGATATATCATAAATTTTATTCTAATATTTTAATATCAACTATTCAATACTTGTCTTTTTTAGTAGTGTTTAGATAGAATTTTTTAGGCCCATGTCTATGTATGAATACATCCATTCAATCAAATATGACTAGCAACATTACAAGCTAGAGAATCATCCATCCCAGGTTGAAATTAGAAATAACATCCCACATAGATAGATGATATTAACCATTATTGAACAACACCTGACCATTGTCCTCAATATCATGAATAATAAAATAAAATATACTATTTAAGTGACTATTTATGTGGTGATATATCTCTAAGAATGGTGGGATAAATCAATGATTCTCTTTTTATAATTTCAAAAAAAAAATAACTTCTTAAACTAGTTAAAGTATCAATCTAAAATCTTTTATTATCACTATAATTTTTTTGAAAATGATATGAAGAATTCTATGACACATATGTATTTTTTCCATGGATTCCAAAAATGTTGGTGACTAATTTGATTTAATTCAAGTTTAGTACAATGTGAAAATATACAAAATATTAAAACAGTGAGTAAAAATTATTATCTCTAAAAAACATATAAATTTCAAGTATATGTTCTTTATAAGGGATCCTACCAATTTAAAGTCTCTTAAATAGAAATGAATACTAAATTCCTAAAATTTAAAAATCATACACCTTGCTCACTTTTGAAAATTTTCTATAATATACTTTTGGATTCATCTATATAAATGGGAACGATCTTCATTAGAAACATGTATTCGAATTTTAATATGTTTTTCTAATATTATAATGCATGTTGTCCTTATTGAAGTACTCAAACTGAAAAACCTTATACGTGATGTGTAATGTTATCCTTTCTCACTCAACTTATTTTTCTTCTTCTTTAATAGTCAAACCACATGGATCATTAATTGCTACCTGCAATGTTAGACTTTCACAACTCACTTATTCCCCCTTTTTCATTATATTCTTTCATATGTTCTATCTTTGATTGTAATTCATATATATTAGTAGTAACAGTTGAACATTATTATTATTTTATTCGATAAAATTATATCTCCTAGAATGTTTTAGATTGATTTGTATTATCAATAGTAACACATTAAATATATTATTTTTATTTTAAATATTTATAAAATTTTATTATTCTAGTTTCTATATTAAATATATATAAATTTCATAATAAACTATATTATCATCTCTCATTATTTTATTTTTATTCTATTTTAATCTCAATTAATTTTATCTTCAATAAATCTTCCAATAGACCCAAGATTATTATTTTTCAAAACATATAAAAAATCTATAGGAATTTAACTATGAATTCACGTTCACATGTAGTAATATTACTGTGAAATAATTTTTCTCATAATAATATCAAATAAAATTTATTCATCTATAGTACTTTCTTGGTTATGGATTGAAACTCATTTATAACATAGAAACCCTCATCATGACCTAATGTTTCTCTTCAATTTTCACGTATATAATCATAATCTAGAATCATAGATACTAAAATAATCAAAAAATTTATGATATTAATATAATAAAATAATCATATAACATAATTAGCCTCCAAAATATATGTATATAAATCTCAGTCTTTTTTCCAACAAATAACCATTACATATCATCTGAATGTGATAAGTAAGTCATATATAATTTCTTAAATTCCATTAAATATCATTTATAATTTCAAATACACACTTATGTATTCCCATTAATCTTCAATTGGAACTTATTTTAGAACTAAAATTCATTATATTTTCACTAGAAGCTTATAGTCACGATTAAATATCAATGCCTATATGTAGTATGTTATAAAATCATTAATTCTTAGATTAACCTTATGTATACCCACCTAAACAATTATAAACCTTACATATCCCCTAGTTATCATATATATATATATATATCTCTGTGTGTCTATGATGATTTTTTATATCTTTTTCCCGCTGAGTAAATTTATTTAGCCTCGGATGTACTATGGTGACCTCATTGTTTTAAGAAACATTATTTTTCATATCATAGTGTGACTATAGAATTTTCTAATTTTTATAATTAATGGTCTGAGAAACCCTAAAATTTCTAGTGTAATTTTAAAGAAACTCTTACATATGAATATCACAGTCCTGATTACCCTTATGTATTCCTTTCATGTTCCAATTTTCAACCCGAACACGAAATTCTAGATGAGGTTTATTTTAAATAAAAATGTGTTTGAAAATTCTCAGAGCTCATTAAATAAACTCAAAAACATTCTAATCACATTAAAAAAATCTCAATAACATCCAATGACACTCATATATGTTTAATATGAATTAAAACAAACCTTCATTAATCCCATGGTCTCTTTAATCACCAATTTTATAAATGTTATCAACCCTAACAATTAAAATTATACTTAATAAAATCATATAATTTTTCCAAAACAGATTTATTAACAAAAACCTAATAGAAATATAATATTTTTGTAATAAATTATATTCCCACGGTCATAAGAAAATTTTTACCATGTTATTTTAATTCTCTCTCCCTCAATCAAAAAACTAGTTTCTCTCCATTTTTTTCAAAAATTAAAATTTTTTATTCCAACCCAAAATAAAAAAAGGGTTTTGTACATGTCTCCCCATTTGAAAAAATAATCTAATGTAGTGTGGAAAATTTGATAGTGCCTCTAGTGATAAATAAAGTCTAAACTTGCAAATTCATCCTCAAGACATTAAAATTTTCCAAGAGAATGGAATGAGTAAAGATATTAGAAATTTATCCCCATTAGGAATGAGTTATAACATCATATATACATTCTAAAAATGTGTTTATGCTTAGTATATTTGGAAAATAATTATGGATTATATTGATAAACAAGGTTACTTTTTATGTCATGTCAAAACCTTATTCTAGTATAAACATGTGTATTATGATTTCCAATTAAACATTATAGTTACATATTGTTATTATTCATACGGTGCTTTAATTGGTTATCTCCAATAATAATATAATCATCATCTTTCTAATCTAAATCAGCATAATCATTATCTAGTTCATTTTAAACTTCTTCATCACTTACTTTTCAATAAATATATAGGTTTTAAACTTCTATATTTTTAGAATCCTCTTCTATTACCATTCCAAAATCAAGTTTATATTCAATAACTGTAACATCATAATACTCTAAAAATATTGTATCTTTTTTTCTATCCATTATAGCTTATAACATTAGATAAATATTTTATGAAAAATCCTTCCTCATCATTCTCATAAAAGTTTACCAAAAATGAATCTTTTATATTCAGAAAACATAGATCGTCAGGAACACTATATTACTTAATTGTATATTTATGTTTCTGCCACATTTCACATTTATCCAACTTAGATTCAATCATAAAACATGTATTTTTAATTTTGATATTTCTACTCACAAATTCTATCCATGATAACTTTAAAAACATAAATTTTTTTTAGCATTATTCTTCCCATCCCAACCATGGTTCTATTCTTCCCCATACAACTACATTTTTATTGGGTTTATACAAAGTAAAATATTGATGATTGATCATATTTCAAATAATATAGAAATAAAATTCATGTTTATTGAACTCTATTCCACTATATTTTCTCATCTTATTGATATATTCCCTTATATCATCATCATAATTTCTTTTGAAAATTTTAATCAATTTTGTATCTTCTGATTATTGATTCATTAACATCTCCTTTATCATTATTTTAAAAAATTTCAACGAATGTGATAAAAAATAGTCTCCTCTTGAGTATTTTGAAGGACCCAGTAACACCCTAAGAGGGGAGGGGTGAATCAAGATGACACTTGTTTCTTTTAAACTGATAGATCTTGTTCCCATGGTGGTAGGAACCTGTTAAATCTATCTGAATAGGAAGTGGAGGAATTAAAGAATGACATCAAAAGCAATGACACAACAATTTTACTTGGTTCACCACTATGGGAAACGTTCAACGAGAATACTCCGAAAATGTATCAGTCATACCAATAACCAATAAATTTCAAAATTTATGGACTACAAGAGTTTAGCACAGTCACTATGTGTCAGGAAGACAACCATTACAAGGTTTTAGGGATAGCACATTACATCCATTAGATCACTTCCACTGACTCCCCCATGCTCACTGCATTGATAGAATCCTCACTCAGTTCATCAACTTGAAGGTTGCTTCAATGGTTTAGCAATAAATCATGCATCCTCAACTATAAATAGAAACTCTGTTGAAGTCATGTAATCACCCAAAGAAGTAATTTATATTCTTGTATACTAATATGTTATGGAAATTAATTCGTCAAACTAATTTGTCCATTTTTCAGGCCTCTATGGGTGTTTTGCATAGTGTTGATTCTTCTACGTTCCGATGTTGTTTCCATATACAATTCAACTCCGCTACAAACTGCCCTTCTCCATGTACTTCTCTACTCTGGGTACTACTCTACTCCTCCACATACTGTCCTACTCCATGTACTCTCTTGCTCCACCATGTACTGTATCAGCTTCTTGTATAAACCACATTCATTTCCACGAACTGTTTTCCTTTCAAGGATGATTCTCTTCGTGTACCATCTTCTCCTCCACAAACCACTTCAGATTTTACCATATTTCTCCTTCAAATTTCAATCTATAATCTCCTCTCTAAAAAAGGGGCTACTGCTCATTAAATAGTCACATAACTCCCAAAATTTCACTAATCAAATTTAACAAATTTTTCAATGTGGGACAATCTTCACTGTAAACTAAACTAAATCTTCATACAGTTAACCTCCAATGTGTAGTGCTCTTGTTTCACAAACTACATCAATCTTGAGAAACATATAGATTCCGTGTACTACATTCCTCCACTGTGTACCATCACTGTGTACCATTTTTTTCAGAATTCCGAGTATTGTATGCCTTCACTGCATACCGTTGTTGCTAATCATTTTTAGTTCTATGCACCGCTTCTTATATTTTTCCCTATGCGGCCACAAACCATTCCAAGAACATGGTACATGGACCTTGTTCTAAGGTATTCAGTTCCCTTATTTTGTGGATTTTCATTATCGTTTCACATACTATATACTATTATTTGATGAACCATTGTTTACATGCACCAAACTATCTATTTTATGGTCCACATTTATTTCAAATATTGGGAAACTACACCACCTTCAATACTGCTTTCAACCTCAAAATGATGACCTCATTCCATGCGAACTCCCTAGTCATCAATGTGAAGATTGACAACAAACACAAACCAAAATACATTATTATCAACAAATAGCCTTTGTTATAACATATTTATATATCATATTCATACATAAATGTGAGTTGATCAATTAATGTTAAATCATAAATTGAATTTCCACATTCCCGTGAATAAAAGGATTTATTTCCCCCTTTCCACATTTGCTAAAAATCTTATTTCTTTTAATTTTATTGAGGTAAGTCTAATATAACATGTTCTCAAATGATATTATTTTAAATCCTTAAACATGTATGGAAAAAATTTCAATTCCATAAATTGTTTTAATCCTTTGAACACATAGTACATGTATTATATGTATTCCAAACTTAGAAAATTATCACTAGCTCTTTATGATTTGTGAAAATTTATCGAATTAATAGAACTAGATGTGGTATAACTTTATTCTTAAAATGAAACAATTCACATCAACCTAATGTTGATAAACATTCAAAAATAATTGTATAGGCACATAAATAAGGAGAACCTCCACGTACATCAATTTTTAATCCATATTTAATGATGTCATAATACAACTAATCTTCAAAGATTTGGTATTCCCAAAAGTAACTAAACCAACAACATGTTTGTTAATATAGTTAAATAATTTAATGTCTTTGGCCATATTATTGAGTCAATAAGGTTTTCCTTATGAATTTTCCATTCATTCATATTTAGCGTAGATTGTTAAGCCAATAAGGTTTCCTTATGACTTTACCATTCCTTCTTGTTTGGAAAATCACAAACACCTTATCTCAAGGAAAATTTAATTTTACCCAGTGTTTTACTTCTATAAGGAAACAATTTACTTCCCCAAAGAAATTTCTCCTTATCATGTTTTCATTGTTCATATCCTAATTTTTCTATGTATAAAATTCTGTTTAAAACCAAAACCTCAGAATACTATAATTACCTAGATATAAAGCATTCTGTTTTAGGATCTGAATTATCAAAATTATTATTACGAACTCTTCTGAGTTATGACACTGAATTATGATTATTAATTCTAGTTATGAACTCTTCTAATTTCTAAATCCAATTTCTGATTATGAATTCTGGTTACAAACTCTTATGAGTTCTGACTCTGAATTCTGAATACGAATTCTGGTTATGAACTCTTCTGATTTCGGACTCCGAATTCTCATGAACTCTGACTCCAAACATTGTATGTTTTGGTTCAGAATTCTTGTGAGTCCAGATTCTGAATTTCCATAAAATTCAGACTCAGGAATTCTATAGAGTTATGGATCTGAATTCCTAGAAAACAGAATACAAATATCACTATATTATAGTCTCCAAATTCATTTTTGGTTATACTCCAAACTTTCATTTTCTTAAATTCCGAATATTGAATTTTAGTTATGTAACCATATTTTTGCTTACAATTGTTTTTTTATAAAATGATGTTGTGCCCTCAGTTACTGACAAACCGTTGTTTGAGTGACACATGTATAGGTCCCTCTGAAATTCAAGGAAAAATATGATCATTGGAAGAGGGAGTTGACCATTGAATTTGTGCCTATAAATAGGATCTCATTTGAAAATTTTTAATACTATTCTATGACTCTAGATATTACATGTTGTTGAAGTGATATCTAGAGAGAGACTCTCATTGCTTTGTGCGTGATGAACTTCTTGTTCAGATTTTCTTAGTGCGACTCCGATTGTTGATTTGTACAATTGAGGTCTTTTGGGGACATAAAGAAATAGGTGATTACTACATTGAAGTTGAGGGCGTCCTTGTTGAGGAGGACTGAGGTTCCCACTACCTTTATATTGAGTGCTTGTGGGGATAGCAAGACAAACTCCAATCTTTGTATCGTGGGCTTACCCTGGTGTGGGTAAGATAGACTTTCTTGAAAGTATATATCAATGGACCTTTATCCAAGGTTTTTGGATACCCTTCTCTTTGGGTTAAAAGTTTTACTACTTGTAACGTGTTTTGTTACATGTTTTCAGCTGCATTTGTTTTTTTGAGGAAAGTATAAATATCTTATACTTCCTTATACTTATACTCTGGTCATGTTAGACTCTATACGCTTTAAGGTAGAATCTTCATCTTTATAAACTTTCATTAAGTTTACTTTCCAGAATCATCTTTTCCAGAATCACTTTCTCAGATTCATATATCCAGAATCAAGCAAGTGTGTAGAAGTAGAGGTTTTGTGAATTACATTGTTTAACCTTATTAAACATAACCATCATTAAATGATACCAAGGAATTCTTTTAACGTCTACAATTTAACCCCCCCCCCCCTCTTTTATTTTAAGATTCATTGGATACTTTACTTAGTATCTATTTTATTTTGATCCTATATTTGGTAGTATAGAGTATATCATACTCAAATACCATCTCAACAATTGGTATTAGAGGTGGTGACCTTGAAACCTGAACCAATTAAACAATTGGTATCAGATGTTGGAAACCACGTACTATGAACCAATTCAAAAATTGGTATCAAATATGGTTTCCTTGAATTCTGAACTAATTCAAAAATACGTATAACAGGATTGTTTCAATCTGAATTAATCTCACGATTAGATTCAGAAGATAATTCATCTTATTATTTTCTCAGAATCAATTTTTTGGACTCATAAATTTTAGATTCATTTTTGCTTAGAGATACTCTTGTTCTACATTTTCCCTGCTTAGGAATATTTTTCTTGATTACAATCTTTTATTACTAATAAGTTTTTGTGGAATGATTTTTCTATAAGATGGTAGGAATAAATGATGTTTCCATAGACAATGTCAATCCAACTAGACCACCTATTTTTGACGTAAATGATTACGAATATTGGAGATATTGCATGAATACTTTCATTATCAATACTGGTGTTGATAATTTTTTTATGCTTCCTAGAGGATATAAAATCCCTGAAAAAGAAGTTAGTACCTTTACCAATCAAGAAAAGAATGAATATCAACTGAATTATAAGGTACACAGTACTTTGCTTTGCTCCATGACTAGAAATATATATAGCTAAATTTCATCTTTTGAAGCATCAAATTGTATATGGAAGAAAAATGAGGTTGCACACTTTGGAACTTCCATATTTATTGAAAGTAGAAGAGCCGTGCTCAGAGCTAAATATCATGGATTCTGCTTTTCTTATGGAGAACCCATATATAAGTTGCAACAAAAATTCATGACTGTTGTGAATAGTTTACAATTCATGCTTGAGAAATTAATAGATGATGAATCTCTTGTTGATAAGATCATAGACATCATTCCCAATGATTGGGGATCCAAGAGAAATGCTATTGATGAGAACAGAAAGGTTACTCAAATTTCTCTAGATGAACTATTTGGAACTCTTCTTCAGCATGAGACTATAATGAAGAGAGATGCTGATAATGTAAAGATGAAGAAAGATAATGGTAGTGTTTCTTTTTCCACAAATTCAAATCATCTGAAATCCAGGACTCCTGAGAGAGTTACTAGATCTAAGTCTAAGAATGTTGTTATCCAATATAAATCTAGTGGAAGTGAATCCTAAGAGAATGAGATAGAAAATATTTCTCGAAGAATGAACAAGATAGTTGGACAGAGGAACATTCAATCCAGATACAAGAAGAAATAAAGGAAAGATAAGAAAGATTCAAAAGTTACTTATTATGAATGCAAGAAGCTGGACACATAAGACCTGATTGTCCTATGATTATGAGAAATGAAAGAAAGGAAAGGAATTCATATAGAAACAGAAAGAAGTATTACAAGGATAATGCTAAGAAATTCTTGAAAGCTAATGACACATGGAGTGCCAGTGGTGGTGACTCTTCAGATGAATCTTCAGATTATGAATCTTCTGGAAAGAAGAATCTTGGCCTAATATCCAGACTACATGTTGAAAATCACTGTGTAATGTCCAAGGTAAACAATTATTAATCAATGACCAATGTTTATTTAAATTAAAATTATAGTAATGATAAATATTATAACACTTTGGATGAAGAATCTTCTTCTGATGAAGATAATTCTTTACCTTACTAAGAAAAAGTTTCAAGGTTTTCCAAACATCTTAAGATGAGAAATCAAAACTCATCAAAAAACTTGATAAGGAAAAATATAGGAATACTGTTCTTACTAAGGAAATATCAGATCATTCGAATGATCAAGATAAAAAAAATTGTTATTTTGAAAGTATTTCAAACAATCTTAAGGAAGTAACTTCTGAGAAAAATATACTTTTTAAAGATCTAGAAAATGTAATTTCTAAGAAAAATGTTTTCAATCCTAACTCTAGTTCCAAATAAAATGTTTTAGAAGACTAGAACTTGGCTATTATACTGAAATCCGAAATATTTTCCATGAGGATGTGTTTTTCAAACTTTACCTTTGGTAAGGAAAATTTTGATAAAATGTATTCACAAATCCGACCTATAATGAATAGTTCTGGTTTGGGTTATACTGGTTCTAAACCAATTTTTAGTAACAATTACTTTGTTCCTCAAAGTGCTCCATTCTGTACTAAGTGTCAGTGTGGTGGAAACTGGGAAAAAAATTGTTCCTTAAACAAAACTCAGTCATTAGGATTTCATAAAGCCTATTGTTTATAAAAAGATATGGGTGCCTAAAATGTTACTTTTTGAGAATTCCTAATCCAAGCAAGTTTCGATTCCGAAAACCAAAAATTTTCTTATTCTCAAAAAAATAGATAAGGTACCAACAGCAATACATGGTACATGGATAGTGGATGTTCCCAACAAATGACTGGTAATAAAAACTATTTTGAAAAGATTATCAAGACGAAAGGAGGAAAAGTATCTTTTGAAGATAATGCTCAGGGATAAATTATTTGTATAGGTAACATTGTTCTTCTAGGAAAAACTTTGATTTCAAATGTTTTAATCGTTAAGGGTCATAAGAACAACATCATTAGCATAATCCAATTATGAGATGAAGGTGACCATGTGAATTTTAGGAATGACAAGTGATTAGTACACAATTCCAAGGAAGTGTTTTTTTTTTCTACCCATAGGCAAGAGAATGTTTACACACTAAACATAGAAGACCATTGGAGATAATATCTACTTTGCCTTAGTGCAATGAAAGATCATTCCTGGTTGTGGCATAGAAGGTTGGGACATTGTAACCTTAGGAACATATGAAAACTCTCTAAAAGAATATTTGTTAAGGATCTACCAGAGCTTAGATTTGATTCTTCAGAAGTTTGTGACCTTTGTAAATATGGCATGAATCATAAATCAAGTTTCAAATTAGTCGGTGAAGTCTCAACTACTGATGCATTATAGTTAGTGTATATGGATCTCTTTGGTCCTATACAAACCAGAAGCATTGGGGGAATGTATTATGTATTTGTCTTGGTTGATGATTAAACAAGATTTACATGGGTCTATTTTCTAGCAAAGTGGTCTGAAGCTTTTTCTTATTTCAAAAGTTTTAGAGCCCATGTTAAAGATGAGAAAACTCTTCCATTGAAAACTATTCATAGTGCTCATGGTGGAGAATTTAAAAATGCAGATTTTGAAAATTTTTGTAGTAGAAAAGGAATTACTCATAAATTCTTAGCAACTAGAACACCTCAACGAAATGGTGCTGCTGAAAGAAGAAATAGAATTCTTCAAGATATAACTGGAACCATGTTGAGCGAGTATTCTGAAGACAAACATTTTTCAGTTGAAGCTATAAGTACTGCTTGTTATACTATAAATCGTGTTTTGATTAGAACTTTTCTTAATAAAACTATTTATGAGTTATGGAATGGTAGAAAACCTAGTCATTCTTACTATAAGGTTTTTGGTTGCAAGGTATTCGTTCTGAATACAAAAGATAATCATCATAAATTCGCACCAAAATCTGATGAAGGAATCTTCTTAGGATACTCCACAACTTCTATGGAATATGGAGTTTTCTACCAAAACACTTGTACTATTGAAGAGATAGTACATGTGAAATTTGATGAAACTGATCCCTTTGTTTGTAAACAACCCCAACCTACATCTTCAAATGTGTTTTTAAAAACTGATTATAAATATTTTGTATAATATCCTTATGATAAGGAAAATTCTCAAGAAAATGTTTCTGAAGAAATTACCCTAGAATATTTTCTACCCTATATTGATGAACAGGTTTTACAAAACCCAAATTAGTTGTTTCTAAAGAATCATACTACTTATATCATCATTGGTGATGTGAATCAACCTGAAAGGACTATATGTTCCTTATGAAATGAAGATGAATATCTAGCACTTCTTTCCCAATTAGAACAAAAAATTACTTATGAAACTTTAGTTGGTGATGATTGGAGTAATGCCATGTAAGATTATCAAAAATAATTTGAAAGTAATGAATTCTCGAACGTGGTTGAAAGACCTATGGAAACATTTTTTTTAGGGTAAAATGGGTCTTCAGAAATAAGTGTGATGAAAATGGAATCATTGTAAGAAATAAAGATAGATTAGTTTCCAAAGGGTATAATCAACATGAAGGAGTAGACTATGAAGAAACCTATGCTCCATTAGCTAGAATTGAATCTATTCAAATCTTAGTTGCCTTTGCAGCATTCACTAATTTCAAACTATTTCAAATTGATATGAAATGTGCTTTCCTTATTGGTTATGTTCAAGAGGATGTTTTTTTGGAACAACCTCCTGGTTTTGAAGATACAAAACATCTGCATCATGTTTTTAGACGCACCAAATCTTTGTATGGACTTAAACAATCCCCTCGAGCTTGGTATGATAGACTTATAAGAGTTTTTATTCAAAATAACTATGTCATGGGAAATGAACATCCAACCCTTTTTATAATGAAAGACAAGAAAATTGTTTTGAATGATCAAATTTATGTTTATGAAATTATATTTGGTTCAACTCAACAATCAATAACTGATTCCTTTGTAGATCTAATGAAATCTGAGTTTGAAATGAGTATGATGGGTGAGTTAACAATTTTCTTTGGTTTCCAAATCTCTCTAAAACTAGAATGACTCCATATATCCCAACATAAGTATATAAAATATCTTCATAAAAAGTATGGATATGACAACACTAAAAGTATAAATACTCTAATTGGTACCTCAAACACACCTGATCTTGATGAAGCTGGTCAACCAGTTGATCAAACTTCTTTTAGAGGTACGATAGGAATTTTACCTTACTTAACCGCTTGTCATCCAGACCTAATTATTTTAGTATTCTTGTGTGCAATATGTCAATCCAATCCCAAGGAACCTCTTTTAAAGGTAGTGAAAATAATTTTTCACTACTTAAAGGGAACCATGGATTTAGGACTCTTTTATACTTCTGGAAATGATTTTTTTAAAAGTTTTTCGGATGCTGACTTTGGTGGATATATAATGGATAGAAAGTGTAAATCCAGAAGTTTTCATTTCTTAGGAGATTCATTAGTTTTTTGGTCATGCAATAAGAAACACTCAGTAGCACTTTCCTCTACCGAAGCTGAATATTTAGCAGTTGGTAGTTGTTGTGATCAAGTGTTGTGGATGCAACACACACTCACAAACTATGGTATATGTTTTAACAAAACTCAAATTTTTTGTGATAATACAAGTGCCATTTCCCTTAGTAAAATCCCTGCACATCACTCTCATGCAAAGCGCATAGATATTAGGCATCATTTTCTTAGGGATCACACACCAAAATGAGATATCATTCTTCAATTTATCGGAACTCAAGATCAAATTTCTAATATTTTCACAAAATCTTTACCCTCCGATAGATTTTAATAAATTATATAGAAGTTATGAATGATAATCGTAAGGTAATATTCCTTATTAAATTTTTGTTGAAACCAATCTACTTACAGTAATAATCTCCTTTTCATAGGAGGAGTACATTTTCTTCTTAGTTTTAAAAAAAATTCATAATGAAATTTTTTTTTCATAGTATTTATTGTCTTCAAAATTTTTCATAATGAAGATTTCAAAATATTTTCATAATGAAGTTTTCAAAATTTCCCGTAATGAAGATTTCAAAATTTCTTCGTAATGAAGTATTTCATATTTTTCGTAATAATGTTTTCAAAATTTTTTGATTTGAAGTTTTCAAAAAATTTCATGATGAAGTATTAAAAACATATTCATAATGAATTATTTCATATTTTTCATAATGAGTTCTTCAAAAAAATTCATAATGAAGTTTTCAAAAAAAATTGGTAATGAAGTCTTTAAAAATTTTCCATATTGAAGTTTTCAAAAAAAATTCGTAATGAATTTTTAAAAATTATTCGTATTGATTTTTTTCATATTTTTCATAATGATGTTTTCTAAAAATTTCATATTGATGTTTTCAAAATTTTTCGAAATGGTGTTTTTCATATTTTTCATAATGAAGTTTTTCATTTTTTTGTATTGGAGTTTTTTTTTAAAATATATTTAATAGTGTTTTTCAAAATTATTTGTAATGAAGATTTTCTAATTTTTTGTAGTCTAAAATTTTCGTAATGAACATTTTCAAAATGAAGACTTTCCTAATGAAGATTTTTGTAATGAAGATTTTTGTAATGATGATCTGCATACTCATTTTTTTCGTAATCATGTTTTTTTTGGAATCAAAAGCCCTTCACGAAGAATTTTTCTCAATACAAATAATTTTCCTAGAAAACCGAATGGTATGATTATTTTTTGAGTTTTTGAAATCACTTTTTACGTGCTAGTAGTTTATTTTGTTTTTAAAATTTCTCAAATTCGAGTTTCCTTAAATCCAAATGTTTTCCTTTAAAAACCTCAAAAGATCAGATTCTACAAATTTTCATTACAGCTCTCATTTCAACCGTCAGATCTGATCAGAATAATTCTCAGGCATTGGATTGAGATGGGATTTTGAACTATCATTTCAAACACCTATATAAAGGAACCTTTAATGGTTGTCCCAAATTGATTTCAAGACTTTTCATTTTGAATATCATCCCTCCTACAAAATCATGTTCCGAACTTCTCATAGTTTTCTCAAGTCTGAATGTCTGGTGAAGTTATTTTTTAAGAGATGTCTTCTGTCAAGCCAATTGCGGAGTGTCATGTAAACAGAGAAAGGCTGGTGTATCCGAATTTTTTCAACAAGTATGACTCCATTATCTCTAAGAACATAGAGCTTAATGGATGGGAAAGTGTTTCAATATAAAAGCCATAGGCTCAAGACTTTGTGTATCCGAATCTACTTATTGAGTACTATGAGTGAGTCAGTTTCTTTCAGAAAGAATGGTGAGATAAGTTTTCATTCAAGAGTTTTGGAAAATCCTTTACC
Source organism: Viscum album (assembly GCA_963277665.1). Classification (NCBI taxonomy): domain Eukaryota; kingdom Viridiplantae; phylum Streptophyta; class Magnoliopsida; order Santalales; family Viscaceae; genus Viscum; species Viscum album. The sequence continues at coordinate 1,585,004,463 of OY728164.1, forward strand.
CTTTCATACACCAAGGCTGCTAGGTCGGTGGGGTTGTCTTATAAAGGGGAAGCCAATTTCTATTCCCACTTGCTGCCAGATGTTCAAGGAAGTCTTTTAAAAGTGAAGGCTATGGACTGTCTTAGACTTACAGATTTCAAGACTGCGAAGATTTCTCATCTCTTGAAAAATAATCAGATCCTTGAATTTTGGGTTCAAGGGTTTATCATTCTAAGGAAGGGAGATAAAGAAATGATGAAGAAGAGAGATATGTATATCTTGTATTTTTTTGGTAAATAAAAGGAAGATCCATCTGATGAAGCATATTATCATTATGATAGAGAATATCATGAATGGGAACTTGGAATATCATATTCTTATATACCCTGCCATTCTTTCCAAGCTTATTGTTTGGTTCTTGGAGTCCTTAAAAATCCCTTACAGTTCCAAGACAAGTAATTGTAAAGTTATGTTAGTAAGTGATGATAATTTAAAGAGAAATAATATTGTGTTTTCTAAAGAATCAAGAGAATTCAATGAATTACCAAAGGAAGAGGTTGATGCTGCTTCAATGGAACAAGAGGTTCCTAAACCATCAAAAAAAAGGAGGAAAGAAGTGGAAGTTGAAGGAAGTGGTTGAAGAAGGAAAAATCCCATAGGATAAAGGATCCCAATCCACTCCTCTAAATACCAAGAAGTAGAAAGCTTATCTGGATGAGGTTGTTTCCAAATGGAGGGAGGATAAGAAAATCAAGAAAGAAGGAGAACCATAGTTTGGTCTAGATCCTACTGAGGCCAAGTCTTTAAAATAGAAGACTGTTGATGATCTTGAGAAGCAAGCCAAAAAGAAGAAGAAGAAGAATATCTCAGAGGCTGATATTTTTCAATCCCTTCTAAGGGATACTGAGATATCATCCGAGAATATCTTGGTACTGAAATCATTTATAGTGGAACCAGTACCCGAGACTCTAGGTATGAAATTTCTCACTCCAAAAAAGTACTTGAAAATGTTATTGAAGAAAATGATGTTGTAGAAGAAGTACAAGATGCTGAAGCAGGGATGATATAGCTAATCTAATAAATCAAGTTGAAGACTTTCATGAAAAGGAATGTCCATCCAAAAACTTGTCAATCCGTACATCTCAACCTGGATCTTTGAAACATTCTACCCCTATAATTGATGAGAAGGATGAAGGGGATGTGAAAATATTATCTGAGGAAGAGAGTTATAATCATGACTTCATTATTCCTAAAGATATTAAGGATAGAGCTGAGAAATAAAAAATAGATGAAGATAGAATTGTTCAGTTGTCTGAAAGTGAGCATGAGTCTCCGGATGAGGAAGCTATTCCGAAAACTAACAAGGGGAAAAAGGAGATTGTTGATACACCTACCATTGTTTCTTTAAAGAAGAAGGAAGATGGTGGATCTTCTAAGAGGAAGATTGTCAAGCTAGAGGAAGAACCATCACAAAGAAACATGTCACATTCGGAATCATTAGCTCCAAGACATGATTTTGTTATTCAATCTCTGAAGAAGATTTTTGACACCATTCCGATCATTCCAACCATTGACTCCAAATGTCAAATGCTCCAACATTGAATGAATCAAAAATGGGATTCTATATCCATGGTGATTGATAGGTGTGTAAATATTGAGTTTTACTACAAGAACATTCTTATCCACTATGATGCACACAGAAAATCTTGTAAAATAATTTTCAGCTAGCCACAGAATATATTTCAAGATTTTAGAGAGCTTGTTGAGATTCAAGATGATGATAAGGAAAATTTTGATACTCAAGATAGAAAAATCAAGGATCTCACAAAAATCTTTAAGGAAAAGCTAAATCTTGAGTAGAATACTTGGATTCAGGAGGTCAAGGATTTGAATGGGAAGCTGAACGCTGTTGGTCAAATCTGGAAGAGAGAAAGGGATCTTCAGATCGAGATCGAAGAGAAGCTAGTCAAGCAAGATTACTTGTTGAAGATTTAGGCAGAGGCTCTGAAGGCTCAGGATGATAGCATCAATGCCTTAGAAAAGAAAGCAGTCGAATATCACAAGGAGTTAATGAAGCTGAAAACCATTTTCAGGAAATTAATACCAAAGAAAATTGAAGGAAAATAAATCTGATATTTTGATGTATTTTCTTACCTTGTACAAATTATTCCAATATTAATGAAACATTGGTTTGTCATTTTTGTTTTCATGCTTTGTACTCATGTTCCAGGAACTATAATTTCTTTTTCGTTCCCTCAAATTCTTTCTAAAAATCACAAAGGGGGAGAAAGGGGAAATAATTCTAAGTAGAGAAGAAATATCCCTATGTAAGGGGGAGTTTATCTAACGGGGAGTTTTTATTATAAAGATATATGTACACAAGATAATGAAAAAATTCATTCTAGAAATCTAGAATACGATCCTTAGTGTTCCAAAGCCTACGGAGGAGATAGTCCAATTTATATTTTCTAATGTGAAAAGAGAGATATGTTTTATTTCAAAATATAGAAAAACATTTTCTAAGTTATTATATTCTTTTTCATAAGGATGTTTGTGGATTCCAAAAAGGGGGGAAATTATTGAGTCAATAAGGTTTTTCTTATTAATTTTCCATTCCTTCATATTTAGGGTAGATTGTTATGTCAATAAGGTTTCCTTATGACATTAAAAATTCATTCTTTTTCTGAAAATCACAAACACCTTATCTCAAGGAAATGTTTATTTTACTCAGTGTTTTACTTCTACAAGGAAAAATTTCTTTCCCCCATGAAATTTATCCTTATCATGTTTTCATTGTTTATATCATAATTTTTTTAAGTATAAAATTCTGTTTGAAACCAAAACCTCGGAATCCTATAATTACCTAGATATGAAGCATTCTGTTTTAGGATCTGAAATCTCATAATTCTGGTTATGAACTCTTCTGAGTTCTGACTCCGAATTCAGATTTCGAATTCTAGTTACGAACGCTTCTGAGTTCTGAATCCAAATTCAGATTACGAATTCTGGTTATGAACTCTTATAAGTTCTGACTCAAAATTCTGAATACGAATTCTGGTTACGAACTCTTCTGAGTTCTGACTCTGAATTATCGTGAACTCTGACTCTGAACATTGTAAGTTCTGGTTCCGAATTCTTATTAAACTAGATTTCGAATTTCTTTGAAATTCATACTCCTGAATTCAATAGAGGTCAGGTTCTGATTTCCTAGAAAAAAGAATCTGTATATCCTTGTATTATAGACTCCGAATTCATTTTTGGTTAGACTCTAAACTTTTATTTTCATATATTTTGAATATTAGATTTTAGTTATGTAACCATATTTTTTCTTACATTTGTTTAGTTATAAAACTATGTCACGCATTCAGTTACTGAATAACCGTTGTTTGAGTGTCACATGTACAGGTCCCTCTGAAATTCAATTAAAATATGACTGTTGGAAGAGGGATCTGAGCATTGAAGTCGTGAATATAAATAATATCTCATTTGAAAGAGCAAAATATTGTTCTATGACTCTAGAGATTATATGTTGTCAAGTGATTTATAGAGAGATACTTTCATTACTTTATGCGTACTGAACTTCTTATTTAGATTTTCTTATTGTGATTCTGATTGTTGTTGTGTACAATCGAAGGCTTCCAGGGATAAGAAGACAGAGGTACTAACTACCTTAAAGTTGAGGGATTCCTTTTCGAGGAAGACTGAGGTGCCGACTACCTTGATGTTGAGGGCTGGTGGGGATAGCAAGACAGACTCCGATCTTTGTATCGAGGGCTTACCCAAGTGTGGGTAAGACAAAATTTCATGAATTTATAAATCAGGGGACCTTTAACCAAGGTTGTTGGATACCCTTCTCTATTGGTTAAATGATTTACTGCTTGTTATGTGTTTTGTTGCATGTTTTCCTCTGAATTTGTATTGTTGAGGAATGTATAACTATCTTATACTTCCTTATACTTGTACTCTGATCTAGTTAGATTATGTACGCTTTATGGTTGAATCTTCATCTTTGTAAACATTCTTTATGTTTCATTTTCGTAATCATATTTTCTAGAATCACTTTCTCGAAATCATATTTATGGAATCAAGCCAATGTGTACAACTAGAGGTTTTGTGAATTACCTTATTTAACCTTGTTAAACATAACCATCTTTAAAAGTTCCAAAGGAATTTTTTGAAGTCAACAATTCACCCCCCCTCTTGTATTTTAATCATCATTAGATACTTTACTCAGTATCTCTTTTATTTCGATAATACATTTTGTATTATAGGGTACATCATACTCACATACCATCTCAACACATGAGATGAATAACCATTTTCAACTAACCATTAATTTCTTCTCCTACTTACATTAAATCCACCTCAGCAAAATTAACTTCTATGCTTTATTTATACTCTAATCCTTGTTATCTCTACAAGAGTCAAGCCATTTTTCTAAAAAATTTATCATACATTCTCTAGTATAGTTACCTTGGTGTTAAAATTTTCAACTTATTTCATCCAATAAATAGAATATCCTTTAATTATAAAATAATAACAAATATTCATTCAAAACATACTTCTTCAAAAAAATTGTCCCTCATTTTCATTTGATTGCTTCCCCTTAATTATTTCTTTAAATAAATCCATATAAATGAAATTTTTTACCAAAAAACAAATTATTTATTTGAAAACACTTCACAATAATAATTATTTCAATTAAAACATTATCATCTACAATAATGATAAGTATATCAATGGAAATTTGATTATTTTTTAGGTGAGTTCAAAAATTTATTTTCCAATTTTATTGGTGAAATCTCCCTTATCAACTAACCCCTAAATCCCCTTGATATAGGAGTGGTATTTTCAAGAATTTTATCAACACATTCATTTATATATTTTTATTTAGGGTCGAATATATTGTGTTAATTATATATGGTAACATTATAATACAAGTAATAGTTTCTACCTTCTTGTTTTAGTTTTCCTTATAGAAGATTTAGATGATTTTTTTATCAACCACAGATTTTTTGTAACTGTATTTCATAAAATTAAATGTATATTATCACATAATATACAAATATTATATCTTATACAACTATAATTCATTTCTAACAAATTTTACATCATGATACTTCAATATTTTATCTTGTACTAAAATTATCTCCTTGAGATTGTCCACTTCAACAATATAACTGTTTTCTTCTTTATTAATTCATCTTTGATTTCTATCTTCTTCATATGTACTCTAATACATTTCATGATCTTATTTTATTTAAATAAATTCTTTATGTTTATCTTTAAATATATATATATTATTTTAATTTTTATTTCTCCTCATCATCATTTCTTGAAGCGACGTTATATTCTTTAACATGAACCACAATGGTATTATGTTACTTAGTGGTGATTTCAACTTATAAATCTCTTATTGTTTATGATTATTCATCTTTTCTTCATTATTATACTTATTTAATACAGTTTTTAGAAAAGAAATTGCAGGTTTCCAAATTCCATCATACTGAAATCACTTTAAAGGATACAAACCTACATATTTACCTCTTCATACTATGATGTTTTTGGAAATAAGAGATATGATTCCATCAAGAACATCATCTATTTTTTCTTCTTATTTATAGGCTTTGAATGTTTCATTCTCCTTTTCATGGACCTTATGAACAATCATATATTTATATTAAATGTCACATTCGATCTTCAACTAAAACACAAGTGCATTTCTCATCTCACAGATGACAAGTGTGTTATGTAAATAGTCAAGAGATAAGTTATCCTTTTACTCTAAAGAAGAAAAATTTTCCTCTAATACCATAGGAAAATTAGACATTAGTTTCATGATAATGGATTATTATTCTAACGTATCTCTGAAATGCCTGATTTTACAAACAATTTCTATCACCTCTAGGAACTAATATTTAATGGTCAGATCATTATAAATTATAATATTCTTAAAAATTTCCATATAAATATATTTATTTGTCTTAAAAAAATGAGTCCTTAGCTACAAAATATTTCTCATGTGTATCTCATATGTCTTGGGAAGTTTTTCGTCACACCACCTTTATATAAACTCTATCAATTAAAAAATAATAATAGCAATAACTTCTTTCATGTATTAACTAAATTTCAATTTTCTATAAATATTGATGGTTAATATCTCTCAACTTGTTCAAATCCAACTATAACATAATCACTAACATCTAAAACTACTAGAAAATTAGGCAATATTCATGATCCATTAACATAGAGATATCTTGAATGATCATGGTAGTAATAACTCAGACCCCTATTACCCAGATCTGGTGCCTTATTTTATTAAATTTTTATATAAATAAGGATCTAATATCCTATTAGAAAGAATAGTTTAGTAGAATTGGAAAACAACATAAATACATAATAGTTTCATTATAACTTGAAATTAAACACAACATATTAACTTCTTTTGAATCATACATATACTCTTCAATTATTCCTAAAAATCATTCCTAATATTATTCATCACCTCATGGGAAAAAACTAAACATAAGAAAGGCATGATCTCAGATTCCTGGTAAGGGGTTGAAATACATCCACAACATAAGTAATATGGTATGGTTAATAAATAAAATTATGAATGCCATTAAAACATAAACTAGAGCATGATATATAAAGAATAAAATCTGAATAAAAAATGGCATAATAAAACACACCCGTGGATAATATACTAGATATATAATCACATGGAAAATCAATTACTAGTTACATACTTATGTAATGCATAATTCAATTCATTATAACCATATCGTCAAGGCTTGGGCCAAGACACCATGCATAATGGGTAAAAAAACTCAGTTTCTCTCAAGAGTCCTACTGATGCATCGAGGAGATATAAAGGGCCTGAACCATCACATATTAAGTCCAATTCATTACTCATATAAAATTTAAGAAACACAATCAACATATAAATTCATATTGAAAAGACATATGAAATTTAAATAACTTTCCCCATTTAGTAAACATATACACTAACTCTTCGTAGTTGTATGGTGAATTGTATCTAGATAACAATTACTTAGTCAAACTAGTCATAAGACATTAAATAAAATATGATATATGATATCATAAAATATTAATCCCAATTTAATATATTAATTTAAATGAGAGTGTAAATACATGGAAATACTCTTATAAAATCATCAAGAAATACATGAGAGAGAAATAATCTTTTACTTTACAATGTATACTTCTTTTGGAAAAAAATATTTGTATAATTCCAGTAGTCAAATAATATATATTTTCCTTAATAAAATGAGTTATTTTATTAAAAAAATATTATAATAGATTATAGAGTACACTAGAATATAGGAATAATTTCAAGGAGTCCCCTTGAATTGGGATTTTTTATTAGGAAGTATTTGAGAAAGATCCTTTTAAAAAATGTAACTCCCAATAAAATAAAGAAGGATTATGGTTTGTAAATATATATAGAACACTCAGAAAGAATTTATAAGGATTAAAAAATAAAAAATAATAATTTTATTAGGGTAAGGAGAGAGAAAATGTAATATTGAATGGAAAATGGTGGTTCAGCAAAAAAACCCATACCTTATGTCTGAATGTGTTCTAAAATTGACTTTAGAATTATAGAAAATTAAATCAAATCCATCAATTAATTTTTTATTAACATTATCTACATATATTTGATTCACTGTAGTTTTATTAAATTCATTCACCTCCTTATTTATAAGTTATAAAATTGAATTTCATTATTTCAGAGTCCTCGTTTCCTCGATTTCATGATTGGTTCTCCTTATTATAAGCAATGGAGTTCATGTAAAATGGGAACAATTCTCTAGAATTGGAAATTATAATTACTAATGAAGAAAACGAAGTGTAATTTTTGATATTTATTTTTTTCCATAAATTGTGATGAATCATTACAGAACATATTAATGATAACGATTTAGCTTAATTTTAGTAGCTCTTCAATCACAACAAAATATTTTTGTTCAATTATTTAATATCAAGTACGCATAATGCTCCAGAACATTAAATAAAAAAGAATACATATTTTATAATATTGTTCAACTATAAAAATTATAACATTACCCGCCTTGATGAATAAATTTTACGAACAAAAGTTAGTCATCCATGAAGGTTGTAAATAAGCACATCTCAGATGATTATTTTGTTTTTAAAATAAAAGATATAGAGTAAAGATATTGATTATGGAACATCCATTAAAATTATATAATTATAGTATATATATGATACTAGAGTTATCATTAGCATTTGTATAAAGGAGGTGTGGATAAAATAATAGAATAAACAATTTAAAATGGAATTAAAGGAAATAGGAAGAGAATTTACATCAAGATTTAACCTCCATGAGAACCTCATTAAGGGAAGGGGTTTTGGTCTATTGGACAGTACATGATCTCTTAGATATTGGTATATAATAGTGAATATTATTTGGGTAAAACTTTAACAAAATAAAAGGCTTATATAATTGAAGAGAAGAGGGGATGAGGGGTCGATTTTATAGTGGAGGAGAGGGGTGATTTCTCACTATTCAATTAATTACTTTATTATTTTTCCCAAGAAAGCCAATAATATTCATTCATGAGAATGAATATAATAATATGTGAATGTTAGTACTAACCAAGTGTTATTACATCATCCCTGACTAATGGAATATTTTATTTAGCTTATAATTTATTTATATTACAACATACTGTATTTTACTATTCACTAAAAATTCATGTATTTCTTACATATCCCAAAAAATAACCCTAATGATTTTTGGACTTGTAAAATTATAAAATTTACTCCATTTTATTTAAATAATATTCTAAATACGTGAAATTAAATTTGTAAATAAAATCATTATTTACTTCAAAAAATATATTTTTTAATTTAAAACTGACTTTATAACACATTTAAAAATTATCTAAGGCCTCATAAAATTATCCTAAAATAAAATAGTATAAATATAATTATTAATTAATCCATTTTATGAAAATAAAATCCTCACTTCTTTTTTATTAATTATAAAATTCCAATTAAATATTTATGACTTATTAAGATACGAACACATAAATATTATTTTTTTAAATAATTACTTACATTTACTAAGATATAATTATATCATACAATCACATATGAGATGCCTAAATCTTATTCATACTTTCATGGGTGAGATTACTATTCATTTGGATGAATTACTATTCATAAGGGCAATATTACTATTACTAAGGGTAAGTTACTATTTCATCGTTATAGGTTCCTTAACCTCTAGAAATATTGTTCATTTATTTTATTCTTCGATTATAAAGATATTATTGTGTTATATATGTGATTTTATATGATTTATACTATAGAAAATAAACATAAGAAGATAAATTTCATTGATAAAATCTTAGATCGTTACATTCTACCCTCCTACAAAAATTTCAACCCCAAAATTTTCATAATTACACCGGTAAAAAATATTCGTTTAGTACTTCAACATAAGATCCTGAATATCCCATATCATCCCTTCAATTTTATGATTTTTAAAATGTAACTTTACTAGTTGAGTCATCTAATTCTTCAACACATGTCCTTTAGTTATCAAAACCAAGATATACTCTTCACAGAAAAATAAGGAAGGTTCCAATTTGAAAACTTCATAAGTGAGTAAATGTGTTGGGTATTCCATGTACTTTTCCAACAGTTAGATGTGGAACACATTGTGTACTTTAGAAATTCTAGGTGGCATCACCAAATGGTAATACATAGATCCAACTCTCTCTATAATTTGAAAAGGAACAATTTACCTAGGGCACAGTTTTCCTTTCATTCAAAATATTATAAAAACCTTCCATAGGGATACATTCAAGAATACATGGTCACCAAAGTGAAATTTTAAATCCTTTATTCGATTATCAATATATCTCTTTTCTTTTTAATTTTAGATGCTTTGATATGGGTTTGAATAGTCTTTACCTTTGCTATTTTTTCTTCCACAAGATCTAGTCCTACAAGTTTCCTTTCACTATCTTTTCCCCAACTTGTTGGTGTATGAAATCACTTTCCATACAATGCTTCATATGGTCCCATTTCAATACATGAATGGAAACTACTATTGTAGGAATACTTTACCAAAGGAAATACTAATCCCACAGACCTTGAAAATCAAATGAGCATGATTTTAACATGTCATCTAATGTAAGGATCATTCTTTCTGACTTCACATCAGTGTGATGGTGAAGAGAAGTATTCACATGAATCTCATTATCCAAATCCTTTTGGAGATGTTACGAATGAATAAATGTAAATCATGGTTCTAGCTCAAACACAATTGAGATAGGTTATTCATGATGTCTTAAAACCTCATTAATATAGATCTATGCAAGGTGCTCTAATGTAAAATCCTCTCATATAGTGATGAAATGTCTTTATTTGGTAATTCAATCAATATTTTCCCATAGTTATTCATTCCTTCGTGGAGTTCTTTGTAATACAGTGACATAATCCATAGTGATTTCATACCATTTCCATGCAGTAAATATAATATGTGTCATGACACATCTAGGATGTTGTCTTCCAGGTTTCACATATTAACATACAAAACATCTTGATACATAATCTGAAATTTCCACCTCCATATTATCCCACATGAAATTTCCCTTCAGATCTCTATAAATATTAGTTCCATGATGGTGTATAGATAAATTCAAGCTATGGGAATCATCCAATAACTCCATGTTTAGCTTGGGTGTAGAGGGAATATATATCCTTCTCCAAAATTTTAGAATTCCATCCCCATACAAGATGTATGTAAACTTCACATCATTCATTGCATTAATTTTAATTGAATTTTTTTTTCATCATGCTATGAAATTTTAATTCATTCTAATACATATGGTTGGGTTACCAGTTTAAAATGTAATGATGTTTCAACTTCCATGATAATTATAATATCTCTCTTTTCTAGATCCACGTATAAAGGATTCTTTTAAATCCTCATTTTGTTTAGAACCCATTGACCCTTCTTGATCAATGCATCTGCTACATTATTTGCCTTACCCAGTGACAGTTTATTGAATAGTCATTATCCTTGAGTAGTTCAAGCCATATCATTTTCCTCATTTAGAGTTATTTCTATGTGAAGATATATTTCAAACTATTTTAATCTGTATATATAACAAATCATTCAACAGATAGATTGTGTATCTATATCTTCATAGAAAATACCTAAACTACTAACTCAATATCATGCATTTGATTGAACTATTCATGAATTTTTAACTGCCTCGATGCACATGAAATAACTCTATCATTCTACATAAGGACATAAACAATTACTTTAATTTATGCATCACTATAAATAAAAAATTCACCATTTCATAATGGTAGAGTCAATATTGGATAATTAAATAATATTTTATTCAATTCATTGAAACATTATTCACATTCTTTTTCCTATACAAACTTAACCCATTTAAGTGAAAGCTTGGAAAAAGGTGTAGTAATTCATGATACTTTTTGAATGAAACACAAATAATAATCTGATAAACCAATAAAACTATGTACTTCAGTTATGTTTTCTTGGTGTAGTACATTAATGAACAAAATTGTTCTTTTCCGGATCGAATAAGATTCCATCCTTAGAGACAATGTAGCTGAAAAAAGAAACTATTTGAATCCAAAATTCACATATCCTGAACAACCCATAAAAATTATTTCTTCTAAGTGTTTTCAGAATAATTTTTTATGATTCTCATTATCTATATATATTTCATATTATACAAAGATATCATCAATAAATACCAGAAAAAATTCATAAATATTTTCCTAGAAAAATATATTCACTAAATCCATGAAAATAGAGGGCGCATTAGTCACTCAAAAATGAATTATTGTAAACTCATAATGCCCATACCTAGTTCGAAATGTTGTATTGGGAATATCATTCTTCTACAAATGAAACTAATGATATCATAATTTAAGATAATATTTGAAAAATATTGGGCTTTGTGATGTTTATTAAATAAATCTACAATCAATGGAAGAGTGTAATTATACATTCTCTTAATAATATTTACCACCCTATAGTCAATAAACAGTCTCATAGATACATATTTCTTCTTAGAAAAAGAATATGTTCTCCCCATGGATAAACCAAGGTTGAATTAACCACTTCCTACTCAAAATATCTTGTTGTTTCTTCATCTCCACTAATTATACTATGCTCATTTTGTAATCAGTCTGTGATAAAGGTCTTTCACCATGAATTAAATCAATAAAAAACTCAATTTTCCACTATGGAGGATGTCTAGGTAAATCCTTTGGAAACACATCAACGTATTCTTGAATAACAAGTTCATCCACAATATGAACATTTCTTTTCCCCACCCATTGATAATGTGTTCTAATCTCCCCCAATGATTGAATTCTATAGAGATATAGGTGGTGTATCATTATAATAATATGATGGTAATGTTTTCCTTCTAAGAAAAAGGGAAGCTATATAATTCTAGAAAATGGAAACTTTCTTCTACTTAAAATAGATATTCACATCATAATTTTAAATATAATTCATATAGAGTGTTATATAAAAATGAATCATGGTTATGATGATAACTTTAGCCACTAACAAATTTATGTGTTATAAAGGGGACTTATTGACATATCTTTGTTGCAATGATACTTCCCTTAGATGTTTTTTATTGACCACTACTTTATTAAATCAAAAGGGAAATGTCTAATTTTCTTAGAAAACTGGGAATATATAAAAGAAAGTGACGACCCAAAATCAAACAAATCATTTGATAATCTTGTGAAAATGATTAATGTACATTCCACCACATCATTAAGAACTTTAACCTCAACATTTGTGACTGCATAAGCTTGGTCTTTCTCCCTTAGCATTCTTTAGGAGAATTTTCCTTGATGCTCATGACTATCATTTTTATCCTATCCCATCTCATTGAAATTTTATCATTGAATATTTGTAACTTATTTATTTCCCTTAAAGTCATGGGCTTGGTGGCCTTTTCCTCTACATTTTTAATAAACACCCATAACCTTCAAGAAAGTGTCAGGGTGTTTTCTTCAAAAATTAATATGGAATAAGAAATCAACATTCACATTCTTCCATTTTTTCTTAATTTAATTTTCTAGAGATTTTAATAGCCAAATTCTTCTCTTTCATTACATTAAGGTCATAAGAATTAGATAATTCTTTTTCGGTATTTATTTCACATTAAACTATATCTTTGTATGACGAGATAGTTTAAGAAGCTTGGGACCTTCGGGGGAATGGTTTTAAACCATCAATGAATTGAATAATATTTCTCCTAGAATTAACTATGTAGTCCATAGTATGCCTTTATATCCTTGTAAATTTGTCTTCATACTGGGTGACATTATTATCCCTCTTATACCTCAAATTCATGAATTTCATTTCTATATCATCTCTTTGTTTGTGAGGAAAATATTTCTCCAGGAAAAGTTCTTTAAAATCCCCCATTACATATCTTCAATATCTTCCACCTCATTTTTGTTTTGAATTAGTGACCAGCATTAATTCAGATCTCCTTATAGATGATAAAATTCCATGACACAATATCCCCTATTTTACATCCCAAAGGGAGAAATATCTTCTCTAGGGAACTTATCCATTACTTATCTTCAAATGGGTTTTTAGTATAATTGATTTATGGTGGCTGCTATCATATAAATTAGTCTTTTAATTCTACAAGACTTCTGGTTCATGATTATCTATGTGGGTTATTTTATAGTTCATAACCTAAGTTACCTATCCCTGTATAGTTATATGTTGTTCATCACTAGTTGTAGTTCTAGAACCAATATCATTATCATTAGTATGTGGGCAATCCCAACATGGGATACATGCATTCATCCAGATTTCTTTCTATTCACTTTGATCAGTTTATAAATAATGAAATAAACAAAAAAAATTATGATTTATAACGTATAATGTTGAACTATTAAAACGCTTAACATAAATTGAAATTATATGCATGTCTAATATGATAATCATAAGAATGGTTTCTTTGGTGACATATTTACAATTAAATATATAAAAAAAATTAAAAGATAATGTGAATTATCCTAAGCATATCCCATAGGAGTCTAAAACCAGGTGTGCCTAAAGACTCATTTTCGTATACCAGGTTACCCCGAGTCAGGACTAGTACAACTTGTCTGAGCTGTTACTCATAGGTCCATCTATTCCCAAACCACATCAAATTATAAAAAAAGTGGTGTATTTTCTATGAAGATCCACATAATCTAAACCATAATAAAATTTGGCATGTTCTTATATGCTTATCCTAAAATTATATCTTAAGGTTTCATTCACTAGTCTCATTTTTATGAACCTAGTTTCCAATGATTCCACTAATCATCATGTTATACCAATACTAATGACCTAGACCCAGTTTCCCAGATTTAATGCCTTATTTTATTATATTGACATATAAAAAAGGAAGTCGTATCTTAAAAGAATAAATAGTTTATTAGTATTGTAGAACTAGATACATACATAATATTTTCATTACAACTTGAAATGAAATAAATCATATCAACATCTTTTGAATCACACATAAACTCTACGACTATTCCTGAAAATAATTCATAATATACTTCTTTACATCCTAGGAAAAATAAAACATATTGAAGGGGTTTTATTAAATTCTAACAAAGGGTATGTAATAAAATATAATCATAAATAATAAAGAGTGGTGAATAAATTATAGAACACATGCCATTAAAACATATCCATGGGACTAATATATAGGAATAAAATATGAATAAATAATTCCTTAATTAAATATAACCATCGATACTCTACTAGTCTAATAATCACATGGACAATGAAATAGTAGTTTCATAATGAATGAATGTATAATAATGGACATCATAATCATAGCAATAAGGCCTCAACAAAGACACCATATATAATGGATATGAACCTAAACAAGTTTCTTCTATGAGACCTACTGATGCATCGTGGAGGAATAGATGTCCTCACACATCACTTAATATGTCAAATTAATTCCTCATATAAATGGGTAGAAACATATTCAACAAATAAATTCATATTAAAACTGACATATGAAATGTAAAAAACTTTCCCCAATCATATAAAATACACATTAATCATTTGAAGTAGTATGGTGAACGGTATCAAGATAGCACATACACATTCAAACTAATTATAAACAATTAAATAAAATATGGTATAAGATATCATAAAATATTAATATAAATTAAACATAATAATCCAAAAGGTTGTTGAAATATATGGAAATAATCTTCTAAAATCATCGAGTGATCCTTGAGAGAAATACTATTTTACTTCAAAGATAATAGTAATTTTGGGAAAAAAATATTTTTATAAAACTAGATGTTAACAAATATGTTTGTTCTTATATTAAAATGAGGTATTTTATAAAATAATTTTATATTAAAACATTATATATAGTGCACTTGAAAATATGAAATAATTCAAGGAGATTCCTAAAATCATGCTTGTTTATTGGGAGGAATTTGAGAGGGATCCTTTTAAAAAATGAAACTCGCCATAAAATAAATAAGGATTTTGATTGGTAAATATAAATTGAAAAATAAAATATAATTTATTTGTATTAAATAATAACAATTAACAATTTAACTGTGGTAACGAGAGGGAATTTTTAATCCCCAATGGAAAATGGTTGTTCGGGGAGAAACCCAAACCTTATGTACGAATGTGTTTTCCACTTGAATTTAACATCCTAAATAATAAAAATAAATATATTAATAACTTAATTTAGATCCATATATACATATATTTGAAATAATATTGTTTTATTAAGTTCATTTATTCCCTTATTGATAATTTATATGATTTAATTCCGTCATTTCAGAGTGTTTAATTCCTTGATTTTATGAATGGGTCACTACATTATAAGTAATGTTGTTCATGTAAAATGTGTATAATTATTCAGAATTTAAAATTCAAGTAATGAATGAACAAAAAGAAGTTTAATTTTTTTATAATGATTTTTTCATAAATGGGGATGAATCAATTGATAAAATATTTATGAAAATAGATTAGCTTAATTTTAGTGGTTCATCAATCAAAACGAACTACTTTTGTTCAATTATTTAATATAATGTTTGTAAAATGGTTATAGAAAATAATATAAGATATAATAAATATTTTAAAACCTTGTTTAAACATAAAAATATTATCATGGCATTCCTAGAAGGATAAATTTAACAACAAAATTTTTTCATCCCCGATGTTTCTAAATCAGAACCTCTCGAACGATGATTTTGTTTCATAAAATAAGAGAGAGAGAGTAAGGATATTGATGATGGATCATCCAATAACATGATATAATTATAGTATATAGATTATATTGGAGTTATAATGATCTTTTGGATAGAGGATGTTAATATATAACAATAAAAGAATATATTTTGAGATTAAATTAATTGAAATAGGAAGATGATTTACCTCCTGAATTAACCTCCTTGGGGAGAGACTTGGTAATATTATTTGGGTAAATAATTCAAAATATTCCTGGATTGATGTAGTGAATATAAGAGGGGTGATGGATGGTTTTTGTAGGGGAGTAGAGGGGTGATTTTTCATTCGTTTTATCATTTTATTATTTTTCTCTAAAGAACCAAAAATATTCATTCTTGGGAATAAAATAGTAATAATTTAATGGCACTTAGAACCAAGTTTTCTTATATCATACATGACTCATATAATATTTTCTTTATCTTATAATTTTTTTATACTGTAAATTAATGTATATAACTATTCACTAAAAATTCAAGTATTTCAAAAAAATACCATAAAATCACCCTAACAATTTTTTGATATGTAGAATTAAAATGTGAAATAGATTTTTTATAAATAATATTCTAAATATGTGAAATTTAAATTTTACATAAAGTAATTATTTACTCAAAAAATATAGATTTAAATTTGAACAGATTTTATAACACATTCAAAAATTAAATAAGGTCTCCACGAATAATCCTAAAATTGTAAGAGAAATGTTGATTTATGAATCCATTTTTTGAAAGTTAATTTTCTTTAAAATAATTTTATTAATTTTAAAATTTTAATTAAATTTCATGACATATAAAAATACCAACACATAAATATTAATTTTAGAAATATTCACATTAATTAATTATGACATAATTATATCATACTTTCACATATGAGATTCCTATATTTTATTTATACTTTCATGGGTGAGGTTAAAATCCATTAGGATGATTTAATAATCATAGTATTCATATAACTATTCATAAGGTCAAGTTAATATTTCATTAGTATAGGTTCCTTAAAATTTTGAAATACCTTTTATTTATTTTATTATTCATTTATAATGTTTATACTATGTCCTATATATGGTTTTATGTGATTCATACAAAATAAAATTAATATAAGAATTAGAATTAATTGATAGAATTTTTTGTCATTATAATTTCTATTGGATATAATTACTAATATAAAATCAAGAGTTTTATAAACAAATACTATGTTTAATACAATACATAATATTCCACATATAGCTTAAACAAATAACTAAATATTATTATTTTAATGTTACCATTATTACTTTGTCGTTCAAATGATTAGTATGAATTAGATGAACTAAATTATGAAAATATGTTTTAAACATTTTTGTATAATTAGTAATTAAATGACCAATTAATTCTAAATAAATCTAAAACCGTTGTTTTAAAATAAAAAGACATGTTTTTCGAAAAATCAATTTAAATATGCACAAGGTTATTTTATACTAATACATAAAAAAATCACTCTAGTTGTATTATTTAAATGAAATATATATATATATACATATATATATTCAGTTTAATTTTCAAAAATAATCTTATTCATTTTCAAGAAATCTTATAAGACCAAATAAAATTTTATACATAAACGTAGTATTTTTCAAAAAAAGATATTTTACCACTTTTTGATAGCGCAATTGTTTTAAATCTAGTTTTATTAATTTTTTAAATTATATTTGAAAAAATAAATTTCTTATTTTAAATAGGAATATCAAAATTTACTTTGGTTGAATTATTCGTATTTTTTGGAGATGTTTCATGTTTAGGGCAATAGTGAAAAATACTACATTTTAATTAAAAATTTCTTTTTCATCAGATTTATTTATTGTTTTAAATATTATTTTCAATGTTTTGAAATATAATTTCACAAATTTTATATCATTTATTCAAATTTGGTTCATTAGAATATATTCTACATTGTAATTTGATATAAAAATGTTGTGTACCTTGAAATATTTTTTCTTTAAAACCCCACTTTCTCATTGCATCGAAAATATTAGTTTTAAATTAATTTTAGATAATTAAATTTTTGAATTTTGAAAAATGGCTTCAATATTTGGAATAACAGGATTAAAATTTTGTAAATATGCCCCTTTTTATTTTTGAATAATATGATTAGTTACTATAGTAATTTTTTATTACCATAATTAATGGTAAATCAGGTAATGAAGGGTAACAAAATATTATAAAATATTAGGAAATCACACTAAAACATGCCATAATTTTATTATATAAGTTATTTTAGACAGAAATAATCTTTAGGTAGATTTTATGAGATCTAGTATTCACTTTGATATGTTAATTAATTTACAATATTTTTTTCATAGAAAAGTTTACATTGTCATACACTGGTTTATAACAAGTGAAGTATTTTAAATTTGGGGTTATGTATGGGATATGTTTTACATTAGAAATTATTCTAAAATTTGAAATCACAACAAAAAATTTCTTTTACCAATATAAATTTACGAAAAGATAATATATCTATAGGAAAAAATGATTAATTCCAACAGATATTTAATTCCCTTGATATTAAATATTGGCACCCATAGTTTTTTCCAAAAAATATATCTTTTTGTATTATTAGTTAAATAACGAAAAATCCTTTACTAAAATTTAAATATATTGCCTCATCATAATATTACCAATAATTTATTTACCGATAAATAAATATATAGTTATTAATTATTTTTACCACCGAATCTTTTTCCATTATAGAAAATTATTTCAATAAATTAGTCAATAATACAAAATATTTTATCAGAAAACTAATATATATATATATCATTAAAAACAATTCATTTTGATAATAAAATAATATTATTAATAAAAATATTTGTAATTTAATAATATTTATTGATTATATATATATGATCAATATGGGCATACAATATGATATTTCTATATAAATTATAACAAATTATATATAAAATTCATTATACCCATTATAGGAAACCCCCACCCAACCGTCATTGGACACCCTCATGGCCCACCTTCCCCTACCTTCCAATTCCCACTACACCCAGCCCACTCCCCATCACTCACTACAGCACCTCCCCATCCCTCCACATAGTGCCACCGCACCCCTCACCACAGCGCTGCCCCATACCTCTCTTCATTGCTCCATCACTCCCTCTCCTCCCCTCATTCTATTCGTGATCAAGAGCGATCTATTCTAGAGAAACCCTAATCCCTCTTTCTTTCTCCCTCTCCCCATCCTGTTTCCGAACACCTCCCCTTGTCCCACCTTCCCCTGCCTCCATATTCCCATCGCATCAATCCCACTCTATATACCTTGCCCAAGCACCACCCCATCCCTTTCCACACCACCCTGCCATCCCTCCCCATAGCACCACCCCGTCCCCCTACATAGCACCACATCAACTCTCACACGTTCACTCCCTCACCTCCACACCCCATTCTATTTTTCTATTTCGTGTCTTTATGGGGATTTTTCTTCTTGTTTGTGCCAACATGAACCAGATATAGTGCTAGATGATTAAAAATATCGACCTGGTTTTGTTGTTTATCATGCTACTTGTGACACGGGATATCAATAGTTGATGGATCTCAAGCTAAGTGCTAGATCAGACATAGAAGGATGGTCCACTGTAATAAATGTGATACTGGTTAATCTTTTCTTATTCAGTTCCACTATAGTATAAGATCAAACAAGTGAATTTAAATTGATTTTAGATATGGTATCTTCTGTGGAATGATCACATCGGGTAGAGAATAGAGTTCCTAGTTATGTACATTATATGATACTTCATTACTTCAACTACTTAGTGATCATTTTAGGTTCTTTTTTTTTTGAATAATGTAGCTAAAAACAGAGGTTATTAAGGTACGTTTTGTATATGTTCAATGGATTGTGTAAAATGAATGGTTAATGTCAAGTTTCCTTTTATGTTTTTTTAGGGTTCCAGAATCATGTTTAATACTATTTAGGATGGTTTTAGGGTGTATTTATTCAATTTATGTGAATAAAATCTCAATAAGTGTTTATATCTTTGATTTTGGACATAATCTTCAAGATATAAAATAAACCTTCCATCAGTGATTTTACTTTCTTCTAGATTTTGTTATGATTATTCTATAACTGTATTTCAGGATGTTTACGTTTGGATGATTGAAAACAATATATTCTTAATAAACAAAGAATTCATAGATGAGGTCATCATACATCAATATTTTAGGTATGCTCAGGCTTCATTATTGGTTTCACATTATTTCCTTTATATAAATGTATTTTCATATCGGTTCCTTGGTGTTAGGAACTATTAAACACTCCATAAATTTATGAGGCCTTTATCATAGTGCTTCAAATATAATTTGGTGTTTCATATTCACAAAAACATAAAACACATGTATGTACAAACTTGTATAAATTAAAAATATCTTTATGGATTTTCTGTAAACATTTATAAAATAATATGATGAAAAAACAAAATATTCTCACGAAAATAGGATTAGAAACATCATTATTCACAAGACTTATTTGGAACATGGAAGTGGTGACGACATCCCTACGAATTTTCATGTTTTCTAAATGAATGGATAGTGAATATATCTAAAATTCCTACCCATTTATTAAGCCCTCACAGCGTACTCAATGATAGATGAAGCTGCTGAAATCACCATCCCTTAAACCCATATTATTATACTACAACTATGATTGGGATGAGAGGCTTATGTATACCATTAAGGATTCTAGAATGGATTTTATAAACAATGTTTCCCATAAAAATCTGACACATGTTTTGAGATAGTGTGTTTAATCATTGGAATGAGGATTTGAGAGGAAATTTAATATACTTTTGGTAACAATCTAACACCCAATTAGTGTTATAAAACATTGATGTTCTTTTCTTATGATATCTCATGGCACGTCAATTAATTATCAAGGAAAGCTGTACAAACCAAGTTAATTGTCCATGATAATGATTTGGATAGCATCCACAATGGAAAATTCTTTTGGGATGACTTTGAGACTAGAATTGTACAGAAAAGTGATAAATTAGGGGATGCGATTAAAGAATATTTTGTCAAAATTGAATCATGGATTTCCTCTCCAAGGATCAAACAATTCCTTAAGGTCAATAATAAAATATGAAGAGTGAGGTGGTTTCAAAAGCCCGATGATATTGAATCCATAAGAAAACAATCCATCCTTTATTTTCATGTAATGATTCTATAAGAACCACCACTCATGGATACCTGGAAGAATATATTAAATAATTTTATCCCATTAATTAACCTATAGGGAAATTTTTTCCCTTGATCTAAATACTCATCCTAAGAGAGTTGATAGTTCAACTAATTACTCTTGACATCCTTACTCTGAAAGTGATAAACATTCTACCATTATAGAAAATCAATGCCCACTCTCTATATATCCTTTATTTTTTTACATTCTTAATGATAGGTTGTTCAATATTATCAACCCCCTATTCTATAAATGGGGATATGGGATAGAAAAATGTCATTCTACAGGATGAAAAAATAATGGTCTTGTAATGGATTTTACTTTTATTATAGCCTACCAAAATATCCATAAAGCATCTAATGTATTGTCAAATATATGTTTTTTAACAAAGATTGGGAGGTAGTGTGGTATATTGTTTTAGTTAAGGGAAACAATACAATATAGTCTCTATATGGGTTGTGCCTCAACAAAATTCATGATCACAATTTTATTGATACTCAACTAGGTCAGAAGATCCTCAGTATTACATCTTCTTACTGAGAGCATGTCTATACTAAGTTAAGTGGTTTCATTAATTTATTAGAAACCAACATAGTTCATGCAAATTTATTTTTTATTTTTTGTTAAAAACTTGTTTCCTACTTCTAGAACCTATAAATTTCTTTTTTTTTTCTTTGACTACAATGAGTCACTTTTTTGTTTTGATGTTTCTATAAGTTTTACAAAAATGGTATTTATTCTCACATGCACTTTTTATTCAACAAAGTTTTTTGTAAGTATCATGATTCTCGTGATTTTTTTAAATGTATGTCTTTTAAAAAAAACCATGCGGGGTTAATGTTTATTTAAAAATTATGACACAAAGGTGGCATCGTAAATGCCACCTTTGGGCCTGGGTGAAAGGCAGCATCCTAGATGCCACCTTTCCCCTAAAAAAAAGAAAAAACTCAAAAAAATTATTTTTATTTTTGTTTTTTTTGTTTTGTTTATATATATATATATAAACCATAAAAAAACCAAAAAAATTTTTCATAAGAATCTATCCCCTATTTAATATCCAGCAGTACTTCCATTACAATCATCTAGATTCTGACAGAAGCTCTCACCCAGAGCTCCCTTTTTTAAAAGAGGTTACCCTAGAAATCATTCTGCCTTTTTTGATGTGGGATTCTGGTTTTCCCTTTCCTACGCAGAACATTCTTCATTTCTGATGTGGGATTCTGTTTCAAGTACTTTACTTTGAAAGACTATAAAATACAAAATATAAGACTAATATAAATGAATCTTAAAAAATTTACTAAAAATATAAAAAATAGTTGAAAACAAAAATAATTTTGTAAAAATGATGATAAAAAATAATTTATAGGATTTTGAAACCACCTACTTGAAACTTAAAAAAGATTCAAATACTTGACTTTGAAATATTATAAAATATAAACTACAAGACCAATGTAAATGAAACGTAATAAATGGATTAAACATATAACAAATAATTTAATCTAAAAATAATTTCCAAAAAAATGTTGATTGAAAATAATTTATATGTTTTCAATGACACCTACATGAAACTTAAAAATGATTCAAGCACATGACTTTGAATGCCTATAAAATATAAACTATAAGACCGATATAAATGAAACATAATACATGGATTAAACATATAACAAATAGTTGAAAATAAAAATAATTTTGAAAAAATGTTCATTAAAAATAATTTATAAGCTTTAGAAACCTCCTACTTGAAACTTAGAAATGATTCATGTATGTGGCTTTGAAATACTATAAAATATGAACAATAAGACTGATATAATTTAACGTTAAAACACAGATTAAACATATAATAAGTTATTTAATTATTAAATTAATGTTATTAGTAATTAATTATATAAAAATTAATTAGTTAATTAGACATTATTAATAATTAATTATATAATAATTAACCAATTATTTAGTAATATAATGACTTTTAATAATTACAATTTAATAATTATAAAGAAAAATTATAATATATAAATATATTAATAATAATATTACAAATAAACTAACTAATTACTATATAATAATTATTAATAAATACTAATTAATAATCATAATGAATCATTATACTTTATAATTATACTACTAATTATCTAATTATAAAAAGGGCCTTGACTCTATCTATCTCAAAAAATTAAATAATTTACAATTATAAATTTAAATATTATATTACAAATTAACTATTTAATTATTATGTAATTAATGATTAATAATTACTAATTTAATCACTTCAAATTATATAATAAATACTTATATTACAAATTAACTAATTAATTATTATATAATCAATAATTATATTACTAAGTAACTAATTAATTTTTAAATAATTAATAATTATATTAGTAACTAACTAATTATATTAAAAATATTCCACAATGGTGGAATCTAGTTTTTAGAAATGAGGCTGTACTGGTGGATGAGAGAAATGTGTCAGAATATGTTAGCAATTATTACAGAGAAATGTGTTTATGTGTGTGTTCTTGATATATTATTGTTCATATTCATGTTTTTTCATTGTTTTTATTTTTTCCTATATATATTAATTTTATAAAAATTCACATGCATTTTATGTTTATAGTATTTCCTATGTATTTACATTTTCAAGTATCCATTTCTATTAGAAAAAAAATTAAAATAATGAAAAAACATGAATATGAACACTAATATAACAAGAACACACACATAAACACAATGCTCTAAAATACTAGCTAACAGTTGCATGAAAAACTACAACTACATTGGATAATAATGGCCTCATTTTTCATGCAGCTATTAGCTAGTATTTCAATGAAATGTGTTTGTGTGTGTGTTCTTGGTATATTAGTGTTCATATTCATGTTTTTTCATTATTTTAATTTTTTTCTATATGTATTACTTTTAAAAAATTTCACATGGATTTTATGTTTATAGTATTTCCTATGTATTTACATTATCAAGTATCCATTTCTATTAGATGCATTATTATTACTAAATAATTAGTGGTTTTACATTTTAATTAATTTATTTTCATATTTTTATCTATTATTCAATTCCTTAGGGAGATTGAGTTTCTCAAAAATCGTGGATGAGTTGATCTCCAATGATAATGTTATGGTCAGATTACTACATTTTCTATTATGTGCCATGTATATTTATCATGGGAAGAGACACTAAAATGACTTATACTATTTATCTCATTGAATTAAACACAAATATTACCAATATAATGAGAGGATATATGCTTGGATTTAGAAATGAATTGGGTCTTGTTTATCATTTTTTCAATGTGTTGGTTGATGATTATAATAACATAAGAATGATGAATAATTGTGTTTTAATTTGCAGGCTCATATTTCTCTTGTGGATGAGAATAATTTTATTAAATATATTGACATGGACATCAAATATTCCATTTAATTATTAAAAATGTTTATCATAAAGAGACATAATTTATAGCCTCATCAATTATTGGTTATGATGTGTTCTTAGTTATTGAGGAATGCATGTTTAAAGTAACATATTGAGTCTTAATTACTATTTGAGGGATCAAAATAATATCTTTCTCCCCCTTGTCTCATTATTATACTAACTCTTCTATTTATTTATGCATAGTTTGACTTTATAAGTTTGTGATGGGCTGTCGAAGCAGTCGATTCCTACATGTTTATGGTAATATGTAAGGTAATATAATGAGGCTTAATTGTTGTTTGATTGATCACACTTTCCACTCAATTCTCATCATTCTCATGATGTTTCTTGATATGAAAATGTTCAACTCTTTTTAAGATAAATAACCAAGTTGGGGATTGCTTGAGATTATATGGATGTAAATGAGGTCCATTCGTTATGATCAAGAAACTGGCAGCCATGTAGTGTTAGCTTCTTATAGATTTTAAATTTTATGTATACATACAGAAACATTCTTTATAGTAAAGCCTTAAAAAATATTCATATGGTTTAGTATGTGATAGGAGGATATAGTTAGTGGAGGCATTACAATAGTGGGGTAGTCTGGAATGGAAATGAGAGGAAAACCCTAGGGCTGGATGAACTAGAAGAGGGAGGGGTACCATTGTTCACATCAGAGAGAGGGAAACTAGTATGTTTTTGGAGATTATTTAATCCTATGCACATGTAAGAGTGATATATGCATGGGGCCTGATGAATAGAGATGAGAACTGTGTTGCAGAAGGAAATAGGTCTTTCATCACCTTTCTTACTGGTGATAGTAAAGGGAATGCCTGGAATCATGTGCAATAGGGATGGAGATCCACATAGGGACACATGGGCTAATCTGGATCCTGAAGAAACATCTAAACAGTTGCAAATGGATGGTGAAATGCATGAGAAATTTCATATTAAGGTGGAAGTGGAGGAAGGGGCTCATTTGGGATACCCCACATAGTAAAGGCTATTCTCGTAGGTGATGAAAAATAGTCGTGTGTAGAGGTGTAGGGAGTGGGAGTTACACATGGGGGTGCACGTCAGGGCAGGAGGCATAGGTGCAGGGAATTCTCTAGGAATAAAGGTGTAATGGTGTGGATCTCTTCTATTATTGGGGGTTGGGGTGGGGTGGCATGGATGGATCTGGGGTTTTTGGGTTTTTGGGTTTTCGGGTTTTAATGTTTGTGATTCATTTTATTATTAATTATTAATTATTATTATTATTATTATTATTAATCTCTTTATATGTTTGAACATTTTTGAAATGCATCTTTGGTTTTATAATTAAAATAGATATATTATATATGATAAATTAATAAATATATTATAATTTTTTATAAAAATATAATATATAAACATATTTTATATATCAGTAATATAATTACTAATAGATAAATTTTTCATATAAATATATTTCAATGATTTTTAACCAAATTTTTTATTATTTTATGGTATTGTTAATATTGAATCATATGTATTTTATTTTTTTAAGAACATTTAGGGACAGAGTATTTACTGATAGTTTAGTGAAAGGGACATATGTGTTGCTAAAACATTTTACCAACAGAAAATGAACTTTTACCAAAATACATTCCACTATTAGAAAAAGATAAATATTTTTTCATGATGTTTATATTCATCATGGTAATTTAGTTTTAATATATAGGGGAGAAATAATAACCTTAAAGGCTTACATAAGGATGATGCAATAATTGTTTAATAAAATTTAATATCACATAAATGATATTAAAAATATTAAAATAAAAAAAAATTGATATAATTATTATCATAAAAAAAATTTATAGATTACTTTGACATGTTATTAATGATTTAATTTAGTTTTTTGAAGATATCACGTAGTTATAATATTTTTAGAAAGTCATGTAATTAGTAGTGTTAAAATTTACACTATTGGTAATTTAAAATATAATATATTTTATTAAATTATATAAGATTTAAAAAAATATAATTTGTAAAAAATGATTTTTATAAGCCTAAAAGATTCATAAAGGACTATTTTATTGGTTATTTGGAATTTAATTGTAATTATATTAACCATCAAAGTGTTAATTACCAGATAACATGGTAAGAGTTAGAAGGGAAAAATGTGGGTTAAAAAAATACTAGGATTCAAAAATATTAAAAAGATGTCTTATATTCATTGGGTGAATTTATTTCATCCTCTAATCATATTATATTCAATATAACCAACTTTTTATAGATTTTTAGTGGAATATTAATTTATGTTAATTTAATATTTTGAAGAATTCCAAGACCGCCCGTCAACTCTCCAATAAAAGGCCACTCATTCTTCTCATTTAAATACACATAAAAAAATCTATTTGGTTTGGTTAATATCTAACCAAATCCCTTTCTATAACCTCCCTGCAAAATTATAATGCTCTTATTTAAGTATTAACACTCCCCTTAGTGGTCTTAAGTTGTAAAGAAAATGATATCGTCTGAAGAAGATGTAATCTTTTAATCATGTATTTTTGTTATATTTATTCTTCTACTTCCTTAAAATATTATTAAACCATGATTAAATAATATTTAAAATATACTAAATAAACATAGATATTTTTATGGAAATAAAATCAGAAATATCTGTCTACACTCACATCAAATGGTAATAGAAGTTATCATTCATGTGTATGACGGTCTACCGCCTCGCGAAACAATGAAATTCATTTTCCATAACCATTTTTCAATACTAGTTATAGTGATGTAATTAATGAATATATTTGATATTAATTAAATATTTATCACTATAAAAATATTATATATATATTTTTATTATCATTCCATGCACATAAAAATGATAACATTTTTTTGTGTGTTTGTGTGAACTATCACCTCTACAAAGCGATGTGAATCTTTTTTCATCTCCAAATCACTTGGTTTCAATATATGTTTATATTAAAATTAATAATATAATATTAATGATATTATCATCATTCTGTAATGATAAAATAGTACTTATATTCTATCCATGGAGATCACAAAAAAATAAAAATGTTATTCATGAGTACGAATGCCCAACTGTCTCTATGATTGTAACGTAGTTTATTTTTCATATCAATATTTAATATATATAATTAGAAGTGTAATATATGTAGATGATTTATCATTAATTCATTAATACTATTCTTGGATGATGGAATGACAAACACATTTTCCATTGTTGACTTACCAAATCCATTCTGGACTTAGGTATCGAGTATTGTCAAAACTTTTTATGTGAACTTAAATAGTTAAAGAATTGTTATAACACTCTAATAAGACATATAAAAGGAATAATAAACAAAAAAATTTATAATGAACGTATATAATTAAAATATGTTTATTATTTGTGAGCATAAATAACATACGTGATGAGTCAGACTCTAGGTAGGGGACTTCGTCTCAATTTTGTTTTGTTCGGACATACATTTATGTTTTGAACCTATATTCTTTAATGAGGGGTATATAAATTTAATTTTACATTTTATATGATGAATTTATTTATTCTCATGATCTTTATAGTTTTTTATATTTCACCTTCACCTGGGATATTATTTCTATGAGTGTGAAGTGGTATAGTAATTCTTAACCCAATCTCCATGATTTTGGTTAAACTTATACTTCATGATTATGTCGTTCTATGATTATGCATTAAATGAATTTTTTATGTCTTATATTGTATTTACCCTTGTTTTATGTGTGTTTACAATGGATACAATTAATAAATTCATATAAATAATGATCAATTCAATGACATGATATTTTTAAGGGTCGCTTTATCAAAAACATTGTTTTAAGTGTATTCACGATTTTTTATTCTAAATCCTTATCTTTCAGGTCCATATTTTCGAAATAGTTTTTATAAATGTACATATTTGGGCATGAATGTTTTAAAATTTCAATTTTATTATATCACTCAAATGTTTCAAAGTGGAATTAGAATGATTTACTTAAATATATATTTTTAAATATATTTAGTGGGTTATGAAAATGGATTTGTTTTTTCATAAACTTGAAAATTATTCTTATGTGTGAAAATAAATTTTTATGAGTGAAATATTGAATATATAAAGATTTAATGGGTTATGATTAAATTAATTTACATGGATTTTTGACGGTTTGTTATATGATAAAGCAATGATGAGTAATTCAATAATAAAAAATGGATGCGTAGTTACATTATAACCACTAAAACATTGTGTATGTATGTCAACATAATGGCTATCCCATTTTTAAGAGAGATATGTATGGAAGTATATAAAATGGTTATTTCATTTATGAGAGTGACATGTATGGAGGTCAACCAGATGGTTGTTCCATTTGAGTATAATTATGTCCCAATATATGT
This sequence comes from Viscum album, assembly GCA_963277665.1. NCBI lineage: Eukaryota > Viridiplantae > Streptophyta > Magnoliopsida > Santalales > Viscaceae > Viscum > Viscum album. The sequence goes on from OY728164.1 coordinate 1,585,033,823, forward strand.
ACTTATCTTTTATATACTTGATTATGAGTTTTCCTGAAAATCATTTTTTATTTTTAAAGGGTAAGATAATGATATTTTTGAAATAATGATTTATTTTAAGGGTAAAAAACTTTCTTATGGAAATTTTTTATGATTTTCACCTGAATAATGATTTCTTTTATTTTAAGTTCTTTATTGAGATTTTTATGCTCATCCAATGTTTTGAAATGTTTTTCAAATGGTTTAATGAAGAGATAGGATATATATTAGACCAAGGGAAAAGTGTGAAGATATTTGAGCATAATAATTCATTATTTAATTTATAATTATCTTATATAATAAATAGATATTGAGTATAAGTTTTCGCTTGTAATAGATGGGTTTACTATTTAAAAAATTTACCTAATTATATAAATCTATATACCTAAAAAAGATTTGGGAAAAATGATGTCTGGTTTTAAAATAACAAGATTAAGTTATGTTAGTTGTATTATATTTAAAGTTTCTATCAGGGAAAGGTTTTAAAAAAATTTGTAGATTATGATGTTTTTTATGAGTTATGGATATCATCAGGTGTTTATAATTTTAAGGTTGCTCAAAATTCTTGTAGTAGCCAACTAGCCCCAAGAAACTCCATCTGTCAAAATTATTCTTGCATTATTCCCAAAAAAATAAAATCTATCCTTCTCTGGTTCCACTAAAGATTTATCATTGAAATGATGTGACCTAGGATGTGAATCTGATCCATCCAAAAGTGGTTTTTTGCAAGCTTATCATATTACTGATGCTCTCTCGGATTATTCAAAATGATCTCAAGATAGTTGGCATGGTCAGGTAAATTGTGAGAATGCACCATGATATCATCCATGAAGACCACCAGAAAAGAATCCATGTTAGGATGGAACACTCAGTTCATCAAATCCATGAAAAATATAGGCGTGTTCATGAGACCAAATTGAATAACTATATACTCATAGAACCTATACCTTCTACAAGAGGTTGTAAGGGTTATGTCTACAGGTTTAACACGCACTTGGTGATATCCTAACCACTTTTCAATATTCGATAACAATTCATCTCTTCAAATATTTTCAAAAAATTCATCTATATACGGAAAGGGATATAAATTTTTAACCATCAATTAGTTTAGTTTCTAATAATCCACATATATCTTAAGAGTTACATCCACCTTTTCACAAAAAGGACTGACAAAACTGATGAAGAATTATTGGGCCAGACATTGTTTTTTACTCACTCCCCTTCCAGTTGTCGGACACCACCCCATGGCCAACCTATCCCTACCTCTATATTCCCACCACATCATCCCCACCCCATATCCCTCGCCGCAGTTCCACCTCATCCCTCTCAGCAGTCCTGCCACATCCCTCCCCACAACACCACCTCAACCCTCTCTATAGCACCACATCAACTCTCGCTCTTTCACTCCATCACATCCCCACCCCCATTCTATTTTTCAATTTGGTGTCATTATTAAGATTTTTATTCTTTTTTGTGTTAACATGATCAAGTTATAGTGCATGATGCTAACAAATATCGACCTGGTTTTGGTGTACAACAAAACGGTCGTGACAGTGGCTATCTATAGTTGATGGATCTAACGCTAGGTGTTGGATCAGACATAGAAGGGTGGTCCACTATAATCAATGTGATAATTTTGAAGCTTTTCTTATTCAGTTCCACTATAGAATATGATCTAACATGTGAATTTCTATTGATTCTTCATACAGAATCATATATGGAAAGTTCACGTCAGGTAGAGAATAGAGTTCCCATTAATTTTTATTATAGGATATTTTATTACTTCTACTACTCAGTTATCATTTTAGGTTCTTTTTTAGGATATTGTTTCTAAAAATATAGTTTATTTGGGTATGTTTTGTACAAATTCACTGGTTTGTGTAAAATGAATGGTTCTTGCCATTTTTCATTTTTTTGGGTTTTTAGGGTTCTAGATTCATGTTTACTACAATTTAGAATGGTTTTTTAGGATGTATTTATTCAACTTATGGGATGCAAATATCAAGAAGGGTATGTGTCTTCTATTTTGGTCACTATTATCAAGAGATGTAAGACTACCACATTAAAAAATTAACTTTACATTAGTGTTTTTATATTCTTCTTTATTTATTTATGATTATTCTGTATCTTTATTTCAAGATCTTTTCATTTGGATGATTAAAAATAATATATTCCTATGGAATGGAGAATTATTTGATAAGGTCATCAAACATCGATATTTTAGTTAAGCTCATGCTTCATTATACGTTTCACTAGATTTCAATAATATAAATGGATTGTAATATTGTTTCTTTAGTATTATGAAATATTAAATACTCTGAAAATGTATGGATACTTTATCATAGTGCAGCAAACATTATTTGGTATTTTTTATTCATAGACACATAAAACACATGAATGAACAAACTAGTATAAATTGAAAATATCTTAAAGGTTTTTATGTCAACATTTATAAAGATAATATGATAAAAACATAAAATATTATCAAGAAACTAATATCATAAAAATCATTATTCTAAAGACATATTTGGTTATTGGATGTAGCGATGAGATCCCGGTTAATTTCCATGGTTACTAAATGAAAGGATGGTGACTATTTCTAAAATTCCAGCCCATTTTGATCTATATAAGCATACTCAATAACAGAATCATTAACATAAATTATCATCCCTTGAACCCATGTTGTTCTATTAATAATATTATTGGGAGGAGAGACTTATGTCTTCTATTAAGGGTTATGTAATGGATTTTAAACATAATGTTTTACTTGAAAATCGTTCATAATTTATGAAATTGAGTGTTTAATAATTTGAATGAAGACATGGGAGGTAATAGAATATACTTTTGGAAACAATCCACCCCTGAATTATTGTTATAAAACAAATATGTTCATTTTTTATGATATCTCATGACACATAAATAAAGGATTTATGAAAGTTGTCCAACCTAATGGAACTGTCTAGGATAGTAGTTTTGATGGCATACACAATGAAAAGTTCTTCTGAGATTACTTTGATAATGTAATTTGAGCAGAAATGTGATAAATAAGTGGACAAGATAGAAGAATGTTCTGTCAAAATTGAATCATGGGTATCCTCTCCTAGGATCAAACAATTAAATAAGGTCAATCGTAAAATAGTTTGAGTGAGGTGATTTCAAAATCCCTATGATGTTGAATCCATTAGAAGACAATCAATCCTTTATTTTCATGTTATGGTTTATAAGAACCAACCCTCTTGGAAACCTAGATTAATATATTCAATACTTTTATCTCATTCCTTAACCTATAGGTAAAATGATTACCCATGTTCTAAATACTCATCCTAAGAGAGTTGGTAGTTCATCTAATTACTCTTGACATCCTTAATTTGGAAGAGGTAAACATCCCACCTATATAAAAAATCAATTCCCACTCTTTATATCACTTTTTATTTATACATTCTTAATGGAAGTTTTTTCAATATTGTCAACCCCTTATTCAATAAATGGGGATAGGGGGTAGAAAAATTTCATTCTATAGGATGAAAAAATGTTTCTCTTTTAATGGAATTTTCCATTATTATAATCTACCAAAAAACCCATTCTGCATACAAATCATTATCAAATATATGTTATTTTTCAACATAAATAAGGAGGTAGTGGATTTTTTTTGTTTAGTTAAGGGAAACAATACGATATAATCTCTGTATGGGGAGTTTCTCAACACAATTCATGATCACAGTCTTATTGCTACATAGCTGGGTTATGAGATCCATAGTATTGTAGCAGGTTAGTGATAGAATTGCCATACTAAGTGATTTTGATGCCTTACTTTATTAAAAACTAACAAACTTCATTCAATAGGTTTTTTAATTTTTTGGTTCATGACTTGTTTTAGACTTCTAAAACCTTATAAGTGAAATTTTTGGGACATTGATTACAATGAGGCTCTTTTTTTTAATGTTCCTACAAGTTTCGCAAGCTTGTTTGTAATTATAACCTACACTTTTTATTGAACAAATTTTTATGCAAGGAATATTATTCTAGTATATCGGGATTTTGTTTTAAAATTATACTTTATGATCAGGTATTTTTTTCATTCTACTTTTTCATTAACATTTTGTTTAGATGATTATGCCTTATATATTGCTTCTTAATTAGTGTGCGAGAAGGAATTTCGCATTGGATTTTTGAAGGTGGAAAATATATAAGATTTAAATGATTCTTTTAGTGGTTCATGTTTAATTACATTTATTATTCTTTTAATGATTCAATTCAATATTTTTATTTATTTTAATGACATCTCAAATTTCATAGGAGTTGTCAATATGACAATATTTTTATTGTGTTCCTTTCAACATAATTCAGTCTATTTAGGATCATAATTGGGGTCAAAATATTTTTTGTCATCTTTTTAATATAAAAAAGATGAGGCTCTGAGAAAAATAATTAGAATTTGGAAACATTATTGATATAAGGTGGGGGATTCTTTAAGGAGAAATGGTTGCAGAAGAAATGAGGTGATTATTATCCAATGTAGTTGTAGTTTTTCATGAAACTGGTATCCTATATTCCAGAGAAATGTGCTTGTGTGTCTATTCTTGATTTATTAGTGTTCATATACATGTTTTTTTTATAATTTTAATTCTTTTCTATATGTATTAATTTTATAAAATTTCACATGAATTTTATGTTTACAGTATTTCCTATGAATTGAATTTATCAAGTCTCTCTTTTTATTAGATGAATTATTATTTCTAAATTATTAGTGGTTTGATATTTTATTTTCTTATATTTTATATTCACTTTTATTATTAAATGCCTTAGTGATATTGAGTTTCTTAGAAATCACGGATGACTTGATCTTCAACGATGATGTTATGGTCAGTTTGCTACATTTTTTATTATGTGACAAGTATATTTATCATGTACATACACAATAAAATGATTTATCATCATGATCACATTGAATTAAACTCAAATATTACTAATACAATGAGAGGGTAGATGCATGGATGTTGAAAAAAAATTGTTTTTATTAATCCTTTTTCACTGTGTAGGGTAATGATAATAATGACATGAGAATGATGAATAAGTTCATTATAACATGAAGGTTCATATGTCTCTTTTGGATGAGAAGAATGTTTTTAGATACATTGACAAGAAGTTGAAATATTCCATTATGCATTAATAATGTTTATCATGAAGAGACATAATTTTTAGGTTCATCTGCAATTGGATATAGAGTGTGTAGATTATTTGAGGCCTACATGTTTAAGGTAACATATTGAGTCTTAATTACTGTTCAAGTGGTCAAGATAACCAATTTCTCCCCCTTGTCTCATTGTGATACTAACTTTTGTATTTTGAATTCATAGATTGACTTTAGAATTTGTTGAAGGACTGTTGGAGCAGTTGATTCTTTCATGTTTATGGTAATATGTAATGTAATATAGTGAGGCATTATTTTTGTTTGATTGATCACACTTGCCACTCAATTCCCATAATTCTCATGTTGTGTCCTGAAATGTAATTGTTCAACAATATTTCAAATAAATAACCAATAGGGGGATATATTTAGATTATCTGGAAGTAAATGATGTCCATTTTCTAGTATCAAGAAACTAAAATCCATGAAGTGTTAGATTCCTATAAATGTTGAATTTTATGTTTACTTATAGAAAATTCGTTACAATGAATTGTGAAAAAGATTCATGTGGGTTAGCCAGCGATAGGAGGACATAGATAGTGGAGGCATTGGGATAGTGGGGTATTGTAGAAAAGAAAGAAGAGGCACACCCCTGTGCTTGATGAACAATAAGAGAGATGTGTACTATAGTACACATCAAAGAGGGGCACACTAGTAGGTTTTTGGATATGCTCCAAACCTACGTACATGTAGGAGTGATATGCACATGGGCCCAGTGAGTAGAGTAGAGAACCGTGTTGTAGAAGGTAGTAGGTCTTCTATCCCCTTTCCCACTAGTGACAACAAAGGGAATGCCTTGAATCACGTTTAATTAAGATGGAGATCCACATAGGGACGTATGGTCTAATGTTGATCATGAATAAAGGATTAAGTAGCTGCACATGGATGGTGGAATTCCTATGAAATTTTATGTCAAGGCGGAGGTGGAGGAATGGTCTCACTTGAGATTCCCCACTTTAGTGAAGGTCATGCTTGTATGTGATGAACAATAGTCATTCGTAGAGGTACAAGGTGTGAGAGTCACCCATGGGGGTTCATGTCATGGGAAGGGGCACAGGTGTAGGGAATTATCTAGAAAAAAGTTTTCATGGGGCGGCTCTCTGCTATTATGGGGTTTGGGGGTGGGGTGGCATGGAAGGGTCATTAGTTTTATGGGTTCCTAGGTTTTTGGGTTTTTATGTTTCTGATTCATTTTGTATTAAATATTATAATAATAATTATTAATATTTTTCTATGTTTTAAAATTTTTGAAATGCATATTTTGTTTTATAATTAAAATATATGTATTTTATATGATAAATTAATAAATATAATACAATTATTATTAAAATATAATTTATAAATAGATTTTATATGTCTGTAATATAATTACCAAAAAATAAATTTTTTATATAAGTATATTGCTCACTTTTATAACCAACATGTGTATTATTTCGTTGTAATATATTGATTACCTTATAAATATTTTTTTAATAACATTTAGTGATAGAGTCATTACTGGTAGTTTAGTGACAAGGACATATGTGCTGGTAAAATGTTTTAACAATAAATAATGTACTTTTACTAGTAGATATGCCACTATTGGGAAAAGTTAAATATTTTATAGTGGTTTTTATCTTAATCATGGTAATTTAGTTTTAATTTACAGTTAATAAATAATAACCATAATGGCTTACCAAATGATGATACAATAATTGTTTAATTAAAAAAAATATCACATAAATGAAATTAAAAATACTAAAATAAATATAATTTCATATAATTATTATCATGCAAAAATATTATATATTACTTTGACATGTTATTGAATATTGAAATCAATTGGTTTAAGGATATCATATAGTTATGATATTTTTTTAAATGTCAAGTAATTAAAAGTGTTAAAGTTTACATTAATGGTATTTTAAAATATAATATATTTTATTAAATTATATAAAATTTCTAAATATATAAAATTTGTAAAAATAAATTTTGGAATACTAAAAGTGTCATAAATGACTCATTTATTAGGATTTTGGTGTTTTATTATATTTATATTTACCCTCAAAGTGTTAATTACATGATAACATGGTAAGAGTTAAAAGGGTAAAATGTGGGTAAAAATATAAGGAATAAAAAATATTCAAAAGATGTATTATTTTCATTTAGAGATTTTATTTCATCTCTTAATAACATTATATTCAAAAATAACCCACTATTGATCAATGTTTTTGAAAAATATCAATTTGTATTAATTTCATATTTTGAATAATTCCTTGATTACCCCTCAACTCTCCTATAAAAGGGCACTCATTCTTCTCATTTCAATAAACATCAAAAACATATTTGGTTCAAGGAATATCCAACCAAATACCTTTATATAAACCTTATATACATTATAATTATCTTATTTAAGGATTAAAACCACCATTAGTGTTCCTAAATTGTAATGAAAAATATATCATCTCAAGAATATATATTTTTTAATCCTGTATTTCTGTTTTATTTCTTATTCCACTTCCTTCAAATATTATTAAACCATGATTAAATAATAATTAAAATAAAATAAATAAATAGATTTTGTTTATGTTAATATAATCAAAAATATCCATCTACACTCCAATCAAATGGGTATAGATGTTACCATTGATGTGTATGACGTACTACTAACTCACGAACAAATGAAATTAATTTTCCATCACCACCTATCAAGACTGGTTATAGTGATGTAATAAAGGAATATATTTGATATTAATGAAATATTTATCATTATTAAAATATTATATATCATTTTTTTATTATCATTCCAGGCCCAAAAAATGATATCATCTTTCATGTGTAATTGTGAAATATCTCCTCCAAAAAGCGATGTGAATTGTTTTTCATCACCAAATCACATGGATTTTGTATATATATATATATATATATTTAATTTCATAATATGATATTAATAATATTATTATAATTCAATAATGATAAAATATTATTTACATTCTTTCCATAGTGATCAGTAGAAAAATAAAATGTTATTCGTGCGTACGAATGCCAAACTGTCTCCATGATTGTAACGTATTTTATTTTTCATATCCATATTTAATATATAGAATTAAAATATAATTTCTGTAAAAACGTTATTATTAATTAATTAATAATATTATATGGATGATGTAATGATAACCACCTTTTTCTATTATTGACTTAACAAAGACGAATTGGACTTAGGTATCGAGTAATTTCAAAACATTTGATGTGAACTTAAATTGTTAAATAATTGTTTTAACATATTAATTAGTCATATGAAAGGAATAATAAATAGAAAATGTTTATAATTAAAGTATATAATTAACATAAGTTTATTATTTGGGAACTAAAATTTCTTACGTGATGAGTCAAACTCAAGGTAAGGGACTTCATCTCAAATTTCTTTTGTGGGGGCATATTTTGATGTTATGAACCTATATTATTTTCTAAGGGGTATATAAATTTATTTTTTTATTTTATATGATGAATTTTTTTATTCTCATGATATTTAAATTTTTTTATTTTTTTCACCTTCTTGGGGGATTTTATTTCACTAATTAAGAAGTAGTATGTTAATTCTTAACCCAATTTCCATGCTTTTGGTAAAACTTCCACTTCTTGATTATGTCATGAAATGATTATGAATGAAATATATTTTTAATATTTTTTGTAGTATTTACACTTTTTTATGTGTATTTACAATTGATGCACATAATAAATTCATTTTAATAGTGTTCAATTAAATGATATGATATTTATAATGGCCTCTTTAACTAAAACATTGTTTTAAGTGTATTCATTATTTTTTCTTCTAAACCCTTATCATTCATGTTCATATTTTCAAAATAGTTTTTTAAGAATGTACTTAATTGGGAATGAATACTTTAAAATTTTAATTTTCTAATATCTCTCAAATGTTTCAAAGTGGTATGTGAAACATTGATTTAGAAATATTTTTTAAAATATGTCAAATGGGTTTTGAAAATGGATTGGTTATTTCAGGGAAATAAAAATTATTCTTCCATTTGAAAATAAATTTTTATGAGTGACATGTTGAAAATTTAAAGATTGTATGTGTTATGTTTATATAATTTTACTTTTAATTTTGATGGTTGGTAATGTGATAAAACGATGATGAGTGGTTTCATAATTAAAAAAGATTGTTAGTTACATTATAACCTCTAAGGTTTTGGGTATTAAAGTCAGTTGTATAGCCATTCCGTTTATAAAAGTGACATGTATGATGTCGATCTTATGGTTATTCAATTTTTAAGAGCGACATGTTTGGAGGTCGACTAGATAGTTATTCCATTTGAGTATAATTATGTCCCAATATATCTACTTATCTATTATATACTTGATTATGAGTTTTCATGAAAATCGTTTCATTTTTCAAAGGGAAAGATAATGATATTTTTTTAAATATGATTTCGTTTTTAGGGTAAAAAGGATTTTTTTGGAAAAATTTATGGTTTTACTTGACTAATGGTATCCTTAATTTTATGTTCTTTATTTAGATTTTTTGTGCATTCAATGTTTTGAAATGATTTTCAGATGGTTTATTGAAGAGCTGGGATAAGGATTAGACCAAGGGAAAAGTGGGATGATCTATTATCATAATAAATCATGTCTTATTTTGCCATAGTTTGTTATGAGACATTATGTGTGATTGATGTTATTTAGAGATAAATGTTAAAATTTAACTTGGAAGACTAATTTTCAAATTCTTATGAAATGTGGCTTTCAATAATAGTTGTGAATATTTTGAGTAATTTTAGGGACAGTTATTTTTTGAAAAGTCATATTGAACATTGGGTTTTTTTATGTTGGTAGAAGGAATTAATTTTTATTTATATAAGGTTTATTATTTTTGGAGAATTATCTTATCTTGTACTAATAATATTGGTTTTTTAAAAAATATAAATAAATTAGCAATATATTTTTATAATTTTAAGTAATTGGTGGTCCATGAAATTGGATTATAAAACTTGAAACATGAAAAAATAATTCTAAATACTCATCATTTAGAGAAAAAGATGATTTGGTGGTGGAAATTAATTAATAACTGAAACTATAATTTTAATGTAAGTAAGTTTTCTTATGTTCTTAGTCCATGTAGTAAAATAAATGCTCCACTACAATAAAATGATATTAAAATAAAAGTGTAGTCCATTTTCTTTTATTACTATTAAATCAATAACCTTTTAACCCATCAGAAACTTACGGTTTTGTGATTGTTAACATTATCATGCCCACATTATTTATCACTCTCCATTAGAACATCAACGTTATTTTTCTCTTAAATTTCCAATTTTTTCAACATGGAACCCTATTATTGAATTCCTTGAGTTATATTAATAATTCCCTTTCATTATTTTTAATGTTTAAGTTTATTAATCCTTTTTTATAATATGCTATTTCAAAAAATATATTTTGAAAAATTGAAATCCTTGTTATCGATCCCAAGTCCAAATAGGGGGGAAGAAATTTTATCAATGTTGAATAAAGTGACATACCATGTAGTTAAGGAAAAAATAATATTTTTGATAGTGTACATAATATGCCACATCGATCAAAAATGAACAACTAAATATTATTATTAAAATGTTACCATTATAGCATAGACACTAGAATAACGGGTATGAACATGATTCACTGAATTTTGAAAAAATAATTTACACAAATATATATATATATATAATTATTTCTGTTATGACTAATTAATTATTAATTAATGTAAAACACTTTTTTAAATAGTAGGAAATATTTTTCAGAAAATCTATTTAATTGTGCACAGGTGTGTTTTATACTAATTAAAAAACAAATCACTCTTTTTGAATTATATTAATGATATATATATATATATATTTAAATATAATTTTTTTAAATTCATCTAATATCTTTTCTAAACATGATATAAGTTAAAATCCAATTTTTCACATAAAAGAAGTATTTTTCTAAAATGACATGTTTACCCCCTTTTGATGGGGAAATTATTTTAAATCTATTTTTCCATTTGTTTTAAATTAAATTTGAAATAATATATTTATTAATTTAAATTATTCTACAAAAATTTAATTTGGTTGAATTTATGAAATTTTTCGTATAAGTTTCTTCTTTTGATAAGCATTGAAAAGCACTGCATTTTAATAGAAAATTGATTTGTCATCAAATTTATTTAGAGTTTCAAATTTTATTTTTTAAAATAATATTTTGAATAATTTTATATAATTTATTCAAATTTGTATCATTGGAGCCAATTTCACATTGAAATATGATATAAAAACATTGTTATATTTGGAATGTTTTTATATTACAAACTCGTTTTCTCGTTCCATCAATGGGATTAATTTTAAATTAATTTTAGTTAGATATATGTTCTGAATTTCCAAAAATATACACAATATTTTTAATAATATGTTCTATATTTAGTATATAGTTCCCTATTATTTTTGGAAAAAATGAATAGTAACTTTAATAATTCTTTATTATCGTGAAAAAGGTTCAATTGAGTAATTAAGGGTAACAATAATATTATAAAATTACACTAGAACCTGAAATAATTTCATTTAATTAGTTATTTTAGTCTAAAATGTTAATTTGGTCAACTTTATGTGCTCTTGTATCAACATAGACAAATTTAAAAAAATTATAGTATTATATTCAATGGAATGTCAATATTGTCATACTCTTGTTTCTAGTAAGTGAAATATTTTTAATTTGTGGTTCTATATAGTATGTGTTTGAATAAAAATAATATATTTAAATATAAATTCTTTATATCATCGTGGTAATTTATTTTATACTCTTAAGAGCGAAATAATTTCCTTAAAGGGTTACACAATGATGATGCAATAATTATTTAGTTAAAAAATATCAAATAAATGATATTAAAAATATTAAAATAAAAATTATTCAACAGAATTAAAATCATATAATAATTTCCCAAATGACTTCGAAATTTTAATAATGATTTACAATATTCGGTTGGAATATATCATGTTTTTATGGTATTTTTAAAATTTCATGAAATGAATAGTTCAAATATAGTGCCAATTATATTTTAAAATATGAAATTTTTTATTAAAAGGTATACATTTTTTAGATGTATAAAATTTTGAAGAATTATATATTTAAATCTAAAAAAATCATAAATGACTCAGTTATATGTATTTTCCTATTTTATTGCAATTATATTAACCCTCAAAGTGAAAATTACATGATAACGCAGTATGAGATAAAAGAGTAAAATTTGGGTTAAAACAAACAAATATGGATTAAAAAATAACTGAACATGTATAATTTCTATTTTATGAATTTATTTCAACCAATAATCATCCTATATTATAAATAACTCACTTTGGATACATTTTTAATAGAAAAATAAATTATATTAATTTAATATTGTGAATAATTTCAAGAGTGTGCCCCCCTCTCCTATAAAAGGGAACTCATTATTCCCAATTAAATAAACATAAAAAACTATTTAGATAGGAAATTATTAGAAATAATAAATTTCTAGGATCACTACCCATATTATAAACCTTTAAAGTTAGGCATAACACCACTCATAGTGGTATTAAGGTATTAAGAAATAGAGATCATCTGAAAAAGAGGTATTATTTTAATCAAGTATTTTTGTTTTATTTCTTCATCCGCATCCCTAAAATAATATTCAAAAATTATGAAAGAATAACTCTAGTATAGTAAATATAATTATATGTTATTAGATGAATTTTAACCCCAAAATCCAACTCCACTTCCATCAAATGGGAAAAGAAGTTACCATTTGAGTGTACAGAAGACTACCGCCTTGTGAATCGATGAAATTAGTATTCCATTTCCAAATCTCAAGACTAGTTATAATGATTTAATTAATGTATATATATATTAATTAAATATTTATCTTTATTAAAAGGTAATATATCAGATTCATTCTTAACTTTCCATGCACAGAAAAATTATATTGTTGTTTGGGCGTACGTGAAAACTATCACCTCAATGAAGCGATGTGATTCATTATTTATCCCCACATCACAAGGATGATATATATAACTATATTTAAATTATTTCTGTGATATTAATTATAGTATTATAATTATTAAAATATAAAATTATACTTATGTTCTTTCCATAAATATCATTGTAAAATGAAAACATTACTCATGTGTATGAATGGCCTACTATCTCCATGATTATATCATCGATCATTTTTCATAACCATATTTAATTTATGGATTAAAAATTATTATTTATTTATGAAATTTGTTATTTTTTCATGAATATTATTCTGGGTATTATAGAATGATAACCTCTTTAACCATTTTTGAATTACCGAAGCCATTTTGGACATAGGTACCGAGTATTTTGAAAACGCTCGATGTGAACATAAATAATTAAATAATTTATATAGAATGGTAATAAGTTATATAAATGAAATAATAAACTCTAAAAATTTTATAATGAAATTAAAAAATTAACCTAAATTTATTATGTAGAAAAAAAAGAATGTTTGTGACGAGTCGGACTCAAGGTATGGGACTTTATCAAAATTTTATTTTGTTGATACATATATTTATATTATGAACCTATATTTTATTTTTAAGGTGTATATAAAATTACACCAATATGTTATATCATTAAATTAGTTATTCTCATGATATTTAATGTTTTTTTATGTTTCACTTTCATTTGGCATATGATTCTACTGATCACAAAGTAGTAAGGTAATTCTTAACCTGATTTCCATTATTTGGGTTGAACTTCTACTTCTTGATTATGTCATGCTAATATTATGTGTGAAATAATTTTTTAATATATAATGTTTCAGTTCCATCTTTTTTTATGTGGATTTAATTCATATCCATATAATAAATTCGTTTTTTAATTATTAGTTCAATGATATGGAATTTGTAAAGGACTCTTTAACTAAAACATCATTTTATTTTTTTAGATTTATTCTTCCAAATACTCCTCCTTTATTTAAATGTTTCCAAAATGGATTTTGTGAATTTATTTATATGGACATGAATGTTTTGAAATGATAATTTTGAAATTTACCTTGAATGTTTCAAATTGGTATGGGACACTTTGATTTAAAAATACCTTTTTAGAAGTTTGAAATGGGTTCTGAAAATTAATTGGTTTTCTAAAAAAACGAAATTTTTTTCTTATGTGTGAAAATTAATTTTAGGAGCTCCATGTTTATCATTTCAAGATTTTATATGCTACGATTATATAATGGTAGTTGGACATTTGACAGGTTGATACGTGATAAAACAATTATGGCTGGTTGAGTGATAAACCAAGGATGGGGGGTTATGTTATAACCAACAATGCATTCAGTATGGATGTTAGATGTATGGAAATTCTAATTTTATGAGTGACATGTATGAGAGCAGACCATATGCTTATTCCATTTGTAAGAGTGACATGTATAGCGATTTAGCACATAGTAATTCCATTTGAGTAAAATTGTTTCCCTATTTACCTACTTATATTTTATATTCTTAATTATGTGTTTTCATTAAAATAGTTTGATTTTCAAATGGTTAGATAATGGACTTTTTGAAATGACGATTTATTATTTAGGGTAAAAACATATGTTTTTTTTGGAAATGGTTTATAGGTTTTTACTGGTCTAACAGGTTCCTTTCTATTAAGTTCTTTTATTATATTTTGTGTTAATCCCATTCTTTAAATTTTTTTTCATAGGTTCTAAGTAAGATTTATGGAATGCATGAGACTAAGGGAAAATTGAGATGATCTACGAGCATAAGAAATCAAGATTTTTTATAGATTTTTATTAGAATAAATGGACACCGAGTATAAGTGTCCACTTATAATGTAAAGGTTTACTATGTAAGAATTTTTCTTAACTCGATAAAAATATAGACCTAAAATATATTTGGAAAAATAAAATTAATTATAAATTAAAAATAGATATAATATTTTAAGTTAATGTTTTGGTCCTTACAACTAAAAATGGGGTTGCACTGTTATGAGTAAAGATAATGAATCTTTTTTAATGATTGTTTTTATTGCTTTTAATTTAATTATAATTATATAATATATTAGTAATATATAGAAACGTAGTATTTAAAATGGCAGCCATCTATCCACCATTGAAATTGGCCAGCAATATAGGTTGGTTCATTTTGATCACGAACATATAGTAAGTGATACCAAAGCAGTGTACAGGTCCAGACAGCTTGGGTTAATGCATGGAGGAGACAAGTGTTTTCTAGACTCTAACATGTGGGATAAAAGGATGTCCAAGGTTTATTTTAATCACCCTTAAGTAAATGAATGCATTGTAATAGTGCATCTATGTATATAAGGGAGTTTACATATGACCAATAAATCGATATGGGATCACAAAATATAGTTATTATTCATGAATTTAAAATAATGTGTGCTACCTCATATTTAAAAATCCAATGCCTCTATAATTGTCCTCATCATCACATGTACAGACAAAAAATTATCAAAGGATATATTTATATTTTTACACTCAGTGGTTTTTATAAGATAATTGGATTAAGGGGATGGAAAATAATGTGAATAAAGACCATAAAATTAATGAATCCTATAAATTCAAATCAACATTCTCAGAAACAGTTCACCAGATTAAATCATTATCTATATTATTCTACAACATGATCCATAAGAATATCATGAGAACATATTTCTATGTATTTATTTCATGTTGACATAGTGTGGTCAATTCAAAAATATGGGAAGCAAGTGAATAGTTAAATTGAAAAAAAAACAAGGGAAACTAGTGAAACTCATCATTAACATCATGGACACAACTATTTCATGTACATTAGTAAGTTAAATTTATTAATATATATATATATATATATTTCACCTAGTTTGGTATTATCAGATGAGATAAATAACATAACAAACCTTGATAACTCATTTAGTGGATTCACATTTCATTATGCACTTAAAATGGAAGCATATATGAGTTATCCCTATATAAGAGTTAAATATCACATCTTCCGCCATAAAAAAATTTAATAAAATATTTTTTAGGTTCTATTATATATCAGATATAATAAGGGATTGTATATATGATAAAATATTTTTAAAATTAGAAGGGATAAATCAGTTGTGTACATTCACATGAAACACTTGCATTTTTCCTAGTACACAACATTCGAGAGAGAGAGAGATATAAAGATAGATAGGTTGAGTGTGTGAGTGAAACAATGATGAGTTACATATATTTTTTAAGGATACCTTCATGAATGATATCTTATAATTAGGATAGTTTTGATGGTTTGGTTAGTAATAACATTTAAGGAAAAAATGGTTGTTTTCAAAACCATTTATTTTTATTAATGCTTTCTAGGATTTCTGCCATTTTTTCACAGACAAAAACCGGAATTTTATAAGTTATTTTAATATTAAAACTTCAAATAAACTATTTTTTTAAATATTATATTCTAAATATTCTAAATTATTATTTTTACAGTTTCTACTAATGAAATTCACTAAAAATATTTTGAATAAAAAATTTCATTTATATAGTTATTTAAAAATTTCAAACTTTATTAATATCAAAATTAAAATTGCATGTTTAAATTTTTTTTTCATATAATCCCACTCTCTAATATTCTTCATTATATTATTTTTTCTTCTAAAAATGAATTTTCTTCATTTATTATCTTTCTGCACTATTATCATTCAATTTTTGAAAGTATTACATTTCTATTCACTATTTTATCTATAAAATCATTAACTAACCATGAATTTATTTTTATATTTCAAACTTTCTGAGAAAATAACTATTTACAGTAATAATTATATATTGAAAGAAATTTTTTACTACAATATGAAATTATAAAATAGATCTAAAAACTATGGTTTATTAAAATTTAAAACCTAGTTATTTTATGTAATTATGATAGTTGATTATTGAAATCAAATATCAAAGGAATTTTTAAACTAATGTGTTAGGGGGCTCTATATAGACTTTCATGGTTCTAGGTGTCCTAAAAAACTTTTGAAAATTTTATAAATATCAATGGATTTTATTTGAAAAATTAAAAAAAATTAAATTTTATAATAAATGAAGTTGAATGGAAAACATACATAGGAATATAATATGTGATTAAAAAAATGAAAGCATGAAATTGCAATTGAAGGAATAACACATCATTCCTCAAATCCATTCCCAACAAGATACTTAAATAGTAATTTTAGGATCCCAGGTTTGATCCCCCATAATAAAATTCCATTCCATTTAATTTGTATTATAAAAGGTTAATGTCAAATAAAAGAAAATTATACTGTTGAACTTTGAAAAAAAATATGTCCAGATTCAACACCCTTTTGTATGTGTTAATTTGACATTAAAGATGGGAAAATATTGGATCATTATAGTGTGTAAATATATTCTTCCAGCCATTCTCCATCATTTGTCAAAATTTCTTTAAAATTTGATCATCCATTCATATTTTATGATCAAATTAGTGGGATGACTTTATGGGTCATAAAATATGGCCTTTAAATTAAATGCCAAATTTACATCCAAGGATCTCCTTAAAAATGTTAAAATTATCTCTGGGGAAAATTGAATGAAATTTTCCACATAATTTTCTCTATTTACATATACTATTCTTTTCCATTATTGGGAATATTTTTTTTTCTACACTTATACTTGAGGGGACCAAGGCCCATTCTACGTTGTCCATAAAATTCATTAATTCATGGAAAAAATTCCCATATTTCCTTGTGATTCATCCAATGGTCTAAAAAGAAAAATTTATCCAACAAATATGATAAATCATATCACAAAATATAAAATTAAAATGATTAAATTATTTAAATCAACTAGAAAATGATTGATTGGGCCCATATTTTCATATTAAATTTGAATGACACATGTGATATGAAATGAAATTCAGTTTAGAAAATGAACTGTAATTGGTGTTTATGGAATTTTAAAGATATGAATATTAAAATATAATCAATTAATATTATCTAATTTCAGGGTATAATCACACCCCAAACATAATTTTCTCTACTCCCAAGAAAAATTGTCTCAAAAATATAAAATTGAATATCATTTTTCAAACATATTTTAACGTACGATGATAAAAAAATACATCATTCCAAAAAATCATATAACCTTTCAAAATAATTTTACACTAGTTTTGTTCACAATCCTATCAGAAGTCTGATCCCATTAGCTTTTTCAAATTAATCCTCCCATTTATTTCAATCACAAATAATCATGATGATGTGTTGTGCATCATCAAATACATGCGGCATATTTTCTTATTTAATTGGAAAAAAAGGAAGTGATCTGTGGGAATCACATTAAACCTTATAATCAGTATACAAACATGTTTTGTTTTTTATATGTTTTTTCCTTTTAATTTTTTCTAAACACAATAGAGGGAAAAAAAGACCAACTATGGGGAAGAAAACATTGGTTTTGTGATCCCTTGGTGTAAGATGCCACCCATTTTTTCAATTCCATACTCTATAGTAGAGATATAAATCTAAAATATGGGAAATAAAACAATTTATTCAATATCCAAATGTGTTGCAATGCAAGAATTTATAAAAAATATTTATTAAGTAATAATTATTTACATTTATA
This sequence comes from Viscum album, assembly GCA_963277665.1. Classification (NCBI taxonomy): domain Eukaryota; kingdom Viridiplantae; phylum Streptophyta; class Magnoliopsida; order Santalales; family Viscaceae; genus Viscum; species Viscum album. The sequence continues at coordinate 1,585,052,650 of OY728164.1, forward strand.
TATAATCCAATTAAATTAAAAGTGGCCCTAACCCCTATGCTTTGATGAAATGGGACCCTGAACTCAAAATACACAAAAAAGTCCAATTAATTTTAATTGTGGAGTTTTAATTAAATTTATGAAAATATAAATGCTTCAAAATCACATCAGACAACCACACATTCCAAAATCTATGCACATGATCATAAACGTGCATTAAAATCATAATATATGCATTAAAAATAATCTGATTTTAGTTACCAAGTTTCAAAATGTACATTAATTCATGTAAGGATAATAAAATTAATTTTTTCAATGATTTAAATTTTTATCCTAAAATCCCAATATTTGTAAAAATATAGATTTTCACTCCCCTAACTTATATTTAAACATAACTTAGTTTTTGAGGAGAATAAATTAGATATATTATAATTGGGAAGAAATAAGGTAAAATTTTATTTGAAATGAAATCATAAAACAAAACAACTGGATTTCAAGTCGATGGCTGATCGACAATAAATTGATCTATTTAGATACACATCACATGTATAATCCTCGAGGATAATTGATGGATAGGTTTGAACATTATAATTTGTTGGCTTATTTTAGAAATATTAAAATTATTTACCCTCAAAATATCACACAAAAGAGTCATTATATCACATTGGAAACCCCAAGTGGGTTTTCATAACAAAAACACCCAAAATAAATTAAACAATGCAGATGTCTAGTTGCCTGGGAAGCACAGAGTTTGAATTCATTGTCTAGACATGGTAACAACAAATTATCCAATACCAACATTAATAATTTTGAGGAGAAAATATTTCCCTAATTCAGTTTTATTTTGATTGATTCTTAAATGGGATTTCTAAGAATGTTTTGAAATTGATTCAGTAAAAACTGTATAGGTCCTAGTGAAAGGCCTAATTCCATGAATATTAAAAAGGGACCATCCAATTTATTTCTTAATTATTAATAAGGATTAAATTATAATTTTATTATCATTTGAATTGAGAGAGTATGAAATTAAAATTTAATGTCTTTTATCTCTTTTGATGGAATACATGGCAGAGGAAGGACAACCCTTGAGATTGAGATTGGTTTGGATAACACCTTTAGACACAGGTTACGACTTTGAATCAAATTAGGTTTCATTTTCCAAACTTCATAGTTGAATAGGTTCCTTTTCAATAGAAGTTTGGAATGCAAAATTTTCTAGATTTGTGTTTGGGTGGGTTATGGGATTAACTTTTGAGATTTATCCCTATATTTTAGTGATTTGTGATCCTGAAAATTAACTATTGGAGCATTCTAAAAGTGATTCAATCCACGAACACAAGTTTCCCTCATGTGAATATATAAAATAAATTTCATCATGATTTAAACACCCTTAAATAATTATACATAGTTCCTTGGGTTGACTTTTAATATTCCCTATGAAATTTTCCCCATTTTCAAGCTCTAATTTCTCATATTTTTAATTTTTACCTTTAGTATTTTATTGTTATTTTGAATCATATGATGTTTTGAGAGTCAATTTCTCGGTTTATTAATTATATTTTTCAATCATGAAAATATTCATAGCATGTATATAACACCCCCAACATTTTATGATATGTTTCATTGAAATACATTCTATTCATTAGATAGACTATATTTTATAAATAAATATGTTTCTTTAAAACAAAACATGGTTATTTAATAGATAGTTGTAACCAAACCATTAAAATTAGATTTTCCACTTTTTTGAATTATGAAAATTAGATATACACGTTTTCGATCAGGGGGATATTTAGAGTCTATTAGAATATGGTTAATTTTTAATGAATAGTAACATCCCCTTATGAATAGTAACATACCCTTATGAATAGTAACATACCCTTATGAATGGTAATACTAACAATATGAATTGTAACCTTACTCATGAATGTATAAATAAAATTTAGGCACCTTAAAATTGAAGATAAATATTTTAAGTGTTGGTATTTTTTGATTATATAATGTTTTTAATTAAAAATAAAATTTATCACAATAAGAAGTTTTTTTTGAAAAATTAGTTTAATTTTTGGATTCTACACATTGAAAAATTGTTAGGGTGGATTTTTGGGATTTTTTTGAAATACTTGAAATTTTGTGTATAGTAAAATACGATAAATTATGATAAATGCTAAATACTTGATTTACTACATCTTAGGTGATTCAAGGAAGATGTAAGCCCATATAGGTAGAACTCACATGTATTTATGACTATTTTGGATCACATGAATCACGACTATTAATAATCTTGAGAAATAATATAAAAGTAGTGGTTAAAATAATGTAAAATATTTCCTCCCTTCCACTATATAAACCACTCCTTACCCCCTCTTCCTCCCACACCACTAAACCCTCAAGACATTCCTAAATTTTTCTCAAAAATATCCCTAATATCCTCCCCCACATCTGAGACATTATGTTCAATCTAAAAGGCCAAATAAAAAGGTCTTAAGAAGATTCTCAATGAGGAGTACTCAAGAGGTGAAACTCTCAATGCTTTTATTTTAAATTCTTTTACAAGTTCCATTATTTTTTTTCTCTATCCTCAGCTCCTCACATCCAAATGCTATAATAATTACATTAACATACATTTAATTTAATTTTATTATGATAATGAAATATTTCATCATCATCTCTCTTTTCCCCCACCTCCTACACTTAAAATGAAAATATCGTCTGAGATGTATTAATTTACCACATTTAAGAACGTCAGGTTTTCAATTTCTATTATTATATTAAATACTGGTCATGAAAACTTTTTAATGTTTGAAAAAGATAATAATATCTTTCTTGTACATTATTCAATGTTTTGGAATCATTACACACTCCTAATACAATAAAATAATACAAAACATGTTTATTATACACAAAACAGCCAAGTGAATCCAAGCGTTTATCAATAACTTTTATCTAATGAATCATCCTCAAAGTATATAACCCAAAATAATTATAAGATAATTTATAAAGTCAATAATAATATATATTTACAATTCTAGATGTTTAACCATATTTGAAACAAACTTTAATTTCGGAATACAAGTAATCCGGTCATGAAAACCAAGGATGAAATTACTTACAAAACAATAAAATTGAATCTCTTAATACAATAAAATTGGGAATTATTTAACTTAATAATGATATAATTTATAAATTAAATTTTTATTATTTTTACTAATTATTAATTATTGATTCTAAATTTTATTATTCATGTTGTTAAGATCACTCTAGAACACCTTCGGGGACAAGGTAAAGGATCCTCTCTCACACTTTTATTCAATAATTCACCATATGTTGTGTCCTTTTATTTTTAATTAATAATGATGGGGTATATTTTTCCACCTCCACCATACTTACATTATACTATATAAATTATGATATACCCATTTACCTCTCATTAATATCTCACAAGAACACTCGTTATCATGCTGAAATGTTTGTAAGGGGTTTCTTCTCTCACTTTTAATTCCATGGGATTTCCATTATTCACCACATATTTTTTTAATGTGGTGTATTTTGTACTGAAAGTTGATATATATTAACATTCTTATCTTTATATTCATAGTATTATATTATACATTTATTGGAAACTATTATTTATCATACAACTCGATTGATTGAAACTTGGTAAGGGACTTTGTCTGATTTTCCATTTCATTGAGACATACTTGGAATTGTGAACCAAATATTTCTTATGTGGTGTATCCACATCCAATTTAAGATCATTTTCCATTTAAAATTAAAAATTTATTATATATCTATATTCTGGTTTAATGGATATGATTATTGTCTTAAGCGGTATACCTTTTTACATACAGAGTTTATTTGGAATATTTTTTTCACTATGGAAATATTGATGAACTTGTACCCTCTGCTATATAAAGATAAAAAGAAGGAATATTTAACATGTATTAAATCTATTTATAAAAAATTTTGTGCACTTACAGTGATGGTAGGGGGCTGATCTAGAACCTCAATGTATTGAAATGCCTCATGCAAAAAATCGGTGGATGACAAACCCTTCGAGTTTTTGTCCAAAAATAAAATAGGTTTGAACCCACAAACCTAAACTATTTTGATGGTATAGTGGTATCATGTGCCAGATATGTGAATTCCAATTAATAATCATTATTTTTATTCAATTTTTGTTATTAAAATCTATGATGTCTTCATTATTAAAAAAAATTATGGATTCGGTTTCATTCTCAGTTTATTAATGGCATGTGTTTTCATTTATTCACCATGATATACTAACTATGACAATTTATTTATGATTCTGTTATTGTTGATTCATACTTTCTCTATTTCTAACCCCTAATTAGCATTTGATCTCATCCCTTTCATTTTTTACCTTCAATAGGTTATGATGAGGAGACCATTTATTGAGTTCTTGGGGATGTAGTTTTTAAGTTGTTGTTATGTATTTTATTTTTCTTACTTTTACTAATGTAATTTGAATTACGTCTATGTCTCTATTGTCTTCATGATTACTAAAATATTCTTTCCTTTAGGATTTCAATCCTTTTTAATATGCCAATATAATATGTAATACACCATCTCTGGTCTAGAGGGGTTGATATGTTAAATTGGAAAAGTTCATAAGAGGTATATGTTTAACAACATTATTCTATTAATATCGAGGAAGGGAAAACCTAAGTAGGCATAGGTTCTATAATTATATCATTGATTTTTAGTTCAAATCTCAATGATAGAAATCCATAACATATTTTATCCATTTCTTCAGACAATTTTCCTATAATTATTTTGGGGATTGTTCTGGATAAGAGTTTTGGAATCATGGAATTCATTATGTTTTATATATTCAACTGTCCTTGGGAGGGCTGCAAGATTATCCTTTAATCATTCACCATCTAAATTTTTTCTACATTTCACTGGTTGTGGGTTATTCATTCAAGGGTTGTTCAAATAAATTCCCTATGATTGTGGCTTCCCAATATTGATATAAAATTTTATTGAATCCTCGTCTTTTAGGGTAATGTTTAATATTTTCTATTGGAGTAGATGGAAATTTTGATTTCAGATTTTCCGGATACAAAGGAACATAAAGGGGAAAATAAAGTATAAATGGGGGTGAATAGAATGAGTTTATAAGATGATGTTCTTGAGGCCTTAAAACGGAGAAAAACATTGGTGTTATCTAAATTTACCCTACTAGTATAAGAGATCGTTGATGTACAATTAGGGATTGAATCCATAGTGATTGAGAAGTAAACTTGAGACACTCATGTTTTTTGGGAGGATTGGCTACGGAGATTCCAACTATGTTATTTCTAGATGTTGGGAAACAAATAATACTAAATTATCAAAGATAATAGATTAAATTTAGTAACTATATTCTTAATTATTTCAATAGAAACAATTAATGGAGATGGGTTTATACTGGGTTGTTGTTAGGGATATAATGGATGTAGTTGTTTTTATTTTAATTTTTTGTTCACTATTTAAAGAAGAATCCAATCAATGAGATAAGTCCCCCAATATAATTATATGATTTAATCTATAAAAAATTCATATTATAATCTCTAGTGAACTTATAGGATAACTTTCTTGATCACTCTAAGTAATTGGATCATGGTAGCACTCAAAATGTGTAGTCATTAATGTCAGTGAAGACAATGGAGAACATAAGTCAATGAAAAGAACTCTAAATCCTTAGAAATAATTTAAGAATTTAGTAACATCATATAACATCCTATCCACAGCCAATAAATTCTCCAGAATCAAACCACAAAAGCTAAATCCTTATACTGATGTAAGTATCCCAATGGTAGGTGGAAGTCGACTTATGAAGGTTGAATTGAATAAATGGGAAAAAATAAAATAGACACTGCACTGTTGTGTGATAAATTTCACAATTTTTGATATGATTAAATTTAAACCTTGATTAAACGAATTCAACATGATAATAAAAAGTAATCATTATATTTAAAAAATATTATAAAGGACATTTATTAAAAGCGAAGAAAAATTAATTACTTATATGGGAACAAAATATGAGATTATAAAATAAAAGCATGAAAATAAAAATTAAATAATAAAACATCCATACATAAATCCTTTCTCTAAAAACATCATATATAAGAAAATTAGGATCTTAGGTTCGATCCACCGTCAATAAATTCCATCCCATTTAATAAAGCTAGTAAAAGGTGGGTGATAAATCAAAACAAAATTGGACTTTTCAACTTTTAACAAAAAAATATTACTAGATTCATCCCTCTTTTGGAAATAAGAATTTGACATTGAATATGGTTGAATACAGTGTTATTGTAGAATATAGATTTCTTCTTCCTTATTTCTAATAAAATATGTCAAAATTTAATGAAAATTGGATCATTCATTCAAATGTTATGTTCAAATTTTTTTGGCTAACTTTATGGTCCTTCAAATCTAGACCACAAAATAATTTTCAACTTGGGCTCCCTAGATTTACTTGAAAAAAATAGAAGTAACTCTTTCCATGATGGGATAAAATGATAACCAAAATTATCTATACCTATTGTTAAAATGTAATCTTCATTGGACTTGATTTGTGGGCTCCACTATTACTTGTTGGGCCTAAGACCCATTCTACTTTGTCTATAAATTTCTACATTAATGGAAAAAATATCCATCTTCCCTTGTGATTCATCAATTGATCCTAAAAGAGAATAATTTCGAAAACAAAGTGATCAATCATATCACAAAATATAAAATTTAAATTATATAAATTTTTTAATCCCCGTGTAGATAATTTATTATGCCAAAATTTTCACATTAATCAAGAATTTCAAATGTGATGATAAATTAATTTCAATTCATAAAATGCACTAAAATTTGTTTTTATATACTTTGAAACACTTGTATATTAAAATATGATCAATTTATAATAACCCCTTTCTGTGTCTGATCACTTCCTCTATATCAAATTTATTATAAAAATTGATAATTGTTTTGTTTTTTTACATTGGAACATGAAATATAAGCATAAGTGTCATATTATTTATCAAATAATAGTTTAGATAACACTGTAGATTTATTTAATATCAGTTAAGGATAATTTAGGATTTATAAATTTCCTTTGTTAATTTTTCAGATTAAATTTTAAGGTTATTTAAGGTATTTTGTTTATGGGTTATATTGATTTTAGAGAGACACTATGATATAAGGAGAAAATTTAATGGACTTTCTATAGTTTCATTGTTTTATATTTAAGATTTAATCAGTAAATGATTTTTAAGAACTATGGATTCTGTTTTATTTTAAAATAATGGTATCAAGTGTTAAGATACTTTTGGTTGAATTTTATATTAAAAAATTTAGCAATTATTATAATAACCATTTTAGTATTAGTATTTGACTGATAACATAGTCTTAATAATAAAGATACTGTAGGTTTTTCCTAGAAAACCATTGTTTATTGGACTAGGAAAGTATATTTTAGACTAATGGAGGAGATAAATTATAATAATGGTACACTATGACGTAGAATATGAGTCTTAAACATGATTATAAAGTATAGAATTTAATAACAATTATATCATGGTGATATTTAGAATAACCTCATATGTTTTCAACAATGAGACATTATAATGGGTTGGAAATTAATTTTTAATGTGGTGGAAAATCAGCCCTTGGTATTTTAAAATAATATTTTCTTTTAAGTTAATTTTTCATAAAAATGCTCAGTATATTTTAGTATGAAGTGTCTTTCATAAAAAATAATATTCACTAATAATTCCATAAACTATAGAATAAATATGTTAAATATAAAAAAATTACTCTATGTTTGTTTGTTTTTATTTTTCAAGAATTAAATTGAATATGAAGTTATACTAAATATGGTCAGATTTCAAACGTAATACTTATTTTTTACCAAAAAGGATATTGTGATTGTTAAAATATGGAATATATGTTAATGAAATTTACCATTAGTAATTTAGTATTAATTGTTTATAAATGAATGTATACAATGAATATAAATTTTAATGGTAATTTAATATTTGATAATAAATAATAATATTACTCTAAATAAAACATAAATTTGATTTTAATAAAGTTATATTTTAATAACATTGATTTTAAATTAAAATATTTAATGATAATAGTATAATTTAATAAAATAATATTTATTATGAAACATTGAATATGAATATGAAATAAGTATATAAATTTTAACAATAATATACATTAAGAAACATAATATTAGTTTTATTAAGTAGAAATAAATATTTTTAGTGATAATTATAAAATGAAGTTTTAATTTAACACTTATTACGGGATTGGAAATGGAAAAAATTATTAATTCCTGTAAAAATGACTAAAATGATATATAAAATATAAATGAAAAAATGATAAATATAAAAAGATTAAAATTTATGTTTAATATATATATCAAATGGAATATAGTTAATATTTATAAAATTAAATAATAAAAATATATGTTGTAAATAATAAATTATCATTAATTAATGTAAATAAAAATATTACAAGAATTGTAATAGGTAATGTTGAAGAATCTTTTTAAATGATTAATTCTGTTGATGTGGATTGAATTATAATTATATAATACATTAGTAATTTATGTGTACTTAGTGTTAAAAAGTGTTCCTATCTATCCACAATAAACATTATACCAACATCATAGTTTAGTTCTTCTAGAAAAAAAAAATATTTTCTAGGCAAGGAATATGGGATACATTAGTTATGTGTTTGAGAGTCGGTGCATAGAAGAGACAAGTGGTGTTTATGCTCTCATGTGTGGGGTGAAATAAGAGGCAGATTGCTATATTAGGCACTCATAGGATATATAAGTCTTGTAATACCACATTGAAGTATATAAGGGAATTCTCATGCATGTGAGAAATTGATATAGAATTAATTTATGCAATTACTCTTCATGCAATTAAAATAAGACATAAACCCTCATATTTAAATTCAAAAACATCTTTGTCATGTTCTTATTATTGACATGCATGACCTAATGATTATCAATATATATATATATATATAATTTCTCACATTATATTGGATATTTTTTGTAACACCTCTATATTTTATATGTATTATTTTGTAATAGGCTTGAAGTATTCGATACCTATCTTTAAACGCATCCCCAAGTTCAAATGAGTAGTGATATATTATGTCCTATATAACGTAGCCATTGGATTGAATGGTATGAATATGATTCATCACATTATAATATATATATATATATATATATTCCATAATTGAAATAAATTTATTTGTTCCTAATAAATTATATTTAAATTTTTTTAAAAAAAATATCCCGATTAAAAGGCCTATTTTACTAAATAAATGTATTTGTATGGGTGTTATGAATTTTTATATAAAAAATATGTTGAAAATATTAAATATTTTTTTATAAAATATTTTGGTAGTGTATGAATAATCACAAATTAGTTAATTAGAAATAGAGATAACACCATTTCAAAGTAAAATATTTATTTTACATAAAATGTTTCTATATGAAAATTGTATTTATATATTAATAAATTAAATAAATCATGACATATATATTATGTTAATGAAAATTTAAGAATTTATATTAAATTAAATACTTTAATATTCTTATAATTTTTTTACTAGGAATGGAATGAGAATAAATTTAGTTTTCTGCATAAAAATTTATTTTTCCGAAAAAATGGATTTTTCATTTTTTGTCATAATAATTTTAAAATTAACTTATGAAGCTTATAAAAAAGGAATTTAATAAATTAGATTCTATATTTTTAATTAGAGTTTCTAAATTTTTAAATAAATCTATTTTAATTTTTTTCATAATTAATATTAAATATATTACAAAAATTTTATCTCTATTATAGTTAAAAGAGTTTACCAATGAGGCTTAAAATAATAAATATCAGTAACAATATCATCTAAACATGTCAAAATATTATTTGATGAAGGTATGTCGACCATATATTATCATACCTTTGAATAATTGAACATTTGGTGTTGCTTTAATTAGAAAATAACTTTATATTATTTAAATCTTTTTAGTAATACCTTGTGTTTCCCTCCCCTCACATATAAAAAGGAATCTATTATCCTCCCTTATTCAAAACCTTTACGACTTCTAGTGATGATAGACTAAAATTTCATAATTTGAAATATTTTTCACCCATTTTTACCATATTAATTAATTAAATTCATGTGAAATTGATTATAATTCTTGACATTTATAAATTCTGGACTTCATTGAAAATTTAATTAAATATTGATTTTTTGTTGATTATTCAATTTTGAGGTTTCGGAAAATCGAAACAATTATTTTTGGACTCATGATGATTTATTATTTTAAGGCTATTAATTATTTTTTAAATATTTTTGATCAATTTTGAATCAACAATGAAAGAAAAATTCTTTGATTGTTGAAATATAATTGTTTTAATTAATTATGAAGTTAATTTGGAAATTAAATTGTAAAGGGGCATAAATCTGGGTTTCTCATTTCTTTATTAATTTTGAACAAATGGGATTCTATAGATTGTTTTTTTTCTAAATTAGTGATTTCGTTGTTAATTTATAATTGAAATATTGAATTATTTTCTAATGAAATTGAATTTTTAATTTTAAATGGGATTTCTCTTTTTTGGGGAATATATATTTGAAGTAAAATAAAATTATAATCAATTTTATTTTAAATTGAATATTTCAAAATTTGATATTAAATAGTTTTTAGATTTATGATCATTGAATATTAAATCAATTTTTAATTGGATGATAATGAATTTTGTTTTCTATGTTCATATATTTATTTCATGATAACCAAACATTCAATAAAAATTAGAATTTCTTTCATTGTGAGGTATTTTTGAAATTATTTTTCTTATATTGATTAATTTTGAAATTATTTATTATAATAGTAGAACTAAAAAAGTTGTTGTTTTGTTTTTTATACAATGAAAATGGAACATTGAAAAAGTAATTAACTGATCATACGAAGCCTTCATGGTCGATCATGCATTAAGATACCACCAAAAATAAAAAACTCTAAAAGACCTAAATAAAATATGAACCAAAAAAATTGATTGTTCCATTATCCCTCTATATCTCTGATTTGCTATGGAATTCCATCTATAATTGGAAAAATATTGTATCGATTGTGCTCTTATTTTTTGAATTAGACCGCACATACTCCATTAGGAAATGATTTTTCAAAGGAATGAAAACATAATTCTAATTCTTAATTGACCACACCTATACATAGAATAAACCAATTAAATACAGAAAACCTCTACCAAACCCAAAAATCCAAAACCACATGGGATTATGTGAAAATCTAGTAACATCAACTGATGTATGAGATTGATTTTGATTATGATGTTCAAATAAAAGCCAATAAGCTGAAAATATTTAAGATAGTCAATCCAAAGAGATAATTCACTGGAAGTTGTTAGTTGGATAAAAATATTATGCATCACACCAATAAAATTCATCAATTTGTTTGGTTCATCATAGCTCGAGAATTAAATGTTTGAATCCAAATCATTGAGGGGAGACTAAAATTGATGCATGGGAAATAGGTTTAATATTTAAATCATAGCGCCCCTCTACCCCACCAAAATGATGATTTTACTAAGTAATCAAACATAAGATATGATATACCATAGAATTCCCAATATCTAGTGACGAATGGATGAAATTGAATATATTCATGTGAACTATCATCCATATGAGGTTAAACATGATGAAAATGAATTAGAAACTATACTGAGTGTTACTCGATGCTAAGATTATCAAATAATGAGACTAACTCATATTATCTTGAATATGAGGATGCCACATCAAATTATTAAAAGTATATATGTGATTATAGAACTATTCTAATGCCACTATTGAATCATGACACCTCGCTTGTTCATTTTTAATGAATTGAAGCATATGCAAAACAACCCCAATTTGTATCTAATCCACCAAATATAAAATATGAGGAATTATATAATAGGTGGATAAATTAATTATTAATGATATCATTTTTAACACAAAATTTGTGATGTTTAAGAATTATACACAATATTTTTTTTATATATTTCAACAACATGCTCAAATTAGAGAAATTGAGATACATTAAGCCTGAATCACTCCTACAAATCAATATGGAAACTAGTTTCTATACATAGAATCTCCATTGAATCCAAACTTCCATTACACCTCTTTATTACGTCACTAATTCCTTCTATACTCATACAGTATAAATTTAGTGATGATTTACCCAATTTTATTGTGTTACATCATTGTATTCAATACAATCCAATAAATGGAAAAATCCTTATCCAACTTAACATGAAATAAAAATCCAATTTGACCTGAAATAAAAATATCTATACTAATAGATACAAATTCACCTTCCCCCATTCATGATTTTATGTATTATGGTATAGTATAATAGAAAATTATTTTCTCTTTGATCCTTCATAAAGGAGTAAATATCTTGATCATTAGAGGAGAAGATTTTAAAATAAAATTATTGGGTATTCTGATTTAAAGAAATCCTAATGATTTAAATATGAATATATTGGAAATATAAGGAGAATGAATTAAGACCAGAAATCAAAGAACAATTTATACATGGAAGGCTCTTTGGAATGGATGCTTTTGAAAATCACATTGATACAAATGGAATATTGAAAAACTCAAAGCATTTATTTATAAATTACTAACTTTTCACTTGATTGTAATAAAGTATGCCCAATCCATAATCAAACCAGTGCTACTGCTACATCTTCTTTATTTATATGTTTTTAATTTTCCTTAGATATAATTATATAGTGATGACACAAAATTCCATTAGTGGTTGAGTGAAAGAGATTTCCCTTACCACCTTTAGTGAAATTATGATAATCAATTATTTTTTCCCTATATTAATCTCTCTATTTATTTACTTTAAATTATTAAATATTAGGTTATTCATTTAATTTTATCCATTTTGAGTTTATTTACCTTCTTTCACAATAATTCACACCCATTCCACATATACAATATTCAATACTTGCGATCATAAATGATGGATTCATATATGAATGAATTAATATATTCAATAATTGGGACATGTGAGGTTATATGTTCTAATTATTAATACAACACTCTGATCGAGATGAAATAATTTGTATTTGTTGGTTAGTATAGTTTCATTTTATCTCAGAGAAAACGTGGGAATTCAATTAGAATTATGATTATAGAAGGTAGATAAGAGGATGCCCATGTCTATGACATTATCATTAAACAGATTCAAAAAAAAAATTAATTAAAAAACCCAATATATCTCATTCACTATTTTTATAAATCAAACCCTTTTATGAAAATAATAAAATACCCATAACACATTATTCAATCTAGGAGACAATCAGATTCCACTATTACTATATTTATTAAGGTATGAAATTATTTTAATGAGCCCCATATGATATAATATCATTATCACGATTATCCAATCCTATTAAAAAAAATCCTACATTCCATCCATTAATTATTTTTCTCCTTTTAGTACCCTAATATCTTCCTAATATATCTTAAAGTGTAAGGAAAAAGTGGATATCTTAATGAATTGGTAATCGAATTAACTGATTGTTTTAATGTTCATTTCTCCATCAACATCCTATAAATCCATTGTATCTATACTAAAATAATTATTTCAGTATCATTAGTTTACTAAATTGTTATTAATATCACCATAACAAAATTTTCCACCTAACTTCTATAAACAGGGAAATAAAAGTATCATATGTTCATATGTGGAGACTGTCTCCACCATATAGTGTTGTGATTCAGTTTCCATCACAACATCTCATGGATTTATATAAATATATAAGATATTTATGATATAATAATCATTATTCACTGATAAAATATTATCTACTTTCCTTTCATTTTACTCATTATAAAATAGAAGTATAATATTTATGTATGAGAAAACTACCATCTCTATTATAGATACATTTTATTCTAAATATATTACTTATATGGAAGGTTATAAAATTATATCCAATGAATATATATAAATAAATTTAATTGAATAAGCATCTATAAATTTTATTTATGATTATAAAATAGCATGCTCTTACTCATTTGATCATTATAACATGCTCTTGTTTATGTTAGTTTAACCACATAAATGAATAATGTTATAATGTTTATAGTGTGAATGATTAAGGAAGCAAGGACTATAACTAATAAATATAATAATATATAAAAAATTAATCGGTTAACACCTGAAATGATTATCATAATAAAATATTGATAGTTTATGGGTGATAAATGTTATAAGTAAACCATTTTTTATATTATATGTTTGAATATAATTCCAGTATACAATTGCAATGAATTTCAATTTATTCTACTTGAGGTCATAGTTATTATGAATCCAAACAAAATTGAGGTAAGGGTCTTATATACAATTTCTATTACTATCATGGTGATTTATTCTTAAATTTTATATGATGAAACCATATGATATATCTCTAAAAAGTATTTTAAAGTTTCTTATCCTAAAGATAATTCTAGAGATTAAATGTTTTCATTTCATTTTCTTCTCTCTATGTACTCAAAAGTATTAATGAATGTTATTAATGAAAACTGACATTATCACTCTCATAGACCAAGAATGTTCTTCCTCCCTGATTAAATCTTCTCTAAAAAAAGCTATTGTAAAACCCCAATATTTTAAGAAATATTTTTTCAAATAAATTTAATTTTTCTAATATCTTATTCTACACAAAACAACAAATATAAATAAAACATAACGTACTATTAAAATATTATTATTTAATATGATATTAATCATCTAGAGTTTGGAATATAGCGTATGAATAAGATTAACTAATATATGAAAATTTATGTCTTACAAATTTATATAAAATTAATTATTTTTTTACAAATTAATTAAAAATTAAAATTAGAATCATCATAAAATAAAGGAAATCATTTTTTTTAAAAACAATTTTTTTCTAAAAAATTCATTTTACATTAATAAAATAAACAAATCACATTTATTAAATTATTTAAATGAATTTATATATTATATTTTTAATGCAACTTTTAGCAATCTTCTTTTTTTGCACATAAGACACTAATAAATTCAATTTTACACGAAAACAGTATTTTTCTAGAAAATCGTTTTGCTCATTTTTCACATAAATATTAAAATTAATTTTTTCAATTTTACAATTGATTTTTAAAAAATTTTATTCTTTTTTTAAATCACAATTTAAATTTTTTTTAGGGGCTTATTATAGATAATTTTTTAAATTTATAATTTTTTAATGAATAGTGAAAAATATTGGTTTTTAATATACAATTTTTTTTTACTACAAGTATTTATAAAATAATTTTCATTTTAATGTATTATTCAAAGTGAATTTTTTTTAATTATATATATATATATATATATTAATACATTTTAGGTAATTTTAATTTTTTCAAATTCAATATTGATGTGAAAACTTTTTAATCTTTTGAACGTTTTTTCATTAGAAAACTGCTTTATCGTCACATCTACAAGATTAACATTAAATGTTTTACCCATTATCTGGGTGAAATTGCAACACCCAAGGTAAAAAAAGAATATGACATTTTCACATTTATCCATATTTGGGAATAAAATATTAATATAACTTTAAAGGGGACGCTATGCTCGATGGCGTACCCAATACGCAACAACGAGTTTCTTGGGAATCTTACATTGCACTCTAATAATAAAATAATATTATCTTAATTTGTAGTTAACGCCTAGTCATTGTAATGGCGGGAATGAACAGAACTAAATACAAAATTATTATATATTTTTGTCAAATATTTTTACTTTTTACAATAAATGTTATAGGATTAAAAATGCGAATGAATCTAATTTTAAGCGTAAACATTCTAATATTCTTTAAAATGTCGATTAACCGCCTTTGGATGACAAACCTCTTTTAAATCCACTTTTTGAAAATTTTATGTGTTATATTTGAAAAATTAAATTCTTCTTTAGAATCGGGACCTCAAAATTTACTTTGCGTAAATTTTTGGTATTTTTCTGATAAAGTTCATTTTTTAATGAATAGTGAAAATGTAGTATTTTAATTCAAAACCACTTTTTAATATAATTTATTTATATGATTATATTATCTTTTTAATTTGTTTTAAAGTGAAATTAGAATCTATTTTTACCATTTAATCCAATAGTGGTCGTTGAAATTAATTTCATCATGAAATTGGACTTAAACTAGTGTCAATCTTTTGATACTTATTGTTTCCTAAAAACACGCTATTTGCTCTGACAGTGGGAATTAATTATTAAATTAATTAATGAAACATATATGTTTTTAATTAGGTAAAATGGAAATCATTTTTTAATTTGGAATATCAAATATATCTTTGGGTGATTTTTTGGTAAGTTTCCGAAAAACTTCAATTTTTGATGAATAGTGAAACCACTAAGTGGTAGTTAAAGAAACTGATTTTTTGTTTAAATGAAACATTACCAATTCTGTGATTTGAATTTCAAAAAACTGACATACATGGTTGTCATTAAGAAGTAAAATGTGGTTCAATGGGATTAAAATAATTTTTTGTTGAATAGTAACTTTTATGTTTATTAATCGCGATTAGAGGTAATTATTGTAATTTAAGGTAAAAATAATGTTTTAATAATATGAAATGACATAGACACATGTCCTACCCTCATTGGATGTGTCATGCCCGACCAAGACAATCCATGGGTCAACTTGGGGACCCCTTGGAGCCACTTTGGTTGGAAAATGACATTAATACCTTTTTATTTAATGTTAAAATTAAAATGTCACAAACATGTGTTGTTTTACTAAAACAATTTTGATATGGTGTTATACAAGTCATAATTTTGACTATAAATATTCATTATAAATCAAAAACGATTTCCTACATCATGATCGTTTTTTTATAATTTTTAGAAACTAAATAAATTAAATTATTTATGACACCATGATGATGCAGCGATTACCTCATTATTTAACGATTTAAATAAAATGAAAAGATAATGTAAAATATAAGGCCTACACATGTAAAAAACCTATTGTATGGGTGTATTTCTAAACCTTATCACCTTATACTAGAAATATATCCTTTTGGGACCTCTAAAATCCAAAAATCAATTTATAATAAAGTAATATTTTATAACTTTCCAAGAGTGCCCCTCCTTTTCTCTTTTAAAAGGCACCCACCTCTACCACCTTACCCACACCTCTAAAGCCTTTGGCTCGCCCAACCCCTGGCCATTTCATCTCTCCACATCCCTCTATTCATCATTAAGCCTCACCTTTGGGCATAATCCTTTCCAAGGAAGCCTTTGAGCTCAAATCAAGAAGAGTTACCTGATTTTAAGCTAATGTCTTCACTTGTGTTCTTTTGTTTTATTTTGCTTTTCCAACCCTCTAAACTCTTTTTGTTCCTTTATTTGGTAACAAAACCAGTATCTTAAATATACTATGATGTTTTCATGTGAATTATTCGAGCTACACTTACACACACCTTCGTCTAATTGTTAAAGAACATACTATTTCTGTGGTTGGTGAATTTCTGCCTCACGAAATGATGATTTTTCAATATTCTTTTAACACCTTTAATGGTGTCCATTATGATGTCACTATTTTTCATATATGATATATATATGATATTTATGTTTTATATATGCTTCTGAATTTTATATTTAAAACATGGCTTTAGGCTTTTCATGTTGTTCAAATGCGATAATTTCATACGAGGAAGTGTGGACTACCGCCCCCGCAAGTGATGTGACTCGTTGATGCAATACATGGAATGTATAAAGAATGAAATTAATGAAAATATGTGACCTATATAACATATATATTATACTGGAATTATAATATATATATATATATATCAATTATTTTTAATTCAATTAATATGACAAAGAAATGAAAGTAGCGTTCATGCATACGTACGGCCTACCGTCTCCATGAACGGTGCATTTCGTTTCTTTTTATCTCCAAATGTTATGGATTAGTATAAAATGAAAATTTTCCAGATATATATTATATTTAAATCACTAATAATATTCTGGAGATGATTTACTTAAAACTACATAGACAATCATTTTCAAACAAGTTCATTTTTGACTCATGTACCAAACATCGACAAAAACGTCTGATATGAACTCACATTATTAACCAATTATTGTAACAATATAATATGTGATTTAAACTGAATAATAATCTTTAAAAGAGTTCCTTAAGTAGTTATAAATTGACCAAAGTTTATTATTCAAGAATATAAATAAACGAACAAGACAAGTCAGACTTGAGGTAAGGGATCCTACTCCTCTCTTTCTTTTTAAGTACACTCTTTTATGTCATTACTTTTATGATTGTATTTCTTATTATTGGATGTTCTTTTATATTACTCCTACTGTATTTTTTATGTTCATAATATGAGAGACCCTATTTTCTCTCATAAATCCATTTTGGATGTTTTGAGTGGCGTTGTTAGGCTGCCGAATGTTCGTAAGAGATCTAACCTCTCTCTTTCTTTTTTTAATTACTCTCCTTTATGTCACTTATTTTAAGCTCCTCTTTGTTATGATGGGGGATGTTCTTTTATATTCCTCTTTCTGTACATTTTATTTTAATATGATTAGAGACTCTATTTTATCTCATCAATCCATTTTTGGATGTTTTATGTGGCGTCGTTAGGCTGCCGAGTTTTCGTAAGGGAGTGTTCATCTCACTTTTAGTCCCGTGAGATTTATGCTACATTTTCCACCATTTCCATTGATTGGTGTATGTACGTCCCATTATTATACTCTTGGTGTAATATAATTTCATTTATGGGTATTTAAATATTCATTGTATAACCCTTCTTCAATGGGGTGTATGTTTCGAAAGTTACCCAAGTCAGTAAAGGAACCTTTCACCCTCCTCTTTTTAAAAGACTTATTTTGTTATGTCTTTTAATTAACATAATATTATGTTGGGATATGTTCTTATATATACTTATTGATGTAAATTTTATGTCCAAGTGATGAGATACCCTTTTTATCTCTCATCAAATCATTTTCTGAATTTTGAAGTGACGCCATTAGGCTGTCGAATTTCTGTAAGGGAACTTCTTAACCCACTTTCAATTCTTCGGGTTAAACCTATACTTCTTGATTTTATTATTCCAAGATTATGTGTGGAATATCTATGTTGTATTTTCCACAAACCTTTGTGTGGATATAATATTTCTACACATAATCATATCATTGCTAAATTCATATGTCATTTAGACGAACTTGTATCGGAAATCATAACTCAATCTCATTTCATTGAGTTAAATATCTATGTCATTGGGTTTTTTCCATGATTATGTGTGAATGACCTCTGATTGTTTTACACATAATATCCACTTATATTTTGTGTATTCATATTTGTCACACATAATCATGTAATTGATTTATCCTTAATCTAAGGATACCGACTTTGTAAGGGACTTCGTCTCAATCTCCATTCATTGAGACATATTTCATTTTATACACAACTATCTTTTATACGGTGTATAAACCCCTTTTACTTTTCCATTTATACGAAAGGAATCTTTTTTTACGAAGCGTTTTACTAAAATACAAAAAGGAATTTTTCTTTTAATGTATGCGGTGAAAATGACCTTTTACGCCGCCGCGAGTATTATTCGGTCTTTGGCTTCCTCAACCGGATGTAATTTTATTTTTAAAATGAAATAAATACCATATACTCATTTATGTATTTTGGTATTGAAAATAGTTTTTATAATGGATTTGGTATGTCAATATATTTAAGTGATATATTGTGATCGAAGTGTGGAAATGTTTTCTTTTTATTATATTTGTTTTATGTCTTATGATTTTATAATGGTACTTGGACATTTGATGGGTGGTTATGTGATAAACCATATGACGGGTGGTGCCTTGAATACTAGGATGGGTGGTTACGTTATAACCTCCAATGCATTGGGTATGGAAGTCGGTTGTATGGCTATTCTATTAAGTATGTGTGGAAGTCGATTGTATGGTTATTCCACTTAAGTATATTTATGTCTCAAGTTACCTTTATATGTTATGTGTTCTTTATATGGGTTTTATGGTAATCTTTTGGTTACAAAAGGGTAAGTAATGATCATTTATTCAGTGAAGAGTTTTTACTACTTCATAAAGGTGAAAATTATTACTTTGGTAAAGTACTCATGGTTTACATGTTGTGTTTGAAAAACTAACAGTCTTCCTTCTTTGTGTATCCTTTACTGGGCTTTTTATGCTCATCCCATGTTAATGAAATGTTTTCCATAGGACTTAATGATGAATAGGGTCAAGGATGGGATCAGGGAAAGACATGCTATCTAAAACATGGAACTAGACATATTTCTTTTTTAAGTGTTTTTTTATTTTATGGAAACTTAGTTGAAGTGTCTACTATGTAATCTTTTGGGATGTAATAGTTATGACCTAATTCTCTATAACTCTAAAGTTGAAAAGATCCTCAATGTGAATTATTCATTTAATTCAATATTAGGTAAGGTTTAAGGCCGGGGCCTTATAGAAATTTGAAGAAATGAATTGAATATTTTGAATTATCATTATTATTATTATGTAATAACTTCAATTACATTTTAAAAAAAAGTAATAGTAAAATAGTAAAAATAAATTACAGTGGTTATGGTTAAAAAGGGTTTTCCATTGGTTAAACTAAAATGATAATTTTGAAAATTACATAGTAAAAAATCCGAAACCCATTTTATCAACACATTTAGACCTTATAACCCATATAGTTCAATTAAACCCATTTTTAAGTCCTTTGGAATGTGAATGTGGGTATACTTTATTCTTTTCAAGAATTACATTTGTGTCCCCTCCCCCACTTATAAAAGGTCACCACCACTCCTCTCATATCCATTGTACCATAAAAATTTATATCAGCGAATAAAAATAAAAATATATTTATTACATCCATTCCCACACACTAGATATATTGGGAAGATCAAAAATCCAATCTAGGATAAGTTTTGGTTAAACCTAAAAAGGGTCTCTAAAGAAGTGGTAAAATTCTTGAACAATCATTTTTTTCATACACCTCCTTAAAATCATCCTCGAATATGATTATATAATAAAACTATTATCCCTAATATACATATATTTAATTATATTTATGTAATTTTCTCTATCCATATACACTTCCATTAAAGGTGTTGTGAAATCATTGATCATATGTACGTCAGACTACCACCCAGTGAATTGATGTTATGTGTCTTCCATCACAACCTATCTTGGAAAGATATAACGGTATATTTAATTTTTATATATTATATTTATGATATTATTATACATATATAATTATAATATCACATTTACATTATTACCTATCATCCCATTGTAAAAAAATTCATTTCACGCATTTGTACATCGGACTACTACCTAGGGAACTTTTATAAAGTGTTTTTCAATTATATTTTACTTAAATGGTAATAATTAAATTTTAAATCAATTCATTTTATATTATAAAAATAATTATACTTATTTAATTATGATATCACTTTTACCTTCCAAATTTCCATTTCACGTGGAATATAATAATGTCACTCATTTGTACAACGAACTACCACCGCGATACGTAATGTGATTTATTTTTCACTTATACTTTAGATGAATGTTAATATTGGTAAATTTATTTAAAATATGAAACATATATGGAATAAATATTCATCTTGAAATATAATATATTGTTGACCTATATTTTGTTTCATTATTCAAGAAAATGGATGCTGTGTTCATGCGTATGTACGACCAACTCTCTCTGTGAAAAATATATTTCATTTTCTACATCTAAATTTTATGGATTACTCCAAATAAATATATAAGTAATATATATGACATTTATTTCATTGATAAAATTCAAAATATTATGTTACCATGAACAGAATTATAGTTTTGTATATACAAAATCAAAATAAATATGAAAAAAAACCAGTTATTAGTTAAAATTTCATTTTAACATGTAACTATTAATAAATAGGTAATAAAATGTCAAAAAATTTATATATTGTATAAAATATATAATTATGTTTATTTAATAAATTTAAAATAAACCTATATTTGTTATAAATTAGTTTCGAACTTGTACCGAAGATGTTTAGACATAAGGTAGGGGATTTTTGTCTCAATTTTCCTTATTTGAGAAATATGTTATGTTATATAGCAAAATATATTTATGACATGTATATACTTCCACATTTAATCTTCATGTAATTAATCCTCTAATATTCATGATATTTAAATTTTTTTGGATTTTATTATTTAATGCGGACTATTATTTTAAATTCTACCAATGTGGTAATGGTTTTGATGTTACAATCTCATTGTTTATTGGGATTATTTATGATTATGAATTAAATGATTAAATATAATGATATATTTCACAATAACATCATGTCATTTATTATCCTATAATTATTTATTTTTAATAAAATTCTTCCCTACATTTTCCTCTATTTATGTAATCATGATTCTAACAGAACATTTTTTAGAGAAAACAAGCATTATTTCTCCCTTTGGTTGAAATCTATTTTTCATCCATATCCATGTTTTCAAAAAATGTTTTCATGAATATTTTTTAGTTATTATTTGATTTTTAATTACATTTTTACCCTTTTTGATATTTTCATAAATGTTTTAAAAGTAATATTAATGTAATTTTCGAAAAAAAACTTTTGTATTTTTTCAAAAATTTAAAAATATTCATAGTTTTTACGTGTAAAAAATTAAAGAAATTCCCCACATTCATGACCATTTCTTATTTTGAATATTCCATTATATATTTCTAAGTTTATTCATAAACAAATTTATTTTAAATATGCTCTATGTTCAAAAACATTTTTAGCCTGAATATTTTTTTCCCTCAAGATATGTTTTAATTTATCTTTAAGGATTATGTTATATGTTTCCAAGGTTATTTTCAATGAAAACTATTTACAAAATATTTTATGAATTTCTAGTTTTTTAAATGGTGACATTAAAATAATGGAATCTTTCCTAAAATATTGTTTTTAATGGTATTTAAATTATCTTTTATAATTTTACATGTTTATTTTCTAGTAAATTTATTTTTAATTATTTTTGAAGATTTATTTTTTAAAAAGGTTATTTTCAAACTGATAAGGTTATTTTCCCCAAAAAATGTTTCAATTGGTCCTTAAAAATCATTTTCCACATAATAAGACATCCTTTATTCCTCCTTACTCTCTTTGGGAGATATGATCCTATATTACCATCATTATTTATTTTTTGATAGTTTATGTTTATGTTGAAATGATATTAATGAAACTAGTTCATTTATAATGGGTTATACAATGAAGGATTTATGAGATGATGGTGATACCCATTTAATTTATACGATTTTTTCTTTAATGAAATATTTATACAACCCATTTCTTTTCATGGATTCATATTTAATGATTTTTTATGATCCTATAAAACATAAATGGATTATTTTCATTATGTGATGTTGGTTACATTATATCCAAGGATTGTGGTTCTGTTAATAACAAGGATAGTGGTAAATTTATAATGAATATGGGTGGGGCATATATCTTAATGTAACAAATTAGGTAAATAATGACATCCCATGAGATAAATACAACTATAATTGGGATGGAACCGAGTTCAGTAAGGAAATATTTTCACTATGAAAGTCTTCGGAGTGAACCTCGAATATTATGATGGGTTGGGAAACCCATTACACAATGATTGCCTTAAAATCCAAAAATACTAAGAAAATGATATTATATACATATATTCATTCCATAATTCCATGTCCTATGTCAATTTTGTATTGTTGTGGCTTATTTTTTCGATTCCCTTATGATTAATGAATTATGAAATACCAATTTTCATAATATGACTCACTATTATGATCATGCATTTGTTGGGTATGGTTTTATAATATTATTATCAGGCTATCATACCCTTTTTCTCATTTATGTTTATGTTTCCCCCTTGTTAACTCTTACTGAGCACCTAACCCCTCCATTTCTTATGTTTCTTCCCCCTCTGTTATGATGAAATGTATTATATATAATGCATTTAAGAAGGGTTTTGGTTATAAATAACATAGTGGGAGATGATTTAGCTCACTTATAGAGTATTTATTTTTGTTCCATTTTTTAATGGAAATAAACCTAAATGATTCTTCCATGGATTTTTACCATGTGTATTGAATATCCATATACTAAGATGTAATATTTATGTATGATAACCTTTGACCATTATAATTAGCATCATAGAATGTTTTAGATATCTTTTTAAATGTAGGATAAAAAAACATTAGAGGGATCCAAATAGATATGTCTAAGTATAGGTCTAATGATAATAATTTGTATTGTAAAATACCAATGTATAATACTGAAGGATAAAGAGAGTGATTAACATGAAATTACATCACATTCTAGATAAAATAGGTGGATTTTGATCTATAACAGATATACCTATGGTTAATAACATCAAAAAATTAATATTTAGAGTAACTAAATAATTAACTAATACACAAAATGGGACATACTAGACACTAGGTTTGACACTCCCGAGGGATATTATTTTTAGAAATTTATAAAATCTTTACAAAACATAATGAATGAGTTTAATATTTACTATGAATGGACTATGTTATCCCTATGGTTTTATAAATGGAAAAAAGGTGTAGTTAATTTGATATAACATAGGTAATTTTCATTATCATTTGGTTTCCCATTATGATGATTATTTCTTAAACAATGCATTTTAGTTTTATTCAACAATTGTAAACATAACAAACTAGGTTGAGGATGAATTTGATAGAAATTTTTTAATTGATAAAAATTGGAATAATGACGAGAGTAAATGATATTGTGGTTATTCATACTCAATTATCATGATATATGTTAAACCAATTTTAACTTAACCAACACTCAAATTCAAAAAAAGAATAGGGATATATATTGTTTAGAGTTTTTGTAGTGGAGTCCATATATGACTAATGAATCAATTTACTATTTTTCAACAAATAGGGAAGAATCACTCCATGTAATTTATCAATGGAATGAGATGAGTTTTTATGTGTGTATAATTTGGGCATAGATTAAGAAAATGATATGGTAAAATGAAAATTTTAGTTAATATATTGGTTGGATATATTGTTATAAAAGAGGTATTATCAATGGAAGATTGTTTTAATGGTGGAAATTATATGAACTATGAAAATGTATATCCTAAGGGGAACTTCATGGAAAGAATAAAATAGGTATTTCAAGTAATAGTTATACTACTGATGGTGAGGATACCATAAATGAAATATAAAATTTGTTGGATGCTTGAATAGTATTGTTTATGTCAGATGTGAGAAGCATGATTAAATTGATGTGGATGAATGTTAATACTTAATTCATATTTCATTTTATATGAAAAGGGTATTATGTAATAAGACTAAGAAGTTGAGTTAATGTTATTATAATTAAGTGTAATTATATAAGTGTTTTTTATCGGAATGAAATAATTATTTTGTATGAATCATGAAATATATAAGGATTTTTATGTATAAAATTTTTAGTATGTATTTTCGAGAATATTTTGAAAGGTATTTATAACCAAGAAAATTTATTTAATTTAAAGGTGATATTTTATATAAAACACAAGATGATTGAATGATAATCCTTAACATGTTCATGATGTTTATAAAATGGTGTTTTGTTTGGATAAAGAGATGATTGATATAGATAAAGTATGCATGATAGTATTGATGACCCTAAAACTAATTAGTGAATGGTTTCCAAAGTGGTATATATTAGAATTGATTGAGTTTATAACATTTTTTAATTATGGAATATATTCCATAATATATCTATTAAAATAAGGACTGATAAATAATTTATGTTTTTATTGATGTTTTAAGTTAAGTATAGTTATTACGATGATTTAAGAGAATATATGACCAATATATTCACATATTAAGTGTGTGATCATTAAAAGATACTTATTGATATTTGTATGGTTAATTTTTTGTTTTTTTTTTGATAAATTTATTTATATTATTTATAAAATTTGAATTTGGGAAGGGTTATTGGTTAAGCATTTGTGGAATTGTTTTTTTGTAATTTGGGAGATATTTTAGACATTAATGTCGTACTTCAGTATGTGAAGATTTATGAATATTGGATAACTTGTGCTTTCCATTTTTTATGATGATAACTACAGATAGAATTTAGGACTTATCATTCAATTATGGGCTTATTATCCATTAGTGCTTTCAAAATAATAAATTCATCTTCATTTCAGGGAGTAAGAGATGAATTTGTAATTGATTAATGCATAACCAATGGATGAAATTTCTCTTATGATACAAAGGAATGCTAACCCCTGGTATTTTAGTACCTTTCAAATTCATTGTTGTATTAGGATGGTAGAATCTGTATTGGATCTTCCAGCAGACCTCTCTAAAGTTAAAAATAAATTTTAGGTAACTCGTCTTTTGAAGTTAATACAGGATCTTTCACATGTATTGATCTCAGTGTTCGTACCAATGAAGCCTGATCTATCTTATAAGAAAACTCGATTGATATTATGTATAATATAGATAAATTTCTAAAAAAAGGACCACTCCTATGGTAAATTATTATGGAAAATCACAAGCATTGGGACGCACGATGGGGCCCTAAAGATGTAATATGGGAGAAGTATTAACATTTGTTTTTATTGGAATGATGAATTTTAAGGATGAAATTAATTTTAATGGGAGTAGAATGTTACACCTAGAGATGTTATGAAATATTTTGTATTCACATATATTTAATTTTTATGCTAGCTTTAATTACACTAAATATTGAGTTTTAAGGAAAATTATATAAAATTAAAATATTATTATTTAACATGATATTTTTCACCTATTAATGGGAATGGTGGGTATGAGTATGATTAAAAAATATATTATAATTTAGGGTTTAGCCATGTGTATAATATTAACTATTTCGTGGCCAATTAATTAGAAATGAAAATAACAGCCACTTTGAAATTAATGATATCTTTACTTGTAAAACTATTTTTCTACACAAAAATATGTTTTACCCTGAAAATTATCACTAATAGTGAATTATTTTATTAAAAATAATATATTTTATATGAAATCTAATGTTTAATAATAATTTTATGTATTTTATAGACCATATATAGGAATAAATCCAATTTTATGCTTGAAAACATTTTTATTCTAAAAAAATTCAAATTTTACACACATATATTTAATTTAATGTTTTTTAAATTATTATAAAATTTTCCCGGAAGAATTAACGTCATTTTTTTAATAAAATATTTCAAAATTATATTAGGTTTATTTTTTATTATTTTTAAAAAAGACAAGTTTTTTTGTGAATATTGAAAAATACATGTTTTTATTAAAAAACAACATTTACACTCAAAGTATTTACAAGTTTTATTTCATTTTAACAATGTTTCAATAGATAAATTAGTTCAATTATATATATTTATATTAATCAAATTTATTCAATTATAATCAATTTCACATTGAAACTTGATATAAAAACTTCTTAAAATACTAAACATTTTCTTATCCAAAAACCACATTCTCATATTGTCTGGGGTTAATTTTAAAATATATTTTCTCAAATTTGTGAATAGAATTTATAAAAAAAGAAAAACTATTTTAAATCATAATAATTAATATTATATAAAATTTTAAACATTATTTTTGGTCAAAATTAATAGTTTAACCTATGAAAATTATCTATCGTTGTTAAGGTAAAAAAACATTATCAAGGGTTATAGTAAAACAATTATGGGTAAAATGACATAAAATATTTCCACCATGCATTTCCATGAAATATTTTATCCTTATAACATTTAATTATTAATAATAACCCATTTTTTGTGTTTTTATGTAAAAAAACATGGGTCCACTTTATTCCTTCCAAAAATTCCATGTGTGTCCCCTCCCCAACTTATAAAAGGCCACCCCATCACCTCAAATATTATAACATAAAAACCCATTTTGATCATCAATGAACTGACCAAATATCTTCCTCAAATACCTCCACATATCCTATAGTTATTGATAAGATCATAATTCCAATCTAGGGAGGTTTTAGGTTAAACCTGAGTATCTAAAAAAAGGGGGTAAAATTATTAAACATGTGTTTTTGTTTTATTTATGACTACATCAAATTAAAATATCTTCCACATATGATGGAATAAAAACAATATTATTTCCCATATAATGATATTTTATTATGTTTATTTGATAACCTATATCCATCTCCACTTCGATTAAATAGGAAATGAAACTCTCAATCATGTATATAGTGGACTACCACCTCCCGAATCGATATTTTTTCCCATCACCACCTCTCACAGGTAGATATAATGATTAATTTAGTGTTTTTATATACTATTTATAATATTATTATACCCTTTTAATTATAATACCCAATCTAATTTATTACTATCCATCCCATTGGAAAACCGTAATGTCGCTCGTGTGTAAGATGGACTATAGTCTTAGAAAACGATGTGATCTGTTCTTCATTTCTATTTTAGATGGATGGTAATAAGGACATATTAAATGAATATGTGTGATATTTTTAAAAAAATTACCCTTTTTGAATAGTTATATCTTATATACCAAATTACTTTCCATTCCTTGAGAGATATGATAACATTGTTTTTGTGTAATGCGTACTACAACCTCACAAAGCATCATGAATTGTTTTTAACATATTTTTTGCATTGAAGGTTGTACGGTAAAATTTAATAAATAAATGTGATATATATGTCATTAAAATTATTATATAAATATAATATATTACTTAACTTTCTTTATTTTCATCTATCGATAAAATGGTATATGTGTTCATGTGTATGTACGGTGTACTATCTCCATGAATGGCGTATTTCATTTTCTTTCTCTAATGTTTATTAATTAATATAAATAAATATATAGTGAATATATATGATATTTATATAATGGTTATAATTATTTATATTATAGAACCATTTTCATAACAAAGGTATCAAAAATAAAAAATCATAACATGTATGAAAAACAAAGTAGTTTTTACCTGAAAAGTTATTTTAACATTAAATTTTGAATATATGAGTAATAAAATGTCCTAAGTAAATAATAAACTATGTGATATATACATATATATAATTATGTTTCTATAATATATGTATAATAAAATTTTATTTACTATATAGTAGGTTCAAACAATTATGATGGAATTAATGACTGAATGTATAGTATTTTTTCTTAGTTTTCTTTCTTTGTGACAAATGTTATGGAAAAATATTTTGATTATGAAATATTATGATATATTTATTAGTAAACTCATGAAATTTAATGTCCTATAGTTATTTCATGAGAATTCGTTTTTTCTTTCATTTTTTTATTTATGTAATCAAGATTCCAAAAAAAATTATTTTAAATCGCTTTATTTCTCATTTCGGAGAAAAAACATTTTTCTTCTATATACATGTTTTCTAAAAATGTTATAGACAATGTTTTATTATTATAATATGATTGCTTACAGAAATGTTTAACCTTTTAACTTTTTAAAACTATTTATTAAAGTAAACTTCATTCTATTTTCCAATCAAGTCTCATTTGTATTTTACCAATAATGTGAAATAAATATTTTGTTTCAACATGTAAGACATGAATATAATATCCCACCATAATCACTATTATTTTATTTTAATCTTCCTTTATATTTTTCCATGTTAATTTTCAAATAAAATAATTTTGAAAAATTATATTTTAATAACCATACCAAATTTTAAAAGGTTATTATCTTCAATAAATTTTTTAATTGATCATTAATGATTCATTTTAATGCTTCCAAGGATTTATTTCAATGATAATCATTTGAATAAAATTTTATAAATTTATTTTTATAAGACATTTTCTTTTCAAAGAAATGAAATTTAACGAAAAATTAAATTTAATGGTTCCTTTATAATATTCCATGTTTTGTTTCAAAGAAAAGGATTTTCAAATTGTTCTTGTAATCTTTTAGTTTAAAAAGTTGATTTTAAAAGTAAATTGTTTATTTTTCTCAAGAAATGTTCCAAGTTATCTTTAAAAATAATTTTAAATGTAATATGACATCCTTGAATATTATTTATTAATTAATGGGTATATTATCCATTAATGCCTTCCTTGTTCTATCTATGGAATATTTATGTTTATAATGGCAAGATGCTGAGGAAACCAGTTCCTTTCCCATGTATTATAATATGATGAATTGTTGAGATGATTATGGAACTCATTTCCATTCAATTGTTTATTCTCTTAATAAATTTTTATGGAACCCATTTTGTTTTATGGGTTCTTATATAGTGAATGTTTTATTATCTTGTGGCACACATATTAATTATTTTCCTTATGTGAAATGGGTTATGTTATAACCATGGATGGTAGTTTTGTTATAACCAAGGAAAATGGTTATATTATAACCAATATGGGTGGGACCTATAACCTCCTCCAATGCATAGGATAATAATTGAAATATCATGAGATAAACAAGGCTAGATTAAAGAGTAAACCTACATCAGCAAGGAACTTTGTCCACTATAATTGTCTTGGAAGTAAACTTTGAATAATATGATGGTTTGTGGATTGAACCCATTCTATTTTGATAGGATTTGAAATTATAATTCACTCATACTGAAATAATATTCTATTATTATGTTTATTCCACAATTTCTTGTCTTCTTTCAACACTGAGCTCTCATGGATTATGTTTTCTGTTTCCCTTAAGTCCAATTTCTTATAAAAAACTTATTTTTATGAAATAATGAAATATTATGATCTTTGATATGTATGTAATTTCTCTCAAATGTTATGTTCAGGATTTCATACACTTTTGCACACATTAAGTTTATGTTTCTCCCTTGTTAAGCATTATTAATAATTTGAGATAACACTTTATTATACTTCCTTCACCTAGGTTATGAAGAAAAGTGTTGTGTATGATATGTTTAAGATGGGTGCTAGTTGTGGAGAACATATTAAGAGATGCCATAGCTCAATTATAGACTAGATGTTATTATATCCATTTATCCAAAGTAACTAACACTAAATGATTCTAGTGTGGATCATTATGTTATGTAATGAATATTCACTTAATAAGATGTAATATTTATGTATGATAATATTAGGTCTTCAAATCAAGAATGTTTGTACTATTCACCAATGATTGATAAAATATTTTATAATCATTTATTACCTTCTATAAAGTGGCTTAAATAGAATCATATTATCATTTATTGTAATGTTCACTCTTACTAGAGGTGTGAACAAAATATTTAATTAACAGATACAACAGAAATATTTCTTCCCACTATCATTAATAGTCATTTATGTGAATAATACTATAAAATTTTCCACTTTTTTCCAAGAATTGTATTCTTTATATAATAGAAATGATTATATTTTGAATATTTTATTTCAATATGAAAAGGGTATTTTCTTTAAGTAATGTTTCAATGATCATTTAAATTTATTTTCATCCTTCTAAATATTCATTTATTTTTATTATACATCACTAGGGATCTGATGAAATTATACTATATATATTCATTCTATATATGTTTTATAATTAACATTATCAAATATTGATTAAACCTGTTTCCTTTTCCATGGGTTAAGCTACATTGATATGATACATGTTTTAATGATCTTATTGTATATATACAAATGGTTCACAATTATTTGACAGGGAGGCCTGTTGTAAATATCCAATTAATTGGGTAATATTTAATTCTTATGAGATTAAAGGGTAAAATGTATGTAATCTAAAGCCTAAAATATGGTACAAAAGATATTATCATATGTCCAAATAAGGTAGATGGATGGTTATCCCAGGCCTGACATATGATTAATTAATTACTAAATAAAATGGAAAAATATTTTTTTTTGATTTAGATTATTCCACACTCTTTGACATTTTTTATGCTTATGATATGATCTCATGGATCATGATATTTGAATATTCTATGATTCAAGGCTTATAACTACCAGATCCTTTTTCCATGACTATGATCTATGAATTCCATGGTATGATTTTTCAAATTTCAATATCCTATTCCAATACCCTTATACTCATGTTATGATTAAAAATTGCAATTAAATAATTTATTCCATGTTTTACCTTATTACACTTTTATGATTTCCATTTTTTAATGTTTACATTACTTAGATTGTGAAGAAATGATTTAATTAGGATATTTATATGAAGTGTACTTTGTGAGAATAATTATTTTAGAAAAGACGGATATTTTAATCATATATGATGATAATATATCAGGTATCTAAATACATTAAAACATTATGGTCCCCACGTTTTAATTATTATGATATGTATTTAATAAACGTAAAAATATGATGAAATATTTATATTCCTAATTGTTGAGTCACCATAGTTTGTATTTGTGAACTGTTATGTTATTTTTAAGATAAGAATAATATAACACAATTTAAAATGATGGGGATATGACTAAGTATAGGATAAGATATTAATTCAATAATAATGTAGTTATTTTTAGGTTTTATTTGAAAATAAATATGTGCTTGTATACACTCAATGGATGTGGTTATTCAATAGATTCCCCTTGGTGAAAAAAATATAAATGATGTGGATTTGGAATTAACTCGATCATCATTGATGCATAACGAGTAGGCTTAATACATCACACCTAGCTCAACACTCTAGTTGGTTATTTTGTGATTAATTAACATTTTATTTTAAACATTTATAAATGATTATGTCACATTTTATTTTTAGATAATGCTTCAAATAATTCACCACCCACTCTACATTATTTAAAATGTAAGTAGTATCATCATTAGGATAACCCATGCTTTAATCTAATGGTTAATTATGATGATAAACTTCAACAAAAATATAATCAATGAGCTAATAAGAAATATCATGAAATCACTATTTTCGATGTGGGTTATGATAATGATGTCTTGAAAGCTACACATACCATTAAATCAAGGTATTCTAATGTTTTATTTAACTCATGTTCAACCCACACATTTATATCTAAATAAATTTTCAATGTTATCACATTACCGCCTCTACTATTAGATGCAGAATAGTCATTGAAAATCATAATGATACAATGATCACATATCAAGACTATGACTCTACTCTAATTGATTTATTTGGGATTTTACCTCCTCCAAATATTTTAATTCTCTCTCTAGTATAATTTAACTTCATTTTGGAAATTAATTGCCACTCTTTAAAAATATCTCAAATCAATTTCCAAGAAAGAGTAGTCGCATGTCATATTCCTAAAAAACCTATGATCATTTCTCAATGTGATGATAAATAAAATATTATAGTGTATATTAATGCATTTTTTGGGCCATGATTTTTGTTTATATGGGGTATTTATCTCAAATAAATTGGAAGAAATTCAAAATCTAATATATGCCTATTTTATGAGTTTTTGTTGTTGTCTCTCTGGAATATTTTCATAGTATTCCTCTAAAATGTGAATTTATGATTTCAATATATCACATAAATGGTTCTACACCTATTTCAACGACTAAATATAATGTGAACCAAATTGAGTTTCATGAATTAAATAATCAACTCCATGAGAATATTAATAATGGCTTCATTCTTCCATTTTATTTAGTTGGGGGTTCAACTATTCTATTAATTAAGAAAAAAATATTCATTGATGATGATCAATATTGATTATTAATAACATAAAAAGATCATTATTATGATTAATTATCATATACCCCATGTTGATGATTTGTTTAATAATATATAGGGTGATTAATACTTATCAATGTTTGACATGTATTCTAGATACTATCAATTGAGGGTCAAAAGTGAATTCATAACTATTAAAACCTTTCATATAAGGTATAGACACTATGAATTTACAGTAACTCATTTGGAGTTACTAATACTCATTTTTTCTTCAAATATTTAATGATTATATTCTTTAGATATTACATTTGTCAATTTTTGGTAGTATCTATAGATGATATTCTTATCTACACCTAGAATATGAATAAAATGAATTAAAATCAGGAATTGTGTTAGTGGACCTGGCGAGGGATAAACTATATAAACAATTTTGAAAGTGTGAAATATAGTTATTAAAAGAACCATTCTTGGGATATGTTATCACAAGTGAGGGTATATCAATATATCCTTGTAATAATGAATTCATTGAATATAATCCATAAAAACAAAATTGTCCATGATCATTCATTTTCTTGGACAAGCATCATATTATCAACACATTCTAAATAATTTTCAGGGATATAAAACCTACTCACCATGTTTACATGAAATATAATCAAGTTCATTTGGATTGATGAATGTGAAAATAAAATTATTGTATGTAATGAAAATGATCGTTTATATATATGTAGTCACATTATCCTACCATGGGGAAGGCTACTCGATGTTTAGGGATATATTAATGAATGAGTTTGGATTTGTTTCTTTTTGTAAAATAACATGGTTATAGGTTATTCCACTCATCAATTAATGGTTCATGAGTAAAATTAACTACCGTTTGAGTGAAAATGTTATAAATAATCTATGAATTAATGATTAGGATTCCTTATTACTATAGATAATGGTGCTAAATATATATTGATCCTAAAATTTCAATGTATATATTCACCCAAAAAGTATTTAATATGAGATAGAGGAGTTGGATAGATTAGAATAACTGTTATTATTGGTCAATAAATTACCACACACAAAAAATGAACATTGTGGATTATGATTGGAGTCTATAGGATCATGCTAGATAATATATGATCAGGACTATAAAATATCCCATATTTATCAATTTTGAATGGAAG
Source organism: Viscum album (assembly GCA_963277665.1). Taxonomy (NCBI): domain Eukaryota; kingdom Viridiplantae; phylum Streptophyta; class Magnoliopsida; order Santalales; family Viscaceae; genus Viscum; species Viscum album. The sequence goes on from OY728164.1 coordinate 1,585,087,554, forward strand.
ACCCTTGAAACCTTGAATTAATGGAGGAAATATTTTATTGCTCAAATGTGTGTTCAACAATTCATTAATATGATGATTAAAAAGGAACTAAAGGAATATGTATAACTGTAAAAGAAGGTGAGAAATGTTCCTGAGTTCAACTATGATTATGATGGAAGGAAGAGGTTCGAGAAAAAATTATGTGTCATCATTATAACCAAATTTATGAGTGATTTATTGGATGAAGCTCATAATTTGTCATTATCTATTCATCTTTGAAGTATGAATATGTATAAACACCACAAGAAGAATTCTAGGGGGATAACATGATGATAGATATTGATGAGTATATATCTCAGTGCTTGGTATTCAAATAATTCACTATTGAGTGGACAAAATATATGATGGTTTTACATCCATAACCCATATCTTTATATAAATGGGAAAATTTCAACATGGATCTCATCATAGGAAGACAAATATATATAATAAAATAATTTTAACTGGGTTTTACTCAATTTACCTAAAATGTAATCACATTTCATGGATATCATAGAAGATTTATATACTAATCATATTTCTCAGATACACATTATGTAACTTGTAATGTTACATGGTGTACCATAGTCTATTCAACTGATCAATATCCTTGGATTACAAAAATATTTAGGAAAATTAATAAAACAAATCTAGAAATACAATTATGTTTGAGTAATGTCTATCATCTTTCAATAGAATGTAATTCCAATCAAATTATTCAAACACTAGTGGGTATGTAAATATGTCATACTCAGTATTTCAACAGTTTTTGGGATAAACACTATACTCTTATGGAGTTTCATTATAGTAATAATTGTTCTAGATCTTTTAGATGGATCCTTATAACAACCACAATGGAAAGAAGATTAAAAATTATAAAATTGTTGATGTATTTAGAGGAAAAATATTTTCTTTAGATAACTGGGGAAAGAAAGGCCAAGTGAGATCCATTCAGCAACACATCAATGAATCTTAGAGTTGACTATAGAGTTACATTGACAATCATCATCGAGTTTTGGAATTAAATGTTGGAATGTAGATTGTCTTATGTATTTATCTATATAATAAAGTTATGAGATTCAAAAATAATGTAAATTTGAGACTTATGTATATTGTAACCTTATAGAATCTTCATCAAGAAGGAATAATGTCTTATCACATAGCACTTTCACCCAACCTCTCTTAAGTGCATGAATTTATTAATATATCTATTTTAAAGAAGTACATACCCTATACTTATCATGTACAATTATAATAGGTTATACCGTTGGATCATGATATTTACTATAAAGAATAAAAGATAGGAATCTTTGATTATTGTGATAAATTTCTACCGAAGATCAAAACTCACTTTGTTAAATTTGACTGCAAAAATAAAAAAAGTGAAGATTCAACATGGGAACATGGGAATGTGATGAAAGATAAGTATCCAAATTTTCTAAAATAATATTTAGATAATCATGAGGAAAAATTAATTTTATGGTGGGTAGAATGTAACACCTTGATATATTATATGAATTACATTTAAATAAATTTGATATCTTTGATAACTTACTTTACACTCAACCCAGAGTCTAAATGAACCATGATATGTTATGGCCTATATAGTCATGTTGTTGGATTATTTGTATGAGTAAGAATAAATAGATATATATATATATATATATATATATATATATTCCATAAGTGAAATATATTTCTTAATTCCTAAGAATTAAATATAAAATTATAATAAAATCATTTCATTATTAAAAGAAATATTTTCCTTAAGAAATGTATTTTTACAGGTCTTATGAAATTTTTATGAAAAATTATATTTATCATTGTAAAATATTATTTTAATGAAATTATCACATAATTTATTTATAATTAATCATAAATATTTTAGAAATGAGGATAAAATTGGTTTTAGGTAAAAAGGGTTATTTTCTCGAAAATAGTTTTTATGTGAGAAATGTGTATTTATTATAATAAATTACATAAATAAACTAGTTATGGATGATTTTAATTATATATATTTATATTATATTCATAAATTATTTTAAAATTCATCTAATTGTTTTTACTATGCATGGAATGAGAGTAAATTTTGTTTTATGCATAAAAATATATTAAAACTATTTTCCGATTTTAATTATCACATTTATTAAAAAATTATTTTCTACCAATTTTGGAAATTGAATTTGATAAAATGAATTCCATATTTTGAATCGTAATTTATTTTTTTTTAATTTGGTTAATTTTATTTTTGGTAACAATTAATAGTAAAAATAATAAAAATTAGTTACTAAGGTAAAGGATAAAAGGGTTTACCAAGGAGGGTTAAACTAATAGATAAGTGTAAAGAGGCTTCATAAACATGACTAAATATTATTGACTAAAAATATTTTTACCTTTTCTTATCATTACATTAAATTCTTGTATAATTATCTCCACTTTAACAAGAATGTGACTTTATATTGTTTAAATCTTAATTTAATTACATGTGTCACCCTCTACTCATTTATAAAAGTTATTATCTTCTATTGGATTATTTACAAATATTTAGCCATCTAGACTATCCAATAATTACCCAAAACCCTTCATATATTACTTCAATTAGTTATTTAACTCTTGGTCTTACCATAAGTCCACCCTAAAAAGGATTTAGGTGTAAACCAATAGAGGTATCTCAAAGAAGATGTAATTATCTTTCCTGACTCATTAAAACATTATTTCTTATTATATATCCTATATAACAATTTTATATTTCATAAAATAATTAATATAGTACATTAAATATACTTATATATTATTATGAATATCATAAAACCATTTTCCACATCTTTTCTATTGAATGAGAAATGAAAGTACCGTTTGTGCATACATTGGGACTACCGCCTCCACGTAGCAATGTGATCAATTTTTCATAATTGCCTCTCATGGGTGGATATAATGATGGATTTAGTAAATATATATAATTATCATCTTATAATTATCATTATTTAATGATAAAATATTATCTACTTTTATTCGTATTTTCACATAATAAAATTGAATTATTGTCCATGCAAACATATGGACTACCATCTCTATGTGTGATATATTTCATTTTAAATATCCACGTTTTATGGATGGTTATACAATTATATAAAATGAATATATATGTTACATATTAAATTAATAAGCTTATATAAATTTTATATTATGATTATAAAATAGCACATTCGTACTCATTCTGTCTTTATTACAAGTTTTAGTTTAGTTCTGTTTCAACACCTACATGAGTGAAGTTATGATGTTTATGAAAGAATCATTAGGTATTATTAAAATAATAACTATATTATATAATAATATTATATTCATAAAATTATTTTAAAAAATATGTGATTTATCCATGATCAAGATACTAGGACCATAACAGTTGAACTGATAAATACACAAAAAAATGTAGTTAACGCCTCAAATAATAATGCTAATGAAATATTGTTAATTAAATAGTAAAAAGATGTTGCAAATAAATTTTGTAATATATTATAATTATGAATATAATTCTTCTATATATTTATAATAAATTTATATTAATTACATAGGATTCTGATGTTCTTACAAAGAAACTCATACAGGATGAAATAGTTTTATGTTAAAATCTGTCTTTTTACAAAGATTGTTTATAAGAAAATTTATAATGGTTAAATAATATGATATATGACTCAAAAATTTACGTATTTTTTATAATATCATTGTTTATATGTATTAAAATTTTTCCTTTCATTTTCCACTACCACTCTATATACTCCATAGTTCAAAATAAATTTTATAAATAAAACTAACTATTTATCTCTTTAGTTTGGAATATTTTTATTCCATATAAATATTTACTTTAAAAATTTAAAAATATTTTCAAATTTATAGGATGACTGATTAAAGAAATTTTTACCAACTTTAAAATTTTATTAATATTTTTAAAAGTAATACCCATATCGTTTCCTATGTGAGGATATCTTTACCAAATATGTTAACATAATCTTTTTTGAAATGCATACCACCCAAATTGATTTTCCAAACATCATGAATAATATTTTCATTGATGAATTATTTAAAAAATTTCATAGTTCTTTTCAAATATTGGTTCTTCTTACTAATATCAAATAAAATTAAACAATTATTTTCAAAATGAAATGGTATTTTTCTGAAGTTATTTTTTAGTGATCATTTAATATAATGTTCATCCATGACAACATCCATTTATGTAATATATGATCAATTTGGTATATGATCTAATGATTGCAGAAATATTCATTTATAAGAACATTTATGATGATGAGGATGAAATATAAATGAAGCCTTATTTCTTTTCCATCGGTTAAGTTGGGATGAAATGATAAATTAATCTCATCATCTTGTGGAATATATTTTAATAGTTTTGGATTATGTGATCGGTGGGTGAGTTATAGTCCTATTTTTCATTAGGTAATGTTTAATTTTTATGTGATATAAGGGTGTATTGTAGATTATTATAGCCTAAAATAGGGTATATGAGATGTCATACCAGACACAAATATAGTACATGATTGGTTTTCCCAAGCTGAACATGTGATGAATTTCTTAGTAGATATCCTTGACAAATTATTTCTATGATTTTGGTTATAGAATTTATTATGAAATTATTCATAACTTGCTTTTATGATTATGATATGATCAAATAAACCATCATATTTCATTCTTCTATAATCCATGTATTATTAAATGAAATAACCATATGTCATTAATAAGATCTATTAATTGTGGGGTATGATTTTACAAATTTCATACACATATTATCAAACCCTTTTGCTCATGTTTGTCTTATGTATGATCCTTGACTAATATCTCTCATGTTTAGCCTTACTAATCACTTGAGCTCCCCGTTTTATATGTTTTTTCACCCCCTGTAATTAATAAATGTTTCAATTAGGGTATGTATTATAGGTGAACTATGTTAGAAGATATTTCTAGGAGATATTAAAGTACATTCATGATATAAAATTTTGTTGTATATTATCTAAAACTATACTAAACCTTTAAGGTCTTATGGAATATATTATTCTTAAAAGTATCGAATATTCATATAAAAATATTCCTTATTTATTTATTTAATATTTGGGCCTCATAAATATTTATGGGAAAATTGGATCAATGGTATGGAACACGAAAAGATCATAGTCAACAAAATTTATAATCCTCATGAATCAATATCAAAATACACAGACAGAAATACCCAACATACCTCACAAGGAATTTTAATTTCCAATTCATGTCATAGTGATATAAAAGGATCATATATCATAAAATTTATTTCATATAGACACACTAGATTAATCATTAAATTATGGGATGTAAGAGATGATATGAAATGAAAAACAAATGAGAAAAATGTATAGATTCTTGTCTTCCTTATGGATAAAACACTTCCACGGATATTGATTTATTAAAAATATTTATATATACACATTTGGCATCACATATATTTTTACGAGTTGGGGTAAATAATTTACCAAACCTTGAAAATTCATTGAATAGATCAACATTCCATTGTGGACCTAAGGTTGTAGTACATAAGGTTTTTTTTATATAAGAATTATAGCATGCCTTTTCCATTATCACTAAACATATTATCAAGAAATTATATGGTAATATTAAATATCATATATATTAGGTGGTTGGATGTATAAAAGTATTTTTAAGAAATCATGGCATACCAACTCTAGTTCAGATATTCAAACCCTTTGGATATATATATATATATCATTGTATGTGTGCATTTTTATTTGATGTTGGTGTGGTTTAATTGGTGACATAATATTATGAAATGTTAATATTAATGATATTAAAAATATTATAGCATAAACTCATGTTTTATTTGGAAATAATGGTCTTCCTATTTCCAAAATTTTCTAATTGTTAATATAAGACTGTCTTTTGTCACAAAATGTGGGTGTTAACTGAGGCATGACATGGGTTTCTTACTCATCATGTTTTGGGAAAATGAACTATCCTAGATGGATTAAAATTAATAAAATTAATTAATTACTTTTATTTGTTTTAAATTACTTATCCTAGAGGATACCACTATATATTCCCCTTTGTAATAAATCTCTTGGACCAACTAAACAACCCATGTGTATTGAGAAAAAGAGGGGATGTCACCATAGGAAAGTTGCTTAATTTATTATATAGAGAAGGAACTAAGGGCGGGCATTGTGTGATTATGGGGAATTGTGTAATGAAATGTGATCATATTTTATTTTAAAATTATTTGTTAAAAAATGGATTCGTTACCAATAATGGATCCTTTATTGAGGAATTTCTTGTAATTTATAGTTTTTTCAATCATATACATCCTCATTTCTACCATGGATTAATTTATATACTATGAATATGAGTATCTCCATTTAAGGGACTATTAAATTCAAAAAATGGATTTAAATTTAAATGATAAAATATTTTGTATTCATTAATTTTTGAAAAATGATCATTGGTTGAGACTATATAAACTAATGAGGTTTATGGATTTGATGTTTCTTTGATTTTTCTCCCATTATTATTCATGTTCTTCATTATTATCCCTATTTTGGGTAATGTATCATCTATTTTTTATTAAGATCAAAACTCATTTAAACCTACATATAAATATAGTTTTCTGAGTGAATGAATGTTTTGATCAAAATGCTTATATAATTGTGGAATATAGGAGTAAATGAGATATATGGAAGGAATGAGTTTAGTTTCCTTGAGTTTGGCTATATTAGAAAGAATGTATTCATTGATGATTTATTTTAAAGATATATTATGTCTAAAAATCAACATCCAATGGTAGAAAATCAAATTATGTGTCACTTGGAATCATCATTGATGATTTTAAAAGTTAGAATAGTGAACGTTGGAAGATTAGATAAACCTAACATTACAGTCTACAAAATTATCAACAGCATTCTATGGGTTCCTAATGATCACAATCCATGAAGTCCACATAAAATGGTGACTAGGGTATCCTTAATATTTAAATAATTCCTCGAATTTTGAATATACCACACACAATCTCACACTTCATTGATAGACAATTTTTCTTGAAAGATTACAAATTTGGGACACCAGGTGGTTCCACACATTGTGTGGATCCTAGAAAACAACATGTATGTAAAACCCCTCACCATAAATATAGTAGTAGGTATTGGGTAGTCATGGAAAAGGGATTACACCATGTTTACATAAAGGAAAATACCATATACTTTTCAAACATGGTTTAACCCCTGATATATCCTTTTTTGGGAATCATATTTGATTCAATGCGTAGTCCATTCTATGATAAATTCCACATAGGAAATGATAGTGGAATTTTTTTTCAAAACCCAAGATATGATCAGATGAAATGGGAATAGTACACTTTTTTTATAAGTGATTTACCATTTATATAGATTTTTCATGATCAATAGAGTGACTTTAGGGTCTTTACTCCCCTAATAGTAGAGTTTTCCATGGAGTCAGCCCCCCATATAACATGTACTGGTAGATTTTTATACTCCCCATCATTATTTGAGAATTGGTTTTCTATATTTAAATCGAGTATACCTATATAATGATGATCTTTTTGGGAGTGAATATACCACTAGAGTCATCACTCACATGAATGAGTCATTCTCTGAGGAGGTGTAGATATTACCTTATATTTCTAATGAGGTTACATTGGACTACTAAAATCAAGATACATTTGGATCGTAATGCTTTGGACAAAATAATCTTTCATAAATAGTTGCTAAAATCAAGTTTCCTCTCTATTTTACTAATATATCTTTATGGGTATATTTTTTCTAGATTTATCTTTCCTCTTTTCATGGGGGTTTAGTTGACTACCATATTATCATTTCTCTGTTTATGTTATTCATTTCATCTTACTAGGTATGTATATAATCACCACTATATGATATTTCCCCACATATTTCTTATCATATAAATATTGAAATAATATTTTTAGAGACTTTTGTGGACCCTGAGTAGGTGGATAATATTTTTTCCATAAGAATGTGGTCATGTACTGTGATTAGTTATTTATATTTTGAGAAGGGCTATCTTCTTCATCCTCATCAATATTTTTATATTTGGATACATTCCATTTTTTATTTTTCTTTCCCCACTTTTCACTTTGCTTATTTTTTTATACATGTACATTTACCAAGAGCTTTTTGCATGAATGTGATTACACCAAATAGGTTTCATCATTTGTTATTATCACTGTTTTTTTATATAGATATACATTTTGATGAATTGGTATTTTAGGATAGGGACTCCTATTTTTTGAGAATTTCCTACTCAATTCTATTATCTAAACTCTTTCATATTATAGGTATTCTTGGGGTGTCACTCTTATCTCACTATCATATAGGTAGGGACCCAATTTGTTGGGTCATGATATAGTGGTATCAGAGGAATTTAGTCCTAGGGGTGTTGCTTTTAGATAAGTGTGTAATAATAATTGTTTTGGAAACACAAGTAAACTTTTTTATGTGTCTAAAGTTCAGCTCTCATGCTAGGGATACCATTTATGGATTAATGGCTAGCATATCCATACATTGAGAAATATGAGCCCCTACATGTCGACCCAATATGCTAAAGTAATACAGACAGGGAATCCAATGAAACATGAATCATATAGGAATGGTTTATTTAATTTTATATCCTTCTTTATTGATATCCAAAAATATTTTCATCTATATATTTCAAAACATTTCTATATTATAGAATTCTATTATAGGTATAATCTTCTAGGATTCTAAGACAGGGTCATGATGATGACCAGTTGAGAGATAGGGCCTTAGCTTTGGGACCCCTCCAAGGGGTGTTCCATATGGGAAATCAGATTAAAACTATACCACCTAATTAGTAGCACATGAGATAGCATCTAGATGTTCATGATGGTTCGCATATAAAGGTAGAGCATAAAAATGTTCTATTTTGATATGATAGTGATACACATAGTCTTAGCGTATTACGTGAGTAAATTTAATAGGCATCGAACAGATCTTTTTTGACCCAGACTCCTTAGTGATATGGGATAAGATTAATTTATTAGATTATGTTTTACATATCATGAAAATATTTACTCACAAGATGGTTATTACATCAAGAAATCTTCATCACTGAGTTCATGGACACTGGTTAATTCTAGAAACATAGACCCATGATGAGTCCGCATTTTCCTCGGAGGATTTTTTTTCTCTTAGAATACGATGTGTACTAGCCTTTGAACTTTAATTTTTTTGGACATAGAAGAACCTGGAGTTACAAAAGTCTAAGATGAGTATTTCAAAGTACACAATAAGTTTCATCAACCTCTCACCCTACTCCCTCTTGACATGGTGTGAGATGGATACTTTCAGGCATGGAAAATTGAGTAACGACCCCATAAGTAAATATATGATAATTTATAATCACTATTAATTACCACATTTGATTGGGTATTGTATAATTACATGGTGAAAGAGATATTCCTAGAAGAGGAGCATCTGGTAGCTAGAACTGGTTTGGTACATCATGTAGAAGAGTCACTTGATTATACTAGAAGATGTCATACTTGAGGATATTGATCTAGGAGGTATACTCATATCCTTGATTAGATACATGGATCTACATCCCAAAAATCATGAAAAGGATCCAATAATCCTAGAGATGGAATATGATTTTATTGTAAAAAGTGGGTTCACAAGTCTCTTCAATACCTGACCCAATGCAATACAGATGGTGGTCAGACAATAAATGGACCCCCACCGTAGAGGTATCTTCTTGAAAAAGGAACTTATAGTGGTGTTAGTGGTTCCCCCAAGGTAGGGGGTTACAAAATAGGAGTTATTTTTTCTATAGTAAGATGAGATATATGTTTATAATGACGTAATTTCCTTCTCCAACTACCACACCTAGGAGCTCTAGGGAAGAAGAAAAGAATGTGAGATAGAGGATTTTTCATATATAGGTTTTTGAGGGACATAATATATCAATTCATTAGATTATTTAAGGAATGATCTATCTATTATCTACTTTATGTATGTTCTTGTAGAAAAATGAATTAGTCATTCCTTCATTTATATATCCATTGTAAGAAATATGGATATTTTTTAAGAGTATTTAGCCCATTATTTTGGAATGGATATTCCTATATGTAGAAATTATTATATTCCACATTTATGTGAATATTATGAGTTTTATCATTGTGTGGAGAGTTTCATGAACAACACCTTGTTTGTTGGAAAGAGTATGTAAGCCTTTATTTTGTGTATTGACTAGAAATTCATAGTATATTCTCAAATAGACTTTCACCACAAGAGAGATAGATTCGTATACTGGGATGAAAAAAATCATTCAATTGAGAGAAAGACCTACAAAAATATTCAGTTGGGCTCTAAATTAAGAATTTGAAACTTATCTCCAATCATTTGGTGACTTATTCCCTTGGTTAAATGGTATCTTAAATAATATGGCTTCCATTAGTAGTGACTATTTAAAAGGATGTATTCCCTAATGATGGCTTTAGGCTACCACTATATCATGAAATCAATTTTATCGTTGACCAACACCCTTAGAATTGACTGATCTATGTTTTGGAACATTTGATGCCCCCCCAAATATTTAGGAACAAATAGTATAGTGGGTGGATGTATAGAAGAAAGGTTTTATCAAACACATTATGTCCCTTGACGCAACTCTAGTAATGTTTTTCAAGAATGAGGACTAGAGATTCCGGCTATTTATATATTTTTGATTCCTAAAACTATTGAAAATCATGAATAAGCATCTCATTTAAAGGATTGATAACCCCTCTAAAAAATGAATGGTGAGAGGAAGTTCTAAAATATTAATCTCAATTCCAGCTATAACTTGTTTTGGGTTTATGAAGAGAATATTCCAAAGATGTTATTATGATGTCTCTATAGGAACTATGAGTTCTTGGTGATAACTTTTTGTGTGATTAATTCCCTTTATATTTTCATGGTACATATGAATATGATATTTTGTCCCTTCTTGGATCAGTTTATGGTTGTGAATATCTATGAAATTATCTTTTACAATACATTAGTAGATGATGTCATAGAAAATCTGAGGATATTCATAGAAATACTTTGAGAGAACTAGTTATAAGGTAAACTCTCCATGTGTTAGTTATGGATTAGATAAATTCAACTTATATGGAATGTTATCCCTGGATATTGTGTAATAATGTACATGGAGATGATAGAGTCAATTATAACATGGGAACCACCTAAGAGTGTGTTAGATGTGTGGATTTTTCTCAGTTTGGAAGGGATGTATCTGAGATTTGTGGAAAATTTTTCTAGGATTATATCCCTATATACTAATTCGACATGAAAAGGGAATGCATTCAAATAAACAAACTGATTTCATAAATCCTTTGAGGAATTAAGGAAAATGGTGATCATTTCCCTTACACTTCGACTATCAAAAGAGGGTTTTTAGTACATAGTATTTGGTGCTTCATCTAGTGTTGGTCTTGGGTTTATGGTGATGTATAGGTTGGTAGTGATATATTTTGTTTTAAGACATATAAAACCCTATGAACTGAACTACATTCCCAATGATTTTGGTATGTTAGCATTAGACTTCACCTAGAGGATTTGTATGAATTATATTCTAGGAGTTGGAGGTTTGGTTTACTCAGTCCACAAGAGTCTTAGGTATATATTTTTCTAGTGAGACACTAACATGAGATAGATATATTGGAAATATTACTTTAAATACCATGAAATCAACACATTCTATACTCTAGGGAAGTTAAATTGGGATCATATTCCCCAGGTTAGAAAATATATTTTTCTACTAATCGAGGAGGCATCATAGTTTTTTTCCTCTTTATATTTAACCATAAATGAGGAGAGAGGGGAAAAATAACCCCAATCAATGGACGTGTCACCACTGATTCTCTAGTATGTGAGAGAATCTTAGTTGGGAGTAATCGATATGATGTTCTACAGGACCGGATATCTTCAAGAGTTATCCCATATATCTTTTTCTAAAGGTGGGGATAATTTCCTCCTTTTATAAGGATAAAATATTCTTCTAAACACATTTCATGATAATGTGTTGATGGAGTTCCATTCCACACCCTTAGAGGTACATCATATAGTCAAATATATATACTAGGACCATATGTGGTTTATTTTAGGGATGGTATGAGGCAGATTTCTACAGTGTATGTCTCTCAATGACTCACATGGAAGGATGTGAAAATAAAATAACAGGTACCATTATAATTGAATTAGTTAATTGAGATATCCTAATGGATGTATGATGGAATATAAATGGTTTTTTATGTGGTTACTACCAATAGTGAGAGGAAATAATGATATCTTGGTGTTTTTTGATCATCTAACTAAATTAGCAAACTTTCTCACTATCATGAATCATAGTTTAGGGGGGATTTTGAGGAAAATTTTCCTATGGTGGATATTGAGTCTTTATGGTGTCCCACTAGGGATTTTTTCTGACCTTGATTTATGGTTCACACAATAGTTTTGGAGAGGTATTCCATAGGATTTTGGGATCCAGTTATAGATTAGCATGACATTACAAACCCAAATAGATGGTCATGGTTATTAAACCATCTAGGTATTAGAGGATATAATGAGAGAGAACATTGGGTACATTGGTTGATTTTGTGATGATAAATGGATGGATTGAGTTTGGGTTACTTGATATTGGTTGTACAGAAATGAAGGCCACAAAAAAAGATTTATATTATAGTGATTCAAATGTATCAAATAAATTTCTAGTTGTAGAATATTTAAGAATATAACATCTAGAGATATATTCAGTGATGGTTGTTATTATAACAGTGAAATATTAATGTTTCATGAAAACCAAATTTAATATATGTGAAATAATTGTATACATTCCATGTGATCATGACTAACACACTCTTTTTAGTCTAAATCCTCTAGCGTCTAGGGTTTCTGGCCATGTTAAATATCATACTATCATGTGGAAGGCCTACACAATTTATGGCCCGAACCGGATAGTTGGTCCCTGTACATGAAATACATACTTGTGACGTTGTGAGGTTCAACACACTATGTATCCCTAAGAACACATAGTGTATGTGACCCTCCATAATCCAAGTGGAGTAATGAGACCTTGGAAATTTTAGACTTGGGACTTCAACCCACATGCACTAAGAAACAAACCATGTATTTAGATATAACGTTTAAACTCTCATGTATCCTTCTTTACGAATCCAATTTTTTCATATAATTATTCCATTATAAGTATAATTCTATATAAGCCAAAATTCTAGACATTTTTCAGCACCAAATATATGTTTTGAGGTAATGTAAGTATAAAATTTTATCTAGAAACCTAGTTCCAATGAAAATAATTAAATGTGATCAACGGAGTGATTTTAGGTTTTTTCTCTTATAATTGTTGGTTTATATATTGATTGAGTCCTTTATATCATATATATAGTTATATTCGGTACTTACCCACATTACTGGGGTACATTTCATTCATACATTTAGTTAGTACTCTTTAATCATCGAGGTATGATGGGGGGAGTTCTCCACTAGACTTGGGAATTGCTTGATTAAGGTGTCTTCAAGTGAGGTTTGGGTCCCCCATTATATTTTCAGTTAGGTTATTTTGTTTTACTATCATTAGGAACAATTATGGATCATTGAGTAATGGATAGAATCGTTTTACATATCTTGAAGTAAAGATCGATATTTCACTCACTTATAGAGATATCTTTATAATCATATTGGTGTTGTGTTCCATTTAACACTTTTATTATAGGTTTATCTGACTATCATAGGGTTAATTTCCCCTTTATGTTGTTTAGGGTTTCCTGCTATGTGTTTATATACTCACCCACATATGTTTTTTCATGGGTGTGTTAAGTCTTATGCAAACGATAATCATCGTGGAGGAGAATTTGGTATAACCTGATTGGGTGAAACATAGTTGTACGAGGGGACAGTAGTAATGTATAATGCTTAGTTCCTAATATTGTGATAAGGGATCCCCTTTTATCCTCAATAGCCTTTTGGGATTGGGATACATTTTATTTTTTTGGTTTATTTTTTTTTCTTTTAACATAAATTATTTATTATTCTTTTATTCTTATCTAGAGGTTTTTTTGTTCATGTAATTACACACATTAGTTATTAGTATTTTTTATTATCCATTAATATTATGTGGAGACACATATATGTGTGTACATGCACATTAGGATAAGGAATCTTATTTTGGGTGATATGACTACTCAGTACTAGTCTCTAGCCCAATGGATAATGTAGAAGTGATTTAGGTTGTCATTATTGGCTCAAAGTCAACCTAAGAGGGGCCCCTATTGGTTAGGTCATGATACAATCGGGGGAACTCAGCTATTCTCTCTCACACATAACACTTAAATTCTCCATACATCACAACCTCACAGAGAATGAGATCAAGAGAGGGGGAAAGGAGGTAGGGTGGGAGGGAGTTTGAGAGAGAGGAATTGAGGGAGGTTATCATGTTTTAGGAGATAACAGTAGGAGGTATGTATACTAAGGCGAGTTATAAAGGTTAAATTCGAAAAATCTGTTTGTTAAAAATGTTTTAAAAATAAATTTTAACAAAACATTCTTATTTATTAAAACTCTTCCTTGATTTCCTCTAAGTTTCCTAATATATGTGTGTGTGTGTGTGTGTGTTTTCCTATGGTATTTTAAAAATAAAAAATTCTCATAAGGGAGTCTATTTTAAATTGTTCTATTTTAATGATTTCAAATCATTCATTTTTTTCATATTGTTAGTTTAAAAAAATTCATCTACTGTATTTTGAAATCCTAATGACTCTTAAGAATATATTTTCGAGACTATAATCTAATGAATTTTGAAATTATTCTTCAACATTTAAAATGATTTATTTCATAAAATCTCGTAATAATAAACTTTTTATTAAAGATGAATTTCTTTATGAAAATAATTTTCCTTCATAGATCATCATTTTTTCACCATCATCATTAATATTTTGTAAATATTACATTCAAAAATACAATTTTGATTTTGTACTCATAAACAAATAAGGAATTTTGTTTATAAAATTTCATATTTTCTGTAAAAATATGTTTTTTTATTATGATATTGAGAAATTGAAATAAAACATCGTTTAGACAAATTTAAAATGAGAAAAAAATATACTAAATATGTTCTATTAAATTTTTTCACCTAGGTATTGTAAATAATGATGATGGATAAAGAGTGAACCAAGGCCTCTAGAGAAATTGAACACTAAAGTAACTGGCTAGGATTTTATAGACCATAAAAGTAACAAGTAGACTCAATGATTATTATATGATTTACAAATATCATTTCATTAAATTTTAAAATAAAATGTTGTTATATTTTTGAAAATTAATGTAATATATCTAACATTTATTATTTATTTTAAAAAGGTATTTTCAAAAAAATTATTTTTAAAAATGAAGTCTTATAAATATTGTGTTCTCTAAATGAATGTTTTTAAAATCCCCCTTCATTATGACTTTCTTTATGAAAACCCTTTTTAATATTTTACAATGTAATTTTAAAATGTTTTATAATGCTACAAATTTTTTCTAAATAAAAAAATATTAAAGTGTTTTAAAGAATTTCAATAAAGGTTTTTTATTTATTTATTTTAAACCCCCAACTTATATTTTTTAGAATACTATAGGCTTAAAAATTATATTCACTGGGTATTTGAGGAGTTACAGAAACTATTGAGTCAAGTATCAGTTATGAGAATTATATTTTTTAAAAATAGAATAAAACATAAAGATTTTGTTTGTGATTTTTAAAAAATAAACACTTAAAAGAAATTTTATGATTTTTAATATGTAATAAAATTCATAATTATATAAATATCAATACCTAAATAGATCATTGGTTATGTGGTGACCCAATTTTAGGAATTAAATTTTTAATTTTTTACTATTAAATTGTTTTCACTTATTTTCTATCAAAATCAATACTAATAAAAGTTTAGATAACTTCACACATTATAATGATATCTATTATGGACAATTTAAGAGTTAAAATTTTACATTTAGAAATTTTATCATTAAATTTTAAGTCCATTAAATGTTTTTTCGATAAGGGATATATATACATTAAAAGGGATTATTTACTAATGGTAAAATTATAAGGAATTTTTATTGTTTCAATGTTTTAGATTATTTATTTTATCTGTTAAGTATATTTTATAATTATCGATACAATTTTTTATTAAAATGAACATTTCAATGGATAACACAATTGTTGTTGAATTCTATATTAAAACTTTATAAATTATTATCATACCCATTTTGTTATAAGTATTTATTTAAGAACAAGATCATAATAGTTAAGCTATGATAGGTATATTGCTCAACAACATTTTTTCTTGTAACTAAGAATGTTTATTTACCCTAAATGGTGGGAAAAAATGAAAATATGGATAGACTATGAGGTAAAATATGGATCTTAACTATGATTATAATGTAGATAATTAATTAAAAATTATATCATTATGATATTTGTAACACTATTTTTTGTTTTAAACAACGAGAGAAATCAAAATTGTGTTGATGAAATTAATTTAAGGGGTGGAATATAAGGACTCTTTTTTTAATGGTAATTTTTCTTATAAATATTTTTTAAAAAAACATCCTTTATATTTTTTATGAAGTATCATTCATCTGATAAAAATAATTTTACTACAAACGCTTTGAATTATTGAATAAATTTATTTATATTTTAAAAAATTACATGAACTAGGTTTGTATTTATTTTCTAATAGATAAAATGAATAATATTTTATTGCTAATATATTTAAATTTAGAAGTTATACTTATTTTTTAACCAAATGTATTATTATATTTCGGAATTTATAGGATTTTTTTTTTGAAATTATTCATTATTAATTTAGAATTACTTGATTATATATGTTCATATATAATGAATATATATTAAAATTGTAATATAATTTTCATAGAGAAATATAAATATTACTAAAACTAAAATATTAAATGGAGTTGAAAATAATTATAGGAAAATATAATTACTTTTAACTGAACATATTTAATGATATTAGTATAATTATATAAAATAATATATATTATCTATAGTATTAATTTTAATTAATTATATAAATTATAATAAAAATATACTTTGAGAAACATAATATTTCTTTAGTTAAGGATAACTTAATATATTGGATATGAATTTTAAACTATGATAGTAGTAGAATGTTTATTATGGTATTATACTTGGACCAAAATATAAATTATTATAATAGAATTATTAGTACGATAACTAGAATATTAACGAGTAAAATAATAAATATATAAAATTAATAATCATGTTTAATATATATAATAAATGGAATATATTTAACAATTATAGCAATGGATATATAGAAAATTTGTAGTGAATAATAAATTATCATTAACGAAAGTAATTAAAAATATTTTAAGAATTTTAATGAGTAATGATAATGGAACTTTTTAAATGAATAATTGGCAGTCCGATGGATTACAAAGAGAGTTATTGATTTATCACGAGTGAAGCGGCGGCCCTCAATGGTGGTATTCCTTCTCCTATGGTGTCTCCTTCTAGTGAATCTTGTTGATTTCGTGTGTCTAGATGCATAGTGAAGGCTCCATCAGGATGGAGGCGGTGACGGGCTTTGTCCTTGGCAGAGCAGTGGCCCTTAGAAGAGATGGTTGGGTCCTAGTAGTGAAGGTAGATATTTTGGAATCAGATTTGGAGGGTTTAGGTAGAAAATTGTTTTTGACGACTGATTTTTTTAGATCTATGATGATAGTTTGATTTCTAGATCTTTTTTATCACATTGCATGTCTTGCTCTTTGATAGTGTTTCTTTAGTTGATCCAGATGTGGTGATGGTGTTTGGTCATGGCTTTGGGAAGTGGTGGTGGTGTTAACCTATTTAGGGTTTCCTTTCCAAGGACTTTTGGTGTTTGTTTAATGTTCTGTTTCATCATTGGGCCTTTTATGTGTTTTTTTCATTATTTTTGTGCCTTCTAGCATTGGTAATGTAATAGGTACTCCCTTAAACCATGTTAAATGGGACTACTAATTTTATTTTTATATTCGTTTTTTAATAAATGGGTTTGTCCCAACCGGTTTCTATTTTTTATGTGAGGTTTAGGGAATTCATAGGTCTGGTGAGCATGGATTAACACATCGAGTCGGTAATTGACATTTAGCTAATCACGTGTGGGGAAGAACGAGAGGCTATGGTTGAACATAGAAACATGTATGGATTTTGATTCCTTTTAATAGAACATTGAGGCATATAATAGAATGACTATCTATGTGATAATTCGACATGGAATATCATTATGTAGTTACTATCTTTGAATTTAAAAAAATGTACATCCCCTTAGATTTAATCCAAGACTACCACCATCATCTTTTTGATCTTTGCAAACTTAACCTTTAGATTATTAATGGATATATATATATATATATATAATCATTACAACAAGTTGTTTTTTGAATGGTTTTTTATAGAAAATAGGATCAAAAATAAGTGACCCCACCTAAATAGAGACCTAACACAAATAGGGACTAGACACAAATATGAACCCTGATATTAATAAAATATATAAACTAAACTATGTATACTCTAAATTAATTTCTAATACTACACCATATGACTTATTATTTTCAATCTTAGACCATAGTAATATTAAAATTTAATATATACTTATATATATATTAAAATCATGTTGAGATAGTGGGACCATCATGAAATAATGAAATTGAAGGGTTGAGAGGAAATAAAAATCATGTGAGAACACAATGTAGGGAATTTCATTCCTTGTGGTTATAACTATTATGTGGTCATCAGTTGGTTATATATATAGACATTCTTCATCATGTTTGTTTATATGAGTAAGGATAAATAATTTTCTATTCCTTGATAATTCATTTAATAGATCTATGTTCCATAGTATGCCTAAAATGGAATAGGGAAAGAGTTGCTAATGTATAAGTGTTACAACAATATTATTCTTCTCTAACCAAATAGTTACTCAAATATTTGTTATTTAGTTATATTCTATATCAAAAATATTATGATGTTGTTTATATGAAATTTATTTCTATAAATAGGGAGTGGGAACATTGTTAAGCCCCTTCACATGAAACACCTGCATTTTAAATGGCATGCAGTCACATAGAGAGGTTGATGAAGAAAGATCGAAGGTTTTATAGAATGAGTGATATAGAGAGAGGGGTGTTAAGGAGGTATATCATGATCTATGAGATCTCATTCAGAGGGAGGTATACTAAGGGGGAGATATTTGGAGGTTCAGTTAACAACTCCGAGTAAAGGAAATTTTCTTATAAAACATTATGTTTTAAAATTTTTTTGAATGTTATCTATGTTTCCCTATTTTTTTTAAAAAAAAACTCCTTATTAAATGGTAATATGAAAATAAAACTACCCCATGAGGGATTATTTTTTGAAAAATAATTCTATTTAAAATATTTCATATTATTCCATTTTTTATTATACCATGATACAAAACCCATCTAGTACATTTTGAAACCCAATTTGTTGTCGAGGATTTACTTCCTTAGACATTATTTTAAGAATTTGAAAATTATCAATACATTTTTAAAAAAAATATTACACAAAATCCCACACTTATATTTTTTATTAAATAGGCATTAATTATGAAAATAATTTGCCTAAATGGATCATATTTTTTCATCATCATCATTCATTAATTAATAGTATTTAATGTAAAAGTACAGTTTTTTCAAAAAACACATTGAATAAACATGGATTTATTTATATATTTTTATTTTTTTGGAAAAAAAATTTTACACTAAAAATGTGTATTTGAAGATAAATTTTGTATTATAATTTACCGATAAAAAATATTTTAAAATGGATTATTAATATTTTTCACTTCCATATTGTAAATAATGATGTGTATGGGGGTTGAACTCAAAACTCAATTGACTTTATCTACTAATGTAATGAGGGGTCCTATATAGTCCTTTAAAGTTAAATGTACCCTCAAAAAATTTAAAATATCTGGATATCAATGGATTTAATTTTCTAAGGAAGTATTTTAATATTTTAAATATGTAAAAATTGATTTAAAAATGGATTCTTAATTTTAAAAAGTTATTTTGTTGACATGTATTTTTAAATCAGAAGACTTATTTATTTTAATTCCTCAAATTAATAGTTTTTAAGGTATCCATTTTTATAATTAATTTTTTCTAAAAAAATTAAAGGAAAATTTGAAATATATTATAAATCAAAGTGTATATTTCTTTTAGAGAAACACATTTAATTAATTTTCAAGAAATTAAAAATGGATTTTTTCTTTTTTTTAACAATATTTTTATTTTTTTGTCACACAATATTTTGAAATGTTTTTAATTTTTTTGGATGTGTATGATCTATTATCGAGTCAATTATCAATTATACAGACTATATTGGGTGAAGATGGTATAATTTTTGAACAATTTTTTTAACAAAAAAATGATGTTCAAAATGAATACTTTTAGTTCTGATATTTAATAGAAATCAAATTTATCTACTTCTATAGACTTAAAAATATAATTAGGTATGTAGTGACCCAATATTTGGAATTGAGTTTTTAATTTTGAATAGTTAAAATTGTGGTCATTGCTTAGTATAAAATCTATTTAAAATATTATTATGATGTTTCTTGCATGATATCTAAGAGTGTTGGTCTAGTACATATCATTATCCCTAAATTTAGCTGACCCATACTTATATTGTTCATTTTGAGTTCGGTATACAAATAACCACCATATTATACAAGTTAATATAATAGGATAACTCTTAAAACATATTTACTAATAATTGTTAGTATCCCTATGCTAGATCACACCATTTTACAGACTCATGATTGTTTCTTTATAATTTATCATGCCATATTACAATGGGTATTCTGTACTCACTCTTGAACATGATATATAATCTACTTATAGATAACATTACACCAATTGGTGAAGTATTTTCCTAAAAAATGTCCTCTAATTAAAATATATTTTATACTAAAATTGTATAAACATAATCCTTGTTCATGTTCCCAAGATTCCATAGAATATTTATGATGTGGAATGTTTTCCATTCAAACCTCATTTTTTCTCTTTACCTTTTTTTCCTCTTCATTCTTGATCTAATAGAATGTTGTTGGTAAATATCTCAATGATATAAAAATAAAAAATATAACTAAAAAATGATTTTTAAACATAATAGAGTGGATGTAGTGGTTGATTCATAGGGAATGGGATAGGAATTTCTAAAATGATTTATGAAATTTTTAAAAACAATAAATTTGAATTGGTTTTTGTTTTCATAAAGGTAAGATATGGGTTCCAGTAATTTGTTAATATAGGTTCATGTACATAGTGAAGGATTTGTGTTGTGTTTTTTAATTTAAATGGTGTCAGAACCCGAATCTTGTGATCTTCATATTAGAGTACTTAATCCATATTTTATAAATTTTGTATTACCCACTCACATACTTAGTTTATTTTATAAATAATTTTTAAAACCATGTTTAAAAATAGATGCCACAAACTCTTGCATTGGTTATTCCATGAGGATGGGTAGTTTGTTGATGCAATTATTAATAAAACACTTTTCTCTATGATATTTCCATATTATAAATAGAATGGTGAGATTTATGATTAAAGTGTAAAATTAGACAACCAATTACAATTTTTAATTCAAAATAGTCTCCAACACTACATGTACTCTCACTACATTACATATATTAGAAGAAGAAGGTAGCCCCTTCATGATATTCATGAGGGAATATGAAAATAAAAATAAGAAATGAATGAGGAGTACTCTACGGTAGTCGTAGAACCATGTTTAGGATCTAGTAACTAGGTCTTTGATGCCAGGTCCCCTTGTATAGTAGCATGATATTATATTTATATGTAGTTTACTGAGATAAATTACTCACTTCCCCTCAATATGAATTTCCCTTTCCCATAAGTTTTTCAATCATTCTAACTCGACTAATTACCACCAAAAGTCTTTTCCTTAAATATTTCAATATTTTTATGAGTCTTGAATTATTATTCAAATTATTTTTGAACTTTTGTCTCTCTCCTGACATTATCTCATAATTTTTTGGACTATTTTTGAGTTCCTTGGCAGTGGGAACATTCTGTGTACCCTATCTCCTTCATATTTTTCCTTTAAGTATGTGTGTGTCCCATAATGGCCTGAATATATCAAGTATTGGAATTATATTGTTAGACCCTCTATAGTGTGGGAAATTACAATGGGACATTCTATCTTCACATGGATAAAGTATTTTGTATAAGGCTAAATAGTTTTACCCTTACACAAGCCCTAGATGTTGTGTACATGTAAGGATTTTTACCTATTTACATGCCACATCTATCCTTATGAAACTTTTCATGAATAATGCATAACCTTCTGAATTGGGAAGGATAAATCTTCATCATAAAACTGGCATTACATTCATTTTGAACACCTAAATGACATTGTCCCAAACCTACTCCATTGCAGTGTCTTCGTCATTTTCTCGGCTCAACCTTTTTTACCACAACTACCACTACCACATATCGATGCTTACACAGTACTAGATTTTATCATCGCTAAATAAATTAGACTGCTAAAATGAATACCTTTCTTAGTTCTAGCTAAAACCACTGATAAAGGTATATTTTATCATCACTAAAAAAGTACTAATAAAGTTATACCTTTTATCAACACTTTTTAAATGCTGATAAAGGATGATATTTATCAACATTATTCTTAGAACTAATAAATCTTTTTGACATGAAATATTATTAACATTGATCAACAAATGTTTATATAATTAAAATAAACATTTTATAAAATTATTTTATTTAAATAATTATATAATATATAAATGAATATATTTATTTAGGTATAAATTTATATTAATATAAAATATATTGAAATATAAGTCCATGGATAACTAAATGTGTGTGTGTGTGTCTATATATATACCTGATTGTGTAGATGTGTATTTGTACATATGGATATTTGTAATTCACATAAATGGTATGATTTATTGTTTTTAAATATTTTTGTAATTTATTTAATTTAATTTATCAATTTATTATTATACGTTCATAAATATTGTTAAACAGATATTCTATCATATTAAAATATTTGTTTATAAATATATTTATTTATTATATATACATGTAATATTTCAATATAATTTATTTAAATAAAATTTATTTATTTTTACTCATCATGTTTTAACATTTATAATATGTTTTAAATTTATATGATTAACATGTTAAAATGATCTTTTTTGAAAAATAATTTAAATATTTAATTATACAAATATAAATATATAAAAAAATTAAAAATATTGCTGAAATAATAAATAAATATATATAAATAATTATGAAATTATAATTAATATATTTAAATAATAAATATATATACAGTATTTATAATTATATATTAATATACATATATATTCATATAAATATATTTATAATTATATATAAATATTTTTAAATATATTAATTTATAATTATAACTATAAAAATACATGTTTAAATAATTATAAGATTAAAAAAATATTTAAATAATAAATATATTTATGATATATATAATTATATATTTATATTTATATTTATATTTATATTTATATTTATGTATTTAAATAATTTTAAAATTACAATGACTATATTTATTATAATTTTATAAATATACAGATTTATTTATTAATATATATATATATATCTCTCTAATTATATAATTATATAATTATATAAATATATAGATGTATAAATATATTTATATTTATATAAAAATATTTACAAATATATTTAATTATAATTATATATATTTATGTTATTATAAAATTATAACAAATTTTTTTATTATAAGTCGCAACCTGACCCCAAAATGCACAGAACTAGTGTCAACTTCCATTACATTGGCAAAAGATACATGTAAATTGTGTCCCAAAAAATAAATAGTTTGGCGGTCTTTGTAAACCAGATACATACATGAGTCTTATACTAAAATAGAAAACACTAATTGCAAATAAAAATTCAGGGATAAATTTATTCCATATATAGTATCCTTTCATATTATTCATAGCACAGCTCTTGTATTCCAGGGGAAGGAAACAAAAAAAAGAAGATCTCAAATGCTTAATAAGGGTAAAGTACAATGAAATCAATAATGAAACAATGAAATTAGTCAATATAGAAAGGTAAAAACTAAAAAGACATTCCATGTAATCAATAAACTAAGTGGATAAACAATATGGAATGGTTATAATTGGAAATAAATTACATTCAATTAACTACATAAGGATGAGTCAATATGGTAATCTACGAAACGGAATCACAAGCCATTAATCTATGAAATGAGATTAAAATGTATCTAGAGATATTCTAGTGAAAAATTTCATGGCTAACTATAAAGGTAATGTTAAACTATTAGACGTCATGTATCTAGAGCTTGAACCATTACTCTCAAGACCTTTCACAAGACGATTTAAATATGTCAGTTGAAACCTTTACGTTTTATGTCGAAACAAGCTCGAAGGGTTTTTTTTGAAACTAAATTCATCTCATAAGACTAATAATGCATCCATTGTCTTTCATTAACAGGTCCCAACCTCTATCCTGCAAGTCTAAAGAATTCATCATATATTGATTAATCTAATTAATAAACAATGTGCCTTATCATCCAATTTAAATATTGAATAAAAGATATGGTTTTATCAAAAGAATTATTTTTACTCAAATGAATTCAAATTAAAAATTATATGAAAACCCATAGAGTGAGAATAAAATAATATATTTTAAAAACCAAATAATCATTTTTATGATATCTAAATTTTGATAAAGTATTTTCTATCAATGATACCTTAGGTTTTACCTCAGTTATCCATTGACATTATCATTTCCAATCCTTCATAATGACTTTTATGGAAAATGTGAATTATCCTAAGAATATCCCCCAAGAGTTTCAAACCAAGTGCACAATAAAGACTATTGTTGTTTGTGATATTATACTGAGTAAGGTTCAACACACCTTGTTGTGGTTGTTACCCCTTGGTGCACTTATTCCAGAACCACACCCATTTGTTGTATCCATATAGGGATGAATTTCAAGGAATACCCACATAATCTCTACATTACCAAAATTATAGGATGTTCTTGTATACTTATCCTTAATTTCTATCATAAGGTTATTTTCTATAATCAATGTCTTACAAAATCTTGTTCCCAAGGTTCCTAATTGACTTACAATGATACCCACTATAGAGACCAACCCTAGAATGCATGAATCTGATGTCTACATGAGTTACATTAGCATAAGAAACATGTAAATTGTGTCCCAAAGGACTGAACAGTTTAGTAGTCTTATAAACTAGATACATTCATGAGTCTTACAATAAAACTGAAACCACTAATTTCTACCTCATTTTTTTGTTTTATTGGTAACTTTTTTCCATCTACTGTATCATTGTATATCATTGTCATTACACTTATCTGATTCTTGGGGAAGGACACAAACAAATGGTGAGCTCAAATTCTCAGTAAGGTTAAAGTACAATGGATGCAATAATGAATCAATGAAAATAGTAAATATGGAATGGTAATAACTAAACAAACATGTCATGTAGTCAATAAAATTAGTGGATATGATGTATGAAAAGGTAATAATTGGAAACACAGACCACTAAAATAAACAGATAAGGAAAAATAAATTTGGAAAGGTGAGAAACTGAAACACAATCCAATTAATTAAATAATTATGAATGAGAAGTATCTAGAGATATGTTAATAAAAAATATCATGGATAATGATAAATTAATTGTTTAATTATTTGACCCCATGTATCTCTCACATGAACTACTACCCTAAAATCCTTTTATAGGAAAGTTTAAATCTATGGGTAGAAACCTGTCTATTCTACATTGATTCAAACTGCAAGGGTTTATTGCTAACTAATATTTTCTCTTGATACTACCAATGCATTGATGGGATTTTATTAACTGGTCCCCCATGAATATGTTTCTTGTCCAAATAATTCATAATTTATTAAATAATTAAATTAATAAACAATTTTCCTTATAAACAAATATCCACATTGAAATAATGATATAGATTTATCATAATATCCCTAGTAACTCAAATAACATTCAACGTAACAACCCTATGAAAATATGTTATAGAATTTTGGCAAAGAACATATATATGATAAATGATATGGATATATATGGTAAATTTAATTTAGAATGATCATATAAAATTGAATATTTCAAGTGGAGTAACAAAGAAATCTAGGAAGTAAATGCCAATATTGTCCTTGGTAAACAAAATCATAAACCAATAAAAAGAAGAAAAATCATTATATCAATAAAATATATCCCATGTGGTTTAAAAATAAAGGATTTTTGTTATTGATGAATATAAATACTATTAAAAGTTATTTTAAAAACATTCTTGTGGAAATATACTTTTTAATTTCAAAAATATTTTGAAATTACTTTTCTTTGAAAATTTATTTTAAAAACATTTTCTTTAAAATTTATCTTCTTAAACATGCAATGGAAGCTTCAAATAAAGTATTGGGTAAGTCCATGCATGGCGTATAATGTAAAAAACAATCATTTTCCAAGGTAAATGGTTGTAAAATTTCCTGATACAAAAAGTGGCCATAATATAACTTTTAAAATACTCATAAATATAAAAACAAGTTAACAATTTAAAAAATAAATAAATTTGGATGGTTTAGAAAACGTTCAAATTTTTTTTAGAAAAATGTGTTTTTAGAAGAAAACATGTTCTTCGACTAAAGGGTGAAATGATGTTGAAATTCCCTTAAAAATAATTCTTAAAAAATTTTGAGTTCAAAAGACTGTTAAAATCGTACTTTTACTTGATAAATTTCAATAATGATCATAGGAGAATAAAAGGAAAGGGTTTATTATACAATTATCAAATAATTTCCTCTGATTTAAATTCAAGTGAAAACAACCTCAGGAAAAATGAGATTGTGAAGTAAACCCTTGAAAAGACCATAACATTGATGTGGGAATAAATCCATGAATATATTATGTGTGTAAAATAAAAATCCACATAAATGAATTGGATATTCAAATATAGATATTCAAAATTTATTATGCAAATAATCTTTGAATATTAACAAAAAAAGGAATTCATATAACACAATGAAAAGGAATTAGGTTATGAAATTTTTTAACATTTGGTAACTTTTAACTCAAATCACCTTAGAATAAATAATTCAAATTAAAATTCAAAATACCATGAATAAATAATTATTCATTATATTACATGTATATTTTATGATATTTACACCACATATAAGAAATTTGATGCACAAAAAAAATGTATGCCTCATGGAAATAAAGCTGGGATAATAATCGTTTACGTTGTGTTTGTTTTCTGGTGAATGTACTTTAACCTCTGCAATAAGTGGTTTAAAAATGTTAATAACTTGTAAAATAACCATAATAATATCTATGATATCATATATTATATTCTTAAAATATCTTTTTACTCATATTTTAATAATCATTTATTATATCTAGTATTTTGGGTGTTAATTTCAATGTTCTATGAGTATGTTTTGACTTATTACTTGTTTTTCTTATTAATTATATCAAGATTTATTCATTTAAAGAATGTAAATAATGATTTAAATTTCCTATATATATTATATAAGTATTTAGAATAATCTATAAAATTTTGAGATAAGAAAATGCAATGTACCATTCATGGAGATGGTTGGTCATGTGGACACATAGACGATACATTCATTTAATTGTGATATTAAAATAATAAAAAGTATAAGATAAATATGTATATTATAATTCAAATATAATTTTAATGTAAAATATTTCAAATAGGTTTATTAAAATCTTATTTAATAAATTAAATGCAAAGTATGAATTAATCACATCACATTGAGGAGGCAAATGTCCACATTTCCACAAATGATGTTATCATCTTTACACAAATAGTAATTCATAATGTTATGAGTTATTAATGAATAAAGAAATAATAAAGAAATACTAAATATCATATATATCATATATAAATATTATTTCAATCGTAACTCGCCACCATAAAATGTGGTAAAGTAAAAAATGAACGACATCGTTTCATGAGGTGAAAGATTGTCGTACACAAAAATGGTATGTTTGATACTCATTAGATGGAAGTGTGTGTGGTTATAAGTATACACCTTAATATTAAAACATTTAATTATATATAGGATACTATTTTTATTATATAATAATGAAACAATAATATTTTAGGTGGTGGATAAAAAAATAGACTAAAGAGCTTGAGGAATGGTGTTATCCATTCTTTGGGTAACTCATTTTAGTTTTTCAACAAAGAGATTACATGTAATAATTTATGCCCATGTTGAGGCTTATATGATGATCTGAGGAATATTTATATGTTATATGTCCAGAAAATTATTGATCCAATGTGGCTTGAGATGGGTGAGTTAGAGGGATGGGAGGCGGCATTTTATACCAGAGGAGGAGTGAAACTCTTGTATATTTTTGGAAAGGGAATTCCACCCATGTTTTCCTAAGTCAATTACTTACCATAACAGAAAAAATTAAATAAAATGTTTTATAGATTCTAAATATATCAATAAAATGTATTTTTGACAAGTTTCTAGGTCATTAGGGCCCTTAATATTAAGGTTTAGTCCCTTGTTAATCTGATTTTTCTCTTAATTGTTATAATTAATTTTAATAACATTCAAATACTTTTTTGAAAAAAAAAATATTAACTCTTTAGAAATTATAAATTATTATTATTCCAAATATTTAATCCTTTTTTCATAATCAATCACATAAGTGGAATATATTAATTTAACATTACTCCCATATACGAGATAGAAATATGGGTTTTTAAAGTAAAAATATTCCAAATTATCCTAAGTTTTAATATCGATTATCAAAGTGATATTGGTTAAAATAACCATTATAGGATTAATTGATGTATAAGTGATCTATTTATGTTGTAAAACCATTCAAAAACATAATCTAATCATATAAATAACTTAGATGAAAACGTATTTTTGAATTCAAATTCAGTATTTTTCACAATTCATCAAAAAATGAAGCTTCATAGGAAAATAACTATACTTCACCCTAACCATATTTTTTTATATTTGAAATATTAATTTTATATTGAAATAAAAAATATATAAAAGTTCCTAAAATGTTATTTAAAATATTTTCACTCTTAAATGGTGGAAAAAGTTCCTTTATAAAAATATATGTTCTCATGCATAAAATTGTGTTTATTCTTATCATATGACTATAAAATATATTGGATGGGTATCAAATATATTTTATTGAATGTAATATATATATATATATATATATTATCACTTAGTAATCATAATTACTACAATTTATTAGTATAAAATAACTTTTAAAAAAAAACTATTTCCATTATATTCAATTGGTTTATATTTTCGTTTATAATTAATTGGAAACTAATGAATTCATATTATATTTCGGTAAACCATATATTTTTTTATGTTTGTTATAAATATTCATAAATTATAACTTAACTGTTATTTTATATCCTATTATATTAAAAAAACTCTTTTAATACTATATTGTTGTTCAGTAAAAGTCGGTCTCCTATGTAACATAAGCCAATGAATAAACTCTTTGTTGTGTCTGATGCATGATAACTCAGTATCATGTGTGTATTGAGCCATATCATTTTTTAGATATATTTAAAATTTTATATATATTTTAAAGTCTCGGTATATTATATTCCCTTGCGTTCTTAGTGTTTCATTCCATATAGGCTATCAAATACGATGTCCTTACATTGGAATTTCGGAGCATTACATTATATTTATATTTTTAAAAATATATAAAATTATATAAATATATTTATAAATATATATAACAATAATAATAAATTATTAATTTTAGATCATTATCAACGATTTTTTATTGTTGATAATGACAACCCCCTTATCAGCACTACAAATCACTGATAAAGCATCCCTTTATTAGTGCTATAATTTTTGTGATGATAATGTCATGTTTTATTAGATATTTTATTGAAATCACTAAGGGGAACCTTTATTATTTCTAAATATCACTTATAAAAAGTTTCTCTATCAACACAATCAATTTTATCTCTTATAAAACTTATCTTTTTCATCATTTTTTATAAAGAGATGATAAAATCTTTAACCAATATTTTAAAAGAACCCTAACCTAGTGCATTCTCCCCCACACACATTCATGCTCTCTAAAAAACCTAATTCTAACATGCCGCCTATATCACCAAACCCAACTCCATACATTGATACCCCTCTAGATGAACCCGACCACATCCATGATGTCGCTCTAACTAAACCCTACTCTTGCTGATGATATTTCTCTCATTAAAACACCCTAACTTTGATCCACCGCTCTCATCAAACACTACACTTACTTTTTCCACCTATCACATTCCAAATCTAAGTTATATGATGAATCACTACTAATCATCACATCCCTGCACCAAATCATACCACCCATGCATCACATGAATCCTTAGACCTCATCACACCCATCTACCACATTGCACCACCGCTGCACCACATGTGACACCCTTTCCAGCCTATTTTCTATATGAAAACATTGTCTAGAGGGATGTTCAGTGATCTAGGTAAGTTAAAGAAACTTTGGGAAGTCCCCATAATTTATTTAATTAATGGAGTGTCTTTGTTAAGTATTAGGGATAAAAAATTATGTAACTATGTTACAATATCACTTTATTAAGATGAAGTTATGTGA
The DNA here is from genome assembly GCA_963277665.1 of Viscum album. NCBI lineage: Eukaryota > Viridiplantae > Streptophyta > Magnoliopsida > Santalales > Viscaceae > Viscum > Viscum album. The sequence continues at coordinate 1,585,118,461 of OY728164.1, forward strand.
TCTCAAGATTAGTGGTTTTTCCGGTAATTTCATTTCTAGAATGAGATCACGTGATCGTGCAAATGAGATGAGTAGTCAAAGGATCTTGATTCCCATCATCCCTCAACCCATATAATTTTTTCTAATATATATTACTTCTGGAAGATTATATAATTGTATGAAATTAAATATTATAGTATAAATTTTGTATTGCAAGATTTAATTGAATTTACTATTTACTAATACTTTTAAGAAAAAATAATAATTTTAACAAACTAAAATTTTGTTAGATCCTACCCAATATGATTGATATACAAAATAGAAATGTGAATAATAATCAAGGTGTCAAATATATGACTTTTTTCCTATATGTATATTTATTTTTAACCTTGAATTTAATAATCTATATTAAAATTTTCACTTGTATATTCTAAACATATATGTTTTAATATATTTTTAAAATTTTAAAAAGAATGTTATTTTTAGATACTTATATTAATGAATTTAATAAGTTTTTATCATGTTTTGTATATGAATAAAATACATGAAATTTCAACTAAAATAAAATACTTATAAGTAATATATAATATGTTTTTTAATGTAACAATTAAATAAATTTGGAAATCCATTATAACATTACATGCTTTATTCAAATGTATATTTACTATTTATATATTCTGTTATTGGGAGTATAATTGCATTAAAAACACACCACAAACAAAATATGGAAAGGGAGGCTATAGCACCCCCCCCCCCCAAGGGATAGCCCACCCATCATATCTTATTTTTTCAGTACATGGCCTGAATGCCCAGTGGACATTAAGCCTATTACATATCCCAAAGACCCAAATACTTGCTTGAAGTCCAAGTGCAGCATCATGCCTACAACATATTCCTGACATCACCACCTGAAAATGTCATGTTTCATGCTTATAGTACCTCTTACATCTGGAGATTTGATACAACAGAAATTTGAACTCTGGTCTAATGTTGGATTACGAGGAGCCATTACAACTCATGTAATCCCAAACTGATATTCAAATATACATTTTAAATTATCATTAAATATTGTAATATATTTCTGAACTCGATATAATGAATATTATTATTAAATTATATGAAAATGGATTGGACTAAAATATTAGAATTATAATATCCAATTAAACATTAATTTCTTCTACTTAAAACCATAATTGATAAAGTAATATCATAATAAATCTTCAAAACAAACATTTTTATTGATTCTTAAATTTAGGTAAATCATTCTTAATATATGAAAATAATTAGTAAACTAAAATTCAATTAGATCCTACAAGATATTTTTATGAAATATCAATCATATTGAAATATTGATAAACCTTTTCATTTTTACATCATGGTACGTGTAACACCCCGAGCTTCCACGATACGCTTCTCATTCAATAATGCAATAGCTTGCATTGAACGCAACTTCGAGTTCTAAAACACCGCGACTAATCAAAGTAGCCGTTATGAATAGTAATAACCACTTTTTAAAATTATAGAAATTTTATATTTCAAAATGGACTTCATTTTTGGATTCGGAATATCGAAATTAGCCTATGTTGAATTTTTGGTATTTTTCTGAGAACTTCTAATTTTTTATGAATAGTGAAAAATACTTAAAAACAACTTTTTTAATAAAAATAATTAATAGTGATAAATTATACTATTTAGTGGTTTTAAAGTATAATTGGAATATATTTTTATCATTTTATCCAATGGTGGTCATTAGAATTAATTTGACATTGAAATTGGACATAAACAATTGCCAATCTTTTGATATAAATTGTTTCTTAAAAACACGCTATTTGTTGTGACAGCGGGAATTAATTATAAAATTAATTAATGCAACTTATATGTTTGGAATTTTGTAAAATAGACATCATTTTTGAATTTGGAATATCAATTATACCTTAGGGTGAAATTTTGGCATTGTTCTGAAAAACTTCAATTTTTGATGAATAGTGAAACCACTAAGTGGTAGTTAAGTAACTGATTTTTCGTTTAAATGAAATATTACCACTTCTGTGAGTTGATTTTCAAAAATCCAACATACATGGTTGTCATTAAGAAGTAAAATGTGGTTCAATGAGATTAAAATAATTTTTTGGTGAATAGTAACTTTTAAGTTCTTAATCGCGATTAGATGTAATTAGTGTAGTTTAAGGTACAAATAATGTTTTTATAATATGAGATGAGCATGAAACTTGTCCTACTCCTATTGGATGAGTCATGGCTGACCAAGACAACCCATGGGTCAACTTGGGGACCCCATGGAGCCACTTTAGTTGGAAAATGACATTAATATATATTTATTTAATGTTAAAATTAAATTGACACAAACATGAGTTGTTTTACTAAAACAGTTTTTAAGTGGGGTTACACAAGTCCAAATTTTGATTATAAATATTCATTAGAAAGCTAAAAAGATTTACTACATCATAGTATTTTTTTTATAATTTTTAGACATTAAATAAATTAAATTATTTATGACATCATGATGATGCAGTTATGACCTCATTATTTAATGATTTAAATAAAATGGGAAGATAATGCAAAATCCAGGGCTTACACTTGTCCAAAGCCAATTGGATGAGGATATTTCGAACCCTTATCACCTTATCCTCGAATTATATAATTTTGGGACCTTTAGAATCCGAAAATCATTGTGAAATAATGTAACATTTCAATCTTTCCCAAAGTGCCCCTCCTCTCCACTTATAAAAGGCCCCCACCTCTCCCACCTCATTTACACTTTCAAGCCATTTGGCTCGGAAAACCTCTGCCCAAATACTCTCCCAACATTCCTACCTTACTCCTAGAAGCCTCACTTTGGGCAGAACGCTTCCCAAGGAAGCCTTTTCCTCAAATCAAAGAGTGTTACCCGTTTTAAAGGTAGTGTTTTCTCTTATGTTCTTTTGTTTTATTTTGCTTCTCCAACCCCCTAAACTCTTTTTATTCTTTTCTTTTGTAACAACACCAGTATCCTCAATATACTAGGATGTTGTTATAATAAGGATTCGAGCTACACTTACACACACCTACATCCAATGGTTAAAGAACATACGGTTTCTGTGGATGGCGAATTTCTGCCTCACGAAACGATGATTGTTCAACACTCATTTAACACCTTCAAAGGTGGACATTATGATGTCACTATTTTTATATATGATATATAATATGTTTATGTTTTACTTATGCTTATTTATTTTTCATTTGTGTCTTACCTTTATGGCTTCCATTATGGGTATACGCGATATTTTCATTTTAGGAAGTGCGGACTACCGCCCCCTCAAAGTGATTTGAATCGTTAATGCCATATGTGGGATGTATAAAGGATGGAGTAAATGGTATTATACACTATATTATACTGGAATTATATTATACATTTATATCATTATGATTTAGTTCCATTAAATATGAAATTGAAATGAAAGTAGCGTTCATGCGTACGTACGGCTTACCGTCTCCATGAACGGTGCATTTCATTTCTTACCTCTAAATGTTACGTAATATTATAAATGAATGTATATACTGGATATATAAGATATATATGACATCTAAATCATGAATATAATTCTGGATATAATGGATATTTCACCACATAAACAACTTGTAATTATAAGAAGCTTATTGTTGACTCAAGTACCAAAGATCGACAAAACGACCGTTATTAACTTAAATAATTACATAATGTTCATATCATTGTAATAAGTGATATAATAAGGATAATGAAATTGAAAATAGTTCTTAATAAGGTAGATATTAACTATAGTTTATTATTCAGGAGGTTAAAGAATGGTTGAGTCAAGTCGGACACAAGGTAAGGGAATTTCTTAACCCAACTTCCATTCTTTGGGTTAATCTCCTACTTTCAAATTATGTCATGATTTTATTATGTCCTATTTTGTATTTCTACTTTATTTATGTGTGCCTATAGTGAATACACATAATATATCTATTTTATTTTAAAAATGATCTTTTTAAGGACTTCATCTCAATCCCCTTTCATTGAGGCATATTTGGTTTTATACACAATTTTCTTTTATACGGTGTATAAACCCCTTTGACTTTTACGGTTATTCAAAAGGAATCTTTTTATACAAAGCATTTTGCTAAACGACAAAAGGGAATGTTTTTCTTTCCGTACTTATGCGGCGACAACGACTTCTCCGCCGCCGTGACCATTATTTGAGTTTTGGATTCCTCTATAAGCCATCTTTTTTTTAATGAAAAATAAATACAAAGTTTTAACTTTCTTTTATTTTGGTATTGAAAATGGTTTTGAAAGCGTTTTTATTATAACAATGTGTTGTATTGATATCTTGTGATTGAAATGTGGAAATGTGATGTTTCCTTTATACATGTTTTACGTGATACGATTATGTTATGGTTTATGATATGTTTAAACCTATTTATATGAGGAATGTATTGGACTTAATAAGTGACGGGTGGAGCCCGCTATAGCTCCTCGATGCATCGGTAGGTCTCATGAGACAACTAGACGTGGAATTGGCCGAGGCCCTTTCCCAATTTGATTTATGGTTTTGGCCGAGGCCTTAATCATTTTAGACATCTTGGCCGAGGCCTTGACAAAATGTTTCAGAATGTCCGGCATTATACATTCCCTCATTATGAAAGTGGTTATTGATATTTCATGTGATTATTAGACCAGTAGAATATCCATGTGAAGAAGTGAATGGCATTATCTCATTTTACATTTTCCATGTTATGTTGATGTTCAAGTTTAAAAGGCTTTTGTTTTAGTTGTACATTGCCTTAAATGTTAATGTTTATTTATGAAAGCTTCCGCAATATTGTTATCCTTACTGAGCATCTGAGCTCACCCCTTTCAATGTTTTAATATTTTCCAGGATGTGAAGAAGTATTTTATGAATGACATGCAGGGATAGTCAGAAGAGGATATGAGTGTGGACTATGGAGACTTTGTTATTGTAGTTTTTCACTTTATGATGTAATGTAACATTTACGAATGTATCTAGTGTTTCCAAGGCTACTAAACTAATCGGTCTTTCGAGACTTGATCTTTTGTGATCATGCCAATGTTACGAACTAATGCACCGACTCTGGGTAGCTGGGGTTGGGGCGTTACAGTTGGTATCAGAGGCAGTTTAGTACTAACCTTGGAAGCTAGATTTAGATAAACTCTGATTAGAGCACATAGCCCAAAGATAGACTTTGAGGATTAGTATAGAAGAGTTTCCTAAAATTTTGGTATTGTAGAGATTTTGTGAGTTTTCCGATCAATACATCCCTGTCTGGATACGAGCAGGTAGAGGTGGCTCTGGCACAGATGTACCTAGGGGTAAAACCCGAAAACACCGCTTTGAGCTAGACTCGAACGGGAACTGGTGCACGACAACGGGCCTTGCTGCACTCTTGGTTACGACACTCCTGGGGGATATGCTTAGGATAATTCTCATTTTCTTTACAAACCACTATGAAGGGTTATGAGTATATACTTCCTCAAAGGAAACATTTCTCTTTTTGATTATGGATTATATCCATAAATAGTTCAATTTATGTAAAGTATTTTACAAATATGGAATTATGTATTTTATTTCATAAACTAATCTAGTTTATGCAATTGTTTAGAAATGGTGCCTAGTGGAAGGAATGGAAACCGTATCATTGCACGAACTCCGTGTAGGGATTGCCCTCCTGATCAAGATAATTATTGTGGATCTGGAGATACAACTGGTGCTGATCAACTTATTACCATACTGGGACAACTCACTCAGGTTATGAATAATAACCTTACTCGTATGGAGCACCCTGATCCGCAACGTGGAGGATCAATGTTTGACCGCTTCATGAGGCAACAACCACCAACCTTCAATGGGAGTACAAATCCTATAGTAGCTGAGCAATGGATAAATTCCTTAGAGAAAATATTCCATGCCTTGGGGAGTAGTGAAAGGGAGAAGGTTGTCATGGCAGTTTACCGCCTCACTGGCGATGCCGATCAGTGGTGGTCGCTGATTCAAAACACAAAGGAAGATGATGACATATCGAATATGGAATGGAGGGAGTTCAAAGATCTTTTCTTAGAAAAATACTTTCCTCGTGACCATCGAGCAGATATGGAAAGGCAATTTCTGAGTCTGAGGCAGAAGGAGGATGAGAATGTCACAAAGTATGAGGCTAACATTACAAGGTTAGCGAGGCATGCTGCCGATTATATATGTAACACAAGGAGTAAGATTGATCGTTTCTTTGATGGGTTAAAACCATTTCTCCGTCGAGCTTTGGTATCACAATCCTTCTCATCATACGAAGATATTGTCTCGTGTGCTATCAAGACAGAAAAGGAATTCTCTAAGTCTTATGACAACAAAGTAAAGCAAGAGAAGAAGAGAACGGTGGAACAAGAGACAGATAAAGGGAAAAAGGGAAAGAAGGATTTTCCATTATGTGATAATTGTGGGAAGAATCACCCTGGTACTTGCCTAAAAGGAATGGGAGTTTGTTATAAATGTGGAGAAAAGGGTCACCAGGCTCGTGATTGCAAGGGAAAGAAAGAGGCTGTCAAAGTTGAATGCTACAATTGTAGAGAAATGGGTCATTATGCAAATGAATGCCCTAAGCGTCAGGGAAACTTACCTCAGAAAAGGCCAAGGGATCAAGGCCAATCTTATGCTGTGACTACAGTTGAAGCAGAATAATTAATGTATTGGTGCTTCTGGACTCAAGGATTATATTCTGGTTATAAGAATAATGTGATATATATAAAGATTGTACTGCAGTACTTTTTGATTTCAGTAAGGTTTTAATATGATTTAGGTAATCATATTTTTAGTATGTGACAATAAGAGAAACTTTTCTTTGTTTGGGGAATCTGATGTTACAATTGATTTTGGAATTTAGAGACCTTTTTGAGAAGGTCTGGATGAAGGTATTTTGGATAACTATAAAGGTTGGAGTGGATTAAGTTGAACTTTGGATAGTATTGTTTAAGGTTAAAACATTTATGAAGATTATTTTTGGAATAGTATAGTACTATATTTTTAGGAAAAGCACAACCTGCAGGGTGGGGAATAACCCGTCGCGTCGGACAAAGCTGCAGGAATCGAACCCACAACCATAGTGCGACAAGCCTTTATTTCCTACCACTAGCCTACAGGAAGTCCCTGGTTATTACAAAATCGTTTTACTAATCTAAATGGTATGTGTTAACATTTGGAACCTTATACAATTAGGATAAATAGAATATTTTTGAGTTACGTTACCATTTGGAGTAAAAGTTGGGTTTGAGGTAAAAATTTATTAACGAATGAAAGTCTACATAACAAGTATGTATATTCCCTTACGTTCTTAGTAAATCTCGTAAATAAATTCCTCAACATTATAAAAGGTAACTTAAAACAAAAATGTTGTCGGTTAACTTTTCCAACTGGGGATTCAATGACCGTTTAACCAATCACAAGTTTGTGATTTTCTTATGGTTAAACTTTCTCCTAATCCTGTTTTCTATAACTCTCCATCAGACCTTGATGGTTTGTTTTTCTTCCATATCCATATTTTCATAGAATCCTAGAATGGGCTATATCGGGTGACCTTTATACTTATCCTTCTTTCTTTTAATGTTTGATATTTATTAACCTTATTTCCGATGTGGGTTTTCCACAAAGGTATTTTCTATTTTCAACCTTTTATTATCAAAGAAAAATTTCAAATTGCGAGGACGCAATTTATTGAAGGAGGGGAGAATGTAACACCCCGAGCTTCCACGATACGCTTCTCATTCAATAATGCAATAGCTTGCATTGAACGCAACTTCGAGTTCTAAAACACCGCGACTAATCAAAGTAGCCGTTATGAATAGTAATAACCACTTTTTAAAATTATAGAAATTTTATATTTCAAAATGGACTTCATTTTTGGATTCGGAATATCGAAATTAGCCTATGTTGAATTTTTGGTATTTTTCTGAGAACTTCTAATTTTTTATGAATAGTGAAAAATACTTAAAAACAACTTTTTTAATAAAAATAATTAATAGTGATAAATTATACTATTTAGTGGTTTTAAAGTATAATTGGAATATATTTTTATCATTTTATCCAATGGTGGTCATTATAATTAATTTGACATTGAAATTGGACATAAACAATTGCCAATCTTTTGATATAAATTGTTTCTTAAAAACACGCTATTTGTTGTGACAGCGGGAATTAATTATAAAATTAATTAATGAAACTTATATGTTTGGAATTTTGTAAAATAGACATCATTTTTGAATTTGGAATATCAATTATACCTTAGGGTGAAATTTTGGCATTGTTCTGAAAAACTTCAATTTTTGATGAATAGTGAAACCACTAAGTGGTAGTTAAATAACTGATTTTTCGTTTAAATGAAATATTACCACTTCTGTGATTTGATTTTCAAAAATCCGACATACATGGTTGTCATTAAGAAGTAAAATTTGGTTCAATGAGATTAAAATAATTTTTTGGTGAATAGTAACTTTTAAGTTCTTAATCGCGATTAGAGGTAATTAGTGTAGTTTAAGGTACAAATAATGTTTTTATAATATGAGATGAGCATGACACTCGTCCTACACCTATAGGATGAGTCATGGCCGACCAAGACAACCCATGGGTCAACATGGGGACCCCATGGAGCCACTTTAGTTGGAAAATGACATTAATATATATTTATTTAATGTTAAAATTAAATTGACACAAACATGAGTTGTTTTACTAAAACAGTTTTTCAGTGGGGATACACAAGTCCAAATTTTGATTATAAATATTCATTAGAAATATAAAAAGATTTCATACATCATAGTATTTTTTTTATAATTTTTAGACATTAAATAAATTAAATTATTTATGACATCATGATGATGCAGTGATGACCTCATTATTTAACGATTTAAATAAAATGGGAAGATAATGCAAAATCCAAGGCTTACACTTGTCCAAAGCCAATTGGATGAGGAGATTTAGAACCCTTATCACCTTACCCTCGAATTATATAAGTGTGGGACCTTTAGAATCCGAAAATCATTGTGAAATAATGTAACATTTCAATCTTTCCAAAAGTGCCCCTCCTCTCCACTTATAAAAGGCCCCCACCTCTCCCACCTCATTTACACTTTCAAGCCATTTGGCTCGGCCAAACTCTGCCCAAATACTCTCCCAACATTCCTCACTAACTCCTAGAAGCCTCACTTTGTGCAGAACACTTCCCAAGGAAGCCTTTGCCTCAAATCAAAGAGTGTTACCCGTTTTAAAGGTAGTGTTTTCTCTTATGTTCTTTTGTTTTATTTTTCTTCTCCAACCCCCTAAACTCTTTTTATTCTTTTTTTTTGTAACAACACCAGTATCCTCAATATACTAGGATGTTGTTATAATAAGGATTCGAGCTACACTTACACACACCTACATCTAATGGTTAAAGAACATACGGTTTCTGTGGATGGCGAATTTCTGCCTCACGAAACGATGATTGTTCAACACTCATTTAACACCTTCAAAGGTGGCCATTATGATGTCACTATTTTTATATATGATATATAATATGTTTATGTTTTACTTATGCTTCTTTATTTTTCATTTGTGTCTTACCTTTATGGCTTCCCTTATGGGTATACGCGATATTTTCATTTTAGGAAGTGCGGACTACCACCCCCTCAAAGTGATTTGAATCGTTAATGCCATATGTGGGATGTATAAAGGATGGAGTAAATGGTATTATACACTATATTATACTGGAATTATATTATACATTTATATCATTATGATTTAGTTCCATTAAATATGAAATTGAAATGAAAGTAGCGTTCATGCGTACGTACGGCTTACCGTCTCCATGAACGGTGCATTTCATTTCTTACCTCTAAATGTTACGTAATATTATAAATGAATGTATATACTGGATATATAAGATATATATGACATCTAAATCATGAATATAATTCTGGATATAATGGATATTTCACCACATAAACAACTTGTAATTATAAGAAGCTTATTGTTGACTCAAGTACCAAAGATCGACAAAACGACCGTTATTAACTTAAATAATTACATAATGTTCATATCATTGTAATAAGTGATATAATAAGGATAATGAAATTGAAAATAGTTCTTAATAAGGTAGATATTAACCCTAGTTTATTATTCAGGAGGTTAAAGAACGGTTGAGTCAAGTCGGACACAAGGTAAGGGAATTTCTTAACCCAACTTCCATTCTTTGGGTTAATCTCCTACTTTCAAATTATGTCATGATATTATTATGTCCTATTTTGTATTTCTACTTTATTTATGTGTGCCTATAGTGAATACACATAATATATCTATTTTATTTTAAAAATGATCTTTTTAAGGACTTCATCTCAATCCCCTTTCATTGAGGCATATTTGGTTTTATACACAATTTTCTTTTATACGGTGTATAAACCCCTTTGACTTTTACGGTTATTCAAAAGGAATCTTTTTATACAAAGCATTTTGCTAAACGACAAAAGGGAATGTTTTTATTTCCATACTTATGCGGCGAAAACGACTTCTCCGCCGCCGTGACCATTATTTGAGTTTCGGATTCCTCTATAAGCCATCTTTTTTTTAATGAAAAATAAATACAAAGTTTTAACTTTCTTTTATTTTGGTATTGAAAATGGTTTTGAAAGCGTTTTTATTATAACAATGTGTTGTATTGATATCTTGTGATTGAAATGTGGAAATGTGATGTTTCCTTTATACATGTTTTACGTGATACGATTATGTTATGGTTTATGATATGTTTAAACCTATTTATATGAGGAATGTATTGGACTTAATAAGTGACGGGTGGAGCCCTCTATAGCTCCTCGATGCATCGGTAGGTCTCATGAGACAACTAGACATGGAATTGGCCGAGGCCCTTTCCCAATTTGATTTATGGTTTTGGCCGAGGCCTTAATCATTTTAGACGTCTTGGCCGAGGCCTTGACAAAATGTTTCAGAATGTCTGGCATTATACATTCCCTCATTATGAAAGTGGTTATTGATATTTCATGTGATTATTCGACCAGTAGAATATCCATGTGAAGAAGTGAATGGCATTATCTCATTTTACTTTTGCCATGTTATGTTGATGTTCAAGTTTAAAAGGCTTTTGTTTTAGTTGTACATTGCCTTAAATGTTAATGTTTATTTATGAAAGCTTCCGCAATATTGTTATCCTTACTGAGCATCTGAGCTCACCCCTTTCAATGTTTTAATATTTTCCAGGATGTGAAGAAGTATTTTATGAATGACCTGTAGGGATAGCCAGAAGAGGATATGAGTGTGGACTATGGAGACTTTGTTATTGTAGTTTTTCACTTTATGATGTAATGTAACATTTACGAATGTATCTAGTGTTTCCAAGGCTACTAAACTAATCGGTTTTTCGAGACTTGATCTTTTGTGATCATGCCAATGTTACGAACTAATGCACCGACTCTGGGTAGCTGGGGTCGGGGCGTTACAGTACGACCATAAATGCAAAGTGTGGCCAAATCTTCCGCTCAAATAGTTAACTGAATAAACCTTATTCATCTTCCCTAATTCATGAAAATAAATCTTACATGTCATCCATTATTAGTGTAAATGACTCTTATATACCCCCTGATGTCCTTTATGTAAACTTGATATTCACACATACATATCCTAGTATAGATACATACTTTGCAGATTTTATTCATTTATAAATTTATATAATTTAATAAATTTTATAATATATCAAATTTACATATATAGTTTATATATATAATTTTATTCATTATTTATAGTTTTATTGATTTCTAGATTTATAAATTAATATAAAATCATAGTTCTATAAATTATAAATTAGTATACTTTCATAAATTTTACATTTATATATTATAATTTATACTTATATAAACCATTAAAAATATATACTTCTATAAATTACTTACAACATTTATAACATATATTTATTTTATATAGTTTTATAAATTTTTACACAGTTATTAATTCTGCATATTTATTTAAAATATATATCTTTTTATAAATTATATAAAATTTTATACTTTTATATACATATATAGTTTTATTTCATGATATAAATATATAAACTTTTGAAATTTATACTTTTATACATGTATATTTTTTTTCAATTTTTCAATAGTTTAATACATTTCTAATTTCAAAAAAATAATATAAATTATACATTAATATTTTTATAATTTTGAAATATGATTTTTAATTTTTAAAAAAATTAATTTGCATAATTAAGATTTGTTTTTTCATATGTAATATTTTTTGGTTTAAATCATAATTTATAGAAGTTGGATGTATTCTTTTAAGTGAGTGTCGAATGAGTTTCAGAGTTTTATTTTTTTAGATTTATTGTTCAATAATGTATCTTAGGGGAAACTTATTTTATTCCTTTTTATAATTGCATTTGTAGACCATGGTTTACTAATAAAGGGTGTTATTAATATTTATAAGATAATATTAACTTTTATAAAAATCCAAGACATACAAAAGCTCCCCACCTAAAAATTATATATTGATAATAACACCATGAAGGGAATGTCACTAACATTATCCAACATATAAAATACTTATCAAGACCTCACTCCCGTAAAAGGTGAATTATTGTTTAACTCCATGAAAACTTCTAATCCTACTTTAAATCCAACATCACCCACATGGTTTAATTTTGGTGAGTTCTCCACCACTATATCTTCTCTCTGATTTGGTGTTAGCTTCTATGGGGATGTGTCTCAAGAAAAATAATTCTAATAATAACTATCATCCTTATTAGCTTCATATCTCATACATTTATTATTGTATACTATTGGTTAATAATCATCCACCATATCTTCTGTACATGAAATTAGATTTCATGAACTACTCTAAGTAGTAGTCATCACATACCAGTTACTGGTGAACATTGTTGATGAATTTTGAGGATAATACCAATAAACAGTGGATAACTCATTTCTTAAATTCAATTAACCATTTCATTCAAAGCATGATGAAATTATTTTAAACATTAAAATATTGGGTTACCCTAATAACAAAGGCCCATTTTTTATTATATATTTTGTTAAATATTAATATCACATAATCAAATATGATGGATATAAATATATAATGGATGGATTACTGTCACATGGAAAACAATTATTAAGAATGGGTGAAAGAGTTCACTAAGTTTTCAAAGTATCATGCATATGACACTTCTAAAATCATTTTTACATGTTAATTTTAATGTTATTCAGGACTAATTAGTACATAGGAGTTGGAAGAACACTTTATCTATCACAGAATAGAAAGATGTTATAAATGTAGTAATAAAAATAGAAAAAAGTGAATGTTTCTAGTGATTGGGATAGTACTGCATTTTTTGGATCATCTAATATAATTAGTAGTGTGGATAATAAAAAAGACCATATCAAGGATGTGATTATTAGTGTGAATTATGATGATGATCATATTGAGAAAATGAAAATAAAATTAGAAGATGAACTTTATGATTTCCCACAAAAAATTGAGAAGATGAGGAGTTGTGAAAAGATGGAATTGTATACTAGTTGCACTAAATATAAAATATTTTCAAATATACTATAGATGTATAATTTAAAAGTATGAAACAGAAGGAGTGTCTCCAGTTTTTTTGAACTACCTTTTCTCTTGTATGATTTTATTCTATAATATAATAAACTCTTTATATGAACATACATTGAAAATGAAATTCTACGTTCGATGGATATGATCTCAGAAAGAATAAATTATTTTTTAAATGGTTGTATACATTTTACAAGGACAATAAATCACTTAATGAACTTACAAAGTGTTATGATTCTCGATATAAGAAATATGAATCGGGTCCTATGAAATTTTTATGGTGCATTCCAATCATTCCAAGGTTTAGGTGCCTATATGAAAGTGAGGAGATTGCAAAGAAGTTTACATGGTACGTAGATACAACAAACAAATATGGAAATCATCATCACTCGATAGACTCTCCTATATTTTTAGGAAAATTGATCATGATTATCCTAAACTTGAAATGATTCGAGAAACATTCATATTGTGTTATCTATAGATGGATTTAATCCTTTTGTTTTTCAAAGTATCACTCCAAGTGAATATCCAATTATGATGGTAAATTATAACTTTACACCAATATTATGAATGAAAAAAAGTACATTATGTGATCTATCCTTATATTGGGACCAAAACTACTTTTTAATGTTATTGATATTTTTTAGGATCCATTGATCAAGGATTTGAAATTATTGTGGGATTTTGGCGTTACGTTGTATGATGCTTACATAAATGAAGATTTCACATTATGATCCATGTTGTACGGGATGATGAATTACTTTTCTACTTATGTAAATTTGTTAATATATATAATTAAAGTATCACAAGTGTGTCCCATTTTTTTTAAAGGTAGAAAATCAATTTTTTTGAAATATTAATCAAAGACTGTGTTTCTAGGACATCGCATATTTCTACCCTGAAGACAATAGTACCAATATTGGATGAAATCATTGTATAAGAGTTCAGAATAACGTAAAACACTATATACACTAACATGAGATCAATTTATTAAGAAATTAATGGATTTGAACACTAATTATGGTAAAAAAAATTCAAAAATTGTTACATAAACTAGTTGGAAAAAAGATATCATTTTTTTATTTCCATACAATATTTTTCTATACATCATAAATTTTCATGGTGTTATGAATTATATAAAATTGTATGTGATAGTGTCATTATAAAGTTACTAAATTCACTAAAATAACAAAGGATAATATGAAGGATAATTTTGAAATAATTGACATGGGAATGCTAGAAGATTTGGTGCTGTGATGGGTGAAAAACACACTTTTTTACCTCCGGAAGCAAAAAATAATTATATTTAGGAGAGAAATGGGTTTTGAAACATCATGAATGATGTAAAGGATCTAGAGTCATATTCATAAAATATCAATAATATAGTGTAATTAATAATACATAATTAAAGGGTCTGAAATCACATAATTCTTATGATTTGATGCAAGATCTAATGCTTATAGAATTATGTTGAATCTTCCCCAATTTGTTATATCATACATTAATAAAGATATATTACATCTTCAAATGTATATTTAGAAGTGTAATGGACCCAGAAAAAATTTAAAACTATAGAAAATGATATTTCCATCATATTTTGGGAATTTAAATTGTTCTTCATGACAACATTATTTGATATGATTGTTCACTTGATGTTTTACTTGGTAAAAGAGATTTGACTATGATTTCCTCTAAATTATAAATTATTTGACCCCATTGAACAATATATGAATATTTTGAATGAGTATGTCAAAAATTAAAGTTGATCATGGGGTTTTTTTATTGAAATATATTGTTGATGAAGTCGTTTGATTCTGTAATGACTCCCTATCTTGTGTGGAAATCATTGGTCTATCAAAATCTCATCACATAGGGTAGATTTTTTGTGATAAAATTTATTGAATAAATGATATAAAAATTAATATTATATATTGGGATAAGGAACACCTTTTTGTTTTGGATAACAGTTTAGAGATTTCCCTATATGTTGAAACCCAAAAAAGAAATTTATTAGAATTTGAATCCATTAAGGGATGAAATATGGATAAAAATACACATAATCAATAGTTTATCTGATCGTTTTGAGACCATAATTTTACGAAGTTAGATGAAAATCCAAATTAAATTTCAGAATAACATTAATGGTTAACCAAAAGACCAATTGTGAATGTATTATCTTACAATGGTTATTTAATTAATTATTAT
Organism: Viscum album; assembly: GCA_963277665.1. NCBI lineage: Eukaryota > Viridiplantae > Streptophyta > Magnoliopsida > Santalales > Viscaceae > Viscum > Viscum album. The sequence continues at coordinate 1,585,134,258 of OY728164.1, forward strand.
ACATTTTACAAAAATGAACATGATGTAAGCAGTACCATGAAATATAGTTAGGATTGAAGTGATTCATATTTCTGGTAAAATAAATAAATCCAATTTGTGTGAATATGTAAAACTATGGAAGCATTAAAAAATATTGGAGTAGGATTATACGACAATATAATTGCCAATTCTTTAATAAAAGTGGGTTGATAATAGGAGTGTTGTTAACGTAGATGAGTTGTGATTCCTGAAACTGGATTTAAGTAATGATAGGTAAGAAATATGAACCATTTATAATGGAATCATGGGTAGTAAAAATATTTTATGATCGAGATCTCAAAATCTGAATGTGGTTAATTGTTCTGTTAGTGACCAAAATCACTGAAATGTCAACTGAAACTTCCACTGAGGATAACCCTTTCTTTGGATGTAATAATCATTTCATTGTGGACCCAATCTAAATCTGAATTTTTCTTTTATAGGATACCATCATAAAGGGATTTGGATACTATAAAAAGGGGTAAAGTACCACCATCATTGAAAAGGAGAGTTTAATAATAATGTTATATATTATTTTTTGTATTCATTGTGTTACCTCATGTTATTATATATTCATTGCTGAACTTGATTAATAAAAATTAAATGTTGAACCATTTATATAGTCAATGACTTATATATGTGCTAATACTACCAATCCTGTGGATGAACATGTTTATTAATCTGTTACTGCTCCTAGTGCAGAGGAAGAATGACCTTCTTCAAAGGCTGATGCAACCGATCTTGAGGAACAATAGGATTCTCAGCATTCTATTAATACTATTGAAGGGGACAATGACATTCTGCACATTCTAATGCTATCAATATAGAAGAATAACGTATTAATGATGTTGAACTATAGTAAACTTTATATAGTGAAGAATTGATGTCATATAAAAACTATGATCTCCATAGCGTTATGTAGCTTGAAAAAAATGTTAAATGAAAATGACAAGGAAATAAATTTGAGGTCATAGGGTATGAGTACAACCATCTTGATAACCCCAACAAGGCATGTTTCATTTTTTTATGGGAATCATCAATTAGAAATATAGATCGATTGATGTAGATTCATGAAACCATGTTATTCCCAGACATAATACAATGATTTAGGAAGTGATTAGATTAATATTATGGTATCATTTATTTATTTTAACAAAAAATATAATAAAAAAACATTGACTTACTCTTAATCCTACCTTATGGAATGCATTTATCACAGATGAATCCAATAAGAAATTTGTATTAATTCATGCTGGATGTACTCAAATACATGTCACACAATTATTACCAAATTTCATCTCAATGAAGATAAAGGGAAAATAAACTCACAACCACAACATATGTATACACACCTAATAATCTAAGCTGTATGGGATGCATTTACTGGTTGCCATGGGGATATTACTTTTTCGGTAAATTATGTCTAGTAATACATTATTTTACAATATGTGTATTAATAACATTGATTTAAATTTTTTAATGTATGAAACATAAAATGGGTGCTGAAAATAAGGAATGGGTAGTTGAACCAATGTAACCCTACCAAAAATTATGGATGGGGGATGATTCAGTTGAAAAAGAATTGGTACAAATTTTAAATATACCATAATATTTTTTTATGACATGAAACAATTATATAATTATGTTCATCTATTTATATATATATAATGATGAATCCAAATCCACTTCCATCCACCCCGTTTTTTTATTAAAGGAGACACATGTAAATAAATATGGTGTAAAATATATGAAAACACAAAGAAAATTTTGAAATCATTTGTAGGTTTGACATAATAAAAAAAAATATTCTTTAAATACCTATTAAATAACAATGAATATTTATTTTCCTATAATATATTAATGACTTCGAAATAGGAATCATAAACACTGTAGTAGATAAAGACATACTATCAGTGGCCTTGACGTGCCCAGAATATTATGTCCATGTCAGAGTTTTGGGTTTTTGTGTCACACACAAAAAATATTTTGAGAAAAGACTCAAACCTCAAATGACATTTTCTAATAAAGTGATGAAGGAGTCTATATAGCCATTTAATGTTCTATGTGGCCTAAAAAATTAAACCTTTATTGATATGAAAGTTTTTCATTTTTAATGGAAGTATTTTTATATTTTCCAATGGTAACATATTTGTTAAAAAAATTGATTTGTTGTTTTAAAAAGAAATTATAATGGTGAGACTTTTTAAAGAGGAAGTCTTCAACGTTTTATGTCCTCAAAATAAAGGTTTTTAAAGGAATCCCTTTTTATAATAATTTTTCTTATGAAAACCCTTTTTTATATAATGTTTTAAAATATTTTATAATTTACTTAGTATATTTCATTTAAAGGAACACTTTCAAAGAATTTTATGCATTAAAAAAAGGGTTTTCTCATTTTTTAAGCATTATTGTGAATTTATCCCGCCCTATATTTTAAAAACATTAACATGAATTTTGATGTGTCATAACTTTTATGGAGTCAAGTATCAATTATGAGGGCTATATTGAGTGAATCTAATATAATATTCCAAGAATTATTTTTTTTCAAAAAAATTAATGATTACAAGAAATAGTTTGTGTTTTAATATGTGATAGAATTAAAAATTTTCTAATTCGATATACCTAAAAATATCATTTGGTATATTGTGACCTAATATTTGGAATTGAGTTTTAAATTTTAAACTATTAAAATTGTGTTGCTTTCATTGTATGAAATTCATTAAAAATACAAAGAGTATTGTGATGTTTTTGACACTATATCTAAAAATGAAGGTCAATGACATCCCATTTGTCATTACCCATCCCTCGTGGCATGTGCCATGACTACCCCAAACCTACCTTCCATAGGTGAGGGGTTGGAGACTAGAACTGCAAATGAGTATCCCTGTAATGGGAAAGTATTTCCCTTAAACATGTATAAACACACAATCCGAGAACACAACAAGAAATAACCACGAAGTAAACTTTTGTAGTAAAAGGTGTACTAAAAGTAAAGGGGTCGGAAAATAATCCCAACTGAAAAGTTCAAGTGAAACTGAAAAGATAAAAAATCTCTTGGATCGTCCATTGAGGATCCTACCTGTAGGGTAGGTACATATCGTCTCCACAACACTCCATGTTATCATGTCTCCTCAGTGTACCACCGAGTCCGGCCTCCCTCATTTCTCAGTACAGCTGCTCGTCATCTACACAAGACACAACAAGGTGTGGGTGAAGCCCATGTAGGGTTGAGTATAGAAATACATAGTAGGGACCCTGAGACACCCAAAGGTCTCCTATAGTTCCACAAATAAAAACCCCAAAGTAAGACCTCAATCACAAATCAAGAAGTAGTCATCCAATCTACTTTGGTATATTCCCATACATATACCGAATCTATCAAAATATACTTATCTCATTCAAGATGAAACATAAGGCTCTAACTTTATACCATTTTCAAATTTGATCCATGAGGGGAGTATACCACAAAGGTAACACCATGAAGGTAACACCATGAAGGTAAATGTACCACAATGGTAACGACTCATCTCACACTAGGTATAACAGAAGTACAGAAGTACTCATGAATCGACGTATGATTGGATCATCTTATTCTATTGAGAGGCTCTTCTACTGACCCACACTAGATCGGTTGATGCTAACCCACATAGGATCGGTGAGCGCTGACCCACTCTGGATCACTAATTGTTGACCCACATAGGATCGATAGATGCTGACCCACATAGGATCAATTGATGTTGACTGTAATAACCCAGATCTTTATTTCAGGTATTTTTTTTATTTTTTCTGGAGTTTTTGAGAAAAGAGGAGTTTCTAGAAATTTTTTTAGTACACGTCGTGAATATTATAAGTTCACGTTGTTTACTTCCTTGCCATAGGTGACTGTGTGCTCGACGTGTCCTGGCCATGGACACAGCCGTGTTGGGGTGACATGGAGGCCGCCTAAAGCAGAGTATGGAAAAGTTGATTACATGCCCTGTACTTAAGAAATACACTCCGTGTATTTTATTTTTTTCATTAAATGGACTGCGGTCGCGTCGGATCACCCAAAGTGTCTTCTTCTAGGTCACGTTCGACCGAGAGAAACCATACGGAGTCGAAACTTCTCCGAGCCCTCGAGACTCTATCTGCTCTTCGAATAGACCGTAGTCGATTACATTGGAACCATAGTGGTAAGCTCTTCCTTCTTCTAGAGAATCGTTTTCCAATTCCTCTTCTTTTCCATGTTATCGTGGGTTGAACTTTTTATGCATTTTAGTATATCTACGACGTTCTAAAGAGATTCAGTCCTTGTGGTTCAAGTATATTTATCTCTTAACCCCAAGGTAGGTGGTTTGTGTCTTTCCGTTCAAATTCTTTGAGTATTATGTGCAAATTCTTCCAATTCCCTTGAAAGGGGTATTGTGTGTTAACCATTTTACCCCTATTGTTTTCCTTCCATGATTGTATGCCTGTGTAGAGGTAAATTGGATATGATTTGGGTCGATTTCTATGTCATGGATGTTCTTATCATGCTTTGTTCTGTTTACGACCATTTGGTCTTGTTTAGCCTACTGGACATTTGCATGTTTCCATACCTTGTGGTCTTAGGGTAGAGTGTTGTTTTCTTACATTCTCGAGATTCTATAGAATGGATAGCCAAGTAGCTCTGTAGGTTTACTTTGGCCATATAGAATTACTATACATTGACTTACATGGGGCTGTGAGAACCTTTTGATATAGACTAAAAGAGGATAGACCGAGCAAGCTTCCTAAGAGAGTGTATGAACATTATAGACTATACAGGGTAGACCTAGTGAGCATCCTCAGATAGTCTTTGATCTTTATAGACTATCAGGGGATAGAGCAAGTGAGATTCCATAGAGAGTATTTCTTTTATTTGAATTACCTTGAACCACTCTAGGCAATAAGTGGAATTGAACGTGTGAGCTTCCTCAGAGAGTTTATGAACTACCTGGGGCTATAAGAGGAATTGACCGAGTGATCTTTATCAGAGAGTCTCTTGACCTTGGGTCTATAAGAGGAATTGACTGTGTGGTCTTCCTTAGAGAGTCCCTAACTACCTTAGACTATAAGGGGAATTGACTGAGTGAGCTTCATCAGAGAGTGTTATAATTTTTGTATGACCAACCCAGAGGGTTTAGGTTGAGTGTACTACCCAGAGGGTTATTGATACTTGTTTGGTAGGACCATAGAGGATGGTGGTGAGTACATCCTTGAGGGTTACCTGTTTTTGGTTAGCTCCTTGTTATCTATTTCTTGATATTGGAACTGTGGATTGATTACTATTGATTATTTTCATTTTTACTGCATTCTGTACTTTTACCTTTTATATATTCACTAACTCTTAGGCACATATCTTCAGGTGGTTGCCTACTGGGATTTAGTCTCACACCCTATTTAGGCCCTGATTTGGGGCCAAAACAGATTATATTCTTATAGGCATAGATAAGGGAAATCTCTCTTCTACATCATGCAATTGACTTGCTGTGGAGCTGGAGAGCATGGGACCAGGATATGGCTTGCGATGTTGAGGAGTTTATCTGTTTATCTTTCTTTTTGTACATCATTTTAGCATAGTTGTATTCCAGCAATGTGACTTGTTTGGATTATTTCCTAAACTTATGTTTCTTCCATAATTTCATATATATATATATATATATATGTGCTCTAGCTATTTACTATTCTAGTCTTATGTTGTATAATATTGTTGGATATTTACTACTTCCACTATTGTATGTGTTGTTCACTTCCAATGTGTACTCATCTAATGAGGTCATAGTTTCCCCAATATTACACCTATGGATCTCATTTCTTGTCAGCAACCTCTAGAATTTCGGTAAATGCGCTTGAGGCCATGTGACCAACCGGGTACAGGGCACCTCTAGGTGGCTTCTGGAACCGGGACTTTACAAAGTTGCATCAAAGGGATTCTTTTCTCTTGACTTACTGTTTGGAGCCTATAGCCAATGATAGGATGGAATAGGTACTTTGTGATAAGTTGCCCTCAGGATTAGCTAACTAGTGTATAGGGAAAAGCCAATAAACCTCATTTATTGGAATTTATTCTGGTTTAGCATGTTTATGATTGATCTGATTTTCATCGATGGGTGACTCACATGTTTTGTGCTATTTCTGTTGATATTATTGGGGTTCTATTTCGATCGCAACCCGATTAGATGAGGTTATTAATATCATGCATCATATATACATTTGTATAAATCACATGTCATTCATTTTTTCCATGCCATTTAGGGTGAATTAGATATTACATGTTGTTGTGATAGATGTTGTGTAGAATATGAATGTTGTTGAGATAGATTCTTGATAAAATACCTCCTTTCAATATAAATTCCTATATGTATGGTCTTGTTTGAATGAACACCAAATTTTGATTCATGAAGTGTTATGGGCACTAATAAATTGGAAATTGATGGATCATTTATTTTTTTTCCTTGTATATGACATGTATCAGATGCCATGCTTCGATTTTCGGGGAGTAGGGGCCCTCACTGATCGGAATTTGGTACCTTAACACTTGTTTTCTGTGTTTTATAGGCTCTGGAGAAGTTTTTGAGGCTATTGTCTAGAAAAACCCAGAATACATGGCTTGTACTTTATGAATACATTCTGTGTGGTAAATAAATGGGTCACTGACTATGTGGGTAGGGACACGGGGTTGTGAAAAATCTTGCAGGAACACATCATGTACGGTATGTACGCACCATGTTGTAGTGACCATGTGTCTACCCATGTGACTAATGACACAGATGGATGAAACTTCTACAATACATGTTGTTTCTTAATTTCACATGCCATGCAGTGTAACCTAGGTACTCCGTGGTGTCATTAACAACATGGGTCGGGGAAATCCTTCAAGTACATGTTGTGTGCACATAGAGTACGCTGTGTAGACTGAACCGTGTATCCGGACATGTAACTAACAACACGGGTCGTTGAAACTTGTCTAGTACATGTCGTGTCCTTTGTGAACATGCCGTGTAGTCTAGGATTAAGTGGAAAATGTGGGTTGGCCGTGTAAGGAGACTCGGGCAGGGGAATAAAGTTCAAGTACATGCCATGTGTGGGGACAACATGCCATGTGGTTGGGGTGTTACACGACCAAGTTGTGGAAGAAGTACACACCCATGTGAATCGATTTGAATAACATGTCGTGTAGTGTTTCTGAATGCCATGTAGTCATGTTTTTTGAAACTTGAATGTTTCTTTCTCTTGTCCCTTCTTGTACTCTTCTGTTTTCAGTCCTTGATAATCCAGATCTAAGGTGTGAATTTGACCTTTCAGAATTATGCCACTGAGACATCCTCTGGTTGTGCACCAGTTTCTAGACATTGAACAGATAATGAATATGGCTAATCAGGGAATTTCAGTAGATCCTCCTGTTCTTCAAGCCTTGGCACCAACCGTTATACCTAGCATAGGTGCTGATTCACAGTACAGGGAAGGATTTTTGAGGATGATGTAGGGTTTTCATGGAGCGTCGTCTCCTACCCCGTTGATGGTGGAATTGATGTGGGTTTTTCAGTAGCATCATCCTCTTACATTCTCAGGGGATGGTGGACCCCAGGCTAAAAAATCATGGCTAGAGTCCACGCTGACTATTTTTGAGCATCAGAAGATGTTTCTAGAGAAGAGGGTGAATCTCGCTACCTATATGATCCGAGACTTTAACAAGAGGTATTGGAAGGTGATATCATAGTCAGGACGTTAGCATAGTATGACTTGGGATGAGTTTTAGTGCATATTCTACTATTACATCTACCTGGAGACCTTGACGGCCGATCGAGCTTGGGTGCATATGAGTCTGGATCAGGGTACTCTTTCGGTTATGGAGTACTCATCTCGCTTTACTGAGCTACAACATTTCACACCTATTCTAGGAGGCTATGATCTATTCCTCATGTGAAATATCTAGGACGGTCTGAGGAATGACATCTGATCGTAGGTGAACATATTCAGGTAGACTTCGATATCTTATATCGTCAAATGGGTGTTGATCACAGAGCGCAATCTAAGGGATTCTAGAGTAGGGGCCAGGGTGGTTCGACATCGAGATTTAGAATTCCTCATATTTATAGTAGGAAGCGCCACATGGAGTTTGCTCAAGGAGATCAGAGTAGGCACGGTGTATCATTCGGTATCCAGGTGGTGTGCTACCAGTGCAGAAGGAGTGAAAATACTAGGCCTCAGTGCCAGAGAGACCAGACGAAGTGCCGATCTTGCGGAAAGATGGTCCATCTTCAGCATTTTGGTCATATCTTCTCACCTAAAGCTGGTGGTAGGGGTTCTTCTATGACCTTGTGTTTAGGAGTAGCATCACTAGTTTCTCACCAATTTGGGAACTGGAGTTCTTCCGGCCGTTCGGGATGACGTGGAGGTCGCGGTTGGGGTGGTCAGTCGCTAGGCTACTAGCGACCGCAGAGTGGATCAGCTCAAAGTGGTTAGGTAGGGTCACAGGGCTGTGGAGAAGGCCAGAACATTTTAGTGGAGCAGACCCATTAGGAGTAGGTTCCCTACCCCTCTATAGTTCGAGCTACGATCTTAGTAGCCTCAGTTTTTTCTTCAACTTTTTTTGATACAGGGGCTTCCCATAGATTTATATCTGTCGCTGTTGTGGAGATTTTTGGTCTCTGCATCTTCTCTTCTACCAATATCTTGACACTAGACACACCATTTGGAACTAGGATAACTAGTGTACATCAGTTCAAGGAGTGCCCTCTTGAGTTCGGTGGGTGTCACATTCTTTGGGACCTGTATATCCTGTAGATGACATGTTATAATTTCATTCTCATGATGCACTGGTTAGTTCCCTTCTAGGATGTTGTTGATTTCTATCACCGCAGGGTGGGTTTCATATCAACAAAGGGTGAATAATTTCTTCATAAGGGTGAGTGGGATGTCCAGGCGAGTAGAGTAGGTCCAGATCATATTGGGTTAGGAGGAGTTACATCCCATATCACAAGTCTATATCTGGATGACCAGGGGACTTCACAGTTAGACTTTCCACCAGTGGTGGATCGTTTTAGAGATGTCTTTCTAGGGGACTTTTCATGTCTGCCTCTAGAGTTTTATGTGGACTTCTCGATTGATCTTGTTCAAGGAGCGGTACTGGTGTCCATTCCTCCATATAGTATGGAAACACCTAAGTTGCAGGAACACAAGAAGCAATTGGAGGAGTTGCAGGAAAAGGGTTTCATCCGACCCAGTACTTCTCCTTGTGGTTCACCTGTCATGTTTTCTAAGAAGGCAGATGGTACCCGCATGCTTTGTGTGGACTATCAGAAGTTGAACCAGTTGACAGTCAAGAACCGATATCCCATGCATAGGATTGATGATCTATTTGATCAGCTTCGAGGATCTTGGGTGTTCTCAAATATTGACTTGAGATCTGGTTATCATCAGTTGTGCGTTAGACCATCTGATATACCTATCACATCCTTCTGGAGTAGGTATGGTCTATACTAGTATATTGTTATGCCATTCAGCCTCACGAACGCGCCTACAGTTTTCATGGCACAGATGAACTGAGTGTTCCATCCAAACATGGATTCCTTCGTGGTTGTTTTCTTGGATGATATCATGGTGTAATCTCATACTCAACACGACCATGCTACCCATCTTGAGATCATTTTGAGTATATTAAGGGAGCATCAGTTATATGAAAAGATATCGAAGTGCCACTTTTGGATGGACCACATTCACTTCTTGGGTCATGTTATCTCAGAGACAGGAGTATCAGTAGACCTAGAGATGGTGAGGATAGTAGTTTCCTGATAGCATCCGAAGAATTTCATTGAGGTTTTCCACCTATCTGTAGGTGAAGTTGGAGAATCTGCAAGTAGCAGGGCTTCTACAGCAGTTTCCCATTGCCAAGTAGAATTGGAATGATGTTGTGATGGACTTTTTTTTCAGTTTTCTGAGGTCGCCTTGAAAGAATGATGTGATATGGGTTTTAATTGACATAATCATGAAGGTTTCTCACTTCTTGTTGATCAAGGAGACCTTTAGTGTTGATGAGTTGGGACGTTGGTATATCTGATAGATTGTACGTCTACATGGGGTTCCCCACTCCATTATCTCGGATAGGGATGTACGTCTTACTTCTTGGGTCTGGTAGGGGCTTTAGAAGGCTTTGGGTACACATGTACTTTTGAGTACAACATACCATCACCGGACAGATGGCTGGTCTGAGCATACGATTCAGGTGCTGAGGACATGCTCTGAGCATGCATTCTAGATTTTGGAGGTTCTTAGGAGAATCATATACCTCTTTTGGAGTTTTCCTACAACAACAGTTTTTAGGTGACTACTCAGATGGCACCTTACAAGGCTTTGTACGGTAGGTCATGTCGATCACCCTTATGTTGGATGGAGGCAGGAGAGGTAACTATGCTATGGCATCGTCTCATCTAGGAGACCACAGAGCATATAGAGTTGATTCGAAATAGGATGGCTACTATGAAGTCTTGTCAGAAGTCATATGCTGATCAGCGGAGACAGCCTCTACAGTTCGAGGTCGGGGATTAGGTTTTATTGTGTGTCGCACTGAGGCTGGGATGCAGGAAGACTAGGAATAAGGGTAAGCTTTCGTCGAGGTATGTCCGACCGTTTGAGGTGTTGGAGAGAGGTGGGTCTATTGCCTATCTGTTGCAGTTACCTCAAATGTACCGGGATATGCACGATGTCTTCCACGTTTCTTAGCTCCGAAGTTACATTCCAGACTTGTCTCATGTCTTTCAACCTGAGAAGGTTGTGATTGAAGCAGATGCATCATTTGAGGAGCATCCTATCTGGATTTTCAATCACAGTTCAAAGGTTCTCTATGGCTAGTACATTCCTTTGGTATGGGTGTTATGGCAGTACGGGTAGGTGAAAGACGAGACTTGGGAGATGGAGGCCGACGTACAATCAGAGTGGCTGGAGTTGTTCGGGATTTCTTCTTCTACGCCATGCTAGGGAAATTTGAGGATGAATTTATTTAAGGGGTGGAAGTTTGTAAGAACTCATATCTTTTTTCAGGTATTTTTTCCCTTTTTCTGGATTTTTTGAGAAAAGAGGAGTTTGGGAAATTTTGTAAGTACACGCCGTGTACTTCCTTTCCACAGGAGACCATGTGATGGTCGTGTCCTGGCCACACACACGGCTATGTGGGGGTGACATGGAGGCCACCTAAAGAGGAGTATGGAAAATGTAATTACACGCCATGTACTTAAAAATTACACGCCGTGTATTTTTTTCATTAAACGGACCGGGGTCGTGTCTGATTGCCAGAAGTGTCTTCTTCTAGGTCTCATTCGATCGAGAGAAACCGTATGACACTGAAACTTCTCTGAGCCCCCGAGCCACTATATGTTCTCTGAATATAGCATCATCGATTGTGTTCGAACTGCAGTGGTAAGATCTTCCTACATCTAGAGCATCGTTTTCCAATTCCTCGTCTTTTACATGTTATCGTGGGTTGAACGTTTTATGCATTTTTGTAGATCTATGATGTTATAAAGAGATTCAAGGCACATGGTTCAATTATATTAATCTAAAAACCCCAAGGTAGGTGTTTTGTGCCTTTCTGTTTGAAGTATTTCAGTATTATGTGCAAATTACACCCATACCCTTGAACATGGTATTGCGTGTTTACCGTTTTAACCCTGTTTTTTTCCTTCCATGCGTGTATGCCTGTGTAGAGGTAAATTGGATATTATTTCGGTGGATTTATATGTCATGGATATTCTTCTCATGCTTTTTTTTGTTTACAACCATCTGGTCTTGTTTAGCCTATTGGCCATTTACGCGTTTCCATGCCTTGTAGTCGTAGGGTGGAGAGATGTTTTCTAACGTGTTTGTGATGTTGTAGACTGGTTAGCCAAGTAGATCTGTAGGTTTACATTCTCCATATAGAATTACTATGTGTTGACTTACATGGGTCCATGAGAACCTAGTGTTATAGACTAAAAAAGAATAGACCAAGCGAGCTTCCTCAGAGAGTCTTCGGACACTATAGACTGTAGGGGGATAGACCGAGTGAGCATCCTCAGAGACTCTTTGAGATTTATAGACTATAAGGGGATAGAAAAAGTGAGCTTCCTCAGAGAGTATTTTTTTTACTTGAATTACCTTAAACCACTCTAGGATATAAGAGGAATTGACTGGGTGAGATTATTTAGAGAGTCTTTGAACGACCAGGGATATAGGAGGAATTGACTGAGTGAGCTTCCACAGAGAGTCTCTTGACCTTGGGTCTATAAGAGGAATTGATTGTGTGATCTTCCTTAGAGATTACCTGACTACCTTAGACAATAAGGGGAATTAATCGAGTGAACTTCTTTAGAGATTCTTATAATTTTCGTATGACGAAACCAGAGGGGTTAGGCTGAGTGTACTGCATAGAGGGTAGGACTAGAGGGGATGGTTGTGAGTACTTCCTAGAGAGTTTCCTATTTTTTGTTAGCTGATTGTTAGCTGTTGCTTGATATTGGAACTGTGGATTGATTCATGCTGATAATTTTCCTATTTTCTGCTTTCTATACTTTTATCTTCCATATATTCACTAACTGTTAGGCACAGATCGTCGGGTGGTTGCCTACTAGTATTTACTATCACACCCTATTTAGGACATGCTTTTGGGCCCAAACATGATTATATTATTGTAGGTATAGATACGGTAATGCTCCCTTCTACATCAGGTACATGACTTGCTATGGAGATAGAGAGCATGGGACCAAGCAATTTCTTCCGATGTTGAGGAGTTTATCTATTTATCTTTCTTTTTGTACTTTGGTTTAGCACAGTTGTATTCCATCATTGTGACTAGTTTGACTGCTTTCCAAGATATATGTATCATGAAACATTTCATATATATATATATATATGTGCTCCAACTTTTTAATATTCTAGTCTTTAGCTGTTTACTATTGTTGGATATTTACTACTTCTCCTATTTTATGTGTTTTTCACTTCCGTTGTGTACTCTGCCAATGAGGGTATAGTTACCCCACTATCACACCCAAGGCCCATGCTGCTAGTCGGTGGGCACTAGCATTCGGGGAAATGCACTCGGGGACATGTGACCAACCGGGTATGGGGCGCCTCTAGGGGCCTTCCGAAACCTGGACGTTACATTGACCCACATCGGATTGATGTTTTTTATTAACGTTACAGCCAGCCACTAGATTCTTGCACATAGCATGATTGATTCTAGTAGGATATTATCCTCAAGCCATCGGTTGAACCTCAACCTCTAGGAAGTCCCATGCGGAAGTATCCCAAATGAACACCATGTCATAAGGGTTCCAACACGACTGACGGTGCGTCAATCAGGTGCTCAGTCTGTAATCTATAGGCATTTTAATGCCAAGGGCCTAGTTGGATACGAGTTTCATCCAACCCAGACATAATCCAACATTATCCAAAACTCAAGTGGAGTATAACAATGGGACATCTCACTCCAAGGACCCCAACATCGTAGAAAATTCTCCAAACAGGCGTTTGGTTCACAAATTATGGCCCTTTACTAGAAACATGGCCGGGTTGGGTTTGGGTCTGGTCCAAAGGAATCAATGACCTCCCTAAGACACCCTCTTGGCCGCTTGACCCTCCATTATAGGTTTCGTCCAATTTCAAATAATACTTCCACGAAGAACGCGTTGATCAACAAAGTAACAGTGGGTTTGGGGCTTGTTTTTTTGGCTCGTGCCCTCCGCATTATCTTGATAACATGAAGGAAGAATAATATTCAACAATTATTTTAAATATAAACCAAATAAAAACCCTACCACGAGATTATTGGAGAACGTCTGTGTTTGAGGAAGAGTCGGTGTTTGTCATTCCTGCGACAAGCCTCCAACGACGATGCTCGATCGTTGTTCATCGGTTCGTGATTCGATGGCACATGTCACCGCTCACTGGAACCAGTTTCATCCTACAAGTTGTTGGCATCACGGTACATTGTCAAACCATCATCGCTTTGTGATGTCGTGCCAACTCTCCACCTTGATGTCCATGTAAATTGGAGTAGGGGAGGGTGAATAACACATGTGGAATTAATAATGGGGTTCACTTAATTTATGAACATTCAAAATTCCAATGGTTTGGTTACAAGAATAAAGGGAATTCACACCATTTAATGGCTTGATGTGTCGTTGGTGCCTCCCCTGCCACTTTCCATTAGAGGAGAAAAGGACAAAACTAATAAGAACAAATTAATATAAAATGTCATTTTTATTCATCTTTTAAAAATTCTACCAAATTAACTTCTTCACCTAACATACTATGGTTGAAGTGAATCCTCCCTTAAGTGAATCCCGGCATTGTGAATTCAACAGTTCCCTCATATTTTTAATTTGGGCATCAGTTCAAAAGATAAAAAATTCCACCCATGTGTTTACTAAATGTACGTTAAATAATTTCATAAATTCATTTCGGGCACACTGGGCCTCAAAATCACATGCCTTCAATTTTCACAGGATTGTAATAATTCCATATAATTTAAAAAAAATTACATGGAAAATCCAGTTCTTTACATTATCCCCACCAAAGGGATTTTCATCCCTGAAAGCCTCAACATATTCTAAGGAAACAAATGGGTATTATGAGCATTAATATGAGCCTCATGGTCCCATGTGATCTCATGGAAGTTCTTGTGCTTCCAAAAAACACGCACCAGAGGAATCAATCATCCATGAAGGACTCACTCCCATCAATCCTCAGTCTCTGCTAGAACCTCGAAAAACATCGCCCCATCATCAATTTTCCACTCTCCCTAGTTGAGAACATTCGATAGATTGGGAACATACCTCTTTAGCTATGAAAAATGGAAAAACTCATCAACCTGATGAATCATTGGGGGAAGATCTAGGTGATATTCCACATTGCCAACTCTGCTGAGAAACAAAAAGGGTCTGAAGAACCTCGAAAATAGCTTTTCACCCCATCCAAATCTCTACAACCCTTGTCAAGGGGACACACATAGAAAGACATGGTATCCCTCCTCGAACTATAAATATCTATATATATGATCAGTATAAGGCTTCTTCTTTCTCTGTGCAGTCTTCATCCACTCCTTGATGATCTGCACCTTCTTAGTTGTAGCTTGTACCAACTCTGGACCCATAAGTGCTGACTTCACTAGGTCTTTCCAACATAGAGGTGATCTACATGGTCGACCGTACAAGGCCTCAAATGGTACTATACCAATGGTATATTGATAGCTTTTGTTGTATGAGAACTCCATCAAGGGAAAGTGATCCTCCCAACTATAGCCAAAATCTAGGATGCAAGCATGAAACATGTCCTCCAATGTCTGAATAGTCTACTCTATATGACCATCCATCTGCGGATGAAAGGTGTTGCTCAGACATAGCTGAGTCCTGAATGCTTCCTTTAATCCCTTTCACAACTGAGAAGTAAAATGTGTTTCATAGTCAGAGACGATCATCGATGGCACCCCAAGATTTTGTAAAATATCTCGTACGTAGAGGCGTCTCAAGCCCTTTAATGATCCCAGCTCTCATATGGGTTGGCAGTGGGCCTACATGGTGAGTCGGTCAAAGATAACCAAGATAGAATCAGGTACCCTTGACGTATGAGGAAGTCCTGTCACTAATTCCATGGATATACCATCCCACTTCCACTTCAGGACCACTAGAGGCTGCACTATGCTGGCTGGAACATGATGCTCGGACTTCACTTGCTGACAAGTGAGGCATCATGAAATAAACTCTACTACTGCCTTATTCATCCATGGACACTAATGATGATTCCTGAGGTTCGGGTACATCTTCTCCACACCATGATATACCGCCAGAGTGGATGTATGGAACTCCTTCAACAACCCCTCTCGTAGCACCACTGGTACCATGGTGTGTCCTCTATAAAATATGACATGCTCCCCACCATCATAAAATCCATCAGGTGCCTATCATTAGGATATCTAGGAACATAGAGACTCATAGTCAATGTCCACAAACATTGCCTCCCAAACTCACTGAAGAAGTGGGCGAGTGAGAGTCAGGGACTGGAGGTAAGCTGCTCTATCTCTATCTACAAAGGTTATTTGTAACACGGCTTGCTGCTCTATCGCCTCACTTAGCAGTTGTAAACCAGACCTCCATCTGAGTGCGTCTTCCACTACGTTCCCCATCCCAGGAGTGTAGAATATATTGAAGTTATAGTCCTAGAGGAACTCTAGCCATCGTTTTTGTCTCATGTTTAGGTCCTTCAGGGATAAGATATACCTGATACTCTTGTAATCATAGTAAATAGTAAATCATTCACCCATCAAGTAGTGTCACCACATATTCAAGGTGAATAATACTACAACTATCTCCAAGTCACGGGTATTGTAGTTCTTCTCATGTTGTCTCAGCTATCATGATCCATAAGTGATCACTGCTCGCCCCTGCATCAGGAAACATCCCTGTACGGTCCCTGATGCGCCGCAGTAGACTACATACCCAACACCTTCTTCTGGTAGCCTCAAAATGGGACACCTTTTCAATCCCTTCCTTAGATCCTTAAAAACACTTCTGGAATAACCTTTTCCATAAGAAGGGTTATCCATTCTTCATCAATACTGACAAGGCTGTTGTAACTTTGTAAAATTCAGGTATGAATCTCCAGTAGTACCCGTCCAACCCTAGGAAACTCTACACCTCCGTCACACTCCTGGGTGGATCCCAAGGATGAAAAACCATTATCTTTTCCAGATCCACTACAACTCTAGCCTCCAAGATAAAGTGTCCCCGAATGTGGTACTACCATATCAAGAACTGGCACATCGATAGCTTACTATGAAGCTGGATCTCTTGGAGTTTATGCAGAACTATTTTCATATGATAGGCATCCACCTCTTCTGTCACCGAGTATATCAAGACGTCATTAATGAAGATAACCAGGAAGCAATCGAGGTATGGCTGGAAGATTATGTTCATGAAATCCATGAACAC
Source organism: Viscum album (assembly GCA_963277665.1). Classification (NCBI taxonomy): domain Eukaryota; kingdom Viridiplantae; phylum Streptophyta; class Magnoliopsida; order Santalales; family Viscaceae; genus Viscum; species Viscum album. The sequence goes on from OY728164.1 coordinate 1,585,151,237, forward strand.
TGCAGGGTAGTTGGCCACACAGAATGGCATAACCAAGATCTCATAGTGGCCATACCGACATTTTAAGGTCGTCTTCTTCACATCCTCAGCTCGTACACTGAGCTGATGATATCCAGATCTAAGGTCTATCGTTGATAACCAACAAGATCCCTTTATCTTATCGAAAGGATTACCCATCCTCAGATGTGGATACTTGTTCTTCACTCTCATGTTGTTCAAGCACCAATAGTCCACACATATTCTCAAACTCCCATCTTCCTACTTGGTGAGAAAATTGGGGCTTCCTATGGAGGAACATTGAGCATTATAAACCCATTACATTGTAATTCCTCCAACTATACCTGTAACTCATGAAGCACATCAGGATCCATCCGATATGATAGTGTAGATATCAGTGCCATCCCAGAGTAAAGGTCGATGTAAAAGTACACTTACCTAGGAGGTGGTAGTCCCAGAACATCATCAATAATGACATCAGCATACTATTCCACCACTACAAGATAGCTCAGACACTCCACATCAAATGCTCCAGGGGAATGGCTAGCCAACTAATGTGTGATCAGTTGCACCCTCCTCTGGGTAAGTCCATCATGTTCTGTAAAGTTTTTCTTCTCACCGATGAAGGAAAAACTAGTCTCATCCTCATGGAGAGGCCACAAATTGTGCCTAATGAAGTCAATCTGATAATGAACTATAGATAACCAATCTATACCCATGATGACATCGTAAGGCATCGACGCCACAACTAGAAGTTCTCATCCAAAGCTCTCACCTCCTAGAGTAAGCTCACACTTCTAGAACCAGTGTGTAATCATCGAATATTCTCTCGTAGGAGTCTCTAGCCATATATATTGATCTAATGGATCCATCTAAATATCTGATCTCCAAACTAGGGTCATGGTAATAAAAGAGTGACTGGAACATGTGTCTATAAGTACTAAAGCTAGGGTGGAGTAGAAACTAGTCTACCTCAAATCATCTCCAAAGCACTGTGGTCATAGGCCTCAGCTACCTGGATGTGATCTCTTCCCTGTCCAGATACACCCTATAGTAAGGGTGGACCACCTGGAGGTGGTGGCGATATAACCTCGAATTATTACCCACCACCTGCTACATGACCATATCCTCTGCCATATCCACCTACTGCCTACAGACCTCTCCGGTCGAATCTATGCCTCTTCTTAAATGGTCCCTCATCCTTCAAATGGTCATCTGTAAGGTGGTTCGGGCAGTCATGACCCATGTGACCCTACCCACCACACGAGTTGTAATTACTTCTCCTCATATTTCCTCCTCTTTCCTGTGATCCCCACACAACCGACCTTGTATCCTGAAGTCATTCACATGATGTTCTAGCCTATATGGGCCTCTGCATCATCAATCTAATATCTGTTGCAGATGACTCTGCTACCGGCCTTTTGGGGGGCAGCTCTCACTGTCGATGCTAGCTCAGCTAAGAAGCTCTCCAAAAAATTCTTACTCTAGAACCACAGTCTGGATCAGAATACTGAATGATATCATCAATGCTCTGATCTCTTATTAGAGACCCTGTTGAAAAGAATGTGCCCTAAATAAGGGGTCTCGTACCCTGTCGGTGGAGTAGCGAGAGAGACCAGTGAACCTAGTTGAGTACTGGACAATGGTCATGTTGTCCTACTATAAGTGAGGTAGCTCTTGGATATGCATAGAGCGTAGAGTCTCTAGTACGAACTCCGACCTGGAGAGGCCCTCGAAGTCCACCCAGGTGAGGGTTGCCTCATCATTTATCTTAAGTGTCATACTCCACCATATCCCAGCTGCTCCCTAGAAGAGACTGGAAGCTATGATCACCATCAGATCAGCTAGTGTCTCGACTAAGTGAAAAACCCTTGCCACAATCTCCAGCCAGTCCTCAATAGCATGCAGATCTGCCTCACCTCGGGACCTAGGAGTCCTCTGATGTGGGAACTCGTGCAGTGTGCTCAATTGGATCACACTATCTATTGGTGGGTCTGGTGTAAATAGCTACCCAATGGGTATTGGTGCTGCTATTACACCACCTGATGGTACTATCGCCAAAAGAGGGCCCTGCACCGAAGCATCGTCGCTTGGTGGGACATCATCATGTACTCTTTTAGGAACATTGGTTGGCTGTCTATGTGGTGGAATCCAAAAAAAAATAGATTCACCATGATTAAAATGTTATACCTGGTTAGCTTACTCAAAGATATCGTAAGAAAAACTTTTCAAAACACACCCAATCAGTGTTTTTGTGCACACAGTCAGAAGGCAAAATTCAGGCTCCTGGTGTATGGATAAGTCGGCCACTGAACCAACACTTGATTCCCCAAAATGGAAACCAAAATCATAATAGTTAACCATATTAACACATTGAAAATATTAGACTCTTAGTTCTTCGGAAGAACCTCTCTTTGATACCACTTTATCATGACTCGTCCCTTGGGGGCTATGTAATGACAACTCCAAGCCTACCTTCCATAGGCCACGGGATGGTGACATGCTCTAAAAAGGCATATCCCTATAACAGTAGGACATATCCATTAATCATGTAGAAACACACAATCTTATAACACAACAAGAAACAACCATGAAGTAAACTACTATAGTAAAATGTGTACTTGGAGTAAAGGGACCGGAATACAAGCCCAACTAAAAAGTATAAGTTCAAATAAAAAGATAAAACAAATCATGAATCATCCACCATGGATCCTAACTAAAGGGTAGGTATAGATCATCTCTACAGCACTCCACGTCATCTCGTCCCCTCCATGTACCGCCCAGTCCTGGCTCCCTCAAGTCTCAGCCGAACTGCTCGTTGTTTTCACAAGACACTAAGGTCCGGGTGAAGCCCATGCAGGGGTGAGTATAACAATAAATAGTAGGGACCACGAGACCTTGAATTTCACACTGAGTTCCATAAAGGAAAAACCAAAATTGAAGACGTCAATCACAAATCATGAAGCATTCATCATCTATACTTAGTTATATGCCCATACATACACCTAAGTTATCCAAAATATACTAGTCTCATTCATGAGAAAACATAGTGCTCCATCTTTATTCCATTTTCACATCTGATCCACGAGGGGAAAATACCACAAAGTTAACACCACAAAGGTAACAACACAAATGTAAAAGTACCACAAAGGTAAAGACTCAACTCACACTAGGTATAACATAAATACAAAAGTACATATGATTAGACGTATCGTGGAATCATTTTATTCTGTCAAGAGGATATGCTGCTGACCCACACAGGATCGGTAGATGCTGACACACATAGGATCGGTGATTGATGACCCATTCAGGATCACTAAGTGTTGACCCACCTAGGATTTATAGATATTGACCCATAGAGGATCGATAGATGTTTCCAAACATAGGATCGATGTTCTTGCTTCACGTTACAACCAACCACTAGATTACAACACTTAGAATGCTTGATTCTTGGAGGAACCACTCCTCAAGCCATCATACGTACCTCAACCACTAGTAAGATCCATCAAGAAGTATCCCAAAGGGCTTCCATGTCATAAGGGTTCGAATACGACTAACGGGGTGTCAATTAGGCCCACGACCTGTAAGTTATAGGCATTTTAATGACGAGGGCCCGGTTGGATTCGAGTTCAATCCAACCCACCGTACTCAAACATTTTTTAGAAATCAAGTGGAGTATACCAAAAGGGTCATCCCTCTCCATGTATCCCACCATTGCAGATGGTTCATCAAACGGATGTTCGGTTCACAAGTTATGACCCTTTAAGCGAAATCGGGCCTCATTGGGTCAAGGTCCGGTCCGACCCGGTCGAACCGACCCATCCCGGTTCAGGTCGACTCGGCCTGGTTCGTCCATGTAGTGGTGGGCTCAGCTCACTGGGCTATGCTCCAGCCCAAAATGTAGGGGGGGAAAGCTCGGCCCACGAAGGGCGCGTCCTGCTGGGCTCGCGTAGCCCACCCTATGGAGGGTGCGGCCCACTGGGCCCATGTGGCCATCTTTTAAGGACATGCCTAACTAATACTAGGTTGGAAATGGATTCCCCCATTCAGAAGACAGAGTGGCGGTGCCACATGGTGCCACCAGTTTGCCCATGGGTCCTGACCCTCCGTTGCGGCTTCTGAGCCGTGACCATCTTCAGCGACACTTGAAGGTATGCCGCCCGCCTCCGCCCGTGTCCGGTCAGTGCCAGTTGTAGCTATATTCTACAACCCTCTTCACTAGTGGAACATGATGTCATGCCTCCACCTCCTTCATGTGCGATCGATACTGACTGCCGTGATCACCCCTGCTGGCACCGATTACCGGTGCCGTCATGCCAGCGTCACGCCAGCTGTCTTCTGCAGGTCATCGGGTGAGCTCCAGTGACCTGTTTTCTTTATATGATAGTATCAATGGCCTCCCCGGGATGCCCAATTTGTTTCTTTATCCTCCGTTACAGGTTCCCTCCAATATCGAATTGAAATTTTGTGAAGAAGGCATAGATAATCAAAATAGCAGATGGCCCGGGCCTTGTTGGTTTAGCACGCACCCTCCGCATTATCATGATAACATGAGGGAAGATTATGATTCAAAAATTATTTTAAAACTAAACCCAATAAATACCCTACCTCAAGATCGTTGTAGAATGTCCGTATTTGAAAAAGTTTCAGTTTTTTAAATTCCCACAACATGTCTCCAACAAGCCGATCAATCATCATTCTTCAGTTTATGATTCAGCGGCACTCGTCCCCACTCGCTAGAATTGGTCTTGTCCTCCATGTTCTTGGCGTCATTGTATTTTTCTAGATCATCATCTCATGGTGAAGTTGTGCCAACACTCCACCCTAAGCTCCATATAAATATGAGAGGGGGAGAGCGAATAACACACATGGATTTAATGGGATTCATTTAATTTATAAACCTAAAAAATTCCAATGGTGCGGTTATAAGAATAAAGGGAAGTCAAGCCATTTAATTGCTTGAAGTGTCGTTGGTCCCACAACTTCCTTTTTCCATTGGAGGAAAAGAAAAGATTAAAAAGAAGAAAAAAATAACATGACATGTTATTTTTATTAATATTTCAAGTCCCCAAAATTAACATTTTCACCGAACCTTCTGTAGTCGAGGTGAATCCTCACTTAAGAGAATCTCGACACTGTGGATTCAACGGTGCCCTCGTATTTTTAAATCCGAGCACCAGTTCAAAATATAGAAAACATCTCCCGTGCATTTACTGAATGTCCCTTCAAAAAATTTCATAATTTCATTTTGGGCACATCAGATCTCAGAATCACACGCCGTTAGTTTTCACATAATCGTAATAATTCCATTTTTTTTAAAAAAACTACCTAGAATATATGGGCCTTTACACAATTATCCCCTGATGTGGGTGACGTGTACATATAGTGTCGATTTTGAGTTCAAGATAAAAATATTCACTATATTATGAAATTGAATACAAATATGATATCTCCCAAACCAGATTTACTAATTATCGATTGGCTCCCTATGCTGTATCACACAAGTTTATAGTCTCCCAATTGGTTATTTATCTGTTCTTCTTCCATATTACAATGGGAATCTGTTCTGACACTTGAAAAAGATCTCTAATATACTTATATATTTCACTACCTCAATTGGTGAGGTTTTTTTGAAAAAATAGGTCTTTAACCTCAAATATTTTTTCTACTATAGGACTATACATATCATTATTGTTCATATATCCATGTATCCATATAATATGTGGGATGATGAATTTTTTCTAATGACAACTCATTTTTTCTCTTTATTCATTTCTTCACTTCATTCATAATCTGAAAAAAAAAATTGTAAAATATCCCAATGATATCAAATGAAAAGTTTATATAACTAACACATAATAGTTTTATACATATTAAAGTGGATGTCAAGTTTGATCCATAGGGAATGGGATATATATTACTAAATGTTTTATGATTTTTTTTGAAAATAATATATTGAAAATGGTTTTAGTTTTTATAAATATGATATTAGTGTACAGAGAATTTCTTAATTCAGGTTCATTTACTTATTGATAGATAAGTGTTGCATTTATTAATTTATATGGTTTCAGAACTGAACTCTAATGATCCTCCTCTCAAATTAGTCTCAACATATTTTATAAATTCCATATTCCCCTATCAATTACATAGTAATGTTTATAAATAAATTTCATAACCTGGATTCAATAGGGATACCCGAAACTAATTCTTTGGTTGTTCCATGAGGAAGGATGGTTAGTTGAAATAATGAAGTAGTACTCCAAAGTAGCAATAGAACAATTTTTAGGATCCATTCTCTAGGTCTTTAATCCCTGGTCCCCTTGTATAACAATACTAGGTTCTATTTTAAGGTAGTTTACTAATAGAAAATAGATGTGTTCCCTTAATATAATTTTTCCTTTCCATTTCCTTATTCACTCATTCTAACTCAAACAATTACCGCCAAATGTCGCTTTCTTAAATATTTCCATCTTTGTATGAGTCTTGAATTTTTCTTTCTAATGATTTTTGGAATTTGTTTCTCTTTTCTTACTTCATCGCATAATTTTGCGGAGTATTTTGACCTCATTGGGTGTAGGTACATTCCATGTACCATCTATCCTTAAAAATTTTCCTTGAAACATGTGTGTATCCCATAATGTCCTAAAGATATCATATATTTCAATTATATAGTTAAACCATGTATGGTGTGGGAAATAAAAATGGCATAGCCTATCTTAACATGGATCAAGTATTATGTATAAGGGTAAAGAGACTTACCCTTACAAAGACCATAAAAGTTGTCTAAGGGTAAGGATATTTACCCTTATATAGACTACATCTACCCTTATTCAACATATTATACATAAGGCATATCCATTTGGATTTGGATGGAGCCTTCTTCATCATCAAACTGGCATTACATCCATTTTGAACACCTCTATGACATTTTCCCCAACCTACTTCATAGTAGTGTTTCCTTATTTTCTCTAATATACCATTTCCAGCACCACTACCACTGCCATCTATTAGCACTTACGTTGTACCATCTTCTATCAGTACTGAAAAAATATTTTATAAAGGTGTACCTTTTATCGTTGTTTTTAGCGATGATAAAGGAGGTGATTTATCAACGCTGTTCTTAGCACTGATAAAAATGTTAACATAAAATATTCTATATATACATAAATATTATATTTATATTAAAAAATAATGTTTATCTATATACATTAATTATAAAACACTTGTTTATAATTAATATAAATATGATATATTAATATATATTTTAAAATTATTCCAATAAATATATATAATGTTTTTAAAAAAGTATGTATAAGATCATAAATATATATAAATAATTTTAAAATTATAAAAATTGTTTTAAAATAGAAATATTTTTCTTATATTTCCAATTATATATATTTATATATATATAATGGTATAAATATATATAATAACCTGCATATATATAATTTTATAAATTTTTATAATTATATAAATATATTCATAATTATATAAAAATATTTATGAAAATATTTATTTATAATTGGTATCATAAATTAATATATATTTAAATAATTATACGAAATATATTTGAGTTCAAGTTGGAAATCCAACCATTACACATCATATTTATTAGAAAAAAGAAAATGAAAATAAAAGAGAAGTGGGTGGGAAGAGATAAGAATTAATTCCCTCCATCAAGGGAAATATAACTACAGATTAAAAGGATCAAGGTTATCCCCATAGTCATACTCAGAGTCGTCAGCATCATTCACAGTTTCTTACTTGGACTATTACTTCTTTTGATTAAAGACTATAGAGTATTTCTCAATGATAATTTCCTACTCTAGAGTGAGCTAAGTCTTAGTATCCTTGATAGAAAACCTGGTAGACATTTTTTTTCCATGCCTATGTGAATCATTCATATTATCTTGTCCATTACCACATCCACGACCTTTTGGATGATGGCCACATCTTCAGGATTTAGGTTGTTTCCAAGTCTCTTCCACTTTCTCTATAAGAAGATTATTAACTTTATTAGTGTTTTCAATACCCATAGAATAATCTTCATGACAATTCAAATTTCCATTAAAATGATCATCCATCTAGATTGGATCAGTGCACTCCTGATGTTTCATCATATTTTGGGAATCAAACACTTCAAAAGTGTTTGAGATAGGCACCTGCATGTCAGCCATTCTTTTCTCAAAATTAGATTTTGATTTCCTGTAATATACTATTTGAAAATATTTACTATCCACATGTTTCTTCCCTTTGTAATACTTCATATAAATAGCTTCCTCATTACAAATAGGGGATTCAAAATCCAATATATTTGTGTGGCTTTGGTTTTGTGAGGAAAGCCATTTCTCCTGCAAAAAAATCCTTCAACCACATCTTCAGTTTCTACTTATTTGAAATATTTATCAATCAAGGAATTCCTCTCTATAATCTCATCACATGGGTTAGTATTCCACTATTTTTCATATGGTTCATCTACTATAATATCAGCCCAAGACTGATTGTGTAGTGGGGGAGAAAGATCATGAGCAATCAAATATGTATCCTTTGATAGATTCCTCATGTCCGAAATGGCACATTGTTCCAACTATTTCACTCTAGGATGTGGAGTGGAAACTACTGTGCTCCTCCCTACTAGAGTATCGTCATCAATATTTGTAGTATAAGGGTAAGTATCCTTCATAGGATGAAGATTCTTATTATAGTGTCTTGAATCATTCCCTTGAGATGAACGTAAGGATTAAGATACAATCCTTCTATATCTCGAATGATCATGACCAATAATTTTACAATATACGAAAAATATCATCACTTTTTCATAAATAGCATTCAGTTCAAAATCATCAGATTCGGTTGAAAGAAAAATTTTATCCATCATGCTAGAAACTAGATCAACCTCAACCAAAAATTGAGCACTATGCCCAAAGTGTGTGTGCTCCATTTCCCTGTCTAGTATAATCAACAATCCAATCACAAGTGAGATTTCATAAAAGATTTATGAATCCCAATACATCCAGTTTAAGACAAAGATTTGCACCTAAACCAAGAAAGATGATTTTCAAACCTCAAACATATTAATGGTCCTATACCATTCACAAATGTGAAATTACAATGAAATGTATCCATATATATGTCGATGAAAAATATAATGGATAATAAAAATCCATTGATTAATTATTAGACATCAAATATTGGGCACCAGAACCAATACCTTAAATACCTTTTACATTAAGGTTTAAATATATGGGTAAAAACCCATCTACTCTATTAGGAAACAAACTCGGATGATTTTTTTGTAACTAATTTCATCTCGTGAGACTACATATGCATTAATTGGATTTCATTAACTCCTATTCAACCCATATCTTTCTGACCCAAATCATTCCTCATATATTGAATAATCGAATTAATATACAATGGGTATTATCATCAAATATTTTAATTATTTAAAAGATACACGTTTATAAAAATTTCACCAATAACTAAAATAACATTTAAAGTAAAATCCACATGAAAGTATGTTATACGGATTATGAAAAGTTTATATCCCTGAAAAATGATATGAATGAATAGGGAAAATTCAATGTTTGATAATCAGAGAAAATTGAATATTTCAAGGGAAATGAGAAAGAAATCAAGGAAGCGAAGGTCAATACTATCCTTGTTCAAGGAAATCATAAACCATCTAAATGAATATTAAGGATTTTATCAACATAACATATCAGAAGTGTTGTATAAATATCATATTGTTATTGTTAATTAACATAAAAATATAGAAAATATATTTTAAAAACATTCTTGAGGAAAATATCATTTTTTTTCAAAAAAATTATGAAAATACCTTTCATTTAAAATCAATTTACAAATATTCTATAAAAATTAACCTTTTAAACTATCAAATGAAGAATTGATGAAATGATGGTAAATAAATATCTACATGTTGTATGACATTAAAAGAACATTCTTTTTTCAAGGTAAAAGGTTATCAATTTTCTATGTTCGGAAAGAGATAATAACATTCCTTTGAAAACACTGGTAAATGGAAAAATGTTAAAAAAATTTCCAATAAAACATTATTTAATGGTTAAAAACATTTTTGAATACATTTTTAGAAAATAGGGCTTTAAAAATAAAATATGTTCTCCGAATAAAGAGAAAAATGAAGTCAGGTTTTCTTTAAAAAAATATAAACAATTATGTGTACTAACAAGTGGTAAAATAATTATATTACTTGAAAAATGTCATAAATTATCATAAGAAAATAAAATAAAAGGGTTTATCTGACATTGATCCAATAATTTACTTTGATGAAAATTCAAGTGTAAACAATGTTAAATAAAATGATATTGTGAAATAAACCCTTGAGAAGACCATAAAATTGTTGTGACAATAAATCAATGAATATATTCTATGTTTCAAATGTAAATTGACATAAAATAAATTTAAATAAAACAATAGATAGTAAAAAAGTGATTACACAAATAATATTAACATATTAAAGAGAACGAGGAAGAAATATAACCAAATGAAAAGGAATCGGGATACGAAATTCTTTACCACTTGGAATATTTAATCTCAAACCCCCTTAAAAGAAATAAGTCAATTTGAAATTTGAAATACCCTGAAGAAATAATTATTCATGATATTTCATGTAAATATGGCAGTATGTACACCACATATAATAAATTTGTTTTACAATAATAATGTATGCCTCATAGAAAGAAAGGCGGGACAAGAATCCCTTACCGTGAATTGTCTTATGGGTGAATATTCATTAACATTGTGTATGAGGGGTTTAAACATGTTAATAACATATAATAGAACCATATTAATTTATATGATATCATATATTATATTTTTATAAAATTTTATAACCCATATGTTTATAATCTTTTGTTATAGCCAATATTTTTTGTGTTAATTGTCATATTTTCTATGTATGTTTCAACTTGTTATTTGTTTATTCCTATTAATTAGAACATTATTTAATAATATCAAGAATTTAAATAATTATTTAAATATCATATATATATATATATTCATTATATATTTATTTAGATTAATAAATAGTATTTATAGATACAAAATGAAGTGCACTATTCATGGATATGGTAGGTCATATATACGCTTGAACGATACTTTCATTTCATTGTTATATTAAAAGAATGAAAAGTAAATGACATATATGTGTATTATAATTTTATTATAATTTTAATTTCATATAATTCACATCTGTTTTTAAAACCATCCATAATATGTTCTATCTATAGCGTGTATGAATCACATCGCTTTAAGTAGGTTGTAGTCTATACTTCCACAAATAATGTTATCGTATTTACAAAAAAAAAAGTAATGTATAATGGTATGTGTTATAAAATAATTATAGAAGAATAAAGACATATAAAAATAATATATATAATATATAAATAGTTTGTCTATCATAACGCAAAATAATGAAATGTGTTATTGGAAAAAAGTAATGGCACCATTTCATGAGATGATAGTTTTTCATACACATAAAAAGGATATTTGTTACCCATTTGATGAATATTTGAGTATCTGTAAGTGGAAACATTAATATAAAAACATCTAATAATATTTATGATACTGTTTTTATTCTATAACCATGGAATGTCAATGTTTTAGTGGGTGGATAAAGAAAATGAAACTAAAGAGCTTGAGGAAGGATGTTACCTCTTCTTTCGAAAAATACTTTTTGTTTTCAACAAGGGGATTATTTGGATTTATTTCTTCCCAAGGTGAGGATTATAGGATAAGGTGAGTAATTATTTGGGGTAATATGGGAAGTTAATGGTTGATCTATAATAAATTGAGAGGTTTGAGGAAGTGGGAGGGGAGGAGGCCTTTTATAGTGGAGGTGGAGTGGCACTCATGTAATTTTTTTTATAGGGAATTCCACCCATTTTCCCTATGTATGTTGTTTTCCATAATGTAAAAAATTAGAAAAATGGAATTATAGTGTCTAAATATTTCTATAAAATGGTTTTTTACATGTTTCTAGGTCATTTGGGCCCTTATGTTTAAGGTTTATACTCTCGGTCAACTAAATTCTCTTTTAATTTTCATAATTAATTTTAATCACTTTCACTGATATTTTTGTCAAAAACTAGATTTACCTTATTATTAATTATAAATTATTATTATTCCAAATATTAATCAGTTTTTTAAAATTAAAATTTTATATGTGATGTAAATTAAATTAAAATTTATCTTGCACATTGGATGATATACAAGTTTTTAAAGTAAAAATGTTCAAAAGCTTGTTTTGTTTTAATATCCAATTTAAATTTAAAATTAGTTTCAATGACCTAAATTGAATTAATAATTGTATAGGTGATTTAATTATTCATTACAAACAATAAAAAATATAATTTACCCGTATAAATAAATTAGACAAAAATCAGTTATGAAGTCGAATTCAGTATTTTTTCACTATTCATTAAAAATTAAACTTCATTGAAAATCCAAAGATTTACCATATCCGTATTTTAATGTCTCTATTTTAAAAAATAATTTTATTTTGAAATAAAATCTAAATTTTTTCTAAAAATTGCATTTAAAATAGGTTCACTATTAAAAAGCAGAAAATCTTCTTTTATAAAAATATAGGTTATTTATGTAAGAAATTTGGTTTGTTATTATCTTATGCCTATAAAATATATTGGATGAGTATCAATAATATTTTATTGAATATAATATATATATATATATATATTACAATACAGTCACTAAATAATTTTAATTAATTCAATTTATTATGATTAAAAAACTTTTCAAAAAAATATTTCCTTTATATTCAATTTGTTTTTATTTTGTTTTCTATTTAATTGGAAACCAATGAATTCATATTATATTTTTGTTAACCATATATTTTAACAACTAAATTAAAATTATTAATAAATTATAATTTAACCACTTTTTATGTACTTTTTATATCAAAGAATAATGTTTTAATTATATATTATTGTTCGGTAAAACTCAATCTTGCGTGCAACACAAGTCATCGAAGAAACTCTTCATTTCATGAAATGCGTGCTAACTAATTATCACATTCATTAAAATATATATCATAGATTTTATTTATTTAATATACTAAATATATTTTAATGTCTCATCATATTATATTCCCTTACACGCTTGGTGTTGCAGGTCATACACGCTATCACATATAGTATCCTTTTAAATTTTGAGGCATTACATTTTATTTATACCTTTCAAACTATATATAATTAGATAAATAAATTTATAAATATATATAATAATATAAATAAACTATTAATTTTATACATTTATCTCCACTTTTTTTGGGCCAATAAAGGTAGCCCTTTATCAGTGCTAGAATTTTGGTACTAATAAAGACACATTTTGTTAGCTCTATTTTAGTACTGATAATGTGTCATATTTATCAATGATAAAAAATCATTGATAAATATTTGTTGTATTAGATCATTCTATTTTGGTGATTACAAAACATTTATTTATCATTTATTTTTGGAAAGCGCAGATAAAACTCTAAGCCGATCTCATAAAATAACCCTTACCTGATGTATTCTCTCTCACACTCCTCCAAGCTCTCACAAAACCCCACAGCCTCCATGACCACACTCTTTCATAACCCTATTCCGGACATTTTGACCACTCTATCCATTCCCCAATATCTTTGCACCACCTATCGTGTCAAAATATACTCCAATTGGGATCTCTAATCTCACCAAACCTCATTTTCGTAGCAAGACTGCTCTCATCGAACACTAATCCTACAGTCACTGCCCCTCTCATTCCAAATCTAATGTATGTGATGAATCACCGCATAACATCACACCCCTTTACCACATCACACCACCCATGGAGCATGTGGATTCTCGTACCTCATTGCACCCTTTCACCACATCATACCACCCCAACACAACTTGTACCACCCATACATGCTTATTTCCTGCAAGAAAACCATTTCATGAGGGAAGGAGGGTGATCCATGTGAGTTTGAGTGATGGTTAGAGGGATCCATCATCGACTGAATTTTAAGAGGGTCTTTGTGAAATATTACGTCTATGATATTATGTAGCTATTTTAACCGATCACTTGATTAAGATGCTATCAGACGATCTCAAATGTAGTGGTTTATTCAATGATTACATGGCCAGAATTAGATAACATGGTCGCACAATTGATGCATGTAGTCAACGGTTCCTTATTCCTATCATCCGTCAACCGACATTGGTTTTCTAAATATACATTAATTTGTTTAAATTTTTTAATTTTATAAAATTACGTATTAATGTTTAATTTTTTTATTGATAGATTAAATTGAATATACAATTTCATAATTTTATAAAGAAACAAATGTACTTTACTGAACTGAAATTTAGTTTGATCCCATGAAATATGTTCGATATAAAACATTTAAATGAAAAAAATACTCATTGTATCAAAATGTATGCCATTTTTCCAATATGTATATTACTTTTTAACCATGAATTTAATAAGCTACGATTAAATTTTTAATTATATATTCTAAACATATATTTTTTTAAAATATTTCTAAAATTATAAAATGAATTATAATTTTGGTTCCTTATATAAATGAATTGAATATATTTTCTTCAAATTAAATGTATAAGTAAAATACAAGAAATTTCAACTAAAATAAAATACATATTGGTTTTATATAATATGTTTTTTAATGTATCTATTAAATAAATTTTGAAAAGTTTTATAACATTATTTGTATTATTCAAATATATATTTTAAATTTATATATTAGTGTATTAGGTGTAGTATTACATTAAACACACACACATAGAATCCAAACACATATGATATAAAGTAATGCCATAGTCCCCCAAAAGGGATATCCCACACATCATGTCTTATTTTTTTAGTACATACCCTGAAGGCTGAGTGGGAATGAAACCAATTACATTTCCCAATGACCCAAAAACTGACTCGAAGGCCCTTGAAGTGGGATGAATGCATCGTACTACTATTTCACCAAAATACAATATCATACATTATTCTTGAATCACTGCATGCCTATAGAAATTCATAGCCATCGTGATTTGAACACGGGTCTGATGTAAGATTAAGGGGAGGCTTTCCCACTCAAGTAAGCCCCAACTAATTTTCAAACATATATTTTGATTTTTCATTAAATTGAGTTATATATTTATAGAATCTATATAATCAATATTATTATTTAATTATATTTAAAATGATTGGAATAAAATTATTGTAATATAAAATACAATAAAAGATTAATTTACTTTTTATAAAATGTTAATTTGCAAAGTAATAACCTACTAAATTTCTGAATTTTTTTATTGATTCCTAATTCAGGTAAGTCATACATCATGTATGAAAATAATTAGTAAACTCAAATTCAATTAGACCATGAATGATCTTATCTCTAAAAGGTAAATCATATTTTAATATAAATAAACCTTTACATTTTTACTTCACGATATGGCTATAAACCAAAGGTGTTTCCAACTCTTCACCCAAAATAGTTTAATGGAATGAACTTTATTCATCTACCTAGAGTCATGAAAATGAATAGAAAATAGCATCCCTTATTTGTGGAAATGATTCCGATGTACCACCTGATGACCTTTATGTAAACATTGGATTCACACTTGCATATCATAGTGTGGTTACATACGATATTAATTTTATTTATTTATAAATTTATATAAATCTATAAATTTCATAATATATCATATTTACACATATAGTTTAAATATAAAATTTCATTAATTATTTTTACTTTTTTGTTTACTATATTTATATATTAATATACAATTATATTTTTATTCATTAAAAATTATTATAATTTTACACTTTCATAAATTTTACATTTATATGTCATAATTTTATACTTTAACAAAATTTTCAAATTATAACCTTTTATAAATTTTATATATTTTATAACATATATGTACTTTTATATAGTTTTATAAATATATATATATTTATTAATTATGTATTTTTGATTAAAATATGTATCCTTTTATAAATTATATATAATTATATACTTGTATATACATTTATAATATTATATACCGATATAAATATATAATCATTTTTAATTTATACTTTTATTCATGTATAAGTTTTTCATTTTATCAATATTTTGATACTTTTATACTTTCAAAATATATATATAAATTATATGTTTATATGTTTATAATTTTGTGATACAACTATTATTTTTTCAAAAAAATTAATTTGGATAATTGTGATTTATTTTATTATATGTAATATTTTTTTTAAATCATAATCGATAGAAGTTGGAAGTATTATTTTAGTTAACGGTTTAATGAGTTGCAAAATTATATATTTTTTGGATTTCATGTTCAATAATTTATCTTAGGGAGAACTTATTCGATTCCTTTTATAATTGCATTGGTAGACCATGGATTACTCATAAAGGGTGTTGTATATATTTTGATGATGATATTAACTTTCATAAACCTCTTAGATATATAGAATCTCACCACCTATGAAATATAGATTGATAGTAACACCATGAAGGTAATTCATTAACTTTATCCAACCCATAGGATATCCATCATGACTACACTCATGCAAAAGGTTAATTAATATTTAACCCGTTTACAAATCCTATACCTACTTTGAATCCAACATCCCATGCATTTTTAATTTAGGGATGTTCTCCGCAACTATATATACTCTGTGATTTGGTGTTATATTCTAAGGGGATGAGTCTCAAGTATCAAAATGCAATAAAACTATCATCTTCATCAACCTCATCTCTCGAACAATAATTTTTGCATCTTGTTTCCTAATACTCATACCCTATCTATTATGTACATTAACCTTTGTTTATTGAACTAATATATGAAGTATTAATGTCATAGCATGTATCAGGGACCATTTTTGATGAATTCGGAGGATAATACCTACCACCAGTGGGGTAATTAATTTCATAAATTCAATTACACATTTCATTCAAATAATGATGAAATTATTTAAAACATTAAAATGTTGGTATCACCATATTTTAAATTTCCCATTTTTTATGGTTATTTATTTTGGTTAAATATTAATATCACCAAATAAAATAGGATAAATATGAATAGAGAATTTATGGATTCCAATCGTATATCAAAAGAGATTGAAGATGGGGTGAAAGAGTCCTTAATGTTTACAAAGGGTCATGCATATAACCCTTCTCAAATCATTTTTCCATATTTATGATATTCTTATTCAATACTAATTATTCTAGAGGATTGGTAAGAACACATGTCCTATCATGGAATATATCAAAGTAATAAAATTCAGAATAAACACAGGGAAAAAGTTAATGTAGCTAGTGACACTGATAAAACATTGTTTTGTGGATCATATGATATAATTACAATTGTGGATAATGAATAAGTATATATTGATGGTATGATTATAGTTGTGAATGATTATGAAGATATTATTGAAAAAATGATAATAAAATTTTATGATGAACTTCAGGATTATCCAAAATTGTTTTAGATGTTTAATAGTTTAACAAGGAAGCCATTGTATACTGGTTGCACTAAATATACAGAATTCTTAATCGTACTAAAGGTCTATGAATTAAAATCTGTCAATAGATGGTGTGATGTCAGTTTTATTGAACTAATTTTTCTTCTTAATGGAATGATACCTGAATATAATGAGATACATACCCGAATATATGATTCTAAAAGAATTCTATGCTCGATGGGTATGATCTTTGAAAGAATACTTTTTTTGTCTAAATGGGTGTAAACTATTTTTCAAAGAATAAAAATAACTGAAATAATTCATATAGTTTTGGTCCTCTCTATATAATAATGATTAATTGGGTCCAATGAAAGTTGTTTGGTACATTCCAATCATTCCATGGTTTAAGTGCCTATATTAATTTGAGGAAATTGTAAGGAAATTAACATGGAACCTAGATATAATAAATTAATATGGAAAACATCATTACCCTATAAAAGATTACCAGTGAATTATAATTTATCATGGGAATCATGAATTTGGAAATGATATGAGAATCCATTTTCATGCATTATATATAGATTGAGTGAATCCTTTTGGTTTTCAACGTAGCACTTATAGTTTATTTGCAGTTATGTCAGATCATTAAAACATTCCACCATGGTTATACATGAAAAAAAATTGCATTATGTGATTTATCCCATTATCAGGAAAAAAAACTAGGTAATGAAATTGATATTTATTTATACCCATTTATCAATGATTTGAAATTATTATGGGATTTCAGAATCATATTTATGATTATAACAAAATTGAAGATTTCACATTGAGATCCATGTCTTACAGGATAATAAATGACATTCCTTCTTATGTGAATTTTCAAAGATATTTCATTAAAGATACTCAAGGGTGTCCCATATGTGAACAAGGTACACAATAAATTAGATTGAAACATTCATTAAAGATTGTGTTTCTAGAATATCACCGATTTCTACCCCGTAGAAAAAATAAATAATCTTGGATGACATCATTCAATGGGATTTCAGAAAATTGTACAACACTATATAAACTAAGAGGTGTTTAAATATTTGAGAATGTAAAATATATAGACACGGATTTTGGGAATCCTTTTTCAAAAATACTTATAAAAACTAATTGGAAAAGTAGTTCCTTTTTTTGAATTTCCATATTGAAATTTTTTATACATCATATATTTCCTGGATTTTATTCTTGATGAAAGAAATAGATGTGATAATGTAATTAGAAAGTTACTAAATGCACCTGAAATAAAAAAGATAGAACTAAGGCTAGGTTGGACATGATTGACCTAAGAATACAAGAATATTTGGTTCTAGTGATGGGTGAAAACAAACTTTTCTTCCTCTAGTGGCTTTCAATCATTATATGTAGGAGAGATGTTAGTTTTACAACTTCTCGAATGATATAAAGGAAATATATGCTTATTCATTGAGTATCAATAATATAGTTTCAATAAATAATTTATAGTTAAGGGCTCTGAAGTCACATAATTATTATGTCTTCTTGCAGCATCTAATACAAGTGGATTTAAGTTTAATTTTTTTCCGATAATGTTCATCATACATTAACAAATATATGTTACTTTTTCAAAGGTCTATGTAGAAAATTAGTTGATTCATAGAAATTTACAACTATGGAAAAGGAAATGATGATAATATTATATGAATTAAAATTTTCTTCCTACTAACATTATTTAATATGTTGGTTCACATGATAGTTAACATGGGGAGAGAGATTCAACTATGGGGTCTTATAAATTATAGATGGATATACACATTGAACGGTATATTATTATTTTGAATGGGTACATCAAAAATAAAAGTTCAATATAGGGTTTTATTATTGAGTGATATAATGTTGAGGAAGTTATTGAATTATGTACCAAATACCTATCAGGTGTGGAAATATTTGGTCTATCAAGATCTCATCACACTATTTGTATCATGGGTGATATAATTTTTGAAATAGATGTATTTAAAATCAATATTTCAGATTGGTATCAGTCCCACATTTTCTTTTTCGATTATTGTTTAGAGGTTTCCCCATATAATGAAATCTAAAATGAAATTCTTATGATTTTAATCCATAAAGGGATGAAATATGGATATCAAATACACATAATCAATAGTTTATATGATCATTTTGAGACTATATTTTTAAGACGTTAGATAAAAATCCAAATTCAATTTTAGAATGTCTTATTTGTCTTACGAGAGGACCAAGTGTTCATGTATTATATTATAATATTTATTCAAAAAAAATTTATACATTCTTTAAAAATAAAAATTTTAAGGGATGTACCATGAAATGTTGTTGGGGATGAATAAATGCATGTTTCTGGTAACAAAGAAATAAATCAGGTTTATGTGAATATGTACTACTGTGGAATCTTAAAAAAATATGGGTTTTGGATTATAAAACAATTAGGGTTCCAATTTTTAAATGAAAGTTGGTTGATAATAGTAGTTATATTAAAATAAATGAGATGGAATTCATTATAGTTTATTTTAGTAAAGAACGGTTGAAATATGAAGCATTAATAAAGGAATCATGGGTAATACAAATATTTTATTTTCCAGATCCCACAAACCAAAAGTATTGAATTGTTCTATTATTGACGAATATAATAGAAATGTCAGAAGAAAATTAAACTAAGGACCACCCTTTATTTGAGATGATGTAATAATTTCATAGTGTTCCCAATGTAGTTGGGGTTTTTTATATAAATTATACCACAATAAAGGGATTTAGATACTCGATGGAGGGGACAAATCCCATCAACCTTTAAAAATAGAGTTTAATAATTATGTTATATATTTTTTGAAATATACATTATGTTACCTCATATTATTATATGATCATTGTGGAATTTATAAAATCAAAATAAAATATTGAACCACTTCTTTTGATATTGACTTCTATACATGCTAATGATCCCAATATTGAGGAACAATAGGTCAGTCAACCTGATACTTCTCCCAATGTAGAGGAAGAACGGCCTTCTTCACATGTAGATGCTACCAATCTAGAGAAACAATTGTATTATCACCCATCTTCAACTCACAATGCAGAGGAAAAATGACCTTTTGAAAATTATAATGCTAATAATCAATAGTAACAACATATTGATGATGTAAAACGTAGGGAAATGGTAAATGGTGAAGAACTGATGTCATATAAAAATAGGAGCACCCTATCATGATGGTGTTAGAATAAATGATTAAAGAAAAAAGAAAATTAATAAAATTGGAGGTTGGAGAGAATGCATAAAACCATTATATTAACTGCAACAAGGCTATGCATAGTTATTTTATTGGGATCATCACCTATAAGCTTATGACAATTGATGTATATTTTTGGAACCATGTTGTTCCCTGGATTATGACATTGATTTTTGACAAGATTAGGGTGAAATATGGGTTTCCTTTATTTATTTTAAAAAAAATAATGAAAAATTGAATTACTATTACTTAACGCTAATATAATGCATTTCTAGAAGATGAATCTTATTATAAATTTAAATTAATTCGTGCTAGAAGTACTCATAGAGGATTAAAGATAGTTATAAGTAATTTTTATCTCAATTATGCTAAGGGGAAAATAAACTTGAAACCATTGTATTTGTGCATGCACTAGATAACCCATGAAACATCAGATGCATTTACAAGACATTGTGGGGGGATACCTTTCCAGGTACATCATAGATAGAAATTAATTTTTTTAAAATACATGTATTAATAACATTGATTAATAATTTTTAACTTATACAACTATAACTAAGTTTTGAAAATACAGGATGTGAAATAGAACAAACGTACCCCGACCAAAAAGGTAGGGTGGGGATCACATGACATGAAAATTAATTGGTACTTATTTTTAATGTACCTTAATATTTATATCTGACATTAAACAATAACATAATTATGTTTCTTTGCCTATATATAGATTGATGAATCCAAATCCAAGTCCAATTCTATCCCATTCCATATTCTATGGAATGAGGAATATATAAATAGAGATGGGATACAAATAGATGAAAACAAAAAAACCTATGGGAAACATGTGTATGTATAATACAATAAAAATTTATTATGCTTTAAATCACTATTAAATAATAATGATTACTTGTTTTCCTGTATTTTCTTTCTAACATTGAAACAAGAATCATCAACATCTGTACTGGATAACCATCAACTATCAGTGTCCTTTATGTACCCATAATAGTATATCCGTGTTAGATTTGCCTATTTTTTAGTGAAACCCAAAGCATATTTTGGGAAAAGAAAAGAACAGGGGTATAAAGATAAATAAATGTAATATATGAAAGAAAGAATAGTTTCCCATGAAAAAAATTCATTAGTAATTTTAGTTTCTATATTATTTTTCTAGGTTGATGAAAATATAATAAACAACTCAAAAAAATTGCATGAAGATACTGCCCCACCACTAGCAACCTTGAGAAGAGTCGTTCCCCTAAAAAAGATGTCTTAGATGAGGTAATCAATATTCTCATTATTGTTTCACTGAAATATGAATAAAAATGAAAAAATACCTCTCCTATACATATATTATGTAGGGTGAAAATGGATATGATTTATATCTACAAACACCCACCCATCACCTTGTTGTGAGGGCTATCGTTTTCAATATCCCAGAAGAAAACAAACACAAAAGACCACTTCCAACTAGTCATGTGAGACTGGGGATTGCCACAGCCCCTGATATGATAATCATGCAACCTATTCCACTAGAATTAATAGATATTAATACGGCCGATAAAAATATTGGTATATTCATATCATGGTGTTTAGATATTGTAGAATACATTTCAATAATTAGGTATTTATTCCCAATTTATTTTTCATGTAAAACCATTAACAATTATTGAAAAAAGGCTTGAACTAATGATTTATTTTAACAATATACAGTGGGAACGTGGTGAACTGAATGATTTAATGAAAACTATCTAAATGATTAACTAGAATACCATAATAATCTTCATAAATTACATTTACCCTACTCTTTCAATATCTACATTTACTAATATTGAATATTTATTCGAGTACAAAGTTACAATGTGATAGTAATCACATATATGATTTTTGGAAACATATATATGGAGTGGCCATTATAGACTACATTCCACCTAAAAATTTTAAATTAAATCATCAAGTATAAATATCTAATATTATTTATTTTAAAGTATACAAGTGGTATATTTTCATTATTTTTTCCCAATAGATAATATACTAAGTTAATTATTCCTAAATATATTTCATATTTTTTTATACATATTTATTAATACCAATTGAAGGGTTTACCGCATGAATATAAATATAGAATTATGTTTCTATAAATCATGTCTATAGACCAAAGAGAAATTGAATCAATAAAATGGATGAAATAGTGGAAAACTTGGACCACTCATTTTAATGAAAATTTATAGATGACAGAGTCTTCTTAATACCAATTATGTTGAGATTAAAATTAGAAATTTATCAAATATCAAACATATTTTCAATCATCTCAGTTTTTTTCCTTTTTTGTGTTTTTAAGAAATATTGGGTACTCATTGCAGCCAATTTTGATACTCTAAATATTTTTGTTCAAGATTCAATGTATAGATACCCATCAAACTGACCACACATGATGATGTTTTTCAATTTTTAATACACTACATCCATCATTTTAGAATTAACATTTATTGTATATATTATATATTATGTTTTTATGATAATTCTGTTATGATGGTGTGGGGTTTATATTTCTTGAAAATCATGGCATGAGGATAGTCCATGTGCATAAGGAGTCTGTCAACTTCTACATGTAGACAAATATCATGGTATATATAATAATATTTCCAAATCTAAATAAATATCAAAAAAAATTACATAATTTTCTAAATATTTCTATAGTATCTAAAATAAAAAACATTGAAATGATTGTGGTTATTATGTTTGTAAATTTGTGAGGGATATTATATACCATCAACATACTTGCATCCCTAAAGATTTATTTTCAAAAATAATTAGTATTTCATTTGAAATATAAATTAATACTTTGTGTATTAATATTTTCTACGTACTAGTTTTACTGTTGAAAATACTCTTATTCAAAATATGAAATTGATTTATTCTGAAATGAATGGGAAGCATGGTCGATGGCATAATGTACACATATAACATGAACACGTGACTTCATACTTCTTATTTAGTTGGTTTTCTCGTCATTTTATCTATTTTTTGTTATTTACCTCCTCATTTCTATTTCATACTATTTTTTTTTAAATTTTAACTATGATCATAAATAAATTAATTTTTGAATATGGATGATTCACTAATGTACTATGATCATACACTCCACATGGTACACGATGCACCTAGTATGACTCAAATTTTATGGTTATAGTTTAAAAATTAAATTTTATAAATTAATTGTTAAATAATTCTATTTAATTTATTTCATTATAGAATTATGAACATAATTATTTTTATCATAATGTTGGATTATTTTTCTCGGGTTCGGGTGGTTTTTTCAATGTTGATTATGTTTGAGATATGACTTTGTGGCTGTAGCTTGAATAATAAAAATAAGGAAATGGGTAAAGAATGTATATAACTATAATGAAAAAATGAATTTATACTAATTATTTAATTAATTTTTCTCTCATTTTATCTATTATTTATATGTAAATTTACTTATCAATTCTATCTAGAGCTTTTTTATTTATTTTTTCAGAGATATTTTGGGAAGACATTTTTTTCAACTATCTAAAACTATCCAGAAAAGTTAAAACATTTTTCTTTTTAATTGAAAAGGAAACCCCATGCATCCAAGTAGCATGGGGTTTGATATTCCTTAATAATGGAACATGATCTCTATTTTCTATATTTTTTAAGATAGTTAAATGAAAAATTCAAATCACATAATCAATTCCCCATACCTCAATCTGATACATGGTGTTATCGGTTTGACTTGGACTGTGTGTTTTTTTATAATTTTTATTTTAGTTCAAAACACACATCAGAAACTCAAAACTAAAAAAACATTAATATTATTTTTAAAATTTTTTACATCATTTAAAACTTCATTCATGAAATGTAGTGATCATATGATACCAAATCTGACATAGGGTGTGGTAGGAATGACTCAAACTGTGTCTTCTAATTTAAAATTTACATTATTTTTAGTAAAAATAACTACAGACATACTAAAAAGAAATCAAATTCATTAATATTGTTTTAATAGTTTTGGTAAATGATAAATATATTTTTTGACATGTATTAATCAACCCCATCTCAAACTGATGCATAGTGTGATCGGTATATCTCTATGTGTTCCTTTTTATTTCAAATTTAAATTAATTTTATTAAAAAGAACTAATGGAAAACTAAAAACAAAACAAATGAATATGTATTGTTTTGATACATTAGTATAGTGATCTATGTGTCATTTGTTAAATATCTGAATTAACCACACCTCAATCCAATGCACGGTGTGACCGATATGACTCCAAGGGTGTCTTTTTCATTAAAATTGAAATTATTTTTACTAAAAAATAACAATGTGACCCACTTAAAAAAGGATAATTTTTTTGATTTTTATAGTACATAATTCAAATTATTCCAATGTCATTTGAGACATTGAGGAATCACTATCACCTTAATCTAACACATGGTGTGACCGGTATGACTCATAGTGTCTGTTATCTGTTTGAAATTCACATTTTTGTTCAAAACGTTTTCACTCACTTAAAACCAATAAAAAGTACTCATATTGTCTTTATAAATTAGTAAAATGATTCATAAGTCATTTCATACATGTAGGAATTAGTCTCACATCAAACCAACAAATAATGTGGTAGGTATGACTCTAGGTGCATGTTTCTAGTTTGAAATGACATTTTAAAAAAAATGCAATTGGTGTACACAAAATAGAACAAAAATAATAAGATATTATTGATGCTTTAAGAGAATGATATATAAGTAATTTTTACCAGTTTTGAATTATATTTATCTCAATCCAACACACAGTGTGACCGGTATATTTCTATGTGATTCCTTTTATTTAAATTTGACATTAATTTTAATAAAAAGAACTAGTGAAAAACTCAAGACTGATAAACTATATTGAGATTATTTTGATACTATAATAAGATTATTTATAAGTCACATTTGACATCTAGGGTTCACCCTCACCTCAATATAATGCATGGTGTGACTGGTATTACTGAAAGTATCTATTATCAGTTTAAAATTGATATTTTAGTTCAATTTGGGTGTCACTCATTGAAAACAAAAAAATCCTTTAATTGTATTTATACATTAGGAAAAATATTAATATGTCATTTTTGATGAGTAAAAATTAGAATAATGTCAATCTGATACATGATATGATCAGTATGACTCACAGTGAGTGTTTCCAACATGAAATGAAATTTTTCTACAAAACAAAATTAGCATACTAAAAACCAAGAAAACACATTCATATTGTTTTGATACTTTAAAAAATAAAAATATGTCATTTTTAATGTGTAGGAATCAACCAGACCTCAATCCAACACATAGTGTGACCAATATGTCTCTATATGTGTTTATTAATTTGAAATTGAAATCCATTTTTGTAAAAATAACAAGTGACATACTGAAAACTGAAAATACACATTCATATTGTTTTGATACTTTTTGAAATGATCTATAAGTAATTTTTTGATGTGTAGGAATCAATAACACCTCAATCCGATTCATGGTGTGATTGGTATAACTCCAAGTGTGTCTTTTTATTTAATATGGAATCTAATTTTAGTAAAATGAATAAGTGACTTACTAAAAATAAAGAAAAACCATACTAATTATTTTGAAACTTTAGGATATGAATATATATATATATGTAATTTGCGACATGTAAGAATCATTCACACATCAATTTGATTCACTGTGTGATCAGTATGACTCTATGTATGTCATGTTATTTAATATTGACATCAAAATTAGTGAAAAGGAAAAGTGACAAACTCAATATTGATCAAATGAATATTTATTATTTTTATACTTTAATAAAATTATCTATAAGTCATTTTTGATGTGTAGGAATCAACCATACCTCAATCTAATTCATAGTGTGACAAATATGACTCAAAGTATCTGTTATCTGTTTAAAATTTACATTTTAGTTCTAAACATGTGTCACTCAATGAAAACGATGAAAATACACATCGATTGTATCGATAATATAGTAAAATGATTTTTATGTCCTTTGTGACATGTCGAAAGCAGTTTCACGTAAAATTGACAAATGATGTGATAGGTACGACTCAAAGTGAATGTTTCCTATTTGAAATTGAATTTTAGTAAAAAACACGAGTTACACACTCAAAATGGAGAAAATTAATCTTATCTATTTTGATACATTAGTAAAATGATCCATAAGCCATTTAGGACATGTATGAATCATCCACACTTCAATCTAATGAATTTTTTGTCTAATATGAATCAAAGTGTATTTTTATATAAAATTAAAAATGATTTTTATAAAATTAAATAGAGACATATTGAAATACAAGAAAACACATTCTGATTGTTTTGATACTTCAGTACAATGATCCATAACTCATTTTTTATGTATAGGAATCAAACTCACCTCAGAACAATGAATAGTGTGGTTGGTGTAAATCTAACTGTCTCTTTTTATTTAAAATTGAAATTACATATAGTAAAAAAGTATAAGTGACTTACCGAAAACTAAGCTAACACGTTCATATTATTTTGATACTTCCGGAAAATGATTCATATGTCATTTTTTAGGTTTATGAATCAATAGTACATCAATATGATGCATGGTGTGACTGATATGACAGAAAATGGGTCTTTTTATTTTAAATTGAAATAAATTTTATTAAAAAGAACAAGGGACATACAAAAATTTGAAAAAATGCATTAGGATCATTTTGATACTATATAAAAATGATCAATAAATCATTTTTAAAGTGTATGAATCAATCGAACTTCAATCTGATCCATAATGTGACTGGTATGACTCTAAAAATACATTATCATTTTATAATTGGAATTTTTTTTATCAAAATGGGTTTCACTAAGTGAATATAAAGAAAACATGCTTCAATTGTCTATATAATTTAAGAAAACAATTCATAAGTAATTTATGAAATATATCAAACAGTCTCATATTAAACTGACACTTTATGTGGCATGTATGACTCAATTTTCTTGTTTCTAGTTTGAAATGACATTTTAGTAAAAACAACATTTGAAATTCACAAAACTGGGAATAGACATTCGGATTAATTGTTTTAATAACAAATAAAACAAATTTAAATTATTATAATAGTATAGAAAAATGATTGATACGTCATTTATAACATGTTTGAATCACATGCACCTCAATATGATGGACATTGTCACATGTATAACTCAAATTTTTCCTTTCTATTTAAAATTAAAATTTTATTAATTAATTATTTCAATTTTATGTTTAATTTGTTTCTCTATAGTATTTATAATGTAACATTGGTTTTGGTATATAGGTGGACTCATTTTCATAGGTTGGGTATGTTTTTTCAAAAACTGATACCATGGTCTTGAATTTTTTTAATGGGCATTCTGGGTTCTAAGGACGATGAAACATTAATGTTTTTTAACGTTTATGGTTAGTAGTTTTTATTGTAAATATAAAAACATTTTTTTGAAAGGTATATAGTGTTTTTTATATTTGTGATGTAAAATTCATGTTAGTTAAATAATATATTTTCATATAGGTGTATCTTCATAAAGGTTATAGGGGCTTGTGTTGTTGTGTTAAGTTATTTCAATAGCACATAGTAGTAGGTTGGGTTTTATTAGAGATGATTCTAGAACTTATAAAGGACCCCCTTTATCAACTCTAGTTTAGTAAAAATAATGGTCCCCCTTTATCAGTGGTAATAAAAAAGCTGGTAATGGGTGGCCTTTATCATAAAATTTTTAGTGTGGATGAATATACCCTTTATAATTTTTTTTAGTGATGATAAGGGACCCCCCCCCCCCCCCCGTTAACATTACTGAGGAAAGAAACATTTTCTAACCACTGGTAATTCCATTTTATGAACTGTTAAATAGGTGATATCTAGTAGTATAAATCATAATGAAAAACAAAGGTTATAACCATACACCTTATTACTCTGAGACAATTTCATTCTCTACATTCCCATGGGGAAATAAAATCCATCTTATCGAAACCTCTTATGTAGAACTTTATCCATGACACAACACTCTCACTATAGCATCTATTCATTTCTCTACCCTCAGAGCTATTGTGGCTATGGTGAAATGGTAGTACCATGATATAGTACCTCTTTCTCCATCTCATGCTCATATGTCAATGAAACTCTCTATCCTAGTCTAAGGCGTGTCTAGGATCAAATATACATTGGCTATGGAACTCCTCCTCAGATCAGCCATAATGGTTCCATGGTTTAGTGGTGACAATGATGAAATAGCATGGCCATAACTTCTATATGAAGAAGATAATGTGTGAGAGAAGCTGAAATGATGTTTCTCAGGTTAAGTGAATTGTACCTGGTTGAACACCACATCCCACCATGATTCATTCTATGTGATGGCTCCAAAATATATATATATCACATTCTCTCAACATGAGATAAATTTGGATGGGAGTTAGAGGATGCATGAAGTCATCGCGTGTTGACTAGTGCCAGTGAAACATTATTCCTACTACTACACATATCATCCTCTCATTCCCCAGTATGATCCATTTCCCAATCCAGCACTCACCATGTGTGAGAAATGAAACTATATTGTGCTTATAGAATTCCCTCATTATTTCTTGGTGGTCTGACCCTATAGGTAGCTATGTTGGTTTCACTGGGTGACAGACAGTTAAGGTGAAAGCCCTTTTTTCTAAGACCACAAACCCCTAATGTTTCATTTTCCAAAGTACAACCTACACAATACATAGAAAACTCTTTATCAAATTAAATTAAATTACATATTTCTATTTTATTTTTCTAACAACAAATGAAAAATATTAATTACCCAAATTTATTATTAATTAATTAAAAATTGGATTTATAATAACATAAATTTTAAAAAAAAAATTTGAATAATATGAAAACATACAAATCCCAACATATAAATAGTTTTTTCCTCAAGAATAAATTCACACTAATAATTTCATAGGATCCCACATTATACCAATATTAAAGTTTTAATTTTATAAAATTAAAAATTTATAAATGGGGGAGAAACAATTCTAAAGTGTTTCATAGTAAAAAAGTTTCCAACAACTCACTAGACATAAAGAAAATGATTTTCCCCCAAAATATAATTTATATTATCATTTCACCCATTTATTTATTTTAATATATCATTATTAAACATGATATTTATGATTACCTCAATATTATTTTCATCTATCATCACTCAATGAAAAATATAATATGGAGTTTTCCTATTTCCTTTTGGACATCTACTGATCATATAACATTCACTACTAAATATTGGCCATTTAATAACATGGAAAAAAGGATTTAACAATCCTAAGAAAGAGTTTTTGTCATTATCACCATTCAAGGGGGTCCCCTTTATCAGTGATGAAAAAGAGATGATAGATGGGGACCTTTATCAGTGTTAACAAAAGAACTCATAATGGCCCTGATTTATCAGTGATTTCATTTGAGCTGATAAAGGGAGTTCGTTATTAGAACTAAACTAGTTCTAATACATGGGTTCATTAATCAGTGATATAAATAGCATTGAGAAATTACAACCTACTTCTATGTGTTGTGTGAATAATAGCACATAACACAACATACTCCTATAACCCGTATGAAAATACACCATTATGAAAATATATATTTTCATTGAGATAAATTTTACATCAGAAATACAAAAAACACTACTATATACATTTGTAAAAATGTTTTATATAATTATATTTATAATTAAAATTCACACACATTTAAAAACATTAATGTTTCATCATCTTTAAAACCTATGACCCCGTCTCAAAAAAGCCCTACCATGGTATCAGTTTCCGAACAAACCACCACAACCTGAGAAAAAAGGCACATATATAAGAAAAAAATATTATTTTAGTATTCCTATAAAGAAATAAATTAATCATTAATACAAAAGAATACATTAATAAAATTGTAATTTTAAATAAAAATACTCAATTTGAGTTATATTGGTCACACGGTGCACCGTATTGAGGTGTGGTTGATTCCTACACATTACAAATGATATATGGATCATTATCCCAAAGTATCAAAACATTCCAAATGTATTTGATCTGTTTTCAATATGAAACTTGTTCTTTTTACTAAAAATAATTTCATTTTTATATAAGTGTAATTCAGAGTTATATCGGTATCATTGTTTGTCAGTTTGAGGTTCAGCTAATTCCTACATGTGAAAAATTACTTCTTGATCATTTTCCTTAAGTATAAAACAATCATAATTTTTCAATTTTGAGAATGTCACTATTTTATTAAAATATGATTTCAAACTCCAAAAAGATAATTGGAGTCATACAAGTCACATCATGTGTTAGTTTTTTGTGAGACTACTTGGTACACATCAAAAATGACTTAGGAATAGTTTTATTAAATTATTTGGGAAATCATAGAACATTTTCTAGGTTTTTAGTGAGTAACAAATTTTTTTAACTAAAATGTCAATTTTAAACTGATAATATATATTTTGGGTCATATCAATAACATCGTTGGTTGGATTAAGGTGAGGTTTATTCCTAAAAATCAAAAATTACTTATGGATTGCTTTCTAGAATTATCATAATAATTTTAATTCATTTTCTCGGTTATCAATAAGTCACATGTTATGTTCACTAAAATTAATGTATGTTTTAAGTATAAACACACACATGGGGTCATAACATATTAAAACAATATAAATTTATTTTATCAGTTTTCAGTATGTCATGTACTTATTTTACGAAATTAATTTCAAATTTTAAATAAAAAGACATAATTTGAGTTATGATAGTCCCACCATGTAATAGTTTAAGGTGATGTGGATTCTTCCATGTTTCAAATGACTTACAGATCATTTAATTAAAGTATTAAAACAATCAAAATGAATTTTCTTGGTATTCAATATGTCACTTACTCTTTTTACCAAAATTAATGTCAATTTTAATTAAAAAGACATATATGGAGTAATATTGGTCACATTGTGCATTGGATTGCGGTACGAATGATTCCTACGTTAAACAAAATTTTTATGGATCATTTTATTAAACTATGAAAACAATATGAATGTTTAATCTCTATTTTTAGTATGTCACTTTTTTTTTAATAAAAATTTAATTTCAAACGTGAAAAATGCACATTGAGTCATACTAGTCACATTGTGTGTCAGTTTGATGTGAGACTGCTTCATACACAATGAAAATGAATTATAAATCATTGTACTATATTACCAAGACAATCAATGTTTTTTCATGGTTTTTGTTGAGTGTTAAACGTTCTGAAAAAAATTTCAATTTTATATTGATAATAGATACATTGAGTCATACTAGTAATAATGTTAATAATATTGATGTATTATTTATTTCTACATTTCAAAAATGACATATGGATAATTTTCCTATAGTATCAAACCAATACAAATTCATTTTATCAGTCTAAAATATGTCAGTTTTCATTTTTTACTAATCATAAGGTCAATTTTAAATAAAAGCACACAATTGGAGTTGTACTGATCACAATTTTCATTAGATTGATGTGGGGTTGATTCCAACTCATAAATAAAAACATTTGCGTCCTTATTGTATATAATCAAAAAGTCCAAATGTTTTTATTAGTTTTTCAAATATTACATGTTCATTTTACTAAAGTTGATGTTAATTTTAAATAAGAAGACATACCTAGAGTTATACCGGTCACAATGTGCATCTGATTGAGGTTTTTTTGATTCCAAAAAATTAAAAATAATATATGTATTATTTTACTAATGTAGCAATATAATTAAAATGTGTTTTTCTATTTTTTAGTATGAAACTTTTTATTTTTACTAAAATTAATTTCGATTTTAAGTATACAGACACACTTAGAGTCATATCAGTCACCATATGTGTTTGATGGAGGTTATGATAATTCTTACACACCAAAAGTGATTAGGAATCATTGTACTAAAGTA
Source organism: Viscum album (assembly GCA_963277665.1). Classification (NCBI taxonomy): domain Eukaryota; kingdom Viridiplantae; phylum Streptophyta; class Magnoliopsida; order Santalales; family Viscaceae; genus Viscum; species Viscum album. The sequence continues at coordinate 1,585,183,951 of OY728164.1, forward strand.
TAAAAAAATGATTCTTTTCCTTGGTTTTTAGTAGGTCATATTTTATTTTTATGGAAATTAATGTCAATTTTTAATTAAAAGACACAATTGGATTAATACCACCCAAAATATTTGTTAGATTGATATTTGGATGATTCCTAAACATCAATAATGATTTTTGTATTGATGTACTAAAGCATCAAAACAATCATAATTTGTTTTTTCAGTTTTGTGTATATGATGTTTTTTTGAACTAAAATGTAAATTATAAACTAAAAACATACATTCTGAGTCATACTGATCATAATATTTATTTGATCTAAGTTCATATAATTGAGTATGTGATATGTATTATTAATTCAAAAATCTAAAAAAATAATTAAAGGAGAGAAAATGTTTCATTTTGATGAAATATATACACTATAATCCATAAAACACTTCACATTTTAGAAACCATAGGGTTTCCACTTCCATAAAAAAGGGACATGTTCAATCTTTTTTGGCATGTTGCATATAGTTTAATGAAAAAATATGAATTTTGAAAAGATCTATAAAAAACCCTAAATAAGTATTAGAAAAAAGATATAATGAAATTAACTTGAAAATATAATAGAAAATGATAAAAAAAATTAATTAAATAAGTAGTTCTAATTCACCTTTTCAAGATGGTTGTATACTTTCTTGACTCGTTTACTGGTTCTCATTCTCTGACTATAAGCCTCAAAGTCCAATATCGACTGAGCATGACAACCACTAAACAACCTACCCCAACCACAACATAATATTCCACCATTATTGGAAAACAATTCTTATTTAGATAATACTAAAAATAAATGAATTAACTATAAATATATATAAATAAATTAATAAAATGTCATTTCTAAATTGAAAGCATAAAATTTCTGTTGTATCTAGTACTCCATGTATCAGATTGATTTCATGATCTTATTACATGATTTAATCATCCTTGTAGATGAAGAAATTTCTTTATGATCTCCATGATAATTTAAAAAATAAGTACAGGATTGGAATGCTAAGAAAAAAATTAAAAGATAGCTAAAATGATGATAAAATCAATTAAATAATAAATAGGAAGTCACAACTTCATGATATACATGTACATTCTTAGTTCAGGTATGTTTCCCATTAATTTCTAAATAATTCTATTTAGTCTTATAAATATGGGGATATTCAATAGTCATAGTAGTGATGGAAAAATATAAATACAAAATTTATTAACAAATATTTTCAATGAAATAGTAATTATATTAAAAAATACCGCTTTATAGATTCAATTTTGTTGATGGTATATAATATCTGTCATAAATTTAAAAACATAATATCAATAATATTTTACAATTTTTTGTTTTAAACACTACAGAAATATTGAGAAAAATATGTAATTTTTCTTGTTATGTATTTAGATAGTGAAATCATATATTATATACCATGATACATGTCTACTTGTAGAAGTTAACAAGATCCTTGTGCCCATGAACAATCCCCATCCCATTAATTTCATGATATTTAAACACTACCTTATCCTAACAGAATTATATTTGAAAATTAATATAAAATATATAAGTTTAATATTAGTTATAAAATGGTTGATGTGTTATATTATAAATTGAAAAACATTATCTTGTGTGGTCGGTTTCATGGGTATCTATGTAGTGAATCTTGAAAATAAATATATGGAACAAGGAAATTAATAACAATGAGTACCCAATGGATCCTAAAAACCCAAAAATGAATACATAAAATTAAAATATAATTGAAATATTTAAATTGTAATGTTTAAACCCTGCATCATTGAAATTAACAATATTCTATCATCTGTAATTTCTCTTTCAGTTGATTGGGCCAATTTTTCCACTATTTCATTCATTTCATTTTTTAATTTCTCATTGGTCTGTAGAACTGAAATGGGTACTAAGGAGTTAATATTTATATTCATGGGGTAATCCATTCAATTGGTAATCAAATACATGGCTACAAAAATATGAAATATATTTAGTCATAATTAACATAGAATGCATCTATTGGAAAAAACAAATCATGAAAACACACTTTCTGTACTCATTTACACCTAAGAATCTTATCCATTTATACATTAGGATTTCATTTACATTTTCAAGAGCAATATAGTCTTTAATGTCCTCCCTATAAATTGTTTCGTTGAAATTAACATTGTAATTACCACCACTTTATAACATTGTATTCTCATGAGAAATCCATGTTAGTAAATATGGATATTGAATTGGTGGGGTAAAGGTTAATTATGAATATATGTTTGATAAGTTGGTAGATCCTTTAGGTGGTTTTTATTTAACCTTTAATTTCATGCCCTTCATATTTACTGTTTGTAATAACATTCATCAGTTCAGACTATTTTTCATAATTTTTGTGGTTTAGCATGAAAAAAACTATAAATGAATACCTCCTTTTCGATATGTTTTTATATGATCTACCATATATACCATTAATATTCAAATATATTTACAACTATATGAATTTATACAAAATCTTGTTGAGACAGTAGCTGAGTTATTGGCTCATGAGATATTGTAATACCCACACTCACATTATACATTTAAAGTGGTATGTTGTGTAGACAGTCATCTTGTATATTGAACATGGTTTCCCCAAAAATAAGGTGATGGGTGGGTGTTTATATATATAAATTTAAGTCATTTTACCCAATATAATATTAGTAATGGAATGTTATCAGGGTCAATCAAATTCACATTTTATAGAAACAATTATGAGAATACTGGTTACTTCATTTAATATAGCTCTTTCAAGGGAATGACTCACTTCAAATCTGGAGGGGGAGTATAATCCTATAGTGGGTTTTCATATGTTTTTTCTTCTATTTTTCACCCAAAAAATTTTATAGAAACATAGAATGCCAATGAAAATTTTCTCAGAGGAAACTAATAATGTGTTCATCTCTTCCATTTCATTATCATCATCCACATGTTCTATTCATTTATAAAAATATGTTTGGGGTGTCACCCCTATACAAGAACCCCTGAAGCAACCATAAGGTTCCGGAAACTTCCTAGCCACTGATAGTGTAATGTATAGAAAATTACATGTCATGTTTTAATTATATAGGATTATTTCTAGACTCGATCAGCTGAAAGCACCTAATTCTGAGACTTGTGATCCCAAAATAGAATTTTGAAACTTTTTTAGTTATTTTATAAATATACGTGCAGTTTTTCCTATCCTATAAATTATAGCTCAGATCAAAAATAAGAGGTAGTTGTTGAACTAAGAATGGAAGGATTCTCCTAGAAAGGACTTAACTTCGACCAGAAAGGGTAGTCTGAAAAATAGTTTTTTAACTATTCGGGAAATATAAAATAACATAAATAGTTATTTTATTTGTTTTTCCCAACCATTGGGCGGTGGAACCATGATGCTATGGTGAATAAAAAATGTGATGATGAGTCACATTTAATGAACTCATTAATGGCTCATAAATTTAAAGTCTAATAATTCATTAAATTAAGCATAATAGATATGCTCTTTCATAAATGAAAATGTGTAATGACGTGACGACGCAACATTATAGAAATGCTATAATGTGTTTTCTTTTAAAGGGTTAACGTGTTGTAGAAATTATGATTAAATATTGGAATTTATTTGACAAAATCATGGAAATAATTATATCCAATGATGAATGAAGAATGCCGGAAAATTGACAGCAACATTGATGCACCTAGAAAAATGCGACCAGAGAGCGTCAAACGCCAACAGAACTTGATTCACCATGGACAGATCGCTTCAACGATGAACTACAATGTGTTAGGGGGTGTTATTTGAATTTATATTCCCCAATCACAGTTTTAAATGAAATATGTGGATCAACCCATGAACAGGTTGACCGGTATTTTGATTGTTCATGTGGGATGGTTCGTTCTGTAGGGTTTTAACAAGAGATCTTCTTGATGAATTGTTGGTTAACCCTTCTAATGGAAATGAAACTGATCATTGTGAACAATGATAAATGTCTGTTAAATATTTTTTGATTTGTACATTTAACCTCCCTCTGTTCTTCGTTCACTACAGGAAGCCATCCCTTGGCCCATGACGCAACGCTTAGAGATCGATTGGTCGTTACACAATCAATACTTAGCACAATGATCTGATATCTTGGATTCGAGATGGACATGTAACAAAGAATTTGAGGCAACGGTGGTAGTGAATGGAATGAGGTGGTGTGGAAAATATCGCCACTCAAATTTCATTGTGTCAGGATTGATTGTAATGAGGATTTACACCGCAGGCTGTGAAGAGGGTGACCCGAGGATCTGGAATAACTTTCGGATCGATAAACGGGCCACCAGAGCGTGTTCAGTGGGCCGATGAAGATGATTATATCATGCTAGTGTTTCCATCATGAGGCGTCTGCTTCCATGTGCTGAACAATGGGGCAGCAAACCACGGTGGAGTTGATAGTGGTAGCCGCTCAGCTACCGCATAAAGGAAAACATGGACTTTGGTCGTAGCACCACCAGTACCTGCAACTTTGTTGCGGATCACATCGGAAGACCCATTCTACAACATAGTCTGGTTTATTGAAGTGGTGGAACCAGTGGGTTCTTCCTGGGGAAATAACGGACGTTGTTGTGCCACTTTCGGTATGAGAAATTCAGCCTGCAATAATGGGTCAGGCATGCACCGACAATTCGAACCCGCGCCCACCAAGACAGACTCGCCCCATCTGGTCAGTCTAGAATTACAGAACAATAGGATAGACCTAGTCCAGGCTGGATCCGAGTTGGTTTAATGGACTCTAAACCAGGTCTGGTCCAGTCAATCCGACCGGGTCAGCCTGGACTCGGACACTAACAGCCCCTTTTAAGAAAAACCGCTATTTCTTTCAAATCGGGCATCTCATTGATGATTTTTTTGGGGAAGTGGAACCCTAGAGACGAGGCCAGACTTTTTCAAAACTATAATGAGTCTTTTATTAACGTTAGAATATGATGAATGGCTTTAGGAGCGGTTCTCCGAGAATCAAGTGCACTATGTGCAGAGATCCTATGGCTGACTGAGACCTTAAAACAACTGACAAGATTCCCTATGTGGATCTACTATGATTTATCCATGGGAAGTGGCTCTGTGTGACCTGAATGACCCACAATGGGGAGAGGCCTTATGTGACCAGGTAGACCCACGGTACTCATCATAGAAGAGTACCTCTATATGATGGCCAAGGTGGGAAGGAACTCTATGTGACCCGACATGACCACAGTGAGGAGAGGTTTTGTGAAACCCAACATACCCACGATACACATTAGGTATGAGTACCACAGTAGTCCAAGGTTAAGGGGAAGCAGCTCTATGTGACTAGGCAGACCCATAGTGGGGAGCATCGATGTGTGACCCAGCATATACATGGTACTCATTGGGGATGAGTACATCAGTAGCCCAAGGTATTCATCGATATGACCAATAGACTTTCTTTCCTTACTATATATTATACCTGTTGTGTGTTGTCTTCAATTTTGATCAATCGTTGTGATCATGCATAGTGTTTTTCTTGTGTATTTTCTTTTAGTCTTTCCTTGTGGGTTTGGGGTCCTTACTAAGTATTTTTTTACTGACCCTGGCATGGGCTTCACCCAAACAAGTTATGTCTTCTAAATATGATGAATAACTTGGAGAATAACATGGTGGCCTAGGATGAAGTGGTTCCCAGTGATATCGGGTAGGCAATATTAGCTTCTATGGCTTCTAGAAGCTATGCTATATGTACCCATCAAGTGGGGTTTTCGATGGAACGAGTTCCATTCATCTTATAATTTCTATTGTTGTATTTGTATTTTGTTAGGTTTGTATTCTGGCCTACTTAATTTCAGTTGTACATTTACACACAGTTCTTGTTTAGTGGCATGCATGTTCTCCTACTTAGTTCTCTTTGGACGTGGTTATATGTGCATGTGTATAGGTACTCAGGAAAATGACTCCCACCTGATGTTTGATGCCTTCATGGCTAGTCACCAACCCCTAGAAATTGAGATATAGGCTTGGGGGAGTCCTATCATGGGCCATGGGGTATGGTTCATGAAAAAGTGGTATCAAAGGTGGTCAGTTCTACCTCAAAGATCCAGGGCCTCTTTTTTTGAGTTTTCGGAACATTGTTAAATGTTTTGAGTTCAAATTTCACATTTGGGATTCTAGTGTCGGTGTGGTGGTTGATGTATCCATACACATGGAACGTGAATTTGGATTTTTGATTTTATACATAAAAACACTATTTGTAAGCATCATATAGGAATTGATTGTTTTCTCATGTTATCATTAAATTAGAGTAACCTCACCAGGTATAATCTATTGACCATGCTACATATTGATCTATATTAGGATGCCTCTATGCAGACAACCATCTAGGATTCTGATGCGTGACCACGAGGACAACCCACCTGGTGATGAGGCCTCAGTTTAGGGACTACTGCTAGAGATGGGCCCACTGTGAGGTGCACCAGTGTCACCACCACCCATTGATCGACAATTACTACCAGAATTATTGGTAGAGTACGCATGCAGTCTCAATGCCTTGTATGAGTTCCAAATACAGAGACCTCCCATGTTCATGGGAGATATTGATCCTCATGTCATTGAGGATTGGCTGGAGGTAGTGACATAGTTATTCCTCTTAGTAAGTACATCGCTGGACCAGATGGAAATATTAGTTGTGATCTTTATTATGGGATCAGTAGGGAGATGGTGGAGGCTAAAAATTGAGACACATGATGATCTGACCCTCTTATGGGCTGACATCGAGTGGCTTTTCTAGGAGGAGTACTTTCTTACAACCTTGTGCTCAGTGTGCATATATAATATACTACTTCTATATAAAGGAAGGATGTCAATATTTGAGTACTATATGAGGTTTACAAACCTCTCTTGCTACTCAACATATATAGAATGGGACCCTCTCTTCATGGCCCATACCTTTTAGCAAGGACTTAGATGGGTCATCAGGGCATTGATGATTTCTCGTAGCAACCCCACTAAGGCTGTCGTGCTAGAGTAACCTCTATTAGTAGATATATTCTTCACAGAGTAGGCACCGATAGTGAGGTCCACCACTGGGTGACATGTAGTCGAGTCATCCGTGGCGGGCAATTAATAGATGAAACAGAGGTCCATGTGGGCCATATCATCCAGAGGCTGACCCCAAGACACAAGATTGGTGGTGTGAGTCCACTGGGTAGCAAGGGTCTGTAGGGGAACATGGTGTGTTACTCGGGTGGCGAGAAGGGACACATGGCTCTTGAATAGCTGACCTTCTTCACAGATGATCCACAGATAGTCAAGGGGCCACTAGGGTAGAGGCAGAGGTTCATGTAAGGAGGTTTGTAGGTTGAAAGATGTTTCAAGGGAGTAGGCCAAGAACCCAGCGGTCAGAGACGGTTCAAGTTATTAACTCCACCACCACCAGGTTGTCCAACACGGCCTCATGGAGCTGGTGTATGGGGGTGATCTCAGCTTCAGGCGGTGAAGACCTATAACCATGGTTCTATGAAGATGATTGTATGTGTGAACTGTTTCTTATACACCTTATTTTCAGTTCTTATAGACATGTTTTCCAGTCACACATTCCTTTCTACGGATATCATTCAGAGCTCGTAGATTCCGGTGGAGCTGTTGGCTCGATCCTTATGATTACATAATCCTACGGGAGAAGATTCGACTATTGCACAATGGTTCCTGTAATGTGAGATTACTTTAGGAGACAATATATTTGACTAGTAACTCCTAGTAGTGGCGTCGGGCCCTTACAACTTCATCTTGGGTATGGATTGGTTATCTACTGTCCATTCTCAGATCGACTGTTTTAGTTGTAAAGTGCAGTGTGTCTGCATGGATGAGACCAGGTTTTCCTTCACCAATGAGATGTGATATTTTTCAGTATAGGATAGAAATACTAGAAGGAGGGTTCATCTGATCAATGATCAATTGGATAGCCTCGCTCTCAGTGTGATGGGCAATATGAGTCCAAGATTTCTAGCAGAGGTGGAAATGTATGAGTATGTATTCTTGAAGAATGTTCTAGGACTAACTCCTCATTGGGACGTAGACTTCAACATTGAATTATATCTCAAGACAACACCAGTATCCACACTGGAATATCGAATGGCTCTCGCAGAGCTTTGTGAATTGAGGTTATTGTTGGAGGAATTTTTGGAGAATGGATTTTTGAGGCCCAACGATTCACCATGGGCAACCCCATTGTTTTTTTCCAAGAAGGCAGAGTATTGTTTGAAGTTGTGAATGGGATTACGATGCTTAAACCAGGTGAACGTGAAGAAAATATATCCACTGCAATGAATTGATGACCTCTTCAAACAACTGAAGGGAGTATGGTGGTTCTCGATGATCAACCTCAGATCAGACTATCACCAGCTTCGTGTAGAGGAACAGGATGTACCGAAGATATCCTTCAGATTCTAGTATGCACACTAAAATTTCTTGGTGATGCCCTTCGGCATGACCTATTATCTAGTAGTGTTAATGGTACCCATGAACAGTATCTCCAAGCCTTTCCTCAACTGTTTCGTGGTGGTCTTCATTGACGACATCTTTTTGTACTTGACATTATAGGAGGAGCATGATAAACACCTATGGATAGTACTAGATACACCTTGAGAGCACCAGTGTTAGAGTAAAATCTCAAAGAGCCAGTTCTATATTTAGGAGGTCCACATTATAGTACATGTCATCTCAGAGGATGGAGTTGCAATGTATCTAAAAAAGATAGAGGCATTACATTCTTGGGGGTCACCCTGAAGTGTGATTGAGGTCAACAGTTTATTGGGGTTGTTTAGATACTACTAAATGTTCGTTCTCATCATTTCTAGAGTAGTATAACTCTTATCAGCTTAAATAGGTAATTTACAACCCTTCTTGTGGATGGAAAATTTATTTCATATTTTTTAGGAGATGAGGTAGAGACTGAAGAGTCCCCCCCCCCATCTTGAGACTACTAGAGGAGGGCATTGGGAATGTAGTTTTATGTGATGCATCAGGGACCGTACTATGTTGTGTACTTAATTAGGAGAAAGATTTGATCACCTTTGGTTCATGAAAATTGAGGAATCATGATTATAACTACATGACCAATGACATGGAGTTGGTAACGATGGCCTTTTCATGAATATGTGGTAGCACTAATTAATGGTTGAGTGTTGTATAGTCTACTATGACCATACTAGTCGCAAGAATATATTCTCTCAGAAGGACATGAACTTGAGACAATGACTATGGCTAGAGTTCCTATAGGAAAATAACATTAAGATAGTCTATACTCATAGGATGGGGAACACTATGGCACACACACTCAGCAGGAGGTCCAGTTTGCAGTTTTTGAGAGAGAAGACGAGGCAGATTGCTGCAATAAAGATATCCTTTATGAATGATAATGAAGCAACTTACCTTTAGTCGATGACTATCACTCCCCCAATCTTATACCGAGTTAGAGAGGCACATCTTTTGGGTATTCACTATGAGGCCCGACGTTCTTAGTAATCCAAAGGATGGGCACCTGATGTATTTTCAATAGTTGGAGAGCACATCATCCTTTTTAAAGGGTGAACAATAGAACCCATGAAATTGTGAGAAAATATTTTTAGGGAGTTCCATGCCTCCCCTTGGGGTATATCCTATAGTGGAGAAGATGTTCTAGGATCTCCATCATCAGTACTGGTGGCCATGAATGAAGAAAGCGGTGGCCGAGTTCATTTCATGTTGCCTCAGATGTCAGCATGTGAAGGCTGGGAATCAGGTTTCAGTAGGATTAGCACAGTAACTTAAGGGACCGAAGTAAAAATGGGATAGTATGTTGATAGAATTTGGTATAGGATTACCACACACATCCAAGGGATACGATTACATCTGGGTGATTGTCGACCGACTCACCAATTCGGCTAACTTCAAACAAATCCGAGAGCATGGAACGGTTAGGGCATTGGGACAACACTATTTTTAGGAGATAGTATGGCTTTATGGGGTTCCATAGAAGACCATCTCAGTCCATGATGCTCGCTTTACACCCTAGATGTGGAAGGGATTCCAAGAGGTATTCAGGTCTCAACTGTGTTTGTGCACATCTTTTCACCCAATGATTGATGGTCCGATGGAGTAGACCATAGAGACCTTGGAGGACAGGCTTCATGCTTAAGTCCTTGTTTTTTGTCATAGATGAAGGGAAAACCTTCCAAAGCTAATGATTTCATACAACAATAGATATCACTCCAACATTGTCCTGGTACAATTTGAGGCCTTGTACGTACGGCCATGCATATCACCTCTGTGCTGGACAGACATAGGGGAGTCATCACTCATGGATCTAGAGTTTGAATGTGCTACCACTGAGAATGTTTAGATCACATAGGAGCATATTAATACTGTATAAAGGAAAAAAGAAATCTTATACGGATATGTGATAAAGGACCTTGGAGTTCGAGGAGTAAGACCATGTGTTCCTTTGTGTCTCACCTTGATGGGTATTGCAAAGATTTGGCCTAGGCGGAAAGTAATATCTGAGGTTTATCAAACCTTTCTAGATTATGATCAGAGTTAGATGGTTGGCGTACTTCATAGATCTCCCCCCATAGATGTACCAGGTGAAAAATGTTTTTCATGTGTCGTATTTGAAGAGGTATGTGAATGATCGATCACACGTCATTGACTTGGGTGAGCTAGACATTAAAGATGGGGATATGAATTTCGAGTTCCCAGTGGAGATAGAGGATCTAAAGAAGAGGTCCCATTGTGGATGGTTGATTCTTCTAGTGCGTGTTTGGTGGTAGCACAGGAATCTCCTAGACAACATATTAGTGACGGAGTCTCAGATTCGTGATATGTACCCCCTTTTGTTTGTTTAGATTTGTTTTGGCTTACGAAAATATAAATCCCTAAAGGTGGAGGTAATTTAATTTCTTATAAATTAAATTTAAAATTTTTTAAATTATATGGGATTATTTTGACACCAAACACTATGATGGCACCTAATTCTGAGTCCTGGTGAGCTCGGAATAGAATTTTGAATGTTTTTTAGTTCATTCTTATAAACTTGTGAGCATGTTTTTCAATCTTTTAAAGCAGTACATGAATCAAAATTATGAGGGAACCATTGAACTCAAAATTATAGGATTATCATATAAAGGACTTAACTTTTACCGTTGAGGTTCGTTCGAAAAAGATAGATTCTAGACTTTTTGGAAAAGAAAAATTAAATAACATAAAATGTTTTTTTCAACCATTGGGTGGTGAAACAACGATGCTATGGTACGATGACAAAGTGATGATAAGGCACATTAAATGAAGTTCATAAATGGCTCATAAACGTGTAGCGTAAGAAATAATTAAATGAATCACAACAGATAAGATGTTTCATAAATGAAATAGAATAACGACACTATGATGCAGCATAATGAAAATGATATGATGTGTTTTCTTTTAATGGGTTAACATGTTGGAGAAAAAAGGATAAAATGTTGCAATTTATTTGAAGAACCTATAGAGATAATTATCTTTGAAGGAGAATGAAGAATGCCATGGAATTTCTAGAGACATCAATTCACCTCGAAGAATAGTATCAAAGAGTTCCAAATTCCAACGAAACTAGAATTTCTGCGGATGAATTACTTCAACAACAAACTCCAATGAGGTAGGGGTTATTGTTTGAAATTTTATTCCTTGTTCTTGGTTTTAAATGATGAATATAGATCAATCTAAGAATATGTTGACCCATGGTTCGATCGTTCTTGCGGGAGGGTTCCTCTTGTTGGGTTTTAGTGGAAGATCTTCTTGATTAATTTCTGTTTAACTCTTATAACTACAATAAACTCAATAGAAATGAACATAGAATGAGGTTTGTTCAATCTTTTTTGAATTTTGCATTTTTTCCTCTTGTGGTTCTTCGTTTGTCATGGTAATCCATCACATGGACCATGACTTAATGATAGTCGATTGATCAATCATTGTGCAATCAATCCTTAGCACAGTAATCAGATATCTTGGATTCGGGATGGAAATGGCACCACCAAGTTGCGATGAAAGTGGTGCTGACCGGAAGCAGGTGGTGCACGGAATATCCCTACTCAAATGTCTTTACATCGGGATTGAACACAATGAGGATTTAAATCCCATACAATGAAGAGGGTGACCCAAGGGCTCCGTAACTACATCCGGATCGAAGAAAAAACCATCAGAGCACATCTTCTAGTCTAAATAAGCTGGTTCTAGTGACGACTTTGTGGAGGACATCGAGGCAGCACGTTGCAGTTGACTTGGTGGCTATAGCCGCTTAGGTGTTGCGTGAAGGAAGCTACGGGCTTTGGATACCGTAGAACCTGCACACTAATGGAAATATCACCTATACCCATGGTTTTAAACGGCTGGTATAGCCCATGAAACGATGGGTATAGGCTATACCCACGGTTTCATGAACTGTGGGCTACAGTGGCATCAGTATAGCCCTATACCCACGGTTTTTACAAAACCGTGGGAAAATACCATGGAAATTTCGTAATACCCACGGTTTTCTTAAACCGTGGGTATAAATCTATTATCACGGTTTTCAGAAGCATAGGAATAGAATTTCACAGCAATATAACATAACGACGGTTCCATGACTCGTGGGTATAGATTCTTCTTGGACCACAATAATACTAATATACCCACGGTTCATTGAACAGTGGGAATAGATGCTTCTCCCAAACATAGCAGCTACTTCCCATAGCCTTCATGCTTTCTACATCTAACCATCTTGCACCCATAAAAACAAACCAGAATAGAATAGAAAAACAACAAAAATAAACATGCATTGCTAATGAAAACTACATGAATGTGTGATAAAAACCAAAATTGAACCTACATTACAAATGAAAATTGTCTTACTAAAACATAACTGGAATTAAATTCTGGAGTATATACTTTGTCTAGTGCTAGATCCATGATCTGTAAAAAAAATACATACATCCTGCACTGGGTTTCTACATATGAAGCATTGTAGATAATAATATATGAATTAAGGTGCACAATTAAAAGATATATTAAAATGATGAAATAATGAAGATAATTTTTCAAAATATGATTCCCAGAAAAAATCAATTTTTTATCCAAAAGATAAAGTAGCAATCACTAGAAGTAGAGGTATCAATGGAACTTAAATAAGACAACCTTGAAAAAGTTCAAAATACTTTACTAGAAAATAAAAAATAATAAGAACATTGAATAAATTAACATAGTGATACATAAGATTAATAGTTCCGTCCGTAATAGCTATGAAAACAAAGAAAATGGTTTTTGTGATAATGGAAGATATTTTCCAAGAAGAATATCCCAAAGGGAGACAAATGAAATGGTGTTTGGGCTAAAGGAAGACTTTTTCAATGAATAATATCCCAAAAGGAAAGGTACAAAAAATTTAATGTATCCAATAACACGGAATGTGTTTTATCTTAAAATATAGAATCTAAAGAAAAAAAATGGGGTTTGGGCTAAAAGAATATGTGATAAGGTTACTCCAACATAATGAAAAATTTAAGTTCAAATAAAATGAAGAATAGTCCCTTGGGAGATGGATAAATAAAGGTTGCATGATGCTTGGATAGAAAGTATAATTTCTTGTATACAGTCACCAATATGTTCTATGATCAAATATTCAAGGGTTACTATTTTTTGTGGGATTTTTTGGCACATATACTTGAATTACTATAAGAACATATGATTAACATATGACAAGAATGAATCAATGGGATAAATCCAAGAAAAATAAAACTAAATTCTGTGAGAGATATAAATAATACAAGAATGTAAGAATATACAAGCGATATGTCTAAAAGAAGTCTCCAATGATTTATAAACATTAGAAGAGTAAAATAAGAAGTATAAAATCTATTCAAAATTCCATGAGAAAAAATAGAGATCTAATTAAAGAACAAAATGTTGTTTATGAGGAAATGAAACAAGGAAAAACTAATGTGTTAATAGTAACTATGTGGGAGATATAAGGTTACTGGACATATTGCATATATGAAGAAGAATATGCTAGCATATATGGTTTTATTTAGATTTTTTGCACATTCAAGAAAAGAGGTCCCACTCAATAATCCTATTGAGAAGAATGAGAAGATTTGGTTGTCTACAAGGATAAATGATTATAAAATTAGGAAAATATGATTAAGGATTATCCCAATGATAAAGTTGGGAAGTATTGAAGATCTCATAAGAGAGACTTCTATAAATATTCTAGGTCTAATTAAAGATAAAGTACCTCTCCTTATCTTATTTCATTTGATGTTTTCTAACCTGTAGGGAATTGAAAGAATCAAATATTGGGGAAGATGGAAGAGGCTATTACTACTACATAATTATATAATATTCTCATTGTTGAGTATATAAACGAAAAAGATGGTGAGAAAGTGGGTTCATCCATTTCGATGCCTGAAAACATGTTTAAAAGATTTCAAAGTGTTCGAAATCATGAAATCTATAATTATGTAAAAATCATTAAAAATATGAAAGAATCGGTATTCCAATATCATTTTCTACCCCTTTCTTATATCTGGAATAATATATTTTTGATGTTCTTGTTTGGATGAGTTAAAGGTTTTCAGTTATCGTTAAATCTATTTAAAAGTAACCCAAAATGAGAATTTGATAACGGTATCACATACATGAGAATTCATGGACATCCTTGTTGTCTTGGCGAACAATATATTGTTCTATACACTACGTTAGCACATGTACTCATGAATTAGATTAAGTGAAGGATCTCGATTAAGTTCTATATGGTGTTATCCCTCTCTAACAAATGAATCAGTTTGTAATTAAAATCATGAATTGTTCAACAAAAGTTCATTCCAAGCAGCACCCCCAAGTGTGAATTGCCTCTTCTTGTTCCATCCAACATGTGTTATTATTGGGCACTAAGCTGGAACATGAGTTCTGATTATACCTCTCTCGCACTCCCTGTACCCCCATCTTCTAGGTGAAATACCAAAATTCCAGGTGCAAAATTCCCCTACTTCCAGCAACCATGCCTCTCTCTCACTACCTCAATTCACTTTTTCAGGCTTCAATGTAGTACGCTCTCTGCTGTTTCTCATGTGCTTCCCACATGTGATGTCACACGATCTCCCAGTACTGTTTTATTAGGTTCTGCATCATATTCCATATGACTTTTTCTAGGCATCCTATTTTATACACGGTTTTTCATTCTTTTTACAGATGACTTTTTCCAGGTATCCAGGTGACCTTTTTTAGGCATTCCTCCTTCAGATCACCTTTTCCAGATGCCATATTATATGCATCCTCTCTGTGCTTCTTTCAAAACCCTCTTTGATGGCTGAGAAGATCACAAAATCTATATAAAGTATCATTTTCCATCACAGTTTTGACATTGTCCCCAATGTCCTTGGGGTCATGTTAAATAGTCTTGTTGTTCACCATTGTCTTATTATCTGTGTGGTGGACCTCTCTAGATGATCCAGCCTTAGAGACCACCTTTGGATCTGATGGTCCCCTAGTTGAAAGCATCTATGAGGGGAAAATCAGCATCCTAGGGAGTGGGATTTGATCTTGGCATTATGGGGAGGATGGTCACCTTCCTTTTCCACCAGCGTAGACCCAAGGAGGCTAGATATATGAATTACATTGTTTTGTGTCATAGTTTGGCTTGATTGCATTTTTCAAAGGAGGATATTTTGGTTTTGATGAGTTTTCCACATTGTTTTTCATCATTTTCCCTTAATGTATAGGATAGGATCATCTAATTGTTGGTACAAATGTGACATAACAATAGTGTTTATTCACTGCTCCTCTACAATTCGAATAAGACTGCACTTAAAAATCATTTTAGACACATGAAAATATAGTATAATTCTGATGAATATCTAAAAGGATGTTGGTACTTGGCCCCATCCTCCAATGTCACCAAATAGTCAACAAAACACAAAATCACACCACTACATGGTCAAGTGATAATTTTCCATCCTATATAATGGAATGATCTCCTTGGATGGTTGGTTTAATACAGTTTTCATCACAAACACTTCATAACATTATTGTGTTAAAATTTCACATCGATTTTTTGTTTCCCTCACTAGAAATTAAAATTTATGATCAACTATAAAATTACGATAAATCTATGATCTTTCTTGATGAATTTTAATAACATGGTGAGAGGAGATTACACATATTGCACATCCCTTAAGTCTTCCATTGTAGCTTAACCTGAGTGTTCCATACGACAGTACACATCATCTTAATTATTATAGGAGAGTTTTTATTATCCTATAAAATTCCTATGAAACCATGTAATTATACATTCTAGTTAGAGAAAATGTTGGAAGGAACTCCTATCATACATATGTTATTCCTTTAATAGAATATCATGCCTACTTCCAATACAATTTTTATCAACAAATAATTTTCCTAGATTCAAAATGTGTTAATAAACCTCCATACCACATAACATTAAATTGATTGGAATAGTTACTCATAATACCACCATGAACATCATGGCAATGGAATCACTGTAATGTTATAATTTAATGTAGTTTGGGGTTATTGGTTGTTTTGGGGGATATTGAATGAGAGAGTTGTATGTGAGGGGGGATACAAATCTTTTTCTAATTTTTCAGCTGGACGTCACTGGTGCCAATCCTTGGGAGGTCACAACTAGCCCTTTGGATAGAGTGGACTTCTTCATGTAGGGATTCCTACTTCCCATTATTTTCTTCATCTTCCTCCATCTTGTTTTTCAACTTAGATTTCTGTTAAGATACATTGTTGTAATCCAAGATTCTAGAGATATTAAAAAATGTATACATAATCTTTTTTCTACACTCTCTCTCTCCCTGACCTAACACTCTGTATAGGTTAATAAAATTAAAATTATTTTGTTTTTTCCTACTAATATGATGTCCAAAATAATTCATTTTAATATAATTCAATGTAGCCCAAATTTATATCGGTTAGTTTTCTTTTCTTCGAGCCTATTGGAGACCATTATTATAATAAAAATATATCACAATTTAGTATGAAAACATGGTCCTAAGTACAAGTAATCAATGATTCCTTAAATTTAATGGTTAGTGCATAAGGGAACCAAACTCAAACTCAAAGCGCTCTGCTTATGATGACGGTAACTCAAATATTCCCTTTACCACTTGAACGCATATTCAATTTCGCATATATATAAGGACACCTAGCCCCTATGTACATATTTTCATGTACAAATATGTATAAAGCGATCCATACATATATGTTTATACATTTATATACCCATTTACCTTACACACGTATGCATTTGTCATATATATATATATAATCACACCTAGCCCCAATATATATATCCAAACGGCCATGAGTGAATATATATATATATATATATATATGGGGGAATGTATATATGTATATTCCTGCCTATTCATAAACGTGCAAGTCGCCTTTGACAATAGCTACCCGAAACCACCGCAGCTGGTCAAAAATACTCTAGAAAAACACCGAGAACTCAAAACACCAAAACTAGTAAATTTTAAAAAAAACAATGAATTTAAAGGGAACAAAACATACCTGAAACCAATGGATATTCCAATTCCCTTGATAGAGGTGCCTAGAATTAGCCTCTAACGGGACCTAAGAGATCTAAACATCAAGAATCGACCAAAAAAACCAACAAAACTAGTTAGGATTCAGTTGTAGTGATCTAAAATTCAATGAACAGTGAAGAGGAATCCATAAATATCACATAAGTCGATCCATAATAAGGAAAATACATCCTAAAGAAAACAATACTTCTTCAAGCATTTTATAATCTGGAAACAAAATAAGAGCACCCAATAACATGGTGTCCCTAAAATAAATAAAAAATTAAGAGGATTAAAGAACAAATCCCACCTACAAAAATCATATAGAAACAATTGACTTAAACATACTCAAACATCCAAAATGATAACCTGAAATAGTACGCTACATGGAATTCAGATGCAGAGTATACTAAGACATCATTTTTAAACTTATAATAAGAAAAAATAATTTCAAAACTTATAATCATATCAACATTTCATTTGTAAAAACAATATAATAGAAACAAATAATATATAATGAAAAAAAAACATTCATTAATGATCTAAACTCTCTGGAATGAAAAGGGCATATCAAATCCAAATTTATATTTTAACATCCAATTTCCCTACCCATATTTATCTAAACAATATAGTTATTTCTTTTCATCCATTATTTAAATGAAAAAAATAGTAATATCTATTAGACATTGAAAAAATGGATGGTAACCATCAAAATAGTATTTTTCAATTAAATAAAAATTATTATACCCCCTATTCTTCTATCAACATGGTTAAACGTAATCACAAATACTTCCAGATTGAGTAAATATAGATCAGTACATATAATTTACTTTAGCATAAATATAACTAAAATATGCATCCAAAAATAAATAAATATTCCCTTTTAGAAGAACTCCCTGATTTATTGTATCTACCCATTCATCCTAAATCACGCAATTAGTTAGATACAAATATAATGTATAAGGGGGGAGTTATGCCTATGAGAATTATCAATTTTTGGATTATGGTAGCTTGTGGTGAAGAAACCCATGGTTCATTGGTTTATTTCAGAAAATATTATTGGTTATTTTTTCAACACTACTTATTGAATAATCTTTCCAGATTTTCTATCCTGCCTTCTTCATGGTTATAAGAAAAGAACTTTCATTCCAATTTACTTGTTCTGTCATATTATATAATTAAAACTAGTTTTTCTCTAGGATTAATAATTACTTAGGAATATTCTCGATTATCTTCTTATGCTCTCTTGTCTAATGGAGGACTATTCTTGCATACTTTTCTTAATTAGTTTTCACGTTTGATAAATTGAATATATTCTCCCTTAGTTGATTCTTCTTTAATTTCAATCTTATTTCTCCCCAACCTCAACATAAATATCCACCTTTTGTTTCTTAAACTTCTTGATTTTCTTCTTTTCACTCTATGTGGTATACTATGGGTGTAACATCATTGATACTGGATTCTCCTTCAGTTGAGGTATTATTTCTATAAAAAATTATATTTTTTCTCTTTTATCTCAGTATATATACTCCCCATCTAAATCATATGGAGAGAGGAATTCTTTATGATTTCTTTTTTTCTCCTCCCACTCCACTATAATTATAAATTTCCACGGTTATTACATATAAATCACCTCCCATAAAATAAAAACTTTTTTAGTATTTCTACAGTTTAGTTGATAAATTAATGTCTTCTACCACCATTGAGACCTTGGGCTTCTAGACAAACACTCATTGTGTACACAACTTTTCGATAATAGTATATCATTTTTGGTATTTTGTGAGAGGATAGAACTCTATATTAAGCATCATATGGAATTATGTTCACAAAGTACCTTTATTCAAACAATTTATACCTAATATAGATTTTAATAGGCACATAAATCACCAAAAGTATCAGATTAAATTGGGCCAAACAAAGAGAGTATAATAAACCAACCTCAAATGGTGGTAGAGGAACCATGATGATCCAAACCACTTTTCCATCAGAAGTGGATGCCAAAACACTCAGCCGACCAGATAGAACCATGATACACCCTTGAAACAAGGATCAAAGTTAGAATTTCAAAACCTCAAATCCCCTAGGGTTTGGCAGAATGAAACCAAGAAATGAGAGAGAGGAAATCTCTAAGAAATTGAAGAATTAAATAATATGAATGATTACTTTGACGTAACGACCAATAACCCTCATCAAATTAGAGAGAAATGGTTGAAGGAGATAAAGCCAAGAGAGGGGGATGTCGTGTGGGATGTTCGGCTATGGGGGATCTTGCACGTGTCTAGGGAGGATAAGGGGGCCGAGGAATGTCACCGGAGGAGAGGGAGCCGAGAGGGGATGATGGATTTCACCGACGTCAGGGATCTGGGAGGTTAAAGGGGGTCATCGGAGGAGAGGGAGGCGAGAGGGATTAGGGGCAGGGAGGCGTAGGACGACACATTGAAGTGGAGGCAGAGGTCTGGACATTGAAGCGGTGGTGTAAGACAGGAGGTCGAGGTCGGGAAGGGATGGAGAGGGCCAGGAGGTGGAGGTTATGGAGGGGACGAGAGAGACCACACAGGGATCTCGATAAAAATGAGAAATCAGGAGGTGAAGCTTGATGGAATGGTGAAATTTTTGGATGTTGATCCATGGTTTTAAACTTAACGGTGGATATTGACAAAATTATATCAACTAGACAAATGGTTATTCTAAACTGGGAGTATAGATGCATGGGGATAGATATTTTTCTTATAGTGGCTGGACCCACGACTTTATTGTGGGTCGCGCTAGATGACCTGGTCCATTACATAGACCAGGTGATTGTAGTGGCAACACCAGCTAGTGCCGCCTGGGGAAATAATAGGTGCAGCCGTGTCGCTTCTGAGATGGGAAAGTTGGCATACAATAGTGGGTCAGAGTGAGCTAGATGATCTGGCCATACCCTGGCTGGGCTTCATTGAGGTCGGGTCGGTGGACACCAGGCCTGGTTGGGTCTGGTCAATGTACCTGGGTCGGATCAGACCCAGAGCCAACCAGCCATTTTTTGAAAAATCAACTACATCTTTCAAATCGTGCATTTTATTGACATTACTTTTGCAGAGTTGGAACCCTTACAATGAGGATTTTCTTTTAGAATATTCTAAGGAGGATTTCATTGATATTTAAATAAATTAATGGCATGGGGAACATTTATCTTAGAATCAAGTGCACTATGTGAGGAGATCGTATGAATAATAAAGACCTAAAAATTGTTGACAAGTGACCCTTTTTAAATCAGCTACGATGGATCAGTGGGAAGAGGCTCCGTGTTACCTAGAAGTTCCATGGTATGGAGTGGCTATGTATGACTCGACAGACCCACAATACTCGACAAGTCGGAATACCCTTGTTTGAGGGCCAAGGTGGGAAGCGACTATGTGTGAGCTGACATGTCCACAGTGGGGAGGGGCTCTATGTGATGTAGCATACCCATGGTACTCATTAGGGATGAGTACCATAGCATTCCATGGTTAAGAAGAAGTTGATCACTGTGAAATGGTAGGCCCACAGTAGAGAGTGGCTCTGTGGGACCCAGCATGCCCACGAAACTCATTGGGGGAGGATTACTCCCGCATCCCAAGGTGTTCAATTATATTACTGATATTCCTACATTCCTTATGTAAGATTATACCTAATGTGAGTTTTCTTTCTTTGTGATTAATATTCTTGATCATGATTTGTGGTTTCCTGGTGGATTGTTTTGTGGTATTTTCATGTTCTTTTGAGGTCCCTACTGAGTATTTTGTTACTCACCCCTGCGTAGGCTTCACCCACACATGTTGTGTCGGGTGCAGACGACTGACAAATTTGAAGAGGACTTGGTAGCTCTGGACTAGAAGGTTCCTAGTGATATTAGGCAGGTAGGACGTGCTTCTATAGCTTTTGGAAACTTCTCTATACTTACACATCAGGTGGGGTTTTCAGCAGATGGATTTCTATTGATCTAGTACATTATTTTGTAGAAGTTGTCTTTTGTTGTGTTTTTATTCCATCCCATTTACATTCAATTGTACCTTTACCAATAATTGTGTTTAGTATCATGAATATTCACTTTTCTAGTTTTCTTGGTACATGGTTGTTGTACATGTGTACAGGTACTCAGTAAAATGCTTCCCACTTGCAGGTTGATGCATTCGGCTCTAATCTCCAACCTCTAGCCTTTGGGAGGAGGTCATGGGGGAGTCACGACATGGGCCCCATGGGACGGGTCGTGAATGATAGTAGGTGTTCTTCTAGTAGAGGGTTTTATGATTCTTTTGTTTAATTTAGATAGAAATAAAGGAATATAAATAATTATTTTTATTTAATATTGATTTAATGTAAAACAATTTTTTAGTATATCATACTTACACATGCTTCCCATAATTTTTTTGATTTCATCTATTAGTATCCCATATTTATTTACACATGACTCCTTTTATAGAGCATGACATGGGATGGAAGTGGCACAGGATTTGGATTTTTGAATCTGAATATTGACATAGGAACATAATTATGTTGTTTTTTAATGTCTCCTAAAATTATTATGGTAGATTTAAATTATATACAAATTTTTTTCAATTGATGTGTACCCTGTTCTTTCTTTATGGTAGGGGTAAGTTGGTTATTCTGCCCATTTTTTCAACACTCAGTTTCAATTTAAATATTTAAAAATTATCAATGAATGTGAATAATAAATGTATTTTCAAACAAGGTATTATCATACACGTTGAACCTGAAAATATATCTCCCCACAATAGCAAGTAAATGCGTCACATGCTTCTTGAATTATCAGTTGTGCATACATATGCAGCGGGTGCCAATTTATTTTACCTTTAGGATCTTTGAGATGAATTTTCATTTGAATTGCATGAAATCCTATGTGATTCTTTCCAGAAGGCATTAATACAAATTTATTTTGGGATTAAACTAATATAAATGAACTCTACAGGGGATTATGAAGAGTAATTCAATGTTTAATTGTATTATTGTTTAGTAAAACAATAAAAGGATACCATAATGTCACTCTAATATCATTTGAAATCATTTCCTTAAGATTGGGAACAACATAGTTCAATGAATCTACAAAATCATCACATGCTATCGAGTGAAATTCCCAATGAAACTACTGAACATGGCCTTATTAGGGTTAATAGGTTTTCCTCGCACATTCCATATAACCTCAAATTTGATGCCTTTTATTTTTTCTTTATTTTTTTCATAACACCATCATGCTTAGATGCTAATTTTTTTGTGACATCGATTATCCACCATCTACAATTTTCCTGGGTTCAAAATCATTAATATATTTTCCTTTAGATTTGTAAAATCAACATGTTTAGATGGTTGTTGTTCCCCTACATTGGGAGATGGGGCAAGTTGAGAAACTTTTTGTTCCTTCAGATTGGTAGCAATGACATTTCCAGAAGGTCATGGTTCATATGTACTGGGAGAAGATATAGGTTTAGATACCTATTATTTCATTATATTGGGATCATCTGCATGTACAAAATTCATTATCTATAGTATTAGTTAAAAATTTAATTTGGATTAAATAAATGCTGTAGTGAATAGATAATAACGTGAAGTAACATAATGTATATTACAAAACAATACAACCAAATTATTAAACACACATTTCTAAATGTTTGATGGTATTTGACCCCTCTATAGAGTATCCAAATCCCTTCATTGTGGTCTCCTCTAACATACAAAATCACACCTTCTTTTGGACCACTGTGAATTTATTGCAATATCCTAAACAAAGGGTCATCCTCAATTATATTTTCATCTGACCCTTTAGTGGGCTGGGTCAAAAATAGAACAATTCACCAATTTTGTCTAATGGGATCTAGAACATAGAATACTTTTTCACCTATTGATTTCATTATAAATGGTTTAAATTTATAACCATATTGAAATACACTTTCACGAAACCTAATTCATCTATTTGAACTAAACTCCTATTATCAACGTACCTAAATTGAAAAATCAGCACTTGGGATTCTGTATAATCCATCTCCCATAATTTTTCTGTGATGAAAAATTATGACATGTTCACATAAATTGGGTTTCAGTATTTGGTACCACAAACATGCATCAATTTATCCAGGAGTGTAACTCCACTATTTTTCCTGGTACTACATTCATCATGTTCAATTGTATGAACATATAAATGTCAATTACATCACCAATTTATGATAATACACGCACACATAGTCCTCTGGCTAGCCATCAAAGTCATTTAAAAATTGAATATTAATTTTTATTTGAGTCCTTTAATATAATGTCTCAAAACCAACCTATAAATTTTTTATTATAGGTATTCAATATGATCTTTCATACCTTGGGGGATTTGAATTCCTAATAATTTCGTTGTGGGTTTCAACATATGGTGAAACCTGAACACTATTCTGTAAAATTTAATGGTGGTCTTTTCTGGATCATTAATATGGATTGTGTCAAAATATTATCTAGAAATTCCTGTACACATAAGACACCCAATGTGACATGATTTCAGTAGACCAATTGTTTCCACATCAGACATGTAGTCATCAGAGAACTCAATAGATTATTCAAATATATATCTCTTCCAAATAAAACCCTCTGGAAAACATCACTTTTTGAACAACACTTTCAAAATCTTCATATACTATTCAATTGTGTACATCTATCAAAAATGTATAGGACCACATATTTGATTCTATATCACCATGTGAACCATCAAGTGAACCATCATATCAAAGAATGGTGATGTGAAAAACAATTCAAATTCTCATAATATGATAGAAATTTCCTTTTACATAGTTTCAAATTTCACTAGGATTATAACTTTGTTTCATATAGCTTTGAAAAAAGAAAAATATCTTTATTAATGTTTGATGGATATTATTGGGAAAATTTAATGTAAATATATATGCATAATATCTTTAACAAAAATATTACACTAATGTGATTTCAAACCTTTTAACTATATATCATTCATTGAATTGATATTCCTGATATTCAATTAATACCTACATGGAACATTTACATCATTCAAGAAGTCTAAAAACTGATATCTCTTTTTCCTATAAAGAGCATAAAAAGCTGGAAGAAGAAATGTCCATTTTCTACCCTTCATTTTTACCAACTATTCATGTATTCCATAGTCATTCATGTCCAACGAAGCATTAATTCCATATTTTTTTTTCTAAGTTCATTATTAACATGCAAATGAAACTATCACATAAATTTTATTCAACATACATAATAAGAATAAAATTATTTTCATACAAAAAATTCATGTATGGTAATTCACACAAACCATATTTCTATTTTCAACTGATTTTGGTAAGGTTTGTTTTACAGGTGTTTACCAAAACAAGTGTCTGTATCGTTTACTTTCTCAAACAGTTGATCTCAATTTAATGGATACAGTGTTGTATATTCTTCTGAACTCCTATAAAATTATGTCATCCATGATCATTAAATATGTTATCAGGATAGAAATCATTGATTTCATATATACATGGTCTTAAATTAATGATTCAACCTTATTGAATATGTACCTTGTTCACAAATGAGACACCCATAAGTAATTTTAATGATATATCATGAAAATTTCCAGAAGTAGGAAGGTCATTTATCATCTTGTATGACAAGGATCTCAATATTAAAACTTCATTTCTGTAATAATAATTCAACATAGCACCCAATTCCCACAATAATTTCATATATTTAATCTATGGAGCCAAATAAACATCAATATCATTACTCGGTTGTTCTGGTCTGGATATAAAATCATATAATAGATTTCATTTTCGTTTCATGCATATAAACAGTTCAAATTTATAATTTACCCACATAACTATCCATATACAGTAATTGCTTCATTGAAATTTAAAAGGATTCAATCCATCTGTAGATTACACAAGATGATGGTTTCTCAACATCTTATAAAATTCTGGATACTCATGATCAATTCTCTCCCACTAAGGATATTGTGTTGGGTGATGGAGTTTCTAATATTTTTTCCCCTTGTATCTACATTCCAAATCAATTTCCTTGATATCTCATCGCATCCTTATAGGCACATAAACCTTATAATGATTGTAAAGTACTATAAAACATTCATAGGACCTGATTTATCTTTATTTTAATGAGAATCGCCAGACATGGGAAATTCATTAAGTGAATTTTGATCCTTTAAAAATAGTATATAGTCATTTGTACAAGCATGTATTCTTTTAGATATCATACCCATCAAACATAAAATTCATTTAGCATCATATTTTTGTCTAGGTAGCTCATTATATTCGGGGTGCATATCATTCAATAGATCAAGTTGTTCAATAATATTGGAATAACTCCATCTATTTCCATTATTAAAATTATATAGCTTCATTGTTTATAACAATTCATTAAATGTAGTGAAACAATCATACAATGGATACTTTGAATAACTCTTTAACTTGACAAAAAAATTTGGAAAATCATGAAGCTCATCTTAAAATGTAATTTTCATTTCCTCAATATAATATTCATCATCACAAATAAATTTAATCACATCCTCGATATGGTCTTCTTCATTATCCATACTTGTAATCAAATCAGATGATCCATAAAATGGAGTGTTATCCCAGTCACATGCTACATTCAGTGTTTCCCATGATTATTTAAAAATTTATAACATCAACTTATTGTGAGAAACATCATGTATTCTTACAACACATCTGGAATAATTAGTCTTGAATAACAACGTCATAAAAACAAACAAAGCATTTGAGAAGGGTCATATGCATGTTCTTTAGAAAACATGATTAACTCTTTCACTCCAACATCATACACTTTTTTATACGATTGGAATCCATCCATTATATATTAGTATTTATCCTATTTGATTCATTAATATTATTATTTACCAAATAAATAAATACACAAAAAGGTTCCTTTAAAATAATGGGAAACCAACATTTGAATTTTTAAAATAATTTCTTCATGATTTTCCAGAAAATTTGTTATTAAACTCAAGAAAAAAATTACTCCACTAGAGGTAGGTGTTTCCCTTTAAATTAATCGAAAATGTTCTTTAGTACCTAGTATGGGATAACTATTTCTCATAGTGGTTCAAGAAACATATGTTCATATCCATAAGGGATGGGAATCAATCTCACAAAATAAAATACAATAATAATGTTTCACGAGATGAATTTGATGAGGATGATATGTACTATTGAATTTTGTTTAATAAGACTCATCCTATTAGAATATAATACCAAATCAAAGAGAATATGTAGTTACAGAGGACTCTCATAATTTAAACCATGCAGGTGATGTTAGATGAAAACAAGTCTTAGGAGTTTCAATGGGGTTTAACATCAATTCAAATTTTGTGGGAGTGAGGTCATGACGGATATCCAATGGGTTGGATAGAGTTAGTAAAATTCTCTTTCGTGGTGTTATTATCAACATATATTATAACAGAAGTGAGATATTGGGTATTTCGGAGGCCTCTAAAAGTTAATATGATCATATAAATATAGATAACACCCTTTAAGAGTAAACCATTCTCTACTGATGCAACAATGAAAAGGAATTGAATAAATTCTCCATTACATACATTATTGAACATGAAATATAATAAAACAAAGATAATTTTGAAACTCACTAAAAACACAATTAAAAGAATATATTGCACTTCAATCCACTATGAATTAGGACATATTAAATTTCATATAATAAAATAAAAATTAATTATCCAAATGAATTTTTCAAAAAAATTATTATCAAATTAAAAATTATAAAATTACAAATGTATAATCTATTGAAATAAAATTTATTAAAAAATATAAGTATTAAACTATTGAGAAATTGAAAAAATTATAATGGTATAAAATTATAATTTAAAAATCTATATATATTTATATCTGAATATAAAATTATAGATTTATATTTATGTATAAAATTATTTATAATTTATAAAAGAATATATATTTTTAAGAAATATACATAATTTATAAATTTATATAAATTTATAGAACTATATAAATGTATATATATTTTATAAAAGTTTACATAATTTATAGAAGTATATATTTTTACAAATTTATAGAAGTATAAAATTTTAATAAATAAAAGTAAAATTTATGAAAGTATAAAATTATAATAATTTTATAATGCATAAATATATAATTGTATATTAATTTATAAATCCAGAACACTATGAATGTATAAATAATTAATAAATTTTTTTATATAAACTATATTTGTAAATATAATATACTATAAAATATATTTAAGTATGTAAATTCATAAATGACTAAAATTAGAAAAGTATGCAGCCACACTAGGACATGTATGTACAAATTTGTAGTTCACATAAAGGGCATTGGCTGGTACATAAGAGTAGTTTACACTAATAAGGGATGATTCCTAACATTTTTTCATGACTCAAAAAAATATGTATAATGTTTATTCTATATACTCTTTGGTATGAATAGTCGGTCAAAAATTGAATTAATGGCCATATCGTGAAGGAAAAATGTAATGTTTTATCAATCATAAAAATTTGATTGATATCTCTGAAAAAATATCACAGAAGATCTAATTGAATTTTTTTACTAATTATGTTCATGTATTAAGATATACTAAACCTAAATTAATGAATTAATAATAAATTTTTTTTTGAAAATTTAGTAAGATATTCCTTTATCAATTTAATTTTTAATTAATATAAATTAACATTTAATTCGATTTTATTTTACTAAAATTTTCTTCCAATCCTTTTACATATAATTAAATATTATTATTAAGTATGTAGTGTTTAGAAATATATAACATTATTTAATGATAAGTAAAAATATTCATTTTAATAAAACATATAATGTTATAAAATATTTTAATATTTATTTAAGAAATACATAAAAAACATATTATATAAAACTTTTTGATTTTTTATTTTATTTAAAAGTTCATGAATTTTATTCATTTACTTAATATGATAAAAATTTATTCAATTAATTTATATAAAGATATTATAATAACATTAATATTAAAATTTCAGAATGATTTTAAAAAAATATATGTCCAGAATATATAATTGATAATTTAAACACAACTTGTTAAATTATTGGTCAAAAATAAATATACATATATGGAAAAAATACATATATATGGATAAATTGATTATTTTTCTCATTTAAATGTTTTATATCAAATATATTTTTTAGGATCAATATAAATTTCACATCACTAAAATTATTTTTTTCTTAAAACAATTATGAGATAGTAAATTAAATTTACTTCCCCAATACTAAAATTAAACTATAATACTTAATTTCATTCAATTAAATAATTTAAAAGAATTAATACAAATTAGGGAATCTTATATGGGTTTATGGATGATGGGAATCCGGAATCAGTGACTACATGACAAAGTGGAGAAATTGTGCGGTCTCATTCCATCCTTTCAATCAAAGGAAAAAACCTCAACTTTTGAGATTTCATGACTACATATTAATCATGTGATCTACAAAAATAGTGACATGATTTACTATCAAAGATCCTTACCACAGACACTCCATAAGTTCTGTTTATGAAGGGGGCCCTCCCATGATCACTCAAACTCACATGGAGCACCCACTTTACTTTTGTATGGCTTCCATGCAATAAATAGGTAGGTTAGGGTGGTGCATGTGGTGCAAGTGTGGTTCGATGTGGTTCAGGGGTGTGGTGAGGTGCATGGATTCTTGTGGTGAAATAGTTGTGTGATGTGGTCAATAGTTTGATATGGTTCAGTGATTCATCACATACCTTTTATTTGGAATGGGAGAGGTAGTGACATTGGTAGTAGTGTTCAGTGAGAGCGGTGGCCCAATGGTAGCGGTGTTCGATAAGACTAGTGATGGTGAAGGTCCTCCCAATTAATACCTTTCACGCATCATGGTCTCCTCTCTCTACCAGGGTTCATGTTCTTAATCTAATGATTATCCCAGTTTCTGATGCACCCGTATTTTAGTAACCAGATCAATGCTTCATAGCACCAATTGTGTTCTTATATCCCCAACTGGTAGCATCTTTCACTATCTAAGAAACTATAATTATTTCCATAAAAGGGACATACTAAAATGAATCAACCAGCTAAAAGTTATTATAATATGGGGATATATCCTTTTTCAGGATAGAAACCAACACATGGGTCATTAATAAACACCATTCAAAGTCACCCATCCCGAACAAGTCACACGCATCCCCAACTTGAGCCTTATAGGAATTGTCACTGCTTTTATAGCCACCCTGATTAGTATTATCAAAAGGATCATAGACCATAATCCCATGTCGTTTCCCAAACAATGATTGATATGGGAAATCATATCCACCCAAATGATGGGATTCTAAAGTTCCAAGAATAACAGAAACCAATGCACTAGAATAAACAAAAATGGAAGATACCTTAGAATCCTCCAAAGTGTTATCTGAAATTGTGTGATTATAAATAATAAGAGGGACAACAATGGGGGGACCTCAATACCTTCCTTGGACATACTAAAATCATAATTAATCACAATTACCTTTGTATTTTTCACCTTCATTGGGGATACAACATCCAATTTTTGTTTTCCATTTTGAACCCTTACCACAGTCATGTGTTCAAGATCAAATTATTGATCAAAAATTTCTTGCACTAAAACTACATTAATGGAGTGATCCTCACCATAACCACCAACCAATACTAGTTTAATTCTCTGGGATTTAGATTCTAGGCCCATCCCTAGAAGGGTAATCACTCTTGTAAAATCATTAGGGGGTTACTCCTTCCTTTAATCATGTTCCATCTCACCATCCTCCAAAACATCATCTTGAAATAACATGGAATCAGAATTACCCAAACATGATTCAGTTGACTTATTTCCTTCCAAGGGATCAATGACAATAGTTTTATGTTCTTCGGCTGCTATATCCTTCCATGTTTTTCTGTTGATCAATTATTTTCCATCTATTTTCAGTAGTAGACTGTATTTCCATGTTTTCCAACAACACATGTTCCTAAATCTCACTTTCATTATATAATTAAAAAACCTCTTCATGCAGATTCACAACCAAATTAGCAACAGCTAAAACATGTTACATATTGAAATTCACCTCATCTTCCTATATCTCACCACGTGCAATACCACTAACAAAATATCTGGTTTATGTGATTCTTGAAAAATTTACTATCATCCGGAACCCTAACTAAACAAAGTGAACATGCCATAGATATATTTCAATTTTACATATCATGTCCAAACACTTTTCAATCTAAACAAAATCAGTGAATTTTATAATATTCCATCCTCAATTCAAAGCCTTGTCATCAATTTTTAAAATATCTTTATCTACCAAAACCAAACATAAATATACATGAACAAAAATACACACAAAATGACTAAATCATTATAACGTAGTTTCTCTACCAATTTTAATTGGAATTCCAAAGGACATAGAAATTTCATGAAAAATACGCAGGTGCCATAGAATCTAATTGAGCCTCTATACCTTAATCCCTACTTCGAAAGATAAATTGCATGCATCCAGTGTATGGGATTTTCAATCACATTTCTGAATGTGAAGAACATCTGATTTGAATAATATCGAACAAAATCCCCTTGTTTTTAACATAAATTCAAGTTATGTAAATAATAAATGAAAAAGAAATCAACCCATAGAAACACATCTCCCTTTCTTGAGCCCCCAAATTTTAAAAATCACACTTTAGGATCTCTCAATATCAAAGTTGGAACAACTCATATAAAAAAATAAAGTAATTACGGATTTCATACCAAGGTCTAAAAATTTCAAGATCAAAATTACATTCTCTTTTACATGTACAACACCACCCTTTCATCAAATACCTCTAATGGAAGTTTCCGTGAAACAAAATAAATAAAAATGAATAAAATGATCATATAAAATTTAAACCTTATTAATGAATGTAATATAATAAATAGATAAATTAAAATATATAAATTACAAAAAATTTATAAATTAAATTTGTAACATTTACTATAATTACGAACATTTGTATATACACATACACATCGACACAGACAGATGTATACACACATACATGTTGTTATACATGTTCATATATTTTATATTATTTAACATCAATATAGATAAATATATTCATTTATATAATATATTATTGTTTATATAAAATATTAAGATATTATATTTACATTAATTATATACACAGTTGGTTATAAATTTACATAAAAAAATATTAAACATTTGACTAATATAAATGTAATAATTTTTTGTATAGAAATTTCATAATTTTTTATATAGAAATTTATTTACAAATATGTAAATAAATATATATATATTGATAATTACAATTATAAATAAATATATTTTTATATATTTATATATGATTATATATATATATTTATATATTTATATATATTTATATACTATATGTATAATTATATATATATATATATATATTAATATATAAGTATATATAATTATGAACTTAATGAATATATATTACTTAAAAATATTTTTTATAATTTAATGATTATTTATAAATATAATTATTTATAATTCCAATTATAAATATATATATATTTATATTTATATTTATAAATATATTAATATAATGAAAAATATATTTATATAATTATATATACTATTATATATAAATGTATATAATTATATATATTTATAAATATAAATGCATATAATTATATATAATTATATAATTATATAACATATCAATTAATATATAAATATAAATCATTAAAAATATAATAAAATTATTATTTTAAAAAATTAATATAATTTTATACTTATTTAAATATATATATATATAGTTATTTACAATCTTATAAATACTTTTTCAAAACATTATATATATATATTTCAATTATTTAAAAATACATATTAATATATCTTATTTATATTAATGATAAATATGCATTTTATAATTAATGTATATAAATAAAAAAATTTGGGAATAAAAATACAATACGTTTATATATATTCATAATATTTTTTATTAACAAAAATCAGTTCTAAGACTAGCGCTAATAAATACCCACCTTTATTAGTGCTAAAAACACTGATAAAGGGTTCACCTTTATCATTAGTATTCTTAGCACTAATGAAATATATTTTTATCAGTAGTTCCATCTAGCACTGAAATATATTTCTCTTTTATCATTGCTTTCATGTTAGTGTGGAAAAATGTTGCCACTGTGTAAGAACTACTCTATGTTTGTGTTGAAGGAGACTTAAATTATTTACATAGTAGAGAAAAATTCACTAATTACACTTAGGATATGAAATTTTGATCATATGACTCTGATGCAAGGTATAAAATGTACTTGATGCATAAAATAATATAATCTCAAAGGGATGCTTATCTTTAATAATAGTCAATGATAATCCATGTAAATTTGATGAAATTATCCACTCAAAAATTGACCTATCGTACTCCTCTAATCTCAAATTACATCCATGAACAATGAAATTATATAGAATGAGTTGTGCATCTTTATTTTTTTTCTATCTAAGTCATTTAATTTTCCAATGTTTTGCCTATAGAAAGTCTCACATCCATTAGCCTAATGCAAATCACAAATACATTGTTCATGTGAGGGTGATCATTAACCCTCCATAACTCAACACAATTTTTATTCTTTTTATTTATTTATTTTCATATATGGTTAAATAATAAATACAATGAAATACGACTTTAGTATTTTCCCATATGTAATAAGAATTATCAAATCATTTTAATTAATAATTCACATCCCCATTTTCCATGAGGAACTCCCCCTCATCCACACTTGGACTTTGATAATAATACTAAAATATTGGTAGGACTATATGCAATTGGCTTGTAAAGTGAATCATTCTTATCCAAGGCCATTCATTATATCCAAGGGATTAAGAAGGATCCATAAAAATAATATTTCTCAAGGATAGTGGTTACCTCAAAAAAAAGTCCGAAATACTATTTTTAGTTAATTCATTTTGATATCCAAATTGAAATGATCAAATTCAATTCATATTCAGTAACATGCATCATGTCATCTCAAGAAATTTACTAAGAATCATTAGAAAAATCCAATCTAGAAAAATATTAGTAATTGGAGAATATAATTTTATTATTAATAAGTCATGGAAAGTGTAGCAATGAATAAATTAATCCACAAGAACTTCTATAATTCAAATCAACAAATATTTAAGGGAAAAAATATATCTAAATGTGACAAAAAAAATAAAAAACATGATTCAATAAATTCAAATTCCTATGTATAACTATAATAATTCAATATATGTATCGTATATATTCAATTTCCAAAACTTGATAATTAAAATATTCTATTACGGTGTCCCAAAACATACTATATGGTATTGGTAAAAAGAAATAAAAAATCCTAATTACGGGTATTCCTCTTTATCACTAAACCTATAAAAAGATTACTAAAATAACGGTGTATAAAAGAAATGTCTAATTTTATATCTTATATTCCTTTATCATTAAGCCCTAATTTGGTTCTCCTTATTATGTACCTTATTTCATTTTACATTAAATCATTATAGACCTAAAAATTTACTTCACACAGTGAAAGTATAGTCCCATTCTCTTGAATGATATAAAATAAAGAGAATGCAAACCTAAACTAGTACCCCAATATAATTGAAAATAAATCAAATAATTAAGTCTTAATGTTTGAAAAATAATGTTTTCCTCCAAAAATAACATTTTTAGGGTCATTAACATCTACCATACCTCTCAAAGTTAAGTGATTGATTGTAGGAATGAGTCTACATAGTCAAGATCTACAAAGTAATGAATTTTTGATTCCTCCATGAATATAGTTCATATTCTACTTTCAAAAATTAACATTATTCATCCAATATAAATTTACGTCTCTACCTCGATCGGCCTAATTATTTTTTTGCCATTATTGAGAAATTAAATGGTAGTTATCATACATCCCAAATCTATTAACCTTCCATGAACACTTTAGGTATAATATTCCTTCCATTGTCTCTATATTTTATCCAAAAAATTCATATTATTCCTTTGTTATTTTTAACTTATCCTATATTTTCTACAGTAGATGCATCACTTCTATTTCCATGAATAAAAGTTCCCTAAAATCACTCAAATATATTTCCTTTTATATCAACACATATTCCTTCCATATTTTTCGTCAACTCTTTTATATTGAACTTCACTTCTTTTCCACCAAATCCCATTCTTATCCCCCCCAAATTGTAAATCAATTAGTTCCATTTCCAAATATAGGAATTGAATTTGAAATATTATTTGGGTATCCCCTACATCTGTTCACATCACAAGAAAAAACACAAAAAATTAGACCTCATCTATTTATCTATGACATCTTCGAGTATTCTTTAGAGACACATTATTATTGTATTCACAAGATACATCATATCTTTAGATAGTTTTATCTCTCTTTATCTCTAGATAAAAAAGGTTGATTATAAGATAATACTGAAATTTTTACCTAAATGAAAAAAATAACTACCAATATAATTAGGGAAAAATTAATTAGAATAGAAAAACAATCTATATAAGTTTTCTTCATTGGTAGGATTCTTGATACCACAGCTGAGAATTCCCCTTTTAGTGGTATTTTTCCAAATTAATCTAAATTTATTTTTCAACACTAATTACATTATAAACATTACATATTTGGGTATATTCATGATATTCCTAGTGAATAGTAATTTGATGTTAAATTTATTAATTATTTCTATAAAATTTTCTCTTCTTTCGTCCAACCGTACTTTTCTTCCTCACTTTATAAAAGGTTTTGTTGGTTGTTATAGTGGTTTTTCCTCATATAGAATATACTTATATGATTACTTTTATTTTTTCATGCTTAATCTCTCTATTTCTCTTATTCCTAAGCTTTTGTCATTTTTTATTATAACCTAAAAAATATCATTCTTGGGTTTTACTCCCACTGATTAGGGAAATGGATTTTATCTCACCTTGTTTTGGAACTTCCGTGTAACCTAGTAAAACTCTCATTGGCATCCCCTTTAGTTGGATAAAAATCTAGACTACATGGATTTTTTACGATCATCGATGCCACTCTATAATTTTTTTATTCATATTTCCATTCTCAGATGGTTTTATTATGATCTTTGGAACTTATTGAATGCATCTTCTCTATCAGTCATAAAATATTCAAGGGTTACCTCCAATTAATAAACTTGACTATTAAAATTTTTACCATGGTTTTGAGGTTGAAAACCTTATAGTCTTGAATGAAATCAATTTACTTGACTCTATTTTTATGGTTGATGTGTCCAACATACCTATTCATAATTATATTAATTATAATCTAAATACTTAACATCATCATAGTGAAGACTCTGGAGATTTTGATTGGACATAATTGCATCCAATTTCGTGAAATTTATTTCATTTGGGTGATAGCCAATATTATTTCCACCATGTATACTCCTTATAATTTTCCTGTATTTTTCTATCATTGGAAACTTTTCTATAAACTTCATAAAATAAATCATAGATCTTTTCAGGTGACATTCACATCAATGACCCTTGTATGGTATCATTTCCAATCTAATGGGTTAACATGCAATAATACATTATAAAACATTTGAATTAGTAAAAGCGTTTCAATGTTATGAATTGGAATTATTCAAATTAGACTCTTTAATCACTCACTTTAATTTTAATGATACTCTTCATTCAATTTATAAATATTCAAAATATTGACCTCGAAAACCATAGACTCTGAATGAGGGAAAAACCTCATGAAAAACATACATACCAAATCCACCCAAGTCGTGATTGAGTGTGGAGATTGGATCTGGATCCAATCCCGAGATTCAATCCATCTGTAGATAACACAAGATGGTGGTTTCTTAACATGTTCTAAAATTCTAGATACTCATGATCAATTCTCTCCCACTAAGGATATTGTGTTGGGTGATGACGTTTCCAATATTTTTTTTCTTGTATCTACATTCCACATCAATTTCCTTGATATCTACTCACATCCGTATAGGCACATAAAACTTGTAATGGTTGTAAAGTACTATAAAACATACATAGGACCTAATTTATCTTTATTTTAATGAGAATACCCAGACATTGGAAATTAAATAATTTAATTTTGATACTTTAAAAATAGTATATATTCATTTGGATAAGCATGTAGTCATTTAGATATCATACACATCAACCATAGAATTAATTTAGCCTCATATTTTTGGCAAGGTAGCTCATTATATTCGGGGTGCATATAATTCAACAGATCAAGTTGTTCAATAAGATTGTAATTACACCATCTATTTCCATATTTAAAATTATATAGCTTCATTATGTCTAACAATGCATTAAATGTAGGGAAACTATCAAAAAATGGATACATTGAATAACTCTTTAACTTGACAAAAAAATTTGAACAAGCATGAAGCACATCTTAAAATGTAATTTTCATTTCCTCAATATAATATTCATCATCATACATTTATGTAATCACATATTGAAAATGGTCTTCTTCATTACCCATACTTTTAATTAAATCAGATGATCCATAAAATGGAGTGTTATACTAGTCAGATGGTAAATTCAATTTTTCCCATGATTATTTAAAAATTTATAACATCAATTTATTGTGTGAAAGATCATGTATTCTTACAACACATCTGTAATAATTATTCTTGAATAAAAACATCATAAACACAAGCAAAGAATTTTAGAAGTGTCGTATGCAAGTTCTTTAGAAAACATGATGAACTCTTTCACCCCAACATCATAAACTTTTGTCATACTATTGGAATCCATCCATTATCTATTTGTATTCATCCTATTTGATTCATTAATATTATTATTTATTGAAATAAATAAACACACAAACAGGGTCCATTCAAATAAGGGGAAACCAACCTTTTAATTTTTCAAATAATTTCTTCATGATTTCCAGAAAATTGGTTATTAAACTCAAGAAAATAATTACTCCACTAGAGGTATGTGTCTCCATTTAAATTAATCAAAAATGTTCATCAGTACCTGGTATGGGATAACTATTTCTCATAGTGGTTCAAGAAACATATTTTCATATCCATAAGGGATGGGAATGAATCTCACAAAATAAAATAGAATAATAACGGTTCGGGAGATGAAGTTGATGAGCATGATATGTATTATTGAATTTTGATTAATAAGACTCATCCCATTAGAATATAATACCAAATCAAAGAGAATATGTAGTTACAGGGGACTACCATAATTTAAACCATGCTGGTGATGTTGGATGAGAACTAGTTTTAGTAGTTTCAATGGGTTTAAATATTAATTCAAATTTTGTGGGAGTGAGGTCATGATGGATATCCAATGTATTGGATAGAGTTAGTGAAATTCCCTTTCGTGGTGTTATTATCAACATATATTATATAGGAGGTGAGATATTGTGTATTTGGGAGGCCTCTAAAAGTTAATATGATCATATAATTATAGATAACATCCTTTAGGAGTAAACCATTCTCAACTGATGCAACCATGAAAAGGAATTGAATAAATTATCCCGAATATACATTATTGAACATGAAATATAATAAAACAAAGCTAATTTTTAAACTCATTAAACACACAATTAAATGAATATATAAAACTTCAATCCACTATGACATAGGACATATAAAATTTCATATAATAAAATAAAAATTAATTATCCAAATGCATTTGTCAAAAAAAATAATCAAATTAAAAATTACAAAATTACAAAATTATAATCAATAGAAATAAAATTTATTATAAAGTAAAAGTATTAAACTATTGAGAAATTGATAAAATTATAATGGTATAAAATTATAAATTAAAATCATATATATATTTATATCTAAAAATAAAATTATAGATGTATATATAAGAATAAAATTATTTATAATTTATAAAATAATATATATTTTTAAGAAATATACATACTTTATAAATTTATATAAATTTATAAAACTATATAAATGTATATATTTTTTATAGAAGTTTACATAATATATAGAAGTATATATTTTTACAAATTTATAGAAGTATAAAATTATAAAAAATAGAAGTAAAATTTATGAAAGTATAAAATAATAATAATTTTAAAATGCATAAATATATAATTGTATATTAATTTATAAATCTAAAACACTATAAAAGTATAAATAATTAATAAAATTTTTTATATGAATTATATTTGTAAATATAATATTCTTTAAAATTTATTTAAGTATATAAATTTATAAATGACTAAAATTAGCAAAGTATGTAGCCACACTATGACATGTATGTAAAATTTGGAGTTCACATAAAAGATATTGTGTGGTACATAAGAGTCATTTACACTAATAAGGGATGATACCTATCATTTATTTTCATCACTCCAAAATTATTTATAATTTTCCTTCTATATACTCTTTGTTATGAATAGTCAGTCAAACCTGGAATTGATGACCATATCGTGAAGGAAAAATGTAATGGTTTATCAATCATAATAATTTGATTAATATCTCAGAAAAAATATCACAGAAGATCTAATTGAATTTTTTACTAATTATGTTCATATATTAATACATACTTAACCTAAATTCATGATTCAATAATAAATATTTTTTTTAAATTTAGTAATACATTACATTATCAATTTACTTTTTAAGTGATATAAATTAATATTTAATTTGATTTTATATTACTAAAATTTTCTTCCAACCCTTTTACATATAAATAAATAATATTATTAAGTATATAGTGTTTATAAATATATAAAATTATTTAATGATAAATAAAAATATTCATTTTAATAAATTATATAATGTTATAAAAGATTTTCAAATTTATTTAAGAAATACATTAAAAACATATTATAAAGCAATTATTGATTTTTTATTTTATTTAAAAGTTCATGAATTTTATTCATTTTTTTAATATGATGAAAATTTATTCAATTAATTAATATAAAGATCTAACAATAACATTCATTTTAAAATTTGAGAATGATTTAAAAAAATATATGTCAAGAATATATAATTGAAAAATTAAAGACAACTTGTTAAATTATTGGTTAAAAATAAATATTCATGTAGGGAAAAAAATTATATTTGGATAAATTGATTATTTTTCTCATTTAAATGTTTTATATCAAATATATTTTTTTAGGATCAAAATAAATTTCACATCACTTAAATTACTTTGTTTCATAAAACAATTATGAGATAGTAAATTCAATTGAATCGGCCAATACTAGAATTAAACTATAATACTTAATTTCATTCAATTAAATAATTTAAAAGAATAAAAATATATTAGGGAAACTTATATGGGTTGATGGATGATGGGAATTAGGAATCATTG
This sequence comes from Viscum album, assembly GCA_963277665.1. Taxonomy (NCBI): domain Eukaryota; kingdom Viridiplantae; phylum Streptophyta; class Magnoliopsida; order Santalales; family Viscaceae; genus Viscum; species Viscum album. The sequence goes on from OY728164.1 coordinate 1,585,223,923, forward strand.
ACTACATGCCAAGGTGGAGCAATCGTGCTGTCTCATTCCATCATTTCAATCATAAGAAAAAAACCCCAACTTTTGAGATTGCCTGACTACATCTAAATCATGTGATCTACAAAAATTGTAACATGATTTACTAGCCAAGATCCTTCCCACAGACACTCCATAAGTTCTGTTTATGATGGGGGCCCTCCCATGTTCACTCAAACGTGCATGGAGCATACACCTTACTTTTTTTTATGGATTTCATGCAGGAAATAGGTTGGTTGGGGTGGTGTATGTGGTGCAGGTGTGGTTCGATGTGGTGGAGGGGTGTGATGAGGTGCATGGATTCTTATTGTGAAATAGTTGTGTGATGTGGTGAATAGTTTTATGTGGTTCATTGATTCATCACATACCTTTTATTTGGAATGTGAGAGGTAGTGACAGTGGGAGTAGTGTTCAGTGAGAACGGTGGAGCAATGGTAGCAGCTTTCGATAAGAGTAGTGATGGTGAAGGTTGTCCCAATAAATACCTTCCACACATCATGGTATACTCTATCTACCAGGGTTCAGGTTCTTAATCTAATGATAAACCCTGTTTCAGATGCACCCATATCTTAGTAACTAGATCAATGCTTCATATCCCCAATTGTGTTCTTATATCCCCAACTAGTAGCATCTTTCACTATCTGAGAAACAGTAATTATTTCTATAAAAGGGACATCCTTAAATGAATCAACCAGTTAAAAAGTATTATAAGTTGGTTATATAGCCTTTTTCAGGCTAGAAACCAACACATGGGTAATTAATAAACCCCATTCAAGGTCACCCATCCCGGACAAGTAACCTGCATCCCCAACCTGAACCTAATAGGACTTGTCACTGCTTTTATAGACACCCTAATTAGTTTTATCAGAAGGATCACGAACCATAATCCCTTGTCGGTTCCCAAAAAATGATTGATATGGGAAATCATAGCCACCAAAATGATGGGATTCTACAGTTCCATGATTAACAGAAACCTATGCACTAGAGGAAACAAAAATAGCAAATACCTTAGAATCTTCCAAAGTGTTATTTGAAATTGTTTGATTACCAATAATAAGAGGGACAACAGTGGGGGGCCCTCAATACCCTCCTTGGACACACTGAAATCATAATTAATCTCAATTTTCTTTTTATTTTTCACTTTCATTAGGGATACAACATCCTATTTTTGTTTTCCTTTTCTAAATCGTACCACAATCATGTGTTCAAGATATAATGATTGATCAGCAATTTCTTGCACTAAAACTTCATTAATGGAGTGATCCTCACCATAACCACCAACCAATACTTGTTGAATACTCTGGGATTTAGATTCCAGGCCCATCCCTAGAAGGGTAATCACTCTTGTAAAATCATTAGGGGGTGACTCGTTCCTTTAATCATGATCCATCTCACCATCCTCTAAAACATCATCTTGAAATAACATTGGATTAGAATTACCCAAACTTGATTAAGTTGACTTATTTCCTTTTAAGGGATCAATGACAATAGTTTTATATGCTTCGGCTGCTATATCCTTCCATGTTTTTCTTTTGATCAATTATTTTCCATCTATTTTCAGTAGTAGACTGTATTTCCATGTTTTCCAACAACACATGTTCCTAAATCTCAACTTTAATTATATAATTAAAAAACCAATTCATGCAGATTCACAACCAAATTAGCAACAGCTAAAACATGTTACATATTGAAATTCACCTCATCTTCCTATATCTCACCATGTGCAATACCACTAACAAAATATCAGGTTTATGTGATTCTAGAAACATTTACTATCATCATGAACCCTAAATAAACCAAGTGAAAATGTCATGGATATATTTTAATTTTACATATAATGTCCAAACACTTTTCAATATAAAAAAAATCAGTGAATTTTATAATATTCCATCCTCAATTCAAAGACTTGTCATCAATTGTTAAAATATCTTTATCTACCAAAACCACAAACAAATATACTTGAACCAAAATACACACAAAAGGACTAAATCTTTATAACGTATTTTCTCTACCAATTTTAATTAGAATGCCAAAGGACATAGAAATTTCATGAAAAATGCACAGGTTCCATAGAATCTAATTGAGCCTCTATACCTTAATCCCTACTTTGAAAGATAAATTGCATGCATCCAGTTTATGGGATTTTTAATCACATTTCTGAATGTGAAGAACATCTGATTTGAATAATATCGAACAAAATCCCCATGTTTTCAACATCAATTCATGTTATGTAAACAATAAATGAAAAAGACATCAACCCATAGAAACACATATCCCTTTATTGAGCCCCCAAATTTTGAAAACACACACTTTAGTATCTCTCAATATCTGAGGTAAAACAACTCATATAAAAAAATAAAGTAATTGCGGATTTCTTACCAAGGTCTAAAAATTTCGAGATCAAAATTACATTCTCTTTTACCTGTACAACACCACCCTTTCATCAAATACCTCTAATGGAAGTTTCCTTGAAACAAAATAAATAAAAATGAATAAAATGATCAAATAAAATCTAAAACTTATTAATGAATGTAAAATAATAAATAAATAAATTAAATTATATAAATTAAAAAAATTAAAAAATAAATTTATAACATTTATTTAATTACTAACATTTGTATGTACACATACACATCGACACAGACATATGTATACACACATACATGTTGTTATACATGTTCATATATTTTATATTATTTAACATCAATATAGATAAATATATTCATTTATTTACTATATTATTGTTTATATAAAATATAATGATATTATATTTACTTTACTTATATACACAATTTGTTATAAATATACATAAATAAAATATTAAACATTTGACTACTATAAATTTAATAATTTTTTATATAGAAATTTTATAGTTTTTTATATAGAAATTTATTTACAAAGATGTATATGTATATATATATATATACTGATAATTACAATTATAGATAAATATTTTTTTATAGAATTGTATATGATTATATATATATATTTATATATTTATATATGTATATATGTTTATATAATATATACATAATTATATATATATATATATATTAATATATAAGTATATATAATTATAATCATAATAGGTATATATTACTTAAAAATATTTTTTATAATTTAATTATTATTTATAAATATATTTATTTATAATTCCAATTATAAATATATATAAATTTATAAATATATGAATATAATGAAAAATATATTTATATAATTATATATATTGTTATATATAAATGAATATAATTATATATATTTATAAATATAAATGTATATACTTATATATATTTATATAATTATATAACATATCAATTAATATATAAATATATATCATTAAAAATAAAATAAAATTATTATTTTAAAAAATTATTATAATTTAATTGTTATTTAAATATATATATATATATATAGTTATTTACAATTTTATAAATACATTTTCTAAACATTATATATATCTATATTTCAATTATTAAAAAATATATATTAATATATCTTATTTATATTAATGATAAATATTTTATTTATAATTAATGTATTTAAATAAAATTGTTTTGGGAATAAAAATAAAATATGTTTATATATATTAATAATATTTTTTATTAAAAAATTCAGTGCTAAGACTAGCACTGAAAAAATACCCTCCTTTATTAGTGCTAAAAAACACTAATAAAGGGTTCACCTTTATCATTACTATTCTTAGCACTAATGAAATATATTGTTATCAGTAGTTCTAGCTAGCACTGAAATATATTTCCCATTTATCATTGCTTTCAAGTTTGTGTGGATAAATTTTGGCACTGTGTAAGAACTACTCTATGGTAGTGCTAAAGGAGACTTAAATTATTTACTTAGTAGAGAAAAATTCACTAATAACACTCAGGATATAAAATTTTGATCATATTACTCGGATGCTAGGTATAGAAGTTACTTGATGCGTAAAATAATATAAGCTCAAAGGGATGATTATCTCTAATAATAGTCAATGATAATCCATTTAAATTTGATGAAATTATCCTCTCAAAAAGTGACATATCGTACTCCTCTAATCTCAAATTAAATCCATGAACAATGAAATTATATTTTTTGAGTTATGCATCATTATTTTTTTTCTATCTATGTCATTTAAATTTTCAATGTTTTACCTAAAAAATGTATCACATCTATTACCCTAACGCAGATGATAAATACATTGTTCATGTGAGGGCGATCATTAACCCTCCATAACTCAACCCAATTCTAATTTTTGTATTTATTTATTTTATTATATGGTTAAATAATAAATACAATGAAAAATGAATTTAGTATTTTCCCATATGTAATAAAAATTATCATAACATTTTAATCAATAATTCACATCCCCATTTTCCACCATGAACTCCATCTCATCCACACATGGACTTTGATAATAGTACTATAATACTGGTAGGTCTAGATGAAATTGGCTTGTAAAGTGAATCATTCTTATCCAAGTCCATTCATTATATCCAATTAATTAATAAGGATCCATTAAAATGGTATGTTTCAAGGATAGTGATTACATCCACAAAAGACCGAAATACTATTTTATGTTAATTTAGTTTGATAGTCACATTGAAAAGATCAAATTCAATTCATATTCAACAACATGCATCATGTCATCGCAAGAAATTTAGTAAGAATCATTAGAAAAACCAAATCTAGAAAAATATTAGGAATGGGAGAATATAATCTTATTATTAATAACTCATAGAAATTGTAACAATGAATAAATTAATCCAGAAGAACTTCTAGAATTAAAATCCAGAAATATGTAAGGGAAAAAATATATCTATATGTGACACAAAATAAAAATCATGATTCATTAAATTCAAATTCCTATGTATAACTCTAATAATTCAATATATGTATAGTATATATTCAATTCCCTCAACTCGATAATTAAAATATTCTATTATGGTGTCCCAAAACATACTATATGGCATCAGTCAAAAGAAATAAAAAATCCTAATTGTGGGTATTCCTCTTTATCACTAAACCTCTAAAAAGATTATTAAAATAATAGTGTATAAATTGAATATCTAATTTCATAGCTTACATCCATTTATCATTAATCCCTAATTTGGTTCTCCTTGTAAGGTATCATATTTCATTTTACATTAAATCCTTATAGACATAAATATTAACATCACACAATGAAATTATATTCCCATTATCCTGAATGATTTAAAATAAAGAGAATTCATACCTAAACTAGTACCTAATTATAATTGAAAAGAAATCAAATAATAAAGTATTAATGTTTGAAAAATAATTTATTACCCCCAAAATAACATTTTTTAGGGTCATTAATCTCTATCATACCTCTCAATGTCAAGTGATTGATTGTAGGAATGAGGCTACATAGTCAAGATCTACACATTGATGAATTTGTGATTCCTGTATGAAGATAGTTCATCATACACTTTAAAAAAATAACTTTAATCTTCCTATATAAAGTTCCATCTCTACCTCCATCGGCAAAATTATTTTTTTGGCCATTATTGTTAAATTAAATGGTAGTTATCTTACATCCCAAATCTATTAACCTTCCCTAAACTCTTTTGGTATAATATTCCTTCCATTATCTCCATCTTTTATCCTAAAACTCTATATTATTCCTTTAATATTTTCAACTTATTCAATCTTTTCTACAGTTGTTGCATCACTTCTTTTCCCATGAATAGAAGTTTCCTAAAATCACTCAAATATATTTTCTCTTATCTCAACACATATTCCTTCCAAATTATTAATCAACTATTGTATATTGAACTTCACTTATTCTCCAAAAAATCCCATTCTTATCCCCCCACATTGGAAATCAATTAGTTCCATTTCCAAATCTAGGAATTCAATTTGAAATATTATTAGGGTATCCCATACATCTGTTCACATCACTAGAAGAAATACAAAAAATTAGACCTCATCTAATTATCTAGGACATATTCAAGTATTCTTTAGAGACATGTTAGTGTTGTATTCACAAGATAATGCATATCTGTAGAAAGATTTTTTACTCTTTATCCTTGCATAAAAAATGTTTATTATAAGATAATACATAAATTTTTACCTAATTTAGAAAAATAACTACCAATATCATTAGGGAAAAAATTAACTAGAATAGAAAAAATACCTATATAAGTTTTATTCATTGGTAAGATTCTTGATAACAGAGTTGAGTATTCCCATTTTAGTGTTATAGTTCCCAATTTATCTAAATTTATTTTTTGACACTAATTACATTATAAACATTATATATGTGTGTATTTTGATGATATTCGTAGTGAATGGTAATTTGATGTTAAATTTATTAAATATTTCTATATAATTTTCTCTTCTTTCATCCAACCGTACTTTTCTTCCTAACATTATAAAAGGTATTGTTTGTTGGTACAATGGTTTTTCTTCATATACAATACACTTCTGTGATTATTTTCATTTTTCTGTGCTTAATCTCTCTATTTATCTTATTCCTAAGATTTATTGTCAATTTTTATTATAACCTAAAAAATAAAATTCTTGGGATTTCCTCCCACTGATCAGGGTGATGGATTTTATCTCACCATATTTTGAAACATCAATGTAACCTAGTAAAAATCTCCTTGGCATCCCCTTTAGTTGGATAAAAATCTAGACTACATGTATTATTTAGGTTCATCGATGCCAATATATAATTTTTTGAGTCCTATTTCCATTCTCAGATAGTTTTGTTATGATCTTTGGAACTTATTGATTGCATCTTATATATCTGTCATAAAATAATCGAGATTTTCTTCCAATTAACGGACTTGACTATTAAAATTTTTACCATGGTGTTGAGGTTGAAAACCTTATAGTCTTGGATAAAATCCATTTACATGACTCTATTTTTATGGTTGATGTTTCCAATATACCTATGCATAATTCTATAAATTATAATCTAAATACTTGACATCATCATATTGAAGACTTTGGAGAATTTGATTGGCCATCATTGCATTGAATTTCTTGACATTTTTTTTCATTAGGGTGATAACTAATATTATTTCCACCATGTATACTCCTTATAATTTTCCTCTATTTTTCTATCATTGGAAACCATTTCTACAAATTTCATCAAAAAATCATAGATCTTTTTAGGTGACATTCACATCCGTGACCCTCCTATGGTATCATTTCCAATCGAATGGGTTAACATGCAATAATACATTATAAAACATTTGATTTAGTAAAGACATTTCTATGTTATGAATTGGAATTATTTAAATTAAACTCTGTAAACATTCAATTTAATTTTAATAATACTCTTCATTCAATTTATAAATATTCAAAATATTGACCTAGAGAACCATAGACTCTGAATGAGGGAAAATCCTCATAAAAACATACATACCAAATCCACCCAAGCCATGATTGACTGTGGGGATTGGATCCGGATCCACTCCCTAGATTTTTATTTTACTGAGGATCTAAATAGACGTATGTTTACAAATTTAAAAGTTATAATATTGAACTGATTATGTCATAGATCCCCAAGATACTCTTAATGATAGAAATAGGGTCTTAATGAGGTAGCCCGACCAATTAGATAAAATGTGTAACAATATTTATCATTTCATTCTTGATCTTGAATTATTGGGAATAAATTAGATGGATGATTATTCTTGGATTGGTACCCATATATGATGGTATACATTAGTTGATTAATTCCTTCTTCATTAGGACCAATTCATGTATCTCTTTTTGTTCTCTCTATTGTGGTCATTGACTAACATCTCTCTGATCCTTGTTTTCTTCGTCACATGAGTTATTATTTTATCTTCTAAAAATATTGTTTTATCTCTGGATTGAATGTGCATTATCATTATTATTTTTATTTCCCGTAGTTGATAACTCTTTCATGGAGGTCATTAAAGAAACAAATCCCCGACAAGAGCATGTATAAATCAAGAAAAAAGAAAAAAAGATATATGGAAAATTTTAAATAATTTTAAACAATATTGTTCATCATTCCTCTAAAATAGAACCAGATTTGATCCACCCAATAAGTGTATTTAAAGAAATCCAAGAATTAAAATTTAAAAATTTATACTCTAAATAACACAATATAGTTATAAACATTGATGAGTGGATGATAAGATTGGTCCCAAATTAATAGTGTAGAAATAAATAAGAATAATATAAGAAATGGTTTTGAAATAGGAAATTAAAATTGGGTTTGGTTTTTAAAAATATTATATGAGTGTGTGAAAAAATTTAAAAGATTGGTTCATCAACTTTTTGAGGATAACTGTTGTGATTTTTTATTAAATAGTGTAAAAACCAAACTCTAGTGAGACTCCTCTTAGATTACTCACACTTTATATTATAAACACTCATTTCCCATATTAGTTTAATAGTTTTGTTTATAAATCATCATTCCAAACCTTTTTTTAAACATAGCTACCACAAACCCATGCATTGGTTGTTCCTTGAGAAATGGAAGCTAGTTGATGTATTCAGTAATACGATCTTTATCATTCATAAATACTTACGGATGAGAGACAAAGTTAAGATATAAGATGAAAGGTCTAAATTATATAACCCAATATAGTTTTTAATTCAACATAATCTCATCTACTACATGGACTCCCCCAATATTACATATCATGGTATAAGACATTTACCCAAAAATTATAGTCATTAGGGGATAGGTAAATAAAAACAAAACCTAATGCACCCACATTTTACAACATTAGAACCATCAAGTTTATGCTTTAGTCACCATGTTTCTAATCACTTGTCCCCTTGCATAGTTTAACCTTGATATATGTATAAGTACCTAACAAAGAGAAATCACATGCTTTCCCTAGGATTAAATGTTCCTTTCCATCATTTATTTCTATCCAATTTTGAATAAGCTAACAACCCTTAGATGTTTCTTCCTCAAATATCACCATATGTGGGTGATTCATCAAATCTATTGTCAAATGTATTTTTTTAATTAGTTTATCTCACTCTCTCTATCATATTATTCTCCAATATTGTTGGACTATTCAAACTCCTTGGGTCTAAGAACATTACATGTACCATATTATTCTCCTTCATGATTCTCCATATATTAGGTATTTGACTTATATAGGTACCTCTCCTATGGCATGTGAAGTATCTATTTCCTAACCTAACATCATATGGATCTAGTGATTTATGTAAGGGTTTGAAGATTTACCCTCACATAGACCTTTTGTGTTATGTAAGGGTTGGGATTTTTACCCTTACATAGGATGTGTATACTATTACGAATATTTTAATGGCTATAAAATAGTCATTTATCTATACTCAAATCCTTCTTCTTTATCAAAGAGGTGCTTCTACCATTATGAGAACCTCCACAGTGTATTCCCATACCTACGACACAACCATTTTATCATTTTATCCTGCTTTTCAAGCACCACTATGGCATGGTGAAAAACCTATAGTTTAGAAATAATCCTTCATCCTTTGATCCATTTTCCTTCTCTATACTCCCATGGGGCTGAAAAACCATTCCTCACACAATCACTTCTCAAGAATTCCAACCATGAAAAAACACTATATATATGGTGTAACATAATTTCAACTTCCTCCAAGATATATTGGATATTACACAATGGAAGGACCATGTTGTATTGCCTCCTTTGTCACCACAAGTACCTTTATCTACTATTCCCTATACACATGATTATGAAATTGTTATGGTCAGATATATGGTAGTACTAGAGATTCACCTCTGATCATCCAAGTATGTACCATGGTAAAATGGTTATAGAGATGCCATGACAAGAGTGTAGTTTTTGTGTGAGGGAGATAGTGTGCAGGAAAAGATAAAACAATATATATTTGGATATGTACACAATACCTGGTGTAATTCCATGTACCATATCAATTCTTTCAATAGTTTGGATCTATTATAAATAAATTATGTTCCATCCACTTGACAACAAGTCATATGGGTGTCATAGGATGCATGATACCATCAGGCACCACCCCATGATGCTGGTACTCTCCCCCCACCATCAATGGGATCTTCCTCCCATGATATGATGCACTCATATTCATATTCTTGTTCTTTGCATATGTGATCTATTATCCTCTATTGTTCCTATTAAAGGACCTCCTAGTCAATTTTTTTTGGGCCTATGGTTAAGTGTTCGGATTGCACAAGTTGATGGCCAGCCTTGGTGCTGGCCTATTTTTTCTAATTCCCCCAACCCCTAATGTTTCTTTTCCCCAAATATAGCCTTAAAACACAAATTATCATTTTATTCATATCAAATTAAACTAAATCTTTCCCATTTATTTTTCTATCATAAAACTAAAAAATTTTATTACCAAAATATATGATACATCAATGAAAAATAAGAATTATGACCAATTAAATTTTAAATTAAATTAAATTAACATAAAATGGATGTTAAATATGTATGTATTAATTATTATCTAATATCATCAATAATAATGGTTATATTATAGAAATACCTTATCAAACATACTTTGTTTCTCTTCGATACATATAAATATCTTGGGAAGTTGCAGTATTAATTTCTCTTATCAATACTCTAACATTCACTCTCTTCTACTACATTTCTAGTTCCACATATTCATAATAATATTATTTTTGTATTTCCAAATATAGTAATTACCTAACAATTTGCATTATGAAATCCTAGTAATTTTTCTTTTATTCTCATTCAATCCAATTAAATGTTATATTCATTTAATCTTCCAAGTGACTATATATTTATCTTCTTCAAAACCTCAAAAAAACATATTTATTATATCTATCCAAGAAGTCATGTTCCCTTATAAGATATTCATTATAGGGTGATTGTTCACTTCATGATGTGAAATAAACTAAATTTTTCAATAGGTCGTTATTTATTATGGAATTGTATAGATTTTTAGTGTTGAAAGAATAATTATATCATAGCCATTATCTTAAATTATCAACTTCATTATCATAGTATTTAATCATAGATATTAAAATAATGCGGATTTTTTGGACATGACGGTCATCCAAGAATCAATTGAAATTATTAACTTCAAGACATCCCTTTCAGAAATCTCAATCTATTTTCTAGTAGATAACCTCACCTATCACTAAAAATATCATAGTAACTCTTTTGTATTATATTAAAGACCCTTATGTTTAATTTTTAATATCTAAGTTACCCTTACATATTATTTTTCAGTCTTCATGTGACTCTTATGTATGGTTCTATTAACCATCACATGCGCACTTGAAGTTTGTAGTCACTCTTATATATCACAGTGTGGCTTCAATACTTTGTCAAATGTTAAACCCTATGAATATAATTATATATTCCCTAGGACTAGTTATCACATTTATGTATCCTCCTACTCACTCTTTTTTATTATATTGTAGTTATCGTATATTATTAAATCTTTGGCCCGTGAATTACCTTTATGTATCCTACTTTGAACTATGGTAACCATTATGTATTGATCATTATATATTTATGTATCATTTTTTGAATTATGAATTTTCAAATTTATAACCATCATGTTTGGAGAAAAACTATTTTATATGTTTAAATTTAAGAGTTACCCTTAGGTATGAAATTCACATTCAATCATAATTGTACATAATCCAAGACTCTTATAATTTTAAAACCCAACTTGGAATTATATAACATCATTAAATCACCTCATAACCTCTTGAAACATTACTAAAAATTATTAAATAAACCAAATAATAATCAAAACATATAAAAAAAATTCTCAAAGCATCCAATTACTCTCACATGTGAATATAAAAAACTAAAACAATCCTCATGAATTTTTATGTCTTATCCTACCATAAAATTCTCTAGAATTGAAATTGTGTATTATAAGTATTTGAAATATAGTTAAAAGTGAAACTTCTCTTAGAATAGGGTTTTTTATCTTGTGATTCTTGAAAATGATCGACAACATGATATTGAAACCTTACACTAAATAAAAAATTGATTTTCTACTATTGCCTAATCTAATAGAATATGGATTAGAGTTTCTTCAAAATTAATAAATTTTTTTTGGGTAATTAATTAAAATATAGTAGAACAGTCATCAATAAATAAATATCTACCATATTCTCTAATTCATTATTATTATATAGAGGAACCTTAATAAAAATATCATATACTTGAAAATTTTAAATTATGATCAGTGAACTAAATATGTTTTTACGGATTATTGATAATTTTTATTATCTTTTTATGTTGAGAGTTTACCATAAATTATTCCATCCTATTGATAAATTGAATTAGTGTCTAGTAACATTTTAATATTTTTCTTCTGATGTTTTATTTTTAGATCTTATTACATCTAACTCAATCTCTTTATTGAATTAATTTAGCTACCCATATTCCATTTTTGACCCCAAACAACATTCTCCTTTATCTCATTATCCCTCCATAATTTCATTTCCTTTTCTTCCTCCCTTGGGAAAATAGTGTTAGATGGAAATATTTCAAATAGAACATAAAAATAATATGTTTATAATGTTTTACCTTGTGGTTCACAATTTATAGAAGAGAGGATCGGTTATTTTCATGAAATTTAAATGTTTTATATTTTTTTTTTCAAATTTATAGAGTCTATAATAGTTTTTGTGACATATTTTGTCACTAATGCTTTAAAATGGGGTTGAACCTCTTAAAAGTTTTGTATATATGTTTGAGGTTATTGCAACAATCTTCAAGTCATTTTTTATCATCTGTCATGGAATTTTTTTCTAATAGGTTGAAAGATTATTTTTATTTGGAACAACCCAAAGGACCATGGGAACAATTGAACATTTTACTACCACATTTTCATTTAAAATATTTTTATTGATTAACTATCTCAACATTAAATACATGTTTATTTAGAAAATTACAATATTATTGATTATATCATACAAAACTAAACTTCGTCTATTTATTTATTCACATTCTTATATTACCAATCCATTAATTGGTGTGGGAATCTACACATTTCACATGAAGGTGTTTGTTTTAGCTTGTGTAGTGTTCAATTAAATAGAATAGATATTTACACTTGTAATTAATTTGAAATTATTTTTTCTTATATACCTAACTATGTTTCCTCATTCACTTAGTGAATACCTCTTTTTGGAGGACCTCTTTCACCATTACATCGAAAACCATTTTTTGAATTTTCGACAATGTTTTTTTATGTTATGTTTGGTGAACTTTAAAAAGGACTACCTAAAATGAGGCATCAACAATAGATAAAATTAGTGTTATAAACCAAAATAAAATAGGTTCAGTAATAAAAAAACGTTTAACTAATTTTTAAAATCCTTTTTAAGAATCTTTCCATCTCCCAAAAGGTGGCTTACTTATCCAGTTTTTTGGGAAATATTAAACGTCATTATGGAGTTTATCCATTGTTTAGGATGATAAATTATTCAGCCTAAATTTCACTAAATGATCATCCATTATAGTGATTGAACCTGATTGTATTACTTTCAAATTATCTTTTTCCCTATCATTCATTGAAAAATGAAAATTTCTAAAAATTATAGAATTATTTAACAACCAATATTCAAATTAAAATAGGCCTAGATAAAATTAGATAAGATTCTATGCAGGTCTTCACTTTTAATGATATTAATCTATCTAATTTTTTAAATCATCTGTAATATGCTCAGTGTTGTCTAAAAGTTATTTTATTTTATTTCTTCGTTATTGTTCTCATATTAACTCCATTAATAAATAAAAATTTACATTTAATAATAGTTATTTTATGCTTCATTATAAAAAACATTACCATCTATACATACAATTTAATTCCCATTTCCTCTACGTTGAATTCATTTTGCCATCAATAATCATTGGTGGTGAAATACAAATTCGTAAATATCATATAGATGTTTAGAATTATATTCACTCCTTAATCAAGAGAATATGATTTATCTCTTGAACATATGACCACGGTATATAAAAACATTGAAAATTATAGACATAAAATGAAATGAAAATTTAAAATGGAAATATATAACAAATATATTTTTGTTTATAAACTAATATATTTATTGGATTTATAGTTCTAGGATGTGTTCTTTGTCCAAATAAATCTATCCAAAATAAGAATACTCACTTCAGTATCATAAATTTCTAAGGGCATATTTCGAATATTGTAATTTAAATTTTTCTCACCCTATTTACTAAAACTAATAAACTGTTTTATATTTCATAACTCCAATATTGAAAATTTGAGAACAAATAACATTTCAAAGTATAGAACATAATAATTAATAATTGTTTACTCTTAAATTTCATAATATAAAATTAAAATTAAAGGTAAAACATTACTCAAGTGGCCAAATTTACTCTTTTAGAAAAGAAGAAGCAATAAGTTAATTTCATTTTATAATTATTTAAATATTGGATCTCATAACCCATGTATATAATATAATTAATTAGATGTGAGATTAGAATATTAATCAACCTCAATTAGATCAATTTTAGTCAATATTATCAAAAATATTCAAATTTTTGGTGTCCAAGAGAACAAAATAATAATATCATTCATTAATTCATAATCTCTTGTTCAAGGGAAGTATCAATAATAATATCCTAGAATAAATTCATATCTAAAACATTTTCCCCATATTCATTAATTTTATTGGAAACTTTACAAGGAATAATGTAGGAATTTAATCACAATATAAAATAAAATTAAAAAACTCATCCATATAAATATTTCAATCATTAAAACAAATTTGCATTTTTTTAATCTTGATTTATATTGAATAAACTAAAATCTCACTCATTACCAATAGAAAATTAATCAATTTGTGGTTAAACCATCAAGAAGGATGTAAAAACATGATGATAGTGAGAAAGACAAAAAAAATTGATAAAATATAATGGGAATAAATATTTTATCAATAACTTATTCTGAATTTCCCATGTAAACATTTCTCATGTTCAAACTTTATCTAGTATAGTAAAATTATCCATGTCATCGTCTTAATATAAAAAATGTTAAAAATTTATAAAAGTTTGAAAATCATAGTGTAACACAACCTATTTTTCAATAATTAATGTGTTTTGAATCTCACCTATATTTCCTCTACTAACCTTAGTCATAATTTCATTTAAACTATATAACCTAATTTTTATGGTATAATGGATTGATATTACATTTTAATCTTTAGGAAACATAACCATAGTCATAAATATCAATTAATGAACGCTCTATCTTTCATAATTTTCAATCATGATATGAATTTCAAATTGGGGATGACCAAGTTGTGGATATACCACTGAAGGGGGGTGAATTAGTGGTGGATAATATTTTACAATTTCTTACTAAGAAATAAACTTTGGATACGAGTTAATATCTAATCCCAATATTAATATGAACACTCAAACATACACAATTAAATGAGGAATAAAATTTCATATGGGAGATGATGTTTTTAAAATGCTTGGACCTAGTGTAGGATCCCACTCGTTATTTCATATAATTGTTATCTCTAATGAATATTTTCAACTATGATAATAAAAAAAATTATTACAGGTTGGTATGTGTCATCCTTCTCCTATAGTTATCAACATTCCATTGCTATAGTTTCTATAATGACTCCCACTAGTTATGGTGAATAGAAATATTTATTATATTTCTGAAATATAACAAGTAAATTTATTTTTCTCTTTTAATTAAAATGGTTCCCCTAATTTGAGCCTTTGTATATTTTATAGATTGATATTCTCACCTCATTAATAAATATTTCTATCTTAAATAGTAATTAATGATAGATGAATATGTTAACTTCATCTCACTACATAAAGATCGTCAAAATGATCTTATTCTTAGACTTGATACACTAAATAACTCATGTTCAATTTCATTAATATTCTAAAAAATGTAATTTGAATAAAACTCATTTTATTCTCCTCTTTATAGTTTTTCAACAATAATTCTTTTATTTTATCTCAATATTCCTAATTAAATAGGATAACACAAAAACCAATACACCCTCAATGGGTCAATTTCTTTTTTAACAAATTCAAATTAATTTATAAAAACCAGTTTCAATCACATCAAATAAATATTTCTTTCAAATACATCATATAAAATATTCCTCTATAAAAATTCATTCAGTTAGGCTTGATATAATAATCTATGATTACTGAAGGTTCCCATTATAATTAATAGTATGCCTCCAGTGAAATTTTAAGGCTACCCTTCTTATATTTCTTCTCATTTAAGCATTTAATTTAATATATTTAGAAAATTTTATCATCGATCATCAATAAATAATTGACAACAAATATTTACTTCACAATTCCACAAATACCAATTAAAATGTAGCACTATTCATTCCACTCTAACATCTTTATTTAAAATCTTCTTTAACTTCTCATTGTAAAAAAATCTCATCATGGAACAAAACAATATTACTCAACAACATGAAAATTATTATATTCAAAAACCCAACAAAAATCACTGCAATATTAGTTTCAAGTATTTATATGAACATCATAAAACCCATCATTATCATAATAACATTCCAAAATTATTTTCTAGAGTTTCTCATTCAACATATATAGTTTCACATTATTTCATGCTCAAGTTGTTTATATATTGGATTGATTATATTCATTATAAACTGTAGATCGTAATTAAATAATTATTCTTGAATTAGAAATCATTTTTTATAAGGTCACCAATGTTTAGTGTAGGAATTGACAAATTAATTTTCTAGTTCAGAATATATATTCTTGAAATTATTAAAATTTTAATTCATTATAAACCAAAATGTTTCAAAAAGCATATTACTCATAATAAATCATATAAATATCCTTGCATTTGAGATTTTATTTCTGATGTTATTGTTAAACTTTTGGACTATGGATCTACCCTTTCAGAATCAGGTTACCCTTCCATGAATATTTTTACCGTTCAAAAAATTAGTTTATAATTCCACAAATGGGTAACATTCAAAAATTTGTTACCCTTAAAAAATCAATATTTCCATTCCACACTCCATGTTTACTATTCCAAACATCGTATTTTTATTCAAACAATAGTTTCCATTCCAAGCGTGATTTTATATTTCCCAAATTCGTGACTTTACCAATTATTTTTAACATCAAAAAATTATAAATTTCCAAAATATACAAAGATCCTACTAAAATCTATTTCCGTCTATCATTAATCACCTAAAAAATGCTTCATAAAAATATATACAATAAAAATAAAACATTAGAAACTTATAATTATTCCTTAAATTCTTGTTGATAAAGAAATAAAGTGAACACTAATGATTATAATAGTCCCTTAAATATACACCTTTTGGATATTTCAATATATGATTCAACTATTTAAAAAAACTCAAAAACTCATATCAGAACCATTACATCAAGTATTATCACATAAGAGATTCATTCTGACACCACAGAACTAGATAATGTTATATTCTTGGGGGAATTACATCCCTCAAGGAAAATAAAATTTTCTCTAATTGAATTTGTGGATTTCCCATTCATCTCATCTCAAAATTTACCATGATTAATTTCTGACCATTAAGAAATAACCAAACCTTCATATTCAAAATTACTACACACCCTACCTTTGATATAACTCTAACATTGATAACTTAATTGATAGGTTGCGTAATGTTATTCTCCCTCCATAAAATCATAATTAGAATCATACCTCTATGGGTTTCTTCCCATGAATATTTAAATGAGTGGTGAGGGATGAAAAAGAATATTTATCCTCAATTATTCAGACCTATAAATTTGAAAATACATGAAAAAAACCAAACATTTGATCTTTAGTGAAAATGGGATGAATTTCTCACATCATGATTTTACACATTATCTTATATGAAATAATAGTGAATATAAATATTCGTTCATAATGAGTGTTGAACTAGATTTTTGGAAATAATAATTGAACATTGATTGTAACAATAAATACATAGTAGATTCTCAATCTGAGCCCAAAAAATATATCAACTCCACATTTAACTACATTACCCTTTTATTATTATGTGTAGTTGTTATATACTATGTGTTAGTGGTTCTTAGTGAAACCTAATTCTACTTTTTGTTATGCCGACTCACAATACTCAGACTAATAAATAAATATCCATATAAATTGTATTTTATATTAATTCCATCACATTCCCAATATTCATATTTAAATCTATATAAAAATAATTCAAATCAATTTATTCATTGTAGGAAAAACATCTATGTGGAACTGAATTATATTAAAATAATTTTGACTACCATTATGTGATACTAATATATAGTAATATTAAATAATACAATCATAATCACTATATATACCATGTATATTGTTGATTTTTTTAAAAAATTAAGGCTTACTAAAAATTTCTAAAACAAATTGATTCATTCTACTTACAACCTCATATTTAGTTAGTTTAATGCCAATAACTATTGGTGTTTATTACTATTTTTATTATTCCATGCCATAAGTTTTCAAGAATTCCCTAGTATATTTATTTGATTGCAATATATAAAAACATTTTAATTAAATTTTTGTTCTAATAAAGTAACATATATCCCCCAACATGGAAATCTCAGTATTCATTTACTCCATATTTAGAAAATCCAAATTGGGATACACATTTTCACTAGAAAAGATGATGTTTTCAAAATACAAAATGATAATAAGATATCATGTTAACATTTTCAAACATAATGGTTGTTATCATCCTTTGCTGTTTAAAATTTTATGTTTCTTATGCAATTGTCTAGCTTATAATTCTGTGATATATGGAAATGTTTTATGCTATATAAATCCTTTTTAATTCTACACACAATTATTTCATAATAATCCAGAATAAAACCCTCAAGTTGTTCAAAAAACCACATTTTATACAAGGTCTCAATTTATGAAGGAATTCATATCCATTTGTATATTTTGTAATGTTTATGTGTTTCCACTTCCAGGAGAATTTATATTGTCTCATGACATTCTGTTGGTGAAAATGTTTCTTTTCACATTTTTATTTTCAAAACATGGAAATAGATCCCATGTTGAGTTTTTATCATATTGTAAAGGCCTGAATATTGAATGGTGGCCCCAGTCATGTTCGCACACTAGAATGGTGGCACTGCTTATAGTGCTCCACAAAAATGGTAGAACCATTACAATGGCACCTTGACAGTAGCATCGTAACGATGGCACCATAATGATGGCACTGTAACGGTCGCACCATCATAGTCTGACACAAAAATGGTGACACCATGATGGTGGCACTATAACAATGGTATAGTACCAGTATCACCATAACGGTAACACACCAAAAGGGGGGAACCACTTATGATGGCCCCCTAACGGTGGCACCGTAGTGGTCGCACTGCCATGGTCAAACATAGAAACGGTGGCACTGTAGTGGTCGCACCGTCATGTTTGCACACCGAAATGGTGGCACCGTGATGATGGTACCATGAAGGTGGAACTGTTATAGTATCTCACCAAAAGCTGTCCCACCCTACCTATTTTTCAGTTTCCATCTTTTTCTACTCCCTCAATGTATCTTTTGACGTAAAAGTGTTTTAATACCCCATTAAAAGCCATTTAAAGCCGATAAATTATATCTAAAATCCCCCAAGATCCAGGATACACTTGAATTACCAAAATTTGTGGATTTTCCTCGGTGTCACACCCTTTTACCATACTTTTCAGTTCTGCCTAGGTTACACATTTTCGTCATATTAAAGGAACCCATTTAACTCACAGCCGTTATGGAAACCTCTCTGATAATAATTATTAAATGAAAATTAATTCCATTGTCTCTAACCACAAAACCACATGGATAAATCACAATCCTCCATTAAATCAGTTCAATATTTCATATCCTATAACTCCAGGATCTCACCTTTTATCGCACGAGATTATTTCTTCTTCTTAGATAGTCTCATTTCCTTTCATTGGTGTATTTGGAGTCCCACTTCCTGAGGCTAGTGGTGTGCCTATTCTGGAGCCTTTATTTCTCACTCTTGGTGTCCTCAGAGTTCCTCCCCTACCAGTCATGCATCCCTAGTACTTGGGACATTGGGAAAAACATCGATCGTTGATCATCTAGGTAGGGTTTTCCCTTTGTCTCTCTTTACTTTGTATCATGCGAGGTGAGTACGATGATGTTCCTTAGAGGATGGATGAAACCACACATTAACAAAGAGAATAAATGTTTTACAAAGAATAATGGGGTGTGTTTGATGATGCTAATGAACTCTTTTATCAATTCTTTTATGTTGTCAATTGTATGGGATTATGTTTACTAAAAATCATGGTCGTTGGTGGTCATTTCTTGTGCACTAATGAACCACTGTTTTTCTGGATGATTCGGTGATTGAATGGGTGTAACATGGAAACTGGTTAATCACGTAATCTCTGTTGATTAAATGGATTCCCAGTTAATATGAATCCTTTTATGGTCACCCTGGTTAACCAAATGGAAATAAAAAACTAAATGAATGGTGTGTTTAATATCTGAAAACTCCCTTGATCTGTTCCAGTAATGTGTATGGTTGTTTTTCTTAATGCTTGTGAGGTGACATGGATGGGGATGGGATCACCTATTGTTTAGTTGTTATTTTGTGGATTTTGGGGCCATGTGAGGTTGTATGTTGGGGCTTGGTTTGGTTCCAGTACATTAAGGTATCTCACAGATCCCTGTTATTGTTGTGACATTACAAGAGATCCGGGTGTGAATGCTTAATTTGATGCATGGAATTTTTTCCATCCTTGGATTGTGGCTATGCTTGTTAGTTTCCCAGTAGTAAAAAATTATTTATATGGAATCACTTGAATATGAAAACAAGAATGGGTTCAACGAGGAATCTTTTTCTGGGAATGAGTTGTGACTTGGTTGTGGATGTTGTTCTTATTATGAATGAATAGTAATGGCAGTGTTTGCGTATGGGCTTGTTTTGGAACCCCTATGAATGGATGGTCATTAGCTCATTTTCTACACCCTTTCTCAACTAACTGAAGACTTTTCGAGCAGTATGTGACGGCCTGAGTCCCATTATAGCCCATGATTCTTCAGGTAGGGTGGTTGTGCTCGTTTTCCTAGGTGTTTGCAGGTAGGTTATTTCCCAAGTGTATTTGAGATGAGGCCCAGGTGTCATCGGGCATGGTAGTAGTTGTTCTATCCCAAGTGTCTTTGGGCATGGTGGAAGTTTTTCGGAACTAGATGTCTACGGGTGTGGTTACATGTGGTTGTTAGGGCCCAGGAGTTTGCAGGCGGGATGTGTGGTTGTGGTAGCCTAGGTCTGTGTGGGAGGGGTATGGTAGTGGGACTATAGTGAGAATATTGTGTGACATATGATACATAGGACTTCTTCAATAACCAATGGGAAAGTGGTGAGGGGTACCTAAACATCGATGTGTTATTACTATTATTATACCCGACTTGATTTATTTGGGGAGGGTGACTTGGTGAGGTTGGGTGGATAGTTTTCTTTCTAGGTTCTTTGGTTATTTCCTTTTCTCATAGCGCATTAGAATGCCTCCCCACTTGTGCACGATAACTTTTGGTTTTCTCTATTGAGTATACCTATATGCTCACCCTATGTATATAAAACTGCTTTTTGGTTTCCCAAAGGACCTCAAGGACGGTGTCGAACCCTATTAGATCAGACGTTGGGACCGTTGAAGTTTTTTTTCTTTTATTTTGGTACTTCCCTTTGGAGTTTTCTTGTTCTTTGTAGCACTTATTATTGGAACATGCATATGGGAATGAATTATTTTGTCTTTACTTTTACTTTTAGTTTAAGTGTTGTTTGGGATTTAACATATTATCTTCCGACACTACTAAATAAATTTAGGGTATTTCATGCCATATTACGTGTGATTCTATACCCTTGGTTCTAGTCACCACTTCAGGGCCAATTGATGGCGGGTCTCAGGGGTCATTTTCTCTTCTTCAACTTGAGGAAGGAAGGGTCTGAAAATCTGTTGTCCCTTCCCCCATCTTGGGGAAGATGGGTTGATGTTATTAATATTTTGATACTGTATTATATACTCCTGTTAATAATTTTAAATGAAATGTGCATTAAATGTGTGTAATATTAATGTTTTAATATTAAAAATATTTTCAAAGCACTATTTTAATTCATCCTTATTCAGGTCAGTTTAATTTTTTAAAAATAACTCTCACCCTATAGATCTAAATTTTGTGATTCTTGATTTTTAGTATTCCAAATTCAATATAGAACATTTCATTAGAAGTAATATTGTGCCTATTATTCAATTTAAAGGGACATATGGATCACACAAGAAGACCCATATAATCTATGAATAAATTGAACCATTCATAAAGATTAAATTACTAGGCTCAATCCATAATTCCAAATTCTTTTATTCTCCTAAAATGTTATGGGACTATATAAGGAGTCTTGGATAAATATTTTCCTGACCAAATCCAAGACAAGAGGCCCAAATGATTAATTTAAACTCATCCAACCATTCTATCCAAAAATTAAAATTCGGACACTACTCATGACATATCTCATGATCTAGCCATCAAGTAAAGTTGATCTCTTGCATCTCAAAGAAGATATATAGGAGGCCAATGTTTTAGAATAAATAATTCAGATATAAATGCATATTCTTATTTATAAACCCATTCACATTTTAGGCTTTTAAAAATTCTACATTGTAATGGACAGATTAACACTGTTTAATCAAATGGCCATAACATCGGATCTATAAGACCAAATTCCTCAAATATTTTATAGTAGTCGGACAAAATTATTATCTACAACTTTGAGGAAAAACATATCTTGAGATTCGGCTATCTGAATTATCAAAATGGAAATTCATGTGGAGGGACAGATTGGGAATGAAAACAGTCCACTTCCTTGGGCTATAAACACAACCCCCTCTTCTCCTAGCATATAGTTGGCATTTCAGAGCAAAGGAGGATAGTTTGGTATGACCAAGGCTCTGACAAATGCTTTAGAGGATCTTCCACACTCATGTTTTTTACTTGATAAGTCATTCCTCTTTTCTTGCTTTCTTTAACTTTTGTGTTGTTCTTTATTTGTAATCGAGTAAGTTTTTTTTTGAAATTATATTTTAATGAAAGTATCTTCTTAAATATCTCTTATTATCATCCACCATATGTACTTTAATATTAATGTTCTTAAAATTGTATAAATATAGTTTAATCCCCTTACCTTATTTTTCTTTCTCATTCAATCTAAAGTTCTTTTTTAATTATCATCATTGTTTGTGTGTGTGTTCGACACACCACTCTTTTCTTATCCCTTTCTTTTTCTTATCTTCTTAATTTATCATCAGAATAATTATAACCATATTAATAATCATTTCAATGTATAAGTAAATCTCCCATTGGGGGGAGTTATAATTTAGGGGTGTTAAGTGATTGAAAGCTTTTTCTCGATGAGTATTCTTTAATTTAACATTGGGTGTGTTGGACTAAACATGTCATGGATTAATGACTTGTTTTCTTTCACGTATGGATAACATGGATTGTTGAATCCATAAATACACTAACACAATCAATTACTGATTGATATTATAATCCTAGTTATGTTAAGGCTTGGATTAAAGCCTTAACACTTAGGAATTCCAATCAACGTAAACTTGTGACGTGGATGTTCATTTAAATACAAATTAAAGAAAAGATCAAAGAAATCACAATCTTAACTCCATAATAATGAACTCACCCCAATATTTATCAATTTTTAATATCAATATTAGTCAATCAATCGTTTCATAATATCTGTAAACAAGCCCCCAAATCCTGATACAATAATCTAAAAACAACTGACTATTAGAAATTATCATCATCGAGGATTCGAACCATGTGTTGTTATACACATTAGCAGGGCACCATAACCTTAACCGGTTGATAGGAATCAATCGACTAATCATTCAAATGGAACCGTTTCTGGGGATGGTGCAATTAAATAATCTTTAAATTCTGGATATTGTAAAAAACAACAAAACATTGAAAAACATTGAAAAAACACAAAGAAAAACACATATTCCTCTTTCTTCCAAAATATCTAAGAATTCCCTGTAGCCTCCTAAGAAATCCCTTGGATTTGTTTGACCATGAAATAGAGTGAAGAGTTCTCCGACTTAGGAGGAACATAAGATATAATCAACTAATTCCAGAACCAGTCCTTGTACAACCAATTGAATTAGATGTAGCCAATCCTAGTGAATGAACACTTAAAGTACTCATTGCCCTATATATTAATTACCAACCTCTAGTATTAAATCTCCAAAGATATAGGCTGAATATGAACTCAAATCGGGTTTGGTTCATCTTCTCTCTAATTTTCACGGGCTAGTGGGTGGGGATCCAGATCTCCACCTTAAAGAGTTTCATGTAGTATGATCTACCATGAAGCCTTAAGGGGTTTCTGAGGAATAAAGAAAACTCCACGAATTCCCTTTTTCCTCAGCTAACTCTGCTACATCCTGGATTTTCTACCTCCCTCCTAGTTCCATGACCACATGTAATGACATGAATTGACTCTTTTTAGATATATTCTTTCATGCTTCTCATAATGCATCTATCCAAAAAAATATAAGTGGTATTCATCAATTATACAAGGAATTACTCTATGACTATCATTAGAGGTTCAAAAAGATTATGGCAACCTTCCCACGCCACTAAATCTAGAAAATACTCTTGATCCAATAATTCTATGAGGGTTTACTGGATATGGATATGACCCTCATTGATGCCACAAGTGGCGGTGCTCTTGTTGATAAAACTATTGTAGCTGTAAGAGATTAATTAACATGGCTGCAAACACACAACAATTACATAATTGAGCACACGATAAAGTCAAACAATAAAAAGATAATCAATCGTTAGAACCTAGCATAATTACTGAGTGGATGAGTAAACTTACAGGTCTTGTGAGACAACTAGCATTGGAAGCTAAATCAAAAAACCTCATCTTCTCTACAATCTCTATTCCCTATACCTACCGAAAGCTATGGAATATGAAACTCTCCAGCTCATCCAATAGACACATTCCCATAACATCAAGATGATCCATCAGATTCATATGGACCAATGGAGCTCAATGTACACTTTTCTCAGTAGAACCCAACCCCCAATAATCAGGTCAGTTTGTTAGAAACAATAACCAAACCCATTATGATCTCTCATCTTCTACATATAACCCTAACAATAGATATGGGAATACCATTTCTAATACCCCTCAACCCCCTCATCAAAACCCAAACCAGTTCCAATACGGTCACGGTGTTGGTAGCTTCCAACAGCCATACCCTTTTGTTACTCAACCTCAAAGGATCAATCCTCCCCTTCCTCCTTAGGGTTTCCCCTATCCTAGAAAGCCTTTTCAATTCCCAAACTAATATATTCACTTTCGAAAGAACCAAAATCAAGGCAATCCCATTCTAGGACAAGCCTCTTCTTCCCAGAAACCATGGGAAACTGTTGTTGAAGATCTTGACTCATTCACTCGTTCTAGCCTTAAAAATATTGAAACACGAATTGGTAAACTTTTATCCCACTTAAGCCAGCAACAACAATAAAATTCTTCCCAAAATCCAACTCAACCATTACACTACACCAAGAGTAATGTAAGTTAAATTGCACATAGATCAAGAAATCAAATTTATATAACTCAAGATACATCCTCTCACGCACTTTTGAATGATGACCTAGGAAATGAAAAGAAAAAGAAACATGAAGATAAATATAAATTCATTCCCTCACCTCCTTTCATTCAACTTAGGAACCCATTTCCTTTTCCTCAAGCCATTTTTATACCAAAAAAGTCCTTTGAACCCGATCCTGAATTTTTTGACATGTTTAGACGTGTTAATGTCAACATCCCCCTATTAGATTCCATAAAAAATCCTTAAGTATGCCATATTTATTAAGGAATTATGCAACCACAAGAGACAACATAAGACTTTCAAAAATGTTTCCACCCAACACTCTATTACCATAAAATGATAAGATCCAGGGACCATTATGATTTCATGCCAAATTGGAAGTTCTAACATTGATGATGCACTCATAGACCTAGGATCCCCAATTAATGTACTGCCCAAATCCATATTCTCTAACATTGTTCTAGGTCCCTTATATACAATGGGTGTTGTCATTCAATTGGACAATAAATGCACTACTAGTCGTGAGGGAATAATCTAGGATGTCATTGTCCAAGTCAATGATCTTATCTTCCCAACTGACTTCTATGCCCATGACATGAAAGGTGATACAAATATATTCTAATATCCTCATATTTTAGGAAGACCTTTCCTTATGACATCTAGAACCAATATTGATGTCTATGTTGGAATCTTATCCACGAAATTTGGTGACCAACGGGTTAAGATTAGTACTTTTCAATCCATGCGATATCGATTAGTGAATAAAATTTTATTCTCTATCCATGCTTCCGAATGTCTCTCTGAGAGTGTCTTGAATCCTAATCCATCATGTTCTTCCTATTCTACTTAAAAAGGAGTTTGTGAATATTGCATACTCATTAACCAAGTCATAATTGGAGAAGTTGATGTTGACATTACAAATGAAAAATCCATTGATATAAAGATCATGAAAACTATTTTGAATCCCATCTCTCCTTTGGCCTCTACTGCTCCAACATGGATGGTAATGGGGAAAACAAACAAGCATGTTCATTTTTCATTCAAATATGATTATCCAACCTTTATTATTTCTTATCCATGATTCTAAAAATTATGTTATATGTGAGGTGAACCCAAAAAAATGTGTTTATATTGTCTTGAAGGGAGTGAAGTTAGTGAGATTTGTTCCATAATTAATAATGTTATCATAGGTGATATTGAAAATGACCATTCTTGGAAAATAAAATTTATATAAAGGATATTGAAAAATATATTCAGTTATACGAATCCATTGATCCTCATTACTCTTCATTGGTCAGTGATGAAATAAATGAGTCAAATATAATTGGGATCTCATACTCTGGTTTCATGTTATTTGAAACTTATATAAATGAAACATCATAATTGAGACATCTTCTGGAATTTCCATGCATTGAAAATCACCCCTTTGTGGATAATAACACTCCCCATGTTGAATACCAAAGGGAGGATAGTAATGTTATTTTTCTACCCTCGTTGATTTGAAAGTGAAACAACAGGGAAGGGATGAAATTATCCAATGAATCATCGAGCCCCCCAAAGGAAAATTTTTTGTTATAAGTGCACTGGATTTGAGAAAATATGATGGCCCCCATTGGATTATGGGTAGTCCACTGCAATTTTCTAGATGTAGAAAAATAAATGCAGATCTTATTGGGAGGCAACCCATGTTTTATTTTACTTTTATGAAATTTTAATTTTCATTAGATTTTAATTATATGAATAATGATTTTTCTTATTCAGGTAACATACCACAATCCTAGAACCACATCGACTTCCATCAGATTCCCAACTTCTAGAGTTGACCCACTACTAGATGGGGATGGAAACTCACCAAACCAAAACTAGGGGCACCTCTTTCCCTTTAATTCCACTTCTCTCTTTCTTTCTCCCTCTCTTCTTCTTCATCCATCCTTCTCATTTAAATTTTTACCACTTTCCTCATAACATTTTATTGTTTACTCTTCCTCTTTTGTGTGGGTGTGTCTTTATAAAAAACTAAAAAAAACAAAAAAAAAAACAAAAAAAAAATTAGAAAATATATGAAAAATAAAGATTCATACTTACTCACCTTCCAATTTTCAAATTTTGTCCAACCATTTTGGGGAGCCAAAAGACATTGTTTCATCAATAAAAATTGTGATTTCTTTATAAATTTGATTAAAGAATATTGTGTTAAAACCAAAATAAATTTAATGCTCAATTTTTGATTTTTAAAATGAGTTTTCCCAACGGTGAGAATGAATATTAGCTTTCATACCAAGGCCACCTATGACCATCTATTAAAAATGTTTGTTTTTCACCCCCATTTTTTAGTCTTGAGTTTGTGGACCTTTGAGCTGAATGTCCTACTTTAGTGTGCATTAATATAATAGGGGCATTTTCAGAAAAACATGAGAATCACAATATCCAAATAGCATTCCATTTCCCTTATATTAATCCTCTTTTGGAAATCCCTTTCGAGTTTATGAAAACCTTTTATATGATACCCACATTACAATCCCAACACCTTTTCCCACCCAATATCAACATAGATTTTCATAGAATAATTTTTTTTGAAAATTATGTTTGGGGGGAATGGATTTCATTTTGGGTTACCTGTTTTGATTTCACCATGTAATCATATGCTTGAAGGAAAGTATCCATTTCAGTGTGGGGATTATTTTTTCAATCAGTGAATGTTGGGGAATGTAATTTACTTTCATTTATGTAATTTTTTAAATGTTATTGACTAGAGTACAAAAAAATAATAAAAAATCAATAAAAATGAATAGAAAAAAATGGTTTGTGTCTTGGGTAGGTCATAAATCACACTTACTCAACCTTTTATCTTGTTATAACTATTATAATTAGTGTTTTGAGGAGATCTATCTTGGGTTGGGATATGAGTGTGAGATATTTTTCATGTTCAACTTTCAAAAAATGAAAACAAAAGAAATATGAAGAAAAAAAGACCAATATATCATTGGGAGAAGTTTTGTGTTTTTTAAATATTTATTCTTCTCATCACCTTCAAATATTCTTCCTCTCTTGTGTCTTTCTTCAGAAAATCATTTCTTTGTAAATATGTTTTTTCATTTCTTTTCATGTCTTATTCAAAAAAAAAGTACATTTCTTTTTCCATATTAGTATTTTACCCCATTTTCCTGTATTTTGGATATCATCTTCCTATCGTCCTATAGCCACAAAAAATCCATAAAAAGACAAATTGATTTTTGAGCACTTTGGATAGGGACTGGAAGCAGAGATCTCTTAGAAACTCTAAGATTCTCACTTTTCAATGGTGAATGAGTGAAGCTCCATTAATTGATTTTATCATTTTGAGTGGAGTATGTTTTGTGTGCCACAGTTTTCCATTTCTAATCTTGGGTATGAAAAAATGAATTTGTTTTAGAACATTGTTTCTATAACAACTTGTGGTTGAATTCAATATGGATAAGTGAAATTGTCTAAACCTCCCCTGAGTAGGGAAATCAAAATTCTAATATTTTTTGGTGAGTGAAAATGATTTTGTCATGTTTTTATATTTATTGCACATTAGGACATGCATAAGACTGTGTGTGGGGGAGTTGATGTTGTTAATATTTTCATAATTTATTTTATACTCCCTTTACTGATTTTATATAAAATGTGCATAATTTGTGTGAAATATTAATTTTTAAATATTAAATATAATTTTAAATCACTATTTGAATTCATCTAGATTCAAGTCTGTTTAATGTTATAATAATAAATCTCACCCTACTAATCAAAATTCTGAGATTTTTTATTTTTAGGATTCATAATTAAATATCCAACATTTCATTATAAAGAATAGTGGGAAGATTATGCCATTTTAATAGTCGTATGGATCACATAAGAAAGACCATAGAATTTGTGAAAAACTGACCATCTATAAAGATTGAATTACAGAGCTCAATCAAGAATTCCAAATTCTTTTGTTCTACTAAAAAGTTTAGTGTAAAATATGAGGAGTATTAGTTAAAAATTTCAAGGTCCAACTCCAAATATACGGGGGGAAACTATTTCATTTAATCTCATCCCACCATTTTTGTTGAGGATTAAAATCCGGACACTACTCATGACATATCATGTGATCTAATCATTAACTAAAGTTGATATTTTGAAGTGTGAAAGAGGAGATATATGTGGAAGAATTTTTGAAGAAAGAATTAATATATTAATGAATATTATTATTGATAAACCCCTAAACATTGTGGCCTTCTAAAAAGTCTATATTGAAATGGGAAGATTAACATTGTTGAATCAAATAGCCATAACTTTTTCTCCATAGATCTAAAAGCCTCAAAATTTTGAGAGTATTATGAAAACATTATTATATATATCTTTAGAGAATAATATATCTTGAGATTAGGCTATATGAATTTTCAAAATGGCAATTAAATTAGAGGGACAGATTGGGAAAAGCAAACAGTCCACTTCCTTGGGCTATAAATACAACCCCCTCTTCTCCTTGCATATAGTTGGCATTTTAGAGAAAATGAGGATAGTTTGGCATGACTAAGGATCTTCCAAAGGCTTTACAGGATCTTCCATACTCATGTTTTTACTTGATAAACCATTTCTCCTTTCTTCCATTCATTTACTTTTGTGTTCTTTATTTTTAATCGTGTAAGTGTTTATTTTTTGTTATTATATTTTAATAAAAGTTTCTTCTTCAATATCTCTTATTCACATCATCCTTATGTAGTTTAATATTAATATTCTTAAAATAGTTTAAATATAGTTTAATCCCCTAACCTTATTTTTCTCTCTCATTCAATCTATTGTTTCTTTTTAATTATCATCATAGGTTGTGTGTGTGTTTGATGTACCACTCTTTTATTATCCCTTTATTTTTCTTATCATCATAATTTATTACCATAATAATTATAACCAGATTAATAATAATTTAAATGGATGATTAAATCTCTCATTGGTGTGAGTAATAAAATATTAATGTTAATAGATTGAGAGCTTTCTCTCTATGACTATTCTTTAATTTAACATTGTCTATGTTAGACTAAACATGTCATGGATTAATGACTTGTTTTGTTTAATGAATGGATTCCATGGATTTTTGAAACCCTAAATATGCTACCACAATCAAGTAATAATTGATATTATAATCCTAGTTAAGTAATGGCTTGGATTAAATCCTTAACACTTAGTAGTTCCAATCAATGAAACTTGGGACATGGGTGTTAATTTAAATACAATATAAAGAAAAGCTCAAGGAAATCACAATCTTAACTCCCTAATAATAAACTCACCCCAATATTTATCTATTTGTTAAATAAATATTAATCAATCAATCATTTTATAATCTCTACAAAAAAACCCCCCAATAATAATACAATCAACTAAAAACAATCGACTATTAAAAAGTATCATAGACGAGGATTCGACCCAAGTGCTGCAATACACATTAGCAGAGCATCAGAACCTTGACTGTTCGATAGGTGAAAATCGACCGAGATTTCAAATGGGGCCATTGCTGCGGATGGTGCAATTAAATAGCGTTTATTTTATGGTTATTTTAAAAAAAACCCAAATTTAAAAAGAAAAGAAAAGAACACAAAGAAAAACCCATATTCATCTTTCTTCTGAAATATATATGAATGCCCTATAGCCTCCCAAATAATCTAAAATAGAGCAAACTCTTTTCCAACTTAGGAGGAATATAAAAGATAATCAACTCATTCTAGAACCAGTCCTTGCCCAAAAAATTGAATTAGATATGGCCAATCCTAGTGAATGAATACTTGAAGAACTCATTATCCCTGATATGAATTACCAACCTATTGGTATTAAATATCCAAATATAGAGGCTGACATTGAAATCCAATTGGGTTTGATTCATCTTCTCCCACATTTTCATTGGCTAGCTAGTAAGAATCCACATATCCACCTTAATGAGTTCCAAGTAGTATGCACTACCATAAAGCCTCAAGGGGTTTCTGAGGAACAAATCAAACTCTGAGCATTCCCTTTTTCCTTAGATAACTATTCCACATCATGGATTTACTCCCTCTCTCCTAGTTCTATAACCACAGTTAATTAAATGAAGAGACTCTTTTTAGAGAATTTCATTCCTACTTCTTGTACCGCTTCTATCCAAAAAGAAAATAAGTGGTATTTTCCAATTCCCAAATGAATCACTCCATGGGTACTGGGAGAGGTTCAAAAAGCTTGTAGAAACCTTCCCACACCACCAAATCCATGAACAAATCTTGATCCAATACTCTATGAGGGGATATTGTGTATGGAGAGAACCATCATTGATGATGCAAGTGGCGATGATCTTGTTGATAAACTCCAGTAGCTGCAAGAGATCTCATAAGTAACATAGCTGCAAAAACGCAAAAATTCCATACTCAACCACATGACCAAGTCTAAAAAGACCAAGACATTAAATCAATAGATCCCAACAAGATGAATGAGTAGATTATTAAACTTACAGGTCTTTTGAGATAACTAGTTGTGGCAGCCAAATCTCCAACCTCGTCTTCTCCACAATCTCTATTCCCTGGACCTATCAAGAACTGTGGAATATGCAACTCTCTAGCTCATCCAACAAACACCTACCCACAAATTCAATATGATCCATCTGATTCATCTGGACCAATGGAGCTCAATGTATCTTATGCTCAGTAGAGCCCCAACCCTCAATAATCTAGTCAGTTTGTTAGAAACTTCAACCAACCCCATTCTAATCCCTTCTCTTTTACATATAACCCTAACATGAGATATGAGAATCCCATTTAACATCCCCCTCAATAAACTCATCAAAATCCATACCATTTCCAATATGGTCAAGCTGTTGGTAACTTCCAACAACCTTACCCTTTTTTTCCTCAACCTCAAAGGATCAATCCTCCACTTCCTCCTCCAGGTTTCCACTAACCTAGTGAGCCTTCCCAATTCCCAAATCAATACAATCACTTTCCCAAGAACCAAAATCAAGGAAATCCCAATCCTGGACAAGCCTTTTCTTCCAAGAAACCATGGTAAAGTGTGGTTAAATATCTTAGATCCTTCACCCACTCAGGTCTTAAAAACATTTAAATCCAAATTGGTTAACTTTCATCCCACATATACCAGCAACAACAACCAAATTATTCCTAACATCTAGCTCAAACTTTTCCCAACCCCAAGGGTAATGTAAGTTCAATTTCACTTAGATCAAGAAATCAAATTTATATGCCTCAAGATAAGTCCCCCCACCCTCCGTTGAATGTTGAACAAGAAAATGAAAAGAAAAAGAAACATGAAAATGAATCTCAATTCATTCACTCGCCTCCCTCCTTTCCACTTGGAAACCCAATTCTTTTTCTTTAAGACATTTCTAATACAATGAAGTCCTTTGAACCTGATCTTGAAATGGTTGAAATGTTTAGATGTGGGGAAGTCAACATTCCCCTCTTAGATGCCATAATAAAATCCCTAATAATTCCAAGTTTCTTAAGGAATTTTCCACCCACAAGAGGCAACTTAAGACCTTAGAAAATGATTCTACTCAACAGTCTATTCTAGTATTGTGCAATGATCTAGGGACCTTAATGGTTCCATGACAAATTCGAAGTTCAAACTATGATGATGCACTCATAGACCCAAGATCCTTAATTAATTTCATGCGTAAATCCATCTTCTCCAGCCTTGTTCTAGGTCCCTTACATCCAATGGCTGTTGTCATTCAATTGGCTAATCAAATCACTGTTAGTCCAAAGGGAATAATCTGGGGCGTCCTTGTTTGAGTAAATGATCTAATCTTCCCAGCTGACTACTATGTCCATGACATTGAAGGTTATATGGATTCTTACCAATCTCCCATGATTTTAGGAAGACATTTCCTTATGAAAACTAGAAGAAATATTTATGTCCATGCTGGAATCTTATCCATGGAATTTGGTGACCAACATGTCAAGTTTAGTATTTTATTATCCATGTGATACCCATCAGAAAATAAATCTCTATTATTTATCCATGATTCTGAAAGTCTCTTTGAGAGTTTATTGAATCCTAATCCATCATGTTCTTCATGTTATACTGATATATGAGTTTGTGAATATTTCATACTCATTAACCATGTCATAAATAGAGAAGTTGACGTTGAAATTACAAATGCAAACTCCGTTGATCTAATGGTTCTTGAAAACACTTTGGAATCCCATCACACCTCTGGCCTCCACTGCTCTAACATTGATGGTAATGGTGAAATTGAACAATCATGTTCATTTTTTTATTCAAATCCTATTATCCAACATTCGACATTTTTTATCCATGATTCTGAATGTTCTGTTATATGTGAGGTGATCCCTGAACCAATGTGATTATATTGTCCCTATGGGAGTGAAGGTTGTCAAATTTTCTCCATAATTAATAAATTAATCACTGGTGATGTTGAAATTGACCATTATTTGGAAAACAACATTGATATAATGGATATTGAAAAACATATTCAGTCTTATGACTCCACTAATCCACATTACTCTATATTGGTTAGTGATGAAACACATGAGTCAAAAAATTGGGATCTCATACTCTGGTTTCGTGTTATCTGATCCTTACATAAATGAACCATTAGAATTTAGACATCTTCATGAATTTCCAAGCATAAAAAATCATCACTTTGTGGATAAAATAATTCTTCACGTTTAAGAGAAAAGGGAGGATAGTAATATTAATTTTTCTCCCTCATTGAATTGCATGCGAAAAAACAAGGAGGTGATGAAATTCTCCAATGAATCATCAGGCCTCCCAAAGGAAAATTATTTCTAGAAGAACACTGGAGTTGAGAAAATACGATGGCCACTGTCAGACTATGGGTTGTCCACTACAATTTCCTAGCTATGGACAAATAAATTTTGTGCTTCTTGGGAGGCAACACATGTTTTCTTTTACATTTATGAAAGTTTAATTTTTTTAGTTTTTCAATATATTAATAATTATTTTTTCTTTTCAAGTACCATCCCACAATCCATGAATCCCATCGACTTCCATTGGATCCCCATCTTCTAGAGTTGTCCCACCACTATATGGGGATGGCAACCCACCAAATCCAAACCAGGGGCACCTCTTTCCCTTTAATTAATCTTCTCTCTCTCTCTCTTCTTCCTTTATCCATCTAATATTTTTACCACTTTCCTCAGCGTATTATTTTATTTACTCTTCCTCATTTGTGTGGGTGTCTTTATAAAAAACTAAAAAAAAATAAAAAAAATAAAAAAAAACAAAAATATCATTTTAAAAAATACAAAAAAATTGAAGAGTCATATTTACTCGCCTTCCAATTTACAAATTTTGTTCACCCATTTTTGGGAGTCAAAAGACAAGGTTTCATCTCAAATTTTTTTTGGTTTCTTCATAAATTTGGATAAAGAATATTACGTCAAAACCAACAAATTTTGAATGCTCAATTTTTTATTTGGAAAATGATTTTCCCCAACCATGAGAACCAATATTAGCATTCATTCCAAGGCCACCCATGGCCATCTATTCAAAATGTGTGTTTTTCAACCCAATTTGTGAGTCTTTAGTTTGTTTACATTCGTGCTGAATTTATTAATTTCGTGTTCATTAATATGATAGAGGCATTTTCTGAACCACATGAGAATTACAATAGCAAAATAGCCTCCCATTTCCCTTAATTTTATCCTCCTTTTGAAATCCACTTTGATCCAATGAAAACCTTTCATTTGATAGCCAAATTACGATCCCCATACCTTTTTCCACCCAATAGCAACATGGATTTTCATTGAATATTTTCTAAAAAATTTAATTGGTGGGGGGGGATGGATTTCATTTTGGGTAACATTTGTTGATTTAACCATGTTATCATATGCTTGAGGGAAATCATCCATTTCAGTGTGGGAGAGAGTTTGTCAACAAGTGAGTATTTGGGAATGTAATTTAATTTCATTTATGGAATTTTGTAAATGTTATTGACAAGTTTAAAAAAATAAAAAAATTAAAAAATGGAATAGAAAAAAATGGTTTGTGTCTTCGGAAGGTCAAAAATCACCCTTTCTTAACCTTTTATATTTTTATACCTATTAAAATTAGTGTCGTGAGTAGATCAGTCATGGTTTGGGATATGAGTGTGAGATCTTTTTCAAGTTCAAATTTTGAAAAATGCATTAAAAAAGAAAAAAAAGAACATTTATGTCATTGGGAGAAGTTTTGTGTTCTGTAAATATTTAGTCTTCTCATCACCTTTAAATGTTCTTCCACTATTGTGTAATTCTTCACACAATCATTCCCTTGTAATATGTTTTTCCATTTTCTTTCATGTCTTATTCATAAAAATGTACATTTCTTTTACCATGTTTGTATTTTACCCCATTTTTCCTATTTTTTGGATATCATCTTCTTACCATCCTATAGTGAGAGAAAAACCCCTATAAAGTCCTCTTGAATTTTGAGCACTTTGGATATATAGTGGAATACGAGAGCTCTTAAAAACTCTGTGATTTTCACTTTTGATAGGTGAATGAGTGAATCTCCATAAATTAATTTTATCTTCCTGTGAGGAGTATGTTTTGTGTGCAACCATATTCCATTACTAAATTTGAGCATGAAAAAATGAATTTTTTTTTGGAACATATTTTCGGTAACAACTTGTGGTAGAATCCAATATGGATAAGTGAAATTGTCTAAAACTTCCCTAAGTAGGGAAAAAAATTAATATTTTTTGGTGAGTGAAAATGATTATAATGGTTTTATACTTATTTCACATGAGGAAATGCACAAGACTAAGTGTGGGTGAGTTAATATTATTAATATTTTCATAATTTATTATATACCCCCATTACTGATTTTATAAGAAATTCGCATAATTTTTGTGAAATATTAATGTTTAAATATTAAATATAATTTTAGAGCAATATTTGAATTCATACAAATACAAATATATTTAATGTTTTAATAATAACAGTCACCCTACTGATCAAAATTGTGTGATTCTCATTTTTTTAATATTTCTAAATCTATATCCAACATTTCATTAGAAGGAATTGTGGGCCGATTATTCCATTTGAAGGGTCATATGGATCACACAAGAAGGCCCATAGAATCTGGGAAAAAACTGGACCATACATATATATTATATTAATGGGCTCAATCCTGAATTAGAAATTATTTTATTCTACTCTAATGTTCTAGATCCAATATAATGAGTCTTGGTTAAAAATTTCATGGCCCAACTCCTAATACTAGTGGTCCAACTAATTCATTTAATCTGAGCCCACCAATTTAGTCAGGAATTATGAATCAGACACCATTCATGAAATATCTCATGATCTAATCATCAAATATAGTTGAATTTTTTAATTGTATAATAGGAGATATATGTGCCCGAATTTTTTTGATGAAATCATTAGTATTTGAAGGCATCATCCTATTGATAAACCCATTCACATTTTGGCCGTCGAAAAAGTCTAGATTGAAATTGACAGATTAACATTGTTTAATAAAACATCCATAACTTTGTCTCCATAAGTACAAATGCCTCAAAATATTGAGAGTATTCCGCAAAAATTAGTATCTATAACTTTCAAGAATAAGATATATTTAGATTATATAGTATGAATTATCAAAATGGTGATGCAAGTGAATGGACAGATTGGGAATGCAAACAGTCCACTTCCTTAGGCTATAAATACCACCCCCTCTTCTCTGTTAAAACAGTTGGAATTTCAGAGAAAAGGAGGATAGCTTGGCATGAACAAGGCTCTGCCAAATTCATGTGAGGATATTCCATACTCAATATTTTACTTGATAAACCATTCCTCCTTGCTTCCTTTCATTTACTTTTATGTCGTTCTTCGTTTGTAATCATGTAAGTGTTTGTTGTTTTTGTAATTCTATTTTAATGAATGTTTATTCTTAAATATCACTTATTATAATCCACATTATTTATTTTAATATTAATGTTCTTAAAATAGTTTAAATATAGTTGAATCCACTTCCCTTCCTTTTCATTCTCATTTAATCTATTTTTCATTTTTAATTATCATCATCATTTGTGTGTGTGTTTGATGCACCACTCTATACTTATCCCTTTGTTTTTCTTATCTTCTTAATTAATCATCATAATAATGATAACCATATTACTAATCATTTCAATGGATATGTAAATCTATCATTGTGTTGAGTTATAATTTAGGGATGTTAAGCAATTGAGAGCTTTTTCCCGATGAGTATTATTTAATTTAACATTGTGTATGTTGGACATAACATGTAATGGATTAATGAATTGTTTTGTTTAACATATAAATTCCATGGATTATTAATGCCATAAATACACTACCACAATCAAGTAATGTTTGAGATTAGTATCCAAGTTATTTTATGTCCTGGATTGAAGCCTTAACACTTATGAATTCCAATCTACGCCAACCTGTGACATGGGTGTTAATTTAAATAAAATATAAAGCAATGCTTAAGGAAATCACAAAGCTTAACTACATAATAATGAAATCACCCCAATCTTTTTCAATTTTTTAAATAAATATTAATCAATCAATCATTTCATAATCTTTACAAACAAACCCCCCAATCATAATACAATCAACTAAAAACAATCGACTGTTAAAAAGTATCATCGTCGATGATTCGACGCGAGTGTTGCTATACACAATAGCAGAGCACCGGAAACATGACCAGTTGATAGGCGATAATCATCCATGCTTCCAAATGGGGCCATTTTTTGGGATGGTGAAATCAAATATTCATTAATTTTTGGTTATTGTAAAAAACAAAAAAAAAACTAAATTAAAAAAAAGTTGAAAAACAACACAAAGTAAAACCCATATTCCTATTTCTTCAAAAATATCTCTAAATGTCCCGTAGCCTCCCAAAAAATCCCTCAGATTTGTTTGACCCTGAAATAAAGTGAACACTTCTACAACTTTGGAGGAAAATAAGAGATAATGAACTCATTCCAGAACCAGTCCTTGTCCAAAAATTGAATTAGATATGGTCAATCCTAGGGAACGAACACTTAAAGATCTCGTTGCCCTAGATATAAATTACTAACCTACTAGTATTCAATATCCAAAGATAAAGGATGAATTAAAACTCAAATTGGGTTTGATTCATCTTCTCCCTCATTTTCATGGGCTAATGGGTGAGGATCCACATCTACATCTTAAATTGTTCCAAGTTGAATGCTCTACCATGAATCCCCAAGGGGTTTCTAGGGAACAAATCAAACTCCGAGCATTCCCTTTTTCATTCGCTGACTCTTCAACGTCATGGATTTACCACCTCCCTTCTGGTTCCATAACCACATGGAATTACATGAAGCGATTATTTTTAGAGAAATTCTTTCCTGATTCTCGTACTACTTCTATACGAAAGTAAATAAGTGGTATTCATCAATTCCCTAATCAATCACTTCATGAGTCTGGGAGAGGTTAAAAAATATTGTGGCAACCTTCCCACACAACGAAATCCATAAAAAACTCTAGATCCCATACTTCTATGAGGGGTTATTGGAAATGGAGAGAACTCTCACTCATGTCCCAAGTGGTGGTGCTCTGGTTGATAAAAATCATGCAGCAGCAAGAGATCTCATAAGTAACATGGCTGAAAACACAAAACAATTCCATACTCAAGCACATGATAAAGTTAAAAAAGCCCAAGATAGTTAATAGATAGGGCCCAATATGATACCGAGTAGATGATTAAACTTACAAGTCTTGTGATACAACTATATATGGTATCCAAATCTCCAACATCATCTTCTCCACAATCCCTATTCCAAGGACCTATCATGAACTATGGAATCTGATACTCTCCAGCTCATCCAATAGACACATGCCCACAACTTCAAGATGAACCATCCAATTCATCTAGTCCAATGGAGCTCAGTGTAGCATATGCTCAGTAGAACTCTAAACCACAACAATCTGGACAGTTTGTTAGAAACTTTAAACAACCCCATTATGAGCCTTTCTCTTTTAGATATAACCCTAACATGAGATATGGTAATCCCATTCATCATCCACCTCAATACCCTCATCAAAACCCAAACCATTTAAAATATGGTCAAGGGTTTTGTAACTTCCAACAACCATACCCTTTTTTTCCTAAACCTCAAAGGATTAATCCTCCTCTTCCTCCTCCAGGTTTCCACTATCCCAATGACCCTTCCCAATTCCCAAACCAATACAATCACTTTACCATGAACCAAAATCAAGGAAATCCTAATCCAAGATAAGACTGTTCTTCCAAGAAACCATGGGGATGTGAAGTTGATGATCTTTCCTCCTTCACCCGCTCAATCCTTAAAAATATTTAAACCCAAATTGGTCTACTCGCATCCCACCTAAGACAGAAACAACAATCAAATTATTCCCAACATCCAGCTCAACTATTACACAACCACAAGGGTAATGTAAGTGCAACTGCATATAGATTAGGAAATCAAATTTATATTCCTAAAGATAAGTCTTCCCACCCTCCTTTGAAAGATGACCTATAAAATAAAAAGAAAAGGAAACATGAAAAAGAATCTGAAGTTATTCCATCACCTAATTCCCTTCCACTTAAGAACCCAATTAGTTATCCTTAATCCATTTCTAAGCCAAATAATTCCTTTGAACCTGATCCTAATGTGATTTAAATGTTTAGACGTGTTGAAGTCAACATTCCAATATTAGGTTCTATAAAACAAATCCCTAAGAATTCCATGCTTCTTAAAAAATTATGTGCCCACAAGATGCTACTTAGGACCTTCGAAAATGTTACCACCCAGAATTATATTCCCATAAATTCCAAAGATCTAGGGACCATTATGGATCCATGAAAATTTGATGTTCTAACTTTTATGATGAACTCATAGACCTTGGAGCCTCAATTAATGTCATGGCCAATACATATTTTTCAACTTTTTTCTAGATCCCTTCCATCCAATGGGTGTTGTCATTCTATTGGCCAAATGAAGCACTACTAGTCCTGAGGGAATAATCTAGGATTTCCATGTCGGACTCAATGATCTTATCTTCCCAAATGACTTCTATGTCCTTGACATGGAAGGTGAGACAACTTCTTTCCAATCTCCTCTGATTTTAGGAAGACCTTTCCTTATGACATCTAGAACCAAAATTGATGTCCATACTGTCATCTTATCCATGGAATTTGGTGACCAACTGTTCAAGTTCAGAATTTTCCCATCCATGTGATACCCCTCAGAGAATCAATCTGTATTATCTATCCATGCTTCCGAAAGTCACTCTGAGAGTGTCTTGAATCTTAATCCATCATGTTCTTCACGTTCTACTGATATAAAAGTTTGTGAATATTTCATACCCATTAACCAAGTCATAGTTTGATAAGTTGATGTTGAAATTACAAATGAAAACTCCATTGATCTAAAGGATCTTGAAAACTCTTTGGAATCCCATCTCACCTCTGGCCTCCACTGCTCCAACATGTATGGTAATGGCGAAAATAAACAAGCGTGTTCATTTTTTGATTCAAATATGATTATCAAACATTCATCATTTCCTATCCATGATTCTGAAAATTTTGTTATATGTGAGGTGAACCATGAACCAATGTGTTTATATTGTCCCAATGGGAGTGAAGGTTGTGATATTTTCTCCATAATTATTAAAGTGATCACTAGTGATATTGAAATTGAGAATTATTTGGAAAATAAATTTATTTAAAGAATATTTAAAAACAGATTTAGTAATATGACTCCACTGATCCTCATTACACTACATTGTTTAGTGGTGAAATAAATGAGTCAAAAACAATTGGGATCTCATACTATGGTTTTGTGTTATCTGAACCATACATAAATGAACCATCAGAATAGAGACATCGTTCTGAATTTCCTAACATATAAAATCATTACTTTGTGGATAAAATCAGTCCTCGCATTGAAGACCAAAGGGAGGATAGTCATATTATTTTTTCAAACTCATTGAATTGTAAGTGAAAAAACAAGAAAGGGATGAAATTATCCAATGAATCATCAGGCCTCCCAAAGGAAAAGTTTTTATGGAAGAACGCTAGAGTTTAGAAAATATGATGGCCATCGTCAGACAATGGGTTATCCACTACAACTATCCAGTTGTAGACAAATAAATGTGTTGCTTCTTGGGAGGAAACCCCTATTTTCGTTTACTTTTAAGAAATTTTAATTTCTTTTTAGTTTTTCATTATATGAATAATGATTTTTCTTTTTCAGGTAGCATTCTTCAATCCTATAACCACATCTACTTCCATCAGATCCCCAACTTCTAGAGTTGACCCACCACTGTATAGAGATAGAAACCCACTAAATTCAAACCAGGGGGCACCTCTTTCCCTTTAATTTCTCTTCTCTCTCTTTCTATCTCTCTCTCTTCTTCCTCCCTCTTTCTCATTTAGTTTTTTTACCACTTACCTCATTAATTTTTTTTACTCTTCCTCTTTTGTGAGGGTGTGTCTTTACAAAAAACTAAAAAAACTAAAAAAATAATTTTAAAAAATATATGAAAAATAAAGAGTCATACTTACTCACCTTCCAATTTTAAAATTTGGTCCAACCATTTTGGGGAGTTAAAAACATGGTTTCATCTCAAAAATTTTGTGGTTCCTTCATAAATTTGGATAAAGAATATTGCTTCAAAAAAATATTTTGAATGCTCAATTTTTTATTTGTGAAATGATTTTCCCAAACCATGAGAACCAATATTATCTTTCATGCCAAGGCCACCTATGGCCATCTATTCAAAAATTTTGTTTTTCAACCCCATTTGTGGATATTGAGTTTGTGGACCTTCGAGCAGAATTTTCAACTTTAGTGTGCATTAATATGATAGAGGTAATTTATAAACCACATGATAATCACAATATCAAAATAGCCTCTCATTTACATTAAATTAATCCTCCTTCTAAAAGCCCCTTAGAGCCTATGAAAGCCTTTTCATTGATAGGCACATTACAAGCCCAATACCTTTTCCCACCCAATATCAACATGGATTTTTATAGAATAATTCTTTTGAAATTTATCTGTGGGGGGGAATGGATTTCATTTTGGGTAACAGTTTTTAATTTCACCATGTTATCATATCCTTGAGGAAATCATCCATTTCAGTGTGAGGGAGAGGTTGTCAATCATTGATTTTTGGGGAATATAATGTACATTCATTTATATAATTTTTTAAATGTTATTGACAAGTGTTCAAAAAAAAATAAAAAAATAAAAAAGAAAAATTAACATAATGAAATGTTTTATGTCTTGGGTAAGTCAAAAATCACTCTTCCTCAACCTTTGATCATGTTATATCTATTACAATTTGTGTTGTGATGAGATCAATCATGGGTTTGGATATGAGTGTGAGATATTTTTCAAGTTCAACTTTCCAAAATGAATAAAAAATGAATAAAACACTTATGTCATTGGGAGAAGTT
This sequence comes from Viscum album, assembly GCA_963277665.1. Lineage (NCBI taxonomy): Eukaryota > Viridiplantae > Streptophyta > Magnoliopsida > Santalales > Viscaceae > Viscum > Viscum album. The sequence continues at coordinate 1,585,267,033 of OY728164.1, forward strand.
TTGTGTTTTGTAAATATTTCTTCTTCTCATCCCCTTCAAGTTTTGTTCCTCTCTTTAGTCTTTCTTCACATAATCATTCCCTTGTAATTATGTTTTTTATTTTCTATCACGTATTATTAAAAAAATGTATATTTCATTTTCCATGTTAGTATTTTACCCCCTTTTTCCTATCTTTTAGATATCATCTTTCTACCATCCTATAGACACAGAATAACCCCTGAAAACACCTCTTGATTTTTTATCACTTTGGATAGACAGTGGAAGCTGAGAGCCCTTACAAACTCTATGATTTTCACTTTGTGTTGGTGAATGAGTGAAGATCCATAAATTAATTTTATCATCTTGATAGGAGTATGTTTTTTGTGCCTCCATTTTCCATTTCTAAATTTGAGCATGAAAAAAATAATTGTTTCGGAACACTGTTACTGTAACAACTTGTGGTGGAATTAAATATGGATAATTGAAATTGTCTTACCACCCTGGAGTAGGGAAAAAAATTCTAATATCTTTAGGTGAATGAAAATGAATGTCATGGTTCTATATTTATTACACATGAGGGCATGCATAAGACTAAGTGTGGGGGTGCTGATATTATTAATATTTTTATAATTTATTATATACTACCTTTACTGCTTTTATATGAAATGTGCGTAGTTTGTGTGAAATATTAATGTTTAAATATTAAATATAATTTTAGAGAACTATTTGAATTCATCTAGATTCTAGTCTATTTTATGTTTTAATAATAAATCTCACCCTACTCATCCAAATTGTGTGATTATTATTTTTAGGATTCATAATTCAATATCCAACATTTCATTAGAATTAATCATGAGTTGATTATTCCATTTGAAGGGTCATATATATCACAAAAGGAGGCCCACATAATCTGTGAAGAAACTGGACCGTCCATAAATATTGAATTACTGGGATCAATCCAGAATTCCAAATTTTTTTATTCTCTTGAAAAGTTTGGTGTACAATATAAGGAGTCTTGGATAAAAACATCAAGGCCAAAATCCTAATAAAATGGGCCCAACTAATTCATTTTATCTCAGCCCACCGTTTTGGTCGGGAATTAAAATTCAGAAACTATTCATGAAATATCTCATGATATAATCATCAAATAAAGTTTTTATTTTTGCATTGTTAAAGAAGAGATATGTGAGGCCGACTTTTTTGAAGAAATCACTCAGATTTTATGGCATCTTCCTTTTGATAAACCCATTCACATTTTGTCTTTCTAAAGAGTCTTGATTGAAATTGACAGATTTATATTGTTTTATCCAGCTTCCATAACTTTGTATCCATAAGTACAAATGCCTCCAAATTTGAGATTAGTCGGACAAAGTTATTATCTAACACTCCCAAGAAGAAGATATCTTTAGAGTCAGCTGTTTGAATTATCAAAATGGCAATGCAAGTGGAGGGACAGATTGAGAATACAAACAGTCAACTTCCTTGGGATATTAAAACAATCCCCTCTTCTCCGTGCATATAGTTTTCATTTCAGAGAAATAGATCATAGGATGGCATGACCAAGGCTCTGAAAAAGTATCGATAGGATCTTCCATACTCATGTTTTTACTTGATAATCCATTCGCCCTTGATTTTTTTCATTTACTTATGTGTTGTTTTATGTTTTTAATCGTGTAAGTGTTTGTTTTTTTAATTCATTTTTAATGAAAGTTCCTTCTTAAATATCTATTATTTTCATCCACCTTCTGTAGTTTAATAATAATGTTATTAAAATAGTTTAAATATAGTTGAACCCCAGTTTCTTTATTCTCTTTCTCATTCATTCTAATGTTCATTTTTTATTATCATCATCATTTGTGTTTGTGTTCGACACACCACTATTTTCTTATCCCTTTAATTTTCTTATCTTATTAATTTATCATAATAATAAGTATAAACATATTACTAATCATTTCAATGAATGAGTGAATTACTCGTTGGGGTGAGTTATAATTTAGGGATGTTAAGCGATTGAGATCATTTTCTCTTAGAGTATTCTTTAATGTAACATTGTGTATGTTGGACTTGAAATGTCATGGAATAATGACTTGTTTTGTTTAATGTATGGATTCCATGGATTATTGGAACAATAAATTAACTACCATAATCAATTACTTATTGAGATTAGAGTCATCGTTAAGTTAAGGCTGGGATTAAAGCCTTAACACTTAGGAATTACAATCAACATCAACTTGTGACATGGGTGTTAATTTAAATAAAATATAAATAAAATCTCAAGGAAATAACAATACTGACATCCTAATAATGAACTCACCCCAATCATTATCAATTTGTTCAATCAATATTAATCAATAAATCATTTCATAAGCTCTAAAAACAAACCCCCAATCAGAATACAATCCACTAAAAACAGTCTACTATTAAAAATTATCATCGCTGAGGATTCGACCCTAGTGCTTCTATATACATTAGTAGAGCACCAAAAACTTGACTGGTCGATCGGTTTCAATCGGACGAACTTTCATTGGTCATGATAGAATATTATCAAAGGAATGGGTGAGAGATATGTTGGAGTATAGTGCTAGGCATAGTGAGGATTTCCTGGGATGGTAGTGAAATAGTGTTAAGCAATCATGGATCATGTAATAGGATGAGGAAGACCGGATAGGAAATAAGATTTTAGGGCCCCTCGTGATCCAATGCAAGGACTTTGCACCTACCGAATGACCAAATGATTCTATGCTTAGTGTAGGGTAGAAACCCTATGAAAGGTGCATGCATCATAATGACATGGGTCATTCTATTTCTTGGGAACCTTGGGGATCAAAAATAAATAAAAAGTTTAGGAAAAATTTAAAAGAAATCTCTAACACTACTCGGTCATAAAAATTCCTTATTTACCTTGTAGATATGGCACCTAGATTACAACCATGTGTAGTGTGGGTGATCTAGGACCAGGAGGATAAAATAGCTGATTAGTAGAGGGATGATTGAGATGAGGTGGACTACCAGTGGTGGAAGACAGTTCATGCCTTTCAGTGACAGAACCTCGGGAAGTACGAGGGAAACATCATGGACATGGCGACAGAGAGTTGGGTCGAGGAGTTGGTGACAGCTTTCATCTTGATATGGGCTCCGAAGGGGTATTGGGTTCCTCTTGTTGTAACTCAGATGCGGGGAGTGGCATGTTAGTGGTGGACACTCTATCAAGTGGAGAATAGGGAGGCTGAGGTTTCATGGACTAACTTTGAGAGGAAGTTTCAGGTGGAATTCTTCTCTTCCATGACGAAGGTTGAGAAGAGGCAAGAGCTACTCTCCCATTAGTAGGGAGTATGTTAGTGAGAGAGCTGGGGATGAAGTTCAAGGTTATCCTTCATTTTATTATGGACCTCTTTACGGATGGGGAGTATCGAGAAAGACATTTAGAGGAGGTACTCCAACCTTCTCTTCAGTATGTTGTTACTCCCTTCACTCTACCAACGTACTTGGAGATTGAGAAGAAGGCTGATGTGGTCGAGAGAAATCACACGCTGGGATGTGTACAATGAGAGGGGAGCCAATTGGTCTCATCAAAGGGGATGGTTATCACCTGCAGGCCTCCAGTGTTAGGGCCTTCTTGGTTTCAGCCAATGGGGAGCAAGCCCCAATAGTTCCAATTTCAATCTCCTGGTCCTCCCCCTTCCTTGCGGGCCTAGGACCGAGATGCTTCATCTGTGGAAGTCGTGGGCACTTTCAGAATCAATGCCCGAACTAGGTACAGTACAATAGGGGTGGGTAGGTTCAGCGCCCATGTAAAGACTCGGAAATTTCAAGAAATATTTTTTATTAATTTCTCTGGAATTTTACGAGTGCGTAGTTTCTGACGACCCCTGATTCTGAGGCCCGGTGTGCCCGGAATAATTTTCTGAAGTTTAGCTTGGGTATGTTTAGTGAACAAACGAGCGGGTTTTTCTAACTTTTGAATCAGTGCTCGAAATTGAAATCTGAGGGCACCAATGAACTCACAACACAAATAATTGCTTTAGGAGACCTTTACCACGATTGTGTTTGCACGGGTGGAGTTGTTAAAAATTGTGGATTAAATGAGGAATGAATAAAACTGTGATACATTTTTATTTTTATAACTAAGTTGGTTTTATCCTACATAGGGGAGTTGGGGTGGGATCACCTAACTACCCATGTGAGGATAAATGTGAGGTGGGGCCCACACGAGCCCCAACCTTTCACATTCACATAACTCACTTTTTACTCTCATAAACTCCCACCTTTAATTAGGTAACTCTTCCATTTCCTTATTAATATTTCCAACCTACATCTTAACTAATTAAAAAACTCTACATTTAATTAATGAAGGGGATTTGATTTTAAAAAATGGAATGGATTGGAAATTTCAATTAAAAAAATGTGGAAGATTATTTTAATTGGGTTGGAACTTATGTGGGGAAGAAAATATTTTGTGAGAGAGACCTCTATAGTTTTGAAGAACTTATTCCTCCGACGAAGAATGATTCATCTCCTTTGTTGAAGAAGGAACATCCTTATCAACGAAGAACACTCCCTAGATTCCTGAGGGCGCTGAGGAGGCTATCGGTACCTACCCTTTAGGTAGGATCCGAGGTGGATGACCCAAGAGCTGCTTCTATCTTCCAGCTGTTTGTCTTTTATGTTGTACTTTCGTTCAGTTGTAGTTGTACTTTTTAGTTGGGTTTATATTCTGGCCCATTTACTTTTCATCACTTTCTTTTGTACTTACTATATTACTTACTCGTGTACTCTTGTTGGATGTGTTTATGTTTTATAAAGGAAATGCCTTCCAATTATCATGATTTACACCTTTGGTGCTAATCACCAACCCCTAGCCTATGGAAGGCGGGCTTGTGGTAGTCACGACACGAGCCCTGAGGACGGGTCATGACAAATTGGTATCAGAGGAGTCGGTTCTACCGTAGAACTTAGGACTCTGATATTTTCATTCTGTGAAGCAATAGTGTTAAGGGTACTAAGTGTGGTTTTCAGTTTAGGGAGTCCAATGTTGGTGTGGGCGGCCAACATATCCATACACCAGGACCCTGACTTCTGATTTCCGACTCGGTGCACGAAAACGCTGATTGCGTGTGTGTTTTCAAAAAGATTCTTTTAAAATAGCTCAAACCAGGTCTGCTCACCAGGTATAGTCTGTTGACCGTGTCACATCAGTTCTTTCAAGATTCCTCCCCACGGATGATCAGCTAGAGCCCTGAGAGTTGTACGTTCTGACAGGCCGTTGAGCAACGAGGCCTTAGTGCAGGTCCCTCTTCTAGATCAGACACTAGTAGAGAGTGCACGCCTCTTGAACTCAATGCATGAGTTCCCGCAATAGAATCCTCCAATGTTGCGAGGTGAGATAGATTTTCATATGGCCAGGCACTAGCTGGAGTTTGTAGCATGAGGTTTTCACACAGCTGGGACACCCGCAGGCTTGATGGTGTACCTAGCTGTTAGCCTCTTCTAGGGAGCGGCTGAGAGGTGGTGGAGCCACATGTTCCAGTTTTTCAATGGGATGACCATCTCCTGGGAAGACTTCGAGACTTTCTTCAGGGTGGAGTTTATACCAGGGCTCTACACTCTGAGCTTGTTCAGAAGATGTTGCATTTGCCGCAGGGTTTACCATCAAGAACTGAGTCATCTGTAGGCATTAGATGGATAATGCAGGGGTCCAAGAGGACCGGAACTATAGGTGGGCGACCTCGGGTTGTAGATTTTATTGTGAGAGGCAAATGAAGAAGGGACATCCATAAGACTATTCGGAAGTGCTATGAATGCAGCAGGCCAGGTCACTTGGCTCGATATCGCCCGACCTATCCAGCTGATGAGCAGTAGGCAGAAGAGGGTCCTACTAGATAGGGACAGAGGAGTCGGCCATACAACCGGTGGTGTATAACGCATTGAGGAGTTTCCACCACCACCACCAGGAGGTCCACCCCGACCGCAGGGAAACAGGTGGATATGGGAGATCACAGCTTCAGGTAGCTGAAGCATACGACTATGGAGCCCCAAAAGTAGGCGTACAAGATCAAGAATAGTTTTAGGCATGGAGGCTTTTTTTATTGGTGCTTCTAGCTTCCTTTTTTGTTGTTGAGGTAGTATGTGTCTTTGTACTTTGAGCTGCAGTAATAAAAGACACCTTTCATTGTGATGTTTACTTTTTTTTCCTCTCTGTATGGTTGATACTAAGAGGTTCCTGTTTAAAACTATTGTCTTGATCCTCACTTTCGAGATACCTAATAGAGGAGACGCAGTGCCACACACTGTTGCCGACAGTGTGACTCTACCCTTGGAGGTGAGAGTAATAGTTTGATCTATTGGTAGTAGTATCGAGGCCTTACGATGTCGTCCATGGCATAAAATAGTACTGTTAATGTTAGGATTGACTGTATTAGGCAATGAACGTGGTTCATCCAGGGGATGAGACCAAATTTATCTTTAAGACATAGGATAAATCCTTGTAGCTCTTTGGTGGAATGTATATGAAAAGGGGTGGAGATGAATTCTTACAATTGGCTAGTCTCACCCATTGTTCATTGAGCGAACAGTTTACGGTTTTATCCATCTCAATAATCTCAGGTGTATCTTCTCTCAGAAGGACATGAACCTGTGAAAGTGGTGATGGATTGAATTCCTCCAATACTATGACTTTGAGATAGTTTATACTCCTGGAGAGGGGGACGTTGTAGCAGATGATCTTAGTAGGAGATCGGGCATTCAAATGTTAGGAGTGGCAAGACCGTAGTCGAATGCGTTTAAGATATCCTTTGTGGATAGCAATGGAGTCAGCACGTATAGAACCAGAGATGGTTCAGGCTACGACAGAGAAGGATCGAATCATCCAGGAGCGGATGAAGACTGTATAGAGTACACTAAAGTCCTATGCTGATAGGATATGAATACCACTGGAGTTCGATGATGGCGACTGCGTCTTCTTACGGGTCACACCTTGACGAGGTATAAGGAGTATTGGCCAAGGCAGCATGTAATCTCTGGGGTTCATCTGACCATTCCAGGTCCTCAGTAGGGTAGGCAAGGTGGCTTACCGTCTGTACCTTCCACCTCAGTTGCACCGGGTGCATGACGTCATTCACGTATCTCATCTGAGGAGATGTGTTCACGACATATCTGTCATCATCGACCACATAGAGATGGACATCGATGATAGGGTGACTTTCATGGAGTTCTAGTAGAGGTTGAATATCGACATGAGTGGGTCCTATGGGGATGATCGAATTCTCTTGTGTGCTTTCATTGGCATCACAGGAACCTCCAGGAGAGCACATGGAAGTGGGAGGATAAGATGTGTGCTCAGTGCCTCCTATAGTTACCCTAGTATGTGTTGAAGGTTTACGGGGATGTAAATCCCTGAGGTGAGAGTAATATAAAGACTCTAAAATTTCAAGAAAATTTGTTTCTTAATTTCTTTGGAATTTTACGAGTGCGCAATTTCTGACGACACCTGATTTTGAGTCCCGGTGTGTCTGGAATAATTTTATGAATTTTAGCTCGGGTATGATCAGTGAACGAACGAGCTGGTTTTTCTAACTTTTGAACCGTTTGCTCGGAATTGAAATCTGAGGGAACCGATGAAATCACATCACCGGTGATTGCTTTAGAGGACCGTTACCACGATTGTGTTTGCACGGGTGGAGAAGTTAAAAATTATGGATTAAATGAGAAATGAATAAAACTGTGAAACAATTTTATTTTTATAACTACGGTGGTTTTATCCTACATAGGGGAGTTTGGGTGGGAGCACCTTACTACCCATGTGAGGATAAGTTTGAGGTGGGGCCCACACAAGCCCCAACCTTTCACTTTCCCATAACTCACTTTTAACTCTCATAAACTCCCACCTTTAATTATGTACCTCTTCCATTTCCCTATTAATTTTTCCAACCTACCTCTTAATTAATTAAACAACTCTACATTTCATTAATGAAGAGGATTTTATTTTCAAAATTGGAATGGCTTGTAAATTTCAATCAAAATAAGGTGGAAGATTATTTTAATTGGGTTGGAACTTGTGTTGGGAAAAAATCTTTTCGGAGAGAGAGCTCTATATCTTTGAAGAACTTCTTCCTCTGATGAAGAACGGTTCGTCTCTTTTGTTGAAGAACGACCATCCTTCTCGACGAAGAATGCTCCCTGTAATTCCATCAAGGGAGGAGAAACCGCCGAAGGGAATTCGCAAATGGGAATGTCACCTTCCGACATCAACGAACGACGCTACCACTCTGTAGATCCGTCGAGTTATCACATCATGAGGTAGGGGTTATTTTGTTCAAGTATTTATCGTCGTTCTTCGTTGCTTAGGGTTTGGTCGCATGATATCATCATAAAAGAATGAGATCGGACTACATAAACACGGCTGATTCTCCTACCCTCTTCTTTGTTGTTCTTCATTTAAGATGGAAGTGGAGGCGCACGGTTCCGTTGCACCATGCGATGATCGATAGAAAACCGCAGCCATGCAAGCCCGCGACCAAGGTGGCGCGGTGTTGTTGCACCTCGCAGAGATGAAGAGGACCGTGGCTGGAGCAGGCCGCGACGGTGGTGTGCGGTACCGTCGTGCCGCCCTGGTGAGGCCGAGAAGGCCGCGGCCAGTATCGGTCTGTGACGGAGGGGCGTCGCGCCTTCACGTCGCGCCGGTGAGATGAGCCGCGGTGGACCAGCAAGGGGGGCCGGCCGACCCGGCCGCCGACGACTCCAGGAGGCGGGACCCCTTATGGGTCCCGCGACAGTTCACAAACCGGATGACCGTAATGGATGACCATTACCCGGAAAACCGGGGGGGTGTAACCCCCCCCCCCAACCTGTTGCTAGGGTAGACCCCACCGGGTCCGCCATTTCTGCAAACAGGGGGCGGCGTCCCCTTTGCGTCCCCCTCGGCCTGCGCCAAGCCGCGGTTGACTTCCGAGCCGGGCCGCAGGCCACACGGGATGGGCCGGCCACGCCCCATTGGGATAGGCCGCACCCATCCTGGTCGGGCCCTGCCCGATCAGACCGGACTCGGACCTGGGTCAGGTCGACCCCTGGGGTATTGGGTTGGGTCGGACCGGGCCAAGACCCCCTATTTTCGGACCAGGGACATTGAAATGCCCATATATTGGGATATGGACCCCCAATAGATGCACCGTTAGTTGCATAGTGATCCTTGGATCGAGACGGTCATTTCGGTGTATTACAATTAAGGTTTCGACAAAGCTTGGGTATGGTAGGGTTGGTTTGAACTCAAAACCAACAGGGCCCTCAGAGCGGAAATGCTTTTATCTTGAGCTCCGGATGTCTAATTGATGTGTTGTCAACTATGTTGGATTCCTATAGATGAGACAGTTCGTTTGGCATAATTCACCTGAGGTTTGGATGCATTTGGAGTATGGTCGGGTTGGTTTAGCTTAGAAACCAATCGGGCCCCTCGAACGGAAAAGCAGATAACTTTCAAACCGGACGTGTGTGTGAAGAAAAGTCAACGGAGTTGGTAATATAATTGAGAAACGGTCCCTTAGAGTATACCCTATGAGAGTTCGGGGTACAGTTGAGATATGGTCAGGTTGGTTTGTACACGAAACCGACCGGCCCCCCTGGACGAGAAGGCTAATAACTCACAGACCGGGCGTTCGATTGAAGTGTCGTCTGTTGTGTTGAGATCCCTGAGACGAGTCGGTCCTTTGTGATACTTGTTTGTGGGACTTTGTGATACTTGGAGTATCAACCAGTAGCTCGTGGAGTGGATCCTCCCGGAGACGAGCGTACATAGTGAGAAGACCAAGTAGCTGACTGAGACTTGACGAATGTCGATCTATCGACTCGGAGTGAATCGGATGGCCATGTGGGGTGAGAGTGGTTGTAGAAGCAGACCCATGGTGGAGGAGAGATTTTTTGTAGTGGAAGACCCGCGGTACTCGATAGAAGGAGTACCTCTATAGGCTATGAGGGGGTGCGCTTGGTTGTGGCGGCAGACCCATGATGGGAAGTGATTGGTTGTAGCAGCAGGCCCATAGTACTCGACAGGTGGAGTACTTCAGCAGTCCAAGGTTAGTGGGAAGCGCTTGGTTGTAGCGGCAGGCCCATTGTACTCGACAGAGGAGGAGTTCTCTAGTAGTTGTGGTATCATTAATGAAATTCATGGTTTGAGCTAAGTCAATGAACTTTTTATTTACCTCATGTTTGAGATGGGTCACTTGATAACTTAGGTTTATGTATGGGCATATACCTAAGTAGTGGTTATCTGTTGATTTCATAACCTTTGTGTTTCCTCCTATTTTTGATGGGTTATTTGATAACTTAGGTATAAGTATGGGCTTATACATAAGCAAGGGTTATCTATTGAGATCTTAATTTGTGGAAATCCTTGTTGGATTTAGTGAGACCTTGAGGGTCTCGGGGTCCCTAGTGAGTATCGTTTTACTCACCCCTGCACGGGCTATGCTCGCACCTCGTTGTGTTGGTTGCAGACGATGGACAGTGATGACGGAGGCCGGGTGGACGAGGAATGGATAGTACCCGGATATAGACCTCACGATGAGTCGGTACCCAGAGGAGGTTGACAAACGAGGGTTCTAAGGAGGCTATCTATACCTTCCCATCATGTTGGATCTGAGGTGGACGACCCAGGAGCTGCTTCTATCTTCCAGCTGTTTTTCTTTTCTTTTGTACTTTTTTTTAAGTTTTAGTTGTACTTTTTAGTTGGGTTTGTATTCTGACCCATTTACTTTTCATCACTTTCTTTTGTACTTAGTGTATTACTTCCGATTGTACTCTGGTTGGATGTGTTTATGTTTTATAAAGGAAATTCCTTCCAGTTATCGAGACTTATGCCTTTGGTGCTAGTCACTAGCCCCTAGCCTATGGAAGGCGGGCTTGGGGTAGCCACGACATGGGCCTCGATGACGGGTCGTGACATCCCACCTCAGTAGTAGCCATTTCAAGCCATACCCTTTTAGCAGCAGCAGTAGGGACATCGAGCTCTCTCTCCTCTGATAGTGGACATTGCAGGAGGAGGCCTACCTCGGGGCGCTCTTTAGGGACCTCAACCATGGCATGGTTGGGGAGGCATCTGACAGACGAGGAGTAGAGGAGCTGGGTGTGGGCAGTTGGAAGCCACAAAGGCAGCAGTTCTAGCAGGGCAAGAGGTCATTCACGGTTTGATCAGATTGTTTAGAAATGTTTTCTACACCTTGTTTGATTTAGGAGATTCACAATCTTTTGTTGCACCCAGTCTATCCCATGCTTTGGGTCTAGATGCAGAGAGACTTCTCATTCCATTGGTTTTGATTTTTCAATCGGAGGCCAGACTAGCATGTTTCATTTTTTCCAAGGTTGTAAACTAATGTATGGACCACATCAGTCTAGTAGGGACCTTCTTTTCCTACAGATACAATCATATGATGTCATTCTATCCATCTAATGGTTGTTCTATATGTGATCCATTACCTACTGCTTCCAAAGAAGAATTTTGTTTTTGGATATGGGTGGACAACGTGTGACTTTCGTTAGTGAGCAGGGTTGCCAGGAAGGCAGTCGGCGAGTGGATCCCCTTCTTTCCATGTTAACTGAGTTGTCAGTATAGTTAGTAGATATAGAGTCGGTGGAAGTCTTGGGGATCGCTAGTGAGTTCTTAGATTTCTTCCCTGGGGATGTCGTGACTCTACCCCATTGACGTGATGTTGAGTTCAAGATAGACCTGCAACCCTGTGCCCGTCTTATTTCTATGGCTCCCTATCGGATGGCACCTTATGAGTTGCAGGAGTTATGTATTCAGATTGAAGATATGATGAAGAAGGGTTTTGTTCGACCAAGCACGTCACCAGGGGGTGCTCCAATCTTGTTCGAAAAGAATAAAGATGGTGGTCTCAGGCTGTATATAGAATACCAAAGGCTGAACTAGTGACGACCAATAACTGTTACCACCTTGTAAGAATTTATGATCTTTTTTATTTGTTGAATTGGGTGGGATGGTTCTCCAAGATCAACCTGAGGTCCAGATATCACCATTTGAGGGTGAAGGAGGGTGACATCTCAAAGACTTCCTTCAGGTGCAGATATGGTCACATTGAATTTTTTGTCATGTCATTTGGAATTATGAATGCACCATCCATGTTCGTGGGGCTCAGGAACACCATATTTCATGAATATCTAGATTGGTTCATAGTTATGTTTATTGAAGGCATCTTCATCTACTCAAGATCATAGGAGGATCATGCCGAGCATCTAAGGATATTTTAGAGGTCCTCCGAAAGCACCAGCTCTATGGTATGTTTTCCAAGTGCAGGTTCTAAACACGAGAAGTGCAATTTCATGGACATTTGATGTCCTTAAAAGGAATATAAGTGGACCCATTGAAGTTAGAAGCAGTTATTTCTTGGGCATCACCCAAGAACGTGGCGTAGGTTCATTGTTTCCTAGGTCTAGCAGGTAACTAATAGAGATTCATGCCTAACTTCTCTCGAGTTGCAACACCATTGACAGCCTTGACCAAGAGACACCAGACTTTTATATAGAGTGAGCAGTGCTTGGAATCCTTCATTTATCTGAAGGGGAAGATGGTTAGTTCCCTAGTTCTGAGGTTTCCAGAAGAAGGGGTAATGTTTGAGGTGTTCTGGGATGCTTCAGGACAAGGATTTGGGTGTGTGCTGATGCAACAGTGGGGGTGATCTTTAATTGGTCTAGGCAATTACGCCCCCATGAGCCTAACTATTCCACCCATGATCTAGAACATTAAGCGGTCGTGTTCGCACTAATTTTTTGGCGGCATTAACTCATCAGGTATTGCATTCTGGTCTTAATGGATCACAATAGTTTGAGTTATATCTTCTCCTAGTGGTACCTAAATTTGTGGTAGTGGAGGTGGATTGAGTTTCTTCAGGACTACGACTTTGAAATTTCCTACACCTCAGGAAAGGGGACATGGTGGCCGATTTCGGGAGTAGAAAGTCATAGAAGGATGTGTTTCGAGAAACATCAGATGCTTGGATGGTGATGGAAGAGTTGGTTTCCCTACACTTGGATGAAAGGGTGGATGATGGAAGAGGCTATCTATTACAGATGATAGTGTAGTCCTCTTTATTTTAGTGGGTGGAAGAGTCTCAGTGGGGAGACTTATAGGCATAAGTGATTCACGATCATGTTATCCACGGTGATTCTTTGGGAGGATGGTCGGAAGAAGGGAAGAATCAGATGTTGTTTCATGGAAAGTTGTTCATCTTGGTGTAAATGTGCAAAAGAGTTCTTTGTGAGTTCCACAACTCACCCATGGAGGTACACCTAGGAGTTTCGAAGATGTACCAGGGCTTGAGGGGTCAGTTTTGGTGGCTCTGGGTGAAGCGGGCAATGGCAGAGTTTGTGGAAAATTGCCTCATGTGTCAATAGGTGAAGGTTGAACACTGTATCTCAAAAGGCTTGTTACAACCTTTAGATGTCCACTAGTAGAAGTGGGATGACATCTCAATTGATTTCGTCAAGGGATTAACCTGATTTCAATGGGGTTCTGATGCTATCTGGTTAGTGTTGGACTGGCTGACGAAGTCAACTCACTTCCTATCGATCAAGGAGTCAACTATGGTGGAGGCCTTATCATAGAGGTATGTAGAGTAAGTGGTGATGTTTCATGATGTTATGAGATCCATAGTCTTAGATCAGGATACACGGTTTACCTTACGGGTCTAGAGAGTATTGCAACATGATTTTGGCTCCCATCAATGCCTCAACACTACTTTCCACTCCCAAAAAATGGGCAGATAGAGCATACCATCTAGACATTGGAGGATATTCTATGCACATGTGTTTTGGACATTGGGGGATTGTGGGTATGAAAATTCCCTATGTTAGAGTTTTTCTATAGAAATAGGTATCACTCTACCATTGGAATGGCTCCATTCGAAACCTTGTACTAGAGGTCGGGTTTCTCACCCGTGTGATGAAGAAATGTCGGGAAGCAGGTGTTCTGGGCCTGATGGTGGTGCAGAGTACGATGAAGAAGGCTCATCTTATATGAGATAAGATGAAGGCGGCTTAGTATCGGCAGAAGTTGTATGCCGATCATAGTACAATACCATTGTATTTTGAGGTTGGGGATCGCATGTTCTTGAATCTCTCCCCTCAGCATGGTCAATGGAGGTTCGGCAGGGGAAGTAAGCTTTCTCCCAGGTTCGTCGGACCCTTCGAGGTGGTGTGTAGGGTCAGCAAAGTAGACTATCAGTTGGGACTACCACCGCCACTACATAAGGTGAACGATGTCTTCCATGTGTCCCAACTTCATCAGTATATACATAGTGATTCACATGCCCTCGACTAGGGGAAGCTGGATATCAAGGACGACGCAACATTTGTAGAGTTATCAATAATGATCGAAGGTCATGAGGGGAAGGTTATTTGTGGATGAACCATTCCCTTGGTTTGTGTGTTATGGAGGTATGGTGGCCTTGAGGAGAGTACCTGTCCATGTAAGGCATAGATGCAGGTCCAGTAACCAGAGCTATTTTGAGTTTTGTTATGTTTTGTTTTGTACTATTTTGTGATGAAGTGCTTACCCTTGTTAACTATGAGATGGACTGTTTCCCTTGTCCCATGAATGTGTGTGAAGGGTCTTGAATGTGGGTAGGGGAAGAACTAATCCCTAATTAAGACACATTAAATTGGATATGGTTAAACTAGTGCGGGTGAGTCAATACCACCCAAAGAGGGTAGTATCTCGACATGGAGGAACGGACTCCCTAATCCATATGACTAGATGGTATGACCTTTACATGATTGTTTGGTTACTAGGGAGAGAGGAATGGTAATGTATCTGTGTTTGTTCATAAAATATATGAGGGAGAGGTGTTCCTAGATGTTGAGGAGTTTTTCTCTAGAGAGGTTTCTTTCGAGGTGGTTTTTCAGTCCCCTCTCTTTTCTTCGGGTCTACTTTCAATTTTCAAAGGCGAGAATAGTTTGAGAGGTATCCGATGTAATGGCCAGATAGTGAATGGTGGCACTAGTCATGGCGGAACCATAATGGTGGCACCAGTCATGGTCGCTTAATAGAATGTTGGCACTGTAACGAGGGCACCATAACAGTCACACCGTCACGGTTGCACACCGAAATGATGGCACCACTTATGGGGGCACCATGACGACCGCGCCATATTGATCACACCATCACAGTCACACACCGAAATGGTGGCACCACAACGGTCGCACCGTCATGGTCGCACACCAAAATAGTGGCCCCATGACGATGGCATCACGATGGTGGAATCGTGACTGTGGCACCATTATGGAATCTCACCAAACAGTGTCCAACACTTCATTTTTTCCGGTTTCTGGCTTTTTCAGCTCCCGCAACGTATCTTTTTCCATAAAAGTGTTATAATACCCCTTTCAAAGATATTTGAAGCCCATAAATGATATCTAAAATCCCCCAAGATTCGTGTGACCCTTGAATTACCAAAACTTGTGTCTTTTCCTTAGTTTCACACCTTTTTTCCGTACTTTCCAGTTCCGCCCCTGTTATGGGTTTTCCTCTGATTAAAGGAAACCATTTAACTCATAGCCATTATGGCCCCCTCTCCGAAGAGAATTATTAAATTGAAATTAATTACATCATGTATAACCACCCAAATATGTGGAGAAACCACGATCAGCATTTAAATCTATTCAATATTTCATATCTCGTAAATCCAGGATCTCACCTTTTATCGCATGAGGTTCATTCTTCTTATTGGCTTGTATCCTTTCCTTTCCTTGGTGCATTTTGAGTCCCCCTTGCAAAGGATAGTGGTGTGACTATGTTGTATCCATTCCTACTCACTGTAGGAGTCCTCAGAGTTCCTCCCCTATAAGTAGCACATCCCCAGTTCTTGGCGTGGAGAGAAATACTTTGATCATTTATCATCCATGTAGGGTTTTTACCTTCGTCTCTCTTTACTGTGTATCATGTGGGGTGGGTTCAATGATGTTTCTTTAGGGATGGATGAAACCACACCTTAACTAAGATAATAACTAGTTTCCAAAGAATGATGGAGTATGTTTTATGATGCTTATGTACTCTTTTATACTTGCTTAAATGTTTTGAATTGTATGGGCTTATGTCCACTAAAAATCCTGGTTGTTGGGGGTCCTTTATTGCGCACTAATAAACCTCTATTTTTCTGGATAATTAGATGATTGAATGGATGTAACATGGAAACTAGTTAATCACATAAACATGGTTGATTAAATGGATGCTCAATGAATAAGAATCCTTGTATGGTCACCCTGGTTAACCAAACAGAAAGACAAAACTATAGGAATGGTCAGTTTAAAATATAAAAACTCCCTTACTCTATTTTGGTGATGTGTATGGTTTTTCTATATGATGATTGTGAGGTAACATTGATAGGGATGGGATACCCGATTGTTAATTTGTTAGTTTGTCGATTTTGGGGGCGTGTGAGGCCATATGATGGGGCTTGTTTGGTTCCAATACTTCGAGGGATCTCACAGATCCCTTTTGTTGTCGTGAAATTACTAGAGAACTGGGTGTGAATGCTTATTTTACTGCTTGGTGGTTTTTCCTTCTGTGTCTTGTGTCTATGCCAATTATTTTCCCAGTAGTGAAGAATTATTTAAATTAAATCACATGAATATGAAAAAAATAATGGGTTTAATGGGGTATTCTTTTCCCGGAATGAGTTGTGACTTGGTTATGGCTGTTGTGCTTCTAATGAATGAATAGTAATGAGGGTGTTTGTGTATGGGATGGTTTTGGAACCCCTAGGTTGGGATGAGTTCTTGTTTACCTATATGTATAATTTAGTTCTTATGTTTCTTATTCACGCACCACCCAAGTTGAGCAGTTGATGCTTAACACCCCCATTTCATCGGGGAGGGTGTTTTACTGACACTCCTATGAGTGGCTGGTTGTTATCTCCTTTTATGATCCCATTATAGAGTATTATAAGACTTTTAGGGTAGTCTGTGATGACATGAAATCCATTATAGCCCACGAATATTCAGGTAGGGTAGTTGTGGTGTTTTTCCCAGGTTTGTGTGGGCAGGTTGTTTCCCAAGTGTCTTTGGGATGAGGCCCAGGTGTCTTCGGGTGTGGCAGTAGTTGTTCTTGCCCATGTGTCTTCAGTCATAGCAGTAGTTATTCTAGACTAGGTGTATACGGGTGTGATTACAAGTGGTTTTCATGGACCAAGTGTTTTCAGGCGGGATGTGTCATTGTGGTAGCCCAGGTGGGTGCGGGAGGGATATAGTAGTGGGGCTGCAGTGAGAATGGCGGGGAGGTATAACGAGTAGGATGTTTTCAATAACCATTGGGAAAGAGGTGAGAGGTACCCAAACATCAATGTGTTGTTACTATTATTTTACATGACTTGCGTTATGTAGGGAGTGTTCCTTGGTGAGGTTGGTTGGATAGTTTTCTTGCTAGGTTCTTGGGTTATCTTCTTTCATCCCGTATCATTAGAATGCAACCCCCCTTGTGCACGAGAGCTTTTTCTTTTCCCTACAGAGTATACCTGTATGTTCACCCAACATATATAAAAATGATTTTTTGGTTTCTAAGAGGTATTCAAGGAACATGTCAGACCGTATTAGATCAGATGTCGGGACCAGTGAAATGGTAGTTCTTCTTTTCCTTTGGTACTTCCCATTGGAGATTTCTTGTACTTTTTAGCACTTATTATTGGAACATGCATATGTGAACGAGTTGTTTTTTATTTTTTTTTTACATCTGATTTTGAAATTTTTGGGCATTTTCCATCTTATCTCTCAATCCAACTAAATAAAAAAAGGGGGTAATTCCTTCCATATGACATTTTATTCTATACCCATGGTGTTTGTCGCCACTCTGGGGCCTATTAAATGTGGGTCTCAGGGGTCATTATCTTTCAATCAACATGAAGAAGTAAGGGTCTGGAAATATATTGTCCCTTCCCTTATATTGGTGATGGCAGGTCGTGGAACATATTATCATATTATCAATTCATTTAATTGATCCACATCACATGATCCATTGCCTTAAAAAATGTTTTTGGTCCAACATTTGAAATTAATGTAGTTTGTTATTCTTGTCCCACCCTCTTCTTGTTTGTATTTGTACATCTTGATTTATAATAAATTTTTTTTAATCAACAACATTCATTAATTTGTGATGTCTAATGAGTTTTTTAAAGGTGACATGTCTTAATCAAAAGCATGGTCAGAATCAATATCAATAGTTTCTTTAAATTTTCTAATTTTTTTGTATTCAGAATTTTTGAAGTCCTCTTACTGACAAAATTTAAAATATCAACATCATATGTAATAAATAAATCTATTTTACTTTTATTCTCAATGATTTGAACATATAAATATTCAATACTTTTGTGTATACTTTTGTTATAGAACTTGTAGCCACATAATTTTGAAAAGACGATTGGATGATATTTTCTTCTCCATTTTCTTCAAAATATCCCTAATTTTTTTTTATCATCATCTAATAAGTACTACTGAATACATTAAATTAATTTATAGTATGTTTTATCTTATTCCACATATCTTGTTGTTTCATCTAGGTTTTCATTCAAAAATGTTAGTTGTTATGAATATGATCAAAATTTCCAATACTTTCTCACAAAAAAATTGAAATTTTATGCTCCTCTATAATAGGATTACCCATTTCAATAATTGTTATATATTTCATAAATACAACACCATTTTGTTTAAAAGTGTATGGATTACTCAATTGAATATTTATTCCATTAATTTCATGATATAATTCAAAATATTTACACTTAATATATTTTCCATTAACTTTTATTAGTGTCCTAATATAGAAACCAAACACTTTATCAACAATCATTCTAAATATTATAAACATTAGAATATATTATAATATATAATTTATGAAATAAACAATAACCTTTGTTGTGTAATAATTAATTAAGTTAATGAAGTACAAATCCACTCTCCAATATTGATGCCTCGTAGGATCATAATGATCTAAATGGATGAGTTCGAGTGCTATTGTGTAATTAAATCTCCACATTCTTGTTTGTTACCTAAATCATTTTCACATTTTGAGAAGTTATACACACATTATACTTTTATATTTTATGTTTGGGTAGATCTTTCCCTAACTTAGGCTTTGATATGTTTTTATGTTTCATTTTCCTTGGTAGATAAGTCTTGTATTTCATTATTCATTCTCATATTTTGCACTTATATTCCATGAATTGGTTGGGTCACCAATTAAAATAAAATTTAAACTATTTATTTTACCATTATTGAAAAATATTATCTTTTTTAAATTATTGATGATTGATAAATTTTTCTTATAAAATTAATTCCCATTATCTCAAAATTGGATCACACTAAAAAGATTAGGTTTCATCCCTACCTTCTAGAAAATATATATGAATTAGGTCATTTTTAGTCAATTTTAGTAGTTCCATTACCTGTAATTTTTTTTAAAAAATATCATTTCCAAATGTCATAGATATATTTTCTTCGACTTAGATAAAATTAAATACATCAGTATCTCCTATCATGTTTGAGGAACAACTAATAAAAATTATTAACGAAATTCCTTTCTTGATTTCTTAGTAAATATCAATAATAATATTTCTTATTCCTAGGAATTTATTTTTAACTCATGTATCCCTTTATTTATAAGAAAATGATTAGTATGGTTTTTTGTATATTTTATAGTACAATATATTTTTTATATCATTTCTTATAAATTTAATCAAATAATTGAAATATTTTTTTGTTTTGATAGATTTTATGTTTTTCTAATCAAAGATTGCTTCTTCTGTGTTTCATTTCCCATATTCTTAGAACTACTCCTCCTCTATTCATACCTTCTTCTATGTAAAAAAATTTTATGAAACAATTATAAAATTTTCCCAAACATTCTTTTAATACCAATAATATCTATTGAATTTGAACTATTGATTATAAACTAAATTCTATCTATAATTATACTATCCATAATTCTTATTATACTATATTGATTCAATCTAAACATTCCTATTTATAAGTCATTATGTTTCTATTGGAATTATCTTATATTAATTTATGCGTGATATTATTTCTCATCATTTTTTCTATACCAAAAATTTCTAGATTTTGAATTATAACCTGAAATTTTATTCGAAAAATAATCACATTGAAACATTCCATATATAATTTTAAAGTGGATTTTTTATATAAATTTATTATCAAATTAAATGTTTCAACTCAAAAATCCAAATATTTTTCAAATTCTTCCTCCATCATCATCAATTTATTTTTGGATATATAGAATAGGGATTTATACTTTCCCATTTCATTTTCATTTAAAAGAATATTTTCTTCCATATCATTATTATTTAATGTATTTCAATTTTTACCTTTTGGCCTTATTAATAAATTTAGTATCTCTTTTTAGAGACTCTTTGTTGGGTCTAGGTTTCTATATATCTTATATCTTAATCAATTTCTTCTTCTTCTTGTGCTATTTATTTTATACAGGACAGATTATGATTTAAATATTATCATGTTCTCCATATATTTATCATCACCTATCTTTTCTTCACTACTTGAGGATATTTTATATTTATTAACATGTTTCATAAATTTTTAATGTGCTCAGTAGAATAATCCTCTTGATTGAAGTTTATATAAAGTATTATCCTTGTATTTTTTAATAATAAAAAATATTTTTTAATTATTTCTATCTTATGATATTTTCACTACTTTTTATTTATTCATACATTTATTCTTTTGATAATTTTCACTCAAATCATAAAATCCATGCAAAAAATTAAAATACATTGTGTACTTAACTATAAGGTTTTAAATGACTCCAAAATTAATACCCTTAAAAAGAAGTTTTCATTTATATTTATTGTTTCATTTTATGATATTTTTAGATATATGAGACATGATTATATTTTATTCCTCATACATGTCTTATTCATCATCATATTTAATAGGTTATTCAGGTTTATCAATTTTCAATGTATGCTTCCCCACAGATGAAAAATCCATCTTCACTTTGATTTTATTTTTTTAATATATGTATCTTATTCATTTTATATATATTGTGGGAGTCTTTAATATTTTATTAATAACCTCTAATATTCCTCACTATTTAATTAACTCTATTTATATTTTCATTAATGGTTACCTTTTATACTATTATTTCATCCCCAAACATTACTCTCCATATTTAAAACATGGTTTCCTTTATTTTAACATTTCCTTTATAATTTCCCTTATAATTGTCTCGGATTTCCTTTTTCATTGAATTCCAATCATTTTTTATGAAATATTTTTAATGACATAAGAAAATGAAATTTATAGAATTTAAATAAAACATTAAAATTTATTTCATCTAAAATTGACATAGAAGAACTTCTCTTAATGTGTTTAAATCCCAAAATTTATCTATCCCACAATTTGAGGCAAATAGATAATATATAGGGAAACATCATGTAATTATATCTGTGAAAATAATTTCAATAAAATGTAGTAATGCCCCTATTTTTCTATGTGTTGACGTTATCAATCATAAACTATAAACGAATCTGATTGACGGAATTAAATTCTCTAATACAAATTTATAGGGATCCAAGTGGTGATTCATCACTAAACAGGTGAGGTTGAATCAATAGTATTTAATCTTGTAAAATATTTTTTATTTAAACAACTTTTGTGACTACTTTTGATATAATACTCACTCAAATATTAATACTCATCCTTGTAGAATAATACCATGAAAAAGAACACATGACACGTTATATTTCTACAAGGTTCAACCTCAGTGTGAGAGCTTACTCTTTCTATATCTAGTTGTTGCATTAGAAAAAAAAAATATTATCATAAAATAAAATTACAGTGGGTAGGGAGATACAATCCTTCACCAAAAATTCAAAAACATATAAATTAAAATAATTTTATATTGAATCCCACCAATTATAGTGAATATAAAATAAAATATATTTGTGAAATATCAAAATCAAAATGATGATTATCTAACAACAAAAATTGATCACCTCATTGATCATTCAGAAATGGTAGATTATATAATCTCACCTATTTGAGAATCATGGGAATGGTATATATATTATGACAATGAATGAATCTTTTAATTCATAATCACTATATACAGATCATTAGTATGGTATATTTCTATATCATGACCTAATTAAATAGATCGGGTTGATTTGGATTGTTATTTTAAGATAGATACTTGACTTCAAAATCAGTTTCTCCCATTCATCACTATTTTTAGAAGATACTTTTTTCAATTAAACTCATTGTTTCCTATAGTTTAGACTCATGCATAAATTTTCACACTATATCAAGGAATATTTATCATACTATAATTAAAATAAATTCATTTAAAAAAATTCATGCTTGATTTATAGATATTTGATTCCTAATACTTTTAAAAATGATCCTTCAGATTTCTTCACTCAGCTAGGATCAAGAGAATACACCATGATCATTGAATATTTACAACAAAATTAACTATATGTATCTAGTGAAATTATATGACTACCCTTTCATGTATTTCTTCTCAATTTATCTATTAAGAAATTTTCTTTAGAAAAGAACAACATCAATCAGTCAAAAATAGTTAACCAAAAAATTCTTTCTCAAATTACATAAACACCCATTAATGAATTTCTTAATTGATATCACCCGAAATAATTTACTTACCATAATCTTTATCTTGTCTATGAGATGGCATAGCTCATCATGATTAAACACATTATAACTCAGAAAAATCAAAATTCAAACACTTGAAAACTCAAAATGAATCACTAAAAGAATAATTGAAAGGGATCATATAGATATCATAATAGCACAACATCATCACAACAACATTCCAGAATGATTTTCTTTTGTTTCTACTTTGAAACGATTAGTATTCGCCTATTTATTCCTTATGAGGTTGATGTCAATGGTTTGTATTTTTATTTATAGAATTGAGATTATAATCCCTTCATTCAACTTGAATCAACAATTTATTCTAATATTTACATCAATAAAGTCCAATTCATACATATATTGAAATATTTTTTGTCTTTATGCTAGGAATTAATTTATTTTTCATTCTACATATATATTAAAATTTAAAAAACTAGATGACTCTTATGAAATCATCCAATTAACCACTATTAGATATTTATATTATAAAGTGAAGGATATACACCCAATATTGATATTTACCCATATGAACTCTATATTTCCCTTCATTAATGGGTTTAACATTCAAAAAAACATAACTTCCTAAAAAATTTACACTTCTAATATTATTATTACCTTTAAAATTATAATTTTACTATTCTGAACAAGGAATTAACCTTCTAAAAATAGTTTTCCTTTTAAGAGTGAGGTACCTTTCCAAATTCATTACTTAACCATTTCCAAAAATATCATTTAATTATATAAATTCTAAATATTGACAATAAAATAATAAATAAATTAATATACATATTTAGACATCTAAAAATCACTTAAATGTTTTCCACAAACCACAAATATAACCTCAATGACATCCAAATATTTATTAAAATATAGTTCAAAAAAATATAACAAATATAATAAATATAAACCTATACTATGTTCCCTTCACAAATAACCCTGATGGAAAAAATTTATCATAAATTTTGATGAATTATACTATAATAAAATAAATGTAACGTGATCCATTATTCCCTCTCACTTGTATCATAGTTATTTTTATCTCGGAATGATTTATAATTCACTAAATTCATTCACTTTTAGTCATATACAAATGATATATTGTAACAACTATACATCACAATTAATTTTTTTTTGAATTAACTACTCAAAAAATTTAAATCATCTATAATCATTTCGTCATAAACACAATATTTTTTATAATAATTTAATCAAATTTTCAAACATTATCTTCATCGAAATAACTAAAACCATTTTTATTTTATTATAGATTTATTTTTT
Organism: Viscum album; assembly: GCA_963277665.1. Lineage (NCBI taxonomy): Eukaryota > Viridiplantae > Streptophyta > Magnoliopsida > Santalales > Viscaceae > Viscum > Viscum album. The sequence continues at coordinate 1,585,290,967 of OY728164.1, forward strand.
CTTATCATCTATATACATCTCAATTGTCTTCTAAATTATTCCAAAAATCCCTATTCTACAAGAAATAATCATGTAACAATAGCAATTGGCCGTAATTAATTCTAATTTTAAATTAAAATCATTATAAATATATATATCATTGATGATAAAAATACCCCCACATGATATTTTACTCTCCTATAGTAAAATCTCCACATCCAATCAAAAATTTAATAAAATTTAGTAAGGAACAAATTAATTTCATCATAATAATAAATATAAATATATACATAAAATTTTCACAAGAAAAAAAATTGATAGTGGAAAATTATTCCTCTTTCATAACTACAGTTCATAAATAATCTCTTCATTCAATCAATAATTAATTACTAAACAAATATGATCATCCGTGATAAAAAAACATTTCTATTATCACTCAAGATATTCTAATTATATATGTGACCAATCTCAACTATATTAACTATTTCTATAAATTTATATTATATGAAAATCACAAATAAAATATAAACCCATGCTAAAAAATGGAACACTTGAAAAGGTTGTTCTATTATTGAAGTTTAGTGTTTCAATATGTAAAAAATAAAAACGATTAAAAAGAATGTTTAGCTGTTATGTATAATTCATGATTTCCATTTATGATCAATTAATATAATATATGACTTATTTTTATAGAAATAATCATCTACCAATTCATCTACTTATTCTTTTCAAAGGATCAGAAACACGAACACTCTAAACCATGATGAATTATTCCAATTTGTTTTTAAAACTATTTATTATATCTTATTTATTTTATAATAATATATAAATCACATGATCATAATCAATAATACATTTTTGAACCATTATTACAATACATAACAAAGATATCAACACATTTTTTCTTTTTCAAATAATACTTTTTATAAAATCCATGAATCAATCAAAATTTCCTCATTTCAAATCATAGGAAACCATGAAATAATACCAAATAATTAGGATTGGAAGGATAAATCAATTTATATTATAGCTTACCTAACAAGTTATTCATGTTTTCAATGATATTAGATAAAGATAAAAAATGAGGTAGTTAAAAAGTTGAAATGGGGTTAATATAAAATAAATATTCTAAATCATTTTAATATTGTTCAGAATCATAATGTTTTAAAAAAGATCAAAAATATTTTTCTGATAGTGAAGGATACCACAACAATCTTTTAAAAAAGAGGGTATAGTGAAGAATATGTCAAAGATTTTAGAGTACACCTCTGTAATAAGTAATAAAATATTAATAAATAATGTCAAGTAATGGATAATAATAATCATTACAACTAATGTAAAATCCTAATAATAAAAATCCATAAGACATATTATATTAAAAATAATATTTGAAATTATCTATACTAAAATTATCGAGTTTCATTTAGTAGTTTTGAAATATATATAACTTTTTATAACCATAATGAATTCAAATTTTCCAAAAAATTATAATTCATAAAATATGAATTCTTCTAAAACATTATGAAGAAAAAGTTAAGGTGGGTTTAATGATCCCTCTCGTGTACCTGAATAAAAAAAATCCCCTATATTTATAAAAGGGTGAAAATATTTCAAAAAAATATACTTACAGTATAAAAATGAATAATAAAAAAGGTTTAAAATAAAATAATCTAAATCCCCATTTTATTTATCTTTTTATTCTTAGGGGTTGAATTTAATTAACTTAATTAATGTCATTTATATTTGATAATGTTTTGTTTAATTGAATTCCTACATTTAAAATTTTTCAGAATATAAATTTGTAAGAAATGGTATGTATCAAGATTTTAAAGTTTTAATTTCTTATCTATATTTTATCATATCACATAAATATAAAAAAAGTTACAAGTGGCTATTGTTAATAATTTAGATGATAAAGATAAATAATAAGGAGATCAAAAACATGAGTAAAATAAAAAAATGTGGGTAAAAAAATATATAAAAATAGGTTAATGGAGGAATCCTAAAAGTCTTTAGGGTAAACTTCAATATCAACACAAGTAATTTCCCTGATATCCTACCCATATTGTATATATTTATTAGTGTACATATGTAGGTACTAATCTCACCAATGGTGAGCAACCACAATCACTCTTGGAAAATTTCGATTAGTAATATAAAAAGAAGGATGTTAATGAAAAGGTGTGATAAATGGGTTGGTTTTGACTAATAACTGAAATAATAACCCACAAATGGTCTCATGGTAAGAAGATAGATGAAGAGTATCCTGGAGTGTCATCAATGGATGTGGATTTTTTTGGGATGAAAAATCCATTGATGTATTTGATGTTGTACTAAGAAGTGAGGAAACCTATGTTGTGGGTTCTTTAATAGTGGATTATATCTAAATATTTTTTCCCACGTACTACACATGTATATAATTTATATTTTTCATCCAATAATTAATTGGATTATCTTAAATTGAGAGTAATTCATAATATCAATTAATGGGTTGAGTTAAGGGAATCCCTATTAGGGACTCAACCATATTACCCCTTCTTCTATTGATTCATCACCTTCATTTATCTATGTAAAACTAATAAAAAAAATTATGTCACATGAAATGAGGTGGAAGACTAGATTAGTCTATTTAGGGGGCCCTACTACCAAATCCGTATTTGGGGTGATATGGGAGGTTGATGTGTTTGGATGGGGAGGCAAAAACATATATTATTCTAATTAATGATTGGGGGATAATTTGGGTTTTTTTATTATTAGTGAATGGTTATGTAGTTGAGTTTGATTTATGTAGTGGGACTCATGGGGTTAAATGGAATCACTTAGTTCCTAAAAACCATCTCTTGTATTCCCATGACCAATATCAACACTTCCTTAAAAAACTAAAATTTCACTACTCAAGGGACTGGAGTATGAGGGGATCATTTTAGGGTACATAATGCTTAAGTTGAGTGAGTGGGATAAGGGTGGTAGGTAGCATGGGAGTGGCCCTTATTGACTTTATCTACAACAAATGATATTAAAAAACCTCACAAAATGGTTATATTTACATATTTATAAATAAAACCCATTATTATTAGTTCTATTAAGTCAATCAGAGAAATATTTATTAGTGTGGTATGTGTCATTGTATGCTCATATAATCCAACATATTTTTTGGGGGAAGTTTTTAGGTTATTTACATTTATAATAATTGTTTTTTTATTCCCTCAAAATAAGTATTAGGGGGTTGGTCCATATTCAAGGAAAAAACCTAAATGATTGTATCGAGAACAAAAAATCCAAATTTCCACACTACATAGGGTATCAATATTATTCATGTAACACACCCAAATTTTATAAAATATTTTTTTTCAAATATAGTTGATCTTTTCATCATTTTTTATGACAAAAAAATATTGATTTTGGAATATTTTATAAGTAAAACTGAGTTTATTTTATATACACATAGTATTGAATTTAAATGAAATGTTCCATACAGTTAAAATATTATTATATAATGTTATAGTTATCAGCTAGCATTTGTAATTTCATGGATAAAAATAATTGAATAAATTATGAAAATATGGTTTCCAAAATTATTTACATTTAATTAATTTGTGAATAATTAATATGAAATGAAAATAAAAAACATTTTAATTAAAGGAAATATTTTTCTAAGAAACTATTTTTTGTTAAAAAAATGTGTTCTACCTAAATAAAATAAACAAAATATTTATTTTGAATGATTTTTTTGAAATTTATATAGTATATATATTAAATAAACTATATAAAATTAATTTTTTGTGCTTTATTGATAAGAGAAAAGAATAAATCAGATTTTATACTTGAAATTGTACTTTTTTTTCTAAAAAAAAAATTTTGTCACCATTTTATTAGACACATATTTTAAAACAAAATTTAATAAATTTAATTAAATGAAGTTTATAAAAGGTTAATTTGAAAAATAATAATATGATAATTAATCTAGATTTAATTTTTATTTTTTTTCAGAAAAGTTTCATTTTTTTGATAAATATTGAAAAAAATACTGAATTTTAATTGAAAACTGCATTTTCGGTCAATTTATTTATAAAGTTAAATTATATTTTAAATTTGTTTTCAAGCTAAATTAATTCCATTTTACATCTATTAATCTAATTAATGTTATTTTAATAAATTTAATATTGTTTTTTATAGAATAATATTATAAACTTTTGTAACATTTTCAATTTAATACTTAATTTCTTATTGTGTTTGTGTGATTAATTATAAATTAAAATTTATCAATTTTGTAAATTTAATTTGGAAAAATAAATTATATATTTCTAATTATATTAATTTATATTATTCAGAAATTTCAACATAATTTTTCACAAAAATAAATACCGAATGCTGTAAAAATTAATTAATACTATTAAGGTAAAAATGTGTTTACTAAGAGCGGTTAAACTAAAAATATATGGGTGAAAATATCATATAAACTTTTCTAAAAAATATTTTATTAAAGTAGTTATAATATTTCACCTATAAGTTTCTATAATGGTTCTTTTATGACCATAGAGACATATATAAAATGTGGGGGAACTCCATTCTTTTTAAAAATACCAAGTGTATCCTTTCCCCAGCAAATAAAAGGCCACTCACTCTCCTCCCTTATTCATGTATTCACACAACTTTCCTCATCCATAACCTTTACAAATAACTTCCAAATTTCTTTTAATCTCATCATTGACTCCTTATTCTAGATATAAATCCAACTAGTGAAAGATTTAGTGAAAAGGTAATGTTCATCAAGGAGCCTCTTTATTTTTCTTCTTTCTCCCCCTTTTTTAATTAGTATTATACAATGAATATAATATAACCTCGTTTTATTCCATATACTTATATGTTTTTATATAATGTTAATTAACTGTAACTGTCTCTACTTCCGTCAAATGGGTTATGAAATCATCATTCGTGTATATAATGTATTACCGCCTCGCGAACCGATGTCATTCGTTTTTTCATTACAATCTCTCTAGAATCGATTTAATATTATAAATATTATGTATATATGTTATATATAATAATTATGATTATTATTATTATTTAATAATTATATCATACACAATTTTTTATTTTCGATTTTTTGGGAATTTGATAATGGTGTTCGTGTGTACAACGGACTATCGCCTAAGAAGTGATATGATTTGTTGGATCATTACATGTAATGTCATATAAATTGGTTTAATGAAAATATTTAATATATATTACACAGATATTTTTATTTAATAATAATTTATATCATTTATTTTTCATTTATTCAAAGTAACTAGAAAATAAAATAAAACTTTCATGCATATGTACTGTCTGGCATCTTTATAAACTGTGTATTTCATTTTATATCACTAAATTTAATAGATTTATATAAAGAAATATAAAATGAATATATATCATATGTATATCCAGATTATAATTCTTGTGATTATGTAATAATGGCGGTATTAATAGTATTTAAAATATAACAAATGAAGACATATTTGAAAGACAAAGCACTTATAACCTAAAATGTAACTTTAACATGAAATTGTTAATATATAGGTAATAAAATGTCATAATAAAATAAAATATAGTAATATGTATATGAATATGGTTATATAATATATTTATAATACAATAATATTTATTATATAATTTTTTTAATGTGTGTGATGAAAGTCAATACTTATTATAAGAGCTTTGTATCTCACCTTTTACATTCGTGAGACGCATGTTATATTCCCCACATATTTATTTTATGTGATGTATATACTAAAAATTAATGTATATTATTATTTTTATCATGAAAAATATTTTGGTTTATATATCCATTTGAATATCTCTCTTATATGGGGCTTACCGTTTAAAAGTTAACAATTTGATAAGGGATTGTTGTCACAATTTTCTTTCTTTGATGCATATGTTATGTTATGAACCTATATTATTTTAAGATGTTTATAAACATCCCTACATACAAGTAATATTATCAATTTCTCTATCCTTGTGATATTTTACGTTTCATCTAATGTTATTACTTCACAGGGCTTATGTTTCAATGTTACCTAAGTGGAAAAATAATTATGTTACAATCTCATTATTTGTTTGTATTATTTATGATTTTTCTTAAAATGGTGAAATAATATGATATAACACTCAATAAAATTATTAATTTTTTTATCCTATGGTTATTTAGTGAGAATAAATTCATTTTCTTCATATTATTATCTTTATGTACTTACGATTTAAAAAAGAATGTTTTTATGAAAAATCATCTTTTCGGTTGAAAACCCCTTCTTCATCCAAATCCATGTTTCCTAAAAATTTATAGAAACACATTTTTAATATTTATATGGAAATATGTATTATAAAATTACCCATTTCTTACTTTTTACGAAATTTTTTAAAATAAATATTCAAGTCATTTTCAAAAACAATGTCGTTTTGGATTTTACTAAAAAATGAGGAAAGAGTATTTGTCTTTAACATAAAAGAAAATAAAAATATTTCCCATTTTCATGACCAATAATTCATTTTAGGAATGCATTATATTTTTTTTAAAAAAATTCAAATATAATTAATTCCTTATTATTTGAAAAAATTTAGATATAAAATAAATGATTTCAATGTGAAAAATATATTAAAATTGTTTTTGTTTTAAAACTCATTTTTCAAAGAGGAAAATATATTTTCTTCAATAAATAATTTAAATTATTTTTTAAATAATCCTTTATAATTTCTCTAGTTTATTTTATAATAAACATATTTTCATAATTTTTTATGTTATAAAATTTATTTTCAATGAGAAGCTATTATCCTTATGAAATATCCCATATAGTATTTTAACATTTATTTTCATTATAAGATGACATTAATTGAGGTTAATTTTTCTTTACTGGGATATGATATAAGGATATTGTTCTTGTTATTTCTATGGATGTTTTAGGTTTATGATTACATGATGGTTTTGAAATCCATTTCTCTTCCATGGGTTATACCATGGTAAAAAAATTTATACCCGCTTCATTTTCCATGGTTTATGCTTTAATGAAACAACGAGATGATTATGAAACATGTATATTTTCATCTAGTTATATTATGTTGAGATATTTATAAATCCCATTTCACATCATGGGTTCTGATATGATGGGTTTTTATGATCTTATGGAATACATATGTATGATTTTCAATATGTTATCGTGGTTACATTATAACTAGGGAAAGTTGTTAATTTATAACAAAGAATATAGGTTAAATTATAAATAAAAATGGGTGTTACCTCCATCTCTCTTTAATGCATTGGGAATATATTTATATCTCATGATATAGATATGACTCTGAGGGAGATTAAACCTAGTCTAGTAAGGGACTCCATCCACTATACTGATCTTGGGAGTGAACCTTGACTACTATGATGTAATGTATGGGCCTGTATTTCATGTGCACAATGTTATTAATGAACATGAATACATGTTCACAATGTTATAAATGAACCTGATTACATGTTCACAATATTCTGTGTGGACCAGTCTTTAATTTCCATATTGTTATGTGTGGACCTTGTTTCATGTCCATAAGTTTATGCAAGGGGCTTAATTTCATTTCATTAACTTAATTAGTGAAACTTTTTCTATATTTACATGTTCACAATGTTAGAATATTATATATATGCCATAAACTTATGTTTTTTTCCAATTTTATGATCTCATGGTCATGTTATTTGATTCCCTTATGATTTATGTCTTATTAACTATAAATATTTATACTATTACTCAGGATTATGATCTATGAAAGGTTTGGTATAATCTTCGTATGTTATGTTCATAGTCACATTATATTATTCTCATCTTATGCTTTCATAAAATCAATGAATTATATCTCTTATTTTTGTACTTACTAAAAATCCATGGTCAAACTTTATTATGTTTCCTTTTCCCATGTTTTGAAGAAAAGTTTTATATAGGGTTATTCTATGAAGAGTGCGAAATGGGAAGATCTTTATGGAAAAATTGATGATCTTTCACCAGATTAGAATATTGTGTTCCATGTTCCCAATAAAACTAAACAATTATAGTCCTTTGTCTTATTTTTGGGACATTTAAGTAATATTCATCTAAAAATATGTTTTATACATATATTAGTAGCCTTGGTCACTATAATTCATCAAATGGTAGGTAATTTATCAATGAATATGTTAGACCATAGATATTTAAAGTTATGTTCATTTTGATTTCATGTGAACATAGAAGACAATTGGGTAATAATCCAAGTCATAAAATCAAATAAATAAATAGTTTCTCCATGGTTTAATTTTCAATGTAAATTATTTTAATGTCTTTACACAATTTTTATTATATACAACCATTCTTGCATTAGAATTATCAAGTGAAAGGTTTCAATATTTCTTAATTACCATAAAGTAAACATCCCCACTATCATACTCAAAGGTGGTAGAAACTCTATGTTAATCTCATGATATACCTATTACCTCACCTCAAAATTATACTATATATGCAAAACCTTATATTACATTATATTTGGCTAACCAATTATAATATTTACTATTGTTATAAAATTTAAAATGTTCCTTATAATGATCTTATTTTCCACCAACATGCTCAAACTCTCCCAATTTTATTTAATTGTTTGCAATGGAATGGTTAGAGTTATTTTTGGGTATCTTCATCACTAAAATATAAATATGGTATGGTTTTTTGGGAAGTTATCTGGGATTTTTTTAGGGGAGGACCATGATGGTTTTGTTGGGTAATTTTTTTAGTTTCTTAGTATATGATATTAGTTATTTTATACAATTGTTGTTGAATGTAATACTTTTAGGAGGGTCTCCATACTACATTCATCTGATTACTATCGAATAGGATGAATTTTATTAGATTGTGGGCTAATGCTGGATCAAAATGGAGCTGGTTGAGGTTAGAATAAGTTTTTCTTAAAATAGGGAAAAGATTATAATGGTCAGGAATGGTGAATTTGTTCGGTTGGAATTGAAGTTTGGAAGTGATAAAAATTAGGTTTTAAAAAACATTTTTATTTGAGAATATTGGAAGTGATTTTATCAATATATGGTTAAATAATAGTAATAAATAAGGAATAAATCCAAACATTATCACATCACAATGTTGGGATTGTGCCAATAATTTTTAAACAGATCAGCCACAATGGCATAATAACCCTTTATTGTACCCTGATTTATCTATCCAAATCCTTGTATTTTCATAAATTCTACTAATATTATAATCGTGTTTTAATATTAATGGTAACATCATAAAATTTATTATAGAATTTGGAAATTGATGTTTGAAATTGTTCTGGTCTGATAGGTAAATATACAGATTTAATTGGATATTTTCTTTATTATATTCAGTGTATGGTTGAAATAACATATTGTATAGATAATGGTTTATAGTGAAATTTTAGATTATGATTTATCCCTCAAATGAGATTTGGATTATTATTAGGTTATATTTTGGTATAGAATGTACCAATAAAAAATATGCATTATAAATTATGATTTATTCCTTAATAGTTTTGGGAAATTTTAGTTTGGTGTTTTCAATATTCTAAATCATTTGGAAATTATGTGGTTATTTTGTGGTGTAAAAATAACCAATGAAATTTTTTCTTTTCGGGTAACTATTTTGGATTTTATATTTCTCCATGGTTTAAATTCCATAGATTTACCTAGAAATTACACTTTACCCATCCCATGTTTCTTTTTTAAATGATAGAGACCACATAAATAATTCAGTGTTGGGTTACCCCTTGTGAACAACCAGTGTCAGAAAAATATGTTGTTCTGAATAAATATAATTTTTTCCCACTATTATTGGTTGGATATACACAATAATAATATAATGTGAATTTTTTCATGATCCAAATATCATTCTTCTATACTAGTTATGAGATAAAATTTCTTCCATTTCATGAGAAACCCTTTAAAAAATTCAAAATTAAATAGCCTTATTATGGAAATAATGATATTTCATGATAGTTTTTGAATCCTTGTGAAATATTTTAATTTACCCCTGTTACTAAATTAAGACACTTATAACATATATTCAAATTATTTATAGTCAATATAGGGGAGTTTTGGGAAATTTAGTGGGAATTTTGAAATATAAAATCTGTTGTTACTAAAATGGAATATTTACTTTAAAATTACTAACATAATTCCATAAATTAAATTATAATAAGAGGAATAAATGATTATGTACCTAAATTTCATCTCATTAAATTATTTATTTAAATTCAAAGGCTCTATATACTTTATTTTTTTAATAAAATCATATTGAGAGCATTAACCCTACTTGATAATGTTTAATAAATTGTTTAAGTAGTGTTTATTCATCATGGATAGAGGATATATATTCTTTTGAATATTCATAGCTCTATATAGAAACATTTTCATCCATAAGAATAGTCTCAACCATCTTTATTTCATCTTTCATGGAAATAAAAAACATGAGTTAAAAATTAATACCTTATGACCCAAGTGTATTTACATCATAAAATTTTTGGTGCTGTTGCACTTATATTTTTACTTATATTAAATGGTGGAATTCACATATAATTCCCCCCAAATATCTTATAACTTATATATATTATGATATCAATTCTTCATATCCTCTTCATCACTCCAATTCCATGATTTCTCAAAAAATCATTTCATCTTATGGTTCAGGATCTCTACTTGTTCACTTCCGAAAGGGATTCTTGAAGTGGTAGTGTAACAATGAATTCCATACTTCTCTAATGTTCCACTAAACAAAAAATCATCAATGTTTCATCCCCAATCTCTCATATAAAATGTGGGAACTCCAAAACCGTAAATCATGATCATGAGAATGTCTTTTACTAATGTGACCCAATGATTCCATACATAAATATTAATTCTAATTATATGAAAATTTATTTCATATCATTGCAATCCATGATAGATGATTAAATATTTAGAGTCTTTATAAATATAGATATATAATAATGGCACATAAAATATCTATATTATCTCCCACTAATATCTTTACAACTAGAACCCTTCCGAGACATATCCTAATTAAAACCATTAATCATATCTTAGGGAAAAAGAAATATAAAAATCTTGTTCTTAGATACTCAGCAAGGGTAAAATAGTGAGATAATCAAGATTTTTTAAGTATAAGATGCGAATAATGGAAAGATAACATAATATTAACATTTTATTATCATATCCATTAATTCATTAATCATAATCTTGACTCTTGGAATAAATTTCTATGATTATAAGAAACAAATACTAATTAAATAAAATAACATAATCCACGAAAGAGTAAAATTATAAAAATATTATTTCATAAAAGAATGTAATAAAATCGGACATAATTATAGTAATAGAAATTTTACATCGGGGCTACCCACTAAGACACTCATCACATGTCTAGATCAGTCTGAAAATTTGTGTACCTACTTTGGGATTCATAAAACCTCATGTGTACACTATTTTAGGATTGGGATAACCCCTATGGTCCCAATAATTTCATGAAACATTAATATTTAGTCAATTAATTGTATTTATACAATATATAAACCCAACACATAATAAAATTCATTCATGTGTATGATAAAATATCATGAAAACATTTATCATTTCATCATAACATTACCCATGGGACAAATAATGGTTTTCATCAAATATTATTCACCATAACCACAAACCATCTAAATAAATAATAAGGATGGTATCATATAGTCATATAATTAGATAATCATAAGAAAAATAAAATAATTCCATCATATATGGAATAATTTTCTTAAAAGATCATTTGAATATTTTGTGAGGGGAATAATATTTTCTTTTCCAAATTTCTTATTTAATGTCTAAAACATTCAAAAATAATAACGAATACATTTTTTAATACAACATATGGGAAATTAATGGATTCTCCAAATCTATTAGTAGTAATATTGGTAAAAAATGTTTTTTGTGTGATGTACATTAAAAAATATATTCCTTTTACTCCTTCAGTAAAAAGAACCTCATTAGGAAAACAATAAGAAGATTTATTTTAAGCTAGTTTATAAAAAGTAACATATGGTTACAAATTAATTTATAAATTCACCTGATAATATTTAAAACATTTTTGAAAACACTGTATATTAAATACATACATGGGAGAAATTTTTCCTAACTGAATAGAAAAATCTAGTCAGTTTTTCTTAAAAAAACCTTCCAAACATTTGAATTCTTATAAAGAATAAAATGAGAACAAAACTTTTAATTTCAAAATATAAAAAATTATATTACAATAAATTATATTTTGTAGACATATAATATGTAATTTGTCATTGGAAATTTAAGAATAAATTATTTGGCTAAAAATGATATTGTAGCGTAAAACCACCACTACTCTTATAACTTTTGAATCATAACCCCCATGAAACAACTAAAATTTACTGAAACATAAAATACCATAAATATAAATATATTCCAGATAGATTCAAATACTATGTATATTAGTTACACCTCGTAGTATAAAATATGTGTTCAACATAAGATTCTTCCCAAATAAGACAATTTGAGATGATAAACCCTTACAACTTCGGTAACTATCAAATAATATGACTATGGATGAAATAATTTGACTTGTAACTTTAAATATAATTAATTTGGAAGGATACATACTATAAAATATATTATGGGAAGTATATGCACCTTATAAACATTAATATGTGCTAATAACAAACATGTATCAATGAAAAAATATTGAGATGAAAAACCCACACCACTTTGAAAACATTCAAATAAAAAACCCTTTGATAAAATTTTTCACATTGTAACATTATAAATATTTAATTAGGAATTATAAATGATATATAAAGTGAATTGGTTAGTATATACACCTCATAAACACAAGTAAGTGAATAACATCAAATATATGTGAGTGAAAAAATATTGAGACGAATAATACTTTCCTTATATCCTACTTACCTTCAAATTTTTATTTTTTAAAGCAAAGCAGCCCCCTTTTAAGGGAAGAAGGGGGGAACCCGAAAAAACATCATCAACATAAAACATTCACAACCTGAAGGTTAGTTGAAATGAACCAAACCAACTACATTAAGCAACCCCTCCCTTGCAAATGATCATGAAAAAATCTCCACCGGTGTGAGGCTGAACGACAAGCAAGTGTCCTGTGTCAAAGCACAGGCCCGATCCGATGTCTTGTGCCATACCATCCCAAAAATCCAAATCCATAAAGAACTACAACGGCGAACAAAAAACTCTAGAACCTGCTCTGGGGCCTGCTCCATGTGGTCGAGTCCTGGTGCAACACCAAACCAACAAGTCTCACATACCCTTCCGCCATTCTGAAAAGAAAAAACCATTGAACCCCGAACATCGACCATCCTCGGCCAACCCCACAATCCTACCCAGGAAACTCCCACCACCGAATCCATAGTAGACCAGAAGACATTTCAAACAACACGAGATCAAGCCATCGTCACCTAGGACTGGATGACCCAACCTCGTGCTAAGAGAACGCCACTGATAAGAGAATCAAGGTCTTCCTGAAACAGAAACACCGCTCTGGGCGTGGATATGTGATGATCAGAACCACGATGAACCCTTACCGGGTTCCGGCATAAGCCTCACGGTGATAAAGAGTGCAGAGAAGTGACAATGCTGATGAACCTGGACCGCCACAAACCAGATACAACCAGAGAACCAGAACCATCCATAAAACAAGAACACTAAAGCACCGAATAAATAGTATGTAAAACTCAATAGGATCTGAAATGAAAAGACTCCCCCCTCTGTAGCAAGATATATCTAGCCAAGCCGCACGCCTGGAAAGACCGTCGAATCACTGCTAAGAATACCGAACACCGCAGCGGGAGACTCCAACCAGGCCTTCAAACCACCGCCTGGAAACGAGGCACCCAACACCGAAGCCCCGCTGAGAATCAGAGATGTCGACACACCGGTGGTCCCGTGTTGAGCCGTCCTCCGAAGAACCACCGAGAACCACTGCCTTCGTAGAAGAAACGATGCCCCTCTGAAAGAGGATGCCGATCGTGGTACATCGTCGGACCCGCACTGAGCCGTCAAGAGAAGCACCACCGAAAGACAGCGCCGGCGCACCAACGACGATGCCCTCGATGAGAAGAACCAAAGCTGCTGCAAAGAGGAGCCAAGCCCGGATGGGGAATGAAGTAAAGAAAAGAAGAAAACCCTTGATCCGCATGGGAAGGGGAAGAGGCTGCTCCGAGGCAATGAAAATACCCATTTTATATCCTACTAGATTCATACGTTCTCCAACCCCTGGTATAATAAATTTAGAATTATTATAAAACAATAACATAAAAATTTACAAGTTTTTATTATCATATATAATCTAATTATAACATTTAAACACCTTTCTATTAAAAATTCTTTACCATATTCCTCATTTCTGGGGGATAACTATTTCATTTTTCATGTATGTTTCTGTTCGGTAGTTTTGAAACTTTCAATTTTATCCTATTTATAGAAAATTAATAATATTAATCACTAAATAAGTATCATATTTAAAAATTATATAAAATTTTATAAATATTAGTATAAATTGGTGATGATACATAAATTACATAACTTCAGGGAGACAATATTCCATGTGTACATATGAGTGATGTTTCTACTTTTCTATTGATGGATGTAAAGAATGTTAAATATTAATGAACGATTTTGGAATCACTATCATATTATAAATATAATATATATATATATATATTCACTAAATCTATCCTTATTACCATCCATGTAAAGTGGAAATCAAAAAAAATACCATAGCTTTGTGGTGGTGGCAGCCCAAATGCACACATGAGTGACTTTATAATCTTCCATGGGATGGGATGTTTAGAACATATATGAGGTATTATAATTATATAATTATAATTATGTCTTAAATATAATATTTAAAAATTAAATCCATAAATGTAACCAAAAATGAAATATGATGATGGAAAATGAATCATATTACTTTGTGGAGGTGGTAGTCCACACATTCACACAAGTAATACATTCTTTTCTAATTTTATGGAAATAATGTGGGAAATTATTATTGTATAAAAATAAAAATATATAATTATATTAAATAAAATATATTGCTAATTTTATTGCATATAAAATAATTTTATATAATAATGAATAATAAATTAAATTGAAATAAATTGGTAAAGATGTAAACCTCATCTTCGAGAGACCTCCTTTGACTTACACCATAATCTATGAAATATTTGTTTTTTGAGAAGATCATGGCATATATAATGAAGATAAAAAAAATTATTATATAATTAAGGTAGTTATGTACTTATCTATGTGGATCAATATTCATTAATAATGGAGATGAGGAGGTTCCCATTTATAAGTGAGGGAGAGGACCCACATGGAATTAATTAATTTTTTAAATAATATAATTTCATTTTCAAAAACGGGTGCCTCATAATTGCAATGAATTAAAATATATGATAATATTGTGTCCATATATCTCTATAAAATAATATTATTACATTTTTATATGTCATCATTAACCTTATACCTTCATTCAACCCCCCTAGGGAAACTATTTTAATCTCAGCCATTGTAAAAAATCATACCTATTTTTATTATCAATTATCACCAAAAATGCAAGTAGAGTCACTAAAAATTCATATATGATGATTTAAAATATATAATACATTTAATATAATCTAATTTCTACATTTTTTTATTAATTTTAAAATAATCACATGAAACGCAATAAAAATCATATTTAGATAAAATGAATTTTTAAGCATAAAATTGAATTTACTTTCAATCCTTTATAAGTAATTTATATAAAAAGTTGGTAAAAAATATTTTATTTAATATATAATAAATAATTTTAAATAAAATCATAAATAAATATTTATTTATTTTATAAACAAATACAAAACACATTTCACAGATAAAAATGGTTTTTAGAAAATTGTGTTTTTAATCCCAAAAATAAACTTATACTAAAATCAAGTACAATTCAGATTATTACAAAATTAATTAGATTATTTTATAAATAAAAGACTTTTATTTTACATAATTATCAAATTAAAAATATATTGTTACTTTTAAATTACTTAATTTAATGAAACATAAGACATTTTTACAAAAACCCAATATTTTCACTATTCATTGAAAAATAAATCATAGAAATATCACTAAACAATCACCCTAATTTAATATTTAAATTATGATTTCCAAAATAATGTAAATTTGATAAAATAAAATATCTAAATATAGTTCAAATTAATTATAATTTTCACCCACATAATTCAATAAAATCCTATTTTTTTTATAAACACATATTTTGGTGTCAAAAAATGTATTTACTAAAAATTTAGAAAAAAATATTACAATGAATTAACTAGAATAATATATTATAAAAAAAATTTACATTTATAACATTATGTGTTTATTACTATTCAGAACATCCAATTTAAGGGTTATATTTTAATGATTTCATTAAAATAATATTATTTTTATTTTGTATCATAGTTCTCATAAAGATTATTGATTCATGTTATGAAAGATATTAAATATAGTATTATTTTGAAAAAAAATTGGGAGTTATATTCTCCCATGACCTTAAATTAATTTAATTCTCATAAATAATCAAATTTTCAATTTATGAAAATATAGTTTTGGAAAAATCACATTGTATCAAGGGATAATAAAACATCCTCTAAAAAGGGAAAGTGTAAAACCTTATGTTTAATGCAAATAACACATAATAGGATTCTAAGATAGTGTGAAAATTTGTGGGATGTAAAAATATAGACATGGAGGATAATGATAATATCCATAGAATAATAAAATTTTATAGAACATATTATTATGCGAAATTTGATGACTATAAAAACATAAATTAGTGATGAGTGAAAATCACATAAATTGTTTTTGAAATAATTGTAAAGAGTAAGTTATTTTCTTTTTGAAGGTACATTTTCCAAAATAGTTTTAACTTTTATACTATTGAATTTGTGAAAATATACTTAATTTATTTCATTAAATCATTATATGTATATATTCAATATTTTTTTGTGTGTTTCAATTGGATTCCACCGCTTTTCATCCCATATCCCAATTATTAATGATCAGTATGATGTTTTCATGACCGAAGAATAAAAATAAACATTTTATAGATAATAAGAATAATAAAAGAAAGGTAAGATATTAAATATTTCTCCATTAAATTATTCAATCAAAAATTGTTGGTGTAATATAAGTTCAATAATATAAATAAACTATCATTTGAAATATTATTCTCAAATATTTTGGTAATGATACCCAATGATCTTCTAAATTCTTTCCACAAATAGAAAATTTTTGGAACTTATAAAATTATTCTTAACACATTTTAAAAACCTAAAAATTTACTAAAATGTCATAAAATTTCTAAGATAAATATAATTTTAATCCCTAAAAACACAATGTATAAAATAATGTCACATATAAAACATGATAATACCTTGATTATATATTCTACTAAACATAAAAATAACCCGAATCACTATAAAACATAGAAGAAAATATTTATGGTTCAAAAAAATTACTATATCATTATTCTTATAATAAATTCATAAGATATTTAATATATTACATTATTAATAATGTGAAAAAATTAATAAATCACATTATCATCAAATCACTAAACAATTTCTAGGTCCCCACTATAATATAATTTACTTTATCAATATATAGCAACTCTTTATCCAAAATAAACATTATCATCCAATCATCCAGAATATATTAATCATTATCTATCCCCCAATCTTGTGTTCTCAAAAAAATATCACCTTAACACTAAATCATATTTTTTGGTTTTTTACACCATTCAACATGTGATTAAAAATCCTTAAAGAAAAAATAATATAGAATAATAAATTTTTGTTTTTGGATTGTTATAACTAAAATATCATTGACAAAACACTTCTAAAAAATAATTCTAAAATTAAAAAATATAAAAACATTAGTTGATCCACCTCAATGGTTGGCATATCACATCCTCTCCATGGTGTAGGAGTTATCCCATAAATTATGGAGTTGTGTTGGATAATTCTAAAGATCCACCCACATAATAAACAGAACTATAATTGTACCCTTGGAATATATTTTATTTATCACCCTTGAACTATTCATTCTTTTCTTATAAATTACTTGATCTATGTCCTTATTTTATGCACCCAAGACACCTTCCTATTCTAATAAGACATTCCCTTGGGTGTTTCTTCTATAATTTTCAACATATAGAAAGATGTATTCTTATTCCAACATGTTCTTCATGATACTCTATTTTGATCTTGTTTGATTCGTTTAGAAACTCTCCAATGTTCATATTGTTATACATATATTGAGATATCCTGTTAGTTATAACCATAATATTTCACATTCCATCACCCAATTAAATTAGTATATTGTGAAGAAAATCAATTAATCTTCTATCACATTCATTATTAACATGATTCCCCTAAGTTCCAACCATTAACTAAAACTAAAAAATATAGTTTGAGAAAAGTAAATCCTATTTCATAATAATATTTTCTTGAAAAAACATTCGTTAGATGTCTAAATCATGACACTCTATTTTCCAAATATGACAGATTAGGTTTAACTAATGTTATCTATGGTCATTATCCATTCAAATACATCATAATGATTCATAAAAAATTTGGATTATCCAAATAATATTCTATTTGAGTTTTTATCTAGGTTTTCATTATTAGGCATACTAATCATGAATTAGTGATGTTTTAGTTAATACACAATCTTATCCATTCTAATATGTTTCCCTTATGTGCATTTGTTCCATGACCACATCCTATTTTAAAAATCATGAAAAGGTCATATTTTAAAGAAAAACCATAATCCTTTTTTACCATAACATATGATGTTCTCTTAAACACAAGATTATCAAAAGGGTTGTCACAAATGATTCCTTATCCTAGTTTCCAAAAACAATCAAATGTGTTCTATGATTCCAATTGAGTCAAACCACACATTTAAAACAAAAAATTTAGTCTTATTAAATTTATATTCATTTAAAAACATAGTAATCCACTCGATAACTTGAATGGAATTGCTTCATTGGAAATTTGGATATAGAAAATAACTACTTTATCTCCCATAATGTTCCCTAAAAATAGAACCCTATTTATACATATCCTACATAAATATTTTATTTTTATCTTGGATAAAAGGAAATATAAATAAGGGTGAGCTTATATGATCAGTAAGGGTTAAAAATAGAGATAAAAATAATAATTTAAGAATAACATGAGCATAAGGTTATGAGTATATGTTTTTAAAATTTTAAAACAATACACTAATAATTCAAAGATCATAATCCTGGTTCATAGAAAAAATGAGGTCAATTCATAATTAATGATTCATTAATGAGTCAAATAACATTTTCCATTAGATAATACAATTTTATTAATACCATGTCATAAATTAAGGGAATAAAAGTTGGCAAAATAATATTTATAAAAATCTTATTTCATCGATTCTCCCCAAGACATTATTTACATGTAAGGTTAGGGATAACTATTTATGTACCTACTTTCGACTATGGATAACCTCTTGTATACACTCTTATGGTCACGATCTAAACCAATGTGTACAATTAAAATTCATAAAACATTAATCTCCCTCCAATATATTAGAGGGTAATAACAGACCCAATGATCAAATAATCACAATCCAATTATGTACATTTCAAATAATCATAAAAACATTGATACTTTAATCATAACTTATCACATAATTAATAAATTGGGTTTCATCAATATTTCATCATAAAAATCACAAACAATATAGATAAATAATAATTATAGTTTCCTAAAATCATATCCTTATTTAAGAAATAGTAAAATTAAAAAAGGTCATCATTAATTAAAAATGCCTTTAAAAGATCACTATAACATATCTTGAGGAAAATATCATTTTATTTTGAACACTCTTATTCAAAATTTAATAATTTAAAAAATATTTAAGAAATAATTTTATTTGAAAATTACCTTTTAAACATATAATTCAAGATACAAAGAAATGAGTACTCATGATGAGGGAATTTTTTTTGGTACATTGTGCATTAGAACAAATATTTAATTCCCAATATTGGTAAAAAGTATCTTATTTTGAAAATGATATGAAGTCTCCTTTTAATCATTTTTATATAAAGTGAAAATCATTAAAAATGAATTTAAACAAGAATATGATAATATTAAAATCATTTTTGAAAAAAATTAAAATTAAAAATATACCTGAAAGAAATGTTTTTTGAATGAATAAAAAATATAGTTCATTTCCATAAAAACAAACTTTTTTAATTTTGAGTACTTAAAGATAAAAAAATGAAATGAAAAAAATTAATTTCAATGAAGAAAAAGATGAAAATAAAGGAAATAATATTTGGGATAGATATATCATATAACTTAATAATTTCAAATTTAACCATAAACATTCCAAGTAAAAATGAGATTGCAATGAAAAAACCCATACATCTTTGGTAACATTTGAATCCGAAAACCGACAAGTGAAGTTACATAAATTTAAATTTTAGATATGATGAATATAATTATATTCAAGATATAAAATATAAAATGGATTTTATATACATTTTAAATTATAAAATAGGTGTATAATAAAACATATGTTTCAAAGAATATAATTTGAGTTGATAAACCCTTACCACTTGGGTAACATTCAAATCAAAAATTTTGTGATGAATTAATTTGTATTATAAACATAAATAAAATTAATTAAGAAGTATCCATGATATAAAATTTCAATGTGGGATTATATACACTTTATAAATATTAATAGGTTCATAACATTGCACATGTATCAACGAAACAATAATGAGATGAAGAACACATTCCAATTTGATAATTTTCAAATCAAAACCCCATGGATGAAATATTTTGTATTGTAACTTCAAATACAAGTAATTAAGAAGTATCCAGGTTGTAGCAACCAAATGGGGAATTATATAATCCTGATAAACATAGGTAGTTGTATAATATCTAATATTACTCAACCAAACAATATTGAGATGAAGAACACTAACCTTACATTCGCCTTTTATCATAAGTGATCTAAAAAACATAATAATAGTTTTATATTTATTATAATTATATAATAGAATAATTTACACAATTATAAAAACATATATGATCCACATATAACATCTCAACAACCTTTTATTAATAATTTATTATCAAAATTCTTATTTTGGTGATAAATGTTTTTTTGTATGTTTTGATTCGGCATTTATCAAACTTGTACATTGATCTTGATTAAATCATCTCTGAATTATTAAAAATATCACAAGAATCATATTTAATCATTATATACTATTATAACCATTAATATAAATTAGTGATAGAAAATGAATTGAATCACTTCATGAATATGGTAGTCTTTACCTTCACACAATAGATATCTCCACTTTTTCAACGGATGGAAAAAAAGAAAAGAAAATTGTAATTATAATATCCTACAAAAAAATTATTGAGAATAGAAAGAGTTCCAATAAACTTTTGTAAAATCCCCAAGGCACCAAAGTATGGTAATAAATACCAAGGAATTATTAAAATAATGGGATATAGTTTACCATTAATAACCAACATAACCTGAAAAGACAAAATAAAAACATCCAATACCAATTATTATGAATCAGTTATAAAAATACAACTTAAAGGTAAATCTAAGAAAATAATAATGTCATATTGATAATGTAAAAGAGAGAAAACAACTGAAATAACCAAATGACAGTATAACCCAGTGACACCAAAGTGTCATCATCTTAATAATCACCCAATAAACCTCCAAACACCAAATATTTTTTCCTCTCCGATTGTATCAGTAAGAATCATTAGAGAAGTATGATTTCTTTCCATTTCTTGTGTATGGGTATACAATATCTGAATACACTCCAAAGCTCCAAATAAGGGTGTGAGTGAAAACTCAATAGTTAATCATGAAATACATAACAACACACACCAAGAGTATAATAACAATTTAACAGATTTTATAAAATATGATTTTATAAAATAAATTGGAATTGAGAAATAAAATGTGAAAATATAAAAATAGTTACTCATAAGAAACACAGTTTTAGAAAAAATAATTGGACAAAATCAATTTATCATTGATTTCATTGCCCCTAGAATACCATATATAAATATGTATATATATATATATATATCATACACTCACTTATATTCATAATGAAATATTGATCCATACACATTAGTAGTCTCTCGTCTATCACCATGCCATAAGAAGGTGTTAAATCTCATGTTCCATTAAAGATTTCGCATTGAGCATCAAGTCTATTTCAACAAGGACCCATATAAATCAATATGAACACATTACACCATTTATTTATAACCATAATGAATATAAATTCATTTAACATAAAAAAAATACATTAAACATTTAAACTAATAACTTCCTTAAATAAAACTAAAACCATAATTTTAACACAATAATTTAAAATTCTAAAAAAATCCAAAATCCATCAAATTTTTATATTCTATGTTCATAAATAAAAATGGGTTTCCTTCATTAATGAATAAATAATTTTTTTAAATAAATAAGAATATTTAAATAAAAATGTACCTCCAAGTTCCAGAAAAAGTGGAGCTGAGAGAGAGATTCCACCTACTTTAAACAGTTAAACAAATTGAGGAATGACTCAAGTACCCTCCACATCCTGACTTGTATATTCTTTAATTTATTATAAACAACAAAATATCATCAATAAAACAAAAAATATCATATATTTATCAATAAAAATATATATTTATTATTCTTAGTGGGATAATAAGAGGAGACCTAAAAAGAAATAGAAATAATGGGGATTTACCATTGATTATAGATCCCTAATGTACTTTGATTCATAAAATATTCTTCCAAATAATAGGTAATCACCTAGTGGGAATAGAAACTGATAAGAGTTTAGGATCTCAGGAGAAAAGTTTATGATCAGGTTTTAGGTCCCTTAGTCCATGTTAATGATTATTTTCTTAATGCATTAACTGCACATCACATGGCTTGGTCGAACAGTTTTCCAAAATCTATTCTTACAATGAATGTGATGTTTCACATCACATAAGTTGAAACATAGTTTTTTATTCATGGATTAGAAAAACGTGTTCAGAAATTTTGGATTTACTTGCTGAACTCCATCCTCTCACATTGTTGCTTCACATGGTTTGACATACCATTTGCCAACCAAGCTACAAGAAATATCTTTAATCACATGATTTTTCTTGGCACTGTCATGGTTTGAACAAATTAATCCCCAATAAGGTTCCTACCACGTGACTAATAACAACCCTTTTCAGGGTTTCCTAGACAATGTGTGTGGTTTCTACTAATTATGATCAAACTATTCACCTCTAGAAACACTTATAAAACACTACAAAACCATACATAAAATATAAACACTCAATTAAATTATGAGATAACATCAATATAAATAATAAAATGTAAAATCACATGAAACAAGGGGTATAAAATTCCCACCACCATTAGTTTTTTTGTCAATAGATAGTTGAAGGCTGATGTTTTTTTGGAATAGGTCAGGCCATTTTTCCTGCAACTCCTTATCACATTCCCATGTCTCTCCCAGAATGTAAACATAGTTCCAAAATATTCATACCAAAATAAATATTTTCCCCTAAAAACATATATTTAATATTAGATATACCTTTATTAAAATTAATAAATGTATAAAACAACTCATGAACAACATGGTACCATTGAATGAAAAGGTAAGGATTTTGTTTAAATTGTTCAATTTAGATACATAGAAAACATTTCCCATGAAACTAACTTTTTTTGGTAGTTACAACTGATAAGACACGTCACAAACTCATTAAAGTATCTCAAAATTTCCAATGTAACTAGGATATAGTTTTATTTTGTTACAAATATAGTTATGACATATCCTTTGAGTGGTCCTTAAGAAATCATTATCACCCACCTCAAGAGAAAAAAATTAATAAAGGTGTCCTCATATACTTTCTAATGAAAATGGATGTCATTATACTCTTTTTGATCAAATTAATTTTATCCATAATCTCACACACAAGGTTATGTTTTATAAGTAATGTCTCACCCATTTATACCCAAACAAAAGTTTATATTAACAAGGATGATTATACACTACTTCAAAGGGATCCATATAGATTGAGGCCACAAAATTTTTATTTTATAAGAACTCCAATAATGGTATAATCTCCTCTTATGATATTCTAATTACTATAACACAGGATATAATAACAAATTATATCATTTAGGTTCTCCACTTGGATTGTCCATCCATTTAAGGATAATAAGTTGTTTCCATAGTCAACTAGCCTCTGAGGGATTCTTGAAAAGACATAAAAAATTGATATATAAGCCTAGGGTTCCGATCGAACACAATTAAAATTAACACATATTGTATATTTAAAAATACCTAAATATAGTGTTTTGATACATCTTCCACTATATTGAACTCCTGAATAGTCAAGAAGTGATCTGTCATTCTGAGTTGATCCACAATAACCTATATAGAATCTTCTTTTCAAACCATTCATGATAGAACTATGATAAAATACATTATTATTTTTTCCCAATTCCACACAGGAATATATTAATATAGAAACATATCAGTTAGTTGTTGATAATCCACCATTACCTGTTGGAAAAATAGGCATCTGGGCACATACTCTACAACCATTCTCTTCATGCATGCCCACAAAAACTATGATTTCATTTCATTATAAAATTTATGATTTCCAATATGAAAAACTAATTTTGAACAGTCCTATACAGAAAGATGTTATTATAGACAAGTAAGAGGAGCCCCAATATGGTCTCTAAAACACAACCTAGATCTATCATCTAGTATCCATTTCTTAATGGTCACCTAACCATTGGGTTTTTACCTCTTAA
Organism: Viscum album; assembly: GCA_963277665.1. Lineage (NCBI taxonomy): Eukaryota > Viridiplantae > Streptophyta > Magnoliopsida > Santalales > Viscaceae > Viscum > Viscum album. The sequence goes on from OY728164.1 coordinate 1,585,315,940, forward strand.
TTATATATTATGGATAGGATATTTGATCGCATTTAACATACTCAATCAAATATGGAAAAAATAAAACACGAAAGAAAATTGAAATGAAACTTTGATCAGCATAATCCAAATGCATATGAGCTATGAACATCATCATCTTATACTAATCTAAATCCCTTAAATCCAACTGACTATGTAACATTATACTCAATGCACCAGCCACAAATTTCACCTTACCTGGTGTATTCATCAATTCAAAGTCCAAAATCTAATAATATTACAACTATTTCCATTACCTCGAATTCAGATATCATTGGGAGAAAATATATTTCATGATTTTATATGTGTGAACACCATGGATTTCTCAACAAAAATAAAATGATTCCATATTTTCATGTCATTAAAAATAGTAGCTAATTAAAATTAATATATCATGCAATTTTCATCATGTATCTATAATTTTCATGATCCATAAGCTAAAAAATGACCTCCAGTTTTGAGAACACATCATTTAATAGACAGAGATGCATCACAATAAACCATATACCCTTATCTTAACTCTAGATTTGTGAGGATAAGTTATGATGTAATCCAAACATTAATGTCTTTAAAATATTTCTAGAACACATAACTCCATTAAAAATAAACACATTCCCTAGTAAAATATTTCAGCAATAAGGTTATTTATGAAGAAATCACAACATAAATCATTGATTATATCCTACTAAGCTGAGGAAACTATATATATAAAAGTCACTATTTAGTGGTTTTCATGAGAAAGAGGATTTTACCATGTTTAGATCTATGGACACTCGACATCATGACATGAAAATACCATTAAAATATACCTATTGTGTCCAAACAATCACACATTCAATTATTAGAATAATAGTGATTTTCCTGTAAGACACCCAAAATTGTACACATGTTGTGTTAATAATTTTCCTTACTCCTAGGATAGACTGGAATATCAGTAAAAAGGACTCCAAAGTAGAGTCAATATACCATTGAAATATACGATTCTTAAATTCAAAAAATACTACTAGTTCATTCATAATATAAATGGAATAACTGTATGTTTTTAATGGCCATAATGATTATGGGACTTTGTTTTTGAAATATACTCATTTTAAACATGAATTTGATGGAACCTTGTTCATAAATAAATCATAGAAAAGCATGTGGTTCCCTTTATTTTATCAAATAGATCATAAATTATATGAATGATATATAATTTATTTTTCATAACATGGTTGATATTATGATAATCCATACTAAATAAACGAGTTTTATCCACCATTTATTACTTAAACAGGTGTTTTGCATAATGATGTACTCACTCAAATGAACCATTTTCTTTTTAAAAATTCATGATGAAACTTTTATTTAATTATTTATATTGGTTCCATCCTATAGAATTATGTATAAATTGGATTGGTTAATAGTATGATATCAATCATAAACTCAACTTCTCTTTCAGGTGGTAACGATGAGAAATTTTCAGGAAAGGAATCAGGAAATTGGCCAACAGTGGTCAAAAAATCTCGTTGTGAGATTTTATCAATAGATGGAAGATTTTAAAATATAAAATGGTAATATATAGTTATTATCATTAGTTTAAATGGTATTTCTAAATAATCATTCACATTAGAATATATTTTAATGTGATTAGGAACACCATGGGAAGATAGAAAACCAACCTACTAGGAATCACCATCAATGCTAGTTTTGAAGGATGTCAACCAATCCATTCCCAAAATAAGTTCATTGAATTCCATATCAAAAATAGATTAATCCCATAAAAATTCACACCCCTAAAATTTCATAGAACACACAACACATTTATAGTCTTGAAACTCACATTATCATAGAGTTGTTTTATGTTTCATGACATGAGGTATCACTTCAAAATGAAACCCCATATGAACTAAATTCTGGGAAGTAATACATGATTGTTACATGATATTATCAAAAAAATCATTCCTAATAGTAATGTCTAATTGAATATTACCTCACATCATTGAAACACCATATTAATACTCTGTAATAATCTTCTTGGCACAATACAATTTCTTAATCACTCCGCATTGATCCTTACTTGTTGAGATTACATATCTATTGGAGTCATAGAGTTTCTAGAATCGCCTTAGATTACTTAGTTCTAAGGACAATAATTATTTTGATAACATTATTTGGTTAAGTCATAATATTTCAAAGAACATTATATGTATTCCAAAAAGCAAAATATAGAGCACTATGGTAAAATCATTGAAGTTGTACCTTTTTTATAGTTATGAAATTCCAGAGGTGGTCTTAGGAAATATCACATCATAGGATTGAATGAGCCTCACTAAAAATATCTATGTTTTGTATTGAATAGTTAATGTATGTTAACTAGTCTCATGGTATGATTTTATGATGCTCCATCACCCTAGAAGCATGTTTCCCTCTTCCGATCATTCCTAGGGTTCATCTTCACAACTATTCTTATGGAAGAAAATGTACTCTCTGTATATTAATTTCATGATATGATCATTTCAGACACATTCAATCTATTTTCCATCTATTTTTATTCCATTATACAAAGGACAAAAAAAATTCTAGATAATTTCTAGGCACATCTTATACTAAAAAATGTGTACCTTAAAGGATAAACTAACATGGACTTCTAGGGAAAAGTGAAATAATTTAATAAAAATAACTGTAAACTCCATCACTAATATATTCTCAAACTCCAGGCTCAATAAATACATTATTATAGAAATCATTTGTGTGTAATTATGTAGTTTCTTATTTATAAATTCTTCAAATTCTTACCACAAAATTACTTGGTAGAATTTACCTTGAACAACTAAATCCCACCATTGGCATGAAATATCCTCCAACATATTAGTTTTTAACATAATAGTAGCTTAAAAATTTTACTAAGGAAATAAAATATGTGGTTCATTATATTGATCAACACTATCACTTTTTATTTTCTAAACACCCCTAAAATTTTGAGGGACTTTTTTCTGAAAATATATAGAGTGATCTACATATCAAGGTTTTTCATTCTGATTTCCTTCCTCATCACCATGAAAATCCTAAATGGATTTTTGGAAAAGTTGTTGGTTCACCTTTTGTGTAGGTGAAACCACATTTTACATAGCCTCTTATTGATAATGTATGGAATATACCTGCTGCCATTTTCTAATACCAGAATAAAGCACCATTTAGTCTTTACTCACTAGAAACTAATGTCATAGAATATTCCAAATCATTAAATGAAACACTGATAACAAAATCATCAATATCAATAACCATTATAAAAAATTTACTTTCAAAACATCGAACACATCATGAATAATGCAATCATATTGTGAAGTCTCAGTACGTATGCATGTTATGAAACAATCCGGGGTTAAACCAATGTGGATAAGATGAAAACACAACTTGAAGTGTTCTATAATAATTCTTTCCACAATCAAGGGCTAAATCTATATTGATATTTCTTTCACCATTTGATGGGCTCTCATGGAGGCATGGTGCAGATCCATCGTTTGAGTTTCTGACTACTACGGTGAGGTTTCTGTCTCGTTTCTATGTCTTCTGTTGGTGCATTGGGTGGATCTGGTCATTGTGTGCTGGTGTAAAGGTGATGTCGGGACTGTAGTTCAGGTTTGTGGGTGACCTTCTTCCTGTTTGTTCAGTCTTCTTCTGATTTGTTTTGGAATTTAGGTGATCCATTTACAGTGATGGTTTGGGTTTTTTGTTCTTTGGTATGCATATTTTATCTTGGATGTGAGATTTGGATGTGACTCTGCTTGTGGTTTTCATTTCAGTATGTGGTTTGTGGTTGGTATGCTCCAAAATTGTGGCCGTAATGGTATTTACAGCTACCGTTGAAGTCCTTGTGGGGTTTTGTGATTCTCAAAATGATAGAGTAGGTTTATGGTTGATCGGTTTTGTGATGTGTTTGCAGTGTGGAACTGGTTTTGTGGGGGTTTCTCATGTGTTAATTAATTTTTCTTTTTTTCTTTATGATCAGTTTTTTGTGGAAATTTTTGGTATGTGGTTTGCATTTAAGGGTGGTTAAGGGTATTTTCAACTAGTTCTTATACAAGTCGGGGAACTAGAGGATGTTTAGATCAAATTGTCTTATCCTGACACTTCTATTAGGATTTGGACAATTGAGATGGTATGGCTTTTCCATCAGTACCAGGCTCGTGCATTCAAGCACGGGACAACTTGCTGAGAAGTGGTGTGTAGGTGGAAGTTGATCTTCATGATTTTGATGTTGGGTAGGAGTGTTTTTTGTAGTTTTTAATGAGTTGTTTTATGAACTGGAACTAACTGTGAGGCTTGGTTGTTGTTTTAAAAAATACATCTCAAAGATAAAACTATGAAAACAACAATATTTGAGTGATAATTGAAATGAGAGACCACAACCAATATGACCAAAAGAAAATATTATCTAATTATTCCAAAGAGGCAACATCTAAAGCATCACTTGAAAAATATCCAACTCCATACGCCTCATGCATGGTATTAAGAACCATCATTAGTGAAGTAAGATACTATTACCACTCATATGTCATGATATACAATATCAAAAAAATCACCAAAGTACAAAATAAGCGGGTGAGTATATACATAGTAGGTAATCCCAAAAGACTTACCAACACACAATACTAGTATAATAATAAATTATAATATTTCATAAAATACAATTTTATCAAAGAAAGAGGAATAAATAAATATATGATAAAAATATCAAAAATAGTTTATTATAAGAAAGACAGTTTAAATATAATTAACTGGGCTAAATAAATAAATCATTTAAATCATTACCCATAGAATACCCCTATATATATCACACACACACCCACAAATTCATGTCGAATGATAGTTCCATACTCATGATTTGTCTCTCTTCATTCATTATTTCATAAAAAGGTGATAAATACCATATACAATTAAACTTTTGGAATGAAGAACTAAATTTATTTCAATAAGGCACTTCATAATCCCATATGAACACATTACACCATTTAATCCAAACCATATTATATATAAATTTATTTTATAAAAAAAACAGTTTTTCCCTTTAAACATTTAATCAAAAAACATTCATTCATAAACCTAAATCAATAATTCTTAAATTATAATTTAAAATTATAAACAAAGAGGTTTTCAAAAATGCATCCAATTTTGGTATTCTCAATTTATAAATAAAAATGGGGTTACTTATTGATTCATTTAGTTTTTTATTTGTAAACTGATTAATATATTTCAATAAAAATATGAATTTAATTTCTCAAATAATTGGAGATAATAGAGAAACCACATACCATACAATGGTTATGGAAACCAAGGAAAAACCCATAAATCCTCGAGATCTTTCTATGAATCTTCTTTCTATCATTATATCAAAAAAATATCTTCTGATAAATATCAAGTATCAATTATATATTAATATTAGAATATATTTAATATTAAAAGTGAGATAAGAATTGGAGAACAAATAAAAGGGAGAGACAATGAGTAATTGCTATTGATTTTGGATCCCAATGCACATTGATTCATAAAATTTTTCTTATGGATTAAAAGTATTCACCATGGGAGGATTTGATACAAGAGTATTTTGAGAACAGTGATTTATAGGAGAAAAAATGGTTCTATGGAATTAATCAAAGTTAAATATTTGTTTATTGAGCATTAACTACACATTTAATTGTTAGGTAACATGGTTTGTCAAACCATGTTCCAACAATGTGTATGTTAGTAGAAATTACCCAGGAAGCCACACTATTTGTGCTCCACTACTTGGAAAATTTTACACCAAACTTGAAGTGTTACTATATAAATTTTATCCTCCTTATTATTTGGATAAAATGATTTTTGTAACACTCACCAAACATCCTTCTCCCACTGTCACCACTCATATAGTTTATCCTATAATGCACACTATTTTGGTTAATCACGTGTCAATTGTGTTCCAGGTCAATGAATCCCAACATCACCATGAAGGATTTATTGTAGATAGTTTATGGTTTCTAAAAAACATTCTAAAAACCAAGAATCTCTATATTCACTTCCAAAACACTCTGAAACCATCCAGAAACTCTAGAAAACTCAACTGAATTATTATATATCTTCTAAATATGTAATAAAAGGCTAAATACATAAAACTGCTCATTAAAAAAATTAAACATTCTATAATCCTCTTTATATCATAAATACAATTTATTTTCATTAAATATAACCTTATTAAAATCAATGTAAATCAAAAAAAAAACAAATCACATCGCTTTATAGAGATGGTAGTCCACACGTATGCCCGAGTGACGTTATCACTTTCTAAAGGATTTGATTATATAGAGGAAAATAATTTATTATAATTATATGTGAATAATTATATCACATATATCATATATAGACATTAAATCCATCATAATAACTGACCATGAAATATATTGGTGAATATTGGACCATATCACTATGTGGATGCTGTATTCCACACGTATGTACGAGCGATACATTCATTTCCCATTTGATTAATAGAAGGTGGGAAATGGTTATTCAAAAAGCATAATAAGATCATGTTATATTTATAATATGATATTAATTATTTTTTGTGGATATAATATGTTTATATTTGGTTAAATAATAAATAAATTTGAATGCTCTCGGTTAAGATTTATACCTCTTTTTTAAAAGACCTCATTTTCCTCACTATTATCCTTAAATGATTTCTATTTAAATAATACTAGGGATCTGGGAAAATGGTAGGAATCCTTGAAGGATGTAGGTTTGTTAATTTATAATATTTACGGCTCAAAATTCATTAATTATGAAGTGAAGGAGGTGTCCTTTTATATATGAGGCTGAGGACATGCATGCAATTGCATAAAATATTTGAAAAATGTACTTCCATTTTCATGTAAAAGTGGATCCAGATGGAGAAGAAGTATAATTTAGGACAATATATAGTCTAATTATTTTCACAAAATATGAATAATACATTTTTATCTATAAATATTTTTCTTATATCTATTTTAACCCCCTGGTAAATCTATTTTATCCTTAAATGTGTAAACAATTTTTCGCTATTTTAAATATTATTTATGACCAAATCTAAAATATTCCTCGTTGAAAAATATGTAATTTTTGAATCTAAATATGGAATATATTTTATCAAATTCAATTTTAATAATTGGTACAAATTAATTTCAAAATAATCATGTTAAATACAATGAAAACACTTTTTTAGAAAAATTAATTTTTATGAATAAAGTTGAATTTACCTTTATTCCTTGATGAGTAAAAAATATTATATGAATGTTCCAATATTTTTTTAATATGTAATTTTTACATTTAATTTACATTTTTTCAATAGTATCTTATTTTATTTATAAAGACAAAAAATACATTGCACACATAAATTTTGTAATTAAAAAAATGGGTTTTTGATACCAAAAATAAGATTATAATGAAATCAAGTATATTGTTAATTATTATATAATTATTTAAATTAATTATATTTAAATTATAATTATTTTGATTTATTATAAAATTCAAAAAATAATGGTAAATTAAATTACATTATTTAATGGAACAAATGATTATTATTCATGAATTGATATTTTTGACTATTAAATAAAAATTAAAAAAAAATCAGAAAAATATCACAAATTCACACTAAGTTAATATAAATATGTTGACTTAAAAAAATATATTGATTACATAAAATAAAATTTCTGAAAAAGGATGAAGTTAATTACAATTTATTTCTAAAAAATGCAATAAAACCCATTTTTGAAGAAATCATATTTTCGAAGCATAAAATAAATGTACTTAAAACAAGTAATTATATATCTTACATTAATCAATAAAATTTCATTATAGAACAACATATATTCATATTTTACCTAATGTGATTATTACTATTTAATCTTACAAATTTATTTTCTATTTTATAATAGTCACATATAAATAATATTTTTTAATATATTTCACAATTCACTTAACTCTTAGTGTAGTGTGTTATAGAATATATAAATCGTAGTATTATTTTATTAATCATTTTTTGGTTGTTAAATTTATCACCATTATTACAATAGCTGGTTTGGATCTTCTTATACTTATATTTACACTTAGTCAACACCCAACAAGAATTATATATAGTATAATGAATTTTTAAAGGGACCCTTGAAGTTTATTCCCCAATCATGAAATGTTTTGGCCTTCATTATGTATTGTTATCTAGCTTAAAACCTTTTGATAATGTTTCTAATTCATTGGTAGTGTTAAAAATCTAGAGTATAGCTTCTAGCATCATGTTGTAATAATAACCAAAGGAGTTATCCTTAATGGGCTATATCCTTTATTCATTTTGAACCATAGAATCCTCTCATAGGTGAAGAGTGAAAAAATTCTAACACACTCTCTACTATAGATTCTAGAACACAATATAAAATTAACTCATGTCTACATTGTTTAAATATAATATTAAAGTCATAAAAGTGGATTTTTCACTCAATTAAAAATTATTTTCCTCAGTTAATAGTAAACTTAAGGATAAATTGTATCATTTAGAAAAAATATTTATATTAGAAAACCATTTTATTTTATAAACTCTTTTATAAAAAAAAATATTTTCCAGAAATTAATCTTTTATATCATCATCATAGTAACCACATTAGTGGGGTAATTCTATATTTGAGATATCATAACCTACTAAGTTATTTAAACATTCCATTTCCCTGATATCAATGTCCAAATCAGAAAGTAGTACATTACTCTACTAATCAAGAAATTATTTTCATCCATATTATTCATAATATATTTTATAATTTTATCATAAGTGTACATAACCACTTGGGAGAGTACAAGATATGGTCTAAATATGATAAAAGAAGAGAACACTATATATTATTACTTATCTTTAATGTGGTAATATAATTGTGTATCTATAAGTGTCTAACATTTATTGTATTCTAGAAAGAAATTATCCACCTCTACCAAATTTCTAACCCCAGAACATAGTTAATTATGCCGAACATGGGTTTAGATGATTCCTCTCCATTTTGGGTTACCATGTTTAGGGTTTTGAAAATTTTATTCTTCAACTGATTAAATTATTTTTATAACTTTAATTGAATAATAATTAAACCACTTATTCAATGTGATTTTTGTGAGGGAGATAAATTACATAAAAAAATTATCTCTAGTAGAAAATAACATATTTTTAAAATATTTGATTCTCCCTCAACATCTGGGGTTTTAATATTTCTTTAATAACATTATTCTTTGTAGCATTAACCTTTATTCCATTCTTTTAAATATAGTGGTTGAGAACTATCACAAATTCGTCTATTAAATGAAACTTATGATAGTTTAGAATAAGATATGTCCTCTTATATTTTTCCAAATATAGATCCATGTTATTGAGACAAAAATCCAATCAATGGGAACAAAAAAACAAAAAATCATCAACACATTCAGAAATTCATCCTCAATTCCATTTATAATATGTGTCACAAGACATTGAAATATGGATGGTTTATTTTACATTCCAAATAACATTCTTCAGTAGCTGTAAAATACAAAAAGGAAGATAAAAATAGTTTTTTATCCTATGGTGACACTGGATGTTTATTCTGTTAACAGTGTCCATAATGAAATAAATAGTACTCCCAATGAGATAATTATTCAAGAGATTGATTAATAAATTATAGGGTAAAGTTATCCTTCTTTTTTGAATCATTTTAATTCATGTAATCAATAAAATCTCTTTAACATGTAATTATTTGGATGGAGATAAACTTATCGTATTTATTTAAAAAATTCATACCTCTATTATTTGGTACAACTTGGTTTGGTATCACCAATTCATTATAAGAGGTTTTGTTAATAATCCTTAAATATAATAAATTAAACATGTAATTATTAATTAACTTTATTATGGTTGGTCTTAACCTCCTTTAGTGTTTCCATTTTGTCATTAATATTTCTTTGAGTGTATCTTTTTCAGATAAAATGGATGTGACTATACAATTGATATCAACAATGATGCATGGAATTGTCATCTTTATTTTATTTAATATTTCATTAAACTGGTGTTCTTGTTATTTTAAATGTTCATCAATTATAATAATTGGTAGGTTCTTTCATTATCCCAATAATTATTGTCCCCAATTATCAAATGTTTTATCAGCTACATATTGGGTAGTTTCATTTTCAAGAGAATCAATTATCAAAAAAATTCTATTGATATGGGTTTAACAGTTATTCCATATTTCTCATTTCAATTAGCTCACTATTGTACACTTTTCTAAATTCTAAAGGTAATCATAATTTCACATTGAATTATTAGGAAATCACAATTAACTTACCCATAGTATTTAGTCACGAATCCCTGGTGGAAAATAAATAAACCTCAATCACAAGACTTTAATCTAAAATATTTAAATTATTTTCACTCCATGGTCAAATGATAATGGTTCGAATCATACAGTTGTGACTATAAAAAGAAAAAAAACCCATACATTTGTAAAGGAAAATAAAATAAACCTATAAATATAAATTAATATATTTTATTCTATAAAACAATATATTACTGGTTTTTAGTTTTTTATGTTGTCTTGTAATTCCTTAAAAATAGTGGGAAAACATTACCCACCACTAGGAATCATTGAATCCCAAATATGGATGTAAATTTTTAAATTTAATTTTTTTTCACTATTAATAAAAAACTAAAATATTATATAATTCAGATAAAATGGATTTAATGGGTAATAATATAAAACTTAAAAAATATTGGATCAAAACAACTGTCAATTTTCTACTCTTCTATTTTATAATTAGAAATTGAAATTAAAATATATATATATATCACTCAATTAATAATGATTAATTTCAATGAAAAGTTGAGATGTTAAATTTATTTCAGAGAAATATTCTATAAAATTGGATCTTTTTCACATTTATATTGAATCAAAATTATGATTAACATGATTCTTTATGTAATCAACCTCCATTATATATGTTTTATTTTATACTATCAAAACTCATTAAATTGCTTATTAATAGAATAATATACATAAACTATGATTCATTACAGCCTAATTTCTTATGAAAGATTAGTATCAAGGTCTTTTTCATAAAAAAAACTTTTTCCCAAGAAAATTATTTTTTCATACCCTATTAAATACTTTTCTCAATGAATCAATATGAAATAAGGTATACACTTAATCATAATATGATACAAAATCGGTACTTCACTTCCATAAGAAAATAAAAATTATTTAAAATAAATTATCATTATTATAATCTTAATTTTTCATTCCTTAATTGATTACACACACTTGGATTAAAATATATCAATCACGTGAAAGAATTATATCATAATGGATATATATAACTTGAGATTAGTGATAATATTTCATTTAATATAAAAATTATATAATAAATTAACATATTATAAAACATCAATCTCAATATACCTTATCCATTTCTAGATATTCTAGATCATTATAGAATAGTAAAATCCCCCACATAATCCTCCTAATAAAATATATATTTAAAATTTATATAATTTAGAAAATTAAAAGAATAATGCTTCTCATTGCTTCATAATGAATGTGTCACTCCACTAATCCTCATGATCTTTTCATCAAAACTCCTTGTCATTATGTATTATGGAATAATGAATTGATATTGTGTTGAAATATTTAGGTATCTTTGTATTAGTCACCAAATAACTAGAAAACATTGTCGAATGTTCTATTGATTTTAGTCGTGATTCAAATTTCATATATTCATGTCAAAAATACTGTTGTAGATAATGTTTTATTATGTTGTATGAAAGATGGTCCAACACAATCCATAATCCCCTCTCAATTTTGGCGTAATCAGTTTCTATAATATATGATTCATACATTACCAAATTTCATCACTTTTATTCAAATTCTACTGTCTTAGCATATTATTGATTATTCTTGATGTAATTTTCATTACATATAATATTCTGAAATTTTCAATCATCTCTCAACATTTTAGTGTGAAAATAATAGTTATCATGATAATTTCATCTGAATTTTCATCTTTATCTTCTTATCAATAACAATGTAAAAAATTTATATTCTTATGAAATTATTTTTTTCATATAATATTAAAACTTTCTTGATCACTTCTAAATTCATTAAAATTAATATTTCTACCATGACTCAACAAAAAAATTAATATTAAATATAATTGTCAATGTAATTAAAATATAAATATATATAAATTTTATGCTATGGTAATTCATTTGAATAATGGATGGGGTTTTTATAAAACCAATTCCTTAGTATAATCTACACTATAGGAAACATGAATCTCAGTCTCATTACACATCATACAAATTATTGGGAAGTTAATATGATACATCGGAGGGATATACCATGAACCTCTCATGTAGTAATATCATTTGATGTGTAGAAGGATCATACTATGACCAACTCCCTCAAGAAGAGAATAAAAATCATAGAGGGGGTACCATGTCCCAATTAATTCTAAAATAATTATAAAAAACACACCAAGACATCATAGTCAGGTCACTAGTAGTTGATACCCATCAAGAAAATAGAACCAACATAATCATGACATCACTCAAGCTATACTTTAGCCATACATAGGAGAAATAAATCATGAACTATATTTTAATGAACAAAACTAGAAATTGATCTATTGATAAAAAATATCATGAATATTTTAGTATGTAAACAATTTATATCCCCCAATTAGTAAATTTTAAATTTTACCAACCATATACAGGGAACCCATATAGCTCAAATTCCACTCATCCCACTGAAATTATCGTTTCGATGATTAACGATACCATAGAACCTCTCCCAGCATTTGTCACTTTGAATCATCTATCACTATGTTTGAATAAACAAAAAACAAATAATTTACTCAAAAACCAACAACATTGACGCTAAACTAATATAACCAATGCATCCATAGTGTTTCATGTCTACATGATCAATAACATATCAATCAACCTAAGGCACTGATCATAAAACATAAAAAAAATTATTAATTTATACCTACCATTATGATAAATACCATATACAACTTATATATACCTCAAAAAAATATGGTAAGATGTTGTACCTAGAAAAAGAGTCATTTACCAATCTATGAGACTGGGCATGTTTCTCACTTATCTATTCATACAAATGGACACATAATGTGGTGTGAAATCCAAAATTTTATAACACATATCCCCACACTGGAATCTATATACCGTAACATATCTCTTAATATTTATTCAATTATTTTATAACGCACTTTACACCATTTCATCAATAGGAATCTATGTTCTCTTTTACTCCATTAAATATTTATATAAGTGTAACAACAAATATCTAACCCAAAATCTATATTATTCCCACAACCAATTATATATATATTTAATGAGCCCTAATATAGTTTCATTTGTTAATTTACATGAATATCCAAACTATTTTATACCCTTACCCTATAAAATATAGTTTATAATAAAATTTATAATTTACCCAATTTCCTTATTTTAGGTAACCCCTAGTTTATAAAAACAATTAAATCTAGTGAGAGTAATTTTAAGTGTAATGACACACACTTTCACAACCTAACAAAAAATAGAATCTATGTACACACATATAAATTAAAGAGAATATTAATAAGCACCGACTTATTATCTCTATATGATTACCCATCAAGAATAATCCTCTAATTTTATCCCAATAAACCGTACTATAAACTAGTAAAAACACAATAAAATAAGGATTTTAGGATTAAAAGTAGAAAATGAAAAAAAATGTAATATTAATGGTTAGGGGGATTATCCTTACATTATGTATCCCAATTCACTATAAAATTAATTGATGTAAAGTCATATGAGCCTCCAATATCCAAGTCCAATAAGAACATCCATGGGGAGGGATAAATTGTTCATGTAGTTTCAGGAGGGGGAGATAATTTTTTTAAAAAAAATATAAATCCAAATTACTACAATATATCCCACTATATTGAGATATGGGCTTATTATTATATTTTAAGAAGTCCATTGGACTCATAGTGGACTTCCACTAGGTATCTGGTAGAGGCCCTAGGCATACTTCCATTGTATCTCCCTCTATAATTCAATTGAAATCTGACAAACCATTTAGTGGGAGGATACTACTTCCCACCAATTCGGATGATTTCCTCCCATATTTATATCTAACCCCAAAACCATCTAAATAGCTTCCTCATAAAAAACACTCATATCCACACATAGAATTATTTATAACAAAACCAAAAAATTCCCTCAATAGTCATGAGATATTATAAACTCTACACCATGGGCTTCATATCCTTTAGAGGCGTCACTATGAATCCTCGAAAAAAAATATAGCACTAAAATTTTATATCAACCACTTTCTCTAATGATTCCTCTTAAATTCATCCAGTCTATTACTACTTATGCACTATAAGAACATTATTTCTGAAATCCACCTCTTGCTCTTATCTATGAAGAAAGTTATATATTTATAAATTGGGTTTTTACCAATCAAAATTAACCCCTATAACACCCCAACCCTATTTCAACCATGGATCCCTATCAATGAAATGATATTTTTTTATTTATTTCTATATAGTTACTGGATGGTACCATAATAATTCAACAGTATTTTAGTGACTAGATTATGCCTATAATATTCCACTTAATACATTTATACCATTCTAAAAAATATATTGATAATTTCCACTAAAATCAACTCATACCTATCTATCACATATATAAATCCATATAGTAATTATCTACAAAATGTTAATTCCTTATCTCTACATTTAATATAATGTATTAATCATGATCTAGTTAACTATCATGATATTGTTTTCTAAAATATCTATAACCAACCCTTTGTGGTGTTGAATAACATTTCCTCCACCCCTAATGATTTTACCATCTTGGATAAAAACTATAAATTCTCAATTATTGATCTTAAACTCCAAAAGATAACATATTCAACCTATACAATAATGTTTCATGTCCAGGTCTCGACACACTAAAAACTATTAATCTATAAAATTAATCAAATATGTCGCATATAATTCAACTAAAAAACTATTATATACCATTATCATAATCTCCCCATGATTATTGATGTTCTCTAAGACTAAAGTCACACTTGGTCCATTCATTGAAAACCACACCTAGTCAATAACCAAGATAATAACTCAGTTCTAATGCAACTAATAAATACCAAAACTATTATTTCTATATGGGCCATGTAAAATTTATCTTCCAATCATTTAATATATCATGTAAGACATAAATCATCCACTTCCTGGGATTCTATAATCATTTTGATTTTTATTTTTACTAAAAAAATCAATTCAAGGTTCATAATACTAGGTGAATAATAGGGGAAACCATCCCATGAGGATTCTCATATCAGTATCTTATGAAAATTTTCATCCTAAGACATTTATTGACTACTGATCCTGATTTCATATCATCATAACTCATCCATTCAGACCTAATATCCTTTCTCTCAAAACTCGTCACCTCAAAATTCTTGAATCCATCATTAATGCACACCACAACCTTTGAGTACTTATATAAATAGTTTAATAATATAAAAAATTAGATACTAAAAAGATAATAAAATCTCCATTATAAATTCCTTTCCTAATATATACATTCTGAAGGATTTTCAATTAGGTGAACTCTAGTAGTTTTCTCTGAATTACCACATTAAACACAAAACACACTCCATAAATGTATACAAAAATAATTTCACAATAAAATTTAAATATCATATCATGATTTCTGAGACTTTATTTCATTTACCTCTTTCTATTAGTGGTTTTATATCCGAGAAAACATCCACTTCCCTATTTAAATATTTCTAACAAACATCCACATGATCCATAACACCGATAAACCATTCTATAAATTCAATACATATAATATAATGCTAATAATAATTTAATTCCAATATTATTTTTTGGATCACTCTAAAATTAATTGAAAATAGGGCACGTCATTTTCTCCACCATTTTAAACCCTTAATCTATAATTATAATTATCTACATTTATACATTTAACATGGTAGTCTTCACTAAGAACTATCTTTAAAAGATTCATCATTACCCCCCCTAAAAATAATTATATCATAGAAAAATATCTTCAATGCAAGAACACTTTCTCAAAATTTATTTTCCCAAAGATCCATTCTATCAAACTTCTCTATGTAGTCGTGATTCTAAAAAACTATGGTATTATTGATTATGGTGTTTTTTTAGAAATATCTCATATCATCATATATTGTTTTTTGTATGATAATTCTTAAACCTTTTATATTTTGTTATGATACATCATTTTAATGTTTTATATAATCATTTTAGTAAATATAAACACTAATTCCCAAGTTAAATATTTCTTTAACTACAGTTGATTTTTTATTTTATCATACATTTTCATACTCAAATACAATTGTATATTTGTTTTCACCCATTTATAATATTTTATAAAATTTGAATTATATTTTTTAAAATAATATTTTATAAATACAAGTGTCTTCATTTAAAATTTAGATGTGAAAAATTTTATATTATATAAATTAATTCAATAAAAAATTGATTACTGAATTTCTATATTAATAATAATAAAATATTTATTTATCTTATATATGAAAGGTATAAGAATGCACAAGAATAAGTTTCCCTATTCATGACATGTGGAACGCATGGAAAAACAATCAATATTTTCATAACTAAGTTAATGGATGACCAAGGATCACTTCAAAGCAAACTGTAATGATTTTTATATTGGTTTAGATGGACAATAAACAATTTCATGAAATTACTTCATGGGGAACCTTAATCCTTACATTCCAGTATTATCTATAAATATCCACCCATCTAAAACCTCATGATAGCGAAAAAACCAAATTCCCCCTATATAGTTAATGTGTATTATGAAATACGATCAATAAAATTAGTTAGGTGATAATATATTTTAAGTGATAGTGAGTAGTGCTTTAAAATCGAATATAATAAATGATACACCCATTATTTATGAAATTCCCATGGGATTTTGGGTCAATATATTTTGAGGATTTAAATATCATTTCTAGTGGGTAGTTCATTTTGAGAATTTGGATTCATGTTGGGGACCAGAGGGTCTAAATGTCCTTCAATAGTAGTTTTACATAGTACATAAGATATACGAGATGATCCGGCTATTTGAGAAAGTGTCGGAGGAATGCCAGAGAGGATGGGTTGTAGAAAAGAGATACTGCAATCCATTCACATAGTGAAGTAGAACTTCATGATGTGAATCATTGTTTAGAGGTTAGGGGGTCCTTCCTTGGTTGTTTATAGCTTGAACCTTTGGTTCACACCATGAATGGTTTTTTGGAATTTTAAAAAATAATAATAAAGGGGGATGCCCTTTTTATAGGTAGATAGAGAATTCGTATGAGAGGTGAACGACTGAACTCTCCACTCATTTTCTTCCCATTTAATATAGATTATTTTTTGGTGGTTTTTTTATGGTGATTTCAGTTAATTCCATTCCTCAATTATTTTTTGACTTTTTACACCCTAATTAGGACGGTGTTTTAGGGTGTTGCTTCCAATTATAATAGATCATAGTGGAATCAACTGATTCCAATGAGGATTTTATGTATGTTGTTTATAGTAGGATTTCAAATGTTTCCTCCAAGTTGTTTTTCTAAATTTTTGCAGAGTTAATCTATTGTCTTAATTTTATTTAGATTTTTTGATAAATCCAACCTAATTGGATTATAATTGGGTTCCATGTGATTGGGATTTTTCTCAGGATTATGTTAGGGGTACACTATAGACCATTAACTATTTGTTTGTTGAAGTATTAGTATAATGTTGGTGCTAATTAATTTTTCATCCCAATATGAATTTTTTTAAATAAAATATTTATTTATGTTAAAATATGTTTATAAGGATTTCAAGTGGTGGTACGAACATGGATGAGGATGGATGGGCTTGTTCATATAGAATCATAGCCTGGATTGGGTGGTAACTCTATTTAATAGGTAGTTAGTAAATTTACTACAAGATCATATTCATGTTTAAGCATAATTAAAATATACATGACTGCTTCATGGATCAGGTAGAACAGATAGAGAGTGATGTATCCTAGATGAAGAGATAGAATAGTGTTGGGCCTCTTATTCTCAAGATGATGTTTTTTTAGCACTTTGGTGAGTTGGGATTTCCCATTGAATATGTCACCAAGTGGAGACGATGTTTATTAAGATATCATTTTATTTTTTTGGTCTTGTGATGTGAGATAAGTCATAGGAATCCTGGGGTGGGTTCTCATAGGGAATGTTGGATGGGTAAAATAGACTAAGAGACAATGATTGTGGGTGAGATGAATATTTGTCCAACACATTAAGAGTTAACACAGTTATGATTGTGGTTTAGAGATTTGTGAGAATTATGACTTTGATGAGTCCTTTCGGATGAGACATGGTTTGATGAAGAGGGTTATCCTCTAGGTAAGTTGTGTGAGAGTCTCCCTTTAGAGATATGACAGAGGTCCCCAGACTTCATTTGGGTTATTGTATTGGAATTAGAAATGGGATACCAAGGGTAATTTTTTGAGGTGAATTTGGATTATCATTGGGGTATTCAAGCCAATATTGTTAAGTGAATCAATGAGGATATAGATAGGGCCTTGGGGTATTCATCGGAGGAGCCTTTGGCAAGTTTTGTTATCAAGGTTTGGTGAGCCTCCAATGGTATTGATGATGAGAAAATGTGGTGGGTTTTTAGGACCTGTTGTAATCCATAACAAACATGTTGATATTTCATGTTATGAGGGGAAACTCTCATGTAACAAGAATTTAGGGGTCATCCAAGGTGATGTGTGACATGTTAATGTCCTTGATTATGTGTGTGTGCAAATTTAACCTCCCCAAAGTCTATGGGGATGGTTCAGTCAACTTTATGGCCTCAAAAAATTATTTGGGGATGGTTTTGTGTTGTGATAAATCCATGATGATTTGGGTATTGGGTCAATAAATTTTCTAGATATGTATTAGGTCATTGTATGAGTTGTCAGCCCTACCCTGAGTGGTAGGGTAGTGGTTACAAAAAGGGACTTATCCTTATTTAAGAATGCATGGGTGGCCACATAATGTGTAGAAAAGTGTGGGTTGACTAAGGATGATGAAAATTTACTAAGAGTTATGGATCAAGTATTTTTTGTTGAGAAAGATCATGGGATGATGTGACAGGGATGATAGACCCTAAAATAGTAATTAAGTTGAGTATTGAGTGTTTATGTGTAATCATTCCCATTGTCTATTAGTAGATGTTTGAGGTTTTATATGACGCCATACTGTAAGTCATAATGTATGATCTAGAAAATGGTGTAGTGGAATGACGAGGTGGATTCCAGTATGGAACCAAAACAAGTTTGATTAGGCATCTCCATGTCTTAGTTATAAAATTTTGACCTTATGTGTAGGGAGTTGGGGTGGGTTATTTAGTACCCAACGTCCATGGTTCTTGTGTGTAATGTTTATTTACCTAATACATACAGTTATATGATGGTTTATACTATGGGAACATGGTGATAACATAATTTTTTTTATCAAAACCTACATGGGTACCCTAGTGTGAATGTACACTTTATTATCTTTATATTGGTTTAATTCAGGATGTGCATTTGATCAGGCTGGTGCATCTCAATGGTTTTGGACACTAGGTTTTGTGAGGTGTGAGGATAGATGTAGAGCCAATATGTGTGAGTTGTACTTTTGGTTTATTTTTTATTTTGGGTAGGCTAAGTGCGATATTAGTGTATGTATGACTATATTACCTATTCATGAAATTTATTTCAATATTGTATTTATTTATTTATTTGTATTCATATGATATTTTTTATGATTTTTGTTATTTAATCTTTTTTTGGGACTCACGATTGAGGGAATTGTCTCCCCATTATATGGAATAGGACCTCATTGAATATTGGAAACCCCTTTCACAATGGTATTCACACAAAAAAACTTGTAGAAACCCAAACCTAGGAACTGTTAAGTTTCTCAAGGTTGGATCATTATAAAATTTATCAGTTTTGTGTTTTTTTCTTAATTTTCAATTAAATTAGAAAAGCGTATTTTTAATTTTTTTTATATATTACAATGGAACTAATACTATTGATTTATGGAAATATTTTAGGTGGTCAATCTTTATTACTTGGGGTACATGATTTATTTTTTTTTTCTTTATGTTGTTATAAATGAGAATTAATTTATTAATATGGGTTTACTAGAGGTTTTATTTATGTTTTTTGGCTCCAGGATCATTGGAAAAAGGATTGTATTTATTCATCCTGATTAGTAATGTAATATATACTTGATATATTCTTTCATGTGTGTGATTGGATTTTTTGATGATAGGTCTTGTTTGCATAAAGTGTTAATAAAAACATATAGAATGTTTTCTTATATAAAATTTTCATGGAATTATTCCCAACTGAACCATATATGGTTTCTTCTAATGGAAGGACATGTCAATCTGGGTGCAGGAAATTTTCTAGTGATGATTGAACTGTGTTCCCTTCATAAAAGGATAAATGGTGACACTTGGTGGGGTTTTGTAATGATGAAATCCTGATGGGCCCAATATAGGCATGTGATTCTTTAGGAATGATGTATGTAAGGGAAAGAGTATTCTTGTTGATGTGGAAACCCTAATAGGGTTCATTAAAGGTGTAAGGGATATTCCGGGGGAATTAGGATGTGAATGACTTTTAATTCTTCATTTAATAAGATTGAGGTTTGAGGGTGGGATTAATTGGATTCCAAGCCTGATTGATTCTCAATATTTACATTCAATAGCATACTAAGATCATGGTTGGATTCTCGCGGGTTTGGAATAGAAACCAAGTAGTTGGTGTACATGTGATAGAACATGGAATGAATAATATTCCTTGACTTTGAAGGGGGTCATTGAAGACACATAGGTTGGATGTGACTAACAAGTAGTGAGGCATGGTCAACGTGTTAGGAACGTGATCCTGGTTTGATAGAATGTGACTCATGAGAGTGTGAGACAATTTATTTAATTTAATTGAATAGGACTTCTTAGGTGTAAGTTATAGTTAAAAAAATTAGGATAATGATAAACATCATGTGAGGGGGTTATCAATGAAACATTTTTCCTTGAGGAGGAGATTGATTTTACAGTGGGTTCTCCTGGGAAATTCATTTTCTATGAGGGAAGGTGCATTCCTTGTATACATGCTTCTAGGTTTAGTTGTTTAAAAATCAATGGATCGTGCGTATTTTCTTGGAATAAATTTCAATTTGTGGATTATGATTACTGTTTTGGTGGTTGTTTTGTTATGAGATTCTCAAAGGTGTGGAAGAATAGGGTTTGGTATAATGGGAGACATTACTCGATGGAAGCAAGTGAAATCAATCTTGGATCAGGTTATACTGGGGTGGTCAATCTCGGGATTAATTCTTTGAATGTTTTATCAAAGATAAATATTGCGGGATTCATGGAGTGAAATTAATGTGGTGATATACTAGTTGAGTTTAGTTCTGATGTTGGAAAGAAAGGAAATACATATTTTTGGTAGTGTACAATCGACTGTTGGAGAATGTTGTTCCTAGTGATATTGGAATGAGCGATGGTCAGTATTGGGTATTAGAATTCCAATATGTGAAGGCTGGTGATTTTACATCATTGTGTTTAATAGGGTATTAATAAGGGGAAATGTAATATATATTATTGGGTTCTTCAGTAGATAATAATGATATACATAAAATGGGGAGCATCATATTAGGTGTGGTTAGATGACCCTTGTGTAAAAATGGTTCTATATGTGGTGAGACCGGTTGGTGTAAATTCATGGTGAAACCATGATGCTGAAGTGAAGAAAGATCACTTGAAATATGGTTCCTTAGGAAATACCATATTTGATGTCTTAGTGTGGTTTTTGTTGGGGTTACTGTGTTGGAACTAAGATTAATAATTCATAAAATGATTCTATTGGGGAATTAAATTTCATTTCCTGTTTTAGGGGGTGGAACTATGGTTCATCAAATGGTTTAGTGGGTGAACCAATTTCATTGTGTGTTTTAGGGGTTAACCAATGATTTTTTACATGGTTAAGAGGGTCAACCAGATTTTTCACATGATTCAATGGAAGAATATTGTGAAGAAATGTCATGAATCAATCTATGTGAAAATAATCATTAGAATTCTAGAATAATCAATGAAATGACTTGATACATGATCAGGACTAGATGCATGTTGTTCATTTGTGAAAATTTAGAGTTAATAGTAGGTATTTCTTATAATGATGTATTAATGGGTGATGCTGATAATTTGGGGAACATTTGGCTAGTAGGGTCATATTGGTGATCTTTAATTAGTTTTGGACATTGTATGGGTATAACCATTCAAGTATTATCCTTTGGGTTATGGTTAAGGAGGTTATTGAGTCAAACTAGGGGCTTTGAGTAAATGAATGTGTATCAAGGCTTGATGTTTGGAGTTTCCC
Source organism: Viscum album (assembly GCA_963277665.1). NCBI lineage: Eukaryota > Viridiplantae > Streptophyta > Magnoliopsida > Santalales > Viscaceae > Viscum > Viscum album. The sequence continues at coordinate 1,585,338,486 of OY728164.1, forward strand.
TATAGAAGAATTATTGTAATTCAATGATAAAACACAATTATTTTTCTATGAGTTAAAAAAATTGACATGTAAGGATACATGGTTTTTGATTTAACACATCTTCTAATGGATTATTAGGATTATGTTGTGGAGTTTGTAACACTCCATGTATTTTGGGTTGTTATATATTGTGAAGAGGTTGAACTTTCTATTTGGGGTACAGTTTGTTTTGATAACTGATACTCGATTTGGAAACATGAGTTTCTGAAAAATGTGAAATGGTATCTATAGGTGAGATTCATGTTTGAAGTGAAACCTAGGATTTTCATGCAAACTTTGTAGGGAATTCAATGTCATTGAGCTGCAGTAGATATATTTTTAAGTACATTCACATCAAGATTTTGGGATTCATAGTATTAACAATATGGTAGAGGTTTGGGTGATGTCTTGATAGATCAGGGTTTGATCCTTTGGTTCACACTATGAAAGGGACAATGTTGTTTTTTTTAATTAAAATTAGTGATCATCATCATCTTATTTTTGGTTGATGAGGCCCACATAGGAGGTGACACCGGTTGACCCCTACTTATTCTTCTTTCCTAAATCTGTGACTTAATATGGTAGATTTTTTTTAGGGTTTCGAATTCAAATCCATGGTACCATAGTGGAATTGACTAATTTGGATGTATATTTCATGTGGGGTAGGTAGGGAAGGCCATGTAGTATTATCTGCAGGTCATGTGACATTATTTCAATAGATTTAATCCATTGTTATAAATTTATTTTAGGTTTTTGATAAATCGTGTGAAATTAATTTTTAATTAATAATTGTGTGGTACGGGTTTTTCAAAATATGATTTTGAGGGTTTATTTTGAAACTTATATGGTATATTAGTTGTAGTTTGGGCATAAAGGTAGTGATCTGTGAGTTTTTGGTTGAATATTCCTCTACGGATTAAATTAAACAATTAATTATAAATTTTTATAATTACTTATGTATATATTATGATGTGAGACAAAAGCTCTGGGGGTGGTATGATATTGGATGAGGCATAGATGGGATTTATTGTGGTGATGTGGATGTTGGATTTAGTGGTAACTCTGTTTCAATGGTTGGTGGTCCCTATAAAACAACCTCATATACATTTTTACAAATTATTTCTTACTACGTGAAAGTTTCATGGATCATGTAGAATGTATATAGACCAATGGTGGCCTAGGAAAAGTGATAGTATGGTATTGGGTCACTTATGGTTAGGATGAGTGTTTTTTATCACTTTGGTTACTTTTTATCATATGGTGACTATATCGCCAATAGATGAGGGTGCCTATTAAAATAATGATATACCTTGGGTGGTCTTGGAATTTGTGATGAGATGTAGATATCAATGGATAGGTTCTACTTGGGCTAGTAGGATAAGATCTAGAGGCATAAGACTAGTGATGTTGGGTGAGATGGCTATTCTCCCCACTCCTGAATAATCACACCCTTCTAATGGTGGTTTGTGTCTTAGTTTGACATTGGATCATGATGTGTCCTATGGGATGAGAAAAAATATAATTGATATGGGTTTTATTTATATAGATGTTTTAGGTATCTCTCTAAATAGATTTAAGATGGGACCCATGTATGGGTCATAAGAATTATATGGGACTAGGAAATTGGATTCTAAGGGTCCTAGAGCACGGTGACTTTTGACGGTCCTTAGGTAGTGAGACTGGGAGTGTTGAGGGACTTGACAATGATGTGGTTTAATCTATGGGTTATGGGTTGAAGGATCATTCATGAATTTTTTCACTAATGGTGACAATATTTAGATGGTATCAATGATCATAGATTATGTATGATTTGGAGGATCCTGTGGATACCCTGTCGATTGATTTGTGATGTGATGTGATGTGGGGATTACTCTCAATAAACTATCTCTTAGGGAATATCGGGTGAGCTATGTAATGGCCTATGGGCCTCAATTGTGTGCATTCTTAGTTATAAATCCCCTGATTATAGAGTGATGGATCAGTGTAATGATTATTCCATGACATTTTAGGTATAATTTTAAGGGCCTTTTGGGAAATGTCATGGGTTAGTGTTCAAGTAGTGGGAATATATCATGAGTTATAACATAGTGTTTGTTGAAGGGGACTTTTTCTCAAGTGAGAAGGAAAATGGGACCATGTCTTGAGAGAGGGGTAGTGGGTTGACTATTTGTGATGGAACTTGATGAAAACCCTAGGTGTGAGAAATTTCCTAGGGTCTAGTTCATGATATGATGTGATTTCACTGATAGACCCTACCTAGAATGATAAATCATTGAGTCAAGATGTAGACGTATGAACGTCCACAGTATTTATAGGTAGTGGGTCAATGTTTTGGACATATCCTTGTCATGGGTATTTGGGTATGCGTTGGGAATTAGTGTAGTTTCATGATGATACAACAATTTGGATCCTATTATGTCACTAAAGTAGGTATGATCAGGTATTATGGTGGTAAGGTTAGTACATGGTGACCTGATTCAAAAGGAGTCGGGTTGTCCGGGTTAGCACTATACATGCAATGCGCTTGTGTGGAATTTTAATTTTCATCATGCATGTACATATATTATGGAATATACTCTAAGAACATGATGATACACTAAAATTTTGTTTTTAACACATCCGGTATAGGCACGCAAATGCACATACAAACCTTATTTTCTACTTTGTGATTCAACATAGGATGTGTAGTGGATTGGGATGCTACAACATAAGGATATTAGAGACTATGTTGAGTGAGGCCTTATGATGGAAGTAGGGATATTGTGCATGATTTTTCTTTTTAGCTTATTGTGTATTTCAGATTTTCCCAATCGGTGATCAGTATATTTAGGATAGTATGACATCAATATGGAATTTATTAAATCATTGTGTTATATATTTTTTTGTACTTTAATTGTGTTATGTATGGTTTTGTTTATTTCCATTACATTGTATAAATCTGATTTATTGTCATAGTCTCCCCATTGTTTGGATTAGTCTCTCATTCAAATTTGGTAGCCTCTAGAATATATATATGTGCACATGAGGTCTTATAGTGACCTTGTATTAGGCAATAATGTGTTTCCCTAGGCTGAGGCATTAAAATTTATTCTATGATACTAATATAGGTAGTGACATTATTTTTCATGATTTGTCCTAGTGTAAAAGATCAATAGTCATATTTATCAATCCATTAACTTTATTACGCATATATCCATCAATGATCCATAATATAGCCGAAATTCTATAAAGAATAATGGGGATCATGAAATCTCATTATAGTTTTTTATAGTTGTCATATAATAAATGTTTGTGAAAAAAATTATATAAAAAACATCCCTGAAAATAAGATAATTTAAAAAAAAATTATATATTAAGGAATATCATATAAATTAAGATAAGACAATAACATGGGTCTTGTCACCAAATTAAATTCTTAGCTAGAAATAAATATTTCACATTCCATGTGTATATTATCTTTCACATAGAAGTAACATATAAAGAACCATGAAGAATTTATAAGATGTTCTATATTATTGGTGACGAATAAATAGATTGTGGGACATAATTATAGATTTTTTAGAACATAGAAAACATACATTTTAAGGGTACATTAGTAGAACTATGGGATACTTCCGAGGGTAAACATAAATCATAAAAGAATATTCATAAATAGAAGAAGGCGTAAACGATGTTTATGTAAATTTTTCTTAACTCTAATAACCCTTGTTCTTATTACAACATTTTATTTGAATTTTTTTTAGGCTATATTTTTTTTAATCTATGGAATTAGTTTTTAATTGAATTTAATCTTATCTATCTAAATTTAGTGAAAATGTTAGATGAGTCTCTCCCTTATTATTAATTTTTTAAAATAAAAATATGGAAAGTTTCTATTTAGTTTTGAGTGGGGTAATAAAAGTTGAATCACAAAATTATGCCCTATAGTGTAGGTAACTATATATTAGAATGGTACTATAGCCTGGAAACCCATACATTTGTGTCCTATAACCCACTATGTGATCCTATATTCTGAAAACTATTGAAACACATACAACACTATAAATTTATTATGTATAATTATATAAATTGTGGCAAGATAGAAACCATAAGAAAATATGTGACATAAATTACATGATTTGGATAACTTTAGATATTTATATAAGTGAATAAGTGGTGGTTTTACAATTAAACTTAGAAAATAAAATTGTAATTTTGAGGGGTTTTATTTATTTATATTTCCTAAGAAAGCTTCTCCAGCCTATTATAGGTGATACTCTTTGATTTTAACTCTATATTAGGATAAATTTATCATAATTTCTCTATTATCCTTAAGTGTGGGATTCAAACCCTGTAAACAATCATATTAGATATTTATTTATTAAAACTCTAACAAAAACACCAGTATCAAATCATAGTCCATATAATTTCACCTGGAAACTAATTAATTTTTTTTACAAATCAATTTTCATATTGAAACTATTTTTAGGGATAGGATATTGTAGTTTATTGTTTTTTTTTTGAATTTAATCGGATAAAAATTACAAAACATAAATGAGAACATAAATTAGAAAATTAAATAATAAAAATATAATAAATTTTTTCATGTTATATATTCATTGATTAAATTACTTGTTGTATAAAAATTATATTTTAAAATATTTAATATAAATTTTCTTTTATATTTTATCTGAATTGGTTATATTTAACTAGTTTTTTTATTTTTGTCAAAAAATGAATGGTCCCTATCATGATAATCAACATGAGATATTTTTCATCATTTCTTTGGAGTTAAACATCTATTTTATTGTTTTTCAGTTTATAAGAATAGGAAAATTTCAAATATATAATTTGAACAATAAGAACTAGGTTATAATAGGAAATAATTGATCTTTGAAATAATTAAAAAATACTAGAGGAATAAGAAATGTGGAAATAAAAATTAATTTTCTCTCATTATATATACACTATGATTATTGGATTGGATTACATTTTGAAAGAAATGGTCACATGCATCCTATAGCTACAAATAAAATTTTAAAATTTTTCACATACCATGGAAAATAAAGTACAAGAAAAAGAAATAAATACCATATAGAATTTATTTACCATGAATAATGATGTCTAGAGTTATTTCTAAAAATAATTAAAATAAGGGAAATAAATAGATTTAGTGAGTAAATGAATTAAAGACAATGAAAAAACTGAGGACCCCAACACTATATTCCCACTCTTTGAGGATATGATTTAAACTACAATTATTAAGGAGGAAGTTAAACATCTATTTGAATCCAATGGTTATGTGGTATTATAATGAGTAATGGTAGTAAATGATATCATAGTTACATATAAGGATCCTAATATGAGTTAAGTAAGAGTTTTCATTTTGTGGAGAAATGGAGAAACCCATCGTTGGTGGTTCCTTATGAGGAATCTATGCCCACCTAAAAACTATGGATAATCATTTTGGGTAAATCCCAGCTGAAGGATTAAAATATGATGCTATTGGGTGACAACTTAATATTATAGAAGTTTAATTTATATCTATTTTATTTTCTAGTTTAATTTGGTATTTTTAACAGGATCATGCCTATGTTCTATGACCCTCTATTTTATTTTCATGACCCAAGAGTCTTAGAGGAGGAGGAGGCACAACCAATTTTCAGAGGAGGATGTGCACTGCATATTTAGAGAGTTTATTTCTTTCCATTGTTTATTTTCTCTTTATATTCATGAACTTTGAGAATATATATATTTTTTCCACCTCATAAAAATATTTTATTATATATATATATATTATAGTATATGTGAAAGGAATTATAATCATGTTTTCCCATACGAACTCCTCTTTATTTTCAGACCATGTAGATAGGTTTCTAAGGATAAGATTTAATGATTGGATTTTAATAGAATGTTAATCTTAATATTTAAAATATTTTAATTTTTGAGTTAATAATTTGTTATAATGGATTAGGTTAGCAAACCATCCATTGGATTAATTGTTCTCAACAAGTAATTTTCTTTTAAATGTCTTGGTTTCTATCCCAGATGAATTCGTTATCGGGTCTTTAGGGTTTTCTCTAAAGTTTTTACCACTATATCACAAACTCTATGTGTTTTTTATTGGTGATGTGGGTCTATGTTCCATTTAATAGTGGCATGAAACAGTGTTATTCTAGCATAGGGTTGGGTGTTTGGTTTTTCAATTCATGATGCTTTATGAGATGTTATGTGATGATGAGGTGTTAGTGAGGAAAATTTATGTGGAATTATTTAACGGAGGATAAGTGGAAACACCTAGTTGAACATTTAGGCATATTTCATTGCTAAATAATATATTCCATTTTGTAGTAAAAAAAAGAGGCATAGTGGCAATCTTCGAATTGTAAGAGTTATAAAATAATCTAAATTTAATTTTATAAAAAATGGATTTTTCATGTGTGATTAAAAACGGTTTAATAACCATGAGTAAGAGTAATAAATTATATTAAATACAATTGTCCAATGTTTCTTCCATTCTTTAGTTATTACACATAATCCTAGGGGTGTCTACTAATTGGAAAAGTTAAGTTCCAGAATTTAAAAAATCATTCTTAAATAAGCTATTTATATATAATGTCTTGGAAAAAGGCCAAAAAAAATTTGGTGTGAGTTTTATAAATCGTAGGAGATAATATAGTATGATGATGTGTGTCTTATTGGATGAATTTGGTTCCTATTGTTAATTAAATGTTTTAGTTTGTCCAATAAAATGGAGAAACAAGTACTAAATGTCATTAACATTATTTAATGATTGTTGAGATAAGTTAGTTCATCATGTTAATCTTAATAATTCTTTAAAATCCATCATTTAATATATCTAAATATTATGATGATTAATCTCTCCATAAATTAAATTCTTTGATAGGCTAATGATTGAGGGAAAATCAAGTTTAATAGTTGGGGCACATGAATATGGTATTTTTGACTAATATTTCATATCATTCGATGATAGATTTTTTGTAACGTAATTATAAAATCCTGTATTTTTACTTAGTTACATCATTTTTGGGATCTACATAATAATTTTCATAATTATGATCTTTAATTTCTAATTTGAGATATTTTTTATATAGTTGATTTTTTATTTAGATCATACATTTTTATATACTAATAAAATTTTATATGGTTTTCCCCCTTGTATAATATATTCTAACATTTTAAATTTAATTTTGGTAAAATTATTTTATAAGTATGTATATAATTACTCAATATTTTAACATATATAATATCTAAATTATATAAATTATTTCATTCAACATTTTATTATTTATATCCTATTTTATTATTTCTAATATATTTATTTGTTTATATTTTGACGGTATTTGATTTTCTTTAAAGGTGTATTTCTAACTATGACATATAGGGAACATATATAAAATAAATATTTTTTCCATGAATTGCTTCATTGTAAACCTTGTCTCAATTCTTAATAGATTGTTCCTTTTTACATGGTGGATAGTGAACTGCATTTGTGATTGACTTTGATCATCGTGTTTCATCATTTCCCACAAATCACCAACTATTTCAAACCCATGAATTGAAAAAACTCTACTACACCCCTTATATTAAATTGAAGCATAGAGATACATGGAATATGGAAGAAAATTTGTAAGACTCAATCTGAAGAGGGTGAACAATGCTTTTTACTCTAATAGAAGAAACTATGGGACCATTTATTCCCATGACACTAAGAAAGTCATTAAAAATTATTTCATATTCCACATCATAGAGGATGTTCAATAAAAATAATAAAAAAAACTATGAACATCATTTCACATGAATCTATGTATGATCCAAATGAAAGGGGAAAGGCCATAAAGGATTAAGACAATCTATTGATTTCTCAATATTCTAGATGACATGTATATTAGAATTTGAGTATAAAATATAAATTTTAATACACAACTGCATATTAAAATTGACAAGGGTTATTAAAATAAGTTTATATTAAGGAAGGTCCATGAGAGAGAAATTCAAGTTAATATCATTTGATATGATGGTAAATTATATTCTTAGCTTGGAAAAGAACATTTCCCATTGCTTATGGATTGATGTCATGTGTATTACATTCCACAAGAAAGTATCCCATATATAACCATAACTAATGGATGAGAAGTTCTCATGTACTAAGTAAGAATAAACAAATAGAGTTTGTCTCTTGGAATAGTGGGTATATCAAACAAAGTAGGATTTTAACTAAACTAGAGTATATTTCCTATTATAAACATCAATTAGAGGAGATAATTCACATGTGAGAGGTGGGGTTAACTATATTTATATGTAGTTTCATTATTTATAACTTCTAGGATTGTTATTTTTATATTTAATTTTGATGTATTCCTGGGATATATAAATTATTAATTTATGGAATATGTTTTTAATTGAATTTACTATTATCTATTTATTTTTTGTGTTGGTGTTAGTGGATTCGTACAGTTTTCTTAATGATTACTCATTGTAATAGTGGTTAAATGCTATGTGGGAGTGAGGGAGTTAAAAAATATTTAATAAGAAATATAATAACTAGGGTGTATAGGAATATATATATATATAATAGGTAATGTGTCTTGAAAAACCATACACATGTGGGCTGAAAACCGACCTGAAATAACCCATATTTTTTAAAAACTTTGTAATACACATAACACTACCAATTGGTTGAAATTTATTATAAAAATTTTATCTTAATTGCATACATAATAGTAACTATTGACATCAATTACATGACCAGTGGATGAATTAAGAAAAATCCTATGTGAATCAGTTGTTTTTTCTCATTTGTATATTAATAATCAGTGGGTTAGTTTGGATGGTTCAATTGATTTCACTTTCTTAAAAAGTCATTTACACTCTATTGGAGTGGATTATAATAGTTTTAATCTCTATTTTAATTTAAATTCATCTTATATTCCTCATCATATAAAGAACACTAGTACTTAAACCTAGTACCCATAGTTTGGCCTGGAAACTCACTAAATTATTTATAAAACGTTTTCATGTAATTTATATCATGCATCAAAACATCAATCTCAAACCCCTCATCACAATACCAACATAGGACTCATTTCATCCTATACACGCTCATGTTGCATTCTCTTCTAGTTCTCAATCCTTGATATTTTTTAATCACAAAAAAATAGTACCACAATAGAATTTTTTCTAAGAATCATTATGATCACAAACCCATACATCAATGTTTTTAAAGGAATCAAAAACTCAACCCATAACCAAAGGCATCTTAATAAAATCCAACATCCATACCATTCTTATAAGATATAAATATATTCCACCCATGTTATATCTAATGATTATACCAATCCCACTATGATTTATTAAATATTATTGGTGTGCCTCCAATAATTATGACTTCCCAAGGGAATTGGTAAAAGTTTAAAATTTATTTTTATAGAACTTAATCACTAAATCTATAATGTGAGGTATAGTAATTAAAAGTAAAAAAGTTGATCCAGAAAAAGAGATATTTGGATACTATCACAATGGGTTTTTATTTATTATTTGTTTAATGTTTCTTGAATAAAAAATTATTTATAATCTATTTAAAAAAGGACAAAAATAACATTCCTGACAATGAATTTTTTTTATAAAAAACATAGATGGTCGATCTATATCATAGGATGTGTTATAAAAGTATTATAATCTCATTCTATTTTTTTCAAAGAGATATCATGAATTGGTCTCCCAATTCATGCCCCTAATGAATTTATTAAAATAAACAGATACAATACAAATATGAGGTGTAAATGTCTTTCACTAGTAATAGATTGAGGGGATTACAATCTTAAATTTCATGAAAAACAAACAAAATTTATAATATCATTCTATTTTATAGTAACACGTTTCATTAGTTGTTAGACTTCTCTAAGGGTAATCAATCTCTATATAGTATTTACCAATTACTAATACCTTCATTCGTTCAATTTTTTTTTGTTTTAAAAGTAAATTAAAAATACTTACTATTGTTAGGATTTAGTCTCAATATAAAAATAAGAATAAATATGGATATCATAATCCTAATCTTTCATAACACACTCAGGTTACAATGTTAACTGTATCCACTCATTATTAGAAATTATTGAATAATAAAATGTTTAAGTATTAAAGGATCTAAAATTCAATAAATTAAATTTATAACAAAAGTTTATTATCTAAATATCATCATTATATTGTTACTCTAGATCGACCATCCCTTGAGACATTACACCAATAAGATATAAGTTCATTCATCATATGGTAGATTGTTTGATCAGGGAATGGATGAAAAACCCAAATAAATAAAATAATATAAACAGTTATATAATTTAATTAGTAAAATCAATTATAATTATGATCATTAATCCTAAAATCCATATAACACATCCAATCTCCATGGATATCTTTAAATATATTATAAGTCGTTGAAAACATCATGGGTTTTTCCCACCACCGTAAAATAGTAAACAAAATCACATATTTGAAGTATAAATTATCATCATGACATAATATATCGATTATGAAATAACCAATTAAAAATTCAATATTTTCATCCAATATTCATCATTATCAACAATATGGGAAGATGTTATAGTTTGAAGAAGAAAATTCTTCATTCAAAATATGGAATATCCCAATGATCACAGCATTGCTTCTTAAATATGAAATCAAAATTTGAATCTCTCTAAATATTCCTTCTTATATATCACGGTTTAGGATACATGTTGAGAAGGGGAGTTATTTTTTAGCATATCCATATTCTAATTTTTCATGACTCCTCATGGTGAAATGAGATTTCCTTGGTATGAAATCCACAAAACCTCATTAAAGTTACTAATATACCTTATAGTCATAGTATAAAGATTAGTTTGGTTTTAAAAAAATCCATTTGATTCCCAAAGTACTCATATGTAGCACCCCTCTTAAAGAGTAGAGCTCTTTCATGTGATGTGGTGTTGTGTAATTCTCATCACACATGAAAAAAAGTTGAAACATGCCTCCACTTTTAAAGATAAATTTTGAAAAACCTTATCTTGAAGTGTGGTGTGCAGAAGAGGATTGTGTTTGTGTGTTGGCTTATGAAATACACTCCTATTCATATTGTTTCTCTCTATTACATAAACCTATACTAGATGTGTTCATGATTCATGGAAATATTTTTGACTTTTTCTTACTCAAGTATTATCTTAGGAATATATAATTTTCATCTACTCATGTTCATGTGTCTTTTATAGATTTTATTTAATATAATTCTTGTTATTACTTCACATTAGCACTATTATGGAATCATATGGAAATTATGGAATAAAAAACATTATTATAAATTTTATAGTAAGGATTTACTCTTATTCATTAATTTTTTACTCAAATGTATTATCATTATAGAATATTTAGTATGATCAAAACACATAGTGTTCTTACTCTAATCCTATAAATTTATACTTTTTTGATAAACATCATTATATATTAAAGTCCTATTCTATGATGTATTTCGAACATTATCTTCAAAATATTTTCCAAAAAAATCTACATCACTGGTACCAATTTTGCAGTGTGAAATATCTAAAAACATAATTTTTTCATAACTTCTCTAGAATTAATTTATTGACTTATTTATAGAAAATAAATGAAAATATATGAATTTATTAGTAATTGATTGTTTTAAAAACTCAAATCATGGAAACGAATTATGCATGTATTTTTGTTATCAAATTCCCCCACCCTTGAACATTTCATTAACCCTAAAACAATAAATCAATTCATATAGAATAAATAATCCCATATGGGAAGCATTCAATCAATAACACTAATAAACATTTAGTTTTAATTAAGAATTTTAAACATGAACAAATAATCCAATCATGATAATCCCTATCCCAAACACAATTAAAATATCAATTAAATATTCTTATCACCATCCATTAACATTATTAAACATCTCAAACATACTTATTCCACTTATGATCATCTTTAATGGAAATAAATTGTTTACTCATCACTTAAGATCATTTCATCACAGTTTTTGTCAATCTCATGCATATGAAATCTAAATATAATCATGGAAAATAAATACATTTAACCCAATCCAAATAAAGAAATATCACCTTTTATTAAGGTCTTAATAACTCTATGGATTAAGTTATATAGGAGTAAATGTATAAAACCACATTAAAGGATAAAAATATACGGTTCATTTTTTAAACACAAATCATTATATTCAATAAATCTTAATAAAAAATATTCCCCTTTCTCTTCTTCAAAATAAATCATATCCTACTTCTCGTTTTCTTCTTCCTCAATTGATAATAGAATTTCTTTAAAAATAAATATATAATATTTCTAAATTTCTCTAAAAAAATGTAATGGAATTACTTTAATACCATCATTCACACCAACCAAAAATTAAACCAAGTTAGTAATTCAATCCCCAAAATCAATTTTATTAATGTAAGCATAGGATGGGGTAAGTTTTTAGAAAGTTTTCAATCCCAGGTATACCATTTTACCACTCTATTTTTCAAAATGAAAGATAATCATTAAATAATAATAATAACTTACCATGTGACCCATATCCCTAAAATGCAAGGCATAAATATCAATTTTCCATTTAAAAAATTACCTGAAACTCCATCAAATCACCCAAATAAATTCTTCATGCCCATTTAAAATTAGGAAATTAAAATAAATAGTTATTGTTGGTGGGGAAAAAGAATTATAACATGACTTCTCATAATTAAATTCATAGTATCTATATACTTATGATAGTTACAAATATAGGACATTTATCAAGAACAAATAGGCTAAAAATTATTTAATCAATTGATTAAATCATTTATATATGTTTCCAAATTATCATTATTTGAAAATATTTTCATGAAAGTTCTAGTAGTGATATATATCCCAAGAATCTATTAATAAATAGGGTATAATAAATAACATTTTGAAATGGTCATATGTTCCCCTTGTTGGGGAAATTAAAATTATGGTCCAAAAATTCATGGAATGGATAATAATAATTAGTTTTATCAATAAATCTTTTAGGAATTGAAATCAATAACTGAAATTATGTCAGAAATAAATCTAATAATAACATTAAATTTTTGTAGGTAATGAAACTATTAAAAAAATAACTTAAGACTTCATGATTTGTGAATATTATAAATTAAGGTATTTATAACAAAAAAATTATCCTTATTTATGATATCTAATAGATCAATCCTAAGGAAACATTAATGTAATTTTTGAATTATCTCTAGAACTTGAATTAATCATTGAATAAAATTTATAAAAATTTGATAGATATTCATGTAAATTATATAACAGAAATTTTCTAGTGGAATATATAAAATGGATTATATATAATAGAATTATTTACTAATTAATGATTCATATTTTCCTAGATCCATGGTTGGAATTATGAAATTAAATTCCTTTCACATGAAAGAGTGCTTCTCCTAGAGATTTCAAGAAAAATTAGCACATGGATCAAAATTATCATAAATATGATGTATGAAATAAAACCCTAAGAGAGCATTGATTATTATTAATTTCCATCTACATCTATCATGTAAGTACAAAAATTATTTTAAATTTACTTTAAGAAAAATATGGATACATAAAACATGGGAAAATGAAAAATTGAAAAAAATGACTACAACCGCACAAAAAAATAGTTAAGGGTTATATCTAAATACATATTAGTGTGCTCTATAAACTCATCATGATCCTACTAAGAAACATAATTCTATTAAAATCTTTGTGTTGGTTGAATGGTATCCCGGGAAGATGTTTAATGACGATAATATGTAACTTCAGCTAAGGATTTGTTAGTGAGTTCTAAAACTTGATGTGTCTCTATGGTTGATGGTGTATGTCCCCCATTAGTGGCTTTAGTAATCTATTTCCTAGGGAACCATAGTCAGGTGGGTGTGCATAGATCATAATACCCACAGAATTACCAGTATATTGGAAGAGGTAGATACGGAAACTTATTCAACCATATAGGGTTCTACCTCATTAACTATTATAAAAATATATAAAGTACTATAATCGATGGATAGAGTCTCTATATAATGTTCTTCTTAATGTACTGGTGTGGATATGACTACTAAGAAAAAATTGGGCAACTCAAGCTCAGAATCCTCATGTATCTGCTTAATTGATAAAGAGGCAATACGTATGGATTATTGATATAAAAATAACACCTAAATTGGAGGATAACTCAATTTCACCTTTCCTTTAATCAGTTTATTAAGATCAATTATGCTTTTGGAAATATAATCCTTTAGAGAATCATGTGTCACATATAGGGTGGTGATTTGAGGCTTCCTCTGAAATGTATGCTCAAACTATTTTATTGGTGGACTCCTATGGGTAGTGGATGTTGAGGTATGTACATGATTATATAAAATTATGGTAATGACTCAAAAGGATCTTCCATGAGGTTGTTGTAATGGGGAAGAAATGGATAATGATTCTTATGGTGGAATTGGGATTGAATAAATATCGAAAAACAATAATCTATCATATGTTACATTAAATCTAAAAATCTTACTGAAATGATATTAAAAAATATTTACTATACTCATCTTATTGAATTGATATTGATGGTTCTAGAGCTAGTGATCATTTGGATCTCTATATCATAGTGGGAATAGTTTATGTCCAGGAGGTCACCTATGAATAAATCTCATCAGAATAATCGAACAATTTTAAGTATTCACTGTCCTCGTACAACTCATATAGGTTTTATTATTTTTATATTAGCCATATCATATTCAACATATAGAGATTTATCAACTAAATTTTTGTTAAGGAAAATATTGTTAATAATTTATAAAAAATACAGGATACATTGCAAAGGGAGTAATAAAATTAAAACCAATAAATTTTCCCTTTTCATTATTCCTATTAACCTCAAAATATAATGAAAACTAGAATTCTATGTTCATAATTATCTACCTCAAAATAGAATATATGATCAACATGCCATGCTAACTAACTAAACCTCTGGAATCAAAATTTTCCAACCAATCATTGGTGATGGATCGATGAATGATATATGGTATGATTTCCAAGAATGATTTATTCCTATTATTTATCATTACATGTCTAATAAATAGGTCAAATTGTAATTTTTCTGAACCTCTTGTACATTTGACTGAACGGTCACATTCTCAATCCCTATACACGCTTATGTTTGAACAATCATACCATAATATATGTTGATACCTACCCAAAAATCATCAAATAATAACTATTAGTGCTTCATACCCTATATGAAATTAATTTCATTAAAAACATTCCCTAATAACTTCAAAAACATGATTGTTACTTCTTAATTACGATCCTCTCAAACTTAAATGATTTTATCAAGGTTCATTAGTTGGATTCCATCTATAACATTAGCCAAAATTTTAATCTAACACTTAATCTCCATATTCAATGTCTTTTTCATGTAAATGATCATGTTTTTGAACCATCTCTATGCATATTTAGTAGGTGATGTTAGTGGAGTGAAGTTTGTGGTCGAAGTAATCTTGGGTTTAATGGTCAATAGTGAATAGAAAGGAGTCAGGATTAGATGTATCACAATGGATATCGGTAGTATATGAGGATGTGGGAAATCTATGTTTAGGATCCTGTTGTGTGGTGGTATCTTTACTAAAAGGTATTTTTTGTATTTTTCCTGGGTTTAATTCAATTTTTTGGGATGTTTAGGATTTGGATGGGATTTTTTTTGGTGTTAGGATTTTGGTTTGGATTATGATTTTAGTGTTAGTGGTTATATTTCTTATTCAAAACTTTGTTTGATGGTATGGATGAATTTGGAGGTATTAAATATGGTTTATAATGTATTTTGAGTCTATTTTCAAGGTAAAGTTAATATATTTGAATGTAATGGGGTATGGTGCATATTTTTACCATTAATGTTAATAAAAAATTTTAGAAAAGGTATGGAAATTGAAGTGAATTGATAATTGAAGGATTAATATATCATTCTATCATTATTAAGGCTCATTATTGATGATTAAAAGGGGTGTTAATGTGAATTGATATGGATTTTGGAGAGGAAAGATGAACATTCATGATGTGGAATAGGGTTTCATGAGAAAAAATTATATATTTTTTTAATTCTAATGTGTGGACTCCTAGGTTGTAGAGACCCGAAGCTTATCGTACATAGACATTACATTACTTTTGCGGAATACTTAGTACATAACAAAAAACACACACACACAAGGATCGTAATAGTTTAGTGTCTTTGGAAACTCAGAATATAATCTTCTAATCATCGTGAAAGATCTTCAAAATCTCCCATAAAGATCTTCCTTTTTTTTACCTAAAACCTTTCTTTATATCCTGGGGAAAAGAAAACATAAAAGGGTGAGCTCAAATGCTCAGTAAGGGTAAACAAAAGAAATATCAATCACATCATATACATAAGCACGTACCTTTTGGAAATATTAACCTGCAAAAGAGATCATAATTTCATAACATGGGGTAAATCATCGCAGTGAAATGTAATCACAATAATCATAACTTAAAACATGAAACTTTGTGGCATTCACACATAATCATAGAAAATCATTTCTTGTTAGTCAAGACTCATTTCCAAGACTATCTTAGTGGACAAAGTCCCTTTCTGAATCGAGTAACCCTCGTTTCAGTCCTGTTTCACTAAACCGGTATAACCTACCGTTCCAGCCCTGTCTATCTCATGAGATATAAAATCTTTACCCAATGAATTAGAGGGAGATATAGGTCCCACCCATCTCATAATGATACCATTCTTATGTGTGCCACAAAATCATAAATCATACATCATTGCATAACCCATGTAATAAAAATGGGATTCTTAAACAACATGACATCATAAAAAAATTCATATAAGATAAAGGAATTCATAAAAATATTTCCATCACAACATAATCAAATCCATGTAATAATAGGGATAAAAACAGAACCCTTTTATTATCTTAGATGGAAAATAATTTTGAAAAAATACTTGAACTTCATTCTTGAGGAAAAATATCCTTTCTACTTCAAAAACATTTTTCCTTTCTTAACATGTCATAAATCTTTAAACTAAAAGAAGTTGATTAAAAATAAACTTGAAAACTTGTAAAGTAAGCTTCTTGGAAATAATGTTTTAGAAATCCATTCATGCCATATAAGTTAAAAAAACATTCTTCGTACTTTTGTCGAAAAAGTCAAAAAGTACCTCGTACGAAAAAACGACAATAGATTCCTTTCATATTCTTTACTAAAAACTCACCGAAGGGTAAAATTGGATTAAAAATAGTGTAAGTGGATGGAAACAATATTACATATTGAGGAAACATGGATGTGGATGATAAAATACACCCCAGTAAATACTTACGAATAAACAATCTCGGATAAAAATGAGATTGTGATATTTCCCTTACCTTAGGTCCAATTTTCTTCGTATGTGTCCGAACATCCTGTATAATGATTTAAATAATGTCATTGACTTATTACAGAATGATATCATATATGGTTCACTTATGACATTATATTACCCGTTCTTTTGTAAATTCCATGTTAAAGAAGCGTTTTGGGAAAAACCGTTTCATTTATCGTAGGTGTTTTGACTTGTTGTTCTTGACATTATTATTACTTATATCATGATTTACTTACTTCCAGAATATAAAATATGATTTATATATCATATATATTCAGTATATATATATATATAAGATAGATAAATGAAATGAAAAACACCGTTCATGGAGACGATAGTCCGTACGTACGCATGAACGCTGTTTTCCTTTCCTTATTGTCTTGAATGGAAGTAAGTAGATGACATACATATACATATATACATAAATACAGTAGCTTTATAATGTCATATATTTCATTATTATTTCTTATATATACTTTTTAATCATTCTTAAATGGTTAACATGGAGAATGAATCTCATCGCGTCGTGGAGACGGTATTCTGTACGTACGCACGAGCGATGATATCGTTCCCATGGTTGTGGAATTGTGTTGAAGTGTATGTATACTATTTCAGTATCAATATCACTTTATAATAATCATATATAGTTACTCATTACACCATTATACCAATCCAATTAAGGTGGTGACGGAAAATATATTACACCACTGCGTGGAGACGGTATTCCGTACGTACGCACGCGCGGTGATTTCATTTTTCCGTAGGATGGATAGAAGGTGAATTAGGGTTGTTTCATATTTATAATAACATATCAGTATATAATTAATACTGATGTTATTACTTTACCATGAAACAACTAAAGAAGAAGAAGTTGAAGAAGAAAGAAATTGAAAAGATCGGTAATGGATATTACCTCTTCTTTGGAACGCCTCTTTGAATCCTCCACTTCGGGAACTAAGATTGGTCTTTGAAGAAGACCATGACCTCTAGGATTATTCTATGGAAGTGAATAAGGAATTTTGGCAGGGGTTGGCCGAGCTTGAGTGCTCAAATTGGGGTGAGGAGGAGGGGGAGGAGGTACCCTTTTATAAGGGAGGAGAGGGGCACCTTAGGAATATCTCAAAATAGTATTTTATATTAAAGTCAAAATCGGTTTATAATGGTTCCAAAGGGTCTTATTTCGAAGTTAAAGTGGGGATGGGTCGAAATCATATCATCCAATAGGATTTAGACAAGTTTAGGATATTATTTTAACCTTATCAATTAGATTTAACTCTAAGTTAAATAATTTAACTTTTACCGTGTCTTTTTGGTTTCTTTCACTATATGGTTAATACACTTACTATAACATGCCAAACGAACCCCAAATTGTTTATTATTAATATATATATCCTTATCTAAGTCATTTGGCCGAGCCTTAGATTTTTAGGAATAAAATAACAATTAATAATATAATATTTGATTTAAAAACTATTTTGTGTCAATTTTGACAATATTTGATATATGATTTTTGTGAAAGTCATAACAGAATTATATGTTCGAACCAAGTTGATTAAATCAACACTAATATATCATAGTAACCTATAAAATTAGTGGAATTCATAAAAAGTCTCAAATGACATTCATTTGAGCATTTATAACATCAATTATGTTAATATTTCCTTAAAAGGGTAATTACTGCATCATCGTTGTGTCATAAATAAATTAATTTATTTAAAGTCTAAAAATTATAAATAAAATATCATTATGTAGGAAATCTTTTTATCTTTCTAATGAATATTTATAGTAGAATTTATCTTATGTATAACCCCATATTAAATATGTTTTAGTTATTAAACTTTGATTTTAACTATTTTAACTATTCATTAAATAAAATAATATTAAATGTCATAATCTAATCCAAGTGGACCTAAATGGTCATATTATATTCATAAGGTTGTTTTTGGTAGAATTACACTTATCCAATAGAATTAGGACATGTTTTAGGGTAATAGTAATATCATATTTACCCTTAGTTACCCTATTTACTATTAACCGTGGTAAAAAAAAGTAAAAAGTTACTATTCACCAAAAATTATTTTCATCTCATTGAACCACATTTTAGTCCTTGATATTAACCGTGTCTGTCGTATTTTCGAAATTCCATTCACAGAAGCTGTAAAATTAAGTTTTATGCAAAATTCAGTTTTTAACCTACCACTTAGTGGTTTCACTATTCATCAAAAATTGAAAGTTTACAGAAAAATGCCAAAATTTCATCCTAAGCTATATTTCATATTCTGAATTCAAAAATGAAGTCTATTTTACCAAATTCATAACATAGAAATTTCATTAATTAATTTTATAATTAAATCTCGTTGTTAAAACAAATAGTGTGTTTTTAAGAAACAATATCTATCAAAAGATTGACACTTAAGTATGTTTGGTTTAAATGTGAAATTACATCCAATGAACAACATTGTATTAAATTGTAAAAATATATTCTAAATATACTTTAAAACAACTCAAATTAATAATTTATCACTATTAATTATTTTGATTAAAAAAGTTGTTTTTAATTATAATTTAGTAATTTTCACTATTCATCAGAATATGAAAGTTATCCGAAAAGTACCAAAATTTCACCTTAGGCTAAATTCGATACTCCGAATCCAAAAAATGAAGTCCATTTTGAGAGCTAAAATTTATAAAATTTTAAAAAGTGGTTATTACTATTCATAACGGCCAGTTTTAATAAAATTTTAATAACATATCGTTGTTTCATGAATCTCAGTATTACGTACTACACACGTTATTGAGGAAGGTTGTGATTGCGTGTAATGCAAGGCAAGTCAAGGATGTGTGTTGTGCAAGCCCCTTTTTGTGTTGCGTACAACACAAGACATTAGTGAAATTAAAAAAAAATATTTTTCATAAAATCTTGGGCTGTTACATTCTACCCCCCTAAAAATGAATTTCGCCCTCGAAATTCGTCGGGGTTATAAATGGTTTACTATTCGAAAGTTTCTTTAATAGAAACCCATATCGTAAAATGGAATACCAAAACCAATATTTTAAAACAAAAGTATGAAACTTAACGGTTACCCAAATAAACTAACCACTGGGTTTCCACATAGGTGAAAATATGGATATGGAAGAAAAATCTAACCATCATGTTCTGATGGAGAGTGGTAGAGAACATGGCTATGGAAAATCCAACAATCACAAATCCATAAATTTGTGACGATCTAAGGTACCATCTGATTCATCAGGTATAAGATCACTAGGACAACATTTTTGGTTTTCAAGATCATTTCCCTAAAGTTGAAAATTTGAATTAGAATAAATACTTTCTTTATTTTGGTACAATCTCACTGTTGTTCATGCCTTGAACAATTTCCACTTCATATCTTAAATAAATGAAGTTGAATTTGTTATTCGTGAAGTGTTAGCAGATCATGTGATAGAATGACGGGTCATTCCATCTGTCTCAAACAAAAGGTTAGCAAAAATTATATACATAAGTCGATCTATAGTGAGATTAATCATATATGGTTCCTAAAATGGACTTATACTTCATATATCATACTGCTTAATATAATAAAACTAGTTTCTACTAAACAGGGACTTCCTGTAGGCCAGTGGTAGGCGATAAAGGCCAGTCGCACTTCGGTTGTGGGTTCGATTCCCACAGCCTTGTCCGAAGCGATGGGCTGTCGCCCGTCCTGCAGGTTGTCCTTTTTCTAAAACTACATTACTATAACATCCCATCAATAATATCGAAAAAAAAACTTATATCCTTAAACAATACTCACTTATGTCCAACATAATCCATTTCAATCTTTAGGCTTATCCATAATACTGCAGTCTACTCTCATAACATAGTGAAAACGATTACCAGAGATTTAATACCATCGTTGATCCCCATATATCATAAGATATGTTTTGTTGGTCACATTCCAAACATTCAAAGTCCTTAATCATGTATTCTCTTGAATACCTTAGTGAAAACATGAATGCAGTTTAAAGTTAACACTTTCCACATACCAAAATCCTCAAAATTCTATATACTCAAACCATGATATCACTTAGTCCTTATATCAATCATGAGCTCATGAATACTATTAAACATTTCATTTTCTCGTTTTCCCTTCATTATGAACATATCATCTTATTTCCAAAAAAATATCTCAATCACTTTAAATACCACATCAATAAATATTGCAATACTCAATGATACAACATTATTTTGGAATCCAATTACATAAACACTTAATCATTCCACCACATCGTTGTCATATTCAACATTGCCAATAGTGATCGCATGTGACTTCCCTTTGTCCTCTGCCTTCAGTGGTTGCTCATGTTGATCATCACTAACCCTTGGATTAGGGCATTTATTAGCATAATGCCCCATTTCCTTGCACTTGAAGCATTGAAGTGTTGGTGGTGCGTTCTCTGCAGTGTTTGATTTATTCACATCATTAGAAACCCTTTTTCCATTACTTCGACACTCAGCTGCTCGATGACCTTCCTTTCCACACTTAAAACATTTTCTAGTCCCTTTAAGACAATCTCCACCATGATTCTTTCCACACTTTGTGCATAAAGAAACATTCATCTTCTTTTCACCATTATTCTGAGAATTCTCCTTGAACTCCATCTTTCATTTCTTGTCAAAACCATGAGATGGATATGTAACACCAACTTCCATTTCTACCTTGATAGCACAACGCACAATTTCTTCATAGCTACTGAAGTCTCTTATAGCTAATGCCCTTCGAAGACTTGGTTTTAAGCCACTGAAAAATCGATCAACTTTACTTTCAGGTTGGATGATAATTCCAGATGCATACCTTGCAAGTCTTGTAAAATTCGCTTCGTATATACCAACAGATTCATCATCCTTTTGCTTTAGTTCAAGAAACACCTTCTCCATCTTTGTTCGAAGAATACGAGGGAAGTACTTATTGAAAAATAAGTTCTTGAACTCGTCCCATTCCATGGACTCAATTTCATCTCTTTGCCTTGTATTCTTGATAAGATTCCACCATTGATCAGCTTCACCTTCCAAACGATATACTGCTAAGATGACTTTATCATGTTCAGAACATTGAAGAACTGAAAATATCTTTTCAGTGGTACTGATCCATTGTTCAGCAACAAGTGGATCAGAAGACCCACTGAAAGAAGGTGGACATTGCCTCATGAAGGACTCAATAGAATATTGTTCCCTTCTCTGCTCATTTGGAAGTCCAGAATGATTCATAGCTTGTGTAAGTATAGCAATAAGATTTTGCACTCCATCTCCCATAACATTTGTTTGTTCAGGAGGACATTCATTGCATTGTCCATTGCATTGATCAACACAGTTCCTTCGGGTTCCAGCCATCGTCTAAAACCCAAAAAGAATAGTGTGAGAGGCAAAAATCATGTTAGGGAAAACAACATAATAAAGGGGGAGTACCTTCAATATCTAACATCTTAGGTTTAATTCTATGATCGTTAGCGTAGTTCTAGTACTATAACCTATACGTATACTTAACCTTAGGGACATCCCTAGACATACCTTAGAAATATCTCTAGGGATCTCACTAAAGTTCTCGCATCCTAGTTTCCAAAGGTTGACTAAACCTTTCCTCTGATACCAACTGTAGAGACCCGAAGCTTATCGTATATAGACATTACATTACTTTTTCGGAATACATAGTACATAACAAAAAACACACACACACAAGGATCGTAATAGTTTAGTGTCTTTGGAAACTCGGAATATAATCTTCTAATCGTGGTGAAAGATCTTCAAAATCTCCCATAAAGATCTTCCTTTTTTTTACCTAAAACCTTTCTTTATATCCTGGGGAAAAGAAAACATAAAAGGGTGAGCTCAAATGCTCAGTAAGGGTAAACAAAAGAAATATCAATCACATCATATACATAAGCACATAACTTTTGGAAATCTTAACCTGCAAAAGAGATCATAATTTCATAACATGGGGTAAATCATCGCAGTGAAATGTAATCACAATAATCATAACTTAAAACATGAAACTTTGTGGCATTCACACATAATCATAGAAAATCATTTCTTGTTAGTCAAGACTCATTGCCAAGACTATCTTAGTGGACAAAGTCCCTTTCTGAATCGAGTAACCCTCGTTTCAGTCCTGTTTCACTGAACCGGTATAACCTACCGTTCCAGCCCTGTCTATCTCATGAGATATAAAATCTTTACCCAATTCATTGGAGGGAGATATAGGTCCCACCCATCTCATAATGATACCATTATTATGTGTGCCACAAAATCATAAATCATACATCATTGCATAACCCATGTAATAAAAATGGGATTCTTAAACAACATGACATCATAAAACAATTAATATAAGATAAAGGAATTCATAAAAATATTTCCATCACAACATAATCAAATCCATGTAATAATAGGGATAAAAACAGAACCCTTTTATTATCTTAGATGGAAAATAATTTTGATAAAATACTTGAACTTCATTCTTTAGGAAAATATCCTTTCTACTTCAAAAACATTTTTTCTTTCTTAACATGTCATAAATCTTTAAACTAAAAGAAGTTGATTAAAAATAAACTTGAAAACTTGTAATGGAAGCTTCTTGAAAATAATGTTTTAGAAATCCATTCATGCCGTATAAGTTAAAAAAATCATTCTTCGTACTTTTTTCGAAAAAGTCAAAAAGTACCTCGTACGAAAAAACGACAAAAGATTCCTTTCATATTCATTACTAAAAACTCACCGAAGGGTAAAATTGGATTTAAAATAGTGTAAGTGGATGGAAACAATATTACATATTGAGGAAACATGGATGTGGATGATAAAATACACCCCAGTAAATACTTACGAATAAACAATCTCGGATAAAAATGAGATTGTGATATTTCCCTTACCTTAGGTCCGATTTGATTCGTATGTGTCCGAACCTCCTGTATAATGATTTAAATAATTTCATTGACTTATTACAGAATGGTATCATATATGGTTCACTTATGACATTATATTACCCGTTCTTTTGTAAATTCCATGTTAAAGAAGCGTTTTGGGAAAAACTGTTTCATTTATCGTAGGTGTTTTGACTTGTTGTTCCAGACATTATTATTACTTATATCATGATTTACTTACTTCCAGAATATAAAATATGATTTATATATCATATATATTCAGTATATATATATATATATAAGATAGATAAATGAAATGAAAAACACCGTTCATGGAGACGGTAGTCCGTACGTACGCATGAACGCTGTTTTCCTTTCCTTATTGTCTTGAATGGAAGTAAGTAGATGACATACATATACATATATACATAAATACAGTAGCTTTATAATGTCATATATTTCATTATTATTTCTTATATATACTTTTTAATCATTCTTAAATGGTTAACATGGAGAATGAATCTCATCGCGTCGTGGAGACGGTATTCTGTACGTACGCACGAGCGATGATATCGTTCCCATGGTTGTGGAATTGTGTTGAAGTGTATGTATACTATTTCAGTATCAATATCACTTTATAATAATCATATATAGTTACTCATTACACCATTATACCAATCCAATTAAGGTGGTGACGGAAAATATATTACACCACGGCGTGGAGACGGTATTCCGTACGTACGCACGCGCGGTGATTTCATTTTTCCGTAGGATGGATAGAAGGTGAATTAGGGTTGTTTCATATTTATAATAACATATCAGTATTTAAGTAATACTGATGTTATTACTTTATCATGAAACAACTAAAGAAGAAGAAGTTGAAGAAGAAAGAAATTGAAAAGATCGATAATGGATATTACCTCTTCTTTGGAACGCCTCTTTGAATCCTCCACTTAGGGAACTAAGATTGGTCTTTGAAGAAGACCAGGACCTCTAGGATTATTCTAGGGAAGTGAATAAGGAATTTTGGAAGGGGTTGGCCGAGCTTGAGTGCTCAAATTGGGGTGAGGAGGAGGGGGAGGAGGTACCCTTTTATAAGGGGGGAGAGGGGCACCTTAGGAATATCTCAAAATATTATTTTATATTAAAGTCAAAATCGGTTTATAATGGTTCCAAAGGGTCTTATTTCGAAGCTAAAGTGGGGATGGGTCGAAATCCTATCATCCAATAGGATTTATACAAGTTTAGGATATTATTTTAACCTTATCAATTAGATTTAACTCTAAGTTAAATAATTTAACTTTTACCGTGTCTTTTTGGTTTCTTTCACTATATGGTTAATACACTTACTATAACATGCCAAACGAACCCCAAATTGTTAATTATTAATATATATATCCTTATCTAAGTCATTTGGCCGAACCTTAGATTTTTAGGAATAAAATAACAATTAATAATATAATATTTGATTTAAAAACTATTTTGTGTCAATTTTGACACTATTTGATATATGATTTTTGTGAAAGTCATAACAGAATTATATGTTAGAACCAAGTTGATTAAATCAACACTAATATATCATAGTAACCTAGAAAATTAGTTTAATTCATAAAAAGTCTCAAATTACATTCATTTGAGCATTTATAACATCAATTATGTTAATATTTCCTTAAAAGGGTAATTACTGCATCATCGTTGTGTCATAAATAAATTAATTTCATTAAAGTCTAAAAATTATAAATAAAATATCATTATGTAGGAAATATTTTTATCTTTCTAATGAATATTTATAGTAGAATTTATCTTATGTATAACCCCATATTAAAAATGTTTTAGTTATTAAACTTTGATTTTATCTATTTTAACTATTCATTAAATAAAATAATATTAAATGTCATAATCTAATCCAAGTGGACCTAAATGGTCATATTATATTCATAAGGTTGTTTTTGGTCGAATTACACTTATCCGATAGAATTAGGACATGTGTTATGGTAATAGTAATATCATATTTACCCTTAGTTACCCTATTTACTATTAACCGTGGTTAAAAAAAAGTAAAAAGTTACTATTCACCAAAAATTATTTCCATCTCATTGAACCACATTTTAGTCCTTGATATTAACCGTGTCTGTCAGATTTTCGAAATTCCATTCACAGAAGCGGTAAAATTAAGTTTTATGCAAAATTCAGTTTTTAACCTACCACTTAGTGGTTTCACTATTCATCAAAAATTGAAAGTTTTCAGAAAAATGCCAAAATTTCATCCTAAGCTATATTTCATATTCTGAATTCAAAAATGAAGTCTATTTTACCAAATTCATAACATAGAAATTACATTAATTAATTTTATAATTAAATCCCGCTGTTAAAACAAATAGTGTGTTTTTAAGAAACAATATCTATCAAAAGATTGACACTTAATTATGTCTGGTTTAAATGTGAAATTACATCCAATGACCAACATTGTATTAAATTGTAAAAATATATTCTAAATATACTTTAAAACAACTCAAATTAGTAATTTATCACTATTAATTATTTTGATTAAAAAAGTTGTTTTTAATTATAATTTAGTAATTTTCACTATTCATCAGAATATGAAAGTTATCCGAAAAGTACCAAAATTTCACCTTAGGCTAAATTCGATACTCCGAATCCAAAAATGAAGTCCATTTTGAGAGCTAAAATTTCTAAAATTTTAAAAAGTGGTTATTACTATTCATAACGGCTAGTTTTAATAAAATTTTAATAGCATATCGT
The DNA here is from genome assembly GCA_963277665.1 of Viscum album. NCBI lineage: Eukaryota > Viridiplantae > Streptophyta > Magnoliopsida > Santalales > Viscaceae > Viscum > Viscum album. The sequence continues at coordinate 1,585,365,598 of OY728164.1, forward strand.
TGTTTCGTGAAACTCAGTATTACGTACTACACACGTTATCGAGGAAGGTTGCGATTGCGTGTAATGCAAGGCAAGTCAAGGATGCGTGTTGTGCAAGCTCCTTTTTGTGTTGCGTACAACACAAGACATTAGTGAAATTAAAAAGAATATTTTTCATAAAATCTTGCGATGTTACATAGGTTGTTGCATGGTGTTCCAAATCATTTTTAGCCACATGATATTTGAAAGTCTTGACCATAGATACATTACATTATTATTCATTCCATCATGGCGTAGGACATAATTATCCATGTTTTTTAGTTCTTTATTGATTTAGATTTGTAATTTGGTTAGTTATGTTTTTTATGTATTTTCAATTATATATAGGTGATAAAAAATTCTTATATTGTAATTACCTAGTTTTCGAAGTATGATCATAGATTCTACATCATGGACCTTTTTCTCTTGAAAGTGGGCGTCCTTTCTCAACCTGAGGCTTATGAAATGGTGAACCCTATGCACTATAATTAACATGTAGTCTCTAAAATAAAAATTATCCCAATAATGTAATCCTGACGTACTCTATGACATGGATTTTTATTTTAGAGCTTATTGATCTTTATTAGGGTTATACTATCCACAAATTGTGGAATGGTTATCCCATAATTCCATGCTTTTCGTATTTTTCCGAACATATAAATGTTAATAATTTCTCCACCCATGTCCTTCCATAATGAATTTTATTACAATGGTATGCCATTTAATTCTGTTCAATGATCAATTTTGTGGGCTTAATTAGCTAAGTGCTATAAAAAAATCTAGAAGCGATAAATTTTCACATTTAATGATCAAGTATTTGTATGGAATTGTTTGGTTCATTGAATCATGGTCCCTATTTAAATAAATATATTAGTTCAGATTTTTTGGGGAGGGTACACTCTTACAACATGGAGGTATCCATATTTTCAAAAATACCAAATTTCTATTTTTATCCCAAACATCAATTTTATAATTACACCTTTATTGTGTCATGATATTATCTAACTTTATGAAATTTTTACAATTCCATAATCCATGTAATTTATCACTTGAATCTCACTTCTAACACATCATTCACATTTGGAATAGGATTAAGATACTCAATGGGGTGGTTTAAGGAGAAAACCTCTGATTCTCTAAAACAAAATAGTTATAAAAGATAATTTCTAAGAACAAATAAATAAAAATATGTAAAAGAAAAAAGAAAATTTTACTTTGGTTTATTATATGTCATCACTTTATTAAAATTGAAATAACTACATACCTAATGTTCCACATTCAGTAAAATGTTAAAAGAAAATACCCCAATTAGGAGCATTCAATTTAAGGATTGATGTTATTTCTATTTACCAAAAAGGGTTGTTCTTCATTCTATTGAATTTTCATATCTCTATGTGGAATTATTCATCTAATCCGGAAAAGACCAAATCACCGGGATTTGATTTTACCTTGTAAAAATCCAAATAATCTGTTATAATATAATAAATTTTCACGCAAGTTTATCTCCCTTCTTCAGATTTGTTGTTCATTCCAACTACTTATTCACTCTTTGTAGATTGTAGCATCGGTATATGTATCCTTATATTCATGATCATGAAATTAAAGATTCTTTTTATTCTATTATCATATCAATTCTAATTGATTTCATTACTACCAAATATTATTTCTGTGGGTAAACCACACTACAAATTGGTTTGGTCTCCTATATATTGTTTAAAATGAAGACATTACCAATGGTTTCTTATATGGTATTTGGTATATTCTTAATGAATTTCATGTTTCCTAAACCTATATTTCCATCTGGTATTGATGGTTTTAGTAAAATTTTCCATCATCTCCCTATTTTATGGATTCACATATTCACGTTTGTGAGGATCATACGTGGTAATTATTTTATTAAAAACTCTATATTTTTACAAAAAAACATATCAAAATATGGATGTCATAGTGTTTCCCTTAATTATTTATTAACAATTTGTCTTCTATAAACCTAAAAATATATTCTTCATAAAAAATTTAGTGAAAAACCTTTCATATTGGTTGTGATATATTATTCTTGTAAACACTTTGAGACATATTCAACAAAAACAAGAATGTATGTATATCCAAATTAATTTGTTAAGGGAACCATGAATTTGATCCCCCATATATCAAATATTCCAAAAATTATGATCATGTTTTGATTAATATTGTCTCTTTATTTAATGTTCCCAATTCATTAGAAGTTATCACATATATCCCCAAATATCTTTTTCACCTTGTGATGTATTGGAGAAAAGAATATAATTTTTAATTTCTTGGTTATTTTTTCAATTATCCCATGGTGTCCTAACATGTGTGACAAGTAAAAAAATTACAATGGTATCAAATTCATTCCTAGTAACACATAGAAAAATAAAAATATCATTAAACTATATGAATAAAATAGGGTTCTCCCAAAAAATGAGTCAAACATCAGTTAAGAACCTCTTCCATTGTTGGAATGTGATATGAGGGTAGATTATATTTGTTTTGAATTAGTTTTTTATATAAAAAACCATATTCTATAAATGAGATAAACTAAAAATAAATGTTTATACAAAAAATCATCTTAAATATCAATATATTTATAACTAAATGTTATAAAAATTCGAAATATGAAATATTTTGGTAATAATGTTATCTAATCCATTATTATTTTTATTTTAATATCAATCTCTGGAAAAAAAAATAATTTACTAAATCAAGAATGTTTTATGATCCTTCTTTATCGTAAAGTAATTAAATTTTTCATGATCAATGAGTCGAACCAATTTGTGGAGGATGTGATAACATCTGACCTCATAAAAAGAAAATACCTCTGCGGGAAACCCCTTCTCTATCGTGGTTCAATTTATTTTTTCTTTCATTTGGGTACCACTACCATAGTAAATGGGTTTTAAAATATTTTCCACACTATTTCCAAGTACATATATGATTATATAGTTTCATGTGTCATGCATTTTCTCAAAGGTATCCTCTTAATATGGTTGTAATATAATAGGGTCAGTGATCATACTCATCTATAGATTCTTGAAATCTTATTTGTATCCTTCATCAATGTATAATTCAACATCATTTGAATGGGATATCTATTATTCTGTAATAAGTCTTCCAAAAATCTATAGTTGAACCCAATATTTCCAAGGAATCTTAAAATACATTTAATTATTATTAGTTCAATTTGAAACTTGAACACTTTATTTTTATTGATATTGACCTCTATCCCATCTTTATAAAATCAATATATATTCATATTTACATATTCTACCAGAAAGGTTCACTTTTCCTAAATAATAACAAGGAATACCACCTCACATATTTGTTATATCTTCCTAGATTCTTGATATGTACCTGAAATGATCATTTGCAAAGAAAAAAATTATCCATGAATAATTCAAGAAACTCTTCATCAATATCATGGATAATGTCTTCCATACACTACTAAAAATCTAATTAATTCATTATAAATTCATAATAACATGTATATATTACTAAAGAACATATAAATTTTATCTAGGATTAATCCTATTTTTCTATTAAAATTTGTTTATACCTATAATATTCATCCAATATACAAAATTAATTCTTTCTAGATAGTCATTCTAAAGTACGAATAATAAATAGAAGTGGAAAATGATGAATCCTTGTTGAAACATTGAGATTAGATTTAACAATATATACTACCCATTACATCAAAATTTTCATAGAAACTATCTCGTCCCCATTTTTATAAGAGTAGTTTATTCATTATTCAATCAAAATTTGAGATGAATAACATATTTACTATCTGAAATGGGGTATATGATACCAAAATCAAATAAATTTAGAATATCCTTCTACACAGCGTTCATTATAGTAGGAGTTAATCACCATTGGGGTTGTCTATTTGTATTTTACCTTATTCATTTTTAACCCTGTCTGTGAAAATGGAGGAAATGATTACCTTGATATAAGTATTAATCTAATAGGAATACTTCCTCATTTTTTAAGTACATTAATCAGTTAATAATCCTTATCTTATAGGAGTGGATTATTTTAAATGACTAACCATACTTCTCTATCTCCTAGAAATTAATAAATTAGGTTTCTTATGAGTCATTTCATCTCTATATTTGGTGGCCTTGTGATTAAGAGAACCTAATTTAAAAATTATTCCCATGAATGTTTCTTTTTTTACAAAAAAGTCATTTTTCCATGTTTTAACTATTTTCCCCAGTCCTATACTTTACCTCATTATTAATTTGCTACATCAAAAATTTATACTCTTTGAATTACATCTCCCAAAATCCATATATATCATTAGTGGTAGTAATATCATGGTAGTATTTAGGTTCATCTTCAGGGTTTACAGTCATCATATGGTTTAATTGAGCCCACTTCTCCCTAACCTAAAAAATAAAACACATTTAGTTAACAACAATGAGATATTTTCTTCTGGTTAAGAAAGGATGCCTTAGAATAATAAGTACCAGTATATCCATTTCTATTTCAAAAATCAAAAACAAATCGATGCATAAACCGAATTTCCCTAAAATATTTAAAATATCTTTAATAAATCTAATTAGTTTTTTAATTGATCCATTAACCAATTTGAGAGAAGATCTTCTTGCCATTTAATTGATTAACATAATTTTTATGAACATATTTAATATTACCATGTTAAAAATATACATTAGATCAAATTAGTTCCTTTCTAAAGTTACATGAACTAATGGTGTATAGAATATAAGAACATACAAGATCTAAAGGTTTTTGTGGAAGTTTCCATTATGAAATTTATAAAAACTCCTTTCTAAGATAGAACATTCACAATTCCTCTACTTTATTAATGTTTTAGATTATAAATTTAAAAACATTTTGTATAATGAAATTTTAGAAACTTCTTCAATGAATATGATGTTAATTGTAATATGTTTAATGATATCCTAGAATTTCTTATACTATAGTTAGAACTCATGATTCTTTTTGGTGTATTTTCTTTTCCTCGCTACAAAAAAATTAACTTCACCCACCACTTTTTTTGTTTATTTTTTTAGACTTAATATTCACCTATTTATTTTGTATCTCATTCTTAAATTATTTAAAAATATGATTCTCCCTCACTTTTAGCTCATATCAACTTCAGTAGTATAAGGCCTTTACCTATTCTCTTGTAACGATCTTGTTACCTAGTAAAACACTAAATTCTTTCATTATAATTTTTTAAATAGTTTTACAAATTGATTTTTGAAGTTTGAAAGTGAAGATTGGTTATTTTATATGTAATTTTAATGTTCTTGAACTTTGGTATCCACTCAATAGGGTTGATATACATTCTTCTTGTCGTACTTCAGCACCAACTCTTAAAAATTAGTTTTCCCCCAAAAACATAAAATTGGAATTATTATTGTGGTGGTTTTGTATATTGTTTCCTAAAGTAATGGAGTGGTTTATAGATAGATATTGATGATTACTTCCCTTAGAGATAACCCAATAGACCTTAGGAAATATTTTAATTCAAGACCCTTCCTTTTATCCAACTTTTATTTTTATCCAGTGGAATCTTTTTTTATAATTTTTTTAATATTGTTGATGTTAATTCTATGTAAAAAGCCTAAATTATTTAATTTTGATATCATATGATAAAAATTGAAAATACTTGTATAAATTTTTAAATCCCGCCTTTTTTCCATAGAACTTTTTGTGTATTATGTGGTTCTAATTAATTGTTTATAGTTTTCAAGATATACATTTTTTGGGAATTTCATCTATTTTTTAAGATATCTTTATTTTCTTTTTAACTAGATGAATGCCTTAGTCAGTTTAACATTATTTAAAATCTATTTAGGCAATTTATTAGCTAGATCATCCATGATTACTTATGACTATGTGGGTTTAATTTTCTTGAGTCCTCCTCTATCTGCTAATTTAACCACCACTCATGAATTATTTTGTAATATAAACTGAGAATTTTCCAAATTAAATATATTATGATAATCCATGATGTGTTCATATTGATAGGATCCTCTTGAATCACTTACAATTACCAATTGTCGATTCACCATATTATTGAGTAACATTTTCAGGGTCACTTATCATTTTTTCCGTCTCCACCAGCATGAATTATTTCTAAGAGAATCTTCATAAAAGTTAATTTCATGTGGTGATGAAAAATGAATATTGTTACATAAAATAGTCTTTTTATTAACCCTTAAATAAAAATTTAATGTCTGAAATCCTTATTATATCATAGTTATCTCTATTTAACATGAATTTGTCACATATGTATAGAAAATCTGAGAGGATTCCTACAACACCCGGTTTTTCATGTCTTGGTTTTAATCATGTCTGTTGGAAATCCAAATCCTTTTCTTGGGTTTTAATCAAGTTTAATATTGATTTTTTAATTTCCATATATGTGTAATCATTATAACATGGTTTACCCCATTTTTTTGGAAGTTTTTGGAGAAAATGGTGGTTACTTTAAGATTTGGGCCAACTGTGAGCCCAATTCTAGATTTAAGAACAAAATATTTTTATTTTATAACTCCTTCTTTTTCAAATTTTTTCACTCATTCCAATTCCCACATGGTCTCTAATGACATATTAAAACCACCATATCCATTTGTACCCCTCATAAATTCATAATCATAGGGGATTTGGGTTATTTATTTGGGTATTGGGCTAGCCTGTGAGCCCATTTCCAGTTTTCAAAATTAGTTTTTTACTTTTATATATTATTCATTTTTTTAATATTTTTTAGTGATTACACCTCTCACTCAAGACCCAAACCCCTAGGTGCACCCAATTATTCAATTTTACCTCTTTGGATCTCATCTTAGTCACAGATTTGGGTGAAATTTCCCAGGGCTTCTCATATCTTCCAGATTTGGTAAAGTAATTTGTTTCATTCATGAATCATTAATTATTTTTCTATTTTCCCCCCAAATATTCATTCCCTAGTTTTTACAGACCTATTAATCTTCTACATTTAGTTACAATCCATTCCCTTTCCTCTATGGGTGTGGATCTAAGGGAAGATGAAGAGTACTCTAGTTTTCAAGGTGAGTTTTCTTCTAATTTCTCCTCATTCCTCCTCCTCCTCCCAATATTTGATGGTTCAATTTTCTTCTATGGTCATGCACAAACTAGGGTTAAATTATTCCATGATTTTTTAAGTGTTTTTAATTATTTTAGGGCCGGTATTCATAGATATAGGGTTTTTGACCCCACGTTGAAGGTTTTCCAGTGTGTGTTTCCATTACGCCTTGGTTTTGAGGTAGGTTCTCCAAATAACTTTTCCTTATTATTTATGATATATATTTTTCATTTTATAATAACATCATATAAATGTTTAGTTATTCTTTACAAACTTTGGATAATATTTTTTGGTGTGAAAAATTGTTATTTGTTCCTTATTTTGTGAAAAATGTAGTTTTTTCATATAAACGTGCACACCACTGGTTTTAATAAATGTTCTCCTAGATTTAGAATACATTTTTTGATTTTTACAACCTGGTTTAACTAATTTAATAGGTTTTTGGAATGAAAATTTGGCTTTATACCCTTTTAATGTTTACTAGAGTTTGTTTTATTAAATGTTGCATCCTAATTTTTTGGAAGGTTCCTGGTTGGATCTTGTGTGTTCAAGGTGTAATAAAATTATTGGTTTAGCTTATGAAAAATGTTGGAATCATCTGAATAATTTTTTTTGGTATATTTATGTGGTTTCTAATCTGTTTTTGTATTTCATAATAAAGAAAGTGTCGGTTTGTAGGGTGTTTTCGCATGTTTTCTTAGTAAATGGCATGTTTGGCACCTTTGTAGAAATGGATGAGTTTTAAAAGGTTAACGTGAGTTTTTGAGGGGTTTAAGTAAATTTTAAATTTCTAAAAATGGTGATTTTACACCTATTTATGACTATTAAAATTACGTTTTTAATAAATGTTGTTTTGTGTATAATTCTTGAAGGATCATTTGGCATTTTTCTTGAAAAAATGGTTTTCATGTGTACTTAATGTTGTATCATTTGGATCCATTTTATGGTCCATGAAATTGATTTATTAAATGGTTTTGTGGCTTCCAGATCTGTTTTGATACGGTAATGGTGGGTTTTTCCTTAAAATAGCATTTTTTATGCGATTTTATTTGTAAATCCTTGTTATACATCTTGAAATTGTTTCAGGAAAATTTTATTTAGTTTATTAATCCATGAATGAAATGTGAAGCATTTTTTCGTGGGATTTTTATGTGTGTATGATTTGGGAATGAAAGTTTCTTGTTAAAAGATTATTTGATAATAAGTGGATCCTAATTGAGAACTAAAGGGAAACCGAGGTATCTAGGTGGGCGGACGTGTACTCGTATGCTAGTGATCTGGAGTGGTTTTGTCCCTATTTCACGTAGAAAGTTTGACGATGAAAACACTAACTAAACTATGGTGATGATTTTTTGGGCAACAAGGTTATGGGTACAATTTATCTACTAGTGTATCGTGCATGAGAATTTATATTTTTTTACGGTTACCTTTACATGGAGATACAAGGTACCTGGGGCCCACAATGAACTAGGGCCTAGGGGTGTTCCCATGACTTTTGCTCATTGGCTATTTTGTACTCACCATTGTAATATGGTGTTTTTGGTTCATAAATTCAGTAGTGTGTGTTTTATTTAAAAGTGTACTTTCTTTAAAGAATCCCTCTTGAAAAAAATCATTTTGAAGTTTCATGTCTTTGGAAATTGTTATAGCATTTTTTGTGTATAAAAATTGAAATATTTTGTATGAAAACATCCATAGCGTGCAACATTTTTTGGAAAACATAATTTTATCCATTGTATTTCGAACATTAAATTTATGTTTCTTTTGTTTAAATTGGAAGTGCATTGGGAATAGAATATCAGGATAACCTAGTGAGTTTTTATACTCACACATATAGTTTTATTCTATTTTTTTAGTCTTTGTGCTGGTTTCAGCTTGAGTTTGGTCACCTTAATTAACATGGGATCATTGTGTTGGGGAGTGACTAGATAGGTCAAATGGAGTTAGTTGGTTATTCAGTATAGTTGGTTTAGTTTTATCATTCAGTTGTACTTTCATTTTTTGTCATATAAATGATGTCGATTCAATAGTTATATAATTGTGTATTTGGATGTCCATTCTTTCCATTGTTTCCCATATTGTTTATATTTGGGAGAAATAATTCCCTTTTTTCCTCTATTGATTCCCTTTATGCTTGTCTCTATCCCAAGTGGAGCAGAAATGCCTTTTGGGAGTTGTCACGGAGTGGCCCAAGGGACCAGTTCAGGGTCCACTCGAGCTGGTTCATGACAAACTGGTATCAGAGGAGGTTGGATCTTACTATACCTTGATTTTTAGAGTTACATTGTAATTTGGGGTATGTAAAGGTAGATGGAGTTTTGTTGCTAAGTCTTTAGGGGTATGTGCGGGAAGAGCGTCATGAACTCTTGATAATTCTGATCCTCAAATTTCCATGGAATGTCTCGTTTTGTTAGTGTTCTTGGTTCTTTTTGATTATTTGGTGTTGGGATACGAAAAGGGGAGTTGGACTAAGGGATTTTATGAGTTCATAGGGCGTATAAATCCATGTGCAAATGGGTCATAGTCTTTAGAAGGCTATTTTTCTGGGTTGTGTGTTTGGCATGTGTCCGAAAACTATATGGTCAAGTCACCCATCGACACTAGTTCCATTTTGTGGGTCTCTTAGAACGTTCTTGAATTATTATTTTTTTTGAAAATCCATTTGTGAGAATTATAGAAATTGGATTCCAAAATTTAATATAAGGAAGGTTTTGGAATGTTGGGTTTTTTGAAATGAATCTTTGGAATAAAGTGAAAATGATTTAACAAGATTGGATATTCCCTTATATAAACTTGTTTATTGAAATAAAATTTTTTAATAGCTAGATCATTATAAGGTGATTCTGAATCTCTATTTTAAATCGGGTGTTTTGGGCAGTTGAAAAGTGGTTTAGTATGATTAATTGGTTTTGGAAATTGGTTTTGAGTGGTTGGTGTTTTTTTAGAAAGGGTATTGGTCTCTGTGGCCATCGGATTATGAAAATAGAGCTTTCTGAGTTTTTGAAAATGGGAAGGGGTTGTATGGACGAGCTTGGTTGTTTATAATTTTGTTAAAAATGAAAAGGGAAATGTTTTTAAAAAAATGGTTCTTGATGAAGTGTGGTTTGTTTTGTGAAATCTGGAAAGGGTTTTTGACTTGGTGGTTAGTGTACCTTCTTAGGGTACATGTCTTTAGGATTGATGTTATTTTGTTTTAGCCTTTGATATTTTCAATGGTTATCTCATGCATGGTTTTATGGATATATAGATGGATGGCCGGTATGGCATGGTGGTTTGGTGCTCGAGTGGCATAGAAATGTTCATGTGAGTGAGACTTGATGAAAAACCATTGGTGAATGTGGAAATCCACCATGTTAGTTTGTTTTTGAAATGTTTTTTGAGATGAAAAATTATGGAAATTTTTTATAAACAGATGGTTATGTGGATGGTTTTTCCAATGTCATAGAAGTGTGGTTTATTCGGTAAGATTCCTTGTGATATAGAAGGAATACTCTTTTTGTTTCTTGATATGGGATCTTTTTGGTGGCTTAGTTTGGATTATTGTTTAATAGGTTTATAAAGATGTGTTTGATGTTATGATGTGGCCACATGATGGTTCTTTGTTGGAAAGACTTCTAATTTATCAGCTAAAGGATTCATTTAAAGGGATAAATCCACCTCCTTAAATGATGACTCAGCCAATTTTTTGGAATATAGAGCTGTTTTGGATTAGATTAAAGTGCCTTCTTATTATGTTTACTCTCTACGTTGTGGTAATAGTGCTTGGTGGTGTTGACGAGTTATGTCATGTTCCTTGTCCATTCTACTCCTGGTTCGTAGTAAGGGAGAATGGTTTTGTTTATCCTTATGTTTCAGTTTGGTGATGGTGTTTTTTGTACTATTGATCTTTATGGGGTGTTTTGATCATTAGCCCCCGACTATGGCGCATTAGATGCTTCAAACATCAGGTCTCTAGTCATAGGCCTCAGAGTGAATCTTTTCATGGAGCTAGGAAATCACCAGAGGTGTGGGGAGCTCAACTAAGTTTCTACCTCCACCTTTATGGTAAGGTAGTTTCTAAGCCTCTATTGTGGTTCCTCATAACTATGAATTTCTTATTGTCACAAAGAGCATGGTGTACTTACCCCACATATAGTTTCTATAGTTGTTCCTTCTTGGATGTGGGTTTTCAATCAATGTCCCTATGTGGACCGCCAATGTGATTTTGGTTCGGTCTTGGTTTTACCAGTTCATAGGTAGAGAGTGGTGGGAGGTTCCCCTTTTTCTTTGTTTGTTTCAATGGATAAATTATTGGGTACCCTTTCCTCCCCCACCCTGAGTGGTGGGTGTTTTGATCTATCAACAGTGTTGGCCCAGTTCTTTTCCCCTCCGTTTTGGAGTGGGTGGATTAAATGTTCATGTTCTAAACATATTAACTTGGTCTTGTATGTTTTTGTGGGATAGTTTTGTTGGACCTATGTGGGTGAGTCTGGATATTAGTTCATGTTGATTTCATGATTTTTCATTTCTAGTTGGTCTCTAATGGATGGGAGACCCACTACGGGTCTCGAAGATCATTCCTTTAAGGATTTAACAGATGGTAGTTGTGATGTATTGGTGGGAATACTGTTATAGTCTCCCCCCCCAAAAATTTATTATATTTTGTGAGTGAACATGGGTTTTGGTGATCATTGGGTTCATTGGTAGAAGGCCCAATAATCTAGTTCTTGGCTTGGTTATAGGGGTGGTGGCTTGATCTTCCAATTGATTCTCAAGAAGTGGTTGTGAGTTAGTGTTTTGTTTGGGAAATAGGATTAAGTTCCATTGATGGTGGGTTATATGTCCTTGGATTGAGAGGCTGGACTCTGTTGATAATGAATCCTTAGGTATTGATCTTTCATCTGGAAACTTTTATGGCTTTTTTGGGGTGGAAAGCATTAATTGTGGGAAGAATTGTCACATCGGGTTTTTCATGTCTTGATTTGGATCTAGTTCATTGGAAGTTATGATCCTTTTCTTGAGTTTTGAGTGAGATTAATGTGTATTTTTAATGTTCTATATACGTCTAATCATCCTACCATGGGTTCCACCTTTCTTGTTTGGGAGTTTTTTGGATAAAAGGGCGGTTACTTCATGATTTGGGTCAACTGTAACCCCATTTCCATATTTAAAAACAAAATTTTTTTTCTTTTATAACTCCATTGTTTTTAAACATTTTTCACTCTTTACAAATTCCAAATTTTCTTACCCTGACCTATTCAAACCACCCTGTCCTTTTTTACCCCTTATGAATTCATAATCATGGTGGAGTTGGGTTATTTATTCATATATTGGGCCATCTCATGAGCCGATTTCCAGTTTTAAAAAATAATAAGTTGTTTCTATTATTTATTATTCATTTTATTAATATTTTTTGGTGATTTTATGTCTCAATAAATCCCGAAAACACTAGGAGTAACCCCATGTTACATTTTCCCTCTTTGGAGTTCATCTTATTTGCGTATTAGAGAGAAATTTCTTAAGTCTTCTCAAATCATCCATATTTGGTAAGGTAATTTGTTTCTTTCACGAATAATTAATTCATTCCGCTTTTCCCACAAAATATTCTTTACTTGTTTCTTCTAGACCTATGGATCCTATCCATTTAGTTACAATCCATTCCATCCCCTATAATGGTGTGGATCTATGGGAAGATGAAGAGTTTTCTAGTATTCAAGGTGAGTTGCCTTCTCCTTTTTCTTCCATCCTCCACCTCCTTCCATTATTTATTGACTCTATATTCATCTCTAGTAATTCATGACATATTTATCTATTATCCCATGAGTATTTATGGGTGTTTCATTCTTTTAGGTATTTTCTTCATAGACATAGTGTTTGTAAACCCTCGTGGAAGGTTTTCTACTGTGTGTTTCCATTCGGCCCTGATGTTGAGGTAGGTTGTCACAATAACATGAACTTATTATTTTAGTTTCATATTATTATTTCTTTTATCATTATATATACATGTTTAGTGTTTCTATACAACCTTCTAATAATCCATTTGTTGTGAAAACATTTATATTTATTCCTTGTTTTGTGTAAAATGCAGTTGTTTCGTACAAACATGCACACCACTTGTTTATATAAATTCTCTACAAGTATTCAAATAGTTTTTTTTTATTTTTATGTTAAGGTTTAACTAATTTACTAAGTGTTTGGTATTCAAATTTGACTTTATACCCTTTTAATGTTAAATAGGGTTTGTTTTATTATATGTTTCATGCCTCTTTTTCGGGAAAGAGCTCGGTTGGCTCTTGTGTGTTAATGGTATTATAAGATTATTGGTTTGGATTCTAAAAACTGTTTTAATCATGTGAATAAATTTTTTTTGGGTTCCTTATATTGGTTCAAATCTGGATTTGGGTTTTATAATGAAGTGAGTGTCGGTTATTATGGTGTTTTATCATGTGTTCTCGGTAAATGGCATGTTTGGAACATTTATAGAAATGGATGGGTTTTGAATTTTTAAACTATGTTTTTTATTGGTTTTTTTAAATGTTATATTTCTTATAATGGTGTGTTTAAAACTATTTATGAATAGTTTAATTTGATCTTTGGATTTTTTTGAAGAATGCTTAATGGCCCATTTGGTATTTTTATTGTAAAAATGGTTTTCTTGTGTACTTCATGATGTATCATTCAGATCCATTTTTTGGTATCTGAAATTTATTTATAAAATGGTTATTTTGGATACCAAATCTGGTTTGATATGATAATAGAGGTTTGTTGGCCTTAAAATAGTATTTTTAATGTATTTTATGTGAAAACCCTCATTATAATTCATGAAGTTGTTTTATGAAAATTTTAAGTGGTTGATTGATCCATAAAAGAAATGTGAAGAATGTTTGTAGGATATTTTTGTGGCTATGATTTCGGAATTAAATTTTCATGTGAAATTAGTATTTGATAATATATGGAACTTGATTGAGCACTAAATGTAAAAACCGAGAATCTAGGTGGGCGGACGTGTACTAGTATGCTAGTGATCTAGAGTGGTTTCATCCATGTTTCACATAGAAAGTTTGACGATGAAAAAACATACTAAACTATAATGATGATGTTGGGGGCCACAAGGTTATGGATATTTTTTACGAACTATTAGATTTTTCAAGATAATAGATATTTGTTTATAGTTACTTTTACACCTAGATACGTGGTACTTGGGACCCACAGCAAACTAGTGGCATGGGGTGTTTCTGTGACTTGTGCTCATAGGCTATTTTGTACTCATCATCAACAAATGGTGTGTTTGGTTGATAAATTCAGAAGAGTGTGTGTTTAATTTAAAAGTGTACTTTCTTTAAATCTTCCCTCTTGAATTTTTTCCCATTTTGAATTTGCATATCTTTAGAAATTGTTCTAACATTATTATGTATAATAATTGCATGTTGTTGTCTGATAACTTCCATAGAATGGAACCTTGTTTGGAAAACATAATTTTATATATTTTATTTAAAACATGAAACTTATTTTTCATTTATTTTAATTGTATGTGCATTGGGAATAGAATATTGGGGTAACCTACATAGTTTTTATACTCGCGCCTATAGTTTATTCTATTTGTTAGCCCTCGTGCAGGTTTCAGCTTGAGTTCGGTCACATTGAGGGACATGGGATCATTGTTTTGAAGAGTAACTAATGTGTTCACATGGAGATAGTTGGTTATCAGGTCTGGTTGGTTTAGTTTTATCATTCAGTTTTACTTTCAGTTTTGTTGTACAAATGATTTTAGTTTAATTTTTATTTAAATGTTTATTGGGTTATCCATTATTTTCATTCTTTGACTTATTATTTATATTTTGGTTAAATAGTTCCCTTTTTTACTCTGTGTATTTCCTCAATGATTGTCTCCATCTTGGGAGGATCAGGAACACCTTTTGGGATTGTCACGGAGTGGCCCGAGTGATCTGTTCGGGGTCGACTTGGGTTGGTTGGAAATTATTCTATAAGGTTAATCATTGATATTTCCTCTAAACTAACACATGTTTTGGATCATCAAAATATTTATTAGCTTTACCTAAGAGGTTTTCCCTATATTGGTGGAATTAAAATTTTTATAGTGTCTTCATAAATAGATAAGAATCATTAATCCATTATTTTTACATTATGATTTTTTCATTGGAATTCACTTATGATGTTTCCCAACTCATCATGTACAACATAGGGTATTTGATTTTCCATCACTTCTCTCCAATTCCGATGAATATTATGTTATATCATGATATTAAACTCTATTGGATTTATATTATAATGTCTCAGAATTTCCATGGAATTTTTTTATTTATATAGAATTATTTTGAGACCTCAAAATTTGAAGGCATGTGATTCAGAGGCCCAGAGAGCTCAGAACATAATTTTGAACTTTTTTTAAAGTACATTTAGTAAACATGTGAGTATGATTTTCAATATTTTTAATTAGTGCTCCGAATAAAAATATGAGGGCACCGTTTATGTTAGAATTTTGGTATTTTCCAAGAAATGAATTATCTTCAGCTAGCAAGGGCCGAGCGGGAATGTCATTTTTTGGAATTTTTGAGAAAAATAATTAAATAATTTAAAATAATTATTTCATTTTAATTCTCATAGTTGAGTGGTAAATGGTGATGTTGCGGGGAAACAATTAGGTGGTGACAATACGTATTAATGAAGCTCATTAATGGATCATTAACTCGCAGTATAATGACGCTTTAATGACACGTAACTACAACCCGGTTTCTTAAATAAAACAGCTTAATTATACGATGTCGCATCATAATAGAAACGATGTGACATGCTTCTATTTATAGTTTGATGCACTGGAGAAATAAGGATTAAAAACATGGAGGATTATCCAGGGAACCCTTGACATACATCCACCATAGCGAAGAATGGAGAACACCGGCCAAACTTCATCTTCTTTGATGCCTTTCAATGATCGAAGTTGGGAAGCGATGTCGACGTCTTAATACCTCGAGGACATACGTCGTGACATCAGATGTCATAAGAGGTCAGGGGTTTTTGTTTGATGTTCTTCCCCATATTTTATAAAAAATGATTAACATGAATCATCCCATGAACAGGCTGATCTACTATTCATCTGTTATGTAAGAGGGTGATTTATTCTTTGGGTTACATTATTCTGGGTCCAAATCTGGGAGTGGAATAAATGAACGAAAACTCACTGAATCTCCCCTATCTTTAAACCTCAAACACGGAGGCCCCGGGTCGACACGATCAATACCCGAGCACCTCCTCATGTGCGTTCATAGTGGTTGTACCCCCGAAAAGATAGAAAGGTAAGTTCGGGATCCTTGGGGTAAATAGGGTGCTCCCTAGATGCAACTGATGCTGACAGCTCGAAGAATGAACCATCAGATCACGTTTGATGGTCCACAAAACTCCATGTCGGTATCAGCACCGGAAATGCCAGTTGCGGCAGCCACGTGAAAGAGGCAACCCACACCACCAGTCATACCGTGTGGATGAGAAGGCGTCCTCCAGGCCATGTCCTAGATTTTCAGCACCATCGGTTATACCATGCGGCCATTCCTCAGTTGAGGGGTCGAGCCCCCTATGGGTCCGGCCAATCCCCCTGCCTAGAAGGCCAGACTTGGGCCCCACAAGCTAGACCAAATAGGTGGTCTAGACCCACACGGATGGGAAAAACATGTGCCCACTTCGAGTTGGGCCAGACAAGACCGGGTCGTCAGGCGACTCGGCAAGCTGGACCCTCGGCCAATAGGGACAGGTCCAGCGAGGCCCGACCAAACTAACCTCAACACACACCAGGTCGGGTAAATTCCATCTTAGTGAACTGGGGCATGTGGGACCCTCAGGCATGGTTGGTTAGGTTGTTCTAACTGGGTCTCATCACAATCAGCCCCGGGGTTACTAAAACATATGTATCTTGTAAACCCTACATCTGATTGTTAATCAGTTTGTGGGTTTGGGACCCTCTTGATGGGGAAGGCCTTTTGGAACACTCTATAAATACTTTATTGAAAGTTGAGATGTAAAGAAGGACTAGAGGAGTGGTTCTCCCAATCATACTTTATACAGAACCCTTCGACTAGCTGATAGATGAAGACTACTAACTTTTGTCCTAGTGGGAAGCACCTCTCAATGAATTTATAGGCCCACGGTGGGAAGAACTTCTCTGTGACTTTTCAGGACCACAGTATGTGATGAGGAGGAGTACCTCATTAGGCTATGACTAGTGGGAAGCACAACTTAGTGACTTTGTAGGTCCACAGAACCCAATTTGGGGGAGTAACTAAGTAGTCCAAGGTTAGTGGGAAGTACCTCTTTGTGACTTGGAAGACCAACTGTACTCACTAGAGGGAGAGTTCTCCAGTAGCTGAGGTGTTCAACGATGTGATAGATAATGCTACTGTAACTACCCAAAACTATACCTGGTGTAAGCTATCTTTTGTTTCTTGCTTTACTTTGAGGAATTGTTGTGTGGTCTTTTTTTTTTTTTTGGGTCCCTACTGAGTACTGTGTTACTCACCCCTGTACAGGCTTCTCCCACACATGTTGAATCTATTTCATACCATCTACATTTTGACGTGGGTGCTCTAGGAGACAGGACTGACAGATGCGTCGATGGTTGACTTAGTGGCATTGAACCATGCGTGGTTCAGTAAGACCGGACAGACATGGCATACTACTTAGGATTCTAGTTGCTTCACTACTATAATGATCAGATGGGGTTTTCTATGGATTTCCATTAGGGTTTCCTTTTTTTACATGTTGTTTTCAATTCTTTGTTGGGTTTTTATTATGGCCCACTTACTTTTAGTTGAAGTTTCACTAAGACTTGTTTTAGTGGTACTTGATTCCCCCTTTAAGTGTTTTAAGATGTGGTTGGGAATGTGTGTGTGTACAGGTTCTCATTAAAATGCCTCCCACTTGCAAGTTGATGCCTTTGGTGCTAGTCTCCATCCCCTGGCCTTCAGGAGATGGGCTTTGAGTAGTCACAAAATGGGCCCCGAGGGACAGGTTTAGACAAAGTGGTATCAAAGGGCGGTCAGTTCCCCCTCAAAGACTAGGATTATGTGTTTTTTTGGGGAAACAATGTTAAGTGTTTTGAGTCTGACTTTTTGATTTGGAGAGTCTAGTGTTGGTGAGGAGGCTGATATATCCATACACCAGAACCTTGAATTCTATTTTCATCTCAATGCATGAAAACATCAGTTTCATAAGTGTCTCATTTTTTTAATAATAGTCAGCTCCCCATGTATAAACTCTTAACTGTGGTACATCTTGATCTATATGAGGATGCCTCCATGTGGAGGACCGGGCAGGATCTTGATACGAGGTTGTAAGGATAGCCTGCCTGGCGATGAGGTGTAAGTTCAGGGACCAATTATAGAGAGGGCCCCACTAGGTGGTGCACCAGTGATACTAATGCCCGATGGTCAGTATCTACTTCTAGCAGTTCTGGAAGAGGATGTCCATAGGCTCAGTTCCCTACATGAGTTATAGAGATAGAGAACTCCCATGTTCAGGGCAGAGAAGAGTCTTCAGGTCACTGAGGACTGGCTAGAGGCTGTGACGTGAGTCTTCCACTTTGTGAGGACACCTCCAGACAATATGGTGATCTTGGTAGTGAGCCTTCTACTGGTCTCAGTAATAATACGGTGATGTTTAACCATCCAGACTCACGATGAGGTGAGGCTCAAATGGGTTGACTTCATGATAATTTTCTGGGAGTAGTTTTTTCCAACGACCTTGTCCTCTATGCACATCTAATAGCTACTTCACATATAGCGGGATAGTATGATGGTGGCTGAGTACTCGGCAGGGTTCACAGAGCTTTCCCACTACTCCACATATATGGTGTGAGACCCTTTCTTCAAGGCTCGATCCATTGAACAGGGACTTCAATAAGAGATTAGGTATTTGGTGGGGTCTCTCAGCATCCCTACCCAAGTTGGCGTGTTGGAGAGGGACATTCTAATGGATATCTTCATGGAGGAGCATGAACTCGTAGAAAGAGATACCAGCAGACCCTAGGAAGTAGACTTTTCTGTAGACAGTAGATGTGAGGGCCCAAGTAGCCTCGGTCCTTCAG
Organism: Viscum album; assembly: GCA_963277665.1. Lineage (NCBI taxonomy): Eukaryota > Viridiplantae > Streptophyta > Magnoliopsida > Santalales > Viscaceae > Viscum > Viscum album. The sequence goes on from OY728164.1 coordinate 1,585,384,788, forward strand.
AGGCTAATCCTAGGACTCAGGTTCGGTAGTGTGAGGATACAAGGCCAAAGGGTGTCAAAAAAGGGCCAATATTTTCTAATCATGTGGTGGACAGGGACACATAAAGCATGATTGCTTGACCTGTCATACAGATGACCAATATATGGTTGAGTGGCTACTGAGTCAGCAGCAGTGGTTAGAGTGACGTTTTCCATAGGGAAACGGACGTGGTAGGGGAGCAGGTAGAGCGGCATGTTGTGGGTTATGGTTTGAGGTGTTACCGCCACCACCCCCAAGTGGTCCACCCCAACCTCAGGGAGTAGGCGGACAGGGGAGAGCTCAGCTTCTGGCATTGGAGGCTTATGACCAAGGTGCTCTGGAGATGATTTGAGGTACGATTTCTGTCTTCTCCACCCTACCTATTGTACTTATAGACACAGGTGCTAGTCACTCCTTTTCCACAGCTCTCATTTGGACCTCGGAGATTCCGATGGAGCTGTTAGCTCAAACCTTATGGCTATAGACTCCTATGGGAGGGTATTCGACTATTACACACTAGTTTCAGTAGTGTAAGCTTACTCTAGGAGGATATATCTTCAGTTGGGATCTTCTAGTAGCAGTTTTTAGGCCTTATGATTTCATATTGGGTATGGACTAGTTATCCATAGTCCATGATCAGATCGATTATTTTATGAGTACAGTGCAGTGTGTCCATGGAGATGAGACCAGGTTTTCCTTCACCAGGGACAATGAAACCCTTGCAGTGCCGAATAAACTCTCTCGAAGGAGGGTGCAGACGATCACTCACCAGTTGGCTAGCCTCACCCTGGGTGTGGTGGATGAGAGGAGTCTAGGCTTCCATGTATTGGTGGAATATTACAAGGATTTTTTTCCTGATGAGGTTCTAGGGATACCTCCTTATGGTGTAGTAGACTTCTATATCGAACTATATCTCGAGACGACACTGATATCCACACCGGCATATTGAATGGCTCTGGTGGAGCATCGCAAGCTGAGGGTAAAACTAGAAGACTTTCTAGAGAAGGGGTTCGTAAGGACCAGCGTTTCACCATGAGCAGGCTTGGTGCTTTTTCCAATAAGGAAGATGGGGGGTTTTGAGTTTGTGTGTGGACTTATGGTGCCTAAAATAGACGACTATGATGAATAAGTACCCACTTTCATGAATTGATGTCCTCTTAGACTAGTTGAAGGGTGTGAAGTGGTTCTCCAAGATAGGCCTCAGATCAGGCTATCACCAGCTTTAGGTATGGGATGAGTATGTATCGAAGACAACCTTCAGGTGCTGTTATGTCCACTATGAGTTCCGAGTGATTCCTTATAGTTTGACCAAGTAGTGTTCATGGGCCTCATGAACAGAATATTCTATCCCTACCTCTACCAGTCTTTCATAGTCTTCATTGATGACATCTTAGTGTACTCAGAGTCATAAGATAATCACATTGTGCACCTACGAATAGTCATCGACACACTCCAAGAGCACCAACTAGATGGTAAGCTCTCTAAGTCTCAGGTTTGGATTCTGGATGTCAATTTTCTAGGACATGTCATCTCATAGGATGGAGTTGTAGTATATCCAGTGATGATAGAGGCAGTTCCTACTTAGGATCCACCCAGAAGCGTGACTGAGGTGCAGAGATTCTTGGGGTTGTATGGTTACTTTCGGAGGTTCCTACCCAACTTTTCCAAGGTAGAATCACCCTTATCGGCATTTACACGGAAGGGACAGCCCTTTTGTGGATGGGGAAATTCCATTAGTGTTTCTAGGATCTAAGGTAGAAACTGACTAGTTCCCCCCATCTTAAGACTACCATATGAGGGTGTTTGGTATGTAGTTTACTGCAACGCATCAGGGATGTGGCTCGGTTGTTTCATGATGCAGGTTCGAGCGGTGATCACCTACGACTCACTATAGTTGAGGCATCATGAGAATAAATATGTAACCAATGACCTGGAGTTAGCAGGAGTGTTCTTTTCCTTGAAGATGTGGCAGCACTACTTGATGGGTGAATGGTTTATAGTTTACTCCAACAACAAGAGTTTCAGGTATATATTATCCCAGAAGGACCTGAACTAGAGATAGCGATGATGGATAGAGTTATTCTAGGACTATGATTTTGAGATAGTTTATGCTCATGGAAAGGGGAGCATGGTGGAAGACGCACTCGGCAGGATTACCAGGTTGCAGCTACTGAGTGAGATGATAGAACAGTTATCCAGAATGTGGATATCTTTCATGGATAATGGTGAAGCTACTTACCTCCAGTCGATGACTATTACTCCCCCACTCTTACAGTAAGTCAGGTAAGCACTGCTGGTAGATGTTGATTGCGAGGCCCGACATGCTCAGATATCCTTAGGATGGGTTCATGATGGATTTTTGATAGGTGTGGAGTAGGTTATCCTTTTTAGAGGGAGCACCATGGTTCCAGTGACGTTTTGAGAGGAGGTCTTGAGGGAGTTCCATACTTCCACTCTGGCATTACATCCTAGTGTAGAAAAAATGTACCAGGACCTCCAGCATCAGTACTGGTGGCTAGGGATGAACAAAGTAGTGGACGAGTTCATTTCATAATGCCTCACTTGTCAAAAGGTGATGGTTGAGCACCAGGTTCCAACAGGCTTGACTCAATCACTCAAGGTGATGGAGTGGAAATGAAATGTTACCTTTATGAACTTTGTGAAAGGGTTTCCACATACGTCTAGAGTTCATGAATCAATCTGGGTGATAGTTGACTGACTCACCAAGTCGTATCACTTCCTACCTATATGGGAGAACAGATCGGTAGAGGGTTTGGGACACCATTATGTCCATAAGATAGTGTGGCTCTATAGGGTGCCTTCGATGATTGCCTTGGATCATGACGCTCTCTTGACATCCCAGTTGTGTAAGGGATTGGATGAGGAATGCGGATTGATGCTATGCTTGAGCACAGATTTTCATCCCCATATGAATGGTCAGAAAGAGCGGACCATATAGACCTTGGAGTACATGCTCCGTGATTGCGACCATGACTTTTTTCCTAGTTGGGAGAACCACCTACCACTGGTGGTGTTTTTATACAATAACATCGATCACTCTACCATTGACATAGAACCATTTGAGGCCTTGTACGGGAGGCCTTGAAAATAACCCATATGCTCGATAAAACTAGGGGAGTCGGTAGTCATGGGTCCAAAGATGGTATGGGATACCATCAATAAGGTGCATATCATCGAAGAGTGGATGGGGGCTACATAAAGAAGAAAGAAGTCTTAGGATGACCGGAGATGGAGATCCTTGGTGTTCAAAGAGGAAGATCATGTGTTCCATTGGGTCTCACCCCAATAAGGATTGTAGATATTTGGTCGGGGCAGCAAGTTATCTCAGAGGTTCATAATACCTTTTAAATTCTTGAGCAGAGTTGTTGAGTTAGCATACCACCTAGCTCATCCCCCATAGATGTACCGAGTGCACCATGATTCGTAGCTGAAAAGGTACATTCATGATCCATCACACATCATAGACTGGGGAGAGTTAGACATTGACGATGGGGATACATTTTCAGAGTTCCTTGTGGAGATATAGGATTGATTGTAGAGGGTCCTACATGGGCGGTCTATTCCTCTAGTGAACGTCTGATGGAAATAGAGAAATATCTAAGAGAGCACATGGGAGCGGGAGGCTGAGATTCATGCCAAGTACCCCCAACATTTTAAGTTTTTGTATTGGCTTTCAGGGACATAAATCCATAATGTGGGGAGAATGGATCATCGTGTAATTTCCATGTATTTTTTTTAATTTGATGGAATTATTTCGAGACCATGAAATTTGATGACATGTGATTTCGAGGCCCAGAGATCCTGGAATGGAATTTTGAAAAAATTTTAAGGCACATTCAGTAAATGTGCGATTAGAATTTTCTATCATTTGAACTGGTACACATATTAAAAATCTGACAGAGTCATTTAATTCAGAATTTTGGGATTCATATAGAAATGAATTAACATCGGCCATAAAGAGTCGAGCAAAAAAGTTATTTTTGGGACTTCTTGGGGAAAATAATAAAATAATTTAGAAGAATTATTTTATATTCTTTTTCACAGTTGAGTGGCAGACGGAAAAGCTAATGGGTAGCGATGAGAGAGTGAAAATTCACATTAATGAGTCTCATTAATGGCTCATTAACTCATAGTGTGATGGTGTTTTAATGATATGTAAGAACGGTGTTGTTTTTTAAATAGAATAGTGTAATGATGCGACATCACATCATAATGGAAACATTGCGATGTCCTCCAATTTGAAATTAGATGCGTTGGGGAAATAAGGATTAAAAAGTTGGAGGATTCTTTAGAGAACCTATGACGGACACCCACCCCAATGAAGAATGACAAACACTGGTGGAACTTCATCATCTTTGACACCTTTCGAATATCGGATCTAGGAAGCGATGTTGACATCTTTATCAATCGAGTACAAAATGTCGTGGCATTAGACATCATAAGAGGTACGAATTTTTGATTTGATGTTCTTCCCCATCCTTTTTAAAAAATGACTAACATGGATCAATCCATGAACATGTTGATCTATGACTCATGCATTATGTGGTAGGGTAATTTATTCTTGGAGTTATATTATTTGGTGTCCAAATCGTGGCATGTAATGATTGAACGGAAACATCCTGAACCTCCCCCATCTTTAAACCTCTAACACGGAGGCCCCGAGCCGACACGAACAAAGCCTAAGCCCCACCACATGTGTGTTCTTGGAGATTTTACCCTTCAAATGATGGAATGGTAGGTTTGGGATCCTCATGGTGAATAGGGCGCTCACTAGAGGCCATAGATGCTAACGAATCGAAGAACGGACCACCGGAGCACATCCAATGGTCCGCAAAACTCACAGCAGGCACCCTGGAACCTTCACCCATGGCTGAAGTAGCAGCAGCCGCCAGGAGGAGGTGGCCCGCACCAGTGGTTCGCGTTGATCCGGAAGTCATGTCTCATCAGTAGTAGTGGCACGCTGGAGGATGCAGTGCCAGGTGGGGCACCGCATGGAGGGATGGCCCACATACTTTCCATCCGGACGTCTGGTGATGTCGTGTTCTGTCCATCGTGGATGGTGGAAGGGCCATGCACCTGTGGGGCTAGGGGGATCCAAACTTTGTTGCTAGGCTGCATCCCAACTGGTTGATACCACCAGTCGGTCCCCAAATGGCGGGTCGATCCCCCTGTAGCTCGGGCCAGTCCCACTGCCCAGCGGGCTGAACCGAAGCCCTACGGGTCAGACCGCACCGTCGGATTGAACCCAAACCGCTGGGCTAGAACTACACTCAATGAGCCAAACCTGCACCCGCAGGTCAGACCTGTTCCCTATTTTGGTTGGACCAGACTAGACCAGGCCCCCAACAACTTGGCGGGCTGGACCCTCGGCCAACAGGGTCAGGACCAGCGAGGACTATTGGTCCGGGCCCACTGGCCATTCCAGACTAAACTGACCTCAACCCGCATCAGTTTGGGTCGAGTTTGACTTAATGAACTAGTCTATGTGGGACCCCCGGGCCGGGTAGGTCAGGTTGGTCTGACCGGGTGGACCGGGCCTCGTCACAACTGCTCCGTTGGTTACTAAAATGCTCGTATCATGAAAAATGCAGGTCCGATTGATGATCCGTTTGCGGCATTGGGACCATATCGACATGACAGATCTTCTTGAATGCTCTATGGTTACTTTCATGAACATTGAGATAAAACCAAGGGCTTAAGGAGTGTTTCTTCCAAGCACACTATGTATAGAAACCTGCGACTAGATGAGACCTGAAGACTGATGGCTTTTGGCTTAGTGGGAAGCACCTCTCTGTGACATTATAGTCCCACTGTGGGAAGAACCTCTCTGTGACTTTTCATGCCCATGGTGCATGATGATGAGGAGTACCTCAATAGGCCATGACTAGTGGGATCACCTCTCTATAACTTTTCTGGCCCATGGTACGTGATGGGGAGGAGTATCTAACCAGTCCAAGGTTAGTGGGAAGAACCTCTTCATGACTTGGTAGGACCACTGTACTCTCTAGAGGAGGGGTTCTCCAATAGCTGAGGTGTTTGAATATGTGATTGATGATGCTATAGTTACTACCCTAAAATATACTTGGTGTGAGATATATTTTCTTTCATGCTTTACTTTGAGGAATTGATGTGTGATCTTTCAAGTTGTATTGGGGTCCCTACTGAGTATTCTGTTACTCACACCTCCATGGCCTTCACCCACACATGTTGTGTATGGTGCAGATGACCGATGTTTCGATAGGGGAGCTCAGGGAGATGGGACTAGTGGATGATTTGATGGTGGACATGGTGGCCAAGGACCAAGAGGGGCCTAATAGGACTGGGCAGATAGGACATAATACTTTGTCTTCTGGTAGATTCACTATTCTAATGATTAGGTGGTTATTTTCTACAGATGGCCATTGGGGTTTCTTTTTTGTACACGCTATTTAAATTTCTTTGATGGGTTGGTATATTGGTCCACATACTTTCAGTTGTACTTGAAATCATCCTTATTTTAGTGTCACTTGATTCCCAATTTTAGTGTATTGGGGTGTGGTTGTGTGTGTGTGTGCGTACAAGTACTCGGGAAAATTCCTCCCACTTGCAGGTTGACGCCTTTAATGCTAGTTACCAGCCCCAGGCCTTTGAGAGGTGGGCTTGGGGTAGTCAAGACATGGTCCCAGGGGGATGGGTTGTGAAAAATATAATTCAACCTCATTAATTAAGGAAATGGAGTTTAGTTCATGCACATGTATCCTGAAGTTGAAAAAAATAAAAAAACACACATGTTTGTTAATGAGTGAAAAACAAATCACAAAGTAAAAACATAATCAATCTACAAATACTGGTCGATTTGTCGAGTATCATAAAAATATTTATCAATTGTACTAAAATCATGATTTCCCCTCAAGTTTCCTCACCACCATAATTAATTAGTCAATGTTTAGAATTTATTTATATGCCAATTAATTACTAGAACTATGAATTATAGTATAGTAATGGAAAGGACTATGGTCTATCCAAATGGAAAGTTATATGGGTCTCATATTTATTGGTTTTTCATAATTTTGGGATTGAATATTCATCAACAAAAAAGGATCAAAATTATATTTGAAAATTAAAATAAAACAAATCACATTTTTAATAATTAAATCCTTTTTATTAAAATAAAAAAAGGTAGACTAATTTTAAGGGGTGTACATTCAATGGATTATAATTACATTATCTTATAGAATAACATGTTTAATTAGTTATGAGACTTATCTAAGGGTAATTAATTTCTATATTTTTAGTATTAATTAATATGACCTGAATATATTGGACACCACATAGAAAAAGAAATATATTTTAACTAAGGTTCTTTATGATTTAGTATCAAGAAGAAAATAAGAATAGTGATATATCTCATAATCCTATCCTTACTTATTATAATAGGGATCATCCCATAATATCACCTCTCTAAATTAGAATCTAATGAAATATATAATGGAAAATACTAAATGTAAAACTAATTAAACCAATGAAAATTTTAAGAGCATCTAGTTCTCTAATTTTTTAGACAATCCCACAACTCCTGAACCACAATGCATTAAGAAATTACTCATTGATTAAGGGATGGTCATCCGTAATTAGGGATGGAGTGAGCTTGAAGAGTATAATAAATAAACATATAGTTATATTAATAAAAACAATCACATAAGAAAAATATGAAACTCAAACATAATTTTGAATAATTAATACTCTAATCCATAGGATAAATCCTTACATAATGGATCTCTCTAAACATAGTCGATGTTACCCAAATGATACTTATATTTTCTCACCTTCCATAAATATTTGAAAACATTTTATATTTAAAGAAAAAGTAGAATCATTTTGAAATATATAGATTTTTGGATGAATAATTGAAAACTCAAAATTTTATTCTAAGATTGATCATTATCATGATGAAAGAAAAGATATTATTTTGGGATGTAAAAAATATTCCTCAAAGTCATGGATATCCAAGTGATTACGACATGACATATGAAATATTTTTTCATGGTTTAATTATCATTAATCCATAATTCAATTTGTAATGTTGAAATATTTTTTCAGTTGGTTAATGTCTTTGCAAACTACATTTCCTTGAATCTTTATCGCATTATCATATTAAAATTAAATGAACTCCTCTCAATATATTCAAAGGAAATATTATACAAGTATTACGATTGTTATTATGACATAGTACAAATAATTTATCTTCCCATGGAATTATTATATATCATTCATCATATACTATGAATCACCCTCTTGAAGTGTGTAGTAGTGTGCCTATTATCCCATGTTTAATATGAATTGAAACTAAAATCTACTTTATAAAAAAAAGTGTGTCCCCATGTACAAGAAATATATTTTTTAGATTTCTATTTTCTTTTTGTAATGGTTGTTTCCCTGAATTATGGTTCATATTCATCCTCTATGAAACTCTAAATTTTTTAGGATGAAATCACAAGTTATGGGCATCATGTTCACTCTTAATCGCCTGGGGATTAACCTTAGGCTATGTGATATGCCTCCATAGAGGTGTTTATAGCCTAGATTAACCTGAAAAAAGTCACAACCAACATTTAATTCACATGAACTCTATTTTTCTAAAATATAGACATTTTGACCTAGAAAATACATGTTTAAATTTTTTGAACTTATTATTATGCATTCTATTATTACAAAAATATATTCTAATTGTGATTATGAAAGAATAATCATATAATAAAGGGTTCATAAACCTAATAAATAGAGTTATTATAATTTTAAAAAATATATTATGGATTAATCTATTTCACTATGATGTATTTAGGTCCTGTACTATAAAATAATTCCAAAAAAATCGTGTTATTAAAGGATTTTACAAAAAAACTATCTAAAACATCTTTAATATTTTATATCTTCTAAAAATTTAATCCATTATCAGAAGCCTTTTTAATATCATTGAATACAATATAATTTTTCAATAATTGATAATTTTATACAAAAAATGAATATTCATGTTATATGCAATTTTTTGGACATTACACCTTTCTTAGCATCATGCATGGTACTTCAAATCCCACACTATTGTATTAACGGAAATAATGAACTCCATAATAAAAACCTTTAAATTTATCATTAAAATATCCTTATACAAAGTAAAATATCAAAATACCAACTCAATTACTTCTATAGAAATAAGTAAACCAACAACCTCATATAAAACTATTTCAAATAAAAAAACTCCCCTCATAAGTTGAATAAAATCTCCCAAAATTTCCACTATAATGAGGGGAATTAAATAACATTTATTGAATCCAGGTTTTGGAGACATCTTTCTAAGGGAGTAAATGATCCAAAATGAACCCCACTAACTATCTGAACTCATTATTACATGAGTCCCATAATATAATTCCATGTCTCTTGCCAATCATGTCTATTATACGAAAACCCATCTCATGATAAACTGCCTACCTCTATTCCTATACACACTAAAAGCACCCCACATTCTAAAATCATCCCTCTAAATTGTTTCTAATTATACAATGCATATCAATCAGATCCCACATGACAAGGATTTATATTATCTCTCACCAGAACAAGGATCCACACACCTAACCCATTGAACACAAATCCCACACATGTTATGCATTCCCTTAAAAATAAATCATTAACTCTTCTGGGCACAAATTCATCGAAAAATCAAAACTCAACCCCTTACCTAGGGTTCTGACTCACACTACAAGTACATACCGATATCATAAATGATGTAAACATATATAGTTCTATTACTATTGGGATCAGACCCTGTTAAAACCATTTTAATTATAATTTTACTAGATATTTACAAAAAGGATGATTTCTTGAGTTTAAATTTGGATGCTCCAAGGGTGATAGTGGTGTAGTAGTGATCAACATGTGGAAGATCAAATTTTATCATGTTGAATGATGTTACTCAGAATTAAGAATTTTGATGTTACCCCTTGATAACTTAGAATAGGGTAACTACATATATGAAATGGAATTTCATGGTTGTAACTTTAATTTATGTAACAGTATTTCTAATAATTTTGGTGGTGTTTCATTTTATTGAATTTTGGAAAATATATTTTGTAATTTTCTTCAGGAGAATATGTCAAAGTTACATTATGGAGATTATGTAAGTAGAAACTATTTAGTTTGTGGAGGATTCAAGGGAGTGAACGTGCTTGACTGAGAGGTTGGATTCCCATTGAGATCAAATCATAAATATTAGAAATATTTTGAGACTAGTTTCACATGATAGACCCTAATATAAGATTGGTGGATATATTTTTTTGAATTAATGTTCAACATTTTAATTTATGTTCAAAAAAATGAAAATATGTATTTCAATGCTCTCTGTGGATTAGGATTAATGAATGAACCATTTAAAATAATATTTTTAAATTTTTTCTTTATTTTTTTCAATCATTATCCAATTATGATTATTTTTTAGATCATTTTGAGGTAGTTACATTCTATTGATTTAGGTGTAATTTATATTCTATGTTTTAGTGTATCGTATAAGTGGGTTCCTTTTGATCACATTATTTTTATTGGCCGTAGTTTATATTTTAAAAAATGAGGTTAAATTCAAGTGTTTACTTATTCATAGAATCCAAACAATTATTATCAAATATCTATTACAGAGTTTGATATGACTAGGACATGGGCATGGTGATTCAAAGCTTTGTTCGACAACATTATTCTACCTTCAGTCATGTATGATAATTATAATAAGAAACTACTGATCCTGTTAATCTATTTTAGAATTTAGTGTGAGTTTAATTTTTTTCAATTATATGGATTTGGATTGAGATAATTTCTACGTGGAGAAGTATCGAACCACTAATTTTTGATGAAATAAATTGTAGATAGATAGAATTATATGGTAGAAGTTTCTCGATATGATATTGATGGGTACCAAGATAGATTTGGTGAATAATGAATAATGGTAAAGGTTATATATTAAATTTTTGGGGTCTATTTAGACTTCTCTTTTCTAGAAAATGGATTATAAAAATTGTGATGTGAAAACTAATTTGGAAATTATGAAGGTTATTACTAATATGTATGAGAATCCAATATTGGTGAACAAGGTGTTCCTTCTATAGAGGGTATTCGACATGATGATATTGAAAGGTAAGTTAGAAACTAATCATGTTAAGAAATTCAACATGATAAGGAGTCAAATGTAACCGTTAATAGTAAACATTTATGATACTAAGTGAGCACTAATATTATGTTAATCTCTCTATGAGTCTTGGTATATGATGGTTATATTTGTAGGTATCATGAGTAATAAAATAGATTTAGTATTCAAGGATGTAATAGAACTAATCATTAATTAATATGTTTATCAAAAGGATATTTAGGAATCTTCTAGGATGAAATATAGTGTGGATGTTTGAGGTAATTATAAATTAAGGCGAATTCAATTGAATGGAAAAGTAAAAATGACTCAAAGAAGTAGTATCTTAGTGAAATGTGGTCATATATATTTTCATTTTGAGAATAAATCCATATGAAGAAGGATTGTAATAAACAATAAGACTGTTCTTAAAGGTATTGATAAATAAATGGATTTGTGGATCCCATGTAATAATATATGATATCTCTACCAATAAGTTCCACTTTCCCACTTGAGGTTTAGAATATATACTCTGAAACTTTATTTAAATCAACATTAGATAAGGGGGTTAAGGAACTATATATATTGAATGTCTAGAAAGGTGAATATTATATATGATGAAGCTCTAAGGTATTTGGAAAAGTATTATGACTCTCTCTAGAGATGAAATTGATGTTTTATTGATGTATAAGAACTGTGGATAATGTTGACATTATAGAAAAAACATAATCTTTATAGGATATAAAGATTATGTGGGTTTTTTATAATATTAATATAGGGATTATTGTGAGTTACATGTAGTTCCTTGGTGGAATATAAAAGATTGTGGGATGGAATAATGTACCTTATGGGAGTAGTAAATGTTCTAATTCATGAGAGATTGATAACATCAACAAAGTTATAGCATGAACATATAGGTGACATGAATGAAAAATGGATTAAATTCATTTTAATTAAGGGGGTTCTAATGATTGAAATAATGTTGTATGGAACCAAAAAATAATTCATCCTTGGGAAGTAGTGGATTGCTTCATTCTAAAAGGAAGGTAACAATCCAATGATCCAAATGTTAGGACTGAATTATATGGATGCATTTGGTATATATTTGGTTTCTTCTAGATGATATTCATTGTACTATTTAACCGTCATCGATTATAGATCAAGGAAGGTGTTCATGTTAATTTTCAAGCACATTTTAAAAGTATAAGGATATTTCATATAATAGAGATCCATTATAGAAAATTATATTTTATTAAAACTAAAATTCTTGAGTTTTTGAAATGGAGGAACTATAGAAGTGGAAAGTTTTAGATATTTTTCTAGTAAAATGAAGTATGGTTAGAGAAGTCTATTCCATGTACTATGGAACATAAAAAAGTCATAGAGGGGATGAATCAGGCCTAAGTTGATAAGGTTAGAGTATAGTAATTTACTTCAGTTTTCACATGGAGTTTTTTTTAATATAGGGAACTATTCCACCTACACAGTGAATATGAGTCATTCTCTGATAGGGTGGGACATTTTAAACTCTATGAATTAGAAAGAAAAATATAACTCACCAACTAATTTTTTTTCACACACCTATATTTTAATTAATACCATGAAAAGGGAAAATCTAGTAGTTATTCCCTAAGTTTATTACTTTATAGGTTATTGTGATGATGAGTTAAGTTTTTATCTTAGAGATAAAAACTCTAAGATGGTAGTTATAAGTACTAAATATTCATTCAATTAAGTGATCTTATAGAAATATCACAACTAATAAAATAGTACTAATGCCTTCAAAGTTTCATCCAAATAAGATGTTCAACTAATTATATGTATGAAGGGCATAGATATTCCATAGTATTCAGGTGGTAACTCAATTTGGAAAACCCCAGTCTTTCTAGAAAATGTTCATGAAGGGATGTATGTTCGGTGGGTGTTTGTAATGCTAGAATTACAATAGATTTCATGGATTTCATAATCTCGTTAAAGATATTTGAATGTTAAATTTTCAAAAGTAGTAGTTCTAGATGGATTATAGCATTAGTTTTAGTTGTAGATATCTACTATGATTATGCACCAAGTGAAGGCATATAGTAGTACTCTACACTATATTGTTCTCAGGGATGAATTATAACTTGGGATAACAAAATATCCAAAAAGTACGATGAATCCAAATAAATGGATGTCATATATGAGGGATGAAATTTATTCTTTACATGTGTTTGGGACATGAGATATAATGGAGAAGGCTTCTTGGAAGGAATTACATCAGAATAGATGTGTTTTTTGGATGAAGGAATAAAAAGATTTTATATTGATGTATAAGTAAAATCTTATTGTGAATGGGTTCCAAAATATAGAATATATATATTTATCTGAGGTCATTTCTTCTATTGTTAAACACATAACTCTTCAGATGGATTTCAGTATGGTTTCAATGGTATTAATAAATGTAGTATAGCAAGATATAAAGAATTTTTTTCTTTATTTGGACTTAGTTGGGGAAATGTTCAATGATAATCTGGAAGGTTTATGGAATGTTAGAAAATGGGCCATTTGTGTATGCTAAATAAAATGCTTTATGGTTTTAAGAAGTTTTCAAGCTAGTGGAATCAGTAGTTCAAAACCATTATGGTGTAGGGAATTTCCATTCAAAGTAATAATGATCATTACTTCTATCAAAAGGTTTTTTATAATGATATCTTTACCATTTTACATCTCTATATTGATTATTTGAATATTAATAATTAGATAAATTAAATGATGAATAATAGGAAGGAATAATGATAAAGGGTTTTTGAGATAAAAGATTTTGGTCCCGAAAAATGAATTTTGGGGATGCATATGGTGATATGATTACGTTTTGGAATTTTTTTTCTTTAATTACTCAGAAATCATCTGGAAGGTGGTGAAATTATTTGAGATCAGTGAGGAAAAATGGGTGACCAATACCATGGATAGATATTTATATTTGAACAATGAGAAGGATTTATAGACATAATATGAGGTTGAGTATGTGGAAACATCTCTTTATGCATTTATTATAATAAGATTGATGTATTCCCTAGTTTTTTCATTGTCCCACATTGTGAAATTAGTGGAAGTGGTTGGAATATTAATGGAAAATCTAGGAAAAAACACTAAAATGAGGTAATGTGTAATATTCTATAATTAATTTTTTTTCACTTTTATTCCAAATGGATTATCCATTGTATGCTTTTACAAAATCATGTAATTGGGGAGATTATAATACTCATAAGAGAACCAATGGAAACATGTTCACTTCTGGGGGAATGGTAATAAGATAGATTACAATGATTCAACAATTATTAGAACTTTCAACAAAAGAATCAGAGTATGTTTACATAATATAAACTATGAAGTATTGTATCTAGATAATGAGTATATTGAATGATATTTGAAGAATGAAAGAAAATTGGATTTTTTTTATATTCAAAATGTGTGACTCACTTGGCCAACAATATGATGTTAATTCTTAGATAGAGAATATTTAGTTGAATTATTTATTTATCTGGGATTTTTTATATTGAAATGTACTAAATATATATAATATTGATAGAATGTTTTTTCTAAAATATATGATGATGATGGTTATAATATTGGATTAATTGAGTAAGTGTTTCCCTTTTGTCAGAATAGGGTGAATAAAAGAATATTAGGGAAACCATGTGGTCTTAATGAAATTTTTAGACCAGGAGGAGGTTTGAAGATGTTGATAGAGGACCTTATGGTAAAACAAAAAAATTATTCTCAAGTGGAATAATATCAGGCTCGAGCAATGTCAAAACCATTTTCTAGTTTGGTTAATTAGATCTTCTAAAAGGAGTGATTCTCAATGTATTTATTATAATACTTTAATTGATATGGTAGAGAAAAAATTATCAATGATTGAAGGTTTGAGTTTTTTTTCAATGGATGATAGTAGTGATAATTAGGCAATCCAATGTTATCCCTTGACAGCTTTATATTTAGGTAGTGCAGAGACATAAGACTATTCATTAAATTAACTTTTGGATATATAATTTTTATCTAGATTCATTTCATATTGTTTCCATTTTGAGGATCTGAGAAAAGATATTTCATAAAAGTATTAAATATAATATATAAAATTAAATTCATGGATTTTATGAATGAATGATTTTTTTTCCCATAGGTGGAGTTTAGGAGGTGGAATTCCTTGACTAGGTAGAGAGATACTAGTGGATATCAAATTCATGCGGGATTCTCCCTAAGAAGATTATAAAGTACTTTTGACTATTTGTACCAGATGTATTATAATATATGTAAGTAAAATTAATATGTTTGAATTATTCACCAAAATTATAATCATATTATGATTCTTGGATAAAAGTATTACAGCATTCCCACCATGGATTTGAACTAATTTCTAATCCACATAAAACACATTTATGGTTCTTTTGTCTTTATTTTCATTAAATAATGTTCTCAGGAAGATTATTTCCTAGTTAATTTTGAGAGATTCCTGATTGAGTGACTTGTGTTTGGTTTGTATTCTATGGTTTTGTGCATTATATTTGTGGGGTTCCTTCCAATCACATAAATTTTGGAGGGCTTAGTTTTCAAAACTCAAATTTTATGGGATAACTTCTATTAATATGAGGTTCACATGATCCAAATAGTTATCCTATGTTATATGTAATCATAATTCCATAAATAATTTATATTATAGTATTTTAAATAAATTAATGATGAATTTTATTAATCGAAACCTTTTTTTAAAAACTATTTTTTAACATATCTGCATGCACTGCATGCCATGTTAACCAATGTACCGAATATGATACAAGTACTAAAAATGGTCAGCACATCGATCCTGGAGTAAATAAAATAATAATAATTAAAGTAATTATTATAAAAAAAATAAACCATATTCATACCAAATTATAAAAAACCCCACAACCCTTGGGATATAGCGAACCACTGTATATTTGTCAGTTGGACACAAGAATAACTTTCACCAAAAGTTCAGACATACCATCCTCTATATACCAAGACCTAAAATCATAATTTATGAAAATAATGGGGCCTCTGATAAAATTTTTGTAAGTGAATATCCAAAATTTTCTATACCAAGATGTAGTGACATGAGACCTCAAACATGCCTCCACGTATACCAATGATTGTAAACTATTGATGAGGGTTTATTCCACACAATAGAGAGATTATACACTCAATATCATAATAATCTAGTAATAAAATATATATAAACATAATATATACCAAAACATGATAAATAATAACACCTAAATGATAACCATACATGTATCGCAACAATATAATAAAAAATTGAAAAATCATTCAATGATAATACAATAAAATTTTCAAAAAAATGACTATATACAGTGTATATACTACCCATTTAAATATTATAACATGAATATTTAATAATTCATGGTATTTTATGTTATAATTCACTTACTTTATTTTTGGGGGTTATGATTCGAAATTTACCAAATTGGTAAGGCTTAATGATTCAATATCATTTAAATAAGAATTGTTTATGCTTGAATTTTCCATTAAAAGGAAATTATTTGATAATGGCATAATAAACCCCATTAATTTTCTTCTACTCTATTTATTTTTGAAATTTTCAAGTAGTAGCGATGTTTTCCTCTATTTGTAACATAATATTATTGATAAATTCTATTTAAGAATATTTGACTTCATTTATCTCTCTAATCAAAAATCATTTTCCTTATAAATCCATGTTTTAAAAAAATATTTTAAATAATATTTCTAATAATATCCATTTAATTTTTTAGAGAAATTTTTACCCAATAATTAATTTTAAAAATACTGGTCTAAAATGAATCTTCGAGTCATTTCTCTATTGAGACACTTTTTGAATTTCCTTCCAAAATGTAAAAGTGATATTTTATTTTAACTTATACGATATGAATATAATTACCTACCATCCGGACCAATCCACTATTAGAAGATTAATTTTCATGTTTCTAGGTTCATTCATAAAGAAAATTATTTATAAAATTTTATATTTTTTTAAAAAATAATTTTAAAATGGAAATGGTAATTTTCCTTAAGATTTTTTTTGATATTTTTAAAATTATTATATTAATTAATGACAGAAACCCATAATACTATATAATTATTCTAAATTTTTCATATAGCACACTAACATATATTTCTAGATCACTATATATTCCTTTTATGGGGTAATACATATCTTAAGATCATTTATTGTGACGTCTTAGACCCAGATGCCACTCCACAGGTGCCCCAAGCCCGGTGGACCACATGGCCTCTAGAGCATATCACTAAATTCTAGAGGCTGCCAACTAGTTTCAAGGACCTAAGGTGCGTCATTGGGGATATTATTCTCTTATTACCAAAGTTCAGCGCAGTGAATGATTATAAAGAGGGTTAAAAAAGGGGAAGCAATATAAGTAAACAGAAGGAATACTGGAAATGTAGAGACAAAAATAAAAATAACTGAAACAACTAGAATAGAATTCAACAACTGATGATATTCATGTCACTAGAATACTAGAAAATGGATAAAAGATAGAGGGCATAATAAGATCCACAAAAGTATAATGGAATCAAAAGACTTTCCCAAGCATCTCACGCTCCGGCTCGGTCATCTACAATCAAGCTCCATACAAAATAGCAAGTAATCAACTATTTCAATATGTATGCTTCCCTTTTTCAACAACTGTAACCATGAAATCTACTCTAGGAATTAAATTGTTCCAAGCAAGGGGAGTTTTTACTAATATGTTTTCTAAAAAAAATATTAAATAGGTATAGGTTAAAAAAATTAAAAATGTGTAATAAATGTAGTAGTGGTGCTATCACCCATAGGTTTTGGTTGAAAGGTGGAAATGTCATTTTCTTCTTTTCTCTAATAACAAAAAAATATCTTTTTATATTTTTAAAATTTTTATTTTTTTTGTTTATATATATAAATATAAAAGAAATCATAAAAATTTATCTGATATTTAATATCCAATAGTAATATCATTACAAAAGTATGGATTCTAAGAGAAGACCTCACCGAGGGCTCTCTTTTATAATAGAGATTTATTTAGAAATCAGTCTACATTTTAGATGTGGTATTCTGGTTCTCACTTTATTCCACAAAACATTCTGCATTTCTAATGTGGGATTCTGAACTGTTTCAAGTACATGGATTTGAAAGACTATAAAATATAAACTATAAGACCAATATAAATGAATCTTACAGCGTGGATTAAAAATATAATAAATATATAAAAATAAAATGAATTTCATAAATGAATTTGATGAAAAATAATTTATAATCTTTCAAAGCCACCTAATTGAAACATAAAAATGTTTCAAGTATACGACTTTAAAAGCCTATAAAATATAAAATATAAGACCAATATAAATGAAACTAAAATCATGGATTAAATAGATATCAAATAGTTCAAAATAAAAATAATTTCACAACAAATGTTGATGAAAAATATTTTATAATCTTTCGAAGCCATCAAATTTAAACAAAAAAATGCTTCAACTATGTGACATTGAGAGCCTATAAAATATAAACTACAATACTAATATAAATAAAAATTAAAACATAGATTAACAATATAATAAATAGTTGGAAATTAAAATAATCTCGTAAAAATGTTGATGAAAAATAATTTATAATCTTTCAAAACCACATATTTGAAACTAAAAAATGTTTCAAGTATGTGGCTTTGAAAGGCTATAAAATATAAACTATAAGACGAATATAAATGAAACATAAAACATGGATTAAATGTTTAATAAATTATTGAACATAAAAATAATTTCATAAAAAATATTGATAAAAAATAATTTATATGATTTCAAAAAGACATACTTGAAATATAAAAATGTATCAAATATGTGGCTTTGAAAGACTATAAAATATAAAGTATAAGACGAATATAAATGAAACTTAAAACGAAGATTAAAAATATAAAAAATAGTTAATAATTAATTAGTTAATTGGTAATATAATTATTTATTATTTATTATTAGTTATATAATAATTAATTTAGTAATTAATAATATAATTATTAATTGTTAATTATATAGTTAATTAGTTAATTAGTAATATCATTATTAATTATTATATAATTTATAATTATATTACAAATTAACTAATTAATTATTATATAATTAATAATGAATAATAAATAATTAATGAATAATAATTAGTTAGTTCATTAGTAATTTTATTATTAATATTAATTATTTATTATTAATTATTAATTATATAATAATTAATAAGTAATATTTAATTAGTTAATTATTAATATAATGATTAATTACAATTAGTTAATTAATTATTTATATAATTATTCATTGTAATTATTAATTATTAATTATTAATTATATAATAATTAATTTGTTAATTAGAAATAATTAATACTTAATAATGATAATTAATAATTTTATTACTAATTAACTAATTAAGAATTTTATAATCAATAATTATATTACTAATTAACTATTTAATTATTATATAATTAATAGTTATATTAAAAATTAAATAACTAATTATTAATTATTAATTATATTACTAATAAAATAATCAATTATTACATAATTAATAATTATATAACTAATTATCTAATTAATTATTATATAACTAATAATTATATTAATAATTAACTAATTATTTATTATAAATAAAAATTATATTACAAATTATCTAATTCATTATTTAATAATAAATAATTAATAATTAGTAATAATAAGGAAAAACTATAATTAATAATTATATTATTAATTAACAAATTATTTTTTATATAATAAATACTTATATTAATAATTAACTAATTTATTATTGTAT
Organism: Viscum album; assembly: GCA_963277665.1. Classification (NCBI taxonomy): domain Eukaryota; kingdom Viridiplantae; phylum Streptophyta; class Magnoliopsida; order Santalales; family Viscaceae; genus Viscum; species Viscum album. The sequence goes on from OY728164.1 coordinate 1,585,404,809, forward strand.
AATTAATAATTGTATTACTAATTAACTAATTATTTATTATAAATTTTATAATTATATAATAAATAAATAATTTACTATTTATTTTTTATATAATTAATAATTATGTTACGAATTAACTAATCAATTATATTATTAATAATAATTATTTATTAATTAATATCTATTAGTAAATAATTATATCACTGATTAACTAATTAATTATTATATAATTAATAATTATATTACTAATTATCTAATTCATTTTCTATTATTTCTTATATGATTGATCTATGTTTTGAGTTTTATTTATTTTCATCTTATAGTTTATATTTTAAAGTCTTTCAAAGCCACACACATGAAACATTTTTAAGTTTCAAATAGGTGGTATTGAAATCTTATAAATTATTTCTCCTAAACATTTTTTATGAAATTATATTTATATTCAAATATTTATTAAATTTTTAATCCATGTTGTAATTTTAATTAATATCAGTCTTATAGTTTATATTTTATAGGCTTTCAAAGTCATATACTTGAATCATTTTTCAGTCTAATGTTGGGGGGATTTTAAAGCTTATAAATTTTTTTTCATCAAATAAATTTATTAAATTCTTTTTAATTTCAGATATTTCTTATTTTTATTTAATCCATGTTTCATGTTTCAATTATATTATTCATATATTTTATATTTTATAGGATTTTAAAGTCGCAAACTTGAAATAATTTAAAATATCATGTAGGTGGATTTGAAAGCTAATAAATTATATTCCATCAACATTTTTTACAAAATTCTTCTTATTTTCAACTATTTCTTATATGTTTAATCGATGTTTTAAATTTCATTTGTATTGGTCTTATATTTTATATTTTATAGTCTTGTAGAGCCACGTACTTTAAACAGTTCTGAATCCCACATTAGAAATGCAGAATGTTCTGTGTAGGAATGGATGAACCTGAATCCCACATCAAAAATGCAGAATGATTTTCTGGGAAATCCCTCTTATAAAAAATATCCCTCGGTGGGGGATTCTTTCAAAATACTAAATTTTTTATTAGTATTACTGTTGGATATTAATTATGAGAAAAATTATGATGAAAATTATGGTTTTATATATATATAAACAAAATAAAACAAAACAAAATAAAACTAAAACTAAAAAATATTAAAAATACAAAAATATTAAAAAATGATTTTATCAGGAACCTGGAAGCCTCACTGCCACCTTTTGTACAAATTTTTAAAAAAATTAACTAATACGTATTTAATAAAAAAATCACATAACATATTAAAAAAATCTCCATAAGAGGGTGTGAGAAAAATCTCAGTGGGCCACCACAATTAGTGTGTATAACATCTGGCTCATGTAATAGAGATGTAATAGTGTTCATGAATGCCTATATAATTTAAATAAATACAATGTAACTAAATACCCAAGTACCTTCTTCCTCCCTAAGCTGGTGTCTGAACATTTCAACAATTTATTATTTGATTACTCGCAATTTATAAATAAGCCACATATTAACAATACTAAAGGTTCAAAGTTATTACAAGGTAGCCTATAAGGGTATTTAATGGTGGAGTCCCATGGTAATAACCAAGGTGATCTTGACCTCAAGGGTCACTATCCCAAGAATAATTGTATCTTGGCTAGGGGTAAGAGTGTAAACTAAGGAGCATAGTCCAAGGTATTTCACAATGAGGCGCCTAACGAGTCCAAAAAGATTTTCCATGGTAAAACAAGGCTAAGCAAGGATATGGCCCTACGACCTTTAACCATGGAACCTAATTATCAATGTTGGATCTAGGGAGTTTATATTAGGAATAATATGATAATTTTAATATATCCTACGATTTCATGTCGAGCATCCAATAACAGTTAATTATCTGGATCTATATGGGTCTTATCTTAAGTAAGTTGTATCCTTGAATCGGAATGGGGTTCTTGAGTCCTCATGGAATTCTCCGATTAGAATCCACTGTGTGCTTAGGTCATGCCATTACTATTTGATTTTTAAGTCTTGTAATATGTCATTTGTATCAATCTTTTCCTTTAATTAGTGTGATAAGATAGTGTAGCATACAACCTTATAAATCAAGTCATAATTAATAAATAAGTCCATTTGGTTCAAGTATTTCCTTTCATTAGGGTGTCATGGCTAATTGGCATTAAACCTTTATTAATTCCATTTAGAGAATATACAATAATTACGGTTCATTCTGATACCTTCTATTAATGTGGTGAAGAATGCTATAGACATGAAATCTATCAATCATTCACATGTAATATGTCCAAGTCATATACTCAATATACATTGTAATTTTCATTTCATATTTAATTATTAATTGAAGCACTTACATTACGTGGTTCAAGTGGTATGCTTACATGGTTCTTTCCATTATGTTGTTCACAATATAAACCAATCCATTAAAGATATGAAATCTTACCCTTTGGATGGTTAAGCCATGTCACACCCAAACGATGAAGAAAACATGTCAAAACACTAAACAATAATTATGGCATAGCCTTAAACATAGAAGGGATAGATTTTTCATCATATCCACTAAAAATTAATCACATATATGGAAAGAGCATATCTATACAGTTATAATTTTTATAAACATGTCATATAAATTCTATAAACGTCGCCCTAGGATATCGGTGGGCCCCACCCAACAATTCCAAAATTAACAAACTTGAGGGATGAGTTATAGACCACCCACCTTTCTATTTTATGAATCTCCTCCTCTAGTATTGTCCCTTCATTTGGATTAGATCAGATTAGATCATTAGGCATCCAATGTGAACAACAGAAGCTCGATCGGATCCTGAATAAAGGATATCTCTTAATTCCAACCTTAGGTCTTCAAAGGGATCCAAAACGGGAGAGAAATAATTTAATCCCATTGGTTCTCATGTTAGGGAAGAATTAGGGATCTAATTATATCATTAAGGGAAAAAGGATAATTTACCCATAAAATATCATGTACATGGTTTGTCTGCAAGGTTTGAAAAAAACGTGCGCAAACTGTGCATGGTTACCTAGGAAGAAGAGGAAATTAATGGTTAGACTATATTTATATGCTTTAACCATGAAATTTGGTTCTATCCAGAATCATCCATTTGCACATTTATCCAAATTATGTTCCCATCGTGCGCTAATCATGTGATATGTCCTATTACCCCCAAAAAGATGGGGTTTGGGCTCCAAAATTGCCTCAAAAACTCCTAAAACCTTTACAAACTGATTAGGAATCTATATAAAGTCCAAATTATATATTTATACAAATAATTAATGTATCCATACCTAAGTGAAAAAAACCATGTTCTTACCTTTATCAAATTACATCTTTAAGTAATCTCTTTTTATTATGATATGCGACCAGATTATGCACATATTTTATTTCCATGGGTGATTCTTAGGTTTATGTCTTATGATTTATTTTCTTACATGGAACACATATTCATTTACATTATATGAATGTGGTGTATGTGCACATATTTGTAAAGCCATCTAATTCATTGGGTAATGTCTTAGTCTCCTGGCACATCATGTATGGTACCCAAATCCATTATGGGACCTTTTCCACAATGTAATGTTGTCTCTGTAGTTAGCCTTGACTTATGTTTATGTAATGTTTTATATTGTTTAAAAATTCCAATAATTCTATGATCTTATGATACTATGATATTAATATTATGATCTCATTTGATAAATCTTTATCCTTCACATTTATGATATCATGTTACACATTTGAATCACAAGTTATGCTTATTTATCATATTTTATTCCATTATAGGGATTTTTCACTCACCCCTTTTGTCTTTGTATTCCTCATGTTGTCCCATGCCATTTAAGAGATCAAAATTAATTTGGATAACATTATATATTATTAAATAAAGAGGTTTTATTTTAGTCCTACATTGATGTATTATGAAACTTGTGTACAAATGAGATTATTAATCATGTCATTTAAGTTATAATTAATCATTTTTCATTATAAAAATCATCTAATAATATGTGTAAAAGTATTGGGTGACTATTTTTTTGTATCAAAGTAATGGTTTAGTTAATATTTGGAAACTACGTTTCGAAATAAAATATTGAAAACCCCGGGGGAAAGCATCCGAAAATGTCTATTTATAATAAAATATCATGACATTTTAGAGAAGGATAGAGAGAGTACTTTTTGGGAAATTAAATCCCCATATGGACTCTAAAAGTAAATGTTTATCTAGAAAAATTATACCTTGGGGTAATAAATTCATATGGGTTCATTCTACCAGACTCGATCATTACCTGGTGCACAACAATGGGTCTCCCTCCACACCTAGTTTGACAGCCCTAGGGGATATGCAATATAATTCAAATACTCATTAAGAACCATTGTAATGAAATTGAACAACTTTCTAGGTGAGGAATCCTAATAGGAAACGTTTCCATAGATAACAGGGATTTAAACATAGAAGCTTATAAGAAAAAATATACCAATAATCTATAAGTTCTTCCTTCAAGGTAAAAAATTAATCCAGTTTTTATACTAATACATTATCATATTGTATCTTTAATTGTTTTATGTTAATGATGGGAAGTATGTGAAAGCATTCCAATAACCAATGTTAAATAAAATCTAATGATTTTTCTAAAGATATTCCTATCCTAATGGGGTTTTTAGTTAGAAATATTGTTATAATTCCAAAGGATCTATCTTGAATTATGATTAAAAACTATAATATAGTTGAATTTATAAAAACAATAAATATAATAAGGATGGGGTCTCATGGAAGTTCAAGTTTTAATGGATGTAAAGAAAATAACATTCCATTTCTTAAGGTTCCACTAATAGTTCAATTTTATTGATGTGGGAACTCAGTCATTATCTGAATCAATTCCCTAATGCATAGATTAATTCCGACGGGTCAATGTAATGAAAATTATTGAAGTGGAATGATTTAATTATTTAGGTGTTGGAATTTGAGAATATTGTTGCTGAAGTATTTTTATTAATCTTATTCAAGTTATAAGAATCATGAATCTTCAAATTATTATACTTTTATAATTTTTCATTAAGTATTTTCGAGAAAATATTGTTTGGTAATAATGACCTAGAAAGGTGATTTTATTGTAAGGTGATATTTTTTCCAAAAACAAATGATTAAAAAAATAAATTATTTGTTTTGTTTTTGATTTATTGGTAATCTAATTTTTTTGAAAAGATTGAGATGCATAGAAAACCATAAAGTTTAGAAAATTATTTGGGGAAAAGTGAAATTTTTTAATATATTCTTCATATCCAAGAAAAACATATCGGATCATGGTTAATGATGAATATGATTATCACATTTCCATGTTTTTTGAAAAAATATAATTCAAAATATGAGTGACAACCCATCATATCTGATAAGTCCATGGGGCATGATCCCAAAACTAAAGAACGGTACGGGTGTAGTGTGTACCACTGTCCTATAAAATATATTGGAAATTAAGAAATTGGTTTTAATAAAATGATTATTGGATACATTTTATGTTTATTTTTGGGAATATGTTATAGGATTATATATTTTTGAATTTTTAGGATTCTTATGTGGTTAAAAATATTTTATGAAATGTTTCATTCGGTGGAGATATATTTAAACCTTTGGTTTAACAAAGATACTTATTTGTGTAGAATGCTATTATTTTTCTGGAGATGTAAGTTCAAGGGTATGAGATAACCCTTGTTGTTAAAACTATATTTCAGTTTGAGGATATTATGATTATTTGGGATATAAGGTTATTTATTTAATGAATGATCTCTATTAAAATTTTGGTTTTTCTTAGAGTTTTGGAGATTAATATATTCATAATCATTTTGTGTATTATCTAACATTTTGAAAACCATTTTGGTGTTAGTAATGATGAGAGGAATATAATTTTACAATTTTTTTGATATTTTGATCCATTTAAAGTTATTTTTAGTGCCTCTGGAATAAAAATACCATACTAGATATTCATTCATTAGAATAAGAGGGGGAGTGGAAATTGATTAAAGCACAATGAAAGGAAGAAATTTTTTTTATGAAATAAAATATATCAAGTTAGTATATTTATTGATGTTATCAATCTTTATAGAAAAATAATCCCTAAACTTTCCAAATAAGTTCTTCAAAAAAAATTACACTATTAACATCATATCCAATGAATCAATGGTCTTTTAATTCATCACAAATTTATGTTTCTATGGATGTTAACTTTCTATTGATCATTCACTTTCATGTGGTTAATTATTTCTATAATTCTACATAATTATTTATTTTCTACTCCATGTACATATCATCACTTACCACCAATTCTATTCTAATTAGAGACCAAGCCTTTTTCTATTCTAAATGACCTTCATATTTTACCCTTCCATATTTTAAGTAAAAGTTTTTCTAAACATTTTTATGATATGGGTTATCCCCAAGAAATTTTTTCAAATTTAAAACACTTGATTATTGAAAGAAAGTTCAAATTGAGAGGAAACAAATTTTTTAGGGGTGGAATATAATACACTGAGATTTTAGAAAACAATCTGTTTGATAGAATATTCAACACTAAACACTAAGTTTTAACGAACTGTGACATATTAATAAAATATTATTAATTAAATATGATCATTATAATTTATTGATAAGATTATATGTTAAAAATATGACTAAATAATATTTAAAATAGTTATAAGGGTTATAATCAATAAAAATTTATTTGTAATTGTTGAGGAAATAGGTGCTTTGATGTAAATAAAAACATTTATTTCAAAAATAATATTTAATTCTTGTCATGGGAAAATATTAAAATTACTTTTTTGACCTTTTTAAAATTTATTTTATATAATGAAAATAATTATGGAATAATAATATCTATATAAACATAGGGTTAAATTTTATTATTTTTAAAAAATATTTATTTTTCATTGAATTGTAAAAAATATCTTGTTTGTGTAGAACTATCAATTATTTTTAGTAAATTAAATATTTTAAAATCACCAATATTTTTTAATACGTTTTAAAAGAAACATTAGTATTATTTAGTCATATTTAATCTTATTATTTCATTTGAATCCTATTAATAGTAAATTTTAATATATTATGTGTGTGTGTGTGTGCGGGTTTTAATTAAAATTAATTTAATTATGATCAATTTTTAGGTATATATTCTAACGTCATCTAATATATTAAAAATGAAATTCTTGAAAAAATAATTTTTCCTACAATTTTACTAGATTAATTTTAAATTAAATTTTGTCATCAATGTCAACTGAAATTGAAAAAATATATTCCATATTTTTAATATGAATAACTTATATTATATAATAATTTAAACATATTTTTGGTCAAAATTAATAGTTAAAACAATAAAAAAAAGTTGTCGTAGTAAAAAAAATTAAAAGGGTAAAGGTGAGTAGCTACAGAGGTAAAGGGGATAACATGTTTCATAAAAACTTATTTTTAATTTTAGTGGTGTGTATCATCCATATCTATTATTAACTATTATATTTTTCAATTTTGGAGGTAATTGGTCGGAGCGTGACTTCCCATTATTGAATAGTTATGCGTATATAATGAATGCCTCTTGTCCCACCTATAAATGGGTACCCCCCCCCCACATTTTTTCCAAAATATGAACAAATTTATCTCAACCAAATCCTACGAAAATATCTCCCCAATATCCCTATGTAAATTATAGAGCTTATTATCTTCAAAAAAACCCACCATTTAGTCTTTAATAATATATTCAAATGATGTTATTCTGAGCAAGTGCAATCATATACGTTGAGATCCTTCTTTTATACTTATTATTTTCCAACCATAAATTATTTTTAAGAATTTCAATATGATAAAACGAGTTTCTAAAATATATTTATATTTTATTATATTTTTTCATGATATTTTTTCATCTCATATATTATCAAATAGGAAACCAAACTACTATTTGTGTGTATAGTGGATTATCGCAACACGAACTGATGTAGTGAATTTCCCACCATCACCTATCATGGTTGTCAATAATGATGGATTTAATTTTTATATATGATATTAATTAAATATTAATCATTATTTATATATTATTATATCACATTCTTTCTTACCTTAATATCCATTAAAAAATGATTATGATGTTCGTGTGTACGGTGGACTCCAGCCTGACGAAGTGATGTGATTCATTTTTGTATAACTACGTCACATTGATTTTATATGTAATTGAATTTAAATAAATAATATCATATTTATTATATTGTTATCATTATATAAATTTAGAATAACCCTTATCTACTATCCATCATGATTGTTGAAAAATTGAAATGTTACACATGCATACGTATGGATTAACGTCTCTAAAATTGTAACATATATCATTTTTCATATGCATAAATCATGGTTATTTTTAAAATTATATATTATGAATAAAAATTTTAATTGCGAAATTATTATTATTATTATAGTGATTATGGAACAATAAACTATTTAACCAGTGTCAATACACATATGTCATTATGAAATTATGAACCGAGTGTCCTCAAAACACCCAATATGAATGTAACTGACTATATAATTAATCATATCATTAACATAAATGAAGTTAAGTTTATTATACATGGAATAAAAAATAATCGATATAATTTTATTAAACCTGAAATAAAAAATATACATGAAAAATCATTGACTCGAGGTTAGGGTTTCTATCTCAAAACATTCTTCATTGTGACATAAGTTTTTTATAAACCTAATTTTTAATATAAAATGTTTATACTACCCATTTAAATATTATAACATGAATATTTAACAGTTCATGGTATTTTATATTAAAATTCACTTATGTTACTCATAGGGGAAATGATTCAAAATTTACCCAAGCGGTATGGCTTATTTCTTCAATATCATTTAAATCGGGATTTCTTATTATTTAATTTATATTGAAGGAAATTATTTGATAATGGTATAATAAACCCCCTTAATTTTCTTTTAATCTGATAATTTTTGAAATTTTTAAGTAGTATCACTGTTTTCCTCTCTTTGTAACTTAAAATGATTGAGAAATTATATTTAAGAATATGTGACATCATTTCTCTCTCCAATAAAGAATAATTTTTATTATAAATCCATGTTTTTAAAAAAATTAAATAATATTTCTAATAATCTTTGTTTATTTTGTAATGAAATTTTTACCCAAGAATTAATTTTAAAAATAATTAAAAGGTATCTTCCAGTCATTTTTTTATTGAGACACTTTTTGAATTTACTTACAAAATGTGAAAGTGGTATTTTATTTTAACTTATACAATATGAATGGAATTAACTACAATCATGACCAATGCACTCTCGGAAGATTAATTTGTATGTTTCTAGGTTTCTTCATAAAGAAAAACTTTTATAAAGTTTTGGAATATTTTTTTGAAAAATATATTTAAAATTGAAATGGTAATTTTTCTTTAAGAATTTTTTTGATATTTTTAAATGTATTTCTATTAATTAATGACAAAAACCCATAATAATATATAATTATTCTGATGTTTTCATATATAACTCTAACATATATTCCTAGATTACTCTATATTCATTATATTGGGTTATATATATCTTACGATCATTTATTGTGACGTCTTGGACCTAGATGCCACTCCACAGGTTCCCCAATCCTGGTAGACCACATAGCCTAAATAGCATCTCACCGAATGCCAGAGGCAGCCAAGTAGTTGCAAGGGCCTAGGATGTATCAGTGGGGATACTATTCCCTCATTACCAAAGTACAGCACAGTTAATGATTATAAAGAGCGGTAAATAGAGGAATCAATATAAGTAAACAGAAGGCATAGTGGAAAAGTAGAGAAAATAGTAATAATAACTGAAACAACTAGAATAGAATTCAACAACTGATGATATTCATGTCACTAGAATACTGGAAAATGGATACAAGATAGAAGATATAAAAATATCCACCAAAGTATAATGGAATCCAAATACTTTCCCAAGAATCTCATGCTCTGGCTCGGTCATCTACAATCGAGCTCCATACAAAAGAGAAAGTAATCAACTGATTGAATATGTATGATTCCCTTTTTCAACAACTATAACTGTGTAATCTACTTTGGGTATTAAATAGTGCCAAGCAAGGAGTGTTTTTTCAATTATGTTTTCTAAAAAAAATTAAATAGGTATAGGATTAAAAAATTAAAAACGTATACTAAAGGTTGGAGTGAGGCTGCCACCTTTAGGGTTTGGGTGAAAGGTGGAAGTGTCATTTTCTTCATTTCTCTATAACCAAAAAATATATTTTTTTATATTTTTAAAAAATTTATTTTGTTTTGTTTTGTTTATATATATATAACAAAATCTGAAAAAATTATCTGATATTTAATATCCAGTAGTAATTTCATTAAATATGTATGTATTCTGAGAGAAGCCCTTACCTAGGGCTCTCTTTTATAATAAATATTTCCTTAGAAATTATTCTCTATTTTAGATATGGGATTCTGGTTCTCTCTTTCTTACACAAAATATTCTTCATTTCTGATGTGGGATTCAGAAATGTTTCAAGTACATGGATTTGAAAGACTATAAAATATAAACTATAAGTCCAATATAAATTAATATTAAAACACCGATTAAACATATAATAAATATTTGAAAGTATAGTAAATTTTATAATAAAATTGATGAAAAATAATTTATAATTTTTCAAAGCCACCAAATTGAAACTTAAAAATGTTTCAAGTATATGAGTTTAGCCTATAAAATATAAACTATAAGACGAATATAAATAAAACATAAAACATGGATTAAATATATAATAAATAGTCAAAAATAAAAACAATTTCATAACAAATGTTGATGAAAAATAATTTATTAGCTTTCAAAGCCAACAACATTAAACATAAAAAAATTTCAAGTATGTGACATTGAGAGCCTATAAAATATAAACTTAAAGAATAATATAAATTAAAATTACAACATGGATAAAACATATAATAAATTGTTGAAAATTAAAACAATCTCATAAAATGTTGATGAAAAATAATTTAGAATCATTCAAAACCACATATTTGAAACTTAAAAATGTTTCAAGTATGTGGATTTGAATGACTATAAAATATGAACTATAAGACTAATATAAATGAAACCTAAAACATGGATTAAATGTTTAATAAATTCTTAAAAATAAAAATACTTTCAAAAAAATATTGATGAAAAACAATTTATAATATTTTAAAAAGACATACTTGAATCATAAAAATGTTTCAAATATGTGGCTTTGAAAGACTATAAAATATAATGTATAAGATGAATATAAATGAAATATAAAATGTAGATTAATCATATTAGAAATAGTTAATAATTAATTATTTCATTGGTAAAATAATTATTAATTACTGATTATTATTTATATATTAATTAATTTTGTAATTAATAATATAATTATTAATTATATAATTAATTAATTAAATAGTAATATCTTTATTATTTATTATATAATTGATAATTATATTACTAATTAACTAATTAATTATTATATAATGAATAATAATTAGTTAGTTAATTAGTAATATTATAATTAATAATAATTATTAATTATTAATTATTAATTTTATAATAATTAATTTCATAAATATTAATATAAGTAATAAATAATAATTAATAAGTAATTTATAATTAGTTAATTTGTAATATAATTATTAATTTAAATTAATTAGTTAATTAGTTATATAATTATTAATTTTAGTTAATAATTATTTAATATTAATTATATAATATTTAATTTGTTAATTAGAAACTAATAATAATTAATAATGATAATTATTTATTTTATTACTCATTAATTAATTAAGAATCATATAACTCATAATTATTTTACTAATTAACTAATTAATTATTATATAATTAGTAATTATATTACTAATTAACTAACTAATTATTAATTACTAATTATATTACTAATAAAATAATCAATTATTACTAAATTAATTATTATATCACCAATTATCTACTTAATTATTATATAATTAGTAATTATTTTAATAATTGACTAGTTATTTATTATAAATAAAAATTATATTAAAAATTAACTAAATAATTTTTTTTTGAGAAGGTGACATGGATTGGTTTCCCAATCCATGTCAGAATGAATTTATTAAATGAAAAGTTTACAAAGAGGTCTCGGGGTGCAATGAATTTACACCATCTGAAAACAAGAAAACCACCAAACAGAAGAACATCTTTAAGGAACCTGGTATACAACATCGGAGGGCTATAGAAAATTAAAATTGAATATTCAGCCATCATCTTCTAGGTGCGTGCAAACACTGAGGTTCTAGATCAGCAAAATCAGAGAGGGAATAGAGATAAATGCAGCATGTTGCGGCAGAGAAGTAGATCAATCCAAGCATCCAAAGAGCATCATCATGCCAAAGCTTGGAATCTGAACTCAAACAGGCAGCAACACTCCTTCTAAAAGGCAAAAACATACAGCAAAGCTCCATATAATATGAAAAGCTCCATCTGATAGGCAAAAACTCAGAATCTGATCTCAAACAGGCAGAAAATCTCCATCAAAAAGGCAAAAAATAGAGATATAGCAGCAAGAGCAAGTTGAGAAAATCCAGAATAACTCATCTTCAGTAAATGAAATCACAGGTTGACCTCAATGTCGAAATACTTCCATTTTAACCTGCACTCCAGGAAGCGCATCCACATGAGAAGATTCCCCAGTTTTACCGGCAACCACATTCCAACAAAAGTAGCAGACCCTTCCCAACTGGTAATCAATGCCAGATAGCCCCAAGATATCTGAACAGTCTGAGAGTGCAACAGGTGCGTGATATCACATAGGATTCAGCAACAACATCCAAGCTGAGACAGTCAGAAAAAAGCAGAGACCGATGTCAAATAGAGATGTCTCCATAGCAGATAAGAACAAGCATCAAAACTTCAAACTTCCTGGAATGGGTATATCTAGAGCAACCAAACCAGGAATCCAACCTGCATTCCTGGAACAAACCCAAGAATTCTGCACTATGCACCATTCCAAAGCAGTCCAAGGGTGTTAAAATCTATCAAAACATCTCTAAGAGAAAACAGAAAACCAGTTACAGCAACAAAAACTCCCAATGGTGTCACTTGCATCCCAAGCAGTCTGCACTACTCTTAACTTCATATCAAGAGCAAGCAGAACCAGGGTCATCTAAAAAACCACTTTAAAACTGAAAAATATCAGGCTAGCAAGAAAGATCAGAGCCAGAAATCCAAACATCATCCACAACTACTCATCATACAACATCCAATAGCACATGTGTTGTACAGAAATTAAAGAAAATGCTTCAGATAAATCTAAAAAAAACAGAACCATCAATACAGTATGAAAATTCCAATATGATCTTCATAGAGTAAAGAAAACATCCAGCAGAAAAGAAAAAGTCAGCTTAAGAAATATTTCCTATTTCTTTCATTGAATATCTCCTGCTTTATAGCCAAATAGGCGCTCTTAGTGATCTATCCTTTCTTAAAGGAGTTGTATAAAATTTCATCACTGAGTCCCTCCGAAGAAACAGGAGCTTCACATGTTGGTACAGTACATTTATCATCCCTTTTAGCATGTTTCTCCATCTCAACATGTTGATTTCTAATAGGGGCAGAAACATTATGTCTAGCAATGTCCAAAGAGCGAGTGACAATAGTTTTCTCCACATGTGAAAAATCCCTGCGTTTTCTAGTTTTTTTAGGATTGGGTGTAATAAACCCATCCTCATCCACTATTGTTTTCTTACCTTTCCTGGCCATGTCCCTTAAGTATTTCTCCTCAATATCAGTAGATTTGTCTTCTTTTGCGCTTAGTGAGAGACTATCTTCAGATGCCTCACATCTCTCCTTTTCCTCTTCTTCTTGAGTGCCTTCTTTAATTTTCATTATCGACCTATCTTCAAGTAAGGGTGAGGGCCTATGATGTACATTTGCATTCACCGCAGAGGGTGGTATCTCTTTCTCACCCAAATTCAGAGAACCTGCATGATCCCTCTGTGAATCACAATGTTCTGGGGGCACATTATATGTCCCGGAGACATCCTTGGAAAAATGAGTCACAATATCATCAGCAGATATTGATTTAGAAGGATTCAAGTTAATTTTAGTACTGGACTTTTCTACCCAAACTGCTTTTCAGTGAGGTTGAGGTGGTTCAGAGTTATTTGACTCACATTCTCCCATAGAATGACCAACTTTGAGGCAGCAATTACAATAAGGTGGAACATTTTCAAAAACCACTTCTTGAGAAAAACATTTATCACCATTCTGGATCCAAAATCTGGAGGGCAATGCTTGAGAAATATCAACCTCAGTGCAGATTCTAGCAACTGAGGGATGAGACAAGTTCAAGGTGGCAGAGTCTAATCTGATCGGAGTTCCAAATAGACTTGCAATGGGAGTAAGAGCATGCTGCTTAAATAAATGTAGAGGCAAACCTGGAAAACCGATCCAAAGGGGGACAATAGGGGGCTCAAAACCTATTTCAAAATCGGGAGACCACTTGAAAACCTTCATAGAAGCCCCCCCAAAAGACCATGAACCTCGAATCCAAAATCGGTAACAGTCATTGTCCGAGGAGAACCGAAACACAACATTCAAAGAGTTCAAAAGGCCAATCTAGAAGTTTGAAAAACCTATGTTCTCAAGGGTTTTGCGCAAAAAGAACAGTGAAGGTCGATTTTTGATAAAGCGTCCTACAAGAACAAATCGTATGTCTGAAGCAAGATCGTTTACCTCATCCTTTGAGAAACTAATCGCTGAGAGACCTCTGTGTCGGTAGGTTTTTGGAGCAAAAGAGCTGGAGGCCTTCGATTCTGTGTGGGGGATTCCACCCGAGACCACATCTGTGAAGGATCGTTCATCTTGGAACCCTTGATCAGCAAAGTTAGGGTTGAGACGCCTGTCGCCTTAGAGTGTCGCCTTCCTGCGAGCCTCCATCATCTCTAGTAAAATCACTATAACATCATTGATCATCAAAAATTTAACTAATTAATTATTATATAATCAATAATTATAAATTATTAATAATAATTAATAACTATAATTAATAATTATATTACTAATTACCTAATTAATTTTTATATAATAAATACTTATATTACTAATTAACTAATTTAGTATTATATAATTAATAATTGTAAAACTAATTAACTAATTATTTATTATATAACTAATAATTATATTATAAAAAATTATTTTAATAATTATTTTTTATATAATTAATAATGATATTACTAATTAACTAATAAATTATATAATTAATATTTAATAATTAATAATTAATAACTAATAATTAATAATTATATTACGGATGAACTAATTAATTATTATCTAATTGATAATTATATTAATAATTATCTAATTTATTTTTAACTATTTCTTATCTGATTAATCTATGTTTTAAGCTTAACTTATATTCACATTATAGTTTATATTTTATAGTCTTTCAATGCTATATACATGAAACATTTTTATGTTTCAAATAAGTGGTTTTGAAATCTAATAAATTATTTATCCTTAACATTTTTATGAAATTATATTTATTTTCAACTATTTCTTAAATTTTTAATCCATGTATGAATTTTCATTTATATCGTTATTATAATTTATATTTTATAGGATTTCATAGTCACATACTTGAATCATTTTTTAGTTTAAAGTTGGTGGCTTTGAAAGCTTATAAATTATTTTTCATCAAAATTTTTTATGAAATTGTTTTTATTTTTTACTATTTGTTATTGTTTTTAATCAATGTTTTGTGTTTCATTTAAATTATTCGTATAGTGTATATTTTATAGAATATTAAAGTCACAAACTTGAATCATTTTTAAATATCATGTAGGTGGATTTGAAAGCTAATAAATTATATTTCATCAATAGTTTTTACAAAATTATTCTTATTTTCAACTATTCTATATATGTTTAATTGTTGTTTTAAGTTTCATTTATATTGGTCTTATATTTTATATTTTATAGTCTTTCAGTGCCACGTACTTTAAACAGTTCTGAATCCCACATCAGAAATGGAGAATGTTCTGCATAGGAATGGAAGAACCAGAATTCCACATCGAAAATGAAGAATTATTTTCAGGACAAGACCACTTATAAAAAGAAGCCCTGGGTGGGGGTTCTTTCAAAATCCAAACTATTATAATAGCATTACTTCAGGATATTAATTATGAGATAAATTATGATGAAAAGTTTTGGTTTATTTATATATATATATAAACAAAACAAAACAAAATAAAATAAAAATAAAACTAAAAAATATTTAAAATAAAAAAATTGTAAAAATTGATATTATTACAAACATGGAAGCCTCGCTGCTTCCTTTTGTACACCTTTTCAAAAAAACATACACATATTTAATTATAAAATTAAAAAACATTTTAAAACACTCCATAAAAGGGTGTGAGATAAATCATAGTGGGCCACCACAAGCAATGTGTATAACATCTATCCCGTGTAATGGAAATGTAATAGTGTACAGGAATGAATATATTAAGTAAATAAATAAAATGTAACCAAATACCCAAGTACCTGCTTTAGACATCGGCTGTTGTATGACATTTCAACAATTTAATATTTGATTACTCACAATTTATAAATAATTCACATGTTAACAATACTGAAGGTTCCAAGTTATTACAAGGAAGCCTGTTATGATATTTAATACTGAAGTCCCATGGTAATAACCAAGGTGATGTTAACCTCAAGGGTCACCAACACAGTAATAATTGTATCTTTTTCAGGGGTAAGAGTGTAATCCAAGGAGCATAGTCCATGGAATTTTACAATGATGCACCTAAGGAGTCCAAGGAGATCATCCAAGGTAAAACGGGGCTAAGTAGAGATAGGGCCCTATGGCCTATAACCATGGAACCTACTTATCTATGATTGATCCAGGGAGTGTATTGTTGGCATAATATGATAAAGTTAATGTATCCTATGATTTCACACTGATCATCCAAGAATGGAAAATTATCTAGATCTAGGTGGGTCTCATCCTAAGTAAGTTGTATCCTTGAATCGGAATGGGGTTCTCGAGTGCTCATGGAATTCTCCGATTAGAATCCATGGTGAGATCAGGTCAGGCCATTCCTATTTGATTATGAAGTCTTGTAATATGTCATTTTGTTCAAGCCATTTATTTCATTACTGTAATAATAACATATAGCATACAACCTTTTAAATCAAGTCATAATTAATAAATAAGTTCATTTGGTTCAAGCCTTTCCTTTCCTTAGGGAGACATTACTAAGTGGCATGAGACCTTCATTAATTCCATTCAAAGAATATTCAATAATTACTGTTGATTATGCTACCTTCCATTAATCTGGTGAGGGATGTCATGGACATGAAATCTATCAATCATTCACATGTAATATGGCCAATTCTTATACACAATATACATTCTAATTTCCATTTCACATTTAATTATCAGTTGAAGCACTTACATTATGTGGTTCAAGTGGTATGCGTACATGGAACTTTCCATTATGAAATTCACAATATAAACCAATACATTAAAGATATCAAACCTTACCCTTAGGATGGTTAAGCCAAGTCACATCCAAATGGTGGGACAAACATTTCAAAACACTAAACAATAATTATGGAATAACCTTAAACATAGAAGGGATTGATTTTTGATCATAACCACTAAAAATTAATCACATATATGGAAAGAGAATATCTATACTATTATAATGATTATAATCATGGTATAAAAAATCTATAAACAGCACCATACAAAATTAGTGGGCCCCACACAACAATTCAATATCAACAAACATGAGGGATGAGTTATAAATCACCTATCTTTGGATTTTATGACTCTCCACCTCCAGTATTGGCCCTTGATTTGGATTAGATCAAATTAGTCTATTGTACATCCAATGTGAAGAACAGAAGCTCGATCGGATCCTGAATGAAGGATATCTCATAATTCCTACCTTAGGTATTCAATGTTCTCAAAAAGGGGAGAGAAATAAGTTAACCCATTTGGTTCTTAGTTTAGGGAAGAATGAGGATCTACTTAGATCATTAAGGGAAAAGGATAATTTACCCATAAAATAGCACGTACATGGTTTATCCGCTTGGTTTGAAAAATTGTGCCCCAACTGTGCAAGTTTACCAAAGCAGAAGGGGACTTTAAAGGTTAGTCTACATGGATATGCTTTAACTATGCAATTTATTTAGGTGGAGAATATTCAATTTGCATGTTTATCCAAATTGTGCGCCCATCATGCACAAATCATGTGATATGTCCTATTTCCCCAAAAATATGTGTTTTGGGCTCCAAACTTGCCTTGAAAATCTATGAAACCATTACAAACTCATTAAGAACCTATATTAAGTCCAATGTATTAATTTAGACAAAAAATTAAAGTATCCATACCAGAGTGAATAAAACCGGGTTCTTACATTTATCAATTTTCTTATTTAAGCAATCTCTTTTTATTATGATATGCAACCAGATTATGCACATATTTTATTACCTGTGGTGATTCTTAGGTTTATGTCTTATGATTTATTTTCTTACATGGATCACATATTCATTAACATTATATGAAAGTGGTGTTTGGGAGAAGATTTGTATAGCCATCTAATTTATTGGGTAATTTTTTAGTCTCATGGCATATCATGTATGGAACCCAAATCTATTATGGGACTTTTTCCACAATGTAATGTTTTCTCCGTAGTTATCCTTGACTTATGTTTATGTAATGTTTTATATTGTTTACACATTCCTATAATTTCATGATCTTATGATACCATGATATTTATATTATGATATAGTTTAATAAATCTTTATCGTTCACTTTTATGATATCATCTTATACATTTTAATCACAATTTATGATTCGTTATCATATTTTATTCCCTTATTGGGAATTTTCGCTCACCCCTTTTGTCTCTGTATTCCTCTAGTTGTCCCATTCCATTTAAGAGATCAAAATTATTTAGGATAACATCATATATCATCAAATAAAGAAGTTTTATTTTAGCCTCACATTGATGTATTATGAAACCGGTATACAAATGAGATTATTGCTCATGATATTTAGGTTATAATTAATCATTTTTCATGTTAAAAATCATCTATTAATTTGTGTAAAAGGATTTGGTAAATATTTTTGGTATCAGAGTAATGGTTTAGTTAATATTTTGAAACTATGATTCGAAATAAAATATTGAAAACCCTTGGGACAAGCATCAGAATATGTCTAAGTATAGGAAAATATCATGACATTTTGGAGAAGGATAGAGAGAGTACTTTTTAAGAAATTAAATCCTCTTACAGATTCTAAAAGTTGATGTGTCTCTTGATAAATTATATCTAGGGGTAATAAATTCATATGGGTCCATTCTACTATACTCGATCATCACCAAGTGAACAACAATGGGTCTTGTTGTACACCTGGTTTGACAGTCCTAGGGGATATGCAATATAAATTGAAATACACTTTTTGAACCCTTGAAAAAATTGCACAAATTTTTAGCTTATAAACCCTAATAGAAAACATTACGATGGATAATTGGATTTAAACATAGACACTCATTAGATAAGGATGGGGTCTCATGGAAGTTCAAGTATTAAAGGATATAAATAAAATAACATTCGATTTATTTAGGTGTCATTAACAGTTCAATTTTATAGATGTGGGAACTTGTTCATTATCTGAATCAATTCAATAATTCATGGATTAATTCCTACGGGTCTATGTCATGAAAATTATTGAATTGGAATGATTTAATTATTTAGGTTTTGTGATTTGAGAATATTTTTGCTGAAGTATTTTTATTAGTCGTATTCTAGTTATAAGAATAATGGATCTTTTAAGGATTATACTATTGTAATTTTTTATTAAGTATTTTTGAGAATATATTGATTGTTAATAATGACCTTGAAAGGTGATTTTATCATATGGTGATATTTTATTCAAAAACACATGATTAAGGAAAATAAATTATTTTATTTTTTCTTGATTTTGTGGTAATATCATTTTTTGGAAAAGACTGAGCAACATAGAAAACCTTAATGGTTAAAAAGTGATTTGAGAAAAAGTGAAATTTTTGAACATGTTCTTCATATTTTGGTAAAACTTATAGGATCATAGTTAATGATGAATATGATTATCATATTTCCATTTTTTTTATAAAATATAATTCGAAATATGAGTGACAACCCGTCATATCAGATACTCCCATGGGGCATGATCCCATAACCGAAGAATAGTAAGGGTGTAGTGTCTACCCGTGGCCTATATAATATATTGGTTATTATGAAATTTGTTTCAATAAAATGATTTAGTGTATATATTTTTTTCTTATTTTGGGGAATATTTTATAGGATTATGTCTTTTTGAATTTCTAGGAATCTTATGTGGTTACCAATATTTTGGGAGATGTTTTATTAGGTTGAGATATATTTAAACTTTTGGTTTATCAAAGATAAATATTTGGGTAGAATGCTATTATTTTTCTAGAGATGTAAGTTTAAGGGTATGAGATAACCCTTGTGGTTAAATCTATATTTTAGTTTTAGGTATTAAGATTATTTTGGATATGAGGTTATTTATTTAATGAATGATATATGTTAAAATTTTGGTTTTTCTTAGAATTTTGGAGATTAATATATTCATAATAATTTTTTTGTATTATCTAACATTGTGAAACACATTATGGTTTTAGAAATTATGGAAGGGATATAATTTCATTATTTTTTGGATATTTAGATAAATTTAAAGTAAATTTTAGAGCTTCTAGGATAAAAATATCATATTGTATATTCATTCCCTAGAATAAGAGGGGGAGTGGAAATTGATTAAAGCACAATGAATGGAACAAATTGTGTTTATGATATAAAAAATATCAAGTATATTTTTTGATGTTATCAATCTTTATAGAAATATAATTGCTCAACTATGGGAATAAGTTCTTGAAATAAAAAAGTTTTCCTAATTAACTTCATATCCAATGAATCAATAGTCTTTTAATTCATCACAAATTTACGATTTTAGGGATGTTAAATTTCTATTGATCATTCACTTTCATGTGATTAATTATTTCTATAATTCTACATAATTATTTATTTTTTTATTCCATGTACATATAATCACTTACCCCCAATTTTCTCCTAATTAAAAACCATGACATTTTCTATTCTAAATGAACTTCATATTTTCCCCTTCCATATTTTAAGTAAAATTTTTGCTAAACCTCTTTATGATATGAGTTATCCCAAAAAGAAAATTTCAAATGTAAAACCCTTGATTATAGAGAAAACGTTCAAATTGAGAGGACACAATTTATTTAGGGGGTAGAATATAATACACTAATATTTTATAAAACAATATGTTTGATAGCGTATTCCACACAAAATACTAAGTTTAAACAAACCGTGACATATTAATAAAATATTATTATTTAAATATGATAATTATAATTTATTTATTAGGTTATATTTCAAAAATATGACTAAATAATATATGAAATAGTTATAAGGGTTCTAATTAATAAAACTTTATTTATAATTGTTTAGGAAATAGGCGCTTGTCTTTAAGTAAAAACATTTATTTTAAAAATGATATTTATCGCTTGTCATGGGAAAATATTGAAATTTCATTTTTGATATTTTTGAAATTTTATTTTATATAATGAATTTAATTTTGAAATAATCATATCTATATAAACATAGGGTTAAATTTTTTTATTTTTTCTAAAATATTTATTTTTCATTGAATTGTGAAAAATACCATGTTAGGGTAGAATTGTAAATTATTTTTAGTAAATTAAATATTTTAAAATAACCGTTATTTTTAAATATTTTTTAAAAGTATCATAATTATTATTTAGTCATATGTAATTTTATTACTTTCATTTAAATCATATTTATATATAATTTTAATATATGTTTATTTTTTGGCTTTAAAACACTTTTTTCTGAAAACTTTTTTAAAGTGAATATTCTTTGTCCATTTTAAAAAATTAAAATAACCCTTAATAAGGAGGGATTTAAATTAAATTTATATAATAAATATCTATAAATTTAAATTTAAATTAATTTAATTATGTTTACTTGGAATATTGTTGTTATAAGACCATCTTATGCTTGAAAAATCTATTTCTTAGAAACCTCTTTTTTAAACACAGTTATGGGATTAATTTTATATCAAATTATATGAGTTATTTGAATTGAATTTAGTAAAATGGATTAAAAATATGTAATAATAATTTATATCATTAATTTTGTTTCAAATTAAACTTTTTTATAATGAACAATAAAAATAGTAAATTTAATATTTACTATGGTAAAAAAATTAGAGGGTTAAATTTAGTAACATTAGAGGTAAAGTGGATAACAGGTTAAAACCATGTTTATTTTTAATGTTGGAGGTGTTACTAGGTATTATTTCTCCTCCATTACATTATTATTAAATTTTAACTGAAACTTTCTTGAGAGTGGATTCTCAATATTTAACAGTTTCATTTATTTAAAAGAATGACACTCCTCCTCCCTTATATGAGGGAACCCACTAACCTCATTTTATCAAAAATATAAAGAAATATAGAATGAACAAAAACTAAAACAATATCTCAAGAAAATCATTAATAACATTATAGATCTTTTTTTCTTCCTAAAATACCATCTTTAGGGTCTATAATAAGATATCCAAATGAAGTTCTTCTAAGAGAAGGTAATCATCATCAATGACCTCATTCTGTTTACTTTTCTCCCTCCATAGATTATTTCTATACTATTATAATCTAATAATACCATTATATTATATATAATTGTATTTTATTATATTTATTATATAATATGTATTCATCTCCTCTTCCATAAAATGGTCAAAGAAACAAGTGTTCATGTGTATAGTGGACTACCACATCACAAACCGATTTAATTAATTTTCCATCATCTTTTGTAAGGATATTTATAATTATGGGTTTAAGAATTATAAATTATATTCAATACATATTAATAATTATTTCAGAGAAATATATCATATACTTTATTACCTTAACATCCATTGAAAACTGATAACATTTTTCATTTGTATAGCGGACTACCGTCTCATGTACAAATGAGATTCATTTTTTATTACAACATCTCATGGATGGTATATATATGTTTATTTAATGAAAAATTATGATTTTTATGATATTATGGATATTATTTAAATATAATATAACTCTTTCATTTTTTATATCATGATATTTTAAAATTTAAAACATTACACATGCGTATGTACATCCTACTATCTTTGGTATTGTAACACAGCTCATTTTTCATTAACACAATTCAATAATTTTTAATGTATAATTAGTGTATTTAAATTATAATTATGTCATGATTATTATTCTAGAAATCATGGAAAATTTACCCCCTGACCATAGTCAACACCCCTATGCAGTTTGGAAATTATGAATCAGGTGTCCTATTAAACAACCAATATTGTCATAACTGACTATGTAATTAAAAAATAATTAAAATAAATGAAGTAAATGTTTTAAATATATAATATTAAACAAATAAATTATTCATATGAAAATAAATAATTGATATAAGTTTATTATAGTGTAGATAAAATATATGCAAGATAAATCTGGGACTCATGGTACGGGTTTCCATCTCAAAACTTCATTCTTTAAAACACATGTTCTTTTATACACATAATTTATTTTATATGGTTTACATATTGTCCCTTTACATATTATGTAAAAAATAATTCATAATTCATCGTATTTTAATTAATATTTCAACTAATTCATTCATGGGGGTTATGATTCAAATGTTACTATAGTAGTAATGGTTTATTCTCAAAACTCATTTAAATCGGTATTATTTGTGATTTAATTTCAATTGAATGAATTTATTTGATAATTTTATAAAACAATCCATTAATTATATAATAATATATTTATTTATGAAATTTTAATATAATTGTACCATTTTCCTCTCTTAAGTGCTTAATGTTTTGAGGAAATGTATTTAATAAAATATGACTTTATTTCCCTCTTCATGGGAAAATAATTTACATTACAAAAAAATTTAAAAAAATTTATATTGTTTTTTTAATATTATAAATTTAATTATTAAATAAATTTGGAACAATGTGTTTCTTTTAAAACTAATGGTTCAAAATGAATCATCTCAGTGATTTCCAAATGAGGTGCTTTTTGAATTTTCTTACAAAATGTGAAAGAAATTTTATCTTTTAACTTATAAAGATTGTATAAATTTACCCACCATTATGACCACTAAACTCATTGAATATTACATTAATAGATTCAACAGTTATTTTTAAACGAAAAACTTTCTATAATATTTTTGAGATTTTTAGTTTTTCAAAAGTGAATTTCAATGTGAAAATGTTATTTTCTTAAAGAATGTTCTTCATGTTTTTAAAAGTATCTCTATTAATTAATTAAAAATATATAATGATAAATATTGTTTCTAGATTATTTATATATATTTATTACATATATTACTTGCTCACTCTACATTCTTTGATGGGATAATACATTCCTTGTGATCATTTATCAAATTATTTCTTTAAGAAATCTCTTTTTATTATGATATAATGAAATATTATGAATCCAATTTTATTTACATGGGTGATTATTATGTTTATACCTTTTTATTTATTTCATTATGTGACCTATATATGAATTTACATTATATAAATGTTAGGGGTAGGAAAAAAATTATATAGTTGTCCAATACATTGGGTAATGTTTTAGTCTCATGAGACATCATGTATGGAATTAGAGAGTGACCCTAATCTATTATGAAACATTGTCCACCGCATGATATTTTCGTGGTAGTTAGACTTTAGTTATTCTTAACTTATGTTGTATGTTGTTACTAGATAACAATGTTTCATTTATCTTATAATACCATTCTATTTATGTTATTATCCCATGTCATTTATCTTGCTCCATCTATTTTATAATATCATGTGATATTTTTACTCAAAAGTTATACTTCCTTATCCTATTTTATTCCCTAACTGGACATTTTAGCTCATCCCTTTTGCTTATGTATTCCCTAGGTTATACCATGAAGCTTAGGTACCTGAAAGTATTTAGGAACTCATTATTGTTAAAAGAATAACGATTTTATATTTTAGACTCACTTTCATGTATAATTAACATATTATTCTAATTAAACAAGGCCTCATGAACTTTGTACTGTGATTAATGTATTTTTATATAAAAAATCTAATAATTTTTTGTGTAAAAGGTATGGGTCTATATATGCAATGTATTTTATCATAATAAATTAAATTAATCAGTATTTTTGAATTATTTTAATAAAATTTATAGATAATAATTTCAATAAAATATATTTATATTAATGTAATGGTTATTACATGGCATGAAATAAGAATAAATTTAGTTTTTTGTTTAAGAATGATTTTTGTCTAAAAACTGCTTACGTTGCACTTGTACAATTATTTTAAAATGAATTTATGGAACTAATAGAAATTAAATCTAAAATAATGGTTTCTATATTTACAATCAAGATATATTAATTTATTAGTGAGTTAATTTTCATTTTTTCATTGTTATTAGTAACTGAGATAAAATTCAATACTATGGTAAAGGTTAAAAGGGTCAAAGTGGTGTTTGACCAAAGATATATGGTTTTAGATTTCTTAATAACGTGTCCACGTATTATTTAATTAGTGGGTATATATCATATATAACACCATCATATAATTTTATTCAATTTTGAGCCATATTCCCATGAGGATGACATTATTATAGTTTAATATTATGGAAAATTACAAGTGTGCCACTCACCTCAGTTATCAAATAGAAAATTATATAATCTATTCTATACACCCCACTTTATCCCATTATTATGACTATAATATACAAAAATACTCCCCAAAAATCCTTATCTCTTACATTGAGGAGATTTTCACCCCAAAAGACCCATCAAAGAAGCCCTAAGGTTCTTTTCAAAGGAAGATAATTGAAGAAGAGGTATATATTATTAAAATATTATAAGAGTTTCATTCTTCTTAAACTCTATAAAAATATTTTATAACCATATTAGATTGATTTAATAATTATATTTAATATACTAATATATTTTAATGTTAATTTTATATCCATTGTCTAACTCTTTCCCATCTGTTGGAAAATTATAATGTCACGCGTGTGTATGTGTGGATTACCATGTTCCTTAAGTGATGTGATTAGTTTTTAATTTCATATTTAATTGAATGGAAATAATGATATATTTAATTAATATAATGTATATTAATTATATAATTATGATTCATGAAATTTGAATTATTTTGTACCTTTGTTTCGTTTTATTCATTGAAAAGTGAAAACATCATGTGTACACATGTATAGACTTCCATCTTCATAAAGGGACGTAATTTATTATTAATAACAACTTAATATGGATGGATATAAAAGTTTATTTAATGTATAAATTTTATATTTTTTAATTTAATTATAATATATATATGATGAAAGCATGCACAAGGTGCAAGGACCGAAACGGTCACATCGAAATTGGCAAGGAAAAATGTTCCAGTTCTCATTATAGAAAATATTTTAATAATTAATTATTAATAAAAGTGTAATTTGATTCTATACAAGAATTATATATAGTAATACATATATGAATATTATTTTATAATAGGTCTATATATAATCTTTATTTGTTATATAATAATTTCTAACACGTACAAATCAAGAAAGGGCCTAAGCTAGTGGTTCCTCATCTCACTTTTATTTATGTGGGACATATGTCGTATTCACCACTTGATTATTATTTTTTCTATATATAATACCCATGTATATATATTATTTCTATTATAATAAATATTATTGTTAGTTAAAGATATATTAAATATTTTTCCTTTTAGGATATGATTCTTTATATATTATTAAAGTGGTAAGGGTCTTCAGTCTCAATATTGTTTCATTGAAACACAATTCATGTTATTAAAATATTTGTGTTTATATGGTGTATATACTATCCATTTTTTATATTATATAATTATTATTTTTATATTAATTGTATTTAATGTTTCATTTGATGTTATTTCCTTTAATGGGTTTATAATTCAAAAGTTACAAATTCAGTTAGGTTTTATGTTACAATCACATTTATTTTTAGTATTTTCTAGGATAAATTTCTATTAATAAAAATTATAAGATAATTATCTTTTAAACCCCATTCATTATCTTCTCCCATATTTTTTTTCTTAATTTTAAATTATTATCACCTTTTTCATCTCTTTGGTATATCAAATGATCAATAAATGTTTTTGAGAAAAGCTAACCTTATTTCCATTTTGGTCAATGAATTTTTTTATTACATATGCATGTTAATAAAAATAATTCAAGGAAGATTTAATATATAAAAAAATTATTTATAATTAATATTTTTTCTCACATTGAAATTCATTGTAAATTATAAAAATTAATCATTTTAAATGATTTACATATGACACACTTTAAACATTTTATAACATTGTTAAAAAATATATATTTTAACATTAATAACATGAATTCATTTTCCCAATTTCTGGACTACCCTTTTCATTGAATCTAAATTTAAAATTTTATGAGGTTATATTAAAATAAAATATTTTTCTTATTGTTTTGGGAAAATTCATTTTTTAAACGCACCAAAATAAAAGGATTCATTCTTCTTTATCAGGTAAATTTTCAAATACTCTTTTGAAATTATTTTTCATCTTTTTCAACATCCTATAAGCTTTTTCATGCATCACTGGGGATATTATCATATGATACCACCCACTGTATTAATTTTGATGTCTTATGATTATAATTTTTTAATGGAAATTAAATGAAACCAATTATGTTCCCTATGTTAACTAAGTTATGATGAAATATTTATGAAACCCATTTCTTTTATATGGGTTGTTCTAGTATAAATTTTTTTATAATCATGTGGAACACATATGTATGGTTCTCATTATGTGATAATTGTTCCCATAATTATCTATTATTTCAAATAAATTAGGTAAATTTTTATATCTCAAGATATAAATATATTATGTGTGAAACTAATTTCATATACTTGATATTAATCATGGACCTTTTTGTATTATGAAAAGTTCACAATTTAATGTGTGGGCCTAGTTTCATGCCCATAAATTTAATATGCAGGCCTGATTTTATGTCTTAAATATAATTTCTGGTCATATTCATATTTATAAATTATCACAATCTTATAATTTCCCAATTTTATTTTTGGGACCCATTTGTATGATATATTCTCATGTTATACTCCATGGATGATGATTCTTTCATCATGATTATACATGTGTCTTATATATTCGAAAAATCATTATTCCATTACTCATTATTTATTATCCTGATAGATTGGGTATGATTTATATAAGTTATAAACAAGTTCTTATACAATTTTTATTATCATAATATCACTTAAGATCATTTAGTGGTATCTCTCATGTTTACTTCTAATGAAAATCTGAGATCGCCCATTCAATTGTTTTCACTTTTCCAATTTTATGTAGCGGGATATTACATATGAGAATCCGAGAACGGTACTATATGTGATGAAAGTTATGGAACATATTGAAAATAATTTATAAAAATAAGTTGTTTCTTTCGCTAGTATCCAAAGACACTAAACCTATACAATAATTGAGCATGTATTATTTTCATTTTTATTGAATATTCATATAAAAATATTGAATAATTATTTAAGTAATGCTCATTAATCTCTAACATCCCAACCTGAGCTCCACTAAACTGGTGCCCCGATCTGATAGGTCACATGGCCTCAACTACACCTCCCTATATATCAGAGGATAATGACTAGTAGAAAGGGATAAGGTGGTGAAATGGGGATAATATAACATCATATCAGAGTACCATAGTGGTAATAATAAATAAACCAAAAATAGAAGAATCATAATATAATAGATGAAATAGTAGAATAAAATATAATAATAAATTATATAATCATAAAAACAAAACCATTATAATGATAATAAAAATACCATTGGATAAGTCATATGTTATGATTTATTACCATAGTGATATGCATAAAGGGAAATTGGGGTATACATAAAATAGAAATATAAAATATGCTACTAAAAAATACAATAATACTACACCACTTTAATCCTGAGTATATGCTCTTTCCAATTCTCCAATTCTAGATACTATATGTAAATTAGATCAAGCATTTTCAGTAGGGTTCTTTCCATTATCCACCCATGTATTCATAAGGTCTTCTTGGGTACCAAATGTGGTCCATCTATGGTGTCAGATAAACTCAGTAGGCTAAAACCAATGGTTTCTGGAAATATCCATCCAGTTTATATATTAGATCAGTGTTCACATATAATTAATAATAAAAAATGTTTAAACAAAATATTAGTCTTCTCGGTTTCTAGAAGAACACCTAGCAAACTCTACCTAATTAGGCATAGGCTTGAATGAGTCTGATCAGAAACCATATATATAGTGATCATATATATATAATTTATGCATGTATATATACGCTATACATGGGGACTTGTAGAGACATATACATGGACCCTAGGTTCTAGCTGAACATAGGGAAAAACTTAGGCCTCCATAACTAGTCTAGGGAGCCAATGGATCTTGTAAGGGTACAATCTCATAATATCTTATAAACTAGAGACAAAAAAATTATCACTCGACATGGTGGGATGATTCTTAATGCTCAACACCCAAATCACGGGAAGGTGGATTCTCATTACCATCATCTTGATAAAATTATTATGGTGTGAGATGTCATTCCCAACACTCGATGTAATAGATCATGAAACATAATTATCAATAAGACTCATATCCATCTTCCAAATCCCACTCTCCATGTTCCAATAATAATAATAATAATAATGAAAGATTACCTCTTAATAATTATAATAATCAAGTACAACACAACTAATGGTGTCACAATTCCTATATATCATTGCTTAAATATGAAAATTTGATGTAGCCTTTCTACCAAAATTCATTCAATTAAAATAATATCTAAAATTTATAATAAACTGGGTTAACCTTTTTAGAGTTAAGTGTAACCACATAGTAGGTGGTTGGTTCCATTATCATTTATATCATTGAGGAAATTAACTTATCAAACACAAAGGGGTGGAAACGAACAAGTTCAATCCCCTCTAATTTCATAGCCAGAATCCATGGGAGTATAATAAAATGCTTGGATTTATTTAGAAAGGAATAAAAACAAATTATGATAAATGATAAAAAATGGTTGGGGTGTGACATAATATAGAATCTATGAGAAAATATTAACATTTATGGAAAATTACTAGACCACCTAACTAAGGGAAGTGGATAACCACTCATCTAGCATCGACTTTTGACTCAATTAAGAATGGATTAAATCACTAGAATAGAAAAATTCCATAGAAATATGGAAAATAATCTAAGAAAAAAATAACAAAAAAGGTGAAAAAAAACTTTAAAGTAAAAAAACTATTAAATAGCTTACCGGTTCAAATCCAATGTGACCATCAACATTTAAAAGAGAGTCTAGATAGAGGTCCTATCAAAATCCATAGGTTATGCCATGGGAGGACTCAATGGG
The DNA here is from genome assembly GCA_963277665.1 of Viscum album. Lineage (NCBI taxonomy): Eukaryota > Viridiplantae > Streptophyta > Magnoliopsida > Santalales > Viscaceae > Viscum > Viscum album. The sequence continues at coordinate 1,585,435,439 of OY728164.1, forward strand.
AGAAGAACCAATACCCCTATCTATAAGAAATGGTAAATAATGAATAGGGGTACTGTTTAATGTCATTATGGGTAAACTCATAAGCTACCCCTCAAAAACTGGATCACACACATTGGCCAAAAGGTTGGCCAAACCGTGCTCAGACCATGTTTCCCCCACTACCTATGGACCCCCATAATAAGGGTTGGGCATACAATTTGGATAACTATTTATAATCCATTTGAAAATACTCTATCACCAACCTCTACAATCCCACATGGTTTTTCATCCTAGATTATATAGTTTCAAAAATCGGTGTAGCCTCTCCTGTTCATTGGGACCCTTTCATAGTTGGGTTGCATGGTTAGCACTTATCAATCTTTAACTATGTGACCCACTTTTCATGTCCAATTTCTAAAAAATAAATGCTCTAATAAAGACTTGAATTCTCTAGAAACATTCTTTAGGCCATAATTCACATTTAAAAAGATAAAACAAATTATTTAAACAAAGAAAAGTATTCATACCATTGGGAAAATACAGGTCATTACATCCTCACCCATATAAAGTAACTCATCCTCAAGTTGTAATTCAAAGGGTATTGGGGGATCATATGAGAAATTTTCTAGCCAATAGTTTCATATATTATCCTCCCACTCTCAGATATCATCATGTACTAATCCACGATTCCATAAAACTTGTAAAAATGGAACTGATCTACCTTAGAGTGTCTTCACACTATGATCCATGACACGCACTCGGTACTCTTGAATGGAAGAATCCATATCTAACTCATCCTCATATATCTATAACACATTTGAAGGGTATAAATAATACTAAAGGAGCTAAGATATATGAATGTAATCATACATATACCAGCATATCTAAGGAAGTACCATATGGTAAGGTAATGAGCTTATTTTTTTCAAAACCTTAAAGTGTCCAATAAATCAATGCAACATATTACCATACCTCTGAATTAATCGATGGAACAACTTTGAAAAAATAAATGAGAAACTATATCTCTGACCTCAAAATCAAGAGGTTATAGATAGTGGTTGGCTTACAATTGTCGTCAAGACTGATCTATCAACATTCACTATCAGATTACCCGGACATGATCTAAAGTATCATAGATGAGATGTCATCCATGAAAAGATTTCAACCCTGTATAGAACCATCACAGAGGTGATCATAAAGTCCTACCATATAAGGCCTTATAAAGATTCACTTTAGTTGTGTCATTAAAGAAATTTTTTATATGGACTCTACTAAGATTATGTGTTTCTCCCAAGAACCAATGATATCTTGGATCGATGCACTGAGGATGTACTATAACACATGAATCATATTCTATATCAATATATCAATATGTGCGTGATAGATAATTCATAGAATAATCTATATACCCAAAGCCTTCTGAACCCTCTTCCAAAATGGAGACATGAACTGACCATCCCTTTCAGATATGATATATCATGGAGCTCTATGAATATATGTGACCTCCATTACACATAGCCTCCATATATCATATACGAAAAAGGGCACCCCAATAGGTAATAAGTGTGAAACCTTTGTCTACTGATCCAAAAATACCCAAAATGTGTCATTTTCTCAACGATATCTAGAAAAAATCAATCACAAATTACATGTAAACATCATCCCATTTTCAATCAGGTATAGACAATGGCTATTAAAGTCCAACCAGTTGCTGATTTGTTTCCTTCACATGCTAACAGGTAGAAAACTAAGTGATAAGTATAGCTATCTCCCATTTGATTCTAGGACACCTACACTTGTGATTTAAGTCTCGATACATCTTTGTAAAACTGGGATATACAACCCAAAATAAGGTGTGGAATTCCCACATTAGATCATATCTAATGTCTATCCGGACCCAAACAGGCCTATATAATCATAAGCTCTCACCCTTATCCTCAGTTAATCCAGAAGGTGATTCTTAATCTATGATATTTTCCCTTTAGACTAATCCCCTGGGATATGAAGGTTTTTTTATCCTCACATGTTCCATAAAGGTGGAGGTTGCTACCAAAGACAAGGGGAAAATATACCCAAGTTCCTCATAAATCCCAACAGGCATCTGTGAAAAAAATCCATGCCCTTACACTTGGCACTAGCCTCTTGAACTACTTGTAGATTCTCTGGTTTTTCCATGGAAGATGTTTGAATATTCCTATGAATATGTTTGAGGGATGACACTGAGATGGCACACTATTCAGAGGCCCGGTGACCACAGAATTAATTTTATAAAAATACTAAATATATTTATATTATGAAATCACGATTTCTCTAAAAAAATCAAATATCTCATAAATGGAGTCTCGGATTGGAAATGTAAAGGAACAGTTGAATTCATAGGGGACATTTTATCCTTTGTACGACCTAAAGATTATCTATGTGGGATGTTCAGATGAGGTAGCCATTAGGGGTATATTTAATTAAAATAAGTAAATAATTTATTTATATATTATATTAAATGACCTAATTAAATACTTTATAATTATCCTCTAATAAAATGTTCCCAAGGGTTATGCGCATAACCCTTGCTAAAACTAAGGGAAGGAGGATATTGTAATTCATTGGAGCATTGAGACCGGACGACGACCAATGATCGGATCAAGATGAATCGATAGGCAACGGATGTAGTGGATCACCTTCATTTCTAGTGGATATATTCTTCACCAAAATTTGATCCATAATCAAGGGAGGACTCATCAATTGTGCTTTCCACCCCATTTGTTTAAAATATTGAGCATGGTCAATTTTTTTTCTTGAACTACATTTAGATGAACCTCTGCATGAGCCTTTGTATCGAAATAAATTATTATTTAAATTTATTTCTTTTGCATGCCATGTTTCTCACTATATTTTTTCATCTATGAAACCATTGTCCAAGAACACTTGGGAAATGATGTTTATCACCTTTTTATTCATAAATGTTCCTTAACATTCTCTATTTTCTTCATCATTGAACCATGGGGTCAAGAATCAACATTTCTTGAGTTGGTTTAAACACATTCGAACTCCTAGATTCATGGAGGTATCACAAAAGACACACAAATTGATTATTTTCAGATAAATTTATAAATGAGAAGAACAGTGTTTGGTGAATGGATCGGTATGGTACTCTAAGTGTGAGATTTGTGATCAGAGGAGGTTTGAGATCAGATCGGTGATCATCACTTTCCTGATTGGCATGTAGTGATGATGTGCAATGTGATGAGATCAGTTCTGAGCAATGTTTGTGCACGAGGTCCCATTATGGGGGCTGCTCAACATGAATGTGATGGTGTCCAGCCTTGGATCACTAATGAGGTGGTCAAACGTATTCAATGCATTGGGAAATAATAATAATGATAATAATAATAATATTATTATTATTATTGGTGATGAGTTGATAAAAATTAAACAAGTATTTATTATTTTTATTATTATATTAAATAATAATAATAATGGTATCATAAAAACTGTGGTTAGATAATAAAATTAAATAGGTCTACTTTAATGGGGATTTTATTATTATTCATATTATTTAAAATATTAATAATATTAAAAGTGTTAATTTGTGTTATTATTATTTATTAATAATAATAAATGATAAATAAATTTTATAAAAAAGATATTGAATCATTGAAGGTGGAAACTGATGAGTGTCACACACGGGAGAGGAGCCACCTTTTGCATGAAATCATCTCCTTAAATATGGTTTTCAAAAAAAATATAATAATTATAATATAAAATATTATTATTATTATTTTGTTTCTAAAATCGTGAATTGATCATAACTTCTTCAAATGATATCGGATTGACAAATCGTGAGCGGCAATGTGTCCCTGAAATTAAGGCGGTCATTTTAGGGCCAATGTTGGGTACCACTTTCTCACTAATGTATAGTGTCCATGGATCACCAATATTAATAATATAATTATTATTATGGAATCTAGTATCTGACATATCTTCCTCATCTGATTTTGGAATGATGAATTGTAACACCTTGGGATTTTGTGAATCTTTTCTCAAATTAATTTATTATTTGTTATTCATTTCATTTCAGGAAACAATGAATATAGAACTTTTTTATGAAATAATTATTTTTGAAGTGTGTTTCACTCAACACTAAGGTAAGATTGTTTAATATGCAACACCATCTTGTCATGCATTAAACACAACATTTATTTTCTGTGAAACAACACTTTATTATAATATTTAATTAATTCAGATATTTAAGAGATATCCATTAAACATAATAATATGGATATAAATAACTTATTTTTAAATATAATTTATAATTTTTTTATTTAAATAAAACATATTGGGAATGAAATATATAATTTTTTAGAGTATTTATATGTTTGAAAATACTACTTTCTCAAATCAACAGATTATTATATCCTTCTATGAACTATATTAAAATTCAATTTATAAACTTTTAGAAATATAATTTTATAAAATAGAATTCATTTTTTAATTCATAATATATAAATTATCATAGTTTTAATTTTTGGGATTCTTCTGAGAAATGTGGTATTTTGATGAATAATGAAAAATACTAAGTTTTATTTTAAAACTTATTTTTCATCTAATTTATTTATATAGTAAAATTATATTTAAAGTTGGTTTTTAAGTCACAATAGATCAATAATAAATATAGTAATCCAAATAGTTAATTTTAGTCATTCTTTATATTTAATTTTGATATAAATGCTTGATGAACTTGTGAAAAGTCTCACTTGAAAAACTCACTTTCTCGCCACGTGTGCAGTATTAGAATTAAACTTAATTTTTTTAATTCTATGAATTGAATTTCAAAAAATGGAGAAACATGTTATTTATTAGTAAAATATTTATATTTTAATAATATTAACTTAATTTTTGACAAAAAGTACTATTGAAAGTGATTAAAATTAATTACAGTGATTAGGGTAAAATTAAGGTTAACATGGGACTAATCCTTTAACTTAAGGGCCAAAATAACTTATCCACTTATCCAAAACACATTGGATGGAAATATTTCTTCCATAAACCTTCCATTATTTTTTTTGTTTTTTGTGACTTGTTTTATGAAAGAATGTGGGTAAACATAACTTGTTTTTAGAAATGCCAATTGTGTCCTCTCCCTCCATTATTAAAGGCCAACACCTCCCCCTCTTCTTCACACCTCTTAAACCACTTATGTTTGGAAAATAATTTCCCAATATTCCTCCTTTAATTGTTTAATCCTCCATTTTGGAATAAAATCAACCTAGGAATCCCTTTGATGAAAACCAAAATAATTTACCCAAAGAAGACGTAACATCCTTCCTCAAACTCATTTCCTTTGTTTTCTTTCTCCACCACCTCTGTTATTCTTCAACCATTCTAACATAATATACTCATTATCATAAGTATACAAATATAATATTATGTAATGGTTTATTTTTCAACTTACACACACTTCCATCTAATTGGAAATGAACTTACCGTTCTTATGTACGGAAAACTACCACCTCACGAAACGATGTTGTTCGTTTTACCATTACCACCTCTCATGGTTAAGGATTACGATGAACACTAATAATTTATATGATATTTATTATATTTATTATTAAATTATATTTTTGTATTTATTATATAAATACTAACTTAATGCTTTCCATTTTATATCAATAAGATAACATCATTTGTGGAAGTGTGGAATACCGCCTCCTCAAAGCGATGTGATTTGTTAACCCATTATGTGGAATGCATTAAAAATTTATTTATTAAACATATATGATAAATATTGTATTTATTTTGTTTTTATTCTTATGTAATTTTTATATGAAATATATCTATATGATTTCCATTTTTTGTATAATCGATAACTTCTTTGGTGAAGTGTGGACTAACACCTCCTCAAAGCGGTGTGATTCATTCACATTGAATGTATTAAGGATTATTTTAGTAAATTTATATTATAAATATGAAATAATATGGTTACTGGAGTATTAATATATATAAATATATATACTCAAACACTTATATTCCATTTAATTCATTCTTTCATAATGAATATTAATCAGAAACATCATTCATGCTTATGTACAACATGTCATCTCTTTGAATGATGTATTTCATTTCATATTTGGATCATTTGTAGATTATTATAAATACATATATATTGAATATATTTGATATTTGTATCATCATTTATATTCTGTATATGATTATATAAGTATGAGAACTAATGATATAACAAATCAAAACATGTCACACCCCGACCTTAGATGCCTGTTTATTTTATTTTAGTTTTACTATTTACTCGGTCCCGCATTATTTGGATGAGGTTTAGTTGGGTCCCGGTTTGAAATTTTCAAAGTTTGATGTCTTTGGTAGGCCATAGGCCGGTGTATGGTCCCCACACTATTAGCAGTAACCATGAATTTGGTCTTGGTGAATGTACGGTGGCACGACACTTCTTATTAATTATAAATTAAATAAATTAATTAAGTTAATTGAAAAAGGAAGCTAAATATATTTTTATATTGATAAAACGTGGTTAATGTTTAAATTACAATAATGAGAACATGATTGTGTAAATAGTAATGTTACTATTATTTAATTTGGAAAAATACTATTATTATTAAATTTTTATAAATATAATTACTATTTTAAATAAAATGTAACAAAATTTATAATTTTAATTATCATTATGTTTGTTATTAATTTTGTTGTTGTTAATATTATTATTATTATCATTTTTCTATTATTTTTATTATTATTGTTGTTGTAGGACTTATTATTAATTTTATTTTATTCTTATTATTATTAGAATAACTTTTTTTCTTTTTTTATGAAACCGTAGTTTTTCTGCATCCCTCTCTCCCAACTAGAAGTGCACAGCACCCCCCTCCCCCGACCTGCTTCCTCCTATGCACTTATACGCCACCGTCGACACCCCTCTCCTCATTGTTGTTCCATGCCATGAGCCCCCCTACCCAGGCTCTTGCCTACCAGCTCCCCCTATCGGTCGGGCACAACTCTCCTAGTCCGACGCAACCCCTCTCAATCCGGTGCATCTCTCCCAGTCTGTCACATCCCATCCCGATCTGGTGGAGCCCCTCTCGGTCTGGTGCAGCCCCCATGTCCGGCGCGACCCCTCGCAATCCGGAGTGACCAGCTCCAGCGCCCTTCCGCACCTCCAACCTCACCAGCTCTTTACCCCGACCACACCCTCCGCACAACCGGCCTCAGGAACCAGCAAGTCCATGTCTCCCTTGCCTCGCACCATCATTGTCCGACACCCTAGCCCCCGTCCAGTGACCCCTCCATGTGCGACATCCCTTGTCGGTGTTCTCCTCCTCCGGTGTGTAAAGGTTCCATGAAATTCGTTTCTCTCTTTCATTGATGCACGGTTGTATTCGCACACCTCTGTTATAGGTGATTTCATGTATTTCATTCAAGAGCACTCCTCTAGTGATATAACTCTTTCTTTTAGTTGTAAAACTTGTTTCAAACCTTTTTTATGCACTTAATTATCTTATTATAGAGTTCATAAATTTTTAGAATTGATTAAGAATATGTTTTGAGTCAATTCTTAGTTTATGTCAACATGCATCTACGATGCTTTGCTTGTTAAAGTGCCGAATCTTATTTGGATAATTTTTAAAATGTAATTCACATCCCTATTGTATCGTCTAGCTTTAAAGATGATTTGGCATTAATGAATTGTTTAAAAATTGGTCATTAGTGTGATTAATTAATAATGATTATGTTTTTCAACACTTGGGGTGTTGATAAATTGTGATATGAGCTTTTAAGATAAATTGATGGGATTTTGGGGGTGTTTCCCTTAGTTTTGTTTTATAAAAATGGGGAAAATATGGTTTGGGTATTACTTGTTAACTTCGTGATTTTTTTATGGTTGATTTTTCATTTTTATCTTGATTTCTTTGTTTGGATAAAATTTTATTTTAGGGATTTTTGGTTCTTTGAGACATGGGTATTTATCGTAGGGAGTTGTCGTCGATTTCGAAAGTGCACACGCATATTCCCAAAAATGGATATGTATAGATATATATATCATCTATGTGTGTGTTCCCTCATGGTTCGGGGAACATGTGGATCAGTTTATGGATATATATATATGTGTGTGTGTGTGTGTGTGTGTGTGTGTGGAAGTGTGTGCGAGTGAGATGGTGTTTGAGTTAGAAAGCATGGCGTGACCATTGTTGAGGTAGGCATTTCCATCCCTTCTCTCTTTCCAATGTTTTCCATAGGCACTTTCATGGTTTCATTTAATTTATAAATGTTATTCACACCCTTATAATCCTGATAGTTTATTAATTTCAGTGTTTCTTTGATGGTTAAAAGTGTTAAAACAGCTTTGAAATAGTTTCTTGGTTATGTGTAGGTGTTTCCATGCCTTTTATCCTAATATTAATCGATTTAATGATTGTGTTTTCTTAATTAAATATTATATTATGTTTCGCACCTATATTATGTTTGTAGTTAACTTATGTTAATGTTTTCTTGTTGAGATATTTGATTTAAAATGGGTTTTTGGATTCTCCCCTATTTACACACAAGTTTATGCATTTCCGACTTGGTTGGAACTAAATTTCGTTATATACAGTGGTGTTGTTCGATGACTTGAGTGGTGTTTGCTTGTACAAATATTTTTTTGGAACTTGTTTATCTTGTATTGGTTAGTTTTATGGAACATATTGTTTTTGTAGAAATTATTTCGTGTGTCCCTTTGAATTGGTATTTTTCTCAAATCCTTAGTTTTATAAGCAGTTCTTGTTTTATAAATGATGTGGGTCTCTTCGAGAGGTTCATTAAATTGTTTTCAAAATAAATCCATGCATATATTCCCATTTAGCTTTCAGTGTATATTTTTTGTTGGGTGTGTGGTGTAAGGCTACACAAGGTTTTTTTCAAAATTGAATATAGTATCTCTAAAGAATTTTATTGTAACGCTTTGAAACATGGAACCTAAGTGACGGTTTGGCTTTTTAAATACAAAAGTGCTGTTTAGAGTTCTTTTGGAAGAGTTGTTGTAATGTTTTTATAAAATAATTTGATTATGTAAAACTAGAGACCAGATTTACAACTCCAAGTGTTTAATAAAGTGGTTTTGATAACCGAATGATGTGATGGCTCGGTTGTCACTTTGTATGTTTGACATGTATGAATATATATATAAGTATATGGGGAACTTCTATCTAGGGAAACCCTTTATGGGGGAACGCATAATAAGTGTCCATTTTTGGGGTAGGCAAGTGTGGTGAGATGAGTCACGCGTGTTAGGGTCTTTTTACTTACACGGTATTATTATAATCATCATGGTTTCCTAGGATTCTATTAGATGATCAAGTGATGGTTGCTAACCAACCCCGATTAGACGGGTTGGTACCCCCTGTATTTGTTTTTAGTCCAGGTGGGATATGCCATTGGATTAGTCAGTTAGGGTGGCCATTTGGTTATAGACATATGAGCTTCACCATACGCCCATAGGTGGTTCTGAAATCGAGTACCTCCAGGGGTTTTCTAGGGATGTTTAATATCACCCATGGTTACTGGATTATTTACATTGCTGGTTTACTTTCTTCTACACGAGTTTTTTTTAGTTTGGACTTTTTTACTTGTGTTACTCTAGCCAACTTTGGTATTTTCTGTTTTAGATCTCATTTATAAAATGAAAAATGATTTTGGAAATAGTGTGTAGCATGTGTTGGGATTTTAAATGGGAACAATATGTTTCTTATTTTTAAAATATGAAAACCACACTTTTATATCTGTATTTCAAACTTTTGTCAGTGGAATATTTTGGAAAAGAGAACTGTTGGATTCAGCTGTTTATTTTTGGCATCCTTACTGAGCATCTCAGTGCTCACACCTATTATATCTTTCCAGTTATAGGTTCAGTTTCTCGTATAGGTCCCTGGTTCAACTTCTCAATGTTGGATCAAGCTTGGTTCTGAGTTGGGTCATGACCTAGGAGGTCACAATGAGGTATGTACAATTTATGTTCATTTCACTGCTAGCTTTATTTGGTTTTTGTTTGTTTTTCTTATATATTTATCTTTTGTTCATGGGCCAAATCATTCCCAGCGGTTCATTGTTCATGCCCGACACTAGTTTCCAGCCCATGGGGATCAGGAACGCCACTAGGTTCATGTAACAAGCTATCTCGGGTGACCAGTTCAGGGTCGACCCTGGTTGGTTTGTGACAAAACACATGTGAAAAATAAAGCGAATATTACCCGAAACGTAAGTTTAACATGGAAGAATTAATAATTAGGTAATAAAATGTCATTATAAATTAATATATGGTATTATATATAAGAAAATGGTTATATTTTAGATTTATAATAAACATATATTTATTATATGAGATATCTGAACGTGGGTAAATAATGTCCAGACTTAATGTAATGGAATTTCATCTCACTTTTTATTTTCGTGAGATACATTCATTTATCATCACTTATTTCTTTTTTCTGGTATATATACATCCCATTAATGTATTATATGACTCTTATTATTAAATTTATTGGTATTTATATATCCATATTGTGATATTTCTATCATGGGGTTCATGTTTCAACAGTTACCAATTTGGTAAAATAATTTTGTCTAAATTTTCCCCCTTTGAGACACATGTCATTTTATGCACCTACATTTATCAACGAGGTTTATATACTTAATTTTAAATGTTATATCAATAATTTAATTATTTTAATGATATTTTATGTTCATATAATTTTATAGTTTACATTATATTATGATTTAATGTTACCAAAGTTGAAACAATATTTTTGTTACAATCTCATCATTTATCAACATTGTATATGATTATGCTTCAAGTGATAAAATATTATGACCCATCCCTCAAGAAATCCAATTAATTTTTTAAAATTATATTTATTAATGTTATATCCAAGTAATGTTACAATTTTACACTCATTAGAATATAAAAAAATGAAAAAAAATATTTTTATGAAAATCTATCTTTATTTCACTTTTTAATCGGAAATCTTTGATATTTAAAAATCTTGTTTTCTAATAATGTTTTAAAAAATGCATGATTATCATCCTATGATGTATAAAATCCATTTTTACACATGTTTTATCTTTTTAAAAAATTCTATTAAAATGAATTTCATTTTCATTTTCTAATCAAGTCACTTTTCTAAATGCCTTGAGATGAAAAAAATTATTTGGAATGTGTGGACATACCTAATGTCGTGATCATCATTTCCATGATACTTAATTTTTAATTTTATGAGGTTATTTTTTTAAATAATAATTTCTCTAATATTCTTTATATTAATTTTTTAAATGTTATTTTCAAAGAATATGTTTTTTGAAAATGTTTTCTATTTAAGAAAAAAAATTTAAAGCTTCCTTTACATGTTTAAAAGAATTATTTTCTAAGAAAATGATTTGAATCGTTTCAAAGATTCTTTAATAAGTTTTCAAATGTTTTTTAAAGAAAATGTTTTCAATAATCCTTTATATGTTTTTAAATATATTTTCAATGAAAATTTATTCAAGGATCATTTATAAGTTTTCAAAGATATTTTTAAGGAAAGGCATTTTCAAAATGATTTCATGATTTTTTTATAAGTTTTAAAGGAAAAATGTTTTCAAAATGTTTTCAAGCATATTTTTTATGTTTTCAAGGAAAAATATTTTTTAAATACTTTATGTTTTTAATATCATTTTCTTGAAATAAAACATATGTTCTAAAATAAATGATTAAAATAAAATTATAAAGATTTATTTATAATAAAATGGTTTTTGAAATGGTTTTATTTGAATTATTTTCCAAGAAAGGCAAATTTCCTTAAGAAAATTGTCAAGTGATATTTCAAAATCTTTCTTCATATAAGATGTCATCCTTTATTATTGTTTAAGATTTATTGGGGACTTAATCCATGATTAACATTCATATTATTTCTTGAATGGGTTATGCTTTAATAGCATGTTGTTTATGACACACATTTCTCTTTCATGGGTTATATGCTTTTGAAACCTATTTATATTCACAGGTTGCGTTTTAATGAAATGATTATGGAACCTATCTCTTTTATATAGGTTATGGTGTGATGAAATGTTTATGATATGCATTTTATTTCTTGGGTTATGATTTGATACCTTTTTATAGGTCGTCAAATGATGAAACCTTTATTATCTTGTAAAACATGTATGAATGTTTTTATTATATGATGGGTAAGACCCATAACTACCTATAATTTCTTATGTATTGATAAATGTGTTATGATCTCAATGCATACATGGGATGGAATACCATGCCTAAAACAAGTGGGTACACGGGAGTGAATCCAAACCCCGAAACAAGAGGGTACACAAGAGGGTATCCCAAGACTAAAACAAGAGGGTACATGGGATGGCATCCCAACCCCAAAGTTGGTGCATAGTTGATTCTCCCAATCCTAACATTTTATGAAGGTATTGGTAGGCATCCTTGACATAGGTTTTTTATTTTTGTATGTATATACCACAATTCTACGTCTTATTCCTATGATATGCTCAAATATTTTACATTCTTAGTTATATTGTGATTAATGTGTTATGAACTTCTAAACATTATTCCATGATTCATCATTTCGACCATTAGTATACAGGGTATGATCTTATAATGTTATTATAAAATTCTCATACCCTTATGGTCATGTTTATGCTTACACGTTTCCTTGATTTTCCCTTAATAAGTATTTGATCTCACCCATTTATTATGTTTCCTTTCCCTAGGTTATTAAGAATGGTTTTTTAAGTAGAAGTACTAAGGGGGAGATCTTTATGGGAATCATTTAAGATCTTTCATTGGGTTAAAAGATTTTTGTTCCAAGATTCCAAAGTCACTAAACTAATATGGTCTTTGGGAGTCTATTTGAGTAATACACTAAGTATTACGCAAAAATGTTGTAATGTTAATGTATGAAAATCTAGGGTTGGTATAGTTGGTATCAGAGAAAATGTTAAGTCAACCTTTAGAAACTAATATTAGAAAACATTAGTGAGATCCCTAGGAATATTTCTAAGAATGTGTCTAGGGATGTATCAGATGATATCTATGAGGATGAGTTAATGTTTAGGAAAATTTACTAGAATTTTGGTAAAGATATAGTGAGTGGTTTCCAGGAAATACATCCCCATATGGATACGACAAGTGGATGTGGTTTTGGCACAAATGTATCTAGGGGCGTGTAACATCTCAAGTAAGTAATGAATAATAGATATTTTTATCTATGTCTATTAATGAATTAGATAGTGTTTTAGAGTCTTAAAATAAAAATAAATCCAATCTTAAGCATGGAATACACTAATATTTTTAAATGATTGTTTTACTGCCTTTTGATGGAAAACCATTTTTTAATCTATCTTTTGACAATTTTATAAGCTATTTTTGTCAAAATAAACTTATTATTTATTATTGGGACATAAAAATTTACTTTGTGTGAATTTTTTGTATTTTTCTGACAATGTTCATTTTTTAATGAATAGTGAAAAATACTGCATTTTACATCAAAACTGATTTTTCATTTAATTTAATTATATGGTTAGATTATATTTTTAATTGGTCTTAAAGTGTAATCTGAATATATTTTTACCATTTAATCCAATAGTGGTCATTGGAATCAATTTCACTTTGAAATTGGGCTTAAACTGGTGTCAATCTTTTGATACTTATTGTTTCATAAAAACACGCTATTTGTCATGACAGTGGGAATTAATTATTAAATTAATTAATGTAACTTATATGATTTGAATTTTTTAAAATAGACATCATTTTTGAATTCAGAATATCAAATATATCTTAGGGTGATGTTTTGGTATCTTTCTGAAAAACATCAATTTTTGATGAATAGTGAAACCACTAAGTGGTAGTTAAAGAAACTGATTTTTCGTTTAAATGAAATTTTACCACCTCTATGATTTGATTTTCCAAAATCCAACATAAATGGTTGTCATTAAGAAGTGAAATTTGGTACAATGAGATTAAAATAATTTTTTGGTGAATAGTAACTTTTATGTTTTTAATCGCGATTAGTGGTAATTAGTGTAGTTTAAGGTAAAAATAATGTTTTAATAGTATGAGATGAGCTTGACACATGTACTACCCTCATTGGATGTGTCATGGACGACCAATAAAATCCATGGGTCAACTTGGGGACCCCATGGAGCCACTTTGGTTGGGAAATGACATAAATAACTTTTTATTTAATGAAAAAGTAAAAATGACACAAACATAATATGTTTTACGAAAACAATTTTTAAATGGGGTTATACAAGTCTTATTTTTGACTATAAATATTAATTGGAAATATAAAACGATTTCCTACATCATTGTATTTTTGTTATAATTTTTAGACTTTAAATAAATTAAATTATTTATGACATCATGATGATGCAGCGACTACCTCATTAATAAATGATTTAAATAAAATGAAATGATAATGTAAAATATATACCCTAAACATGTTCAAAACCTATTTTATGGGTGTATTTCGAAACATTATCACCTTAACCTCTAATTATATCAATTTAGGACCTTTTCAATCTGAAACGCTTTTTAAAATAAAGTAACTTATCTTTACTTTCCAAGAGTGCCCTTCCTCTCCTCTTATAAAAGGCCCCCATATCTACCTCTTTAACCACACTCCCAAAGCCTTTGGCTCGGCCAAACCCTGCCCATTTTGTCTCTAAACTTCCCTCTATTACTCCTTGAAGCCTCACTTTGGGCAGATGTCTTCCCAAGGAAGCCTTGGAGCTCAAACCAAAGGGAGTTACCCAATTTTAAGGTAATGTCTTCACTTGAGTCCTTTTGTTTTATTTTTCTTCTCCAACCCCCTAAAATCTTTTTATTCATTTCTTTTGTAACAACTAAAGTATCTTAAATATACTAGGATGTTTTTATAAGAAGTATTCATGCTACACTTACACACACCTACATCTAATGGTCAAAGAACATACTGTTTCCATGGATGGTGAATGTATGCCTCCCGAAACGATGATTGTTCAACATTACTTTAACACCTTGAAAGGTGGCCATTAAGATGTCACTATATTTATATATGATATATAATATGTTTATTTTTTCCTTAAGCTTCTGTATTTTTCATTTTGGGCATACCTTTATGGTTTCCATTATGGGTAAACGCGAAATCTTCATTTAAGGAAATGCGGACTACCACCCCCTCAAAGTGATTTGATTCGTTAAATACCATATGTGGGATGTATAAAGGATGGAGTTATGATATTATATATGATATAACACTGGAATTATAATATACCTTTATATAATTATGATTCCATTCTCTAAAATATGAAATAGA
Organism: Viscum album; assembly: GCA_963277665.1. Taxonomy (NCBI): domain Eukaryota; kingdom Viridiplantae; phylum Streptophyta; class Magnoliopsida; order Santalales; family Viscaceae; genus Viscum; species Viscum album. Next base: position 1,585,450,765 of record OY728164.1, read on the forward strand.
AATGAAAGTAGTGTTCATGCGTACGTACGGCTTACCGTCTCCATGAACGGTGCATTTCATTTCTTACCTATAAATGATTATGTAATATTATAAATGCATGCATGTACTAGATATATATTACATATATGATATCTACATCATGAATATCATTCTGTATATAATGGATACATGAACAACTTGTAATTATAAAGGGCTTATTTTTGACTCAAGTACCAATGATCGTTAAAACGACCGTTATTAACTTAAATAATTACATAGAGTTCATGACATGGAAAAAAGTGATATAAAAGGAATAATGAACTTGAAAAAGGTTATTAAGAAAGTATAAACTAACTCAAGTTTATTATTCAGGACATTAAAGAACGGTCGAGTCAAGTCGGACCTGGGGTATGGGACTTCGTCTCGATCTCCTTTCATTGAGGCATATTTTGTTTTATACACAACCTTCTTTTATACGGGGTATAAAACCCTTTGAATTTTACGTTTATTCAAAAGGAATATTTTTTATATGAAGCATTTACTAAACGACAAAAGGGAATGTTTTTGTCATACTTATGCGGTGACAACGACTTCTCTGTCGCCGTGACCATTATTTGAGTTTCGGCTTCCTCTACAAGCCATACCTTCTTTTTAAAATAAAAATATATACCATGTTTTACTTTTATTTTATTTTGGAATTGAAAATGGTTTTCGTAATATTTTTATTATATCAATGTGTTGTATTGATATCTTGTGATTGAAATGTGGAAATGTTATGTTTCCTTTATGCATGTTTTATGTGATACGATTATGTTATGGTTCACGGGAATTATTATGAAGACGGGTGGTTCCGTGATAAACTAAGGGCAGGTGAGCCCGATATAGCTCTCCAATGCATTGGGTAACGCGAAGGAGTGAAACCTTAAGGTTTCTCTGAAGAGATTTAGGGAATATACTATGATGGTTATTCCAAACGTAACCAAGAGGGTTACGTTTAAATATGTTTCCATTGATAGGAAAAATGAATACTATCATTATGTAAATATGATATGATGACAGTGTCAAGGAAGTGTCAAGAATGAATCCATGTTTTATTTTAAATATGTTTCCATTGATAGGAAAAAAGAATACTATCATTATGTAACCACTTTGTTTATATGTGGAATCTAATGCATGTTTTATGTTCTAATTCTCTAAAACTCTAAACCCAAAAAGATCCTCAATGAGTAATCTTGTAACAACTCAAGATTAAGTAAGGTTTAAGGCCGGGGCCTTATAGTTGGTATAAAAGGTTGGTTTAGATAACTTTAGGAGTTAGAATTTTATTAAATGATTATCCAAAAATATTTTTTTGAAATGATATAGCGTTTGAATATTACCATGATGCTTCATCTAAGACATGTTTGTTCAGAATGGTTTTCCACAGAGGAAACAGGGAAGCAGTGCTAGGAAGGCATACAAAAGGAAATAACCTTCCGAAACAGCATCATGAGATGGTCGGAATTGGAACTGAACTGTTTGTTGCAGTAATGGCGCAGTTGACTCAAGTGATAAATGGTGGTGGTATCCATGCACGAGATCAGCCAGATCAACCGCAGAAGAACATGTCTGTGGTGGAACATTTCATGAGGAAACATGCCCCATCATTCAGAGGATCATCTGACCCTATGCTAGATGAAGGATGGATTAAAGCACTAGAGGAGATTTTTGATGTCATGGGGTGTTCAGACAATCAAAAGGTTAGTCTTGCTATTTACCGTTTGGAGGGTGAAGCAGATCAGTGGTGGTCGATGGTTAAAATAGCAGGGACGCTGATGAGATTGATGCTCTCGACTGGGATGAATTCAAAGGTATGTTTCTTGAAAAGTATTTTCCTAGGGATGTTTGACCTTGGATGGAAAATAATTTACTGGAATTGAGGCAAGAGTAAGACTCGGTGGCTACCTATGAAGAAAGGTTCACTCGATTGTCAAGGAATGCTCCAAATTTTACTTGAGACCTTGATCGAAAAATCAATCATTTTTACTCAGGATTAAAGCCAAAATATCCAAGGGAATTAGCTTCTCATGAGTTTAAAAGTTATGAAAAGCTTGTTCGATGTGCTGATAAGGTGGAAATGGAGTTTGTTGATGATCAAGTGTTCTATAACAACGAACAGAAGAAGAGATCGAGGTGGCAGGAGAAAGGTAAGAATTCTTCAAAAAAGTTTGATGGTAAGAAAAATAAGTTTCCAGTTTGTGATAAATGTGGAAAAAGGCATGCTGGGGAATGCCTTCTGAATTCTGGAAAGTGCTACCGATGTGGTAAGATGGGACATAAGGCTCGTGATTGCACTGAAAAAGATCAGGGTGATGGTAAGATCAAATTTGATTTATAGTTAGTGAAATGTTATAAGTTCAATAAGATGGGTCACTATGCAAACGAGTGTCCGACAAAGAGCTTGAGTGATGGAAAGCAGTTAGACTACAAGCAGAAAGGGGTGGTGAAATCCTTTGCAACTACTTCAGTAGACGTTGGGCCATCAAATGAAGTTGTATCAGGTACTTTATTTGTTTTTTCAGATTATTCCAGTGTGTTGTTTGATTTGGGGTCTACACATTCTTTCATCTCTGAAACCTTTTCTAGTAAAATGGGAATACCATCTCAAGAAATGACTCCTGAAATTTTTGTAAAAACACCTGGGGGAAATGTTGAGGCAAAAAGAATTTATAAGAATCTTCCTATCCTTATCCGTGGAAAGAACCTACGTGCGAACCTTATTGTTTTACCTCTAGTAGAGTTTGATGTTATCCTGGGTATGGATTGGCTCTCTATTTACCATGCTAAGATTGACTGTAGAGCTAAAGAAGTTTCTTTTCAGAAAGGCTTTCAGTTTCTATACAATAATGAACCCTTACTATTGATAACTTATCAAGAGTCCAAGAAACTTGTAAATGATGAAAATGAATGTTACCTTGCACACATCATTGAAAATAAAGGAACTGTTCAGATTAATGATGTGCCAGTGGTAAATGAGTATCCTGATGTTTTTCCTGATGAGTTTCCTGGAATAATACCAGATCAGGAAGTTGAGTTTACTGTTGACTTAGTTCCTGATTCTAATCCAATTTCAAAACACCCTTATCGAATGGATCAAATTGTACTTTTAGAGTTGAATTAGAAATTGCAAGATTTATTAGAGAAAGGTTTCATTCAACCTAGCACATCACCATGGGGTGCTCCTGTATTGTTTGTTAAAAAGAAATATGGCTCAATGAGACTTTGCATTGATTATAGAGCCTTGAATAACATTACTGTTAAGAATAAATATCCTTTGCCTCATATCGATGATTTGTTTGATCAGCTCCAGGGAGCTCAGTTTTTTTCAAATATTGACCTGAGATCGGGGTACCATCAGCTAAAGGTAAAGGAGGCAGATATTCTAAAGACCGTGTTCCATACACGATATGGACATTATGAATTTGTAGTAATGCCTTTTGGGATAACCAATGCACCTTCTGTATTCATGGACTTAATGAATAGAATTTTCCATGAGTTCTTAGATAAGTTTGTGGTGGTTTTCATTGATGATATTTTGGTGTTTTCTAAAAGTAAAGAGGAGCATGAAAGACATTTAAGGGTTATTTTGCAAACCTTAAAAGAAAAGAAACTGTATGAAAAATTCAGCAAGTCTATGTTTTGGTTGCAACAAATTTCTTTCCATGGTCACATTGTTTTTAAAGATGGGATAACTGTTGATCCTGCAAAAACCAAGGTTGTGGAAGACTGGCCAAGACCCACAAATGTAACAGAGATTCGTAGTTTCCTTGGTTTGGTAGGCTATTACCGAAGGAATTGAAAAGAAGATTGGTGAATGCTCCAGTTTTGGCACTACCTTCTAGGAATGGTGAGTTTGTTATATACAGTGATGCTTCATTGAAAGGACTTGGTTGTGTCCTAATGAAGAATGATCATGTAATTGCTTATGCTTCACGACAGTTGAAAACTCATGAGGTAAATTACCCTACCCATGATTTGGAATTAGCTGCTGTTGTTTTTGCTTTAAATTTTTAGAGGCATCATTTGTATGGAGTAAAGTGTGAAATATATACTGATCACAAAAGTTTAAAGTATATATTCACTCAGAAAGAATTGAACATGAGACAAAGGAGATGGATAGAATTAATAAAGGATTATTATTTTACAATTCATTACCATCCGGGAAAAGCAAATATTGTGGCTGATTATTTGAGTTGAAAAAGTAATGCTTCATTAACCATGTTGCATTTGGAACGTTATCCTTTGGTTAAGGATTTGATTAAATATGGCATAGAAGTTGTTGGTGAAGGATGTTCTTATGTTTTGTTTCAGGTATCAGTGAAATCTTCTCTATCAGACAGAATCAAGCAAGCACAGAATCAAGACAGTGAGTTGCAGAAAAAGGTAGAGCTGGTTCAGAAGGGTAAGTTGCCTGAATTCAACATTGATAGTGATTGTGTTTTGAGATTTGGGAAGAGATTGTGGGTGCCTTGTGATTCACAGTTGAAGAGAGAGTTTTTATGTGAAGCTCATAGTTCTCCGTTTTCAGTTCATCTTGGCAGTACTAAGATGTACAGAGAACTGCAGGAGTATTATTGGTGGGATAGAATGAAAAGAGATATTACTAATTTTACTGTGAAGTGTTTGACTTGTTAACAGGTTAAAGCAGAGTGGTAGTTACCGAAAGGGATGCTTCAGCCTTTACCAGTTCCAGAGTGGAAATATGAGAATATATCCATGGACTTTGTTGTGGTATTGTCGAATACCCCTCGAGGTAATAATGCAATCTGGGTTAATGTTGATCGCTTGACTAAATCTGCTCATTTCCTTGCTATAAGAGATCCTTTTCCCTAGATCAACTTTCCCGTTTGTATCGTAAAGAGATAGTCAGGTTACATGGAGTTCCTCTCTCCATTGTGTTCGATCATGATCCCTGGTTTACTTCTAACTTTTGGAAAGGCCTTCAGAAGTCGTTGGGTACTAAATTAAATTTTAGTATAGCTTTTCATCCTCAATTAGATGGGCAATCAGAACGAACAATTCAGACATTGGAGGATATGCTACAAGCGTGTTCGATGGATTATCAAGGAAGTTGGGATCAATATCATTCTTTGGTTAAATTTTCATATAATAATAGTTTTCATTCCAGTATACAGATGGCACTATTTCAGGCATTATATGGGAAGTGGTGTCGAACTCCGGCTTTTTGGGATGAAGTGGGTGAAAAGAAGTTGATGGGACCAGAATTGGTAGAAGAGATGGCAGAAAAAGTTCAGCTGATTCAGAAACACATGAGAACAGCTCAGAGTAGGCAGAAGAGTTATGCGGACAATTGGAGGAAGGATCTCTCTTTTGAGGTAGGTGATCATGTTTTTCTCAATGTATCACCATGGAAAAGTGTGATGCGATTTGGTAAGAAAGGAAAGCCGAGTCCAAGGTTCATTGGGCCATATGAAATTCTGGAGAGAGTTGGATCAGTAGCTTGTCGAGTGGCTTTACCTCCGAGTTTATCTCAGGTACACAATTTTTTTCATGTTTCGATGTTGAGAAAGTATATGCCAGATCCATCTCATGTTTTGAGTCCAGAGGTAGTTCAGCTGGAGGAGAACATATCTTATGAGGAACAACCAGTCCAGATTCTTGACCACAGGGAGCAAGTGTTAAGGAATAAGGTGATTCATCAGGTAATGGTTTTGTGGAAAAACCACATGATGGAAGAGGCAACATGGGAATCTGAAAATGCAATGAGGGATAAGTACCCCCCATTTATTTGATATGTAAATAAATTGCGGGGACGAAATTGTCTAAAGGGGGTAAGGATGTAACATCCCAAGTAAGTAATGAATAATAAATATTTTTATCTATGTCTATTAATTAATTAGATAGTGTATTAGAGGCTTAAAATGAAAATAAATCCAATCTTAAGCATGGAATACACTAATATTTTAAAAGATTGTTTTACTGCCTTTTGATGGAAAACCATTTTTAAATATATCTTTTGACAATTTTATAATCTATTTTTGTCAAAATAAACTTATTCTTTGTGATTGGGACATCAAAATATACTTTCTGTGAATTTTTGGTATTTTTCTGACAATGTTGATTTTTTAATGAATAGTGAAAAATACTGCATTTTATATCAAAAATGATTTTTCATTTAATTTAATTATATGGTTAGATTATCTTTTTAATTGGACTTAAAGTTTAATCTGAATATATTTTTACCATTTAATCCAATAGTGGTCATTAGAATCAATTTCACTTTGAAATTTGGCTTCAACTGGTGTCAATCTTTTGATACTTATTGTTTAATAAAAACACGCTATTTGTCATGACAGCGGGAATTAATTATTAAATTAATTAATGTAACTTATATGATTTGAATTTTGTAAAATATACATCATTTTTGAATTCAGAATATCAAATATAGCTTAGGGTGAAGTTTTGGTATCTTTCTGAAAAACATCAATTTTTGATGAATAGTGAAACCACTAAGTGGTAGTTAAAGAAACTGATTTTTTGTTTAAATGAAATTTTACCACCTCTGTGATTTTATTTTCAAAAATATGACATACATGGTTTTCATTAAGAAGTAAAATGTGGGTCAATGAGATTAAAATAATTTTTTGGTGAATAGTAACTTTTATGTTTTTAATCGCGATTAGTGGTAATTAGTGTAGTTTAAGGTAAAAATAATGTTTTAATAGTATGAGATGAGCTTGAGACATGTCCTACCCTCATTGTATGTTTCATAGCCGACCAAGAATATTCATTGGTCAACATGGGGACTCCATGGAGCCCCTTTGGTTGGGAAATGACATAAATAACTTTTTATTTAATGAAAAAGTAAAAATGACACAAACATAATATGTTTTACGAAAACAATTTTTAAATTGGGTTATAGAAGTAATATTTTTGACTATAAATATTCATTGGAAAGCTAAAAAGATTTCCTACATCATAGTATTTTTTTATAATTTTTTGAAGTTAAATAAATTAAATTATTTCTGACATCATGATGATGCAGCGATTAGCTCATTAATAAAGGATTTAAATAAAATGAAATGATAATGTAAAATATATGACCTACACATGTCCAAAACCTATTAGATGGGTGGATTTATAACCCTTATCACCTTAACCTCGAATTATATCAATGTGGGACCTTTTTAATCCGAAACTCTTTTTAAAATAAAGTAACTTATCATTACTTTCCAAGAGTGCCCCTCCTCTCCTCTTATAAAAGGCCCCCACCTCTACCTCCTTTCCCACACTCCAAAAGCCTTTGGCTCGGCCAACCCCTACCCATTTCGTCTCTCAAATTCCCTCTATTACTCCTTGAAGCCTCACTTTGGGCATAAGTCTTCCCAAGGAAGCCTTTGAGCTCAAACCAAAGGGAGTTACCCAATTTGAAGGTAATGTCTTCACTTGAGTCCTTTTGTTTTATTTTGCTTCTCCAACCCCCTAAACTCTTTTTATTCATTTCTTTTGTAAAAACTCCAGTATCATCAATATACTAGGATTTTTTTATAAGAATTATTCAAGCTACTCTTACACACACCTACATCTAATGGTTAAATAACATACTGTTTCCGTGGATGGTGAATTTATGCCTCCTGAAACGATGATTGTTCAACATTACTTTAACACCTTCAAAGGTGGCCATTAAGATGTCATTATATTTATATATGATATATAATATGTTTATGTTTTCCTTAAGATTCTTTATTTTTCATTTTGGGCATACCTTTATGGTTTCCATTATGGGTAAACGCGATATCTTCATTTAAGGAAGTGCGGACTACCACCCCCTCAAAGTGATTTGTTTAATTAAATACCATATGTGGGACATATAAAGGATGGAGTTATGATATTATATATGATATTACACTGGAATTATAATATACCTTTATATCATTATGATTCCATTCTATAAAATACAAAATGGAAATGAAAGTTGCGTTCATGCGTACGTACGGCTTACCGTCTCCATTAACGGTGCATTTCATTTCTTACCTCTAAATGATTATGTAATATAATAAATGCATGAATGTACTGGATATATATGACATATATGATATCTACACCATGAATACCATTCTGGATATAATGGATACATGAACAACTTGTAATTATTAAGGGCTTATTTTTGACTCAAGTACCAATTATCGTTAAAACGACCGTTATTAACTTAAATAATTACATAGTGTTCATGAAATGGAAATAAGTGATATAAAAGGAATAATGAACTTGAAAAAGGTTCTTAAGAAAGTATAAATTAACTTAAGTTTATTATTCAGGAAATTAAAGAACGATCAAGTCAAGTCGGACCCGAGGTATGGGACTTCGTCTCGATCTCCTTTCATTGAGGCATATTTTGTTTTATACACAACCTTCTTTTATACAGTGTGTAAACCCCTTTGACTTTTACGTTTATTCAAAAGGAATATTTTTTATACGAAGAATTTACTAAATGAAAAAAGGGAATGTTTTTGTCCTACGTATGTGGCGACAACGACCTCTCCGCCGCCGTGACCATTATTTGAGTTTCGGCTTCCTCTACAAGCCATACCTTCTTTTTAAAAGAAAAATAAATACCATGTTTTACTTTTATTTTATTTTGGTATTGAAAATGGTTTTCATAATGTTTTTATTATATCAATGTGTTGTATATATATCTTGTGATTGAAATGTGGAAATGTTATGATTCCTTTATGCATGTTTTATGTGATACGATTATGTTATGGTTCTTGGGAATTATTATGAAGATGGGTGGTTCTGTGATAAAATAAGGGCGGGTGATCCGGATATAGCTCTCCAATGCATTGGGTAACGTGAAGGAGTGAAACGTTAAGGTTTCTCTAAAGATATTTAGGGAATATACTGTGATGGGTATTCCAAACGTAACCAAGAGGGTTACTCCCTACGTAACAATGTTATGAATGCCTCAAGTTACCTTTATGTCTTATGATTTCTATGATTTATTCATGATTTTATGAGGTATGTTAAAGTTCTTATGTTTTATTGGTAATGTATGATTTCATTATTATGAATATATGAACTTATGTTTCCTTTCCATATTTTTTATAACCCATACTGAGCTTTTTATGCTCATCCCAAGTTTTTTTGAAATGTTTTTCACAGGTCAAGGTAAAGGTACATGATATGATGATAGTGTCAAGGAAGTGTCAAGAATGAATCCATGTTTTATTTTAAATATGTTTCCATTGATGGGAAAAATTAATACTATCTTTATGTAACAACTTTGTTTATATGTGGAATGTAATGCGTGTTTTATGTTCTAATTATCTAAAACTCTAAACCCGAAAGGATCCTCAATGTGTAATCTTGTAACAACTCAAGATTAAGTAATGTTTAAGGCTGGGGCCTTATAGGGAGACCACTTTGAGAAGGTGTTTCAGGCCTAACTCTTCATAACCTGGTACACAACAATGGGCCATGTTGCACACCTAGATTGACACTCATGGGGGATATTCTTTGGAAATTTACAAACTCTTTATGGACCATGATAAAGGATTTATGTTGAATATGGATATGAATTATCTAGGATAAACCAATACTATCATAGATTAAATATGTATGATCCATTATTTAGGCATCCTATAGGTATTTTTTCATTATTATATTTTTTTCCATTATAATGAATTTTTCCCACTCTATACTTTCTAGTTTTAGTCATTTTAATAACTAGAAGGAACATGGTTAACAATTAATGTTTTAGAAAGGGCAAGTATGGGAATTATGAAAATTGATTTTCTAGGTTGAAATATCATAAAGATAATCTAGGAAGGTGCTATAAGTATTGGTTATACTTTTTAAGATAGAGAAACCACAAAAACATATTAATGGTAGGAGATATTCTTCTATTGTTTTTTACATTAAACATAACAAGCATTATTATATTGAGGTAGAGAAACCTTAATAAATGATTCACATGTCAGATTCTAGGAAATGGGTATTGATGAATAAGTTGATGATGCCTGAATAAGGTATTAAGAATAAAGTTGGATGAATCAAGTGTTTATGCTTTGTGTAAGAACCCAGACCTTCTTTCCAGGTACGTTTTCCTTTTTTGGTCATTTTTGAGAAAAAGATGAATTTTCCAGTGGTTTTGTAGGGTTGCATGGTTAGCGCACGGTTTAAATAAACCGTGCGGCCAGCCCAAGAAACCGTGCACCCTTGACAATGGGCTCTGCACAGGCTGCGCACGGTTTTTCAAGCCATGCGGGCATGTCGTGAAAAGTCCATGGATGAGATAGTGGTCTCTGCATGGGATGTGCATGGTTTTTCAAACTGTGTGGGCAAGTCGTGCAAAGTCCCTAGGTGAGATAGTGGCAACCACACGGTTGGCGCATGATTTGCCAAACCATGCGGGAAAACTGTGTGGCCACTTAAAGATGGGGGTTTTATGTCCCGGGTCACTCAAGATTTTCCTTTCCTCCACCATTCCTCCTCCCACTCATGGCTCACATGGGAGTTTCAATTTTCAGAGGTTGGGGGAGCTCCTTGATGAGGTTTGGAGGAAAATCAAAGGGGTTTCTTGGTGGATCCAAGGCGGTTCTCCTCAGGTAAGTCCTGCATTTGCTTCATTGAGGTTTTAGTTAGGGTTATCTATCTATCCCTCTCTTAAATTCCTAGATCTACAAGGGTTGAATATAGATCTAGGGTTGTGTTTCCTTTTTGTGTTAAAGGTTAACCTTGTTGGTTATGAGGAAAGTGATTTAGAGCGGTCTTTTGTGAAGCAGTTGCTGGTTCTGTGGGTGCGGTTTCTTGTGGATCGTTTTCGCCGAAACCCTAACGGTAGGTGGTTTGTGCCTTCTGTTTTAAAGTCCTTGAATATTATGTGCAATTTCAAAAATACCCTTGAACGGGGTATTCTGTGTTTACCGTCTTACCCCTGTGTTTTTTTTGCCATGCATGTACGCTCATGTAGAGGTTAATTGGATGTAAACAGAATTGTTTACCATGCTTGGATGTTTTTCCATGCATGTTCTGTTTATAGCCATTTGGTCCTGTATTGCATGTTTTCCCAATTCCTAGTGATTAGAGGATATAGTTTTGTATTCTGACATGTTCAGATGCTATAGACTATTTATCCAAGTAGTTCTATAGGATTACTTCGTCCTTATAGAATTACTAGGTGTTAACTTACATAGGGCCATGAGAACCCGGTGTAGTAGACTAAAATGGGATAGACCGAGTGAGCTTCCTGAGAGAGTCTTTGAGAATTATAGACTATAAGAAGATAGACCAAGTGAGCTTCCTCAGAGAGTCTTTGTTTACTTTGATTTTAACTTGAACCAATCCAGGCTATAAGGGGAATTGATTGCGTGAGCTTCCTTAGAGAGTCTGTGAACGACCTGGGGCTATAAGAGGAATTGACTGTGTGAGCTTCCTCAGATAGTCTCTTGAACTTGGGGCTATTAGGGGAATGGACCGTGTGTGCTTCCTTAGAGAGTCCTTGAATACCTTAGACTATAAGGGGAATTGACTGAGAGTGCTTCCTCAGAGAGTCTTTATGAATGCTTAAGCTGAACTGGAGGGGTTAGACTGAGTGTGCTGCCCAGAGGGTTGCTTGTACTTGCTAGGTATTACCAGAGGGGATAGGCTGTGGGAACATCCTAGAGGGCTAACTGTTGGTGTTTAACTGTTTGGTTAACTACTTCTTGTTAATGAAACTATGGATTTTTTTTACTATTGAGTACTTTCATGTTACTTCTTTCTGTAAATTACCTACCATATATTCACTAACTGTTAGGCAGAGATCATTGGGTGGTTTCCTACTGGGATTATTCTCACACCCTGTTTGTGTCATGCTTTTGGGCCCAAATAGATTATATTGTTGTAGGTATAAATAAGGTAAAGCGCACTTCTACTTCAGGTACTTGACTTTCATTGGAGCAGGGGATCATGGGACCAAGCTAAGGCTTGTGATGTTGAGGAGTTTCTTATCTGTTTATTTATCTTTTGTACTTTGGTTTTGTATTGTATTTTGAATTTTGACGTGTATGACTGATTTCCTAGACATTTATTTATCATGTATTATTTCATATATATATGTGTGTGTGTATGTGTTATCTAGTTGTTTACTGTTTTAGTCTTCCATTGTTTACTATTGTAGGATATTTACTGCTTCCTCTATTGAATGTGTTGCTTACTTCCATTGTGTACTCTTCCAATGATGGCATAGTTTCCCCACTATCACACCCAAGGCCCTCACTACTAGTCGGCAGCCTCTGGCATTTGGGGAAATGCGCTTGAGCCCATGTGACCAACCGGGTATGGGGTGCCTCTGGGTGGCTTCCAGAACTGGGATGTTACAAAGTCATATCAGAGGAATTATTTCCTCATATTTTACTGTTTGGGGCCTATAGTCAGGGATAGAATGGAATAGGTACTTCGTAATAAGTTGTGCCTGGGAGTTCCTAACCCGTGTACAGGGAAAATCTATACTACCTTATTTATTGTAATTTTACTGGTTTTCTATTTTACAGTTGATTTAATTTCACCGTTTGGTGATTCAAATGATTTGTGTTATTAACATTATTGTTATTGTGGTTCTATTTCTATCTCAACCCGATCATATGAGGGTCTTCCATCTCATGCATCATATAGGCACTTGTTAGAAATCACATGCCATGCATTTTTTCCATTCCATCTAGGATGAATTAGCGATTTCATGTTGTTGTGATAGATATTGTGTAGATTATGCATATTGTTTTGATTTATACTTTGATGGAATTCCTATTGTTTGATAGGGAATTTGTGTGTATAGTGATTCTCATAGATGGACGCCAAACTTTGGTTCTTGAGGTGTTATAGGCCCTCATGGACCGGAATTTGGTGGATCATTGCTTGTTTCCTTGTTATAACTAGTGTAAGATTCCAAGATTTTAATCGTGGGGAGTATGGGCCCTCACAGATAAGAATTTGGAACTTTTAATGTTTTTTTCAGTGTTCCCTGGGTTCCAGAGTAGTTTCTGAGGCATACTGTCGGGAAAAACCTATAGTGCACACCGTGTAGTTTTGACTACACATCATGTGTTCTTCTGTTCGGGAAGAAACAGTCTTTCTTAAGTACATGTCGTGTACTCCTATGTTTGAGTCCCTGTTAATCTTGATATTAGGTGTGCGTATGACCTTGCAGGTTCATTCCACTGAGACATCATCTGGTTGTATGCCAGCCACAATGCGGTGATCAGACACTGGATACAGCTGATCAGGGACTCCCAGCAGATCCTCCTATTATGCAAGTCTTGGAACCATCAGTTATACCTGACCTAGCTGTTGATGCATAGTTTAGGGAGGGTTTTATGAGGATGATGCAAAAAAATTCAAGGAGCGCAGCCTCCTGTCCCGTCAATGGATGATTTGACACAGGTTTTCCATTAGCAGTATCCTCCCACCTTCTCAAGGGAAGGAGGACCTCAGGCTTCAGAGTCGTGGCTCGAAGCCACGCTGACGATCTTTGAGAATCTTGAGGTACCACCATAGAAGAGGGTGAAACATGCGACCTATATTCTCTAAGACTCCACAAAGCGGTGGTGGGATGTCATTTCTTAGGCGGGACCCCATCAGAATATGTCTTGGGAGGAGTTTTAGCTTAATTTCAACGATTAATTCTACCCGGAGACCCTGAGGGCCGACTGAGCTCGTGAGTTCATGAGCCTAGAGCAGGGTACTCTTTCGGTGATGGAGTATTCCTCTCGTTTCATGGATATGTAGCATTTCACGCCTATCCCAATAGGTGATGAGCTGTTTGTAGCTAGGATGTTTGAAGACAGTCTCAGGTAGGATATTTGTTCCCAGGTGAACATCTTCAGGTTGACTTCGGTATCCTCTATCGTCCACCAGGAGTTGATCACCGAGCGCAATCTGAGGGATTCTCGATCAGTGAGTCATGACGGTTCGGCATCGAGAGTTAGAATACCTTCTTCTGATAGCAGAAAGCGCCATATGAAGTTTTCTCGAGGAGACCAGAGTATGCGAGATGCATCTTCTGTTATCCAGGGGGTGTGCTACCCGTGCGGATGAAGCAGGCATATTAGGCTGCAGTGCCAGAGTGACCAAATAGAGTGCTAATATTGAGGCAAGATGGTCCATAAACAATGATTCTATCATATATTCTCACCAGAAGATGGTGACAGGGGTTCATCCATGACTCCTCATATAGGAGCAACCCCAATAGTTTCTCACCAGTCTGGGAACTGGAGTTCTTTTGGCTATTCGGGCTGAGGTGGAGGTCGAGACCGGGGTGGTCAGTCACCAGTCCTTCAGTGAATATAGGGGGATTAGCTCATAGCAGTCAGGCAGGGTCATAAGGCTACAGTACAGGTCAAGCTTTTGCAGTGGTGCAGACCTAGTAGGAGCAGGATCCCGGACCCTCTACTATTTGAGGTATGGTCTTAGTATCCTCAGTTTTATCTTCTGCTCTTTTCGATACAGGTTCTTCCCATAGTTTTATCTCTATTTCTGTTGTGGAGATCCTTGGTCTCTATATCATTTCCTCTACTGATACCTTGACTCTAGACAAACCGTTGAAGACTTGGACGGCTAGTGAACATCTGTGCAAGGAGTTCCCTCTAGAGGTGGTCGGGTATCACTCATTATTGGATCTCTATATCCTAGAGATGATAGGCTATGATGTCATTCTTGGAATGGACTGGCTAGTTCCTTTCCCGGAAGTCATCTACTTTTATCACTGTAGAGTGAGATTCGTATCACTGGAGGGTGGATCCTTTCTTTATAGAGGCGAGTGGGATGTCCAGGCGGGCAGAGTGGGACCAGAGCATCCTGGGTTAGGAGCAGTTACAGCCCAAATTGCTAGTCATTATCTGGATAAACATGGGACTTCACAGTTAAACTTTCTTCCAGCAGTGGAATGTTTCAGGGATGTCTTTCTAGAGGTATTTTTAGGTTTACCTTCGGAGTGTGAGGTAAACTTCTCGATTGAGCTCGTGCTCAGAGCAGCACTGGTGTCCATTCCTCCTTATAGGATAGCTACACCTGAGTTACATGAGCTCAAGAAGAAGTTGGAGGAGTTTCAAGAAATGTGTTTTATCCAACCCAGTACTTCTCTTTGGGGCCTACCTGTCCTATTTGAAAAGAAGGCAGATGGTACCCTCGGGCTTTATGTGGATTATCGGATGCTGAACCAGTTGATGGTCAAGAGTAGATATCCCTTTCCTGGGATTGATGACCTATTTGATCAGCTTCAAGGAGCCCAGGTGTTCTTGAAGATCGAATTGATGTCTGGTTACCAACAGTTGCGTTTTAGACCATCTAATATACCTCTCACATATTTTAAGAGAAGGTATGGTCTATATGAGTATATAGTTATGCCGTTCGGTCTCACAAATGCACCTGCAGTTTTCATGGAACTGATGAACCGAGTGTTTCATCTATACATGGATTCCTTCATGGTGGATTTTGTGGATGACATCTTGTTATACTCTCATACTAGACACGACCATGCTACCCATCTTGAGATCATTTTGAGTACACTGAGAGAGCATCGGTTATATGCTAAGCTCTCTAAGTGCCACTTTTGGATGGATTAGATTCACTTATTGGGTCATGTTATCTCAGAGACATGAGTATCAGTAGACCCAAAGAAAGTGAGGGAAGTAGTTTCCTAGGATCATCCAAAGAACATCTTTGAGGTATGGAGTTTCCTACGGCTGGTTTGGTACTACAGACGCTTCATTAAGGAATTTTCACGCTTAGCAGCACTGCTGAAGGGTCTGACTAAGAAGGGTGCAAAGTTATTGTGGTCAGATTATTGTGATTCAGCCTTTCAAGAGCTGCCGGGTAGGTTGACTTCAGCACTGATACTAGTCCTGCCAGAGCCAGGAAATAGATATACTATTTACTGCGATGCTTCAGGTATCAGGCTGGGAGCTGTGCTTATGCCGGGAGATAGAGTTGTTGCGTACGGGTCTCGGCAGTTGAGGCCACATGAGAGGAATTACCCGATTCATGATCTAGAGTTGGCAGCTATTGTTCATTCCTTACTCTATTGAAGACATTATCTTCTTGGAGAGAAATTTGTGGTTTTCACTGACCACAAGAGTCTCAAGTACATCTTCACTCAGCGAGATCTGAATCTGAGACAGTGCAGGTGGTTCGAGTATCTTCAGTCCTTTGACATTGAGCTTGCCTATAAACCTATGAACGGAAACACATTGGTTGATGTAACACCCCGAGCTTCCACGATACACTTCTCATTCAATAATGCAATAGCTTGCATTGAACGCAACTTCGAGTTCTAAAACACCGCGACTAATCAAAGTAGCCGTTATGAATAGTAATAACCACTTTTTAAAATTATAGAAATTTTATATTTCAAAATGGACTTCATTTTTGGATTCGGAATATCGAAATTAGCCTATGTTGAATTTTTGGTATTTTTCTGAGAACTTCTAATTTTTTATGAATAGTGAAAAATACTTAAAAACAAATTTTTTAATAAAAATAATTAATAGTGATAAATTATACTATTTAGTTGTTTTAAAGTATAATTGGAATATATTTTTATCATTTTATCCAATGGTGGTCATTAGAATTAATTTGACATTGAAATTGGACATAAACAAGTGCCAATCTTTTGATATAAATTGTTTCTTAAAAACACGCTATTTGTTGTGACAGCGGGAATTAATTATAAAATTAATTAATGCAACTTATATGTTTGGAATTTTGTAAAATAGACATCATTTTTGAATTTGGAATATCAATTATACATTAGGGTGAAATTTTGGCATTGTTCTGAAAAACTTCAATTTTTGATGAATAGTGAAACCACTAAGTGGTAGTTAAATAACTGATTTTTCGTTTAAATGAAATATTACCACTTCTGTGATTTGATTTTCAAAAATCCGACATACATGGTTGTCATTAAGAAGTAAAATGTGGTTCAATGAGATTAAAATAATTTTTTGGTGAATAGTAACTTTTAAGTTCTTAATCGCGATTAGAGGTAATTAGTGTAGTTTAAGGTACAAATAATGTTTTTATAATATGAGATGAGCATGACACATGTCCTACTCCTATTGGATGAGTAATGGCCGACCAAGACAACCCATGGGTCAACTTGGGGACCCCATGGAGCCACTTTAGTTGGAAAATGACAATAATATATATTTATTTAATGTTAAAATTAAATTGACACAAACATGAGTTGTTTTACTAAAATATTTTTTAAGTGGGGTTACACAAGTCCAAATTTTGATTATAAATATTCATTAGAAATCTGAAAAGCTTTCCTACAACATAGTATTTTTTTTATAATTTTTAGACATTAAATAAATTAAATTATTTATGACATCATGATGATGCAGTGATGACCTCATTATTTAACGATTTAAATAAAATGGGAAGATAATGCAAAATCCAAGGCTTAAACTTGTCCAAAGCCAATTGGATGAGGAGATTTAGAACCCGTATCACCTTAGCCTCGAATTATATAAGTGTGGGACCTTTAGAATCCGAAAATCATTGTGAAATAATGTAACATTTCAATCTTTCCAAAAGTGCCCCTCCTCTCCACTTATAAAAGGCCCCCACCTATCCCACCTCATTTACACTTTCAAGCCATTTGGCTCGGCCAACCTCTGCCCCAATACTCTCCCAACATTCCTCCCTTACTCCTAGAAGCCTCACTTTGGGCAGAACGCTTCCCAAGGAAGCCTTTTCCTCAAATCAAAGAGTGTTACCCGTTTTAAAGGTAGTGTTTTCTCTTATGTTCTTTTGTTTTATTTTGCTTCTCCAACCCCCTAAACTCTTTTTATTCTTTTCTTTTGTAACAACACCAGTATCCTCAATATACTAGGATGTTGTTATAAGAAGTATTCGAGCTACACTTACACACACCTACATCTAATGGTTAAAGAACATACGGTTTCATTGGATGGCGAATTTCTGCCTCACGAAACGATGATTGTTCAACACTCATTTAACACCTTCAAAGGTGGCCATTATGATGTCACTATTTTTATATATGATATATAATATGTTTATGTTTTACTTATGCTTCTTTATTTTTCATTTGTGTCTTACCTTTATGGCTTCCATTATGGGTATACGCGATATTTTCATTTTAGGAAGTGCGGACTACCGCCCCCTCAAAGTGATTTGAATCGTTAATGCCATATGTGGGATGTATAAAGGATGGAGTAAATGTTATTATACACTATATTATACTGGAATTATATTATACATTTATATCATTATGATTTAGTTACATTAAATATGAAATTGAAATGAAAGTAGCGTTCATGCGTACATACGGCTTACCGTCTCCATGAACGGTGCATTTCATTTCTTACCTCTAAATGTTACGTAATATTATAAATGAATGTATATACTGGATATATAAGATATATATGACATCTAAATCATTAATATAATTCTGGATATAATGGATATTTCACCACATAAACAACTTGTAATTATAAGAAGCTTATTGTTGACTCAAGTACCAAAGATCGACAAAACGACCGTTATTAACTTAAATAATTACATAATGTTCATATCATTGTAATAAGTGATATAATAAGGATAATGAAATTGAAAATAGTTCTTAATATGGTAGATATTAACTCTAGTTTATTATTCAGGAGGTTAAAGAACGGTTGAGTCAAGTCGGACACAAGGTAAGGGAATTTCTTAACCCAACTTCCATTCTTTGGGTTAATCTCCTACTTTCAAATTATGTCATGATATTATGATGTCCTATTTTGTATTTCTACTTTATTTATGTGTGCCTATAGTGAATACACATAATATATCTATTTTATTTTAAAAATGATCTTTTTAAGGACTTCATCTCAATCCCCTTTCATTGAGGCATATTTGGTTTTATACACAATTTTCTTTTATACGGTGTATAAACCCCTTTGACTTTTACGGTTATTCAAAAGGAATCTTTTTATACAAAGCATTTTGCTAAACGACAAAAGGGAATGTTTTTCTTTCCGTACTTATGCGGCGACAACGACTTCTCCGCCGCCGTGACCATTATTTGAGTTTCGGATTCCTCTATAAGCCATCTTTTTTTAATGAAAAATAAATACAAAGTTTTAACTTTCTTTTATTTTGGTATTGAAAATGGTTTTGAAAGCGTTTTTATTATAACAATGTGTTGTATTGATATCTTGTGATTGAAATGTGGAAATGTGATGTTTCCTTTATACATGTTTTACGTGATACGATTATGTTATGGTTTATGATATGTTTAAACCTATTTATATGAGGAATTTATTGGACTTAATAAGTGACGGGTGGAGCCCGCTATAGCTCCTCGATGCATCGGTAGGTCTCATGAGACAACTAGATGTGGAATTGGCCGAGGCCCTTTCCCAATTTGATTTATGGTTTTGGCCGAGGCCTTAATCATTTTAGACGTCTTGGCCGAGGCCTTGACAAAATGTTTCAGAATGTCCGGCATTATACATTCCCTCATTATGAAAGTGGTTATTGATATTTCATGTGATTATTCGACCAGTAGAATATCCATGTGAAGAAGTGAATGGCATTATCTCATTTTACTTTTGCCATGTTATGTTGATGTTCAAGTTTAAAAGGATTTTGTTTTAGTTGTACATTGCCTTAAATGTTAATGTTTATTTATGAAAGTTTCCGCAATATTGTTATCCTTACTGAGCATCTGAGCTCACCCCTTTCAATGTTTTAATATTTTCCAGGATGTGAAGAAGTATTTTATGAATGACCTGCAGGGATAGTCAGAAGAGGATATGAGTGTGGACTATGGAGACTTTGTTATTGTAGTTTTTCACTTTATGATGTAATGTAACATTTACGAATGTATCTAGTGTTTCCAAGGCTACTAAACTAATCGGTCTTTCGAGACTTGATCTTTTGTGATCATGCCAATGTTACGAACTAATGCACCGACTCTGGGTAGCTGGGGTCGGGGCGTTACAGTTGGTATCAGAGCCAGTTTAGTACTAACCTTAGAAGCTAGATTTAGATAAACTCTGATTAGAGCACATAGCCCAAAGATAGACTTTGAGGATTAGTATAGAAGAGTTTCCTAAAATTTTGGTATTGTAGAGATTTTGTGAGTTTTCCGATCAATACATCCCTGTCTGGATACGAGCAGGTAGAGGTGGCTCTGGCACAGATGTACCTAGGGGTAAAACCCGAAAACACCGCTTTGATCTAGACTCGAACGGGAACTGGTGCACGACAACGGGCCTTGCTGCACTCTTGGTTACGACACTCCTGGGGGATATGCTTAGGATAATTCTCATTTTCATTACAAACCACTATGAAGGGTTATGAGTATATACTTCCTCAAAGGAAACATTTCTTTTTATGATTATGGATTATATCCATAAATAGTTCAATTTATGTAAAGTATTTTACAAATATGGAATTAAGTATTTTATTTCATAAACTAATCTAGTTTATGAAATTGTTTAGAAATGGCGCCTAGTGGAAGGAATGGAAACCGTATCAATGCACGAACTCCGTGTAGGGATTGCCCTCCTGATCAAGATAATTATTGTGGATCTGGAGATACAACTGGTGCTGATCAACTTATTACCATACTGGGACAACTCACTCAGGTTATGAATAATAACCTTACTCGTATGGAGCACCCTGATCCGCAACGTGGAGGATCAATGTTAGACCGCTTCATGAGGCAACAACCACCAACCTTCAATGGGAGTACAAATCCTATAGTAGCTGAGCAATGGATAAATTCCTTATAGAAAATATTCCATGCCTTGGGGAGTAGTGAAAGGGAGAAGGTTGTCATGGCAGTTTACCGCCTCACTGGAGATGCCGATCAGTGGTGGTCGCTGATTCAAAACACAAAGGAAGATGATGACGTATCGAATATGGAATGGAGGGAGTTCAAAGATCTTTTCTTAGAAAAATACTTTCCTCGTGACCATCGAGCAGATATGGAAAGGCAATTTCTGAGTCTGAGGTAGAAGGAGGATGAGAATGTCGCAAAGTATGAGGCTAACTTTACAAGGTTAGCGAGGCATGCTGCCGATTATATACGTAACCCAAGGAGTAAGATTGATCGTTTCTTTGATGGGTTAAAACCATTTCTCCGTCGAGCTTTGGTATCACAATCCTTCTCATCATACGAAGATATTGTCTCGTGTGCTATCAAGACAGAAAAGGAATTCTCTAAGTCTTATGACAACAAAGTAAAGCAAGAGAAGAAGAGAACGGTGGAACAAGAGACAGATAAAGGGAAAAAGGGAAAGAAGGATTTTCCATTATGTGATAATTGTGGGAAGAATCACCCTGGTACTTGCCTAAAAGGAATGGGAGTTTGTTATAAATGTGGAGAAAAGGGTCACCAGGCTCGTGATTGCAAGGGAAAGAAAGAGGCTGTCAAAGTTGAATGCTACAATTGTAGAGAAATGGGTCATTATGCAAATGAATTCCCTAAGCGTCAGGGAAACTTACCTCAGAAAAGGCCAAGGGATCAAGGCCAATCTTATGCTGTGACTACAGTTGAAGCAGAATAATTAATGTATTGGTGCTTCTGGACTCAAGGATTATATTCTGGTTATAAGAATAATGTGATATATATAAAGATTGTACTGTAGTACTTTTTGATTTCAGTAAGGTTTTAATATGATTAAGGTAATCATATTTTTAGTATGTGACAATAAGAGAAACTTTTCTTTGTTTGGGGAATCTGATGTTACAATTGATTTTGGAATTTAGATACCTTTTAGAGAAAGTCTGGATGAAGGTATTTTGGATAACTATAAAGGTTGGAGTGGATTAAGTTGAACTTTGGATAGTATTGTTTAAGGATAAAACATTTATGAAGATTATTTTTGGAATAGTATAGTACTATATTTTTAGGAAAAGGACAACCTGCAGGGTGGGGAATAACCCGTCACGTCGGACAAAGCTGCAGGAATCGAACCCACAACCATAGTGCGACAAGACTTTATTTCCTACCACTAGCCTACAGGAAGTCCCTGGTTATTACAAAATCGTTTTACTAATCTAAATGGTATGTGTTAACATTTGGAACCTTATACAATTAGGATAAATAGAATATTTTTGAGTTCCGTTACCATTTGGAGTAAAAGTTGGGTTTGAGGTAAAAATTTATTAACGAATGAAAGTATACATAACAAGTATGTATATTCCCTTACGTTCTTAGTAAATCTCCTAAATAAATTCCTCAACATTATAAAAGGTAACTTAAAACAAAAATGTTGTCGGTTAACTTTTCCAACTGGGGATTCAATGACCGTTTAACCAATCACAAGTTTGTGATTTTCTTATGGTTAAACTTTCTCCTAATCCTATTTTCTATAACTCTCCATCAGACCTTGATGGTTTGTTTTTCTTCCATATCCATATTTTCATAGAATCCTAGAATGGGCTATATCGGGTGACCTTTATACTTATCCTGCTTTCTTTTAATGTTATATATTTATTAACCTTATTTCCGATGTGGGCTTTCCACAAAGGTATTTTCTATTTTCAACATTTTATTATCAAATAAAAATTTCAAATTGTGAGGACGCAATTTATTGAAGGAGGGGAGAATGTAACACCCCGAGCTTCCACGATACGCTTCTCATTCAATAATGCAATAGCTTGCATTGAACGCAACTTCGAGTTCTAAAACACCGCGACTAATCAAAGTAGCCGTTATGAATAGTAATAACCACTTTTTAAAATTATAGAAATTTTATATTTCAAAATTGACTTCATTTTTGGATTCGGAATATCGAAATTAGCCTATGTTGAATTTTTGGTATTTTTCTGAGAACTTCTAATTTTTTATGAATAGTGAAAAATACTTAAAAACAACTTTTTTAATAAAAATAATTAATAGTGATAAATTATAATATTTAGTGGTTTTAAAGTATAATTGGAATATATTTTTATCATTTTATCCAATGGTGGTCATTAGAATTAATTTGACATTGAAATTGGACATAAACAATTGCCAATCTTTTGATATAAATTGTTTCTTAAAAACACGCTATTTGTTGTGACAGCGGGAATTAATTATAAAATTAATTAATGCAACTTATATTTTTGGAATTTTGTAAAATAGACATCATTTTTGAATTTGGAATATCAATTATACCTTAGGGTGAAATTTTGGCATTGTTCTGAAAAACTTCAATTTTTGATGAATAGTGAAACCACTAAGTGGTAGTTAAATAACTGATTTTTCGTTTAAATGAAATATTACCACTTCTGTGATTTGATTTTAAAAAATCCGACATACATGGTTGTCATTAAGAAGTAAAATTTGGTTCAATGAGATTAAAATAATTTTTTGGTGAATAGTAACATTTAAGTTCTTAATCGCGATTAGAGGTAATTAGTGTAGTTTAAGGTACAAATAATGTTTTTATAATATGAGATGAGCATGACACTTGTCCTACTCCTATTGGATGAGTCATGGCCGACCAATACAACCCATGGGTCAACTTGGGGACCCCATTGAGCCACTTTAGTTGGAAAATGACATTAATATATATTTATTTAATGTTAAAATTAAATTGACACAAACATGAGTTGTTTTACTAAAACAGTTTTTAAGTGGGGTTACACAAGTCCAAATTTTGATTATAAATATTCATTAGAAATCTAAAAAGATTTCCTACATCATATTATTTTTTTTATAATTTTTAGACATTAAATAAGTTAAATTATTTATGACATCATGATGATGCAGTGATGACCTCATTATTTAACGATTTAAATAAAATGGGAAGATAATGCAAAATCCAAGGCTTACACTTGTCCAAAGCCAATTTGATGAGTAGATTTCGAACCCTTATCACCTTAGCCTTGAATTATATAAGTTTGGGACCTTTAGAATCCGAAACTCATTGTGAAATAATGTAACATTTCAATCTTTCCAAAAGTGCCCCTCCTCTCCACTTATAAAAGGCCCCCACCTCTCCCACCTCATTTACACTTTCAAGCCATTTGGCTCGGCCAACCTCTGCCCAAATACTCTCCCAACATTCCTCCCTTACTCCTAGAAGCCTCACTTTGGGCAGAACGCTTCCCAAGGAAGCCTTTGCCTCAAATCAAAGAGTGTTACCCGTTTTAAAGGTAGTGTTTTCTCTTA
Source organism: Viscum album (assembly GCA_963277665.1). Lineage (NCBI taxonomy): Eukaryota > Viridiplantae > Streptophyta > Magnoliopsida > Santalales > Viscaceae > Viscum > Viscum album. Next base: position 1,585,474,892 of record OY728164.1, read on the forward strand.
TGTTCTTTTGTTTTATTTTGCTTCTCCAACCCCCTAAACTCTTTTTATTATTTTCTTTTGTAACAACACCAGTATAATAAATATACTAGGATGTTGTTATAAGAATGATTCGAGCTACACTTACACACACCTACATCTAATGGTTAAAGAACATACGGTTTCTGTGGATGGCGAATTTCTGCCTCACGAAACGATGATTGTTCAACACTCATTTAACACCTTCAAAGGTGGCCATTATGATGTCACTATTTTTATATATGATATATAATATGTTTATGTTTTACTTATGCTTCTTTATTTTTCATTTGTGTCTTACCTTTATGGCTTCCATTATGGGTATACGCGATATTTTCATTTTAGGAAGTGCGGACTACCGCCCCCTCAAAGTGATTTGAATCGTTAATGCCATATGTGGGATGTATAAAGGATGGAGTAAATGGTATTATACACTATATTATACTGGAATTATATTATACATTTATATCATTATGATTTAGTTCCATTAAATATGAAATTGAAATGAAAGTAGCGTTCATGCGTACGTACGGCTTACCGTCTCCATGAACGGTGCATTTCATTTCTTACCTCTAAATGTTACGTAATATTATAAATGAATGTATATACTGGATATATAAGATATATATGACATCTAAATCATGAATATAATTCTGGATATAATGGATATTTCACCACATAAACAACTTGTAATTATAAGAAGCTTATTGTTGACTAAAGTACCAAAGATCGACAAAACGACCGTTATTAACTTAAATAATTACATAATGTTCATATCATTGTAATAAGTGATATAATAAGGATAATTAAATTGAAAATAGTTCTTAATAAGGTAGATATTAACTCTAGTTTATTATTCAGGAGGTTAAAGAACGGTTGAGTCAAGTTGGACACAAGGTAAGGGAATTTCTTAACCCAACTTCCATTCTTTGGGTTAATCTCCTACTTTCAAATTATGTCATGATATTATTATGTCCTATTTTGTATTTCTACTTTATTTATGTGTGCCTATAGTGAATACACATAATATATCTATTTTATTTCAAAAATGATCTTTTTAAGGACTTCATCTCAATCCCCTTTCATTGAGGCATATTTGGTTTTATACACAATTTTCTTTTATACGGTGTATAAACCCCTTTGACTTTTACGGTTATTCAAAAGGAATCTTTTTATACAAATCATTTTTCTAAACGACAAAAGGGAATGTTTTTCTTTCCGTACTTATGCGGCGACAACGACTTCTCCGCCGTCGTGACCATTATTTGAGTTTCGGATTCCTCTATAAGCCATCTTTTTTTTAATGAAAAATAAATTCAAAGTTTTAACTTTCTTTTATTTTGGTATTGAAAATGGTTTTGAAAGCGTTTTTATTATAACAGTGTGTTGTATTGATATCTTGTGATTGAAATGTGGAAATGTGATGTTTCCTTTATACATGTTTTACGTGATACGATTATGTTATGGTTTATGATATGTTTAAACCTATTTATATGAGGAATGTATTGGACTTAATAAGTGACGGGTGGAGCCCGCTATAGCTCCTCGATGCATCGGTGGGTCTCATGAGACAACTAGACGTGGAATTGGCCGAGGCCCTTTCCCAATTTGATTTATGGTTTTGGCCGAGGCCTTAATCATTTTAGACGTCTTGGCCGAGGCCTTGACAAAATGTTTCAGAATGTCCGGCATTATACATTCCCTCATTATGAAAGTGGTTATTGATATTTCATGTGATTATTCGACCAGTAGAATATCCATGTGAAGAAGTGAATGGCATTATCTCATTTTACTTTTGCCATGTTATGTTGATGTTCAAGTTTAAAAGGCTTTTGTTTTAGTTTTACATTGCCTTAAATGTTAATGTTTATTTATGAAAGCTTCCGCAATATTGTTATCCTTACTGAGCATCTGAGCTCACCCCTTTCAATGTTTTAATATTTTCCAGGATGTGAAGAAGTATTTTATGAATGACCTGCAGGGATAGTCAAAAGAGGATATGAGTGTGGACTATGGAGACTTTGTTATTGTAGTTTTTCACTTTATGATGTAATGTAACATTTACGAATGTATCTAGTGTTTCCAAGGCTACTAAACTAATCGGTCTTTCGAGACTTAATCTTTTGTGATCATGCCAATGTTACGAACTAATGCAACGACTCTGGGTAGCTGTGGTCGGGGCGTTACAGTTGATGCATTGAAAAGTAGAACATAGTTACATGTAGTTTAAGATGCTATAACTGAGTGGAATCTTATGGATCTATTCTCTGAGATGCATTTGGAGGTTCACTATAGTCAGGGGTAGATGTTTCTTTCTTCTATAGCTGTTACCTCTACACTTCTTGATCGGCTACGAATGAGGCAGCTATTAGATTCTGAAGGCCGAGTCCTATGGGAAAGTGTGTCAGGAGAGGACCCTATTAATGGATGGACAGTAGGAGAGGATGAGATCTTGCATTTACAGGGACACGTATGGGTGCCAGAAGATATACACAAGGAGCTGATGCAGGACTTCCATTCCTCAGTTTGGGCAGTTCATCCTGGTGTCACTAAGATGTATCGTGATCTACACCGTCAGTATTGGTGGCCATGTATGAAGAGTGATGATCCTGGTTTTTTCTTGAGGTGTTCCACCTGTCAGCAGGTGGAGGCGGAGCACCAGCGACCAGTGGGGCTTTTTCAGTAGTTACACATTCCCAAGTGGAAGTGGAATGATGTCGCAATGGATTTCGTGACCAGTTTTCTGAGACTGCCTCGAGGAAATGACATGGTATGGGTTGTCATTGATAGGCTCATGATGGTTTCTCACTTCCTTCCGATCAAGGAGACCTTCAACATTGATGATCTGCGATAGTTGTACATCCGAGAGATTGTACGTCTACATGGAGTTCCACACTCCATCGTTTCAGACAAGGATGCGTGTTTTACTTATCAATTTTGGTAGGGGATTTAGAAGGCTTTAGGTACATAGGTACTTATGAGTACATCATAACAACCCCAAATAGATTTCCATTTTGAGCTTATGATTCAGGTGCTTGAGGACATGATCTAAGGATTCATCCTGGATTTTGGAGGTTCTTGGGAGAAGCATATACCCCTTGTGGAGTTTGCCTACCACAATAGTTTTCATGAACTATTCAGATGGAACTTTATGAGGCTTTGTACGGTAGGCCACGTCGATCACCCTTGTGTTGGATGGAGGCAGGAGAGGTAGCTATTCTGGGACCTCGTCTTGTCCAGGAGACCATAGAGTAGATTGAGTTGATTCAGAAGAGGATGGCTACTATGGAGTCTCGTCAGAAGTCTTAAGCTGATCAGCGGAGGAGACCTCTAGAGTTCAAGGTCGGGGATCAGGTTTTCTCGCATGTCGCACCGAGGTTGTTACACAGAAGGATATGGATATAGGGTAAACTTTCACTAAGGTTCGTCAGGCCATTTGAGGTGTTGGAGAGAGTTGGGTCGGTTTCCTATCATTTTCAGTTACCTCAGAGGTACCGAGCTATGCACAACGTCTTCTACATTTCACATCATCAAAATTAATTTTCAGACCAGTCTCATGTTTTTAAACCTGAGGAGGTTGAGCTTGAAGGGGATGCACTATTCGAGGAGCATCCTATCCGTATTGTCGATCGTAGTACAAGGGTTCTTCGTGGATGGTTTGTTCTTCTGGTACGAGTGCTATGAAATCACGAGCGAGTACAGGTTGAGACTTGGGACAGGGAGGCCGATGTACGAGCTCAATGACCAGAGCTGTTTGTGGTTTCTTCTTCCGCACCGTGCAAGGTAAATTTGGGGACGAATTTCTTTAAGGGGGGAATTTTATAAGAACCCAGACCTTCTTTTTAGGTGCATTTTCCTTTTCTGGTCGTTTTTGAGAAAAAGAGGAATTTTCCGAAGGTTGTGTAGGGGCGCATGGTTGGCGCACAGTTTAAAAAAACCATGTGGCCATCCCAGGAAACTGTGCACCGTTGACAGTGGGCTCCGCACGGGCTTCGCACAGTTTTTCAAACCTTACAGGAAAGTTGTGTGAAGCCCCTGTATGAGACAGTGGGCTCTGTATTGGCTACACACGGTTTTTCAAACCATGCAAGAAAGCCGTGCGAAGTCCCTAGGTGGGTCAGTGGAAATAGCATGTTTGGCGCACAGTTTTCCAAATTGTGCGGCCACATAAAGATGGGGGTTTTATGTCTTGGGCCACTTGGGATTTTCCATTCCTCCACCATTCCTCCTCCCACTCATGTCCCATGTGGGAGTTGTGATTTTCAGAGGTGTGGGGAGCTCCTTGATGCGGTTTGGAGGCAACTCGATGGGGTTTCTTGGTAGATCAAAGGCGGTTCTCCTTGGGTAAGTCCTTCTTTTGATTCTTTGAAGTTTTGGTTAGGGATTGCTCTCTCCCCCTCTCTTAAATTTCTAGATCAACAAGGTTTGCATGTAGATCTATGGTTGTGTTTCCTTTGTGTGTTAAATGTTGACCTTGTTGATGATAGGGAAGAAGTTTTAGACTGATCTTCCATGAATCGGTTTCTGGTTTTGTGGGTGCGGTTGATTGTGGATCGTTTTCGCCCGAACACTAAAGGTAGCTGGTTTGTGCCTTCCAGTTTAAGGTCCTTGAATATTATGTGCAATTGATACAATAACCTTGAACAGGGTATTGTGCATTTACCGTCTTACCCATGTGTTTTTCTTGACATGATTGTACGCTCATGTAGAGGTTAATTGGATGTAAATCGAATTGTTTACCATGCTTGGAGGTTTTTCCATGAATGTTCTGTTTACAACCGTTTGGTCTCGTATTGCCTGTTTTCCCATGACTAGTGATTGTAGGATGGAGTGTTGTATTCTGACATGTTGAGATGCTATAGACTTTTTAGCCAAGTAGTTCTGTAGGTTTACTTTCTAATTATAGCATTACTATGCATTGACTTACACGGGGTCATGAGAACCCGGTGTAGTAGACTAAAAGGGGATAGACTGAGTGAGAATCCTCAGAGAGTCTTTGAGAATTATAGACTATAAAGGGATAGACTGAGTGACCTTATTCAGAGAGTATTTGGAAATTATAGAATATGATGGGGAAAGACTGAGTGAGCTTACTCATAGTGTCATTGTTTACTTTGATTTTACCTTGAATCATTCCAGGATATAAGGGGAATTGACTGTATGAGCTTCCTCAAAGAATCTGTGAATGACCTGGGGCTATAAGAGGAATTTATTGTGTGACCTTCCTCAGAGAGTCTCTTGAACTTTGGGATATAAGGGGAATTGATCATGTGTGCTTCCTCAGAGAGTCCTTGACTACCTTAGACTATATGGGGAATTGACTGAGAGTGCTTCCTCAGAGAGTCTTTATGAATGCTTAAGCTGAACCAGAGGGGTTAAACCAAGTGTGCTACCCAAAGGGTTGATTGTACTTTCTAGTTATGACGAGAGGGGATAGGCTTTGAGCACATCCCAGAGGGCTACGAGTTGGTGTTTATCTATTTGGAAAACTTTTTCTTGTTAATGAAACTATGGATTGTTTACTATTGAGTACTTTCCTATTACTTCTTTCTGTACATTACCTGTTATATATTCACTGACTATTAGGCACAGATCTTTGGGTGGTTTCCTACTGGGATTATTCTCACACCGTTTTTGGGTCATGCTTTTGGACCCAAACAGATTATATTGTTGTAGGTAGATATAAGGTCAGGGTGCCCTTCTACTTCAGGTACTTGACTTGCATTGGAGGAGGAGAGAATGGGACCAAACCGAGGCTTGCGATGCTAAGGAGTTTCTTATCTGTTTATTTATCTTTTGTACTTTGGTTTGGTATTGTATTCAGCATTGTTACTTGTTTGACTGCTTTCCTAGACATATATGTATCATGTATCATTTCATATATATGTGTGTGTGCTCCAGATATTTACTATTTTAGTCTTCTGATGTTTACTATTGTAGGATATTTACTACTTCCTCTATTACATGTGTTGCTTACTTCCACTGTGTACTCTGCCAATGAGGGCATAGTTTCCCCACTATCACACCCAAGGCCCTCACTTCTAGTCGGTAGCCTCTGGCATTTAGGGAAATGTGCTTGAGGCCATATGACCAACCTGGTACGGGGTGCCTCTGGGTGGCTTTCAGAATAGGGATGTTACACTTTGGTATTCAAAGATTATGTTACATTAATCATTAAATATATAATTATTTTCAAAATATACATTTTTCATTAAGTAATTTTAAGGATATTTTGAATGGTTCTGGTGAGGTAAAAATATGACTTCATGGAAATGTGATATTGTGATTAAGGGAAGATAACCCTTAATTTATTCATGATTTTTAGATAATGATTTTTTGGATAAATATATGATGGATATGAATAAGTAAATTGATCATTACTTGTTACCATAGAACTGATAAAGTATTTTTTGACCAAGTTTTCTATGTTATCATGGATGAAGTTTAAAACATCTTGGATTTATGGAATATATCACATAATATTTAGAATAAGAAAGAATGCATGTTTTCCAAACTTATTTATGGTAATTCCGGTTATTACCGCGTTTTAATAGAATGTACGACAAGGGTATTCACATGTTTGCAATTTGACAACCATGAAATATTTTGTGATATATGGGGGTTTATTGTTAAGATAGTTATATGAATTTCTTTTTAAACTCATGGATTTTCATCTTTTGGAGGGGTTATAAGGATAACCATTTATGGTAAGGTTTATGTTAAAAATCGGATGAGGTTTAAGATATTAAATCTCACCATATAAGGGTTTATACATGTTCAATAACTTGTGTTAACCATGTTTGTGTAATGAAAAAAAAATATAGAAAGAATGATTTATCACTCTATTTATGGATCTCAACAGGTATCGATTACTTCTATTACTCTGGTCTTTTGACTTTCACATGAAGCGTGATTCAACGTCGACAGCGGTTTGGGTAGGTTTCCCAAATTTTCTGCTTCCCTTATAGAACCCTGATATTATTCGAATTCTTGGAAACCTCTTAGGAAAGATTTTGTGTTCTGATGGTCGTACTAATGTTCTGTTCCATCCAGTTAATCCCCGGGTTTGTGTGGATATGGACGCCTCTCGACGGCCATTTGATTATGTGTGGATTACAATAGGGGAAGAGTACAGGTGTAGACAGTAGGTGATTTATGAGAACTGGACGGGTTTCTGTTCTTCTTGTCACTTCCGAGGACATGAAGTGGAGTTTTTCCATAGGAATGGAGCTTTGAAGGACCAGCTACATGTTCCCAGTAGAAGGGATGGAGAGGCTAGGAGAAGACCAGCGGATTTGGCTCTAAGGGCGGGATGTCAGCAGAAGGAGCCTGGTCCTGTTGGCAAAGAGGAGGGTTCCCAATCTTCAGGAGTGGACAGTCTGTTAGGTGAGGCCACCAAGGCGGCTGTTGAGGAGATTCTTGCCCCTGTTGTTGAAGAGATGAATATAGAAGTGGTAGATTTGGATACCCAGGCACCGGTGGTGGATGAGCCGGTGGTTGAGGTCAGTAGGGTGCTGGAGGAGGACAGACAAGGTTCCAAGGATTCGGTGGACTGGATGCTTGCTGGAGGGGGAGCTGATTTGGTTCAGGCTGTGGGGGATGCGAGTACCAGTCCTGTCCTGTAGGTTCCTTGTACAGAAATGGCTAGAGGTTTTGATCCAATGGCCAAGCCTTTTGTTGCTTTATCCAACAGGTTTGAATGCCTTGGTAATGGTGATGTGGAACCGGTTTTGAATAGTGTTTCCAGGGGTGGGGAGGAGGGTATAGAACCAACAAGAAAGGATACTTCTATCGGGAATCATGGTCAAGAGGAGGCCTCCAAGGAGTTATGCATGGATGGAAGTAATACTTCACCCAAGAGAAAGAGGGGAAAGATCAGGAGCAATGATAATAAAGGGAATACGACCTTGTCCAGTGCTGTGGAAAAGGCTCCGAATGAAGATGGACATATCCCTTTAGTGGAAATCAGCAATATAGATCAGAGGCATGATAATTTTGAATGCCCAGTTTCTATTTTGAGGGAGCAACATAGTAGAGGAGAGGAGAAATCTGGGGGAGGAACAGAAACTGTGAGTGATCTGGCTGGGATTTCATTCAATGATATTGTAAAGAGAGGAACTCAGAAGATGGATACAAGTGGCAGGCCTATGTCTACTCAAACAATAAGAAGGGTGCGGAAGGATTACTATCACCTTCCACCGCCGTTCAGGACTAGATCAGCCTCTAAGCGAAGTGGGGAGGTGGTAATTTCTTTGAAAAAGGGAAGAGTGGCCTTCGATGCCTCACATGAACGGCCTATTCTGGAGTAGCATAGAAGTAGGGTTCAAAGTGAAAACTACTGGAGGAACCCAGAGTGGGAGTCGGCTACGGGTGAGGAGGAATCCTGCATGGGTTTTGGAGATGATTATGGCTATTATGATGTGTAATGTTGTCATATTCTGGTTTGTTTAAGTTTCGTCTATGTATGCAGCTTGTACATTGGGGTACCGGTCCCCTTTAGCCCGGCTTTAGAAAATGAAAAAAAAATGATTTGCAGCAGATAAATTCACCTTCATTTTGTGAGTAAAAAAGCAAAAATTATTCGAGACACAACCAAAGGGTGAGATCAAGCTAAAATTAAGTAAGTATATCTTCTTTTGAAATTTCTTCAACCTTATGAAAAGGATCTAAAAACCAAAAATGTTATCCTTGTACATTCATTTAGGATGAATAAAATGTTCCCTTAGATCGTCGCAAATTTATGGTTTTCTGATCACCCACTTCTATTTAACAATCTTCTTTATTACTCTCCATCAAAACAAAATGGTTAGATTTATCTTCCATGTTCATATTTTCACTTCCCACCTATGTTCTCCTATGTGGGAATCTAGTTACAAGTTACATTGGGTAACCTTCATTGTTTTAACTTTCCATTTTTAAAGGATTTTTTAGTATTCATTTTTACAATATTGGTTTATAATAAATGAATATTCGAGTATTAAACATTTGATAACCCAGGAAAATCTTGAGGGTGAAAATCATTTTAAGGGGATAAAATGTAACACCCTCATATTTTTTGAAATAATTTTTTTTGAATGAATTTATTATTTTTGATATTTTTAATTTCATAAAAAATTAAATATATATTTTGTTATATGAAAGAATTATGTATGATTTTTGTTTCATGAAACCCCAAGGTAATTTTATTCTATACAAAACACAGACTTGACTTGCGTTACATGCAACACTATGTTTCTATGATGCATTAATTTATTATTATAATTATTTAATCAACACACTTATAAAATAGTTGTTGAAATTAGTAATAAGAATTTTAATAACTAATTTATAAATATTATTTATAATTTTTTATATAAATAATACTTATTGATAACGAAATATATAATTTTTGGTAAAGTCATTATTTGTTTGAAAATACTACTTTCTCAAATGAATTAATTTTTATGTCCTTCTATGAAAGATATTAGAATTAAAATTTTAAAACATTAAAATTTCAATTTTATAAAATAAACATAATTTTTGAATTTAGAATTTTAAAATTATATTATCGTGAATTTTTTTATATTTTTTTGAGAAACTTTATTTTTTGAGGAATAGTGAAAAATACTGAATTTTAATTCAAAACTACATTTTCATATAATTGATTTTTATATTTAAATTATATTATAAGTTGTTATTAAACTAAAAATAGATCAATTATAATTCTATAACCAAATTTATTTCATTTTAATCATTATATATGTTGAATTTAGATATAAAATCCTAATGAACTTGTGAACATTCTCACTTTAAAAACCTATTTTCTTACCACGTCTATGAGATTAGCATTAAAATTAATTTTGTCACTTATGTGATTAAATTTAGAAAATTATAAATACATGGTTGTAATCAGTATAATATTTATATTCAAATAATATTAACTTAATTTTTTACAAAAGGGATTAGTGAAAGTGATTAAAATTAATTATAGTGATTTGGGTAAAATTATGTTTAACAAGGGACAAAACCTTAAACATAAGGGCCAAAATGATCTATAAAATTGTAAAAACACCATTTAATTTCCATATTTCGGTCATTAACCTTCAATTATTTTGTTTTGATGGGTTTTTTTTGACTTTTTTTTGGTAAAATCAAGGGAAACCTAACTTGTTTTCAAAAATTCCAAGTGTGTCATCTCCCTCCCTTATAAAGGGACACCACCTCTACCTATTCCCCACACCTCTAAAACTACTTTTTCTTGGACAATATCTACCAAATAAACTTACCAATGTCCCACTATTTCTCATTTAATCATACGAATGGGAAAAAATTCTACCAATTAATTCTTTTGGTGAAAACCAAAATGATTTACCCAAAGAAGAGGTAACATCCTTCCTCAATCTCATTTATTTATTTTATTTTTCCACCACCTAAATTATTATTCCTTAATTCTTACATAATAATGTTATCCTAAATATACTGATATGTGTTTATAGAAATGGTTCTACCTAAAATTACACAAATATCAATCTAATGGGTAATTAACATATCATTCATGTGTATGGTGAACTACTGCCTCACAAAACAGTGTTGTTTATTTTTTATTTATCACCTCTCACGGTTGGGAATCATAATTTATACATAGTTTTTAAATGATATATATTATATATATTATATATTTATACTTATATTGTTATTATATAAATCCTAGCTTTATTCATTCCATTTTGTGCAAATATGATAACTTTATTTGTGGAAGTGTGGACTACCACCTCCTAAAAGCCATGTGATTTGTTCACACATTACATGGAATGAATTAACGATGGATTTCATAAAAATATGTTATATATATTATATTTATTATTTCTTTACACTCCTGAAATTATTGTATGTAATATACCTTTATTCTTTCCATTTTTTTATAAGCGGTAACTTTGTTTGTGGAAGTATGGTCTGTCGACTCCTCAAAGTGATGTGATTCGTTAACACATTACATAGAATGTATTAAGGATGGGTTTACTAAAATTTTATGATTAATATGGAAAAATTAAGGTTACATGAAGTTTAATATATATATATAAATACATATATTTCATTTACATACATTCTTTCAAAATGATAATTAAATAATAACATTATTCATGCGTATGTACGGCCTACCATCTCCATGAACAGTGTATTCCATTTCACATTTATAAAATTTATAGATTATTATAAATACCTATTTAATGAATATAATTGATATTTATATCCTTATTTACATTATTTATATCATGATATAAGTATGAGGGGAAAATATATAACAAATCAAAACACATGAAAAAAATAAAGTGATTATTACCCAAAATATAACTTTAACATGGAAGAGTTAAAAAGTGGGTAATAAAATGTCATAATAAAATCATATATGGTATTATTTATAATAATATGGTTATTTGGTTTATTTATAGTAACTTATATTCATTATATATAAGTTTTTAAAGTGCACAGAGAAATTCAATATTTAAGGTAAGGGAATTTCATCTCACTATTTATTTCTGTGAGATACATGCTTTAATCACTAATAATTTATTTTTTGTGGTGCATATATTTTTCATTAATTTATTCTATAAATATTATAATTAAATTAATGGGTATTTACATATCCATTTTTCCATTTTTCTTTCATGGGGTTCATGTTTCAAAAAATACCATATTGGTAAAGTAATTTTCTATCAATTTCCCTCCTTTGAGACACATGCCATGTTATTCACTTATAGTTTTCTATGAGTTGTATACAATTCCTTTGAAATTCTATTTTTTTAATCTCATTATTTTCATGATATTTTAATCTTCATGAATTGTTATTATTTTTATTACGTTATAATTCAAAGTGACCAAAGTGGAAATGGTTTATTTCTATAATCTCATTGTTTATCGAGATTGTATATGATTGTACTTACATTGATGAGATATTATGATCCATATCTCAAAACCTATTTTGAATTTTATTAAACTCTGTTTATTCATGTTATATAAAATTAATGGTACCTTTATTCTACTCTTTGTTGTATAATATAATTAATAAAATATTTGTATGAATATCCGACTTCATTTATCCATTCAGTCAGAAATATGTATTATTTAAAAATAATTTTCTCTAATAATTTTTTAAAAATTGTATTACTACCATCAAATGATGTATAAAAGAAATTTTATCCATGTTTTACATATTTAAAAAACTATGTAATCATTTTACCTTTTTCCGACCAAGTCACATGTCGAAATGTTTTATGGTGCAAAAGGAATGTTTGGCATGTATGGACTTACCCACCAAGATGAATATCTATTCCTTGAATATTTCTTTGATTTTTATGAGGTTATTTTTTTAAAGAAAATGTTTTATTAATATTTTGCACAATATTTGTTTTTAAATTGATTTCCAATGAAAAATGTTTTCAAAAAATTTTATGTTTAAAAATAATTTTTCAAAGGTTCCTTTATATATTTTGAAAAGGTTATTTTAAAAGAAATAGATTTCTTTATTTTAAAAGATTCATTAATAATTTTTGAAAACTATTCTCGAAGAAAATATGTTCAAGAATCCTTTATATGTTTTCAAATCTATTTTCAATGAATATTTTTTCAAGGATCCTTTATGAGTTTAAAAATATATTTTCAAGTATAAATATTTTCAAAATGATTTCAAGATTGTTTTATAAGTTTTCAAGGAAAATTTATTTCAAAATGTTTTCATGTTTAACTTATGAGTCATCAAGGAAAAAGGTTTTTAAAAGGTTTTTATTTTTTAAAATGAATTGTTTTATGAAGAAAAGATATTTTACAGAATAAATTGTTTAAATGAAATTGTTAATATTTATTTATATGAAAAAGAATTTTAAAATGGTTTTATGAAAATGATTTTAGAAGAAATGTTATTTTACTTAATAAAAGTTTCTAGTGATATTTCAAAACCCTTCTCCATATAATATGTCATCCTTTATTATATTTTAATATTTGGGGGATATGATCCATGAATACCATTCATATTCTATCTTGAATTGTTTAGTTTTTAATATCATGATGTTTAGGACACCAGTTTCTCTTCCACGTGTTATATGATTTTGAAACCCACTTCTTTTCACAAGTTATTATTTGATCAAAAAATTATGAAACCTATCACTTTTCTATAGGTTATGATGTGATGAAATGTTTATGATACACATTTAATTTTATGGTTGATGATATGATCTCTTTTTATGGTTAATGATATGATGAATGTTTTATTATCTTACGACACATGTATGAATGACTTTATTATGTGAAAGGTTGAACCTATATCTCCCTTCAATGCATTGGGTAAAGATAAATGTTTTATGAGATCAAAGGGTGTATAGGATGGAATCTCAGGCCCAAAACAAGAGGTTACATTGGAGGGTATACCAAGGTTGAAACAAGAGGGTATATGGGAGGGTATCCCAACCCTGAAGTAGGTACACAGGTGATTATCCCAAGCATAACATGTTATAGATGAATTCCTAGGAATCATTGACATAGTTTTTATACATGTTTATGTGTATTCCAAAAGTATATGTCTTATACCTATGATTTTCTCACAAGGTTCACGTTCTTGTTTATCTAAAGATTCATGCCATATGAACTTCTAAACATTATTCCATGATTCATGTTTATAATCTTTGATATATAAGGTATGATATTCTAATGTTATGATCATGTTCTCATATCCTTATTCTCATTTTAATTATTACTCATTTACTTTATTTACCCTTACTAATCATTTTTTCTCACCCCTTTCTTATGATTCCTTTCCCCAGGTTATGATGAAAGGGTTTTGTGTTGAATTAGATAGAGGGGAAGATATTTGTGTGAAAAATTGAACAACTTTAACTTAGTAAGAAAATTTTTATTCTATATTTCCAATGGAATTAAACTAATATGGTCTTTGGGTGTCTATTTGAGTAATGTATTAAGTATTATGAAAAAAAATTAATAACAATGTATAAAAACCAAGGGTATCTATACAAATTGTATGTGATGTTGTAATCCAAAAATTAAGGTGGAAATTTTGATACTGATATCAGGGATTTAATTTGGATTCTTGTATGAGGACCACAAAGTATGATTCATACATTATGTGGTGAAATGTTATTTTTTCATCAAGTGTCTGATTGAGGCAATTGAATAGCCTTTCTCGATCATTTTTTATGAGGATCGCAATGGTTTGATTTATTTTTCCATCTAGGAACATTTTCATATGTGTATGTGTGAAATTATGTTTTGGAAGTTTGGATCGATGATGATCCTCATGTGTTCGTTAGGATTCTATTTAAGATATTTCTTGTAGTACCCATATACTCCATGTAGTACCACATGGTCGTAAATCCATGTTCTTGAAAGGATATGGCCCAATAAAAGTGTGTGACCACATGTTATGTGGGTCCCTTACATTTTCTATACTCCTTTTAGAATCTTCGAGGATCCAAAACACATTCGTTTAACTCATATTTTGTCTTGGGAGTAGCATATTTTATGTTTTTTTCACAAAAAATATGAGGGTTACCTCAGTTGTGGCTTTCAAGATATGATATGAAATATTTTAGTCATGGTGCTTCTTTAGGCAATGATCAATGATAACAGTGATCATGCAGGATCACCAATGCCTACCGAGTTGACCCTATAATATATCTGGGTAGTGTAGTCATCAACACTTACTTACTTGACCCTCAAAAAGGAATGGGTAGTGGTGTCATATATGGATACCAATTAGAACCTCTAATAGGGTTGGGTAGTGGCACCCTCAACCGATACTGATTTGACTAGCCGCATCCTTCACAGATATCAAGGTGACTCTACAGTAAGGTTGGACAGTGAAGTCCTTGAGGCTTATGGAGTAAACCCTCTTGCAGGGATGGGTAGTGGCATCCATAATAGATATTGTTTTGAACCTTCAGTAGGGTTCGACATTGGATCCCTCGATGCCAACTAAGTTTACCATCCATCAACATTGAGTAGTGGTGTCTTCAATAGTTATCAATTTGACCCTCCAGTAGGGCTAGAAAGCGGCATCCTCAATAGATATAGAGTTTACCCTCCTATATGGCTAGCCTCTGGTGTCCTCAATGGATACTATGTTGACCCTCCAATAGGTTCAGCCAATTTCATTCTCAATGCATACCGAGTTGACACTCCATTAGGGATGGGAAATGGAATCCTTGATGACTTACAGAGTGGAACCCCCTTATGTACTATGGTATGGTTTATCTACATATATTTTTTCCCACTCAACTGTCTGTCACAGTGAAGAGGCATGGTTTGACTTGAATGGTTACTTCTGGGTTGACATGTGAGATGTTGTGCATCATTGATGGACTTTTGGAACTATTGGATATTATTCATCCTAGGCTAATCTATGATATGGATATCCCCTAACTCTCTCTTTTGGGTTTACATTCACTGAGCATGTGTGTGTGTGTGTGTGTATTCTTCTATATACACACCTTCGGATTTAGTTTCTCTTTTTACAAGAGAGGAGAAGAAATGTGGGGTATGCCACATGCTTTCTGCGTTTAGCTTCTTATGGTTGGATGAGTCTACTCTCCTGTTGTAGGTAGTGAACACGTGATATGTATTTCATATACACACTGTGTTGAGACCATTGTGTTTGGACAATGTTACTTATGCTCTTGGATTGGTTTGAGGTGTTTTCTTTCACTACATCCAACTTAGTATCTATAGATTTCAATTCCATCTGAATATATTACTTCTCCCCCTTTAGCTTTAGGGATATCTTAAAATGTATATATATACTCACTCTTATAAGGTATTTTCCCTCATATGTCATGTCTTATGCAAACTATATACAGGATGGTGGTTACTTCAAAGAGGATTAGGGATACCTAGTACTTTGGACCGCATATGGTGGTCGTAGCTTGGAGATCGGAATATAGGTTCTCTAAGAATTTTACTTTCCAGTTTTTTTTGGTTGTGACATATTTATTGTGGAGAATGTATTTTTCCCTTTACATTTCATATTTTACTACCATACTATTATACTTTTTATAGATTTTTTAGACATGGTTGTTCCATTAAAAAAATTTCTTCTTTTAAGTTTACTCTCTTTACACTTTATCATCTATATGGTTGTGTGTGTGCATATAGGTACATAGGGAAAGGCCTCCCAATGTTATTTATGCCTTCAACTCTAGTAACCAACCTTCGCCTATGGTGGTAGTCTTGTGGTAGTTGTGGCTTGAGCCTCATCTTATGTCAGGTAATAACAGATTTCTATCAAAGAAAGTAAATTCCTTTATAATTTCTTTAAACTATCCATCTTTAGAGGATTTGGTTGGGTTTATGGAAATAGGGTCAAAGTGTCTCGAGTGTATCTCTCAGCCCAGGGAGTCATGTGATGGTTCCATCGGTCAATGTATCCAATCATCACGACCCTAACTACCTGCTTGTTGACTAGGAATAAAGAGGCATTTTTTGCAGGGATCAATGTTAAATGAATCATATATAATTGAGTCTTTTATTGTTCTACTTGATTCAAATCCCCATTATTGTTATGTGTGTCTATGTGCTCATTTGATCTTGGTATGTCTCGATCACTTTTAAGATGCCTCTGTGAATATTTCCAGCCAGGTTATTGACTTCTAAATCCTAACAATGATAAGATGAACGATGAGCCCATAATTTAGGGTCTATCACATGATATCTTTTTCTCTAGGCAGGTGGGCAACAAAACCCCAACATGTCAAGATGCAGTTAGTAATAGAAAATCTGTCATGTATCACAAGCTATCAAAATGATTGAATTTATTTAAAAATTAATATATCATAAATTCTTAGGTTTTTAAATTTGTGTTATATTTCTATTTAAATTAATTTAATCTCTTCTATATCTTATGATTCATGCAACCCCAACTCCAAATAAAACATAATATAATATACCATTAAACCCTAGCCACTAAATTGGTGGTATGAAAATGAATTACCAAATTTTTTAAAAATAATTATAAAGTCATTAGATAAATTAAATAAGTTGATAAATAAGTACTCAATTTTTTATAATGTAATTATTGGTTTAAGAAATAAAATTTTCATCAAAAATAGTTTTTAGTGCACTTTGTGTGAAAATAATGTAATTAATATTTTATACTTTTAGAAAATATATTTTAAAAAATGAAATTAATTTTTGAAATAAATATTTCAAAATAATTTCATATTGATTTTTTTTGAACTTTTTGAAAAGATTAATTTATCAATGAATAGTTAAAATACTAATTTTTATTGAAAATTTTTTTTTTGGTTAAAGTATTTAAAATTTTCTATATTCTTTTAAAATATATTCAAAAGTAAAATTAGTTCATTTATAGTATTAATAATCCAATTATTTTCATTTAAATTAAATTTATGTGGTTTTTGGTATAAAAATATTGTAAAATTAAGAAAACATGTGTTTCCTTAAAACCCCCATTTCATCGCATTTAGTGAGTTTATTTTAAAAGTAATTTCATACACTATTAGAGATTTAATTTAATAAAATGGATTAATAATTTTGAATCAGAATTTAAATTATTTTTAACAATTACACTTTCATTTTTTGTGATAAGGAATTGTAAAAACAGTAAATAAATCACCCTAACTAAGGTTAAAATGGGTTTACCGGGGGTCTTGAACCAAAATTTAGGAGTAAATTTTCCAATTGAACTTGTCCAAATCCTATGTAATTTACATATTTAAAATTATTCCTAATAAAAATACCAATTTTTATCCATTTTTAATCATTTTTTTTGGATTATGACTATATTATATTTTAATCATTTAATAAATTCCATGTGTGTCCTCTCTGCCACTTATATTAGGGAACCCCTCATTTTATTATCTTTTCAGTAATTTAGGCATTAACGATTGACCAACCCCTAAAAAATATCTTATAAACTTCCTTACCCATTAATTATAGGTTTTTGTCTTCTTTGAATACCATTCCAATGGAACTTATAAAGTATCTAAAGGACACCAAATGAAGGGGATGTAATCATCTTACCCATCCTATTTCAAATTTATCTTCTTCTACATCCTCTAAATATGTGTTATTGATCATAAAATAAAACAAAGTGGTATGCTATATATACATAAATGTTATTAGTATTATCTAACCACTATTATCAACCTATGTTCCATCAAATGGGAGGTGAAAGTATCACTTGTGTGTGTGTGTGGACTACCACAACCATATAGTGATACAATTCATATTCCATGACCATATTTTATGGATTGTTATTATGATGGATTTAATGTTTATATATGATATTTTTTATATATTTATTCTAATCGAATTATAATATCATGTCTACCTTCTTTCCTTCCTTTCCATTGGAAAATGAAACTATTGATCATGTGTATGTGTGGACTACCTCCCCCACGAAGCGATGTGATTCATTTTTTAATTCTGCTTTACATGATAGATAATGAAGTTATACTTAATGATTATATATGACATATACTATACAATAAACATAATTTAATGGTGATTTAATATTTATATTTATTTTATTCCATCCATTGAATGTTGAAAATAATGTTTATGTGTATGTAAGACTAACCATTACCATGAACGATGTAATTAATTTTTATATCTCTATCTTTTATGGATGACTAGAAATATGTATTAAACAAATATATATGATAATTAAATAATTATTATAATTATAGATATGATGTATCCTTAATCAATGTGATCTTATTAGAACTACCAAATTTAAATCCTCTTGATCAATGAAATAGTTAACACCCAAAAACAAGGATTATAATAAGGAATTATTAATAAATTGGAGTTTATCATTCCATATGTTATATCACGTTGGTATCATGTGAAACTATAGGTAATGGATTTTTGTTATAATATCATTATGTATTGTGGTTTTTTATCATTAAGCTCATGATGATTAAATTTTATGACCTACATCTCAAAAATTCATTGTTTTTCTATAACCAGATCTATTTCTAGATATTTATTGTCTTTATTTCATATTCCTCTAAATAAGTAATTAAGAAAATTAAACAATATTTTTAAGGGAAACATACTTTATTCCGTTCTTCGATAAAAATTCCTTTTTCTTATACATCAAAGATTTCTAATAATTTTTTCAATAATTTTTACCATTGACCTATGATATTTTAATTCCATTTTTACCCATGTTTTCCTTTCTATAAATTTATTTAAAAGAAATATTCTTATCCTTTTCTAAAGTAAGGTACATTTTACACATTACAAATAATATAAAAGGGGTAGTTTTTTAACGTACATGATATGAATATAATTTCATGTCATCAAGACCGCTTATTGTATTCAAGAGTATTATACATGTTTTAATGTTTATTTGTAAATAAATAAAATTCCTTAATATTTGGGAAGTTTTTAAATTTTAAATTAGTGATTTCAAATTCAAAAGGGTATTTTCTTCAAGAAATGTTCCAATTATATTTTTAATCCATTTTCATATATTATAATATCCTTTGATGTTACTTATGATTTACTATGGTTATTATCCAATTATATCAAACACATTCATTATTTTTATGTAATCTGATGATGATTTATGGTTGATTCTATAGAACCCATTTCATTTCCAATGGTTAATTGTTTTATGATGAAACCTTAATGAGACATGTTTCTTTTCCATAATTTATTCTATGATGGAATGATAAAATGTTATAAAATAATCATTTCCATGGTTTGTTGTAGGATTAATGTTTCATTATATTCGTGTACACGTAGTTTTTATTTTCATTAGGTGGAGAGTGGGTACAAAAATTATTTATCCGTCCAAAAAATTATTTAGAGATTGATATCCCAAGAGATAATAAGGACTATAATGTGGAGTGAACCCATTTCAATATGATACTGTTTCCACTATGATAGTCATAGGAGAAAATCTTCAATAAATTTATGATGTAATGGGAAGTAAACCAAATAAAATATGATAATTTTATTAGTTATACTTGAAAAATTATATTATTTTACATTCATATATGTATTCCATAAACATATATGTTATGCCAATGTTATATTACCATGGCTTATGTTCCTTGATTAATTTTGTATTCATTTCATATGAACTGCCAATACTTATTCCCTGACTCAACATTGTGATCTATGATATTCAGGGTGTGGTTTTAAAATATTATTCTAATGTTCTTATACCCTTATTATTATTTATTATTTAATTGGTTACCGATATCTCCCTTGTCTACCCCTACTAAGAATCACATATCATCATTTCTTAGGTATCCTTTCTCCATGTTATGAATAATGGTTTTAAGTATGATATGTATTAGAAGGGTGGTGGTTATAAAGAACATATTGGGAGATGATTTGGATCTCTTATGAAAAAAGTGTTTATATATCCATGTTTTCAATGGAACTGGGTCTATATTATTCAGCTATGGATCATAATGTTACATATTTAATATTGATCTTATAATATGTGATATTTATATATGAAATGTTTGGTTAACTATAATTTGTATCATATAAATTATTTGTTATCTTTGGAAATTATGGTGAGAAAACATTTGTGAGAACCCTTTGGATAATATTATATATTGGATAACGTCTATAGTTATGGTTAAAAAGGGACTATGGATTTCTGAGATAACATACATTTCAATATACTACATGTTCAAGTGGATTTCATATAGATATATCTTGGAGTAATAGACCCTAAAGGAGTTAATTAATTATAATTTTTACATCATTCTAGTGTATGGGAAGTTTTCCATTACTAAGCTCCTAGTTTGACACTTTTAGGGGATATGCGTAGATAAATCAGATTTTTTTATAATCTGTAATGAATAATTTTAATAGATAATGACCATGAATGACCTTTGTTAAACCTATGGTGTCATAGATTAAAAATAAGTTTTCATGATTTAGAAAACTTTTAAATTATTTTCCATTATTATATGGTTTATCACTATGATTATTGTTTCTTACACTATGTTTGTTGGTTTTAGTAAATGGTTAGAAAAAAAAGGAACCATGTTAACGCTGAATATGGTGGAAACACCATGATTTTCTCTTAAAAATTTAATTTTATGGGATATAGACTGTAAATATTTATTGATATTCTCACACAACTTCATCAAATTATTATTCATTATCAACTTCTAAATGATCAAATGAGAGAAAAACGTTATGTTTATTCATTCATGAGGAAATATCCATCTTATTTTAGTTAGTCTACTAATACACCAATTTTTTAGCAATGGATTATTACCACTGAAATAATTTTCTGTATTCTCTCATGTTAGAATGTTAACAATACTATTTTAAATGATTATCATTTGTAATTCTAAGAAGATTAATGGTGTAATCCTATCAAGAATATGAAGAAATATGAAGGAATTATCTTCATAGAGATGGATGAGTTTAAGATATTATTTTTCCAAAATTTCTTTCCTCGTATTCTTCCTATGAAAATAGAGAAGGAATTATTGGATCTAAAATAGAGGGATGAGGAATCTATTAATACCTTTGTGGAAACATTTACCAGACTTGTGATTTATGCATTTAGTATTATCAATCAACCTGAAAGTATGGTTTATTGATTCTTTAGTGTATTAAAACTATGTCACAAAAGGGTATTATCCATAAGGAAATTCATTACTTTAGAATAAATAATTTATGTTCTATCATGGTGGAAATAGATATTTTAGTTTCCCAATACTCTCATTTTTTTATAAGAAATGAAAGATGGAATTCAAATAAAAATCTAAAAACCATGGAGAGAAGAAAATAATAATTCCTTTACGCTTAATGTGAAGAAGTAATCATGGAGGAAATTATATAATGGGAATTGATAAATGATTCATGTCTGAAATGAATTGTAATTATGAAATAAATAGCAGAATTAATGTGAAAAAATTGTCCAATGATCTTAATAGAGAGAAATATCAACAAAATGCACCACCCACACTCCAATGTATCAAATGCAGTGAGTATGGGAAATTTTCTAACCAGTTCTCAAATCTAATTGTTAGTTGTGATGACCAAAGTCAGAAAATGATTAATCCTAGAGAAAAAGGGAAATATAATGTGACCACTATTTTGGATGAGGGGTATGATAATGATATGGTGAAAGGTATACTTATTATCCATACTATTACTTCTAATGTATACTTTAATTATAGATCTACCCAATAATTTATATCTATAGATTTCCTAAGGGTATCAAAATACCAATTCAATGATTGGATATTGAATTAGATGTAAAAAACCTTAATGGTATTGTGATCACATCTCATGACTATAATTATCCCCCAATTTAAATTTAAGGGAATTTGATTCCGGTAAATCATATTATTCTCTTTATAGTTGAATTTGATGTTATCGTAGGAATTGATTTTATTTTTAACATTAATATCACATCAATTGTCATACAAGGGAATTCACATTTTATATTCCAAACCTACTGATGATTGACTATTAGTGTGATGATAAAAGAACTTTAGAAGGAAATTACATCATTTATGAGGGTCTTAGTTTCTATTTAAAAGGGTTTTTATCTCTGATGGTTTGGAAAAATATAAAAATCATATATATATATATATATATATATATATATATATTATTTTGTGTTTTGTATATGTTTTTTAAAGAAAAGTGAGCCATGGAATGGTTTACCTACCCATATCCCTACGGAATTTTTGAAAAATTAAAGAGTTAAAAGGAAATATCGAGGTGTAATGATGCTACACGAGCAAAAAATAAAGTGGTTATATATAGATAGAATAAAAACACATACCGATTAAAAATAGAGGAACTATAAGTCTTCAAGAAAATCCATCTTTCATCGTTTTGAAATCCATAATCTGTAAGCTCTTCATATGAAGTACAGATAATCATAGTAGAAAGGAACAATGTGAAGCAGTGATTATTAAATGGAAGCATCTAATTAGAAATCCAGAATTTCTATCCCATGTGACATGTCAACATCAGGTCAGGAAGAGCATTCATTCACCTCACCATTGCATCGGATCCTCTTGGATTCTACCTACTATTGATCCAAACCATCAATATGTCTTTTACAAAAACAAATTAGGGTTGGCTCCCAAAATTTAATCAAAACAACCATGAAGATTTCATAACACTGCAAACTAAATCTCCTTGATGTGGACCAGGAAAAGGGAGAAATCCATAATTCTCACTAGTTCAGAGAACAAACAAACCAAATAATAACTAAGTTATACCAAGCTCCAAATATCCTTCCCATATGAGGATCATCATCTATATAAAGGGAGAAAGGAGAATCATTGAGTCTTGAATTGTCACACTAAGGGTAAGGAGAACTTGGAGGAGTCATTGCCACAATATTTCTTTGAAATTGAAGTTTGGATTTTTCTTAAATTCATCTACTACTTTAATGAACATTATTTTTCTGTGTTAAAGGTAGTCCTCAACAGACAATTATCCATTTTTATATTGACAGAATGATAATGCATCATGCTCATCCCTACAAGAGTCTAGATCTTTCGAGAAGTCCAATTTATCCTCAAGTTGATAAGCATCCCTCACAGTAGGGTAATCATCATCTTCACAACGGTTTTCATCTGAATCAGTTTCTTGAGAAGATATAGACAACTATTCAGTAACCACAGGTTGTGAAGGGGTGATGATTTTAAAATTCCTAGAGGATTCTAAAGATCTTGTGACAATATCTCTCTCAATATTAGATTAATCTCTACATTTTTGACACTTTTGAATATTTTGATCGATGAAGCCATCATCCTCAACCAGTTGTTTTTTAACTTTTTTAGAACTTGATTTCAGGAAGGTATCTTCAATATAACAAGAATTATCATAATCAACATGCAATGATTCCTTGGTGTCTGAGTGATCATTATTTTCCTCAATTTGTGGGGGATGAGCCATTTTAGTAGTCTCAAGTTCAGAAGGTTCAAATTTATTAGGAATCAATTTTTTCTCATTGCTAGGTTGAGCCTTATGCACTATATCCACATAATCCACAAGATCTATAGGGGAGATATTAATGGAAAAATAGATATTCTTGTTATCATTATTAGTAGAAGGGTCCCCTTTATGACCCAAGGAAGTAGTTTCCAACCCTTTTATTTCTTCCTTTTGGTCGCAGATTGAGTTAAAGTGTGAATGGGGGCGTGAATCATGAGGCTTACTCACACATATCTTGGTTTAATGACCAATTGAATAAAACTTTTGTCAATAATCTGGAACATTTTCAAATACAACTTCCTAAACAAATTTGTATTCTCTATTTTGAATCCAAAAACGAGTTGGAAATGGGTGTGAATTATCGACTTCAGCACAAACTCTAGAGATCGAGGGACGTGAAATGTTCTTAGTAGTAGAGCCTAGTTTTAGGGGTTTCCCAAATAAACTAGAAATGGAAAATATGACCTCTTTCTTAAAAATATGAAGGGGTGGACTAGGGAATCTGATCCATATAGGGACAATAGGGGGTTCAGAATCGGTGCAGAAATCTACAGACCAATTCAAGACCTTCATTATGCAACCACTAAAAGACCAGGCACCTCTCGTCCAGAACCTATAGTACTCATTTTCACCGATAAATCTAAAAATTACATGTGTGGAGTTCAAGAGAATGATATGAAAATTCTTGAAACAAATACTTTCAAGGGTCTTTTTGAGGAATATTAACGATGGTCTTCATTTCTAAATTTTCTAACAAGTACAAATCGTAGATCGGAATAAAGAGTGTGCACCTATTCTTTTGTAAAGGAAATCGGTGAGAGTCCTCTATTTTGGAATATCTTTAGGTTGATTGCCAAGGGTTTTGAAACATCTTGATCTAGATGGTTGTGCTTATAAATGACATCAGTGAAGGAGCGACGAAAATCAAGGTTTTGGTTTCTTCCTTGTTTGCTCGGCGCGAAGTTCCCCAGCGTAGTTGACATACATATTCTTGGTATTTTTTAGATTTATTTGAAAAAAAAATTATTTTTCTTCTTCTATATTTTTAATTTTATTTTCCAATAAAAATCATACATTGTGATTTTATTTTTTCAATGGGTACATAAATAATATATTCTATTGAGTTTTAGAAATGTAAAAATAAATTCTTGAAGAATCCTGAAAAGGGAATCATTTGGCCAAGTACATAATCATGGGGTGAACTTATTATTTTTTATAAGAATAAATATATAACAATGTGACTTTGAATTGTATATCAAGAACATAACAATATCACATTAAAAAATAAGTATCATCTACCCTGTATTTATTACTTATTTGATCAACTTCATGGAACTCGATACATTTCCAGGATTGACCATCATTATAGATATAATCATTTGATGGTCGACAAAGAGGATAAACTAAAGAAAACATACCATACGAGGTATGTTAATAATGATTTTATATTGATTACATCTGGTATTACTAATTCCCCCTCCATCTTCATGGATTTAGTGAATAAAGACTTTAGATATAACCTTGATCACTTCTTGGTAGTCTTTAAAGTTGATATTATTTTATAATAAAATATAATTGAAGAGTATTAATATCATTTTAGTAATTTATTAAATACCTTATGGAAGGATAAGTTGTATGAAAAATATACCATGTGTGAATTTTGGTTATAAAAAGTTTTATTTTTTGGGTCATATAATCTCAAGAGACTAAATATTGATGAATACATCAAAATAGAAGTTTTTAAACATTGGCCAAAACCAACAATAATGACTGAGATCCATATTTTTTACAATTTGGCTGGATATTATTTATTACTTGTGAATAATTTATTATTTATATATAATATACTCACCAATTTAACATATAAGGGATCTATGTTCTTTTAGACATATGAATGTGATAAAAATTTCAAGGAAATAATGAAAATATTAGTCATTACACTTATGATTACTCTACCCAATAGTATAGAATGGTTTTTGATCATTAGGTATGGCTATGAAATGATAATAGAATGTTTCCTCATGTATAATGATATGTTGATATTTTATGAATCATTGAAATTGAAGGTTCATTATTAAAATTAATCAACTCATTTTTAGGAGTCATTTTTGACGATGTTTCATTAAATGATTGGAGGAATTTTATTTATGAGTAAGGGTGTGACATTTATACTAATTGTAAAAGTTTTAACTATATATGTACTTAAAATTGGTGAATATACACAATAGAATAATATTTTAGTTGATTAAATATTGTTAATTCTAAATATACTACCATCCTAGGAAAGTGAACAATGTGAACGATGATTTTAATCAAAAGGATCGTGATTTCTTATCTATGATTTAAATCATAAAAAATATAATATTTTTTTACAAGAAAATTTTGGATCTTAAAATATTGAAGGAAATGGAAAATAGTTTCTTTCTCAAATGAGTGTTCAATGATCTATCCAGGTAAATATTAATGAAGAATAAAAGGAATATGTGGAACTCCAAAAAAGGTGGGAAATTTTACTGAGGTCGGCCTTGGTTGTGATGGAATGATAAGGTTGGGAAACTTGTTTATTTTTACAATCAATACTATACTTAAATAAGGATATATTGGATGAAATTTATATTTCCTCATTCTTTATTCATCCTAGAAGTATTAATATATACTGAGATCTGAAAGATTATTTCTAGTGGAAAAACATGAAGAGTTCTCTTGAAGAGTATGTATAATAGTTCATGGTATGTTATCAAGTTAAGGTTGAAGGATAGAAGCCAAATAGGTTTTCATAACTATTACCCATTCTATAATGGAAATGGGAAAACATTACCATGGATTTTTTCTTCATGCTTTCCAAAATATCTAAGAGATATACTACTATTTTTTTGTATTCAACCGCCTTAAAAAGTTACCACACGTCATTTTTATTATATAATATTTCTCTCTTGATTATATTTCCAAAATATTCATTAAGGAAGTGTTAAGGAATCATGGAGTGTGATGTTTTATTATATCTTATAGGGATTTGTTTTACCATAATGTTTTGAGGTAGTCATAAAAAATATCACGATTCAAGGTAGTGTTTTCATACTGCTTATCTTCCTTAGAAATATGGTTAGTCTGAGATGACCATCCAAACCCTATAGCATATGTTGATGCCTTTTTCTTTGGATTTAAAATTTTAATGGTATCAACACCTTCCTCGGGTCAATTTTTCTTAAAACAATTGATTTCACTTGAAAATTTATATGGATCCTTAGGAAGACATCTATGGAAATATGTGTAGACCCACAATGTGTTGGGATGAACATGAGGAAAGAAATTCATTTGGAATTGATCTAGCTAAGTAAATGGTATATAAATTCAAATCCAATCATCAACAATTTAAGGCAGCACAGAGTCAATATAAAATTTGTGCAAATAATCATCAACAAAATATTGTATTAGAAGTTGGTGAGAAGATATTCCTATAAATTTATCCAAGGAATGAGGCAATAATATTTAGAAATAAGGTAAAGCTAAGCCCTATATATATTTATCCATTTGATGTTTTTATTTGAGTAGGGATGGTTGCTTATCGCTTGGTGCTTCAACCAAATCTCCCTCAAATTCACATGGTGTTCCATGAATCTCTTCTGAGGAATTATATAATGAGTTATAATGTGTACTAAAATTATAGTTTATTGCACTAGAGTATGATATTTTCTTTGAATAATAACCATTATAAACCTAGGTTCTTAGAGATAAAGTGTTATGGAACCAGACTACTCGCCTGGTTAAATTTCTCTAGAGGAATCCAAAATTTGTAAAAATGACATGGGAACCTAAGGATGTGATTAAATAGATATAATCTCATTTTTTTGGATTGAGATAATTATGAGTGATAAATTCATTATAATGGGGGTTTAATGAATCACCCTAATATTTTTTAATTTATTTCTCTAAAAATAAATTTAATTTCTTTGATGTCTTTCAATAAACACATCCCTAAGTCTAAATGAACCATAACATAGTATTCTGTTATAACCAAACTATTAAATTACATGAATAAATAGTGAAAACTAATTTTTTTTAAAAAAATTATTGTTTTAGATAAATAAAATATATTGATTAATAAGATCTCTATTTTTAATAAAGTCATTATATTTTTAAAAAATACATTTTTCTCAATAATGGTTTTTATTTCACTTTATGAGAAAATAATAAAATTATTTAATTTAACTTTTAGAAAATTTATCTGACCAAATAAACTTCATTTTTGAAATCAACATGTCAAAATAATCTCATAATTAATTTTTTATAATTTTCTGAAAAGTTTATTTTTTTATGAAAATATTGATATTTATTGAAAACTATTTTTTCATTTAGAGAATTTAAATATTATAATTCTGTTTCAAATTTTTTTAAGTAAAATTTGTTCATTTATATTACATAAAATAAGATTCTGGTCATTGGAGTCAATTTTATGCATTTTTTTGTATAAAAACATTTTGTACTTATGAAAGCATTTTTTTCTTGAAAACTGTTTTTCGTCGCATTTTATGAGTTTTTTTAAATTATTCACTAAATATTATACATATTGAATTTGATAAAATATATTCCAAATTTTTTAATATAATTTTTGAATTTTTTGGTGATTCCTCTTTTATTTTTGGTCATAATTAATAGTAAAAACAAAAAATCACATTACCACTAAGGTTAAAACAGTTTTACTAGGGGACTTAAAACATGAATTATGGGTAAATTTTTCAATTAAACATGTATAATTCCAATTGTATGTCAATATTTAGACCTAATATTATCAAACCTTTGAATATATTTTTATTTTGAAGTATTTTTAATGATAATGGCTCTATTATATTGTAATCTTTTAATAAATTCTAACCATGTCCTCTCCCATATTTATAAAAGGAAACCCATCCATTATCTAATTTACTCCACTTTGAACCTTATATATCAACTAAAAACTATGAATATTTGATGTAAAATTTCATATTCATTAATTAATGGTATAAGTATTATTAAAATACCATTCCCTATGTTCTTATGAAAATCTCTAGAAGAGGCCAACCGAAGGAGTCGTAATCATATTTCTTGATCTCATTCAATTTATTTATTCTTATACCTCCTATAAATATGTGGTATTCTTCAAAAAATAATTAATTTAGTATCTTAAATATTCAAAAAAAAATCTTTTGATTTTTTACTCACCAATATCCACGTCTATTCTATCAAATGTGAAGTGAAAGTATCACGAGTGTGTAAGTGTGGACTATGGCCTCCATGAAGCAATACAATTCATTTTCCAACCACATCATTCATGGATGGATGTTATGATAAGTTCAAGATTTATATATTTTATTTATGAACAAATTATTATTATTTAATTATAATATCAAATCTATATTCTTAACTTTCAATCCATTGGAAAATGTTAAAGTCAATCGTGCATATGTGTGGACTACAACCTCCATGAACTGGTGTATTTAATTTTTCCATTAAGCACTAAATTTATGGTGATAATGATATATTTAATGAATTTATATATTATATATGATATAATAATGATTATTTTAATATTAATTATAATTTATATATCTTTAATTCCATCGTTTGAAAAGTGATAACAGCATTCAAGCGAGCATACGGCTTACCGCCTCCTTGAATGGTGTAGTTTATTTTTCTATCTCTATACTTTATAGATGAATATATATATATATATATAGTCAATATATATGACAAATATATAATGATTAACATTATGGAGATGATGGAACCTTGATCAACTTACAAGGACTGATACTACTAAACCAAACTTCTCATGAAAAATTAAACAGTTAACACATAAAATTAATAATTTAAATAAGGAATTGTTAATAAATTGGTACTGAAATGTCATAAGTGGATCATATGTTATATAATATTCATTTAAATTATTATGGTATAAAATTATACCAATATTATATTTTTTATAAAAGAGGTTGGAGTGATTTTAAAGCATGTCAAACATGAGGTAATGGATTTATGTTACAATCTCATTTTCTATCAGGATTATTTATGATTAACTATTTAGTAATATAATTTTATGACCATACTATGATGAAAATAATGAATTTTAACCTCAAATATTTTTTTCCTTTATATTAAATTGTTTCCTTTCTTTTTCATCTCATTATGTACTCAATGGATTGAAAGAATGTTTTTAAGGGAAAATGTCAACAAACATCTTTCTTTCATATCCATGTTTTATAAAAATGATTTCAAGAATATTTTAATATTATCAAAGGATATTTTAAAGTCATTTTTAACCATGCTTTAGTTTAAAAAAAATATTAAATAGAATCTTCTTGTCATTTTCAAAATTAGATACTTTTAACATTTTGCAGAAAATGTTAGTGTAATCTGTAGTTCAACATATATAACATGAAAATAATTTTATGCTTTCAGGAAAAATCAATGTTTTGAGAAATATATCAAATTATTCTCTGTTTATTTTTAAATATATTTATTTCATTAATATTTGGGATGATTTTAGTTTATAAATATGGTATTTCTATATGAATATTTAATTTTCATAAAGAAATGTTCCAGTGATCTTTTGAAGGAATATGTCATCTATGATAAATCCTTTTAAGGTTAGGTATGATTTATTTTGGTTATGATCAAATTATACCATCCACTTTCATTCTTTGTATGTCTTGTTATGATGATTATTTAAGGATAATTCTTTTAACCTTGTTTCTTTCCCGTGGATTAATTATGTTATGACAGTTACATTATGAATCATGCTTTCTTCCTATTAATTATAATATAATGAAATAATGAAATGTTGTGAAAACTATAGAATTTTTATGGTTTATTAAATGATAAATATGTTATTATCTTGATTCATTCATATATATTATTCCCATTATGTGATGGGTGGTCTTGTAATTCTATATCCCTCAAATGCATCATGTAAAGATGGATATCTCATCATATATTATGGACTTGAATAGGGATAGAACCCTATCCATTAAATAAATTTTCCACTATGATATAAATTGGAGTTAATATTGAATAAGTACAGTACAAAATGGGTTTTAAACACAATCCACTATAATAGTCATGGAAGTGAGCCTTGAATAAGGAAATAATTTTCCATAATTATATATATTCCAAACACATATGAATTATTATAATGTTACGCACTCATGGATCATGTTCTTTGATTAATTTATGATTTATGACTTATGAACTACCATGCCTTATTCCACAACTCAATATTATGATCTATGATATGTGGGTCATATTTTTCAAATGTTATTATCATGTTATCATACACCTATGATCATTTGTTATTTATATGATCATTAATATCTTCATTATTTAAAATTTACAATCATCATATCTCTCTGTTTCTTATATTTTCTTTCCTGAGGTTAAGAATAATTATTATTTTGTATGATATGTCTAAGAAGGGTTTTAGATATGAAAAACATAGTGGGATATGAGGTAGATCTCTTATAAATAATTGTTTTCTTGTATATTAGTTTCCAAAGATAGTAGACATATATGATTCTAGAATGGATCATAATTTTATGTATTGAATATTAATATAATAAGATGTGATATTTATATATGAAAAGTATGGGTCCATATAACAAACCATGTTAACAATATGTGTGAAAAAAATGTGGTTGTTGTCCAAACGATAAACATATCATGATAGATGCTCGAGTCAAAAATAGTTTGGATCCCGTTTTCTGCTACGGCGGTGGTCTTTCGACCTGCACATGAAAAGGGACTCACCTTCAATCGCAGTTTGTGTAAGTTTTCCCAAGCTTCCCCTACCGTTCTAGAACCCTGCAATTATCCGAATGCTTGGAAATATGGTAGGTAGATTCCTTTGTGCGGATAGTCGAACTAAAGCGCTCTGTCATCCAGTGAATCCTCGCGTTTGTGTTGAGATAGACACATCTAGATCTCCCTTTGAGTATGTTTTTGTCACGATCGGTGAAGAGTACCGCTGTAAACAGCGGGTGATTTATGAAGATTGGATTGATTTCTGTGGGTCTTGCAGGAGGTTAGGGAACTCGACCGAGGTCTGCCGTAGGGGACTTCCTCCTCGGTCAACCAAGGGATATGGTAAAGGGAAATATATCCCGCCGGCCTTGAAGGGGAATAACTGTTTTCAGGTTGAGGAGGGTTCTCACTCGAGACCGATGGAGCCGGCTACCAGAGGAGAATGCTCTGGGGTGGCTTCGATGACACTGGATGGGGAATCAGTCAGGACTGGTAAGGCAATTATGGAGGGTGATTCGGGTACTGGTTCTTTGGATGGGAAGGGGCCAGATAGTCATCGGAATTTGGATTGTTCGAAGGATTCCAGGGGATTGGATCCTGTGGCTCCCCCCATTATACCTTTGAGTAATAGATTATCTATCATTGCCGAGGATGGTCGATCTGAATGCCTGGAAGAGAATGATTTTGCAGGTAAGGAGAATGGTGACATGGACTTAGAGGATCAGTTGGCTGGAGGTTTGGAGACTGAAGTTGGCTTGGTCAGAATGGAGGCTATGGAGGTTATTCAATAGGGTGACAGGGGACTGGGGTTGGAGGGATCATCCTTGGCTGTTTGCACGGAAACCAGAAACTCCAATGTGGTGGGAGCTGATGAGGGCCAGGTTGAGCAGGGCCTGAAAGCAGTCCCTGCGGCAACAGTGGATGAAGGTGTTTCAGTGGGGGTGCTTCTGCCGGTGATGGAGAACCCTACTACGGGTCAGGATGATAAAGGAAGGGAGTTCCCTTTGGGAGGGACAGAGAAGGTTAGCGGAACAGGTGACCGCTTGTTCAGTGAGGTGGTATAGAGTGAGAAAACCTCTTTTCCAGTCGGAGGGCCTGGTTCACCCACAGTAAGACGTCGGTCAAGGAAGGATTACTCTTGTCTCCCGTGGCCTATGAAGACTCGTTTAGCATCTAGGAAGAAAGGCAAGGTCGATGTGTCTTTTGCGAACAACATTGTGACTGAGAGGATTTCACCAGACCCTGTTCTGGAACTTCTCAGGAATCGGGTGCAAAGTCCTCAGTATTGGAGGACACCATGTTGGGAAACAGCCTCGGCCACTGGAGAAGATGAGTCTGGTAGGGGATGCAGAGAGGAGAACGCATTTGATGATTTTTACTGATGTTTTTACTGTGTTGATTGCTGTTTCTGTGTTTATGTTGTGGTTGTATGCTTGGCCACCGGAACCCATTAAACCGGCTATTGAAAATCAAAAAAAAGTATTTCCAGCCAAGTAAGTAATGAATAATATATATTTTTATCTATGTCTATTTATGAATTAGATAGTGTTTTAGAGGCTTAAAATGAGAATAAATCCAATCTTAAGCATAGAATATACTAATATTTTTAAAAGATTGTTTTACTGCCTTTTGATGGAAAACCTTTTTTAAATCAAACTTTTGACAATTTTATAATCTATATTTTTCAAAATAAACATATTCTTTATGATTTCGACATTGAAATTTACATTGGATATATTTTTGGTATTTTTCTGACAATGTTCATATTTTAATGAATAGTGAAAAAATACTGCATTTTACATCAAAACTACTTTTTCATCTAATTTAATTATATTGGTAGATTATCTTTTTAATTGATCTTAAAGTGTAATTTTAATATATTGTTTCCATTTAATCCAATGGTGGTCATTATTATTAATTTCACTTTGGAATTTGGCATAAACTTAATGTCAAACTTTTCATAGATATTGTTTCAAAATAAACACGCTATTTGTTTAGACAACGGGAATTATTTTTAAATAAATTATTGCAATTTATGTGTTTGGAATTTGGTAAAATTGATTAAATATTTGGAATCAGAAGGTCCAAATTATTTAATCAAGACACTTTCGTTTTTGGACATTATGAATAGTAATGACGGTAATTATCATTAATTATCTTGATTAATGAGTAATCGGGTAGTTAAGGATAATAAAATAATATCATAATAATAAAAAATGACATCAAAATGTGTCCTAATGCTACTGGTTGTCTAACGGCCAACCATGGGATGCCTTGTGCCAAACTTTGGGACACCATGGAATCACTTTTGTGGGAAAGTGACTTTTTATCTTTTTATTTTTAAAGAAAGTTAAATATAACAAAGAATGTATCAACTGAGTAAAACATTTTTAATTTTGTCTACATAAATGATCTGTTAGACTATAAATAGTCATTATAAATCTAAGAATATTTCCTACATCATGATATTAGTTTTATAATTTTTAGAGATTAAATAAAGTAAATTATTTATGACATCATGATGATGTAGCGATTACCTCATTAATAAAGGATTTAAATTAAATGAAAAGACAATGTTAAAACAATAGCATACACTTGTCAATGACCTATTAGATGAGTATATTTCGAACCCTTATCACCTTATCCTAGATATAAATCAATTTGGGACCTTTAAAATCCGAAACTTATTTGAAAATAATGTAACCTTTTATACCCTTCCAAGAGTACCCCTCGTCTCCCCTTATAAAAGGACCCCACCTCTACCTCCATACCCACACCTCTCAAGTCTTTGGATCGGCCAAAAACCACTCATTTTGTCTGTCCACATCCCTATCTTACTCCTAGAAGCCTCACTTTGGGCATAATTCTTCCCAAGCAAGCCTTTGGCTCAAATCAAAAAGAGTTACCCGATTTTAAGGTAATGTCTTCTCTTATGTTATTTTGTTTTATTTTGCTTCTCCAACCCCTTAAACTCTTTTTATTCATTTCTTTTGTAACAAAACCAGTATCCTAAATATACTAGTATGTTGTTATAAGAAGTATTAGAGCTATACTTACAGACACCTACATCTAATGGTTAAAGAATATACTATTTCTGTGGATGGCGAATTTCTGCCTCACGAAACGATGATTGTTCAACACTCATATAACACCTTTAAAGGTGGCCATTAAGACGTCACTATATTTATATATGATTTATAATATGTTTCTATTTTACTTAATCTTCTGTATTTGTCATTTATGACATACCTTTATGGTTTCCATTATGGGTAAACACGATATTTTCATTTTAGAAAGTGTGGACTACTGCCCCCTCATAGTGATTTGAATCATTAATGCCATATGTGGGATGTATAAAGGATGGGGTAAATGCTATTATATATTATCTTATACTAGAATTATATTAAAACTTTATATAATTATAATTTCATTCCATTAAATATGAAATAGAAATGAAAGTAGCGTTCATACGTACGTACGGCTTACCGTCTCCATGAACGGTGCATTTCATTTCTTACCTCTAAATGTTATGTAATATTATAAATTCTTGTATATACTGGATATATGTGATATATATGATATCTATATTAGGAATATAATTCTATATATAATTTATATTCCACCACATGAACAACTCGTAATTATAAGAAGGTTATTTTTTACTCAAGTACCAAAGATCGACAAAATGACCGTTATTAACTTAAATAATTACATAATGTTCATAACATGGTAATAAGTGATATAAAAGTAATAATTAACATTAAAAAGGTTCTTAAGCAATTAGAAATTAACTCTAGCTTATTATTCATGAGATTAAAGAATGATCGAGTCAAGTCAGACACGAGGTAAGGGAACTTCTTAACCCAATTTCCGTTATTTGGGATAATATCCTAATTTAAAATTATGTCATGATATTATTATTTCCTATCATGTATTTTTACTTTCTTTATGTGTACATATAGTGAATACACATAATAGATCTATTTTATTTAAAAAATGACCTTTGTAAGGGACTTCGTCTCAATCTCCTTTCATTGAGGCATATTTGGTATTATACACAACTTTATTTTATACGGTGTATAAACCCCATTCACTTTTACTTTTATTCAAAAGGAATCTTTTTATACGAAGCATTTTACTAAACGAAAAAAGGTAATGTTTTTGTCATACGTATGTGGAGACAATGACTTCTCCGCCACTGTGACCATTATTTGAGTTTCGGCTTCCTCTACAAGCCATAATTTTTTTTAAATGAAAAATAAATTCCATGTTTTACTTTTCTTTTATTTTGGTATTGAAAATGGTTTTCACAATTTTTTTATTATATCAATGTGTTGTATTGATATCTTCTGATTGAAATGTGGAAATGTTATGTTTCCTTTATGCATGTATTATGTGGTACGATTATGTTATAGTTCTTGGGCATTGTTATGAAGACGGGTGGCTCCGTGATAAACTAAGGGTGGGTGAGCCCGATATAGCTCTCCAATGCATTGGGTAACGTGAAGGAGTTAAATGTTATGGTTTCTCCGAAGATATTTAGGGAATATACTGTGATGGTTATTCCAAACGTAACCAAGACGGTTAAACCCTACGTAAGAATGTTATGAATGTCTCAAGTTACCTTTGTGTATTATGATTTCTATGAATTATTCATGATTTGATGAGGTATGTTCATGTGCTTATGTTTTATGGGTAAATTATGATTTCACTCTTACGTATATATGTACTCATGTTTCCTTTCCATATTTTTATATCCCTTATTGAGCTTTTTATGCTCATCCCAAGTTTTTGAAATGTTTTTCACAGGTCAAGGGAAAGGTACATGATATGATTATAGTGTAAAAGAAGTGTCAAGAAGGAATCCGTGTTTTATTTTAAATATGTTTCCATTGATTAGAAAAATGAATACTATCTTTTATGTAACCACTTTGTTTAAATGTGGAATTTAATGCATGTTTTATTATCTAATTATCTATAACTCTAAACCTGAAAAGATCCTCAATGTGTAATATTGTAATATCTCAAGATTAAGTAAGGTTTAAGGCTGGGTCCTTATAGTTGGTATCATAGGTCATTTTAGATAACTTTTGTAGTTAGAATTATATTAAATTATTATCCGAAAATATTTTTTTTATGGTCAAATTGAAATGATATAGCATTTAAATATTTCCATGTTGCTTCACCTAAGATATTTCTGTGTTAAGAATGGTTTTCATAGAGGAAATAGAACATCTTTTCTGGGAAGGCATATAGAGTGAAATGACCTTTCAAATCAGTATCCTGAGATGGTCATAATCATAACTAAACAGTTTGTTGCTGTGATGGCTCAGTTGGCTCAGGTGAAAAATGTTGGTTGTTTTTATTGATGATATTTTGGTGTTTTCTAAAAGTAAATAGGATCATGAAAGACATTTAAGGGTTATTTTGAAATCCTTAAAAGAAAATAAATTGTATGGGAAATTCAGAAAGTGTGAGTTTTGGTTGCAACAAAATTCTTTCCTTGGTCATATTGTTTTTAAAGATGGGATAAGTGTTGATCCTGCAAAAAAAGGTTGTGGAAGAGTGTCCAAGACCCACAAATGTAACAAAGATTCGTAGCTTCATGGGTTTTGCAGGCTATTACTGAAGGTTTGATAGAAATTTTTCACGGTTATATAGTCCAATGACTAAGATAACTCGGAAGGGTGTTAGGTTTATCTAGACAAAAGAATGCGATGATTATTTTCAGGAATTGAAAATAAAATTGGTTAATGCTCTAGTTTTTCCACTACCTTCCAGGAATGGTGAGTTTGTTATCTACAGTGATTCTTCTTTGAAAGGAA
The DNA here is from genome assembly GCA_963277665.1 of Viscum album. Lineage (NCBI taxonomy): Eukaryota > Viridiplantae > Streptophyta > Magnoliopsida > Santalales > Viscaceae > Viscum > Viscum album. The sequence continues at coordinate 1,585,512,457 of OY728164.1, forward strand.
TTGGTTGTGTCTTAATGCATAATGATCCGGTAATTTCTTATACTTCACGTCAGTTGAAAACACATGAGGTATATTACCCTACACATGATTTGGAATTAGCTGTTGTTGTCTACGCTTTAAAATTTTGGAGACATCATTTGTATGGAGTAAAGTGTGAAATATTTTCTAATCAAAAAATTTTAAAGTATATATTCACTCAGAAATAATTGAACATGAGACATAGGAGATTGCTAGAATTAATCAAGGATTATGATTGTACAATTCATTGCCATCTAGGAAAAGCAAATAAAGTGGTTGATTCTTTGAGTCGAAAAAGTATTTCTTCATTAAAAATGTTGCGTTTGGAACATGATCCTTTGGTTAAGGATTTGATGAACTTTGGCATAGATTTTGTTCGTGCAGGATGTCCTTCTGTTTTGTTTCAGGTATCAATGAAATGTTCTCTATCAGACAGAATTAAGCAAGCACAGAAGCAAGAAAGTGAGTTGCAGAAAATGGTAGAGTTGGTTCAGAAGGGTAAGTTTCTGGAATTCAACATTAATAATGATTGTGTTTTGAGGTTTGGGAAGAGATTGTGTGTGCCTTGTGATTCACAGTTGAAGAGAGAGTTTTTATTTGAAGCTCATAGTTCCTCGTTTTCAGTTCATCCTGGCAGTACTAAGATGTATAGAGATCTGCTGGAGTATTACTGGTGGGATGGAATAAAAAGAGATATTGCTGATTTTATTGTGAAGTGTTTGACATGTCAACAGGTTAAAGTAGAGTGGCAGTTACCGAAAGGGATGATTCAGCCTTTACCAGTTCCAGAGTGGAAATGGGAGAATATATCCATGGAATTTTATGTGGGATTACCGAAGATATCTTGAGGTAATAATGCAATCTGGGTTATTGTTGATCGCTTGACTAAATCTACTAATTTCCTTGATATACGAGATAATTTTTCCCTAGACCAACATTCCCGTTTGTATCTGAAAGAGATAGTTAGGTTACATGGAGTTACTCTCTCCATTGTATCTGATCGTGATCCCAAGTTCACTTCTAACTTTTGGAAAGGCCTTCAGAAGTCATTGGGTACTGAATTAAATTTTAGTACAGCTTTTCATCCGCAGTCAGATGGGAAGTCAGAACGAACAATTCAGACATTGGAGGATATTCTACGTGCTTTTTCGATGGATTATCAGGGAAGTTGGGACTAACATCATTCTTTGGTTGAATTTTCATATAATAACATTTTTCATTCCAGTATACAGATGGCACCATTTGAGGCATTATATGGGAAGCGGTGTTGAACTCCAGCTTTCTGGGATGAAGTGGGTGAAAGGAAGTTTATGGGACCAGAATTGGTAGAATAGTTGGCATAAATGTTCAGCTGATACAGAAACACATGAGAACAGCTCAGAGTAGGCAGAAGAGTTATGCGGATAACCGGAGGAAGGATCTATCTTTCGAGGTATGTGATCATGTCTTTCTCAAAGTTTCATCGTGGAAAGGTGTGATGTGATTTGGTAAGAAAGGAAAGTTGAGTCCAAGGTTCATTGGACCATATGAAATTCTGGAGAAAGTTGGATCAGCTGCATACCGAGTGGATTTACCTCTGAGTTTATCTCAGGTACACAATGTTTTCCATGTTTCGATTTTGAGAAAGTATATGCCAGATCCATCTCATGTTTTGAGTCCAGAGGAAGTTCAGCAGGAAGAGAACCTATCTTATGAGGAACAACCAGTCTAGATTCTTGAACATAGGGAGAAGGTGTTATGAAATAAGGTGATTCATCAGGTAAAGGTTTTGTGGAAAAACCACATGATTGAAGAGGCAACACGGGAATCTGAAAATGCAATGAGGGCTAACTACCCCCACTTATTCAATAAGTAAATAAATTGCGGAGACGCAATTTTCTAAAGGGGGGAATTATGTAACATCCCAAGTAAGTAATGAATAATAGATATTATTATATATGTCTATTTATGAAATAGATAGTGTTTTAGAGGCTTAAAATTAGAATAAATCCAATCTTAAGCATGGAATACACTAATATTTATAAAAGATTGTTTTGATGCCTTTTGATGGAAAACCTTTTTTAAATCAAAAACATGACAATTTTATAATCTCTATTTGTCAAAATAAACATATTATTTATGATTGGTACATTGAAATTTACATTGGATAAATTATTGGTATTTTTCTGACAATGTTCATTTTTTAATGAATAGTGAAAAAATAGTGCATTTTACATCAAAACTGCTTTTTCATCTAATTTAATTATATGGGTAGATTATCTTTTTAAGTGGTATAAAAGTTTAATTTGAATATATTTGTTCCATTTAATCCAATGGTTGTCATTATTATTAATTTCACTTTGGAATTGGTCATAAACTAATGCCAAACTTTTCATAGATATTGTTTCAAAAAAACCCCGCTATTTGTTTTGACAACAAGAATTATTTTTAAATAAATTATTTCAATTTCTGTGTTTGTAATTTGGAAAAATTTATTACATATTTGGAATCATAAGGTCCAAATTATGTAATCAAGATGCTTTTGTTTTTGTATATTATGAATAGCAACGGCGGTAATTATAATTAATTATCTTGATTAATGAGTAATCGGGTAGTTAAGGATAACAAAATAATATCTTAATAATAGAAAATGACACCAAAATGTGTCCTAATGAACTGGTTGTCTCAAGGCCGACCATGTGATTCCTTGTGCCAAACTTGGGGACCGCATGGAATCACTTTTGTGGGAAAGTGACTTTTTATCTTTTTATTTTTAAAGAAAGATAAATATAACAAACAATGTATCACCTGAGTAAAACATTTTTACTTTTGTCTACATAAATGATCTGTTGGACTATAAATAGTCATTAGAAAAATAAAAATATTTACTACATCATGATATTTTTTTCTATAATTTTTAGACATTAAATAAATTAAATTATTTATGACATCATGATGATGTAGTGATTACCTCATTAATAAAGTATTTAAATAAAATGAAAAGATAATGTTAAATCTATAACTTAGACTTGTCAGAGACCTATTGGATGAGTATATTTCTAACCCTTATCACCTTATCCTCGAAATACATCAAAGTGGGACCTTTAAAATCTGTAACTCATTTGAAAATAAAGTAACCTTTTATACCCTTCCAAGAGTGCCCCTCCTCTCCTCTTATAAAAGGCCCCCACCTCTACCTCCTTACCAAAACCTCTCAAGCCTTTGGCTCAGCCAAAAACTGCTCATTTTGTCTCTCCACATCCCTATCTTACTCTTAGAAGCCTAACATTTGGCATAATTCCTCCCAAGGAATCCTTTGGCTGAAATCAAAAGGAGTTACACGATTTTAATGTAATGTTTTCTCTTATGTTATTTTGTTTTATTTGGCTTCTCCAACCCCTTAAACTCTTTTTATTAATTTATTTTGTAACAAAACCAGTATAATCAATATAATAGGATGTTTTATAATAAGTATTCTAGCTACACTTACACACACTTACATCTAATGGTTCAAAAATATACTGTTTCCGTGGATGGTGAATTTCTGCCTCACGAAACGATGATTATTCAATACTCATATAACACCTTCAAAGGTGGCCATTAAGATGTCACTATATTTATATATGATATATAATATGTTTATGTTTTACTTAATCTTCTGTATTTTTCATTTATGTCATACCTTTATGGTTTCCATTATTGGTAAACACGATATTTTCATTTTAGGAAGTGCGGACTACCGCCCCCTCAAAGTGATTTGAATCGTTAATGCCATATGTGGGATGTGTAAAGGATGGGGTAAATGGTATTATACATTATATTATACTAGAATTATATTATAACTTTATATAATTATAATTTCATTCTATTAAATATTAAATAGAAATGAAAGTAGCCTTCATGCGTACGTACGGCTTACCGTCTCCATGAACGGTGCATTTCATTTCTTACCTCTAAATGTTATGTAATATTATAGATGCATGTATATACTGGATATATATAATATATATGATATCTACATTAGGAATATAATTCTAGATATAATTTTTATTCCACCACATGAACAACTTGTAATTATAAGAAGGTTATTTTTTACTCAAGTACCGAAGATCGAAAAATGACCGTTATTAACTTAAATAATTACATAATGTTCATAACATGGTAATAAGTAATATAAAAGTAATAATGAACATGAAAAAGGTTCCTAATCAATTAGAAATTAACTCTATCTTATTATTTAGGAGATTAAAGAACGATCGAGTCAAGTCGGACACGAGGTAAGGGAACTTCTCAACCCAATTTCCGTTATTTGGGTTAATATCCTACTTTCAAATTATGTCATGATATTATTATGTCCTATCTTATATTTTTTATTTATTTATGTGTACATATATTGAATACACATAATAGATCTATTTTATATAAAAAATGATCTTTGTAAGGGACTTCATCTCAATCTCCTTTCATTGAGGCATATTTGGTTTTATACACAACTTTCCTTTATACGGTGTATAAACCCCATTGACTTTTACTTTTATTCAAAAGTAATCTTTTTATACAAAGAATTTTACTAAACGACAAAAGGGAATGTTTTTGTCGTACGTATGCGGCGACAATGACTTCTCCGCCGCCATGACCATTATTTGAGTTTTGGCTTCCTTTACAAGCCATACTTTTTTTTAATTGAAAAATAAATACCATGTTTTACTTTTCTTTTATTTTGGTATTAAAAATGGTTTTCATAATTTTTTTATTATATCAATGTATTGTATTGATATCTTGTGATTTAAATGTAGAAATGTTATGTTTCCTTTATGCATGTATTATGTGGTACGATTATGTTATGGTTCTTGGGCATTGTTATGAAGACGGGTGGTTCCGTGATAAACTAAGGGCGGGTGAGCCCGATATAGCTCTCCAATGCATTGGATAACGTGAAGGAGTTAAATGTTAAGGTTTCTCTGAAGAGATTTAGGGAATATACTATGATGGGTATTCCAAACGTAACCAAGAGGGTTACTCCCTACATAAGAATGTTATTAATGCCTCAAGTTACCTTTGTGTCTTATGATTTCTATGAATTATTCATGATTTGATGAGGTATGTTAATGTGCTTATGTTTTATGGGTAAAGTATAATTTCACTCTTACGTATATATGTACTCATGTTTCCTTTCCATATTTTTATATCCCTTACTGAGCTTTTTATGATCATCCCAAGTTTTTGAAATGTTTTTCACAGGTCCAGGGAAAGGTACATGATATGATGATAGTGTCAAAGAAGTGTCAAGAAGGAATCCATGTTTTATTTTAAATATGTTTCCGTTGATGGGAAAAATTAATACTATCTTTTATGTAACCACTTTGTTTAAATGTGGAATGTAGTGCATGTTTTATGATCTAATTCTCTAAAACTCTAAACCTGAAAATATACTCAATGTGTAATCTTGTAATATCTCATGATTAAGTAAGGTTTAAGGCTGGGGACTTATAATAATTCATCTCCAAGGGATGAAGGAATGTCATATGCTTTGTTAATATCTAAATTGGAGAAACACGTATCCTTCACTCCAAATTTAGGGGTGTTATGTTGATGTTTATAATAATGTATTCCATAAAAATATTTTTATTCATCCTTTAGTGGAATTTTATATAATTTTGATCTTTTTTTATCTCTCTTTATACAGATACCTAATAAATTTATATGGATGTGAAGTCACATTTTATATTCTAAATCAAGATATAATCATTTATATGTTTAGGGATTAAAATGAAATTCCAAAGTAAATTACTTCCATTATATGTGCATTAATAACTATTCATGAAGGGTACTTTTCTCAAATGATTAAGGAGAGACACAAAATTAAATATTTATATGAATTATATATATATTGTAAGGTATGAAAAAAAAAATTAATCATATGATCTTGAACCGTATATTCACATAGAAAGAGTTTAATATGTTCAAAAGTAGATGGTTCGAGTTGATTAAAGATTATGGCTACTTCATATCATTCCACCTTGGGAAGGAGAACAAGGTGGATAATTCACTATGATGGAATAAAAATGTTATTATATCTATATTGATAACTTAAATAGATCCAATTATTTTTTATTTTCATAAAATGGATCATTATATCATGATTAAAGGGGATAAATCCTATATTACTCATATTACTATTTAACCATCTATCCAGGTGATGATTAAAGATATGCAGATGGATGATTTGGAACTGTAAAAGAAGGTGGAGATTGATCTTGAGTTAAACCATGGTTTTGATTAAATGATAAGGACTAAGAACTAATTATATGTCACATCAATACCAAATTTTAAGGAGTTGTTAGATTATTCTCAAAGTTCATCATTATCTATTCATCCTAGATGTATGAAAATATAAAAATAACTAAAAACGTGTTTATGTTTGGAAAATATGAAATAATATATTATGGAGTATTTATATCATTTTTTGGTATGACATAAAGTTATATATTAGTGGTAAATGTATAAGGGGATTTTATAACCATTACTGATACCAAAATATAAATAAGAAAACGTCACTATCTATGTTATTATAAGACTCCTGAAAACATCTAGAGGACATAATTCTATTTGGGATATAGTTGATTTCCTTTTTAATTTTCAAATTTAATTAAAAAATAAGATTTCTATCCTTATATAATTTACAATATATACATTGAGGAAGTTGTAAGGTTATATGGGTTACCACATTCTATTTTATCTGATCATGTTTACCTTGAAGTTCCATATTAGTCTGCAACAAGTATGAATATGAAGTTGATCTTCAACATTGTATATCATCCACATAAATATTTAGAGTTTAATAATACTAATAAATCCCTAAAAGATATATTTAGATATTTTTTGATGGGTTTAAAAGGTGGTTTGGATAAACACCTCTCTCTTCTAAAGTTTTATTATAATAAAATCTTTCAATCAATCATTCAGATGGAATATTATAAAGACCACTATGGATGGAAGTGAACTAACTAGAATATTCTAGGATAAAGTTTCAAAAATAAATCTATTATGGATTGAACTAACTAAGAAAATTGAAAATAAGATTAGATTTATACTGAAAATTCTAGGGTATCTCAGTGTCAATAAAAAATTGTATACTGACAATCATCAGCAAGATCTCGAGTTAAAAGCTAGGGATAATGTATTATGATGAATATATTCATTGAATAAGTTTATGATATTTAGAAATAAGAAAATAGTAATCCCTTGATATATTGGTCCTGATGATAATATCTATAATATTGAGATGGTATATTATAACTCTATGCATCCATCAAACCTCTCTCATGTTAATGATATGGTCCATGTATCACTTTTTTTGAAGTTAATATTTAATCCTTCACATGTATTAAACTCATATATTGTACATATAAGGGATGATAATTATTATGAGGAACAACCGGTGGAAATATTCAATGGTAAAGATAAATATCTAGATAATAAGACTACTCACCTATTGAAGGTTCATCGGAGGAATCAGAAATTCGATAAAGCTGTGATGAATCATGAATATGTGATGAGGTAAAAGTATAATAATCCTTTTGTATCCAAGTGATGGAATTTTGAGGGTGAAATTATTATAAGGGGTAGAATGTAACACCCTAATATTTTATGATATATTTATCTTTTATTAAATTTTATGTTTTTGATAGCTTTAGTTACATGCAATATTGAGTTTAAATGAACTATGGTATTCTATAGAAATATTTCAATTAACTGTGATAATTATCACCTAATCATTGGATTAGTGGGTATGAATAAGAATATTTTTTTTGAAAAATGTGTATTAATTTTTCCCTTAATGAAAACAATTTTTTAATTACAATGAAATCAGTACTCAATTTTAAATGTTAAAAATAATATTATTTTATATTAAAAAATCAATTTTTTATATTATAGTATTTTCCTATATATTATGTGTCTTGATAACTAATTAAATTGAACTATTATGGAAAATATACGAATTCAATTTTAAAAAATGGATAACCATTCCTAAGATAATTATCAATTGGTTATAAATGATGATAAAAGTATTAGAAGGTAAAATGAAACTTTTTAGGGAAACGTTTTCTTATTATTAGCAAATTAATTCATCTTCATAAATTAAAATAATTATTTTTGATGAATTATTTTAATAAAACTTATATGTAATTTATTCAATAAAATATATCAAAATTAATCTAATAGTTTCTAATATTCAACTAAATAGAATATATTCAGTTTTATGTTTGAAAATTTAACTTCCTTAAATTGTTTTTAGTGGGTTTTGGGAACGTATTTTAAAAACAATTTATTCCACTTATAAAAATTGAATATAATAAAATGGTTTCAGTATTTAAAATTGACATTTATAAATTTAATATTAATTTTAATTTCATCTTTGGTTATTATTAATATAAATATAGGAAAAAATTCATTAATATGGTAAAGGTTAAAATGATTAATGATGGAATAAACTAAAGACATAATGGTTAAAATGACCTAAAAAGTTTCCTAAATCCTATTGGTTGAATGGATTTTTATCTTATTTGATCCCATCATAAAATGTGAGATGATTTTGTTCCACATTACCCTGATAATGGATTTATTATATTTGAATATTCTAAATAATTACAAGTGTTCCACTTGAGGGGGAGTGGTGAGATACGTTTATCCATGCAATATATGTAGAAAATAAATGTTCCACTCACCACAATTATATAATAGAACCTCATATCCTCTCCTATAAACACCATATTATCCATTTATATTGACCAATATCTACCCAAATAAACTTCTAATATCCTTATCAAGGACCTTGAGGATCTTCTATTCCCAAAAGATCTATCTAAAAATCCTTAAGGTTCATTTCAAACGAGGATACTAGAGGAAGAGGTCTACGTTCTTACTAATATTTTTCGTTTTTATTTCCTATTAAATCTCATAAAAATATTATATAAAGATATAAAAATTATTTAATCTGTATATTTACTATACTAAGAGGTTTTTATGTCAATATTAGAAAACATTTCTATGTATTCTTTATCCATTAGAAAATGATAAGTATGCTCGTGCATACGTGTGGACTACCACTTCCATGAAGCGATGTGATTCATTTTTCATTTATTATTTACATATATTTTAGTAATAATATATTTAATTAATATATATTATATTTATAATGTGATTATAAATCATTAAAGGTGAATTATTATATACATTCCATTCAGTCAATCCATTAAAAAGTGAAAACACCACCCATGAATGCGTATAGATTACCATCTCAAATATGTCGTGTAATTAATTTTTTGTCAATGATTTGTATTAATAGTTAAAAATGTATATATTTATATAAGGAATAAATATGATATTTATGAAATTATTGATAAACTATAGATTATGAAAGAATAACCAAGGTACAATGGCCACAACTATTGATGATAAATATGGATGGAAAATGGACTAGTTTTCACCTGAATGTTGCTTCAATTAAGATTTATTAAAAAAAAGATTAATTTAAAATTATAAGGGAATTATATATAATAATATGTATATATGAATATTTATTTAATATATTTATAATAAAATTAAATTTTCTATTCAGTATTTTTGAATGTGTATGATGCAAGATAAGACTAGAGGTAAGGGTTTTTCATCTTACTTTTCTTTTTGTGAGAAATATGTCATACTCACAACTAATTTATTTTTTTGGTGCATATACTACCAAATAATGAAATTTAATATTTTTTTTGGAATACTATATGGATTTGAAAATCCATCTAATATTATCACTTTCCGGAGTTTCTTATTTAGGGATTACTAATGTTGTAATGCTTCTACGCTTGAATATTGTTTCCTTGAGACATGATTCATATTTTGAAAAAATTTATGTTTATATGGATTATATACTTTCCATTTGAAACAGTATATCTTTATAATATTTATATTAATCATATTTAATATTTCATTTTATCTTAGTCCTTTAAATGGGTTAATTATTCAAAAGGTACCAAAGATGTACTGGTTTTTGTTTCAATGTCATTTTTTCAGGATTTTCAATGTTAAATTTATATTTATGGAAAGTATATTATCCTTATCCTTTAGATAGAGTATATTTTCTTCTCAAAGGATTAGTCTTAAAAATTTTAAGTATTATTATGATTTTCCTCTCTTTAAAAATTATAGGGATTGAGAATATGTTTTTAAGAAAATAGAACTTTATGACCTCTTTGCTCAATGAACATTTTCTTCCTTTACCATGGTCTTTATAATGATTTTTGAAATTTTTTATATATACATAAATGTTTAATAGTTATTCTTTTAACTAAATTTTACTTTTGATATTAATGATTAAAATTAAACTTTTCAAAAAAAATATACGGCTCACTTTTAACTTTTTACAAAAGTATAAAAAGAATGTGTTATTTTAACATATACAGAATGAATGGATTTTACCACCATCATGAAAATTGTTTTATTTAAATCATAATTTAATATTTTCCATCGTTATATTCAAATAAAATATTTTTCTCAATATTCAAGTAATTTTCTATTTTTAAAAATACCTATATAAAAGAATATTTTCCTTATTTTCATGGAAATGTCAAAATGATCTTATAAAATTACTTTTTATATATGTGAATATAATTTATGGATTTTTATACATAATTAGGGATATGATATTTTATACCATCCACGTTCATTCTTTGGATGGCTTATGAAGATGACTTTTTAAGGATTATTCTATGAAAGCCATTTTTTCCCTTGGTTTAATTAAGTTATGATGAAATATTTATGAAACCCATTTCTTATCCATGCGTTATAATATAATGAATTTTTGTATCATCTTATGAAACTTATATTTGGTTTTCATTTTCTGATAGATAATCTTAGAATCATATATCTCTCTAATTCATTTTGTAATGATTTTTATCTCATAAGATAACCATGTTATGTGTGATCTTAATTTCAAGTTAACAATATTATACATATACCTTTTCATATTATTAAATGTTCATAATTTAGTTAATAGACTAGGTTTCATGTTCATTAATTTTATGGGGGGTGGGGATAATAATATTTATCTAATATGATTAGTTTACCTTTTTTAGTTTATACATGTTCACAACGCTATAATTATCTATGTTTATTCTTGTTCCAGTTCCTATGATATATTCTCATATTATTATCCCTAGCTTAGGTTTTTGGAATCAACAAAATATGCATGTATTATTTTGGGCTAAAATTATTATGTCCAGACCCATGATTTATTATCTTGACTAATTGGGTATGATTTTGGTAAGTAATGATCATGTTCTCACACTCTTGTGAATCTATTATTCTCAATTAATATCATTGAATGATATCTCCCATGTTTACCCACATCGATCATCTAATCTCACCCCTTATTATATTTCCTATTTCCCTAGGTAATGAAGAAGGGTTTATGTATGATAATCCTAAAAGGGTACTATATATAAATATTGATGTGGGATATATTGAAGATATTTCATGAAAAGTGGTAGTTTACGTATCTAGTCTCTGATGACATTAAACCTTTATGGTAATCAAGAAATTATTATTATGAGATGTATTGAATAATAATATAAAAAGATATAATATATATGTAAGCTATGTTTGTGTTTCTATATGAAACCACTAATGGGTCTTTAACTTAAATCACATACTATATGTGTGTGAATTTACTAGATTATAATAAAAAAATAACAATATAAACACCTGATTCAACTACCATACACTAAATAAGATTCAATGGACCTCAAACCTGTATGATTAAATCAAGATGAGTTGACATAATAATTATGAAAATTATTACAATAAAAAACATACACTATGGTGAGAATCATTTATATAAAACTATATCTGTAATCACAAGGTTAGCATTTGAATAATAATTAAGTCAAAACATTATTAACCTCCAAGGATAGATTAATTGATACTGTGGGATACGACACTCATTTCAACCCCTAAAATATGAATGAATATAAATTATTCATAAAAATTATATAAGTAAATATATTTAGCCACATACTTGGGAGGAACCAATTGTGGGAAACATGACTCTCATGATCATTGCAAAGTATAAATAACAATGGAATATACATTCAAAATTCGGTACTTTTATATCAAGAAAAACTCCCTTGGGAATAGAATAAAAATAAATAAAGGGCTGTATTATGACCTACTCACTTTGGAGGAGAACTAAATGATAGAATGGGTATATTATAAACTTATATCAAGGGAAATAACCACATGGTAGGTACCAATACATCCCATTTTGATCCCCATCAATATACTCCCACCAAGAAAAATTATTGTAACCTAAGGTTCACACTAACCACAATTAATACTCAACAATATACTTATATTTTTACATTTACCACACAAATAAATGAATTTAACCTTTCATAAATCTCATGACCACTATAAATCATGCATATTTCATGCCATATAACCTTATAATCACCTAACAAATAACAATTCCATATATAAACTAATCTAATCATCCAAGATTCTACTTGTACCATATAAATCATCACCTAAGTTATTACCCATCATTCTAGACGTCACCCACAAGATTAACCTTAACTATTTAGTCACTTGAGTCACGCAAGCAACCCATCTACAAGGTAGTCAAGAAATGATAACAAATACCAAAAAACAGTAATGTATCAGATGAATCAATAGTATTTCATTACTCAATAAAAATAATCAATTTTGTTTATATAAATTATGACATATCACATAATGGTCCTATTATTAATGATTTTTGTCCTTAGTATAACATAGATACAACACAAATACATTTTGAGAAAATAGGGTGTCCTTTGGTATAAAAATATTTAATAATCGAAAGAGTCATTTTTTAAGCCTAGTGTAAGGGACCAAGTTTTACCATGCCCTTTGTAATTTTCAATAATTGAAAGTGTCTGAGGGGTTAGTGGTGGAAGTTTGGAAGTGGGAGGGTTTACCTATATCAAATATTTTAGCTAGTGTTTTTTATCACAACATTTATATTGTACTATGGTATGGCTCTCTCTCCATTGATTTTTATCTAAGACTAGAATAACCATTACATACTGATCTTGGTTATAGTGATGAAATTTATGCATCACCATGTTTCATAAAAAAGAACCCTATACATTATAATAGTCTATAAATGAACTGTACTTATTTCCTTTATTTGAATATGATCCTTCTGTATTTTCTTTGTCGTGGGAAAGAGGAAAATATATCAACCTTTGTCCCAAAGGTTACCTTTATGTATTGCAATATAGAACTGTAATCTACAAAAATTCATAGTACATAAGAAATGTTTTTGTAATTTTTAAAAGAAACCAATTGGGTTTGTAAAAGTAAAATTTTGATATTTAAGATTCTTCCATTGATACATAAAAGTCGTTAATTTATAAATAAATGTAATATTTAAATACAAAAAATAAATATATGATATGTAAAAATTAAAATCATGAAAAAATGAGATTCATATCCTTTTTTGAGTTTTAATATATATGTTTAACTGAATTTGAATATTAGAGTACGTTCACCATACGTGAAAGTAATTTCCACCCAAGTATTAGAGTAGTTCACTTTGTTAATATCCCCATTTAATATCCTTTTTCTATATTATATTTTATGATTGATAATGAAATTATAAATTATAAAAACATTCAGATATATAATATTTGTACATAATAATTCCCCACCACTACTTCTATATTTAAACCATGATTTTAGAAAAATTTTAATTCCACTGCATGGTGGAAGTAATACGTCATGGCCTCCCTCAATTGTATTAATATTAACTAAGAAAAATGAATTTTAATTTAGAGAAACCACATGATTCTATAGATTTAAATATTATTATAAATTATTGGTTCCCTTTTCATCTTATTACTTTATTCCATATTACACTTAATTTAGAGATATTTGTATCCATAGATTTAAATATTATTATAAATTATTGGTTCCCTTTTCATATTATTACTTTATTATTTATTACACTTAATTTGGAGATATTTCCAGCAATGGTCATGTTTTCTGTTGATAAATCATGGATGACATTTCAGGTGAAATAGGTTGGTGGAAGCCCCATTAGTATACAACTTCGATTTCCTCGACATGGGATCACTAAGATTCTATATGATAATGTATTTATTATTGATTCTTATATCATATAAAATATGTAATCTATTGGAATGTTTGTTAATCATCAAAATTACCTTATTGATCTTTAACACTTCGATTATTTTCCCTTCAAATAAAATGGTACAAATTCACTTTGATTTTTAGCCCCTTAAAAATATATAATTAAAAATATTAAGATTCCACTAGAGTAAAATCCACTTTTTATTATAATAAGGAATGTCCCATTATACAACTTCAACTTTTTATAATCTACAAACTCTAGAAAATCACCCAGACATGCTAATTATATCCCCTACTCTCAATCTTGGTAGATATGGTTATGTTCCGGGGGAGGGGTTTTTATTTACTTTATGAATATAAATTATCATACTCATCTATTGGGGTTAGTATTATTTTTTTTATTAGGGATGAGATTATATCTTGTTTATTATTTCATTTAATTTCAAAAAATAATTTTAATGTTCTTTGATTTCAATATTTCTCTTTATACTTCTTTTAATTTCTGTTTTATAATTGAAATAAAATTTTGCCATTTTTTATGAAGATTAATGGATATTTATTATATGACCATAGTATATTGTAACCCATGTGATATGAGGAAAAATTATAGTAATGGAATTGAAAAATGAATCTTGAATGATAATGATGAAAATGGAAAAACGAACATTTCTATAGAGATTCTTTTTTTAGCATCATTATTAATCACATATTGAATATATGTTGTTTCATTGAAATTTTTTATCTTAACATTAATTTCACATGTATATTTTATTTCAATGTATTAATGATAATATACTAAATAATATATGTAAATTTGAAGTAATATATTTAAACTAAAAGTAATAATGAATAAATGAACACAAAAATGATTTAATTGGTGCAGGTTTGTTATATTATAAGGAGTTTTTGCTTAAATATAGGTCCAATTTTAAGAATATGAGTTCCAAATTTTCATTAGTTTTTTTAGAACGTTAGTTTAGATAAGTCTAAAAAATAATTATGTTTGATCAGTGGTATTATGGTTAGCCTATTGTTATTATTTTTTCTTATTCTGTAACATTCCCTTCTATAGGATGTATTGGGTTTTGGGTTAGATAGTGTTGGGATAGAGAGTTATTCTATACAAGGGCCACATTATTCCTTCTAGATTGATTTATTTAGTTTTATATTAGGTCATATGGAAGTTATAGAAACAAATAACTATACTCTGAGATCTAGTGCTAAAAAACATTGATTAAACCCTATCCTTTATAGAAAGTGGGATGAAACTGTCTTTATCTTACAACTTTTACGTAATCTACACATTACATCTCACAATTAAATACACAATCCCAAGAATTTAAGGTTTATGTTATTTGAGTAGTAGCTATAGAAGAAAATGAATTTTTCATTATTTTTGAACATTTATCCATAACATAGTGACACTATACAAACTTATATACATATTATAAATTATATTTATCTTCATAACCTAGGAGAATACAAACATAATAAAAGAGGTGAGATCGAATTCTCTACATGGGTAAAAAAATATAAAATATTCAATGATTATAAGTGAACATGTGAATAAAATATATGTACAATAAAATTACATAAGAAAATGATACCCAATAAAACATAGATCATAAAACATGTTTTATAGAATATGGCATGGAAATGAATAAGAAATGAATTAAAATATTGTGGAGGTCTGATTCAATAGACATGATTCATAAGAATATAACAAAGTCATAATAATAAACATGACACTATGGATAAACATAATCATATGAAAATATTGTGATCAAATCGAAGTATTTCCATCCTTTTATGCTATTAAAAATCAATGTATGTCCACCATTTTATGTTGTGAAAAAAATAAAGTATTTTGATTAATCATTATCACATGAGATTTAAATCATTAACCAATGCATTTTGAGGGCTATATAGGACCCCACTAATCATCATCCTTACAAATAAATTCTAGTTGAAATAAATTATTCCACATATCACAAATAACCATGGAAAAATATTTGTTTTATTTCCTTTTAATATAGATTCATTCAAGGAAAAAAATCTCAATTCCATCAATAATCGTAACATGATATTCCTATGGAAAATAAATGGGTATATAAAGATATTCAGTAACATTCTATGTAAATACCCATTAATCAAGATCATATAGAATATAGTATTTAAATAATAAAGATAAATGGTATATAATTATGTCAATAATTTCCCTAATTAGTAGATATATAGAATCTAGGTGAACACCCTTCACTCTAAGTAAATAAATATAAAGTGTTCATAGAGGAAAGAAATTAGGATAAAAATCATAAAAATTCTATAGCTAGGAAAGACAAATGTAGTAATAGATTTCCAGGATTTTAATCCCCAAAAATATTATAGGTTAGTTTAAATGATATTTTATATAAAATAATTTCTATGTAAATTAATGAATGTTTTTAAAAATATGAAAATGAAAGTGAACCATAAAAGCTTTTTTAGAAAAAAATTTCAACATTTTCAAAAAAGAATTATTTAATGGTCACTTTCAAAAAAAATTAAAATGTCATTTGAAAATATTTAAAAACATTTAATTTTTAAAAAATAATCCTACATAATTGATCCTTGAAAATTAACTTAGTTTATTTTAAGAAAATATAAATTGGAAGATAAATAAAATGATTATAGAATGAAATTTATTTTCATATTTTAAAATTCTTTTTTTGAAACACACATTGTAAAAAGTGATAACAAATATTCCATTTGAAAACTGGAAATGGTAAATGTGAAGGATTCATGAGATAACACATAATTTGGTTTCCCTATATAAATTAGAACATTTGTGGGAAGTAAAATATAGACAAGGAGTGGAAATAGTCATTCAAGAGAATAAGAATTATTCTCAATAATGATATACTACTTGAGAATGAAATTTAATAAAGGTAAAATATTTGGATTAAAAGGTAAATTTACACTAAATTGGAAGAAAATAACCATTAAATAAATTTTTGGGGGGGAAGAAACCAATTAGGGAAGAAATATTTTCAATAAGAAGTATCATAACTCAAATAAGGAATATGAGTTAATAAAAACCCACACAACTTTGATATATTTTGAATTAAAATCCATTTAAATATAATATGTTGAATGGATTTTTAAATCCAATATATTTTAGTAAAATTATGATAAAATTAATCAATTTCTAATATATACATACCAAAAATGATACAAGTGGGTATTTAACATCTTATCTAAATAAATAAAAATTAAGATGAAAAAACTCATACCTTGTTTCCCCACCTAACCGAATATGCTTTAACATCATGAAAAAAATTATTATTATTTGATTTAATTACCCTAAACATTTATATTAACTTTTATATAATTCATTTATAATCATTTATAATGAATACATTAATTAATTATAGCTTGTTTTTACCTTCAGGTGTTAGTAAGTTTAATTATTTTGTGAATTATTTATAACTTATAATTTTCACCCATTATTTGATAAATTTTCTATCATTTCAAGATGATATAAGTTACTATAATAGATAACAAATATTGATTTATTATTCTGTTATACCATTCCATTATTTTTTTTATGTTGCGTGAAAATGGAATCATTGTTGGATTATTTCTGTAATTTTAGCAATCGAATATGGTATTTTAATCATAAGTTAAATATAAAATATAAAATATTCATAACCATAAACCAGTGATTATACTAATAAATAATAATTATATTATTATGGTAGTTCACATAGTAATATATGGTAGGGTTTTACAGATTTGTTCTTATAGGTGGTTAAACCGACTCAAATAAGAATATGTTATAACTCGATTGGTGAGTATTATTAAGGAAGGGTATGACATCATAATAAGAGAAGAATAACGATATTATTTAGGGTTTTTATGTTTTTTAATCATTTTTTATGTTAATTTTATAAATAATTAAAATCAATATGAATAAAAAATGTAACTTCATGGGGTGGTAGTCTGCATGTACGCAGGATGGACAAACTTTAATTTTCCCTAAGTGGATGAAAAGTATTAAATAATGGTTATTCCATTAAAAAATAACATTTTAGTATAATAATGATAATGATGTCATTATATTAATTTTTCTAGTGTAGATTTGTAAATAAATATTAAGATTAAAATGTTAAAGACTAAGTAATACTCAGGTTCTGACCTTGAACTTTCTCTTGATTGTCACCATAGAAATGAATCGATTCTACAATGTTTTTCTAATCAAATTATTGAGGATATGAAAATGACTTGTAGGGGTGGAAAATATGGTATATTTTCAATGAAAATTATAAAGTAATGTGTATAATTGAAAGGGTGTAAGTGATCCTATTTTATATGTGAATAAAATTTCACTTTTGTTAATACTCATTATTTTTCAATAGTGGAATGACATTATTCAATGCTGAATGGATATAAAAGTTATAAATAGTGAATTTTTTGGTGTCATAATGTTAATTAATCCTCTATAAATATCTTTCTCACACGTTTTGAAAATTTTTAAGCATTTTACCACATTATTTTTACATTTTAACATTATGGTTTTCAATTCAGTATATAGATTTTAACTAAGTAATTTATGTATTACTAGAAAAATTAAAATAACACCTCATAAAAAATTTGGGTATTATGAAAATAAATTTAAATTACATATAATAAAATTAAATTTCTAAATGATAAAAAATTAATTTTGAAATTTAAAATCCTAATATATAAAAAAAATTAGAAAGAAATCTTGTCTTTACCATTAGGTGTTTTTAATCCCATTTAGTATTGACTCACAATTTAATTTTTGTTAATATATTTATATATTTTTCTAACTATCATATTAAATTTATTTTTTAGAATGTATTATTTTATTTTATTAGATAATAATTATAGAGTTTTAATAAAACATTTCATTGAACATAATAGTTTTGTCATTATCGCAGTAATTAATTTTATTCCTAGTACTCTAGTTTTTATGCCCAAAAATAAAATTAAACTTAAAAAGAATATATACATATTGATCAAAAATATGAAATAGAATTATTTTTATTTAATTCCTTCAAGTCATAGAAACTAATTTTTTAAATAAGTGAATAAAAATATTTTTTAAGAAAAATATTACTTAAGTTTCCAAAACATTGGGAATGGGTTTTATAAATGTAACATCATATTTTAAAGTGAATATTTATAAATATTATGGATATTATTTTGGTATAATTAAAATCTTTAAACATTTTTTATATAATATTTACTTTAAGATAAATCCATAATCATTAGAGTATTAGTAAAAACAGTATTTTTTAATACTCACCTTTATATAAATTATTATAAAAAACTTAAAAAAATCATCCAAAGAAATATTTTACAAGTTAAATTCCAAAATAAAATTTATTTTATCAAATTAAAATTAAAAAATTAAAAAATTTATATTTTGAATAAAAATACAGTATATAAAGAAAATTAATTTTATTGATAATAGGCCTTTAAAAACATTATATATTCTTAATATTATTTCACAATAATTTTTTATTCAAATAATTTTATTAAAAACTTAATACATTGAAATAATATATTTTATCATAATAATCCCTTAACATTGGTCAATTCGATTTATTAATAATTTAAGCAGTTAATATAGAATAAACAATCATATTAATTATATATCATATAAATAAAAAAAAATTATTAGTTAATATATATATTATTATTTGTTGGTATTTTAATTGATATATAATAAACAATCATATTAATTATATATCATATAAATGGAAGAATTTTCTTATTGGATAAAATCTATTATCTTATTAATTATATATCATATAAATGGAATCATTTTTATTGGATAATATCTATTTTTATTAAATCTATAAAATATATTGTTCCTCATTATAGTTTAGGTTAGTGTGTGGATTAATCTTTCAAACATAATATTAATTTAGAGAAAATAATATTTTACAACATCTTTTGTTTTTACATTATACCCCCTAAATAAATTTTATCCATAAATTGTTAATTATTAATTACTAATGAAGATAGTTAAGGATATTATTAACATAATTTTCAATTATTATATATCTTATAATGAGAACTATTCTTTACAATACATGGTTGGATCAAGGTATATTTATTTTTCATCATTAATTACACATATTCAAAACTTTGTATATGCTCTAATCATATATTCCAAGATATCATGAATCTAAAAGATATAAAACCATTGAAAAATAACATATAATTTTAAAAATTAACATTATTTTTAACCCTAAAATATTTTCAACCACTCCGTTTTAAAATCACACAACATCAAATATATAGCATAATCCAAAATGTTATGTAACTTCACTAAAAATAACATGAACAACATTATAGTCAAATCAACTATCAATCTAATTTTTAGCAATACTATCTGACATACTTTATCTAAATCGATAAACCCTTTATCTCACCCATCAAAAATTGTCCTACTATTAAACACATATTAACCATAATATTTCTCTATCCTCAATCAAGTGTTCTTAAATAGTTATATCTAAAAATATTGACTTGTCATTAAATCAATTTTCAAGGGTGTCGATTTCATCTAACAAATATTTCCAAATATTTAAAGAAATACTAATGAAGAATAATCCATATATGTTTTATATAATCCTTATAACATTTTAATATAAAAATATATCCTTGATAAATACCACTATATCAAAGTCATTGAACCCAAATATATTTTATAGGAATAATCCATATATGTTTTATACAATCCATATTTGTTTAATATAATCCTTATAACTTTTTATATGTAAAATGAACTCTTTATTGTTTGTTAGAAGTTTAATTATTTATTCCATCATTTATCAAAAATAAAACATCTTTTCATTCTATTGCGACAATCCCCTGGGTGCCTATTTCGATATTTTCTATTATGAGGAAATTTAATATTTTTCTTAAATTATCTTTATTGCTTGAACTTTTATAATATTCAATCCTTGTTTTCTTTGGTAAATTTGGAAAATAAACCAACTTCATGTTGTCAATTGTAATTCTTAAAAGGTTTTTGGTCCAAATCACATGATTTATCACTTCATCTCTTATCCCATGAGGATTCTCATTAGAAAAATTTCTACATTAACTACAACATTCATTTTTAACTTGTTTTCTTTGCTCTTAAACTATTACTAAAACTAAAATGTATTAACGTGAGTGATGAATAAACAAAATCATAAAATAATTATCCAAAATTATCAAATGATAAACTCAA
Organism: Viscum album; assembly: GCA_963277665.1. Taxonomy (NCBI): domain Eukaryota; kingdom Viridiplantae; phylum Streptophyta; class Magnoliopsida; order Santalales; family Viscaceae; genus Viscum; species Viscum album. The sequence goes on from OY728164.1 coordinate 1,585,533,893, forward strand.
CATCAAAAATTTTTACTCTTTAATACAATCACATTATCTTTTAATTCAACCTAAATAACTCTTTATTCATTCTAGGTTTCTTTAGGGTATGTCCTCTCATAATCCCTAACCTTATTCTATAATATAAAAAATACTTCGTAATGACTTGAAAAGTGAATTTAAATAATCAAATAATATCCATGTGGAGTGCCAAACAATTTTTGAAATTTGGACTATTTTTTATGCATGAGGTGATGATTGAGTTAATACTCAATTCACCACTTTTAGGGTTACTACCCATAGATACACATGTGTGAGATATTGAATCAACTTTTAGTATCTATATAAGGAAGCTATGAAAAGGAAAAACATAAATTTTCCACTTTACCAAAATATGAGGATGTTATCCTATATTAAGAATTATCCATTAAACTTATCCATATGTTTTTAACTAAATTTATCTCATCATAATCCCTAAAAGTAAAAAAATTAATCAAAAACAATAATTAAACCCTATTGTAATACCAATTATATCAACCTATACTGGGACTCCTATATTTGGTCTTAAACAACATTCTTTAGACATTAAGTTATATGAAAAGTAATATTAACTAACTATTATTTTTCCGAATTTATATAATATAAAATTTATATCTAACCAACAATCACACAATACTAAGAATGGAAGTATTAGTGTTGTTGAGGATTATCAATATAAGAAATATTATTTTTTGATACTTTGGAACATTTCTCCATAATTAATCCACACTATACTCTCTTATATAATTAAAATAAATTAAAATTATATTTATAACAAGGGAATTTGAAAAATAAGAAAAGGGGTGTGCTCAAAGTTTTATAATGGTTAAACAAAACTGAAGAAAATAAAAGATCATAAGTTTAAATAAGATGGTAATATGGGTATAATAAATGTACATATTATAATCCTAACCAACAAAACATATATCATAAAACATGTTTCCTGGAATATGAAATGTCATGGAATAAAAAATTAATTCAATTAGTGTTGAATCATGGTCGATAAAAAATATTTTTTATTTTATGACATAGTAATAATAAAAATAATTAACTTTTAGTATAAATATAAGAAAAGGAAAACTGAGTGAAAAAATACAAGTATTTATACCTTTTTTATTGTAAATAAATCCACATATTTCTAACCATTTATGTTATTAAAAAATAAAAATATGTTCATGAATCCTTTTCTCATGACATATAAATCCTTAACCAATGCATTGGAGGGTTATATAGTACTATATCATTTATAATCCATGTATTTGAGTTCTACTTGAAATTAATCATTAATAATATCACAAATACATCATAGAAATAAAATTATTTTCATATCCTTTTAAAATATGGTCACTTAAGGAAAAAAATTCTTAATTCCATAAATAATCATAACATGATATACCTATGAAAAATAAATTGGTATCCATATATATTCAGTAACATTATAGATAAATACCCTTCAATAAATATAATAACCCATATGGTATTTAATCCATATATTCAAATGTAATACTATTAATTCAATAATTTCCCCAATCAATTGATTAATGGAATAAAAGTGAGTACTCCTAAATCAAATGAAATAAATATATAGTGTTCACATAGGAAATATAAGAGAATAAAAATCATAAACATTCAATTACTATGAAAGAAAAGGGAATTAATGGATTTACATGAGTTTAATCTCCAAAAATAGTATAATATAATTTGGATGGTATTTTTAGAAAAATAATTTCATACCAATAAATCCCTTTTTTAATGAAAAGGAAATGAGAAGTGAAATATAAAAGAGTTTTTAGAAAAAAAAATTAACATTGTAATAAAAAGAAGTGCGGGTCACTTTCAAAAGACATTTTTTTAAAAATGTGACATTAAAACATTTACTTTAAAAAAAATTTATAATGGATCCTTGAAAAAGAAATAAATTTCATTTTAAGGAAATTTTAATTGCAAGATAAATAAAAATATTATGGATTAAAAACCATTTTCATATTTTAAAATGACTTTATTTAAACCCAGATAATAAAAAAGAGATAACATATAATCCTCTTGAAAATATGGCAAGGGTAATATAAATTTCATGTGAGATAACACATTATTATTTCTTCACTTATAAAATAGAACATTGGAAGGAATGAAAATAAATATATAGAGGGAAATCCATCATTAAAGATGTAGGGAATTATTCTAAAAAATATTTTTTTTCATAATGAAATCATTTCAATGAATACAATTTTAATTAAAAGTTATCTTTTTACAAAGTTGGAATATAAATTACTTTGAAATAATATCTTTTGGTGGGAAAAAATCATGGAGTATAAACATTCAATAAGAATAATTGTAACTCAATAAAGGGAGTTGAGTTAACAAAATCCCTTACAACATTGGTATCTTTTCAATTAAAAGCAATTTCAAGATAAATAGTGATATGGATTTGTAAATATAATAACTTTCATGAAAATATTGTTAAAATAAATACATATTCAATATATGCTCCACCAAAATGAAATAAGTGGTAGTTTTCATCTTATATAAGAGAAGAAAAATTGAGATGAAAATAAATTTTCTTTATTCCCCATTTAATTGAATAAAGTCTAATATCTTTTAAAAAAATAAATATCTTAATATTTTTATAATAAAATTAATAATATGCATTAAATTTTATATAATTAATTTATAATAATTTATTATGAATATATAAGTTAGTGATAACATAATTTATCACTAGATATAAGTAACTTTAAATATTTCATAAATTATTTATCATGTCTATTACCGTACATGTTATTTGATATCAATTTAATCATTGCTAGATTTTTTATGTAAATATAATAGATAAATTATCTTTATTTATAAATCTATTATATTTTTCAATAGTTATTTTAGATATGTTGTGTGAAAATAGAATTGGTGATAGCTTATTTGTACAATTTTAGCGATCAAAGAAGATATTTTAATAATAAGTTAAATACATAATAAAAAACTCAGAACCATAAACCAATAATTATTTTGATACTAAAATATAATAATATTGTTAATTCAGATCCCATTGTTATCCATGATATAGGTTTATATCATTGTTCAAATAGGGGGTTAAACTGACCCAAATAAGAACACGTTATAACTTGATGTGTGAGTATTGTTAAAGAAGTGTATAATATAATTATAACATAATAATAATGATAATATGTATATTTTTCATTTTTTTAATAATATTTTAATATATTTTGATAAATAAATCATATAAAAATGAATAACGAAAAACATTACTTCATGGAGACAGTAGTCTGTACATACGCACGATCGACATTCCTTTGTTTCTCTAAGTGGATAGGAAGGAATAAATAACAATTGTTACATTAATATAAAAACACTCTAGTATAAAAATGATATTAAGGACATAATATTACAATCTTTATGCTATTTTTGGATTAGGAACATTAAGATGTAAAGTTAAAGTATTATGTTATACTCATATTGGGACAATGAAATTTATCTTTAATGTATAATTTGAAATAAAAGTAACAGGCTACCATCTAGTTATCCTAATATTATGGATATTCGGTGGAATTATAAGAGAAGAAAATATGTCTTTATTTTAAGGATATTTCAAATGGAATGTGTACTATTTAATGGGTGGATGTGATCCATCATTATAATTGTTGATAAATGAACTTCTGTGAATAATCATTATTTTACAACAATGGAATTACACCGTTCAAGTTTTAATAGCTTAAAAATTGGAAAATAATGAATTTTGGGCTGATATAATTTTGATAAATCATTTACCACTCATTTTCATACATGTTTTAAGAATGTTTCAAGCCTTTTATCACTTTATTTTTCAATTTTACCATTTTGGTTTTTTTACTTTTGTGAATAGTATTTAACTAAGTAATTTATATTTTATTAAAACTTATAAAATAAAACTAATTACAAAATTTGGATGTTATTAAAATAATTTTGAGACCCATATAATACAATTAAATTTCTAAATTGGAAAAAAAATAATTTTTAAATTAAAACATTCAATATATAGAAAAATAATTTTGAAGAAAATAAATGTTGTTTTTACCATAAATTATTTTTAATCCTATTTAGTATTGATTAGCAATTTAATGACTACTATTATATTTATATATAGGTTTAGAAATTATATTAATTTTACTATTTTGAAGTTATTAATTTATTTTTTTATATAAAAATAACACAATGTTAATAAAACAACTCTTTGAAATAAAAGTTTTACTAATATCACAAAAATTAACTTTAATCCTTGTAATCGAATTTTTATGCATAAAAAATAAATTTTCATTATCAAATAAAATGGAAATTATGATCTTTAATATTAAATTAATTTTTCTAAATTTAATTTCTATAAGTGATAAAAACTAATTTTTTATATCAGCGAATAAAAAAATCTTTTTAAAGTAAAATAATTCTAAATATTCCTAAATTTAAGACATGGTTTTTATAAATTTAATAAATTATTTTTAAATGAATAATATTAGTGCATAAATATATTTTTTATATAATAAAAAATTTAATAAGTTTATATATAATATTTACTTCATGATAAGGTAATAAACATTAGAGTAGAAGTTAAAATTTTATATATTTATTTTTTACCTAATTGTCAATTATATTACCTAAATATATAAATTTAAAACTAATAATATTTTTACATGTTGAATCCAAAAATAAAATACATTTTAAAAATCTCAAATTGTAAAATTAGAATGCATATTATTATTAATTATATATCATTTAAATTTAAAAAAAAATTATTTGTAAGTATATCTTTGTTTATTTGTAGAGGTTTTTTATTCATATATTTATTTATAATATTCATAAAATATTTCATGATTCATTTTAGTTCAAGGTTGAGTGTGAAGAAATATATCAAACATAATATTAAATTAAAAAACATGTTCCAAAATCATGGGTCATTATAGAATTTTTAAGTTGATATTATGTCTTGTATAAGATATAGTTGGGTAAGTCTTAGAAATGTGAGTTCAAGAAGATTACTATTGTAGAGGTTTTGGTATATGTCATTTTTTGGTTAACTTTTTCTTGGGATATTGATGTTTAAATTTATGTCTTGGTAGTGTGTTTGATAATCAAATTTCAGTGTATGTGACTGATTACCTAAAAAACTATAGGATTAGAATAAATAAATAATTGATGGGAAAGATAATAATTTATCATGGTTTACATAATCATATATAGAAGTGAAATCCTATAAAATATTGTGATAATTATTATTTATTTATTTCGTGGTTAATTTGGTTGTTTTATGACATGTGCACAAATATTTGGTCTATGATTTCTCAAGTTTATGACATTTATTTGGATTATGATGTATCTAAATTATTAAATGATTTAATGAGACAGTTATATAGGGATGGTGGTGATGTGATGGTTTTTTATGTTTTAGTGGTTGTGATATTTCTATGGTTGTGGTGATTTAGTGGTGGTAGTGGTGGTGATGTGATGGTTTAGGTGATTTAGTGGTGGTTATGATGTGGATGTGCATGTGATGACGTGGTGGTGGTGATATTGATATTATGATTATGTGATTAAACTATTATGATGCGGATTAATTCTGGGATTTCTCTTCTATTTCTATATGACCCTCAAATATGAAATAATCATATTTCGTTGAATGTTATAATAATATTGATATGGTGGATTGATTATTGTGTTTTAAGAGTGGGGGTTTATTTCTAGATCGTTGTTCTTATATGTTCCTGGAAATAATATATCACCCTCAATTATTTTTATTAATTTATTAATGATCACATGTGATTATTTCATGTGATATTGAAAAATATATATCTAATATATTTCCTAATGTTAAAATTTATACAAACATGGTTTATTCATTAAATATATGACCTTTATTAAATCTTGCGCAAGAATAGTTTCCCTTACTCAATTGTATCTTAAAATAATGATTTCACATGGTTGTAGACTCTTTTTAAAATATGATCCAACTATGTACTCTCAAGTACTCATCCCTATACAATTTCTAGGATTTATTTTATTGGACACATCGATTGAATTTGGGGATGTTACTATTTGGGCAGTGGGAGTGGGTCAAAGAGGTTTATTCGTGAATTTTTTATAATAAAATATTAATTATCATTTATAAATATTATAGTTATGGGTATTTTATCTTTAATATTATATAATCGAGTTTATCAGAGTTTTTTTGACTTTTAATTTAGTTGGTTAATGATTCACAAGTGTGTAGAATAAGCCCTCGGTGTGAAAAACTAATCTATGACCTACTTGAGGTGGGGTTTAAGGGTTACACATACCCTCACTACTGGTCTTGGTGGGGTTATATTGGTGGTAGTTCATGAAAATGTGGTATAAAAACTTTTTGTTAAGAGATAGGATAGATTGTAGATTTATTCATAGGGGAGTCTTTCATGGGTTGTGAAGGGAAACAACATCATTTAACTTAACCTATGAAGGAGGTGTGAGACAAGCTATAATGTAGATATTTTATTCCTCTTTAAAATAAAACTATAACTCCTAATGTCATGGATATAAGAAAGTACCAAGGTATCATGGCCCTTTGTGATCTGATACAAGTACCATTATAGCCAACATATACTGTTTATATAGAAAATGCATTGTTTATAGGGAAAATGTAGGAAGGGTACATGCATCATTTTCTTAGGTTTAATTTATGTCAAAATTTTATTTATGATTATGATTATTTCTTTATGATGTGGTATTAATAAGTATGTTTTTTTATTTTTAATAAATTGATTCATGCTATTTAAAACATGTTTCTATTCAAACTAATGACTTTATATGATGCTTAATTTTCTTTTCATAATATTCCATGATTATTTTTATAATGTATGTCTAATAAATGGTAATTAAAAATGTATAATAGCATTCTAGGAACTAAAAGTGTTGATTTTTATTAATATAAGTAGTATGATAATATGTTTCCATTAAAATAAAAGAATATCTAAAAGATTGTTATTGCTAAGAATAATCTTATTAGAAGCCTTCTTGATTGAAAATCCCTATGAAGATTAAATAATAATTTTAGAAGAAATATTATATGAGGATGTTTTGAATTCAGATGATGTATAACATGAAATGTTATTCTATATGTTAATATAAACTTTTAAAAATAGAAATTAATTATAAATAAATTCAGTTGTAAGAATGAGTTTATTGATTTAAGAACATGTTAATGTTATTAATTATTTGTACTTACTAAAGGATATATTTCTTAAATCCATGAATATGTATATATATGTGAGGTGTATCATTTTTCATCCAAATTCATGTTTTCATGAATTATGGGTATATCATTTATACATCCTTTGATAATAGTTATTGTTCACGTAGTTTGGTTCATCACACAACATTAATTTAATGTATCATTTCATTTGATGAAAAATTTAGGAGTAAATTTATTTAATGCATTAATGAATTCATTAACTAGTAATGGAATTTATTCATGCATTTCAACGCCTGAATAAATGATATAGAAATTAATAAGTTTCATTGATTTTCTATATAAACAACTACAATGTGACGATAGTGATGATTTTGACTTCCTCATGCATGGATGATATTACCATAACCATTACCCTCATTAATTATTCTCATTTTATCATGAGGTACTAGAATACTATGGAGGAAGGATCAATCACATAATAACATTAGATGATTCCTTTTTTTCTTATAGATACCTATGGAGCTGGGATGATTTTTTCCACTTTGGTTACCTCTCTCAAACCCATGTAATGAAGTTTGAAGATGATGTGGTGGCCTCTTTGGTGTTAGGTACACTCATTTTATAGTATTATTTAATAATTTTAGTTATTATGTAGGTTTCATATAATATTTGTGTAAGATCCTCAAACAATGGGTTTTGATATTTTCCACACAATCTAATAATCGCTATTAAACTCTAGAAAAACCCTTTAGATGTATCAAAGTAGTTCATGATTTAGATTTTTGAGATAATTCTTTAAATTAATAAGAATAAAAAAATAGACTAGCTTTGTGTTTTTACAGATTAAATTTTGTAAAATGGTTTACCCGTATTTAGTCGGGCTATATAAATTTAACCAACACCATGCCCTTATATAGCCGATATGCATAAGGAAAACTATGAAACTACCCTTACATACAGTGGTCTATATATGGATCATCACAGCTTACCCTTATGTAAAATAAAGGATAAGTAAACGAGATTGAATAGTTAAAAGTGTTATATAAATGTAACTTCCCACTTACCCTTATTTGATACCCTTATGCAGATGGTCTACATAATGTAACCTTTTTTTACTTTTACACAAATGGTTTTCATTAAGGTAGTATGATTATGAAGTGGTGAAATAAGTCCATGTAAAGGTAAATGATACCTACCCTTACATGAAGCATTCACATAAAGGTAATATAAACCTTACCCTTATATAGAATGACATGTGTAAATGTATCTAGCCAATTACCTTTATACAAGGGCTTTCAGATAGCTTTCATAAGGGTTAAAGGATCTACCATTTTGCAATAATACACGATGTGTAAGGGCAATCAGAATTTTAAAAAAAAATTGAAAAAAATAACATTTAAAATTATTTATATGGTGTATAAAATTATTATAAATCATTAAAAAATTTATTGTAAGAAATTTTAATTTATAAATGGTATATAGATTAATTAATTATATATATTTTACTGTTATTTAACTGTTTATGAAATATATTTTTTAATTTATAATTAATTAACACATTATGAAACATTTTATTCACAAATATTAAATGTTAATATTTTAAATACATTTTAACTAAATTATATGGCATATCCTATGATCTAGAAATTAATGTTTTTATTTAGAAATAATAATAACAATTTTATAAAGAGTAATAAATTATGAAATAAGGATAAAATTTTATATTTTATATTTAAATTATAAAATGTTCATATTTAAATATTTTTAATTATTAGAAATAAAAGGAGGGATTATATGGATATTCTTTAAACAAAATTTAAACATTTTTATTGTTGTTATGATCAATGTTTAAATAATGATTAAATAGATGATATTTATATTGTGTAAAATTTTTACAAAATAAAATTGGATTATAAATAGTTTATAATTCATATAATATCATATATTAAAAATAGAAATTCAATTTAATGATAAATATTAAAGAGTTCATATTGGAAGGAATATAAAATATTTACTTTAAAAATTATAGAATGTCCATAATGTTAAAGATGAAATTATAAAAAAATGTTTCATAGTTAGATTTTATTAATTAATTATTCATAAATAGTTATCTTATGTTCCAATATTTTATTTTTTATTTTATCCAAAAAATGTATTTCTGGATATATTCATATTTAGTAAATTGTTAATGAAATTTGAATGTTGTTTATGCTTTAGTTTAATTATTAAAATTCATCTAGATAGAGCCTTTCAAGACATGCTAGAAATGTCTCTATAATGAATTTATTTTTTCATATACCTTGGACTTAGACTGTAACTAATGTTATAAACTTGAATTTAAATGTAGAATATATTTTTTTTTAATATTTGGTTTTAATGATATTATGAATTAGATTCTCTCTGGAGGAATGTATCACTAAGTATAGAGTCTTGGGGTTTGACTATATACCTAACTAGAGGTGTGTCTCTTATCTAAGCTTCTGAATGAGGTTTTCTATCTATCACTTCGGGATTACCCATGTGGATATTTTAAATATAATATAATTCTATGCCTTTACATGTATCATTAATATACATTATGAATATGATGCTTTTGGATATGGCATAATATGTTTGAATTCTATTCTTTTGTTTAGAGGACAAACTTGTGGGTTGTGTGAAGAATTAAACATCAACATAGTTTGAACGTATTTCTTATGAGAAGGTAATATGATTAAAAAAATTACTCTATGTACAGATATATTAAATTGAATAACCTAAGATAAGATGGTGAGAAAAAATCCCCTTTAAATATTAAGTGTGATATTCCTTCTAAAGTGACATTTTTCAAGACCTTGATCATCCAACTAGGTAGTTTCATTCCACTGTAAAGTTCCACTAGATTATATTATGTAAGGAAAGTAATTAATAAGTGATATTGTATTGTATTATTAGGTAGTTTTAGGATAAAGTTGTGTGCCCCTGTATTTTCTGTGATTAGCATTTTTTGGAACTTTCTTTGTCTTACACATAGCTGGGAAACCTTTATAGTTAGGATTCCTTATGAATATAGTTGATTATATCCATATGATATACTGGAAAGATAATTTTTCACTCAACTACCCAAGAGTCATATATGATAAGATTGAAAATTGGTTTCTATCAGATATAGTCAAGCTAATTTACATGATGACTAGTGTTAGTCATTGTGAAATATGAATCTTCAACCACTAATAGATATGATGAATTTTAAAAATGGGTAATAATTTATGTGGCATCCCATTTAATAAAAGTAATTATTAAATGGTTGATAAATAGTACTCATATGATATAAGCTTCAATATTAGGTTATATAATATTCCTAATCAATATAAACAGTGTGATTAGTCATTGAAAATGATAAACTTCATGTATGTTACCTATATGACTGGTAACTAAATTATTTCATTCAATTTGGTAGCATCCACCCCCTTCAGTACAAGCTGCACTTTAGTTGGGTCTCCCAACTCTTATTTTTTAATAATATGGATTTTTTATTAATGGTTAAAGAACTTCCATCAAGGGTTTTAATAAAATCATGGGGGAATAATCCATGTGGAGTTGGAAAATCATCAATTGTGAAAACATTTGGGTTTAATTATCATCATATTACCCATAAAGACACATGAAACTTATTGAATCCATGATGGGTATGCATAGAAAGAACTCTCCCATTGAGTAATTGGGTGAAGATATTAGTTTTATAAGACTCTACATTTTCCTCTTTGAAGGCATGGTTAGGAGGATATCCAAATGTATCCTGAGTTGGAAAAGTTTCTTTCTATCATTTGGTAGAAGTATTACCTTTATTAATTTCCTTTTAACCTCTATTCCCATGAACGTCCTCTCTATTATAAAGGTACCAAATTTGATTATTTATTATATCAATAAGTTATTTAATTCATTCAATTGGTAGTCTCATGCTTAAGTAAAATGTAATTGGGATTTCCTGAACAGACTTTCTCAACCTAATGATAATAGGTGAAGAAATGTGAGGTACATCGCTGATATGGTATACTACCTTCAAGGATATATGGACTGAGAGATCATTTAATAATTATCCCATTAGATCTGGTTTACTACTGAAAATTATGGTAGTGATCTAAACACTCTAATGGGATGAAATTCCTACCTATGTAGATCACTTAAAAATCACAATCGGACTCTACAAAACCATACTCAATAGATTTTTTTGTGGGTGGATATTAATTTTTGGTACCACAATTGGGTGGGTGATATTCTAGGATATCTAGGGTACCCAACTCTAGATATGTAATTAAAAAAATCTAGTCTCTACCCCTCCTTCATCCAAGCAAATTTGGATCCAAACTAAAAAATTATTTATAACGCCATCAAATTGGATAACATTTTATATATGTGAATCCTCATGGACTCTTCATCGGGTGTCTTCTCTACTAAAGCTTATTGACTTACTCATCAAGATTCTTAGAATCCCGATGTTAAGGAAGGCCTCCTATGGTGAAAAGAGATTCCTAATAAATATATATTATTGATTTATCAGATCTACAAGTATTAAATATATATAGATGAGGTAGTTAAAGGTAACAGTATTCACTTATACTCCATGTGTTCATTATATCAGGTTCATAATGAATAAATTTCCCTGAATCATTTTTTCCAAAGCAATTTGGTAAATTTAATTTGGATCATGTTTGGATAATTCACTGGTTTTACACCACTAGGGAATTATATCATTGATTTTCATCACCATTGGTTCAGCGGCATTGGTAAAAACAATCAATAGAGGAAGGCATAATATCTCCTCCTCACAGATGTATGTAGGTGTATTTGGGTTACATGAAACAAAGTCTAGTAAAATATCCTCCTCTCTCTCAGATGATATTTGATTGCATGGGATATATACCTCACCTCATAACTCACTATCCTAACAAAGCACTAGGAGGAGTCTCCCTCCCTGATAAATATTATGGTGAGATGAAAACCTTACCCTCCTTCAATTTATAATTCTTAGGGACACTGGATTTACTTGTCTCCACCTATTTTGGGCCTCGAGCTTAATGTTTATGGATCATGCACAAATGGATACATGTGGAGGGAAGGTGTTTATTATGATTACAAAAGATCTATAATCTTTTCTTTTAGAGAATTCTATGGTTGTGGAGACTATTTTTATGTAGATTCTAATTCCATTATTAGTTTCAATGATATTTCCCAATCTAAATCCATTTCTACAGCTACAATGGAGTCTTATTGGAAGACCATATGTAAGTAACTCAAAGGTATAATATATTATCCTTGTAAAACTATGTACTTGACACAAAAATACAAGTATTAAATCAATAATGAGATTAAAATTTCCCGTACATGGAATGAAGGTAATAGGGTAACTGATTTTCTTCCCTCAAAGGCTACTGAGGATTCCCCCCTCCTATCTTATTCCAATGATATTTCCCTCACCTAGGGTGTGATAACTATGATATTTGGGATTCTCTAAAACTTTATTATTTTAGGCCCCATGATCAACTCCTCTTATTCTATCCTCCCTGTTTTGTTTTATTATTTTTATGGTTTCCCACTTTTTCATGAAAAGTTCTTATTGGAATAAAAAATTAATATTCATTTAGTATGATATTAACTATATGATTTTAAAATTGTTTGAGAAATATATAAGTTAAGAATTTGAGAAAAAAAACTAGATCATGAAGGTTTATTTTAAGTAATATAGTATAATAGTTTCTATATTGATAACATATACACTTCAAGCTTGGATGAAAAAATTATAAGATTTGTATTATCTCATTTTTTTATATGTAAGAGAACAAAAACAATTTTTGTTTAATAAAATTAGGTGATGTTCTTCTAATACACATAGTTATGGTGTTTTTAATCCTATAACATACATTAAGGGGAGACTAAAAATATATTTTTATGGTTTATGAATTTATCATATTTTTATCAATGGAATTGTTTTTAGAATTTAAATTAATTAAAATAAACACAACTCTATAGTATCCATGTGTTGATAATGGATGATCTAGGTAAATGATGTTTATATTTTTGTATATTATGGGAAATAAAAGGGGTAAAAGGTCAAATCAGGTGAAGAAAATTTAGATGAAAAGTTCAATATTTTTTCATCAAGAATCCACTAAAGGACATTGAAACCTATGATTTTTAGGGTGGAGAAATAATAATTTTATATTATTGGATTATCTAAGAAATACTAGAATGATTTTAAGAAACTCTATGAAATTTACATGTAATGTATGGTTATTTTATAAATTTATTCTTTAGTTTTAATGGGTATTTGATAAAAAATATATATTTTATAAGGTTTGTAAATATATAGGAGCTCAAAATAAAAGGATGAATTTTTTGAGAACATAGTTTACAATTATAAATTAGAGAGTTGCTATATCTAAATGTGATGGATAGTTTCAAGCTCAAATGAATCTATGTAAAATATGTCTATCATCATATCATTTATCATATAAGATAAAATAAAAAAATTTCCAATAAAGATTTTTTATGAACAACATGATATTTTTTATTGAATACACATGGTTTATGATTCATTTGGTATTTTTCACATGTTTTTAAAAGAATATTTGGATAAAATTTCTTTATCAAGGATAAAATGTTTATCAAAATATTTGTATAAATATTAAAGAATGTGTTCCTACCATCCAATGGTGATATATTTTAATAAATTATTCTTCTCAAATAAAAATTTCCCATACACATAAAATACCAGATATGAAATTGAAATAATAGTCTATTTTTTAAATATTCCTACTAAGAGGAAATAAATGTTAGTTATTAACACAAAAGTGTGAGAGTATCTTAAGAAATTTATTCTAAAGAATATGTAATGTCTTTGTTGATGGTGCGAGTATGTATCTAATTACATATAATTTTAGAATTAAAAAATAAGTATTTACACAAATATAAGTTTAATGTTAATTTTACATAATATGATAAGATATTTTGGATGTATTAGTAAGCAATATTTATGTTGTTACGTAATTTCATGACACAACATTTGATTTAATATGGTTCCAAGGATGATGATGGTGAACTTTGAAGCAGTTATAAGTAAAAAAACATAAGTACACAAATGTTACATTTGATGTTGTGAAGTTAATATGTTTGAATATGTTCATGAATTTGAACATTTGGGAATATGATTTGTGATTATAACTATTTTTTAATCTAGATTACTTCATAGTTGTTTCTCACTCAAGAGTTGAGTTAGAGAGTTTTAACAGATGGTCACACAAAGATGTGAAACATGTAATATATTAACTAATGTGTTAAAAACTAAAAAATTATAGTGAACATAATGTTGATCTAGTATTTTATCATATATAGCAAGATAAACCTATTCTTATGATGGTTTTTTTTAATATTCTCATAGAGGTTAATAATATTTAAAAATAATAATTAAAGGCAACCCCCATATTATCATTCTTTCACATTACATACATAAATGTATGTATACATATACATTACGTGAAGTGTAATGATAATTAAACTCTCCAAATAAATATTTGATTTTATCCCTAATTGATTTCATCATGATGTATTATAGGTTATGAAAAAATGTAAAGGTTAGTGGGTGTAGTGTTCTTTTATGGAGAAAAAAATATGGTCATGAAACACAAAACAAAGAATATGATTCTTTTAATACATTTTATAGCCTACTATGTTTATAAAATGGAGTGTCAAAAATATTTATTTGGTATACTTGGGGTGCATGGATCATATTTGAGTCTCCATTACTTGAGGTTGGTGAGATAAAATGCTTTAGAACCTTCATACTTTGATACAAAACTTATGAAATTCTAAATAATGATGTTGCTAATAAGGGGGTGGTTGGGTATGTTGGTAATCATTTAATTTATTGGATATTAACTAATATATGATTTTCCTCTTGTATATTGAGTAAGACATCTGGGGCCTCAATTGAGAAATATTGTGTATTTTTGCAACAGCAGGAAGATATTATATATATATATATATATTTAAATAAGGTTTGTTTGATGTTCCTATCCATAAGGAAATGGATTTACTGATGAACTCATTATTGGATGAATATGAAAGAAATCTTATTTATACTCTGGTAACCTTGGATAATGTGGTTTACAAAAGAACCATCAAGAACACTGAGCCTTGGAAAAATTATGATGCGGTCCCTAATCTTTGCATTAACCCTAAACACTTTCATCACCACAAAAAACCAGAGATCTATTTATCAACAAATTAGGTAAACCTTTTTGCTTCAGATTTATGATTTTTTCATGTTGGTGAGTTTCATAATCATGGACCATCATTGAAATTCTTTAGAAATTATCTTGAAACCACTGTATTTTTAGGTTTTCATATTGGTCATTTGAATTCTTCAAACATTGTATTTCAAATTTCATCTAAGGATGATTATTATAGACTTTGAGTGAGGTGGTCATTGTTTTCGGGGCTGTTCTTTAAAAGTTATTAAATAGATCCTAGATTTCAACCCCTATGTTGAGTCTGTCATTATTCCAACTTTAATCGGCTTCCCTGGTCTATAGATCCACTTATTTAAACAAACGAACATGTTTCTAATTTCCATGTAAATTGGAAATCCTTTAAATATAGATTCGGAGATTAGGAATCTCTCAAGAACATCAATTTCTAGAATTTGGGTTGAAATTGATGTTTCTCAGGGCCTTACTTCTCAAATTTAGGTTCATAATGGATAGTATGGATTCTTTCAAGATTTGGATTATGATTGGATGTATGATTATTCTCATTCTTCCCTTATTCTTAGAAATTATCATAAGGAATGTTACTATAATATTACATTCCATGAGCCCATGAAAGTAACTTGGGTTGAAAAGGGAAAGAAAAAACCTAGTCTATATGGGATTAATGTTAGTCCCCCAACTAATGTTATCCCCATGGATGATAGGGTACCTACAGGAGGGCATAAAATTGATGTGAACAAGAATATTATGGTAACAAATGTCCATCCTTCTCAACTTTCATTCCATTATTTTGAATCTAAGATAATGTCAGACTCTTTCTATACTTTTTCTACTACCAAAATTTTTGGCATTGTCCCCCCCCCCTAGTGGAGGATAAGGATAAACACTTTGAATCACATGATACAAGATATAATGAGAATCTTTAATTCTCTGATTCTAGTGAATCCATACTAGATCCTGATGATCATCCAAATCAAATTCAGGAAGTCTTCTTTAAATCCAGTGCTAGAAAAGGAAAAAAATGGTGGTTATTGATGGTTACATTACCCCAAACCCTAGAAATACAAAGAAGACTATATAATAATCTCACCTCAAACTAAAATTTTTTGCAACATCTTTATAGGCCTATAGGAAGAACATAATTGAACCTTAAACACTCTCTATTGTAGTTGATCATGGGATTGAAATATATAGTATGGATTAGGAATATAATGATGTAAAAATCACCATGTGTACACAGATGCCTATTGTAATGAGGAGAAGGTGGGGGAAGATGTTGATGCCTATATGGATGAACAATATGCGATCACATTCCAGAATTCTTGTGATGGTATCATTTCTTCTGATAAACACCTTGAAATTAGAAAATGTGTGTTAATTATGATTTTGGATGAATATAAAATAAATCATGATTTTAACTATAAATAAATAACTTGGGAATGACTATCTTACTGCTCATAAGCATTGCAAGTTTTTTGTGATGGTTTTTTCTACTCAATGCCTTGTTTCCTATGAGTTGTTGGGTTTTTTTGGATTCCACCATTAATGATGGGGTTGTGCATTATTAAGCTCAAATGGAATCCACTAGGCTATTCTTGACTACCATGCTCTTCTTTCATATGCCTTTCTTGATAAAATTACATCCATTTCAAAGTTTATATATCTATTTTATGAATTTCACTCTATAATTGGGAGTTGGAATCCTGATTTGATTACTTCTGGATCAATTTTCATGGATGAGATAGCAGTTTTCTCTTGGTAAGACTATTTTGAATTTTATTTTTGATCAATTTGATAAAGGTTATCTCACTATTACTCTATCTGACTTGGTTTCTTCACTTCCTAGAATATCTTAGATAGAGGTCCTAAAACTCTCTTTATTTAGCATCGCTTTTTATGAATTGAGTGGGTGTTATTCCCTTGGTGTTATATATGATTTTCTTTCCCTCAATGGGAAGAGACCATTACTCTTTATGGAAGAATTATTTGACAGGTCGATGATAGAACTTGGACATGTTTTATACCACATGAACTTTTTGTTTGTTTATCTTGGAAGACTCGTCTTGTATTCCCCTTAATTCCCTTTTGGTGTTAGCTCTTTACACCTCATTCTTTTATTGTAACTTTTTATTCATTTAATAAATTTCTATGAGGAATGAATTGGGTGAAAAATTCATGTAACCACTTTTCTAAAAAAAATAGATGTTTCTATCCATAAGGATGAATGGCATGTGATGTATTAATTGATCATATCAGTCTAACCTCAAATAATAAAGAACAAATGATTTGGTTATATGATATTGATAAGTTTTGTGTCTCATGGTCACATTATGTCTTAGAAAATTTGAAAAAATGAGAATGAACACTTGTATATGATACAGACAGGTGGTCATAGATATAGAGTTATATGGGTTTGATTGATATTGCACAAGATCCACTTATATTTTGATTAGTATTGATGTTTTTTTATAGGATTCTCTTTCATTATAATTATGGATCGATAGATTAATTTTTTTTCAATGTTATTCAATCTCAAGGGATGACAATTTTTGGTTGACCAAATGGAGATTAACTTTTACTCATATAGATAGTCTAAAAGTGATTTAGGGCTAATCCCAAAGTGTTCTGAATGTGTATTAATAAGGTAATGCATATTATTTGGTATAAGGTGAAGATAATAATGTATTTCCAAAAGTGATTTAGAAAATATCTTAAGTTTTTTTATACGATTTCATGAGTTAATGTATATGATACTATATAAGGTGAAATGTATAACAACCTTACTTTTTATTACACACATAAACCTGATTTATTACATAAAATATTCACATGAAACAAAAAAAATATCGAGAGGTCTAGTGTCTTTGGGGCTTAGGAACATTACATAATAGCTTAAAACATAAAACACACAACAACTTTATTGAAAACTTCCTTTACATGACCACTACATTCCCTCGTACTTAGCATTTCATGGGATAACCTGAGGACATGCATAAGAAAAGGGTGAGCTATAAAGCCTAGTATGAGAATAAAAAAAGGAATAACATGAAGAATACAATACATTTTAGACAATAGACATATCAATGGATCACAAGAGAAACATTAACATAGAGGCATGATAAAGCATGATAATCATGACATGGAAATGTGGCAACAACATTTAATATGGAATTATCATGTGCTAAGGCTCATTGCACATGGGGAATGAGTAAACACTCATTGAACATGAATAATGGGTAAAAACTCATTTCAATTGAATTATAATGAGTCAACACCCATTGCACATGATGTATCATGAGATTATAATTTACCCAATGCATTAGAGCGCTATCAGGTCACACCCTTCTTAAACATTTAATTTCATTCATAAGTGTGCCACATGAATCATACAACATGGAATCAATCATCATCATTTATTCCACGATAAAGGGATGTGGAATAAATACATGAATATTTATAATAAATAGGTAAATTTTCGTAAAGATGAATACCCATGATAGATAAATAGACATGGTATTCACTACACAATGACATTGGCCTAGGAATCATAGTGCAATTTTGGCAGCATAACGATGTGAAATAAGAACTTATAAAAAATTGTTTAATGAGAGATAAAGTGGTGTCTTGTAATATTTACATGAAATGGAAAGAAAGTGGTTCATATAGATACATTTCCTAATAAACGTAGTGGAATTTATAATCATAATTGAAAATAATTACTTGGATGTAAAAGAGGAGAGAGAAATCCCTCACAGAATTTAAGCACGGTAACAGGTGTACATGGAAGGAATTAATGAGAGATAAAAGGTCTCTCTTCATCAAAACATAAAGAGTAAAGTATGGGGGAGGAGATAAATCATACCCCAACATTTTTAATTGAAAAAAAAGGAAAAACAACTTAAAGAAAATTGGAAAAAAAATGAGAAAGGATGAAATCCCTTACATGGAAGTGTGATCTGAAAGGCTTGGGAGAGGATTGAGAAAGGCTTATTGGGAGATTGGGTAACCTTGGGAGGATTATAGAGTGAGGAGGGTAGGGTTTGGTCGAACTCCAAAGGCTTTTAGTGAAGAAGAAGTGGGATCTTGGGTGGTATTATATAGGAAAGGAGAATGAATTCTTTATTATTTAGGTTTGGGACACCTCACATTAAACTAATCAAAACCACAAACCAGACCATGGTTTTTGCCCACGGTTTTTAAAAAAGGGGAGTAGAAAAAAATATTTTATAATTCCAATGGCATAAATTCTTAAAATGATGGGGTTTTTAATGTGGAGGTGAGTCACACTCTTAAGGAAAACAATTTAAAAAAGACAAAATGTTTTATATGCCTTGAAGGGTCCACCACAACATTGTAAAATAAATCAAACAATCCCAAAATCACATTATTTTAATGGAAAAATATATATTGTACTAACATAATGTGTATATTATTTTATTACATCATTATTGGATCATTATGATGCCATAAAACACATTATATATTTAAACGCTATTTATTTTTTAACCAAAAAATCGACTGTCTCAGAAAATTATGAAAAATTCACCATTGGTTAATTTTGACATCCTGATTCCAAAAATAATATTCTTTTTATCTAAATAATTTTATAAATATGTGAATTTTTACTTTAAAAATAATAACCGGCATTTACGAAAATTCATTGGTTTTGACAAAAACAGCTTTCAAACTTTAATAAAAAGTACAACTGCATTCATAAAATTATATGATCATTTATATTTAATAAAAAGTAATTTAATTATAATAATATTTTATTAAAATATTATTTAATTCAAAAATCCATTAATTCATCAAAAATATTTCTTAGTTGAATATTAACTAAAAATACTATTTGTTCTTTAAAAACTATTTACAAAGTAACGATAATAAAATGAATTCACATTCATTATACAAAAATAATGTACATAGTCATAGTGCTAGGGTCTTATGACATAACACCTTATAACACCCTCATATGACTGAAGGGTAAGGTGTGTGATGGTGACAGACTCTTGGGGTGGCTCGGATAACATCGCTCGAGTGGTAATCTCTATTAACTTCTTCTTCTCCTGTAGTCAGTTCCACTCAAGCTTAACGTGTTCAATATCAGCTTAGGATTGGTTAAGAGCAAATCTTAGTGACGCCAGATTCTTTACAAGCACTAAAAAATGGGCTTTGTGCGGGGTAAGCCTACTGGATGAGGCCGTCTCCTCCTTTATCTGAGTAAATTGGATTATTTAAAGCTCTATATTTATTCTAATCATGCGATCATTGTTCAATGACTATATTAGAAATGGTCCCAATTCATAACGGTATTTTAAAATCCAGAAACATAAAACCCATGAAATGTACCTTTTATATAACCATAATAAACATTTAAATATATCAAGAGGAATTTACATTAATGAATGTTTGGGTCGTTACAATCTTCCCCCCTTCAGAAATTTCGCCTTCGAAATTTCCTTTTCCTACTCTAAAACAAATGTGAGTAACTATGAATCCTCACTTCCTGTGATTACCACATCACTTATTCAAACTTTTGGTTTTTCCACAACACCTTGATGAGGGTCATTGTCTTATTTTGTAGAACTTTTTCTCTACGATCTAAGATCTTCACTGATTCCTCATCATAAGA
The DNA here is from genome assembly GCA_963277665.1 of Viscum album. Lineage (NCBI taxonomy): Eukaryota > Viridiplantae > Streptophyta > Magnoliopsida > Santalales > Viscaceae > Viscum > Viscum album. The sequence goes on from OY728164.1 coordinate 1,585,554,999, forward strand.
AAGATCATCCTCTAGCTATACTACCTCTGAAGAGAGTACATGTGAAGGATCTTCTATGTACTTCCTTAAGAGGGATACATGAAATACATTATGTACTTTGGCCACAGTAGGTGGAAGTGCTAGTCGATAGGTCACAGCCCCAACACAATCAAGAATCTCTATGGTGCCGATGTACCTAGGACTTATTGTACCTTTCTTGCCAAACCTAATGACCTTCTTCCATGGAGATATGTGTAGAAATACCATGTCTCCAACTTTAAACTCAAGCTCCCATTGATGGGTGTCTTCATAACTCTTCTGTCGACTTTGTGGTGCCTTGATATGATGCTGAATGGTTTTCACCTTCTCCACTATTTCTTCAACCATTTATAGTCCTATCAGCTTACGTTCAACGACTTCATCCCAACATGTCAGTGTTCTGCACCTCATCCCATACAGGTCTTCATAAGGTTCCATTCCAAGGATTTAGTGGAAACTGTTATTATAGGAGAATTCAAACAGTGTAATATGTTGGTCCCACCCTTCTTTGAAGTCCATAGAAGATGATATTAAAATATCATCCTGTGTTTGAATAGTTCACTCAGATTTCCCATCAGTTTGAGGAAGATAGGTCATACTGAAGTTCAATTCAAAATCCATAGAATGTTTAAAACTCTTCCAAAACATACAGGTGAATCTTATATCTCAATAGAATATAATAGATAATGGTACTCCATGTAGCCTTACCACTTCCCTGATATATATCTGTTCCAGTTGACCAAATGAGAAATCCTCCCGAACTGCAATAATGTTTGCAGACTTTGTAATATGATCCACAAAAATCTAGATTTCATTGTTTCCTCTAGATGTCTTTAGATGTATAGTGACAAATTCCATAGTGATGTTATCCCATTTCCATACTGGTGTGGGCAATGGTTGCATCATCCCCTTAGACTTCTGCCTACCTGTCATCACTTGTTGACACACCAGGTACTTTAATGTATACTCAATGATCTCTTTCTTCATATTATCCCACCAATAATGCACTCAGAGATCTTGATACATATTTGTGTTTCCTAGGTGAATAGAGAAATTTGAACAACGTGCATCATCCAAAAGTTCCTTCTTTAGATCTGAACTTGATGGAACACAAAGCCTTTTCCGAAATCTAAAAATTCATTATTCATTAACATTTAACTCCGAGGATTTTCATTTTTTGATAGCTTCCACTTTTTTTTGAATTCCCTCATCATCCTTCTGAGCATCCTTTTACCTTTCCAAAAGAGATGGTTGAGCAATCATTTGTGAAAGGATTTATAATGTTACCTTCTTTATGATTACCATGTCCATCTTCATCAAGTCTAAAAAGATTGGATCCTTCTCAATTATCATCAATGATAGAATCGTCGGGTCCTTACAGCATATGACACCTTGTTCGCTTTTCCAGGGTGGTAATGGATTGAGTAGTCATAGTCATTGATCATCTCTAACCATATTCATTGGTACATGTTAAACTCTTTCTGTGTGAATATATACTTGAGGATTTTGGGGTCTGTATATATTTCACACTTATCCCCAAAGAGATAATGCCGCCAAAAATTTAAAGGGAAGGTCACCGTAGCTGACTCCAAATAAAGTGTTGGATAGTTCTGCTCATGAACATTCAATTTCCTTGCAGCATAAGCAATGACTTTGTCATTTTGAATCAACACACAGACTATACCCTTCTTCAAAACATCACTGAATACCACAAAACTTTATCCACCTGTGGGTAAAGTAAGCACAGGTGCAGTGATAAGCCTCCTTTTTAACTCCTTGAATCTTTCTTCACATTCCACACTCCAAGAAAACTTTACTCCCTTCTGAGTTATCTTGGTAAGAGGGTTGGACAATAATAAGAAATTTCTCACAAATTATCGATAATATACATTTAACCCCAAGAAGCTACAGATATTTGTTACTGATGTTGTCCTTGGCCATCCCTCAATTGCATCTTTTTTAGAGGGATCGACGGATTTCCCATTTCATGTGATGATATGGCCCAAGAATGAGACCTCCTTTAACCAGAACTCACACTTGTTATACTTTCATAGAGATTCTTATTTCAAAAGGTCAGTAGTATAGTTATTAGATACTCCTCATGATCCTCATTGGTTTTGGAGTATATTAAAATATCATCTATAAATTCTACAAAAAAAATTCAAGGTAATACCTAAAGACATTATTCATCATGTCTTTGAATATTTTTGGAGCATTAGTGAGTCTAAAATCCATTACTATGAATTCATAGTGCCTGTATCTTGTACGAAAATCATTCTTGGGGATATCATCCTTCTTCACCCTTTCTTGATAATATCCCGACGGCATATCCACCATGGAGAAGTATTGTGCTCCACGCAGATGATCAAACAATTCATTGATTTGTGGGAGAGGATACTTGTTCTTTATCATGATTTTGTTAATCTCACGATAATTGATGGAAAAGTGCATCGACCCATCTTTCTTCTTGATGAAGAGGACAAGTTCACCCCATGGTGAAGCACTTGGACTATAAACCCTTTATCCAGACTCTTCAGTAGTTGTTTCTTCATATCCTCAAGCTCTACAACATCCATTCTATATAAAGTCTTGGATATTGGAAATGTCCTAGGTATTAGATCAATAGATAATTAAAAATCTATTCTAGGAGGAGGAACAGGAAATTCCTCGAGAAACAATTTACCAAATTCCCTCAAAATAGGCATAAATTCAAGGATGTTTTCCTCCTTAGAGTCAATCATCTTAGCTAGAAACGTATACTCATAGGGAAATAATATCCATGCTTGAGATGATGGATCTAAAAAAGATTCAACTTCCTCTTTGCACTTGTATAGAATCAGGGGTTGATTCTCCACATGGATAGTGATTTCCCTCTCACAGCAATTTATATTAGATCTATATAAGGAAATTCAATCCAAGCCAAGAATTGCATCAAATTTTACCATAGAGAGTTTGACAAGATTCTTCGGAAAATTCAATCCACATATTATGACAGTGGAGGAGTTATATTCATGGGATGCAAGGATTTTCCCATTTGTTGTACTCACCGAAATCTTTACTTCCCTGATTTGTGGTGGTGCTGGGATTGTTCTACTAAACTTTTGAGATATAAAAGAATGCATAGAACTTGAATCAAAAATTGTGTTCGCTATTATTTAATAAATAACTTGCATACTTACCACCACTTCATTTTCAGGGTTCACTTCGGTAGTAGTGATGGAAAAAGCTCTCCCTTGTTGCCTTGGAGGTTGTTGGTTGCCTCCAAACACCCTTGGATTAGGGCACTGATTTGCAAGATGCGCTAGTTCTTTGCATTTGTAGAAATGGACAATGCATTGAGGTTCGAAAAAAGAATTCCTCTCATTTGTTACAGCTACAAGTTTTTCTTGTCGGCAGTTAACAGCTAGGTGCCCTTCTCTTTCACACCTAAAGCATTTCCTCGTCCCCTTTAGGAAATTTTCGGGGTGCTTCTTTCTACACCTTTGGCAAGTGGGGTGCTGGATATTCTTATCACTGTTGGATTTATCCATTGGACTACCGGAATTAAAGTCCACCTTATGCTTCTTAATCCCATGATACCCCTGAGATTATCCAATCTCTATTTTGACCTAAAGGGCACATCGTACAATTTCCTCATAACTGTCGAAGTCACAGATCGCCAATGCTTTCGGTATGCTAGGTTTCATCCCACCAAAGAAGCGGTCAACATTTCATTTGGGGGTAATAAAAAAGACGGAGGTGTATCAAGAAAGCCTTGAAAAGTTTTTCTTGTACGCTCTGACAGATTCGTCGCCTTTTTGCTTGAGGTCAAGGAAGTCCCTTTCTATCTTAAGTTTGAGGGTGCGTGGAAAATATTAATCGAAAAACATCTTCTAGAAATCCTTCTATTCTGATGCCTCGATTTCATCCTTAGGCTTAATATTTTTTATCAATGTCCACCATTGATCAGCTTCACCCTTCATACAATAAGCAGTCAGGAGAAACTTCTCTTGTTCAGAACATTGAAGGATGGAGAAGATCTTTTCAATGGAGTTTATCCATTGTTCAGAGATTGAGAGATTAGATGATCCACTAAAAGATGGATGCCTTTGTCTCATGATGATCTCGATAGAGACGTGTTATTTCATAGGGGGGGTTGAATGTTATTCTTGACCCATTTTTCTTTTTAAATCTTGAGTTAACTGAGATAGAATCATAACAAAGTTTGTGATTCTCACTCCCATTATATTGGGAATCTCATTAGCACAATCATCACATTGATCATCACATCGGCTGTTAGATTGAGTACTGCTATTACCTGCCATTGGCTGGAAAAAAATGAAATTTAGGGGTAACACATAAAAGTTAATCCAAGGAAAAAAATTGTTTACTTATAAATAACTTTTAGGTCCTTAACTTATGAATCCATATGCTTTAATCTATGCTATTCATGATCAAATTTCTAACATATATTCTTAGGGGAATTTTCTATTCCCTTAATAAAGGTTCATACTAAGCTTGTGAATTTACCATAGAATATCCCCTAGGAGTGTCATAACCATGAGTGCAGCAAGGCTTGTTGTTATTCACTAGTTTCCCATTCAAGTCTAGTTGAAAGTGGTATTTTTGGGTTTTACCACTAGGATACATCTGTGCCAGAGCCGCCTCTACCTTCTCATATCCAAACAAGGATGTATTTACTTGATTAAACACTTATTCAATACTCACAAATACTTGGAGATGTTTTTAATATACTTATTCTTGTCTCTAAGTCTTCACTACGGTTTTCTAATCCTAATCTCAAAACAACTAAACCTATCCTTTGATACCATCTATAACAACCCTTCTTTTTATTACACACTTAAACCTGATTTATTACATAAAATCTTCACTTGATACAACATAGAAGATCGAGAGGTCTAGTGTCTTTGTAGATTAGTAATATTACATAATATCTTAGAACATAAAACACAAAACATCTTTATTAAAAACATTATCTACAAGACCACTACATTCCCTCGTACTTAGCATTACATGGGATAACCTGAGGACATGCATAAGAAAAGGGTGAGCTATTACTCCCAGTAAGTGAATAAACATGTAATAACATGAAGAATACAATAAATGTTAGACAATAGTCATATCAATGAATAAAAAGATAAACATGAACATAAAGACATAATAAAGAATGATAATCATAACATGGAAATGTGGCAACAACACTTAACATGGAATTAGCATGAGCCAAGGCTCATTGCACATATAGCATGAGTAAACACTCATTGCACATGAATCATGAGTAAAAACTCATTTCACATGAATTAGAATGATTCAACACCCATTTCACATGATGTATCATGATAATATACTTTACCCAATATATTGGAGTGCTATTAGGGTGTATCCTTATTAAACATTTCATTTCATGCATAAGTGTGCCACATGGATCATACAACATTGAATCAATCATCATCATTTATTCCATGATAAATGGATGTGGAATAAATACATGAATCTTTATAATAAATAAGTAAATGTTCATAAAGTTGAATACCATTGATAGGGAAATGGACATGGTATTCACTACACAATGATATTGGCCTGGGAAATCCTGGTGTAATTTTGGCCGAATAATGATGTGAAATAAGAACTCATAAAAAATTGGTTAATGAGAGATAAAGGGGTTTCTTGTAATATTTACATGAAATGGACACTAAGGGGATCATATAGATACATGTCCCAACAAATTTAATGGAATTTAGATGCATAATTCAAAATAATTACTTGGATGTAAAAGAGGATAGGGAAATCCCTCACAGAAGTTCAGCATGGTAACGGGTGTACATGGAATGAAATAATGAGAGAGAAAGGGGTCTACCATCATCCAAACATAAATAGGACAGTATGGGGGAGGTGAGAAATTATACCCCAACATTTTTAACTGAAGACAAAGGGGCATAACAACTTAAAGAAAATTCGACAAAATGAGAAAGGAATAAATCCCTTACTTGGAAGTGTGATCCCAAAAGCTTGGGAGAGGATTGAGATAGGCTTCTTGGGATCTTGGGGAACCTTGGAAGAATTATACAGAGAGGAATCCAGGGGTTGGTTTAACTCCAAAGGCTTTGATTGAATAGTAAGTGGTCGATTGGGTGGGTTTATATAGGAAAGGAGAGGTAATTCTTTATTATTTAGGTTTGGGACACCTCACATTAAACTAATCAAAACCACAAACAAGCCCATGGTTTTTGCCCATGGTTTTTCCCAAAGGGGAGTGGAAAAAAATATTTTATAATTCTAATGGCTGAACTTCTTAAAATAACAGGGTTGCTTATGTGGAGGTGAGTCACACTCTCAAGGAAAACAATTTAAAAAGAAAAAATGTTTTATAAGCTTTGAAGGGTCCACAAAAGCTTTGTAAAATAAATGGAACAAACCCAAAATGGCATTATTTTAATGTTAAAACAAATATTGGCCGAACATAATGTTAATATTATTTTATTACATCACTATTGTTTCATTATGATGTTATAAAACACATTACATATTTAAACGGTATTTAATATTTAACCAAAAATTCGACTGTCTCAGAAAATTATGAATAATTCACTGTTGGATAATTTCGACATCCTGATTCCATAAATAATATTAATTTTATCTAAATAATTTTATAAATATGTGAATTATTACATTTAAAATAATAACCAACTTTTACTGAAAATTCATGGGTTTTGACAAAAAATAGCTTTCAAACCTTAATAAAAATTACAAGTGCATTCATAAAGGTATATTATCATTTATATTTAATAAAAAGTAATTTAATTATAATAATATTTTATTAAAATATTATTTAATTCAAAAATCCATTAATTCATCAAAATAGATTTCTTAGTTGAATATTAACTAAAAATATTATTTGTGTTTTGAAAACTATTTACAAAGTAACAATAATAAAATGAATGCACATTATTTATAAAAAAATAATGTACATAGTCATAGTGTTAGGGTCTTGTTACATAACCCCTTATAACACTCGTATAAGACCAAAGGGTAATGTGTGCGATGGTGGCAGACTCTTGGGGTGTCTCGGATAACATCGCTCAGGTGGTAATCTTTATTAACTTCCACTTCTCCCGTAGTCGGTTCCACTCAAGCTTAACGAGTTCAACCTCAGCTTGGGCATGGTCAAGTGAAAATCCCAATGAATCCACCTCCTTTCTATTCTCAAAAAAATGGGCTTCATATGGGGAAGGTCTACTATATTAGGTCATCGCTTTCTTTTTCTAAGTTAATTGGATTTTTAAATCCCTATATTTAGACTAATCATGTGATCACTATTCAATGGCTATATTAGCAACGGTCACAATTCATAATGGTATTTTAAAATCCAGAATCATGAAACCAATGATGATCAAATTTTATATAAACATAATAAGCATTTAATTAGATCAAGAGGAATTTCCATTAATGAAATTTTTGGTCCTTACACAATGGAACAAAGTCTATAAGGCTCTGGTGAAAATGGGATATTGGAGGAGATATTCCTTAAAGCCTTGAATTTGTATATGTGTGTGTGAAATATCTCATTACCTTAATATCATGTATATTATAAAACATTTCATGGTTTTTTATTTTTGTTGACTAGGTAGGATCAAGAAGGAATTTGGAGGATGCCTATAATGGTAAAGTTAGGTATTTTTGGGAATTTGTAGCATGAAATCTATTGGTTCTGAAGCCTACTGGACATTTACATGCCACGAATAGGGTTACATGACATGTAAACCATAAATTAAAATAAATCCACTTTTTATCAAATTTTTATGGGATTTTTGGTGATTGTGGGACTTATAAATTTCACAATGTATAATTAGGTTACATGTTATGTAAAGACCCAATGGTAGTTTTTAAACTGGAAGATCATATGAATTTTTTTATTCCACTTCCCTTCAGGTTCCTTAATCTCAACTTACAACCATCCCCAGGTGATTTTTGGAGCCTCCAACCCTTACATGTCCTTTTTTTTAGTGGTTGATAATTTTTGTGATTGTGGTGTCACTCTCTGGGTAAGCTTTCTCCATGTCTCTCTATTTTATTCTCTAGGAGTTGATAGATCATCTTGAAGTTTATGTTTCTAACCTCCATGTTTTTGGATCTGGTGTCTAGGTTGAGTTCTAATATATTTTATGCCTTTATTATTTTTTGGATAGTTTCATTTTGAATGTTGAGTTTTCATGAGAAATGGTAGGTGGTTCAATTTTGAGTGGCCAATTTAATTAACCCTGAAGTGCTTGATTTAAATTCAATTATTTTATTTAAATTAAATTTCATAATTTAAATAAAATTGTTTCAATTGTTTTTTTAAAAACCCAATTCCTATGAATTGGGGATTTGGTTTGATTTTTCATGAAATTTGGAAGAACCCCAATTCCATTGAACTGGGGTGTTTATGTGAAATGGATGGAAAGCGGTTGAAAATAAAATTGTAAAATTTAATTATGGATTTAGATTTTGAAATTGATTTGATAAAATTGATTTCAAAGTGGTATAAGTGAATATGTCTGGAAACATAGTTTTGATAGAAACATTTGGGTTTTTTCTTCAAAAATTACATGTTTTTATTAAAATCCCCATTATTGTTTTTAAATATAAAATTGGAATATTTGAGATATAGAGAGTGATGAATTGTATTTTATGCAGTCTTTAGATAAATTACCCACTACTATTTTTTACTAGAGAACTTGAAATACCTAGGTAGTTAGTGAGTTATTGGGGGTAGAATTTCTTTTCATTTTCACATCTTATTCCCCAATGGTATGTTGATGAGTCTACTTTGACCAGTGTCAATAGTCATGTGAAAAATTCTATTTTTTGGGGATCACAAAAACCTATAACTATTGTACCTTTTGGTTGTTGACCATATTTCTCACTAGTTTTTATTTGAAATGTATATTTCTTTTTTATTGTAAACTTTTATACACACTTGGTGAATTTATATATGTTTTCTATTTATATAAATTGTTTATTTAAGATATTTGTTCAAATTATTTACATACTTTGACATTTAAAAAATTATTTTGTTTAAATATGATTCATATTACAAACCTATTTTATTTTTAAAATTGAAATTATTCCTTCAGTTAATTAAATATTTTTGATCCTTATGGAATCCTCGGTGGGACCCTACTGGGATTTTTAGCTCTCACACTACTTATTATTTTCGGTGTTTTTAGATTATCTTATTGTAACACCCCAGGTAAATAAAGAATATGAAATTTTCATATTTATCCATATTTGTGAATAAAATATTTATATTACTTTAAAGGGGACGCTATGCTTGATGGCGTACCCAACACGCAACAACGAGTTTCTTGGGAATCTTACGTTGCACTCTAATAATAAAATAATATTATTTTAAATTGTAGTTAACATGTAGCCGTTGTAATGGCGGGAATGGATAGAAATAACTAAAATATGATTATATATGTTTTTAAATGTTTTTACATTTATCTAATAAAGGATAGAGGCTTAAAATACTGAAAGAATTCAATTTTAGGCGTATATGCCCTAGTTTTCACTAAAGGTTCACTTATCACCTTTTGATGTTGAACCATCATTAAATATAGTTTTGTTCACTCTTAAACATTATTTTGGACCAAATAAAACTCTTATTAAGAATCAGGACATCAAAATTTACTTTGTGTAAATTTTTGGTATCTTTCCGATAAAGTTCATTTTTTAATGAATAGTGTAAAATGATGTATTTTAATTCAAAACCTCTTTTTAATCTAATTTATTTATATGATTATATTATCTTTCTAGTTGGTTTTAAAGTGAAATTAGAATAAATTTTTACCATTAAATCCAATACTGGTCGTTGGAATTAATTTCACTTTGAAATCAGACTTAAACTAGTGTCAATCTTTTGATACTTATTGTTTCATAAAAACACGCTATTTTCTTTGACAGTGGGAATTAATTATTTAATTAATTAATGTGAAGTATATGTTTTGAATTTTGTAAAATAGACTTCATTTTTGAATTCGGAATATCAAATATATCTTATGGTGAATTTTTGGGATTTTTCTGAAAAACTTCAATTTTTGATGAATAGTGAAATCACTATGTGGTACTTATAAAAACTGATTTTTCCATTTAAATGAATTTTTTCCATCTTTGTGTTTTGAATTTTGAAAATCTGACATACATGGTTGTCATTAAGAAGTAAAATGTGGTTCAATGGGATAAAAATAATTTTTTGGTGAATAGTAACTTATTAAGTTTTTAATCACGATTAGAGGTAATTAGTGTAGTTTAAGGTAAGAATAATGTTTTAATAATATTAAATGAACTTGAAACATGTCCTAACATCATTGGATGTGTAATGGACGGCCAATACAAGCCATGGGTCAACTTCGGGACCCCATGGAGCCACTTTGGTTGGGAAATGACATAAATAACTTTTTATTTAATGTAAAAGTAAAAATGACACAAACATCATATGTTTTACGAAAACAATTTTTACATGGGGTTATAAAGATAATATTTTTGATTATAAATAGTCATTGGGAATCTAAAAATATTTCATACATCATAGTAATTTTTTTATAATTTTTAGACATTAAATAAATTAAATTATTTATGACATCATAATGATGCAGCGATGACATCATTATTTAACGATTAAAATAGAAATGGAAATATAATGTAAACTCTATGAACTAAACATGTCCAAAACTTATTGGATTGGTGTATTTCGAACCCTTATCACCTTATACACGAATTATATCAATGTGGGAACTTTTAAAACCGAAACACATTTTCAAATAAAGTAATATTTCTTTACTTTCCAAAAGTGCCCCTCCTCTCCTCTTATAAAAGGCCCCCACCTCTACCTCATTTCACACACTCCTCAAGCCTTTGTATAGGCCAACCCCTGCCCATTTACTCTCTCCAAATCCCTCTCCTCATTCTAGAGTATTCCCTTTGGGAATAATCCTTTCAAAGGAAGCCTTTATGCTAAAATCAAAAGGAGTTACACTTTTAAAGGTAATTCATTCTCTCATGTTCATTTGTTTTATTTTTCTTCTCCAACCCCCTAAAATCTTTTTATTTACTTCTTTTGTAACAAAACCAGTATCGTAAATATAATAGGATGTTGTTATAAGATTTATTCGAGCTACAATATCACACAACTACATCAAATGGTTAAAGAACTTACGGTTTCCGTGGATGGAGAAATTCTGCCTCCTGAAACGATGATTGTTCAATACTCATTTAACACCTTCAAAGGTGTCCATTATGATGTCACTATATTTATATATGATATATAGTATTTTTATGTTTTACTTATGCTTCTGTATTTTTCATTTGTGTCTTATCTTTATGGATTCCATTATGGGTATACGCGATATCTTCATTTAAGGAAGTGCGGACTACCGCCCCCTCAAAGTGATTTGATTCGTTAAATACAATATGTGGGATGTATAAAGGATGGAACTATGATATTTTATATGATATTATACTTTAATTATAATATACCTTTATATCATTATGATTCCATTCTATAAAATACGAAATAGAAATAAAAGTAGCGTTCATGCGTACGTACGGCTTACCGTCTCCATGAACGGTGCATTTCATTTCTTACCTCTAAATGATTATGTAATGTTATAAATGCATGCATGTACTGGATATATATGACATATATGATATCTAAATCATGAATACAATTCTGTATATAATAAACTTTTGTCCACACGAACAATATGTAATTGTAAGAAGTCCACTTTGGACTTAAGAACCAAATATCAGCAAAACAAATATTATTAACTTAAGTGATTACATAATGTTTATGACATGGTAATAAGTGATATAAAAGGAATAATGAACTTGAAAAAGGTTATTAAGGAAGTAGAAATTAACTCAAGTTTATTATTCAGGAGTTTAAAGAACGATCGAGTCAAGTCGGACCTGAGGTAAGGGATCCTACTTCTCTCTTTCTTTTTAAGTACACTCTTTTATGTCATTCCTTATAAGCTCATCTTTCTTGTTATTGGGATGTTATTTTACTGTAATTTTTATTTTCATATGATGAGAGACCCTATTCTCTCTCATCAATCCATTTTGGATGTTTCGAGTGGCGCCGTTAGGCGGCTGAATTTTCGTAAGAGATCTAACCTCTCTCTTTCTCTTTAAGTACTCCCCTTTATGTCACTTCTTTTAAGATCCTATTTGTTATGATGGGGGATGTTCTTTCATATTACTCTTGCTGTACATTTTTTTGTAATGTTATGAGATACCCTATTTGATCTCATCAGTCCATTTTTGGAAGTTTTATGTGGCGCCATTAGGCTGCCGAGTTTTCGTAAGGGATTTTTCATCTCACATTTATTCCCATGAGATTTATGCTACCTTTGCCACAACTTCCTTTGAGTGGTGTATGTACTGCCATTATTCTACTCTTTGTGTAATATACTATTCTTTTATGAGTATTTACATCAATTATTTATTGTCCTTCTTTCATGGGTTGTATGTTTTGAAAGATACCCAAGTCGGTAAGGGAACCTTTCACCCTCCTCTTTTTTAAAAGACTTCTTTTGTTGGGTCTTTTAATTTACATATTGTTATGTTGGGATATGTTCTCATATATCCTTATTGCTGTAAATTTTATGTCCAAGTGATGAGATACACTTTTTTATCTCTCATCAACTCATTTTTATGTGATGCCGTTAGGCTGTCAAGGGAACTTTTTAACCCAATTTCGATTTCTTTGGGTTCAACATGTAGTCATTGAATATGTCATCCATTGAATATGTGTGAATGACCTTTTATTGTTTTACACATAATATCCACTTATATTGGGTGTATTTATATTTGTCGCACATATTTTTGAGACTGATTGGTCCTTAATCTAAGGATACCTTCTTTATAAGGGATTTCATCACATTTGACATTTCTATTGAGAGTTCATTGTTGTTTTGCACCAATTCACTCTTATATGGTGTATATACTGTCCTTTGGAGTATTATATCGTGAATCCATTTATTCTCATGATATTATAAAGTTCTGACTAAATTGTATTCCTCAATTATTGTATTCAAGTATCTCTAATTTTGGTAAAACCCTTTTAACCAAAATATCGCTTTAAATGTTTTAATTATTTGTTCTTATTAGTATCCATGTTTTCAAAATGGTTTTAAGGATTTATTTATATGGATATTAATGGTTTAAAATTTTAAGCTTCAAGGTGTTATGGGACACTTTGATTCAAAAATCTCTTTATTAAATGTTTTAAATGGTTTTGGAAATGGTTTCTTTTTGAATGGATTCATTATTTAAATATACTAAAATGTTATATTGTGATTGAAATGTGGAAATGTTATGTTTCATTTATGCATGTTTTATGTGATACATTTATGTTATGGTTCTTGGGAATTGTTATGAAAACGGATGGTTCCGTGATAAACTAAGGGTGGGTGAGCCCAATATAGCTCTTCAATGCATTGGGTAATGCGAATGAGTGAAACGTTAAGGTTTCTCCGAAGAGATTTAGGGAATATACTGTAATAGGTATTCCAAATGTAACCAAGAGGGTTACTCCCTATGTAAGAATGTTATGAATGCCTCAAGTTACCTTTATGTCTTATGTTTTCTATGATTTATTCATGGTTTTATGAGGTATGTTAAAGTGCCTATGTTTTATGGGTAAAGTATGATTTAATTCTTATGTATATATGAACTCATGTTTCCTTTCCATAATTTTATAACCCTTACTGAGAATTTTATGATCATCCCAAGTTTTTGAAATGTTTTTCACAGGTCAAGGGAAAGGTACATGATGTGATGATAGTGTCAAGGATGTGTCAAGAAAGAATCCATGTTTTATTTTCAATATGTTTCCGTTGATGGGAAGAATGAATACTATCTTTTATGTAACCACTTCGTTTAAATGTGGAATGTATTGCAAGTTTCATGATCTAATTCTCTAAAACTCTAAACCTGAAAAGATCCTCAATGTGTAATCTTGTAATAACTCAAGATTAAGTAAGGTTTAAGGCTGGGGCCTTATACTTATCTCATGATTGAGAAAGGGAAAAACACTACAAGGATTTGGTTGTAGATATTAATCCTTGGACTTGGTGAGTTGTGTCTGTTGGGACTTGGGTTGTTTTCTTGTTTTATGGTACTTGGTTGAAGTACATTAGGTTTTTAATGAATTTTCAACTTTCAGTACACATATCCCATAGGAGTTTATTTTTTATGAATATTGACTTTTATTTCATCTTTTTTTGTGTTTTTGGAAAAAAATGATTCCCACTTTCATATTATATAATTTCTGGTGCTTGCAGACAACCCATGGAGATGATAAATTGTACATATGCATGAGTAGTGTTCTTGTTTTTCAATGACCATGATAGAAAAATGTAAGTATTTTTTATTATTAATATAATTATAATTATATAATATTTATAATATATTTTCTTTAAATACATATATATATATATACCATCCATGTTATGCGGTCATAAAAATGAATCCCACCTATTTTTGAGGTTGTAGTTTGCTATACACCCGAAAGACGCTATCATTTATTAATGGTATGGAAAGGTAATAAGGTATAAAATATAATTATTTTATAGAATTTTTAATATTATATTAATATAATATATAAAAATAAAATTAAACTTCATTAACTTCCATGTAAATCGTAAGTAAAAAATGAATCACATCGCTTCGTGAAGCGATAGTTCTCCAAACACATGATCAACTTTATCGTATTCCATATTGAATTTAAATTAAGAAGGATTATGTTTTATTTTAATTTAATATATATAATTATATAATTAATATCATATATAAACAATAAATACATCATTATATCAATAATTTATAAGTGGTGATGGAAAATTAATTATATTGGTTCGCATGTCGGTAATCCTCTGTACCCATGATCAACATTTTCATTTCCCAATTGAGGGAGAAGTAGATGGGTGTAGGTAACTACCATAACATAAAAACATCTTAATATATATAATATTTTTATATTATTATAATATTATGGTTAATAATAGTTTAGTAGGAAGCAATAATATATAAAACAAAACACTCAGTGAAGAACGATACCTCTTTTTTCGGCAACTTCTTTAGGTTTGCACGAAAATTCTTCCAATGTTTGGTTTATGATAAAAAAATATCCTCCAGAATGTTGGTAGTTAATTAATTATTGTATTTAGATATTTAATTTTGGAACCAATTTGTTTTTTAATTTTCTAAAAGAGAGGATAGTGGGTGGCCTTTTATAAGTCGGGGAGAGGACCGATTTAGAATATTTGAAAACAAAAATTACAACCTTGTTTTTTATAAGAAAAAAATATTATAAAATAGACCATTTTATAACCTTGTAATATATTTGTTCTAAATAGGAACATAAAATAGGAAATTGAAAATTTTTAGGTCATTTTAATCCCTTATAATTTTAGTTTTACCCCTCAATAAACCCATTTTTACCTTAACTACTGTAATTAATTTGTATTATTTTTACTATTTATTGTGTTAAAAAATTAAGTTGACCTTATTATATGATATAAATTATTCTGATTCCAAATTTTGAACTCATTTTTCCTAATTAATCTCAGAAACATTTTAGGATTTAATTTAAATTTAATCCAACAGACTAATTAAAAAATGGTTTTTCAAGAAATGCATTTTCTTAAGAAAAAGATTATCTAATAAAAACATTATAGAAATTAATAATAGTTAAATTAATTTAAATTAAAATTTATAGATATATAATATATAATTTTAATTTTAAAAATATATCATTATGTGTTAATTTAATAATTTAAAATTGAGAAACATTATACACTTTAAAAAAGTTTTCAGAATAAATGTGTTTTAAAAACTAAAATAACTTATATTAAAATAAAGTATAAAGATGATTTAAATATAAATAATTGGATTTAATATAAATAAATAATATTTATGTTAATTTTTAATCAGGTTAAAATAATAATAGGCCTTTTAAATTACTTAAATTATTAAAAATAATTGATAATTTTATAAAAATCGGTATTTTTCACAATTCACTAAAAACGTAATATTTTTCTAAAAAAATATAATTTCAACCTATGTAAATATAAAAATTATTATTTAAAAAATGAAGGTAATGTTAACAAATAATTTTTTTAAAAGTAGAAAAAAATTAACTATATTATTTTCTCAAAAAAAGTTGTAAATATAATGTTTTTTGAAGAAAAAATATTTTCAATGAATAAAATGACTTTTCTTAAAATTGAGTGAATAGTTATTTAGAATTTATATATAAATTTATATTGATTTGGACCCTTATATATATATTTAATAAATTAGTTAATCTTACTCATAACCACCAACTTAACAACTAGGTTAAAAAGGATCATATTTAAAAAATAATATTTTAATAATATGTCATGGTTAATTTAAACTAAGCATTGAATTTTGAATAAGATATCAAAAATAGTTTTATTTTAAAATCCCAAGGTGTTACAATCTACACCCTTAAATAAATTGTATCCTCAAAATTTGAACTTGTGATCAGTAATTAATGTAACACCCTGAGATTTAAAAATAAGCAAGTTTGATTAAATATAATATATGAAACGCAACACCAAGATTATATGAAAATGTAAACCCCTAATACTTCATAATATATTACTTTTTATGTAAATTCAATATCTTTGATAGCTTGTGGAAAACCCAATGCCGACTCTAAAAAACTGTAATATAGTATACTCTTATAAACTAGCCTTTAAATTGGAAGGTATAAATAGTACTATCTAAATTATTAAATTTTTATGGTTTACACATGGTAAAAAAATTATTTATTATCTATTTATAATATATAAAATAAGATTCATTTGACATAAAAAGAAAAGTTTCTTTAAAAACTATATTTTTGTAAGAGACAGTATAGTCAGGCTTTGTGAACATAGTTAAAAATTGATTTCTACCACTTTTATAGTATTTATTTGATAAAATAAACATAATTTTTGAAATAATAATATTAAACTTGTCTTATGTTTAATTTTATATATTTCATGAAAGGTTTAATTTTTCTATGAAAATTGGAAAATACCCATTTTTATTAAAAATTACCTTTTGGTTTAAATGTTTTAAAATGTTTAATTATATTTTAAAATTTTTTTAACGTAAAAATAGTCAAATTATATTAAAATATAAATAATTTATTTCATTTGAATCAACATAATATTAAATTTTTGTTTTAAAAACTTTTATACATATGATAATTTTCTCTTTGGAAATACGCATTTTCATTAAATCTATGGGTGAAATTTTAAATTGGATTACACAACTTTTACATATTGAATTTTCAAAAATGAATTAAATATTTTGAATAAGAATAATTTTTATTATCTAATAAATTAAACTTAATTTTTTACCATTATTAATAGTAAAAGTAGTAAAAATTAATTATTGTAGTTAAGGTGAAAATGGGTTTACCGACGGTTAAATTAAGAAGATTAGTGATAAAATGACCTAAAACTTGTCCAAAAACAATATTTTTTTATCACATTTGGACATTATAACCTCTAATCTTTGTCAATAACCCATTTTGGATGCTTTTTCATGATAAAAATATGGACGTAATTGAATCTTTTCAAAATTTCCTTATGTGTCTCATCAATAATTTATAAAAGGCAACCCCCTATCATCCCCCACACACACATCCAAAGACATTTTTTGGAATATATATAAAATAATATCTAAATTAAACCCATAAAAAAAATTATATCCCTTTTATTGATCCACAATCCAACTTTGGAAGGCTTTTGGTACAAAGTTAATGATTTTTTTCATACAAGAGTTAATGTTCTTAAACGAGCATTTGTATTTTGTTTTTTCTTCTTCCAAATTAAAATATTATTAAAACATGCTTATAATAAAAAATATATATATCTTATATATATTAATATTTAATTATTTATATTTCATGACCCATATCCATATCCAATTCCATAAAATGGGAAATTAAATAGTTGATTGTGCGTGTGGCGGACTACCGCCTCCCAAACCGTTATAATTGGTTTTCCATCACTGCTTTTAAAGGATAGAGATAATAATAGATTTAAAATATGTATATTATATTTATAATTTTATTATAATTTTATAATTATAATGACATATATTTTACTTCTTACTTTCCATTCCATTTAAAATATGATAACATCACATGTGTGTACGGCGGACTACCGTCTCACAAAGTGGTGTGATTCATTTTTCATGTATGATTTTCATGGAATGAAATAAGGATAAATTTCATTAATATATTTAAAATATAAGAAATCATATTTATAATTGTAAATTAATATATCACCCACTTCGTTAATCTTTCACCCATTAATGGAATTATATTTTCATTCATGCTTTCGTATGGTCTACCGTCTCCATGAACCAATGTGATTAATTTTCCATGTCAAAAAACCAAGAACAATTATAAAAAATGTATATGACGAGTAAATAAGATATTTATAACATTAATATCATTATTTATATTATATATCTCTATCTTATACATAAGAACATGAAATTTCATGACAAAACATGCATGATAAAACAAGGTAATAGACACCTGAAACAATGAAAATACTAAAATATTGTTAACAAATGGGTGATAAAATGCTATAATAGGGTCATATATGATATTATAAATATTAATATGGTTCTTTTATAAATTAATAAATTATTTGGAATCATTATATAGTAATTTAAATCACGTTCAATCAAAAATAAGTTTGAGGTAAGGGACTTCATCTCAATTTCTCTTTATTGAGGCGTATTTTAATGTTATGCACCTAATTTCTTCTATATGGGGTATATATTTCCCATTTTTATGTAATATCATGAATAATTAAAAATTCATGGTATATTAAGTTTTAATTTGAATAATTTAATCTAAGGGTATTTGAATTAAAAATTACCGAGTTGTAACGCATTTCATAACATAATTAATTTTCATTAAGTTATATTACTTATTAATTGTATTTAAAATTCCCAGATTATGTGTGTAAATATTTTTTACTATATTATGTTTTATATAAACTTTTTTATTTGGATTTACATTTTATATTAATAATCAATTCATTTATTAATTCTCACTTCAAGGATATAATCTTGGTAACGGATTATCATCTCTCTTTTAATTTTGAGGGACATATTATATATTCATCACTTATTTTTTTGTAGTGTATATAGTAACCATTTTTATATGTTATATCACGAATCACATTATATTTATGGTATTTAATGTTTCATTTTACAAATAATTAATGTTTTTTATTTTATCAAAAATTTGAACAGAATCTTTGTTTTAATGTGTATGGATAGTACAAAATTTCCTATCATCATACCAGTGAATTTTTTTAATAATTTTTTATAAGATTAAAAGGTAATTTTCAAAAAATATATATATGAAAAATAATTTGGTAACTTTTATTTAATAAAATATTTTCAAGTTTAAATGGTTTTTTTCTTTAAGAATATTTTTAATGAATTTTTTTGGTGTTTCTATTCATCAACAACATCATCCCTTTATTACACTTATGATCTAATGTTGAGATATTTTATTTATTTCATCATTGTTATTTTGTGGATGGTTTATGATTAATTTTTCCTGGGAAAGTATTCAAATTCTCTTTCTTGATTAATTTTTCTAGTCATTAACATTCCCTTGAAATATTCACTTTCTTGTCATCATTTGACATTACATTTCCCAAAAATATTCATATTATTTATCATGGATAAACTTATTACTTAAATATTATGTCATTTCTACATAAGACTTTTTACTTTTAAGGTTATATTATTGACTAGAGAAATTATTATTAATATTTATACCTTCCATGATATAATTTTTTTTTGATAAGGCATATTGTTTATGAATTAAATCATTTATTCGATATATGAGGAATAATTTGGACATGTAGATATAGGTGGGGGATAGTTATAGATAGTGCTTCAATGCATCAGTAGTCTCATGAGAAGAATTAGTTTTATAGACTTGGTTAAATATGTTTATGGTGTATAACTACCAATAAATTTTAAACTATCTTATAAACGGTCATTATAGTAGAGGTGTCATGATGCTAGAAATCAAGATGTCCAATAATTAATAATTTCCTTCATTCAAAATTTATTTATTATTAACCATGATATTTTCACAATTATATTATCATTGGATGCATTTCACTCTCGGATTATTGGTTAAATGGCATGTGTTTTCTATAATTTACCTTTCCATATTTATTATGCCTTATCTTTTCATGATAGTCAATTTATTTAAAAGTCTTGTGTGTTAAATTATTTTCATTTATATATTGATTATTCCTTATCAAATCAGGATAATCAAGTTATTAATTAAATGGAATGTGTGTTCAAATATTTACCTTTATATATTTATTATTTCTTATTGTTGATTATTCATTTATTCATGATAGCTTCCACTTTATATAAGTTTTAGTTAGAATTTTTGCTCACCCTTATTTTTTTCCCTCTCCCATAAATCCAAGAAGTGTACTTGGAATGATATGCAAGGATATGCAAGATAGAATAGTGATATTCTCGAATAAAAATTATGTTTTAATTTTTCTATTCAAATTTTATATGGGAATCATATATATATATATATATATATATATATCAATTTTACCAAGTCTAATAAAACATATTAGGTCCTTTTGTATGTGATTCTTTGTATCTTATGCCAATTTAACAAACCAGACACTGAATCTAGGGTACTAGGGTCAGGATCATTACAGTTGGTATTATACCATGTTTAGTAGAAACTTTGGGAACTATATTATAGAAAACATAGATTGGAGAACATAAACATTTGATAGGAATCTAGGATAAGTATAAAAGAAATTACTAATGTTTTGGTTAATAAAATATTATATGAATTTTTCTAGAAATACATCTGTGCATGGATACTACAAGTCGATGTGGTTCTAGAACAGTTGTACCTAGGGGTAATAACACCAAAAGGGGCACATTTTGTATTACTCGATCATGACCAAGTGCACAAAAAAGGACTTATTTTTTAACTAACATGACACTCCATGGGGATATTCTTAGTATAATTCACATTTTCTTTACAAACCATTATGAAGGATTTAATGTGGTGATGAAAATGAATGACCAAGGTTAAACCTAATGTGTATTATATTTAAAATAAGGTTTTGCGATTTAGAAATCCTATAAATGATTATATAGTTTTACCACTACGATTATTATTTATCAAACTATGATTTTTTTTAGTCAATGGTTGGAACCTAAATGAATCATGTTAACATTGAACAAGAATAAAAATGTGGTGATTATGAGTAACATGATGGGATGATGACAAAATTGAAAGATATTAGGATTATTCATAATTAGTTATTTTGAAATATCATTTACAACCTATACCTTATCTAAGTATTAGAATCATAATTGAAGATAAGGATAGAGTTCTCTAAGAGATCAAGTTGTAAAGAAAATGGAGTAAAGAAGTATTTATTTCATTCATGTCATAAATATGGAAAGAGACACCTAGGAATGTTTCTCAAATTATTGGAAAAATATTTTAGGCATGGAAAATAAGGGGAAAATGTATTGAATTTCTGAGAAACAATTTAGGGTATGAAGTAAGTAAATAAATTCAATCACATATTTATGGTTTGGTGGATGTTCAATTTTTATTAATCATTAAAATTATTGTGATAAATGGTCTATATTTCCCTATATAAATATTCCTTATTTTCGTCCATATTCATATCTTCACATACACCTTAGTTCTTCGAATTTGAAACCTACTTATGTGTTATTCTAGATGACCTTTATATTTATACTTATATGTTATGAATATAATGTTTTATTTACCTTTTTATGATATGTGTTTTTTTAAAATGGGTTTTCCAAAGTTCAAACCACTGATTAGCGAGATCATGTTTAAATTGTGAGGATGAAATTTATTATAGGTGGGTATAATGTAACACCCTGATATTTTAAAAGGAATAATTTGGAATCAATAACATATATGGCACACAACACTAATCATAGATTATAATTTGACACTCTAAAATGGGTTTTCATTTGGTTTATCCAATGAAAACCCAAATAACTTATTTTCATCCCTAAAAACATATTATAGACCTTTTTATCATTAATCAAAACAAACTATGATTTTGGTGAAAACCTGAAGATGCTTTCTGAAGAAGAGGTAACATTCATAAATGAGAATTGTTATATTGTTTACTCTTCCATGCCATTTAAATATTATAATAAATTTTTTACATTATAAACCAGTTATATTAAATATATATATATATCATATTAATGGTGTGATAGATATCCTTCTCCTCTTCCAATAGATTGGAAACAGAACCATTGATAGTGTGTACGGAAGACTACCACCTCATGAACTGATGTAATTTGTTTTCTATGAACACAATTAAAGGTTGAATATAATGATTTATTTAATAAATTTATATGATATTTATGGTATTATTATAAATATTTAATTATATTATCACATATACCTACTTATGTATCATTTTATTTAAAATACGATAATGACGCTTGTGTGTAGGTTGAACTACCCCCTCATGAAGTGGTGTGATTAATTTTCTCTCATGATTTAATTGGAAAGTTATAAGGATAAATTTAATGAATATATATGATTTATAATAAATTATATTTATTGTTTAAAATTAATATATCCCCACTTTCCTTACCCTTTAACTCATTAATGGAATGATATCGTCACTCGTGTGTACATATGGCATGTCATCTTTACAAAGCAATGCAATTCATTTATCATTAAAAAAATAAATAATTATTCTTAAAATATATATAATGATTAAATATAATATTTATAATATTAATATATTTCTTTATATGATGGATAAATACCCTATATTGATGAACCATAATATTCATGACAAAACAGGCATGAGAAAACAAGGAAATTAACATCCAAAACAATGAAATTAATGAAATATTAGTAACAAACAGTTAGTAAAATGTTATAATATGATCATATATGATATTATAAATTTTAATATGGTTGGTAAATAAATTAAAAACATATTTAAAACCTATATAATGTAGTTAGAATAATGTTCAACTAAAAGGAAGTGTGGTAAGAGACTTCATCTCAATTTCTCTTCATTGAGGCATATTGTAATGTTATACAACTAATTTATTTTATATTCCGAATATACTGCCCCTTTTTCATGTAATATCATGAATAATTCATAATTCATGGTATTTTGTGTTTTAATTTTAATTGTTTTATCTAATGTAATTTGAATTGAAATTTACCAAGTCAGAAAGAATTTCTTAACTGAATTTACTTTTATTGGGTTATATTACTTATTAATTATTTTTAACCTTATAAGTTTATATTGGTAATGATTTATTTAATATATTACATATTTTTATAATTGTTTTATATGGATTTAAATTTTATAGACATAATCGGTTAATTGATTAATTCTTACTTCATTATTATGATCTTTATAAGGGTTTATCTTCTCACTTTTAATTACATGAGACATATTCCAATTCACTACTCATTCCATTATGTGGTGTATATACTAAAAATTTTGATAAGTTGTATAATGAATCTATTTATCTTCATATTATTTAAAATTTATTTTGAATTTAGTTCTTTCATGGGGTTATGATTCAAAATATACCAATGTGGTTAGGGTTTATTTTACAATCTCATCATAATTTAGGATTGTTTATGTTGAAGTCTCCCATGAGGTATTTATTTAATATTTATATCATAAACAAAATATATTTTATTCTCTTTCAGTTATACATGAACTTTTCAAGAAATATTAATATATTTTTCTCTTTGGCATGTCAAATGATAAATGTGTTGATTTTAATAAAATATGACTTTTTTCTCTCTTTGGTAAAAAATCCTTTTTCGTCTAAATCAATGTTTTCTAAAAAAACTCAAAAAAGTTTTGACATTATATAATTTATTTATTAAATAAATTTTTACCCATGTTTAGATTTTTAAATTTTTTTAAAAGTAATCGTCATTTCATTTACCATACAGGGATAGTTTCTCTTAAACTGAAAATGTGAAAAGAATATTTTTTAACATGTACGAAATGTACTGAATTTTCTACCATCATCACTAGAAAATGTTTTAAAACATCCTTTATAAATATCAAATGTTGTTTTTAATGAAATTTATTTTCAAAATATTTTTTTAAATTATAGTTTTAAAAAATATTATCAAAGTGAAAATGTTAATTTTCTCAAAAAAAAATTCATATAATTTTTAGGGTATTTATATTAATCAATGACATCAAACCTTTATTAAAATTATGATCCACTAGGGATATTTAGTATTAATTTCATATATATTGTTTGATTGGATGTATTATGATCAGTTTAAATATGGAATGTATTGACATTCTTTTTCTTGATTAATTTTAGTAATCATTAACTTTCCCTTGAAATATCCACTTTCTTCTCATCGTGGGACATTATATTCCCAAGAAATATCCATATTATTTATCAGATATATACCTATTAATTAAACCATATATCATTTTTACATGTGTTATTTTACTTTAATGTTATATATTTCACTAGGTAAATTATTGTAACTTCAAATTCCCTACTCGATATGGAAATTTGATCATAAGGCATGTTGTTACTAAATTAAATTGATTATTCAATATTTGAAGATTCATTTAGACATTATTATAAAGGTTATTCCTTGTTATTGATATCCCCTTAATTCATAGGTAGTCTAATGGGACAAATCAATTTGATAGCCTTAGTTAAATAGGATTTCGATATATACCTACCCAATAGATTTAAACTGACTTGTGAATGGTCTTAAGAGTAGAGGTATCATGATTCCTGAGATCATGATATCCAATAATTAATCACTGAATTCCTTAATAATTTATTTATTATTTTACATGATATTTTTTCAATGATTTTATCTACAAATTTATTTCATTCTTAATTTATTTATTAAATGGCATCTGTTTTTAATTATTTACTTGTACATACTTATTACACCTTATTTACTCATAATAATAAAGTTATTTAAATGTAATGTGTGTTTAGTTATTTAACTTTACTTATTGATTTTTCCTTATCTAATCATGATATTCAATTTATTGATTAAATGGAATTTGTATTCAAATATTTACCTTTCTATATTGATTATTCCTTATTTATTATTTATTATTTACTCATGCAAGCTTCCACTTTAGGTAACTTTTATTGAGCATTTGAACTCTCACTTATTTTGTTTCCCATCCCAAAGAATCTAAGAAGTTTACTATGATTGATATTCAAGGATATTCAAGAGGGGATAATGATATTCTCAGGAAAAATTTTATATTGTAATTTTTGTATTCAAAGGTAATATTGGAATCATATATATATCTTTTTTACCAAAACTACTAAATTATTTGGTCCTTTAGGATGTGATTCCATCTATATTATTTAAATGTAACATATTAGACACTATCTCTAGGCTACTGGGATTGGGTTCATCACAATCAAGGGTTTTACATTTGAAAATTTCTTTGTGGAAAAACCAACATCATATAAATTGTTTATAAAATTTTCTATTAAAATGAGTGTAAAGGAAATATCATGGTCATCATAAAACTCGGTATCTATATTGGAGAATATCGGTGGAAATTTAAGATATGTCTATTTTATAAGAGAATAAATAATTATGTAGTGTGATACAGATAATTTATCATAAGAAATTTAATGATCATGATAATGTTAAGGACCTCAAAACAATTAATTTGTGTTGATTTAACTAACCATTGATTCATTGGTTGCGAAGGTAATAGAGAAAATAAATTATTTTAAAATACTTTTCCTAGAGTTGAGGAATTATTTTACTGTCTGGACTAAGAAAAAAAGTAAATATACGTATATGATAATTTAAATTTCATCCTTTAACCAATTTCCACCACAATCTCGTCTTTTTTTCTAAATGATGGGTTTTCAACATAAAATTTCTAAGCCTGAAGCGTTAAAATAAACGTACACATATTATATAATA
Organism: Viscum album; assembly: GCA_963277665.1. Lineage (NCBI taxonomy): Eukaryota > Viridiplantae > Streptophyta > Magnoliopsida > Santalales > Viscaceae > Viscum > Viscum album. The sequence continues at coordinate 1,585,581,097 of OY728164.1, forward strand.
CAAAAAATAATAAAAATATATTACTCTAATCTATACTGAAACCAAAATGGTTAGACCAATATAAGTTAATACCAAAAGTGAATAAACCTCCATTCAAAATTCAATAATAAAACAAAATGTTTAACATCGATCGAAACTCTATATCTCTCAATAAACTCACCATGAAAGATTGATTTAACCTAAAAGTTTATCTCATACCATTTAGCAAAAAAATTTAAAATTGTAATAACATTCTCCTAAATAATAATTTATTTTAATCCAAGAGATTTTATATATACCCCAACCCAAAAAAAAGTCTCTAAAATACATTAACAATCAAACTAAAGTCAAAATAATGTAACCTATAATATGTTAACCTAAATAAACTTAATATTTTACCTTTAAAACATATAATTAAAAAATAATAATAAACAGGACATCATATAGGCCAATGGTTGTTGTTGAACCCTTATCACCATTCAGTTTTCTGTTCAAGCCCCACAGCCTTAACATAAATAATGAGTTATCTCTCAGCATACAATTTGTCCTTTTATTCTAAAACTATATTAATATAATTACTATAATGTTCGCAAAATATAATGAACAACCTAAAAATAACATTAATCATCAAATTATTTTTTAACCAATAAATTATTCTATACATTCTATAATTTTTACACAATTAGATAATCTTAATCTACTATAATTACCTCATTATCAGGAACATATAAAATATTTTATCTTACCCAATATTTTTTTCATAGGATATCACCATACCATTAAATTTAATTTCTAGGTCATTAGTACCATTCAACAAACTCTTGTAAGTTCCTAATGAAAAACCACTATGGAAAATCCTTAGAAGGTTCATGATTCTTGTAACAAAAATACCATCAAAAACAATTCAACAACATGATTCTCAAATTCCTAAACACTTAAATAATTCCACTTCAATGATTTTCTTAAAAAGGGACCTTATGAATAAATTAGTGGATTGGTGAATTTTCTGGGATAAGGACCATGTTTTCCTATTAGGTATTCTAACCTAACAATTTCTTCAATTCCATCATAATGGTTTATAAAGATTTTTTTTAATTTTAAAAACATAACCCCAGGGGAGTGTCAAACCTTATGTGCAGTATGTATCATTATCATATACTAGGTAATCCTCATGTTAAGCCCAAAATACCTTTTTCAGAGTTATTACCTGTTTGTAAATTTATTCCAAGACCATGTCAACTTGTCGTATACTAATAAAGATGTAATTTCAAAAAACCATTCACTCAGTACTTCACAAGATTCCATAATATTTTTCTATACTTAGTCTTATCCTTATAATTATCTTGAGTGTTCTCACTAAATTTTTATTATACTAGATTCCAAATTTAAACAAAAAATTTTCTCTGAAACCAACTATAGAAAACCATTCCTTTTACATATATTATTAGATGTAGTTTAATATAAATATACATTGATTACAACACATATATTGTGATTCCCAGTGTCTTAGGGAGACTAAAATCATAATACATCAAATTAAATTAAAACATTTATTCCTTATTTATTTATTTTCCTTAGTGAGATCCAAAATCAATTTGAACTTCTAAAAATTCATAGCATAACTTAGGGAATACATTCAACAAAAGGGTGAGGTAAAATCCCAGTAAGGTAATAAACATGATAAGGATACATAATGTTAAAATTAAAGAGATAACATTATATCATAAAAGGAAATGCATATGATTAATCAAAGAGAAGAATAAAATAAATAAAATTGTTTCATAAGATCGTAAAATCCTAAGGAATGTGGTGAAAACCTAAAACATGTCATAAAGATGATTCATTGATGACTACCTATACAATATCATATATATTAAACAGTCTTAAAATGGATTAGGTTTACCCTCCAATCCTATACAAGACGTCTCATGAAACTATAACATTACTAAATTCATTATAAAACTATTTTTTCAACCATAAAAATATGTCCATGATCTATGTGTGCCACATAATTTAAATAAATCATAAACACAACATAAGAATTATCCATGAAAACAAATGGGTTGTGTAATCTTATCTCATATCATCACAAAGTAAAGTTCATAATGTTGAAATATATGAAATGAAGATAAAGAATTTATTAACCAATAAAATGAAGGGATAATAAACTAGGTATACTTATTGGGAAAATATATAAATAATTTTGAATCATTTAATAACATCTAAGGTTGTTGTTTTATAAGAAAATAAATACCTATTAAAATATAGAAAACATTCTTGGGAAAAATACCTTTTCACTTTGACAATCACTTTTGAAAAAATAAATTCCCAAAATATTATATAAATCATTTTCAATGAAAATATCCATATTAAAATAAATATTAATCTTTGATAAAAATAATTGTCATGATACTAAAATATACCATCAATACCTTAAACGTTAAAATAAATATTTTTTTCACATTTTAATTAAAAGTTAAAAAGTTACTTGTTTGAAAAATAATAAGAATATTCAACATAAAATGTTTTTTAAAATTTCAAACATGTGTAAAAATTAATTTTAACAATCATATTATAATAATAATAACATTTTTCTAAAACAAGGATATGGAAGAAAAAGGATTGTTGACCAAAAAGAGAAATGAAGTTGGATGTTTATAAACACATTTTCTCAATAATTTTAAGTAAAAAAGTGTAAAATGTTAGTATTTCATAGAAATTTCATAAATAACTATATTATAATAAAATTAAATTATTTTATTAGATAATTATAATATAATTTTCAGAAACGGATATTTAAGCATAGATAATCTTGAATAAAATGAAATTGAAACATAAACCCTTACTGTTTTGGTAAATTTTGAGTCCAAACTCCAATAGATGAAGAATATTAATTAAACCTAAAAATATAATATATTTATTAATGATTCATGTTAAAATAGGTAAATGGTTTTTATATAAACCAATAGAAATAAATTAGGTGCATAAAAGATCATTTGTCTCAAAGAAGGAAGTTTTGAGACAAAACCCATACACCAAGACTGAATCTTTACTTTTGTTCCTTATTTTCCTTGATAATAAACTTAGGATAATTATTTAATTTATTAATATCATTTATCATTATTATTCTTTCTTTTATTTTATTTTTTATGTTTTCATATTCAGTTACAAAACAAATTAATTACACGTCATATATTTTGATGACAAACTACTCGTATGACCATAATCACTATGGAATGTTTACTAAAGTCAAATATATTATTATTTCATAATATAAATAATGTTTATCTTGAAATAATTTTCATTTTCATATATAATATATTCTTTTAAAACTAATCATGGAGGATAATTGTGAAAAATTAATTAAGTGGCAATCATGGAGACTGTAAGACGTATGTACACATGAGTGATTTTCCATTTTTCAAATATCATGAAGGAAATAAGATAAATGTTATTTGTACTTTATATAATTAATATTATATGTTAATTATCATATTAGTTTACAATATACACTTAAATATACTATCCATGTGTAGTTATAATAAAAAAAATCACATCACATCATGAGGAGGTAGTCTGCTTGTACACATGAACGATGTTATCGTTTATTCAATAGATGGTAAAGTAAGAACCTATAGGATATATTTCATATATATAATTATTAATATTTATTTATTTTCATATATAAAAATAAATTTATTCCTTATTAATTTCCATGTAATGAATAAGTGAAAAGTGGATTACATCGCTTCGTGAGGTAGTAGTTCATCGTACACAGGAGCAACATTATCATATTCCCTAAAGAATTCAAAGTAAGAATGTTTATGTGATGTTATGATTATGTAGGTATAATTATATTATAAATATCAAATATAATATAAAATAAATCATTATATCAAGTATTGAGAAGTGGTGATGGAAAAATGATTAATATCTTTTCGCGAGGCGGTTGTCCTCAAAAACATGATCAATGGTTTCATTTCCCATTTTAGGTTGGAAGATATTTAAGTAGGTAATTAACATAACATAAACAAATTTAATTATATGGATTATTATTATATTATTTTATCATTTTTTTGTAATGATATTTTAAGGAGGTGCAATAAGAAATAAAAAAATGATCGGTTAATAATGATATCACATCATTAGATAACTTCTTTAGGTTTTCAAAAAAATAATAGTTTGTATTTATGGTAAAAATGTATCTTGGAATTTCTAGTGTAATTAAGAAGTTTGTTTTTTTTAGTTCTTGTATTAATGAATGGGTTTTGGAAGTTTGGATAGAAGAGGAAGTGTGGCCTTTTATAATTAGGGGAGAGGACGCATTTATAATTTTTTAAAAGAAAGAATTATACACATTTTTTCAGAAGAAAAAAGACTAAAAAATGAACCATTATAGAACCTTATAAGACATATGGACTAAATATTACTAAAAAATATAAATTATAAAAAAATTCATTAATTTTTAACCATTTTCATTTTAGTTTGTCCCCCATTAAACTCGGTTTTACCTTAACTTTGACAATTAATTTTTACTATTTTTAATATTCATTATGGTAAAAAATTAAGTGAAAATTAGTAGAATATAAAAATTATATTGATTAAAAATATGGAATAATTTTTTATTAATTAAAATCATATAAGTGGTAGAAATTAATTTAAAATTAAACATGTAGACTACCCAAAAATTATTTTTCAGGAAATGCATTTTTCTCAAATATAGGATAATATTTTAATAACTGTATAAAAATTTATCGTAATTAAATTAGATTAAATAAATATTTATAGATATATAATATATAAATTTAATTAAAAAAATTCCTTTTTAGGGGTTATTTTAATTAGATAAAATAGAGAAACATTATTCACTTTAAAAGAGTTTTCGAAAAAATTGTTTTAATGCTCAAAAAAATTATATTAAAATCAAGTATAAATATGTTTTAAATGTAATAAATTTGATTTAATATAATTAAATAATACTTATTTTTATTTTAAATTAAATTATAAGAATAATGAAAACTGAAATTAATTAATTTATTAAAAATAAATGAGAATTTTATAAAAAACGGTATTTTTCACTATTCCCTGAAAAGTAATATTTTTCGAAAAATACCAAAATTTCACTAAAATTAAATATCAATATTACTATCTAAAATATAAATTCATTTTCAGAAAATATTTTATCTAAAAGTTTAAAAAAATAATTTTATTATTTTCCCACAAAAAGTACTAAAAAACATTTATTTGAAGAAAACATATTTTCAATAAATAAAATGGATTTACTTAAAATTATGTGACTAGTTAATTTGAATTCATAAATAAATATATATTTAGTAGTAAATTTATAGACATTTATAAATTATTTAATCTTATCCATGCCCTCTAATTTAATAGTTAGGTTAAAAAACATATTTAAATAATAATATAGTGCGGTTCATTTTAACTCAATGTTGTGTGTTGAATCTGCTATTGAAAATAGTTTAATTTTAAAATATTGGGTATTTAAAATTCATGTAGTGGGATAGGGAGATAATTGTTTTAGATTTTATGGTGCTAACTTCCCTTTATATTTTTTATTTTATATGGTAGTGGCTTTCCTTTGACATGTATTTCTTGGTATAAAGTGTGTTAGGGTCATAGACCATACAATTTAAAGAAATTATTTTATTTGGAAGATCTTATTTCCTAGTTGAGAGGTTAATTTACATAGAAATAATGGTTTTTTAATTTTTTTCTTTTTGGATTGTTTTTTATTCTTTATGGTGATAATTGTTTTATAAGTCTTTAAGGTGAATACATCAGTTGAAATATCTTTTACTTGGGTTTTTTCTTCATTTTATAGGTTTTTTAAATTCTCTAAGATATCAAAAATTTTAAAAGGTATCTGATTTATGGGCCCATATTTTCTTAAGAACTTACTTTATCATTTAGAAGGGAAATGTTTGACTTCCAAATGATTTTTTTTATGGGAGTCTTTATCACATTGTGGAGGTTGTACTACTACATAGGGACGATCAATCTTGAATTTTGGATAAATCAAGAATTACCTTTATTTATTAATCTTGGTTTTGGAAATGAATCTTATATATCATACATTTCAATAGAAAATAAAATTACACAACTAATTTGTCTAAGTTACCATTACATATTTCTTTTTCCTAGAAATGGCCCTTTTCTATCGCCTCTTCATGGGAAAAATCTTATGTATCACACTTTTTCATAAAGTTGAACCTTGCATATTTGCAGGGCTATATTGTACTATACCAAAATTTGTAGTACACAAGTTCTTTAATTATAATAAATAATACTAAAACCCTTTATATATAAAATTAATATATTTATACATAAATTTTCTTCTATTTATAAATAAGAAGTTTCTTTTATTGATATATAAAAGAAATATTTTCATTCATTGAAGTAAATATCTGATACGTAAAATTAAAATCTAAAATCTAAAGTTCATCCCAATTTTTTAATTTTACTACAAATTATTAATTCTGTTCATATGTAAAGGTCTGTTCAATATACATTAATGTAACTACACTTCATTTGTAAGTGTTGATGTCATTAAGAATATCCTCATTTCCATAGCTGATCCTAAATCAAATTTTATAATGGAATTCTAAATTGTAAAACCCTTAAAATATGTAATTTTTTATATAATAAATTCCATCGTCCATTATAATGTTTATGCACTAATTTGGTGAAAAAATTAATTCCACATCTTGGTGGTAGTTTTGGGTCATGGCCTCTCTAAGTTTTAATGAAATTAGGTGAGTTTATTGCGTTTTAAATGGGGAAAAACATTTTATTCCATGTATTTGAATATTATTAAAATTATATATTCCCTTATATTTTTCTTACTTGATTATTTATTACTCTTATTACAAATATATCTTCTTAAATAGTTATGCTTGGTGAAACTAAATCATTGATGAAATTTTATGTAATGTTTGTTTGTGGAAGCCCAATTAGTACGTAGCTTCATTTTCCTTGATGTGGGATCACTCAACTACATTAAGGTAGGTTATCTCAAAAAAATTCTCATATATTATGTAATATTATATTTAATGGAATTTTATATAATCTTATAAACAACCTTAATGATCTTTAATCATACGATTGTTATCCCTTCAAAATACAATGATATTAAAACTCTTCCATTATTATCCCCTTAGAAATGAATGATTGAAAATAACATTATTCTTCTAGATTCAAACCCTCATATTGATTCCAATGATCCATTAATCTATGTACCACATCAACAATATATAATCTAACAACTCTAGAAAATCTTCCATAAATTATAAATTCATATATATATATATATATATATTGTTATATAATTATCTCATGCTCAAAAATATTTTTCGATATAAAGAATAGTGTTTTTATGTGTTTATTATTTTATTTAATATATGAAATTAGTTTTATCAAGCTTTTATTTCCACATTTATCTTTCAACGTCCTTTAATTTCAAATTTATAATAGTAATATTATTATGATATACTGTGATAAATATATATGGATATATTTATGTCTCTTCTAGTATATAGTAACCCATTTGATATGGGGAAATGTTCTGGTAATGAGATTGAAAATTGAAATCCTGAATTATAAGAAAGAAAAAGGAAAAGAGAACAGGTCCAGTTGGATTATTTGTTTATTATCATTATTAATCCTAAATTGAATATATTTTGTTACATTAAAATTGATTATATTATATCGAATCACATGAATATACACGGTTGAAATGTATTGGTGATATTATATTGAAATCAAATATATAAAAGGGAATTAATATGATAATATGAAAATTGATTAAATATTTAGTAAACATAAAAATGGTTAAATTAATAATGTATTTTTATATTATTATGAGTTGTTGTCTTAATAAAGGGACTAGTTTAGGAATATCAGTACTTGTTTATGCTTACATTTCTAGAATTAATGTTCAATAAAGGGGTGGATAATAAAAAAAGGTGATTATGGGTTTTGTGTTTAAGAACTTGAGATTAATCATTGCCTTTCTAGCATGTTTCCTTCCCTAGGATGTGATTTGGGGTGTTGCGGATATTTTTCCTTATATTTATTATTATTTATTATTTATTATTTTATATTTATTATTTATTATTTATTATTTAATATTTATTACATATTATATATTATTTAGTATTTATTTTTAATTTATTTATTATGTATTATTTATTTATTATTTTTTAGTTATTTATTTATATGTTTTTATTTGTTATTTATTTTTTATTAGCGATACACGCTTTTACAGTGGTTTTCATAAACTATCATAAAACAATTTATAGGTGGTTTAAAGAACGGTTAAATTGTAATTTTGTGATAATGTATGAAAATGGAATATTTTTTCTCCACATAACATAGTAACATTGTACAAAATGTAATTTATTTATAAAATTTTTATAGGCCATTTTATAAATATATAGAAAATATATGTTTATTACATAAAAATTTATAGAAAATGTTTTTTTTAAACATAATAATTGTTTTTAGAAATATACAAACCAAATATATGTTATGTGTGTATATTTTCTCTCTATACCAATATAAATTATATTTATATCAAAATATGTTTTGTATATATTATTTATTTATTTTTTTGTCAAGATGTGTACATATGTAAATATATATTTTGTGTATATATAGTTGTTGTTAAATACACATTAACTGGGTATATAGTTATGTTTTGTTCATATTTTACATATACATTCATTATGATTATAAGTATATGTTTTATGTATATATTTTTTATGTACATATAAAATACATAAAAACTAATTTAAGGTTCCATGAACATATTTGTGAATGTTTTTTATATAGGTTAATATATATATATATATAACATTTAAATATAATTTCCATATGTATGTGTTATTTTTTTGTTTTCAAAGAATATAAAAACATGCACCAAACATTACTAAACTATCTTCAATAAAATTGAGATATCTAAAAAAATTCAATTGATACTAATGAAATATTCATTACTTACTGAAAATAAAAATCATAATCATAAATTTAATAAGTTCCAAAATTTAACTAACCATAATAAAATCATGTAAGAAATTAAATATAATTTATAAACACAATTTTATGTAGGGTACCTTCGAACAATCAAAGTATAGTATCACCCTTAGGTAAAATAAAAAATTACTTACCAATTCACAATATAGTTGTCAAGTATAAAGGAAAAATTTAATAGAATGATGTAGTTTATCAAAATTAAATGTAGAAAACTTCTAGAAAATATAGAATGGTGTACATATGGATAAAAATACTATTTTTTTAATGAAAAGGAGAAAAAAATAATTGTACATGGAATAATAAAAATAAATACATGGGAATTTGATATATTTTAAAAAGAATTGGTAATATTATGTTAAGGGGTATAATAATAATAAAATTATAAAGGTTTAGTGGTGTGGAGTGATATATTTTTTTCATGAGATTAAATGTTTCAAGACCTCATAACAAATTATGAGGGAATTACAGGTAAGCTATGATGATAAGTATATAATACAATTGAGTGAGACATTTTATTAAATGTGTGATGATTAGGGTTTCCAGTGGAGACATAAATATAGTGGTATTAGGTTTATAGTGAAAAAATCAAGTCATAAAATATGGGATGATCATTTTTATGATTGATAGTTTAAGGTGTGTAGGATGGTTAGGTTAATTAAATTTTTATAATTTTTTAGTGGTAATTATATTATTCATTGGGGGTGTGAAATGGATGACCCACATTCAACCCTTTATTGTTCTATAAAAATATAATTTCTAATCTTGGAATCTCCATGTCACTTAAGATAAACTTTATAGGGCCTCAAGTGTACTCCTCTTTCACCATAGTCTAGTGACTATCACCAAGTAAATAAATGAATCACTTGGGGTGATTTAACATAAAAATGCATTGTCAAATAATAAATAATAAATTAAAAACATAAATAAATATAGGCATCAAAACCAAGAAAATAAATAATAAGTAAACTCAAAAAATATTTATCAATGGTTATTAGTGATAATATGTATCTAAACATAGAATTATTAAAAACCTACTATAATAACCATATAATAATACACCTAATGTGAATCAAATGTAATAGAAAAATTATATCCCTTAAAAGTCTCAAAAAATAATAAGAAATTCACCTATATAATGTCACCAAACATCAAATACCATATCTAAAGGTCCCTTTAATTTTTATAAATAACCACATATAAAATTTAAACACACACAAGGTGTGTGAATGCATAGTGTGAGAAAAAATAGAAGTAAAAACCATTTTGAAGCAAGGAATCTCATAGAATATATAATGTTCTTATGTGGGTAGTGTAATTCTATAAAAGGACTATAAAAATCATAAATAGCACATAAAATAAAAGTATGGGTGCTTAAAAAGAAACCCATATATCTAATATACTTATTTTGGCCATTATCTACAGATTCTATGAATTTCAATCAGGGTATATCATGGCCAAAAATTTGGTGTAAATAATATACCTTCCATAATCATGGATAATATATTATTACTACCAAACAGATAGCACATATATTATCCCTAACAAACATGTGGAATATATATTATTCTTTCCAAACACATTACATATTCAAACCCTTTGATTTTATCCTATTATAGACTAATCCAAGTCTTCACTGTATGTCATTAAAACTCATAGAACTTTTTTCCCAATAGTTGATATTGTTAACCCCAATATAATAACTAATTATAAATCAATCTTCAAAATAACCAAAATATTGTGTTACCCATTTAAAAGTTAAACATAAAAAATCAATTTTAACACATGTTATTAATAGGGAATAATAAATAATTTTTAGCATATACCTTTAAACATATTCCCCTTTTTATTAACATGGAATGTTTTCATTAAATTTTTAATTTTAGATGAAATAAATAAATTACCAAACACACTTGATGTGTTTTTAAATAAATTTTTATCATGGAAATTCCCCCTTAATTACTTATTTAATCAATTAATTTCAGATACCCCTCCATAAAACAATGACATGACACTAATAAATTTATTATTCCCTTGAATTCAACCCAATACATACATTGTATATTTATTATATGACAACCCATATCATTAATACACCTTATTTCATGATTTCTTGTGTAAGGTAAAGAAATCACTGTCCCAAAACATAATAAATCATAGGGCCTTTGGTAAAATTGGAATATATTATAACAACATGAAATTGGAATAAAATGACATTATTGAAAACATCTTTAACATACTCTTAAAACCCCATCATTGTTCTAAAATTGAATGGGATTACCTGGGGATGTACATAAGAAATGGGTGAGGTATAAATCACGGTAAGGAAATAAGCAAATCATATAATAAGTTAATGTAGTGAATTTTATACAAGGGGTATAGCAAGGTAACATAAGATAGGATAGAATTATAATATTGAAGAATGAGGCATGATATAACATAATGACATAAAGGAAACATAGGAATGTGAAAACAATACAAAAAAGGGTGTCAAAAAGATATATCAATGATAACCATAAATAAAACGTAACATAGTGTTATTATGATAACCTACCACACCTAATAAATGGAATCTCAAAAGACTAAAACATTACCCAATTCATTGGAGGCCTATATAATTTCTATCTCACCTTTCACTTTCATATGATATACATGGATAAGTGTGCCACAATGATCATATAACATAAGGACATCATTCATCACTTTTAAAAAATTTATTAAGGAGTGTGATAAAGATTCATATAATCCCTGATAAATTAATAATAGGGACTTATAGGTGAATAAAATTTAGTTTAAATTGTGATGGGTATCCACTATAAAATTCTTTGGCTTAAAAAATTGAAGGATAATTTTAGTATAATAACAATGGAACATAAAAATACATTGAAGAGATTAATGAGAGTGAAAGGTGTATAGACACTTTTAAATCATAAATATATTAATATGGTTATGTGATAATGTAACCAAATGTGAAAATTTTTAAATTAAAGGGAATAATAAATAAAAGGTGATTGACTAAAGAGGAGGAGAAGACCCCTTACCATAAGGGGGTGATTCCAAAATCATGGGAAGATATTCTTAAGATCTTAGGAAATCCTTGGGTTGAATATATAGATATAAGGTTAGATTAATTTATAAATCAAAGGGTTTATAGTGAATATTAATTTTATTTTGGGTTGTTTTATATATCAAAAGAGAGGATAATTCTTTATTAATTCATAATCATGGGTTTTGGGCTCTATATGATAATGTAATAAAAACATCAAGAATTACCATGGTTGAAACCCATGGATTCAATAAAATTGGTTTTGTTTTCTTTATTTTACTTGTTTATGAACTTATATAATTCAAATAATACCCTTGGTTCAGTGTAAGTGAGTAATTTATATAAATAATTGATTTTAAAACCATAAAATATAATTTAGGTTTTGGAAGATTCATTAAATTTTTATAAATTTAATAACATAACATAAAAAATTATTTTAAAGGTTAAATATTTATTTACTCATTGATATATTTTATGGAATATATTAAATCACCTTTCGGTTATTGTTATGTCAGAAGATATAAAATATGATTATATTGAATTTCATTTTTACCTAAAAATATGATAGTCCCAAAAAATTATGAAAAAATATCCTTTAGATAAATTTGGAATGATTATTTAAAATATAATAATTATTTTATCCAAAAATTTCTTTAAATATGATAATTTAAACTTTTAAATAAAAATATCCATTTATTTAAAATAAAGTCTTTTTGATAATAACATTTTTCTGGCCCTTATAACAATTATATTCCACTTCAAAAAAATATATTATCCTTTATATTTAATAAATATTATTTAATAATTATATTTTATTAAAGTAATATTTATTTTAAAATTCATAAATTCATCAAAATGAGTGTCTTGATTTAAACTATATATATTTTCCAAAAAATCATTATTTCATCGTATTGGAATCTAATTTCTATCTAAATAATTATTTAATCAATTAAAAGTAATATTAAAAATGGATAAATATAATTATTCTTTATTAAAAATAATATAGGAAAAATTCATACTATTAGGGTCTAGATACAGAGCCCTTTATTACCCCCAGAAAATTCCCTAAGGGTAAGTGTGAGATGGTGGGATTTTCATGGGGTAATTTGTTGAATTTGATTTTGGTCGTGATCTCAATGAGCTTGAACTTCTCTTATAAATAGTTATTCTCATACTTATGTTATTAAATCTCAACTTGGTATTGGACATGGGAAAATACCAATGGTGTAATCTCCCTTAGAATCTTTGTTAAATGTGCATTAAAGGGTATGATCCTACCAGTCGAGGCCATCGCTTCTGTAATCTGTATCAATTACAGTTTATCATAACCATTTATATATACTAGTCATTATATAACTATTAAATGACTATATTATAAATGGTTATAATACTTGATGATATTTTAAATCTAAAAGGACATAATATTGCAAAATAACCAATGTAATTCATGTTTTATATATAATTCCATTTTTTAAAAAGACATTCACTAATTTAAAAAGGGATATTTATTTATAGAAGTTCTGGTCATTACATTAATAACCCTTCATAAATTTTACAAAATAAATTTCTATTTTATACACTAAAATGATTGAGGGTGATTCTATTTCATTGCTTCTTCCAATTCCCATGTTTCTTCCTCAAACATGTTTTCTAGTAAGAAAATTTTGACTATGTGAGTTTTCTTATTACATATAACATTATCTCTACAATATAAGATATTCACCAGAAAATCCTTTTTTTAATGATCATTCCTCAATGGTAACACTCATGGATTTATTATATGTGACGGTTTTGGTATGTACATCCTTAAGAGAAGTACATGGAACACATCATGTACTTAAGATAGGTTTGGTGGGAGTGGTTGTTGAAAGGACACCACTCTGATGCAATCCAAGATCAAAAAGGGGATGATGTATCATGGACTAAGCATTCCATTATTTTTAAACTCATGACTTTGATCTATTGATACATATAGAGGAACACTTTATCTTTCAACTAAAACTCTATATCACATAAACAATTGTCTGTATAACATTTCTATACATATTTTTTTAATTTTATGTGATGTCTAATGGTTTGAACCTTATTTTTAATGACATAAATAAGTTAAATTCCCATTATCTTATACTTTCCAACTTTATCCTAGCATGTTAGAGTTTGACACCTCTTCCCCTAAATATCATCTTAAGGTTCCATTTTAATTATATAATGGAAATTGTTGTTATTTAAGAACTACACTAAGGGGAGGTGTTGGTCCTAACATCCATGGAAATACATTAAACCTAATCTCAACATATACTTGCGAGTTTTAAGGGTCCTTTATAAATCACAATCCATTTTAGGATGATAAGAAGTGCAGAATCTCAACATTGTATCCAGCTATTACTAAATTCCCCTCCAAAACCTTGCATAAGATCTTGGATATCAATTAGATACAATAGAGTGTTAAACTCCATGCAGTATTACCACTTACATTATGTATATATTGGTAATTTGGTAAGGAAATAAATATTCCTTCAGAGAAATTAGAAGATACAACTTTTCTAAGTGATTGAATAGAACCTAGATGGTGTTATTTCGTTTATGTTTCATGGGAATCCCAACAACAAAATCCATGGTTACCTTTTCCCATTTCCATAATTGTATTGGAAATTGTTTCATCACACCATTAGAATATTTTCATTCTTCTTAGACTTATCGTCATACAAAGAATCATGATAGAAACTCTAAAATCTCCATCTTCCTGTTATTCTACAATATGTTTTTCTTTAAATGTCTATATATATTTGTGATTACTGGATGAATAAAGAAGGACAAGCCATATGCGTCATCCAGAATTTTCCTCTTCATTTATGGTTATGATGGGACACATATTCAGGTTCCAAAATTTATAACTTTATCTTCATAAAAAATATACTTTTGAATATTCACTTCCTTCTTTTATAGTAACTCTTCGTCTTTATGGGCCCCCTTGATCCTTTCAAGAGTGAATCTTTGAGTAGTTATTTTGGCAAGGTAATATAGAGATACATTTAATATTCACTTTTCAATTGTTTTTATATTCATGAAGATTGGATCCCTTTAAATCCTCATCAATGATAGGGTTATTGGATCCTTTATACTTATATTATCTTCAACATTTTTACATTCCAGAAATAGTAATGTATCAAACAATAATAATCCTTGATCGACTCTAACAACATTTGTTGGAACATTTTAAGCTCCATTTTAGTTAATATACATTTGAGTTTTTTATGATCCATATATATGTAACCCTTTTCCCTATATAGGTAATGTATCCAAATATTCAATGTAAAGATCACAAAAATCGATTATAGATCATGGCTTTGGTAGTTAGGCTCAAGGATATTTAATTAGTGTGTGGAATAAGATATCACTTTATCTTATTCCATGAGTATACAACCCAATCCCTTTTCAAATGCATCAACAAATATCATAAATCGTTCACCATTGGTGGGTAATTTGAGGACAAGTGCAGTTATTAGCCTTTTATTTGCCTCTTTAAAACATTCTTTATATTCAAAATCCCTGAAAAACTGTCTCTCTCTCAAGTTATCTTGGTTAGTAGGATTTAAAATCATGTTAATGTTCTCATATATTGATGATAGTGACCAATTAATATATGGAAACTTCATATTTCCATTATAGATGTTGTCCTTTGAAATGATACAATTTCAATGTTTTTTGAAGGATCTATAGGAATCCCATTATGGGTGATAACATCTCCCAATAAAATTAATTTCTCTAAGAAAAACTCATATTTACTATAATTTTAGATTAAACTTTATATTCACAAATTCTTTAATACATAATTCAAATTATCCTCATGTTCCTCCGTACTTTTAGAGTAGATATGAATATCATATATAAATACTACCATGAGTTTTTTCAGTTAATTCCTAAATACTATATTCATTATGTTTATTAATATTTTTGAATCATTAATGGGGAAAAATGGAATCACTATGAACACGCAGTGCTCATACCTCATATGAAAAGTATTATTTCCAATATCCTCCTTATTCACCTTTACATGATAATATCCCAACTAAAGATCCACCTTATAGAAATAATAGACTATGCATAATTGATCTAACTAGTCACCAATTCATGGAAGAGGATACTTTTTCTTTATCATGGTCTTATTTAGATAATGATATAAAATTTCATGGTGTATTGGACAATCCTTCTTATTGATGAAGATGACCATTTTACCCCATGGTGAAGCACATGGATGTATAAACCATTTATCTATATTCTCTTATAATTGTTTCTTTGGAACCTTATGTTAAAAATGGTAATTTTATATAAAGTCTTGGATATTTCCAAAGCTCTGGGTATGAGATCGATTGAGAAATTAACCACACTATGAGGAAGACTAATAAATTCTTCAAAAAAACACATAGATAAATTCAATTATAATTGAAATGAAAATAAGGATGATATTTTATTTATTATTATTCATTTTATCTAGATATTACTACTTACAAGTAAATAATATCCATTATTTATATATTGATACCAAATAAGATTCATCCTCTTCCATGAACTTCTATAAAATGATAGGGCAGTTCATGATTCAGAGGGTGATTTACTTTTCTCATAAATTTATATTGGATCTATATAAGTAAAGGAAATATGTTCCTATAATTTTATAAAATTATTCTAAGATAAGTATAATAAGTTTTTATAGTAAATTTATCACTCAAACTCATATAGGTGATGAGTTATATTCTTGGGATGCAATAATTTACACATTTTCATCTTCACTAATAACCTGACATTCATGTTTTCAGATGGTCCCTGAATATTTATACTAAAATTTCAAATATGAAAGAATTTATGGAACCATATAATATAATCATACCCTTTACTATTTTATTTTGGTTCTAATATTTTAATTTATACAATACATAAGGATGAGTATTTTTTAAACTATTAAACACATAAACGGGAAACCATGAACATTAAAAGGATAACTCATAAATGGATTGTATTCATTAACATATGGATTTATAGGTTTAAATATATTCAATCCATGATTTATTTTCTAGCATAAAATAATATGGTCATTTAAGAGGAACATAATTATGGTCCCACTGATAAATTTTATATCATGTATATGTATAACTGTTTCATATAGATCATAGAACTTATATATGTCTTTCATCACATTTAATATAATTATTATTGAGTGTTAGATACATTCATAGAATTCCAAAAATAATAAAGGATTGGTAAATATAGATAAATACCCTTGAGTGTAAATAGGGATTTCTATTCACTACAAAATTTTCTATCATGAAAAATAAGAGGATAATTTCGGCAACATAACAGTAATATATAAAGATTCATAGAAGTGATTAATGAGAGTGAAAGGGCTATCTATCCAATTATAAATCATAAGGAAAATAATATGGGTATTTAATAACACAACCCAACATGAACAATTGGATGTTAATGGTCATAATATATAGAATGTCATTGAATAAAGAGAAGGAGAAGATCCCTTATCTTGAGAAGTCTCTTATAAAAGATTACGAGGATATTATTAAGAGCATGGGGAAACCTTGGGTACTCAAGAGAATAAATCATAGATTAATTGTTTTCTAAAAGAGTTTTGAGTGAAGATGAATGATAGTTTGTGTGGTTTTATATAGAAAAAGAGAGGAAAATTCTTTATCAATTTCCAAACATAGGTTATGAACTCTATAAGATAAATTAATCAAAACCATAAAACTTCCCATGGTTTCCCATGGTTTCTAACTAAGTGAATATATTTTCAGTATTTTACAAGTTTAAGAACCAATCTCATTAAAATAAAACCCTTGACAATGTATAATTGAGTCATGTTTACAAAGAATTGATTTTATACCCATAAAATAAAATTTACATTTTTTGAGGATTCATTAATAATTTATAAAATAGATCAAATAACGTCAAAAACATTACTTTAAAGGTGAAATATGTATTTTTTTTCATTTATTCCTTTTATATCTTATATTATATCACTTTTAGGTCATTATGATGTCATCATACATATCGTATATTTATACTATATTTAATTTCTTCCCAAAAATTCAACCACCATAGAAAACTATGAAATATCACTGTTGTATAATTTTGAAGTTATAATTTAAAAAATAATATTTATTTAATCAAAATAATTATTGAAATATAATAATTTATGAATTTAAATGAAAATTAACATTTATTTAAAAAAATTACATTAAAAGTTTTTGATCCATATAAAAATTACATTGGACTCCATAAAATTATATTACCATTTTTATTTAATGAATAATATTTAATTCCCAAAAAGTTCTGCCAAGTGGTTGTGTCTTGTGGTGGTGTTTGTGGGTTCGTGGTTTTTATCCTCCTAGTGCGCAATTAAGTAGTTTTTCACTAGTTTATTCCCCATCCCTTGACTGATGTAATTAAATAATAAAAAATATCTAATAATATTATTTATTTAAAAAATTCAAAAATTCATCAAAAAGTATGTCCATGTTGAAACAATATATTTTTAAAAAACAATTTTTGTTTCCTAGTATAAGAATCAAATTTTTATCAAAATCATTATTTAATATTGTAATAAATAATATTAAAATGGGATAAATATTATCATTCTTTATTAAAAAGAATGTATAAAAATTCTTACTATCAAATTTAAGATATGTAACGCATTATTACACCAATGAATTTCCATAGGGAAAGTTGTGTGATGGTGAGATTTTCATGGGGTGCTTCAGGAAATATGGTTTGGCTTGTGATCTCGATGAGCTTGAACTTCTCCCATAAACAATTTCACTCACGTTTTAGGTTTTTAAATATCAGTTTGGGATTGGTGAAGGGAAATGCCTAGGGATGTTATCTCTCTTAGATGCTCCAATAAACATGATTCATAATGTATTTTCCTACAAGTCAAGTCCATGGCTTCTTCTGCCTGTGTTAATTTTAATTTATCATAACCTTTTATATATACTTGTCATATGATCATTTTTAAATGGATATATTATCAATTTTTATTATGTTTAAATAAATTTTAAATCCTACAGTATATAACGTTAAAAAATAACAAAACTAGTTCATCTATTTTCTATAAGTCCATTTCTTAATAAGGTATTCACTCATTTAAAAAGTGAAATTATTTATATTAGTTTGGGTTATTACATATTCATTAATTCTTAACATGTATATTCTATGAAAAAATTATAAAACACAATAAAATTTACTAAATTGGTTTTTTTATTAAAATACTATCATTAACACACACATATATATATATATAATAAATTATAATTAAAACACTAAGTTACACAAATAAATTTCGTTTTAGCATGAAAAAAACTCAATAATGCCTATAAAAATAAATATCTCCCTTTAAAAATCATCCTTTATTTTCTTTGTACCAATACAATAATTTATCTAACTCAATCCCATGATTTTAAAGTTAAAATATTTATTTTAAAATAGAAATAAATATTCCGTCACATATTAATGAGTTATAAAATTTAATAATCCTTTATTTCACTCTAATTAATATTTAAGATTTTATAAAATTTCAACGTAAAATAAAAACTTCTTTATCAACTCATCACTACCTCATCACAATATCAAACTGTAATTTCTAGTAATAAAATCATTAGTGTTATTATCTATAATAATTATATAATTTTCCTTATAATCATAATCAATTACATTCTCAATAATTTTAAATTATTTTAATGATAAAATTAATTTATTATATATAGTATATACATGTAAATCACACATTAATGAAAATCTAAATCAATGAATTTTACCACTCATTAGAATGAGTTCATGTTTCATCATGTTGGATATGAACATTGCTAATATCCTATATATCATTAAATAAATCATATAAAATAATTTAATTAAACATGATGAAAATGATAGAGGCCATATACTACTCATTTAAAAATTAGTCCACATTAAGAATTATTTTTTAATTCTTCAAAATTCATTAGGAATTAACAATTATACTAAAATAGAATAAAATAGATTTAATTAAGAAAGTTGCTAGAAAATATCCTCTACTTTTAACAAAATTATATGTATATTTTATCTCTTAAATTTATAGTCACAATTCCTTTCATGGATTTAAAATACATCAAGAATGAGAAAGGAAATTTCATAAAGAAACTAAGGGAAAAGTGAGTGTTATTAGAGCTGAAATATAGACACCCAGGCTTTTAAAACATGGATATTACATCAAGTTTGATGAATATTCATTAAATTGTACAAAAAAATGCATGAGTAACATAATTTTTTAGTTCCTTTAGAGACCTGGAAAAAAATTATCTAACATTGTGAAAGATCTTCAACATCTTCCTTAAAGATCTTCCCCTTTGGTACTCTTCACAAACATACCCTGCATAAAATATTTCTTCATAACCTAGGGAAAGGAAATATAAGAAAGGGTTAGATATGATTCTCATTAAGGGTAAATAAGATAGATACGTATGCATATAAGGTTATTAGGACCTGAACATAATATTTGAAAATCATACCCATCATATTAAATAATATAATTTTATGTCAATGTATAAAGATTGATATTTAATATGACATGAATCATAAGAAAATCAATAACATGATCTATGATATAATGAAATTTTCCTAAAATGTATATTTTTTTAATACATATAAGAATAGAAAATATTAGTTCAAAGTTACCTAATAAGACATTCATAAGAAGTTAGAATTGGGCTAACCAACCATGTACCTACATCAGGCTTGGGCTGACCACCCATGTACCCTACTTTTCAGTTTTGGTATGACCACCTACGTAATCTCCTTTTTAGACATTGGATTAACACCCATGTACATTCGTTTGTCATAGAGAAGTTATCTTTATACAATACATTAGAGAGATATATAAGACCCACTTTTATTTGGTTATAACGTAACCATTTTCCTTGGTTATAAAGTAACCATCATCACAAATGATAATCAAAATTATTTGTGCTAAAAGACCATACAACATTCATAATATCAGAAACCATGAAATAAAATGGATTTAATAGACAATTCATCATAATATATACTGTGGAAAATAAATATGTTTTATAATCATTTCACCATTTCATCGAAGCATAACCCATGGAAAAAGAAGTAGGTTCTAAAATCATTTTTACAAGGTATAACTCGTAGAAGTGGAACACATTTTAGAAAAATATTTTATTCATAAACATAATCCGTTAAAATAAATAACAATAATTATATCATTTGATCATATCCCAATAAATAATATGTAACATCAAATAATAACATCTTAGATGGAAATTATTTTTGAAATACTACTTAGGGTATTTATTGAGGAAAATATATTATCATTGAAAATAAAAATTTAAAATGTAAAAAATTATAAAAATATGTTTCTTTGAGAATAACCAAGGAAACTTATAACATAATCTTTTAAAATCATTTAAATCATTTTTTTAAAAAAATATCTTTTCCTCTTTTGAAAACTCTTTTTAAAACATAAAGGATTTTTAAAATGGTTTCTTTGAAAATAAACATAAAAACTTACTGAGGAATATTTTGAAATAATTTGAAACATTTCATGAGTAAAATATAAATTCATATTTGAAAAACACTTTTTAGAAAGAAAAAAAATGAATCATTTTTATAAATCATGGTTTTGGAAGAAAATGGATTTCCAACCAGAGATATAACTAATGTTAGATTTTTTAAAAAATATTTTATTATTTATATAAGTACTAAAGAGTGTTAAATGGTACCCTTACTTAAAAATATCATTAATAACTAGAGTATCATAAAAATAATTTGAATTATTGAGAGTCATATCAATATATTTCAACATTTGATACTTAATCATTAACAATCACAATAAATGAAGAGATTGTACCATAAAATATTTACAATCTTGGTAACATTAAATCATAATATCCACGAAGTAATAACCTAAAATTAAATTTAAAATACCATGAGTATGAATAAATTCATTCTATTACATGTAAAATTGGTTGTATATACACATCATAAACATTTCATATCATAACGTAAATCTCAACGAAGGAAAATTGAGACAAAACCCCCTTACTAGTTTGTTAAATTTTGAATAGTAAAACCCTTGAAAGATATATACTCAAAAGGATATTTAAACCCAAAAAATATTCATGATATATATCATAAAATACATCCATGTTCAATATATACACCACATAATAGAA
Organism: Viscum album; assembly: GCA_963277665.1. NCBI lineage: Eukaryota > Viridiplantae > Streptophyta > Magnoliopsida > Santalales > Viscaceae > Viscum > Viscum album. The sequence goes on from OY728164.1 coordinate 1,585,603,411, forward strand.
ATACATGGTGAATATGGCTTGTGCCTCCCATAAAATAAAGGTGATACAGAAATCCCTTACCTGAATTCTGGATTTCCAATGTACTCATTAAAACCTATTATATGTTACATATAAGTTTATTGTGAATCTATTATATAAAAATATTCACATATATAATAGAATATATTATTTTATTATGAACTTTTATTACCTATTTATTGACAAATCCATGTTACAGTTTTGTTTTAGGTAATAACTACTTTGTTTTTCGTATATGTTTTGATTTGTAATATTTTTTATCCTCCAAATTTGATCATGGTTACACGATATATAGAATTATAAAAATGATATAAATATAATATATATTCATTATATATTTATTTATACTAATCATTAATATCCAATGATAGGAAATGAAATACACTATTCATGGAGATAGTAAGCCATGCATATGCATGAATGCTATTTTTTTATTATCTTGTTGGGTTGAAATAAAGAAAAGAAAATTTTATATACTATAATTAAAGAATAATTTTTATTTCATATATATATCAAAAAATAATAATTGAACTCATCCTTAATACATTCCATGTAAAGCTAGAATGAATCACTCCGCTTCGCTAGGAAGTAGTCTGCCATACACACGAAGAACGTTATTTATCCCCGCAAAATGGAAAGCATGGAGGTACGTGTCATATAACAATTATAGAATCATAATAACATAATAAATATCATAAATATAATATAAAAATAATAAATCCCTCAATATTTCTATCCTTGAGAGGTGGTCATGGAAAAAACGACATCAGTTCATGAGGTGGTAGTCTGTCATACACACGAATGATGATTTTGTAACCCATTTGATAGAAGTGTCTATAATTTTAGGTATTAAATTTAACATTAATACATATAAGAAAATTTAATATAATTATGTAATTATATAATCATGGTATAATAATAATTTAACTGGGTAGTGGAAGAAATAAAATGAAAATGTGTTTTGATGAATGTTACCACTTCTTTGGGTACACTCTTTAAGTTTCAACTAAAGCCTTTCTTGGCTGGATTTTTGTCCAAAATAAACCTTATAAGATAATTGTATGCAGTTTGAAAATTGATTATGGTAGATATTGGATCCAAATGGATTGAGAAGTGTAAAAAAGAGAGGAGAGGGAGTTCTCTTTTACAGTTCAGGAAGGGTGGCATTTTTGTAAATACTTAAAACTATTCACTATTGGGAGGCCAATTTTTTCTTTAAGTGGATAAAAATACGATAATTAAAAGTGTGGAGGAATTATATGGTCAATATAAACATCCTCTACTCAATTAAACTCATTTTTTATACATTTAATTCCTTAACATCAAATTATCCCTATTTTAACAATTTTGGTTGATCACTACGATAACTAGTTTTCCAACATTGTTAATTTATCTTTCATGACTAAACGAGAGTGATAATTATTATACAATTTGGACCCAATGGTTCTATATGTTAAATATAATTTATAAAATAATAATACTTGGTTTTGGGAAAATTAATTTTGACATAAGTGCATGTAACAAGGAAAAACACTACTTTAACCTTAACCAAGATAATAGAGTTTTTACTATTTATATGTCAATATATTCATTATAAAAGAAAAAAAATTCCATGAATTTATCATTGTTTATAATTTTTTCCCTTTAAAATAAACATAAATACTATGGTATATTTAGTAATTTTAAATCATTTAATAAAATATAATTTATCATAAAATAACATTAATGTCAATTTTTACATTATTCATTTAAATAAAATTTTAAAAATATGAATTAAATGATTGAATTAGAATGTATTATGTTAATACCTATTTAAATTGATATATTCATACAAAAATATAATGCAACACAATAATTCATTCAATTTACATCACTTTTAACAAATTTTGTATCATTTATTTTATTTAATTGTAGACTAAATAATTGCTTTATTGACATTTCATAGGCATTTTATGTAACTATTTCCTATCTTAAAATTGAAATTATATTATTATGATAAAAAACACAATAATATTCTAAATTAATACTTATAACCTAATATATATTTTTTACCTATCCCAAAACTTTATAGATATTAAAAATAAGAAAATATTTTTCTGTATTTTTCTATACTTAACATATTATACAGGACATATTCAAAGGAAAGTAGAGAAAATTACCATATTTTAGAGAATATTATATAAATTATATAAATTAACTCACTAAATAAAATTAATATTATATTTTTGTTCATTTTCACACTTATCATTCTAGTTTAACCCCCAAGTAAATCCATTTTTACCTTAATTGTGCTAATTAATTTTTACTGCATTCACTATTCATTTTCATAAAAACATCAAGTTGAACTTTTTATAAATTATAAATTAATATTATTCAAAAAATTTAATCAATTTTTTAAAATTCAATTCACAAAATTATCCAAATTTAATTTACCATTAATCCGGTAGACATTTCGAGAAAGCGGGTTTTTAAAGTGAAAATGATCAAGTGTATGGAAAATTTTTATATCCAAAATCAATATAAAATTTATTAAAATGAACTAAATTGGATTATTATATGTCTAATTTGTCTAATTATAATTTAAAACTAATTTAAATTATAGAACCATTTTAAAAATAAATTAATTGAAAAATAAATTTTCAATTAAAATTCAATATCTTTCACTATTCATCAAAAAATGAAACTTTTCAGAAAAATCATGGAAATTCACCCTAAGATAATTTTCAAATTATTAATTCAAAAAATAATTTTCTTTTATAATATTAATTTTATAAAATTTAAGAAAAAATTAATTTTATTACTGTTCACAAAAATACATTAAACATTTTGTCGAAAAATAGTATTTTAGAATCATATAAATACTTTACCAAAAAAATTGAATTTGATTATCAATATGTTTTCTTTATAAAAATACACTATACTTAATTTTCTTTAAATTATTTTTTATTATTCATATTACTAATTTTAATGGCTAGGTTATAACACCCACATTAATAATATATCATTTTTTGTTAAAACTCAGTGTTATTTGTAACGCTAGCTACGCCAATGTTGTTTGTAGTGAAAGCATAACATATTATTTAATGTAACACATTTCATCTAGTAAATTTTATTAATTTTAAAAAAAATTATGAAAACTTCTGGTGTTACATTCCACCCCCTCCCTCCTTAAAAATAATTTCTCCCTTGAAATTTGTCTCGGTCAACAAAGGTTTAATACTTGAAAGTTACTTTCATATAAACCCACATTGTAAAAAGGGATAATAAAACATCATATTGGAAAAGAGAAATTGATATAGAAGGTCATATATATTAACACATAATAGGTTTCCAAATGGAATAATATAGTTTGGAAGTGAAATAATGGACATATACGAGAAAATTAACACATAAATATTTATGGAGAGTGATGGAGATCATTGTCAGGGGAAAGTTGATGATCAGAAGAAAATAAAATAAAGGGGATTGAAAAGATCATTACCTGAATGGCCCGAAGGCCTTCATTTTTTTATTGGTTTTTTATAACCCCCCTTTCAAGGGATGAAGGGGAACCCTTACAAGGCCCGTAGGCTCAGAGATTACATGGCCCGTAGTCTTAGGAGATTAAATGACCCAAAGGTCTTAGGGAATTCAACCATACTATCAACAAGGAACCGCCCCTCCCCAGCATCTACATCTTGATAGTAGATCTCCACCTTTTCATGACCGTCTGGCTAGGTTTCCCGTGCAAGCACAGGCTGGTATCGATGGCATAGTCATACCCTCTCATTCTGACAATCCATTTGGATCTGCTCTGATTAGTGCACCTGCTCTGAATCCTCTTCTAGGGCTACTCCTTTTTTATAGTGTGTCTGGGGCCTGCATTCATGTGGCCAGATGGCCTTGGGGTGGGCCTAAGGCCTTAAGGTGGCCCGAAGGCCTTGAGAATCAACTGGCCCGAAGGCCTTGGGTGGGCCGAAAGCCTTGCAGGACCCGAGGATAAAACCGTTGGCCCGAAGGCCCATATGGATGAATAGTTCCTACTTCTACAGTACCAAATAGTGCCTGCTACAGTACTACTACAGTAACCCAGATATATGCCTCCACCCAGATATGATCTTGGGTATCTTGGATGCACCTAACGAGTCCTCACCAACTGGGTTGAGGCCCTTCTGCACTTGAAAAGGTCATTTATATCATCAAAAAGGATAATAACATGACCAAATTTTATTTCAATACCCTTCCCCTAAAGTTGAATAATTTTCATGAGAATATATTCTTCTTTTATTTCATTCTATTTCATAAGGAATATATCACCCTATGGTTGTGAATTGATCAATTTTCACTTCATCTCATACTACAATAAATAATGGTTAATTAATTAATAATGAATCTCAAATTGATCATAAGATCCATAGATATAATGATAAAATATTCCATCAATCTTTAGTTATCATCAAAACAAAATGTTTGTAAAAGTTTATCCAATAATCATAAATCTTTATATATAGAAATAATACATTAATCTTAAACACTGTATTCAATTTTCAGCCTAAACTATTTCATAAATGGTTAACCATTTTACCCTTATGAAATATTAAAATCAAAGTCTTTATAAATAAGGTCACTAAATTAAAAAAATTAACTTATCATTAATCCTCTAAAAAGATTAAAATAGCTCATAATTATCACATACCAGACATGTGAATACCTTCATCATATATTCCCTTGAAAGAAAAATTACAATGTAACCTCAATAAAAACATGCATGATTTCTCATTCATTTATTAAACCAAATATTTTAAATATATTCCATAGAAACAATAATGTTGTAAACACCATCCATGATAACATAAATCACTTTTTTAGTAAATCCTTTATCGGTTTTGTGGTCATCAATACTATCCAATGAAATTTATCCATATCAAACATCTCTTTATCCAAAATAAACATCATTTTATCAACCTTAGCAAAATATTAAGGGTTATTATACCTCAATCACCTTTCCATTAAATAAATTTTCTATTCTACCAGAACTATTTACCATATTGTTTAAAATCCTTATCTAAAATACATATATTGAACAGTCCTTATATATTTCATGATTCATGTAACATAATCCTTTAATTACAATACATAAATACTTCATTCACCACACTTTCTTCTCTATAAATTAATTATTCTCCATAATCTCATTTCTTAATACCTCTTTCCTTTCACATGTCATGTTTTGTATCTTCATAATCATCAATATAATAGTTACTCAAAAAACATTTTTTATTTTCATCATGTGGTTTCCATTTAGGATATTGATTTTCATAATTCCCATACTTTCAACATTTAATTCACTCACACATTGATAATACCTTAGGGATACTAATATCCCCATCCGGTTTGTTAAATAATATCTTCATTTTTACATTGTAATTACTTGGTTTGTTTCCTTTTCCAAAGTGAAAACATCTTCATGTTCTTATAAGGCATCAACTTGGGTGTATCTTCCCACTTCTCAACACATATGAAATATAATCTTCTTTCATTCATTGTTCTTATTACCCAAAATCCTAGAGAACTCTATGTGTATCTTCTTTGGTGAGTTTTAGAGTCACTTAATGTGAAAATTTTAATTCATTTTTTGTGATAAATGATTAAGAATAATCATTTATCATTTAATCTAGTAATCATATCATTTGGATTCCTATAAAAAATTGTTTATTACATTCAATATTAAACCAATTCAATTGGGTTCCCACTATTGACTAAAACCAAAAATCATAGTTTGAGATACACTAATAATTATGTGAAACTAAATAATCCGAAAAATCACTTATATGATATCCAAATCATGACACCTTCTTTAATCTATGAAACTTTAGATTTATCAAAGGTCATTAATAGTCATCCTCAATTTAAATCATTCATGACAGTTTATAAATAGATTGTAAATTTCAAAAGAATATATGTTGGGAGTGCCAATGCCATGTGTCCAAAAAGTCCCATTATCATGCACATGTTCCTGATTTATCCTATCTCAATATGATGTATTCGGGGTTATTACCCCTAGGAACATCTGTTCCATAGCCACATACACTTATCGTCTATATATAGGGATTTGTTTCTTTGAAACCACTCTCTCTCTCTCATTTAACAAAGTTCCAGGACATTTTTTAATACTTTAACTCATCCTTTGACTTATCCTTAGAGACTTTCCTTGATATTTCCTTAAAAATATCCCTATGGATCTCACTAAATTTTTCTCATCCTAGTTTTCAAATATTGACATAATATTTCCTTTGATACAAACTATAACAACCAAGGTTATTCATAAATGGATATTACATTATTTTTTTTAATCTTAATTAAATTAAACAAACACACATCTAAATACCATAATAGTTTAGTTCCTTCAGAAACATGGAAACATAATCTTCCATCTTGGTGGAAGATCTTCAACATCACATTAAAATATCCTCCCCTTTGGTACTCTTCACAAACAAACCCTATATAAAATCTTTCTTCATAACCGAGAGAGAGGAAACATAAGATAGGTTGAGATCATATGCTCAGTAAGGGTAAACAGGGGATATATATAATCATAAGATCAACATAAGGGTATTCGAACATAATAATAACATTTAAAAATCATACCCTTCATATAAAATAACATAATTCAAAATCACAGAATAAAATATTGGTATTTTATAATACATGAATCATAATGAAATTTTGAACATGATCCATAATAGAATGAAATTTTCATTAAACATAGATTTGTGGCATACACATTGTCATGGAAAATCATATGTCAAGGTTTCCCACTAAGACCATCATAAAATGTTAGGCTTGGGCTAACTAACAAAGCAGCAACTTCAGGATTAGGGTAGCCAATCGTGTTCCCTCCTTTTCTGTCTTAGCCTAACCACCCTTGTACCCTCATTTTTTAGCTTCATATAACCACCATTGTATCCTATTATCTTATAGATCATCTATCTTTATCTAATTAATTAGAGAGAGATATAATTCCCATCCATATTTCATTATAATGAAACAACCCTACTTGGTTATAAATAACAAACATCGCCTAATGAAAATCATACATACATGTTCTAAAAGCTCATAAAGCATTCATTATATCAGAACCTGTGAAATTAAATGGGTTTTATAAACATTTCATCATAACATAACCTATGTAAAATAAATAGGGTTCATAATCATTTTATCAATTTGTCAAAGCATAACCCAAAGAAAAAGAAGCGGGTTTCATTTGAATTTTATCATGGTATAACATGTGGAAGAGAAATATGTTTCATTAACATATTTTCACCATAAATATAAAAAATTAAGAGAAATAATAATAATGGTATCCTTGGATCATATCCTCAGAAAATAATAACTAAAATCAAATATATTCATCTTAGATAAAAAATAATTTTACAATACAAATTTGACATTTCCTATGGAAAATAACTTTTAATTGAGAATAATTTTTTAAAACACGAAACATTATGAAAATAATTATATTTAAAAAAACATTTAAATCTTATTAATGAATCTTTTAAAAATCAGTTAAATCAATTATTGATGAAAATTTATTTTTTGTTTAAAAAAAATATTTTTAAACTATAAAACATTTTGAAATCCTTTTTCTTTGAATATAACATTAAAAATTTATAGAGGATGAGTTAAAAATAATTTAAATCATTTCTTGATGAAAATATAATTTTGTTATTGAAAAACACATTTTATCATATTTTTTAAAACATTTTTATAAATCATTGTTTTGTAAGAAAATTGATTTCTTATCAAAGTGAGAAATAAAGTCAGATTTTCATAAAATCATTTTCTTAACTATATTAAGTACCAAAGAGTAAACAAATGGTACCATTAATTGAATATAACATTATTAAATAGAGGATAATAAATTAATTAGAATTATTGAGAGGTATATCATGAGATATCAACATTTGAAACTTAATAATAAACCATCCATATAAATGATGAAATTGTAGCATAAAAGAATTACCATATTGGTAAAATTGAATCAAAATACCATGAAGTAAGGACATAAAATTTAGATTAAAATATTATGTGAATGAATAAATTCAGTCTATTACCTGTGAAAGGGGTTATTTATACACCTAATTAAAAAATATAGGTGAATTGAAAAATGTAAGTCACAAAGAAGGCAAATTGAGACAAAAATCCCTTTAAGCCCGAAAGTGCCTGATCTTCAAATTGGTAATCCTCAACTCTCGATCTCAGTGTCAGAGTTCTATGAAGTGATGAATCCCCTGGACCTGACTCTAGTGTCTTGATTTAATGTTCTAAGACCATTGGTTGATGAGTTTGATCGGTTTGTTTTTGGAAAATGGGATCTGCAAGAGCATACGGTTGTCAGCCTTCTATATAGTAGCCACTTTATGATTCGATTCTCCTTGGAAGAAGATCTAATTCTTGCATGGTCTAGTGTCGTATGGTATTTCATTAGTTGCATTTTTTTTCTTCTCTAGTGTACTTTCGATCTCTGCATGAATCATGATCCAACCTTCATCCTGATTTGGGTAAGTCATCCTCACCTTTCATTACCATTAAAAAATCCAGTGGTTATACGTATTCTTGAGAACCTGGTAGGTTGTTTCCTATGTTCTAATGCTCATACGGCAACTATGAGTGATCTGGTCAACCCTCGTTTGTGTGTTGAGGTTGATGTTTCTAAACCTCCGGTGGAATGGGTCTAGATTTCAATGGGTGCAAATTTTATATGGAAGCTTGTAGTGGTCTATGAATCATGGACTGACTATTGCTCAACCTTCAACAGATTTAGGCACTTAGATTATAGGTGGCATAGTGGAGTGATGACAAAGATCCCATCAAGTTTGGAGAGGAGACTAGGTAAATCTATTGATAGGAGGAGGATGTATGTTGCACCTAATGTTCTTGGAAATACAACTGGTTTGGGAGTCTGAGTTGCAGTGGTTCTGGAATAACTAGTAGAAGTTCAAAAAAATCCTTTGGTTTCTACTGTGCTGAATAGGCTTAGAAAAGATCTAAATAGGGGGGATGGTGTTGAGGTAATTTCTGTCATGAGTGCTATCGAGACTAGTGGTGAGGGAATTGCTATCATGAGTTCTGTCGAGGCTAGTGGTATGTCCTCAAATGGATTTGTGGTTGTAGGGGAAAGGAAACATGAGAGAAGAGCCCCTCATTATGGCCTTGCTCCTCTTGATGTTAACTGGAAGGAGGGTGGTCTTGTCGAGGGAGATGCTATTGTGGATAGTCAGTGGAAGGGATGTAGCAGTGACGGTGTGTTTGAAGGGAATCATGGGTCTTCCTTGGAGGATAGCAAACTGCCTTCTTCAGTGAAGAACTGTGATGCTAGTCTTTGTATGGAAGATCCAAAGTTATGTGTGAATGGGTGTTGTGGACAGGCTGGTGAGGATGGCGGTGTGCTATTCACAGTCTCCATAGGGAACCATTTTCAAGGGCTGTAGTAAGAGGGATTGGAATCCAACTTTCATATTGAGCCTCAAGAAGAGGTTGTAGTAAATGTAGAAATGGGAAATGGGATATGTACAGGTCAGGAGATGGTGGAACACCTGAAATATCTTACTATGATTGATGTGAATGGTCAGATTAAGAAGAATCGGATTGTGCAGTATCAAGAGATGTAGTTCAATGGAAAATTGTGGGATCTTGCAGATAGTGACAAAGAAAATGAGGATAGCATGATTAAGACATTGTTTAGTGACATTGTTCAGGGAGGGAGGAAGATATTGCCTAAGAATCATGAGGATATGACTGCTTCGCCGCGAAGAATATCAAGGAAGAATTACCCTTATCTTCCAAAGCCAATGTCCACTAGATCTAAAGGTATGAAAATTAATAATGCATTTCTTTCCTTGGAGTGGTTGAACCTTCGAAGGAGGTGTTCCAATGTCTTGAAGCATTATGAAATCTCGGAATGGGAATCGGCGAGTGCAGAGGAAGCCTTATATCATGGTGATGGTGATGCGTTTGATTTTAGAGGTATGTAGTTGTTATGTTTGGTCTGTGATTCTTGTTTTCTAAACTTTTATTTTATTAATAAATGTTCAGAGGTGTTTCCTCTGGCTATGTTCAATGGGTATGTTTCGGGTAATAACCCATTTGTTTTCTGTATATGTTTCAATGTGTTACATTTTTTTCTCTTAATTTGATCATGGTTCCATCTTTTAAATAATAATAACCATTATATAAATATAAAATTCATTCAAATATATTTTTATTTATACTAATCCCTAAAATTTAGTGATATTAAATGAAGTACATCATTCATGGGGATAGTAGGTCGTACGTACACATGAATATTGTTTTCTAATTTTCTTATTAGGTTGAAAGAAATAAAATTAAATCGTTTATATTATCATTGAATAATCTTGTCTATGTCATATATATATATATATATCCCAAATGTTTATTAAACCCATCCTTAATAAATTCCTTGGAAATTGGTAATGAATCGCACCGTTTCGCGAGGCATTAGTCCGTCGTATACATGAACAACGTTATCATATTTCCAAAAAATGAAAAGAATGATTTTCTGTGTGATATAAGAAATATAGTATAATAATAAAATCAGAAATATTATATTTATCACAAATAAAATATAAATACATCTTTATTCCCAACCATGAAAGGTGGTAATATAAAAACAAACAACGGTTTTTCATGAGGTGGCAATCTATCGTACACAAAATCGATGGCTTCATAACCTATTTGATGGGAGTGTGTGAAGTTTTAGGTTATACCCATAACATAAAAACATCTCAGTATATTCAAGATACTAGGTTTATTATATAATCATATTATATTAATAACTGGATGGGTGGAGAAATAAATGAAATGAAAACATGCGTTGATGAACATTACCTCTTCTCCAGGTATCCTTCTTAAGTTTGAACTAATTCCTTTATTTGTTGTATTTATGTCTATTATAAGGCTTCTATGATGAGGGGGAAGTTTTAAAGTTATTTAGGAGGTTCTTTGTTGATCCAAATGGCCTGATAAGTGCAAATAAGTGGGGTTATTGAGTTCCCTTTTATAGTTGAGAATGACTATTATTCTTGTAAATACTCAAAAGTATTAACTATTGGGAGGTCAATATTACATGAAGTGACTATAAATATGATAATTAAATTTTTGGACGAATGATATGGTTGAGCCACACCAACACCACACAATGAAACACATGCTTTGAACATTTCATTTCTTAATTTCTAGGTATCCCTATTTTTACAATTTTGGTTTTTCACTATGGTAACTAATTTTATAACCATGGTAATTTTTCATTTAAGACTAAATTACACTACTAGAAAGTTTGGTTTTCCAAATACTTGTATACCAATTGTTCTCTTGAACCGTTGGTATAAGTGTTTTTTACCAACGGTTTGTAAAAACCGTTGGTAAATATTGGTTTTGTGAAGGCTTTCCCAAAGGTTTGAAGATACCGTTGGGAAATCCAAAATTTTTGCACCCTTTACCAATGGTTTGTAGCAAACCATTGGTAAAGGACATTATTTACCAATGGTTTTTACAAACCATTGGGAAAGGCCTCCTCAAATACTCCTGATTTCCAGAAGCCCCTGCAGCACAACAGAGAAATCGTTTCCCCCAATTTCCAGAAGCCCCGGTGCGCAGGTGAACCCTAACCCGAGCTTTTCTATCTGATTGGATGCAACTCCCCCATCCAGGTTAGACTCTTTAAACCTCTTCCCAAATACAAACATATAAGCCCTCTTCCTCTAATTTCTACATTTATTTCAATATCTAGCAAGATCACGTCATTTTTTCCTATTTTAAGGATTTTGGAAAATTTTATGATTCATACTATTTGATATTGAATCAATGACTAATACATGATTGGTAGATATATGCGACTAGGGTTGACTTTGGTTTCATATATCAACTGTAACTAAACATACAACATACTACAACTTATATGGTGATTCCACCTATGAATGGTGGAATTTTCCTAGGATTATGGGGCTTCATCTTCTTTTGTTCTATAGAGTTTGTAGTGTTGGTTTTTAATGTATTTTATTTTCTTATGGATTTATAGTGATTATTTATTGGGATCCTTTTGTCATGAATTTCGGGTGAGTTATTCTTAATTTCTTCTAAAAGATCATTGTATTCATAAAGTGTGCCTAATTTTTTTTGTTATGATGCCAACATTCGATTTTTTTAATAATGAAACATATTTATATTTTAATGATATAAATGAGTGGTTTTTAAATATATGTTTATAAAATAGGTTAAATGATTTCTAAGTGGTTTATTTGGAACTGTACAAAGACATGTACCATATTTATTGTATTCTAAAATCTCATTAAACATATTTATACTTAGTGAATTATTTATAAGTTTGGATCCATGTTTGAGCATTACCAATAATATCCCATAGCTTAATACCATTTTTAGATTGTGTGCATCTCATTTGGTTTTTTAATGAGTTAACTTCTTTCATCATAATGTCTTCCAAGGATGTCTTAGAAATCTAATAGCCACTTGAATGTTTTTCCTTACTTAAATAATGTAATGTATTTATGGAATAGTCAATTAATTTTTACATTCTAGTAAACCATGTTGATAACCTTCATGATTATATGATCTCATAGGTGGGTGTGGTGAATATGGATATAATTTTAAACATATGTATTGAATTTTGTTTTTACCTTCCAGGGTTGCAAATTCAGCAGTTGGGTTTTTTTAAAGCGTTATATAGCAACATTTTAAACCCCTTCTATATATGCCTAATGGTAGTTTAGTAGTGGTTAAAACCACCACTATTTAAGGTCAATATTTGTTTTCCATTTTTTGTTTCAACGACTGTTTTCCAGGACAAAAAATGGTGAGGTTACAATGGCGGTTCAAACCACTACTATATCTTTTCCATTTTTTGGCAGGTGAAACCGTCGCTAAAACCAAAAACAGCACTAAAAAGATTCTGTGACGATTCCCTGAAGCTGCCGCTAAATTTATAGAACAAACATGAGTTGGATGTTGATGCCAATTTTAGAAATGATTTTTGTAAACTGTCGTAGAACCATATAGAAGCGATTTAAACTACCGCAAACTCAAAAAGAAAAAGTAGTTGTTATCAGTCAATTTTTTTTATTGTCCAATGCATGATTTGAAACTAGTTATAGTACCCCCCTGGATATCCCCGCCCACCCCTAGACACCCCCTCCCCCCGTGGACTACCCCCCACCCCTAGGGATAGCCCGCCCAACCCCATGGACACCCCGTACCCCCTGGACAACCTCGCCACCCCCGCCACCCCCTAGACACCACACCCACCCCCTAGACACCTCGTACCCCCTAGACAACCCACCACCCCCTAAAAATCCCCCCACCCCCTGGACACCCGCAACCCTCCTGGACAGCCCCACCACCCCCATGGATAGCCCGCCCACCCCTATGGACAGCCTGTGCCCCCTGGATAGCCCCCCCCCCCACCCTTATTGATAGCCCACCCACCCCACCCCCGGACACCCTCCCACCACACCTCGGACACCCCCCATCCCCACGGACACCCCCCACCCCCTGGAAAGCCCCCCACCCCCTTAACACCCCTGACCCCACTGGACCGCACTGCCACCCACATGGATAGCCCGACCACCCCTCATGGACAGCCCGACCACCCCCCGTGGATAGCCCGCCCACCCCCCTGGATAGCCCACCCACCCCCCTAGAGACCCTAGACACCGTAGATAGCCCCTCCACCCCCATGGATAGCCCGCCCACCCCCATGGACACCCCAGATCCCCCTCCCACCTAAACAGAACCACCCACCCCCTGGACACCTTGCTCACCACCTTGGACAGCCCGCCCACCCCCCTGGAGTCCCCTACCCCCCTAGACATCCTTAACACCCCTATAGACTACTGGCCCACCTTGACACCCCGACCCCCTAGACAACCCCCCACCCCCTAGACACCTATGACCCCTCGAACAGCCCCACCACGCCCCTTGGACACCCCGTACCCCCCCCCCCCCCCTTAGATAGCCTCACTACTCCCCTGATCATCATCCTACTCCTCATCCTGATCTCCCTGAATAAGTTAATGTATAAAACTCATGTACTCCAAATAAGACCCTTAAGGATTATGTATTCCTTGATGCAATTCAAATATCTTATTGGAAAATCCTTGAATATAGGAATTAGAAATTCTATATCTTATTTTCTTATATACACTATATTATTTTGTATTTCTTAATATTATTCTCATATGGAGTAATGTGTTAGTTAGGATTTTATTTAAAGTAAAAAATTGTCATTTACCTAAATATTTTTTTGATTGAACTTCAATATTATTGAATTGTTTTAAAATGACTTATTGTAATTTTTTTACAAAATGGATAGAAGTTGGATGTACGAAACTGATCAGATTTCAACTGATTTTAAAAATAATTTGAATAGCTTTCTAGATTTTATAGTTGCCAAGGCTTCAGATAGTGGTCGCATACACTACCCGTGTTCTAATTGTGTTGGAAGACCTTGGTTGAGTCATGAAGTAGTTAGCTATCATATAACCAAATATGGTTTCCAAACAAACTATTATGTGTGGTATCACAATGGAGAGAAAATGGAATCTCAAAATGTTGATGCTCCAAATGATAGGACTGAATTGGAGAGTTTGATATATGATCTGCTTCCATTTATTTGGCATCATGAGAAGGAAAGGATGTCCATCCAACAGGATTTTGATACAAGCACACATGATGCATCCAATGGAAATGATGATGTTGATAGGGTGAAAAAATTGAATGATGTTGCGACGACTCTAGTATATCGGTAATGTGGTAAAATGAAAAAGTTAGAATTTTTAATCTGATTGTTTCATGGGAAAACTATGTATGGGATTTCAAGTATTGAAATTGATTACATTATTACCTTCTTGAAAGACTTACATCCAGATGATGTAGATATTCCCTCAAACCACTATATGGCATGGAAGATGGTTGATGAACTTGGATTCTCAAAAAAATTATGCTTTTCTGAATGATGGCATCTTATTTTGGGAGGAAACTACTGAAAGAAATGATAGTATCCAATGTGGAACCTCCCAATGGAAGCCAAAAGATTATGGAACACCATCTCGTGTGCCACAAAAAGTAATGTGGAACTTTGCATTGATCCCCAGATTACAGAACCTTTTCATGTATGATTAAATATCTGTAAAAATGTGATGGCATGACACTGAGAGAAAAAAGAATAATGAAGAGTTGGTTCACCCTGCAGATGGATTTTCCTGGCAGATATTTGATGCTCGATATCTGGAATTTTTAGCAGACGTGTGTAATGTGAGAATAGGTCTTTGATGTGAAGGTTTTAATTCATTTGGGCATATGATTACTTCGCACAGCACATGGCTGGTTTTCATACACATTTATAACCTCCCCCCATAGTTTTGTATGAAAAAGCCTTACACTTTCTTGAGTATACTAATATCTAGCCCTTCTGATCCCAGCAATGATATAGATGTATACATGCAACCTTTAATAAAAGAGTTTAAACTTCTTTGGGATATGGGTGTGCCCACATACGATGCATGTACGAAAGATATATTTCAGACGCGTGTTGTGCTTATGTGGACGATCAATGATTTTCCTGCTTGTGCAATGATGTCTGGATGGAGCCCAAAAGGAAAATTGGCATGTCCTATTTGTTTGAAGATTACTCGATCAAGGAGACTAAAATATTGTCATAGTTTTAGTTTTATGGGACATCAATGATTATTTCCAATGAACCATCCATATATAAAGAATTTTCAAAGATTTGACAATACCATAGAGACTGACAATCCACCTCAGCGTATGCCTTGAACTGATGTGCTTAATGAATTGAAAGATTTCAGTTATTCATTTGGGAAGGGTGTAATGAAATATAGAAAGAGGAAAAATGTTTCCAATGATACCAGTTACAATTGGAAGAAAAAGAGTATATTCTTTGAGTTGTCTTATTGGTCAAACAATTTGTTATGTCATTGTTTAGACGTAATGCACATTGAAAAGAATATGTGTGAAATGTTGCTTTCGATTCTTCTAAATTTTAAGGGGAATACAAAAGATGATTTACAATCTCAGCGTGACCTGTTAGATTGGGGTATCAGACCAGAATTGCATCCTATCTGTATCAGTGAAAATAAATGGCAAGTTCCATGTGCTTCTTATGTGATGACACCTACTAAAAAAAATCAATTTCTGCAAGTGCTAGAGAATATTAAAGTTCCTGATGGCTATTCAAGCAATATATCAAAACGGGATAACAAAAAATAGTTGAAGCTGAATTTTTGAAGACTCATGATTATCACGTCCATTTTACATGAGTTGTTTCCAATAGAAATCTATCATCTCTTGTCCAATAATGTTAGAGTCTCAGTTAATTGGTTGTGATATTTGTTTAGAGATCTTTGTGCTAAGAGGTTGTCCAAATCCTTCTGGAAAAAACTGTTGGTAGAGACACCATTAATTTTGTGTGAGTTAGATAAAATATTCGCTCCGTAATTTTTTACATGTATGTTGCATCTGACTATCCATATTCCGACTGAAATACATCTTGGAGGACCCGTTGCTTTTCATTGGATGTATCCAACTGAACGAAACATGTGCACATTGAAATCATATGTTCGTAACAGGAATTATCCCAAAGGTTCTATTGTGAACGGTTACTTGGCTAAAGAATATATGGATTTCTGGTCAATGTATTTTCCTGATCTTACTACGAGAATAAACATCCCAATAAGAAATGAAGAAGAACAACATGGGAAAATTGAACCCAGTTTTCTATCACTTCCTCAAACAGGAGGAATTCTAGGATCATATACATTGATGACATTAAGCCTTGAAGACCGAGAGATGGCACATCGCACAGTATTGTTCAATTGTGATTTGTTTGATGAGTATATCAAGTAAGTAAATTGTACATGTATATCTTATCTTATCTCTTGTAATTTTAAATATTTGTTAAACTATTATTATTTTTATCTACAGGGAACATAAAGAATTGATATATAGAAAGCATCGTTCTTTATCTTTGAGAAGGAAAGAGACTTTTCATAGCCAAGATTTTTCTCATTGGTTGAAATTGAAGGTAAAAATATTTCTGTAATAACTAAATAAAAATAATATTTAATTATGTTTACTATTTTTTATATTTCAGGTATCGAGTTTTCCTACAGACTTTGTTTTTGAGGAAATAAGAGCTTTGGTTTTTGGTCCTAATACCATGGTTCGTGCTTGTAAATCACTTATGATTAATGGATACAAATTTATTATCACTGAACGAGTAAGAAATATGAGAACACAACATGATGGTGTTATGATAACTGCCACAACAGACTTTTATGCCAGTTCATCGGATAATAGACCTCATTCTAAAAATGTATCTTGTTA
Source organism: Viscum album (assembly GCA_963277665.1). NCBI lineage: Eukaryota > Viridiplantae > Streptophyta > Magnoliopsida > Santalales > Viscaceae > Viscum > Viscum album. Next base: position 1,585,620,844 of record OY728164.1, read on the forward strand.
TGGAGTCATGGAGAAAATAATAATTTTGGATTATTACTCGCATGGTCGAGTCATGATGATGAAATGTCACTGGTTTGATTCAATGACGTGGTAAGGAACCTTTATTGATGATTGTGGATTTCAAGTTATTGACACGACTCACACTCTTTCCACTAATGAACCATATGTATTAGCATCAATGGTGAAACAAGTTTTTTATGTCAAATATAATTATCAGCCTAAATTCGGTGTAATTATTGAAGTGAATTCCATACATGTTTTTGATGATGGTGATGATGAAGTTGACATTATCCCTACTGCAATTGGAAGTAATCAGTTTATTACTTATGATGAATCCAATATCTCAATTGTCAGAGTTGATTATGAACCTGAAGTTGTGGTGGGAAATATATAGAATCATAAATTCGTGTTCTCACCTACATGTTTCACCTACATTAATCAGAGTGTGTATCCTAGTACTTACCTTCAAACCACCATAAATCTTTTATTTCATTATGTTTTTTTATCATAATGGTTTTTCTATATTTTGTTTTTTGGGTTACACATTAGTTATATGTTTCTAATTACTTCCATATTTGTTTTCATTGCAGAAAATGACACCCATTGAAGAGATGCGGTGAAATAAGATGATAGAAAATAATCGTCGCATGACACAGATGGGAATTCCACCACTCATCCCTATTGTGAGTATTTTATTTCAAATATATATATTTCAATAACTTATAATATCATGTGTTTACTTTTGTGTTAAACTTTTTTTCATGATCCACACCCTAGATGAGAGATATCCGACGAGGAGCCTAATATTTCTCCTAGTACAGAGGCTGGTAGTGGGAGGGGGGGTGGTGTCAGAGTTAAACGACCATCTGGTGGTCCCGGTACTGAGGTCGGTGGTATGAGGGCTCGTAGTGAGAGAGTTAGATGATCCACTGGTCGTACATGATTGGATCATTCCCCCACCACAGACGTATATTCTATTCCCCATTTCGATCCTGGTGTGTCTTTAGGGACACATGAGATATTTAGGCCTTAGATGTTTACACTACCAGTTGGCCAGATGTCTGTGCCATCATCTTTTTCTTCTGGTTCATTATCTCCGAGCTATTATATTCCACCTTCTTCGACTCCTACTCTGACACAGTATGTGCCTGAGGAGCATACACTGAGGGACACTCCACCTATATAGGATATTCCTTCAACTTCTGCACATCCAGGGACGCCCATTGATTTGACAGCCATAGGTATATTTATATAACTCTAACAAATTTTTATACCAAAATTTATTTATATTATAACTTGTACTGATATTTTTTTCTTTAATAACAGATTCATCTACTAATAGGAGGCAAGTGAGTGGGTGTAATCACTTGCATGCGGTATAGAACTGCCAGACACAGTTGATGGTTGAATATAATGATGATGAACAAATGATTGATAAATCTAGGCAGGAATGTTGGGGTTTTTTTGCGATGCTAGCCAAATACATTGACATCATTCTGGTCAGCCCTCTCTCTTGGAGACATCTGCCACACGAAGTCAAGTATAATGTGTGGGCACAAATATGGGTAAAAATATATATTGGATTTAATGTAGTATTTTTTTTGTATTTATATGAATTAATCTATTGGTTGTCAGCTTCGGTATAACTTCCCTGATGGCAAAGGTGCCCGACCGACGCATTTAAAGGAGCTAGAAAAGATTTGGAGAGCATATAATCATGAGCCATATGTAGTCTAGTGTGATAGAGTGGGTACGGAGTTGGAGACATTACCTATCGTGGATGACTTCACAATAGAGCAATATCACCAAATGATTACCCATTGGGTGACTGCCAAATTTAAGGTATTAATCCTATTTGAGGTATTTAAATGATAGTTTTCATATTTTTCATTAATATTATCTAATTTATTATTAAACATTATTTAGGAATATTTTGAAAAAAAAACAAAAAAACATTGATTCAAAGCAATACCTCCATACTTTGGGGTGCACGACTATGTCAGATCCTGAGAGGTAGCTGGTAGGATATAGTTATTTATAATTTTTCATTAGGACTTTCCCTTTTTATTGTTTCGTACTTAAATTATGTGACTTATTGAATATTGAATATATGATTATACTTACACTTTATATTGTTTCAATGTCATTATAGAAGAAAAAATTGAATATTTAAGGACGTATCCCTTGATCAAAATTGTTTTTTCTCAAGTAGAAGGAGAAAAGATGGAACTTCTATTAATGAACAGACACAAGAAAAGATTGTAAGTTTTAATTTGTTTATTTCAAAGCTTAATATCTATTTTAAAATTTAATAATCTGTTAATATTTTTAAAAGGCTTCTTTAGAGACCCTTGATGACTAGGAGCCTGACAATTTAGGGCCACATGATCATTTATATTAGGTTTTGGGAGATGAACACTCTGGTCGAGTACACTGCCGACCTGGTAAGAATATAGTCCCGATGAGGTATTGGTCCTCTCTAGGTATCAATTCTAGTACCACCAAGTTGGAACAGGTCAAGGAGCATGCACGATAGTCTGATAAAAGAGTCATAGAGATGGAAGTACAAGTTCAAACGAGTGACAAAGAAATTATGAAACTGATGAAAGATTTATCTTCATCACTTCCACCAGAGGCCAGTGTGGCTTGTCCGAAATTTATGTCGTCAATGGGTGCATTATCCAATGCACCAGGCAGCAGTTCTAGTGGCGGTCGAGATGATGACGTTCCTGGTGATGATGAATATGCTGAAGAGGATGAGGGCGAGGATGAGGATGAGGGAGAGTATGGGGTCGAGGGTGAGGATGGGTCTGAGGGTGACGATGGGGCCGATGATGAGTATGGGTACGATGACGAGGACGATGAAGAAGAAAGATATAGTAGAGAGGATGAGGTCATAGATGACAGTGGTGATGGTGATGGTGATCAAGGGAATATTGATCCATTACATTTTTGAATTCTATATAACTCTTTATTTTTTAACCTGGTTTTTCACTCTGGTATGGATATTTTTGAATTCAGTGTAACTCTTTATTTTTGACCAAATATGAAAGCCTAATGATTTTATAATGGTTTGGAGGTGAGTGATGATATATGATATTTTATGGGTTATTATGAGGATTTTCTTTCCCATTTATTGATTGGTTCATAAAACATAAGTTGGTGTTGCATATATTATTTAATTGGAATTGGTAAAGTAAAATGTTGGTCTCAGATTTCAGAGTTGGTTATTTGGATGGTATTCTCTATCTGAAGTGGGTATATCACTATTGAATATGGGTGTATTTTCTAATTGATTAATGTATTTATTAAACTGACCATGAAATACACATTTCCCACAATACGGAAGCACCACAAAAATCATAGATAGACACTACACACCACAAGACACCCATGGGAGACACCCCTTGAGGTAGAGTCCCTCTTGTAGCCTCTTTAATTTTAGAATGCTTCAAATTAAGTTTAGATTTTTTCTTAATTCTACTTAATTATATTTAATTGCATATATTGAATAATTTTTCTTTAATATAAGTGTTAAATTTGATAAATAAAGTCGTGTTTTTATAATAAAACCCCTCCAATGGAGGTGCGCTGTCTAAAAAACTCATAGTGATAGTTTAGGGTATGATAATTTGACTCTCAATTAGTAGTTTCAACTACCTAGTACCACTTTTAAAAACAACGAATATAAATAATATCTCTTTATTATACCACAATCTCGAATCAAGATTCCATTTTGTATAACATAAGATCAGTTTCTATAATGTGAAGGACAGCTACATAGGATTTATTCAGAATCCTAGCAAGAAGATGATGCCCCACAAATGTCGTTGGACTGGGCCAACACGCCATGGTCACACCACAGTCACACTAGGTCACAACGCGGTCACGCCACGATCACGATGTGGTCACACCGCGGTCACGCCGCGATCACGCTGTGGTTACACCGCAGTCACACTGTGATTTGGCCCTGCTCCAGGATGACACCCTGCGACAGTTTGCAGTCCTATCGGAATTTGATGTATGATACCTAGATATAGTTTTAGATATATTACCCACCCTCCTCCTTGGACCCCAGATACCCCCCCCCCCACCCTCCTCCCTGGACTCTGAACAGCCCCCTGGACAGCCCCCCACCCTCCTCCCTGGACCCCGGACAGCCCCCCGGACAGACCCCCGGATAGCCCCCCCACCCTTCCCCCTGGACCCCGGACAGCCCCTCGGATAGCCCCCCGGACAGCCCCCCCCCCCAACCCTCCTCCTTGTACCCCAGATCCCAATATAATCTCTCCTCAAGATTCACCCTACATCCCAATGGAAAAGAGGGTTTTAGAGCTTCGTAAGAAGATGAGAGAAGAGTGCAAACCCTAATCGAAAAGACGAAGTAAGGAGAGGATTAGACTCACCCGGACCTTCAATCCACACTTAACAGCACTCCAAACACCCAAGTGGCATGTATGAGTTAACCCCGCCTCAATCTGAGGCACGATGTGACCAGCACCACTCAAAGTGTCTCACTTTTCTTTGAAATGGACAACATTTTAAGTGAAAACAACAACTGATATATAGAAAACTGACCAATCGCATTTGTATTTTGTTGATACTTTAATAAAAGGATCCATGGGTCATTTCTGACATTTAAGGGTCAACACCACCTCAATCTGAGGCACGGTGTGGCCGGTACCACTCAAAGTGTCTTTCTTTTTTTAAAAATTGATACACTTTTAAGTAAAAACAACCGACATACATAAAACTGACTAAACACATTTGGATTGTGTTTATACTTTAGTAAAATGATCCATGGGTCATTTTTTATGTGTACGATTCAACCACGCCTCAATCTAAGGTGTGGTGTGGGCGACACCACTCAAATTATCTCTCTTTTGTTTCAAAAGGACATCATTTTAAGTGAATACAAAAAATGACATATGGAAAACTGACCAAAGTCATTTGGATTCTATTGAAACTTTAGTGAAACAATCCATGGGTCATATATGACATGTAAGAGTCATCCCCACCTCAATACGAGGTCCGGTATGGCTAGCACCACTCAAAGTGTTTCTCGTTTGTTTGAAATGGACAAGATTTTAAGTGAAAACAACAACTGGCATACTTAAAACTGACCAAATGCATTCATATTGGGTTGATATTTTAGTAAAACGATCCATGGGTCTTTTGTGACATGTACGAGTCAACCTCACCTCAATCTGAGGCAATGTGTGTCTGACACCACTCAAAGTGTCTCTCTTTTGTTTCAAAAGGACATTATTTTAAGTGAATACAATAACTAACATATGGAAAACAAACCAAAGGCATTAAAAATACACTTAAACCTTTGGAAAAAAATACATGGGTCATATGTGACATTTAAGAGTCAACCCTGCCTCAATCTAAGGAACGGTGTGGCCAGTATCACTCGAAGTGTCTCACTTTTATTTGAAATGGATAGGATTTTAAGTGAAAACAACAACTGGAATACGGGAAACTAACCAAACGCATTAGGATTCTATTGAAACTTTATAAAACCAATCCATGGGTTATATGTGACATGTACGAGTCAACATATCCTCAATCCAATGCACGGTGTGGCCGGTATCACTCAAAATGTCTTTCTTTTGTTTAAAATGGATACGCTTTTAAGTAAAAACAACCGACATATAGAAAACATACCAAATGCATTCGGATTATATTGATACATTAGGAAAACTATAAATGGGTAATTTTTGACCTGTATGGGTCAACCCCGCCTCAATAAGAGGTGTGGTGTGGCCGACACCGCTCAAAGTGTCTCTCTTTTGTTTCAAAAGGACATCATTTTAAGTGAATACAACAACTGACATACGGAAAACTGACCAAAGGCATTCGTATTCTGGTGAAACTTTACAAAAATTATTAATGGGTCATATGTGATATGTAAGAGTCAAACCTGCCTCAATCCGAGGGCCGGTGTGGCCGGCACCACTCAAAGTGTTTCTCTTTTGTTTGAAACAGACAAGATTTTAAGTGAAAAAAACAACCGGTATACTTAAAACCAACCAAACGCGCTCGTATTGTGTTGATATTTTAGGAAAACGATCCATGGGTCATTTGTGACATGTACGAGTCAATCCTACCTCAATATGAGGTGCGGTGTGGCTTAAACCACTCAAAATTTCTCTCTTTTTTTTAAATGGGCATCATTTTAAGTGAAAACAACAACTGACATACGGAAAACCAACAAAATGAATTTTTATTATATTGAAACTTCAGTAAAACTATCCATAGGTCATTTTTGATGTGTATGAGTCAACTTCGCTTCAATCCGAGGTGCGGTGTGGCCGGCACCACTCAAATTCTCTCACTTTTCCTTGGAATGGACAACATTTTAAGTGAAAACAACAACTGACATATGGAAAATGGACCAAATGAATTCGGATTCTGATGATTCTTTAGAAAAAGGATACATGGGTCATTTGTGACATGTATGAGTCAACCCTGCCTCAATCCAAGGCACGGTGTGGCCAGTACCACTAAAAGTGTCTTTCTTTTGTTTAAAATGGATACGCTTTTAAGTAAAAACAATCGGCATACGGAAAACCGACCAAACACATTTGGATTGTGTTGATACTTTAGGAAAACGATCCATGGGTCATTATTGACGTGTACAAGTTAAACCCGCTTCAATACGAGGCACGGTGTGGTTGGCACCACTCAAAGTGTCTCTCTTTTGTTTCAAAAGGACATCATTTTAAGTGAATACAACAACTAAAATTTACACTCAACAACGATAGTTGCAAAATCGTTCTCATATTTTGGGTAGTTTCACTCATGGGTTCATAAGTTACGAGACTCCTAAGAAGATACCTTTTCACCAAATATTATAAAAAATACAAGTTCAATGCAAAATACATCAAAAATCATTACATACCCAAATCTAGGATCAGAAAAAAAAATGGGATTTGAGCCAATTTGAAACTCTTATTCAACTCTAATAAGTATTTCTCAGACTATTCTGCCTATTAGAATTTGATAGGGAGGTGGGGGGGGGGTTGTGCTGGTTGGGGGGGGGGGGTTTCAGGGGTGAGGTGAATTACTACTATAAGAGTGGTTGTAATATTAAGATTTAAATGGGTGTAAATAATGTTTGGTTAATTGAAACTAGTATTAACTCTTCTGGATGATTGCATTCATATGAATATTAAAATAGGGAATTGTAGTACACGACATGGCTGGAAGAGTTTGATGGTTTTATGTGTTTTTTTTTGTGTGTGTTATTTTAGGTGTTTTTATGATATTTTAAGTCTTTATGTGGTTTTTGTGATATTTTTTATGCAGGTGTATACTAGAGGGGCTACTGGAGGGCTGCTATGCAGCAGTTCTGGAAAAACACAATACCGACAGTTTTAAACCATTGGTATAATAGTTCTAGAAAAACACAATACCAACAGTTTTAAACCGTTGGTATACTTTGTGAGAAATTTAAAAACTATACCAACAGTTTAAAACCATTGGTATTGTGATAGGTATTCAATATATACCAATGGTTTCTTGAAACTGTTGGTAAAAATGTTATACAAAAATATACCAATGGTTAGCCTACATCTGTTTCTATATCAATAAATACAGTGGGCTATACCAACGGTTTAGATCAAACCATTGGTATAGGGATTTCCTCATAGCTTACTACCCTATGGTTTGGAAAACTGTTGGTATAGTTTATACCAACAGTTTTCCAGCCTATAACAATGGTTTTAAACCGTTGGTATAACCTTCTTTTCCAGTAGTGTTAGAGTGTGAATTATTAGATAATTTTTTCACAACCCAACCCAATGGGGATCAAGTTTTAATTACCCCAAACCCACCTCCATAGGCCAAGGGGTGTAGACAAGTGACAAAAGTCATAACTAAAATGGGAGTCCTCTGCCTAATATACTTATACGCATGCACCGAACCATATCCATGCTGAAGTGAGAAGGAATAATAATAAAAGTTGAAATATATAGAGAATAAATCATTCATTTAAAAACTATAGAGGGTTGAATATTATGACTGTGTAAACTGAAAGGTAAAAAGGGAAAAATACATGCCCAACCTGAAATATGTCCCAACCTGAAAAAACTGGAAAAGTAAATACTGAGAGATCCCATCTTTGAATATCAATGATCTGAGCACCATATGTGTACAAATTCATCAGGGTATCTCTATGATCATCTATAATTTTTTCTAACCCATTTTTCATCTACATAATACACTACACATATGGTAGAATCCCATGAAGCGGTGAGTATATGCATACATAGTAAGATTCCTTTAAAGTTGAAGGGGGTAGTAAGAGTCACGATAGGAATAGAAACATCAACCCAAAGAAAGAGAGTAAAAAAATTCAAGTACATGGATATTTGTGTTTGTGTGTGTGTATTATTTAAAAAATAATCCCAAACAAGAGAGAAAGGGCATCTCCATCTCACAACCCTGTCTAGGAAAAGAGTCTCATCGGTTCTATAAGTTCCATCAACGATGCACAACATCTCACATATTTTTCCAAATAAGTAACTGTGTGGAACCACACCTCGCCACTATTCCAAACAGTCGAGGGGGGACAATATCCAAGTACAGGATCCATTCCCTACATCATCAGAGGGTGTCACTAAGTGTAAGGAGGACCCATACCCTAATAGAAAATGGATACAAGTCAGTAGATATAGAACTCACAACCTAACACCATAGGTTGTACCACTTAGTAGATAGAGGACTCTTTCCATAACTCCATAAGGGGTACTACTCAGTGGATAGAGGACCTACATCCTAAAACCATTGGGGTTATCACTCAGTAGACAGAGAATCCTCACCCTAACACCATAGAGTGTACCACTCGGTAGATAGAGGACATGCACCCTAACTCCATAGGGGGTACCACCTAGTAGATAGATAACCCTCACCCTAACTCCATTTGGGGTACCACTTAGTAGATAAAGGACCCTCACCATAATTTCATAGGGGGTACCACTCAATAGATATAGGACCCACACCCAAACACCATAGTGGGTACCATTGTAATAATCTCATATAATCACAATCATCATCGATCACCACATAAAGAAGATTCCTACTTGTAACAGCTATCACCATGTCTTAAAATCCACTACAAAGGACATCATCTCATTCTATGAAAAAAACACTCAAAATAGGCTAATCATAGACCAAAATTCAAGTCTAAATGAAGGAGATATGGGTGGTAAAAGGTTCCCGGAAAAGAAAAACAGTTTATACATAGTGTAAAAGGACCCGTAGAATATGGTGTCTTTCTCTTCTTATTGGTTGTGTCCCTACTGGTACAAGGATCACTAATCATGTAGACCTACATGGCATGTTGAGGGATTTCATAGAGTGTCTTAGCCACCCAGGGTTCTCTTGTTCTCCTAACTGTTTCCATGTATACTTTCCCATGTCTATGTACTCTAGTACACAATGTGTCCTCCCACACAGATTCTTTCTCTTGTTCTCCCCCACATGACCTATCTACCCTAGGAGGGTTACAGGACATGTGAAACAGTCACATGACGTGAGATCCTTAACTTTTTTCAAAACCCCAACACCGTAGCCATAGAGAAACTACATGGTATGTGTTCATCTCAATACACATTGTGTAGTCAGGTTTTTCCCATAATTTGCAGATGTACACTGGCATTCCGGTTCCATTCCCTCCATGTCAAATCTCACCTCTAGGTCACTCAAAATCGAAGGGGATGGCTTTGTTTGTCATTTTCGGACATCCGGTGACTAGAAATCAGATCCCTGATGGTTTTTTTCATGCTTGGTCATTCCTCACACACCTTTATTAATACACCAAAACCATCTTTAAATCCTAGATACACCAATAAAACATCTACTACAAAAAAAATATCCTGAATACATCCCTGATTCATCAAACTATTCATTGCACGTGAATCATCTAGGATTCAAGGGCTCCAATCTTTCTCGATCCAACCCAAAAATAATGAATCATGACCCCATAGTCCAATAATGAATAATTAAAAGAATGGATGGGGAAAATCACAAGAAATAGATTTTCAAAAACAATTACCTAGAATTCTTGGCCAATGATTATATATAGGTATTCTCTAGGTGGGAAAACTGACTAAACAATTTAAAATTGGTACGAGGAAAAATTAATTGGATTGAAATTGACATAGATCAAAAAAGGTATAAACATAAAAAATATTCTATTCAATTAGTGTATAATCCACTAAATTTGGTCTCTTAATTCAAATCGGATCATTCATCGATGAATAATGTGCTCGCCAATGAAGAATAGGATTTTTTGTATTCATTGTTCCATGATTCACCTAGATATAATGGATCGTCATCTTCTATTCTCAATTCACCAATAAAGGGTGAAAGAGACCTCCTCGCAATAGTCATAGGGTTATGTGGATAGCCTTGGAGATCCTCCATAATTGTTTGCTTATAGGAAATTTCAATTGAGTTAAATTAATAAATTAATTAAATTAGTTAGTTAATTAACCCCCTGAACGTACCGGCAACATACGTTTTATCAAAATTCCCCACGCCGACCCATTTTAGGCCATGACTTGGTTAAAAATCACATTATAGATTCATATGTTGTCTCATATTTTTGATCTAAAACTATTTTTAAGAGTTATCCCATTTCCTTTATAAAACTAGATGTTCATAATATAAAATTCATTTAATATTTTTATAAAATTAATTCTGGGCACATTGGGCCTAAGAATCTTACACCATCTCAGTTTCTAACTTAGAAAATAATTTTAAATATATTTCAATGTCTTATAAGGAAAAAAAGGTCTATAAATCATTCCCTCATTTGAGATTTTCATCCTTGAAAAAAAAAACCTGAAAAGAAAAATTCTCAAGACATTGTGTATACATTTTTCACTCACACTCCTAGGACCCTTACTACATGATCTTATACTACCATGACAGAAAATCCAATGGGATCTTCCATCCATGTAGTTTCATCCCCTATTAATCCTTGATCTCCACTAGATTTTATGAAAAAGTTGCTTCATCCTTGATTTCTAGTTCCTTCAAGTCAATAATGTTCATAGGTTCATGCACATATCTCAAACTAATCCTTGATCTCCACTTAGTCTGCACATTTTTTTCAGGGTATAAAGTTGTACTCATCCTCACCTAGGTCCTGGATACCTCTAATAGATCCCTCTACGACCATGATGTAAACCATTTATCATGTTCATAGACAATATTTTAGGGCACCCCACGAAAGTGGAAGATCTCTCGCACATAAAAGTTCCCCAAACACTCCACCGAACTATACTCCTTGATAGAAATGAAGTATTCTATCTTCATGATTTGGTAAAAAAATCACCCAATGGATACACTCACCAAATGATGGGTAATGGTATGTAGAATCTTTCTCAAAAAACCCACTCATCCCACCATTAGATATCTATTTCCCACACAGTATTACATAATCTTGTCATAGAGAAGTCATCTGAATTGTTTGTGGTGACAATCAGTCAAGGCGTAGACAATAGAAAACCAATTTATACCCAAGATGAAATCATATGGTCTCATATGAATGACCAAAAGGATTTAATAGAACCACTATCCACCATGTTAAATATTTCATTATCGACAGATAAAATATATAAAAGAATTGTTCCTCATAAGAACCGCATGAAAAATCATCTATGTTAAAGCCTTAACCGGGAGATCCAAATCCCGCACCAAGAGTAAATAGAAGAAAAAATTACTCAAACTTATGTTTAATAGTACTGAATAAATAGTATAATAAACATATATCAAACCTCTAATCATCTCATGTGTTGTTAGGTCATATGAATCCATAGCCTAAAACTGTTTGTGGCCCTGACTTCCAGCTCCCTGAGCCTAATGTGGGCTACCTAGTATTGGTGGTGGAAGGATCACATAGCATCGTCCATCACCCACAACTCCTTCTCTTGGGGATCCACATGATCTTATACAAGATATACCTCCTTGTGAGCTACCATTCCCTTACATGGGATATCTATAGTAATTGTTTTGTCTATACTATAGGGGCCCATTCAGTACTTTCCAACTCACTTCGGCCCATCTGGTAAAGAAATCACACACCATGTGACCACTCCAATCACATGAAAAGCACCATCCCTTTTCATAATAACCTGGTCCTCTACATGGTTCATGTGCCCCATGAACATCTACTTGAGTCTAGTCATGGGTAGGTCTCCTATTCTGAGATCCTTTTATTAGTGCATGCAAGCTGTTGTAGATGACTCGACCCTAGAACAACCATTGTCAGCTCCAGCTTTTTGGAATACCTCTAATAGGAATCTATCCATCACCATTTCCCTCTCCAACACCCCAACATAGGTGGGGCTTCACAAGGTCACTACACTTGCATGGATATCTCCACAAAAACCCTCCTTGAACTTTTTTCATGGAAGTATACATCCCAAATCATGTTGAGGGAGTAGTGTGTAAGTACTGTGAACCTGAAAATATACTCCTCCACTATCATCCCTCCCTACTATAGCACAAGAAGCATCAAAATATAAACCAATTTCAAGTTGGAGGGGAAGTACTCTTCATGAAATAGTTTCCAAAAATCAGTCATTGATATTGTTGACACATTATGAATCTCTGTAACTAGAATCCACCAATGCCCAGTTTCTCCTATGAAATAATTGGTTTCCAGCACAACCAAATGATCATTTGGTGTTTGAAAAATATTGAAAACATGGATCACTAACTCTGGCCCATCCCCTGCTTCTTAGGGGTCTAACTCATTACATAACCTCAATGGCCTCTAGTGGTGGAACTAACAGAGTGAGTTAAGTATGCACACATACTAAACCATCTATTATTATATGATTTGTTTCTCTAATGGTGGAGGTGCTACAACCTGTCCACCTGGAGGAAGGATCTCATGGGATGGCCTCTGAACTGAACCGTTTTCACTAATTATATCATCATTATGATGAAAAATCTGAAACCGAGATTACTGTCATCGTGAATCCATCCTAATATTTTTAATCAACACATACCATGATCAAATAATAATATATATATATATAATGGGGATATAAATCAAAAAGGATAGTCAAAATACTTAATTTTATATGATGCAAGTACTATTAATCCCTGAAACCAATGTTTCATTATTTGAAGTCAACAATATGGTATTTAAGGTCCTGGTGAATGATACATCGACTACCACACTTACACTGGGTTCCCTGACTAGAAAACTTCACTGGAAACACTTCGACACTATTTCCCTAAATCCCAACAAAATACTGATAAGGGGGATGCTTTAAAATTCTTACTAAGGAATGAACTTCTTTGATACAAATATATCATGACCTAACCCAATGGGGAGTGATTCTTAGCTACCCCAAGACCACATCCATAGGATAGGTGTGGAAATAAGCATCAAAATGCATGACTAATATGGGAATCCTTTTCTTAATGTACCTGTGAGCACGAACCCAACCATATACATATAGAAGTGTATAAGAATAATAATAAAAATATGAAACATCTAGAGAATAATTCATGTATGTAATAAATCTAGAGACTATAAGAATATTATAGTGTAAATTGGAAGGTAAAATGGTAAAAATACACACCCAACTAGAAATATGTCCCAAGCTAACAAAACTAGAAAAGTAAATTCTGAGAGTGCCCAACTCTAAATCATTATGATCTGAACATCGTAAATAGCCAAATGCACCAGGGTATCTCTATGATCCTCTATAATCATCTACATCATATCTGTTACCCTCATAAGACATGAAATGTGTGGGAAAATCCCATGTAGTGGTGAGTATATATAGACCTGGTAGGACACCCCAAAGCAGAAGGGGGAGAAGTAAGTGACAAGATATGAATAGACAACTTATCCCAAAGAAAGAGAGAAAAAAATATAATGAGATGGATATATATCTATATATATATATGCTCAATAAAATAATCCCACAAAAGAGAGAAATGAGATCTCCATCTCACATCCTAGCCCAGCAAAAGAGTGTCATCAGTTCCAGATGGTCCTTCAATGATGCCCAACATAATGTGTGTCTATCCAATGAAGTATAAATGAGGAGCCACACCTCCCCATTATTCTTCAAAGATAGATGGGGGACAATCTCAATAAATAAGACCTATAACATGGTGATTCAGATGGGGTTCCACTCAGTGTAAGGGGGAACTGCGAACTATCTAATAAGGGGGTACAACTTGGTTGAGAGAGGACCCATTCCCTAAATCCGTAGAGGGTACTAATTAGTAGATAGAGGAATAACACACTAACACCATAGGGGGGGTACCACTCAGTTGATAAAATAACCACACTAAAATTCAATAGGGGGTACCACTCAGTAGATAGAGGACCCATACCCAAATTCCATAAGGGGGTACCACTCAGTGATAGAGGACCCACACCCTAACTCTATAGGGTGTACCACTCTGTAGATTGATGACTGTCACCCTAAAACCATAAGAGAGTACCACTCAGTAGATAGAGGACCTGTACCCTAATTCCATAGGGGGTAACACTTAGTTAAGAGAGGAAATGTAATCTAACACCAAAGGGGTACCACTCTAATGATCCATTTGGATCACTGCCATCATCAAGCACCACCTAAAGAATAATAACACTTATAACACCTTGTATCATATATAAAAATCCACTATGATGGACACCATCATGTTAAACATATAAAAACACTCAGGATATGCTACTCGTGGGAAAAAATATGAGTCCAAACAAATGATATACGAGAGGTAGAAGGTTCCTAGAAAGGAAAGAAAGAGTACACGTCATGTAAGGGGACCCATAGAGTGTGTGGTTCTACTTATCTAACTATATATTTACCTATCTATATACAGACTTTTGTATCCCTATATGGATTGTATAGGGGCTACATAGAGTGCCTCAGCCACCTAGGGTCCTGAACGTGCTCCTGGCCATATCCATGTATACTTTCCTAGGTCCATACACTTCAGTACACGGTGTGTCCTCCCACATGGGGCCCTATCCATGTGCTTCACCAAATGGCATGTCTACCCATGGAGGGTCACATGACATGTGATTGTCATATTTTCCTAAAACCCATGTGTCTCAACAATAGGGGTATACACAGAATGCATTATAATATGTGTAGTCAGGTTTTTTACAAAATTTTCATATGTGCTTCAGAGTTCCATATCCATGACTGCCGCATCAAATATCACCTAAAGGCCACTAAAAAAATGGGAAGTGTATGTTTATGATTTATGGACATTGGGTGGCCAAAAATCATATCATCAATTGTTTTATCCACACCTGAATAAGGTTTGCATGCTTCCATTGTTGCGGGAAATCCTGCATCAGGTCCCAAAACCATAAATAAAACAATTAAAACCTTTAAGTCTTCTGAATCCACACCTAATTATTCAAAATGTTCATCACACATGAATCCATCATGATTTCAAGGATTCGAACGTTCTCGGTCCTGCTCAGAAATGTAGAATCAAGACCTCATGGAACAATGATGAAGAAAGAGAAGAACAGAGGAAGAAAATCACATGAATCTGATGTGAAATAACCATTGGATAAGTGTTATTGGTTAAAAAATACAAATTTAGATGCTCTGAAGTGAGAAAATTAAATAAAAAATTTAAAATCGGTAATTTAGTGCATGAAAAGGCTTGAAATTGATAGAAATCAAAGAAAAAGGACTATCATACTCAATCTTTTAGTCAATTTGTGGTAGAATCCACTAATTGAAGATTCATAACTCAAATTGGATCATTTATAAATGAAGAACATACTATCCAATGATAGAGGGGAGTCATTGCATTCATTTCACCTTGATTCTACTGGATCCTAAAGGGATTCATCATCTAATCTTGATTCGCCAATCGAGGGTGGAAGAGATCTCTTCTCAATGGTCCTAGAGTTATATGACTAAACCAAGAGATAAACTATAATAGAGTACTTATATGGGATTTATTTTTAGTTCCATTAATAAATTAATTGAATTATTTATTAATTTAACCCAACGAACATACTGACAATGGTAGTTTTATCTGAACTTCCCATGCTAACCCTTTATAGGTCGTGCCTAGGGTAAACCTCACATTCTAGATTTAACCGTAGTCTCAGATTTTCCATAAAATACTTTATTAATATTTTTCTCATTTCTTTTAATAAACTAAATTAAATTAATATAAAATATATTTAATATTTTTAAAAAATTAATTCCATGCACACCGAGTCTTGAAATCTTACATCATCTCAACACCAGACACCAAAATTATTTTTAGATATATTTCAATGTCTTATAAAGACAAACAGGGCCTCTAAAAATATAAACCTAATTATTATAAATTTTTTAATAATTTATAAAATATTAATCAAGTGTTTTTTGGAAAATAATTTTAATATAAGTGCATAAAATGTGCAAAAACACAACATTAACCTTAACGATACTAACATCGTTTTTTCTATTTAGGGATAAATATATTCATTATAAAAGAATAATTGTTCCATAAATAAAACATAATGGATATTTATTTTTCTTTAAAAATAACTTGGAATAATATAGGATGTTTAGTAATTTTAAATAATTTAATAAAATATAATTTCTCATAAAATAACATTAATGTCAATTTTGACTTTATTCATTTAAATTGAATTTAATAAATAAAAATACAATATTTGAATTAGAATATATTATATTCAAGCCTATTTAACATGATATATTAATCCAAAAAAATAATTTAACACAATAATTAATTCAACATACTTCAGTTTTAAAATTTTTTGAATCATTTATTTCAATTAATTATTAACTAAACAATTACTATATTGATGTTTCTTAAGTGTTTTAAGTAAATATTTCATCTCTAAAAATTAAAGATAAGTTATTATAATAATAAAACTCATTTATATTACAAAATAATACTTATAACCAAACATAGGTTGTTTTTTTACTATCCCAAAAAATTATAGATATTAAATATAGAAAAATTGTTTTTTTTTGTCTTTTTTTCATTACTTAACTTATTATATGGACCATATTCAAAGGAAAGATGTAATAAATTACTATATTTTAGAGAATCTAAAGATAAATATTTAAATAAACTCATTCATTAAAATTAAGATAATATTTTAGGTAATTTTCACTCCTATCATTCTTGTTTAACACCTAGTAAATCTATTTTTACCTTAACTACGGTAATTAATTTTTATTTCATTCATATTTCATTTCGGTAAAAACAAGTTGACCTTGTTAGAAATTATAAATTATTATAATTATAAATATGGAATCAATTTTTTACAAATTAAATTCATATAAGTGAAAAAAATGGTTTAAAATTAATCTCATAGACTTGATGAGAAAGTATGTTTTTAAAGTGAAAATGATCAAAAGTTTACAAAGTTTTAATATCCAATTTCTATATGAAATCAACCTAATAACCATAATTTGATTAATAAATATTAAATTTAACTATTTATGCTTTATAACTAATTTAAAATTTTATTTTATTTTGAAAATAATTTAAATTAAAAGGCAACTTTCAACAAAAAATCACATTTTTCACTATTCAAACAAAAAATGATACTATTAAAAAATATTATGAATTCACCCTAAGATAATTATATTAATATGAATTTCAATATGAATTTTATTTTATAAAATTAATTTTCTAAAAGTTTCAAAACTTAATTTTATTATTGTTCACCAAAAGACATAAAATGCATTTTTTTTAAAAATTGAACTTTTGAGTCATATATAGACTTTAACAAAAAAATTATATATTTTATTATGAATATGTTTTCTATATATAAAACCACTATACATAATATTTAAAAATTATTTATTACTCTTCATAGTACTAGGTTTAATGGCTATGTTATAATGTTCTAGTTGATAATATATCATGGTTTTGTTAAAACATAGTGTTATGTGTAACGTAAGCTAAGTCAATGTTGGTTGTTGCACAATATTGAATTTGTGTTGTCTGTAACATAATCCATCCTGGAAATTTCAGTTATTAAAAAAAATTACTCATGAAAACTCAGTGTATTATAGGAAAAATCACATAACATACTACCTCCAAATATAAAAAATCCCCCTTAAAACCGAATTCCCAAGAAAATACATTTATGGAAATAACCATCATCAAAACACTATAGATAACATATTGGAGTCTATAAGTACCCCCAAAAAACTCTCAATGACTCAATAAGGTCCCATTGGTTGTTCACCAACCTCCTAGTGGCCACTCAAAAATTACTGCCCCTCTGCCTTGGTCACTAGCAACTTGATAGATTACTATAATAAAAATTAAGTTCCCTAGTGCATTCATACACTTCAATAATATTGTATATTATATTTAATTGATAATTTAATCCTTGATACATAAATTAAAATTTATAACATTGTTTTTAAATTCCAAAATATACCTCAAAATCCCAGAGATTCTAAAAACTCTCCACCATAAGGGTTATCATCCCAAATAAGTGGAATTAAGTATAACCATTTAACAATTATAAACACATATAACTTATATAAAATTATTATTCCAAAGTATCCATTTACACATGTCCATAGTCCCATGATTCATATATAAGTGGTATGACCATTTTATATATAATTTTATCCATCCAATCAGTGGTGAACATCATTTTATTAACAAAATAATAATATATCTATAATCCACATTATCATAGAAGAGTACATGAGATGAATTGAATCTATAATTTATACACAAATATATATGTATTGTGTCATGTAATTCAATATAATTTATTAGAAAATAATAAAAATGAGAAATTTCCCTAACCTTATCTCGGATCTCAACTAGACTTATAAAGGAAGGATCCCACATATATTTCTTAACCAATGAATGATTTCCTAATCAAGGTGATATATAAAGAAAAACATTATCTCCAACAATAAACTCAAGAGTTCAATGTATTATATTAGCATAAATTTTTTCATCTCCCAGTCATTTATAACCTCTTCTTATTCAATAGAACCCTAATTAAAGTCTCTTTCACAATTATAGTCCTAAATAAACACACCTCATTATCCTTTATCAAGTATTAATGTAATTAGAATGGCCTCCCATTCCACTCCTCAAATGGATCCATATGAATAGAATCTAAGTACTCATTATTAAACATAAAATCTACCAAAGGTATATGATACTATCAAACACTACCAAAATCAAAAATAAATGCATAGAGAACATCCTTAATAATATTTATAATGCAATCAGACTACCCATCAGTTTGAGGATGGAATGTTATACTCAACTTCTCCAGAGAACTCTCTGACTTTTATAATCCTCACTAAAACTAATGTGTGAATATAACATTTAATGTACCCTAAAAAATATAATGAACTCTAAAATATAAATCTAACTTGAATAATTAACCATTGGATTTTTTCTAATCATTATAAAATGATCCACTTTAGTCAATAGATTAATAATTACCCAAATTATATCACATTGCTTTATATATCTCAAAAACAAATAAAAAACCGATCATAAACTCGTTATATTTTAATTTCGGAGTGCTAAAAAACTGAAACATTTCTAATATTTATAGAAAAATTATGATAAATATGGAACCTCAACAAAAATCTAGCCATATCTTACTACATTCCTGACCACAAAAGTTTTTAATAAACAATATATTATATCTTAGTTAATCATAGAAAAAATTTTCATTGATAAATGTAATACTCCCTTATAACCTCCTCTAAAAATTCCAAAAGATTCAAAAGTTTCTATTTAAATTCAAAAGATAATCAACAACCATAGTCTATCTAGGTAGCTTATTTCCACCATATATTTTATCATTAAAATTATAACACATTGAATCTAAACCCATACCTTCTTCCACATTCCCATCAAGGATTAGGTGATAGTAAATGGTCTTCATTCAACATGAACTTTCTCCTCAAATACACTTGAATGTAACTCTAGTAAAAGAGACATAAGTTTACACAAAATATTTTATCTATAAACCAATTCAACCTGATATTTTATGCTTAAATAATTATCAAACAAATGTCTTTTCCATGAAATATATATTATCTCAAATTCAGATGATCAGAAATACTCAAACTATATTCTCATTTGGATATTCAAATTCTTTTGAGAAAAAATATACCTCATGATTTTTTTATCAGTGTAAATAGTATATTTATTACTAAACAAATAATATCACTAACTCTTAAGAATATACACTACTGCTCCTATAATGAATATACATGGGTTTCCCTCAAACCTAGAACCCAAACCATTCTATCACATACCCAAAGGGTGTTCCCGATCCCTATGGGATAGTGACAAATAACCCATAATCGAACAAAAAACCATAGGGAATGATTTTCTTCCAAACTGAAAAAATATATGGAAGATATATACAAAAAAATGAAATAGAGAAAGTCTGATAAATATATTCCATAACTATAAGAAGACAGCAGAAACAAAACAACTGCAAAAGTATCCAAAAATTAAAGAGACAAGTTCAACAACAAAGGACTAGAACCAAATAGATTCCCTAAATGATGGCGTGGATGAAATCCCACCATCTCCCCACCAGCTACCCAACCTAGATGACATGAAATCTCACCACTTCACTGTGATGCCTTTACTTTCTAGGGAATAGAAGATATAAAAAGGTGTACGTACAACTAAAGAGGTTCAAAGGGTGTTGGCTAATAGGCTCAATAGGATCCCACCTAGGTGTTCCCTAATAAGTATATGTATAACAATTCATGTATTCTCAATTTAAATAAAACAAGTCATGATAGAATGTAATGCAGTTTTTTAGAAAACATTATAAACATTTCCTTTTTATCACAATTCTAAAACAAAAGAAGGTATATAAATTTCAAAACACATTTTCTATATCATCTTTCACAAGAATCAACATGCATATAAATGATAAAATAGTAAAAATCCAACAATAAAAAACACCAGTAGCATCATAGGAATCACAATGCTAGGGAATACATTAGGTTAGGCAGCAAACTACTTGCAGCCATAATTTTATGAATAGTTCATTGTGGTACCTGAATCCAATGATCTACACTCTAGGACTAGGGAGACAACCCGCAAAGTGAAACCCCAACATCATATATATACTTAGAGAAAATAATATACACTCTAGAAAAAGAGGAACATCTAGAAAATTAAACCCCTTAATGTATAATAGCCTCAACCTAAACCTTCCACCTAGTACCGAATGTAACCCATGTGATCATTTACAAAATCATTTAAATTTTTCAAAAATCATTTCAAAAAACCATTTTCGATGCTTTGAAAATACCCATTTTTATTCTATTTATCAAAAACCAAGGAAACCTACTTTTATTCAAAATATCATTCTAAAATGAATAAATAATCATTCCAGTTTCATACTATAATATTTATAAACCAATTTATAATAAAAAATATGGTTTATCAAACACAGGCTAGAGATGGAACCACCAACCTCAAAACTTGGGTCGCACACACATGCAATGGGATCCACCAACATCGAAAACTTTTAGACATCAATGTAGTCCCTAGAATTCAATCCACACATCTTATGATTGACTAAATTGAGAAATATGGTTGGCAGACAAGAAGAAATATCCCATTCCTCCACAACAAACATCCACCACACCATGACCAATAAGGGAACAACCTTCAGAATGAGGTTGCACAACAAATCTTGGAAGAATACAAGAAGAAACACTGATTAAGATCAATGGATCTAATAATGAAACCCAAGGGCACTACCACGATCTGTTACATTGATGAAGCAGAAAGATCGCTTACTCGTAGAAACGCGCCACAACTGTAATGAAGATTGAACATCAAACAGATCGATCTAGAAGGATGAAAGTCTCCCAAAATTACCGTGGAAATTTTTATAGGTCAAGGGAGATTAATTATGGAGAAAAATAAATCAGATAAAATTTTTGAACGTCTGTTTTAAAACTATATATAAGACTTTACCCTATGTATAACTCAATTTAAATATGTCTAAACTCCAAGGTCCACATAATCTATAAGAATTGTCTCTTTACAATAAAAATAGTTATTTAAAACATTCTTGATGTGTAACTCCTCTCAATGATGTGTAAACTTTTGTAGCATGAATCCTTTCATGACCAATATCCAGTGACTCTTACACATCGTGTAACCTGGTTACACATTGTGAAATCCTCTTGCATCTTACAGAAAAGGAAAATTAAATCTAGGAATCCAACAAATCTGTAACTTCACCATTATAGGTATCCTCCCAATTCTATATTGTCCCTATACAGACAACCAGGAAATTAAAACCACAAATATAAAATTAATACCACAATAAGGTTTAAGACATACCTGATTGATTGGTAACAGGATGTTATAAACTCCTAACCAAAAATACACTCCATCCCTAGGAAGTCATGTAGAAGATGTAAGCCCTAGAAAATGATGATGCCACAACTCCCTCATCAATGACTCACATTCCCAAGTCTTGTGATAATATGATCTATGTTTCCATTGAACTCTGACTAACAGAATCAACTTCCCATGCAAGGATCTCACTTGAGAGTCAACAATCACAACTGGTTTCTCCATAAAAAAACTTTTGGCTCTAACTCAATTTCTTCCGAACTCATAACATGTGTAGTATTAGGGTGATACTTTCTTAGATAAGATATGTGAAAAACATCAATAAAACCTCTCAAAAAAATTGGAAATTCTAACTGACAAGAAACCTATCCAAGAAAATCAGGGACCTCAAATGGTCCAACATATTTCATAGCCAACTTTCCCTATTTTCAATGAAAATGGTGACCCAACTGAAGAGAAACATTCAAGAAACCCCAATCACCAATGGAAAACTCCATAGAATGACATATTCGATCCTTAAACAATTTATGTCAAGTCTGGGTTGTAACAAATTTGAATTAACATGCTAAATCTTTGAGGATGTCTCCTGAACCAAACTTAGTCCAACCAAAGCTACATCACCCACCTTAACCAAACAAAGAGGTGATCTACACAGGAGAACATACAACACATAAAAGGGATAAATTATTATCAACTAAAAATAACTTTTGTTTTAAAAAAACTCAACCAGTACCATATGGATATCACATAATCCATCGAATTTAAAAACATATGCAGGAAGCATATCTTCTAGGATATAAGTTACTCACTCCGTTTGACCGTCTGTTTGTGGATGGTAAGTTGTGATCAACTTGACCTGAGTTTTAATTGCCTCTTGGAGACTCCTCCAAAACCTTAATGTAAACCTAGGATACCTATCTGAAATAATAGCAGAAGGAATCTCATGTAACCACACAATCTCTTGCACATATAGCTTACCCAGATCTTCAACCTTAGTTGTATCCTTGCTCAAAATGAAATGAGAATACTTCATCCATCGATCAACAACCCCCAATATGGAATTTATCCCTTGGAGAGTCTATGGTAATCCAACAACAAAAACCATGGATACCTTGCACCATTTACATATCAGCATCAAAAGAGGATAAAGAAAACCAGAGTGTTTTAAGTGCTCTACCTTTATCTGTTAGCAGGTGTAACAGGAGAACAAATAATCTATAGTGTCATGCTTTATACCCAACCACTAGAATCATTGTCTCATGTAATTATACATCTTTTTAGTGTCTGGATAAATGGACCAAAAAAGTATGTGACAATTAAAAAATGATTAAACTCCACGTAGATGTTGGTATGACAACTTGATCCCCAAAGTGAAGCATACCATCTAAAGAAAGAGACTAACTAGAAACATTATCCCCACCATAAATACTTTTTTGAACTTTACGGAACTCATAATCCTATGGATGAATCTTTAAAATAGGCTCTAAATAGATGATGATAATTGAACACTAGTTAAAACAATTCCTGAAACATCCTCCTGAGTATCCCAGTGAAACTGGTCAAAAAGTCCCATAATATTCCACTCTTCCTTTGATTCTTGAACAACATGTGATGGTACCTTCCTACTAATATATTCTTCAATGACATTTCCCTTCCCCAGGGTGTAGTCAAAATTGAAGTCAAACATCTAAAGCTATTCTACCCATCTTCTCTAATTACGATTTATGTCCTTCTGAGAAAATATATAACCCAATATCTTATGATCAAAGAAGACTGTGAACCTTTCCCCAAAAAGATAGTGTAGCCAACATTTAAGTACATTAATATGTAACACCCCAAGCTTCCACGCTATAATTCTCTTTGAATAATATAGTAGCATGTGTTGTACGCAACTTCGAGTTCTAACACACACCACAACCAATCAAACTAGCTGTTATGAATAGTAATACCCACTTTTTGAAATTTTATAAATTTTATCATTCAAAATGGACTTCATTTTTGGATTCAGAATATCAAAATTAGCTTAGGGTGAATTTTTGGTATTTTTTTCAAAACATTCAATTTTTGATGAATAGTGAAAAACACTGAGTTATAGTTTCAAACCGAATTTTTATTTAAATAATTAGTTATTTTATTTTAATTTATTTTAGGTAAAAATAGATAAATAATACCTATATATTTTCAATTTAATTCATTGGATTCAGTTTATAATAATTTTTGATATATAAAAATTTTATTGAACTTTTCATCGTCTTTTACCCACAACATAGGAGAATTTGCAAATTCACATAAAACTTAATTTTACCGCTTCGATGAGTGGAATTTTGAAAATCCAAGATATACGATTAATATCAAGGAGAAAAATGTGGTTCAATAAGATAAAAATAGTTTTTGGTGAATAGTAACTTTTTACTTTTATTTACCACGGTTAAAAGTAAACAAGGTAATTTAGGGTAAAAATGATATTATTATTACCCTAACACATATCTTAATTATATTGGCTAAGTATAATTCGACCAAAAAGAACCTTATGAATAAAATATGAACCTCTTTGGTCCCCTTGGATTAAATTAGGACATTTATCGTTATTTAATTCAAAGAAGAGTTAAAAGATATAAAATCAAAGTTAAATAACTCAAACATTTTTAATATAGGGTTATACATTAGATAAATTAGATTATAAATATTCATTATAAATATAAAATAATTTCCTAAATAATTATATTTTATTTATAATTTTTAGACATTATATAATTAAATTATTTATGACACAATGGGGATGCAGTAATTACCTAATTAATGAAATATTAAAATAATTGATATTATAAATATCAAAATAAATGTAATTTAAGACTTTTTAGAAATTAAACTAATTTTATAGGTTAATATAACATAATATGGTTTTTTAGATGATTTTATTTCTATTTAATAATGATGTTATGAATTTTGAAAAAACAAAATACCAAATAGTGTCAAAATTGACATAAAGGAGTATTTAAAACAAATATTATATTATTAATTGATATTATAATCCTAAAAATCTAAGGATCGTCCAAATGACTTATATAAGGTTATATATATTAATAATGAACCACTTGGGGTTCTTTTGGCATTTTATAGTAAGTTTATTAACCATATAATATAAAAATACAAAGAGACATGGTAAATGTCAAACTATTTAACTAAGAGTTAAATATAAATGATAAGGTTAATATAGTTACCCAAACCTATCTAAAATATATTTTTTGAGTGGATTTAGACCCATACCCACCTTATCCTATAAATAAGTCACTTTTTAGCCATTATAAACCGAATATTAATTTATTATAAAATAATATTTTAAGTTTTTTCTAAGGTGCCCCTCAGCCCTCTTATAAATGGGCACTCCCCCTTCTCTCAAATTCATACCTTAATAGCCTTTTGGTTCGTCCAAACCCTGCCCAAATATTCTATAAACTTTCCTCACTTCTATTTAGAAGCCTTATTTTTATCAAAAAGCCATCATATGGAGCCCTTTCGATCAAATCAAAAGGAAGAAACTGAAAACGAGGTAATGTTTTCACCCCCCTCTTTCAAGTTCCTTTCTTCTTCCACATCTTCTTTCTTTGTTATTTCCATTGTAAAATAATAACTCAAATATCTTAAAGATACTTTGATGTTATTATAAATATTGTACAACCATATTCATTATTCTATCCATCCTTTGAATGACATGTCACCTTATGTGTGTACGTACGGCTTACCGTCTCCACGTCGCGGTGTAATTGTTATTCAAAACATTATTATTTGGATAGGTATGATAATGATGTGTAATTTATGTAAATAATAAATATAAAATCATAATGATTCGGTATATATGATACACCATCCAATTATTTATTATTTTAATATCAAAAGAATGATATTATCGCTCAAGCGTACGTACGGACTACCGTCTCCATGAACGCGATGAGATTCATCCCCCATCGTATCCATTCAAGTATAATTTTCATTTGTTGATTAAATTTCTTTTTTAATGACTTTATATCATTCTGGATATGAATAAGATACAACCTATCCATAAAAAACATGTTTTATGTAACAAGACATATAAAAGAAAATGAGTAAGTTAACAGCTGAAACGACGATAATACTAAGATATTATTAACAAATCAATGTTAAAAGATCATATATGATATCATATTAATTTATATGATTCTTGAAAATTTTAAAAACAATTATTTAACCATTATAAATGAGTTTAACCTACCCTCAACCAAGGAAAAGTACAAGGTAAGGGGTTTTCATCTCACTCCTTATTCCCATGAGATTTGTGCCATATTGCCACTATTACTTTTTGTGTGGTGTATGTACTGCCCATAATTGTATTCTTTGTGTAATACACTTTAATTTATTTGTATTTATATATTCATTGTATGATACCTCTTTAATGGGGTTTATTTTTTGTAAGTGACCAAATTGGTAAGGGTTAATTCTACAATCTCTTTATTATCTGAGGTTGTTTATACGTAATTATCTACTGGGACCTCTTTATCATCCACATCCATGATTCTTAAAAGTGTATTTCAAATCATTATTACTATTTACAGAATATGGGTTAAAGTCATTTATACCTTTTTTTACTTTTTATAAGAAGTTTATAAAGGAATCTATCTGTCGTTTTCCAAACAAGGTCCTTTTTAACCTTTTCGAAAGAATTAAGGTAAGAATGTCTTTTTTTAACTTATACGGCGGGTGCGGCTATTTTACGCTGTTATAAAATCATCTAAGCTTCCCTTAAAAGCTTATAAGAATATTTTTAAAGTAAATGTTTCCGTTTATAATTATGTGACTTTTAAATGATTTCAAAAAAAGAGATATTTCTCTGAAATAGTTTTTATTTCATATATGTCAACATCCTTTGATGGAATTTAAGTTTATTTGAAGTTGATTTATTAAGAAACAAATCATCCATATTGTATTAAAAGTTTTGTGCTATTTTTGACTGTGGATGTGTTATTTTTATACCATTCATGATTTATGGATAAATTTTTTGCATTTCGTATGCTAGTTTCAATACGAATTTTTATGTTATGTTTAAACCTTTTTATATGAGGAATGCATTGGTCTTAGTAAGTGATGGGTGGAGCCCGCTATAGCTCCTCGATGCATCAGTATGTCTCATGAGACAAACTAGTGTCTTGGCTCAAGGCCTTGAAAAAATCTTATTTGTAGTCTTGGAACAAGGCCTTGACTATGTGGGTATGATAGTCTGGCATTATGCATTCGATCATTTTGAAAGTGGTTATTCATATTGCATGTGATTATTCGATTAGTAGAATATCCATGTGAATAAGTAAATGACATTATTTCATTTTTTTATGCCATATTATGCTGAATTTCACATTTAAAAGGCTTTTGTTTTAGTTATGCATTGTCTTAAATGTTTATTCTTATTTATGAAAGTTTTTGCTATGTTGTTATCCTTACTGGGCATCTAAGATCACCCCTTTATATGTTTTATTTTTCCTAGGATGTGAAGAAGTATTTTAGGAATGACCTACTGGGATAGTATGAGGGGATATGAGTGTGGTCTATGGAGACAGGATGTTGTTGTAGTTTTTCATTTTATGATGTCATGTAAACTTTATGAATGTATCTAGTGATTCCAAGGCTAATAACTAATTGTACTTTTGAGACTTGATCTTTTGTGATCATGCCAATGTTATGTAATAATTCACCGACTCTGTGTAACTGGGGATAGGGCCTTACATTTGGTATCAGAGGAAGTTTAGTACAAACCTTGGAAGAATGATTTAGATAAACTCTGATTAAAGTACACAGCCCTAAGATAGAATTTGAGGATTATTATAAAATAATTTCCTAGAATTTTGGTATTGTAGAGATTTTGTGAGTTTTCCGAGAAAGACATCCCTGTCTAGATACGACCAGGTAGAGAGGGCTCTAGCACATTTGTACCCAGTGGTAAAACCCAAAAACACCGCTTTGAGCTAGACTCGAACGAGAACTGGTGCACGAAAACGGACATTGCTGCACTCTTGGTTATGACACTCCCGAGGGATATGCTTAGGATAATTCCCATTTTCTTTATAAACCATTATGAAGGGTTTATGAGTATATACTTCATCAAAGAAATTTTTTTTATGATTATGGATTATATCCATAAACTGTTCAATTTATGTTAAGTGTTTTACAAGTTTGTAATTATGTATTTTGATTCATAATCTAATCTAGTTTATTCTATTGTTTAGAAATGGCACCTAGTGGAAGGAATGGAAACTGTATAAATGCACGCACTCCATGTAGGTATTTCCCTCTTACTTAAGATAGTTATAGTGGAGCTAGTGAAGCAACTGGTGCTGATCAGCTAATCACCATACTGGGACAACTCACTCAGGTTATGAATAATAACCTTACCCGTATGGAGCACCCGGATCCGCAGTGTGGAGGATCAATGTTAGATCACTTCATGAGGAAACAACCACCAACATTAAATGGGGGTAAAAATACACTAGTAGCTGAGCAATGGATAAATTCCTTAGAGAAAAAATCTCATGCCTTGGGGAGTAGTGAAAGGGAAAAAGTTATTATAGAATTTTACCGCCTCACTGGAGATGTTGATCAATGGTGGTAATTGATTCAAAACATGAAGAAAGATGGTGAAGTATAAAATATGGAATGGAGGGTGTTCAGAGAGATTTTCATAGAAAAATACTATCCTTGTGACCAACGAGCAGATATAGAAAGGCAATTTCTAGGTCTGAGGCAAAAGGAGGATGAGAATTTCATAAAGTATGAGGATAACATTACAAGGTTAGCGAGGCATGCAGTAAATTATATATGTAAACCAAGGAGTAATATTGATCATTTATTTGATGGGTTAAAACCATTTCTCCATCGAGCATTAGTTTCACAATCATTCTCATCGTACGAAGATATTTTCTCATGTGAAATCAAGACATAAAAGGAATTCTCTAAGACTTATGACTATAAAGAAAATAAAGAGAAGAAGAGATCTTCCGATCACTCTGGAAATGCAAATAAGGGGAAGAAGGGAAAGTTTGAATATCTATCCTCCAGTAAATGTGGGAAGAAACACCCTGGTACTTGCTTGAAGGGAATGGGAGTCTGTTACAAGTGTGGTGAAAAAGGCCACTATGCTCATGATTTCAAGGGGAAGAAAGAAGTTACCGATTTTCAATGCTACAATTTCAGGGAGATGAGACCTTATACAAATGAATATCCTAAGCATCAGGGGAACTTACCTCAGAAAATGCCAAGGGATCAAGGGAAATCTTATGCTATTACTAGTGCTGAGGTAGAAGCTCTGAAAGGCATGGTGGCAGGTAATTTAATGTTTTCCTCAAGTTTAGCCAGTGCTTTATTTGATTTTGGATCATCACATTGATTCATATCTTCCCAGTTTTCTAAGAAAATTAGATATTTCCAATTTGATTTAAAAAGGTAGTTTTCAGTTAAAACTCCTAAGGGAAGTATCATTGCAACAAAGTTTTTTGAATCAGTCCCCATTAGAGCATATAAATGTTCTTTATCTACTGATCGCATCGTCATACCCATGATTGAATTTGATATAATCCTTGGTATGGATTGGATTTTGGACCATGATGCAAAATTTTAGTGGAAGAATAAGGAGGTTACTATTTTTGATGACGATGATAAAGAACACCTTATATTTAGAACAGAATCATCACCACCTAATTCTTATCTAGATCCACCCAAAGTAGCTCAACTAAATTCAATTATTGGGTAAAAAGAGAATGAAATGAATGTGGGTGAGGAAAAGAATGTTCAAATAGAGGATGTACCTATTGTGATAGAATATGTTGATGTGTTTCCAGAAGATTTACCTGGACATCCTCCAGAATGAGAAATTGAGTTTTCCATTTATTTAATTCCTGGATCAAGGCCCATATCGAAGACCCCTTATAGAATTACAACTGTGTAATTTGTGGAACTAAAGAAACAACTAGAGAAATTGATTAATAAGGTATTTATTCTCCCAAGTGTTTCTCTATGGGGATCCCCTGTCATTTTTGTTAAGAAGAAAGATGGATCTATGAGGTTATGTATCGACTACAGGGAGATCAATGCTATAACAATAAAGAACAAGTACCCCTACCTTGCATTGATGATTTATTTGAAAAACTGCATAGAGATCAATACTTTTCAAAGATTTAATTTCGATCTGGATACCATCAGTTTTGTGTGAAGAAGAAAGACATTCCGAAGATAGAATTTCAAACCAGGTACGAGCATTACGAGTATACAGTAATGCATTTCGGATTGACTAATCCACCCTATGTATTCATGGATCTAAAGAACAATGTTTTCAAGGAATATCTTGATGATTTTTTGGTGGTATTTATTTATGATATGTTGGTATATTCTAAAATCTACAAAGATCATGAAAATCACTTGCGTATTATCCTGAAGACTCTTAGAAGACATGAAATCTATGGGATGTTTAGCAAGTGTGAATTCTGGCTTGGGGAGATCTCTTTTCTAGGCCATATTGTGTCTAAGGATGGAATCTCTGTTGATCCTTCTAAGACAAGATCAATCCAAGAATTTCCAGCACCGACGAGTATAACTGAGGTACGCAGTTTTAATGGTTTAGCAGGTTATTATCGGTGTTTCATCTAGAATTTTGCCCGATTGGATAACCCATTAATGAAGCTCACACTAAAAGGGGTTAAATTTTTTTGGACAAAAGTGTGTGAAGAATTTTTTTAATAACATAAGAGAATATTATTCAATGCTCTTATATTGACTCTACCATCGGGGAATGATGGGTTCGTTATTTATAGTGATGCATCGAACAAATGACTTGGTTGTGCCCTTATGCATAATGACAGGGTTATTGTCTATACATAACGACAACTAAAAATACATAAGAAAAACTATCCTACTCAAGATCTTGAGTTGGCAGCTATAATATTTGCTTTGAAGATTTGGAGACACAATATCTATGGTGAAAAATGTGAGATATATACCGATCAAAAGAGTTTAAAGTATATTTTCTCCCAAAAAGAACTCAACATGAGGAAAAGGAGATGGCTTTAATTACTCAAGGATTATGATTTCACGATACACTACCACCTAAGGAAAGAAAATAAGGTGGCAGATGATTTGAGTATAAATGATCATGGATTTTTGAACAAGATGAGAGTTGAAAAGGATCCTATATACATGGATCTATTAAAGATGGATATGGGAATCACCATGGAAGGTGAAACATCAATACTTTTTCAAATGGTTGCCAAGACAATCTTTACTAGAAAGGATTAAGAGTTCCCAGACTGATGATGAAAAATTTCAAAAGAAGATTAAAGCTGTGGATGATGGGAGATTGAGAGACTTTGTGTATGAAGAGGGAATTTTAAATTTGGGAAGAGACATCGTATTCTCGATATACCTAATCTAAAAAGGTAATTTTTGGATGATGCTCATAGTTCCAATTTCTCTATACACCCTGGGAGCACCAAAATGTATAGAGATTTGAAGGAACATTTTTGGTGGGACAACATGAAGAGGGAGATTATTGATTTTGTGTCAAGATGTATGGTTTTTCAATAAGTGAATGTTGGAAGGCAACAACCTGGAAGAGTCATGCACCCTCTTCCCATACCTGAGTGGAAATGGGATAATATCATGATGGACTTTGTCATGGGACTACCAAAGACTCCTATAAGGAACGATGCAATATGGGTCATTGTTGATCATCTTACCAAGTCAGCACATTTTCTTACTATAAGAGAAGATATACCACTTGAATGTCTTGCTTGACTATATATTATTGAATTTTTGAGACTTCATGGAGTACCCCTATCGATTATTTCTGATCGTGATCCCCTTTTTACTTCAAGATTTTGGAAGAGTCTTCAGAAGTTTTTGGATACTGAACTTCATTTGAGCACTACCTACCACCCTCAAATAGATGAAAAATCAAAATGGACTATTCAAACACTACAAGACATGTTGAAATCCTGCTCACTTGATTTTCAAGGTATGTGGGATCAATATTTACCTATGGTATAATTTTCCTACAATAATAGCTTCAATTCAAGTATTTGGATGGTACCATATGAAGTGTTATAAGGAAAGAGATGTCGCACACCAACCTGTTGGAATGATGTTGGTAAAAGAAAACTTCTAGGCCTGAAACTAGTGGAGGAAATGATGGAAAAGGTGAAGGTAATCCAAAACCACATCAAAGCAGCTCAGAGTAGGCAGAAGAGCTATGCTGACAACCGAAGGAAGGATTTGGAATTTCAGGTAGGAGATCATGTTTTCTTGATGGTATCTCCATGGAAGGGAGTTATACGTTTTGGTAAGACAGGTAAATTTAGTCCTAGGTACATATGACCTTTCGAAAATCTAGAATGAATTGGGGTTGTAGCTTATCGTTTGGCAATGCCGCCAAATCTCTCCAAAGTTCACGATGTGTTCCACGTATCACTGTTGAGGAAATACATGCCTGACCCAATGCATGTACTCACCTATGGGGAATTAGAATTGGAAATCGATCTGTCTTATTGTGAAGAACCCATCAGGTTTCTTGATACAAGAGAACAAGTGCTGAGAAACTGTGCGACTCGTCTGGTAAAGGTTCTATAGAGAAACCATAAGATGGAAGAGGCAACATGGGATCCCGAGGAACTTATGATGAAGAACAACCCGAGTATTTTCATGTGGTAGTATTCTAGAAATTTTGAGGATGAAATTATTTGAAGGAGGGAAGAATGTAACACCCCAATCTTCCACGGTATGCTTCTCTTTGAATAATATGCTAGCGTGTGTTTTACGCAACTTCGAGTTCTAACACACATCACAACCAATCAAACAAGCCATTATGAATAGTAATACCCAATTTTTTAAATTTTATAAAATTTATCTTTCAAAATGGACTTAATTTTTTGATTTGGAATATCAAAATTATCTTAGTGTGAATTTTTGGTATTTTTCTGAAAACATTCAATTTTTGATGAATAGTGAAAAACCCTGAGTTATAGTTTAAAACCGAATTTTTATTTAAATAATTATTTATTTTTTTCAATTTATTTTTGGTCAAAATAGATATATAATACCTATATATGTTCAATATATTTCATCGGAGTCATTTTATAATAATTTTAGATATATAGAAATGTTATTGAACTTTTCACCGTCTTTTACCCACATCCTAGGAGAATTTGCAAATTCACATAAAAATTAATTTTACCACTTCTGTGAGTGGAATTTTGAAAATTTGAGACACATGGTTAATATCAAAGAGAAAAATGTGGTTCAATAAGATAAAAATAATGTTTGTTGAATAGTAACTTTTTACTTTTATTTACCACGGTTAAAAGTAAATAGGGTAATTAAGGGTCAAAATGATACTATTATTACCCAAACACATGTCTAAATTCTAATGGCTAGGTATAATTAGACCAAAAACAACCATAGTAACAAAATATGAACCTCTTTGGTCCACTTGGATTAGATTAAGACATTTATTATTATTTAATTCAAAGAAGAGTTAAAAGAGATAAAATTAAAGTTAAATAACTAAAACATTTTTAATATAGGTTTATACATAAGATAAATTAGATTATAAATATTCATTGGAAAGATAAAAATATTTAATATATAATTAAATTTTATTTATAATTTTTATACATTAAATAATTTAATTTATTTATGACACAGTGGTGATGCAGTAATTACCTAATTAATGAAATATTAAAATAATCGATATTATAAATATCAAAATAAATGTAATTTAAGACTTTTTATAAATTACAATAATTCTCTATGTTAATATAACATATTATGGTTGCTTAGATTAATTTTTTTGGAAGTAATAATGCTATTATTAATTTAGAAAAAACAAAATACAAAATAGTGTCAAAATTGACATAAAGGAATATTTTAAACAAATATTATATTATTAATTGATATTCTATTATTAAAAATATAAGGTTCAGCCAAATGACTTATATAAGGTTATATATGTTAAAAATTAATCACTTGGGTTTCTCTTGTCTTGTTATAGTAAGTTTATTAACCATATAATATAAAAACACAAAGAGACATGGTAAATGTCAAACTATTTAACTAAGAGTTAAATATAAATGATAAGGTTAATACAGTGACCCAAACCGGTATAAAATCTATTGGTTGAGTTTATTTAGACCCATACCCACCTTAGAATCTAAATAAGCCACTTTGGAGCCATTATAAACCGAATATTAATTTATTATAAAATAATATTTTAAGTTTTCCTAAGCTGCCCCTCACCCCTCTTATAAAAGGGCACTCACCTTTATCTCAAATTCATACCTTCAAAGCCTTTTGGTTCAGCCAAACTCTGCCCAAATATTTTATCAACTTCCCTCACTTCAACCTAAAGGCCTTATTTTGATCATAAATCCAACCTAAGGAGCCCTTTTGATCAAATCCAAAGGAAGAACCCAAAGAAGAGGTAATGTTTTCACCACCCTCTTTCAAGTTCCTTTCTTCTTCCACTTCTTCGTTCTTTGTTATTTCCATTCTAAAATAATAACTCCAGTATCTTCTATATACATTGATGTTATTATAAATATGGTACAACCATATTCAGTATTCTATGTATCCTTTTAATGACATTTCACCATACGTGCGTACGTATGGCTTACCGTCTCCACATCGTGGTGTAATTGTTATTAAAAACATTATTATTTTGATAGGTATGAAAATGATGTGTAATTGAAATAAATAATAAATATAACATCATAATGATTCTTTATATATGATATACCATCCAATGATATATTATTTTAATATCAAAAGAATGATATTGTCGCTCGTGCGTACATACCGACTACCGTCTCCACGAATGCGATGAGGTTCATCCCCCATCATATCTATTAAGTCTAATTCTCATTTGATGATCAAAAATAATGTTTAATTACTTTATATCATTCTGGATATTAATAAGATACAACCTATCCATAAAAATCATGGCTTATGTAACAAAACATATAAAAGAAAACGAGTAAGTTAACACCTGAAACGACGATAATACTAAAATATTATTAACAAAGAAATGTTAAAAGATCATATATGATATAATATTAATTTATATTATTCTTGAATAATTTAATAACAATTATTTCACCATTATAAATGATGTTAACCTACCTCTACCAAGGAAAAGTACAAGGTAAGGGGTTTTCATCTCACTCCTTATTCACGTGAGATTCATGCCATATTACCACTATTAATTTTTGTGTGGTGTATGTACTGCCCATAATTGTATTCTTTGTGTAATAAACATTAATTTATGAGTATTTACATATTCATTGTATTATACCTCTTTCATGGGGTGTATGTTTCATAAGTTACCAAATTGGTAAGGGTTAATTCTACAATCTCTTCATTATCTGAGGTTGTTTATACATAATTATCTACTGGGACCTATTTATCATCCACATCCATGTTTATTATATATGTATTTCAAATCATTCTTACTATTTTACAGACTATGGGTTAAATAAATTTATAACCTTGTTTGAATTTTTATAAGAAGTTTATAAAGGAATCTTTCTGTCGTTTTCCAAACAAGGTCCTTTTTAACCTTTTCTACAGAATTAAGGTAAGAATATATTATTTTAACTTATATGGAGGGTGCGGATATTTTACACCATTATAAAATCATCGAATCTTCCCTTAAAAGCTTATAATAATATTTTCAAATTAAATGTTTCCTTTTATAATTATTTGGATTTTAAATGATTTCAAAAAAAGATATATTTCTCTCAAATAGTTTTTCTTTCATCTATGTCAACATCCTTTGATGGATTTTCAGTTTATTTGAATTTGATTTATTATGAAACAAAAATTCCATATTGTATTAAAGGTTTTGTGATATGTTTGACTATGGATGTGTTATTTTTATACCATTCATGGTTTATGTATAAATTGTTGACATTTCGTATGCTAGTTTCAATACTAATGTTTATGTTATGTTTAAACCTTTTCATATGAGGGATGCATTGGACTTAGTAAGTGATGGGTGGAGCCCGCTATAGCTCCTCGATGCATCGGTAGGTCTCATTAGACAAACTAGTGTCTTGTCACAAGGCCTTGACAACATCTTATTTGTATTCTTGGAACAAGGCCTTGACTATGTGGTTATGATAGTCTGGCATTATGCATTCCATCATTATGAAATTGGTTATTGATATTTCATGTGATTATTAGATTGGTAGAATATCCTTGTGAATAAGTAAATTCCATTATTTCAATTTATTTCTACGATATTATGCTGAATTTAAAGTTAAAAATGCTTTTGTTTTAGCTATACATTGCCTTAAATGTTTATTCTTATTTAGGAAAGTTTTTGCTATATTGTTAACCTTACTGGGCATCTGAACTCACCCCTTTCTATGTTTTATTTTTCCCAAGATGTGAAGAAGTATTTTATGTATGACCTGTTGGGATAGTATGAGGGGATTTGAGTGTGGTCTATGGAGACAAGATGTTGTTGTAGTTTTTCATTTTATGATGTAGTGATTACAAGGCTACTAAACTAATCGGTCTTTTGAGACTTGATCTTTTGTGATCATGCAAATGATAATTAATAATGCACCGACTATGGGTAACTGGGTTCGGGACATTACAGTTGGTATCAGAGGAATTTTAGTACAAACCTTGGAAGCAAGATTTAGATAAACTCTAATTAGAGCACATAGCCCTAAGATAGAATTTGAGGATTAGAATAGAATAATTTCCTAGAATTTTGGTATTGCAGAGATTTTTTGATCTTTCTGAGAAATACATCCCTGTCTGGATACGAGAAGGTAGAGGCGGCTCTGGCACATATGTACCTAAGAGTAAAACACGAAAACACTGCTTTAAGCTAGACTCGAATGGGAACTGGTGCACGACAACGGACCTTGCTACACTCTTGGTTACGAAACTCCTGGGGGATATTCTTAGGATAATTCTCATTTTCCTTACAAACCATTATGAAGGGTTTATGAGTATATACATCCTCATAGAAAATATTTTTTTTCTGATTATGGATTATATCCATAAACTATTCAATTTATGTTAAGAGTTTTACAAATTTGGAATTATGTATTTCGATTCATAAACTAATCTAGTTTATGACATTATTTAGAAATGGTGCCTAGTGGAAGGAATGGAAACCGTATAAATGAATGCACTCCATATAGGGATTTCCCTCCTACTAAAGATAATAATAGTGGAACTGGTGATGCAACTGGTGCTGATCAGCTAATCACCATACTGGTAAAACTCAATCAGGTTATGAATAATAACCTTACCCATATGGAGCACCCTGATCCGCAACATAGAGGATCATTGTTAGATCGCTTCATGAGGAAACAACCACCAACATTCAATGGGGGTATAAATCCACTAGTAGCCGATAAATGGATAAATTCCTTAGAGAAAATATTCCATGCCTTGGGGAGTAGTGAAAGGGAAAAAGTTGTTATGGCAGTTTACCACCTCACTGGAGATGTTGATCAATGGTGGTCATTGATTCAAAACATGAAGGAAGATGATGAAGTATCAAATATGGAATGGAGGGAGTTTAGAGAAATTTTCTAATAATAATACCTTCCTCGTGACCATCTATAAGATATAGAAAGGGAATTTCTAAGTCTGAGGCAAGAGGAAGATGAGAATGTCGCAAAGTATGGTTCTAACTTTACCAGGTTAGTGAGGCATGCAGCAGATTATATATGTAATCCAAGGAGAAAGATTGATCGTTTCTATAATGGGTTAAAAACATTTCTCCGTCGAGCATTAGTCTCACAATCCTTCTCATCATACGAAGATATTGCCTCATCTGCTATCAAGACAGAAAAGGAATTCTCTAAGTTTTATGTCTTTAAAGCAATGAAAGAGAAAAAGAGATCTGTTGATCACTCTGGAAATGGAAATAATGGGAATAAGGGAAAGGTTGAATATCCATCCTGCAGTAAATATGGGAAGAAACACCCTGGTAATTTCTTGAAGGGAATGGGAGTCTGTTACAAGTGTGGTGATAAAGGCCACCAAGCTCGTGATTGAAAGGGGAAGAAAGAAGCTACTGATGTTCAATTCTACAATTTCAGGGAGATGGGACATTATGAAAATGAATTTCCCAATATTTAGGGGAACTTACCTCAGAAAAGGCCAAGGGATCAAGTCCAAGATTATCCTATCACAACTGCTGAGGTAGAAGCTCTGAAAGACGTGGTGGTAGGTAATTTAATAGTTTCCTCAAGTTTAGAAAATGCTTTATTTGATTCTGGATTATCACATTGTTTCATATCTTACCAGTTTTCTGAGAAAATTAGATATTTCCAATTTGATTTA
Organism: Viscum album; assembly: GCA_963277665.1. Taxonomy (NCBI): domain Eukaryota; kingdom Viridiplantae; phylum Streptophyta; class Magnoliopsida; order Santalales; family Viscaceae; genus Viscum; species Viscum album. The sequence continues at coordinate 1,585,659,601 of OY728164.1, forward strand.
ACAAGGTATTTGTTAGTTAAAACTCCTATGGGAAGTATCATTGCAACAATGTTTTTTGAATCATTCCCCATTAGGGCACATAAATGTTCTTTATCTACTGATCTCATCGCCATACCCATGATTCAATTTGATATAATCCTTGGTATGGATTGGCTTTCATACCATGATGCAAAAATTTATTATAAGAAGAAAAAGGATACTATTTTTGATGACGATGATAAAGAACCCCTTATCATTAGATCATAATCGTCGCTGCCTAATTCTTATCTAGATCCACCCCCAGTAGCTCAACTAAATTCAATTATTGGGGAGGAAGATAATGAAATGAATGTGGGTGAGGAATGGAATGGTCAAATAGAGGATGTACCTATTGTGAGAGAATATGTTGATGTGTTTCCAGAAGATTTACTTGTACATCCTCCAAAACGATAAATTGAGTTTTCTATTGATTTAATTCCTGGATCAAGTCCCATATCAAACACCCCTTATAGAATGGAAACTATGGAATTAGTGGAACTAAAGAAACAACTAGAGGAATTGAGTAATTAAGGATTTATTCTCCCTAGTGTTTCTCCATTGGGATCTCCTATCCTTTTTGTTAAGAAGAAAGATGGATCTATGAGGTTATGTATCGACTACATGGAGATCAATGTTATAATAATAAAGAACACGTATCCCCTACCTTGCATTGATGATTTATTTGACCAACTTCATGGAGCTCAATACTTTTCAAAGATTGACATTCGATCTGGATACCATCAGTTGTGTGTGAAGAAGAAAGACATTCTGAAGACAGCATTTCGAACCAGGTACGGGCATTTTGAGTTTAAAGTAATGCCTTTTGGATTGACTAATTCACCCTATTTTTCATGGATCTAATGAAGAAAGTTTTCAAGGAATATCTCGATGATTTTGTGGTGGTATTTATTGATTATATCTTGGTATATTCTAAAAGCTACAAAGATCATGAAAATCACTTGCGCATTATCCTTAAGACTCTAAGAAGACATGAATTATATGGGAATTTTAGAAATTGTGAATTTTTGCTTCTGGAGATCTCTTTTCTTTGCCATATTGTCTCTAAGGATGGAATCTCTATTGATCCTTCTAAGACAAGAGCAATCCAATAATGGCCAGCATCGACGAGTATAATAGAGGTACGTAGTTTTATTGGTTTAGCAGGTTATTATCGGCATTTCGTCTAGAATGTTTCCCGATTGGCTAATCCATTAATGAATCTCACATGAAAAGGGGTTAAATTTGTTTGGAAAAAAGAGTGTGAAGAATGTTTTGAAGAACTAAAGAGAATATTAGTCAATGCTCCTATATTTACTCTACCATCTCGGAATGATGGGTTCGTTGTTTATAGTGATTCATCAAAGAAAGGACTTGGTTGTGTCCTTATGCATAATGATAGGGTTATTGCCTATTCATCACGACAACTGAAAATTCATGAGCAAAACTATCCTACTCATGAGCTTGAGTTGGTAGCTGTAATATTTGCTTTGAATATTTGGAGACACTATCTCTATGGTGAAAAATGTGAGATATATACCGATCACAAGAGTTTGATGTATATTTTATCACAGAAAGAACTCAATATAAGGCAAAGGAGATAGCTTGAATTACTCAAGGATTGTGATTGCACGATACACTACCACCCGGGGAAGGCAAATAAGGTGGAAGATGGTTTGATTAGAAAGGATCATGGAGTTTTGAACAAGATGAGAGTTGAAATGGATCCTATATACATTGATCTAGTGAAGATAGATATGGGAATCATAATGGAAGGTAAAACATCAATACTTTTTCAAATGGTTGACAATGTATCTTTACTAGAAAGGATTAAGAGTTCTCACACCGATGATGAAGAATTTCAAAAGAAGATTAAAGCTGTAAATGATGGGAGATTGAGAGACTTTTTATATGAAGAAGGAATTTTGAAATTTGGGAAGAGTTTTTGTGTTCCTGATATACCTGATCTAAAAAGGGAATTGTTGGATGATTCTCATAGTTCCAATTTCTCTATACACCCGGGGAGCACCAAAATGTATAGAGATTTGAAGGAACATTTTTGGTGGGACAACATGAAGAAAGAGATTGCTGATTTTGTGTCAAGATGTATGGTTTGTCAACAAGTGAAAGCTGGAAGGCAACATCCTCGAGGAGTCATGCAACATGTTCTCATACCTAAGTGTAAATGTGATAATATCATGATGGACTTTGTCATGGGACTACCAAAGAATCCTAGAAGGAATGATGCAATATGGGTCATTGTTGATCATCTTACCAAGTCAGCACATTTTCTTGCTATAAGAGAAGATCTACCACTTGAACGTCTAGCAAGACTATATATTAATGAAGTTGTGAGACTTCATTGAGTACCCCTATAGATTTTTTCTGATCGCGATCCCCGTTTTACTTCATGATTCTGGAAGAGTCTTCAGAAGGCCTCAGATACTGAACTTTGTTTGAGCACTACCTACCACCCTCAAACAAATAGACAATCAGAACGGACTATTCAAACCTTATAAGACATGTTGAGATCTTTCTCACTTGACTTTCATGGTATGTGGGATCAATATTTACCTCTGTTATAATTTTCCTATAACAATAGCTTCCATTCATGTATTCGGATGGCACCATATGAAGCGTTATACAGAAAGAGATGTCGCACACCAACCTGTTGGGACGATGTTGGTGAAAGAAAACTTGTAGGCCCAGAACTGGTGGAGGAAATGATGGAAAAGGTTAAGGTAATCCAATATCACATCAAAGCAGCTCAAAGTAGGCAGAAGAGCTATGCTGACAACCAAAGGAAGGATTTGGAATTTCAGGTAGGAGATCATGTTTTCTTGAAGGTATCTCCATGGAAGGGAGTTATACATTTTGGTAAGAAATGTAAATTGAGTCCTAGGTACATAGGACCTTCCGAAATTCTTGAACGAATTGGGGTTATATATAATCGTTTGGAAATGCCGCCAAATCTCTCCAAAGTTCACGATGTATTCTACGTATCACTGCTGAGGAAATACATGTCTGGCCCAATGAATGTACCCACCTATGGGGAATTAGAACTGGAACCCGATCAGTCTTATTGCGAAGAACCTGTCAGGATTCTTGATACAAGAGAACAAGTGCTGAGAAACCGTACGACTCGTTTGGTAAAAGTTCTATAGAGAAACCATATGATGTAAGAGGAAACATGGGAACCTGAGGAACTTATGATGACGAATCACCCGAGTCTTTTCATGCGGTAGTATTCTAAAAATTTTGAGGATGAAATTATTTAAAGGAGGGGAGAATGTAACAACCCAAGCTTCCACGGTACATTTCTCCTTGAATAATAGAGTAGCGTGTGTTGTACCCAACTTCAAGGTCTAACACACACCACAACCAATCATAATAGCCATTATGAATAGTAATACCCACTTTTTGAAATTTTATAAATTTTATCTTTCAAAATGGACTTAATTTTTGGATTCGGAATATCGAAATTATCTTAGGCTGAATTTTTGGTATTTTTCTGAAAACATTCAATTTTTGACGAATAATGAAAAACACTAAGTTATAGTTTAAAAGCGAATTTTTATTTAAATAATTATTTATTTTATTTAAATTTATTTTTGGTCAAAATAGATACATAATACCTATATATTTTCAATGTAATTCATTGGAGTCAGTTTATAATAATTTTAGATATATAAAAAGTTTATTGAACTTTTCACTATCTTTTACCCACATCCTAGGAGAATTTTCAAATTCACATAAAACTTAATTTTACCGCTTCTATGAGTGGAATTTCTAAAATATGAGAGACACGATTAATATAAAGGAGAAAAATGTGGTTCAGTAAGAAAAAAATAATTTTCGGTGAATAGTAACTTTTTACTTTTATTTACCACGATTAAAAGTAAATAGGGTAAATAAGGGTAAAAATGATATTATTATTACCCTAACACATGTACTAATTCTATTGTATAAGCATAATTCGACCAAAAACAACCTTATTAATAAAATATGAACCTCTTTGGTTCAGTTGGATTAGATTAGGACATTTATTATTATTTAATTCAAAGAAGAGTTAAAAGAGATAAAATCAAAGTTAAATAACTAAAAAAATTAATATAGGGTTATACATAAGATAAATTAGATTATAAATATTAATTAGAAAGATAAAAAAATTATTATATAATTATATTTTATTTATAATTTTTAGACATAAAATATAATAATTTATTTATGACACAATGGTGATGTTGTAATTACCTAATTAATGAAATATTAAAAGAATTGATATTATAAATATCAAAATAAATGAAATTTAAGACTTTTTATAAATTACACTAATTTTATAGGTTAATATAACATATTATAGTTTTTTAGATGAATTTTGTTTCGAAGTAATAATGCTGTTATGAATTTAGCGAAAAACAAAATACCAAATAGTGTCAAAATTGACATATAGGAGTATTTAAAACAAATATTATATTATTAATTGATATTATATTCATAAAAATCTAAGTTTTGGCCAAATGACTTAGATAAGGTTATATATATTAATAATGAACCACTTGGTGTTATATTGGCTTGTTATAGTAAGTTTATTAACCATATAATATAAAAATACAAAGAGACATGGTAAATGTCAAACTATTTAACTAAGAGTTAAATATAAATGATAAGGTTAATATAGTGACCCAAACCTATCTAAAATCTATTGGTTGAGTGGATTTCTAACCATCCCCATATTATCCTCGAAATAAGTCACTTTTGAGCCATTATTAACCGAATATGAATTTATTATAAAATAATATTTTATGTTTTTCCTAAGGTTCCCCTCACCCCTATTATAAAAGGGCACTCTCCCTTCTCTCAAATTCAAACCTTCAAAGCATTTTGGTTCAGCCAACCTCTTCCCAAATATTCTCTCAACTTTCCTCACTTCAACCTAGAGGCCTTAGTTTGATCAGAAAGCCAACCTAAGGATCCCTTTTGATCAAATCAAAAGGTAGAACCCAAAGAAGAGTTAATGTTTCCACCACCTTCTTTCAAGTTCCTTTCTTCTTACACTTCTTATTTATTTGTTATTTCCATTCTAAAATAATAAAACCAATATCTTCTATATACTATGATGTTATTATAAATATGGTACAACCATATTCAGTATTCTATCCATCCTTTGAATTACATGTCACCATACGTGCGTACGTACGGCTTACTGTCTCCATATTGTGGTGTAGTTGTTATTCAAAACATTATTATTTTTATAGGTATGATAATGATGTGTAATTTACCCCATTGTATCCATTCAATTCTAGTTCTCATTTGATGATTACAAATAATTTTTAAGGACTTGATATCATTCTGGATATGAATAAGATACAACCTATCCATAACAAACATGGCTTATGTAACAAAACATAAAAAAGAAAACGAGTAAGTTAACACCCGAAACGACGATAATACTAAGATATTATTAACAAAGAAATATTAAAAGATCATATGTGATATCATATTAATTTATATGATTCTTGAATAATTTAATAACAATTATTTCACCATTATATAGGAGGTTAACCTACCCTCGACCAAGGAAAAGTAGAAGGTAAGGGGTTTTCATCTCACTCCTTATTCCCGTGAGATTCGTGCAATATTGCCACTATTAATTTTTGTTTGGTGTATGTACTGCCCATAATTGTATTCTTGGTGTAATACACTTTAATTAATATGTATTTACATATTAATTGTATGATACTTATTTCATGGGGTGTATGTTTCGTAAGTTACCAAATTGGTAAGGGTTAATTCTACAATCTCTTCATTATCCGAGGTTGTTTATACGTAATTATCTAATGGGACCTATTTATCATCCACATCCATGTTTCTTAAAGATGTATTTCAAATCATTATTACTATTTTACAGACTATGGGTTAAAGTAATTTATACCCTTGTTTTACTTTTTATAAGAATTTTATAAAGGAATCTTTCTGTCATTTTCCAAACAAGGTCCTTTTTAACCTTTTTGATAGAATTAAGGTAAGAATTTCAATTTTTTTAACTTATACGATGAGTGTGGCTATTTTACGCCATTATAAAATCATCAAAGCTTCCTTTACAATCTTATAAAAATATTTTCGAAGTAAATTTTTCATTTTATAATTATGTGACTTTTAAATGATTTAAAAAAAAGAGATATTTCTCTCAAATAGTTTTGATTTCATCAATATCAACATCATTTGATGGATTTTAAGTTTATTTGAAGTTGATTTATTATGAAACAAAACTTTCATATTGTATTAATGGTTTTGTGATATGTTTGACTGTGGATGTGTTATTTTTATACCATTCATGGTTTATAGATAAATTATTGACATTTTATATGCTAGTTTCAATACGAATGTTTATGTTATGTTTAAACCTTATCATATGAGGAATTCATTGGACTTAGTAAGTGATGGGTGGAGCCTTCTATAGCTCCTCGATGCATCGGTAGGTCTCATGAGACAAACTAGTGTCTTGGCATAAGGCCTTGAAGAAATATTATTTGTAGTCTTGGCACAAGGCCTTGACTATGTGGTTATGATAGTCTGGCATTATGCATTCCATCTTTATGAAAGTGGTTATTGATATTGCATGTGATTATTCAATTAGTATAATATCCATGTGAATAAGTAAATTACATTATTTCATTTTATTTCTACCATATTATGTTGAAGTTAAAGTTTAAAAGGATTTTTTTACTTATACATTGCCTTAAATGTTTATGCTTTTTTATGAAAGTTTCCGCTATATTGTCATCCTTACTGGGCATCTGAACTCACCACTTTATATGTTTTATTTTTCCCCGGATGTGAAGAATTGTTTTATGAATGACCTGCTGGGATAGTATGAGGGGATATGAGTGTGGCATATGGAGACAATATGTGGTTTTTGTTTTTCATTTTATGATGTAATGTAAACATTATAAATGTATCTAGTGATTCCAAGGCTACTAAACTAATTAGTCATTCCAGACATGATCTTTTTTTATCATGCCAATGTTATGTAATAATGCACCGACTATGGGTAACTGGGGTCGGGGTGTTACACATAACTGTAGCAAGGTCTAATTTGTTAGTGGGATAATTCTTCCCATATGGTCATAGTTTAAGAGATCTGTAAGCTACCACATGGTTATCATACATAAACAGGCATCCCAAAGAAACTCTAGAAGCATCCCAAAACACTACCACAAAAGTGTCACGATGTTAATGGAATATCTGATTCAACACATCCATAAAAACTGCAATAGTATTAGTCATGCTAAAATACATCACAAGATATTAATAATGATCATACCTAATCTTGAAAGATATTATTGGTATATTATACTCTTGCACTCTGAGTTTATAATGACCCATACTTTACATACATTGTTATTACTTCAGAATTGAAGCACACTTATTACAACATATAACAAAACCAATAAAGTACCGTATAGGTATAGTGTCTTTAGAAACTAGGAAACATAAACAACTGGTTCATAAAGCATCTACTTTGCCTCCAATTTATTTCATCATATCTAGAGTCCCTTTTTGTCATATTCTACTTAATAACCTTATTCCTGACCTGGGGAAATAAAACATACAAAATTGTGAGCTCAAATGCTTAGTAAGGGTAAACAAAAGAAATATCAGTCACATCATATACATAAGCACATAATTTTTGGAAATCTTAACCTGCAAAATAGATCATAATTTAATAACATGGGATAAATCATAGTAGTGAAATTTAATCCCAATAATCATAACTTCAATCATGAAACTTTGTGGCATACACACATAATCATAGAGAATCATTTCTTATTAGTCAAGACTCATTGCCAAGACTATCTTAGTGGACAAAGTCCATTTCTGAACCGAGTTCACTCCTCGTTTCAGTCCTGTTTCACTGAACCGGTATAATTTACCATTCCATACATGTCTATCTCATGAGATATAAAATCTTTACCCAATGAATTGGAGGGAGATATAGGTCCCACCCATCTCATCATGAAACCATTCTTATGTGTGCCACAAAAATCATAAATCATACATCATTTCATAACCCATGTAATAAAAATGGAATTCTTAAACATCGTGACATCATAAAACAATTCATATAAGATAAATGAATTCATAAAAATAATTCCATCACAATATAATCAAATCAATGTAATGATAGGGATATAATCTTAACCCTTTATTATCTTAGATGGAAAATAATTTTGATAAAACACTTGAACTCCATTCTTGAGGAAAATATCCTTTCTACTTCAAAAACATTTTTCCTTTCTTAACATGTCATACAATTTTAAACTAAAATAAGTTGATTAAAAATAAACTTTGAAACTTGTGAAGTAAGCTTTTTGGAAATAATTTTTTTAAAATCCATTCATGTCGTATAAGTTACAAAAACATTCTTCTCATACCTTTGTCGGAAAAGTCAAAAAAGTACCTCGTATGAAAAACGACAAAAGATTCCTTTCATATATTTTACTAAACTCTCACCGAAGGGTAAAATTGGATTTAAAAAATTGTAGGTGGATGGAAATAATATTACATATTGAGGAAACTTGGATTTGGATGATAAAATACACCCCAGTAAATGCCAAAGTATAAACAATCTCGGATAAAAATGAGATTGTGATATTTCCCTTACCTTTGGTCTGATATGCTTTGTACATGTCCGAACCTCCTGTATAATGATTTAAATAATGTTATTGACTTATTACAGAATCATACTTAATTTTATGATATCATATATGGTCATATTCTTAGCTTATTATTAGTAATATTTCATTGCTACTTGTTATTCGGGTGTTTATTACTTTTTGTTCTTATGCGTGTTTGTCGAATAAATTCTTATCCTTCTCTTTAGGTTATAGATACCTCATTTATATAATGTTATTAGTATATTTTATATCATATTCATTCATTCAATTCATTTATATGTTCATAATTAAATGAAGATCATGTAGAACGAGTTGCATCACATTGTGGAGACGGTATTCCGTACGTACGCACGAGTGATGATATCGTTCCTATGATCGTGGAATTGTATTGTAGTGTATGTATACTATTTCATAATCAGTATCACTTTATAATAGTCATATATAGTCATTATTTACACCATTATACCCATCCAAGTAAGGTGGTGGTTGAAAATAGATTACACCACGGCGTGGAGACGGTATTCCGTACATACGCACGTGCAGTGATTTCTTTTTCCGTAGGATGGATAGTTGGTGAAATAGGGTTGTTTCATACTTATAATAACATATCAGTATATGAGTGATACTGATGTTATTACTTCATAATTAAACAACTAAAGAAGAAGAAGTGGAAGAAATAAAGACGAAAGAATCGGTAACGGACATTACCTCTTCTTGAAGTGCTTCTTTGAGACCTCCTTTTAGGGCACTAAAATAGGTCTTTGAAGAAGACCAGAACCTCTATGATGTTTCTAGGGAAGTGGAGAGAAGAAATTGGCAGGGTTTGGCTGAGCATGAAGGCTCAAAGTGGTGTGAGGAAGAGGGGGAGGAGGTTCCCTTTTATAAGGGATGAGAGGGGCTCGTTTGGAAAAACTAAAACAATTATTTTATTATAAAGTCAAGTTCGGTTTTAAATAGCTCCAAATTGATTTATTTCGAAGTTAAGGTGGTTATGGGTCTAAATCCTCTCATCAAATAGAATTTAGACAAGTTTAGGTTCCTATTTTAACCTTATCATTTAGATTTAACATTAAGTTAAATAATTTTACTTTTACTGTGTCTTCTTGTGTTCTTATACTATAAGGTTAATAAAATTACTATAAAAAGCCAAAAAAAAACCCAAGTTGTTTATTATTAATATATATAACCTTATCTAAGTCATTTGGCCGAACCTTAGATTTTTAAGAATAAAATAACAATTACTAATATAATATTTGTTTTAAAAACTATTTTATGTCAATTTTGACACTATTTAGTAATTAATTTTTGTAAAAATCATAACAGAATGATTAGTTTGAAAAAAGTTAACTAAATCAATACTAACATGTCATATTAGTCTATAAAATTAGTGTAATTCAGAAAAAGTCTCAAATTACATTTATTTTGGTGTTTATAACATCAATTATGTCAATATTTCATTAATAAGATAATTACTGCATCATCTTTGTGTCATAAATAAATTAAATTATTTAATGTATAAAAATTAAAAATAAAATACCATTATGTAGGAAATCGTTTTAGCTTTCTAATGGATTATTATAGTCGAATTTATCTTATGTATAACCCTATATTAAAAATGATATACTTATTAAACTTTGATTTTAACTATTTTAACCCTTCTTTAAATAAATTAATAATAAATGTCCTAATCTAATCCATGTGGGCCTAAATGGTCATATGTTCTTTATAAGGTTGTTTGTAGTCGAATTACACTTATCCAATAGAATTAGGACATGTGTTAGGGTAATAATAATATCATTTTTACCCTTAATTACCCTATTTACTTTTAACCGTGGTAAATAAAAGTAAAAAGTTACTATTCACCAAAAATTATTTTCATCTCATTGAACCACATTTTACTTACTGACATCAATCGTGTCTCTCGGATTTTTGAAATTCCACTCACAGAAGCGGTAAAATTAAGTTTTATGAAAAAAATTCAGTTTTTTAACGACCACTTAGTGGTTTCACTATTCATCAAAAAAATGAAAGTTTCCAGAAAAATACCAAAAATTAGGCCTAAGCTATATTTGATATTATGAACTAAAAAATGATGTCTATTTTACCAAATTCAAATCATATCAGTTGCATTAATTAATTTAAAAATTAATTCCCATCGTCAAAACAAATAGCGTGTTCTTAAGAGATAATAACTATCAAAAGATTGACACTTGTTTATGTCTGGTTTAAATGTGAAATTACATCCAATGACCAACATTGTATTAAATTGTAAAAATATATTATAAATATACTTTAAAACCACTCAAATTAATAATTTATCACTATTAATTATTTCGATTGAAAAATTTGTTTTTAATTAAAATTTAGTAATTTTCACTATTCATCAAAATATGAAAGTTATTCGAAAATTACCAAAATTTTACCCTAAGCTAATTTCGATATTCCGAATCCAAAAATGAAGTCCATTTTGAAAAATAAATCTTATAAAATTTCAAAAAGTGGTTATTACTATTCATAACGGCTAGTTTTAATAATATTTTATTAGCATATCATTGTTTAGTGAAACTCGGTATTGCGTACGACGCAAGCTATTGAGGAAGGTTGTGATTTCGTGTAAAGAAATCCAAACAAGTTTTGTGTAGAAAAAGATTCCTTTGATTATTTATATAACATAAAAGTCTTGGGTGTTACATTCTACCCCCCTTAAAATGAATTTCTCCCTCGAAATTTTTCACTTTGTAACAAACAGATGTGGATACCTCTCCTTCATCATATCCTCAAGCTCCCATGTAGCTTCTTATAATTGGTGGTTCCTCCATAAAACTTTCACCAATCGAGTCGTCTTGCTTCATAGGACTTTTTCGCTACGATCTGGAATCTCTATCGGTTGTTCTTCATAAGAAAGATCTTGCTCCAGCGGTACAACTTCTGAGCTGAGTACATGTAAAGGATCAGGTATGTACTTTCTCAAGAGAGATACATGGAACACATCGTGAACTTGAGAGATATTCGGTGGAAGCGCCAATCGGTAAGCTTCCTTCCCAACACGATCCAGTATTTCAAAAGGACCGATATATCTAGGGCTCAACTTCCCCTTCTTTCCAAATCTCATGACCCTCTTCCAGGGAGATATTCGTAAGAACACTTTATCACCCACTTCAAACTCTAGGTCCTTTCTTATGTTGTCGGCATAAATTTTTTGTCGACTTTGAGCTGCTCTTATGTGTTGTTGAATAGATCTGACCTTTTCTGCCATTTCATCAACGAGATCAGGTCCTAATAGCTTTCTTTCCCCAACTTCATCCCAGCAAGTTGGAGTCCTGCATTTCTTTCCATAGAGAGCTTCATAAGGAGCCATCTAAATACTGGAGGGAAAGCTATTATTATAAGAAAATTCCACCAAAGGTAGGTGTTTATCCCAACCACCTTTGAAATCCATAGAGCAGGCTCTCAACATATCTTCTAGAGTTCGAATTGTTCTCTCAGACTGACCGTCTGTCTGAGGATGATAAGCAGTGATGAAACTCAACTCTGTATCCAGAGTATGCTGAAGACTTCGCCAGAACATCGAGGTAAATCTCGGATCCCGATCAGATATAATAGAATGTGGTACTCCATGAAATCTTACCACTTCCTTTACATATATCCTGGCATGCTGATCCAGAGAGAAATCCTCTCTAATAGCAATGAAGTGTGCAGACTTGGTAAGACGATCAACTATGACCCAGATAGCATTATTGCCTTTGGATGTTTTAGGAAGTCCTGTGACAAAGTCCATAGTGATGTTTTCCCATTTCCATTCGGGTATGGGTAATGGTTGTAACATCCTCTTAGACTTATGTCTCTCAACTTTAACTTGATGACAAACCAAGCATCGAGAGACATATTCAACAACTTCTCTTTTCATGCCATCCCACCAGAAGTAATCTTTCAGGTCCCTATACATCTTTGTGCTTCCAGGATGAATAGAGAATGAAGAACTATGAGCCTCATCCAGCAGCTCCTTCTTTAATTCTGGGATGGGAGGAACACAAACCCGATTCTTAAACTTTATTATCCCATCACAATCAAGGTTGAATTCAGGAACATTTCTCACCTTCTTTTGTAACTCGACATCTTCTTTTTGTGCCTCTTTAATATTCACATGTATAGATGGTTGAACATTCATTTGAGAAAGATAAGATTTTTCCCCTTCCATTATAATTCCAAGATCCATGCTTTGTAAATCCATAAATATTGGATCTTTTGTGATCCTCATCATGGATAAACTGGCATGGTCTTGTCGACTTAATGCATCTTCCACCTTGTTTGCATTCCAAGGGTGGTAATGGATTGAGTAGCTGTAATCCTTAATCAGCTTCAACCATCTTCTTTGGCACATATTCAGCTCATTTTGTGTGAAAATATACTTTAAACTTTTATGATCAGTATAAATGTCACACCTTTCTCCATAAAGATAATGCCTCCAAATCTTTAATGCAAAGATTACCACAGCTAACTCCAAATCATGTGTTGGGTAATTTTGCTCATGGATTTTAGACTGTCATGAGGCATAAGCTATCACCATATCATTTTGCATAAGAACACACCCCAATCCCTTCTTGGATGCATCACTGTAGATCACAAACCTTTCTCCACTACAAGGAAGTGTGAGCACAGGTGCACTGGATAACCTTCTTTTTAACTCCTTGAAATTCACTTCACATTATTCCGTCCAAACAAACTTAACTCCTTTCCGAGTCAACTTAGTGAGTGGATTAGATAATCGTGAAAAATCTTTCACAAAACGTCGATAATATCCAGCCAAACCAAGAAAACTTTGGATCTCGGTTACTGTTGTTGGTCTCGAACATCTTTTGATAACCTCTATTTTTGCTGGATCCACAGATATCTCCTCTTTTGAGATTATGTGACCCAAAAATGAAACGTTTTGAAGCCAAAATTCGCACTTGGTAAATTTGGCATAAAGCTTCTCCTTTCTCAGGGTCTTCAATATAATTCTCAAGTGATCTTCATGTTCTTCCTTTCTCTTTGAATAGACAAGAATATCATCTATAAAGACTACCAAAAACTGATCAAGATAGTCTCTAAAGACTCTACTCATCAGATCCATGAAGATAGCAGGGGCATTAGTAAGACCAAATGGCATCACTATAAATTCATAGTGTCCATACCTTGTACAAAAAGCTGTCTTTGGTATATCCTCCCTTTTGACCCTTAATTGATGATACCCTGAACGAAGATCAATCTTGGAAAAGTATTGAGCTCTGTGTAGTTGGTCAAATTAGTCATCAATGCATGGGAGAGGATATTTGTTCTTGATAGTGATCTTGTTAAGTTCTCGATAATCAATGTAGAGTCTCGTTGATCCATATTTCTTCTTAACAAACAGAGAAGGTGCTCCCCAAGGTGACGCACTAGGGCGTATGAACCACTTATCAAGATTCTCTTGGATTTTCTTCTTCAATTCCTGCAACTCAATTGGGGCCACTCTATAAGGTGTATTTGAAATAGGCAAAGCACCCAGTACGAGTTCTATTGAAAACTAAACTTCACGATTCGGTGGAAGACCCCGTAATTCCTCTGGAAAGAAATCATCAAACTCCCGTACAATGGGCATATTCTTAATCGTGAGTTTCTCACCAACCATTTGAGATTAATAACCTTCATTTAGTGGAATCAATACCCATAAAATGGAAGAAATTTCCACTGGAAGGTTATGTTCATCCTTGCATCGATAGACGATCATAGATTGATCTGGAATATGAAATGTGACTTCCCTTCTTTGGAAATTGATATGAGCTCCATGTAGAGAAAGCCAATCCATGCCAAGAATCACATCAAATTCCACTATAGCAAGGATCACAAGATTTGCAGGAAGCACTTTCCCACAAACTTCAATCGGAGAAGAATTATAAACTTTTGATGCGACTATTGTGCCATTAGGTGTTGTCACAGCTAACTCAACATCTAATTGTTGAGGTAATACGGTGATACCCTTAGAAAATTCTTTAGAAATAAAGGATTGGGTGGATCCAGAATCAAATAAAACATTTTCTACTTTAGAGTGGATGGTAAGTGTACCTTTCACCACATCGTTATCGTACTCCACATCGCTGATAGAAATTGCATGTGACTTTCCTTTGTCTTTAGCCTTAAGATTTTGTTGACGTCGACCATCATCATCAACCCTTGGATTAGGGAATTTATTGGCATAATGTCCCATATCTTTTCACTTGAAACATTGAAGTGTAGTAGGTTCATTCTGTGTATCCCTTCCTTTTTTTGCATCATTAGACATCTTCTTCCCATCATCGCGGCATTAAAATGCCCAATGACCTTCCTTTCCACATTTGAAACATTTAATTGTCCCTTTAAGACAAATCCCTCTATGTTTCTTTCCACACTTTGAGCATAAGGGAAAGCTCATCTTCTTTTCAGTGTGCTCTTTAGATTTTCCTTTGAATTCCATTTTCCTCGTCTTATCAAACCCATATGACTGATGGGTTACTCCAATCTCCATCTCAACTTTGAGAGCACATCGAATGATTTCTTCATAGCTATTGAAGTCCCTTATGGCTAAGGCCCTTAGAAGACTTGGTTTTAAGCCACTAAAGAATCGATCAATCTTACTCTCAGGTTAGATAATAATACCAAAAGCGTACCTTGCAAGTCTTGTAAAATTTGCTTCATAGGTACCAACAGATTCACCATCCTTTTGCTTCAATTCAAGAAACTCTTTCTCCATCTTTATTCAGAGAATATGAGGGAAGTACTTATTGAAAAATAAGTTCTTGAACTCGTCCCATTCCATGGACTCAATTTCATCCCTTTGCCTCGTATTCTTAATAAGATTCCACCATTGATCAGCATCACCTTCCAAACGATACACTGCTAAGATGACTTTATCATGCTCAAAACATTGAAGAACTGAAAATATCTTTTCAGTAGTACTAATCCATTGTTCAGCAACTAATGGATTAGTAGACCCACTGAATGAAGGTAGACGTTGTCTCATGAAGGATTCAACAGAATGTTTCTCCTTCCTTTGCTCGTTTGGAAGTCCTGTAGGATTCATAGCTTGAGAAAGTTGTGTGAGCATGGCTACAAGATTTTTCATTCTAGCTCCCATAATGTTTGGTTGCTCAGTGGGACAATCATTTCATTGCCCGTCGCATTCCTCATTAACACGGTTCCTTCGGGTTCTATCCATTGACTAAAACCAAGAAGAATAGTGTGAGCAACACTAATTATAATAGGAAAACCACATACTCAAGAATAAAATTTCACACTTAAGGTCTTATACTAGGTTATTCAAGCCCATTTCTAAAACACTAAGATTGTGTTCTATGCTTATACTTATCCTTAGGGTTCTTACTAAGGCTTTCACATCCTAGTTTCCAAAGGTTGACTATACCTTTCCTCTGATACCAACTATAACGTTCTAGAATTACTTCCAGTGGACTATAATTGATTCCTATCAGGGAACTCCATGGGCGGCTACACCCCCTGGGCGAGACACACCACCATCCCCAGTGGTAGCCATTTCCTCATGAATCCCTTGGGCGGAGAGCCATGCTTCGTCCAACGCTCTCATGTGAGAGTTCCCAAAGATCGGATACATTCCTACCTCCTTTGCCTCTAATACCAACTATAACGACCCATACCTTACATACATTGTTATTACTTCAGAATTGAAGCACACTTATTACAACATATAAAAAAACCAAGAAAGGACCGTATAGGTATAGTGTCTTTAGAAACTGGTAAACATAAACAACTGGTTCATAAAGCATCTACTTTGCCTCACATTTATTTCATCATATCTAGAGTCCCTTTTTGGAATATTCTACTTAATAACCTTCTTCCTGACCTGGGGAAATAAAACATAAAAAAGGGTGAGCTCAAATGCTCAGTAAGGGTAAATAAAAGAAATATCAATCACAACATATACATAAGCACATAACTTTTGGAAATCTTAACCTGCAAAAGAGATCATAATTTCATAACATGGGAAAAATCATAGTAGTGAAATGTAATCCCAATAATCATAAATTAAAACATGAAACTTTGTGGCATACACACATAATCATAGAGAATCATTTCTTATTAGTCAAGACTCATTGCCAAGTCTATCTTAGTGGACAAAGTCTATTTCTGAACCGAGTTCACTGCTCGTTTTAGTCCTGTTTCACTAAACCTGTATAACCTACCATTCCAGCCATGTCTATCTCATGAGATATAAAATCTTTACCCAATGAATTGGAGGGAGATATAGTTCTCACCCATCTCATAATGAAACCATTCTTATGTGTGCCACAAAAATCATAAATCATACATCATTTCATAACCCATGTAATAAAAATGGAATTCTTAAACATCGTGACATCATAAAACATTTCATATAAGATAAATGAATTCATAAAAATAATTCCATCACAACATAATCAAATCAATGTAATGATAGGGATAGAATCAGAACCCTATATTATCTTATATGGAAAATAATTTTGATAAAACACTTGAACTCCATTCTTGAAGAAAATATCCTTTCTACTTCAAAAACATTTTTCCTTTCTTAACATGTCATACAATTTTAAACTTAAAGAAGTTGATTAAAAATAAACTTGAAAACATGTGAAGTAAGCTTCTTGGAAATAATGTTTTAAAAATCCATCCATGCCGTATAAGTTAAAAAAACATTCTTCTCATACCTTTGTCGGAAAAGTCAAAAAAGTACCTCGTACGAAAAACGACAAAAGATTCCTTTCATATATTTTACTAAAAACTCACCGAATGGTAAAATTGTATTTAAAAAATTGTAGGTGGATGGAAATAATATTACATATTGAGGAAACTTGTATGTGGATGATAAAATACACCCCAGTAAATGCCAAAGTATAAACGATCTCGGATAAAAATGAGATTGTGATATTTCCCTTACCTTTGGTCTGATATGCTTTGTACGTGTCCAAAACTCCTGTATAATGATTTAAATAATGTTATTGACTTATTAAACAATCATACTTATTTTTATGATATCATATATGATCATATTATTATCTTATTATTAGTAATATTTCATTACTACTTGTTATTCGGGTGTTTATTACTTTTTGTTCTTATGCGTGTTTGTCGAATAAATTCTTATTCTTCTCTTTAGGTTATAGATACCTCATTTCCAGAATTTTATTAGTGTAATATATATCATATTCATTCATTAAATTCATTTATATAATCA
This sequence comes from Viscum album, assembly GCA_963277665.1. Taxonomy (NCBI): domain Eukaryota; kingdom Viridiplantae; phylum Streptophyta; class Magnoliopsida; order Santalales; family Viscaceae; genus Viscum; species Viscum album. Next base: position 1,585,677,538 of record OY728164.1, read on the forward strand.
TTATGGAATGAAGATCATGTAGAACAAGTTGCATCACATTGTGGAGACGGTATTCCGTACGTACGCACGAGTGATGATATCGTTCCTATGATCGTGGAATTGTATTGGAGTGTATGTATACTATTTCATAATCAGTATCACTTTATAATAGTCATATATAGTCATTATTTACACCATTATACCCATCCAAGTAAGGTGGTGGTGGAAAATAGATTACACCACGGCGTGGAGACGGTATTCCGTACGTACGCACGCGCGGTGATTTCTTTTTCCGTAGGATGGATAGATGGTGAAATAGGGTTGTTTCATACTTATAATAACATATCATTATATGAGTTATAATTATGTCATTACTTAATAATGAAACAACTAAAGAAGAAGAAGTGGAAGAAGAAATAAAGATGAAAGAATTGGTAACAGACATTACCTCTTCTTTGAAGTGCTTCTTTGAGTCCTCCTTTTAGGGAACTAAAATAGGTCTTTGAAGAAGACCAGAACCTCTAGGATGTTTCTATGGAAGTGTATAGTAGAAATTTTCAGGGGTTGGCCGAGCTTTAAGGCTCAAAGTGGTGTGAGGAAGAGGGGGAGGAGGTGCCCTTTTATAAGGGAGGAGAGGGGCTCCGTTGGAAAAACTAAAAATATTATTTTATTATAAAGTCAAGTTCGGTTTTAAATATCTCAAAATTGATTTATTTCGAAGATAAGATGGGTATGGATCGAAATAATCTCATACAATAGAATTTAGACAAGTTTAGGTTCCTATTTTAACCTTATCATTTAGATATAACATTAAGTTAAATAATTTTACTTTTATCGTGTCTTCTTGTGTTCTTATACTATAAGGTTAATAAACTTACTATAAGAAGACAAACAAACCCCAAGTTGTTTATTATTAATATATATAACCTTATCTAAGTCATTTTTCCGAAACTTAGATTTTTAGGAATAAAATAACAATTACTAATATAATATTTATTTTAAAAACTATTTTATGTCAATTTTGACACTTTTTGTAATTAATTTTTGTGAAAATCATAACAGAATGATTAGCTCGAAAAAAGTTCATTAAATCAATACTAACATGTCATATTAATCTATAAAATTATTTTAATTCATAAAAAATCTCAAATTACATTTATTTTGGGGTTTATAACATCAATTATGTCAATATTTCATTAATAAGATAATTACTTCATCATATTTGTGTCATAAACAAATTAAATTATTTAATGTATAAAAATTACAAATAAAATACCATTATTTAGGAAATTGTTTTATCTTTCTAATTAATATTTATAGTCGAATTTATCTTATGTATAACCCTATATTAAAACTGATATACTTAATAAACTTTGATTTTAACTATTTTAACCTTCTTTAAATAAATTAATAATAAATGTCCTAATCTAATCCAAGTGGGACTAAATGGTCATATTTTATTTCTAAGGTTGTTTTTGGTCGAATTACACTTATCCAATAGAATTAGGAAATGTGTTAGGGTAATAATAATATCATTTTTACCCTTAATTACCCTATTTTCTTTTAACCGTGATAAATAAAAGTAAAATGTTACTTTTCACCAAAAATTATTTTCTTCTCATTGAACCACATTTTACTTACTGACATCAACCGTGTCTCTAGGATTTTTTAAATTCCACTCACAAAAGCGGTAAAATTATATTTTATGAAAAAAATTTAGTTTTTTAACTACCACTTAGTGGTTTCACTATTCATCAAAAAAATGAAAGTTTCCAGAAAAATACCAAAAATTAGGCCTTAGATATATTTGATATTATGAACTCAAAAATGATGTCTATTTTACCAAATTCAAAACATATCATTTTCATTAATTAATTTAAAAATTAATTCCCGTCGTCAAAACAAATAGCGTGTTCTTAAGAGATAATAACTATCAAAAGATTGACACTTGTTTATGTCTGGTTTAAATGTGAAATTACATCCAATAACCAAAATTGTATTAAATTGTAAAAATATATTATAAATATAATTTAAAACCACTCAAATTAATAATTTATCACTATTAATTATTTCGATTGAAAAAGTTGTTTTTAATTAAAATTTAGTAATTTTCACTATTTATCAAAATATGAAAGTTATCCGAAAATTACCAAAATTTCACCCTAAGCTAATTTCAATATTCTGAATCCAAAAATGAATTCCATTTTTAAAAATCAATTTTATAAAATTTCAAAAAGTTGTTATTACTATTCATAACGGCTAGTTTTAATAATATTTTATTAGCATATAATTGTTTAGTGAAACTCGATATTGCGTACGACGTAAGATATCGAGGAAGGTTGTGATTTCATGTAAAGTAAGCTAAAAAAGTGTTGTGTAGAAAAAGATTCCTTTGATGATTTATATAACATAAAAGTCTCAGGTGTTACAGAGTTGATGATAACCCGACTGAAGATCAATCATTTATAACCACTTTTCTCCATTTAACTGATCAAACAAATCATCCACATAAGGAAAAGGATACATGTTCTTAATGGTTACCTGGTTCAACTTACGATAGTCCATACACAACTGAATTGAACCATATGTCTTCTTGGAAAAGAGAATAGAGGTTTACCAAGGAGAAACACTAGGGTGAACAAAAACTTTTTCCAATAGGTTTTACAACTGAATCATGGGATCTTTCATCTCTATTGGTACCATATAATAAGAAGGTATCAATATTAGTTATGTACCTGAAACCAGGTCAACTGTAAACTCTACCTCCCTCTTTGGATAAAGATTGGATAATTCGTCTGGGAGAACATTGGTAAGGTTCTTAAAAACAACAAGAAGATCCAAAATAGAAGAAATTTCATCAGGATCAAATGAAACAACAAATAGAAAACTCCTGAGCTCTGGGTGGGAATTCCTTACACAACCTGATCTCAGGTCCCACTCCCCCTAAAACACATGAGACCTCCCATTAGAATCATGAAATGAGACACGCAAATGATAAGAATCAACCACAACTCTATGGGAGAAAAGCAAATACGTACTGATAATGATGTAAAAAATATCCAGATCAAGAATGAGAAAATCCCAAAATATCTCTGTGTCGACTATCATTAACAAACAAGAAGGAAATAAGAAACCCTACTCTTTCCTCTTACTAATAGATGTCACTAAATCCATTTCAAAGGGAATAAGTTTTGTTATAAGTTTAAGAACATCAAAAAAAATGTACATATAAATTAATGGGAGGCACCAGTATGTAATAAAGAAATTTTCATGGAAGATGGAATAAGTATAGTACCTTTCACTATCGATGTACCTGCATTGAATTTTATGGGACATGATTCTACTATGAGAAATTGATTCACTCCTGAGGTCTGAGGCTAGACCCCTTTAATCCTTGAATGTTATGATTTCACCACAATAGCCTTTAAAGATGAGAAACCCTGACAATAATGTGGCATAGTCATATCCTGACAGAAATACTATAAATGATCAACACGTCCAATATTGTTGCATGTCTTCATAGGAATAGGAAAAAACTTTTTCTATGACTGACCTTTTTGCATTGATATAAATTCATATGAACATTGCTAGCCGTAACAGACTATGCATAGGAGTCTTGCAGTTGAGACCCACCACCACCACTTCTGTGATGATCCTGCAACTTCCTCTTCTTCCCATGAATGCCATTGAAACTGCCATTATATAGAAGAGAAGGTTAGGGAAAACTAAACATGTATGTTATATCCATATTGTTCATCATATCTCTATCTACCATCTCTGTATATAGAGAAATTTTCAAAATAAACACCTTCAATCTGATATCTGGTCATGAATCCTACAGGTATTTCTGAGCTTTCCACTGGTCATTATTTACCATGTCTTGAGAAAAACGGACAAACTTAGAAAACTTGTTGGTGTATTCCAACACTGAACACTCTCCCTACTATAAATAAAACAACTCCATAGACTTCATCGACATTATAAAATCTATATAAAACTGCTGGAATAATAGGGTTTTGAAACCCTTCCTATCCAAGTCCATGTGTTTGTCTGCCTGGAACATAGAATCCTGCTATATCTTGTTAGAACCCTTAACCATGAATGTTGTACATTTTAATTTTATATTCAGGTGTCTCCAAAAATTTGAAGATCTGATCAACCTTATCTAGTCAGTCCTCCACATCTTCAGGTTCAGTCGTTCCTTTAAAGTATGGTGGCTTCTCGCACAATAACTCCCATGATCGATTGATCTCTCCTCCAACACCTGGTTGTACCTCAAAAACGTTTTTCTGAACTTGTGGGGCGTCCTGATAAACAACATGGACTTCTCATAGGATAGTATAGATGTGATTTAGATCTATAGAAGTATTCCTTCATAGATAATTAGCTTCACCTTCTTGAGGAACTCATTGAAGAGGTCTCAGAAGCATACTACTGCATACTAAAACATAGGAATGATCAGACAATAGAAAAAATCTCAGTTCAAACCAGAAAACCCATAAGGAAAAACTAAAATTTAAAACCAATCCCAACACTAGAGAAACGTATCCCAACTTCCCATGGCAACTTGAGTCTCGTTACAATAAGATATTGTCACGCACTCATCACAACATACCTCTCAAGTACTAACAATCATATCTCTAGTATAACATACATCCTATGAAAATGACTCTTGAGGACAAACCTTTGATACCAAATTATAACAAACCGACCTGGATTTCCCTTAAACCTAGCACTCGACCTATTCTATCACATACCTAAAGGGAATTTCTGATCCCCATGGGTTGTATACAATCACCTGGTCATTGAAAAAAACATAGGGAATGATTTTTTCCATCCGAAACAAATCACATTGCATATATATACTTGAAGAAAAAAAAGAAATAGCAGAAGATGAATAAATATATTCCATAACTATAAGAATATAGTGGAAACAAAACAACCTCAAAAGTAGACAAAACTCTAATAGACAATTCCAACTACGATTGACTAAAACAAAATAGCTACTCCAAATGATGGAATTGAAAAACTCATACCATCTCACCACCAGCTACCCAACCCAGCTGACACGAAACCTCACCGCCTCACTGTGGTGCCTTACCTTTCCCTGGAAGGGAAGTCATACAAAGGTCTATGCACCACCGAAGAGGTTTATGGGGTGTGAGCTAACAATCTCAATATGATCCCACCTAGGTGTTCCATGAAAAGTATCTGTATAACAATTCATGTATTCTCAATTTAAATAAAACATGGAATGATAGGCAATAAATTAGTTTTATAGAAAACATGGTCAACATTTCCTCTCTATCACAATTCTAAAAAAAATATCAATTTCAATTCACATTTTCCATATCATATTTCATAATAATCAACATGCATATCAAGGATAAAGAAATAAAAATCCAATAAATAAAAAATAGAAGTAGTATAGTGGGCATTACAATACCAAGGAAAACAACATGTCAGGAAGCAGACTACTCATACCCATAATTTTATGAATCGTTCACTATGGTACCTAAAGCTGGTGATGTACACTCTAGAGATAGGGAGACACCCCATAAAGTGAATCCCAAACATCATATACATACTTAGAGCCAATAATATACAATATAGGATAAGAGGAACACCCCAGAAAGTGAACCCCCACAATGTACGATGCCACAAGCTAAACCTTCCACCTACTACCCAAGGTAACCCATGTCCTCATTTTCACAATCATATCAATGTTTCGAAAATAATTTCAAAACCATTTCACAAAACCTTTTTGATTCTTTAAAAATACTCATCTTATTTCCATTTATCAAAAAATAAGTAAAACTACTTTTATTCAAAATCTCAGTCCAACAAACACAAAAAATCATGCCATTTTCATACCAATTTATTTATAAAACAATTTATAATAATGGAAAAATACAGTTTATCAAACACTAGATAGAGATAGAACCACCTACCTCAAAACTCATTCCACACATGCCTTAATAAGATTCACCAACGATAAAAACCTGACAATGTTATCTAAGGACCTAGAATCCAATACACACATCTTAATATTGATTCAATTGAGAAAGAGGGTTTGTGGAGAAGAGAAAATATCGCATACCTAAAAAATGAATGATCATCGCACCCCAACCAACAATGGAATGCCCTCTAAAATGATATTCTATAATAGATCTTAGAATAAGATAAGTAGAAACACCAATTTAGATCAACAAATCTAATAATGAAACCTAAGGGTGATACCGCGATCTATTTCAATGAATAATAAAAAAGATCACTTACCCAGAAAAAAGAACCACAACTGAAATAGAGGTTTCATATCGAATGGATCAATTTAGAAGGAGTGGAGTCTCCTAAAATTTCATGGGAAATTTCCCTAGGTTGATGGAAATGAATTATGGAGAAACAAAATGAGATAAAACAGCTTCATGTCTATTTAAAAACTATATGCGGGTTGTTACATGGTGTGTAACCTGGTTTCATGACATGTAACATCCAAGGTCATACATATATCTAAAAAACCATCACCTTAGATTAAAAACCATCATTTAAAACATTCATGAAGTGTAACTCCTCTTCACAGTGTGTAACCATTCACAGTAGGAATCCTTTCACAAATTGTATCTCGCGAATCTTACACATTGTGTAACCTAGTTGCACGGTGATAAATCCTCCTATATCTTGCAGAAAAAAGCTAGTTAAATATTGGATTCCAACAAATCTGTTACTTCACCATTATAGGTATCCTCCTAATTACTTCTCATCCCTCTACAGATAATAATAAAAGGAAAGTTACAATGAGGAAAGGAATTCCATTATGAGGTTAGAGACATACCTAATAAATCGGTAACGGGATTTTATAACTTCCAACTCAAGATCATAGTTGGGATAATTTTTCTAATGTATCTGAAGAAATAGAGGTATCATAATCATCCTCTTAATTTTTAAATATATAATTTTAGATAAGAATGGGTGTTAAAGTCAATATACTCTTCAACTCTCAAAACCCAGCCTCACATCTATCATCACACGGAAACTTTAATCTTTTTCTTTTCAATTCATTCATCTCCATGGATAAATTGGATAAACCTAGAATAAATTGGTGTTAAAATCCATAAAAACCATAGGACACATTGAATTTTAAAAACATTCTTAGGTATTTTTCAAGAAATCACATCTGACTCATTTCCATGATTCCTAGATATTCTATACTTGGAAACAACATAACCAATAATCTTCAATTATTAAATCAAAAAATGCCACTTTAACATTTTATCATAATTTTTTGGTATTTTAGAATTTCTAATGAAATAGAAAACTTATCAAAAATCATTAATGGATCAAAATATCATTAATATACATGGTCATAAATGAACCTAGATAAATATGGTAGACTCAATTCATCAAGTCTAAAAAAAGATGCACAATTCATTATAATAAATAGATAAAAAACTAAAAATGGCCATATCAAGTCTTGAATATTTTCATTGATACATTATTATCCCACACCATGATCCAATGATACCCCAATAAAATATTGTCCATATAAAAAAATTATTCACCTGTCAGATAACTAAATAGTTCATTGATCTGTGAAAATAATTACAAGCTATTAACGGTAACCAAATTTAGAATTCCTTGATAAATACATAACTGCAAGATCTCATTAAACTTTTTTGGACAAAATCATAGGATAACCAAAAGTAATTACACTCTTATGAAGAATACATGGGATTAAATATCATCCAATAGGATAAATATTTCCATATACACAACTGAATCTATATGGTAAGGAGAGATATTGATAGTCCTAGTACTAATCACCTTGTTTATAAAAATATTTTATTTCCTCTCTAAAGGTAATATTGAAATATCCTCAGTATGACCCAAGGAACATCCTCCAAATTTGAGATATAATTTTTCTCAAATTAACTAGATAAAAATGAACCCGACTAGAATTATTAGAAAAATATCCTGATAAAATATATGAATCATAAATAGAAGGTAATAATTTCACTATTCTCTTTTAATAGTCAATGGAATACTAGAAATGTTTCATCCATTCTATTTATATAATCACATTAAAATGATCCATCTATAAAATAACAAATTTCATAATACGACCATATATATTGATAATAATGAAAAAAGTTTTAAATCTAATAATAGGATCCTCTATTATTTCTAGTGAAGTGTTGAAATTTAATACTCTAGGAAAAAACAATATTCTAACCCAAATCAAACACCAAAAAAGTAAAGATAAACGAATGAGATGCACTAATATTAGATTATACACTAGCCAAAGTATAATTAACTAGAATAATATATACCTCTAACAATTAAATATCTATCAATAAAAATTATTATTGATTTTTCCATAGAAAATAAATACTTTAATCAATATCTAAGACCCCAGTCCCTTGTTTTTTAACGCCCTCGATCCACCTTTCCATGTTAGTCTTCCCCAGATAAACCACCAATAAGACTAAATCACCCTATATACATTCGACTAGTTTTATTTTGAGGTAAATTGTATCAATAATAAGATTCCTAAGTGGAACCTATATCTCAATCCATAATCTTCTATGTCTAATTTTAACTAAACAACTAAAGTTTTCCCATTTTACCACAAAAATAAAATTCCCTTTTATTATCGAGACATGCATGTTGAGTATGGCCTTTCTAGTCAAAATGATAACACTCTCATGGTTACATGCCTTTAGAAGAAGTAAAATGTAATTTCTTCCACTGATCCATTGATCATTCACTTCTTTTTGAATAATCATCAATTATTATCCTTTTACTATTTTTAAATCCCCTATCAAACATAGATTCCTTCCTTTCCTCCTCCAAAACATTCTCAATAATAAATAATTTTTTACCAAATTCATAAATGTAAGTATAAAATATTAAAAAAAGATTTGGTTAATAAAATCATAAAATAAAAATTATTTATAGACTCATCAGTGACTAAAGTTTGTGAAAAAATAGTCCAACTCCTTGAATTTTTAGCATAAAAAATAATAGTCAGGTCACCTTTCTTTAACATTATAAATTTATTGACCTTATAAATCCCCAATTTTTATGGATAAAATTTTTCAAATAATAAAATCAAAAATTAATACCCTATCAACCCCTTCATAAACTTGTAAAGAATTAGAATATTTCAACAGTGTTATGTTATATCCCCAAACATGGAAAAATAATCTTCACCATATTATCGATAGGAACATTAATCAACCTCTGAAAAATATATTCATACCTCTCAACCATTACTCCATACTCCATAGTATAAAAACTACCCTATATATGGAATGGTTTTGTTCCCAGGAGACTTAAATAACATTTATCATCACCATTATCTCTAGATAAATAATCCACTTTAGAATCTAAATCACTATAAGTAAAATTTTTGTAATATTCACATAAATTGGAGTCTTAGGTACAATTACTTGAAGATATTGATTGAATTGTCTTTCAAAATACACATTCTAACTTTTTTCCTATTATAAAACTTTCCTATGAGGGTCATTATCACATTTTTGTGTTATAACTATAAAAAAAATAAAAAAAATAACCATAAATTAAAATTTCATATGAAATATGTATACAAACCTTAATTTCATGGATATAAACATATAGTAATCTTCCAATTTAGATCAATAACAACCTATCATTAGATTCATTCCATCGGTTTTTTTTAAACCAACTCATTATTAATAACATATTCAAGTAAAACCCAATTATTTTATTAATAATTAAATCAATTAAAATTAATTAATTCCACAAATCCAATAAAAATCAAGAAAATTCACATTCATGAATATATATTTTATGTCCCTACGTGATGAAATCATGCAAGAACACGACATTATTTACCCTCAATAATAATGAATATCATTCCTTAAAAAATAATTTATAAACCTATCAATCCAATCAGACTCTTCCACGGTAACTTTGACTACGAATATGGTTATGTTTTTTTGGCCACAAAAGTATAGTTTTCATAGAAATTTATAACCTCAAGTCTATTTTCTATGATTTTTCAAAATTAAAAAAATCAAATAAATGAAACCTATTATGATATAATTTTGTAACATCTCACATTAACATGTCCATCCCATAAACATGAAACACCACAAGGGCCCAAGTGCACTCCCCAATCACCAAAGTTAAAAAACTAGAAATAATAATTAAAATAAATCTCATGGGGTATGATTTATATTTAAAAATAAACCAATCTAAACAAACATAGGTAGTGTAAACAAAACCACATCATAGGGTGTGGTAAATTATATCATTTGATACCATTATGACATTAAACATCACTCATTGTTTAACATGTTCAAATATGAGTGTTTTAATGCTATAAATTATTTTAAGAAATCATAAATATAACAAATTATAAAATATCAGGTATTAACCAGACCACTATGATATCACATATACCCACTTTTTCAGAATTGGTCGATTCTCTAAAAGTCTATAAAATTATTTCATTTCGAAAAACATGGCTCAAATAATACACTTACCAAAAGCATGTATTATAGTGTATCCTTTCTAAACACGTCCAAATATATTATCCATATAAAACATATAGAATACATTCTATTACTACCAAACACATAGAATACCAATATCCATGAACCTCATCATATTTTATCCTATCCCATATATTCCCCACTTATTAGAAAAAATCATAGAATTTAGATTACAATAATAAATATATCACAATATCACATATTCATTATCATATTTTTCATAACAAGAAATGTTAAATTACCCATAAAAACTTTTAAAATATTATAATACACCCTTATAATATCAACACATAACATTTAACATCAACACGTGTTATTTATAAGAAAAAAATTAACATATAAATTCATGCATATTTCCCTTTTAATTAACTTAGAAATTTTTCATTTTTATTGAAATTCATAATGTAATTAATCAAATCCCGAATACTCTTATTATGTTTTTTACCCAAATTTTTTACAATGAAATTCCCCCTTAATTCCTCTTTTAATCACCTTAATTCATATTACCATTTATTAAAATAATGAAATACCACTATTATTTTTATTAATCCCTTTAATTCATACAAAGAAAATACTAGCAATTATTTCCCAATTATTTAAATTGAAAATTATAATAAAAAAATTTATAAGTCAATAAAATTTACTATATCATTAATTTTACTCAAAAATGTTGTTAACCATAATATGAATTAAATTCGAATTTAAATACTAATTCAAATATAACAATTGGTTTTTAACATGAAAATATTTTCAAAAGACCCTTTAAAATCAATATTATATTATATAAATCATTTCTTTTTTTATTAATACACAAACACTAATTTATTTAACTCAATATCATGAGTTTCATGTAAAAATATATATCTTGAAAAGTTAAAATATATGTTTTTGAACATGCTAATGAATCGTAACATATAATTCCCCTTTATTTAAGTCCCATTAAATTATAAAAATTAACACAATATCGATGTGAATTATAACACCCTAAAAACTATTAATAACATTATTTAATGACAAAAATACAATTTATAATAAGAAAAATATAATTATTATCTATAATAATTATAATATCTTACACATAGTCATAGTCAATAAAATTCTCAAATATTCAACATTCTTACATTGTTTTAATTCATTTATAGGACCCTAACACATGTAAATATCACATTTATGACGAAATAATTCTTATAGTTTTGGTTTTTATAAGAATGAGTTCCATTTTTATTATATTTGGTACAAACGTTTTTGATATCTTATATAGAAATTCATAAATAACATTAAATCACTCAATTAAACATTAATAAAATAAGATGAGTCACTATCCATTTATTTAGAAATCAATCCCCACACAGATTAGTTTTGTATTTAGTCTATAATTATTATGATACAACAACTCTATCAAAATATATGAAAAGATAATGTTCAAATAAGACTCATACTAAAATATCATCACCTTTTAAAAAAATTATATGGAAGACATGGAACTTACATTCATGGTAATAATTCCTTTGATGAATTGAAATTAAATCAAGAATCAAAAAACAAATCACTACTAGAAACTAAGGGAAGAGAGATAGGATGAGAGTTCTTTTAGAGGAGAAACCCTATAAAATAATTTATCTAGAAATAAATTATCCCTTTTAAAACTAAAATCCCATATAAACACATTGATGAAAATATCCATCTTAAAAAAAGTCAATAGAACCCACTAAAGTCCTAGAGGACCCTTATCAAACGCATAATAACTCACCAGGATCTTGGTAGTTAATCATAGGCCTCTTAATAGCCACACAGATATTACTACCCCTCAACTCTGGACACTAAACTCTCGATGACCTACTATAAAGAACATTAAGTTCACTCAGTTTTTCATCTTCTCTAATTCTCTTCTAATTTATATTATAAAATAAAATTCAATATAATATACACATATATATAATTTAATTCAAAAAAATATAATTCAAACCATAACATAAATATTCAAAATTCTTAGAATAGAGGGGAATAATTTTAGGTTTTTATTTATTTAGTAATATAGATCCATATTAGAATATATACTATTCTTACTTATCCCTTTTCTATTTAGATGTGCTAGAAATCCTACGGAAACTATAAAGATACTATAATATCATACTGGGATTCTGTATCACTGGTCTATTAGTTGTGGAGGAAATATTTTATTGTCTATTAATAAGGGATTTCCATCATTCATTGTAGAAGAGGAGGTATTAGATACACAAGGAATGTTATGTTCTTAATGTGTAATATTATTTTTAAATTATACACCATTGGTCATGTGTTTCAGTTTTTTTTACATTTTATGACAATTAAATATGTCAAATGTTACTAAAACCCATAAAATATACCTTTAGAGTGTCAAATAAAAACCAATAATGAACATAAATTTTAATAATAATGAATTGTACTATCATGATTTCACCATTATTTTTATGTGACTATTTATGAAAAAGGCCTATAGTACTTGATTATGAGTTTAAAAATATTTAAAAAATATATTTCTAAAAAACTTATAAAAATGAAAACTCTTATATTAATGTCATAAATATATTTTTAAATAATGTATATTTTATTAACTATCTAGAGTCATTTTTTAGTAGTTTCATGACCTGATCAATTGAGGCACGTATTTCCAGCAATAGGCCAAGTAAGACTACCCCAAGGCCACCACTAATTGGCCAAGGAATGGAAATAAGAACCAAGTAGGAATATCCCACACATGGGAGGAATTATCCTAAGTACCAATATGGAAACACGTATCTACAAGATCATAAAATGATAAATGAAAAGTACAATGGATAATAATGCATGAATACATTTATAATCCCATAACCAGGGTATGAAAAAGGTACTGAAATAAATATAGAGACCAAAAACAAGCTTACTGAAAATTGAAAACATTTTAACCTACAAAGAAGGATGGAACTATTATAAAATGAAACACCAGTAAGAACCTTTGCCTTTCTATCCCAATACTATGTTCCACCTACTATTTTTCCTCCTAGAACTATAAAAATGGTATGTCATTTGTATAATTCATGATATGTGTGGGAAAATACCATGAAGGGGTCAGTATAACAATACCTAGTACGACACCTTGAAATAAGAAAACTTAAAGCATAAAGAGTAGTCAGGTCATCAATATATAGGTATGTCAATCAAGATATCAGACATAATGATAATCATAAATAGTCCAAATATACTCAATATAGACAACTAGTATCATGGCGTCTCAAACAATACTACCAGCCATAGGATTTCTCTTGAGGATTCAAGGTTAATGCTCATCTAAGATAATCCACTCCATGATCCATGTGGTCACTGATGGAGTCTTCCTAGAGGTAATGCTCATTGGGTCTCAAAATAGAAGTACTTATTGGAACTCTGAAGATGTTGACATCCAAATAGAGCATCACAACCAGGACCACTAGGGGACACCACAAACCCGAATGGATCAACATTTAAGATAAGGGATTGACGCCTTATGCATGGTGGTCATACTGATACCATGAACCCTACCTAGGATGAATGTTTGATATAGGATCTTTCCCCAGGCCTCATAGAGTGATACCATGAACTTTAATCAAAATAGAACTGGTATAGGGGATCACAATCTTATATCAAGATATAGTGTCTCACTATACCCTCATAGGGATGGTCCAAGGAATCTCACCCAACTAAATATAATCTATACCTAAGAAATTAAGCTCTCCAAGACAACTTTAATGAAGTAACAGCCTATATAGAGGGTACATGACATGTACCTCTAACCCCAAATCATCCGGGGTCAGTGTATGTGTTCTTCTAACTATACTCATATACACTTAGCCATGCCCATGTACCTTGTTGTTCTCATGTACTTGGTTGTGGCTGAGTATCAAGATATACATGTGTACTTTAGCCATACTCATGTGTTTGGCCATGTCTATGCCTATGTATCCTTCATGATACACACCAAGCCACCAGTATCAAGTCACAAGGCATGTGACCCATCTCACATGACATGTGATAATTTTCTTCATACATAAACGCCAACACCACATCTAGGGCCCCACATTGCACGTGATCTATTGGGTACATGTTGTGTAATGAATAAATTTTTATATTTCATTGTCTCTTCACATTTTATTATAATTTCGTCACCACATGTAACAACTCAGAGTGTCTAAATGATGTTTTTCTCTTGAAATAAATGAGCCTTATAATATATTATATAATATTATACACATAAAGAAACTAACATTAATTTATTTCATTAAGAAATAATGTCACATTAATCATAAATTAAATGAATTAAAATTTCAAACACAACATTTTGAAAAAATATATACAAAATATAAAAGCTATAATGGGGAAATATGGATCTTCCCAATATACGAAAATCATCGCTCCCACTGCTAACACTATAGAAAAAAAATATTTGTAAACCAGTCAACATTACACAAAATATAAATATAGATCCTTGAGAGTAATTGATTATAATAATGAATTAAATAAATTATAAGTACTTATAGGAGTTAATATAACTATTGGAATAGTAATTTGACCATTGGAATGGTAATCAGATGATTGGGAATAGTAACCTGGTTGTTGGAATAGTAATTTTACCACAAAATAATAAATTGTGATATAAATAACATTTATCATGATTAGTTTATGTAAATATAAATTTTATAATTCCAAAATATAAATATGATTTTTAAAAAACCAAAAGAAAGTATAAGCACAATATTTAATAAACTGTATTTTAATATACTTTTTAGAAATATGTTTTTAAAATTAAAAATTAAAACCACCTATTTTAGAAGTTTATTTTGATAAAATAAATATCCTTTTGGAATCATAATTTTTAAATTTTCCAAGATTTGTTTTTTGGTAATTTTTTAAAATACTTCAATTTCTTGGTGAATATTAAAAATATTGTTTTTCACATAATTAGGGTATCTTAAATTACATCATTCATGTTGTAATAATGTACTAATACTTTATATAACTTTAATTTAGTCTACTATATATTTAATTTTATAAATTAGTCCTTAAAATTAAATAAACACAAATTTCAAACCTAAATTCATTTTCCAAAACCTAAAGCCAAAAGTGATTCCATAAAATTAAAATTTTTCTTTCTTTCCACTTAAATTTTTATAAAACTAATTAATTAGAATTATAAATAATTTTAAAGTCCTAAAACCACTTATATTATATTAATATTTTATTTATATTTTAAAAAATTAATTATTATACTTTTTACATATGATTTGTTATTTTATTTAATATTTTATTTAAAAAATGCCCATTATCTCCAAGTATAAATAACCCCTCTCCCTCCCCCTTTGAAAATAACTCATCTCACTATTACTTTAGCCAATAATATACTAAAATACTCCATCATAATCCCATTATAATCCTTAGTGATGTTTTGTAGTAATCCAACTCCAAACATCAAGGCATTTTTAATGTCATGGAAGGGAAGCAACATCGAGGATTGAGTTTTGAACAACTCTTCTCTTTTTTAATTCCTCTTCTTCTTATCTTTTTTTTACCACCCCTTTTACAAAAAAACCTTATAAAATTATTTTTATCCTATTTTAACATTATATTAAAGATGTTAACCTACCATAAGTATCATATTTACTATATATATATATATATATATATATATATTTTAAACTTCTCTGCACGCACTCCTAATAATGTCCCGTCAAATGTCAGCTGACTGCCTATAGAGACATTAACATGTCAAAACTTATAACCAAATTCATGAGTGGAAATTAGGAATTATATATAATATATAAATTTTTAATTATATTTATTATAATATTTTGGAATTAATTATACTAATGTATAAATTATGTTTAACAAAATAGAGAAATCGATGAAAAATGGGATATTTTATGCAAAACAAGATATCAAAATGAATACCCAATATCCAAGGAAATTAATAAATACAATAAAATTGATAGAATTGATATATAGTAGTAAAAATTACAATAATTCAATTCTTTATAAATGTTTTAATGAACGTAAGTTTATTATTTAGGAGGTTCAAAAGTAATGAAATATAGAAGGAATTGTAGTAAGAAGATTCTCAATCACAACTTCCTTTCTTTGGGTTATTCCAGCTTCATGTCATTTTTGGTATGAATATTCCTCTAATGGTTCATAAATATCCTTTCACTATTATTACCTTTTATTTTGAGGTTATGCATTTTTTCACCTTTATTTTTAACTCAAATATAGTGATTTTATAAAAAGGTTATTTATTTCAAAAACAAATCATTAACTTCTCATGTGTTGTTTCTTATGCAAATAAAAAAATAATTTATTGCAAATTATGATCCCCCTTTTTCATTTTGTAACCCAAAATTTTATTCATGAAGGTATGATTTATGAAATCCTTATGAAAATCATTCCATTCCATGGGTTATTTTATGACTATAATTTTTATATATTCTATGTGGAATGCAAGATTATGTAAATATTATGATGTGACAGGTCAGTCCAGAATTATATAGACCTCCAATTCATTGGTAATGTGATGTATCCATGAGATAATGTGAAATATGTGTAAACATGATACTATGTTTTTTCAAAATGATGATGTTTTCACTATGCACATATGTTATGTGTGAACATGATTCTATCTTCGTTCACAACTATGTGTGGTGTTTGACCACTATGACATGATTTTTCTTTTTTATTCTATTAAACATTCCATGCCTTTATCAAATATTCTCATCATGATGTTGATGGTGGTCTTATGATTATTATATGATGATTATTATTATTCTCAAACATGTTATATTTATTCATGTCCCTTATTCATCCTATCATGATACTTTTAGATCACCTCTTTCATTGATGAATATCCTCAATTTATTACTTGTACTAAATAGAATGTGAGATCTAATAATAATAGAGAGAAGAATAAATTAAAAAATGATTATGTTTTATTATATAAAAGTTATGTATGGGCATAATTTTCCAAATACACTAAACCATTTGATCATGGACTTGTATCTCCGTTATGTTGTTTATCCTAAAAATGGTACAATAGTCATGTATAAAAAAATAGTCTTTATAGTTGGTATCAGAACACAATTTAGTTAATTTGGGAATTGGTATTATAAAATAGGAGAGGAAATCCTAAGTATAAGTCTATGTATATATAAAACATGTTAGAAAAATATTTTTAGAAAACTATAAGCATAGGGATCCAAAAATATATTCCCTCGGTATTAGTTGCATATAATAATAAATTATCATGTTTTATTGACATAAAATTTTTTCAAACCTTTTCTATTTTATAAAATGGTTGGAATCGTGGGGAAATAGTCCAACAACCCATGTGAGGGAGAATGCAATGATTGTTTTAATGACATACCAAATTCCATGGGAGATGGAGTACAAAAATTCATGAAAATCCAAACCCATTTGTCTCAAGATATGGATAATAACCTGAACCATGCGGAATGTCTACCTTTACCCAATAAGGATCAACTATCTATTGAGTCCTTTATATGTAAATGAAAACTGACTTTTATTGGAATTTTTAATATGCTTTTCACCGAATAGTGGGATAACTCAATGAATATTATCTTTTTTGTGATCCATTATTCTAAGAAGGATAAGGTGAATCTGGTTGTTAATCATTTAGATGAGGAATCCAATCAATGATGGATGTTGATAATGAACACCATGAAAAAGGATAAAATGTAAAAGATATAGTGGGAATACAATAATAAAATATTTCTTACCAAATTTTTACCTCAAACTGTTTGAGAAAAGTTGGAAATAGAATTTATAAAGCTAAAGAAAAAGCAAGGTAAATTTTACATGTAGTATGAGGAAAACATCACAATGATTTCAATATATGCCTCATGTTTTGTTGTCAACACTGATAGAAAAATAGGTAGATTCTATAGTGTTTTAAAACAATTCCTTTGAAATGTTCTAACTGTCTACAACTTTAGGATTTATGAAGAATTGGATCGACGTGATCTCAGAGTATATATGAAGTTTGTATAATAGAGCCTTGGTTATGGAGATAAGAATAGAGGAATGATGTTTCAAGATGGTGGGTCAAATGAAAAAGGATAAAATAAGATCCAACTACCCATATGTCAAAAATATTTAAACAAGAATCATGGAAAATTATTCAAATGGATAAGGAAATGCTTCAAGTGCGGGATAGATGGTCACCAAACTCGTGAATGTTAAAGATACATGAATAAGATAACCAACGTGATGGAAAAAAGGGAGGAACCTCTTAATGCACCACCCTTGGTTAAATTCTTCAATAGTGGGAATAAAAGGGCACAATTCAATCCAATTCACTAAACCATGTGTCCTTGAGGGTAATCAGCATTAGCAGACACCAAACCCAAATTATAAAGGGAATGATTTTTCCATCACTACTGCTAAAGTGGTGTGTAAAAAAAATCTGTACAACATACACTTCCTATTAACTCAATAATGGAAAAAAATATTTAATTTTGGTTCTGTGAATTCATTTATATCTTATAAGTTTTCTAGAATTATTGAATCAAATCCCAAATACCTAGAAGTAGAGATATCTATAAAATCACCTAATGGTGAAATAATTTCAACACAGATGATTTAATTTTCTCTTACAAACTTCTGTGGGAATATTATTCCATAGAATCTCATAATACTTCCCTTAGTGTAATTCAATGTTATACTAGGCATGTATTGGATCTCATTATATATATCCCACATAAACCATTGTAAAAAAGAAATCTCTTTTCATATTCTAAACCATCCCATTCCCTATAAAACTCCAAGTAAGATCATGAATCTTCTTTTGAAAATCAATCAACCGTGTGGAAGTTGATACCCTATGGAGAAGCATACCTTTCCAAAATGGTTGATTCAAATGAAGTTATCAACCAGAAGGATATTCCCATTGTTAGGGAAAACACTAATGTATTTCCCAAAGAGTTGTCCATACCCCCCCCCCCCCCATGTCCTGATGTATAGTTCTTAATAATGGTCATACACAAAGCTACTCTTATATACAAATTCTCATACAAGATGTCCTAGATTGAACTGGAGGAGTTGAAGAAGAAACTATAGGAGAATTTGGAAAAAGGGTTCATATTCCCTAGTTAATCACCTTGGGGTGAGCCAGTTCTCTTTGTAAAGAAAAATGATGGATCAATGTTGTTGTGTATCATTTACCAGGATCTCAAGAAGATCACCATAAAAAACAAGTATCCCCTATAAATGATTGATGAATTTTTCAGTCAACTATTACGAGCTTATTACTTATAAAAGGTGTATCTTTATTATGCATATCAACAACCTACGATGAATAATTAATATATTTTGATAACTACATTTCATATAAGGTATGGTAACTATGAGTTTATAGTGATTGGCTTATAACTTACAAATTCAATTAAAATATTCATATATTTTAAAAATAGAGTCTTTAGAGACTACCTAGATAAATTTTTGGTAGTGTTTATTGACATTATTACATTTACTCCAATATAAAACAAGAAAATGAAGAAAATCTAAGAATTGGTTTGGTGAAATTTCGGAAGGATAAAATGTATACTATGTTCAGAATTTATGACTTTTTGATGCAACAAGTTTCATTCTTATGGAACATGATAACAAGTAGGGGAATTTATGTGGACCCTTTAAAAATGGTAATTGAGGAATGGTCCAGACCCAATGGTTTCATGGAAATCCATATTTTTATTGGCTTAGATAGGTATTACTTATGTTTTGTGAGGAAATTCTCATTATTTTAATTCTCACAAACTATTTTAACATAGAAATGGGTAAAGTATATCAGGACTGAAGAATGTGAGGAAAGATATAAGGATCTTAATAAGAGGATCATCACTGAAACTATACTCACACTAATAACAAGTGGAGTAGGTTTTGTGATATAAAGAAATGCTTAAAATAATTTATTGGGTTTAATACTCATGAATAATGATAAATTGATATCCTATGCCGCAATACAATTGAATATTCATGAGCATAACTACCCAATGAATAATCTAGAGTTAGAATCTATGATATATGCTCTGAATATTGGGCAGCACTACCTCTATGGTAAAAAAATTATATATATACTGATCACAAGGGTCTAAATTATATATTCAAACATAAGTAGGTCAACATGAATCAAATAATAAAGTTATATATAATAAAGTACTATGATTAATCTATTCCCTAATATCTAGGAAAAGAAATTGAAGTTGTTGATCCTATTAGAAGAAAATAACATGCTATTATGTCCATGGATCAGATTGAGAAAGACCTTGTCTTTATGAATATTAAAAGGATGGATTTAGAAATCATAATGGTAGGGAATAAAACCTACCTTTACCAATTTATTTCCCAACCATATATCCAATAAAAGATCAAGGAGGCACAAATTTATGATCTGGAGCTATAAAATAAGGTGAAAGAGGTAAATTAAGGGAAGAGACATGAGTTCTATATCGATGAGGATAGTGTAATTCTATTTGGAATGAGGATTTATTTTCCTTCATAACCAGGTTTAAGGAAGAAGACATTTGAAAATTCATATATCTCACATTTCTCTATCTATCTTGGAAGTGCCAATATTTAACATGATCTTTGAATGAACATCTAGTGGGACAATATGAAGAAGAAGATTTTGCAGTACACCTCATAGTGTTTGGAATGCCTATAAGTTAAATAAGAGAGAAGAATTCCAAATAGATGATGTAACCATTTTCTATACCCACATGGTAATGGTAGAATGTCACTATATACTTTATCACTAGTATCCCAAAAACAAACGAAATAATGTGATGTGATTTATGGTGGATTGACTCACCAAGATTTCCCACTTTATTACCATTCAAGAAGATTAATCATGTGAAAAAATTTCCAAGATATATGTGAAATAAGTGGTAAGGATGAATAGGGTTCCACTTTAGATTTTATTTCATTGTAATCCAAGGTTCACCTAAAAATTTTATACAAGTATTCAACATTATTTGAGTACTAAATTGAATTTTTCTCAACCTATCACCCCTAAAGTGATGGGAAATTTTATAGGATTATTTAGATTCTTGAGGATATGCTAAAAGCCTTATCAATAGAATTTAAAGGATGATTTGATCAGTATCTCCCATTAGTTGAGTTCTTATAGAACAAAAATTTCCACTCAATTATTCAAATAGATCTATATGAAGATATTTATGGGAAGCGATGTAGAACTCCAACTTATTGGAATAAAGTTGGGGAATGAATGTTACCTAGACCTGATATTGTGAAAGAGGTAACAAAGAAAGTTTAATCTATCCTATAACATATAAAATCATATCAGAGTCGGTAAAAGAGTTGTCCAGACAACCGTAGAAGGGACTTATATTTCGATGTTAGAGAAAAAAATTCCTTTTAATATCACTATGGAAGAGAGACATATGGTTTGGAAAGAAATGGAAGCATATCCCAAAGTGCATTATCCCCTTTGACATCATTAATTTCATAGAATCGGTGTCATATCATCTTTTACTTCCACCAAGTAGCGCTCAAGTTCATGAAATGTTCAATATATCACTCTTGAGGAAGTACATACCAAATCCCTCACATGTACTGAATCGAGAGGTGGAAAAACTGGAGAATTTATTTTTATATGAAGAGTAGTCGGTGATGTTCTTGGACCATATAGACAAATTTCTATATAAGAAAACTTAACTTTTCAAAGTGTTGTGGAATAACTATAAGCATTAAGAGGTGACATGTGAACCATAGGAAACACTAAAATATAAGTACCCTCATCCATTAAAAAATGAGAATATGAGTTAACATTTTGGGGATGAAATTTCTTAAGGGGGTAAGAATGTAACAACCCAGAGTTTATAACTGATATTTTTCTCTTGAAATAAATGAGTGTTATAATATAATATATAGTATTATACATATAAGGAAACATAAAATATTGAATTTCATTGAAAAATAACATTACAATAATCAGAAATGAA
This sequence comes from Viscum album, assembly GCA_963277665.1. Lineage (NCBI taxonomy): Eukaryota > Viridiplantae > Streptophyta > Magnoliopsida > Santalales > Viscaceae > Viscum > Viscum album. The sequence continues at coordinate 1,585,700,072 of OY728164.1, forward strand.
ACTAATTAAAATTTAGAAATTTATAATTGGAAAAAAATATAAAAGGGAAAAGCTAAAATGGAAAAATATTGATGTCACAATTCTTCTAGAATCATCACCCCCACTACAAAAAATATAGAAAATAAACAAAAATATTAGTAAACCAATCAAAATTATAAAAAAAATTAATATAGATCATTTAGAAGAATTTATTTGAATAATGAATTAAGGAAATTATAGTTACTTATATGATGTAATGCGATCGTTGGAATAGTAATGTGACCATTGGAATAGTACCATGGTGTATCTTAAATTAAATAATTCATGATGTAATAATGACCTAATACTTTCAATAACTTCAGTTTTTTCCATGATATATTTAATTTATAAATTATTCATTAAAATAATTTAAACTTGAATTCTAACCATAAAAAAATTCCAAAACCTAAAGTCAAAATTAATTCCTTAAAATAATAGTTTCTATTTATTTCCACTTTACTTAATAACAAAATAATTAATTCAGATTATAAAAAGTTTTAACATCCTAAAACCCATAATATTATCTTTATATTTGATTTATATTGTCAAAAAATCACTATTACAAGTTTTACCTTTGATATATTATTTTATTTAATATTTTACTCAAAAAATAACCCTCTTCTTAAGTATAAATAACCCCTCTACCTCCCCTTATAAAATCACTCAAACCTCTCTTAATAAATCTAATAACCTTCCAAAATAATTATTATTAATTCCCTTTTAATATTTAGGGATTTTTGGAATAATCCAAATCTACACATAAATGGAGTTTTAGTGTTGTAAAAAAGAAGTTACGCCAAGGATTAAGCAAGTTCTTAACAACTCTTATTTTTTATTTCTTCTTCTACTTCTATTTCTTTTTTTCACCACCAAATTTCATAACTAAACCTTCTAAAATTAATTATCCTGTAATTTAACATTATATTAATTATTTTAACTTACTATAAGTATCATATTTACTAAATATATATGTGTGTATATATTTAAAACTTCCCTTCATGCTCTCCCAACAGTGTCCCATCAAAGGTCAGTTGACCACATACATAGAAGTTGTCAAGTAAATGCATATAACCATCATAATGGATAGATATTATGAATCATATATAATATATAAACATTTAATTGTGTGTATTATCATCTTATAGAATTAATTATACAAATGTATAAATTAATTTTAAAAAAATAGAAAAATCAAGGAAAATGAGAAATTTTTAAGTAAAATATGATATCAAAATGACTACACTATAACCAAATAAATTAAGAAATATAATAAAATGGTGATAATTGAAAAATAGTTTTAAAAATTACAATAATTAACTTCTAGATCAATTTTTTAATAAACTTAATTTTATTATTCAGGATGCACAAAAGTGATGAAATTAAGTTGGAATTGTGGTGAGGGATTCTCAAACCCAACTCTATTTCATTGGATAATTCCACCTTCATGTAATTTTTGGTATGAATATCCCTCTAATGGTTCATAGATATCCATTAAATATTCTTCCCATTTCTTTTGGGGATATACATTTTTACACATTGAATTTTAAGAAAAATATAATGATATCCTAAAAAGGACATTTCATTCCAAAATAAATCTTTAACTTCTCATGTTCTGATTCTTATAAAAATAAAAATGATCATTTATTCCAAAGTATTATCTCTATTTTTTTCATTTACAACTTAAATTTTTATTTATGAATTCATTCTTTGTGAAATAATTATGAAAACTATTATTTTATATTGATTATTTCATGACTACAATTGTTATATATTCTATGTGGCATGTATAATTATGTAAATATTAGGATGTGAAAGGAGGTCCCAGATTTATATATACCTTTAATTAATTGGTTAATATGATATATCCCATGAGATAATGTGTAATACAAATTGACATTATTCTATCATTTTTCAAAATGATGGTGTTATGATTATGCACATATGTTACGCATGGACATGATGATGTCTTTGTTAATAACTATGTGTGGTATTTGAACACTATGACATAATGTTTAATTTTTATGCATTTCCACATTCCATGCCTTTATAAAATATTTCCCTCAGGATGTTTATGATGATCCTATACTTGTGATATGATGATAATTATTATTATCACTCATGTTATATTGATTCATGTCCATTATTCATCGCCTTGTTTGGATTTTAACTCACCCCTTCCATTGATGTATAACCTTAGGTGGTTACTTGCACTAAGGAGAATGTAATGGACACTAATAAGATATTAAATAATAAATTAAATAATGTTTATGTTTTATTATTTAAAATTTATGAGTGAGCCTAATTTTCACTATAAAAAAAACCATTTCAGTCTAAACTTGTATGTCTATTATGTAATTTATCTTTAAAATCATATAATATTCCATTAAGAAAAAGTTAGGTTTTATACCATAGACTAAAATAATTCTTGAAAAAAATCGATCTGGGGTTAATTATCCTTTATATAACTGATCATTAGATTATGTCCTTTGATCCTCTTCAAAATTAACCACCTTTTCATTGTGATGTCTCCATGCATCGATATGGGATGAATGGGAATCACTAGTCTAATCTAATCCACCTTCGATCACACTCTGTCGTTGCACCTCAATTTCACCCTCGATCTTCAACCACATTCATGGTATATATATGTTTCATTAAAGGATGGTCATGTAATGATTGAATACTGGGTATCCATCAAACCTCCAACCAAGGAATTTTCGATGAAGAATGGTGTGAAGAAACAGGGGGAAACAAAGAAACCAAAAATGAGGAATGAACCTCATTCGTTATTGAGTTGGCCTTAATTAATTTACATTATAAAAAAAAGAAGAATAAAATCAAGAAATAAAACAATTCCCCAGAATCTCAAGAACAAATAAACTCAAATCTATAAACATGATCGAACTGTGAATCAAACTATTGGAAGAATTTATTAATGTTCATTATTGGATAAAAAAAGGGGAATAATATAAGGAAAACAATGTCCTACCTTAGGTTGTATCAATCGCTGATGAAGAACAAATCTACATCATTATTATTGGAAATATCCTTGAATTTAATTGGCTATAATTATCTTTGATCTATCTCCATCATTCTTCAAGCCTTAGTCTAATTCTCTCTATCAATTATCAAGGTTATGAATCTAACCCTATGAATTATCCATAAAATATTATTTGTAAAATATATATTGGTTTGGATATTTAATGAAATGATTTAATAAATATTTTAATGTATTTAAGTACATCACTCATGATGGAACCCAAGCTCAATACCCGGCACTAACTAATATTATGTTGATCATTGGCTAAAACCCATTTTTAGACTCAATTGTGGTCCAAGATTTCCCATCCAAGCACTCATTCAGGATTTATTCCACTATTTTAGGAAAAATATTCTTGTAATATATTAATATATTTAATATCTTTATAATATAAATACTGAGAACCCAAAGACTTGGAATCCAACACCATCTCATCACTTGGCTATGAATATATTGTTAGGTGAGTTAAAAATATTTACATGGAAGAAACATATATCTAAAAAGTGGCATTATAAAAAATATGTGGGTCATCAAAATTATATAAAAATATTATAGAAAACATAAAACTAAAATTTTATATTTATAAATCCTTTATAGTGGATTCATTTATAAGTAATATTTATAAAAACATTATAGACCTAAATACTAATATTAAGGAAAATAGCGATTTGTTTTTTATTTTTAAAATAATGATTGTAAACACACATTTATTTAATTGATAAATAATATTATTATTGTTGAATGGTAAAATTTTCATTGATAGTTATCCACATTTTCTATATTTCTAAAAATTATTATCCACTTAACCATAGGAGATAATTCATGTATTTTGATTTTACATGAAAGATTAAAAATAATATACATTGTTGATCATATAATTATTAAACTTCTATACATGCTCAAATACTATAATAGAATAAATTTTTTGAACTCCATACTTTCTCACACCAACTATATCTTTCTTTTTCATTAATATCATCACTGTGTATTTGATCTGGTCCAAATTTTTTTATCAATAATCAACATATCACTTTATCTAAAATTGATGCCTCAATTTTGATTTTAAAAGAATTTTATTTTTTTATCAATGTTACAATCCAAATTTTTAAACACTCTATTATCATGAGATTTTTCTGTGTAGCATCTGTCATTTGATTCAAATATTTAGTGATTGAACCAGGTGCTACTCACCTCTAACACACCTCATCATACACTAAATTTTTTTGTTTAGTGGTGAAGGATAATATACATATAAGGTTTCCCTATACCATCTGGTATTGATAACCATCAAAATTTAATAAAAGTAATATCGTAAACAAATTGTAACATATTAGTGTATGAAATACACATCATGGATAAATTTCATCGAAAAGTATATATCAGTGTCATGTTATATCAAAATTAATTAGTTTATATCTTATACAAGTCATAAAAATATAATAAAGATCATTCACATAAAGATCAAATACAAAAGTTTCCAAAAGTGAGAAAAAGTAAAGGGTAAATATCTAAAACTAGTCTCATGTTGTAGCATGATCCCTTCTCCCAAATCCAAATGAGCTCAACTAGTTCATACATAGAAAGTTGTATAAACCTTTCCCCTTCCTAGTTCACAATACATTAATTTTTTCAGATACTAGGGAATCCGAGTTGGGTGTGAGCTTAACTCAATAGGCCACAGAAATGGTCTCCCAAACTAGTCCAAAAAATACTAGTGAATTATCGATATGAAATTATAGTAAGTCAACAAAAAATAAATATCATTCCACCAAGTGTAGTTCCCTCTCCAAACCATGGGTGACCAAACCTATTTTAGTCAATTCCTAAATTGAATAATATTTCCATAGTCTGAACCTTCACCTTGAGGATAAATCATATATACCTCCTTATAGAAAAATCAAGCTAAACAATGTATCATAAACCAATATTATAAATGAATTATGCACAGCCACCATAAACTATCAAGGTTAATGATCCATCACTAAACCAAAATCAATGGGAAAAAAGTCATCACACAGTGAACAAAGCATCTCCAAACCTAGGTGGATAATAAACCACCATTGTCCATGCTCATGTGGATGATATACCATTATTCCCTTGCTCAAGAGGACATGGGACCCCCAAAACATCTTATAAAGATATATGGTATATGACAAATATCACTCTTGGGGTGGATGATATACCACTACCTTAAGTTCTCACATGTATGATACACTACTAAAATACCATCCATATGTGGTTGAGGAACCATACATTCCATCCTCTAGGTTAACTATATATAACTATTGTTATATCACATGTCTTCAATACATCTTGGCCACAAATATTAGGTGGATGGTATTCCATGTACATGATGAACCACTGATATAGCTCTTATAAGTGGATGATTATCCACTAATAAGAAATCTTGAGTGGATACTATATCACTCAAACACCATTCCATGGTGGAAAATGATCCACCTTTTCAAAGGGCACAAGGTGAATAATTGATAACTATCCCAACATTGGTGGATGAGATTCCACCAATATACCAAGGTTATAATATGAACCACCAAAAGTCAATTTTTGGTGGATGGGGTACTACTACATGTCAGGAAACCATTAATATGAACAATTCATGATTTTTAGTCAATATTAATCTTGTATAGTCATTGAATATATGAATATTTATTAATTAATCCATTTAACCATATCAATGTCCTAATCCTGATTTTTCTCACATATACCCTAATATGCACTCAAGATAATTCTTAACAATGAATATACTAAGCACCTAGGGTCATTTATATATCATTGGAACCCATCTTGAGTCCAAATTCATGGTTCCAAAACATAATTCATGAAAAAATTGTTCATTGATGACCAATGGTTTCAATACACACTACTCGCAAGACACTCATGGCCTCCTAGGTTCCAGTCATACCATAAGGATCAAATAAAAAAATTTAATTTAATTTAATAGAATATATAACAAATTGTACATTCCCAAATTTCTTGTACCACATACCAAATGAGTAAAAATTAATTGGAAAGAAAGTGACCACCTACTTAGGAATATTAGGATCCAACTCATTGAAGTTTCTTAACTCATTTGACATCAAATTATAGGAATCATAAAACCTAACAAAACCCATAAAATTGGACTTGTTTAATGATTCATGAAAAAAAGGAAACCTAATATTTGAAGCAGGATAATTGGTAACATTACTTGTAGTAACTTGGTATGATGATCAGATCAATAAGAGATAGCTAGCTTGATAGAGAGAATAATAAAGAAAGAATAATAATAGTGAGGTGTGAACTTTTTATAGATAAAATAAAAGAAGAAAACTAGTTTTATAATATTTTTAAATTCATTTAATTAATTAAATTAAACATTCAAAAAAACTTCATTAGTCCACCAAAACTATGTTGGAAACCCACCAAAACTCAAGTGACCACAATAGGGATTTAATTCCTACCCATAGGACTCATCTTAGAAGTGGTATTAGCCACTTCCACACCCTCTATAACTCAAGTGGGATCCCACTATACTTTTGGTGTGGAATCTATTACTTAGTAGATTCCTCCATCCCCTTCCTGTTTTCAAACTAAATGATTTTGGTCCACCTATAACCACTCCAACCCTTAAAAAAGATGAAGATACATGATGTTTGATGTAAAATAGATTAAATACATACCATTAAAATTTTATAAATGTTACAGTCTCCCCACTATATGGTAGTTCATCACTGAGATGCACCAAAAAGCATCGTCGATCCATGCCAATGAAATGCTCCTACAACTATGCTTGCATATCAGACTCTCATTCCCATGTCTTTACCTGGATACACTCATACTACCATTACAAAAATACTAATAGAAATTGAATTTTTATAAATATTATTCTCAATTTAATCAAATATAAGAACTATTTACTCCTAAAATGATGCATTTGGATCTAACTCATCCTTTTTGGCACTAATCATATGAGAATGGTATCGATGGTATCTATGAATCTAAGATACACGGTAGAAATCATGCATAATACTATATCTCAAAGAAATTTATGACTTATATGATATGGTATTGATCCTCTCAATAACCTCAAATGATCTTCAAAACCTAGGTTCTATCTTTCCCACCATTTGAATACACATGTGTCCCAATAAATGTGACATATTTAGAAATACTCAGTCACTTGCCTAAAAACCCATATGATGGTGTCACCAGTTGGTATATAATATCTAATTTCAATGATCATTAGCTTCTCTCCATTTTGAATAATGCTTCAAATCTAAGTTATTCAAATGATTAATGTTTTCTATAACTTATTTTTAGTCATATGTTCCTTCTATGGTAGTTGATCCTTCAGTGGACGGGAGGTTTAATCAGAAGATTTTCTTTTAATGAGCATAGGCTGGTTTTGTTCTATGAATGTTTAGGTTTTACAAGGAACTTTTATTATCCAAGGGTGATGTGAACTATGAAATTAAATTTAGCAGTAGAGATGATTTTTGTTACTAGAATTCAGTAGTTACTATTGAAAATGGAAGGTTATTCATTAATGTAAGAAGTTAGTGAAACCATGATAATAGTTGTGAACCTATGAAAAAAAGGGTTGTGTCGCGTACTAAGTATGAGAAGTGTGTGATTTTGTGTAGTAATTTGGGGTGCATATAACTTACTTAGTTCCTCATCACTTTTTTCATGAAGAAATTGTGGGTTCATCTTTGTAGAGACTTAAATATTGTATATCTAATAAAGATAGTTTTTGTTTTCATAATGAAATTTTACTGGTTCTATCATGTCTCCAATCGACCCAAAATGTTTTATCATAGCTTGGTTTTTGATCTTGGGACACTCTCATCATATTTGGGTTTCGTCACTTAACCTTCTTTATTGGTTTTTTTATTCGGTGTGGGTTATTATTTTTAAAAAATATCATCAAAATAAGTAAGGGTCTCAGTGGAAATATTTGATGTGATAGAATTTAAATTCTAGAAAATATTTATGGATAATAATATCACCTAAAATTACCTATAATTTTCAATAACTGATGAAATCCTAGAGAAGATGGACAAGGATGAATGTGAATATCACTATTAGAAGACTCTCATTTGGTTAAGATGTCTTTAGTAGGGAATGTTACCTTAAACATCCATGATAATAAAATTATAAATTAACTTATAGAGGCCATGGAGGATATGTATTAAAATCATATGACACTTAACAAAGTGTTTCAAATGTGGAGGTTAATTAGTATGAGGTTATTAGAAGGAAGGAATGCAGTAGATCGTGTGACTAATTTCAACATGATAATGAGGAAAATCGAATCAATAAAGGTAACATTAAAAGATGATTTTTGGGATTTAATTTTACAATTGTCATCAGAAAGGAGTTGGGGTGATGGTGACAAAAGAAATTAATTATGTTGTCAAATGTTATTTGGTGTTTAATGATGTTAATAATTTTATTCTAAATGAAGATCTCAGATGAAGAAAATCCCAAGAACCTACAAGAAATGATTTTAATACTAAGGTTAGAGGACAATCACCTAATCATAAGTTCAATTTGAAGAAAGGTGAAAATTATAAAGATAATAGGAAATATTAATCTATGAGAAATGGTTTTATTCACTAAAATTATATAAAAATGGATCATCTTAAAAAATATTGTAAGGATCATAAGGTGAACACTAGAAGATCATATTTTAGAAATTATAGTTCAATAAATTTAGTGTAATTGAATAGAAATTTATTATTAAGTTTTAATGTTTTGTTGGATTCATGTGATGTTGACTCAAGCACATCGTTCAACTTAATGATAAAGAAATGATTTTTATATAATTATATATCTAGAATATTAAAAAAATATAAACTTGGTGGATAATGAACCTCTAGAATTTATTGGAAACGTTGACGTGAATATCCATATGGAAAATGGAAATATCCTTATGTTTAAGGAAGTTTGAAACATTCTTGATCATCATAAAAATATTATTTTCATAATTCAATTGATGAAAATAAATTTGGAACAACTTTTTCATGTAGAGTGTGAAAAGTCACTAAAGGATCAATGGTTCCCATAATAGGATGTAAGGAAGGGGCCTTATATTTGAACAAAATTTCATATTGCTCAGTGACTAATTATGAATCAACTTATTATAATTTAGAGTCCTAGAATTATCATATGGGTCACCTATATAAGAAAAAATATAATGGTTTTAGAGATTTAAGGTGTAATAAATCTTTATCAAACAAAAATTGGATATTGTGAAAGATGCATACTTAAGAAATAGATGAAATTTTAATTTAATATAAGTGGAAGGAATCCTTAGAGTTGAAAGTTAGAGTTTGTGAATTCATATGTTTTGGGACAAGATCTAGTTTAATATCATGTAATTTCTTATATTTTTTCACATTAATTGATAATGTAATAAAGAATGTATGGTTATAATTCAATAAAAATATTTTAAGTGTGTAGAGTTTTCATATATTTGAAATCTAGGGTTAAAAGAGATATTTGAAGAAGGCTTAAGTGACTTAGGTCAAACAATGGGGGTGAATATAGTTGGATTATCTTTTAGGATTACAATAAAAAAATGAATCTGGATGGAGAAAATTTTTCCAATTACACCAAAACAAAATTGTGTGGAAGAATGGATAAAAAAATTGATATAGAAGGCTCAAGATTTGAGATTTCACTTTGGAATGTATAAATAAATTTGTCTGGAATAAATAAACATGGTAGTTTAATTTGGTAACAAAACTCTATAAGAAATAGTGAGGATAAGAGTTGTATAATAGATGTGATCTAGTAAAGTATCATAAATTCACCACATTAATTTCTTCAAAAGTATAGTATATATAAAAATTTATTTTAGGGAAAGAGATAATCTTAAATGTAAGACCAATATTTTCTTCTTTTGGGGTTATAGGGATGAAGAAATTGATTACTATCATTGGGATAATAAACATCAGAGGATAATTATAGTGACAAATATTATATATAATGAGAAGGTCTTATATAAAATTAGAACTTGGTTGTAATGAATATTAATGTTGAAGAATCAACAGTCCATTGCTAAGTTTATCTAGGTGAATGAACCAGAATTTTTGAATTTATAGTGAGCCAAAATGTTAGTTTAGAAAGTCTATAATTAATCGAAAAGAAGATATATGAGACTGATCTAGGAATGAGGAAGATAATTTAAAATCACTAGTAAAAAATTCATCGTAAAGAGAAGAATCATAAAATGTAGTACCATAATGAGACAAGCTCGTGGTAAGATGACCAATACAAAGGTATGTTCATGAATTACAGTAAATTTCTATTATAGATGTGGGTGAGTTTCAAATTCTATAGAAATAAGATTTACTTTTTGATTTCAAAAAGTGGGAGTTGGAGATAAATGAGTAAATGGATTCACTATATACGAATAGTATATAATAGATAATAGAATTAATTCTTGGAAAGAATAAATTAGAGAATAAGTGGGTCTTATGGTTAAAAAAATTGTGGATGGAAGTAAAATTTATTAAACTAGGATTGTAGTGAAAGGTTTTAAATATAAATAAGGAATTTATTTCATTAAAATATTTTCACTGGTATTAAGGTCTACTACCATCCGATTAGTTATTAGAATAATTTCTAGTAATGAATTACACTCTTATAAAATCAATATAAATACTAATTTCTTTCATAAAAATTTAGAGTGATATATTTACATGATTTGGCTAGTTGGTTTCCTAGTTGATTAAAAAAGAACTTGTTTTATAAGTTTAAGAAAATACTTTATGTCTTAAAATAGGCTCCAAGATAACTGAACCAAAATTTTGTTTCTTTTATAGAATATAGTGGTTCCCTGTAGAGAAACAGTGACCATTGTTGTTATATGAAGTAGTTATACAATGATAGTTATATAATTTTTCCCTTATATTTTGACCACATATTTCTAGTGGGTTTGTACATTAAAAACATTCAAGCTCTAAAGAGTAATTTCTCCTAAAAAATTGAGATAAAAGATCTTGGAGCAGAAAAGCAGATTCCTGGGATGGTGATAGAATGAGATAGGGGATCTGGTACATTATAATTGTCTTGGATGGATTACATCTAGAAGTATATTGAATTATTTTTTATAAATATGTAAATCTATTTCTACTCCACTGGAAAAGTAAGCTATTTTTTCATAAGAGAAGGAACCTTAAACAAAAGCTGAGAAAGATTACATGTCTAAATATTTATTTACTTCAATGATTAGAAGTATGATGTATCATATATTTTCTACTCACCTAGATATTATTTTTGTAATGGGGGTTTTTATCCAATATGTGGTTCTTCTGGGTATTGAACATTGGGGGGCATGTAGTGGATTCATTGGTACCTCAATGGAATTGAAGCTATAACCTTATTCTTTAGGTAGTCTGAACCATTTTAAGGGTTTGTTAATAATGATTTAGGGGGATAATTTAATACTTGTATGATTACTTTTGTTTATGTTTTTATATATGGATTACTGACAATTGGTTAGATGTCTAATTTAAAATCAATGGTTTCACTTTCTAAAAAATAATAAAAATATATTTCAATAACAAAAGTAGTGAAGAAGTTGATTTGGTTGACGTATTTGTTAATGGAATATGGTAAATTACAAGAATGTGAATTTCTCTTTTTTGATAATAAAATTTTAATACTTTTGATGAGAAATATTTTGTTTCATTGAAGAAATAAACATATTTACCTGAAATCCCATTAAATCTTGATGTTGTTGGATGATGTGGAGCGGAAAATGTGAATGTTTTATGGGAAACAAAGCCTAGTTTACAAATTTACCATGTTTTTTTCAAACCAAATCTATGTCTTAACTGTACCTCAATTTGTATGGGGTTAATGGAAGGAGGAGGAGAGAGATTCGTGTTATGGAAGTAGTGGTTTTTCAAAGTGTTATAGTATGGGAGATTTTAATTGAAAAAAAAATTCACATGGAATATTTTTAGAATGTGTGAATAATGTTTCTAATAGAAATTCACTGCATAAATAATGTTCAATAGAAGTTCAAGTTGGTCAAAAGATAATTCAATGGTAGTTGATCCTTTAACAGATGGAAGGTTCAATCGTAATATTCCCTTTTAATGGGTGTGGGATTCTTCTGTTCAATATAAGTTCTTGTATATTAAGTAAAAATTGTTATCATGGAGTGATGTGAATAGTGTTATAGAGGTTGGTGGGATATTAAAGTTTTTTACTAGCATTCAATGGTTATTATTTTCAATGGATGGTTCCCCATAAATTTTAGAGGTTGGTGCATCTAAGATGAATAGATTGGACCGTCTATAAAATAAGGGTGAAATATGCTGTAAAATATTTTATGAGTTGGAACATGATCATTTTTCTATAGTGATACATTTGGTTGGTTTCCTATTAAGTGGTAATATCATTAATTCTAGAGAAATAAAATACATTAGTGTTATCTTATTAATATAGGATTAAAATATAAACCATATAAAACCATAGAATTATTTTCTATTTTTTTTTCATGTTTCTTGATTATTATGCTTGGAGTTTGAAAAGTGTGTGGATTTTTCTAGTGATTAGGGTTTTGTATAACTTCCCACAATATAGAGAAATTTTTTATGAGTAATGTGTGGGTTTCCAATATACAGATACTTAAAGGTTGTATATATGGTTAAGTGAGGTTTCATTTTTCTTATAAAATTCCAATAGTTCTCTCATGTCACCCTTCTACTCAATACTATTTAACCACTTATCTAGTTACTAAATCTAATATAACATCTCATATAAGAGACTAGACCTAATAATTATTAACTCTCATTCCTTTAACCAGTAGAGAGGTTACCAACATGGTCTTTTATACAAGACCACAAACTATTCCATCTAAATTGATTCTTAGTAATTTTTTTGTTAGAAAACTACATAAGTGCATGTAGGTTTTCCCATGAAGCACATAAATCAATGATACATGTCAGCTTTATTTCCTCTAACACATGAAATATATACATACACTTCACATTGGTCCAATGTGTATAGCAATGATCAAGTTCACCTCGGTATCAAGCACATTCTACATCCCTGTCTAGAAGTGCTATATGAAAAAATCATCCTAATAAAAAATGATGATCCTAGGAAAACCGTGGTGTTGAAAAATATCCCAAAAATATATCTTGCCTATTTTATTAATTTAATATATCTCCATAATTGATAAGAAATTTTTGAATTTTATCAATCAATCAATGATAACCCATCTCACATCACACTAATGAAAAAAAAATTAAATCTCATCATAAAGACTATAGTATCATCATCCCTCTTCTACTCAAGAATCAGTAGTGACTGAATAATATATGTTGATCAAGAATACTTGACATTTACCTGTTAATAGTTAAAACATCATGAAACAAAGCTCATTATTCCTTCTCCATATCAGACCACCATTACTACCTCTGTATGTTATGATACCTCTTGGTAATCCCCTAGTGAAAAACCCATCCCAAGGTATATGGGTCTTACATATGATCCTCAAACATGCTCGTAGATACCACAAAATGACTTCATACATAAATGACCACGTCTATAACATGGTAACAATTAGATAGAGGCCCCCACTATATATATTTTCCCTTATCACTAAGTAATTTGAGCTAGATAAATGAATCTCTTTCACCATATTATGGAGTAAATATTTAATACTCATATATATCAGGGACTCTATACCATGAAACATCTAAATTCTATAGAATATATCAATAAAGATGCTCATTATCTATCACTCACTACAAGACACCACTACCACCAATGCCTAATAATTCGCATGTAGTGAATTGGAAATAAGGTTCCTCTTCCCAAAGGTATACACCATCTCAAAATGGAAAGAGTGGAGATACCCAACCCAACTCCACTGTTGAAGGTTCAAGCACTTCAATTAAAATATATGCATGAGGATCTTATTGTCATTATATGTTATGAACTTCTCACATAGAAGGTAGTGGTACCAAAATCTCAGTGCATGCACTACCAATTCAAACACTATAACATAATTTGGGTTATTTCACTTAGGGGACCTTATATTTCTTGACCCAAAAGATACCACTATCCCACCATATATCAGAACATCCCTAAGACCAACTCAGGATTCATCATTGTATAAATTATACTCCACATAAGTATTGGGTAAGTTCACTATTAACATATAAATCAAAATACCTTTTAGATCTTAAGAGACTCTCTAATAGAAGTTTGTCCATATGAATTTCATCCCCCTTCTTTATAAGGGATATCATAATCACTTTTAAGAGGGAGAACTCTTGAACAGAAATTCTAGTAGAAACATTAAAACCCTATAAAACTATAAATCTCAAAAACATTCTAGGTATTCTCATAAGAAACCACATCATAAATCTTCTCTAGGCCCATTAATATACCTACCATAGAAATCACATAACCTAATAAGTGTACCACACTAATCCAGAATGGACACTTCGAAAACTTATCATGTAGTGTAAGTTATCTTAGTGTAATCAGAAAAAATATCTAAATAAAGAGTGTAACCCGCTATCAACTAAGAGTACACCAAAATATTATCAATGAATTTTTCCAATAAAATTCTAGATATAGATGGAAGACCCCATTAATCAATGTAACACACCAAACATTATTTTGGTATGAACTTGGATTAATATTTTTCCACAAACAAAACTTGTTTTTATTTTTTAGTTTAAAACTAAGTATTTTAGTGTTTTGGGATATTATGAATGCTTGGGTATTCATGAATGGTGTATTGGGTAAAATTTTGGTCGATCATCTACATATATACCAATAAGGGTTTTTCTAATAGGATGAGAATTGAATCTTGGGAGTTGGTCAATATTAAGCTTTGTTATGGATATATTTCATCTATAAAAAGTTTTAGAGGGGTATGAAAATTATAAATTCAATTATTAAATTTTTAAATCATTTCTTTCACATTTATATTTGAAATAGTTTATTGGGAAACTAACAAACATCTATATGTAAGTGTGATCATACATGGGGGTTCTATATATAAAATTCACAATATGAAAAGTTACTCTTATATATGGGTACCTCATATGTAAGAGTAACCCCCTATGTATCTAAAAAAATTACTAAGTTAAGTAAATCCTAAGAAATATGATGTTCAAGAAACGGTAAAGGGTGATATATAAAATTAAACCCATAATTCATAAGAGTATGATTTTGATGCGTAAAAGAAACTCTAGGTGACCATGCGATACAAAAAAGTAAAATCCTTTGATATTTAAAAGTAAATTTGGGTCACTTAGTAATATGTAAAATAATTATTAAATATACATATGGGTCACTGGAATTGAGTTTAGAAATTTTTCAAGTATTAGGAATCCTTACAAAACATATGGGTTATTTTAAATATAATGTTCTTAATCCTCTACAAATTTGGTTATGTATACAGGGGCTATGTGATGTATAGGTTTAATTCAAAGAATACATAAGTGTAACATCCTTAATGCATAAGGATTCTAGACATAAAAATTTTTGTCTATGGTGATATGTAAGAGTCTCTAGGGGAAATATATAAGGTTCCTAGTGATGGATAAATGTTGAGTGTGATGAGTTTTTCAAGAATTTATCCTTAGATGATTAATTATTACTTTTTTTGTAGAAAAAAAATAAGAAATGGTTTTGTTTCACCATGACAATGAGAGAAGTGTTGTAGAGCCCGGTGAGGGTGTATAAACCTAACTATAGAAACCTATAGTATGAGTTTACTATATTAAATTGGTATAAGATATATGGGATCTCACCATGCATGATCAATTAGTTTAGAAATCTTGAAAAACTGTATTTATACATTTTCCAATATTAAATTTTAAATATAAAAAACATAGTATAACAAATATTCTCACATGATTTATAATATTTATAATATCTATCTTCATATCCTAGGGAAAGGAAAAAATAATGGTTGAGCTCAGATACTCGGTAAGGGTTACGTACAGGTGAATCTGTCATGGGTAAATAAGGCATAATCAATATTCCATGGTAAATAACTTAAAACACATGTCATTTGATCAATAACATGAGAAAGAAATTCATCTATGGATAATATCAATACGGTAATATCATGGTTAATAATAACGAAATTATCAATCAGGGAAATGCTTAATGTTGGGTTTCATTATATCAAACATCTTGATATATTTACTGTTAAGGCCTTGTTCAAAGATAGTTTAATCTATGGGTAGGTATACACCAAATGACCCATTTAATAAGTTTGGCTAACTGGTTTGTCTCATGAGACTTGTTGATGTCTCAAGGGGTTATCTATAATGAGGCCCCACCCATTAATTCAAGTCCAATGAATTCTCCATATATTGAATGATCAATTTAATTCATTAAAAATATTCCTTATCAAAAAATCTATATTAATTAAAGAATATGTAATGTAAATATTTATCCCAATTCCCAGAATAACTTTCATAGTAAAACACTCTGTAAAAATGGAATGCGGTTTAGAAAATAATAATATGCATGATATAAATAATATGGATATTTAAGAGAAATTTAATTTACAATAAAAAATTATCTCAAGAAATTTAATGTTTCAAGAGAATTTTAATGACTATAAAATTAATAGAAAATAAAATATGACTATAAATTAATAAAAAATAAAGGTTTTATAATCAAATATTACCCTATAAGGAAATTAAGAAAATGGATGTAAAAAATTAATATAATGTTTCATTAAAGTGTTTTCTCTTTGAAACCATTTAAACCATATAAAATAATATAAATATCACAAAACTTTTATGTTGATAGGAAAATTTGTTATAGTTTTGTACATTAAAAAGAAGTATTATTTTTTAATTTATATAAATAAAGTAAAAATGACCCTTTCTAAAAAATTATAAATATTAATTTAAAAACCTATAAAAATTAAATTATATTAGAAAATTTCATCAATAAATCATTTAATTAAATAAAAAGGACATTTTTAAAACAATTTTAAAAATCATGGACATGGAAGGAAAAGATACCTGATCAAAAAGAGAAATAAGATCATATTTTATTTTAAAATTTTATTTGATTTATTTAAGTGAAAAATTGAGTAAAATAGAGAATAAAACATTTAGAACCAATAAATATCTAGTGGATAAGAAAATATATGGATTTTATAAAGGATATAATAAAATATTCCTTCAATGAAAATAATATACATCCTAAAAAATAGATTGTAAAATGAATTTTTACCTCTTTTGTAACTTTTATAATGAAACCCATTGAATGAGTAAAAATGATTTGAAACATTAAACATCATGAAAAAATATATATTGATTTTAAATACATAAATAGATATCATGTATACCACATAAAAATAAATAGTTTCGTAATGCCAAATTTTTCTCAATGGAGTAGGAATTGAGATGAAATCTCTTACCTCAAGTTTGAATTACCTCATAAGTTATTCTAATTTATTTTATAATAAGTAAAAGAAATTATAACATATAATAGAAATATATAAATAATTATAAGATCATATATAATCCATATATAACAATCAAATACCCATTTTTTTGTAATTCATTATTACAATCATCGTTTCTAGGTGATAACAATTTATTTTTTGTAAGTTTTGGTTTAGTGGTTTTAGTCCTTGTATCTTACTCATGATTAATATCACACACCCACCTCTATTTTTTCCTTATTTTATTATTTTCTTTGTTTTGGATCTTTCATTGGAATTTTCGGTTGAGTTATCATAGATGGTTTTGAGTTTTGGTGGTTTTGAGTGTGTTTTAGCCTTATGCATGGTTTGTCTGCATAGTTTGAGGGTTATCTGTACTGCCTGTTAAGGTTGGAGGTGCTTCCAGTTATATTTATTCTTGAATGGTTTTCCTGGAATGTTTTAAGCATGGTTTGGACCAAATCATGCAAGCCCTAGAAGAAACTGTGTGGCATATGTTGGGTGTCTGGGATAAAGCGCATGATTTTCACATGTTAAGAGGAAATCATGTGGAAAGGTTTAGAAATGGCTATATCATTTGACATAGTTTAATTGAATGGTTGGAATATTATTTCTCAAAATTTTCATCTAGACTATATAGGGTGTGCCCCTTCTCCAGTAGGGTGTTCATGATTACAACATGGTTTAGCAAAATATGTGGCCAAATCGTGCTACATGACTAATTTTCATAAAACATGATTTTATAAGTTTTCTCCTCACTAATTTTAAACCATTTTGGTTTTCTCCTCCCCTTGGTCAATTTTCACACATGAAGGGGTCCCAAACCCCCTTCCCTTAGTTCATTATCCTACCTTAGTGGTCCTTTTTCCAATCTAAGGAGATTTTCTCCTAGTTTTTTTGCATTTCCCTTATCTTCTATTATACCTCTCTTGGGTTCTTGGTTATTTCTTGGTGGGTTCACCTCTTAACCAAATCTAGAGTTGGGGTTGGATAATGTGGTTTATTTTCTTAGATATTAGGGTTTTCGGGTCATTCCTTGGGATTGGTTCTTCTTTCACTTGGAGTTTTATTGAATTTTCACATCATTGAGGTAGTTTTTTCCATTATTTTCCTTTATAGAAAATACCATTGATTCTGGATCCTTCCTAAATTATTTATAAAATGGTATAACCATTATTTTGGTGTGTTAGTTTTAATTTTTGTAGTGTTTTTTTAATTTTTATTTGAAGTAAATGGATTTTTAAAGGGTTTTCTATAATTTTTCATAAATATGTGTGTGTGTGTGAGGTGTTTGATAAAATGACCCTTGAAACTTAAAAGTTGAAATGGGGTTCTTTGGGTTGTGTTTGGCCTCACTTAATATTTGGTAACTTGGATTGTCTGTGAAATGGGTTTTGTGTGTGGATTTTGGTGACGTTTATAGATTGGTGTATGTGTGGACTCTTGTAAAATGATGTTTAAATCTTTGTGATTCATGAATTAAAAAATTTTGGTATTTTATAGCTTTAACTAGTGCGTCATTGAATGTGGTCATATCCATATGTTCACAGGGTGAATATATGGATAGGCCCAAAAATTATAATGGATTAATATCCATTTCTCATCTCGTATTCCTTTCACCTTCAAGTGGTTTCTCTAAAACTTTTCTTACACTATAAATGGTTCTTTGATTTCCAAATGGTCATAAAATGTTGTTTCAAATGTGTTACCTGAGACTTGTCTTACTTGAAATATCTGATGTTTTTTTGTTTTCTAAATTAAATAACGTCCTATTTATAATCTTTTAAACTTAAATGGTGTTTTTCCTTGTTTTTAGAAAAGTATTTGGAAATGGTTTTGGAAAATTATTTTAGAATGGTTTTGGAATTTTAAATCTTGAGGCATATTTGGGACTTTGTGGAATTTTTTAAAGTGGTTTGGAAACCCTTGTGATGTGAAGGCCTAGATGGTACTTTTTTATGGCTTGACATGTGATGGGAACTTCTCAGGTAGTCCATCCATGGATAGGGTCATCAAATAGGTGGTGTCGGTGTTTGGGTTAGGCTATAATGGTAGAATCAGGGGGTTATTGGTTTATTCCACATGTTTGAGGACCTCCCAATTTACCATGTACTATTATCATGGGATTCTTAGGCATCATCTAGAGGTTCAAGTAACAGTTTCTTATCAACCCTGATTTTATGGGTTGGTACCACCTGGATGTGTGAGGTACAAAGTGGGACGTTCCATTTGTGATACTAGTTTAGAGTAGCGAGGTTGGTTATTGACTATGGAGCTGCACCAGATGCCATAAAGTGCGTCCGAACTGAGTACATCCAAAGATTACTCCTAGATATGTTTAGTAAATTCCTATGACTACTATCATTATGTTCTATTTTATTCTACTATACTTTTTCCTATTTGTATTGTTCACTTTATCTTCATTATAACTCTTTTTAAACTGGTGTGATTTCATATTTGGGATTTGACTTTGTAAACCAATATTTTAAATGAAAAACTATTTTAAGAATGGAAAGTTGTGTGTGTTGTTTTAAAAATGAAAGTTTTTGAAAGTTTTGTTTGGTTCATTAACATGATAAAACCAATTTTTTCAATTTTATTATAAACTAGTGTTTATAGACTTTTTTGGGAAAGTAAATGTATATAATCTATGGTGTTTACCTAATGGTTTATTTATGATCACACCCTACTTATACCACTTTTTGTCGATAGATCGAAGTTATTTTGTAGGATTACGTTTCTAGTTCAGTTCTGCCTTTAGAGTAGGTTGGTCTTATGGATGGTGGTGAAGAAGAGTTCGTGTAGATATCATGTTGAGTTCTAGTTTGTTTTAGTGCTATTTTTAGTTCTGGTTTTGGTTTATATATTATTGTATTTTACACATATTTTTATTTATTTATTCCTAGTTATTATGTTTTACTTCTATATTCTTTTTTTGGTTTATTTGGCCCTTGTCTTTATTGGGTTAAATCATTCCCAATTTGATATCTTTGATGCCCTTCACTAGTCATCTTTCTCTGAGGATTGGTAACACCTCTCGGTCCTTATCATAGGATAGCTCAGGTTTCAGGTTGGATGGAATCTCACCTTGGTTCATGAAAAAATAGAATCAAAGTATCCATTTAATAGTTTCAGCATCTGGTAGGATGGATAGTAGGACATTCAGGACTCAATAGATAGGTGTGGGAGGAGCTTCGTGAACTTTTCCACATTTTAATCCTAGAGTTTTCAAGGGTAGTATGTGTTTTTGTTAGTTTTTTTGGTTTGGATGTGTGAATGGGGAATGAAAAGGGAGGTGAATTAGTTCTTTATGGTGGGATTATGTGGAGTGGTGGCCAATTTGCATTTAAAGTTCATGGTTCAAGATACTCCTAGTGATTGGTGCTTTCCTGGAGCATTGACCACTAAATCATGTGTCTCATTTTGGTATAAACACCAGTTCTCTATTCCTAATATTTTTCTATGTGTTGTGTTTTGGTTTTGTTTTCTTCAATGTGAGTGGATTTTCAAAAGGAAAATGGTATTTAGAAATACTGTTTTCAAAAGGTAAAATGGTTTCAAGCATTGGGTTTCATTTTAAAAGTGGGATTTTTTTATTAAACTTTATTTGAAAGTTGGTTTTGGAATTCAAAGTGGTTTTCAAATTGGAATGGAAATAATAGGTTTTGAAATTAGAATTTTGGTTTTATTTATGATGTTTGGATTATTTGTATGGTGTTTTGCCTTGGGATGTTATTTTTTGTTGAGTCTTGGTTGGGTGTTGATTTCAATTCTATGTTTTTATTCGGCTTATAGTATTCCATCCAGAAAGGTCCTAAAATTTTTCAATGAGTAACATTCAACTGTTAACCCTGCGTAGACTCCCAGTGGAGTGGAGTAGTCAAGTCCTTAACAATTATTGATTATTTTCCATGGTGATCGAGTTCCATTATATTACACAGAGTGTCTTTAACAGTGAAGGCCTTTTTAGGTATTTCGAATCTTCCAACATTGTGAGAGTTCTTGTTGTTTTGGATTTATTTTATGGTCTAGGTTTGGATTAGTGGAAGGTGATCATACCACTATTATTGCAAGTTTGAATTTCTTGGGAAGTTATTAAGTCCACTTTCAATCAATGGTTCATACCTGATAAGGTTAAGGTGTATAAGGTGTCAGTTATCATTAGGTTTGGCAAGGCCATCGGATAGTGAAGGCTTATGTTGAGAATTTCAAAGAGTTGGTTCTTTTTTCTCTAGAGATAGTTTCAGAGGATCGGATGAATGATCATATATTTTTTTGGTGTCTTCGTCTAAAGATTACAGATAACGTTATCTCATCCAGGAGAATTTTTTTTGAGAATCTAGTTGATGAAGTGTTTTTTGTTTCCATAGATCCTTCTATAGTAGTTGAAAATCTATTTTCCCTTGGCACTCATGAAGGTTCCCCATCTGGAAAGAGGTGTATGCCAGAGGACCGATTCCTAAGGAGTCTCGTTTATTGGTTATAAATTCTTTCTCATCAAATTTTTTACTCGTGTTATTATAATGTGGGTTTTCAGGCATTCAAAGCTGGAATTATATAATCCTATGAATAATTTTAATCATTGAGGATATTTGGTTCATTTATAGAAGTTCTGCAAGAGTATGTTCTAGAAGAAGAAGTCTCTAGTGAAGTATGTTAACTCCAAACTGTGGGGAAACAAATACTTCAAGACAACATGCATCCAACCATTATCCAAAGAGTTAATCTAATAATGTAGTTAGGAATTGACAGTGGTGCGGGAAACCTTGGTTTATTTTTTATCTCTGATTTTGAAGTGGATTCATTTGAGTTTCATCTATTAAAGTTATCTTTTCTATTGTGAGTCCTTCTTCTACGTAAAGGTATTGTTGGTCTTATTATCTTTATAACACTATGGTTTTTTTATATGGATTTAGATATTTTAATGGTTATCCTTTTATAAATTGGATTTGGTTTTAGTTTTTGGTTGTGCTCTCTTTAAAGATGTTTCGGTTTTGTGGAAATTATGAATTATTGTTTCTTTCACAAATTGGTTTAGAGTCTCCTTTATTTGTGTTTTACTTCGGTTGGGGATTTTTATTTCATGTATGGAGTTACCAGTGGTTGTGTTGTTTAATTGTATTGCATGTTCTCGGGTTGCATTGTGTTATGTTTCCCTTGTGGGTGTCATGGTTTTAGTTGGTTCCTAAGGGTGGGAAGATCCCTTAATGTGATTCTTCTCGTTGTGGTTTTCTCTATATTTATTTAGGTGTTACTTTGGGAGTAAAAATTCACACTAAATATCATGGTTTTTTTGAACTCATTCATTTTTTGAGCTTAAGTTTTGTTTCTCGTTTAGTTGGGTCCCTTTATTGGGTCAGAATGCGTTTTTGGTGGGGATAATTGTCTCACCCTGATAATCATTTTCTGTTATTTTATTTGTTTCTTGATTTTTTGTGGAAGTTCTATTCATGTTCTTGGTGAGATTTTTTGAGTTTTAGAGGGTTTGAATGTTTTTTGGACCTCTGAATGGTTTGTGTGCATGGTTAGAGGGTTAACCATGCATCTGGTTAAGGTTGGGGGTGATTCCAATTTATTTTCTTCTTGGAGAGTTTTCCTTGCATGGTTTAAGCATGGTTTGTCTCAAACCACATGAGTAGTAAGAGAAATTATGTGGCATGTGTTTTGTGTCTGTGAAAAATCACATGCCCTACGCATGTTTAGAGGAATACATAAGGAAAGAATGCTAAATAGATATTTCATTTGACAGAGCTGAATTGTAAAGTTGGCATATGGTTTCCCAAACCATGAGACCAAACCATGAGGGGTGTCCCCCATATTCAGTAGGGTTTTCACAGTTGTCATAAGGTTTTTCAGACCGTGTGACTTTCCTAGTTTTCTTAAAACTTGAATTTTCTTTTTTTTCACCTTACTATTTTTAACCCATTTCGGGCTTCTCATCCCTGTGGTCGATTTTGGTGCACAAAGGGGTCCCAAACCCCCTTTCCTTGGTTTCTCCTCATCTTGTAGTTCTTCTTCTTCTAATATAGGGTAATATTTTTTTAGGACCATGTTTTCTAGGGATGGTTTTTGAAATTAAGAAGAAAAAAATCAAATAGTATTGTCATTTTTTGTCAAAGAGGATAAATCAATTCACTTGGTGCATGTCTTGGTTTAAAATACAACGATTCTTTTCTACTTATTATTTTAAAAATATCATAAAATTTTTGGAGAACATGTTATGAAAGCCTTATGATTATAAGAGTGAGAAAATATTTTGTTGGAAGATTGTGAATCAGCATGGTTGGTTTTTCCAAATCATATTTTAAAGAGCTGTTGTTTTCCAGTTTTTTTCAAATTTTTGGGGTCCAAAAATTAGAGTTTTGATAACATTGTGAAAAGTGTGTTTCCTGTAAGGTATTATGAAAATATGTAAAATACATGAGTTTCTCAAATATTGGATTTGTGAAGTTTGTTTTGAAATGGCATGAAGATCCTGATATTGATCTTCATGATTATGAGAGATTAAGCATTGGGAGTGCGTGATGATTTTACAGGAAGATTCATGATAGTGACGATCATTTTCAATAGTGAAGTTTAGGAGCATCACGACTGAATCATCATGGCAGTGTGAAGTTTTGACGGAAGGATCTTCGATTATGACAAGCATCGCGAATGGGAAATTTCAGTGGAGCTTCACAAAAAAGAGAGTATCAAGGAATAAATGAAGGATCTTCACAAAATGGTGATTATGTTTCTTATAAGGTTCTATAATTGGTGGAATCTTCTATAAATATGCATTTACCCCCTTCAAAATATTATCAAGACTTAATGAAAATTTTAAAGCTCCAAGTTCATGAAGGTGGTTCTTAAAGGTGGTATGCGAAGAAGTTCTCAATGGTTATAAGCCAACTAAAAGTTATGAGAATCATGAAGAGTAGTGAAGTTCAAAAAGGATAAGTGATATTTGAGAAGTAATTAGGTTCTATGAAGGTAGTTTTCTTTGTCAAGGGTGTGAGCTTCATGAAGGAGCATGATGAAAAGCAGTTTTAAATACCCAGTTTAAGTGAAAAGAACATTCATAGAGCATTAAAAATAGACAGAGGTATTGGACTTAGAATCATTATGAATTTTAGGAGGTTATTACCAACTTATGGGGAGTAAAGTGAAGAATTTATTTGAGAGGTAAAATTTTTGAATGTTCTTCAAGAAGCACTGAAACATTGAATTACCCTATTTGCGCTAAGAGGGATCACACACACTGTAGGATTATTTTCATAGTACCACATGAGTGTAATGGTTTATCATACTCAATGTATTCCACACTAAAGGATTGTTTTATAGTGTATTATATTGTATTGGATTATTTCAATACCATACCAAGGACATAGCTACTCTTGTTGATTAGTAAACCTTATAAATTCTTGTGTTCCTGTGGATTTATGTTTGGATTGTGATCAAAAGGTAATAATCTCTTTAACCAGAGGTAAAGGTTGTTTCAAAAATAAAGGAACATAAAAGAAAGAGATATCACTAATTCAACCCCTCCCCCTCTCAGTGATACTTGGATCCAAGATGGGCAACTTCAATTGGTATCAAAGGGACAGGTTCCCTTCGTTTGTTCTTTGCTAAATTTTTGAAGAGAAGTTGGGATGGAGAATCTTAATTGTGTGAACAGTAAGGTGATTCTATTATTTTAAGTAAAAAATTATCATATTTTTAAAGATATAATGATTAATTATCTCATGTCTCTGGGATATAAAGTTCTTGAAGCAACAACAGATGGGATTCCTCCTATTGATGACAAGGTTCATCTTACACCTGTCAATAAGAATAATCATTAGAATGATGGAAGTGCTAAAAATGAAATACTCTAATCACATTTTGGGAGTGATTTTTTATGAGTGAAATGTGTTTCTATAGATAAAGGTATCTAGGATAAGCTAAAATCATCTATCAAGGAAATAAAAAAGTGAAGAAATAAAAACTAAAAATCTAGAGGCTGAGGTATGAGGATTTGAAAATGGGTGGGTATGAATCCGTTGGGGACTTCTCTACCAAGGTAAATGACATTGTCAGCGCTATCATATGTCTTAGTGAAAATTTGGAGGATTCTATAGTTGTTGAAAATATCTTATGAATTCTAGCTGAAAAAATTTATCCTAAAGTTTCTTAATTAGAAGATAGAGACCCTAAAACATTATATCTGGATGATTTTCAAAGTACTATCATTACTTATGAAATGATAAGGGATAAAAATATGAAAAGAAAAACAAACATTTAAAGATAAATTACATTCAAATCTGTCAAGAAATAAAATTATAAAAAGGCTCTTAAGGAAGATGAGGTTGCTGACTCTGAATCTGAAAATAAGGTATCTAAAAAATTTGATGAAATGTTATCCTTATTTTATAAAAATATAATAATAGGTACATTTAAATAAAAAGAGAAACTTTCCTTTAAATTTTTTGAATTTGGATCTATTTTCCTCTTTGTGGCTAATCTCCCTAAAATAAAGAAAGATTAAGACAGTGATAAAGAAGAAAGAAGGCCAAGAAGGTCGTGAAAGAAACAAGGTGATAATGATAAATATTCTGATAGAGGGAAGGATAAAATGTTCTTCAAATACAAAATAATATGATTTTTGTATAAATATGAAGAATATAAAGATAGTAAAGTTGAATATAAAAAATACTTAGTTGAGAAATCCAGAAAAAAATACTTTTATTACAGCACTGAGCATTG
Source organism: Viscum album (assembly GCA_963277665.1). Lineage (NCBI taxonomy): Eukaryota > Viridiplantae > Streptophyta > Magnoliopsida > Santalales > Viscaceae > Viscum > Viscum album. The sequence goes on from OY728164.1 coordinate 1,585,726,312, forward strand.
AAGATTTGAGGAGCAGAAGTTTTGAAGAAGAAGAAACTCAACTTGAAACTCATCTGAAAAAGGAGTTAAAATAATGTCTGAGGAATATTAGAAGACTTGAGAAGGAAAAAAATTTTCTAAATGAAATATATTCATTAAATAATCAAAAATGTTTTCCTGATAATAAATTTAATCTGGTAAAATATATTGATGATCTGAAGAGTTCTATAGAACATGAAATGAATTGTAATGAACATCTAGAAGTGAATTTAAAGGAAAAAAGAAGAAGAATTAGAACTTTTTAAACCAAAACATTATTTATCTAAACAAATGAATTAAAGTTTCAAAAAATCTTTCTTATAAATTTTTGAAGGTTCTGTTAAGGATGAACCTAATAAGGATCAAAAAAGTTACCGTCAAATGTTGAGAATAATTCGGGAGTTATCTACGAGAAGAAGAAAATTGGGAAAGTTATGTTTGTGACCAAAGTTGATAATGTTGAAAATTTTAGAAGTTCCAAAAAATATGGAGTCTGGAAAAATTTCTATTACTCCTGGTTCTGATAGGTCTACAAAGAAATCTGAGTTGAAAAGTAATGTTTCATTTTAAAATTGAAGGGTTGATGGTCAACAAAGTTATGTTATGATGTTTGATGAGAAAAAAACTAATAACCCGGGTCAATCCAAAATTTTCAGAGGAAAATACTCTTTTTATGGATACTATTGGTATTTTAGAGGATTTATATACTTGGAGAATATGTTTTGGTTCAACCAAAAACATTACTTCTATTTCATAAGTTATGGAATACATGGTTTGAGTGGGAGTCAATTCTCTCAAAAGAAGAATTAAAAAATATAAGTTTAAAAAATATATGATAAGGCTGGTGTGAAATTTGAGAATAGGTTCCAACCACTAGAAACTATTTATAAAATATGTAAAAAACATAGAAATCTTGCTAAGGGTTATCTTGTTTTGTTATCAGCACAACAAAGGTTTCCTAACTATTCTTAAAATCCAAAGGTGAATAATGTAATGGAATAAGAAAAGGATCTAGTTTTTGAAACCGCTTTGTGATCTATAAAATGAAAATGACCTTGTATTCTTGGTAGTGGTTGTTCCTCTCATATGATTGGAGACTTCAATTTGTTGAAAAATGTGAAAGACTTCAAAGAAGGAACAGTGTCATTTTGAAATGATCAATCTCTGAGAATCAAGGGTGTGGGATTATCCATCATCGGGGAAGAAAATATGAAATCCAAGAAAACATTATATGTTGATGGGCTAAAACATAATCTATTGAGTGTTTAAAAATATTATGATGAGGGTAACAAAGTTGTCTTTGAAAAATATGGGTTTTTTTTTAAAGTAAAGAATATGGAAATATATATACAAGGGGCCAACGTACAAAAGGAAATTCTTCCAAGTTGGTGAAATACAAAACTCTTACTACATGGGTATAGGGGATGAAAAAAATTATGGCATAAGAGGCTGAGACAGATGTGTCAGAGAAACATGAGAAAGTTATCAAATAGAGAAAGTGTCTGAGATATTTTTGTTAAGTCAAGAATAAGAGATTGGTGTTGTACGGTTGGTCAAAATAAGAAGATTGCAAATTATGTGCATAAGAATGTTAACATTTGTTCAAAATGACCCTATAACTTATTAGTTCTGGTAATTTTTGTCCAATGATAAAACAATAAAAAAAGGAGATAAGTACTTCAGAACTTTCATTGATGACTTTACTCGCATTACTTGTGTTTTGTATATGAAACATAATCAGATTCTCTGAAAATGTATAAGAGGTTCAGGAGGAAAGGAGAGAAGAAATGTGAGTATATAGTAAAGAAGTTGAGAACTAAAAGTGGTGGTAATTATAAGAATGAATAATTTTAAAACTATCTTGAGAAGTGTGTAATTATGCATGATTTTAGTTCACCATACACCTCAACAAAATGGGGTTGCTGAAAGAAAGAATATAAATCTGGTGGAATGGGAAGAAATATGTCACTTGAACATGATCTTTCTCATTACTATTAGAGGAAAGACACAATCATTAATATGTATATTCAAAAACAATGTTTCTATAAACCAATTTCAGATATGACTCCATATGAGATGTTTTATGTCATAAATCCAAGTTTTAAACATTTAAGAGTTTTGGGGAGTCCATGAATTATAAAGAAGAAATGTGTAAACCATAGAAAGTTTGGGAAAAGAGGTGACGATGGAATTTTTCTTGGTTATTCTCTAGATGGAAGAGGATATAGATGTTTCAAAAAAGAAACAGGAAGAATTTTTTATTTTTCTAACATTAAAGTTCCTGAAAATGTTGAGAAAGAAAATAATCTTTATGTCATTGTAGAAATTGAGTGGGATAAGGAATTTTTTTTTAACAACTCTGATAATGCAGCAAAAAGTGGACATCTCGCTCAAGAAGAAGAATCAGACTTATCTATTTTGAAGTAATGAGGATTAAACTCAAACAACTCATCCTAGGCTATGAAATCAAGTGGAGACTCATAACATTTTTAGTGATTAACAACAATGGGTTCAAACAAGAAGAACAAAAAATATAGTTAACCATACTTCTTTATATTCAAAATTCAATCCAAATGATGTGAATGAAGCTTTTGAGAATCCAAATTAGATTCAGACTATGAATTAAGATCTTGCTCCGATAAACAAAATGGTACTTGGGAACTCATACCCAAGTCGGATAACAAAAATGTTATTGGTACAAAATGGGTTTTTTAGAACAATCTGAATGAAAAATGTGAAGTTATAAGAAAAAAATAAATATTAGATTGAAAATGGTATTCAAAAATTGAAGGCATTTATTTTGATGAAATATTTGCTCTAATAGTAGGGTTAGATAAAATTAGAATATTTATTACTATTAATGTACAACGATGTTACAAGATCATTAAAATGGATATTAAATTCACATTCTTGAATGGTGGTCTTGATGAGGAAGTTTACATTGAAAACCCTTCTGGATTAGTTGTTGGGAAAGATGAAATTCATGTGTACAGATTGAAGAAAACCTGGTATAGACTTAAACAAGCTTTGAGGGCATGGTAATCCAAATTGGATACTTTCTTAATGAAGATGATTTTTAGGAAATGAATATTTGATAGTGATCTTTACATCAAACAAAGTCATGAGTATTCTCTCATCTTAATTGTTTATGTTGATGACATTATCTTTGCTGAAAATAGTGAAAGATCGTATGAAAGATTTTCTAAAGAGATGAAGAAGTTTTTTGAGATATCATTGCTGGGAGAAATGAAATACTTTCTTGGGTTACAAATTTTATTTAAGAAGAACCACGTTTTTCTTTCTCAAGAAAAGTATTCTAAGGAACTCCTTAAGAATTTTGGAAGGGAAAATTCAAAATCAGTTTCCATACCAATTTTAGTGGAAACCAATTTTTCTAAATATAGTGAATGAAAAGAAGTTGATTATAAAGAGTTTTGAAAATTAATTGGAAGTTTATTGTATTTTATTTCCTTAATAACCAACATTTTTTTGTTGTCACATTATGTGCAAGATTTTAGATAAATCCAAAAGAATCAAATTTAATTTCTAAAAAAAGAATTCTTGGATATATCAAAGGCATAAAAAAATTTGGAATCATGTATGATAGCTCAAAAATCATTAACTTGTTTGGGTATTCAGATGTTGATTGGGAAGGAAATGTTGATATTAGAAGATCCACATCTAGTGGTGTTTTCTTTATAGGAAGAAGTTGTGTTAGTTGAAATAAAAAGAAATTGAATTCATTGACTCTTAGCATGGATAAAATTGAGTATGTTTCTACCACTCAAGATACTACCCAACTTATGTGGATAAAAACCCATTTGGAAGACTTACTTATTGAAGTAAAGTTACCCTTTCTCTTGGGTTGTGACAATCAAAGTGAAATAAATCTTATAATGAATATGTTACAACATTATCATTAAAAATTTATTGATATAAAGTACCACTTTATCATAGATCATGTGGAGAATATTGAATTTAAGCTGAAGTATGATTCTACATCTGAATAAGTTACTGACATATTCACAAAACATTTACCAAAAGAACCATTTTTCAAGTTGAGGTAGAACATGGGTGTCCAACCTCTTTCTCATCAAGGTTAAGGTATGTGTTTATGTCTCCTATCTCATCTTGCCTTTGGATAGTGTTTTCAAGGGAGAGAATTGTTTCATAAATCTATCCTTATTGAAGCATGCATAAAGGGGGGTTTCGGGTAAGTTGTGAATCCACCATATATGTTTGTAAAGTATTATAACAGTTTTCTAGAGTGGTTATAGGGTTGTAGGAAACAAAAAATATAATAAATTTGAAGAAGTGGAGAAAGATGAGGAAGAATTTCAAGGCATAAGGAAATAGAAGAAATATGTTTATGTTTTGGAGAAGGCTGAGAAATAAATTTTGAAGAGATTTCATAGTCACTAGTTTTGGACAACAAGGTCTTTATATCAATAATTCTTGTTTCCAACAATGAGTTAGCTCACGTAGGCATAGAATTATTGATAATTAATCCATATATTGAGTTTACAAGGTTTAGTAATTTATGAATCTTGGTTGATAAAAAAATACAAAGGAAGAGATTGTTGGGACCAAGTTGGTAGGAAAAAAGTTTTTGAAAGTAAGAAATGTTTTTCCAAAGACTGTTGTCTTTTGTTGTCAAATAAGATAAAACAATTCATTTTATGCATGTATTAGTTTAAAATATGAAGATGATTTTCTTGTTTGAATTTCACAAATATCATAAGTTTTTTGGAGAACATGTGATGCAAGACTTGTGATTATAAGGGGGAGAAAAGACGTTATTGGATGACTGTGAATCAGCATGGTTTGTTTTTTCAAACCATATTTTAAGGTGGAACAGTTTCCCAATGTCTGCCAAATTTTTGGGGTCCAAAATTTGGAGATTTTCTAGCATTGAGAAAAGTATATTTCCTTGAATGGGTTATTAAAATATGGAAAATATGTGAGTTTTGTGAAGATAGGATCTTTAAAGTGTGTTTTGTAAAGGCATGAAGATTCTAATGATGATCTTCATGATTAAAAGAAATGGAGCATTGTGAGTGCACAATGATTTTATGGGAAGCTTCAGGAAATTGATGAGCATCGTGAATAGTTAAGGTTATGAGAACCATCAGTATAGCATCATGGTGGTGTGAAGTTTTGATGGATAACTCCATGATTATGACAAGAATCGCGAATGAGAAATTTTGGAGGAGCTTTTCAAAAAAGGGGCATTTCAAATTAGATGAAGGAGCTTTGTGAAATTGTGATTAAATGTTCTGAAAGGTTTTGTAATAGGTGGAAATTCCTATAAATAAGCCTCTACCCCCTTCAGACGATCAACAAGACTTCACAAAAATTTAAATTCTCCAGATTCATAAAGGTGGTATGAAAAAAAGTTTATGAAGGCTATAAACCAACTAAAAATTATTTGAATTGCAAATATTAGTGAATTTTGCAAAGGCTAAGTGAGCTTTGTGAAGGATATAGGTTTCGTGAAGAAATTTTTCTTCATGAAGGGTGTGAGATTCATGAAGGAGTTTCGCGATAGGTAGTTTTGAATAACTAGTTTAGGTGAACAGAACTTTTATAGAGCATCAAAAATAGATTGAGGTATTGGGCTAAGTATTGTTACGAATTCCAGGAGGTTCATACCATCTTCTAGGTAGGAAGGTGAAGAATTTATTAGAGAGATCAAATTTTTTAATGTTCATCAAGAATAAATAAAACATTGCATTACCCTATTTGTGCTAAGAGGGAGCACATGCACTGTTGGATTACTCTCATAGTGCTGCATGAGTGTAAGGTCATATCCAACTCATTGCATTCCACACTAAATGATTATTTTCTAGTGGATTTTGTGGTATTTTAATATTTCCATACCATACCAAGGAAATAGCTACTCTTGTTGAGTAGTGAACCTTGTATGTTCTTATGTTCCTAAATACGTGTGTTTGGATTGTTATCAGTAGGGAAGAAGATATTTAACTGGATTAAAAGGTTGTTTCAAAAATAATGTAACATAAAAGAAAAATATATGACTGATTCACCCCATCCCCCTCTTAGTGATAATTGGATCCAAAGTGGGAAACATCACATATCTTGGTTTTTAGGCATTTTCCATCTCTTCTTTTCCACATCTCTTGGGTTCTTGGATCTATCTTGGTGGGTTTCCATCATGGTTAAACCCTAGAGTGGGGGTTAGCTAATGTGGTTCATTTTCTTGGATGTTAGGGCATGAGGATCATTCCCCGGTCTTGGTTCTTTCTTCTCTTGGAGTTTCATTGAATCCACATCATTGGGGTATGTGTTTCCATTATTTTCCATTCTGAAACATATGATTTAAGCTTTAGATTTCCTAAATTGTTTATAAAATGTGATTACTAATATTTTGGTGTATTATTTTTAATTTTTTGGTTTTTTCATAATGGTGGTTTTAAGGAAGTAGGTTTTCAAAGGTTTTCTAAAATTTTTCTTATATGACTATGTGTGTAAAGTATTTGATAAAATTACACTTGTCCCTTAAAGATGAAATTGGGTGCTTTAGGTTTTTTCCCCTTTGTTAAGCTTTAGTAACTTGGTTAGTTTCTAAAATGGGTGTTGTGTGTGGATTTTGGTGATGTTTATTACTTGGTGTATGTGTGGACTCCTATAATTGGTTGTTTAGCTCTTTATAAATCTGAAATTTAAAATTTTAGTATTTTATGGATTTAACTAGTGTTCCAATGGATATAGGTATATTTGTATGTGAATTGGGTGCACATATGGATACGTACAGAGATTATATTGGATTTAACCCATTTCTCCTCCCTTCCTACCTTCACTTTTCAATTGGTTTATCTAAAACAGTTATTTCTTTCGAAATGGATATTTGATTTCCAAATTGTCTTAAAATGTGGTTTCAAATGTTTTACCCAAGATATGCACCATTTGTAAAATATAAAGTTTGGTTTGGTTTCTAAATTAGACAAAGGCTCATTTGGAATCTTATGAACTTTAATAGTGTTTTCCCATGGGTTTGGAAAAGGATTTGTAAATGATTTTGGAATTGTGAATCTTGAGGCTTGATTGGTACTTTTTGGAATTTTGGAAAGTGGTTTTGAAACCCATATGATGTGAAGTCTCGGTTAGAACTTGTGTATGGCTTGATGTGTTAGGGGAACATCTATGGTAGACCCTCTGAGGAGATAGTCGTCATATAGGTGGTTTCGGTGAAATTTATAGGAATGCATAGTGGAATTTAAGGGTTATTAGTTTATTCCATGTGTGTGAGTAATCCCAATTAACCATATACTATTAAATTGTATTATTGTGTGTCATATAGAGTATAAAGAGATAGTTTCTTATAGAACCTAATAAGATTGGTTGGTACCCCATGGATGTGTGAGAGGTTAGGTGGTACATTCTACTAGTGAGGCTAGTTTAGAGAATCCAGGTTGGTTATTGACTATAGATAAGAACCATATGCCTACATGTGAGTTCAAATAGAGTATGTCCAAGAATTTATTATAGATATGTTTTAGAAATTCCCATGGTTACTATAAATATGTTCTATTTTCTTCTATTTCTATTTTTTCTTCTTTCACTACTCTCTTTATCTTCAGTGTAGTTCTTTTTTACCTGGTCGGGTTTCTTATTTGGGCTTCGATTTTGTAAACTGAGATTTGAAATGGAAAATTGTTTAAAAAAGGAAATTTTTTCAATTGTTTTTAAAATTTAATTTTTTGAAAGATGTGTTTGGTCCTAAAAAATAATAAAACTGATATTTTTGGATGTATTTTAAGCTATTGATTATGGACTATTTCAGGAAACATAATGTATGGAATCTATGGTGCTTACCTACTCAGTTGTTTATGATCACAACTTACTTTTTCCACTCAACATCAGTACACCCAAGCTATTTTGTAGGTTAAGGTTTATGGTTTGGTTATTCGATTGGAGTAGGTTGGCCTTGTTGATGGTGGTGAAAAGGAGGTCATGTGCAGATCATGTTGGGTTATGGTTTGGTTTTAGTTTTGTTTTTAGTTACTATTTTTGTTCATATATCGTTTTATTTGAGATATAGTTGTATCTTATGATGTTATTTTATGATGGTTTAATTTTGTATGATCTATTTGGTTAATTTGATCCTGGGGGTTATTAGGCTAAATTATTCCCATTTTGATATCACTAATTCTCGGTGCTAGTCTCTAGCCCGAGAGGATTGTAAAAGCCACTTGTGCCTTGTTTTGGGTCGGTTTGGGTGTCGAGTCAGATTATTATAGCCCAAAATCCGCACTTACATATCTAGTTATAAAGATATAAACTTTACAAATATGACCTAATTTTTTCCATCTAAATATAAAACATAAAAAGGAAATATTGGATCATGTTCATACCCAAGGACCTTTTAGGTTTAGATTTTTAGATAAATAGGAATGACACATAAATATCATAGAAAAATAAACAATTAGTCCATAAAAAATATATATTTTCTCCCAAAATTCCTTCATGTCTATCATTCTTCTTAAATATGTCCTACTTAAAACCATTCTTCATAACCTGAGGACATGGAAACATAAGGGTGAGATCAAACTGTTCAGTAAGGGTAAACAAAAGAATAATCAAACCATGATCATACAAAATTATAAGAGGAGTATAAGGGTATCTGATCATGAATATAACATTTGAAAATTATACCCTGTATATAAAAGGCCAAAATATTAATTCATAAAATAAAACATATATGTTCATAATACATGAGTTATAAAATAATCGAACAAAATGATACATGAGAGAATAACATAAAACATGGAATTTTGGAAATAACAAATAACATTACTTAAACATGAGTCAAGGTTAATAGAACTATTCCACAAGGTGGAAAACATCTCTTAAATGAATTAGGTTTACTCGTTATCTCAACATGATGTCTCGTGAGACTAGACATTATTCCAAACAAATCTCATTTGGATTTTATGGAAAATGTGAAATGAATACTTGTTTTAATGTCTATGTAATGTATGGAATTTCCCACTGTCATGACCAATAAATTTTTTAAATATTACTTTATAAGTTTCGAATTTTATTTTAAAATGAAATTATTTACAAAAATATTTTTTAAATATTTAGTTTAAAAAATATTTTCAAAGTGAAATGGTTATTTTCCTCCAAAATGTTTTTAGTTACATTTTTATAGTATTTATATTCATCAAAAAAATCAACCATTTATTTTAATTATGATCCACTAAGGATATTTTGGATTTATTTCATCCTTATTATTTATTTTTATGTATTATTATTAGTTGGATCAGGTAAAGTATGGAAATTCTCTTTCTTAATTAAATTTTGTAATCATTAACTTTCCCTTAAAATATTCACTTTCTTTTCATCATTAGACATTAAGGTTTCACTAAATATACATATTATTCATCATGTATTTACTTATTTCTTAAAATTTATATCATTTCTATATACTTTATTTTACTTTGAAAGTTATGTGATTGACTTGGAAAATTATTGTTAATTTGTATTCCTTACTTCATATAGAAATTTCTTGATAAGGTATATTATTCATTAATTAAATCAATTATTAGATATATGAGTAACAGTTTAGAAATAAATATATGGTTGGGTCCGGATTATAGATAGCCCCTAGACTCATTGGTATTCTCATGATATGAATTATTCGACTAGCCTTAGTTAAATGGGTTTCTGGTATATACCTACCACTCAATTTTAAACAAACTTATAAAAGGTATTTATTGAAGAGGTTTCCTCATTCCGGATATCATGATGTTAAATTATTAATAATTTCTTTCATTAATAATAAAATAATTATTATAAATTAGATTTTCCCAATGATATTATATATGGATGAATTTTATTCATAGTTTATTGATTAAATGGAATTTGTTTTTAGTTATTTATCTTATCATATTGATTATTCATTATATGTTCATTTTAGTTACATTATTTAATTGGAATGTGTGTTCAGTTATTTACCCTTCCATATTTATTATTCCTTATATAATCATGATAGTCAAGTTATTGATTAAATGGTATTTGTGTACAGGTATTTATTTTTCAATATTGATTATTCTCTATTGATTATTATTCATTTACTCATGATAGCTTCAAATTTACAAATCTCTTATAGAAAATTTGAAATCACCCTAATATTTTTTCCTCTCTTAAGAATCCAAGAAGTGTCTATGAATGATATGTTAGGATGTCCAAGAGGGACAAATGATATTCTCTAAAAATATTATTTTGGAATTTGTGTATTCAAATGTAATATGGGAATCATTCATGGATCTTGTTAACCAATATTAATAAAATATTCGACCATTTGGGATGTTATCCCTTGTATCTTATGTCAATGTAATAAAGTAGACCCCAGCTTCAGGCTACAAGGGTCTAGGTCATTACATTAAGTCTTTCAACAAAATATTTCAGCCTTTGGGAAGTATGAAAGTGAGAATTTTATTTTGTAAGTGTATTTCTTGATAGGATATATTGATCAATAGTGTTCATTAATCTGTAACACTAAATAATTTGAATGAATGGATAACATTTAATGGGACATTATTTGAGAAATATTTCCCTTAATAATAGTGTGTGCAAATAGATAAAAATCTCCTCACATTAAAGAAAAATTAAAAAGATGTTGTGGTAGAGTTTGATGATGAATTTTAAAGATTATCCATGTATGTTGTAGACTATATATATAATCTAAAAATCATGATTGACCATTTCTTTAATGGTATTAAGTTAATTCACTGAATGGGACTAGTTTGTCAAAATATTTCACAATTTTATTATATAGTATCGATTGAAATTAAGAAATAAAAATAATTTTATATATCCTATATATTTAATTGAAATTAATAAAATAATTTTTTGTAGGAGAACCAAGAAAAGGGAACATATAAAAGAATAATAAAGGAATAAAGTAACTTACATCATGTAAATTTTGTGGAAAGAAACTTCCTTTAAAATACTTGAAGGTCGTGGGAGTTTTTTACAGGTGTAAAGATAAGGGTCATATAGATAATGAATGTAAGGAAAAGAATGAAATCACTATTATCTAGTTCTTAAAATGTAATGATGTGGGGAATTATTCAAACCAGTTCTCAAAGAATCAAAGAAACTTATTATAGAAGAAGGCAGGGGGAGACGGTCAAGCATATAGAATAACTACAGCTGAAGTGGAAGTTCCAACTGATGTGGTGAAAGGTACACATATCGTCTATTCTATTAGTGAAATTTTTTATTTGATTTGGTTTTGATCCACTATTTTATATCTAAATAATTTTTTAATGGTATCACATCACCACCTCAATGATTAGATATTAACATGGAAGAGAAAACTCTTAATGGTATGATGATCACATTGCAAGTCGATAGATCGTCTCTAATTGAATTTTGGTGGGTGGAAACATAATAAACTCTGCCATTAATTTTCTCATTAAAATACACCACAAATGATGAAGGATACAAGGATTCCATTCCTTTTGGGTCAACATGTAGTCTCACTTCTTCGCCTACTGGTTGAATATAAAATTGTCAGGTGAACCGAGATTGAGTGTATAGTTCATAGTAAGTGTTACAATTTATTATGGAGACCAATAATCCACCTATAAATCTCTAAATATACTCCTTATTATCTAGTTTCATTTCTATATTATCAACCATCTTGATTAAAGGTGTCGAGAATGGACAGAGGTTCTAGTTCGAAGCATTTCCAATGTTGACCGTAGCCTCAACTTCTTTATGACTTACTGATCAATACCTAGTGATGTTGAGGGCCGAGGGATATAGGTCGGGGTTTGGATGGGTAAAGACATTTGTAAATTCATATCCATCAAAATATTTTGCGATCCACATGTGCAAAAACAAAAACAGACCACAGATCCAATTAGGAATGCTTCATCTCACTATATGGCCCAACTGATTATAGAGTTGACCCAAAATCAATACTCCTAGTCTCACCTGGTTTTCAGAAGCGATAATCACTACCATGATGAGTGTCCCAATATATAGACACATTCATACATCCCTCACTAAAAGAAACCATCCAATAAGAAATTTGGACATAATCATGTTATAACGAACCACTAGATTCCATCCTTCTTTAATACTGTAACCCCACTCCTCGTAGCACCCTTCCTCTAAGAAAAACTAGTAGGATCCCGGTTTCCTATTATGTAATACTACTGGACATGTACTAGATGCCCTAGCATCTTCCTAGTTGTAATATTTAGGAACATGCCTATCTAGGTCTTGAAAGAAATGTTCCGATGAAAAGATGAATGATGCTTAAATACTTGATTCAACCCATCCAAGAGAATATGCACTGTAACTAAGGTATTCTCTTCCCCATCGCGGGAATTTAAAGTTGGAAGGAATTCATAACATTGGAATACTATAAGTGGAATTTCTCCAATGTATTGGGGGTCCAACATGTTTATCCACACTTCGTTATGATATAGGTCGAAGGTGTTTTTGTCTAAGGACTGCTGACTAAAAAGATATAATAGCAGCCCTTGTTGTTGATAAACTTGGAACTAAGATGTCCATGCTACTTCATACAACCCAATTTGGCATGACTCAATCCCATACTGAAAGTAAATCGTCCCCAGTATTCCCACACCCACTCATCATTAAATTTACCCCAACCCATTGGTCTAAATCTTTGTACCAGAACATGCTATTATTCTGGATACTGGTTTGGAAGATGCTTGCATAATAGGATGGAAACTCTTCGTCATTTGGAAGTTCCCTAGTCACTATCTTTTTACTTACACTCATAATTTAGACATTGATGTCTTCATGTTCCCCATCTAGATGACCTAATGTGGGGTTGTTTTAACTAGTAAGTTTTTCATGACGATCAACCCTGAACCATGGTATGTTAACTTCGATGGCTAGGATAGCCACATCATATATCAAACCAATGTTGTAAAGGGTAAGGTGACTTATTAGTAGGTATTTCTTCTGGTCTTTGTTTAGGTGGTTTGTGAGATCCTTATTATCTAAAACAAATCTCCTCGGATAGGAAATCCTATATTCCCTACCATTTCTACTCTTTAGTTCATGGAAGCAGTTTCGATGATATCTTGAACAACGAGGTTGGCCATTTCTCAAATTCAGTGGATTCTCACATGTCACACAATATTGCACTTCATTCGCACAAAGTCTATTTATAGTGAAACATATGATGTGTTCATGAAAATTTATTACTAAATTATGGAAACTATGTCATGTAAAGAAGTGTTTTTATGAACTTCGTAGCTACAATATCGAGAGATCATGCAATATAGTGAGTTCTGCACATGAGAGATGGCTTTTCACTCATGGAATTTAGAGTACAGTTTGAAGGGAACCTCTCCGTATCTATAGGCATATGACTTATAGTTTTTTTGAGTGCTCAAATTGGTTACATGACTCAAGAGGAAATATGCACAACTATGTGGAAGTTAGCCTTCATATTTATTATTTTCCTTAGAAACTGACCTTCTGGTCCACTTCAGCATTAATTCTAATGGGGGGGGTTTTTTATTCCAAAAATGTGTATCTTACCCTAAAGGACTAGTTTTTCATAAATAAAGTATGAAAACAACCATAAAGAACCATACATGGGCCAAATAGAAGGTTTCACGGAACTATTGAGTGATGTGCACAAACTATCAGTTCTACACACAAAATAATAGTATAACAAAGGCAACATTGGATATAAAATTATACTGTTACTCCTTAATCCAGAAAGTATTCCCATTGAATATGCATGAACAAGTGGATCTTTTCACCAAAATTGTAATATACTCATCCATAGAGTTCCACACAAAAGGTGACGTCGAACCCTGCATGTTTCACTATCAATCCTCGTTGATAAAAGTTTGAGAAACAAGTAACCCTATTATGCGAGATAGTTAAGTTTCATGACATCAACTGCCTATTTCTGCTATATATAAAACCTCCCCCTAATGCTTTGGGACGGATCTATAAAACACAAAACACCAATCTCACTCACTCAAATCTCTCTTCCATGACATCATTCAACACTCAAATATCATGGAACCTCAAACATAATGAACTACCACAATCGACCTCCCATGGGGACCAATGTGTCTTGACCTATGATTGAGAGTTCCACATGAAACACCAATTAAGGGAATTCAGTTTCATATAAGAGAAGCAGCCTCCATACAACCCTAAGATGTATGTGCCACCAAAATTTTTGTGGAACCACACCTCCCAAATCCATGTGTTGGACTTGTGATAGAGCCCATGGCTCGTGCAACCCCATTATCGCACAATATAAAAATGTTGCACACAATAACTTCCTGGTACCCAACCTAATTCCCCATATGCTTAAAGCTTATCCTGGACCATTACCTTTCCTTTTTCTCCTAATCATAGGTACCCTAATGCCTCTTTCTTCTAATAATAAGAACCCAATCATTAGGCATCCTTCTTTCCACTCCTCCATGGATGTGTTAAAGTCATGCCCCACCTAGAGGTGCATGGTCATAGAACACCTAAGCCCTAATGGTGGAATCACCAAGGGAAATGGATTAACTTCCTCAATAGAGATTTCTTTTGTTGGATCTTTCTCTTTCCTGGACACAATCCCCCGTAGGGTGTAGCACCATCCACATCGAAACTACATGACTTAAAACTACCTAGCCCCACATCCAAGTCGTGTGACATCAAACTGTAGCCTTACCTCATTTGATGAGCATGGGATTCCCCAAGTATGATCATCATGGTATTACACTCCTCTACTTCCATGGGATTTCACCCTTCTACCAGCACCCCTGGGCATCTTTCACACGTAATCACCACATTGTCCCTCATTGACACTCCTTTTGCGACACGAGTATCCTTACTTCATAATCTCAAACTGCATGGGCTAGTAATTTCACATGACCTTAAAATAATTCATCAAGCTATGAGGGTTTTGATCCCTATCTCTTAAATAGGGTATATAGGAAACCTCCCTGAGATTCAATCCCCACACACCAAAATCTTAACCAAACCCCCCAAGTGTGAAATATTCCCCCCTAAGGACACACTCTTCCAAATTACAAGTGTGAAATCTTCTCCCTAGGGACACACTTAATAAAATCCCAAGTTTGAAATCTTCCCTAATGGGGAAAACATAACCAATCCCTTCTTGTGTGATCATTTTCCTCACCGGGGACACACTTAACCACCCTTGTTTTCCTATAATTTGTTAAAACTATGACCTTTATATACTTTAAAGTAATTAAACCTTCAACCAACCTATCCTTGCAATAATTAAAACCTATGAACCGTTTATCCCTTCAAGATGTTAAGCATGTGACCCAAATGTACCCACAAGATATTAAACCTATGACCAACCTATCCCCATATAACGTTAAACCTATGACCCATATGTCCCTGAAATATGTAAAACCTACAAACTATGTATCTCCATAATACATTAAACCTGCGACCCATCTATCCCCATAAGACATTAAACATATGACCCATATACCCCCACAGAAGTTAAACTTGTGACCTGAATATCCTTAAAATACATTTAATATATGATGAATCCATTTATATATGAACTTAAACATGTGACCTAACACAGAATCCCTACCTCATACAATAAACATGGGATGAATTAGGTAAAAATCCTTAGAAGACATACACATCAAGAATCAACTACCTCTTAACAAACACAGGATTCCTTAGTTTCCATTCCTAATATGACTCATATGAGATGCCTACAACTTAAAATAGAGAATATATTTCAAGTTCCAAAAAAAATAAAACTTTTGAAGTGCCCAAACATGCCCAATGTTACTACCACCCCTGACCAAAGGTTTAAACCCTGTTTATAAAGAAGTAATTTAATTAACTAACATCCACCTCAAGATGGAATCAGGAATGAGTTTCACAAACATGGATTAAATCTATGAGGCAGACCTATACTAGATGACAAGCTCCATAGGAAAATACATAGAAGGAGGAACAAACATCCCATCATCTTTTTTTATCAAGGAGGTGACATCACCGATAAAAATTTTGGGAGCCACCCACCTTTGGAAATAATGTATTCAGGGAAACAAAGAGAAGTGTGTCTCCACTATGTGGAAGGATGGCGTGTAGCCCTGGTAAAATCATTGGAAACAATCACCACCAACAATAACAATCCATCCCATGGGTTAATTCTTTTATTCATTTATCAATTATGAAATCATCTATATGCTATTGAACTCTTATTAAGCTACCACGTCAAAATAAAAAATGTCATGAAAAGAGTCTGACTATGTCAGGAAGTGGGAATCCAAAGAAAAACATTTGGCTATCCAACAAGCATCAAGAATGAAGTAACCATCGATGAGTAAGACCCACTATGAACTCATCTAGACTACCTCAGTGTTCCACCCCATTACATATAACATAAAACTATACCACAATATCTAGAATCAACCATCACTATAAATAATTCTCATATCCCATTTATCATCCAACGTTCTCAACCATATCAAAAATATTGTCAGTAAAAATGGCCTTGAGAATCTATCCATTGCTCAGTAAGGAATACAACCACACTTGGTTATAAAAAAATCATAAAAAGAATATAAAATTAATAGAGCACACATATATTTCAATTTTTTTACATAAACAAAGGCACTAATTCCATAAAACAAAGGCATGAAAGCCATCGATAATAAAAATGGACTTGATCAATACCAAAGCATTTGTCTTTAGCAAACAAAAATTTGAATTCACATATTTAATTAAATGGTTTTTTATGCATATGTTTAGATATATAATAAACATATAATTTATCAACTATTAATTTTTATGAATCAATATAAACAAGTATCTAACATTACTTTCATATTCCACTAAAAAACTAGGAATGATATATATCAAATTAATATGCCCCTTTCTTTAATCACATCACTGTGATTTCAAATTTGTGTTATTTATCACATTACCAACAAATTAACCATGTTTTGTTCAACAATATATAAAACATATAAATATAAAAATATTTATGAAAGTAAGAGGCAACAAAAATGTACTGTGATATGCATGCGAACACAAAACAAAAACAAAAAAACATAATTCTTTTAATTCTATACTATTATATTTATTTGGGTAATTCCACTATTTCCTAAAGAATTAAAGAATGATAATATCAAACTTTTACTTTAAATCAAATATATATAATATATCCCCTTCCTCAATAATAATATATCAATGTTCTATTAAAAATAATGGAACACCAAGCACCAAACATCGATTACCTCTTTCATAGGGAACCAATGTTCCATAAAACACTATACCAACCAGAGTACTTTATCATTAATTAATATAAAATAAAATAAAAACAAAGATAAAAACCTTACATAGAATGAAAAAATAAGAAAAAAATATAATAGAACCATAAATAAGGGAAAACTAACATCATATCACCATAGATTGATATCTAGAAAGTGGGGGTTGAATCTAATCAATGGTGATTCAAAGGCCTTTAAAAGATATCTCCTAGTTTCCTTAGTCTTAATAGAGTAGATGTGAAATAATATAATTATAAGGGGAATCCAAAACATATAATCAAGATGGTAAAGTTTCCTTAATTATTCTAAAGGATACTTAATGTTTTGAATTCCTTAAATCCCACATCCATTAAAAATTAAGTTTCCATCTCAGGAATTTGGAAAAACCTATTGACACTATGAATATATAAGTTATGTTTTTAATTATTTATAGATAGAAAAGATAAATTACACTTTAAATCCCTTAATTCTATAAAATAGAATTCAAATGTTGAATCCCAATTCACATTGTAAATGTTGAATTCACGCTACAAATTCCTCTTAAAACCTAATTTCCAGATTTCGACCATACACTCCTGCCCCAAACTTGGAAAGGGAAAGAATTTAGAAAAATATTCTCTTAGATCAAATACCAATCAAAAAATTCTCATCCTCAAGAATTTATAACAATCTTAGAAAAGGAAAGTGGTCTAAATGAAAACCCTACAAGATAATTCTCATGGGTCATGACACATCAATAATAAATTCAAACAACTAGATAAATATATAAAAAACTCATATAATCACCAATCAACCTCAAAAAAAACACTCTTATAAGAGATATCTCTCAATGGAGGGTCCATCACAAGTACAACATAAAATAATTTAAACAATCTTATAAAATGACAAGTGATTTAAAAAGCATCCTAATAAGGATTAAATAAAGAATCAATAAAACTTAAGATATTAAATTCTCATCTACAACTCCCCCCATCCAAGTTCTCTCATTCAATCCAATATTCCATTATAAGACATAAACAAAAGTGATTTTATACCCATGCAACACCTTCTCATGATGGTCCTAAATCACAATCGTTTACTCCTTGAAGTTTAAACCATCCTCAACATCCATTTATCCTCAATTGATGATGTGAGAATCATCATGAAGATACTAGAGAAGATGTGATATGTGTACTACTACAAAACCGGTTTTATCTAGTGTTAGGGCTTTAACAGTGATGACTAAAAGTGATGTAAAAGACCCCTTTTGTCAGTGCTAGAAAAAGTGTTGTCAAAGGTGGTATTTAACAGCACTAACAAGTATTTTTAAAGGGGTATCATTATCAGTTATAGTAAAAAACACTAATAAAGGGGGGTCATTTATCATTGCTTGTAAAAAAACATTGATAAAGGGGGGGTTCTTTATCATTTCTTTTTTTAGAAGTACTAATAAAGACCCTCACCCTTTATCAGTGGTTTTTTACAAGAATTGATAAATGGTTCATTTCAAAATAAAATTATTAAGAATAATTTATAAATATATAAATATATTTATATTGATATAAATATAATATATATTTTTTAAATATGTTTTAGATAACCCTAAATAGCCATTAGAGCTAAAAAATATGATATTTAGTGAAAAAGGATAATAAAATAATTAAAAATAATAATCAATAATTTGCTGATTATTATCAAGTAACAGTCATTTCATAACAATTTGAAGATAAAAACATCAAAAAATTAATAAAAGATCTAAATAAGTTGAAAACGTAACTTAAACTCAAAAAGTCTTTAAATTTTGATTTAGGCGTCTGTTTGGGATATACCACATATCAAATCAAATCATTGATGATCTCTATACTGTGTTGACTATGGGAGGGAATAGTTTTCTATTTTTTTAGTCCAAAAAGTGCCTCTAAAACTGACGTTTTAGTCTGGGTACACAAATTTTTTAATATTTGATAGATTTCTATCCTTGTTTAATGGGATCATATTACCTTTTATGGTGTGGATTGAATTTATTCCGAGGTATTAAATTTATGTTGATTTTATAGTTTTTAAATTTTATCATTTTTTATATTGTACTGTTATTTATAAAAAAATATATAACAATATATACATATTTTTTATATTCACAAACACAAACACACAAAAGAATATTTTATATATGTATTAAAAATATATATGTATATATATAAACATATATATGAATATATAGATTAAAAAATGTAATGAAATGTATATAAATATATAGATATATCATAAAAAGGAAGCCAAAATAGCATAGGTGAGTGGAAATGGTGCTGGATTTTGAGCAGGAGGTCTCGAGTTCAAAACTGGGTGGAGGAAACGGCATGAATCAGAGGGTGGAAATATCTAAAGTGTTGATAAATTAGGGTGGGATAATATGATAAAGGGTTGGTGTGTTCTGATAAGAGGTGGGTGGGAAGTGGTACGAATAAAAAAATTATCCCACTTTATCAGTGGGGCCTGTAACAGCTCTTTTTATGGGAAGTGTTAAAGCCAACCCTTTAACATCACTCACCTTATCAAAACTTCTATAGTACAGATTAATCCCTTTTACTAACATTGTTAAAGTAAATAATTGTAATAGTGGTGGAATACATCACGAATCCCACTAATCTATTAGGGTACTGCTAACTAATAATTCATGTCTCCAACCCAAACCAACACCTAAAAATGTCAAATAAACCTAGGTGAAAGCTTACTCCCATGGCCAAAAATTCACTTCCCATGATGAGGAAACACATTTATAAACATGTGATCTCTAAAATTGAACTATATAGACCTAATATGATAATTATAGTACATCTAATGGTCTTGTGCTACCTTCATTATCTATTCAATCACAAGTACCCTCCATGTCATACTCTACATTGATTCATTCCAAGAATAGTTAACTATATGAACATAATTAAGAACTATTAATACCAGAAACATCACCCATATATAGCTTCAATATTATCAACAAAAATAGTAGAGTGATAATTTTTATTATAAGAAAACTCTGCCAAGCGTAGGTGCCTCACCCACAAACCGAAAAAATCTAGAATACTCATGTGGAATATATTCTCTAGATTATACATAGTCTTCTCTATCTAAACTTCTAGACACAAATTGTAAGAGGTTAAAAATTATAAGTGAGATCCAAAAGCATGTTGGAGAAATATCCCCACCATAGAGGTAAAACATGGATCATGATTAGATATTATTATCTTTGGAACCCCAGGAATCCTTACTATCTCCTGAAAATATTAACACAATAAAATCTCCTCTAAGATTTACTCTTTAATCACTAAGAAATGAGTAGACTCTATTATGAGGTCTATGATCACCCATATTGCATCATAACCTCCCAAAGATCTGGGTAAAGTGGTTAAAATACCATTAAAATTTCCCCAAATTACATTGGGGAACATAAAGCTACTGAAGTCAACCACTGTGAATAGGAACCTCTACATTCACCTTATGGTAGAACAAAAACCTATAGAGAAACTCTAAAAATTATAACTTCAAACTAGACCACCAAAAATAATTTCGTAGAGAAAAATACATCAATTCCATAACATGATATACCATAAATGAAAAATTATGTAACTCAGGGAGAACCACCTCAAGCATTGCCAGAGGAATGAAAATATTCCTTTGAAAAAACACCTAATGTTTCCCATCCTTAGACCAACCCTTAGGATCATCTCCATAAAAAACTCGATCATGCCAAACTTGTGTATTGAGATCCCACAACTGAGGATCCTACACATGCTTCACTAAGGATCATTTTACTATAATCTAATAAAAAACCTCTTCTGTAAACTATCCTCATGTCAAGGGACATCACAACCAACTCTTCCATCAATCTCCAAGAGTATCTAGACTCATTCAAAACACCACCTCATGAATTTATTATCAAGGAATCCCCCACAACGTTTTTTTTAGAAAATGTGATTCTTTGGCCCAAAATGACCAAATCACAATTATTATTTAAAGAAAGTTTACAATAGTATAAAATACAGGATCATATTAAAATCTTTTTTATGAAGGGAAAAAAGTGCAGTGAGGCTATCTTAGAACCAGGTAATGTATTGATTTAATTCCATGTCAGTCAATCCAACTGCTACCATGTTTGCTTCCTGATAAATATCTATAATGAAGTAGTTAAGATCGATAAGCGAATGAGTGAAATCCATACAACAGGTTGTAATTGTCCAAGAAAGGTGAGTAATAATATTCTAGATCACTTGTATGATGGTTATTGATTCACTTTTAATCCAAAGTCTTTTCCAACCAAAGAGTTTGGAAAAGTTAATATCATTAATCAAACTCAGCATCTCAGCTTAAAGAGAGGTGGAAATGACACATTTACCAATGAAACATACAAGAATATAACCAAGGTGATTCCTAAATACATCACCACACCCTATAGGTCCAGGATTTCCCTTGGAAGCTCCATAAATATTGATTTTGATCCATCCAAGGAGGGGCGCTCTCCAGAATACCTCCAGAGTGCGATATAATTGGTAGAAATTGTCATTACTCCTTAGATGCTTCAGGATTCCAAATTTGTGCATGGTGTTGTGGCGATGACCCTTTTGTATCAATGCAACTTCATGTATGGAAATGGTAATCTTCATCTGACCTATATTTTGATTGAGTGACTAATTGTTATTAATAGTAGCATTCTGTTCAAACCAGATCATATGGTGAAGCTTAGAAACTGCAGCAGGGAAGTGGTTCTTGATTTGCTGAGAGCTTTCCATTTCTGCACATTTCTTTAGTTGAGCTTTGATAGAATCAAAAATAAACCATTTGGAGTCAAAAAATTTAATAATACGGTTACAAAGAGAAGAATAAATATCAAAAGAGAGGAAGATATGATTTTCATCTTCATTGTGTTGATTACAAATTTTTCACATAGAGAAAATTTGGATTCCAAAATATTGGAGGTAAATTTTAGTGGGAACTCTGTTGTGAGAAATACGCCAAATGAGATTGAATCTCAGAGGATTAATCCAAGGTTTTTTGAAGTGTTTTAATGAGATGTAATCAGCCTCAGAGTTACAGAAATAATTATTATTGAAATTTTTGGAGTTAAGCATACCATTGTGAGAAGGTTCCCATGTTAATAAACAATTGGTGTAAGAGAAAGAGTAGTTTTAAATGACATTGAAAATAGTATCAGGGAGCAGATCATGTTGAGAGTCAAAATATCTATGATAGAGATTATGGTATTATTAGGAGTTTGATCGGGATCATAGAAATTGAGGGCATTCAAGTCCAGTTATCCAACCAAAATTTCATAGAAGAGTCTCTAGAGACCATCCAGCTGGAATTATTCATAATATTGGTGAAGCAGTTTTTGATGGAAGGCCAGATGAAAAAATTAATGAATTTAAAATTTCCCATCTTAAGTTTGTCGAGAAACCTATTTTTGAGAAAGATAAAAGCTTCATTAGTATTATGAAAAAGGTTCCAAGTGATTCTTTCTTGAAGGGATTCATTAAAGTATTTTATAATTTTTATACCAATAACACCATTTTCAATGGGCTTGCAACAGGTTGACCAAGGAATAGTCACAAGTTTTCTTTCTAGGGTACTACCAGTCTATATGAAATTCTTTATTTTGGTGTTCATTTTTTTAATGAGACCAACAAGCCATTTGTAGACCATCATGAAGTAAACCATCTTAGAGACAATAGTGGATTTAACAAGACAAGTCCTACCTGCCATAGAGAGAGATTTACCTTTCTAAGAAGAATGTTTATTTAGAACTTGGTCAACAATAGTTTCAAAATAACAAGATTTGGGTCTACCCCAAAAGATGGTAACACCAAGATAATTGAAATGGAGAATACCTTCTTTCAGACTAAGGTCACTGATGATGTTGCATTTTCCACTGGGAGGAAAGTTCTTCCCAAAGAAGATGCAAGATTTGTTCCAACTAATGGTTTGACCAGAAACCTCTTCATAGTGTGAGAGAACAGTTTTGAGGTTAATAATGTTTCTTTTATTAACTTGAATGGAAAGGATAGCGTCATTAGCTTGAAAAATATGATTAGGGGTATCCAAACTTCAACAAACATAAATAGGCTTTAGTTTATTCTAGTCCACAAGATGGTTGATCAGACGACTGAGGTAATCATATGTTATCTAGAAGAGAATGGTAAATAGGGGGTAACCTATCCCAACACCTTTGGTGCATTTAAAATATCCCTTGGGAGAGCCATTGATAAAAATGGAGATAGACGTAGAGTTGAAGAGCATTCTGATTGTAGTGATAAAATAGATGTTAAAACCAAAACCTTGAAGGACTATGAAGATAAATCTCCAATCCAGGGAATTAAAAGATTTTTGTATGTCAAGTTTAATAGCTATGTTTCCTCCTTTGTTAGTTTTATTCAAATTATTGACAGACTAAGAGGCTAGACAAATACTGTCTTGAATGGATCTACCCTTTATAAAACAAAATTAGTTCTAGGAGACAATTTTGTCCATGAGGATAGAAATTAGGTAGGAAATGATTTTAGTAGTGATTTTATAAAGGGTTATGATAAGATAAATGGGTCTAAATAGTTGAATCTTAGAGGCATTTTCCACTTTCATGATCAAGGTGAGAAACTGGGCATTAAGATCATGAGGAAGCACCCCATTGGAGAAGTAGGATTTTAGAAGTTTGCAAAATTTTATCTGAATAACATCCCAATAATGTTGGAAGAAAACATTATTAAAGCCATAAAGACCTATAGCACTATCAAGATTCAGACTAAAGATAGAGTCATTGATTTCATGATCCAGCGGAGTGTTGAGAAGGAAGGAGTTTTCCTCATCAGCAATCACTAGAGGAATGACCTCAGGTGGGAGGTCTTTTTTTATATCAGGACCATTGAAGATGGATTCATAGTAGAAGATGATATGATGAGCGATGTCATCTTAATTGTAAATGATTTTTTCTCTATCCATTAAAAATTTTAACATCCTGTAGGCCTTCCTGATTATTTGAAGAGAGTTATAGAATTTAGTATTTTTGTCACCATCTGTTGACCACGTAAATGTAAACACTTGATTTCTCATATTTTCTTTAAATGTGAGAAAGGAGTTGAGTTTGACCACAACATTTAGTTCGTGGGTAGGATCAGTGTTGAGGTCAGAGTTAGTGTTAGTCTTTTAAAGATCATTAAGATCTTTCTCAAGGAGCATTATGTCCTTATTAATTTTTTTGGCTTTAGAGTTGCACCAATCTTTTAGAGCATGTTTTAGATGTTTTAATTTGAGATCCCCAAAAATGAATCATTGATAAAAGACATTAAGTACCAATAGTTTTGGATTATATGAGTGCACTATTCATCAGAGAACCACACATAGTTAAACCTGAAAGGAAATTAGGGTTTCTTTTCTTTGGTGGATACATTAACCAGGATGGGGTGATGATAAGAGTTCAGTCTATATAGAGTGGTTCTGGATATAGTGTCCCATTTATCTAAATAAGGGACATTCATGAAGGCTCTATCCAACTTAGAGGAAACTACTTTGTTTTATTATCTTCTATACTAAGTGTATTTTGCACCAGTGAGATTAATTTTAATAAGATTATTGTCATTGACCAAGGATTTAAATTCTCTCATGGAAATAGAAGCATGAGGAAGTCCAATTTTCATCCACCGCAACATTCCCTTTACCAAATGTAAATAAAATATCAAACTCATAGTCCTACAAAAACTACATCCACAATCGCTAACATAAATTCATGTTATTCAAGGAGGAGGTATATTTCAAACTGTTGTGATCTTTGTAGCCCATGAAATTTTCACTCATAAGGTAGTGTCCCCAAAAAATTATAGAAAACACTAATATATAAAACTAAATATCATGTGTGGAATAATTATATTCATGAGTCTATAAATACTAATACCCAAAAGAGATAACTTCTCTTTATTGATTCAACGTGCAGTATAAACCAAGACATGAAGTGTTGTTGTAAACTTCAAAAGCAACACCATCCTCTTGTATATGAAGAACATAAGTACTAACATGATTCCACTTCCAATATTCAAAATATTATTGGTACTATTTATCTTACAAAAATTCTATATCCTTTTTAGTAAATATTTTCATAAGATTCACAATCTGGGAGAAGTCAGGTAAAAATCCTATAATAACTATAGAGACCAAGGAAACTTTGCATCAATGAAACATTATTTGGGTATACCTAAGAAACTACCACATAAATATTTGAAGGATCAATAGATACTCTATACAGACATATGACATGCTCCAAGACAAAAACCTCAAAATCCCAGAACTCACACTTCAATAGCTTCCCAAATAGTTGATGAAACTAAAGAACTCCTAAAATGGTCCAAAAATTCTCTATGTGCTCCTCCTATAATTTAGAAAACACATGTATTTCATCAATAAATACCACTATTAACTGGTCCAAAAATGTAAGGAACACATCATTCATCAACCTCATAATCACAACTGGAGCATCCATTACACCTAGTGACATCATAATGAACTCATAATGACAGTAATGTATTCTTAATATAGTCTTTAGAATATCCTCATCCTTAACCCTCATATGATGAAACCCAAACTACGATTAGATCTTCAAGAACTAGATTACTCCCTTCAACTAAACTAATAAAACATAAATCTGTGGGAGAGGGTAAAATTTCTTCACTATTACCTTATTAAAAAGTTGATAATCAACACACAACCGCAAATGATCGTCTACCTTCTTCACAAATAGAACTGGATCTCCATAATTTGACATGATAGGTAGAATAAATCCTATATAGAAGAGATAATAATAATTAATTCATAACTCTATCAATTTATAAGGGGTCATATGATTTAGAGACATCAATATTGGAGAAACACATAGTTGTAGCTCTATACCAAACTCGATCTCTCATTAAGGGGGTAGCATCACAACTTTTTGGGAAAGACATCAAGGTACTCTTAGACATACTATAGAATACCACTGTACAATATATTATAGAACATCGAATCATACTAGTAAACAAGTAATAAAGATGCCTAAAATGCTAATGACCCATCTGAGGGATTCACACACTAATGAACATCGCATGATATCCATCAGCATCATAGAATATAATGCCTCAGGTAAATAAAAACATGATATACTACACAGAATACTATCAATCCATACCAAGGATTATGTCATATGTTTATACCTATAATAATAAGATGTCTCCAAAAGAGTTGTGATGCACTAGCACCATCTCAAAGTCTCTTCACACATCAAATAGGCTTGCTTGACCTTTAACCAACACAATAAATTCTAAGGGAATTGGAATCCCATCCTCCTCAAGACCTAAATAATGGACAAGGGTGGGTAAAACAAAGAAGTGTGTAGCTCTATAATCAAACAAGGTACAAAACCAAGTGATAAATATGAAGCTACTACCTCATGAAATGTCAGGATCGTATAATGATGGCAGTGCTAAAGAATTAATCTACACATTAACTCCTCCACAACCTTTTTAGCCCTGATAGAGACCAAATCTACAGTCATATTCTACCCATGTTCCCTATGGTTGAGGGATATCATGGGGTTTTACTACTCTAGATTCAAACCCTCTCTACTTCTCAAAAGTTGGAATGCTATATTGCTTTTTCTACCTTATTTTAAAATTATAAAACCATTGGGACTAAAAAAAGACACCATCTACACATTGATAATTGATAAAGGTAATATACTCTTTATTATGATGGAAACATACTAAAAAAGAAAATAAAACTAGGCATGACCTATTGGAAATGACCTGAGAACTTCTAACTCTAGTGAAGTGGGCTAAAGAGGGATGGAACCTACTCCCTACTAACTAAAATTTCTTCTAACCAAGAAACTGAGAACCCTTTATCATAGCACTAATATATAAAGATTCTTTAAAACTCCCAAAATTTGGTGACATGTTCCTATCCAATTTCATCTTGATGACCTATTATATTTCCAACACCTCAATATATTATCTAAACATAAATTGGGTGACACAACACTAGATTTATCAATGTAGATCCACCTTAAAAGGCCTCACCTTGTCCTCCTAATCTAGAAAAAGGTCTAAACCATAATTTAGCATGTTATTATAGTGGATATTGGGACCTCAAACATAGGACCTCCCCTAACAAATGTTAATAATCTTATACCAACAAAAAACCTAAGAGTCTAAGATAGAAACTAGGACTGAAACTGATCCCTGAACTTGTACAAATAAGTAGTTGACTCCACATGATCTTTGAGGAACAAAAGACACCATTGTTGAGTTGACCTGTTCATCACCATCAAATCTAATGAAAATCAGTTCTCCTACCATGAACAGATCAAACTGAAACCTATATCTACTTCTTCAAGTCAATAATCTATCTCCTATTCTAAAAAACTATCCCTTATAACTCTAGACTTTAGCACTGAATTTTTTAGAGTATCCTCCTCCAAGTGTCATTATTATTGACCTCCACTCTATAGAGATCCATTGAAACATACTAATGAATGAATTTAGTATAAAATTTATAGATATATCAACCTAGTCCTGTATCTTTAAACCAAAAAATGTCATAAACTATTAAACCCATGACAAAATAAAATTTTAATATTTTTTAATTTAATTCATTAATTTATTTTAACATATTTACATTGTCTACCAAATTTAAACACATACATGTACAATCATGATCCATGATCCTCTGTTAGGTCTCTACCATAAAAATATCATCACTTCACATATAATATTTATTAATATTAAATGTACTTGTGTCGAAACATAGGTGGTCATAAAATCATGTTCCCTAGCCAATCTTCCTTGTTTACAGCACACACTAATCTTGGAAAATGTTCTTTCCCTGCCAAATATTACATCCTCACCAATTACTAACTATAAACCCTATCTTATCTCCTAACCATCACTATTTATATCACTCTTTCACAACCCCCTCCCTCCAAAGGTACCCCAGCTAGGTCAGAAATGAATAAAGAAACATAATGACCTCAGAAGCCTAACACCAATGGGCTTGTGACTAGCACCAAGGGTATATCAATCATACATATGGGATTATTACCCTCTATATAGTATAAAAAGTATGATATAAGAAAGATAAACTACCAAATAACACCATTCATAAACCAAATGATATCTTGATACTAGTAATTTCATACATAGACTAAAATAACTAAAAATACAAAAAAAAATTACCCAAATTTTAATCCTTAATAGTGACCATGAAGCCCTAAAAGATTCATAACAACAAATTGAACTAGTACCACCCATGTAAATCACTAACCAAGTCATGTGGACCTAAAAAATAGTGTGTGTATATATATATAGTTTTCATAACATGTATACTCAGTATAATCCTCCCTAAAACCTCTAGTGAAAAAATGCGAAACAAGTATAATAAATATCAGTGAAAAAATAAATGAAACTAAATCATCACTTAAATATGTATATATATGATTATCATCCTCACCATGGATCACTCACCAATAAAATAATAAAATTAAACCATTCAATGTCAAAATTATATATATAAATAATGTACCTCTCTTCCACTTCCTAATTGGTTTATTGATCTCATTTTTTTATTTCCACACATCATGTGATCATCCATTCTATAAATAAACCATTCCTGATGTGATTATATCCTTGAACATACCTTCATAAGTCCGATATTAGGTCCAACATCTCATGTTGGCATTAGTCCATATATCCATCTCATCCTCAACATCATCCCATCTGTAACCAAGTGTATGTTAGAATCCACTACAACATGTGTAAATGAATTATACCTCAAAACATAGTAGGATATTAATGTAAGACCATGGGAAGTAGGATCCACTATGACAAATGTTCTATACCTCAATCAATTACAATATGAACATAAATGTATATTAAAACTGAGATTCGTCCCATCTCGGGTAAGAATGCACCCTATACCGTAATCCATTATAGCTCAAAAAAAATCCTACTCATATCTATGTCTAAATGAATAGTGGTGGAGAGGGATAAGTCATTCATCAATTCACTCCCTATCATGGATATTGGATAACATATAGGTTTCATTTTCCTATATCAACATGGTTAGGGTAAAGTATGTAATAAGAAAATATTTAAAATCACACACAAACCACACTAAGGGAAACTACTTAGACTTAGACTCAACCGCCACTTATGTATCATAGGATCACCATATACCAATATTAAGGACTAGGTATCAAACAAGAACTAAATCATTATGTTCATTGTTAATTAATTAATTAACCACTAATAAATTCACATTAACATTTTCCAATATTGAAATTTTAATCCTCTTAATGCATATATCGATGTCACTGTTAACTCACTTTATTATATTCTCAAGTATGTCATAATCATTAACCAATTTAAAACCTACACATTAAAATCCTTACCCCATTGATCATACCATTTAACCATCCACTGGTTTCCATTAATATAACATAAACTACTTAATATCACTTCGAATAATAACACCTCATCCCATGGGTTAATTTATTTATTCATTTATCATTCATAAAATTATTAAGATACTCTAGGACTCTAAATATTCATTAAAATTATAACCACCCATGAAATGTAAAGATTTTTAATACTTTAGGAAATGGTAAATCAATGAAAAAATTCACTTAACTATCCATTTAATTCCATTGACTTCAATATCCAAAATCTAATGTTTACTTTATTACATTGGTACAAGATACATGGGATCAAAATATTAATGATTGATCTTTTTAGTAGTATTGGGAGACTATACACATATATTATTTCCATATTACATTTTGAAAATGAAACATATCATAAACTTACTTTCTTGTATCCTTAAAGATCATTCAAAGATCCAATCTTCCTTCCCTGGGGAAAGGAAAACATTTTTAAGGGTGAGATCAAAAAATCATTCAGGGGAAAGAATAAAATAGTATATATCATGGGTAGATAAGGTATTAACACTATGGTAGAGTAGATAATCAATATATATTCCATTTAATAAAAATCATGAGCATCATAATGTATCCACATACAATATCAGCATCGCAATCACATGGATAATAATAACTAAAATATTAATGACCGAAATGAATAATGTTAGAAGTCATGATCTTACAATCAATTTGGCATGCTAAGACATTATAAACCTTACCATAAAGGGTTTTTAAAAATACATTTCAATAAACTGGTAAGTATACACCAAATAACCATCATATTTTTTCAATTTTTTATCTCCTGAGACTTGATGATGCATTGAGGGGATATCTATAACTAGGACCCATCAGTTACTTGCATATGTCTAATATATTTATAAAATATTGAATCAAAAATATAATACATAATTAATATTCCTTATCAAAAAAAGAAATATCCATATTTAATCAATAATACTGAATAACAATATTTCCCAAGTAAATGAAATAACTTTAGTAATAAGATTCCATCAACTGACACCATATATTGAAATGGTATATGGTTAACATAATAAACAAGTAGTAGAAATGATACTAAAATTATGTACATAAAGGCGGAAATAATATCCAATTAATAATGGAGAGTGATAGAGAACAATATCATAAGAAAGTGAATGTTCTAAAAATAATGTATAATCTATAAATTAGTAAAGGATTATAGAATACTTTTCAATTCATTAGAAATAAAGGTTATAAATAAAGTTAATTATTTTAACAATTAGGGAGGAAAATGGAATTAAATCTTTAATAATAACTTTCCATAAATATTTTGTGTCTTTATTGAAAAAAATAAAGTTATAAATCATTTTTATTATTCTTTTCAACCTCTTATAAAAAAAATCATTTTATTTTAACTTAAAAAATAAAAATTCATAAAAAAACGGAAAAAGTGATTTTCATTGAAAAACATAAAAAAATAAGTTGAAGAAGATAAATGGTGAATAATGGTTGTAGAGGTAGGAAAAATTATTCATACCATAAATGTTAAAAGAATATTCCTTTCACAATTTTATAAAAATTATAAAATGACTTGTTTAGGAAAATTTAAGAAGAATAATTTAGACCTTTGTAATGAAAATAAATTTTATTTCAAAAATACATTTACTAATATTTTAAAAGTATATATAAGTTTCAATGAAACTTGAAAAATACGGTTATTGAAGAAAAATATTACTGACATATAAGAGGAAATTATGTTGCTTTTTCTTAAAAACATTCTTTTGGTATTTCAGTACCAAATAAATAAAAATTTATTATAAAAACATAAAACCCCATAAAATAACTAGAGGATAAAAATATATTTTTTTAATAAGATAAAGATCATATATTTCTTCAAACATAAATTTAAAAATAAACAATCACAAATAAGAGTAAGATTATAAAAAAAACATTACAGTGTTAATAACTTTTAAATCAAAACCTATTAAAATAGAAAACCTAAATGTAAACATTAAATATACTGAATAAAGATTAATTTTTGATATAATTACACCATATAAAAGATAATAGGTGTACAATATAAAATATACCTTATTAGAGTATAATTGAGATGAAAACCCCAAACCTTGGATTTTGGCTTAGTCAGAATATTTATATCTTCGTGAATAATAAAATTAAAATTTATTAAATACATTATTATGAATTTTTTCAGATAAATCCCATTATTAAGTACCTTTTATAATAATTTTCATCCACTCACTGAATATTTCTTGCTTATTTTGACCACTTATGGTTCTTCAATCGATTGATCCAAAATTACTTTAGTATATTGACCATGGTTAATGGTGTTATGAAATGGATCCTTAATCTCCATAATGTAAATAATATCATGAGAATCATTTTTATTCATTTTATATAACTTTATTATTATCCATCGAAGGAGGTAATAGAAAAATGAATCACATCCTCAGTAGAGGTGTATGCACGAGTGAATTAATCATTCTTAAAATGAATGGTAGGGTAAGAAGGTAGGATATATCATATATTTATAGAGTCTTAACCATGTCATAAATATCATATATATTAATTATTTCTATATTTATATCCATCCAAGTGATGTGGTGATGAAAAATTAATTACACTACTATGTGGAAATAGTATTCTGTACATATGCATGAGTGATCTCTTCGTTTTATATAGGATTTAAAGAAGATTAAAAAATGTACCATTGATATAGAAATAAATAAATATTGTAAATATACTGATTTAATTAGGTTAATATGTTTATTAAATATTTTCAAGAGGTTTATGATGAAAGGAACATGAAAATTTTTATGAGAACATATACCTCTTATTTTGGTAACATCCTTTTATTTACAACTTAATCCATCTTAAATTGGTATTTTTAAAATAAAAAAACCTCAAGGTTGATAAAAATAAATTTGGTAAAAAATTTCCTTAGGTATCGGGCAAGACAAGTGGCTCATGTTTTGTGGGGAAGAGATGATACAAGGTTCACTTTTATATGTGAGGTGGGTGGAAAACTTGTAAATACTTGAAACATTATTATATAATATATGTCTTACTCAAGTCAAGTGGATCCACATTATCATAGATTAAAATATAAGTATATTTTACTCAAAATTAATCCAATCGATGATATTAAATCAAGTTTTATGTGTCATCAAGAATCATTATCCCTTTGTTTGAATACATTTTAACCCATTTTATCCTTAACCAAGGTGATATATCTTTACCATGGTTACTAGTAATTATGACCAAAAACAAAGTTGATCTAATTTTTTAATAATTATTATAATGATTCAAAATAATGAATGAATTTAAAAAGAGTAAATTTCTATAATTGGTACAAATTAATTTTAATATAAGTACACAAAAGGCAAGGAAACCCTATTTTTAGAAAAATGGTTTTTTAATAATAAAATGAATTTTATACCAAAAAAATTTATAATGACGATTCCATGTAATTAATTGGATTGTGTTAAATAAAATTATTCTTATTTTTATTTCAAAACAAACCCAAACCAAAATAAACCTTTTGAATACTTTATTAAAATAAAATAACCAAAAATTGTTTTTATTTTAATAAAAACATTATTCAGATTTAAAAAATCTAAATAACTAATTTCAAAGTTAAAATTTATATTTTTGAATGAATTATATTAGTTATAAAATATAAATCTGTCAAGAAATTTTTATTATAAAATATAAAGACCTGGAAATTTCAATGAAATTTTTTTCTTAAATTCTTTGGAATTTTACGAGTCCGTAGTTTCAGACGGCACCTAATTCCGAGACCCAGTGTGCCCGGATTAATTTTTCTGAAGTTTTGTTAAGATTAAATTAACGGGCATAAGAAATTTTACTGAAAAGGTCAAACAACTCTTAAATGGTTACTTGGATCAGAAATCTGAGGGCATCATTGCTCTCAGGATGGCGGGTTTACCCTAAGAGCGACTTAAGTTTAGTTGGTGCAGGCCTCTAGTGAGAAATTCCAAAAATGGAACAACTGTAAATAAAATAATTAAATAAATTATTTTATTTTTCAAATGCATATAACTCACAAACGGTAGCTCAAATTGAAAATCTGAGACCACCGTTGAACTCGTGAGGGCATTCTTTATTTAAGAAGATACTAACTTTGGCCGGTGCGGGCCACCAGAAAATGTTAGTTTTTGGCCGCAAACAAAATAATTAAGTGACAATTATTTTATTGTAAAATTCATAACTTTTAAATGGTAACTTGGATTGAAAATCTGAGGGTCTGTTGGGTTCGTGGGGGCATGTTTTACTTAGGCAGAGCCTAACCTCGACCGGTGCGGGTCGAGGGTGACTAATACTAATTTTGTGAACTTTTTCTCGGGTACGTTTAGTAAAAGTTGGTTCGGGATTTTCTATATTTTGAACTGGTGCTCGGAATTGAAATCTGAGGGCACCGATTAACTCGCAGCGCCGGTATTCGCTTAAGGGGACCTTTACCGCAGTTGCGTTTTTTGTGGGTTGAGAGTTAATATTTGGAGATTTAGAATAAAAATAAATAAAATTGGGAACACAATTTTATTTATATCTTGGGTGGTTATTTCCTCCCAAGGGGTGTTAGAAGTGGGTCCCACAACCACTTAACCTCCCAAGAGAGGATTTATGGTGGTGGCACCCACATGTGCCCTAAACTCTTCATCTCCCCATAACTCTCTTGAACTCCCCATAACATACCCCTTCATTTATGTGGAGCCTCTCCACCTCCCACCCATTGATTGTGTCACCCCACCTAATGAATTAATTAATCATCTAATTAATTAATTTATGTGTCAATAATTCATTTTTGAATTATTTTTAAATGGTTGAAAATGTTATATTATGGGAGCGCCTTCTTATTATTTTAGTTTGGGATTTTGTTGTGTTAGGATATTTTTGGGAGAGCTCTAGAGAAAGAGAAGAAGAGTGTTCTTCTTTCGATGAAGAACATCGTCCTTCCATCGAAGAACCACCAAAGAATGACTATCGCCTCCATCGATCTTAGACCAAGACAAAGGAGAAGGATCCACCTGCAAGGAATGCTAATGACGCACCATCCTCGGTTCCTTCTTCCCCGATGTCAACGAGTTGACGCCGTCTCCCCGCGACGCCGTTTTCTGTGATGACCGACTACCACGAACCTTATTCCAAGGTAGGGTTTCTTATAATTTATAAGTGAATAAATTATCTCATTTGTGTTGAATTCTTTGGAATAACTTCAGACCATTTGATATTGCCTAACGCGGAGGGCGTGGGCCGAAAAAACACGGCCCGAAGACCCTCTCATTGTTCTTGGTTATTTTGGCAAGGGCAACGAGAAGCAGTGGCGACGAATAGAAGCGGTGGTCGTGCGCTGACCGCGTGAGGAAGAATCGCAGCCCACAACCGCGGGTTGCTCGACCGAGGAAGAACCGGCCGGCCATAGCTGGCCGGCCCGAAGGAAGACCATGGCGCCACAAGGGGCGTCGTGCTATGGAGCATCGCGGCCCGTGCTCTGCGAGCTGCTTCGGTGGTGAACTGGCTGGCTTGTCGGCTAGCTGGGTGAAGGAGCCGCAACACCCAAAGGTGTCGCCCAGCAGCAGGAAGATCGTCCGGCTACGGCCAATCGGATTGGAGGGCGGCACCGCCGGTTCGGTACAGCGGGGGGGCCGCGCGATACACTGGGTCGGACCCACAAAAACCGGGTTGACTAGACCCGCCAGCCCACTGGGCTTAACGGGTCGGGTCCGTTTTCACTTAAAGGTGAAAAACTTGAGGACCGTGTGTCTGATCGATGTGTCGTATGTGGCATTGGGATCCTCATGATTGAATGGTCCTTTTTCGATACTATAAGTGAGTATTGGAAGAATTTGGAAAAATAGTCGGGTTGGTTCGAAACCAAAACCAACAGTGCCCTCGGAGCAGAAATGCTTATAACATAATGAACAGATGTATGATTGACGTACAGTCAATTACGTTGAATTCCTTATGATGAGACGGTTATTTTGGCATACTCCACTTGAGGATTGTACATAGTTGGAGTACGGTTGGATTGGTTTAGCTTAGAAACCAACCAGGCCCCTGGAACGGAAAAGTCAATAACTCTCAGACCGGACGTCCGTTTGAAGAACCGTTAGTGGCACTGCTAATCACTTTGAGAAACGGTCCCTTGCGTATACCCCATGGGAGTTCAGGGTACAGTTGAGATATGGTCGGGTTGGTTCATACACAAAACCAACCGGGCCCTCGGGACAAAAAGTATAATAACTCACAGACCAGGCGTCCAATCGATGTGCCGTCTATTGCGTTGAGACCCCTATGACGAGGCGGTCTTTTGAGATACTTCCACGTGAAACTTCGTGACACTTGGAGTATCAAATAGTAGCTCATGGAATGGATCCTCCAGGACACGAGCAGACAGAGTACAGAGACCTAGTAGCTGTAGACCTGATGACTGCTTGACCGATTCAACTCGGAGTGATTCGATTAGCCCAGTGGACGGAGCGCCCGGTTTGGCGGCAGACCCACGGCGGACGGAGCATCTGGTTTGGTAGCAGACTCGTGGTACTTGATAGGAGGAGTACCTCTGTAGGCTATTAGGGGGTGTGGTACTATGTTGGGGTGGCAGACCCATGGCAGGAAGCGCTACTGTGTTGGGGCGACAGACTCGTGGTACTCGACAGGAGGAGTAAATCCGTATTCTAAGGTTAGTGAGTAGTGCCTCGGAGTCGCGACAGGGCCACTGTACTCGATAGAGGAGGAGTTCTCCTACAATTGTGGTTTTGTTAATGAAAATCTGGGTTTGATCTGAGTCAATGACCTTTGTGTTTTCCTCATGATTGAGATGGGTTTATTGATTACTTAGGTATATGTATGGGAATATACCTAAGTAAAGGTTATCTATTGAGATCTTTCTTTGTGGTTTATCCTTGTTGGATTTAGTGAGTCCTTGAGGGTCTCAGGGTCCCTACTGAGTATCGTTATACTCACCCCTACACGGGCTATGCCCGCACCTCGTTGTGTTGGATGCAGACGAAGGACAGAAATTACGAAGGCTGAGGGCGCCTGGACTGGATGGTATCCAGAGGTGGACCACTTGGCGGATGTACACAGAGCGGACAGCTGGACCTGAGGGTCTGAGGAGGCCATCTGTACCCACCCTTCAGGTGGGATTCTAGGAGGATGACTCAGTGGTTGCTTCTTTACTTTATTGTTGTTGTCTTTTTCATTTTCCATTACCACCTTCAAGGATGGTTATAAATGTATTATTATGGTAAAATAATATTTTAATAGGTATATTATAACCTATTTAATGTATTTAACTAATATATAGACATAATATTAAATAAAAAAACTGGATCATGAATGTCAGAAAACTGTCAAATTAAACTAAACATTTATCATTAACATTTTATCAAAAGAATCATCCTCATGTAAGAAAGGAAAATGATATATGGAAAAATTTAAACATATAAAAGTGTATTCATACCATTTAATTTCACTTCTAGATATTTATTTCTATTTTAAAAGAAAAACCACAATTATACACAAGTAAACCAACCCTAAAACCATGAAACAAACACGCCCAAAACAATGAAAATAATGAAATATTATTAATGAAAGGAAAGTAAGATGTTATAAAAGGGTCATATGAGGTATTATAAATGTGAATATAGTTCTAGAATAATTTAATAACCTTAATAAAATAATTATATAATAGGTAATATTATGAAAAACTAAAGGGAAGCATGAGGTAAGGGATTTCTTAACTTAATTTCCATTCATTGGGTTAAACCTCAACTTCATTGATTTTATCATGCTAGGATTATATGCGAAATGAATTTTTATTAAATTATTTATATTTAAAATTATTTTATCTGGTTTTAAAATTCATATACATAATTAATTAATTTTATTAATACTCAATTCAATAATAAGATATTTTTAAGAGACTTTCCTTAAAAGAATTATCTTTTTTAAAGTTTCACTTAAAACTCTATTTTTATTCCATGTCAATGTTTTAAATAATTGTTTCAAAAAAAATTAATATTATCTTATTATTGTTTAAATTCATTTTTACTCATGTTTTAGTTTTTATGAAAACATTTTTAAATGCGTATTTCTTTATTTTTTAAACAATTTTCTTTGATACTTTTCTGAAAAAAATACATAAGGAATATTTTTTCTTTTAACTAATATGGAATGAGAATATTTTTCCACCATCATGAAACCTTAGTGATTTTATGTTTCAATTACAAGTTTTCAAGGTTATTTTCAATCAAAATTTTTTCTTTAATAATTGTACGTTCTTTAAAACATTAGTGTTTTTCAAAGTAAAAAAGGGAATTTTCCTTAAGATTTTTTTCAATGATCTCATTTGATATATTTTCATCTATGTCAGCATCTTTTATTTCATACTATTATTTATTGAGTTTTATTTCTTATGATACCATATTCCATATTTTTATTTAATGGTTTATGATTTTTTCGACTTGGTATGTACTATTTTGATACTATTCAACATATTACTCTGGATGGTTTGTTATTATGTTTACTAGTTGTGGAAAGTTATTTACATTTCATAATATAGTTTCAATAAAAATATATATGGAAATTATCATTCACCCCTTTCATATGAGAAATGCATTAGACTTAGTAAGTGATAGGTGGGGCCCGATATAGCTCCTCGATGCATCGGTAGGTCTCATGAGACAAACTACTTTGGGTATTGGATGATGTCTTAACATTTATGTATAGTGTAATAGATGAAGCCATAATGGTATGTTTATAATTCCTAAATTATAAATTTTCTCATTATTATATTAATTATTGATTTCCATGTGATTATTTTATTAGTATAATATCCATTTTTTAAGTTGTCTAACTCATGTAATTATTTATATGGAATTATTTGATCATATTTTATTCTGGTCATATTGTGATCAACTTATTATTTAAATAAAACTTGTTTCATTTATTTAGCTTTCAATAATTTTTATTGCTTATTTATGATAGCTTCCTCTATATACATACTATTATAGATCATTTTATCTCACCCCTTTATTATGTTTTATTTTTCCCTAGGTTTCCAAGAAGTTTATTATGATTGATATGTATAGATAATGTAGGGGTTAATGGTGTTCTAAAAGGAAATTATATGATTTATATGAGTTTTAAAATGTAATGTAAGATTAAAGTGTGTATCTATGTTTCCAAAAATTATAAAATATTTGGTCTTTTGAGATGCGATTCTTTGTAACATATGCCAATATAATAAAGTAACCACTAACTCTAGGATACTAGGGTTGAGGGATTTATGAGTTTTCTCAATGCATCATAATCTAATGATTCCTCATAAATATCTCAAAATAAATATGATGTTTAATTCAACACATACTAAATTGAATAATTCAACAACCATTTAAGACCAATAAAAGTAGTCTTTCCATTATGACATGTCAATCATTACTTTTTAACCAAGTAATATTTCTATTTCTAACACAATCATATAAATTAAAATAATAACCATATAGTGAAACCAAATCTATAATCTATTAACAAGATAATAGATGAATTTATTTAGAAAGTGTATATGATTATTTTGGATTCATTAAATTGTGTGATCTTTCATCTTTAAATATTGAAAGTTCTGAATGCCTGAAAACTTTGGCAAGATCTAACTATACATTTACATTATTTTTTGTGTTAACAGATGTGTACAACATGGTATATAATATGTTATCAAAAAATTATTCTCAATATGAATTATATGTAACATGTGACAAACCAACAAATTAGACCAATATGGGAGTTCCCAAAAAATACTTCACTTTATCCAATTATGATCACTCCCAAAACTCTATTTTTTTCATTTATAGTTGGTCTAAAAGTTTAAAGGCCCATAAATTTCAAGGAAATTTTTTTCTTAATTTTCTTTGGAATTTTACAAGAACGCAGTTTCTGACAGCACCTGATTCCGAGGCCCGGTGTGCCCGGAATCATTTTCTGAAGTTTGGATCGGGTACGCTCAGTGAACGGATGAGCGGGTTTTTCTAACTTTTGAACTGGTGCCCGGAATTGAATTCTGAGGGCACCGATGAAATCGCAGCGCTAGTATTTTCTTAGAAACGCCTCTTCCGGAGTTGCGTTTTCTCGGGTGTGGTTTTTAATTTTTGGGCTTAAAGTTTAAAAATAAAATAATTTGTTCGACAAACTTTATTTTATTTCACTTGAAGCCACTTGAAAGCCACTTAAACTGAGTTAAAACGGATAGGGTGCTATCCAGAAATATCCTACCCCCTTGGTAGGATATTTTTGAGATGGGGCCCGCATGAGCCCCACCGTTTCTTTCCGCTAAGTAACTCACCCGCGAAAACCCATCATTATGAAAGTCAACTGATGCTTTTTCTTAAATCCTTAACGCACCATTTAATTGGGCGGTTTATTTCATGAATTAAATGGGTGGTTTCTTTTGTTGAATTAATTCAACGAATTGATGGGTCGTTACTTACCCTTTTTCATTTGTTGGCGTAATAAAAAAATAAGACCAACAAGTCTTTTTGGAGGATTACTCGTTGAGAGGTTTTATCTGAGTTCTTGAGCCTTCATCCTCCTTCGCGAAGAACGTGAAGAACGCGAAAAACGCAAAGAACTCCGGCCTCCGACGAAGAACGCTGAACCCGCGGAAGTCGACGACGCAACGCCGTGTTCCGCGACGCCGACGTTCCCTTCCTGCAACGTTCTTCTGCGACGTCTCTTCCTCCGCAATGAAATCTTCGATCAGCTGTTTGAGGTAAGAAACTTCGGGATTCTCTTAAATCTCCCTTGTGTTTTTTTAACAAAACATGGATTTAATTTTATATAATTAAATTAAATCTGTTTTTTCGTGGTCCGTTGAGTTCGCCAACTCAACGCCGGATTCCGCGACGACGCGACGCCCTTCCGCGACGACACGACGATCCCCGCCTTCCGCGACGAACAAATCCGCGAAGAACGTGCGTACGACAACGACTACGAGGTAGGGATTGTTGTGAATAATTCCTTTTTACCGTGATCGTTTCTTTTAAAAGTAAAGAACCGGACAATAAGAACAATTTTAATCCATTAAAATTTTTGATTCATGTGTTGACTATATTTCTCTCGTTTTTTATATCTAACGCGGAGGGTGCGGGCCAAACAAACACGGCCCGACAACCTTCCGCCGTTCTTCGTTTTTGTGCAGATTTGACGGGCGACGACGGAACATGCCGCAACGGAAGTTTGATGGTTCCGCAGTGAAGAACGAGTCCCGGGAGGAGAAGCGGCGCAGACGGGAACGGAATTGGACCACCGGAGCGACTCCGGTGGCCCGCGGAAGCCGGCGGCGGCGCGGGTCGCCGGCGCGGCGGCGCCCCGGCGCGCCGCCGGAAGAACCGCCACAGATTCGGCCGGAGGCGGCGGCGCCCGCTGACACGTGGCCGCGCAGGTCCGGCGCGCGCGGGACGCGGCTGAAGCCACGTCCGGCTGTCCAGGGTGACACCCCACGGGCGCCGCGGGGTTGTCACGTGGGGGCGGCGGCTCCCCCCCCCCCCCCCCCCGCGTCGCTCGGGTCGTCCAGGGCGACACCCCGTGGGTGCCGCGGGGGTGTCACGTGAGGGCGGTGGCTCCCCCCCCCCCCCCCCGCGTCGCTCGGCCGCTCGACCGAACCGGGCCGGGCTGGCCGAGCCAGGCCGGTCTGACCGGCCGGGCCGGACCAGGTCGGCCCGGGCCCGGACCCCCCGTCTACGGACCATTTTCGGTCAAATGCCCGTATCTTGAGCTATGGGCCTCCGAACGACGCGCCGTCAGTGGAAACACGGTCCTTGGATCGAGACGGTCGTTTCGGTATATCGCACTCAAGGTTTCGGAATACTTTGGGTTCGGCCGGGTTGGTTCGTACACGAAACCAACCGGGCCCTCGGAGTGGAAACGCTCGTATCTTGAGCTACGGACGTCCGATTGACGTGTCGTCAGCTTTGTTGATTTTCTCTAAGTGAGACGGATCTTTTGACTCACTCCGCCCGAGGTTTGGATGTAGGTGGAGTACGGTCGGGTTGGTTTTTCCTTAAAAACCAACCGGGCCCCTGGGACGAAAAAGCCAATAACTCTCAGACCGGGCGTCCGATTGACGCGCCATCTGCGACGTTGAGTTCCTGTTGATGATTCGGAACTTTTGGATACATCAACTTCGGACTTGTGTCAGTTGATGTATCAGCCTCTCGGCTCATGGAGCGGACCCTCCCGAACAAGCTTGCTATGTGCAAGAACCCTAGAGCTGGATGCTACTGCTGTTGTGACGGCGATGACTGTACAGAGATCCTCAGTGGATTCGACTGCAACGATGATGAAAACCGTACGGTAATCCTCCGTGTCTTCGGCAGTGACTACTACGGTACATCTTGGGATACGTCAACTCCGGACTACATGTCAGTTGATGCATCGACCTCTTAGCTTGTGGAGTGGACCCTCCCGGAACGAGCATGCCAGGGGCAGAAACCCTAGAGACGGTTGAGACTTGATGACTGCTGATCGAATGACTCGGTGTGTTACGGATAACACGATAGAGGTGCGCTTGGTTGTAGCGGCACAGGGGAGCGCTTGGTTGTAGCGGCAGACCCACGACAGAGGTGCGCTTGGTTGTAGCGGCACAGGGGAGCGCTTGGTTGTAGCGGCAGACCCACGACAGAGGTGCGCTTGGTTGTAGCGGCACAGAGGTGCGTTTGGTTGTAGCGGCACAGGGGAGCGGTTGGTTGTAGCGGCAGAACCACAACAGAGGTGCGCTTGGTTGTAGCGGCACAGGGGAGCGCTTGGTTGTAGCGGCAGACCCACGACAGAGGTGCCCTTGGTTGTAGCGGCACAGGGGAGCGCTTGGTTGTAGCGGCAGACCCATGACAGAGGAGCGCTTGGTTGTATCGGCACGAGGGAGCGCTTGGTTGTAGCAGCAGGCCCACAGTACCCGATAGGTGGAGAACTATAGCAGTCTAAGGTAAGAGGGAAGCGCTTGGTTGTAGCAGCATAACCACTGTACCTGATGGAAAAGGAGTTTCCCAATAGCTTTGGGTTCAACATCATGATCGATCCTATGTGGGTCATTGCGAGGGTTAGTACCTACAGATCCTTTGTGGGTCTGACGGCTTAGATGAATCAGTGGTTACATCTGATCATCTCTAACGTCATACAAAGAAGTATCATGTGTGAGCTGAATCTTGTGTTACTCTCCTCTGTGGATTGTGTTGAACTATCCTGTGTGGATTTATAGTTTACTCTCCTTTGTGGATTGTGTTGTGTTGTCCTGTGTGGGTTTACGTTTTGCTTTCCTGTGTGGACTGGGTTGTGCTTGAGCTTGGACATTGAAGCCAAGCGAGAATTGATGACTTAGGTATATGTATGGGAATATACCTAAGCAGTGTCGGTTTTTACTTCGTGATTGTATCTTTCCGTTGTGGTTATCCATTGTGGATTTTGGGAGAACTTCGGGGGTCTCGGGGTCCCTACTGAGTAGATTATACTCACCCTTGCACGGGCTATGCCCGCACTTCGTTGTGTTGGTTGCAGACGACGAACAGCGCTGATTTTGGTGGAGGCTTGTGGAGCAGGACGGTACCTGGAGGTGGACCACTGGGCGGGACGTAATCAGAGCGGTCAGGTGGACCTGAGGAGCAGTGGAGGCTATCTAGACCCACCTTTCAGGTGGAACTTCCAGAGGACGGCTCGACGCTGCGGCTTTTCTTTTCAGTTGCTGTTTTTCCCCTTTAGTTGTACTTTACAATTGGGCTTGTATTTCTGGCCCCTTTTACTTTCAGCACAGCTTGTTACAGCTTTTACTTAGTGTTTACTTTTCCGCTTTCTTACTATGTGGTTCTTGTTTACTTTACAAAGGCAATGCCTTCGCTTTTTCTGGGATTTACGCCTTGGTGCTAGTCGCCAGCCCCTGGCCTATGGAAGGCGGGCTTGGGGTAGTCACGGCACGGGCCCCGAGGACGGGTCGTGACAAATTGGTATCAGAGGCAGTTCGGTTCTACCGTAGACTCTGATCTTTCTTCTATATGAAGCAATAGTGTTTAGCGTATTGGGTGTGGTTATCAGTCCAGGGAGTCTAGTGTTGGTGCGATGGCCAACATATCCGTACACCAGGACGCTGACTTCTGATTTCTGACTTAATGCACGAAAA
Source organism: Viscum album (assembly GCA_963277665.1). Classification (NCBI taxonomy): domain Eukaryota; kingdom Viridiplantae; phylum Streptophyta; class Magnoliopsida; order Santalales; family Viscaceae; genus Viscum; species Viscum album. The sequence continues at coordinate 1,585,770,275 of OY728164.1, forward strand.
CATTGATTGCATGTGTGTTTCAAGTTTTCTTTGTGATTACTTGTGTTAGCTCACCAGGTATACTGTTCTGACCGTGGCGCACCTGTTTCTTTTCAGGATGGCCCCACAACGGCAGCCAGCTAGGGTTCCGAGAGTGGAGTGTGATGACATCCCACCGAGCGACGGGGCCTCGGTGCGGGGCTCCTTGTCAGCAGAGGCACCGGCGGTACCTTTACCCGCCGATCCACCGATGCTTCCCGCCACGACCGCTGACGATGAACGTCTCCTTGGAGCTCTGCATGAGTTTCAGCGCCAGCGACCACCCATGTTTCGTGTGGAGACGGACCCCCAGGCAGTCGAGGACTGGCTGGAGGCGGTCGTACGGGTTTTCAGATTAGTGAGGACACCAGCAGACCTCATGGTGATCCTCGCAGCGAGCCTCCTGCACGTGGCAGCAGGAAGATGGTTGAGCTTGATGCTCCAGGTGTACGACGAGACATCTTTTCTCTGGATGGACTTCGAGAGCCTATTCCGCTCAGAGTTCGTCCCAGCCACCCTACGTGCGGTGCGCATTCAGGAGTTACTACAACTGCGGAAGGGCAGCATGACAGTGGCCCAGTACTCGGCGAGATTTACTGATCTCTCACGCTACTCCACAGATATGGTACGGGACCCGTTCTTCCAGGCCCGGACCTTTGAGCAGGGACTGAGGCACGAGATCAGGGCTTCGATGATCTCCCTCAACATTCCGACATAGGTGGAGGTGTTGGAGAGAGCCCTCTTAGTGGAGAGTTTCCTTGCTGAGCAGTCTCTAGCAGTAGGACCCACCACTTGCCGGCATGTGGCAGAGTCTTCTGCAGTGGGCAGTAGACAGATGACGCAGGGGTCCAAGAGGACTAGACCTGCAGGTGGTCGGCAGCATGACTATGGATCGTATGTGCGAGGCACTCGGGGTGGATAATGACTTGCCATGAGAGGGCAGTGTTACTCATGCGGCGGGATTGGTCACATGGCTCGTGACTGTCCGACCCGCCATACAGATGACCAGAAAATGAATGGAGAACCCCCCAGGCAGAGGCAGAGGATCGATCAGGGCGGGCCGCAAGGAGCAGGCGGCCACGGCAGGGGAGCTGGCCATGCAGCTGGAGGTGGACGACGCTTCGGGGTGTTGCCACCACCACCACTAGGAGGTCCACCCCGACCGCAGGGGAAAGAAGGACATGGGAGAGCTCAGCTTCAGGCAGCTGAGGCCTACGACCATGGAGCTCCGGGAGCAGAGGGACAGGAGCCGGACTAGCTCCAGACCTGGAGACTTTTGTTCATGTTGCTTCTAGTTTTGTTGATGAATGTTTGTAGATGCTTTGTGTCTTTGTACTTGAGCTGCAGTAATAAAAGACACCTTTTCTTGTGGCATTTACTTTCCTGTCCTCTTTTTTGTTGTTACTAAGAGGTTACGGTTTAGACTATTGACTTGACCCTCACTTGTGAGACATCTACTGGAGGAGACCCAGTTACCACACACTGATGCCGACAGTGTGACTCAACCCTTGGAGGAGAGAGTAACGGTTGGATCTCTTGGTAGTAGCGTCGAGGCCTTACGACGCCATCCATGGTATGGATTAGTAACATCCCTGTCGGAATTGACTGTATTAGGAAAAGGAAGTGGTTCATCCAGGGGATGAAACCAGATTTCTCTTATCAGCAAAGAAGAAATCTTAGCAGCTCTTGTGGGACCGGAGATGGTCCAGGCCACGACAGAGAAGGTCCAGGTCATCCAGGAGCGGATGAGGACAGCTCAGAGCCAGCAGAAGTCTTTTGCTGACAGGAGGCGGAGGCCACTAGAGTTTGAGGATGGCGACCACGTCTTCTTGTGTGTCTCACCTCGACGTGGTTTTCAGAGATTTGGCCGAGGCGTCAAGTTGTCTCCACGATTCATTGGACCATTCCAGGTCCTCAGCAGGATTGGCGAGGTGGCTTATCGCATGGCCCTACCACCTCAGTTGCACCGGGTGCACGATGTCTTCCACGTATCTCAGCTGAGGAGATACGTGCATGACCCGATGCACATCATTGACTATGGGGAGCTAGACGTGGATGATGGGGAGACTTTTGCGGAGGTCCCGGTGGCGATAGAGGATCAATAGGAGCGGGTCCTACGTGGACGATCGATTCTTCTCGTGCGCATCAGATGGAAGCACGGGAACCTCCAGGAGAGCACTTGGGAGCGGGAGGCTCAGATGCGTGCTCAGTACCCACATTTGTTTCCCTAGTTTTTGATGTATCTTTACGGGGACATAAAGCCCTAAGGTGGGAGTAATGTAAAGACCCGTAAATTTCAAGGAAATTTTTTTCTTAATTTTCTTTGGAATTTTACAAGAATGCAGTTTCTGACGGCACCTGATTCTGAGGCCCGGTGTGCCCGGAATCATTTTCCGAAGTTTGGATCGGGTACGTTCAGTGAACGGACGAGTGGGTTTTTCTAACTTTTGAACCGGTGCCCGGAATCGAATTCTGAGGGCACCGATGAAATCGAAGCGCCGGTATTTTCTTAGAAATGCCTCTTCCAGAGTTGTGTTTGCTCGGGTGTGGTTTTTAATTTTTGGGCTTAAAGTTTAAAAATAAAATAATTTGTTCGACAAACTTTATTTTATTTCACTTGAAGCCACTTGAAAGCCACTTAAACTGAGTTAAAACGGATAGGGTGTTATCCAGAAATATCCTACCCCCTTGGTAGGATATTTGTGAGGTGGGGCCCACACGAGCCCCACCGTTTCTTTCCGCTAAGTAACACACCCGTGAAAACCCGCCATTATGAAAGTCAACTGATGCGTTTTTTTAAATCCTTAATGCACCATTTAATTGGGCGGTTTATTTCGTGAATTAAATGGGAGGTTTCTTTCGTTGAATTAATTCAACAAATTGATGGGTCGTTACTTACCCTTTTTCATTTGTTGGCGTAATAATAAAATAAGACCAACAAGCCTTTTTGGAGGATTACTCGTTGAGAGGTTTTGTCTGAGTTCTTGAGCCTTCATCCTCCTTTGCGAAGAACGTGAAGAAAGCGAAAAATGTTAAGAACGTCGACCTCCGATGAAGAACGCCGAACCCGCGGAAGTCGACGACGCGACGCCGTGTTCCACGACGTCGACGTTCCCTTCCTGCAATGTTCTTCTGCGACATCTCTTCCTCCGCAACGGAATCTTCGATCAGCTGTTTGAGGTAAGAGACTTCGGGATTCTCTTAAATCTCCCTTGTGTTTTTTTAACAAAACATGGATTTAATTTTATATAATTAAATTAAATTTGTTGTTTCTTGGTCCGTTGAGTTCGCCGACTCAACGCCGGATTCCACGACGATGTGACGCCCTTCCGCGACGACGCGACGATCCCCTCCTTCCGCGAGGAACAAATCTGCGAAGAACGTGCGTACGATGAAGACTACGAGGTAGGGATTGTTGTGAATAATTTATTTTTACCGTGATCGTTTCTTTTAAAAGTGAAGAACCGGACAATAAGAACAATTTTAATCCATTAAAATTGTTGATTCATGTGTTGAATATATTTCTACCGTTGTTTATCTCTAACGCGAAGGGTGCGGGCCAAACGAACACAGCCCGACAACCTTCCGTCGTTCTTCATTGTTGTGCGGATTTGGCGGGCGACGACAGAACATGCCGCAATGGATGTTTGATGGTTCTGCAGTGAAGAACGAGTCCCGGGAGGAGCAGCGGCGCAGACGGGAACGGAATCGGACCACCAGAGTGTCACCGGAAGAAACGCCGCGGCTTCGGCCGAAGGCAGCGGCGCCCACTGACCCGCGGCCGCACGGGTCCGGCGCGCATGGGACGCGGCTGAAGCCGTATCCAGCTATCCAGGGCGACACCCCGCGGGTGCCACGGGGTTGTCACGCGGGGGCGGCGGCTCCCCCCCCCCCCCCCCCGCGTCGCTCGGGTCGTCCAGGGCGACACCCCGCGGGTGCCGCGGGGGTGTCACGCGGGGGCGGCGGCTCCCCCCCGCGTCGCTCGGCCGCTCGACCGAGCCGGGCCGCACCCTGGCCGGGCCGGACCGGGTCCGGCTGGGTCGGACCGGGTCAGGTCGACCCGGTTCGGCCGACCCAAGGGGGGTCGGGCCAGGTCGGCCCGGGCCCGGACCCCCCATCTACGGACCATTTTAGGTCAAATGCTCGTATCCTGAGCTAAGGGCCTTTGAACGGCACGCCGTCAGTGGAAACACGATCCTTGGATCGAGACGGTCGTTTTGGTATATTGCACTCAAGGTTTCGGAATACTTTGGGTTCGGCCGGGTTGGTTCGTACACGAAACCAACCGGGCCCTCAGAGCGGAAATGCTCATATCTTGAGCTACGGACGTCCGATTGACGTGCCGTCAGCTTTGTTGATTTCCTCTAAGTGAGACGGATCTTTTGGATCACTCCGCCCGAGGTTTGGATGCAGGTGGAGTACGGTCGGGTTGGTTTTGCCTTAAAAACCAATCGGGCCCCTGGGACGAAAAAGCCAATAACTCTCAGACCGGGCGTCCGATTGACGCGCCATCTGCGACGTTGAGTTCCTGTTGACGATTCAGAACTTTTTGACACATCAACTTCGGACTTGTGTCAGTTGATGTATCAGCCTCTCGGCTCGTGGAGCGGACCCTCCCGAACAAGCTTGCTGTGTGCGGGAACCCTAGAGCTGGCTGTTACTGCTGCTGTGACGACGATGACTGTACAGAGATCCTCAGTGGATTCGACTGCGATGATGATGAAAATCGTACGGGAATCCTCTGTGTTTTCGGCAGTGACTACTACGGTACATCTTGGGATACATCAACTCCGGACTACATGTCAGTTGATGCATCGACCTCTTAGCTCGTGGAGTGGACCCTCCCAGAACGAGCATGCCATGGGCAGAAACCCTAGAGACGGTTGAGACTTGACGACTGCTGATCGAACGACTCCGTGTGTTACGGATAACACGACAGAGGTGCACTTGGTTTTAGCGGCACAGGGGAGTGCTTGGTTGTAGCGGCAGACCCACAACAGAGGTGCGCTTGGTTGTAGCGGCACAGGGGAGCGCTTGGTTGTAGCGGCAGACCCACGACAGAGTTGCGCTTGGTTGTAGCGGCACAGAGGTGCGCTTGGTTGTAGCGGCACAGGGGAGCGCTTGGTTGTAGCGGCAGACCCACACAGAGGTGAGCTTGGTTTTAGCGGCACAGGGGAGCGCTTGGTTGTAGCGGCAGACCCACGACAGAGGTGCGCTTGGTTGTAGTGGCACAGGGGAGATCTTGGTTGTAGCGGCAGACCCATGACGGAGGAGCGCTTGGTTGTAGTGGCACAAGGGAGCGCCTGGTTGTAGCAGCAGGCCCACAGTACCTGATAGGTGGAGAACTACAACAGTCTAAGGTAAGAGGGAAGCGCTTGGTTGTAGCGGCATAACCACTGTACTTGATGGAGAAGGAGTTTCCCAATAGCTTTGGGTTCAACATCATGATCGATCCTATGTGGGTCATTGTGAGGGTTAGTACCTACAGATCCATTGTGGGTCCGACGACTTAGATGAATCAGTGGTTACATCTGATCATCTCTAACGTCATACGAAGAAGTATCATGTGTGAGCTGAATCTTGTGTTACTCTCCTTTATGGATTGTGTTGAACTATCCTATGTGGATTTACAGTTTACTCTCCTTTGTGGATTGTGTTGTGCTATCCTGTGTGGGTTTACGTTTTGCTTTCCTGTGTGGACTGGGTTGTGCTTGAGCTTGAACGTTGGAGCCAAGCGGGAATTGATGACTTAGGTATATGTATGGGCATATACCTAAGCAGTGTCAGTTGTTACTTCGTGATTGTATCTTTCCGTTGTGGTTATCCTTTGTGGATTTCGGGAGACCTTCAGGGGTCTCGGAGTCCCTACTGAGTAGCTTATAATCACCCCTGCACGGGCTATGCCCGCACTTCGTTGTGTTGGTTGCAGATGACGGACAACGCTGATTTTGGTTGAGGCTTGCGGAGCAGGACTATACCTGGAGGTGGACCACTAGGCGGGACATACTCGGAGCGGTAAGGTGGACCTGAGGAGCAGTGGAGGCTATCTGTACCCACCCTTCAAGTGGAACTTTCAGAGGACGGATCGACACTGTGGCTTTTCTTTTCAGTTGTTGTTTTTCCCCTACAGTTGTACTTTACAGTTGGGATTGTATTTCCGGCCCCTTTTACTTTTAGCACAGCTTGTTATAGTTTTTACTTAGTGTTTACTTTTCCGCTTGCTTACTATGTGGTGCTTGTTTACTTTACAAAGGCAATGCCTTCCCTTTTTCCGGGATTTACGCCTTAGTGCTAGTCGCCAGCCCCTGGCCTATGGAAGGTGGGCTTGGGGTAGTCACGGCATGGGCCCCAAGAACGGGTCGTGACAAAAAGTTACATGAGGTACTAAAGAGAAAATAGATTTTACTTGAATATATGAGATAATTACTAGATGGTTTTCTATTTCAAATCTAATTTCTTTTAAAATTACTTTTATTCCTTTAAAAATGGTGATTCAGATGAATAAATCTCTTATGATTGTCAAAATAACTAGTCTTTCTATCATTTACAAGTATAAATTCTTTTCTCTCAACCATACAGTACAGTCATGATTTTATACCATGTGTACTCCATCTAGATAACATATCATATGCCAGAAATTCACTGATTTTCAACATTAATGCGATTTTTGATATAAAATTTTGATCTAAAACTATATCATTTGTGGTTACACCATAAATCCATAATGAAATTAACTCATCAATTAGTGGATACAAATAAACGTTGATATTCTTCTTCGAATGTCTCAAAATTAATAGCACTAAATATAAATATGGTTCCTTCTTCAGTATCTAATGAGGTAAGTTGTTCGGAGTTATAAAAATAGGGTAATAATAATATTTATTGTCATAATCACCAAATAGACAAAAAACCATCAATCTAAAGACTCAACTTTATGTTAAGAGGTTCTAAAGAAAAATAAGGATTCATCTGATCAAAGTTTTTTTATAAATCACCGTCACATGGATGATTTAAGATCTTACTAGCATAAATATTTTATTTATGACATGTCTTCAATGTAGCTGTTTTATGATACATAAATAGACAATATAAATGTGGTGTGATGGGAAAATACCTCAACTATTTCACAATAGATTTGGACTTCCCTTTTTTCCACTTTATTACAGAATTCTCCACATATTGTGCAATTACCTAATGATTCAAAATCACCATAATATAAGATGCATAAATTTTAAAATGCATTGATATTCAGATAACTAAGACCCAAATTATGGACCAACTTTTTGATTTTATAGAAACTTTCAAGTAATGTATTTCCATCAGGAAAAAATGATTTAACCAAATATAATATTTTCCCAAAAAAACTATTTTAAATTCCAAAATTAGATTTAATAAACATAAATTTTGTTACAATTTCAATTCTTCTTATCTGAAATCTAGGATATAAGGTCACCTTGATAGATTTCAATAAATAGTAAAATTGAGATGGTTCTAATTCAGGATTTGAAAAATCATTCTGAGTTGTTTTCTGAATAGATGGTTCATCAGCCTCATGTACTAAATTTTATAATGATAGATCCATAACCAACAAAAAATTGTATTTTATATTGAATTTCATCCAACATTTTTATACTAAAAAATATAATCTCTATGAAAAAAGATGCAGTAGATGATGTCCAATATTGTTAAATATTTTGAATCTCATGATATCCCATTTATTAAATGGAAATTTAATTATTCCTTCAGAAAACAAAATTATGAATTTGATAATACAAATTATATAAATTTTTCCACACCCTCAATGTAGATATGGTTTATACCAGATCCATTGGGATTTTTTTAATGATTTATCCAATCATGATTCTGTAATTAAAACCAATGTCTACTTTCTAAGTCCATTGGTTTCTAAAAAAACAATATAAATAAGAATAATAATTACGCACTATGACTAATTACAATTTATTAATAATATTTACCAATTAATACTAAAATTTATTAATTAATACTACCATTTACAAAGTATTTGTAATATTACATAATTATTTATTAATTATAATAAATAATTAAATGATTAATAATATTTTTTTAATTTATTACTACATTTTTACTAATTATTTTGAATTTTTTAAAATTATTAGTATTTTTATATTTTTTATAAGTAATTAAAATTTTTAAAGTAACTATTACATATATTTATTATCTAAACTAACTATTTATTAATTATAAATAAAATTTTAACAAATAATACTAAGACATTATAATTAATCTCAAGCATGATAAAATAAGAAATACCATAATATTATTAATCAAGTATCATTAACGAATGATATGTAACATTAAAATAATCAATAAAATCCATAATCATGAACATGTAGTTAAAATATTACATATTTATAATGATTTTTAATAATTAAAACATTAAATAAATCATATAATTAAACATATCAATCAATCATATGGTGTAACCACTTTTGAATGATATAATCATAAATCTATAATTATTTACAACTCAAAATATATCTAAGATATAAAATATGCAATAATAATATGAGGGTTAAACCAGTAGTAATGAGAAACAGACGGGTTAGGGCAGGTTGGGCCAAGACCATGTAAGCTTGGGACTGTACTAGCTTAGGACCAATGGGCTTGAGGTCACAAAATCCCACAGGTTAAACAAGTTGATATAAAACTCACCCAACCCCGCAACAGATGTGGGTCAACCCATGGGAAACCCACATAATCTATTATTATTATATATATGTTATTAATAAAATTAAAATTTAATAATATACTGATATATATAAATATATAAGATAAATTAATGGGGGAGTATCATTATTTTATATTTAACAATTTAATTAAATTAAAAGAAAATTTAAATGGAATATTTTTTTAAATTTTTATGTTGAAAAAAACATGTGATGTAGTAGTTTAAGAAAACATGCATTTTATAATTAAATGAAAACATGTTTTATAATTTAAATTAAAACCGGAATTATGATTTCACTTTGATTTTATAACATATGAAAAAAAGAAAATTTAAAATGCATATTTTAAAAACAAAACACAACTCCTGATTTTAGTGGGGAGATTGTATAATGTCTTGAAAAAAAATTGAAATAATAAATTTATAGATTTGCAAATTATAATATTTTAATTTTGGAATTTATGATGATAGTTTTTTATGAAATATATATTATATGTTTTAAATAATTTAAATGTTATTTATTTATAAATGGGTGGGTTAGTAATATTAAAATAATTTTCAAAATTGCGTAATAAATATACAACCCTTCACAGATAAAATATTTTATTTTAAAAAAAATAATCAAATGGGTAATATAAGTAATATATATATATATATATATATCTTTTTGTGTGAGATTAAATATCTATATATAATTAAGAAAGTTAAATTCATAATATATATTTGATTATATATTTAATTATATGTAATCATATATATATATATTGTGTGGGACGTTATAAATCATATGCGCATTGGAACTTAGCAAAGCGGTCAGATGAAAAAACATGGAAACTACACTTCAAAACAATTTTCAAACCATATTTTGATTGAAAATATATATTAAACTCAAAAATACAAATAAAAACACTCAAATAGAAAAATATTTTAAATCTAAAGGTTAAAATTTGGTAAAAATACCTCAAATCAATTGGAATCAACCTATATAGAGATTACACACATTTTATTCGATGGTGGAAATCCAAATAGAAAAATATCTTTAATCTAAAGGTTAAGAATTGGGTAAAATACCTCACATCAATTAGAATCAACTCAAGCAGAGATAAAACACATCTTATTTGATAGTGGCCACCAAAATATGGAAGAATAAACTTTTAATAACCCCAAATACCAAATAAACCATAGAAAAGGGTAAATTTTATGACCAAAAGTTTGACCAAACCAATTGTAGTGAGAGTAAAATGAAAATCACAAAAGGAAAGAATGGGATATAATAGGAGTCCATGCCTAGGGGATTTGAACCTCAATTACCAAAACATAGAGTGAAATGAATGAATCTATAGGTGGGATGTCGGACAGCTATGTAGGGGAATACTAAATGAAAGAGGATACAAAAATCATGGGAGGATGGAGGAGGAAATAAAATGGTTAGAGTTTTTTTTAATGATGTTTTTGCAATAGGGTTATAGAGACGAACTGTACATCACTACAAATATTATCCGTAGTACCTTTTACAATAGATATCATAATATCCATTATAAACTAATAATTTCATGAAGACCTTTTATGATGGTTTATTTTATCAATCACAAAAATAATTTCACTAAAACATTTTATGGTCAGTAATGTGATCCATTGCTATTAATCATTTTATGAAGTGGAGATAGTGATAGAAAAAAAATCGTCACAACTACCCATTAAAAATAAATTTATTTATTATGGAAATGAATATTCATCACAAAATTTAAGTATCCTCAATTATTTTTTATACCTTCCTATCTATTGTAAATAAAACATCACAAATGTCTAGTTTTCTAGTAGTGGCTAGAGAATTTCTCTAAGAATATATTTTATGTTTCGATAAATTGATTCTTTAAAATTCATAAATATTTTTTATGTATCCAATATTCTTTCTTAAAAATTTTAAAAAAAATCCTTCAAAGATCTTAGTTATCTTAAGAAGATTATATCTACCTTTTAGATATAATAATTCTCTCTTATGAAGTTCAAATATCTCTCTTATAAAGTTCATTTTCTAAATTTTTAATCCCCTCAGTAGACTTGATATTGTTTACACAAGTAACTCTTCATGCCTTTTCCATATTTCCTCTTCCTTTGGAAATATTCTTCTTAATGAATAGGGATATAAACAAATTATCCTCCAAAGTTTTAACAAGGTTCTATTCCCTTAAAAAATTTAAATTGAGGAAAATTTAATGGAAATCCATTCATTTATTTTAAAAATTAGAAATACATTAAATTCACAATTTGTTTTATTTAAATAAATATTTTTCAATTCCAAGGAAATCACACTTTAATTATAAAACAAACTAAAACATGATTAATTAATGAATTTAAATGGATAAGATGTATTAAATATCTATAAATATAATAAATTTATATTCTATATCGATTCCCCCTCACTTAAACCTTGGATTTTTAAATGATTTAATTTCAAAAAGATTACCTAATAAAAAATTCAAACACTAACCAACATAAGCTATCTTTTTAATATCCAAATCACTAAAACATTTCACGCCTTCTAAATGTTCTATGTTACATCTAATTCATGTAGTACATTCAAATAATTTTCTCATATTATTTATTTTTATTCTCACTTATAACTATACTCTAGAGGCTCCCCAAACCTACACTCCTAGATTCAATGCTAAAAACACTAACTTTACACATCGTCTTTGATACCAACTAAGTATACCCAAGATAAACTTGAATATAGTTCATTTCATTTTGATAAGTTAAAAATTAAATCTCACAAATAATCGAAAAATCTCAAGAACCAAAGGTTTAGTTCCATTAAATATTATCTATATAAAAATATTATTTTATAATACTTATGAATTTTTCTCTATAATTTCACAACTCTTGACCCCCTTCTAGACATCTCATATGTTATACACCTCTAAATATCCTAGGGAATGAAAATCAGAAAAATGGGTGAGATAAAATTCTTGTAAAGGGGAAAAGCATAAAAATAGATCATAAAGTGTTAGATCATAATCATGTGATAAAATATTAAAAGGGTAAGAATATCTAATGAAAAATAATATTGAAAATGAAGAGTTTTACATGAGGCATGATAAAAGGAAAAGTAATCTCAAATGATTAAACATAAATTTTTGTATAAGATTATGGAAACCTAAGACAATAAACATGATCCACGAATCATAACATAAGTATAAAATAATGGAATTTAACGTAATAATTAGCATAGCAGAACAAAATATAATGGAGCACTCATTGCTACCTTATTCTCATAGCATAGTGGTATTGGGATAATAACTCATGTAACCTTTTAGGATTGGGCTAAAAACACTTATACCCTCTTGGGATTTTGATAAAAAACATTGTAACCTCCTAGGATTGGTATAAAAACATGTGTAACCTCTTAGTATTGGTAAAAAAACTTTTGTACCCCATTGGGATTGGGATAAAAGCCCATGTACCCTCTTGAGATTGAGCTAAAAACTCATTCACCCTCTTGGTCTTGGGCTAACAACTCATTCACCCTCTTAGGATTGGGTTAAAAACTCACGCACTTTATTGGCCTTTGGATAGATACCCATTTACTCTCTTGGTCTTGGGATAAAAACCCATGCACCCTCTTGGGATTGGACTAACAACCTATGTACACTCTTGGGAAATGGGATGAAAATCTATATACCCTCTTAGGATTGGACTAAAAACTTTTATATGCTCTTGGGATTAGGATACTACCCATATATAATTTTGATCTCATGACCGATGTATTATTGTGAGATATAGGACTCTCCCTATAAAATAATAATCAACCATACATTTATATGATAAGATAACAATAAAAACATTCATATTTCAAACATCACTTACTAACGCGTGGGAAAAAAGATGGGTTTCATGAAAACTTTCATAGATATTTCATAATCCATATAGAGAAAAAATATATATGGTAGTATAATAACATATCCATATTGAATATTAAAAACATTTATGGTTTCTAACATATATTAAAAACAACTTTATAACAATAAAAATTAAAATGGTACCACATAATATGGGATCAATAATTGGACATTAGATACAACGTGTTTAAACCCCAAAAATAGAAATAGAATAATGGAATTTAGAATGTATTTCATAAAAAATAATTTCTAAGGAAATAAATCCTTTTGATATGAATAGGAATATATAAGTGAAACCAGATATAGTTTTTAAAAAACATTTTTAATATTTTCATAAAATAAGAATTTATATGTTATTTTTAAAATCCATTTTTGAAAGGCTGATATGAAACCTTTGAAATATTTTACTTTTAATAATAACATTATAAAATAGATCCTTGAAAAATAAATAAATTTTATTCTAAGGTAGTGTAGAATAGAAGATAAAACATATTATCTTGTAAGTAAAAACCTTTTTAATATTTATAATACGTTTTTGAAAATCATAACATAAAAAGGGGAAATAAAACATCATTTTAAAAAATGTGAGGGATTTGAATATAACATGAGATAAATCACATTTGGGTTTCCAATTAATAAAATAGAACATCGTTAAGAAGGAAGAACGTGGACATTGAAGAAAAAATACTTATTCAAGAGGATGTGAATTACATTTAACAGTGCTATAATTTTTATAAGAAATTATTTATAGAAGAATATTTGAATTAAAATGTTATTTTCCCCATATTAAAAGATAAAGTACCATATAATAAAATCTTATTTTGGAGAAAAATAATAATAGAATAAGTAATTTCGATATGAAACATTATAACTCGATGAAAGGGGGTTGAGTCAACAAAATCCCTTCCATCATTGGTACCCATTAAATTCATAACCACTTAAAAGATAAAACCATAAATAGATTTATAAATCCTTTGAAATTCATGATAAATTTGATAAAAAATTATATGGGTGATATATAATTTTCACAAAAGTAAAAAAGTGTTGAATATAGAACGTATCTAAGTGGATGAAAATTTAGAAGAGGAAACCCTTTCTTGTTTGATAGTACAGGAAATCAAGGATTGGTAAAGAAAGTTCATCAAAATAATTATAAAATATATCAAAGAAAAAATTATAAAGAGAATATAAGGAATTGGGATGTAAGTACACTATATAAAATAATAATAGGTGCAAAATATAAAAACATGCCTTGATGAAGGGAAATTGATACAGGAGCCCATATATTTACTATTTAACTCTTTTAAAGTGATTTAACATCCTATATAATAATTATAACCATATTGATAACCTATTTTAAAACCCTATTCATATTTATTACCATTTATCCTCATTAATTATAATAATTCATTATATTTTCATAATCTAGTTGATGTTTATTTTCATTATTGGGTGTTAGTAATTTTGATCATATTGCAAATTCTTTAAAATGGTGAAGTTGAACCCCATTATTTTATAAAAAATTCATAATTACTTGGTTATAAAAGAAATTTAAATCATTTTTTAATGATTTATGCGTTTTTATGTACATTTGATGGAATCATTAGGCATGGTTTCCAAGAATAGAATCTATAACGAGCTTATTTTGGGTAATTTACATATATCAACAGATTACTTTATAATGATGATTAATTTTGGTGCTGTCATTTTAGAACTAAATTTATAAAATATATCACTATTTCATATCAAATATATTAATAAAATATATTTTAGAACCATCCATTAAAATCATAATAAATAAATGGAAAACATCTCCCCATAGAGGCGATAGTCCACACGTACACACAAGTGATGTTATCAATTTCATAAAATAGAAAGAATATATAAAATGTTTTATATTTTAAGATTATAAATAATGTTATGAATATTATATTTATTCCTAAAACACCACCTTTGAACCAGTCATTTAAGGTATTCATGTAAAATGAAACACATCTCTACATGGAGGTGATAGTCCTCACATACTCATGAACAACAATTTCATTTTTCTAAGGGAAAAGGGGATTGATGGATAATGATTATTCCATAACATAGATATACCAATAATATAGATTTAATTATATAATAATGGAAAATTATATTTTGAAGAGAAAATAGAAAATAAAAGAGGATAGTGAGTGGCTAGTACTCATGTTGAGAACTTAAGATTTCCATTGGAGGGCTTCTTAGATATGGAGGACTTTGGAAAAAAACTTGTGACCAGATTCTTATGTTTGTATAAGTTTAATATAGGTAAAGTAAAATGATGAAGTTTTAAAGATTAAATATAATTTTTTTTAGTTTCATTTAATGGTTTTTTAAATGCCCCTTTTATAAGTGGGGGGAATGAAAATTTTGTAGAAATAACTTCTTATTATAAAGAGAATACATGTTTCACATGGAAAATGAATTAAAAGGTGTAAAATAATTGAAGAGATTTATTTTTTCCTCAATAAATGCCTCAAAAATTCATTTTAACACTTCTTTTTGACATTTTTTTAAACATTACCCTTTATTTTAACTATTTTACCATTTTCACTTTTACCATGGTAATAGATTTTTTTCATCTGGGTAAATTATTATAATAACTAAAATTTACATTCAGCTTACTACCTAATTTTTATATCCTAATTCCAAATATTAAACAAATTATAATATTAAATTTCTAAAACTGATAAAAAATAGTTTTAAAATAATAGATATATATTTCATAACAATAAGATTTAAAAAATATATAATTTATATTCAAAAATGTTATTCATAAGTTTATAAATTAAAATTTATATTTTTGAAATGAATTATTTTACTTATAAAAAATTATTTGGTCAAGAAAAATATTTCTAAAATTATAAGTTATACTTATATCTTAATGATGTCATAAAAGTCACAATATTTGAAAAAATGAATTTTCACTATTCACCTAAAAATCAGTCTTTTCATAAAAAGCCCAAAAAATCATATTAAAATAATATTATAATGATGAAAACAAATGAAGTTAATTTTATACAATTAAAATTTTAAAATTTGAGAATTTAACTTGAAAATAAAAACATAAAAATACAGGGAAAAAAAATTTCATAGGAAAATAACATTTTAAAATATTAACAATTATTATTTTTATTTCATATCAATTAATAATTATAATGGTGTTAATATATTATTAATATTAATAATATATTTTATCCATGATATATTTATCAATGCATTATTATTAAAAATGAACTTTTTTTCTTTAAAAGTCCAAATAAGAAATGTATAAATTACATGGGAAATATAATTAACCGATTATATTAAAATTACATGTTCATATCATTCTAATTTCTACTTACATAAACCCTAAAGATATTCACATAAAACCTAAGGATTATATAATCTCTAACAATAGTCATGGGTGGTTGTTTAAGTGGTGTGGAGCTTATATAAATTTCTCTGATCTTGAACTTCACTTGAAAATACATTTAGTGAAACCATTAGTGTTTGAGTTCAAATTGGTCTTATTCTAGAGAAATACCTAGTAAATCTAACTCCTTTACAAGCTTAAAAAATGGTCATAATAAATATGTATTTTATTATTAGATTTCATCTATTATACTTTAACATATTTTTCATAATGTCATTACTTTTATATATACTTTCTTATTTAATGGATATTTTATAAAATTTGTATTTAATAATTTTATTTTATTAAATTATCATAGTTTATTTTTATTTGGTATTGTGTGTGAATCAAGATATTAAAAATAGTATTTATTTAAATAAAAATTAATACAAAATCTTAGGGTGTTACACTTTATGGAAATATTTTACTCATCACTCAAGTATGAATTTCAAATAAAGCTTTTCTCATTCTAAGATCATATAAGGTTCAATATAAGATTTATGAATTTCTTCACCTTTACCTAATGAATTATATATATGTTCATATCATGCGGACTTGAGTATTTTTCTATGTATGACTGGTTTTTAGGTTATAATGTAATAAATCTATGAGGTAGAATAGATTGTTTATATCTATTTTGAATCATAATGCATGATTCATAGTTCCCCCCCAAGAATGGTGTGCTCTTAACTCACTCTTACCAAGATGTACCTCCAAACTCTACATGTGAGTATCTTGGGTAGCCCACAATTCAGAATTTTCAATTGAACTAATTCTTATTCTGTTTTACCCTCTCTTACATTGGTTTTTTTAGTTGAAAAATATTTTATAACTTGATGCAAAATTCAGTTTTTAAGTAAATGGAATAATCTATTAGTAATAAAATTGTGGTAGACTCCAATCACATATTTTAATAGTGTTTTAGAAAAGCTTCCATGTTTATACCATGAAATTATCTCAATATATAGTAGAATTTTTTTCCATTTTCATATTGATTATATTTCATTAAATCATCTTAACACGACCTATTTTCTCTCCCCCCTACACTTGAGTTCATCTATTTTTATTGTATTAAATTTTAGAGCTAGATAGTTAGGGATTTTGGGATTATAATGTGTCTATCTAAAAAGGTCATTCATGTATTTTTGTTCTTCAAGGCTTAAATTTCATGGTAGGCTATAAATAGTGTCTCATTGTAAAAAGGGATTTTCTTTCAAAATAATGTCTCATTTTTTTATAACTCAAAGTTCTCAATGCTCCGAGGTTTTAACAATATTCCTCAAAAAATTATTTTTTTTCAATAATGTCTTGGTTTTCTCAAAAAATGATACCATTTTATGAATATATAAAAACTAGTTTATAAGCCACTTAGATGATTTATTTTAATATAGGTTAGTATTTCATGGAATGAGATTCAAAAATTAATGGTATTTCATTGAATTTCTCACACTTTAAATTTAAAATAAATTTATTTTTATCATTACTGTATGTTTATTTCATGGGTAAAATTAGTTTATAATAATTTTAATAATATAATAATTTTAAAAAACATTCAACATTATCACAAAAGGTTTTAAAACACCCTAAAAATAAGAAATAAATACACAAAATAGTACAAAATGAAAAAACTGTTTTTTAATTATAAAATTATAAAGGTTTCCTTCCCCCACACATTAATGATTCAATGTACTAAGTGAATTATAAATAGATTTAGTAGTTTATAGAGGTTTAATATAGTAATAAAAATCAATCAAGTATTAAAGAAATGTACTACCTGGTGGCTTTATTGGTATACAAGTTATAAGAGTGTGATATCCTCCACTAGTTCTTGTCGTAGATTACTATGGTACTTTTTAATATTGTTCCCATTTATAGTAAATGGTGCATTTTATCCTTATTTAATGATATTCAAAACACCAAAATGGTAAAAATTAGTGAAATTAAAATACCTTCTTATTTGGAATAAATTTTACCAGGCATTATCTTTATTCAAGATTTATAGAGAAGAACTGGGTCTCCTTAATAAACAAAATTATGCTAAACTATTTTATCATGGTACTCTCTAGACCTATCTTTTAAAATTTTATATCTATTAAAAGACTCTCTCCATTATACAATTTCATGAAGTTTTAGGCTCCTTTATTTAGTAGTTTCTTCCAAATCTAAATTCATCACATTAACTGTCTGGTAGGATTTGTGCTCTAGCTCTATAAGTATATGAAAACTCTTTCCATAAATAAATACGTATGGATTCGTTATTATCGAAGTTTTTTAGGATTTTTTTAATAATATAAGAAATATTACAACCTTTTATTCTAATATGTTCTATTATTATTGATAGTTTTCTCCAAGATTCCTTTGATTTATCTATTTGAAACTATAACTTAGTTATTTTTTTATGGAAGGTAGGCAGACTATATATTATGATTAACAATATATTTTATTATAAAAGGTTCCTTGGTCACTGATGATGTTCCTTGTGACATCAAACCTTTAAAAAATATTATCCCTTAAAAATTTACAAATATTATTAACATCAATTGTTTTAGTGGATTTAGCTTCTATCCATTTTAAAACATAATAAATTGCCTATAGAATATAAGAGTTTCCAAAATTAATATAAAAGGTTCCCATGGATTTTATTTATAAACATAAAAAATTTCAAAAAATCTTATTGGTTTCTATAGTATCTCTTATTTCTTGAAAATTTTTCCAGAAAATTAACATTGTTCACAACTTTTATATAATTCAAGTGCATATTTAAACAAAGTGGGGTAGTATAATCCATATTCTAAAACATTGTTATTGGTACTTTTAGGTCAAAAGTGTCCTATAAAAGATAGTGTATAAAAAAATAAGGAAAAATTATACCTCACTCTTAGATAGAAACCTTTTATTCATTTTATCATTTTAGGTTTTCTAAATATTTGGATCTTCTCAAATATATAATGTTGGGTGATATTTCAGTCTAAGAACTTTTTGGGGGTACAGATGAGAAGTAATCTGATATGTGACCTATAATTTTACCATATATTCATTCCATGGGAACTCTATTTTAATTAGATATAACCATCATTGAATTATGTATTCATTAAAGAGTGTTTTATCAAGAATCTCTGCTTTGGTTATATTAGGAATTCTACTTATATAATCTGCCACCAGGTTCTCTGGTTCCTTTTAATCTTTTATATATAGATTAAAATCATGGATCAATAACATCTATCTAGATATCCTTGGTTTAAATTATTCTTTATTAAATATCTAAGGGTTTAATAGTAAAAAAATAGTAACATTAGTTCCAAGTAAATATAACAAAAAAATTATCCAAAGAAAAAATTTCAAGAATTTTACATTCAATGGTGGTGTAATGGTTATAGGTAGCATCTAATGTTCTTGAGGTATATATAATGACTTTATATCTACCTTAATTCAATTGGTATAGTACTACTCACACAACATGGTTGAATGCATCATAAAGAGATTCAAAATGGTGTCCCCAATTGGGTGGTTGTATCACTGGTGGTGAGATTAATTTTTACTTCAATTCATCAACAAATTCCCTAAAATATTTAACAAAGGTAAATAAACCATCTTTCAAAAGTAATCTGAAATATGGAAGAAAAATCTTACTGAAATATTTGATAAACCTTTTTAAAAAAGTTACATTTCTTAGAAAGTATCTTATATATTTCATATAAGTTGGATAGGGAAATGCATTTTACACTTAAATTTTTTATTTATATACATCAATTCTTTTTGGGGAAATAACATACCCAAATACAATTCATTTTTCTTATATGAAATTCCACATTTCAAAATTCAAAAAATGTGGGTTTTCAAAAACTTGCCCATATTTTTAAAAAAATTGTCAAACTAGTTTCTAAAAATATTTAATGCAACCCAAAATACTTTACATAAGTATTTAATATTATTATAGAAGATACATACCATGAATATCAAAAATTTACCTATGTAATTTAATAGTTAAAATGGATTCCTTTTGTAATTAAAGATTAAATAATGATATGCAATGGTTTTCTTATATTGACCCCATGTGTAATTGGTGCCTAAATGTGATGTAAAAATATATCTAAAAAAAATAGAGAATTCTTCCTACTAATATTTCCAATATTTGGTCAATGAAGTGAAGGTTAAAATGATATTTCCTTGTGACCTAATTCAACATTCTATAATATGTAAATGCTCTCTAACTATTTTGAATTTGGATAATAATCAATTCATTTTGTTTTTTCTTAATTATGATTAGAATAGTTTTCTTGGAAAAAATGTCCATGGGACTAGCCTATTGTTAATCATAGTTGTGGAAGATTATTCTATATTTTATGAATTTTTTATTTCTTTCATTATCATCATGGTTATATTGATTCTTCTTTAAGACTTCCTAATAGGTCTATAATTTTCTCTTAGTGGGATTTTGTGCATGTATATTTTAGGATTTATTCATGTGATATCTTATAAACTCTGTACTATTTATTACACATTTTACCATAAAATTTATTCCATACTTTTTTCTTATTATAGGGAAATTTGTTAGAAATATCTATTGGAAAAAATTCTCATTAAATGAGGTAAATATACTTAAAGTCAGTATGTATAGGTTTCAATTCTAGATTTGGGGGTTGTTTTAAAAATTAAATCAAACTTGGGTTTCTCAACTAAAATGTTTTTAATTCATATAATACATATTTCATATCATCTTCCTCATAATTAATGAAAAATTCGTGTCTATAAAATAATTCAATTATTACCTTTTATTACAAACTATAGATAAATTTTCCAAGATTCTTAAAATTTTATTTCATAGAATTTTTAGTGACTAGTTATTTCCATAATGTTAGAAAAATTCTAGTATACCTAATTCTTCACTAGGATAAATTTTTATAGTTTATTTTAGAATAAAAATTGGATGATCATCTTTATAGTACTTTATAGAGTCAAAGATGTTGAAGTAGGAATTGTTTTCTCTAAACCCCATAGTGAGAGTCCATTCATGTTCATTTATGATTTTCTTTGTTGTATTTAAGAGTGGTCTACCAAAGATGATGTGTGACTATACTAGAGTCCTATAATCCGCCATTTTTATTAGTAAGAATTCAACTGGAAAGATTAGGTTTTTCACTTAGACCATCATAACTTCCTGGACACCTATTGGAAATGTTATACATTTATTTGTAACTTTGATCTACTAATCTTAGGAGTTTAAATTCTTCCATCTATAATAAAATGAAAATGTAGTGAATAATTACATTTAAAGAGAAACTAATACCACATAAATCATCATTAAAATTCATAGATCTGATTATGCAAGAGATATAAAAAAAATTTAGATCTTGAAACTTGGTAGGAACCCATGGGGTGATCAAAGTTGAGACACTTCTTCCCAATTTAATACTTACATTCCCTATATGTGTTTTCTTTTCAATACATATTTTCTTTAGTAGCATGACATATTTTTGAATTTTATTAATAGATTCAATGAAGGTGGATGTTAATCCTTACTTTTTGAAAATTTTCTAACATATCTCTCTGAATTTTCTCATCTTGTATCTTCCTTAAAAGGATCATTCTTGTTGTGAATGGAAATGGAATATCCTTCTTATCCCTTTGTTATGTTTTCAAAGTTGAAACTGGTTTATATTTATTTATTCAAGAATTTTCTACTTATTTATTTTCTTATTCCTCCCTAAAATGGTTCCCATGGGTCTATTCAGTTTCCTCTATGGCATGTTTCTCAATGTTGGGTTGGTTCTATCCATATTTGGGTGTGGTTTTATGATGAATATACTTACCACTTTTATTTTTTACCAGGATCACATTTCCGTTGGGATTTGGGATTGGTTGAGATGGGAATTTTTCTAATATTTTTTTGTTAGTATCTCCACAAGGATCCCAATCCGGTTATTTAATTCCTTTGCTTCATTATTTTACTCCTTAAACTTTAAACCTTGTTATTTTTCATAGGAATTTATGAATTGATTAAGGGATGATCAAAAGGATTATTTTACTAGAAATTGGATGGTTGTTGGTAGGTTGATTGAGTGAAAGGATGTATGTATAGATATTGAAAGGGTGAAATTTATTAGTATCATTGTTGGTAAGGTGGTCTAGTATTATTTTTTTATTCTCAAATCCATATTATAATTGGGGAAAGTATCTCCATCCTAGATTATACTATTTATATTGACTCTTCTAAAGTTTTATATCTTTCCATTCCCTAACCATCAGTACATCGGTTAGTAAAATTAGTAGGAGAAAAACATAAACTGTATACCTCAAAAAGTGATTAAAATTCACGAAATTGTTTTAAATATATTTTTATAAAAAAGGTAGTTAGTTCCTCTATATTATATTCTAGTAAGAGGGTGGAATAATAATTTATTACCTCATATAAACCTATAGTACCACTAGCTCTAATACTAAATTGCTAGAAATTTTGTGAAATATTACCAATTATTCCTCTGTCCTCTACTAGTGACTTTTCAATAAGGACATATCCTAGTGATTCATATAGTAGGTTCTAGTCACTATCTTGGAGTCCTTTATAGAAAAATACTAATAAGTGATTCTATTCAATTCCTTGATGAGGAAAACTAGAAAAATTCTGTAACACCCCGACCCCAGCTACCCAGAGCCGGTGCATTACTTCGTAACATTGGCATGATCACAAAAGATCAAGTCTCGAAAGACCGATTAGTTTAGTAGCCTTGGAAACACTAGATACATTCATAAGTCTTTCATTACATCAAAAAGTAAACAAACTACAATAACATGGTCTTCATAGTCCACAATCATATCCCTTTCTGACTACCCTTGTAGGTCATTCATAAAATACTTTTTCACATCCTGGAAAAATATTAAAACATTGAAAGGGGTGAGCTCAGATGCTTAGTAAGGTTAACAATATAGCGGAAGCTTTCATAAATAAACATTAACATTTAAGGCAATGTATAACTAAAACAAAAGCCTTTTAAACTTGAACTTCAATATAATATGGCAAAAGTAAAATGAGATAATGTCATTCACTTCTTCACATGGATATTCTACTGGTCGAATAATCAAATGCAATAACAATAACCACTTTCATAATGATGGAATGCATAATGCCAGACTATCATAACCACATAGCCAAGGCCTCGTGCCAAGACCACAAATAAGATTTTGTCAAGGCCTCGTGCCAAGACACTAGTTTGTCTCATGAGACCTACCGATGCATCGAGGAGCTGTAGCGGGCTCCACCCGTCACTTATTAAGTCCAATGCATTCCTCATATGAATAGGTTTAAACATATCATAATCCATAACATAATCGTATCACATAAAACAGGCATAAAGGAAACATAACATTTCCACATTTCAATCACAAGATATCTATACAACACATTGATATAATAAAAACACTTTCAAAACCATTTTCATACCAAAATAAAAGAATGTTAAAACATGGTATTTATTTTTCTTTTAGAAAAAGGTATGGCTTGTAGAGGAAGCCAAAACTCAAATAGTGGTCACGGCGGCAGAGAAGTCGTTGAAGCCGCATTAGTACGAAAAGAAAAACATTCCCTTTTTTTCATTTAGTAAAACGCTTCGTATAAAAAAGATTCCTTTTGAATAAACGTAAAAGTCAAAGGGGTTTATACACCGTATAAATGAAAGTTGTGTATAAAACAAAACATGCCTCAATGAAAGGGGATTGAGACAATGTCCTTAAATAGATCATTTTCAAAATAAAATAGATCTATTATGTGTATTCACTATAGGTACACATAAAGAATGTAAAAATACAAAATAGTACATAATAATATCATGACATAATTTTAAAGTATGAGATTAACCCAAAGAATGGAAGTTGGGTTGAGAAGTTCCCTTACCTTGTGTCCGACTTGACTTAACCGTTCTTTAACCTCCTGAATAATAAACTAGAGTTGATATCTACCTTATTAAGAACCATTTTCAATTTCATTATCCTTTTTATATCACTTATTACAATGTTATGAACATTATGTAATTATTTAAGTTAATAACGGTCGTTTTGTCGATCTTTGGTACTTGAGTCAACAATAAACTTCTTATAATTACAAGTTGTTCATGTGGTAGAATATCCATTATATCCAGAATTATATTCATGATTTAGATGTCATATATATCTTATATATCCAGTATATACATTCATTTATAATATTACGTAACATTTAGAGTTAATAAATGAAATGCACCGTTCATGGAGACGGTAAGCCGTACGTACGCATGAACGCTACTTTCATTTCAATTTCATATTTAATGGAACTAAATCATAATTATATAAATGTATAATATAATTCCAGTATAATATAGTGTATAATACCATTTACTCCATCCTTTATACATCCCACATATGGCATTAACGATTCAAATGACTTTGAGGGGGCGGTAGTCCGCACTTCCTAAAATGAAATTATCGCGTTTTCCCCATAATGGAAATCATAAAGTATGCCATAAATGAGAAATAAAGAAGAATAAGTAAAACATAAACATATTATATATCATATATAAAAATAGTTACATCTTAATGGCCACCTTTGAAGGTGTTATATGAGTGTTGAACAATCATCGTTTTGTGAGGCAGAAATTCGCCATCCACAGAAACCGTATGTTATTTAACCATTAGATTTAGGTGTGTGTAAGTGTATCTCTAATCCTTATTATAACAAAATCCTAGTATATTGAGGATACTGGTGTTGTTACAAAAGAAATGAATAAAAAGAGTTTAGGGGGTTGGAGAAGAAAAATAAAACAAAACAACATTAGAGAAGACATTACCTCAAAATCGGGTAACTCTTTTTGATTTGATCCAAAGGCTTCCTTGGGAAGAGTTCTGCCCAAAGTGAGGCTTCTAGGAGTAAGAGAGGGAAGTTGGGAGAGTATTTGGGCAG
Organism: Viscum album; assembly: GCA_963277665.1. Lineage (NCBI taxonomy): Eukaryota > Viridiplantae > Streptophyta > Magnoliopsida > Santalales > Viscaceae > Viscum > Viscum album. Next base: position 1,585,795,246 of record OY728164.1, read on the forward strand.
ATGTTGGCCAAGCCAAATGGCTTGAAAGTGTAAATGAGGTGGGAGAGGTGGGGGCCTTTTATAAGTGGAGAGGAGGGGCAATTTTGGAAATATTGAAATGTTACATTATTTCACAATGATTTTCGGATTCTAAAGGTCCCACACTTATATAATTCGAGTCTATGGTGATAAGGTTTCGAAATATCCTCATCCAATAGGCTTTGGACAAGTGTAAGCCTTGGATTTTGCATTATCTTCTCATTTTATTTAAATCGTTAAATAATGAGGTCATCGCTGCATCATAATGATGTCATAAATAATTTAATTTATTTAATGTCTAAAAATTATAAAACAAATACTATGATGTAGAAAATCTTTTTATCTTTCTAATGAATATTTATAGTCAAAATTTGGACTTGTGTAACCCCACTTAAAAACTATTTTAGTAAAATAACTCATGTTTGTGTCAATTTAATTTTAACATTAAATAAATATATATTAATGTCATTTTCCAACTAAAGTGGCTCCATGGGGTCCCCAAGTTGACCCATGGATTGTCTTGGTCGGCCATGAATCATCCAATAGGAGTAGGAAAAGTGTCATGCTCATCTCATATTATTAAAATACTATTTGTACCTTAAACTACACTAATTACCTCTAATCACGATTAAGAACTTAAAAGTTACTATTCACCAAAAAATTATTTTAATCTCATTGAACCACATTTTACTTATTAATGACAACTATGTCTGTCGGATTTTTGAAAATCAAATCACAGAAGTGGTAATATTTCATTTAAATGAAAAATCAGTTATTTAACTACCACTTAGTGGTTTCACTATTCATCAAAAATTGAAGTTTTTCAGAACAAGGCCAAAATTTCACCCTAAGATATAATTGATATTCCGAATTCAAAAATTATGTCTATTTTAAAAAATTCCAAACATATATGTTGCATTAATTAATTTTATAATTAATTCCCGCTGTTAGGACAAATAGCTTGTTTTTAAGAAACAATTTATATCAAAAGATTGGCAATTGTTTATGTCCAATTTCAATGTTAAATTAATTCTAATGACCACCATTGGATAAAATGGTAAAAATATATTCTAATTATACCTTAAAACCACTAAATAGTATAATTTATCACAATAAATTATTTTGATTAAGAAGTTGTTTTAAGTATTTTTCATTATTCATAAAAAATTAGAAGTTCTCAGAAAAATACCAAAAATTCAACATAGGCTAATTTCGATATTCCGAATCCAAAAATGAAGTCCATTTTGAAATATAAAATTTCTATAATTTTAAAAAGTGGTTATTACTATTCATAACGGCTACTTTGATTAGTCGTGGTGTGTTAGAACTCGAAGTTGCGTACAATGCAAGCTATTGCATTATTGAATGAGAAGAGTATCGTGGAAGCTCGGGGTGTTACATTCTCCCCTCCTTCAATAAATTGTGTCCTCGCAATTTGAAATTTTTCTTTGAAAATAAAAGGTTGAAAAGAGAAAATACCTTTGAGGAAAACCCACATTGGAAATAAGATTAATAAAATTTAGCCTTAATAAGAGGGAAAGGGAAATGAAAAAGTCACCACCCAATTACGATCTCGATTAGGAGAACATTGGTGGAAATTAGAGACATATAATTAGAGGAAAAACGTAAATATTTGTAGGGAGTGATTGAGGTCATCAATCACAATCAACTGTCAAATTGAGGGCCTCAAAGCCTTCAATCTATGTTGATTTAAAATATCATCAGTTCAACAAGACATAAGGTATTAGGATAACACATTTTTTTGTTTTAATATCCCTTTATTAAAGTTTAAGAATTAATTTATTCATTGAATAAGAGATAGGTATATATATATTTATGCTTAGAGTTTCAACCTTCAACTCATCTTTCACTCAAAAAGATAATAGAACTCAAAAATATTATACTTATCCTAATTGTATAAGGTTCCAAATGTTAACACATACCATTTAGATTAGTAATATTATTTTGTAATAACCAGGGACTTCATGTAGGCTAGTGGTAGGAAATAAAGGCCTGTCGCACTATGGTTGTGGGTTCGATTCCGGTAGCTTTGTCCGACGCAACGGGTTATTCCCCACCCTGCAGGTTGTCCTTTTTCCTAAAACTATAGTATTATAATATTCCAAAAATAATCTTCAGAAATTCTTTAACCTTAAACAATACTATCCCTGGTTCAACTTAATCCATTCCAACCTTAATAGTTATCCAAAATACCTCCGTCCAGACTTTCTCTAAAATGTCTCTAAATTCCAAAATCAATTGTAACATCAGATTCCCCAAACAAAGAAATGTTTCTCTTATTGTCACATACTAAAAATATGATTACCTTAATCATATTAAAACCTTACTGAAATCAAAAAGTACTGCAGTACAATCCATATATATATATCACATTATTCTTATAACCAGAATATAATCCATGAGTCCAAAAGCACCAATACATTAATTATTCCGCTTCAACTGTAGTCACAACATAAGATTGGCCTTGATCCCTTATCCTTTTCTGAGGTAATTTTCCCTGATGCTTAGGACATTCATTTGCATAATGCCCTGTTTCCCTACAATTGTAGCATTCAACTTTGACAGCCTCTTTCTTTCCCTTGCAATCACGAGCCTAGTGACCCTTTTCTCCACATTTATAACAAACTCCCATTCCTTTTAGGCAAGTACCAGGGTGATTCTTCCCACAATTATCACATAATGGAAAATCCTTCTTTCCCTTTTTCCCTTTATCTGTCTCTTGTTCCACCGTTCTCTTCTTCTCTTGCTTTACTTTGTTGTCATAAGACTTAGAGAATTCCTTTTCTGTCTTGATAGCACACGAGACAATATCTTCGTATGATGAGAAGGATTGTGATACTAAAGCTCGACGGAGAAATGGTTTTAACCCATCAAAGAAACGATCAATCTTACTCCTTGGGTTACGTATATAATCGGCAGCATGCCTCACTAACCTTGTAAAGTTAGCCTCATACTTTGAGACATTATCATCCTCCTTCTACCTCAAACTCAGAAATTGCCTTTCCATATCTGCTCGATGGTCATGAGGAAAATATTTTTCTAAAAAAAGATCTTTGAACTCCCTCCATTCCATATTCGATACGTCATCATCTTCCTTTGTGTTTTGAATCAGCGACCACCACTGATCGGCATCTCCAGTGAGGCGGTAAACTGCCATGACAACCTTCTCCCTTTCGCTACTCCCCAAGGCATGGAATATTTTCTCTAAGGAGTTTATCCATTGCTCAGCTACTAACGGATTTGTACCCCCATTGAAGGTTGGTGGTTGTTGCCTCATGAAACGGTCTAGCATTGATCCTCCACGTTGCGGATCAGGGTGCTCCATACGAGTAAGGTTATTATTCATAACCTGAGCAAGTTGTCCCAGTATGGTGATTAGCTGATCGGCACCAGTTGCATCACCAGCCCCACTATAATTATCTTGAGCAGGAGGGAAATCCCTACATGGAGTGCGTGCATTGATACGGTTTCCATTTCTTCCACTAGGCGCCATTTCTAAACAATTTCATAAACTAGACCAGTTTATGAATCAAAATACATAATCCCATACTTATAAAACACTTAACATAAATTGAACTATTTATGGATATAATCCATAATCATAAAAATGTTTTCTTTGAGGAAGTATATACTCATAAGCCCTTCATAATGATTTGTAAAGAAAATTAGATTTATCCTAAGCATATCCCCCGGGAGTGTCATAACCAAGAGTGCAGCAAGGCCCGTTGTCGTGCACCAGTTCCCGTTCGAGTCTAGCTCAAAGTGGTGTTTTCGGGTTTTACCCCTAGGAACATCTGTGCCAGAGCCGCCTCTACCTGCTCGTATCCAGACAGGGATGTATTGCTCGGAAAACTCACAAAATCTCTACAATACCAAAATTCTAGGAAGTTCTTATATACTAATCCTCAAAGTTCATCTTAGGTCTATGTGCTCTAATCAGAATTTATCTAAATCTAGCTTCCAAGGTTTGTACTAAACTTCCTTTGATACCAACTGTAACACCCCGACCCCAGCTACCCAGAACCGGTGCATTACTTCGTAACATTGGCATGATCACAAAAGATCAAGTCTCGAAAGACCGATTAGTTTAGTAGCCTTGGAAACACTAGATACATTCATAAGTCTTTCATTACATCAAAAAGTAAACAAACTACAATAACATGGTCTTCATAGTCCACAATCATATCCCTTTATGACTACCCTTGTAGGTCATTCATAAAATACTTTTTCACATCCTGGAAAAATATTAAAACATTGAAAGGGGTGAGCTCAGATGCTCAGTAAGGTTAACAATATAGCGGAAGCTTTCATAAATAAACATTAACATTTAAGGCAATGTATAACTAAAACAAAAGCCTTTTAAACTTGAACTTCAATATAATATGGCAAAAGTAAAATGAGATAATGCCATTCACTTCTTCACATGGATATTCTACTGGTCGAATAATCACATGCAATAACAATAACCACTTTCATAATGATGGAATGCATAATGCCAGACTATCATAACCACATAGCCAAGGCCTCGTGCCAAGACCACAAATAAGATTTTGTCAAGGCCTCGTGCCAAGACACTAGTTTGTCTCATGAGACCTGCCGATGCATCGAGGAGCTGTAGTGGGCTCCACCCGTCACTTATTAAGTCCAATGCATTCCTCATATGAATAGGTTTAAACATATCATAATCCATAACATAATCGTATCACATAAAACAGGCATAAAGGAAACATAACATTTCCACATTTCAATCACAAGATATCTATACAACACATTGATATAATAAAAACACTTTCAAAACCATTTTCATACCAAAATAAAAGAATGTTAAAACATGGTATTTATTTTTCTTTTAGAAAAAGGTATGGCTTGTAGAGGAAGCCAAAACTCAAATAGTGGTCACGGCGGCAGAGAAGTCGTTGAAGCCGCATTAGTACGAAAAGAAAAACATTCCCTTTTTTTCATTTAGTAAAACGCTTCGTATAAAAAAGATTCCTTTTGAATAAACGTAAAAGTCAAAGGGGTTTATACACCGTATAAATGAAAGTTGTGTATAAAACAAAACATGCCTCAATGAAAGGGGATTGAGACAATGTCCTTAAATAGATCATTTTTAAAATAAAATAGATCTATCATGTGTATTCACTATAGGTACACATAAAGAATGTAAAAATACAAAATAGTACATAATAATATCATGACATAATTTTAAAGTAGGAGATTAACCCAAAGAATGGAAGTTGGGTTGAGAAGTTCCCTTACCTTGTGTCCGACTTGACTCAACCGTTCTTTAACCTCCTGAATAATAAACTAGAGTTGATATCTACCTTATTAAGAACCATTTTCCATTTCATTATCCTTTTTATATCACTTATTACAATGTTATGAACATTATGTAATTATTTAAGTTAATAACGGTCGTTTTGTCGATCTTTGGTACTTGAGTCAACAATAAAATTCTTATAATTACAAGTTGTTCATGTGGTAGAATATCCATTATATCCAGAATTATATTCATGATTTAGATGTCATATATATCTTATATATCCATTATATACATTCATTTATAATATTACGTAACATTTAGAGGTAAGAAATGAAATGCACCGTTCATGGAGACGGTAAGTCGTACGTACGCATGAACGCTAATTTCATTTCAATTTCATATTTAATGGAACTAAATCATAATTATATAAATGTATAATATAATTCCAGTATAATATAGTGTATAATACCATTTACTCCATCCTTTATACATCCCACATATGGCATTAACGATTCAAATGACTTTGAGGGGGCGGTAGTCCGCACTTCCTAAAATGAAATTATCGCGTTTTCCCCATAATGGAAATCATAAAGTATGCCATAAATGAGAAATACAGAAGCATAAGTAAAACATAAACATATTATATATCATATATAAAAATAGTTACATCTTAATGGCCACCTTTGAAGGTGTTATATGAGTGTTGAACAATCATCGTTTTGTGAGGCAGAAATTCGCCATCCACAGAAACCGTATGTTATTTAACCATTAGATTTAGGTGTGTGTAAGTGTATCTATAATCCTTATTATAACAAAATCCTAGTATATTGAGGATACTGGTGTTTTTACAAAAGAAATGAATAAAAAGAGTTTAGGGGGTTGGAGAAAAAAAATAAAACAAAACAACATTAGAGAAGACATTACCTCAAAATCGGGTAACTCTTTTTGATTTGATCCAAAGGCTTCCTTGGGAAGAGTTCTGCCCAAAGTGAGGCTTCTAGGAGTAAGAGGGGGAAGTTGGGAGAGTATTTGGGCAGATTTTGTCCAAGCCAAATGGCTTGAAAGTGTAAATGAGGTGGGAGAGGTGGGGGCCTTTTATAAGTGGAGAGGAGGGGCAATTTTGGAAAGATTGAAATGTTACATTATTTCACAATGATTTTCGGATTCTAAAGGTCCCACACTTATATAATTCGAGTCTAAGGTGATAAGGTTTCGAAATATCCTCATCCAATAGGCTTTGGACAAGTGTAAGCCTTGGATTTTGCATTATCTTCTCATTTTATTTAAATCGTTAAATAATGAGGTCATCGCTGCATCATAATGATGTCATAAATAATTTAATTTATTTAATTTCTAAAAATTATAAAACAAATACTATGATGTAGAAAATATTTTTATCTTTCTAATGAATATTTATAGTCAAAATTTGGACTTGTGTAACCCCACTTAAAAACTATTTTAGTAAAATAACTCATGTTTGTGTCAATTTAATTTTAACATTAAATAAATATATATTAATGTCATTTTCCAACTAAAGTGGCTCCATGGGGTCCCCAAGTTGACCCATGGATTGTCTTGGTCGGCCATGAATCATCCAATAGGAGTAGGACAAGTGTCATGCTCATCTCATATTATTAAAACAGTATTTGTACCTTAAACTACACTAATTACCTCTAATCACGATTAAGAACTTAAAAGTTACTATTCACCAAAAAAATATTTTAATCTCATTGAACCAAATTTTACTTATTAATGACAACTATGTCTGTCGGATTTTTGAAAATCAAATCACAGAAGTGGTAATATTTCATTTAAATGAAAAATCAGTTATTTAACTACCACTTAGTGGTTTCACTATTCATCAAAAATTGAAGTTTTTCAGAACAAGGCCAAAATTTCACCCTAAGATATAATTGATATTCCGAATTCAAAAATTATGTCTATTTTAAAAAATTCCAAACATATATGTTGCATTAATTAATTTTATAATTAATTCCCGCTGTTACGACAAATAGCTTGTTTTTAAGAAACAATTTATATCAAAAGATTGGCAATTGTTTATGTCCAATTTCAATGTTAAATTAATTCTAATGACCACCATTGGATAAAATGGTAAAAATATATTCTAATTATACCTTAAAACCACTAAATAGTATAATTTATCACAATAAATTATTTTGATTAAGAAGTTGTTTTAAGTATTTTTCATTATTCATAAAAAATTAGAAGTTCTCAGAAAAATACCAAAAATTCAACATAGGCTAATTTCGATATTCCGAATCCAAAAATGAAGTCCATTTTGAAATATAAAATTTCTATAATTTTAAAAAGTGGTTATTACTATTCATAACGGCTACTTTGATTAGTCGCGGTGTGTTAGAACTCGAAGTTGCGTACAATGCAAGCTATTGCATTATTGAATGAGAAGCGTATCGTGGAAGCTCGGGGTGTTACAAATTCTTCTTGAAGCTATAACAGTACTCATATATAGTTTCTCCTAAATCTCGTATAATGGTATATATTTTCTTCTTGATGGATATTATTCTAGAGGTGGGGAATAATATTTATATAAAAATCCTTTAAAATATATTATATTCAATAATTTCATTAGGTTACAAATTGTATAAACACAATTTCTCTAATCATTTTAATGAAAATAGAAAATCTCTCTACTTTACATGCTCTGCAGGCACTCCTCTTAGATTGAGCAATGATCAAAACACATTAAACTCTTTAATGTGGTTATTTTGGTATTTATCTGCAATAAAATGAAATATAAACATTATTTGAATTAAAAAAAATAATTAAAACTAATTTTTCAAGGTTGTCATGGAAATTTGATTTTTTGGATCAATGAAATGAGGTGCACAGTGGTTCCACAATGTTTGGTTGGGGTTTCCTTCCATGGTGGAAATACCATAGTGAATACCTTGGGCCATATGGGGGTATAATAGGGAAATTTATTTGAAAATGGGTTATAATTTTAAGATATTAATCATTGTTAGCAGATTTTTATCTAACTTTGATTCAAGAGAAAAAATGTTGTTCAGTATAGGTTTTGGTCATAAAAATTTAGTAATTTCAGCAATAACTCCCCAATAGAGGTTCCATGTTTTGGTAAAACCTATCAAAGGCTATTATAAAATTATATTTATAACCCTAGGTTATGATAAATATAGTACGGTGTAACTCTTAGGTTTTTCTCTAGAGAGGTTTGAAGAAAATTAATTATCATACATTGGTTTTAAAAAATGTATTTTTGTTTCTTTTATTTTCAAAGTAAATTGAAAGTAATTGATGCATTAAGTAGAAATATAGATGGTTAAAGGTTATTAATTTAGGTTTTTATTTCTTATTGTAATGTTTTCATGGTCTTTTAAAATATTTTCACTCCTATTCTTATTTATTAATAAATTAAAGAATCCTTAATTGATTCTTAATCACCCAAAGTTGAAAGTTATTATAAGACAATAAAGACCCAAAACCTAGTATCCCAAATCTAGTGGTTACTTCATTATATTGTTACTAAATATAAGAAATCTAGTTCAAAATTACTGAATAGTTTAGTATTATTGGTAAACTAGATACATAATTAAATCTCACATTACATTTAAAAACATAAAATACAATATACTATTTTCTTTGGGATAATATTTATCCTATATAGCATATCCTTTCATACCAAACATAAAACATTTTTTGGAATAATAGTGAAAGGAAACATAAGAAGTGGTGAGATCTAATGCTCATTAAGGGAATATATATAGTAGAAGCTAAATATGGCATGAATAATATAGTAGGAATAAATGATAATCAAATGATGCCATATTGATAATAAGATTATATTGAAACTTATCAAATTTTATAATAAGTATTCAAATAAACTCATTAACATAAATAACTAATTACATAATGATGGAATTCACAATTACATACATCTAAAATTACTATGTAGGCCTTTTATAATACATCTAAAAATACTGTCAAGGCCTCATACCATGACATCTATATAAATGGGTAAGGCCTTAGCCAAATACCCAATCTAGTTTGTCTCATTAGACCTACCAATTCATTGAGGGTAAAAATAATTCTAGTTCTCATCCATCACTTAATAATTCTAATTTGTTCATCATATTAATAAGCAATATAACTTGATCAGTATGCTTTGAAATCAACAATTGTCTATATTAAAAGACCTAGCATAAAAAATATCAATACTTTCCATAGTAAATATAATCATAAAACATTAAAATAAATATATTATATTCTATCATAATATTATAAAATCATAAAATAATAATATTCAAAAAAAAATTACATATATAAAAATACTTTCAAAAGAAAATTGGATACTTTCTTGAGGAAAATACCATTTTCACTTTGAAAACACTTATTTAAAATCTAAAAAATTAAAAAATATTAAGGAAATAATTTTATTGGGAAATAACAATGAAAAATTGTAAATGATTCTTCAAATAAAATATTTTTCATGATGGTGGTAAATTCCTTTCATTCTATATAAGTTAAAAACACTCCTTTCATAATTTTGTAAAAAGATACAAAAGTAACTCATTCAAAAAATGAAAATAAGATTCCTTTTAAAAAAACATGGGAAAAAATTATTTAATAAATAATTGTATAATATAAAAAACATTATTTTAGACATTTTAAATAAAATATAGACATTCAAGATAAATATTCCCGACTAAGCAAAAAAACAAGGTCGGTTCTCCTTAAAAACATCATTTCAGTATATTTAGTACTTAAAGAGAGGAAAATTAAAGGAAAACATTTAATTTATAGAAATAAAAATTGGAGAAGAAAATAAATTTGGTTCAAGATAGAAATATAAAATAATTCTCCCAATGGATACTTGAATATAAACAATCATGAATAATAATGAGATTGTGAAATAAACCCTTACCTCGTGTTCGACTTCCTTTGTATGGTATGAACCTATTCTATCATAAATATTGATTTATTACAAACATATTATATAACCATACTCATATGTATTATATCATATATTATTTACTTATAATATTTTATCTCCTTTTTATTAACAATTCTTTGTTTTAATCACTATTCTAGGTAATAACTACTTTATTTTTCATGTTTGTTTTGATTTGGTAGTTTTGGTCCTTTTACTTTTATCATGGTTACATCATATAAATAATGTTACAAATTAATAAATATCATATATATAAATTATATATTTTTTTATAGTAATCCATAAAAAATAGAGATAGAAAAATTAATTACATTACTTATGGAAGTGCTAGGTTGTGCATATGCATGAATATTGTTTTCACTTTTTGATGGATGGAACAAAATAAAGGTAAATAATAATCAAACATTATATAATCATTATTATAACATATACATCTTATATATTAATTAAATATATTCTTATTACCATAAGTATAAAATAGATCATATAGCTTCATGAAGGTGGTAGTTCACATGTATGAATGAGTGACGTTATAATTTTCCACTTGATTGGACAGTACGAAGGTATATATAAAATTACAATTAAAGAAGAATAATTATGTCATTAAAATAATATATAAATATTAAACTCATCATAATATACATCCATAAAATATTGTGATGATAAATGAATTGTATCACTATGTGGAGTAAGGTAAGTAATATGCACGCACAAGTGATGCTTACACTTTCCATTTGACGAAAAAGAGGGTGGATAATTGTGGTTTCATAATGTTAATTAAATTTTAGTATATTGATGATAATGAATTTATTATTTTATGAATAATATAATATATTTAGAGTAGGTAATATAATAATAAAAAATAAAGTGATTAGTAAAGGTGATTACCTCTTCTTTGAAACAAAACTTATAGACCTCCTCTTTAGGGTCCTAAGGTTAGTCTTTTTGGAAGTCTAGAACCTCTATAATGTCTAAATTTGATTTTGGAAGATAATTTTTTTGGATATCATTAAAATACATGGATTAATGAGGTTATAATAAGTGAGGGGAGGAGGTGCCCTTCTATAATTGAGGTGAGGGGCACTTTTGGAATTTCATAAAATATTAAAATAAAATAAATTCACTCTCAAGAAAAATGATACCAAATGTAATGGGATTCAAATATAAGTTATGATATGGTTTAAATAACATCAGAAAATAAATTTTTTATATCTTTCAGTGGTATTTTGATTCTAATCTTTTGGTTTAACCCCTTAGTTAACATATTTTAACATTAAATGTGGTAACATCTTTTTTACTCTTAAAGGGATATAATTTGACATATAAGGTGAAAATTGACACATAAATGGACAATGGTTGAAATTCTCAACCATATTTTATCCAAATTTTTATATTTCAAGGTTTTTTATGATTTTTAATTAATTTAACAAAAAATTGTTTTGATAAAATATCATTAATATCAATTTTGACACTATTTATTTAATTTGACCTAAATGACATAAAGAAAATGTTGTAATTAAAATATAATAATTTAACAGGAAAATAATTTGTCATATTAATCTATAAAATTCTAGTAACATTATAAATCACTCAAATTATATTGCTTGTAAGATTTTTAAAAATATTTATTATATTTTTTAATTGAATATATATTGTGTTGGAATTGCATAAAATTTTAAGGTAATTATATAATTAATAAAAATTTAGAAATAAATTTAAACCATAAAAATAATTTCATTACACACAAAATATACATTTATATTAATTCATATTTTTATTTTTCCCCAATGTGGATGCATAATAGATATTCAAAAGTAAGAGAATGATAGTTTGTATTTTTCTTTTCTTTATATTTTATATTGGTAATTTTCTTAGACAAGTGTCCATTAAACAAATATAATTTCATACCTAAGATGATCAGAGTTGAATTATCTTAATCCAATAAGATTTATAATGAAAACTAATTTCCTTATCACTCATTTTAACCTAGATTAATCCAATTTATGCTTTATTGAGGTGATCAATTTTACCACAATTTCTATTCATAATGCCAAAAAATAAAAGGGGTATATTTAAAAAAAATATCCTAATAAAAAATATGTGATCCACTTTATCAAATTCAATACATATAAGTGGAGTAAAATATTTTTATAATAAATGTGCAAAACATGATGAAACCCTCATTTATAAAAAAAATACATTTGTAAGCATAAATTTAACACACCAAGCTTCCACAGTACACTTCTCTTTGAATAATATAGTATCGTGTGTTGTACGCAACTTTGAGTTCTAACACACACCACAACCAATCAAACTAGCCCTTATGAACAGTAATACCCAATTATTGAAATTTTATAAATTTTATCTTTGAAAATGGGCTTCATTTTTGGATTGGTAATATCGAAATTAGCTTAGGGTGAATTTTTGGTATTTTCTGAAAACATTCAATTTTTGATGAATAGTGAAAAACACTTAGTTATAGTTTAAAACCGAATTATTATTTAAATAATTATTTATTTTATTTAAATTTATTTTAGTTCAAAATAGATACATAATACCTGTATATGTTCAATGTCATTCATTGGAGTCAGTTTATAATAATTTTAGATATATAAAAATTTTATTGAACTTTTCACCGTCTTTTACCCACATCCTAGAAGAATTTAAAAATTCACATAAAACATAATTTTACCACTTCTATGAGTGGAATTTCAAAAATCAGAGACACACAGTTAATGTCAAGGAGTAAAATGTGTTTCAATAAGATAAAAATAATTTTTGGTGAATAGTAACTTTTTGTCTTTTATTTCCCACGGTTAAAAGTAAATGGGGTAATTAAGGGTAAAAATGATATTCTTATTACCCTAACACAAGTCCTAATTCTATTGGATAAGTATAATTTGACCAAAAACAACCTTAGGAATAAAATATGAACCTCTTTGGTCTACTTAGATTATATTAGGACATTTATTATTATTTAATTCAAAGAAGTGTAAAAAGAGATAAAATCAATGGTAAATAACTAAAACATTTTTAATATAGGGTTATACATAAGATAAATTAGATTATAAATATTCATTGGAAATATAAAAATATTTCCTACATAATTGTATTTTATTTATAATTTTTAGACATTAAATAATTTAATTTATTTATGACACAATGGTGATGCAGTAATTACCTAATTAATGAATTATTAAAATAATTGATATTATAAATATAAAAATAAATGTAATTTAAGACTTTTTATAAATTATACTAATTTTATAGGTTAATATAACATATTAGGGTTGGTTAGATGAATTTCGTTCGAAGTTATAATGATGTTATGAATTTAGTAAAAACAAAATACCAAATAGTGTCAAAATTGACATAAAGTAGTATTTAAAACAAATATTATATTATTAATTGATATTCTATTCCTAAAAATCTAAGGTTTGGCTAAATGAATTAAATAATGTTATATATATTAATAATTAACCACTTTGGGTTCTCTTGGATTGTTATAGTAAGTTTATTAACCATATAATATAAAAATACAAAGAGACATGGTAAATGTCAAACTATTTGACTAAGAGTTAAATATAAATGATAAGGTTAATATAGTGACCCAAACCTATCTAAATTCGATTGGTTGAGTTGATTTCGACCCATCCCCACCTTATCCTCTAAATAAGTCACTTTATATCCATTATAAATTGAATATAAATTTATTATAAAATAATATTTTAAGTTTTTCCTAAGGTGCCCCTCACACCTCTTATAAAAGGGCACTCGCCCTTCTCTCAAATTCATACCTTAAAAGCCTTTTGGTTTGGCCAAACCCTACCCAAATATTCTCTCAACTTCCCTCAATTAAACCTAGAGGCCTTAGTTTGAACATAAAGCCAACTTAAGGAGCCCTTTTGATCAAATCAAAAGGAAGAACCTGAAGAAGAGGTAATGTTTTCACCACCCTCTTTCAAGTTCTTTTCTTCTTCCACTTATTAATTCTTTGTTATTTAAATTCTAAAATAATAACTCCAGTATCTTTTATATACCTTTATGTTATTATAAATATGGTACAACCATATTCAGTATTCTATCCATCCTTTGAATGACATGTCACCATACGTGCGTACGTACAGCTTACTGTCTCCACGTCGTGGTGTAATTGTTATTAAAATCATTATAATTTAGATAGGTATGATAATGATGTGTAATTTAAGTAAATAATAAATATAACATCATAATGATTCTGTATATATGATATAACATCCAATTATATATTATTTTAATATCAAAATAATGATATTGTCTCTTGTGTGTACGTACGGACTACCGTCTCCACGAACGCGATGAGATTCATCCCCCATCATATCCATTCAAGTCTAATTCTCATTTGATAATTAAAAATAATTTTTAAGGGCTTGATATCATTCTGGATATGAATAATATACAACCTATCAATAACAAACCTGGCTTATGTAACAAAACAGATAAAAGAAAATGAGTAAGTTAACACCCAAAACGATAATAATACTAAGATATTATTAATAAAGAAATGTTAAAAGATCATATATGATAGAATATTAATTTATATAATTCTTTAATAATTGAATAAAAATTATTTCACCATTATATAGGAGTTTAACCTACCCCCGACCAAGGAAAAGTACAAGGTAAGGGGTTTTCATCTCACTCCTTATTCCCGTGAGATTCGTGCCATATTTCCACTATTACATTTTATGTGGTGTATATACATCCCATAATTGTATTATTTGTATAATAAACCTTAATTTATGTGTTTTTACATATTCATTGGATGATACTTATTTCATGGGGTGTATGTTTCGTAATTTACCAAATTGGTAAGGGTTAATTTCACAATCTCTTCATTATCCGAGGTTGTTTATACGTAATTATCTACTGGGACCTCTTTATCATCCACATCCTTGTATCTTAAAAATGTATTTCAAATAATTCTTACTACTTTACAGACTATGGGTTAAATTCATTTATACCCTTTTCTGACTTTTTATAAGATTTTTATAAAAGAATCTTTCCGTCGTTTTCCAAACAAGGTCCTTTTTAACCTTTTCGACAGAATTAAGGTAAGAATGTCTTTTTTTAACTTATACGGCGGGTGCGGCTATTTCCCACCATTATAAAATCTTTAAAGCTTCTATTACAAGCTTATAAGAATATTTTCAATTTAAATGTTTTATTTTATAATTATGTGACTTTTAAATGATTTAAAAAAAGAGATATTTCTCTCAAATAGTTTTGATTTCATCTATGTCAACATCCTTTGATGGATTTTAAGCTTATTTGAAGTTGATTTATTATGATACAAAACTTCCATATTGTATTGAAGGTTTTGTGATATGTTTTACTGTAGATGTGTTATTTTTATACCATTCATGGTTTATGGAGAAGGTATTTACAATTCATAATCTAGTTTTAAAATGAATGTTTATGTTATGTTTAAACCTGTTCATATGAGGAATGCATTGGACTTAATAAGTGATGGGTGGAGCCCGCTATAGCTCCTCGATGCATCGGTAGGTCTCATGAGAAAAACTAGTGTCTTGGCACAAGGCCTTGAAAAAATCTTATTTGTATTCTTGGCACAAGGCCTTGACTATGTGGTTATGATAGTCTGGAATTATGCATTCCATCATTATGAAAGTGGTTATTGATATTGCATTTGATTATTTGACTAGTAGAACATCCATGTGAATATTTAAATGAATTATTTCATTTTATTTCTACCATATTATTCTGAAGTTTAAGTTTTAAAGGCTTTTGTTTTAGTTATACATTGCCTTAAATTTTTATGCTTATTTATGAAAGTTTCCGCTATATTGTTATCCTTACCGGGCATCTGAGCTCACCCCTTTCTTTGTTTTATTTTTTCCAGGATGTGAAGAAGTATTTTATGAATGACCTGTAGGGATAGTATGAGGGGATATGAGTGTGTTATATAGAGACAATATGTAGTTGTAGTTTTTCACTTTATGATGTAATGTAAACATTTTGAATGTATCTAGGGATTCCAAGGATACTAAACTAATCGGTCTTTCGAGCCTTGATCTTTTGTGATCATGCCAATGTTATGTAATAATGCACCGACTCTAGGTAACTGGGGTCATGCGTTATAGTTGGTAAGTTTAGTAAAAACCTTGGAAACTAGATTTAGATAAACTCTGATTAGAGCACATAGCCCTAAGATAGAATTTTAGGATTCGTATAGAAGAATTTCCTAGAATTTTGGTATTGTAGAGATTTTGTGAGTTTTTCAAGCAATACATCCCTTTTTGGATACGAGTAGGTAGAGGCGGCTCTGGCACAGATGTACCTAGGGGTAAAACCTAAAAACATCACTTTAAGCTAGACTCTAACAGGAACTGATGCATGACAACGGGCCTTCCTGCACTATTGGTTATGACACTCCTTGGGGATATGCTTAGGATAATTCTTATTTTCTTTACAAACCATTATAAAGGGTTTATGAGTATATACTTCCTCAAAGAAAATATTTTTTATGATTATGGATTATATCAATAAACTGTTCAATTTATTTTAAGTGTTTTACAAGTTTTTAATTATGTATTTTGATTCATAAACTAATCTATTTTATGCCATTGTTTAGAAATGGTGCCTAGTGGAAGGAATGGGAACCATATCAATGCACACACTCCATGTAGGTATTTCCCTCTTGCTCGAGATAATTATAGTGGAGATGGTGATGCAACTGGTACTGATCAGCTAATCACCATACTGGGACAACTCACTCAGGTTATGAATAATAATCTTACCCGTATGGAGCACCCTTATCTGAAGTGTGGAGGATCAATGTTAGATTTCTTCATGAGGCAACAACCACGAACATTCAATGGGGGTAAAAATCCACTAGAAGCTGAGCAATTGATAAATTCCCTAGAGAAAATATTTCGAGATTTGGGAAGTAGTGAAAGGGAAAAAGTTGTCAAGGCAGTTTACCACCTCACTGGAGATACTGATCAATGGTGGTCATTGATTCAAAATACAAAGGAAGATGAAGAAGTATCAAGTATGTAATGGAGGTAGTTTAAAGATATTTTCTTAGAAAAATACTTTCCTCCTGACCATCGAGCGGATAAAGAAAGAAAATTTCTAAGTCTGAGGTAAAATGAGGATGAGAATGTCACAAATTATGAGGTCAACTTTACAGGGTTAGCGAGGCATGCAGCAGATTATATACGTAATCCAAAGAGTATGATTGATCATTTCTTTGATGGGTTAAAACCATTTCTCCTTCAAGCATTAGTCTCACAATCCTTCTCATCATAAGAAGATATTGTCTCATGTGCTATCAAGACAAAAAAAAGAATTCTCTAAGTCTTACGACTTTAAAGCAAAGCAAAAGAAGAATATATCTGTTGATCACTCTATAAATGGAAATAAGGGGAAGAAGGGAAAGGTGGAATATCCATCCTGTGGTAAATGTGGGAAGAAACACCCTGGTACTTTCTTGAAGGGAATGGGAGTCTATTACAAGTGTGGTGAAAAAGGTCACCATGCTCGTGATTGCAAGGGGAAGAAAGAACCTACTGATGTTCGATGCTACAATTGCAGGGAGATGGGACATTATGCAAAGGAATGTCCTAAGCGTCAGGGGAACTTGTCTCAGAAAAGGCCAAGGGATCAAGGCCAAGTTTATGCTATCACTACTGCTGAGGCAGAAGCTCCGAAAGACGTGGTGGCAGGTAATTTAATGGCTTCCTCAAGTTTATAAATTGCTTTATTTGATTCAGGATCATCGCATTGTTTCATATCTTCCCAGTTTGCTAAGAAAATTAGATATTTCCAATTTGATTTAACAAGGGAGTTGTCAGTTAAAACTTGTAACGACCCAATATTTTTTTAAAGTAAATTACTTTATTATACATATGTCATAATCACATTAACTACTAAGTGCCATGAGACCCTTAAAACATAAGTTTGTGACTTATATGATAGGAATTTCAAAAATTTGACATACACAGTCGTGATTAGTGAGTTATTTAGAGTCCAATAAGAAAAACGTAATTTTTTTATGAATAGTAAACTACCCTTATGAATAGTAACGTAACCTTATGAATAGTGCTATACCCTAATGAATAGTAACCTTACCTATGATAATGTATAAATAATATTCAATTTGAAAGTACGATATACCTATATTTTAGAATAAGTTAATGAATGTTTTAAAACTGGTTTTTGATAATAAATGACGATTTTAATTAAATATTAAATTAATAATATTTAGAAAATTATTTATGAAAAATGGACATCATTTTTGGATTCTTCACGTAGAAAAAATGGTTGGGGTAAAATTTTGGGATTTTTTTGAAATACTTGAATTTTTTATGAATAGTGACATCATAAATTGCAAAATTAAGATAAATACAATAATTATAGAGTCATGTGTGTTGTTATGCTGATGTAAGCCTACCTGGTTCAGGATCACATGATAAAATTACTATTCTTGGTCATTTAATACTCACTATTACTTGTCTTGAGGAGAAATAATAAATTAATGAGTTTTATACTAAGAAATCCCCTCTCTCCTCCACTATAAAAACCCCCCTCTCACCCCCTATTCCAATAACTCCTCTCAAGCCTTTTTCCTTATCCAAATTCTGTCCAAATACCCTCCCAACCTCCTCTCTCATGTCCATCAAGCTTTGGACTCATTAAAAGACCAAAACCTCTCCCTTAAGGAGGTTCTCAAGGAAGTTTGGTTCAAGAGGTAAATTCCTCTTTTCAATTCTTTGTCTTTCCGTTCAAGTTCATTTGTTTTCTTTTTCTATTACCTCTCTTTATCCAAATTTTTTGATGACTCCAGTACCTTATATATACTAGAATTTTCTCAGGATAGTGGAATAAGTTATCATCATCTTCCCTTTTTTACTTTCTTTTATACTATTAGCAAGAACGCCATCCGAGATGTGTCAATTTTACACATTCAAGGACGATGGACTTTCGATTTCTTTTATCATTCTAAATTATGGTCATGAAACCATTATTGTTATGGTTGAACCAGATTATTATATATAATATAACCTATTTAAGATTCTGTAATCCCGTTTTTTAAATGGTATTAGGTTATAAAGAAAAATGAGTTCGTTGTAATCAAAACCCACAAATTAACCAAAACAATTATCATTAAAGTTCTATATGATAACTCATCCTCGTTCCATGTAACCAAGTTATATAAATGAACAATAACACCTATTTATGTTCATAAATAATATATAATTTCAATTCTCGATATTTACATCCATTCCACTTCATTACTTAAAAACAAGTGAACCAGATATGAAAATAAGAGAAACGAACACTCTGAAACGAAAAAAGTCAATACAATAACTAATCAATAAAGACAAAAATGAACTAACCAGAATTATGATAAACTAAATACATGTATAATAGGTTCTGAAATAAGTTATTAATAAGTATAATTTTATATTCTATGAACTTAAGTACAAGAGCGGAACACGTTTCGGAGTTAAGGTAAGGGTTTTTCACTCGAACTTCCATTTTCATTCGGGTTACTTTTTTTGTCTAATTTACTCGAGGAAATTATTATGTATTGTTTTATTATACTCATAAATTTTGTGTGAGTATTCTATATATGTAAACCATCCAGAATACTTCCCTATTTTCTAGATAGTTACATGTTTTAAAAGAATCTCTCAAAACTGTTTCCAAAAATACGAGCCCGATACAAGGGAATTTATAAAATTTAGATCTATTTTCAAGGGCAAGCTATAATCTATTTTTGGAAACCATTATCTGTCTAAAAACACTCATTTTATTATGAAATACTATCTTAATTTACTTCTAGTTTTATACAAATATTTTTCCAAAAGAACTCTTCTTTTCAAAACCAAAGAGTATTTATCATAAGAATTGCTTAATGATTTTAGAAAATTATTCTCATTTGATTCAACAGTCTTATTGATTCTTAAGTATTATTGCGGTTAATAATTTATGATTTCATATACCATATTTTATTTAATGTTTTATGAATAAATTTATTGTGGATGATCTATCCTAAAACCATTCACCATATTATTCTGAATGGTTAGTGTTTTATGTTTAATGATTGGGGAAAGTTAGTTACATTTCATATGATAGTTTAAATAAGAATGTATATGTTGTTTATGTTGATCCCTGCTCATATGAGGAATTAATTGGACTTATTATGTGACAATTGGGGCTCAATATAGCCCCTCGATTCATTGGTAGGTCTTATGAGACAACTAGACGAGGAATTGGTCGAGACCTTTCCCAATGTGATATGGATTTCGGTCGAGGCCTTAATCATTAGACGTCTTGGTCAAGGCCTTGAAAAAATGTTTTAGAATGTCTGGAATTATGCATTCTATCATTATGAGTTGACCTATTTATATTTCATGTGGTTATTCGACTAGTATAATTCCCATGATTATGTTTTATTATGGCATTATTTACTCAGCTCATATTCCTTCCATAAAGTGTTCAAGTTTATTATTAAAGGCATGTGTTTTCAATTATTCACGATGTCTTATGTTTACATTATCTTCCTCTATATTTCTTACTCTTACTGAGCATTTGATCTCACCCCTTTCTTATGTTTTATTTTCTCAGGACATGAAGAGGTATTTTATGAATGACTTGCAAGCATAATCTAGGAGATCTGATGACTCTAGTGGAATAAATTAGTGATGTTTTTCCTTTCCTTATGTAAAGTTGAACTTATGTATGTATCTTGTTTCTAATAATACTAAAATAATTGGTCCTTTGGGATTCTTATTCCTTGTATGTATTCCAACGTAATCAAATAAGGAACCGGCTCTGGGAAACTGGGGTATGGTCCTTACATTTGGTATCAGAGGAAGTTTAGTAGAATACTTGGAAACTAGATTTAGAAAATGTAGAATTAAAGAAGAGTCCCAAAGTTATTCTTTGAGGATATACATACAATAACGTCCTGGTATTTTGGTAAGGAATATATTATGTGTATCTTTCCAGCAATACATCCTTTTCTGGATAGGAGCAGGTAGAGGCAGCTCTGGCATAGATGTATCTAGGGGTAAAACCCGAAAACACCGCTTTGAGCTAGAATCAAACGGGAACTGGTGCACGACAATGGGTCTGGCTGCACTCTTGGTTACGACACTCCTAGGGGATATTCTTAGGATAATTCACATTCTCTTTACAATCCATTATGAAGGATTGAAATGTGAAATATTCCTCAAAGAACCCATATTTTTGAATATGGGATTAACCATTCATAGGATCACAATTTTTTTATATGTATTTTTTTAAGTTAAGATTATACATTATGATTCATAACCTAATATAGTGTATGCCATTATCTAGAGATGGCACCAAGTGGAAGCAATGGAAACCGCACGAACACGCGTGTCCCTTGTAGGGATTTTCCTCCGATGTAAGATAATGATGTTGTCTCTAGTGCTATGACTAGTGCTGAGAAACTCATAAATATACTGGGACAACTTACTCAGGTTATGAATAATAACCTTACCTGTATAAGGCATCTGGATCTACCAAATGGAGGAGCAATGTTAGATCGCTTTATGTGACAACAACCTCCATCGTTCAACGGGACTACAAACCCTTTTGTAGGAGAGCAGTGGATATGTTCCCTCGAGAATATATTTCTCGCTTTGGGATGTAATGAAAGAGAGAAGGATGTCATGGCAGTATATCGTCTATCGGGAGATGTGGATCAATGGTGGTCATTAATCCAAAACACAAAGGAGGAGGAAAAAATAGAAGAGATGGAATGGAGGGATTTTAAGTAAATATTCATAGAAAAATATTTCCCTTGTGAACAAAGAGCAGATATGGAGAGGTAATTATTGAATCTGAGGCAAAAGGGGGATGAAAATGTTGCCAAGTATGAAGCCAACTTTACAAGGTTGGCAATACAACGTTGTGGACTACATACAAAATCCAAGAAGCAAAATCGATTGATTCTTTGATGGCCTAAATCCATTCCTCCGGTGGGCACTGGTCTCCCAAAATTTTTCATCATATGAGGACATAGTATCATGTGATATCAAGACCGAAAAAAAATTCTCTAAGTCTTATGACTTTAAGGTAAAGTAAGAAAATAAGAGGGCTGCTGAAAACCCTGGGAAAGGAAATAAGGAAATAGGGAAGAAGGGAAGAGTTCAATTTCAACCATGTGACAATTGTGGAAGGAAACACCCCGGTGCATGCTTAAAAGGAGAATGAGTATGCTACAAATGTGGTTAGAAAGGCCATCTTGCTGGTGATTTCAAAGGAAAGAAGGAATTCAATGATGCCTAATTCTATAATTTTCAGGAGATGGGGCACTATGCTAATGATTGTCCAAAACTTCAAGGAAATTTGGAATAGAAGAGGCCAAGGGAGCAAGGACAAGAATATGCGATCACAACTACAGAGGTTGAAGTTCTATGTGACGTGGTGGTAGGTACTTTGATCGTTTCATCAAACTTAGCCAATGCTTTATTTGATTCTGGATCATTACATTATTTCATATCTTCCCAGTTTTCTAAGAAAATTAGATATTTCCAATTTGATTTAACAAGGGAGTTGTCATTCAAAACTTCTAAGGGAAGTATCATTGCTACAAAGTTTTGTGAATCAGTTCCTATTAGGGAATATAAATGTTCATTATCTACTGATCTCATCATCATACCCATGATTTAATTTGATATAATCCTTGGTATGGATTGGATTTTAGACCCTGATGCAAAAATTTATTGTAATAAGAAGGAGGTTACGATTTTTTATGACAATGATAAAGAACACCTTATCTTTAAAGAAGAATCATCACCACCTAATTCTTATCTATATCCACCCCCAGTAGCTCAAATAAATTCATTTATTGGGGAGGAATAGAATGAAATAACTGTGGGTGAGTAAAGGAATGTTTAAATATATGATGTACCTATTGTGAAAGAATATGTTGATGTGTTTCCTGAAGATTTACCTGGACATCCTCCAGAATGAGAAATTGAGTTTTCCATTGATTTAATTCCTAGTTCAAGGCCCTTATTGAAGACCCCTTATAGAATGGCCACTATAGAATTAGTGGAACTCAAAAAACAACTAAAGTAATTGAGTAATAAGGGATTTATTCGACCTAGTGTTTCTCCATGGGGAGCCCCTGTCCTCTTTGTTAAGAAGAAAGATGGATCCATGAGGATGTGCATTGATTATAGGGAAATCAATGCTATTATAGTAAAGAATAAATATCCACTTCCAAGAATTGATGATTTATTTGATCAACTTCATCGAACCCAATATTTTTCAAAGATTGATCTTCGATTTGGATATCATCAGTTACTTGTGAGGAAGGAATACATTCCAATAACAGTATTCTGAACCAGATCTGGGCATTACGAGTTTATAGTAATGTCTTTTGAACTAACTAATGTACCATCTGTTTTTATGGATCTGATGAATAAAGTCTTCAAGGAATATCTTGATGACTTTTTGGTGGTGTTTATTGATGATATCCTGGTGTACTCTAGAAGCTATGAAGAACATAAAAATCACTTGTGCACTATTTTGAAGACTCTGAGAAGAAACGAATTATATGGGAAGTTCAGCAAGTGTGATTTCTGGCTCCAATCAGTTTCCTTTCTAGGTCAAATTGTCTCTAAGGATGGAATATCTATAGATCCTGCAATGACAAAGGTTGTGCAAGAATGGCCTACTCAAACTAACGTAACTTAGGTATGTAGTTTTATTGGTTTAGTAGGTTATTATCGGTATTTCATTCAGAACTTCACCCATTTAGCCAACCCAATGACCAAGCTCACATGAAAAGGGGTTAAGTTCATATGGACCAAGGAATGTGAAGAGTGTTTTAAAGAATTGAAGTGGAGGTTATTGAATGCTCTGATCCTAACCCTACCATCGGGGAATGATGGGTTTGTTATATATAGTGATGCATCAAAGAAATGACTTGGTTGTGTCCTTATATAGAATGATTGAGTGATTGACTATGAATCTAGGCAACTAAAAAATCATTAACAAAACTATCCAACCCATTATCTTCAGTTAGCAGAGGTAATATTTGCTCTGAATATTTGGATACATTACCTCTATGGAGAAAAATGTGAGATATATACAGATCATAAGATTTTGAACTATATATTCTCACAGAAAGAAATCAACATGAGACAAAGGAGTTGGATTGAGATACTCAAATATTATGATTGCACAATACACTACCACCCGAGGAAAGAAATTAAGGTATCATAAGCATTGAGTATAAAAGACCATGGAATTTTGAATAAGATGAGAGTTGAAAGGGATCCTATATTCATGGATCTAGTAAAGATGGATATGGTAATTATTAAGGAAGGTAGCACATCACTAATTTTTCAAATGGTTTCCCAACCTTCTTTACTAGAGAGGATAAAAAGTTCTCAGGCTGCTGATGAGGAGTTTCAAAAGAAAATTAATGCAATAAATGATGGAAAGGTGACTGACTTCTCATATGAAGATGGCATTGTGAAATTCGGGAAGAGGCTTTTTTTCCTGCTATTACTGAGCTAAAGAGAGAACTATTGGATGATGCTCATAGCTATAATTTCTCTATACATCCTGGTAGCACAAAGATGTATCGAGATCTCCGAGAGAACTTTTGGTGGGACAATATAAAAAGGGAGATTTCTAAATATACTTCAAAGTGCATAATATGTCAACAAGTGAAGGATGAGAGGAAAAAGTCTAAGGGGTTGATGAAACCACTACCCATACCATCATGGATGTGGGAGAACATTACCATGGACTTTGTCACTGGACTCCCAAGGACTTCTAGAGGAAACAATGCTCTATGGGTCATTATGGATCTTCTTAAAAAGACAGCTCACTTAATACTAATTCAAGAAGACTTCTCATTGGATCAACTTACACAAATTTACATCAAAGAAGTGGTAAGGCTGAATGGAGTACCACTCTTTATTGTATCCGACCGTGATCCTAGATTCACCTCGAAGTTCTGGAAAAGTCTCCAACATACTTTAAGCACTGAACTGAACTTCAGTACGGCCTATCATCCTCAAACTGATGGCCAATCTGAGTGGACTATTCCGACACTGGAAGACATGTTGAGGGCATGTTCTATGGAATTCAAAGGAGGATGGGACCAACATCTTCCACTAGTTGAATTCTCCTATAAAAATAGTTTCCACTCGAGCATCTGTATGGAACCATATGAAGCCCTTTAAGGGAAAAGGTGTAGAACATCGGCGTGTTGGGATAAAGTTGGTGAGCGAAAGATTCTAGGACATGAATTGGTTGAGGAAATGGTGGAGAAGGTGAAAACCATTCAGCAGCATATCAAGGTAGCCCAAAGTCGACAGAAGAGTTATGCGAATAACCGTCGACGAGACCTGGAGTTCAAAGTAGGAGACCTGGTATTTCTAAGTATATCTCCATGGAAGAAGGTCATGTAGTTTGGGAAGAAACGAAAGCTAAGTCCCAGGCATATCGGCCCCTTCAAGATCCTTGATCGAGTCAGAGCTGTGGCATATCGACTGGCACTTCCACAAACCTTGTCAAAGGTACATGATGTCTTTCATGTATCCCTCTTAAGGAAGTACATACCAGACCCTTCACATGTAATCCCTTCAGAGGTGGTATAGTTGGAGGATGATCTTTCCTATGAGGAGAATCCGGTGAAAATTTTAGACCGTAGAGACAAAGTTCTACGCAACAAAACTACTCATCTGGTCAAGGTACTATGGAGAAACCATAAGTACGAAGAGGCAACTTAAGAACTGGAGGAATCAATGAAGGAGAAGTACCCCCACCTATTCTTGGCTTAGATTGTAAATGAAATTTCGAGGGTGAAATTTTTGTAAGGAGGGGAGAATGTAACGACTCAATATTTTTTTAAAGGAAATTACTTTTTTATAAATATTTCATAATCACATTAACTACTAAGTGCTATGGGACCCTTAAAACATAATTTTGTCACTTCTGTGATGTGAATTTCAAAAATCCGACATACACAGTCATGATCAGTGAGTTATTTAGAGTCAGATAAGAAAAACTAAATTTTTTGGTGAATAGTAACCTACCCTTATAAATAGTAACATACCCTTATGAATAGTGATATACCCTAATGAATAGTAACCTTACCTATGATAATGTATAAATAATATTCAAGTTGAAAGTATGATATACCTATATTTTAGAATAAGTTAATGAATGTTTTAAAACTGGTTTTTGATAATAAATTATGATTTTAATTAAATATTAAATTAATAATATTTCGATTTTTTTTTTTTGAAAAATGGACTTCATTTTTTGGATTCTACACGTCAAAAAATGGTTGGGGTAAAATTTTGGGATTTTTTTGAAATACCTGAATTTTTTATGAATAGTGACATATCATAAATTGAAAAATTAAGATAAATACACTAATTATAGAGTCATGTGTGATGTTCTGCTGATGTAATCCCACTTGGTTAGAGATCACATGATAAAATTACTATTCTTGGTCATTTAATAATCAATATTCCTTACCTTGAGGAGAAATAATATATTAATGAGTTTTATATTAAGAAATCCCCTCTCCTCCACTATAAAAATCACCTCTCACCCCCTATTCTAATCACTCTTTCAAGCCTTGTGCCTTCTCCAAATTCCGGAAAAATACCCTCCCAACCTCCTCTCCCACGTCCGTCAAGATTTGGTCTCATTAAAAGACCAAAACCTCTCCATTAAGGAGGTTCTCAAGGAAGTTTGGTTCAAGAGGTAAATTCCTCTTTTCAATTCTTTGTCCTTCCTTTTAAGTTCATTTGTTTTCTTTTTCTATTACCTATATTTATCCAACTTTTGTGATGAATATAGTACCTTATATGTACTGGAATTTTCTCAAGATAGTGGAGTAAGTTATCGTCATCTTCCCCTTTTTACTTTCTTTTATACTAGTAGCAAGAACACCATCTGAGATGTGTCAATTTTACACATTCAAGGACAATGGACTTTCGATTTCTTTTATCATTCTAAATTCTGGTCATGAACCCATTATTGATATTGTTTAACCAGATTATTATATATAATATAACCTATTTAAGATTATGTAATCCATTTTTTCAAATGGTATTAGGTTATAAATAAAAATTAGTTCGTTGTAATCAAAACCCACAAATTATCCAAAACACATTATCATTAAAGTTCTATATGATAATTCATCCTCGTTCCATGTAACCAAGTTATATAAATGAACAATAACACATATTTATGTTCATAAATAATATATAATTTTAATTCTGGATATTTACATCCATTCCACTTCATTACTTAAAAACAAGTGAACCGAATATGAAAATAAGCGAAACGAACACTCTGAAACGACGAAAGTCAATACAATAACTAATCAATAAAGACATCAATGAACTAAATAGAAGTATGATAAACCAAATACATGAATAATAGGTTCTGAAATAAGTTATTAATAAGTATAATTTCATATTCCAGGAACTTAAGTACAAGAGCGGAACACGTTCGGAGTTAAGGTAATGGTTTTTCACTCGAACTTCCATTTTCATTCGAGTTACTTTTATTGTCTAATTTCTTTGATTAAATTCTTATGTATTGTTATGTACTACTCATAAATTTTGTGTGAGTATTATATATAATTACACAAACCATAATCCTTCCCTATTTTATGGATAGTTACATGTTTTAAAAGAATCTCTCAAAACTGTTTTCAAAAATATGAGCCCAACACAAGGGAATTTCTCAAATTCAGATCTATTTTCAAGGGAAAGATATAATATATTTTTTGAAACCATTATCCATATAAAAACACTCATTTTATCATGAAATACTATCTTACTTTTATTCTGGTTTATAAAAATATTTTTCCAAAAGAACTCTTCTTTTTAAAATAAAAGAGTATTTATCACAAGAATTGTTTAATGATTTTATAAGATTATTCTCGTTTGATTCAATGGTCTTGTTGATTATTAAGTATTTTTGGGGTTAATCATTTATGATGTCATATACCATATTTTATTGAATGTTTTATGAATAAATTTATTGTATAAGATCTATCCTAAAACCATTCACCATATTATTTTGAATGGTTAGTGTTTTATGTTTAATGATTGGGGAAAGTTAGTTACATTTCATATGATAGTTTCAATAAGAATGTATATGTTGTTTATGTTAATCCCCTCTCATATGAGGAATGAATTGGACTTATTATGTGATGGGTGGGGCCCTCTATAGCACCTCCATGCATCGGTAGGTCTCGTGAGACAACTAGATGAGGAATTGGCCGAGGCCTTTCCCAATGTGATATGGATTTTGGCCGAGGCCTTAATCATTAGACATCTTGGATGAGACCTTCAAAAAATGTTTCATAATGTCCCGAATTATGCATTACATCATTATGAGTTTAGATATTGATATTTCATGTGGTCATTTGACTAGTAGAATACACATGATTATGTTTTATTATGGCATTATTTACTCAGCTCATATTCCTGCCATAAAGTGTTCAAGTTTATTATTAAAGGGAAGTATCATTGCAACAAAGTTTTGTGAATCAGTCCCCATTATAGCATATAAATGTTCTTTATATACCGATATCATCGCCATACCTATGATTTAGTTTGATATAATCCTCAGTATGGATTGGATTTTGGACCATGATGTGAATATTTATTGTAAGAAGAAGGAGGTTACGATTTTTGATGATGATGATAAAGAACACCTTATCTTTAGAGTGGGATCATTACCACCTAATTCTTATCTAGATCCACCCCCAGTATCTCAACTAAATTCAATTATCAGGGAGGAATAGAATAAAATAACTATCTGTTAGGAAATTAATGTTCAAATATAGGATGTACCTATTGTGAAAGAATATGTAGATGTGTTTCTGGGAGATTTACCTGGACATCCTCTAGAAAGAGAAGTTGAGTTTCCCATTGATTTAATTCCTGGTTCAAGGACTATATCAAAGACCCCTTACAGAATGGACACTGTGGAATTAGTTAAACTAAAGAAACAACTAGAGTAATTGATTAATAAGGGATTTATTCTCCCTAGTGTTTCTCCATGGGGAAACCCTGCCCATTTTGTTAAGAAGAAAGATGGATCTATGAGGTTATGTATCGACTACAAGGAAATAAATGCTATAACAATAAAGAACAAGTATCCCCTACCTCGCATTGATGATTTATTTGACCAACTAAATGGAGCTCAATACTTTTCAAAGATTGAACTTCGATCTAGATACCATCAGTTGTGTGTGAAGAAGGAATACATTCCGAAGACACAATTTCTAACCAGGTATGAGCATTACGAGTTTACAGTAATGCCTTTTGGATTGAAAAATTCACCCTCTGTCTTCATGGATCTAATGAACAGTGTTTTCAAGGAATATCTTGATGATTTTGTAGTGGTATTTATTGATGGTATCTTGGTATACTCCAAAAGCTACAAAGATCATGAAAATCACTTGTGCATTATCCTGAAGACTCTGAGAAGACATGAATTATATGGGAAGATTAGCAAGTGTGAATTTTGGATTCAAGAGATTTCTTTTCTTGGCCATATTGTCTCTAAGGATGGAATCTCTATTGATCCTTCTAAGAAAAGATCAATCCAAAAATTGCCAGTACCAATGAGTATAATCGAGGAACATAGTTTTATTGGTTTAGCGGTTATTATCGATGTTTCGTCCAGAATTTTACTCGATTGGCTAACCCATTAACGAAGCTCACACGTAAAGGGGTTAAATTCATTTGGACAAAAGATTGTGAAGAATGTTTTGAAGAACTAAAGATAAGATTAGTCAATGCTCCTATATTGACTCTACAATCGGGGAATGGTGAGTTTGTTATTTATAGTGATGATTCAAAGAACGTACTTGGTTGTGTCCTTATGCAGAATGATAGGGTTATTGCCTATGTATTAGGACAACTAAAAATTCATGATCTAAATTATCCTACTCATGATCTTGAGTTAGCTACTGTAATATTTTCTTTAAAGATATGGAGACATTATCTGTATGGTGAAAAATTTGAGATATATACCAATCACAATAGTTTGAAGTACATTTTCTCACAGAAAGAACTAAACATGAGGCAAAGTAGATGGATTGAACTACTCAAGGATTATGATTTCATGATACACTACCACCCAGGGAAGGAAAATAAGGTGGCAGATGCTTTGAGAAGAAAGGATCATGGAGTTTTGAACAAGATGATAATTGAAAGGGATCCTATTTTCATGGATCTTGTGAAGATGGATATGGGAATCACCATGAAAGGTGAAATGTCAATAATTTTTCAAATGGTTTCCAAACCATATTTACTACAAAGGATTAAGATTTCTCAAAACAATGATGAAGAATTTCAAAAGTATAATAAATATGTGAATGATGGGATATTGAGAGACTTTGTTTATGAAGAAGGAATTTTGAAATTTGGGAAGAGACTTTGTGTTCCCAATATACCTGATCTAAAAAGGGAATTGTTGTATGATTCCCATAGTTAAAATTTCTCTATAAACCTTGGGAGAACCAAAATGTATAAATATTTGAAGGAACATTTTTTGTTGGACAACATGAAGAGGGAGATTGTTGATTTTGTGTCAAGATGTATGGTTTGTCAAAAAGTGAAAGCTAGAAGGAAAAAACCTAGAGGAGTCATGCAACCTCTTCCCATACCTGAGTGTAAATGAGATAATATCACAATGTAATTTTTCATTGGACTATCAAGAAATCCTAGAAGGAACGATGTAATATGGTTCATTATTGATCATCTTACCAATTCAGCACATTTTATTGCTATAAGAGAAGATCTACCACTTGAACTTCTAAGAAGAATATATATTAATGAAGTTGTGAGACTTCATGGAGTACCCCTATCGATTTTTTATGACTGTGATCCCTGTTTTACTTCAAGATTCTGGAAGAGTATTCAGAAGGACTTGGATACTAAACTTCGTTTGAGCACTGCCTACCACCCTCAAATAGATGGAAAATCAAAACGGACTATTCAACCCTTAGAAGACATGGTGAGATCTTGATCACTTGACTTTCAGGGTATATGGGATCAATATTTACCTCTGGTAGAATTTTCTTATAACAATAGCTTCCATTAGAGTATTCAGATGGCACCATATGAAGCGTTATATGGAAAGAGATTTCACACACCAACCTGTCGGGATGATGTTTCTGAAAGAAAACTTGTAGGCCCAGAACTGGTGGAGGAAACGATGGAAAAGGTGGGGGTAATCCAAAACCACATCAAAACAGCACAAAGTAGGCAGAAGATCTATGCTGAAAACTGAAGGATTTGGAATTTCAGGTAGGAGATCATGTTTTATTGAAGGCATCTCCAAGGAAGGGAGTTATAAGTTTCATTAAGAAAGGTAAATTGAGTCCCAGGTTCATCGAACCTTTCGAAATTCTAGAACGAACTGGGGTTTTAGCTTATAGTTTAGAAATGACGCCAAATCTCTCCAAAGTTCACGATGTGTTCCATGTATCACTATTGAGAAAATACATGCCTAACCCAATACATGTAATCACCTATGAGAAAGTAGAATGGGAACCCGATCTATCTTATTGCGAAGAACCCATCAGGATTCTTGATACAATAGAACAAGTGCTGAGAAACCG
The DNA here is from genome assembly GCA_963277665.1 of Viscum album. Taxonomy (NCBI): domain Eukaryota; kingdom Viridiplantae; phylum Streptophyta; class Magnoliopsida; order Santalales; family Viscaceae; genus Viscum; species Viscum album. The sequence continues at coordinate 1,585,827,169 of OY728164.1, forward strand.
TACGACTCGTCTGGTAAAATTTCTATGGAAAAACCATAAGATGGAAGAGGCAATGTGGGAACCTGAGGAACTTATGATGAAGAACCACCCAAGTCTTTTCATGTGGTAGAATTCTAGAAGTTTCTAGGATGAAATTATTTGAAGGAGGGGAGAATGTAACACCACAAGCTTCCACAGTACGCTTCTCTTTGAATAATACAGTAGCGTGTGTTGTACGCAACTTCGAGTTCTAACACACACCACAACCAATCAAACTAGCCGTTATGAATAGTAATACCCAATTTTTGAAATTTTATAAATTTTATCTTTCAAAATGGACTTTATTTATGGATTCGGAATATTGAAATTATCTTAGGGTTAATTTTTGGTATTTTTCTGAAAACATTCAATTTTTTATGAATAGTGAAAAACACTAAGTTATAGTTTAAAACTGAATTTTTATTTAAATAAATAGTTATTTTATTTAAATTTATTTATGTCAAAATAGATACATAATACCTATATATGTTCAATTTAATTCATTGGAGTCAATTTATAATAATTTTAGATATATAAAAAATGTATTGAACTTTTCACCGTCTTTTACCCACATCCTAGGAGAATTTGAAAATTCACATAAAACTTAATTTTACCACTTCTGTGAGTGGAGTTTTGAAAATCTCAGAGACATGGTTAATATCAAGGAGTAAAATTTGGTTCAATAAGATAAAAATATTTTTTGTTTAATAGTAACTTCTTACTTTTATTTACCACGGTTAAAAGTAAATAGGGTAATTAAGGGTAAAAATGATATTATTATTACCCTAACACATGTACTAATTCTATTGGATAAGTATAATTCGACCATATACAACCTTATGAATAAAATATGAACCTTTTTGGTCCACTTGGATTAGATTAGGACATTTATTATTATTTAATTCAAATAAGTGTTAAAAGAGATAAAATCAATGTTAAATAACTAAAACATTTTTAATATAAGGTTATACATAAGATAAATTAGATTATAAATATTCATTATAAAGATAAAAGATATTTCCTATATAGTGGTATTTTATTTATAATTTTTAGAAATTAAATAATTTAATTTATTTATGACACAATGGTGATGCAGTAATTACCTAATTAATGAAGTATTAAAATAATTGATATTATAAATATCAAAATAAATGTAATTTTAGACTTTTTATAAATTAAACTAATTTTCTAGGTTAATATAACATATTAGGGTTGGTTAGATGAATTTTCTTCGAAGTAATAATACTGTTATTAATTTAGAAAAAACAAAATACTAAATAGTGTCAAAATTGACATAAATTAGTATTTAAAAAAATATTATATTATTAATTGATATTCTATTCCTAAAAATATAGTGTTCATAAAAATGACTTATATAAGGTTATATATATTAATAATGAACCACTTTGGTTTCTCTTGGCTTGTTATAGTAAGTTTATTTACCATATAATATAAAAATACAAAGAGACATGGTAAATGTCAAACTATTTAACTAAGAGTTAATATAAACGATAATATTAATATAGTGAACCAAACCTGTCTAAAATCTATTGGTTGAGTGTATTTCTACCCATACCCACCATAGCATCGAAATAAGTCACTTTGGAGCCATTATAAACCGAATATGAATTTATTATAAAATAATATTTTAAGTTTTTCCTAAGGTTCCCCTCACCCCTCTTATAAAAGGTCACTCCCCCTTCTCTCAAATTCATACCGTCAAAGACTTTTGGTTCCACCAAAACTTGACCAAATATTATATCAACTTCCCTCACTTCAACCTAGATGCCTTAGTTTGATCAGAAAGCCAACCTAATGAGCCATTTTGATCAAATCAAAAGGACTAACCCGAAGAAGAGTTAATGGTTTCACCACCCTCTTTCAAGTTCCTTTTTTCTTCCACTTCTTCTTTATTTGTTATTTCCATTATAAAATAATAAATCCAATATCTTCTATATACTGTGATGTTATTATAAATATGGTACAACCATATTCAGTATTCTATCCATCCTTTGAATGACATGTCACCATACTTGCGTACGTACGGCTTACCATCTCCACGTCGTGGTGTAATTGTTATTCAAAACATTATTATTTGGATAGGTATGATAATTATGTGTAATTGAAATAAATAATAAATATAAAATCATAATTATTCTTTATATATGATATACCATCCAATTATATATTATTTTAATATCAAAAGAATGATATTGTCGCTCGTGTGTACGTACGGACTACTGTCTCCACGAACGCGATGACATTCACCCCCCATCATATCCATTCAAGTCTAATTCTCATTTGATGATTAAAAATAATTTTTAAGGACTTGATATCATTCTGTATATGAATAAGATACAACCTATCCATAAAAAATATGGCTTATTTAATAAAACATATAAAAGAAAATGAGTAAGTTAATACCCGAAACGACGATAATAATAAGATATTATTAACAAATCAATATTAAAATATCATATATGATATCATATTAATTTATATGATTATTTAATAATTTAATAAAAATTATTTCACTTCTATACAGAAGTTTAACCTACCCTCGACCAAGGAAAAGTACAAGGTAAGGGGTTTTCATCTCACTCCTTATTCCCGTGAGATTTGTGCCATATTTCCACTATTACTTTTTATGTGGTGTATGTACTGCCCATAATTGTATTCTTTGTGTAATAAACATTAATTTATGTGTATTTGCATATTCATTGTATGATACCTCTTTCATGGGGTGTATGTTTCTAAAGTTACCAAATTGTTAAGGGTTTATTTCACAATCTCTTCATTATCTGAGGTTGTTTATACGTAATTATCTACTGAGACCTCTTTATCATCCACATAAATGTTTCTTAAAAACATATTTCAAATAATTATCACTATTTTATAGACTATGGGTTAAAGTCATTTATACCCTTATTTGACTTTTTATAAGATGTTTATAAAGTAATCTTTCCGTCGTTTTCCAAACAAGGCCCTTTTGAACCTTTTCGATAGAATTAATGTAAGAATGTCTTTTTTTTAACTTATATGGCAGGTGCGGCTATTTTCCGCCATTATAAAATCTTAGAAGCTTCCCTTACAAACTTATAAGGATATTTTCAAATTAAATGTTTTATTTTATAATTATGTGACTTTTAAATGATTTCAAAAAAAGATATATTTCTCTCAAATAGTTTTGATTTCATCTATGTCAACATCCTTTGATGGATTTTATGCTTATTTTATGTTGATTTATTATGATAAAAAACTTCCATATTGTATTAAAGGTTTTGTGATATGTTTTACTATAGATGTGCTATTTTTATACCATTCATGGTTTATGGAGAAAGTATTGACATTTTATATGCTAGTTTTAATACGAATTTTTATGTTATGTTTAAACCTGTTCATATGAGGAATGCATTGGACTTAATAAGTGACGAGTGGATCCTGCTATAGCTCCTCGATGAATCGGTAGGTCTCATGAGATAAAGTAGTGTCTTAGAACAAGGCCTTGACAAAATCTTATTTGTAGTCTTGGAACAAGGCCTTGACTATGTGGTTATGATAGTCTGGCATTATGCATTCCGTCATTATGAAAGTGGTTATTGATATTGCATGTGATTATTCGACTTGTAGAATATACATGTGAATAAGTAAATGGAATTATTTCATTTTATTTCTGCCATAATATGTTTAAGTTCAAGTTTAAAAGGCTTTTTTTTAGTTATACATTGCCTTAATTGTTTATGATTATTTATGAAAGTTTCCGCTATATTGTTATCCTTACTGGGCATATGAGCTCACCCCTTTCTATGTTTTATTTTTTCCAGGATATGTAGAAGTATTTTATGAATGACCTGCAGGGATAGTATGAGGGGATATGAGTGTGTTCTATGGAGACAACATGTTGTTGTAGTTTTTTACGTTATGATGTAATGTAAAATTTATGAATGTATCTAGTAATTCCAAGGCTACTAAACTAATTGGTCTTTCGAGACTTGATCTTTTGTGATCATGCCAGTGTTATGTAATAATCCACCGACTCTAGGTAATTGGGGTCAGGGCGTTACAATAAAACTGGATTTATTCCTATCTCATGCCTAACAAAAATAATATTTGTATGTTAGAACACTTTATTAAATATATAAAATATAAATTTAATTAAAATAACTTACTAATATTGATTGATTTAAATTATTTATATAAAAAGACATTGCTCGTATAAAAATAGTTTTTCATAAAAACACCTCTTTTACATTAGATTAGTTTTTATTTTCATTTCTAATTAGATTATAATCAATGAATTTTTATATATATACCATTTTTATAATTTATTTCGTTATATTCATACCCACTAATTTAATGGCTAGAATATAATGGTATATTATATTATTGTTTATTTAGACTTTGGGATGCGTGTATCTCAAGTTATCAAAAAATTATTTGAAGAGAAATATTTCATACAATTTTGAGGTGTTAAATTATATCCCCCATTACAATTAATTTTGCACTCAAAATTGTTCCACTCTTATATAAAAAAATTAGGATAACTTTGTTTTATTAAATACTTAATTTCCCAAGTAATTTCTTTGAATTTTTGTGTCCTCCAGAGAACATTAACCATGTGAGTTATCTTGTTCAGTGGCACATTATATCTATAATGAAAGATTTATATAGGTTGTTACTCATGGTAAAGATCGTGATGTAATTGTACATCCTATGATATTAGTAAATGTGTATGATCAGTTATGTACTTCCTCCGGAGAGATACTTATAACATGTTGTGAACTTGAGAGATGTTTTATGGAAGAACCAAGTTATAACCTATTATACCTACTCGATCAAGAATATCAAAAGGGATAATATATCTAGGGATCCAATTTCCCTTATTTTAGAATCTCATAACATTACACCATGGATAAATTGTAGCGACTCAAGTTTTGACCCTATCAGACTTTGGAATATTCCTACAAATAATTCTTGAGCTAGGCGCGAAGAAGGCAAGCGATTCCAAGGCCCGGTGTTCACAGAATTAATTTTATAAAAATATTAAGTATTTTTATACGATGCACGTGGAGGGGGTGTGATATATCCCAAATGGTAGCTCAGAACGGGAATATGAGGGTACAGATGTGTCCGGAACATGTCGTTTACCCTAGGCGAGGTGTAAACTTTGTGGGCGCGGGCCTGCGGTGAGAAACGCCACCAGGGGCGTTTTCGCAAATAAATAGATGTGTTTATTTACGAGCGTCGTCTCAAATAACTTCTGAACGGAGTCTTGGATCAAAAATCTGAGTCCACCGTTGTGTTCAAAATGGCCCATTTACCCTAGGGGCGACCTTACCTTTGTCTGCATCGGGTGCTGGGTCGGAGGCGAGTTGGCGGGGAGTTAAATGAGTTTGTTATAAAAAAAATTAAAACAAAAATCAATCACCCCCCCTAAATTCCCCCTACGCACGCAGGCGACAGAACCCACCCCTCCCTCGTCTGTTCTTTGCCAAATCAAGCTCCGGGAGTCCATTTTCAGTGTCATTCATCTGCAGATCCAGCTTTAGGGAGTCGCGGGCGTCGTTCTGCACCGAAAGCGTCGGTGATCCACCAACAGGTAGAAGGTTTGAGTTTTACAATCCTGGATCCCTTTTTTGTTGTTTTTCTTCAAATTTTCATAAGGGTTGTGTAGTCTGGTTCCCGATGTTTCTGAAACTTTTTCCGGATCTGAATTTGGAGCACCGGGGTGCTCCCGGAAGTTTTCTGGCGAAATCCCGGTTTTCCGGTGGCGATGGGTGGCGGCCATGGTGGAATCTGGAGAGACCTGAGGCGGCGCGGTGGTTTCTAGATTTGGAACATCATAGTTCGGCTCCGTCACAGCAGAGTCCGGCTCTGGCACTATAGTTTTCGGCAGCGGCACGGTGGTTTCCTGCGAGTCAGGCGGTGGTCCGGCCAGGTTTTTCCCAGGGGTTCTTTAAACCCCCATAACTCACAAACCATAACTCCGATTTGTGAACCGTTTGTGGTGACATGTTCCTTCTGTTGAGAGGATTAGTTTTATATCACTTTGGGAATTTTTATGTTCCGGGATCACGGCCCAGGTTCTTGAAACGTCGAATAAAATAATAATATTTTATTATTATTCGACTTTGGGTCGTCGTATCTTCTACTCTAATCATTCGATTGACGTACCGTCAGTGGCGTTGAGACCCTGATGGTACGACCGATTTTTATAGATGGTTTTTGGGTGTTGGAACCTTGTTTGGGGTGTGGGCCTCATGAGGCCGGGTTTGGGGTGTTTACAGAGAAACGCAACTTTCTCACCAGGAGTCCGATTTTGGCGGATGAATAGACGATCCTATGGGTTTTGCCGAAAGGATCGCAATGGTGCGATCTGTTCGATGTGTTTTGGAATTGAGGGGTGGCCCCACTTGAGTTGGATTTGGTGAATAGTTTCTTTTTCACCGGGTGTCTGAATCGGATGAACGAGTAGTCGATTCCGTGTTTTATACCGAGGGAATCATCGTGGTATGATCCTCTTGATGAGTTTCGGGATCGTTGTGTGGGCCCCGCACGGGCTAGCTACGGTGAATAGTGCCTTTTTCACTGGTTGTCCATTTCGAGGGAGTAAATAGCCTATCCTGTGTGCTTTTCTACGTGGATCATGATGGTGTCCTTGGTATCAGTCTTAGAGGTGTGCTGGGTGGTGTTGTGGTGGGTTGCTTGTGTTAGTGACATTTGGACCAGCAGTGGTTGAGGGTACTCCCTTGGTTCATTCCTATAAGGGTTCGTGTGACATCACAACCTTAGTATCGGTTTGTGATCCTCTCGATGGGATGTTTAATTTTATAGAGTTGTGGCATCCCTTTGGTGGGCCCAGAGCGGGATCCTCTAGCATCGTTTTCCCTAGATCGGGTTCTTGGTATTGTTGTGACTGCTTAACCATGATTGGTGATACCCTATGTAGCATGTTAACCCCATAGGGTTCGTGGCATCATCAGTAATATGATCCCCTATGCAGTGGGTCATGCTCAGTAGGGTTGTGGCATCGTTGGGTATACAATCCCCTACTCAGCATGAGGTTTTTAGTAGGGTTGCGGTATCGTTGGTTATATGATCCCCTACTCAGCGTGTGGTCTCTGTAGGGTTGTGGCATCGTCAGTTCGATCCCCTACAGCGCGAGATGTACCAGATAGGGTTTCGGTATCTTCGTGACCATCATGACATGGGTGACGATCCTCTATTTGAGTGTCGTGTTTTTGCTGAGGTCCAGATCAAGTTGTGGTATACCCCCGCGGATCTTGGGAGTGATCCCCTATCTGTGAGATATACGAATTCCAGATCGGGTTTTGGTATCCCCCAGCAAATCTTGGGAGTGATCCCCTATCTGTGAGATCTATGAATGACAGATCAGAGCATGGTATCCCCAGCGGACCCTGGAAGTGATCCCATATCTGTGAGATATTCATCTACCAATGTGGATTCTGGTATCCCCTAGCAGACCCTAGGAGTGATCCCCTATCCTAGGAGTTTGTTGTTCTTGTTGTTTCAGCGAGGTTTCCTCAGTGACGTTGTCCGGTGAGTGAGATCTCTCCGGTGATCATCTGAGATATTTGTTTGAAACCCGATGGAGTGTTTCTTTCGGACGAGTGTTATCTGGGATGGCAGTGATCATGGAGCATGTTCTCCTGGTTGTGAACTGTTGTTGGTGATGAGGTCGGTACCTCATGTGGCTTGGTTCATGAGCTGAGTATATCTGTATTGTTCATGGTGTATGTGTGGGAATAAACCTGAGTTGAGCTAACTAGTTGTGTTTATTCGAGGATGGTCACGAGATTCAGTTTCTCTCTCGTTTGGGTTCCCTATGGATGGGATGAGGGGATTGTTTCCTTTCAACTGATCTCTTTTGTTTTGGGTTTTTGGTGTTCCTAATGAGTATTGTTATACTCACCACTGCATGGGCTTTTCCCGCACATGTTTGTGTCTTGTGCAGACCACAGACCTTTCGACGAAGTCCCAGGAGGACCCGAAGCAGGCAGTGCTTAGTGAGTGGGTTTGACCGGGGTGTTTACCAGAGCTGTGCTGATGGAGCTTTCTGGAGGGTGTTTGTGGAAGCGTTCCCCTTCTTCATAGCAGGTTGGAAGCGCTTTGTAGTTTTATTTTGGTGGGCCCTATTTTTATCTTTTTTACTTCTGTTGTACTCTGGTTGTGGGATAGTTGTATGCATGCATTTACTTTTCAGTTATATATATCTATGCACTATTGCATGGAGATGTATGTGGGTGCGTGTGTATAGGTACCTTAGGATAATTCCTCTCATGTGTGTGATATCCTACTTGGCGCTAGATGCTAGCCCCTGGCCTATTAAATGCAGGCTTGGGGAGTCGCGGATCGAGCCCCGTTGGGTCGGGTCGTGATAGTGTGGTATCAGAAGAGATTCCAACTTTGGGATCTCAGAGCGTAGATGGTCTAGCTGTGAGTTTGGTTTGGGTTGCATAGCGGCAGTGTTAGGATGTTTTGAGTTCGGATTTCAGGCCAGGGACTCCATTGTTGGTGCGGTGGCCGACGTATCCATACACCAGGACTCTGATAACCTGCCTTTAGACTTGGGACATTCGTACACTGGTCGTAAGGGAAAAATGGTACATGCATCATATAGGACTGGGTTTTGGGTTTTTCCTTGTCCTTCTTGAGTCTGCTCTCCAGATATACTCTTTGAATGTGATGCATCTTGAATGTATTTCAGGATGCCTCCACGAAAAAAGCCAGCGAGGGTTCCGCAATAGGATTGTGGTGACAATCTGCCTCGTGTAGAGGATGTGGACCAGGGTGCAGGTTCTGAGGATGGACCTCCAAGTGGTCCTCCAGTTGAGCCACCACCTGTCGAGAAGCTGGTTGTTCCAGCAGTGCAGGATGAGGTTGCGTGTAGGCTGAGTGCACTGCACGAGTTCCAGAGGCAGCAACCTCTGAGGTTTTCGGGGTGATCCAGACCCCTAGGTAGCTGATTACTGGCTTGAGGTAGTCACCCGAGTTTTCCGCATAGTGGGGACACCTCTATATCAGATGGTGGTCCTAGCGGCAAGCCTTCTGCATGGTTCGGTCGGGCGATGGTGGAGTTTAGTGACACGGTCCCACGATGAGGAGACGCTCACATGGGCTGAGATTGAGCGGTTCTTCAGGAAGATTTCTATCCCATGATGCTGATGTTAGTGCGGATTCAGGAGCTTCTGTAGCTTCGGCTGGAGGGCATGACTGTGCCAGAGTACTCAGAAAGGTTTACAGTCCGGTCGCGCTACACCATGGATATGGTTCGAGACCCATTCTTTAGGGCCCGGACCTTCGAGCAGGGATTACAAAGGGACATCCTATTTGGTGTGGTTTCCTTGTGTTTGATCACCTATGCTGGCGTTCTAGAGTTGTCATTAGTGGTGGAGAGATTTATGGACGAGCAGATCCCACCTATTAGTGCTGGGAACGTGAGAGAGGAGACGTCGGCATCTTGTAGCCGACGATAGACGCAGGGGTCTGGGTGTGGGTGACGTTTCAGGAGGTGACCTCAGGATGGAGGATCAGAGGCTCTGGGATCACAAGGCTCGCGGGCCAGTTCTGGTCAGCCGTAGGAGAGGCGGTGTTACGCTTGCGACAGTCGGGGACATCTTGCTAGAGATTTTCTGACACGACGTGCTGCTGAGAGGGAGTCGGTCGATGGACCTCCTTGGATGAGGCAGTGTCTCATGCAAGGAGGTCCGTAGGGCGGCAAACGTGGCGATGGAGTTGGTGCAGTAGCAGGAGGTGGTAGGCTGTATCATTTACCACCACCCCCCACCCCCAGGAGGTCCACGCCAAGCTCAGGGAACTGGTGACCAATGGTGAGGACAGCTACATGCCCTGAGAGATGTTGACCCAAAGGCTCTGCGGATAGATAGATGTATGACTTGTGTCCTTTATACTTCCTGTAGTAGTTTGATAGACACTATGTAGTGGTAATCTTCCCTTTCCGTTTCTTGGTCAAGTTTTGTTCAGAGCATTGGTAAGACCCTGTGTGGGTGTTGTTCGGCGTGCTTCAAATTCGTGAGGAACAGAGATACTTTCCCCACCGAAATGCATTTTTGTGATGTGATTAAAAACCATGTGGATGATTCAGTTCCGCCCAAAGTGGATAGTGTTGAGGTGTAGTGGATGAGTCCCTCTGACATATGTGTTTAGGCATAGGTGTTTGTTGCCGAACACGCTGGTGTGGGGGACCAAGTTGAGAGTCCAGTCGCTTTCCTTGTGCTTATAGCTTTTCAAGGGAAAAAAGTTCTAAGGGGGGAGGATGTAGAAACTCAGGTTTTTCCCCTGTCATACTTTGTAATATTCCTACGAATAATTCCAGAGTTAGGCGTGAAGACGGCATGCGATTCCGAGGCCCGGTGTGCCCAGAATTAATTTTATAAAAATATTAAGTATTTTTATACTATGCACATGGCAGGGTGTGATATCTCCAAAATGGTAGATTAGAACAGGAATCTGAGGGTACAGTTGTGTTCGGAACATGCCGTTTACCCTAGGCGAGGTTTAAACATTGCGGGCGGAGGCCTGCGGTGAGAAACGCCACCAGGGGCATTTTAGTAAATAAATAGAAACGTTTATTTACGAGCGTCAGCTTGAATAACTTCTGAATGGAGTCTTTGATATAAAATATGAGTCCATCGTTGCATTCATAATGGCACTTTTACTCTAGGGTCGACCTTACCTTTGTCTGCATCGGGTGCCGGGTCGGAGGCAAGTTGGCGGGAAATTAAATGAGTTTGTTATAAAAAAAAATTAAAACAAAAATCAATCACCCACCCCCCCCCCCAATTCCTCCTACGCACACAGGCGACGCAACCCACCCCTCCCCCATCTGTTTTTCACCAAATCGATCTCTGGGAGTCCATTTTTAGAGCCGTTCGTCTGTGGATCCAGCTTCTGGGCGTCGCGGAGGTCGTTATGCACCCAAAGCATTGGCGATCCGCCAATAGGTAGGCGGTTTGAGTTTTACAATCCCAGATCCCATTTTTGTGTGTTATTTTTCTTCAAATTTTTGTAAGGGTTGGGTAGTTTGGGTCCTAAGGTTTCTGAAACTTTTTTTTTATCTGAATTTGGAGCATCGGGGTGCTCCCGATGGCTCCCGGAAGTTTTCTGGCGAAATCCCAGTTTTCCGGGGTGATGGGTGGCGGCCATGGTGGAATCTGGCGAGACCCGCAGTAGCGCGGTGGTTTCCGGCTCCAGCATGGCGGTTTCTGGTAGCGGCGCGGCAGTTTCCGGCAGCGGCGCGGCGGTTTCCGGCAAGGCAGGCGGTGGTCCGACCAAGTTTTTTCTGGGGGTTCTTTAAACCCCCGTAACTCACAAACCATAACTCCGATTTGAAAGACGTTTGTGGAGATGTGTTCCTTGCGTCGAGAGGAATATTTTGATCTCACTTTGGGAATTTTTATGTTTCGGGATCGTGGCCCGAGAGTTTGAAACTTCAAATAAAATAATAATATTTTATTATTATTCGACTTCGGGCCGTCGTATCTTCTACTTGGAGCATCCAATTGACGTGACGTCAGTGGCGTTGAGACCCTAATGGTACGGCAGATTTTTTTTATGGTTTCCAGGTGTTGGGATAGAGTTTGGGGTGAGGGTCCCACGAGGCCGAGTTTGGGGCGTTTACGGAGAAACGTAACTTTCTCACCAGGAGTCCGATTTTGGCGGTTGAATAGTCGATCCTGTGTATTTTTTCGGGAGGATCACAATGGCGTGATCTGTTCGATGTGTTTCAGGATCGAGGCGTGTGCACCACTTGAGTTGGATTCAGTGAATAGTGTATTTTTTAACGGGTGTCCGAATCAGACGAATGAGTAGTCAATTCTGTCTGTTTTACTGAGGGGATCGTCATGGTATGATCCGCTTGATGAGTTTCTGGATTGTTGTGTGGGCCCCGCATGGGCTATCTATAGTGAATAGTTCCTTTTTCACTGGTTGTCCATTTCGAGCGCATAAACAGCCTATCCTGTGTGTTTTTCTACATGGATCGCGATGGTGGCCTTGGTACTGGCCTTAGAGGTGTGCGGGGTGGTGTTTTGGCAGGTTGCTCAGGTTAGCGACGTTTGGACCCGCAGTGGTTGAGGGTTCTCCCCTGGTTCATTCCTATGAGGTTTCGTGTGACATCACAACCTTAGTATTGGTTTGTGATCCTCTTGATGGTATTTTTAACCTGATAGAGTTGTGGCATCCCTCCGGTGGGCCCGAAGCGGGTTCCTCTAGCATCATTTCTGCTAGATCGGGTTCTTGGTATCGTTGTGACCGCTTAACCATGAGTGGTGATCCCCTATCTAGCATGTTAACCCCTTAGGGTTTGTGGCATCATCGGGAATATGACCCCCTACATGGTGGGCCGTGTTCAATAGGGTTTTGGCATCGTCGGGTATACGATCCCCTACTCAGCATGAGGTTTTTAATAGGGTTGCGGTATCGTTGGTTATACGATCTCCTACTCAGTGTGTGGTCTCTGTAGGGTTTCGGCATCGTCAATTTGATCCCCTATAGTGCAAGATGTACCAGATAGGGTTTTGGTATTGTCATGACCATCGTGACATGGGTGACGATCCTCTATCTGAGTGTCGTGTTTCTGTCGAGTGCCAGATCGGGTAGTGGTATCCCCCAGTGGATCCTGGAAGTGATCCCCTATCTATGAGATCTACAAATTCTAGATCGGGTTGTGGTATCCCCTAGAGGATCCTGGGAGTGATCCCTTATCTGTGAGATCTACGAATGCCAGATCGGGTCGTGGTATCCCCCAGCGGACCCTGGGAGTGATCTTTTATCTATGAGATCTTCGTCTATCGGTGTGGGTTCTGGTATCCCCTAGCAGACCCTAGGAGCGATCCCCTATCTGAGGAGTTTGTTTTTTTGTTGTTTCAGTGAGGTTTCCTCAGTGACGTTGTCCGATGAGTGAGATCTCTCGAGTGAGCGTCTGAGATGTTTGTGTGAAACCCGGTGGAGTGTATCTCTCAGACGAGTGTCATCTGGGATGACAATGATCATGGAGCGTGTTATCCTGGTTGTGAACTATTGATGGTGATGAGGTTAGTACCTCATGTGGCTTGGTGCGTGAGATGAGTATATCTGGATTGTTCATGGTGTATGTTTGGGAATACACCTGAGTTGAGCGGACTAGTTGTGTTTAGTCAAGGATGGTCTCGAGATTGAGTTTATCTCTCATTTGGGTTCCCTCTAGCTGGGATGAGTGGACTATTGCCTTTCAGATGCTCTATTGTTTTGGATTTTTGGGGTGCCTATTGAGTATTGTTATAGTCACCCCTGCACGGGCTTTTCCTGCAAAGTTTGTGTCTTGTGATGACCATAGGCATTTCGACGGAGTCCCATGAGGACCCGGAGTAGGTGGAGCTCAGTGAGCGGGTTTTACATGGGTGTTTACTGGAGTTGTGCTGAGGGAGATTTTCTAAGGGTGTTTGTGGCAGAGTTCCCCTTCTTCAGAGCAGGTTGGACGCGCTTTGTAGTTTTCTTTTGGTGGGACCTATTTTTCCCTTTTTGTACTTCTGTTATACTCTGGTTGTTGGATAGTTGTATGCATGCATTTAATTTTCAGTTATATATATCTATGCATTGTTGCATGGAGGTTTATGTGGGTGCGTGTGTACAGGTACCTTAGTCTAGTGCCTCCCATGTGTGTGATAGCCTACTCGGCGCTAGACGCCAGCCCCTGGACTATTGGAGGTGGGCTTGGGGAGTCGCGGGTCGAGCCCCATTGGGTTGGGGCGTGATAGAAATTTATAAAAAAAAACTTTTTCACTAACATCAAATTTCAAATCACACTGATTATTGCCATCATAACTTTTCTATTGACTCAGATCTGTCTTGATGTGTTGTTAAATAGATTTAACTTTATACACAATTTCCTCAGGTAGCTCAGGTCCCAATATATTTATTTATACAACATCATCCCATCATGTTGTATTTATACACTTATTCCCATATAGGGATTTATAAAGATCCATATGAATGCTCTATTTAAGGTTATAATTTCAAGAAAATTCCACTAAAAGAAGGTGTTGATCCCCACCACCTTTGAAATCCATAAAATAAGAACACAACATGTCTTCTAGAGTTTTAATGGTCCTATAAAACTAACCATCTGTATGAGGATGATAATTGATGCTGAAAATTAATTATGTATCCATAGATCACTGAATTCTTTTCCAGAACATTGCAGTAAACCTTGGATCCCGATTAGATACAATAGATAGCGATACTCCATGTAACCTTACCACCTCATTGATGTATATTTTGGAAAGTGGATTAAGATATAAATATTCTTTGATAGTAATGAAGTGTCCTAAATTTCTATGGTGATTGACTATAACCAAAATATAATTACAACCTTTTGACATTGTTGGGAGTCTAATGAAAAAATCCATAGTGATGTTTTCCCATTTCCATTTAAGTATAAGTAATGGTATTAACAACCCATTAGACTTTAGTCTTTTTTCCATAATTGTTTGACATACTAGGCACCGAGATACATACTCTGCAATGTATCTCTTCATGTTTTCCCACTATGAATACTCTTTTATATCTCTATACATATTCATACTTCCAGGATGAATATAGAATGATGAACTAAAAGCCTCATCCAAAAACTCTTTCTTCAAGTCTGGAATTGATGGGACGCATACTCAATTCCTAAACGTTAACATTATATCATGGTCATGATTGAACTCTGGAACATTCCTCACATTATTTTTTAATTCCACATCTTCCTTTTGTACCTCCTTATTCTTTTCATGGATTGATGGTTGAACATTCATCTAAGAAAGATAATATATTTCCCCTTTTATAATGATTTCAAGATCTATCTACTGTAAATTTGTAAATATTGGATCTCTTTAAATTATCATCATGGAAAAAATTTCATGGTCTTTATTACTCAGAGCATCAGCCACCTTGTTTTTCATACGAAGGTGTTACTATATTGAGTAATCATAATCTTTGATTAAATCTCACTATCTTCTCTAGTTCATAGTTAACTATTTCAATGTGGAAATATGCTTTAAAATTTAGGATCAGTATATATATCATACCTTTCTCTATAAAGATAATGTCTCCATATCTTTAAATAAAAATTTACCACAACTAACTCCAAATCATGAGTTGATTAATTATGATCATGAACCTTCAAATAGAATGAGGCATAAGATATCACCATATCATTCTTCATGAGAACACATTTGAGTCCCTTATATGATGCATTACTATAGATTACAAACCCTTATCCCCTATAGGTTAGTGTAAGCACATGTGCAGTGACCAACCTTCTCATTATTCCTTTGAAACTCTCTTCATATCCATCTATCCATAAGAACAAAAACCCCTTCTGAGTAAACATGGTGAGTGGATTAGATATTCATGAGAAATATCTCACAAAGAATTAGTAATGTCTATCCAACCTAGGAAAACTGTATATTTTTATTATTGTGGTTAGTCTAATCCATTTCTCAATAACTTATGACTTTGAAATATCTACTGATATACCCTCACATGAGATTATATAACTCAATAATGGAACTTTCTAAAGCCAAAATTCTAATTTGGTAAATTTATCATATAACGTATCCTTTCACATGGTCTTCATCACAATTCAAAATTGTTCTTCGTTCTATCCCTTTCGATTTGAATATATAATAATGTCAACCATATATACTATAACAAAATGATAAAAGTAATCTCTAAAGACTCTATTCATTAAATCCATTAATATAGTAGGAGAATTGGTAATTCCAAATGGCATTAATATGAATTCATAATGACCATACTTCATATAGAAGTCCATATTGGGTATATCCTCCTTCTTTATCCATAGTTGATGATATTTAGGTCGAATATCGGTCTTGTAAAAATATATAGTTCCTCATAATTGATGTAAAAAATCATTAATATGGGTTACATGATACTTATTATTAAAATTAATTTTAATCAATACCCAGATGCAGTAATTAACCCATCATTATTCTTAAAAAAAAGAGGTTCACCCCATGGATAAGTACTTGGATGAATGAATCACTTATCTAATTTATCTTGAAGTTTCTTACTCAATTACCATAACTCAATTGGGTCCATTATATATAGATTATTTGAAATAGTTGTATCACTAGGTATGAGTTCTATTGAAAAATTAACTTCACAATTCATAAGAAGAATAGTCAAGTCATTAGGAAACACATCGGCATATTCCTGAACAATTGGCACATTTTCAATTCAAAGTT
Organism: Viscum album; assembly: GCA_963277665.1. NCBI lineage: Eukaryota > Viridiplantae > Streptophyta > Magnoliopsida > Santalales > Viscaceae > Viscum > Viscum album. The sequence goes on from OY728164.1 coordinate 1,585,843,461, forward strand.
TATCCCCAACCATTTGAGATAAATATCCTTTATGCATAAGTATAAAATTCATATGATGGAATTAATTTCCATTGGGTGTTCAAGATCATCTACACACTAATATGTTATTGAATATTGATTCATAATATCAAATATAACATCCCTTACACGAAAATTTATATGGGCTCAAAATTGAGAGATTCAATCCATTCCAAAAATTATATTAAATTAAACTAGAGGAATAATAACAAGATGTGCAGGAAGAACCATCCCACAAACTTCTATTTGAGAGGATTTATAGACTTGAGATGCAGTCATCCTACCATTATGTGTCTTCCCCACCAACTCAATATCTAATCATTTAGACGGTGATATGATACCCTTATAAAATCCTTTATATATAAAATAGTGGGTAGAAAAATAATCAAATAAAACATTTTTTATTTTGAAGTTGAAGATAATTGTATCTTTCACCACATTTCTAGGAACTTACACAATGGTTGTAGTAATTTCATTTGCATGACCTTCTCCAGTTGTTTCTTTTGTGGTGTGTTCCCTTAACATTTACGGAATTGATTAGAATAGTTCTCTATTTATTTATAGTAAAAACATTATACTTTTATGTATTCTCTATTAACCTTACATTCATGAGAACGATGGAATTTTTCTCAAAAATTGTAGAAAACTTCTTTTCCTTTTAGGATTTTACAAAGATGTTTCCTTTAGAAAGTATCACATGTTGAAAAATTATTCTTTCTCTTTTAACCCTTATCCATTTTTTATCAATATTATTTTTCTTCTCTCTCTTTCCGTACAAATCTATCAGACTTTGAGAACTATTTCTTCATATTGATAGCATATGATACTATATTCTCATACGATGAAAATGTTTGGTATATTAGTTCCCTTCAAAGTATTGATTTTAACCCATAAAACTAATGGTCAATCATACTCTTTGGATTATATATAGAATATGTATCGGGAATTTCTAATCTTGTAAAGTTTTCTTCATACATAGAAATATTTTTATCTTTATTTTGTCTTGGATTTAAGAATTATCTCTCAATATACACGTGTTGTTCATGAGGAAATTTTTTATATGAAAATTTCCATAAAATACTTTTGTTACATGATATTTATTTCCTCCACATCCTCAGTGTTTTGAATAAATGACAACCATTGATCTTTATCCCTTGAGAGGTGATAAAATTTCGTGAAAACCTTCTCCCTTTCATTACATCCTAGAGAGATAAATATCTTCTCTAAAGAACTTATCCATTTATCCTCTAAAAATATATTTTTAGTCCCATTTAATAATAAATATTGCTTATGAATGAAGCGATCAAACATTATTACACAACATTTTGGATCGGTAGGATGCTTCATATGGGCAAGGTTATAGGTAATAACCTGAGTCAACAACCCCAATACAGTTAAAAAAATTAAGTTATAGATCTATATTTATTATATTAATGGGGATGTAAATACCTATATGGATTATATATATTAATATGTTTAACATTCCTTTCCCTAGTCAGTATTTTCTTACCCCCTGAAATTCTAAAGTACAGCTTTGCATTCAACAGCGTTTATGACACACAACACCTAGTGTAAAAAGGGAGTATATTAACCTGATACTTTACAATATCAAATAAATATAATATATTATATAGATTTTAAATCACACGACACAAATTTATCTTTCATCTCACATAAGAGAGACCTTCCATGATAGCTTGTGTTACACGCAAGACTAAGTTTCCCCAAACAATAATATATTATTAAAATACTATTATTTAATATAATATGATATAATCTAGACATTGTGTTATTGGTTATAAATAGTATTAATTTACTTATGAAAATTTATGTTTCATATAAATATAAAATGAATTCATTGGTTACCAATTAATGAGAAATGAAAATAAGAACCAATTGAATATAAAAAAGAAATATTTTTATTTTAATGATTCCAAAAGAGTTATGTCGTAATAAACATAATTAATTAAAATTATTTAATTATTTTAATGAAATTTATATTTTATATATTAAATCAAATATTTTTTATATTCATCTATTAGGTTTTGTTGTCATAAGATAAGAAAAATCTCAATTTCACACATAAAAAACGGTATTTTTATAAAGGCAATTTTACCAACTTTTAATGGAAAAAATATTTAAAATCTGAATTTTGAAACTTAAATTGATTTAATATATCAAAATAAACTTCATATTTTAATTATAAACATAAAAATTAGGTTAGGATTAATTTTTTATTTTTTTGGAAATATATCTTTTTTAATGAATAATTAAAAATATTGAGTTTTATTTCTAAATTACCTTTTCATATAATTTATTTATAAGTTTAAGTCATATTTTAAATTTGTTTTAAATTTTAATTATATATTATTTTTATCAATTAATCTAATTTAGTTCATTTTAATCAATTTCAATTTGAAATTGACTATAAAATCATAGTAAACTTTTGGACATTTTTACTTTAAAACTCACATTGTCATCCCATCCACGGGATTAAATTTAAAACAATTTATGCCGCTTCTATGATTATAATTTAGAAAATTGGATTAAAATTTTTGAATAAGAATAATTTATAATATAAAATTAGTCCAACATTCTTTTTTTATCAAAAATATTAGTGAAAATGATTAAAATTAATTACAACGATTAAGGTTAAATTATGATTAATAAGGGACTAAACCTTAACATTAAAGCCCAAAACAACCTATAAACTTATACAAGATATATTTTATGGCCATATATAGATTATATACTCTATTTTATATAATTTGTCCTGTTATTGGATCCACTGGAAACATGAAAAATGTGGAAATAATCCTTCTTCAAAATATTACAAGAGTGTCACTCCTCCTCTACTATAAAAAGGCATCGTCTCTTCCCACTTCTTCACACCTCTCAAGACACATTGGATCAACCAATATCTACCCAATTTTCCCCTCAACATACCTTCCCTAATATTAGAAGCCTACCCTTGGGAATAAATCCATCCAATGAATCTTTTTGGTACAAACCAAAATAAGTTACCTGATTAAGAGGTAAGATCTTTCCTTAATCTCTTAAGTTTTATTTATAGTATCCACCCTCTAAAATATTATTATTACATGATTTTATAAAAAAATTGTAGTTAATATACTAGTATGTTTTATTTCTAATGTTTCTACCTACAATTATACATACTTCCTTCTAATGGGTAATTAATAGAGTGTTTCTGTGTATGGTGAACTACTGCTTCATGAAACGATGATTATTCATTTTTCCTTTACCACCTCTCATGGTAGCCATTATGATGGAAAATATGTTTAAATATTTTATATATGATATTTATAATTTCTTTATGCTTATGTAATGATTTTATAAAACATACCTCTATACATTCCATTTTTTATAAATATGATTACATCGTTTGTGGAAGTGTGGACTACCACCTCCTCAAAGCGATGTGATTCGTTCACACTATGCATGGAACATATAAAGGTTGGTATAAATTAAAAATATGTTACATAAAAAACATTTATATTATATTAATTAAGTAATTAAATTTTTGTAAATATAATATATATATTTATATGTATCATTTTCTTTATTACTTTTTCACACACACTTAAAAAGTGATAACATCGTTCGTGGATGTGAGGACTATCACCTCCTCGACATGATTCTATTCCTTTTATATCATAATAATTATATATATAAGTATATATGATTATATAATATGGTATTTATGATATAATTATAATTCTATAAATGTATTATTCTACTTCCTTTCTTTCCATAATGATCATTGAAAAATGAGAACATTACTCATGTGTATATACGGCCTACCATTTATATGGTTGTAACATTGATTAATTTTTCATAAAATTGTTTAAATATTGGTTGTAAAAATAAAATTTATGTATAAATATAATAATCATTTCATTATTAATATTTTGAAGATATTATATAATGACCCCTTTGACCATAATTATTTATGACACATAAATCGAATTTGGTCAAAACACCATACATAAATGTAATTTATTAATTAGTTGTATATAAAATTTTAATTAGTGAAATAAAATTATTTATAAACATTGAAAAGGTTATAACAAAATTATATAATTAACATAAGTTTACTATACAATAATTTATTGGATTTCCACCTGAAAGAAAATGCAAGGTAAGATATTTCATCTCAATTTGCATTTTATTTATACGAATTTGTTGTTAGGAACATTATTTCTTTTATATGGTGTATATAATTAATTTTTACAAGATATATCATGAATATCATTAATATCATGATATCATAACTCTAATTTAATTTTATTCCTTCTTAAGGCTTATGATTTAAAATGTTTCAAAGTGGTATGGGATGCTTTAGAATGTTTAAAGATTATTTTCCTCTATAATAATTTTAATAATCTTTAAATGGAATTTCCATTTGAGGAAATTATATATCCATTGTTTAATAAACCCTTTAATTTTCCTCTAATATAGTAATTCATTTCTTTTTTCAAGTATTAGTACCATTTTCCACTCTTTGGTACTCAAGGTGTGTTAGAAAATGTGATTAAGAAAACCTAACTTCATTTCTCTCTTTAGACAGCGAACCTATTTTATACTAAAACCATGTTTTATTAAAATGTTTTCAAAAAAATAAAATGATTTATTACAGACATTTGTAACCTTTTTTATCTTTTACCAATTCTTTCAATGGAATCTTATTATTTCTTTCCAAACAAGGCATTTTTCTAACCTTTTTACCATGAAAAATGAATGTTATTTTTACCTTGTACAGAATGTACAGATTTATCCACAATCTTTCTTTAAAATCTTCCTTTGCAAGTTTAAAAGGATAATTTTTTTAAAAAAAGTTTTTAAAATTCATTTTCAAAGAATTTTTTTTAAAACAAATAGATAATTTCTTCAAGAATGTTTTTAAAATATCTTTTTATAATATTTCCAATCATCAAGGACAACAACCATTTATTTTACTCCACTTTGGTTATGTTTTATTTATAAAATTATTAATCTTAATTGGAATGGTTTATGATTGATTTGGAAAAGGATAATGTTCACATTCACTTCCTAGATTCTTATTTCCCATTAAAATTGTTAATTTCCTATAATCATTGAAAATTGAATTTCCCTTATTTTACCATATCATTTATCATGGATATGTTCATTTTCTAAACCCTATATAAATTTTTATATGGTGTTCACTTTGAATGTTATTTGATTATTTGGGTAAATATTGATAAATTTGTATCTCTTAATCTATATAGATATTTGATAAGCCAAATTGTTAAATCGATTATTTGATATATATGAGGAATGTTTTAGACTGGTATGACATGGGTGAGTCCTGCTTATAGATAACCCCTTGATAAATTAGTAGTCTCATGGTAATAGTTGGTTTGATATCCATTTTATAATGGTTTTTACCAAATATTATAAACTATCTTGTGAAAGGTATTGAAGGTAGTGGTTACATGTACCTAGGAAACATGGCATCCAATAATCAAGAATTTCCCTCATTTAGTTTCTATTATTATTCATCCATGAGATTTTATATCGAGATATCTATGGATAAATTTCATTTTTCAGTTCATTGATCAAATGGAATGTTTTTTAGTTTCATAACTTTCTATATAGATTTTTCCTTATCTAGTTATTTGAATGTAATGTGTTTCCAGTTATTACCTTACCATATAGTTTACGCACTCCCATTCAGTTTATTGATTACATGGAATGTGTGTTCCATTATTTCCCTGGTCATATTGACTATTCTCATTGATTTATTATTATTTCCATTATAATTTACCCTTACTGAGCATTTTATCTCACCCTTATTATGTTTCCTTTCCCCATGAATCCAAGAAGCGTACTATTAATGATATACAAAGATATTCTAAATAGAATAAAGTTATCCGTGAAGTTGTTTATTTAAAGGGAAAAAAGTAATGTTGTAATTAGTGTACTAATTTTTTATACAATACTCAAGTATATATCTGTTTTACTAAGACTACTAAAATCTTGGCCCTTCAGGATTTGATTTCTTGTAATCATGCCAATGTAATTGATAGTAGACACCGGCTCCAAGCTATCATGGGTTGGGTCACTATAGTTGGTATTAGAGGAAGTTTAGTAGAAACCTTGGGAAATAGGTTTAGGAAAATATAGAAAATAGTACGTATCCCCAAGGTATAAATTTAGTATAGGTATAAAAGAATATCATAAAGATTTAATTAGATAGAGATTATGTAGTTTTCCTAGAAATACATCTCTTTCTGGATACTAAAAGCTGATATGGTTCTGGAATAGATGTAACTATGAGTAATAAATATGATAAGGTGTGCTAAACCTGAATCGGTATAACCTGATACATGGAAACATGCCTTATTGTGCGCCTAGTTTGACACTCTCGGGGGATATGCTAAGGAAAATTCACATTTTCTTTACAAACCATAGTGAAGTATTTTGATAATGAGTAACCTAGGTTAGACATAAATTGTTTTATATTGAAAATAATGTATCGTGATTTAGAAATCCAAGAGATGATATTATGGATAAACATCAAACTAAGGAATGATCTATGTAAAAATAAGTGGATGAAGTATTTATGTATTAAAGTTGTATTGAAAATCATAGTTTAAAGGCTATTTAGTGATTAAAATAATTTCAAGGATGTACATAATAGTTATTTTTTTAAGTATATTAATATGGTTTTAGAAAATGAAAACCTATAAGTTGAGTGAAAACTAATCAAATCTGACAAGGTTGTGGGTCTTGAATCCATGACCGAAGGATGGTAAGGTTTTCATGCCAAACACTGGCCTACAAAATGTTCTAGTTAAAATTTCATTGTTTTTAGTTAGAATTTTTGATGGATAAATATTAATTATAAAAAAAATAGTGTTGATTTTATGTATATAGATTAATGTATTAACCATACTAACTTCAAATAATAGTTAGAGATAAATATTTAAATTTTTTACTCTTTTATGGTCCTTTAGATCTGTTAAATGTTTATTTTAGAGATTCAAGCATAAAAATTAATTTCTTGATGAATTTATCAAAGCAAAACCAAAAAGTTTAATTTTTCATATGAAATTAAAACATATCATGTAAGTAAATTTCCTTATATTCATAGGAAATAATATAATTACTCAACATTAAGAAAATGTCCTGGAAATAAAATTTTGTCCTAATACTTTAATTTTTGTTGAACCAATGGTTTCTAAATCATCAAATATTTAGGTATTTGAGGACCCCAAATTTATATTGATCAATCAATTTTTTGTAATTAATGAACACATTCACTCCCTATGAATATTTTTTCTTTTTCTTTAAGTATGTGTTTTCAATTTTTTCTAATGTTCTCCTACTTAGAGACCATGTTACATGGTAGTCCTTGTGACCTTTGTACTTCCCATTCTCTCTTTTCTAGAGGATGTTTTATAAACCCTTCTCATGATATGGGATTTCAATGTTGTAAATATCAAAAAAAATATTACCAATATCAATTTTAAATTGTGTGGACATAAATTAATTAAGTTGGGGAGAATGTAACTCCCCAAAATTTTAACGTACAACATTGTATTTAGTAGTGTTTATGACACACAAAACCAAGTGTAAAAAGGGAATATATTAACCTGATAAATTATAATATTAAATAAATATAACATATTATATATCTTGTAATTCACACAACACTAAGTTATCTTTCATCACACATAAGAGAAACCTTCCTCAGTAGCTTGCGTTACACGCAAGATAGAGCTTCACCGAACAACGATATATTATTAAAATACTATTATTTAATATTATATGATATAAATAGTGATTATGATAGAGGTTATTAATATTATTAACTAAATTGTGAAAATTTATGGTTTATATAAATTTAAAATCAATTCATTGATGACCAATTAATGAGAAACAAATATAAGAACCAGTTGGATATAAAAAAGAAACATTTTTATTTTTATGCTTCCAAATGATTTTTTATTAATAAAAAAAATTAATCACAATTATATAATGATTTTAATTAAATATATATATTTTATATTCAATGAAATGTTTTTTATTTTTATACATTAGGTTTTATAGGCATAAGATAAGAATAAACCCAATTTCACACAATAAAACCTGTATTTTTATAAAGTCAATTTTACCATCTTTTAATAGTGAACCAATTTTAAATATTCAATTTAACACTTTAATTTATTTAATATTTCAAAATAAAATTTATCATTGAAATATAAAATAAAAATTATTTTAGGGTGAATTTTTGATATTTTTCGAAAACATATCATTTTTTAATGAATAATAAAAAATACTGAATTTTAATTCCAAACTTATTTTTCATCTAATTTATTTTTAGGGTTAAATAATATTTTAAATTAGTTTTAAATTTTAATTAGATTATATTTTTATCAATTAATTCAATTTAGTTCGTTGGAATCAATTTCACTTTGAATTTGACTATAAAAAATAGTAAACATTTGGACTTTTTTACTTTAAAAACCTACATTGTTGTCTCGTCTACAGGATTAAATTTAAATCAATTAATACCAATTATATGATTAGAATTTAGAAAAATTAATTACAAACTTGGAACTAGAATAATTTATAATTTATAATAATACTAACCCTTTTTTACTAAAATTATTTGTAAAAGTGATTAAAATTAATTTCAACGATTAAGGTTAAATTAAGATTAATAAGGGACTAAACCTTAACCTTAAAACCCAAAACTACATATACACTCTTCCAAGAAATATTTAATGGTCATATATCCACCCTATTTCCTATTTTCTTGAATTGGGTCCATTATTGGATCCACTTGCAACATTAAAAACGTGGGAAGAATTTCTTTGTTAAAAATATTACAAGAGTGTCACTCCTCCTCCACTATAAAAAGGCCTCCTATCCTCCCACTTTCTCACACCTCTAAATCCAATTTTTATCATCAAATATACACCCAAATAGATCCTAAATATCCATACCATAATCCTATAATACTATCCTTTGGAATAAATTTATTAAATGAAGCCTTTTGTTACAAATGAAAAATGTTACCTAATTAAGAGGTAACATCTTTCCTTAAGATATTTAGTTTAATTTCTATTATATACCCCATAAAATATTATTATTCCATGATTTTATAAAATTACCAGTGTCTTAAATATACTATTATGTTTTTATTCTACATTTTTTTCCTAAACTTTCACACCCTTCCATCTAATAGATAACAAACATATTGTTTCTGTGTATGGAGAACTACTGCCTCAGGAAATGATGATTTTTCATTTTTCATTTACCTCCTATCATGGTGGAAATTATGATAGACAATATATTTATATATGTTATATATGATATTTATAATTTATTTATGCTTCTTTATTTATTTTATAAAACATACCTATATACATTCCATTTTGTATAAATATGATAACATCATTTGTTGAAGTGTGGTCTACCGCCTCCTCAGAGCGATGTGACTCGTTCACACTATAAATAGAACATATAAAGGGTGGTTTTAATTAAAAATTTGTGACATAAAAAATATATATACAATATTAATTATATAATTACCTTTTTTTAAATATAATATATATATATCATTTTCTTTATTACTTTTTCACACACACTTAAAAAGTGATAATGTCATTTGTGGGCGTGTGGACTACCTCCTCATCTAAATGATGTGATTCATTTTAAATAAAAATAATTATATATATATATATACTATTTGATAATATGGTATATATGATATAATGATCATTCTGGAAAGATATTATTCTACTTTCCTTCCTTCCATAATGATCATTGAAAAATTAGAATGTTACTCATGTGTACGTACATCCTATCATCTCCATGATTGTAATGTTAATTATTTTTTTATAAAGATATTAAATTATTAGTTTTAAAGGTATAATTTATGTATAAATATAAAAATTATGTCAGGGTTATTATTCTGGATATTTTATGTAATAACCTCTTTCACTCTGGTTGTTTTTGACTCATAAACTGAATTTGGTCAAAACACCTAACGTAAACATAATTGATTAAGTAGTTGTATATAACATTGTAATAACTGAAATAAAAGTAATTATAAACATGAAAAATGTTCTCAATATAATTTAAATTTAACTTAAGATTATTTTATAGGAAGTTAAAGTATGTTCACCTAAAAGGAAATGCAGGGTAATGGATTTCATCTCAATTTACATTCCATTGAGACTTATTTGTTGTTATACACCTTATTTATTTTATATGGTGTATATAATTAAATTTTACATGATATGACATGAATATCATTACTCTCATGATATCATAACTTTCACTTAATTTTATTCCTTCATGAAGCTTATGATTTTAAATTTTTCAAAGTGTTATGGGACACTTTGTATTGTGTAAAGTTTATTTAACTCATGAATAATTTTAATTATATTTCAATATTATTTCCATTTGAGGAAATTATATGAAAATTTTTCAATAAACCATTTCATTTTACCCTCCTCTGGTAATTCATGACCTTTTTCAAGTATTAATACCATTTTCCACTCTTTGGTACTCAATGTGTTTTAGAAAATGTTTTTAAAGAAACCTGACTCCATTTCTCTCTTTTTTCAAAGAACCTATTTTCTTCTAAATACCATGATTTATTAAAAAAATAAAAGTAATTAAAATAATTTGGTACAGAAATTTTTACCCTTTTTTACCAATGTTTTCAATGGAATCTTCTTATCGCTTTCTAAACAAGTCATTCTTATAACCTTTTTACTGTGAAAAACAAATATTCTTTTTACCTTGTACATAATGTATGGATTTACCTACCTTCATTCCTTTAAATCCTCTTTTTCTTGTTTAAAAGTTTAATTTTTAAAGATTTTTTTTAGAATTGATTTTAAAATAAAATTTTTTTCAAAACAAAAATATATTTTCCTCAAGAATGTTCTTAAAAGATCTTTTATAATATTTCTATTCATCAATGAAAACAACCCTATATTTTACCCCACATGGTGTATCTTGTATTGATACCATCCTTAATCTTTCTCTATATGGTTTATGATTGATTTGGACAATGATGGTATTCAAATTCAATTCCTTGATTCCTTTTATCCCCTTGAAATATTCAATTCCATATGTTCATTGAACATTGAATTTCCCCTATTTTACCATATCATTCATGATGGATATGTTTATTCCCTAAACCATTTATCATTTTTTATACAGTGTTCACTTTTAATGTCATTTGATTATTTGGGTAAATATTGATAAATTCATATATCTGACTCCATACAGATATTTGATAAGGCACATTGTTAAAACAATTATTCGATATATAAGGAATATTTTGGACTGGTAATACACATGTGGGTCCTAGTTATAGATATCCCCTCAATGCATCGGTAGTTTCATGGGATGGGTCTATTGGCTAGCCACTTCAGATGGGTCTTTACCCAATATTCTAAATCATCTTACGAAATTTCTTCATATATGTACCAAGGAAACATGGAGGCCAATAATCTAGCATTTAACTCATTTAGTTTTATTTATTATTCATACATGGTATTTTGTGTTTAAATATCTATGAATACATTTCATTTTCGGTTCATTGATTAAATGGAATGTGTTTTAGTTTCATACCTTTCTATATATATTTTTCTCTATCTAGTTGTTTGAATGGCATGTTTTTTCCAATTATTACCTTTCCATATTATTTATGCACTTCCATTTAGTTTATTGATTACATTCCATGTGTGTTTAGTTATTTACTTTTCTATATTGACTATTCCCATTAATTTGTTATTTATTCTACTGTACTTTACCCTTACTGAGCATTTGAGCTCACCCTTATTATATTTCCTTTACCCATGAATCAAAGTAGCGTACTATGAAAGATATTCAAGGATATACTAAATGGAATAAAGTTTTCATCGAAGTTATTTAATTGAAGAGAAAAAATATATATCTTGTAATTAGTGTATTAATTTTTTATTCAAGACTCCTATATATATCTGGTTTAACAAGAATACTAAACTCTCTCTCCTTTCAAATTTTATTCCATGTAATCATGCCAATGTAATTGATTGCAGACACTGGATCAGAGCTATCTGGTTTTGGGTCTCTATAGTTGGTATTAAAGGAAGTTTAGTAGCAAACTTGGGAACTAGATTTAGGAAAACATATATTAGAAAACATATCCCAGAGTTATAATTTGAGGGTAATTATATAATAACAACCTAAATATTTGGTTAGATAGATATTATGCAGTTTTACTCGCATCACATCCCTATCTAGATACTACAAGTGTATGTGGTTCTAGTACAGATATACCTAGGATTAACAATTCCAGCAAGGTTTGTCGAGCCTGACTCAATGTAACCCGGTACACAACAATGGTCCTTACTATGCACCTAGTTTGACAATTATAATGTATATGATTAAGAAAATTATCATTTTATTTACAACACACTCTAAAGGATTTTGGCAATGAATAAACTAGGTTAAACCTAAGGTGTTTTAGATTGAAAATAAGGTGTCATGATTAAGAAATCCTAGAGATGATATTGTGGATAAAAAAGAGACCAAGTAAGGATCTATGTGAAGATAAGAGGATGAATTATTTATGTATTAAGGTTGTATTGAACTGTAGTTAAAAGGATATTTAGTTATTAACATAATTTCAAGGATGTCCATCATAGTTATTTTAAATATTATATTAATATGGTTTTATAAAAGTAAAACCTTTAATTCCGGTGACAACCAATCAAATGTGGAAAGGTCACAAGTCTTGAACCCCTGACCGAAGGACGATAAGGGTTTCACACCAACCACTGACCAATGTAGTGTACCGATTAAAATGTAATTGTTTTTAGTTAAAAAATTTGATGAATAAATATTAGTGATAAACTAATAGTATTTATTTTATATTTATAGATAAATATATTAACCAAACTAAATTTTAAAATTATTTATAGACAAATAGTTATACTTTTCACACTTTTATAGACCTTACGATCCATTATATGTTTATTTTAGTGCATTAGACATCAAAATTAATTTTTGGATGAATTGGTTGAAGCACAAAAAAAGTGAAATTATTCATATGAAATTAAAAATTATCATGTAATTAAATTTCTTTATATTCTTATGAGGTAATAAAATTAATCAACATTCATAAAATATATTAGAAACAAAATTCTTTCCTAATACCTTAATTTTTGTTGAACTTATGGTTTCTAAATTATCAAAGATTTATGGATTTGAGGCCCTCAAATTTCTATTTATCATTCACTTTTTTTGACTTATGTCCTCATTCACTCCCTATAAATATTTGTAATTTTCCTTAAAGTATGTATTTTTACTTTCCACTAATGTTCTGCTACTTAGAGACCTTGTTATATAGTAGTCTATGTGACCTTTGAACTTATCGTTCTTTCTTTTATAGAGGATGTTTTAAGAACCCTTCTATTGATGTGGGATTTAAATATAGGAAATATAAAAAAATAACCAATATCAATTTTAAATTTTGAAGACTCAATTTAAATAAGGTGTGGAGAATGTAACACCCCAAAATTCTAAAGTACAACTTTTTATTCAATAGAGTTTATGACACGCAACACAAAGTGTAAAAAGGGAATATATTAACACAATATATTAAAATATTAAATAAATATAATATATTATATATATTGTAATGTATGAAACACTAAGTTATATTTTATCACACATAAGAGCGGCCTTCCTCGATAGCTTGTGTTACACGCAAGACCGAGTTTCACCAAACAATGATATATTATTAAAATACTATTGTTTAATATAATATAATATAACCTAGATGTTATGTTAGTGGTTATTAATATTATTAACTAAATGATCAAAATTTATTATTTATATAAATATAAATTTAATTCAATTGTTACTAATTAATGAGAAATGAAAATAAGAACCAATTGGATATAAAAAGAAATATTTTTATTTTTATTCTTCTAAAGGAGTGTTGTCTTAATAAACATAATTAATTACAATTATTGAATGATTTTAAGGAAATATATATGTTTTATATTCAATAAAATATATTTTATATTCATCCATTAGGTTTGATAGGCATATGATAATAAAAAAACTCAATTTCACACACACAAAACTTGTATTTTTATAAAGGAAATTTTAACACCATTTAATGAAAAACCTATTTAAAATATGAATTTTTACACTTAAATAGATTTAATATTTCAAAAATAAACTTCATATTTTTAATATAAAAATAAAAAAATTATTTTAGGGTGAATTTTTGATATTTTTTGGAAACATAACACTTTTTAATGAATATTGAAAAATACTGAATTTTAATTCAAAACTACTTTTTCATATAATTTATTTATAAGGTTAAATAATATTTTAAATTTTTTTAAAGTTTATTTAGATGAAATTTTATAGTTAATAAAATTTAGGAAACTTTAATCAATTTTACTATGAATTTGACTATAAAAACATAGCAAACTTTCATATTTTCTTACATTAAAAACCGGCATTCTCATCTCATCTGTGGGAATAAATTTAAATCAATTTCTTCCACTTATATGATTATAATTTGGAAAATTTGATTCCATATTTTTAATAATAATAATTTCTAATTTCTAATTATAACAACTTTTTTCCCCAATATATTAGGGAAAGTGATTAATTTTAATTACAACGATTAAGGTTAAATTAAGATTAATAAAGGACTAAAACTTAACCTTAAAAACCAAAACTACATATAAACATGTAAAGAGATATTTGGTGGTCATATATCTACCCTATCCTCTATGTTATTAATTTTTTTCCATTATTTGATGCACTTTCAATAGGAAAAATGTGGGAATAATTCCTTTGTAAAAATTTTACAAGAGTATCACTCCTCCTCCACTATAAAAAGCCTCCTCTCCTACCACTTCCTAACACCTATGAAACCATTTTTTTTATACCAATAACTTCCCAAACAGATCATAAAAGTTAATCCAATAATCCTAAAAACCTAACCTTTGTCATAAATTCATCCAAATAATCCTTTTGATACAAACCAAAAAAAGTTCCCTGATTAAGAGGAAACCTCTTTCCTTAAGATTTTTAGTTTTATTTCCATTATCCAACCCCTAAAATATTATTATTACATGATTTTATAACAAAAAAAATTATAATAAATATACTAGTATGTTTTTATTCTAATTTTTATATCTACACTTACACACACATTCATCTAATGTGTAACGAACATATTGTTTCTCAGTACGGTGAACTACTACCTCACGTAATGATGATTTTTCATTTTTCCTTTACCTACTCTCATAGTGTTGATTATGATGGACACTCTCTTTATATATATTATATATTATATTTATAATTTATTTATACTTCTTTAATTGTTTTTTAAAACATACCACTATACATTCCATTTTGTATGAATACGATAAAATCATTTGTGGAAGTGTGGACTACCACCTCCACAAAGCAATGTGATTCATTCACACTATAATGGAACGTATAAATTATGGTTTTAATTAAAAATATGTGGCATGAAAAAAATATTATATTCATGACATAATTAACTTTATGGAAATTTAGTATATATATATATATCATTTTCTTTATTACTTTTTCACACACACTTTTAAAATTCATAATTTCGTTCGTGGATGTGTGGACTATCGCCTCCTCGGCATGAATTGATTCATTTTACATCACAAGAATTATATATATAAGTATACATGACTATATAATATGGTATTTATGATATAATTATCATTATGGAAAGATATTATTCTACATACCTTCTTTCCATAATGATCATTGAAAAATGAGAATGTTACTCGCGTGTATGTACAACCTACCATCTCCATGATTGTAACGTTGATTCATTTTTCACAACCATATTTAATTATTTGTTTTAAAATTATAATTAATGATTAAATATAATAATTATTTTATGATTATTATTCTGGATATGTTATATAATGACCCCTTTGACCATATTTATTTTTGACACCTAAAACAAATTTGGTCAAAACACCTGATATAAACGTAATTGATTAAGTATTTATATATAACATGGTAATAAGTTAAATAAAAGTAATTATAGACATGGAAAAAGGTTATAAATAAATTATATAATTAACATAAGTTTATTATACAGAAATTTAAAAGAGGTTCACCTGAAAGGAAATGCAAGGTAAGGTATTTCATCTCTATTTACATTCCATTGAGACTTGTTTGTTGTTATGCACCTTGTTTATTTTATATGGTGTATATACTAACCTTTTACATGATATATCATGAATATAATTACTCTCATGATATCATAAATTTCATTTAATTTTATTCCTTCATTATTTTATGATTTAAAATGTTTCAAAGTGGTATGGGACACTTTGGAATGTTTAAATATTATTTTCCTAAAGAATAATTTTAATTGTTTTTCAATGGTATTTACATTCGAGTGAATTATATGATCACTGTTCAATAAAAACATTAATTTTACTCTAATATAATAATTCATTACCATTTTCAATTATTATTACCATTTTTTCCACTCTTTGGTACTCAAGGGGTTTTAGAATATGTTTTTAAGAAAACCCGAATTCATTTCTCTCTTTAGTTGGAGAACCAATTTCCTTATAAAAAACATGTTTTATTAAAATGTTTTAAAAAAATTAAAATATTTGGTAAATAAGTTTTTATCCTTTTTTTCTTTTACCTATGTTTTCAATGGAATATTTTTATCGATTTATGAACTAGGCATTTTTCTAACCTTTTTACTGTGGAATAGGATTGTTCTTTTTACCTTGTGCAACATGTATGGATTTACCCATCGTCATTACTTTGAATATTCATCTACATGTTTAAAATTTTAATTTTTTATGAAATTGTTTTAAAATTTTATTTTCAAAGAAAAGGTTTTTCAAAAGGTTTTTCAAAACAAAAGGATATTTTCCTCAATAATGTTTTTTAAAATATCTTTCTATAATATTTCTATTCGTTAAGGAAAACAACTTTTTATTTTAATCCCCTTGGGGTATGTTGTATTTATACCATGATTAATCTTCCTCTGGATTGTTTATGAATGATTTGGACAAGGATAGTTTTCACATTCACTTCCTTGATTCCCTTTTTCCCTTTAAATATTCATTTTTTTATGATCACTGAACATTTAATTTCCACTATTTTACCAAATAATTTATCATGGATATGTCCATTTTGTAAACTATATATCATTTTTTATAAGGTGTTCACTTTGAATTTTATTTGATTATTTGGGTAAATATCAATAAATCTATATCTCTTGCTTCATATGAATATTTTATAAGGTACATTATTAAATATATTATTCGATATATGATGAATATTTTGGATCGTTATGACATAGGTGGGGCCTGGTTATAGATATCCCCTAGATACATTGGTAGTCTCATGGGACAATTTAGTTTGATAGCCACTTTAGATGGGTTTTTATCCAATATTCGAAACCATCTTGTGAAAGGTCTTGACGGTACTAGTTCCATGTAACTAGGAAACATGGCATCCAATAATAAAGTTATCCTAGAAGTTGTTTATTTAAAGAGACAAAAAATTATGTTGTAATTAGTGTATTAAATTTTAATAAAAAACTCATGTATGTATTTGGTTTACCAATACTACTAAACCCTTGGTCCTTTGGAATCTGATTCCTTGTAATTGTGTCAATGTAATTGATAGAAAACACCATCTCTGGGCTATCTCGAGTCCAGTATCTTCAATTTCTAAATAATGACACACACTAGATTAGAACATAATATTATGAATTGTGATGTATAGTTTAAAAATAGGAAAAACACTTAACACAAAATGAAATTTTATTTATAACTAATCTCAAAATAAGAATCTTGGATTCTTTAGGAATAATCTCAAGGTCCATCATAGGGTTAATTTCCCTAATACATGTTCCTAAATCAGGTTCTCATGGTTTCTATTAAACTTGATCTAATATCAACTATAAAGAACCTAACCCTAAAATCTCAGAGTCGGTGGATACCTTATTAAATTGGTTTTAAATATAAGAAATTACATCCCAAAGGATTAAATATTTTAGTATTATTAGAAAACTATATAAATAAATAAATCCCACACTATATTTTATAACATAAAATATAATATAATATTTTCTTTGGGATCATAATTATTCCCTCTAGAAAATACCTACATATCAATTAAAAATAATTTCCTAAAATCATGGGTAAAGTAAACATAAGAGAAGGGTGATATCATATTCTCATTAAGGTAATACGTTAAATAGGAGAAATATATGGAATGAATAATACGGTAGAAATAAATAATGATAAAATAATTCCACATAGATAAATCACATGATCTTGAATATTATCCAAGGATTTAAAAATTATTAAAATAAACTCATCAACATCAATAACTGATTGCATAATGATGTAATGAATAATTTTAGACATTTTAACTTATCGTTGAAGCCTTGTGTCAAGAAATCTAAAAATACTATCAAGGCCTCATGCTAAGGTATCTATATAAATGGGTAAGGCCTCAACCAAATACCCAATCTAGTTTGTCTCATGAGAAAAATTGATCCATCAAGGGGATATATAATTCTAGGCCTTGTTCTTCACTTAATAATATAAATTCATTTATTATATTATTAAATGACATCACGTAACCAACATTCCTTAAAACCAATAATTGTCAGTATTGAATGAACTAGCATACAAAATATCAATACATTCTCTAATAAAGATGATCACAAACCATCCATGGAAATATGGTGGATGTTATCATAAGATTATAACCTTATTAAATCATAATATTCAAAAATTAATGTTTATATGGATGAAAATACTTTTAAAAGCTCGCTAGAAATATTTCTTGAGGAAATATACACTTTTTCACATTGAAAACACATATTTAAAATCTAAAAATTTCCCAAATATTAAGAAAAATTTTAACTTGAAAATAACCTTGTAAACTGGAAAAGTAAAAAATCAAATCAAATATCATTCATTACAATACTAAATTCTATCCATGCCATTAAAGTTAAAAATTCCTTTCATAATTTAGTAAAAATGTCTAAAATTACCTCATTTAGAAAATGATAAGAGGTGTCCTTTTAAACCATTTTGAAAAGGTCAAAATGGGTAAATTTTAATTTAATAAATCATTATATAATATTAAATAAATTCTTTTAGACATTTTAAGTAAAATATGGACATGTAAGAAAAAGACTCTTGACCGAGTAAAATAACAAGGTCAATTTTCCTTAAAAATATTATTTTAGTATCTTGAGTACTTAAAGAGAGTAAAATGAAATAATATTTTGTAATTTATATAAATAATCATATGATAATAAAATAAATCGGTTTCATGATATAAATATCAAATAATTCTCCCAATGGATTCATAAACATAAATAATCCTGAATAATAATGAGATTGTAAAATAAAACCTTACCTTAGATTCGACTTCCTTTATATGTGTCAGAATATCATGTATAATAAATATAAATTTTTTATAGATGTAATATATAACCATACTCTTATTTATCATAACATATATTATTTTCTTATAATTTTTTATCACTTGTTTATTAGTAATTCTGTGTTAAAATCATTGTTTTGGGTAATAACAACTTTATTTTTCTTGCATGTTTTGGTTTGGTAGTTTCAGTCCTTTTAATTTTATCATGGTTAAATCATATATAAAATTTTTAACATTATATAAATATTATATATAATAATTATACATTTATTTAAATTAATCCATAAAATATATAGATAGAAAAATGAATTACACCATTCATGAAGGTGACAGGTCGTACTAATGCATGAACACTATTTTCCCTTTTTTATGGATGGAATGAAATAAAGGTAAATAATAAATCACATTTATAGAGTCATTATTATAACATATAAATCATATAAATTCATTAAATCTATCCTTACTACAATTTATATAAAATATAAATAAAAAATAGACCACATCACTTCGTAGAGGTGGCAGTCCACATATACACACAAATGACGTTATAATTTTACAAGTGATTAAAAGGTAAGAAGTTATATAGGAAATTATAATTATATAAGAATAATTATTTCATAAATATCTTATATAAATATTAAACCCATCATATAACCATTTATAAAATATAATAATGAAAAATGAATTGTATCGCTACATGGAGACAGTAAGTCGTACGTACGTACGAGCAATACTTTTACTTTTCATTTGATGGAAAAGTGGGTGGATATTTATGATTACATAATCATAATAAAATTTAAGTATATTTATTATATTTACTTTATTGTTTATAAATAATATAACATATTTAGATGAAGTAAAATAATAATTAAAAAGAAAGTGACCAGCTAAGGCAATTACCTCTTCTTTGAAACAACTCCATCTGATCTCTTCTTTAGGGCACTAGGGTTGGTCTTTTGGGAATTCCAACACATATAGAACATATATATGGGATTTTGGAAGATAATTGTTTAGGATATGGTTGATATATATAGATAAAATTGGTGTGAATAAGTGAGGTTAGTAGGTTCTATTTTATGATTGAGGTGAGGGACACTTTTTCAATTTCTTAAAATATTAAAATACAACAAAGTCATTCTATATCCAAATGATTAAAAATGGATAGATATTTAAATTTAAGTTATGATATGTTTTAAATGTTATAAAAAATTAAAATTTTATTATTTTTAGTTATATTTTAAACCTTATGTTTCGGTTTAACCTCTTAGTTAACCTATTTTAACATTAACTAAGGTGACATTTTCCCCCCTAATGGGATCTAATTTTAAAAATAAGTTGAAAAGTTATATAAAAATAACCAATAGGTGATATTTTAGACCATATCTTATCTAAATTTTATTATTTAAATATTTTTATGATTTTTAAATAATGTAATAAAATATTATTTTGATAAAATGTTATTATTTTTAATTTTGAAACTATTCATTTCATTTGAATTAATATACATAAATATAGAGTTGGAATTAAAATATAATCCTTTAAAATAAAAAATCATATTAATCTATAAATTCTTGTAACGCTATAACTCACTCAAATTATATTACTTTTAATATTTTTAAAATCATTTATTATGTTTTTTCTAATTGAATAAATATTGTGTTGGTGTTTCATAAGCATTTAAGGTAATTATATAAATAATAAAAATTTATAAATAAATTTCCATAATGGAAATAATTTAATTATTCATAAAATATACATTTATATTCAATCATAAATTTCTTTTTCCCCTATGTGGATATATAATATATATTTAAAAGTAAAAGAGTGATATTTTGAATTTTCTTAACTTTAAATATTATATAGGACTTTTTCATAGACAAGTTTCTATTAAACAAATTAATTTGTTGCCAAAATTTATAAGGGTAAAATTATCATCATCCAATAATAATTAAGATGAAAATTTATGGCCTTATCACTTATTCTTTACCTATATTAACTCAATTTACCCTTTATAGAGGGGATAAATTTTACCATGGTTACTATTAATATTGCCGAAAAATAAAAGGGCCTATTTACCAAATTTAAATATAATGATTCCAAATATGGTATAAATTTTATAAAATTATATACATATAATTGGAAGAAATTATTTTCACAATAAGTGCATAAAACATTACGAAAACCTCTTTTTAGATGAAAAATAATCACATGTTTAAGCATAAAATTGGATTTATTTGTATATCATGCCTAAAAAATTAGATTAATGTTAATACATTTTATTTAATATATAAATATAAGTTTCATTAAAATAATTCATCAATAATGATAAATTTAATTTATTAAGATAGAACCCCATTGTGCGCAAAAAATGGTTTTTGAGGAAAAACACCACTTTTACCTTCAAATGGTTTTTATTTTCATTTATAATCAAATGATAATAAATGAATTTATTTTATAAAAAAATTATAATTTAGTAAGTCCTATTAATACCAATAAATTTAATGGCTAGTTTATAATTATATACTATATTATAGTTCATTTAGACTATGGGTTGAGTGTGTCACAAGCTAATGAATGAAAAATTGAAGATAAATATCTCATAAAATATATGGGTTTTACAAATAATCACCTCACAAAGATCACTTCTTCGTTATTTTTCCTTATTTTTTGTATAAAAATTATCTATGATATAGATATATTAGTCTACTTTTTAATTGCCCTAGAAAGTCTTGATTGGGTCTTAATGCTCCTAAACAATCAAAGAGTAGTCTATTACTTTTCACTCATGTGCCAAACATAACTAGACATTCATCACTTATCCAAGCCTATTATATCATATATATCTTAAATAGAGTGGAGTGGGAATATAAATTATCAATTAAGGCCTTAAGAAATGATCAAGTCAAAAAAAATTAAACAAAATCACATTAAAATTATTAAATAACCACTAAACCCAGAAATCAATCAAAAAGAGATTTTTACTCATTAATAACTAAACTCAAGAATCACAATTGGGTCTCCTCTCATTCCTTATTCATTAAATGATTTTACCCCACAATTAAAGGGATAAAAACAATGAGAGGAGAAGAGGGAGATACAGACATATCAAAAAACAAAATAATAAAGCATAGAAAATATTTAACAGAAATAATATATGACTTTCCTCATTCCTTATCAGCATATACTCCTTTTAAAATCATCTTCCTTAACTTCATAATCTCTTACTCGAACCCTTTGAGATATTTTCTTACTTGAATTTATAATGATTCCTCTTTTCGCATGCTCTTCCTTAAAAATCAACATCTTCAAATCTTGATAAAATCCATATTTTTATGTTTCCACTTTTATGATTGGACTAAATTCATGTTGATGAGGGGTTATAGGGCTTAGGGTTGCATCAAATACTAAACTCCCAAAATATCTTCATAGACCATATTACATTTTAAGTCTCATAAATTCTATATTCAAGTCTTACATTCATCATGATATGTTTTTCCTTGGTGATATATTCTAAAAATCATTGTTACTTATGAATTCTGATAAAAATATAGGAAAATCAAATATCAATCCATTCATTTATTTTAAAAATTCAATAAAACCCTTTAAATTCATAATTTTTTCATTTAAATAAATATTTATAAATTTATATTAAATAATAATTTAATTCCAAAAATAAACCTACAACTTGATGAATTAATGAATGTGATAGGGTATGATGTATGATATATCAATAAAATATAATGAATTTTTTTCCTATGTCATTGGTGTTATTGGTTTTTGGTTAAATGGAAATAGATATTACATGTTTTTTTAATTATTTTATGCGTAGAATTATATTATCATGCCTTGTTTGTAATAATTTATCCATATATTAATTTTAAATTATGAATTATATTATAATAATGTTATATTCTAATTATTATATAGACATTTGTTATGAAATATGATTGAGTTAAAGTTTGAATAAAGTGGAAATAATCATGTTGTCTAAATATCTCATAATTCCATGCTAATATGATTATAATGTAATGATTATATAAAAAAATTCATGTAAGGAAAGTATCAGGAATAAATATATGTGTTAAGGGAAATTAAGATGAAGATGGTGTTGAGAATATGAATACGGAAATGGTTTTTATGTGTTATAATGAATAATAAAATAGGAAATGTGGATGTGATGGTAATCTAAAATTAATTTTTGTTAGATGTTATGTATAAGGAAGTGTTTCTTTGGTGTTTAGAATGTTAATTTTTTTATATAATTATTAGTGGGTTCCATGGGTTAGTGGATTGGATGGATTTAAGTGACATTTGTCTACTTTTGGAAAGGGGGTTCCATCTATCCAACTTGGTAGGTAATCTAGGTCTGGTTATAATAATTGGATATGATAACAAGGGATGTTTGTATCTATCAAAATGGTCAATATTTGATAATATTTCCATTCCCCAAAGTGATGTCCTGAGTTTAGGTTAAATAGATATAATTTAAAGGTCCTTTAGAGTAGATGGCATAGTGGTTTCGTGATAGTGTTATTAGTTTATTCTTAAAGATAATGTGTGTGAGATGATATTAAAGTTAGTTATGTAAGATTTTTTTAAAGTGGTTTTGGTGAGTCTAGGTGCTGTAAATGGAATTTTTATAGGTAAGTATTAAGTGGGATATCTTAAAGATAGTGAATAGGCTTTGTAATCTTGGAAATTGGTGAAGTTTTAGGGTTGGTTTGAAGATGTATTAGTGTTATTAGAAATTCTAGGAAGTGAATTTCATAGTTTAATGAAGTTTTTGTTGATTATTATAATTATTTAACTTATGTATATGTATAATAATATAATGACTACTCATAAACTTATCAAATAAATTAAATATTAATCTAATTATTAGTTGAATTGTGAATTTCATAAATGGCGTTGTAGTTAAATAAAAGGTTAATTGTTATATATATTAAGATGATTTTAAAAAGAATATTAAATTGATAATAGGATTTAATATATTATAATGGTGTTAATGAATATTCAATTAGTTGTGATAGCTGGTATTATATAGTGATGATTTCCATTTTTCTTTTACAATTATGCATCTTGAATATAAAATATCACTTACCTAAGGTTTTTTATGATTATATCTTATGTGGATTGATATTTGATATGATGTTCTATATATATTATATGATTTTATATTATGTTGACATGGGTTGTAATAGAACAAGGATATGGGTGGTCCAGAGATATTAATATAGAGTGATGTGATGTTATGATGGTTTTTATTTCATTATCCACATTTCAGTCAATTGGTGAGGATCTCTCCTATCGAGTTATACCCTGTCTAAGTTGTAATGGACTCTTAATTGATAGGTAAGAGTAGTGGTAACCTTATTGGGCCCCTTTTATTATATATATAATAATAATATTTCTTATGAGGCTTAATTTCAATATGTTATTGAACTCCAATTATAATTATAGGTGATATAGTTTAAGGTGATAGATATTTGATTCTCTAAAATTATATTGGTTCCTAATTGTTTACTTACTTAATCCTTATTTATGATTACCTCATGTTCTCACTTAGTTAATATCACACATCTCAATCGAGTCACATTTATTACACATGGAAATTAAATTTTTTGGAAATATGATCCTACTGAGTACTCTCGAGTTATCACCCCGGTATAATATCCTTGATTTGTTTTACAAGATAACTTGAGGGAGATTGGGGATGACAATATTCAAGTAGCCAGAGTAGATATTTAGGAGTATATTATTGCATTGTCCTTGGTTTTATTGTATATATTTTCATTTAGTAATAGGTTGGTTATGGAAATGTTAACTCTTTGGTTTATTTATGTGGTTCTAATTGGTGTTTTTTCTTTAATTTCATTGGAACTTGAGGGTAATTCTTCCCATATATGTGAAAATACCATCACTTCTAGTCACTAAACCATGGCCTATCAAAGTCAGGCTTCAAGGGTCATACCAATCTTCACTACTAATCTAGGTTGAGTTCTATTTGGGGATAGTAATGACAAATACCATTAAGTTTTCATGAATTTTTACCTTTCCATCTATCTTGTGTCCATGAAAATATTTTACATTTAAGAGTTTTTTTGTTGTATTTATTATAATATAGATCCCTCAATCAATAAAAATGGGATATAAAATATGTTTTTAGATTCATATTAGATTTGAATATACCTTGATTATAAATTATCTTGAAACAATTATAGGATATTTATTTATAATAATCTTCTATTAATGTCATTCTCATTAAAAAATAAAATATTAAAGGGGGAATCAATTGAAATCAAAGGAGATATCCGGAAAAGATATAATATTATTACATATCGATCATTTTATAAATAATAATTAACTAGAAGTTTATAAAATAAAAAATTTAAAAAAATTAGCAAATCAATCACTTAATTCATTCAATGATTCAAAAATGGGTAAAAATCATATATAATCACTGTAAATGCACCAGCTAGAATAGGTTCCCTATAAATACAATATAATAGTGTCGTAGGTATTTCTTTTAATCTACACCTGATTGTTGAATACTACTTAGTTAAAAAGATAAAAAAAATCATCGTAGGAAAGTAAATCAGTTCATTATAATTGATAAAATGAATGGGCATTATGAAAATATAAATTTTCTTGATCACGACATTCATCAATATAATATTGTGCCTAAAGTGCATGAAAATTATCAAGATATAATTATTAAAAAATTACTAAAAATATAATTTATTTTAATTGATTCAATACCACTTTTGATGAAAAATATTTAATATGATGTGAAACTTGATATTTTGATGATAATTAATAACTCAAATCAATGGATAAATATCATGAAATTCAAAAATAAAGATAAATTAAAAATTATAGTCTAGTGTAAATTAAACTCACTTGATAAACTTGGGGTTTTGGGGTTTATTGTGAAAATACAAGAAGAAATTAAATTTTTTGACTATATATGGGTATTTTTATGAAATAGAAATGAAAATAATAAAGTTGTGAGATATAAAACATGATTTTCCATAAAAAAAAATTCACAAGTACCCAGCATTGGTTATGAAGAAACATATTCTTATATAATAGATGTTACCACTTTTTTGATATTTAAATGCCCACTGGGCCTTCAAGATATGTAATGGGTCTCCCTCTACCCAGTTAAAGATGTCTTTCTTTGCTTTAATAATAAATGAGGCTTCATCCCCAACCTTTTGAAAAAAAAAATTAATGAAAAAGGTTTATAAAAATGATTAAATTTTTCTATGTGTTCTTATAAAGGGGAATGGATTTGAATTTTTATTCATTATAGAAGATGGTAATTATTTTAATATGATTGGTACTTTAGATAAAATTTCCAAAGTAATTGAATATTTAAATAAATAATTTGAAATTGTTAACTTTTTAAATATGGATTTCTACCTTATATTTTATATTAAACATTTAGAAGATGTAATTTTTATTCATTAATCAATAAATGTTATAAAATCCATATAAAAATATTCTATAATCAAATTACATCCATTATGAACATTGATGATTTTTTGATGCTTTGATTGTGATAACAGATATTTTTGACCATGATAAGATAATGAATAACTTATCGAAACTAAATTAGTATATCTTAGTGTTATATAATCATTAATTTCAATCTAAAATAACACAAGTTCAAAAATATCATTTTCTGTGAATGTATTGTAATGGTACAATTCTTCTACTATATTGAGATTTTGGAAATACTTTGATAAAATATTGATATGACTTCAAGTTTTTTTTTAATTAATTATTATTTTATTCAAAAAAAAATTGAACCAAAAATTAATGGTTATGATGATGGTGAGTATTTTTGTGATCCTCACAAAGATGAATTTCAAACTAGATATTTATTCATATATGGTGGAACTATCATTTAATGGTGTTTTGTGAAATAAATAGTTTGTGTGTATTTATCAAATCATTTAGAGTTGATTATAATTCAATAGGTGAGCTGATAATGTATTTTATTTGGATCAATTACTCATAAGATTAAAAATATTTAGTGATAGATTATAAATAATGATATTTTCACTACTTTTGTAACACCCCAACTCAGATCACTGAAATAAAACAAATTGGGAGGAATTAAAAAATATCAGGCACACCTAACCATGTTCTAGAGGCTTTTGACTTGTCGAGAGTGTCTAAAAACTCTTAGGGAGAATATTCTATCAAAATTAAGGCCTGAGGGTTATTATTGAATCTTTTAAAAATTCAACATAACATGTTCATATAATAGACATCCCAAAAATACCTTTAGATATATAAGGGATCCATGAGGGCCCTATAATAAAGAATATAAAGCAAGAAAAATATCTATATAATCTGGAAATCACAACATATCATTAGTTAAAAAATCATATAACAAAAACACAATTACAAGTACATTTTCAATACAAAAATGAAAGTAACCCACAACATATTCCATCCCAACTCACATAATCATCCTACTAAATCCTAGGTCTCTATATCCTTATAGACCCAAACAATTTTTTCATCTTCAGGGGATACCGCTTCCTAAAATAAAACATTAAATTATACACACTTACCCCAAAACATATGTTTTGTATGTAGGTAAGGACTATGTCTAGCAACCCAATAGGAATCCTCCTCACCTTAACATAATTAATATTGTTATAATAAAGTATATGTACCTGAAATATATAATAAAATGAATTTTGTGCTCATATAACACACCCATACTGAAATATAAAATAAAATACACTCATTAGCATATGTGTTAGGTCATCGTGGGTTAAACAGGCCACCAAGATACCTTACCCTACGTACTTCGGCCAATGTTGGTCATATATATATTGGATTTTTCACAATAGGAAACCCATCAAGGGGAATTAAAAAAATATACTATCATGGAAGCATTGAATTCTATAAATTACCATGACCAACCCCTCTCAGGAGAGGTCTCTCATCAAGTACCCAACAAAACCCCAATTAAGGGAGGGAACCCATCATATTCTCAACCCAACCACTCTTAATAATGGGTACCCATCAAGTATCCAACCTAAACCTACTTAGGTGAGGGAACCCATCAAGTACTAAATATCATTTTGTACCAATCGCTTGACAATATATTTTCATTCATGTTTGGACACACATCATTTCCATTATCAAGTTCCTAACCACAATAACCCACTCCAGGTTGGTCACACATCATAGTCAATATACATCAAAAATTAGTGGGAATAATCCATAATTAGTGAAAAAAATTCACTATCACAATGAAACATCTCAATAGTAATTCATCATAGGGGTATCCCAAGTCAACTCCCTTACCACTCCCCTAGTTCACCCACACTAGCCATGTCATGCATCTAGAAACTTCATAAGTGAAGGGACTCATCAATAAACTCATATTCCAAACCACTAGGTCACCCAAGCCTTGATCAAACCCATCATATCACTCTAGGAACAATTTAACCAAGGGTACATCCCAACATATCCTTATGGAACTGATCAAAGTTCCATCATTCTTAAGATACTTGATCCATTTCTTCCCTTTAAGGGTCCAATCACGTCAATACAGACCAAATTGGACACTTTGATACCAAAACAAAAACTCGTAGGCTAGTTCCTATAATCATGCATCATTATAAATAAATATTGGCATACTGAGAAAGAATAACTATGAATCAAAATAAAAAATAATAATCATTAGAAAATAGGGACTCACCCACAAAAGGTCAATCGGACCAAAAAAACTCAACCAAAACCCTCCCATATTACCTTTAAAATAACTCAAATCCCATTTCAAAAACTACCTGTCAAAACAATCATATGTTCTCTTTACTCACACATAGACCCTATCTAATTTTTCATAATATCTCGCTATATAAAACCCCATATTTTTTTAAAGTACCATTTTTAAACCATCATTGTAAATCACCCCCTTTACCTTGAAATTGTTCTTTTTTAAACCATTTACCTTAGAAATAAATCTTTAATAAACCCATATTTTAATCATATTTTAAAATAGTAAAACCCATTTACTTTAGAAATCCAACTCATTAAACCTAATAAATCATAAATATGGCCATTAGAACTCATTTCGCCAAGGCACCGCCAAGGAATCATTTATAAAGATATGTGGTCCTTATTGACTATTAGTCCAATGTTATACCTTCCTAATTTAGGGGGTAAATTCACACACATCATAAAAAATACTAATAAAATAATAGTAATTCTCGCACATGAATGTGAAATAACTAAAGAAATAAGAGACTTAGTGATGTTAAGTGTACCTACTTTAATTAGTGATTTGTAAATCTATCCCAATATCATTCCAACCTTCTAAGAATCAATGAGAACCTATATCATCCATAAATACCATCAAATTAATAAAATATTCATTTAAAACCAAAATATCATTGAATAATAAATTATAAAATCTCATAATAATATAAAAATGTTGAAACTATAAGAAATGTGGTGATTTACAGTCTTGAAACGCACCTAAACTTATGTCACAAAAAAATACATAATTTACTTACCTAAATTAATGGCCAATTAAACCCAATTTTACTAAAAAAAACCCAAAAAATAAAAGAGAAACATGTAATAATAAGAATTATGAATGATCACATGAATAAATCCTATTGGAATCTCCTTTATGTGTCACAAACCAAATCCCTATCAGGTGAGATGATTCCACCATGATCTGGTAGAATCGCCTCCCTAAAACCCTAATTGGGTGAGAAAAAAAACAAAAAAAAATAAGGGAGAAGAACAAGGAATATAATAAGGGATATTTTACCTCAAATCTATGGATTAAAATCACCTGAATAACCTGGATGAAATGGGGCCAAAGGGGGATTAAAGGGGGGCCAAAGAGGGATCCCCCTTTACTCAACTAAAACTAAGGTATAATGTTTGGGGTTCCGAATATAACCCCCTAAAAATTATTAAAATTGAATTTTTAAAAAACTACTCAAGAACCTAGTCACTACATAATCCTCATGGTCACATTTTGATGACCCCTCACCATTCGATGTTATGGTGTGTCCTTCCAAGCGGCAGTGTAATAGGCCCCCAAAAGGAAGTGGGGATGATCCTCAAAATTCACCTTCATAATATGGCCCCTATGGGCCATGGTGAAACATTCCCTATCAGATAAATTTTGTTACATAGCCCTTATGATATAGTATAACTATACCCCCAATAGGTAGAGTAGTTAATCCCCCATTGTGTGGCTCTATGGTTGCACTATGAGGCATCCAACCAATAGAGGCCCCATAGTGTATCCTCCCACCACTATACCAAGGCCACCCTAGCCTTATGCCACCTTGATATAAAACCCTTGGCATTATTCACCTCCCAAAATTTACTAGACTTCATGTTTTGGAACCCGGTTGTTATGTTTTAATGCCCTACCTACCATATAATTTCATCCACTAACACCAAATAATTCTTCCTTGGATATTATTTGACCAATATAACACTACCAAAATTTCTAAAAAACATTTTAAATATGATCTAAACTCCTAATCCTCAATCAAAATCCAAAAAATACGGATTTACCCAAATTTTCACCGAACTTTAATGATCTAGGTCATTACAAACTCCCCACTATAACACATCTCATCCCCAATAACCATAAGGGAATATCTAGAAAATTTGAACCCATAGATCGATATCAACATATCTACTTATTCTTAAATACAAATTTTATAGTTTGTACTTTCTCCACACAATCACAAATAGGGATACACTATATTTCCTCAAAAATACTTGGTTAAGTACTTAAAGTGCCCAAATCGCCTCCCATATGATGATCCTAATGCAGTTTCCACCCCAGTACATCTAATTCTTTTGTAACAATACCAATTATACCTACCATGGATAACATTTCTTGAAAAAACTTAGCCATATCCACTAACATGACTTCACATTACCTGATCATGATGACTTGACTCAAAAATATTTTTAAAAGCATCCAACACCCACTTTAGTGACCAACCCAACACTAAATGTAATTCCATGGATGGTTTCCAAACGAAAAAATCTAAAATTATACGAACTTCACAAACACCGATGCAACTCTGATATAACTCACTCTCGAGTCACACTCGGTTCCATCTTAAGAAACATGTAGACACTCTAGATCTATCCAAAACCAAATAGAAATCCACAAATCAAGTATTCTCTAAAAACATAAAAAATTTAAACCTACCTTATTCTCAATATTTTGGTTCCATATCATCCATCCACCAACTGATCACTAATCCCTACCAACTCACTACATTCTATCCCTAAGAAAAAAATCCACTTTTACTACACAAATCTGAACACCAACCAAAATTTAATCTATAAACTCATTGGTCTTCCCATAACTATATCCATAATCATCATCACATATTTATCATTATTTTACTCTATGATGGCCATAAATTCTCTCAGATCCAAATATTGACCTCACTATCACCTTTCTTATCACCAACACCAAACACCAAGATGGTAAAAATTGTTCCCATTGGTTCTAAAAACTCTTAATTATCTAAAATTGACCCATTTTTGGGTAATAGTTATCCTTTCCATTAGAATCCACTCAAAAAAGATGATTTCTCCTCATGGTGATTCACATCAAAGTAATCATCTATCAAAAATGAACCTCAAGCAATCCAAACCACAAAAAAATCAATACTCACATTTGGATACTCAATCCTAACATCCACATCCATTACCTAAGCCTACCAGAAGAATTCCCCTATAAAATCCATGGAATACCCACCGCATATACTATGATAAAACACCTAAAACAAAGTATACTCGATCTATGCTAGAACTAGTTTCTTTTCCCAACATCACAAAAAACCATATAATTCTCACCAACCTCACTTAGAGATTACTGATAGAAAAAACACACCATAAAATAACACAATTCAAGAATCTAGGTATTTCTCATCCAAAACACTAAAATAAAAGTATACTATTTTACACAAGTATTGGTTTCTTTTTCAAACTATCTCAAATCACATATACACACTAATACTCGCATAAGTTTTAAAAACACCTCTTTTCATCCATGGGTTTTCCACTAAAAACCAAATTCACAAAATAGTTTTCCTATTCGGTCTTTTTATTTTAGAAAAAAACTAATTCTATTTTCAAAAACTACTTTGAAATCAAATTTTAAAATCTGTTTCCTCTATGTTCAATCCCAAACCATCTCAAAGTCACCATCTCTATAATATATTTTAATAAAAAATAAATTATAAAAATATTATACAAGAACCTCATGCCACTTCCTGATTTTTCTTTCAAAATAAGGTTTTTCTAAAAAACCACACATCCCAAAATAATTGTCCTATAGTGGATAAAAAACACATAACAATTAATAAATCAATCCCCTGAAACCCATATTTATCTAATCACACCTTATAATATATTCATAAAACCCTAGATTATATTATATATTTCTTAAATTAATAATATTATCTAAAGAGGAAACTTGTCAAACAAAACTAGTCATAGAAATGTGTATCGTGCCTAAGAATGACACTATCATGATGCATGGACAACCCAGTGGAACCCATCTAAGATCTATAACTCATCCCAAGTTTCAACCATCCTATATTAGGGTTATCAGTCCAACACCTCACCCATATTAGGGTACCTAGCCCCAAAAATTGATATTCCATGGAAACTTGAGTTTCAACCAATGTTATGCTAAATTGGAGTTCCCTTGGTCAACCTATTGAGTCCTAAAAATATCAACTCCACCTCTAATTAACACTTCACTATCCCAAATCACATTCTAAGTCCATTTTGTAACTCTCCACCACAGAACGCTAGAATAAAACCAATAAGGGAGAACTATATGGCCTTAGGAACACCTACCCATATTCTATATGTTTTCTATTAGCACTGATGGCCTTAAACAGTTGTGTAAAGTTTATTCCCTCACAATTAAATCTTGAGGTTAATGCCTGAATTGGAAAAAATAAAATCAGCATGAATCTTTTGAATAGCAGACATCCCAAAAATAACTATAGGCATAAAAGGGAACCAGGAGGGTCCCAAAAATCTAGAATATAAAGCAAGAAAACTATCTATATGATTCAAAACATGTAACATATTAATATAATCAAAATAAATTAATGACACACTTGATGATACATGGTCAACAAAAAATTGAAAGTAAACTACAATGGAATCTGACCCAACTCACATAATAATCTTGCTAAATCTTCAACCTCCATGACCTGCTAGACCCGAACCGCATTTCCAACTCCAAGTCATACTTATTACTAATAAAAAACATGAAGTTTAACCCACATACATAGAAACCCACAATGTATATATAGTTAAGAGATAAGACCAATGACTTATAGGAATCCCCATCACCTCAACATACTGAACACTATTGTGACCAAGTGAATGGGTATGCAATATATAATATAATGTGATTCATGCTCATGAAACACA
The DNA here is from genome assembly GCA_963277665.1 of Viscum album. Lineage (NCBI taxonomy): Eukaryota > Viridiplantae > Streptophyta > Magnoliopsida > Santalales > Viscaceae > Viscum > Viscum album. Next base: position 1,585,877,469 of record OY728164.1, read on the forward strand.
CCCACAAGGAAACATAACTCAAAATGAATGCACAAGTATACATGTCAGGTTATCGTGTGTTAACAAGGCCACCATGACACTTTACCCTAGATGATATGATAAATGTTGGTCATATGTCTGTAAAAGTTTCTATAATGAAAAGACTATCTTGGGAAAATAATAGTATAGTCATTCCAGATTTTACTAGATTACATAATGTTCCTAGACCATCCCCTCTCAAGGGAGGTATCCCATAAAGTTCCCAACACAACCCCTCTTAGGATAGGTCTCCCATCAAATACCCAACCCAACCTCTCTCAATGGATAGTGACCATAAAGTACCCAACCCAACCCCTATTAGGGTAGATTGTGTTGGAGTTAGTTCCCTAAAACCAACTAATTTTTACTTTTAACTACCTATTTAATAATGGCCTTAAATATTAATAAATATCTTATCATATCATAATTTTTTCTATGTAATGTTTTATGTGATAATTTTTTCGAAGTACTTGTTTTATCAAAATGACATAGAAGTTCCCTTATTTTATGATATCCTTAAAGTTTTATGAGAGTATTCTTAAATAAATTTTCTAGGGGTGGATGTTATTGTCTGATAGTATATAGAATATAAAGGTTATTATGGGTAAGAGTCTCATAATACATTGATAATACTTCTCATAAAGTTCACCCTTGGTAATCTTCAAGATAGGAGGTTATGAGAGCCAACCCACCTATAGAAATTTCATATGATATATGTGTAATTGGACTTTATTATCTATGAGAATGTGTACTGGTCCTTATAATTGATATTATTTTTATTAAATATCTTTATTTAGGTACTTATATGTATTGATGAAAAGCATGATTCTATTTTTTAATTGGGAATCAGGATATGTTGGTTGTATTATGATTGATATTTAATTAATTAATAATTCAAGAAAGTATATTCCCTATTTGTGTTAATGGATTTTGATATCTCATCCCTTTGATGGGAAATGAATTTCTTGATTAATTCTAGGTTAATGTTAGTTTAATTAATGAGTTTATTTATAAAAATAAAAAGAAAGATATATCAACCATAAAGGTTGATGACATAATTAATTCAACCTTCTTGATGAGATATTTAGACAAAGGGATTATACTATATTGTGAAAATTCATCAGAGGATGTTTCATTTTTTCTTCATTAACTCATTTCATTATGGGTGCCTTGATGTATTTCTAGATGTTAGTATTAGACTTTCAAAAAGTCCTGCCTAATGCCACTGATAAACTGGCCTAAAAGGTAACATAAAAAGTATATACAAAACCTTGGTTAAATTCTATATAAGTTCAATATTAGAGTAGAATATTATTCTAAAATTTAAATATTAATATTTATTAGGGTTTGATTGATCATAAAAATTATTTATTGAATAAATAAATCAATTATATTTATTTATAAATAAATAGTCATTATTCAAGGTTTGGTAAATGCTAAGAAGGATTGATGGACTGAGTTAATGACCTAGGTAAAAATGATATAATAAATATTATTTAAATAAATATATATTTGTTAAATAAAATATATTTTTTATCTACAATTTAAGAATGTGTTAAGGAAATAATGATATTATTATTATTATTTTATGGGGAGTTCACTAAGGATTAATAGATTCGATAAGAATCTACGTGTATTTATAAATTCTTAACCTTGTTATATAAACCTAGTTATGCCATTTCTATAATTCAATGATTGATTTCAAAACATTATCACTCTAGAGAATACCATTAAACTCAGGAAGAACAACTCAAGAACACTCTCAAGATCCAAGGGTATAAATCCTCCTACTCCCTCTAAATCCCATGAGAGAACCATAAAAATCTTTCAAGCCTCAAAGGATTTCATTTTGTCATCAATAGTGAATAATGCAAGAAGTGATAATCATTTGGGAGAGCACCCAATTATTCTATAGCAACTTTCTGAGGTTCGTGGAACATGTTTGGATTACTGCTAGAGGTATTATACCCTTGGATCTAACAACACAATGATGAAACAAGAAGAATGATTAATCAATTAAACAAAAAATAAGGAATTTATATATAAGGAAATTCTTATTTATATAAATTAATTATAAATTATATGTGAATGATCCTCACTCAATAGAGATTCCAAGGTAGCAGTTATCGTGTCCCGAGGATTTATTCAAAGTAACTAACAAAAAAATGTTCATGGTCCTAACTGCTTCTACAGTGCACCTCAGAACCTTTAAGTGATATCATAGAAATCATATATTAATTTATAATTATTTATTAATAATTAATCAATATACACATTGTTGTAAGTTTTAAATTTCTATTTTATTCATTATTTAATCCAAAAGTCAAGATATATCATTTTTTCAACATTATGTAACCAAGAAAAACTTAAGAACATATGAATAACATTCAAAGATCTCATCTAGAGGTTCATTATGGCTAAATAACATGGACTATATGACATTCAACTAAGAAGTACATGTTGTGTATCTAGATTAACTACACTAGAACAATCCACCTAATACATGATGCATCATATGAGAGAATAGTAAATAGAATCATTACACACAATACATTGAATGAAATAGATGGAGCATGGTTTTAGGGATTACATGGTGTATATATAGTGTATGCACCATATAGTCCTATAGGGTTATCCCCATGAGAATATTCGAAGCCATGTAGTCAAAATATGTGGAATGAATTTATTACATGCCATGTGGAGAAGTAAAATAGGGAAACAAGACTAGCACTGATTACATGGAATGTATTTGGAGTACACATCATGTATCAGGAAAATACCAGGGTAAATAATATGCAAATTACATAGGCATATTTTATAGGTGGATAATGAAAGAAATATATTACATATAGCTGGATTATACGCATAATATAATGTATACCTATTCACATAGGGTACACATCGGGCCAATATTTAAATTTTGTGAATTAATTTCATCAAATGAAAATTAATTATGGGATTAAACAAAATCACATAGTGCGTGTCTGGTGTATAAGTTGTGTGATATGGTTTTACAGAATATTAAATTATGAATTAATTTATATTTTAATTTCAATATTTTGTGTTGTTTATAGATGTCATACACATCATGTAATTCATAGGCATTAAAATTGGTTCATTACTTATAGTTTAACCTATCTAGTGTTTCATTAATGTTGAGTTGGATACTTAGCTTGACACAAAAAACTACACATTGTGTAAATACATGACATGTTGTGTGAACTCATGTAATGTAAGTGCATTGTACACCATAAGGACTATACAAGATGAAGTGTATTATATAAGGGTACACATCATATATTACCTTTATTACATGTCGTTTAGATTTGAGACAAAATTTAAACTAACCAAAATGGTACACATCATGTATTTTTTCAGTACATTCCATGTACATCATTAATCAAATATTTAATTAATTAAATTAAATTAAATTATAATTATAATAGTTGGGAGACTCCATGACTATTTGGATGAGAATTTAAGATAAATAATTATTTTATTAATAAGATAATGAATTTATTAATTTAGGAAATTTATCTTAATAAAGAATAAGTTGAAATAAATGCTAGATAGTTTGTTAAATGTGTAGACATTCAATGCATCGATGATCATGAGATTGATCGGTCTAAGTATATGTTGGATTTATTTTAATTTAATTATTATTACATGTTTTTTATTATAATTATTATTAAATTAAAATGATAGTCTATGTTTCATCCCATCCTCTTATTATGTATGGAACTATGTGTCCATGGTTTCTGTTATGTAACCCCCTTAACCGTTCCAACAGTTCCCCTAACCTATGGATGAGTATAAATATGTAAAATAATGATCTACTAGGAGATTTTAGGTGGTTTAATATTGAATCCAAGGTGAAACCAACCAAGTAGATATATAGAAGTATATGTGGAATGCTGCAACTCAAACCATTGTCAATTCAAAAAGGTTTTCCCCTAGGGTCAAGGGTTATTTTATCATTTAATTAGTAAATTGACCATTAGAAATATCATAATCATGCCACATTAATTTATTTTATTTTTTTAAGTTCATTGTAACAAGCTGATATTTTTAAAAGAAGAAATTTTTATTCGATATTGTATTCAACATGCAATGTTGAACTTAAATGATCCACAATATATATAAATGTTACAAACTAACTATTAAATTTGGGAGCATGAATAGTAGTGACTAAAATATGGAAATTATATGGTTTGAAAATAAATAAAATGTATATATATTGACTATAAATAAAATAATAATCATTTAAAAGAAAAATAAATGTTTTTTGAATAACTATATTTTTCTAAAAGATAGTTTAAATAAATCATTGTGCACATAATTTAAAATTAATTTTTATCGCTTTTAAAAAACTTATTTGAAAAACTAAAATTCACTTTTTGAAATCGTACTACCAATATTATATTTGGGGTAATTTCTGGTATTTCTCTGAAAAGTTTCCATTTTTGATGAATAGTGAAAATACAGAATTTTAATTGAAAACTATTTTTTCACTAAAATAATTTATAGTGTTAAATTATATTCTAAATTGGTTTTAAGATAATATTAGTTAAATATTATATAAATTAATATATTTTATTTCATTTTAATCATTATCATATTAGATTTGATATAAAAACATTATAAACATTTGAATATTTTCACATTAAAACTTTGTTTTCTCATCATGTCTGCATGATTAATTTTAAAATGAGTTTTGAAACATATATGAATTTAATTTGTAAAAATAGATTATATATTTTAAATCAAAATAATTTCTAATTTCTAATCTGGTAAACATAATTTTTTGACCGAAAATAATATTACAAATATTAAAAATTATTTGTTATGGTTAAGGTAAAAATGGATTTGTTGGGGGGTTTAACTAGAATGATAAGAGTGAAAATGACTGAAAATATTTTCTCAATTTTATTTAATGGGTTTATTTAGACATAAGAGATCAAATTATATGAAATATGGAAATTTAATGCCACTTTCCTCTAAATATGACCCGTATAATAAGTTAAGTAAAGAAAATGACAAAAAATGATACTTTTATTACTTTTAATAAATATAAAGCTTTGGGATAGAGACAAAAAAACATATTTTCTATTATAAGTATTATTTTAAAATATAAATGAGTTTTTTTATCAGTATACTTTATTTTAATTTTTTTGGATATGAAATAATTATTATAAATTCTTAAGAAACAACAATCTAGTAATTATTTAGATACTCATTAACTAAAATAAATTATACTAAAAATACTAAAAGTGTAGTAAATTGAGTAAATTATTGTGTTAAATTAATTTTAAGGGTTAATATATCATTTTACATGAGTTTGGGCATAATATATTTGAATTAAATATTTTCTTTATATTTTTTAAAATCATATTAAATGAATAATGTCAAAATTGACAATAATTCTATTTATAATAAATTATATTTTATTAATTGATTTAAAATGACTAAAAATACTATATTTTACTAAGTTTTTTTTAAATGTTAATAAATATCAACTATTTTTAATTCATGGACCATTTTTTCTTTTATAATGAATATATTGACCCCCAAATAGTAAAAACTATGCTAATGCATTTAAGGTTAAAGCGGTTTTTTTACACGTTACATGCACTTGTGTTAAAATTAATATTCTAAACACAAAGTATTTTTATTTTATAAATTATATATAATATTTATAATAATTTTATCTAAATTTTCTAATAATTATCATGTTAATTTAGTCTTAAATAATAAATTTCATAGGTTAGAAAAATAGTTTACATAGTGAAAACCCAAAATGGTAAAAGTAGGGAAACTTAGAAGTTAATGAAAAAATATTTAAAACAAGTTTTTTATTATGTGGTGGAGGTTTCTATAGACCATATAATCCCACCACCCATTTAATTATCAATTTTGGATTCACTTGAGGTAATATTGACCTCTTAATAGCAAACACTTTGGGGTATTTACAAGAATGTCATTCCTCCTCAAGTAAAATATGACACTCAATCCCCTCACTTATTCACAACTCTCAAGAAATTTGTCTCATAAAAACCATAAAAATATCAATTCCCATATTATATAACCTCATCTTAGAATCCTAACTATTTTAAGATATGTAACCTAGGAAGGACTTTAGAGGAAACCTAAGGAGGTTACCCGAAAAATAGGTAACTTTCTTCAATGATTTTACTTTATTTCTTTCTCCACCTCTTTAAATTTTTATTAATCCATTATCATATAAAAAACTCAATTTATTTAATATACTAGTATGTTTTTTTAAAATTTTAATTACCTAAAACCATCTCCATTTTTGTCAAATGTGTTATCAAATATTATTCTTATGTACGGTAGACCACCGCCTCGCTAACTGATGTTGTTTGTTTTTCTATTACCACCTCTCATGGATTGGTATGATAATGGATATATTGTATATAAATGATATTTATAACATAATTATACCTATATAGTCTTTATATAATGTATTTATTTTTAAATTTTACTATGTATGGGATACTATAACATCGCTTATATGTACGGTGGACTACAGTCTCATGAAACGATATGATTCATTTTTCACTAACACACTACATGAAAGACAATAAGGGTAAATATAATGAATATATGTGATATAAATGAAATATTTATGATATTAATTTCATATTTATAGTTTTTTGAATATAATATATATAATTTTATTTCTTACCTTTTCACTCACTAAAAAATTGATAACATTGTTTGTGGATGTGTGGACTACTGCCTCTTTAAAACAATGTCATAACTTTTTCATCACCACATCACAAGAATGATATACATAAGTATGTATAATTAAATATTATTATATTTATTATACAATTATAATTATTTTAAATATATTATATTACTTACCATATTTCTATAATGGTCATTTAAAAATGGAAGCGTCGCTCATACGTATGTTTGGCCTACCATATCCATGATTGTAATGTACTTTATTTTTCATTTCCATCATTCATGATTGGATTTAAAATTATAATCTATATATAAATATAATAATTATATCATAATTTTTATTCTATATATGATTTAGCTATATTATATGTAGAATAAATGGACTTTTATAACAAATCACGAATGAGAAAACAAAGTGATTAACACCTCAAATTATGAAAATAATGAAATATTATTAATGAATAGGGGATAAGATTTTATAAAAGGATAATATATGTTGTTATAAATATTAATATGGTTCTTTAATAAGTTAATAACTTGTTTAAAACTACTATATAAGAGGATAAATCATGATCAACCAAAAGGAAGCGTGAGGTAATGGTTTTCTCATCCCACTTTTATTTCTTTGAGATATATGAAATATTCACCACTTATTTTCTTTGTGTGGTGTATATAATACCCATTAATATATTTTATTGTTATTATACTTAAATTTATGGTGACTTACATATCCATTTGAGTATATATATTTTATAAGGTTTACAGTTTCAAAGATACCAAAACAGTAAGGGATTTTTGTCTCAATGTTCCTTTATTAAGATGTATATTATATTATACAACTATATTATTATATGAAGTTTATATATTTCCCATTTGACATGTTATATCATAAATCTCCATATTTTCATGGTATGATCATTTTCATTTAATGTTATTCTTTTATGGGGATTATGATTCAAATTTACAAAAGTGGTAAGAGTATTTTGTTATAATCTCATTGTTTATCAGGATTGTTTACGATTATACATCCAATGATGAGATATTATGATACATATATCAATAAACTCATAAATATTGTTATCCTATAGTTATTAATTATATTTATAATTAATAGTAACATATTTAAACTCTTTGGTACTTAAAATTGTTCATAAAATGTTTCTAATAAAATCCGATTTCATTTCAGTCTTCAGTGAGAAATTTATTTTCTTGCAAAAACATGTTTTCTAAAAAAAATTAAAAATATTTTTAACCTTTTAAAAATAATTTATTAAATAAATTTTACATGTTTTTTATTTTTTTAAAAAAAATTAAAAGTAATTTTCATGTTTCTTTCTAAACAAGGCACTTTTCTAACCTTTTTAACATGAAAAATGAATATTCTTTATAGAATGTATGGAATTAACCATCGACATTGAAATAATTTATTTTAAGTTAAATTTTAACGTTTATAAGGTTATTTTTAAATAAATTTTTTTCTTAATATTCTGGAAATTATTGGGTTTTAAAAATTATTTTCAAATAAAATTATTTTCAAAATGTTTTATGTTTTAAAAGGTGATTTTCAAAATAAAAAATGATATTTTCCTCAAGAATGTTTTCAATAATATTTTAATGTTATTTACATTTTCCAAAATAAAAAACCCTTATTGTTACTTATACTCTATTAGGGATATTTAATATTGATACCATCCTCATCCTTTCTCTGGATAGAATAATATTGTTTCAAAGAGATTTTTATAAAGCTCATTTCTCTTCCACAGGTTAATCATGTTTCAAAGAGATTGTCATGGAACCCATTTCCTTTCCAAAGGTTAAACAAGTTATGAAATTAATAATTATTTTTTATGAATTTTATGATGATATGAAATCCCTTTGTGCTTTATTCATGTTGTGGTTCTTAGATATTACTTATATGATGGGGCAGCTCAGATACATTAGGTGAGCCCATTACAGCTTATATAATGGGGCGACCTAGATAACTTCAGTTGAGCCCATTACAAATTATACGATGGGGTGGATTAGATATCTTTGGGTAAGACCACTAAATATTATATTATGGGGTGGCCGAGATAGCACCGAGTTATCCCATTAAATCTTATACAATGGGTGCACCCAAATAGCGCTCTAATGCATTGGGTAATGATTATGTTATCTAGAGAATTATATTAGAAGTTGGTCATATGGTTATTATAATTTTAGGGATTCTATGAGGGTTTTTTAATTGTTTTATGAAGATTATTTCCCAAGATACTAACACATTTTTTCTATGCTTGTTATGGTTTTATGATGTTTCATTTGGTCAAGATTTATATAAAATTTTTCTTGATTACTGATTCTTATGAATATTTACTTTATTAAATACTTGTTCCGTGTTCTCATATTTTATGATCCAGATATTTTTGGATATGAATATTCTTATGTTATACTCAAACACTTGGATTATGTCAGCATTCCCTTAAGCACTTATTATGATCACTGATGACATTAATTTGTTAATGCTTACATTTTCCATTATTGAGCATTTGATATCACCCTTATTATGTTTGTCTTTTCACAAGTTATAAACAAATAGGTTTATATAATTATTTATATAAGTGAATTCATGTGTATGATGATGTTTAATTAATTTTAAATAATAAAATCTAGGTTAATTGGGATAAATTCTCATTTAACAACTTGAGTATTATTTATGTAGGAGTTTTTCTAAATTCTCTAAAACTCTAAACCTAAAAGATCCTAGAGAATTTAATTGTGACATGCATGAAATATTTTAAAGGTATTTTTAATTCAGTTTTCATTATTTAATTTTTTTAGGGTTTTCCCATGTATTGTTTTATGAATGGGTCGGTTTTCCTGATTTGGACCAAACCGTAAGCCCAATTCCAGATTTAAAAGTAAATTTTTTTTCCATTAAAACTCCTTTATGTTTCAACATTTTTCATCCTTTAAAATTACTACTTATACTCCCCTAAACTATTAACACCACCATATTAATTTGGACCATTTAGTAATCCATAATCATGGTGGATTTGGGTTTTTATTTAAGGAATTGTGTCTACCCGAAATCCCATTTATAATTTTTAAAATAAATTTTGTTAATTTATTAAATTATTCATTTTTTATTATTTTTTCGATTATTCCACCTCCCAATCGAATCTAACATCATTATTCACGTCCCCATTACCTTTTACCCCTCTTTGGAGCTCATATGCATTGCGAATTAGGGCAGACCTTCATAGGGTTTCTCAAATCATCCATATTTAAAGAGGTAACTTCTTTCCTTCATAACTCCATCATTTCTTACTCATTTTACCCCATTATAGTTCCAAAATGACCTCCTCATTCTTGTTAGAACCTCACCTGAATTTATGGACATTTTGAAATTCAGATACTAGTGTATTTTGAGAGATTTCTTCAAGATCACTCAAGTAAGATGGTTTCCATCCTTCTTACTCACATATTCTTAGGGTTTCTTCCCTTATTCTTGATGTTCATAATGTCTAGAAAGTAGGTTTTTAAAATTAAGGTTTCATGTTGTGTTTCATGGTCTAAAATTATAGTTTTAGGTCTGTTTTACTTTCCTTGAGGTGCGGTGGTGATGCGTTTAAGTTTTCAGACAAAGGATTCAAGGGTTTTCATTACTTTGATAGGTGATTCCCTATTTATGCAATATTTTTGTCCTAGAATACTGTATTTATCATATTTTCAGGTTTATCTCATTTTATTATTGATGAAAAATTTATTTTTAGTGGTTTTTGTATTGCAAATTAATTTTAAATGAAAATTTTATGTGAAATTTGGGGTTTTCATAGAAATGTTTTATTAGTTTGTTTAGGGATTCCCTATAAATACTTAATTGATTTTATTTAACTAAAATATGGATTCCAATCATGTTTTGAATGTTATTCCCCTTTTTTTTTCTGAGAAAATGGGTTTTAATGGTGTTTGTGGAAGATGTGAACTTTAAGTGCCATATTTGGGTGAAAATGGAGGTTTTAAAAAGTCATCATTTATTGGAACACATAGGGATTCCCTAAGATTGATTTTTTGGTTTAATTAAAATGTATTAGTCCAAATTTTCTATTTTTTTAACATAAAAGTGTGCACATAGTACACAAAGTGGGGTTTTTAAGGAGTTTTGGGTGCAAAACAATGCAGGATTTTGAGAAATTATTTCATTAAAAATCAAAGTGTTTTGTTGGGTGTTTTCAATGGTATTAAATATGTATAGATATTGTACTTATTGTACATTACCATTAGTGGTGTTTTATATGTAAATGGATTTATGTAGAAAGCTAAAAAAAATTGATCACAAAGGGGGAATCCCGGGTACCTAGGTGGGGTGGATATGTACTAGTACAGCTAGTGGACCGGATGGGTTTTGTCCCTATTTCACATAGAATTTGGATAATGACAGCTCTAACTAAACTATATAGATTATTATTGGGGACCACTAGGTTATGTTTATGTTCCTTACTAGTGTCTCATGCATGATAACAAATTTTACTATGGTTACTTTATACTGAGGTACGATGTACATGGGGCATGAGACTATCTAGTGCCTAGGGGTATTCCTGATTTTTCTACTCATTGGATTTGTGGTATTTTACCTTGTATTCGGGTGTTTTTGGTATTATATTACATTATCTAACATGACCATTTAAATTTTTTAACATTATGAATGTTTTATCTTGAATAATGTTTTCAATTGAAAGTTTCATTTCTTGGAATTTGTCGCTGCTTTTCATTGCATATCAAAAAGGATTTCTTTTTCACCTTGTATTGCATGAACTTTGGAATCATTGGGGGGTATTCTATTGGTCTTAGGATCACACCCTAATTACACCCCTTGGGTGTAAGTAGACTTTATTATTTTTTACTCAAGTAAAGGAAATGCTTTGATTGATGGTGGTTCGGGGTGTTAGTTCTCATCCTTAGGGCGGAGTTATGGAGACGGCTTGTGGGTGATGACCACTTGTCGTGTGGAGTCTTTGGGGCTATTTTTCTGTTGTTTCTTTGTGTCTTTGGACCTTTTGTATTGCATTTGAACTTATGAACTCAGATCTAGATTTTTGTATAAACCTTGTTGGTATGAATTTTTCAGATTCAGTTTATTAAATGTTTTTTATGTTTTATGTACACATATTTGGGTAAATAATTCCCAAACAAAGATAAATGATACCCGAGCACTTTTTACACCCTGTGGGGATAGGTAACAACCCTTGGTACTTACCATGAACTAGGATTGGTGATGCTATTGGTGGCGACCAGATTCAGTTCATGACAGTAAGTGATCTATTTTTTATTTTTATGTTTTAAGGTTTAGATGGAAAAAAATTGATCACAATTATAGGCATCAAATCCAAAGATGGAAAGCTGTGATTTCATAGCTTGATCTGGGAGTGAAGGTTTTGGGATATTATAGTTGATATCAAATGTCAGTTTAGTTGGTATCAAATGTCAGTTTAGGATATTTTTATGTGAGGCTGTCTTAATATTTATGGATACCTTGATAGGTCTAAAATCTTAATTATGAACATAAATTAAAATTATTAGACACCCATTTAAGGTTTTAAGTGATGAGATATCAATGATATTAATTACATTTTGGGAGACATTTTTTGGGTTAGCGTATTTGTAACCCCTATGATCAACATAAAGTATTATTTAGGGATAAATTCTTTTTTAATGTTCAAATAAAAAAATGAAAACATGAAGGCCAGGTGAAAACTCGGTGCATCCAGAAAGGTTGTGGGGCTTGAACCCATAACTAAAGGGTGAAAAGGATGTAGATACTACCACTAGCCTACTTTATTTTTTGGTTAGTGTGACATTTTTATAGGTATAAATTAATTTAATTTCTAAAAAATATAGTATTTTATTTGAGGAATAATGGTTGGTTTATCATGGAATAATATATGAACAAATCCTTATAATACTTGGGTTTTAAACTTATTCAGGAAAAGTTTTGACAATATTATGTATAGTTATGTATGGCATGATTTGGTTTGAACTTTTGATATTACTGTTCAAAATTTAAGATTAATGTATGAAGGTTTATTTTTTTATCTTCATACATGATAATAATTTTGGTTTTGGTTAATGTGTAAATATAAGAAGAATATATTGTTATGATTTTGGGGATTATGTGGTCCTTTGAAATTTTATTTTACTACTTCAGGCATTAAAAATGAATCCTGAGTTCACATCATTTAGAGAAAAAATGACATTATGGTGGAAATTGATTAAAGAATGAAATTCTATTCATAAATTAAGTATATATCTATATTATCTTAGTCTATAAGATAATAGAATTACTCAACTCTAGGAAAAGGATATTTAAATGAAAATTTTATCATATTACAATCATATTGGATGAGTTGGATAGTCTTTTAAATCATCACAGATTTATGGTTTTGAGGCCCTTAACTCTCCATTGATCATTCACGTTATTGTGATTAAAAACCTTAATCAATATTTATAATTATTTATGATTTTCTTACTCTCCCACCCATTTTCTCCAATTTGGAAACCTAGTTATGTGTTATTATATATGACCTTTGTACTTCCATCTTTCCCTAATTAAGTTGATGTTTTTAACGCTTTTATGATGTGGGTTTATAAAAAATTATTTTCAAATGTTTATCCTTTGATTACCAAGATAAAGTTAAAATTTCAGGGAATCAATTTATTAAATAGGGGAATATGTAATAACCCGAGATGTTTCAAGGAATAAAATTATGTTCGATATCATATACAACACTCAACATCAAGATTAAACAACCCACAATATATATAATCATTATAAACTATCTCTTAAATTGAAGGGTGTGAATTGTATGGAATAAATTATGAAAATTATAAATTTTATACTTAAATAAAATTTATATATATTGATTATAAATAAAATAAGACTCATTTAAAAGAAAAAAATAGTTTTCTGAAAAATAATATTTTTCTAAAAGGCTGTTTAAATCACGCTTTTCACAAATAATTTAAAATTAATTTTTACCACTTCTAGAAAATTTATTTTTTGAAATAAACTTTATTTTTTAAAATCATAATACCAATATTATCATATGGATAATTTTTGGTATTTTTATGAAAAATTTCATTTTAAATGAATGGTGAAAAATACAGAATTTTAATTAAAAACTATATTGTGGTTTAAATATTGTATAATGTTAAGTAATTTTTTGAATTTGTTTTAATGTAATATTAGTTTAATTTTATATCAATTAATATAATTTATTTCATTGGAATAATTATCATATTGAATTTTTATAAAACAACATTATAAACTTTTCAACATTTCACTTTAAAAACATGTGTTCTCATCACGTCTGCGGGATTAATTTTACATTAAAATTTTCCACTTCTGTAAACATAATTTAAAAAAATGGATTCAAAATTTTAAATCAGAATAATTTATAATGTATAACAAGTTCAATTTAATTTTTTGAACAAAATTAATAGTCAAAACCATAAAAATTGTTTACCAGGGTTATGATAAAAATGGATTTATCGGGGGTTAAGATAGAATTATAAGAGTGAAAATGACCTAAAATATTAAATTAACTTTTTTAATAAGTTTATTTATACCTTTTACATTAAATTATATGAAATATGGATATTCCTTATAACTTTACTTTAAATATGACCCATATAATAACTTAAGTAAAGAAAAGGACAAAAAATTATACTTTTCTTGCTTTTAATATCTTTAAAGATTTGGGATTCGGAAAAAAATATGTGTTTAGTTATAAGTATTATTTTCAAATATAAATGAGTTTTTTTATCATGATAATTTATTTTAATTTTTTAGTGTTTAAATAATAACTTTAAATATGTAAGGAACGCCAACTCAATAATTATGTAGTTAATAATTAACCAAAATAAATAAACTAAAAATATTAAAAGTGTTGTGAATTGAGTAAATTATTGTGATAAATTAATTTTTTTAATTAATATATCATTATATATAGGTTTTCACATAATATATTCTAATTCCATCTTTTTCTTGATATTTTTTAAAATCATATTAAATGAATAATGTCAAAATTGGAAATAATGTTATTTTATAATAAATGATATTTTATAAAATGATTTAAAATGAATAAAAAGTATATCATTTTTCAAGTGATTTTTAAATGTTAATAAATATAAACTATTTACCATTCATGGAAAAATTTTACTTTTATAATGAATATATTGACCCCTAAATAGTAAAATCTTTATTAGTGTGGTTAAGGTTAAAGTGGTGTTTTTGCACGTAACATGAACTAGTGTTAAAATTAATTTTTAACACAAATTGTATTTTTATTTTATAAATTATATATCATATTTAGAATTAGTGGGTCCAAATTTTCTAATAATTCTCACTTTAATTTAGTCTTAAAGGATAAATTACCTAGGTTATAAAACTAGTTAACGTTGTGAAAACACAAAATGCTAAAAATAGGTAAACTTAGTTGTTAAGAAGTCAAATGCTTAAAAAATGTTTTTTAATGTATTTTTTAGGTGTGTATAGACCATATCATCCAAGAAAACATTTAATTATCAATTTTTTAACCACTTTAGGCAATATTTACCTCCCAATAGTCAATAATTATTGGTATTTAAAAGAATGCCACCCCTCCTCAAGTATAAAAGGACACTCACTCCCCTCAGTTATTCACACCTATCAATCCATTTGAATCATATATACCCTAAAAAATCACTTCAAAACTTCCCTACCCTCATCCTATAAGACTTCTTTTTGTAATAAATACAACCTAGGAAGGCTTTTTGTGGAAACCTAAAAACGATACCTGAAGAAGTTGTAACCTTCTTAAACGAGCATTTTTATTTAATTTCTGTCTCCACCTCCTTAAATTTTTTTAAAACCATAATCATATAATAAACTTATTATTTTTCATATTTTTGTATTTTTATAAAATAATGGTATTACCTATAACCATCTCCACATCTATCAAATTAGTTATGAAGTCATCATTTGTGTCTACGATGGACTACCAACTCGCGAATTGATGTCATTAATTTTTCCATTACCACCTCTCAAAGTTTGGTATGATGATGGATATAATGTATATAAATGATATTTATAACATAATTATATTTTTGGAGTCATTATATCATATATTCATTTTTTTTACATTCCATTCTGTATGGGATACAATAACATGGCTCGTGTGTACAACAAACTACCACCTTGTGAAGCGATGTGATTCGTTTTTCACTAATGCGTTACATGGAAGGTAATAAGGGTAAAGATAATGAATATATATGATATAAATGAAATATTTATGATATTAATTGTAGATTTATAATTCTTTAAATATAATACATATCATTTTATTTCTTACCATTTCACTCCCTCGAAAAGTGTCAACATCATTCGTAGACGTGTGGACTGTCTCCTCCTCAAAGAGTTATAATTCCTTTTTCATCACCATATCAAAATAATGATATATATATATATAAGTATATATAATTAAATATTATGGTATTTAGGATATAATTAAAATTATGGAAATATAAAATATCACATGCCTTCTTTCTATAATGATTATTGAAAAATGAAAACATTACTCATGCGTACGTATGTACCACCGTCTCCATGATCCTAAAATACTCAATTTTTCATTAACGTATTTCATGATTGGTTTTGAAATAATAATTGGTGTATAAATATAATGATTATTTCATGATTATTACTTTGTAAATGATATAACTATATTATATTCACAATAACTGGGACTTTCATAACAAAGTGTGAATGAGAAAACAAGGTGATTAACACCTGAAATAATGAAAATAATGAAATATTATTAATGAATGGGTGACTAGTGTAACAACCCAAGATTCCATGGTATTTTTCCCTTTGAATAATACAATAGCTTGCATTGTACGCAACTTCGAGATTCTAACACACCGAGACCAATCAAACTTGACGTTATGAATAGTAATACCCACTTTTTGAAATTTTATAAATTTTATCATTCAAAATGGACTTCATTTTTAGATTCGGAATATCGAAATTAGATTAGGGTTAATTTTTGGTATTTTTCTGAAATTTTTCAATTTTTGATGAATAGTGAAAAAACACTGCATTATTGGTTAAAACCGACTTGTTATTAAAATAATTAGTTATTTTATTTTAATTTAATTTAGGTAAAAATAGATACATAATACATATATATGTTCAACTTAATTCATTGGAGTCATTTTATAATAAGTTTATATATATATAATTTTATCGTACTATATACCGTCTTTTACCTACCTCCTGTGAGCATTTGCAAATTTGTATAAAACTTAATTTTACCACTTTTGTGAGTTGAATTTAAAAAATCTGAGAGATATGATTAATATTAGTAAGTAAAATTTGGGTCAATAAGATGAAAATAATTTTTGGTGAATAGTAACTTTTTTACTTTTATTTACCATGGTTAAAAGTAAAGAATGTAATTAAGGGTAAAAATGATATCATAATTACCATAACACATGTCCTAATTATATTGGATAAGTTTAATTCGACCAAAAACAACCTTAGGAGTAAAATATGACCCCCTTTTGTCCACTTGGATTAGATTAGTACATTTATTATTATATTATTTAAAGAAGAGTTAAAAGAGTTAAAATCAAAGTTTAATAACTAAACCATTTTTAATATAGTGGTATACATAATATAAATTCGACTATAAATATTTATTAGAAATATAAAAATATTTCATAAATAATGGAATTTTATTTATAGTTTTTAGACATTAAATAATTAAATTTCTTTATGACACAATGATGATGCGGTAATTCCCTTATTAATGAAAGATTAAAATAATTGATATTATAAATATCCAAATAAATCTAATTTGAGACTTTTAATAAATTAAATTAATTTTATAAGTTAATATTACATTTTAGGGTAGATTAAATGAATTTTTTTCTAAGTAATAATGATGTTATGAATTTAACAAAAACAAAATACCAAATAGTGTCAAAATTGATATGAAATAGTTTTTAAAACAAATATTATATTATTAATTGGTATTATTTTCCTAAAAATATAAGGTTTGGAAAAAGGGTTTAAATAATATTATATATTTCATTAATTAATCACTTGAGGTTCTCTTGGAAGTTTATAGTAAGTTTATTAACCATATAATATAAAAATACAAAGAGACATGGTAAATGTCAAACTATTTAACTAAGAGTTAAATCTAAAGGATAAGGTTAATATGATGACCTAAACCTATCTAAAACCCTTTGGTTCGAAGGATTTAGACTCATCCCCACCTTATACTTTAAATAATTCATTTTGGATCCATTATAAATCGAAAATTATTTTATTATAAAATAATATTTCAAGCTTTTCCTAAAGTGACCCTCACCTCTCTTATAAAAGGGAACCTCCCCTTCTCTAAAATTCACACCTTCAAAGCCATTTGTATCAGACAAACCCCACCCAAATATCCTCTCAACTATCATACCTTCATCCTAGAGGTATTTATTTAGTCATAAATCCAGCCTAACGAGACTTTTTGATCAAATCCAAAGGAAGAACCCGAACAAGAGGTAAATATTTCATCACCTCTTTCAAGTTCTTTTCTTCTTCCACTTCCTCTTTCTTTGTTGTTTCCATTCTAAAATAATAAATATTGTATCTTATATATACTATTATGTTGTTATAAAAATTTTACAACCATATTCATTATTCTATCCATCCTATAAATGACAAAGTCACCATACGTGTGTACGAACGGATTACCGTCTCCACGTCATGGTGTAGTTTGTTATTCAAACACTTCATCATTTGGATGGGTATAATAATGATTATAAATGATGTAAATAATAAATATAACATGATAATGATTTTTTATATATGATATACCATCCAATTATATATGATTTTAATATAAAAAGAGTGATATTGTGGCTCGTGTGTACGTCCGGATTACTGTCTCCACGAATGCGATGAGATTCATTTCCCATCGTAATCATTCAAGAATAATTTTCATTTTATGATTAAAAATAATTTTTATGAACATAATATCATTATTTATATAAATAAAATAAATCTTATCCATAACAAACATGGCTTACATAACCAAGTATATAAAGGAAAACGAATCAGTTAACACCTGAAACGATGATACTACTGAAATATCATTAACAAAGAAATATTAAAAGATTATATATGATATCATATTAATGTATATGGTTGTTTTATAATTTAATAACAATTATTTCTCCATTATACAGGAGTTTAACCTACCCTCTACCAAGTAAAAGTACACGATAAGGGTTAATTTTACAATCTCTTTATTATCCAAGGTTGTTTTTACGTAAGTATCTACTAGGACATATTTATTATCCATGTCCATGTTTTATAAAAGAGTTTTAAAAGGGATTATTTTAAGTGAATTTTTACTAAAACAACATTTTAAATGTTTTAAATATTTATTCTTCTAAACCTTTCTCATTAATGTCCATGTTTTCAAAATGGTTTTAAGGATTTATTTATATGAACATGAATGTTTTAAAATGTTAATTCCTTTCAAAAGTTTCAAAGTGGTATGGGACACTTTGATTCAAAACTATCTTTTAAATGACTTCATTTATATGACTTTTAAATTATTTCATGAAAAAAGGGATATTTCTCTTAAAGATTTTTACAGGTAATTTTCAACTATGTCAACATCCTTTAAGGGATATTATTCTTGATCGAGGTTTATTTATTATGATACAAGTGTTCCATATTGTATTGAAGGTTTTGTGATATGTTTGACTGTGGATGTGTTATTTTTATACCATTCATGTTTTATGGATAAAGTATTGAAATTTTTTATTCTAGTTTTAATACGAATGTTTATGTTATGTTTAAACCTTTTCATATGAGGAATGTATTATACTTATTAAGTGATGGGTGGAGCCCACTATAGATCCTCGATGCATCGGTAGGTATCATGAGACAAACTAGGGTCTTAGCACAAGGCCTTGAAAAAATCTTATTTGTAGTCTTGGCACAAGTCCTTGACTATGTGGTTATGAAGTCTGGCATTATGCATTCCATCATTATGAAATTGGCTATTGATATTGCATGTGATAATTCGACTAGTAAAATATCCATGTGAATAAGTAAATGTCATTATTTGATTTTACCTTTTCCATATTGTAATGAAGTTCAAGTTTAAAAATCTTTTGTTTTAGTCTTACATTGACCTAAATGTTTATTCTTATTTATGAAAGTTTTTGTTATATTGTTATCCTTACTGAGCATCTCAGCTCACCCCTTTCTATGTTTTATTTTTCCTAGGATGCGAAGAAGTATATTATGACTGACCTATAGGGATAGTATAAGGTATATGAGTGTATCCAATGGAGACTATGTTGTTGTAGTTTTAATTTTATAATGTAATGTAAAACTTATGAATGTATCTAGTATTTCCAAAGCTAATAAAATAATCAGTCTTTCAAGACTTGATATTTTGTGATCATGAAAATGTTATGTAATAATGCAACAACATTGGGTAACTATGGTCCGGGCGTTACAACTATATTTTTTAAAAGGATCATATATGATATTATAAATATTAATCGGTCTTTCGAGACTTGATCTTTTGTGCATGAAAAATATTTATTGAAAAACATCTTATAGAAGTCCTTCCATTCCAACGCCTCGATATCCACCTCAGGCTTCGTATTTTTTATCCACATCCACCATTGATCAGCTTCCCCCACCATACGATAAGAAGCTAGGAGAACCTTCTCTTATTCAAAACATTGAAGGATGGAGAAGATCTATTCAATAGATTTGATCCATTGTTCAGCGATTGAGGGATCGGATGATCCATTAAAAGTATGAGGCCTTTGTCTCATGAAGCTCTTGATAGTGACTAGTTCTTTCTTAGGGGGGTTGAACATTCCTCTTGACCCATGTTTCTATTCAAATATTGAGTTAACTAAGAGAGAAGCGTGACAAAGTTCGCGATTCTCACTCCCATTGGATTGGGCATCCCATTAGCATAGTCGTCACATTGATCTTCACATTGGTTGATAGCCCAAGTCATCCTATTACCGGCCATTGGCTGGAATAAAAGGACAGTTAGGGGTAACACATAAAGGGTAATACAAGGACAAAACTTATGACTTATAAATAACTTGTTTTTTCTTTAACTTATGAATCCATAGGCTTTAATCTATGCAATTCATGGTCTACTTTCTAACATATATTCTTAGGGGAATTTTTTTCATTCCCTTAATAAGGGTTCATACTAAGCTTGTGAATTTACCAAAGCATATCCCCCGGGAGTGTCGTAACTAAGAGTGCAGCAAGGCCCGTTTTCGTGCACTAGTTCTCATTCGAGTCTATCTCAAAGCGGTGTTTTTGGGTTTTACCCCTAGGATACATCTGTTCCAGAGCCGCCTCTACCTTCTCGTATCTAGACAGGGAGGTATTTTCTTGATAAAAAACTTACTCAATACTCACCAATAATTAGGGATGTTTTTATTATACTGTTTCTTGTCTCTAAGCCTTTACTACGGTTTTCTAATCCTAATCCCAAAAATAACTAAACTTATCCTCTAATACCAACTATAACAACCCTACTTTTTATTTCACACTTAAACCTAATTTATTGCATAAAATATTCACTTGATACAACATAGAAGATAGATAGGTATAGTGTATTTTGGGATTAGGAACATTACATAACATCTTAGAACATAAAATCCACAATATCTTTTTTGAAAACTTCCTTTACATGACAACTACATTCCCTCATACTAAGCATTGCATGGGATAACCTGAGGACATACATAAGAAAAGGGTGAGATATAAATCCTAGTAGGGGAATAAACATATAACAACATGAGTAATAAAATACATGTTATACAATAGTCATATAAATGGATCACAAGAGAAACATGAACATAAAGGCAAGATAAAGCATGATAATCATAACATGGAAATGTGGCAACAACACTTAACATTGAATTAGCATGAGCCAAGGATCATTGCACATAGAGCATGAGTAAAACCTCATTTCACATGAAGCACGGGTAAAAACTCATTTCACTTGAATTATCATGAGTCACCACCCATTGCACATGAAGTTTCATGATATTATACTTTATCCAATGCATTGGAGCGCTATCAGGGTGCACCCTTCTTAAACATTTAATTTCATGCATAAGTGTGACACATGGATCATGGAATCAGTTAACATCATAAGTTATTCCATGATTAAGTAATTTGGAATAATTACATGAAAGTAAAATTCAATATTTATATGTTTATAAAGGTTAATACCCTTGATAGAGACATGGGTATGGTATTCACTACACAATGATCTTGGCTTTGAAAAACACAGTGCAATTTTGGCAGCATAAGGGAGTTACATAAGGATTCATGAAAATGGTTGATGAGAGAGAAAAGGATGTATCATAATATATACATAAAATTTACATTAATGGGGTCATATAGATACATTTTCCAACAAACTTAATGGAATATAGATGCTGAATACAAAAGAATTACTTGGATGAAAAACAGGAGAGAGAAATCCCTCAATGAATTTTAGAATGGTAATAGGTGTACATGGGAGGCATTAATGAGAGATAAATGGGTCTAGAATAATATAAACATAGAGAGGATAGTATATAAGAGGTGAAAAATCATACCCCAACATTTTTAATTGAAAAAAATGGCATAACAACTTAAAGAAAATTGGACAAAAATGAGAAAGAAAGAAATCCCTTACTTAAAAGTGTGATCCCAAAAGCTTGGGAGAGGCTTGAGAGAGGCTTCTTGGGAGATTGAGGCACCTAGGGAGGATTATAGAGAGAGGAGTTCAGGGTTTGGCTGAACTCCAAATTCTTTGAGTGAAGAGGAAGTGAGATCTTGGGTGGTTTTATATAGGAAAAGAGAGGGAATTCTTTATTATTTAGGTTTGGGACACCTCACATTAAACTAATCAAAAGCACTAACCATCCCATGGTTTTTTATCATGGTTTTTTCAAAAGGGGAGTGGAAAAAAATATTTTGTAATTTCAATGGACTAACTTCATAAAATAATAGGGTTGCTTATGTGGAGGTGAGTCACACTCTCAATGAAAACTATTTAAAAAGACAAAATGTTTTGTAAGCCTTGAAGGGTCCACTAAAGCTTTGTAAAATAAATCAAACAAACCCAAAATTAAATTATTTTAATGTTAAAACATATATTGGCTGAGAATAATGTTTATATTATTTTATTACATCACTATTTGGTCATTATGATGTCATAAAATACATTATATATTCAAACGATATTTAATTTTTACCCAAACATTAGACTGTCTCAGAAAATTATGAAAAATTCACCATTGGATAATTTCGACATCCTGATTCCAAAAATAATATTAATTTTTTCTAAATAATTTTATAAATATCTGAATTTTTACTTTTAAAATAAAAACCGACATTTATTGAAAATTCATGGGTTTTGACAAAAACTACTTTCAAACCTTAATAAAAATTACAATTGCATTCATAAAATTATATGATCATTTATATTTAATAAAAATTAATTTAATAATAAAAATAATATTTTGTTAAAATATTATTTAATTCAAAAATCCATTAATTCATCAAAATAGATTTCTTATTTGAATATTAACTAAAAATACTATTTGTGTTTTAAAAACTATTTACAATGTAACAATAATAAAATAAATGCACATTATTTATACAAAAATAATGTACATAGTCATAGTGATAGGGTCTTGTTACATAACACCTTATAACACCCGTATAAGACTGAATATTAAGGTGTGTGATGGTGAAAAACTCTTGGGGTGGCTCGGATAACATCGC
The DNA here is from genome assembly GCA_963277665.1 of Viscum album. Lineage (NCBI taxonomy): Eukaryota > Viridiplantae > Streptophyta > Magnoliopsida > Santalales > Viscaceae > Viscum > Viscum album. The sequence continues at coordinate 1,585,901,056 of OY728164.1, forward strand.
TCGGGTGGTAATCTTTATTAACTTCCACTTCTCCTGTAGTCAGTTCCGCTAAAGATTAAAATGTTCAAGATTGACTTGGGATTGTTCAAGATCAAATCCCAATGATGCCACCTCCTTTCCAAGCTCCAACAGATGGGCTTCGTATGGGGAAAGTCTACTGTATGAGGTCATCTCTTCCTTTGTCTGAGTAAATTGGATTTGTTAAAGCCCTATATTTATACGACTCATGTGATCACTCTTAAATGGATATATTAGCAACGATCACAATTCATAATGGTATTTTAAAATCTATCAACATAAACCCAATGAAGTTCACATTTTGTATAACCATAATAATACATTTAATTAGATCAAGTGGAATTTCCATTAATGAAATTTTGGGTCGTTAGAATCTTCCCCCATTAAGAAATTTCGCCCTCAAAATTTCCTTTTCCCACACTAAAATAGATGTGGGTAAATCTACTTCATCATTTCCTATGATTCTCACATTTCTTCTTCAAACTTTTGGTTTCACCACAACACCTTGATGAGGGGTATTGTCTTATTTCGTAGAACTTTTTCTCAAAGATCTAAGATCTTCACTAGTTGCAATAAAGTGTGCAGAATTTATAAGATGATCCACAAAAACCTAGATTTTATTGTTGCCTTTGGATGTCATCGGATGTCCCATGACAAAGTCCATGGTGATTTTCTCCCATTTCCATGCTGGTATGGTCAATGGTTGCATCATCCCCTTAGACTTCTTCCTCTCTGCCTTCACTTGCTAACACACCAGGCACTTTGATGTATACTTAGCGATCTCCTTCTTCATATTATCCAACCAATAATGCTCTTGAATATCTCTATACATCTTTGTTTTTCCGGGGTGAAAAGATAAATTTGAACTATGTGCATCATCCAAAAGTTCCTTCTTTATCTCTGGACTTGATGGAACACATAGTCTTTTCCCAAATCTCACAATTCCTTCTTCATTAACATTAAACTCCGAGGGTTTACCTTTTCTGATAGCTTCCACTTTCTTCTGAATTCCCACATCATTCTTTTGAGCATCCTTTAACCTTTCCAAAAGAGATGGTTGAGAAATCATTTGTTAAAGGATTGATGATTTTCCCTTCTTTATGATTCCCATGTCCATCTTCATCAAGTCTAAGAAAATTGGATCCTTCTCAATTCTCATCAATGATAAAATCGTCGGGTCCTTTCTACTTAGAGCATCTGTCACCTTGTTCGCTTTCCCAGGGTGGTAATGGATTGATCAATCATAGTCTTTGATCAGATCTAACCATCTTTGTTGGTTCATGTTCAACTCTTTCTGCGTGAATATATACTTGTGGATTTTGTGGTCCATATATATTTCACACTTCTCCCCATAGAGATAATGCCACCAAATTTTTAAAGCGAAGATCACCACAGCCAACTCCAAATCATGTATTGGATAATTCTTCTCATGAACATTCAATTCCCTTGAAGAATAGGCAATGACTTTTTCATTTTACATCAACACACAGCCCAGTCCCTTCTTTGAAGCATCACTGAATACCACAAAAAGTTCTCCACTTATGGGTAAAGTAAGAACAGTGGCAGTGATAATCCTCTTTTTTAACTCCTTGAAGATTTCTTTGCATTCATCACTCCAAGAAATCTTTAATCCCTTCCAAGTTAGCTTGGTAAGAGGGTTGTACAATCGTGAGAAATTTCTCACAAATCGTTAATAATATCCAGATAACCCCAAGAAGCTATGGATATCTATTTCCAATGTTGTCCTTGACCATATCTCTATTGCAGCTGTCATGGAGGGATCCATATATATCCCATTTCTTATGATGATATTTCCCAAGAATGTGACCACCTATAACCAGAACTCACACTTTTTGTACTTTTCATAGAGCTTCTCCTTTCGCAAGGTCTCTAGTACAGTTCTTTGATAATCCTCATGATCCTCCTTGGTTTTGGAGTATATCATAATATCATCTATAAAGACTACCAAAAATTTGTCAAGGTAATCCCCAAATACTTAATTCATCAAGTCTATAAAGATTTATGGAGCATTATTGAGTCTCAAAGGCATTACAATGATTTCATAGTGCCCTTATCTTGTACGAAAAGCAGTCTTGGGGATATCTTCCTTATTCACCCTTACTTGATAATATCCCAACCAAAATAAAACTTGGAGAAGTATTGTGCTCCACTTAGATGATCAAAAAAGTCATTGATTCATGGGATAGGATACTTGTTCTTTATTGTGATTTGGTTAAGCTCACGATAATCGATGCAAAGGTTCATTGACCCATCTTTCTTCTTGATGAAGAGGACTGGTTCACCCCATGGTGACTCACTTGGGCATATAAACCCATTATCCAGATTCTCCTATAGTTTTTTCTTCATATCCTCAATCTTCCCAACATCCATTCTATACAAAGTCTTGTATATTGTAAATTCCCCAGGTATAAGATCAATTGATAATTCAAAATCTCTTCTAGGAGGAAGACCATGCAATTCCTCAGGAAACACTTCATTTAATTCCCTCATAATAGGAATGTATTCAAGGATGGTTTCCTCCTTAGACTCAATCATCTAAGCCACATACGTGTTCTCATAGGGCAGTAATATTCACACTTGAGATGATGGAGATAAAGAAGATTCATTTTCCTACTTACACTTGTATAGAATTGGGGGTCTATTCTCAACATGGAGAGTGATTTCCCTCTCATAGAAATTTATGTTGGCTCTATATAAGGAAATCTAATCCATGCTGATAATTACATCAAATTCCACCAGAGGAAGTATGATGAGGTTCTCCAGGAAATTCAATCCACAGATTATGACAGGGGAGGATTTATATTCATGGGATGCAATGATTTCCCCATTTGTCGTACTCACCGACATCGTTACTTCCATGATGTGTGGTGGTGCTGGGATTGTTATACTAAAATTTTTGGATATAAAAAAATTTGTAGAACCTAAATAAAAAAGTACATTTGATATTATTGAATGAATAACTAGCGTACCTATCACTACTTCATTGTCGGGGTTCACTTCGGTAGTAGGGATGGAAAAAGCTCTCCCTTGCTGCCTTGGAGGTTGTTGTTTGCTTCCAAAAACCCTTGTCTTAGGGAAATTATTTTCAAGATGATCTATTTCTTTGAAGTTTTAGTAATGAACAATGCATTGAGGTTCGAACGGAGCGTTCCTATCCTCTGTTGTAGCCATGGGTTTTTCTTATCAGAAGTTAACAGCTAGGTGCCCTTGTCTTCCACACCTAAAGTATTTCCTCTTCCCCTTCAGGAAATTTCTGGGGTGCTTCTTTCTACACCATTGGAAATTGGGGTGCTGGATCTTCTTAGCACCATTAGATTCATCCATCGGACATCATGAATTGAATTCCACATTACACTTCTAATCCCCATGATACCCCTAAGATTCTTCGACCTTCATTTCGACCTTGAGGGAACATCAGACAATTTCCTCATAGCTGTCGAAGTCACGGATCGCTAATGCTATCCATAGGCTAGGCTTCAGCCCATCAAAGAAGAGTCCAACCTTACATTCGAGGGTAACGACAAATCTTTAGATGTATCATGAAATCCTTGTGAAGTTTTCCTCATACATTCCGACAGATTTTTCGTCTTTTTTCTTGAGGGCAAGGAAGTCCCATTCCATCTTAGTCAGAGGGTGTGCGGAAAATATTTATTGAAAAACATGTTATGTAAGTCCTTCCATTCCAATGCCTCGATCTCCCCCTCAGGCTTCGTATTTTTTATCAACGTCCACCATTGATCATCATGCAATAAGCATCCAGGAGAGCCTTCTCTGATTTAGAACATTGAAGGATTGAGAAGATCTTTTCAATGGAGTTGATCCATTGTTCAGTTATTGAGGGATCGGATGATCCAGTAAAAGTAGGAGGCCTTTGTCTCATGAATCTCTTAATAGAGAATTGTTATTTTTTATGGGGGGTTGAACATTCCTCATGACCCATGTTTTTATTTAAATCTTGAGTTAACTGAGAGAGAAGCGTCACAAATTTTTTGATTCCCACTCCCATCGGATTTCACATCTTATTATCACAGTCGTCACATTGATCTTCACATCAGTTGTTAGCCCAAGTCCTCCTATTACTGTAAATTGGATAGAATAAAAGGAAAGTTAGGGTTAACACATAAAGGGTAATCCAAGGACAAAAATTATGACTTATAAATAACTTTTATTTCCTTAACTTATGAATCCATAGGCTTTAATTTATTCTATTCATGATCTACTTTCTAACATATATTCTTAGGGGAATTTTTTTCATTCCCTTAATAAGGGTTCATACTAAGCTTGTGAATTTACCAAAGCATATCCCCTGGGAGTTTCATAACTAAGAGTGAAGCAAGGCCCATTGTCGTGCACTTGTTCTCTTTCGAGTCTAGCTCAAAGCAGTGTTTTTGAGTTTTACCCCTAGGATACATTTGTGCCAGAGCCGCCTCTACCTGCTTGTATCCAAACAGGGATGTATTTTCTTGATAAAACACTTACTCAATACTCACCAATAATTAGGGATGTTTTTATTATACTTATTCTTTTCTCTAAGTATTTACTAGGTTTTTCTAATCCTAATCCCAAAAATAACTAAACATATCCTCTAATACGACTATAACAACCCTGCTTTTTATTGCACACTTAAACCTAATTTATTACATAAAATCTTCAATTGATACAACATAGAAGATCAAGAGGTATAGTGTATTTGGGGATTAGGAACATTATATAATAGCTTAGAACATAAAACACATAATATCTTTATTGAAAACTTCCTTTACATGACCACTAAATTCCCTCGTACTTAGCATTTCATGGGATAACCTGAGGACATACATAAGAAAAAGGTGAGGTATAAAGCCTAATAATGGAATAAACATGTAATAACATGAGTAATACAATATATGTTAGACAATAGGAATATCAATGGAGGGTAAGAGAAACATGAACATAAAGGCATGATAAAGCATGATAATCATAACATGGAAAATGCGGCAACAACACTTAACATGGAATTAGCATGAGCCAAGGCTCATTTCACATGGAGCATGAGTAAACCCTCATTGTACATGAAGCATGAGTAAAACCTCTTTGAACTTGAATTATCATGATTCAGCACCCATTACACATGAAGTATCATGATACTATACTTTACCCAATGCATTGGAGTGCTATCAGGGTGCACCCTTCTTAAACATTTCATTTCATGCATAAGTGTGCCGCATGGATCATGGAATCAAGCAACATCATAAGTTATTCCATGATTAAGTAATTTGGAATAAATAAATGAAAGTACCATTCAATATGTATGTGTATAAAGGTGAATACCCTTGATAGAGACATGGGTATGGTATTCACTACACATTGATCTTGGCTTTGAAAAATGCAATGCAATTTCGGCAGCATAACAGAGTGACATAAGGATTCATGAAAATGGTTGATGAGAGAGAAAAGGATGTCTCATCATATATATATGAAATGGACAGTAATGGGGTATTATAGATACATGTCCCAATAAACTTAATGGAATTTTTATGCATAATACAAAATAATTACTTGGAAGTAAAAGAGGAGAGAGAAATTCCTCAAATAATTTTGGCATGGTAACGGGTGCACATGGGAGGAATTAATGAGAGAGAAAGGGGTATCCCATCATCCAAAAATAAAGAGGACAGTATGGGGGAGGTGAAAAATCATACCCCAAAATTTTTAATTTAAAACAAAAGGGCATAACAACTTAAATAAAATTGGACAAAAATGAGAAAGGAATAAATCTCTTACTTGGAAGTATGATCCCAAAAGCTTGGGAGAGACTTGAGAGAGGCTTCTTGAGAGCTTGGGGAACCAAGGGAGGATTTTAGAGATAATAGGGCAGGGGTTGGCTGAACTCCAAAGGTTTTTAGGGAAGAGGAAGTGGGAACTTGGGTGGGTTTATATAGGAAAGGAGAGGGAATTATTTATTATTTAGGTTTGAGACATCTCACATTAAACTAATCAAAACCACGAACCATCCCATGGTTATTTCCCATGGTTTTTTCAAACTCTCAAGGAAAACAATTTAAAAAGACAAAATGTTTTGTAAGCCTTGAAGGGTCCACTAAAGCTTTGTAAAATAAATCAAAAAAATCCAAAATCACATTATTTTAATGTTAAAACATATATTGTCCGAACATAATGTTTATATTATTTTATTACATCACTATTGGGTCATTATGATGTCATAAAATACATTATATATTTAAACGATATTTAATTTTTACCCAAAACTTCGACTGTCTCAGAAAATTATGAAAAATTAACCATTGGATAATTTCGACGTCCTGATTCCAAAAATAATATTCATTTTATCTAAATAATTTTATAACTATGTGAATTTTTACTTTTAAAATAAAAACTGATATTTATTGAAAATTCATGGGTTTTGACAAAACTGCTTTCAAACCTTAATAAAAATTAAAATTGCATTCATAATATTAATTTATCATTTATATTTAATAAAAATTAATTTAATAATAATAATAATATTTTGTTATAATATTATTTAATTCAAAAATCCAATAATACATCAAAATAGATTTCTTAGTTGAATATTAACTTAAAATACTATTTGTGTTTTAAAAACTATTTACAAAGTAACAATAATAAAATTAATGCACATTATTTATTAAAAAAATAATGTACATAGTCATAGTGCTAGGGTCTTAATACATAACCCCTTATAATACCCGCATAAGACCGAAGAGTAAGGTGTGTGATGGTGACAGACTCTTGGGGTGCCTCGGATAACATCGCTCAGGTGGTAATCTCTATTAACTTCCACTTCTCCTGTAGTCAGTTCCGCTCAAGATTAACGTGTTCAAGCTCAGCTTGGGATTGATCAAGATCAAATCTAAATGACACCACCTCCTTTCCAAGCTCTGACAAATGGGATTTGTATAGGGAAAGTCTACTAGATGAGGTCATCATTTCTTTTGTCTGAGTAAATTGGATTTGTTAAAGCCCAATATTTATACTAATCATGTGATCATTGTTCAACGGATATATTAGAAACAGTCACAATTAATAATGGTATTTTAAAATCCATAAACATAAAACCAATGAATTTCACATTTTATATAACCATATTATACATTTAATTAGATCAATTAGAATTTCTATTAATGAAAGTTTGGGTTATTATAAGAACTCCATTATAAACCTAGGTGTAGCTTCCGCTGCTTAGAATCCCATGTTAAGGATGGGCTCCTAACTTCACTCACACCCATGAACATGCGGGTTTCACATAAACACAGCCCGTATAAACCCTTAGGCTCACTATTCACCCATAGGGTTCACCACCCACTGGCCACCCACAGAGGATTTTATCCCCCATGCCTCCACCAACTCTAGAGGTACCTCCCTGTGGGCTACATGACTAGACAACTCTCATGATATAGCTAGGTGGTGCATGACCTGGGTTAAATACATACCTAATCTTTGCCTTATTTTTGGATAAACTCGTAAAATATAGTTAGAAAATTTCATAAGATTTTATATGATTCATAAATAAAATTTCAAACTTAAAATTCACAAATAATTTATTCAACTAAATCCATTTTCATTCTATAATTAAAATTACCTATTATTTATAAAGGAATTGAAAACCGTGGATTAATTCATTGATAAAACACTTAAAACCATTGAAATATGATTAAAATTCAATACATAAGATGAGTATGTCAAATACCCCCACACTTAAACCATACTTTTCCTTAAGCATAAAATCTCAAAAAAGAATTAAAAAGGGAACCAATGCTACAAATATTTAAATTTAAAAGTAATAAAATCAAATAATTATCAATGTCAAATCATGTTTTCAAATTTCACATAAAATATCAATTTGATTTCTAAAATTTTAAGGAAAAATCAAATAAAACATTTTATTTTCCCCACTTTTGAAAATTATTGAATGTCTCTTCTTATTTATTTAGGTTCCTCAATTCATTATTATTTAAACATTCTAAATCATGATTTATCTCACTTTAGAATATTTTCACTCATCACTCATGATACAAATTCAAGTGTATTTTTGTCATATTAAGAATATGTGCTCCTTATCCATAGGTTTGTAAATGAACTAATTTATCCACTTTGTAAAGAAAAAATGCACATAAAAACATAAGGGCTTGAAATTAAGGTTCATATGACTCTGAGGCTTAAGTTTGGTAGGAATTGATGTTTAAGGATCAAAGAGGAGGCTTATCTCTTAAATCATATTCCATGATACCAAAAATTAACAGTTTCATTAAACTATCCCCTTTAAATTGTAACAATTTCAATGTCCCCAAAACTCAAAGTAAATATCATGATCAAATTAAGCATAATGAATTATTTTTTCACCCTCTTGAAATTTTCTCAACTATTATACTCTTTTGTTATTTTTCATTGAACCTTTTCATTTTTTACTTGTTTTTTCAAAATTTATACTTAGAATAATCCTCAAATCCACCACCTAACCACATATGATAAAAATAATAGGTCTAGTAATTGTGATTTTTGGTTTTCCTAAATCACAACCCCTTTTTTCATTTTTTTTTATTTTGTTTATTTTTGCCATTTTCTATTTTTCCTTATTTAAGTGGGGAAAAACAATAAATAGTATAATGAAAATAAACCTTTCTCAATCAACATATGTATCACCACTAAATTTCTTCATTTAAATTCAATTCATCCCTTAAACCATGAATCTCTTCATCCCAACACTTCAACTTTAAAATACCATGAAAAATACTAATAGGATGGTAGGAATGCATAAATTTTTTTTGAAATATGACTCATTACTAACAAGGTAATTCATGGTTTCTTTGTGATAAACAATATTATTATAAAATGTGGTCTTTTAGGATAATGAATTTACAAAATATTCCTTGATCATTTTAAATGCATTTTTGTACAGTCATAGCTTTGACAAGTTCAAAAGAATGTTCTGTTCGATGACGTCCCAAGATCACTCAAGAAATATTCTAAAGAATAAATAGTAAGTACTTAGTATAGATATATTCTCAGTAATGGAACATATGATTTGGGACAATTACTGAAGGCATGATTAATAATAACAAATCAATTCACATAAATTTCAGAGATTTAAAGTGTGGAAAATGGTTGGGAAATTTTATTTACATGAATCAATTAATTTACTCAAATCACTATTCCTCATTTTAATATCCATTATTCACATTAATCAATTAATTATCCATTTTACTCATTCAATCTCATAAACATTTGAAATATAAAACATGGAATCACAGGATTCCTAAAAGAACTCATTTTTTTGGATAATTCAAGTAAAGCATGAATTCAATTGTGGGCATACAATTTCATCTTTAAATATCAAAACATGAGGTTTGAAAAAATGTAGGTATTTTCAAAGATAAAAATAAAAATTAGAATCTCTTTCCCATGAATCTTACTCCTCTTTCCTCATTGGTTATTTGAGGTATGCCTTATGTCATCATGATCATATAGAAGAGAATTACTCAATTAAGCACAAGGATCATGTCATTAAATCTCAAAAAGATAATAGGGAGTGAGTAAATATGTTGGACAACTTCATAATACGGAAATTAAAATCTATGTTCCTAGAAATAAAATAAAAGGATAAGTCTTGTTATGACCCCCCAAGTGGGCCCTATATTTTTATTGTCTCCAAAGTGAAATACTAGCTGTTATCCAAAGTCTGATGTTAGATGAAGCTAATTTGATTTGAACAACCACATGTGGCTTTTCTCTGCTTGTAATTCTTCCTTCTTGGTGAGTAATGACCCATGGATAGAGTATACCAGGTCCTACCCCTTCACAATTAGTTATAGTTTCCATGGTGGGGTAGGATGAAGTGTGGATCATTCCCTTCTTTGATTTCCATTTGTGAAACATTTTCTTCCATGTTCATTGTTGGATTCACATCAACTACATGAATTTAATTATCAAAGGGATAATAAGAATGTATATTTAGTTGAAAATATTTTGAATTTTAATTTTTAAAAAGTAATATATCTCTTTCAATATAAGAATCATCTTTCTTTATTTCATCAGTCTCATCAAATTGGATTTTCTCATGGGATTACTTGAATGTATGTTCATTGAAATCAAGGAGCTCCATGTGTTCCTCAATAGGTGTATGTCTAGTCTCTTCATCTTAATCTAAAGTATGGAATTAATTGACTAAATATGAAAATTAAAAACAATTATAAGTGATTCTCAAATAATATTGAATAAAATTAAAAAATAAAGAGTCAATGAAAGGTTCAACTCTTTAAGTTAGTTCAGGTTCAATCACTGCCTTTGTGGAAAGTGCCTATTTATTTTGGATTTCAATGTATATAGGTGGTTAGTTGGGATCCTATATATTTAATAAAAATTCCACCACTTGGTTGGTGTTGTCCTTTGATGGTGTTGGATATTATTCTTTGAAAGTTAGGGGAGATCAAGCAGTTACTCACATTCATTCCAAAATTCAACTAGATCTTTATTATCTTCAACATGTAGCTCAGTTGGAAATTCTTCCCCCTTGGCCTCCTCATGTAAATTAGAAAAGACAAGTTTTTCATCTTTGGGTTCAAGTTTAGGTTACTCTGATGATTCTTAGAAATGTGTTGTTATCTAATATATTTGTCCTTTTAGATCTTGTACCATTTCTTCAAGCTCTTGAATATTATATTTGAGATTGTGTTTAACCGCTTTATCCTAGAATTTTTTAGGTGGAACTTCTTAAAAAGTGATTGGAGAAATAAAGGAAAACTATTTTCATATCTTGACCACTTCTTGATAAAATTATGGGAAGTAATTCTAGAATTCTATTAGCTTATAGGACAATCCTTCAACAACTGGTTGCTCAAGGGTCTGTTTGATATGTTGGATGAGGTCCTTGAATCCCTCCTCCATTCTAATTTGGCTTTGGGATCCCCTGATCAACCTATCCCATAGGGAAACATTATCTTTAGTAGACCAGGGTGATTCATCTATGGTTTAATTCACCTGTGATTAATTATCAGTCCATACAGAATAATAATCATTTGAAGAAATCATGGAAAAAGTATTTTTTATGGTATTTTTTCAAAAGCAATAAAATCTATATAAAATGTGAAAATATAAAAGGTGAATCAACTGATGATTAGTTCCTTGTAAATGGTTCCAGTTTTGATTCATGCCTATTATACAGTGTGGAAAAAACAAATTAATTTTTTACAGCAGCATAGTGGCTGACCAGGGTCATCTCACTTGAGGAGCTTCTCATGTTGTTCACCTACTTATTCTAAATCACCAAAACTATTTATTTTTCTTCTTTTTATTATTTGATGGAAATAATGATATATATTTTTGTCTTTTATTTTTATTTTCTAGAACAATTAAATGGCATGTAAATATTATAATTTAAACTAAACTATCATGAAATGATAAAAATGAGTTTAAGGATGAAATAACTTGGTTTTATGTATATTTTTGGGTTCAATTATTCTTCTACTTTATTTTTTGGATTTTATTTTGATAATAAAAACATGAAATCTAATGTTTAATAACTATTCTTTTTATTTATACATTTTGGAATCTTTTAATGCCTAAGAAATATAAATTCTACCTCCTGTAATCAAGGTTTATGACACACCTTGGTCGAGCATGTGTCATCTTCAAAGAACCAGCTCCATCAATGTCATTTCATCCATTGACTCACTCAACTCCATCATTTGAAGTTTTATCCAATTAATAGAGGGAAAAGGGATTAAAAAATAGTATAAATAGATTGAGTTGTATGTCATGGGGGACAATCACCATATCATGGACATTAGTCACACCCATGCTTGAAAATCATATTTACCAAAAACATAAGATAAACATTAAGAAAAATTAAATAACACCTTGAAATCCCCTAGTATAATCCTCGGGTTAGCCTCCCATTATCGAGAGTAATAGATCACTTTAGTGGAATGGGAGAAGAAGAGAAAAAAAAATAAAAAGAATAATGAGAATAAAAATAAAAAAAGAATGTTGGATGAAGAAAATAAAATAAAAAGAAGAAAATAAAAAAGAATTAGGATGAGAGAGAGAGTAAATAGGAAAAAAATATGAATGTTAATAATTACAATAATAATTAAAATAAGAAGAAGAATAATACAGGGTGGATGATAATTTAAGAAAATTAAAATGAATGAAATAAACATATTTAATAAAAGAAAATTTTAATTTTAATTAAAATATGGATTAAATAAAAATATAAATATAAATAAAAAATGAAGAATAAAAAAAGAGGGTGAGTAGAAACCTCGGCTTGGGGAAATATCCCTCCATAGTGGGTGTTCAATCTATATTTTCAGTGGGGGTGTGGCCTCCTTTTATAGATAGTTAGAAGGAGGGGGTATCATCTGGTCTTCCTCGACATTCATGTCTTCCCTTAGACCTGGTCATCTTGTGTTTGAAATCAAACCTGCGAAATATATGGGTGTGAATTATGAAACACCCTACATCTACGGGTGTTAATATTTTTCATGTATACTAATTACATGTGGGGAAAAGGTGCATGAATGGGGTGTGGGGGATTAATGTAGCAGTAGACTGGGTGGATTGGCACTGGTGACAATTGGAGGCAAAGTGGTGTGTGGTATCCTTCATCATACGACCTTCTAAGTGACCATATGAGCTTCAAAAATTGACGCATTGGGTCATAACATGGTGTAGAGGTGGTTCATGTTGATCGGGGACATTGGAAGTGATTGATGGCTCACATCAAAGTGTTCCCATAGTTTTCTATGGTGGATTCTGAAGAGAAGAGGTGATTGGGTGATGTTAGGCAGCGAAACCACGATGGTTTGAGGTGAACAATAGAGGAAGAACGGTGAAACATGATGGAGCTTCAATCGAAAATTGAAACGGGAGTCCGGGTAGAACTCCCTTATAAACTTGGCCATGGTTTCTACTTCTCAGAACCCCACATCGTGGATGGGATATTGGCTTCACTCGCACCAATGAATATGAGATCCACACATAAACGTGGCTTATGCAAGCCCTTGGGATCAATATGCACCCATGGGGTTCACCACCCATGGGCCACCCACACGGAATTTGATCCCCCATACCTCCACCAGTTCTGGAGGGCCCTCCCTATGGGCTATTTGACTAGACAACTCTATTGAGTTATCTAAGTTGTGTGCACACTTGGTTGAAGTCCTGCCTAGGCTTAGCCTTTTTTTTTATGCAATGACATGAATTGGTCACCCAATTCATGCCCAAATAAATTTATTAAATCCAAAAAAAAATATAGTAGAAATCACGATGTGTAACGAAATTACACCAACAAAAATATACAGAAAAAACATGATGAAGAAAATATCCATACAGAAAATAGAATCATCTAGCCTACTACACCTTCGCACAAAAGGACTGCATAATACTACCACTTTCAATGTTGTAAAATGAGTTTTATGAAAGTCAAAAATGATGCCTATAAAGTGTATGTATGTATCTACAATCCTTTTTAAAATATATAAAGGGAAGGACATCTCAGAGTGTCTCCAGTGTAAGTTCTAGTCTCATACCCAAGAAAAATAGTAGACATTTCAATTGCAATTTATTAAAGGAGTAGAGCACAATAGTGGAAAGAAAAAAACCCAGTACACTGCAATACATATTTCTAGCTTTAGGGAGGGAAGGTTTCCCCTAAGTACTGCCAGAGAACAAATAGGATGATGCAAAAATAGACCACAACACCAAATGTTAAAAGATTCCATGCCATAAAGAAGATCTGCTACAATTCAATAGTGGATCTTCAACAACCAAAAAACAACCAGAATCCCCTAAAAAGAAAGTCCATTTACAAGAAATGTCATTAAAATTAAATCTTGTATTATTATTAAATTACACCATCACATTGATGAACATCCTCTTTTTGATATCAATATAAGTTTCAGTGATCATCTCTCCATTTTTTTACAGTTTAAATGAAATGTTATCCTTCTCTTCAATCCATGTTTCAAGCTCATTTGGGAGGGCTAGTACTTCCAGAAGTTGATAGGTATCCCTATATGCAGGGTCATCATTTTCACTAGATGACTCTATTGAGTTAGAATCATAAGAGCTTGTTGCAGTATCTGAGCAGGTAATCACTTTATCAGAAGGGGTAGTAGTGGTGGAAGTGTGTTCTGTCACAATCTTCTTGTCACTTTCCAGACAAGGTAATTTTCTGACCTTTTTACCATGAAAAATGAATGATCTTTACAACATGTACAGAATTACCCACCAACATGACCATCATTTATTTTAATCTTACAGTATATGTTTACAAGGTTATTTTTAAAGAAATTTTTTTCTAAATATTTAAAATTTATTGGTTTTTAGAAATTATTTCCAAATAAATGTATTTTTAAAATGTTTTATGTTTTAATAGGTGATCTTAAAAATTAAAAGGATATTTTTTTCAAGAATGTTTTTGGTGGAATTTATATTAATAAACATCAAGAAACCATTTTTTTACTTATCCTTAACTAGGTTTATTTAGAATTTATACCATCCTCATCCTTTATCTAGATAGAAGAAGAGTGTTTTAAAGGGACTTTTATAAAACTCATTTCTCTTACATGGGTTAATCATGTTTAAAATAGATTTTCATGGAACCCATTTTTTTCCATGGGTTAACCAAGTTATGAAAGGAATAATGATTTTTTTATGAGTTTTATGATGATATTTAATATCTTTTAACTTTATTCATGTTTTTTTCTTGTATATTACTTATAGTATGGGGTATTCTAGATAGAACTGGTTGATCCCATTGCAGCTTATATGATGGGGTGGTTCAGATAGCACCGGGTAATCCCATTACAACTTATATGATGGGGTGGCACAGATAGCATTGGGTGAGCCTGTTACATCTTATATGATGGGGAAGTCCAAATAGCTCCGAGTGATCATGTTATAGCTTATATGATGGGTGTTCTCAAATAGAACTTCAATGCATTGGGTAATGATTATATTCTCTAGAGAATTATATTAGAAGTTAGTCATATGGTTATTCCAATTGTAAGAGTACTTTAAGGGTTCTATATGTGTTCTGTGAAGATAATGTTCCAAGATACCAACACGTTTTTTTTATGATTGCTATGGTTTTATGATATTTCATTTTATCAAAATTTGATATTATATGGCTCATTATTATTTATTCTTATTAATATTTCTTTTACTAAAAACTTATTCCATATTTTCATGTTTTATTATAAAATTATTTATGGGTATGAATATTCTTATGTTATACTCATGCACTTTGATTATATCATCATACCCTTATTCTCTTTTTATGATCACTGATAACTTTTATTTTTTAATGATTAATTTTTCCAATACTGGGCATTTGATCTCACCCTTCTCATGGTTTCTTTTCCCCAGGTTAAAAATAATTAGTTTGAACAAATTATTTCTAGAATGCATTTCAAAAGGATGATGATGTTTACTTAATTTGAAATAAGAAAAGTTAGGTTAAGTGGGTGAAATTACCATTTAATAACTTGAGTATTTTTTATGAAGGAGTTTGTCCTAGTTCTCTAAAACTCTAAAACTAAAATTTCCTAAATAATGTAAGTGATCCAATTTTTCCTTTTGATGTTGTAAGGTTTGGATGGAAAAAAATTAGTTCATGATTATCAGCATCAAAGCTAAAAATGTAAAGTTTACAATTTCATCATTGGATCCAAGAGTGCAGGTTTTGGGATGTTATATGAATGGTTAATTATTTATGTTTATTAAATTATTGAAATGATCACATAAAATAAATTAATTAATAATAATGTGATATGGAATCAAATAAATGGATTATGGGTAAAAAAATATCAATCCTGGTTAATCACTTATGTAAAATCTACATAATATTAACAAGAATGTAAATGATAAAATGAGTAATATTTGCACATAAAGATAAAAAAAATATCAAGAAAAATATTGAGTTAGATATTTCCTTCCATTACTTGATTAAGAATACAAACATAGAACTATGTGTTTTATTTATCCCTTGTTAGGACACATTCATTTATCAGGGAGTTCTTTTGAAATTTTTGGGTAGAATAAAACAAATTGATATCAATAAAAGTATCCCTTTCTAAAATTATTGTAACATTGAGAAAAATATTGAGCAAATACATGTCCAAGGTCTTAGGATTGTGGATTATACTCGACGAATCAAGGATCTTTGAGTTAATGCAGTTGGAAAGACCGACCTACCTAAAAACATTTAATTAATTAACCAGAACCTTATATGGGTTATGAAAAGGGAAATATGAATCCTTTACACTAAAATGTATATGTTATAGGACATTCTGAATCCAATGGTGAGGGATATTTAGATTTGATAATATAATAGGAGACTAATGAGGATAATAAAATTATTGTGTCCCATGTATTTTGGTAATCAAGGAAAATATTAAAAAAACTGCTATTATTTATTATGTAAAACTGGAAAGTAACATGAAATAAACATTGTCATTATGATACATACTTGAGAAAGATAATATCTTGACTAGATGTAGCTTCCAATAGTGGTACATGAACTTGTGAATTTTATTATTCCAAGACTAGAAGTCATACATGCTAAAGTCCCCTATTATAAAAGAGCCTTCCAAGGAGGCTAATGTGGAAGATCTGTCACAAACCAGCTCGGGTACCCTAGTAACCCGATAACTAAGCCAGCCATGACATTACCTGAAGGGTGTTCCCTATCCCCACGGGTTGGTTACTAGAACCCGGCATCATACAACATACAAGTGGGAACGATTTTTCCACAATTATATGGAAGAAAAAGATGAAAGATTTTATGCATATTAATAGGAAAAATCCATTGGGAGTAAAATTACCATAATACAATGAGGTATAAAATCTAAATCACTACAACCCAAGGTACAAAATGAGAAAAATATCTCCAAGGTCCCTAATGGCACAACTCTCCAAGTCCAAATCTCAACAGCTGGATCCACCTCCAAGAGATCCATTCCCTTTTCTAGAGCCTGGAAGAATAAAGTCTATAAACACCCAAAGGAAAAAGTAGGGTATGAGCCTAAGACTACTAGGATACTACCAAATATTCCATAACTAATGATAAATATAGATTATCCAAATAAAAGATTTCAATTTTTCAGAACAAATAGGTTTAGCAATTTAAAATCATATTTAAACAAAACATGCTATACATTTTCAAAATGATGGAAAATACATTCAAATAAAGGGATTTACTTTATAAGAGATGGAATATTTCTAAACCAATGGATTATGTAAAACATTTATATAAGATATTTTATATAAATTTATAAGGCATGTAAACCATTTTAAACAATATTGTCATATATTTATATCTCAAGTATAAATAAACAAGCGAGCAACATGGTCATATGCCAAAAGGTACGATGGTATTAACCAGCTATATGATTTTTCTCTCTCTAAGTGAACTAAGAAAAAATGTGTATATGCACATCCCTAGGACACTGGCCAAAGGAGACTCATCACCATCCCGTCGAGGATGTGACTTGCTTCATGTATGTTCTAGAACATTATAATATTGTAGAGTGTATCCAAATAACTCACTAACTACCTAAGGCTTGGATGCGCTCTTAAATGATGGGAGAACTATTTTAAGACTACTTAAAATATGGTCAATCCCGTTATTCCATTTCAAAAATGTAACGCCCTAACCCCAGTTACCCAGATTCGGCACTTTATTTTAATATATTGGCATGATTACAAGGAATCAAGTCCCGAAGGACCGATCGGTTTAGCAGTCTTGGAAAATAGATTACATACATGAATGTTACATTGCACTCTATAACATACAAAACAACATAAATAATCCTTTATGAACGCCATTATTCCCTTGGCTTAACCCTACATATCAATCACAATACACTTCTTAGAATCCTGGGAAAAATAAAACATAGAAAGGGGTGAGCTCAGATGCTCAGTAAGGATAACAATACAGCGGAAACTTTCATAAAAAAGCATAAAAATTTTAAGGAAATGTATAACTAAAACAAAATTCTTTTAAACTTGAACTTCAACATAATATGGAAAAAATAAAATGAAGTAATTCCATTTACTTATTCACATGGATATTCTACTAGTCGAATAATCACATGCAATATCACTAACCACTTTAATATTGATGGAATGCATAATGCCAGACTATCATGACCACTTAGTCAAGGCCTTGTACCAATACTACAAATAAAATTTTGTCAAGGACTTGTGATGAGACACTAGTTTGTCTCATGAGACCTACCGATGCATCTAGGAGCTATATCGGGCTCCACTCATCACATACTAAGTCCAATGCATTCCTCATATGAATAGTTTTAAATATAACATAAACATTCGTATTAAAACTAGCATACAAAATGTCAATACTTTCTCCATAAACCATGAATGGTATAAAAATAAAACATCCACAGTAAAACATATCAAAAAACCTTCAATACAATATGGAAGTTTTTTATTATAATAAATCAACCTCAAATAAGCTTAAAATCCATCAATGGATGTTGACATAGATGAAATCAAAACTATTTGAGAGAAATATCTCTTTTTTTAAATCATTTAAAAGTCACATATTTATAAAATAAAACATTTACTTTGAAAATATCCTTATAATCTTGTAATGGAAGCTTATAATATTTTATAATGGTGGAAAATAGCCGCACCCGCCGTATAAGTTAAAAAAATACATTCTTACCTTAATTCTGTCGAAAAGGTTAAAAAGGACCTTGTTTGGAAAAACAAGGAAGGATTCCTTTATAAACATCTTATAAATAGTAAAACAAGGGTATAAATGAATTTAAACCATAGTATGTAAAATAGTAAGAATTATTTGAAATAAATTTTTAAGAAACATGGATGTGGATGATAAAGAGGTCCCAGTAGATAATTACATATAAACAACCTTGGATAATGAAGAGATTGTGAAATAAACCCTTACCAATTTGGTAACTTACGAAACATACACCACATGAAAGAGGTATCATACAATGAATATTTAAATACATATAAATTAAAGTGTATTACACAAATAATACAACTATGGTCAGTACATACACCACACAAAAAGTAATAGTGGAAATATGGCATCAATCTCATAGGAATAAAGAGTGAGATGAAAACCCCTTACCTTGCACTTTCCTTAATCGAGGGTACGTTTAACCTCTTGTATGAAGACCATAGTATGTTATTAAATTATACCAAAACCATATTAATATTTATTATATCATACATTATTCATTTATGACTTTATACTACCCATTTAATAATAATTTCCATGTTAAATTAACATTTTGGGTAATAATCAATTTCTTTATCGTACGTGTTTTAACTTGTTACTCTTGATTGTATCACATAGATCATGATTTAAATACTTCCAGAATATAAAACATGATTTATATATAATATATATTTAGAATATAAATATGTATAATAGACATATATATTAAATGGAAAACACAGTTTATGGAGACGGTAGTCCGTACATGCGCATAAATGATGTTTTCGTTTTCATAACGTATTAAACGGAACTAAGTGAATAAAATATATGTAAGTACAGATATATATATATATATATATATATCTAGTATCATTATTATGTCATATATTACAAACATATTAGTAATATATATTTTTATAATCGTCGATGAATGGTGAATGTGGAAATAAATCTCATCGTGTCATGGAGATGGTAATCCGTACGTACGCACGAGCGACAATATAATTTCCTTAAAGGTGTGGAATTGGATGGTATATTAATTTTACATAGAAATTATCATGTTATTTTCATTACTTATATACATATTACTCATCATTATATCCATCCAAATAACATAGTGTTGAATAACAAATTACACCACGGCATAGAGATGGTAAGTCGTACGTACGCACGCATGGTGACATTATCATTCATAAGATGGATAGAATAATGAAAATAGTTGTGAAATATTTATAATAACATCACAGTATATATAATATACTTAATTTATTATTTTTTAATGGAAATAACAAAGAAACAAGAAGTGGAAGAAGAAAGGAACTTGAAAGAGGGTGGTGAAATCATTACCTCTTCTTCGGGTTCTTCCTTTTGATCTGATCAAAATGGATCCTTAGGTTGGTTTTATGATCAAACTAATTCGTATAGGTTGAATTGAGGGAAGTTGGGAGGATATTTGGGTAGGGTTTGTCTGAGAAAAATGTCTTTGGAGGTGTGATTTTGAGAGAAGGGGAAGTGCCCTTTTATAAGAGGGGTGAGGGTCACTTTAGGAAAAGATTAAAGTATTAATTTATTATACATTAATATTCGGTTTATAATGGTTAAAAATGAATTTATTTAGATCCTTATGTGGTTATGGGTCTAAAGCCTTTCAACCAATAGGTTTTAGGCAAGTTTAGGTTACCATTTTAACCTTATCATTTAGATTTAACTCTTAGTTAAATAGTTTAACTTTTATCATGTCTTCTTGTATTCTTACTATATATGGTTAATAAACTTACTCTAAACATCCAAGAGAACCTAAAGTGGCTCATTAATGAAATATATAATATTATTTAAGGCCTTTGGCTGAACCTTACATTTTTAGGAATATTATATCAACCAATAATATAGTATTTGTTTTAAATATTAATTTATGTCAATTTTGACATTATTTGGTATTTTGTTTTTTTGAAAGTCATCACAACTTTATTACTTAGAAAAAGATACATTCAATCAGACCTAACATGTCATAGTAACCTAGAAAATTCGTGAATGTCATGAAAACTTTGAAATTATATTTATTTTAATATTTATAATACCATTTATTTGATTCTTTCATTAATAAGGTAATTAGTGCATCATCATTGTGTCATAAATAAATTTATTTATTTAATGTCTAAAAATTATAAATAAAATACCATGATGTAGGAAATATTTTAATCTTTCTAATTAATATTTATAGTCTAATTTATCTTATTTATAACCCTATATTAAAAATGGTTTAGTTAATAAACATTGAATTTAACACTTTTAACTCTTCTTTAAATTAAATAATAATAAATGTCCTAATCTAATTCAAGTGGACCTAAAGGGTCATATTTTATTCCTAAGGTTATTTTTGGTCGAATTAAACTTATCCAATATAATTAGTACATGTGTTAGGGTAATAATAATATCATTTTTTCCTTAATTACCATATTTACTTTTAACTGTGGTAAATAAAAGAAAAAAGTTACTATTTACCAAAAATTATTTTTATCTTATTGAACCACATTTTACTCCTTGATATTAACCGTTTCACTCAAATTTTCTAAATTCAACTCACAGAAGCGGTAAAATTAAGTTTTATGTGAATTTACAAATTCTCCTAGGAGGGGGGTAAAAGACGGTGAAAAGTTCAATAAAATTTTTATACATCTAAAATTATTATAAACTGACTCTAATGAATTACATTAAAATTATATAGGTATTATGTATCTATTTTTATCTAAAATAAATTTAAATAAAATAAATAATTATTTAAATAAAAATTCGGTTTTAAACTATAACTCAGTGTTTTTCACTATTCATAAAAAATTAAAAGTTTTCAGAAAAATACCAAATATTTACCCTAATATAATTATGATATTACGAATTCAATAATGAATTCTATTTTACCAAATTCAAAACATAGAAGTTTCATTTATTAATTTAAAATTAATTCCTGCTGTCAAAACCAAAAGGCGTATTTTTAAGAAATAATAACTATCAAAATTTTGACACTTATTTATGTCCAATTTCAAAGTGAAATTAATTACAATGACCATCATTGGATTAAATGATAAAAATATAATATATTTATACTTCGAAACCATTAAAATTTATAAATTAACACTATAAATTATTTTGACTAAAAAAGTTGTTTTCAGTTAAAATGTAGTATTTTTCACTATTCACCCAAATATGAAAGTTATCAGAAAAACACCAAAACTTTATTGAAACTAAATTCTTATGCCCCGATTATAAAGAAGAAGTTTATTTTGTAAAATTGAATATATAAAATTTTCAAATATTGTATTTAAAAAGGCTTCACCATTAAAAGGCGGTAAAATTGCAATTTTTGAAAAATACTTCTTTTATCTGAAAAAATGTATTTGTTCTTACATTATGTCTAAGAAACTAATAATATGGATTATAAAATTATAAGGATTATATAAAGTTAAAAATTCCGTTAATACTATTCATAACCGCTTTTGAACAGGTAGTTTGGTAAGTCATGGTGCGCTAAAACTCGGTGTTGTGTGTAGTGGAAGTTATTGAATTATTTTGAAGAAATAACGCACTATGAAATCTTGGGGTGTTACATTCTTCCCTCCTTTAATAAATTGCGTCCTCGCAATTTGAAATTATTTTTCGAAAATAAAAGGTTGGAAATAGAAAATTCCTTTGGGAAAACCCACATCGGAAATTAGGTTAATAAAATTTAGTCTTAATAAGAGGAAAAGGGAAATGAAAGGGTCACCACCAAATTATTTTCTCAATTAGGAGAACATTGGTAGAAATTAGAGACATATAATTAGAGGAAAAACATAGATTTTTATAGGTAGTGATTGAGGTCATCAATCACAAACACGTGTAAAATTGAGGGCCTTAAATTCATTAATCTATGATGATTTAAAAAACCATCGGTTCAACAAAACATATGGTATTAGGATAACAAATTTTTGGTTTTAAGATCCCTTCACTAAAGTATAAGAATTAATTTCTTCATAGAATAAGAGAATAATAAAAATATATACTTGACAAATAGAGTCCCAACCTTTAACTTATTTCTACCACAAACTCATCTTTCACTTTAAAAGATAATAGAACTTAAAAATAATATTCTATTTATCCTATTCGTATAGGGTTAAAAAAAATGAATTTATAATTCATCTACCAGAATTTTTTTTTAAAGACTACATTATTCAATCCAAGACATAAAGTGGGCCAGTGGTAGGTGATACACACTTGTCGCCCTTCGGTTGCGGGTTCAAGTCTCGCGGCCTTTCCAGATGCGACGGGTTTCCACCCGACCTCCAGGTTGTCCTTTTATGGAAATCCAAAATACTTCTATCCAAACTCACAGTCCAAAATTTATAAGGAAGGTAAACACAATTAAGATCCTTCTTGTCACGTAATAACATGTGAACACCTTCATCATGTATTCTTTTAAAACACTACAACATCCTGAATTACCATAAAACCTTATTGATTACATTCAAGATCCCTTATTCCTTATAGAATACTAGATATACTCCTTATATCCAAAAATATTGTAAACTCCAACAATAATGGAATATACAAATCATTAATTAGTTTCAAGGTAGTCAAGAATATCCAATATAATTTATCCAAATCAATCATGTATTATTCCCAAATCACTACCTCGGTATCAGAACCATATTATTGTTTATCTTTCTCTTAACCATATATTTTCCAAAAATTTAACCTGCTATTGAGTCACTTTTCTTGGTTCCACACAATCTCAAGTACTTAATGAAATAGTACTGCAGTACAATCCTTATATACTCCATAATTATTATAACCAGTACATTGTTGATACAACACTCAAATGACATAATTCTCTCATAACAACATAAGAACTCTAATCATTCCTCCTCATTTTTGGTAGTATCATAACTTGATTATTATCCAATAGCATCATTTGGGGAATACTCTGATGATTTGGACATTGGTTCGCATAGTGTCCCAACTCCTTACAGATTAAGCATTGTACATTTGAAACCTTTTTCTTACCCTTGTAGTCACATACATGGTGTCCTTTTTCTCCTCACTTATAACAAACTCCCATTCCCTTCAGGCAAGTTCCAGGGTGTTTCTTCCCACAATTATCACATATGGGAAAATTCTTCTGTTCCATCTTCCCTTTATCCATCTTTCTCTCTTCCATCCTTCTCTTCTCCTGCTTCCCTTCAAAGCCAAAGGACTCAGAGAATTATTTACTTATCTTATTAACACATTATACTATTTATTATTATGTTTAGAATACATGGGGGACTATTTCTCTTCTAAATGTTGGCTTAATACCGTGAAAGACATGATCCTTCTTACTCTTTGGATCTTACGTATTGCTAGAGTTCACATTCCTTCTACTAGGCTCCATTTCTATACGATAGCATAAACTAGGTCAGTTTATGAATTGAAATAATTTCAAACTTGTAAAATAATTAACGTAAATTGAACGATTTATGGATATAATTTATAATTATAAAGATGTTTTCATTAAGGAAGTATATACTCATAAACCCTTCATAATGATTTGTAAATAAAATGAGAATTATCCTAAGCATATCCCCCGGGAGTGTCGTAACCAAGAGTATAGCAAGGAACGTTTTCGTGCACCAGTTCCTATTTGAGTCTAGCTCAAAGTGGTGTTTTTGGGTTTTACCCCTAGTTACATATGTGCCAGAGCCGCCTCTACCTACTCATATTCCAGACAGGGATGTATTTTCTTGGAAAACTCAAAAAATCTCTACATTATCAAAATTCTAGGAATTTCTTCTATACTAATCCTACAAGTCTATCTTAGGTCTATGTGCTCTAATAAGAGTTTATCTAAATATATCTTCCAAGGTTATTAATAGACCTCCCTCTGATACCAACTGTAATGCCCCGACCCCAGTTACCCAGATTCGGTGCATTATTTTAACACATTGGCATGATTACAAGGAATCAAGTCCCAAAGGACTAATCGGTTTAGCAGTCTTGGAAAATAGATAACATACATGAATGTTACATTAGAATTTATAACATACAAAACAACATAAATAATCTTTTATTAATGCCATTATTCCCTTGGCTTAACCCTTAATATCAATCACAATTCACTACTTGGAATCCTGGGAAAAATAAAACATAGAAAGGGG
Source organism: Viscum album (assembly GCA_963277665.1). Taxonomy (NCBI): domain Eukaryota; kingdom Viridiplantae; phylum Streptophyta; class Magnoliopsida; order Santalales; family Viscaceae; genus Viscum; species Viscum album. The sequence goes on from OY728164.1 coordinate 1,585,925,992, forward strand.
TGAGATTAGATGCTCAGTAAGGATAACAATACAGCAGAAACTTTCATAAATAAGCATAAAAATTTAAGTCAATTTATAACTAAAACAAAATCCTTTTAAACATGAACTTCAACATAATATGGAAAAAATAAAATGAATTAATTCCATTTACTTATTCACATGTATATTCTACTAGTCGAATAATCACATGCAATATCACTAACCGCTTTCATATTGATGGAATGCATAATTCCAGACTATCATAACCACTTAGTCAATGCCTTGTGCTAAGAATACAAATAAAATTTTTTCAAGGAATTGTGTCGAGACACTAGTTTGTCTCATGAGACCTACTGATTCATTGATAATCTATAATAGGCTCCACCCATCACTTACTAAGTCCAATGCATTCCTCATATGAATAGTTTTAAACATAACATAAACATTCGTATTAAAACTAGCATACGAAATGTCAATACTTTATCTATAAACCATGAATGGTATAAAAATAACACATCCAAAGTAAAACATATCACAAAACCTTCAATAAAATATGGAAGTTTGGTATCATAATAAATCAACTTCAAATAATCTTAAAATCCATCAAAGGATGTTGACATAGATGAAATCAAAACTATTTGAGAGAAATATCTCTTTTTTTTAAATCATTTAAAAGTCACATAATTATAAAATAAAACATTTACTTTGAAAATATCCTTATAAGCTTGTAAGGGAAGATTATAAGATTTTATAATGGCGTAAAATAGCCGCACTCACCGTATAAGTTAAAAAATACATTCTTACCTTAATTCTGTCGAAAAGGTAAAAAAGGACCTTGTTTGGAAAACGACGGAAAGATTCCTTTATAAAGATATTATAAAAAGTCCAAAAAGGGTATAAATTACTTTAACCCATAGTCTGTAAAATAGTAATAATTATTTGAAATACATTTTTAAGAAACATGGATGTGGATGATAAAGAGGTCTCATTAGATAATTACGTATAAACAACCTCGAATAATGAAGAGATTGTGAAATAAACCCTTACCAATTTGGTAACTTATGAAACATACACCCCATGAAAGAGTTATCATATAATGAATATGTAAATACACATAAATTAAAGTGTATTACACAAAGAATACAATTATGGGCAGTACATACACCACACAAAAAGTAATAGTGGCAATATGGCACAAATCTCGGGGGAATAAGAAGTGAGATGAAAACCCCTTACCTTGCACATTCCTTTAGTCGAGGGCGTGTTTAACCTCATGTATGAAGACCTTAGTATGTAATTAAATTATACCATAACCATATTAATATTTATGATATCATACATTATTCCTTTATGAATTTATACTACCCAATTATTAATAATTTCCATGTTAAATTAACATTTCGGGTAATAATCGCTTTCTTTATCGTACGTGTTTTAACTTGTTATTCTTGATTGTATCACTTAGATCATGATTTAAATACTTATAGAATATAAAATATGATTTATATATCATATATATTTAGAATATAAATATTTATAATAGACATATATATATGAAATGGAAAACACCGTTTATGGAGACGGTAGTTCGTATGTACGCATAAATGTTGTTTCAATTTTCATAACGTATTAAACGGAACTAAGTGAATAAAATATATGTAAGTATATATATATATATATATATCTACAGTATAATTATTATTACATATATTACAAACATATTAGTAATATATATTTTTATAATCATCAATGAATGGTGAATGTGGAAATGAATCTCATCGCGTCATGGAGACAGTAATCCGTACGTACGCACGAGCGACAATATAATTTCCTTAAAGGTGTGGAATTGGATGGTATATTAATTTTACAAAGACATTTTCATGTTATTTTTATTATTTATATACATATTACTCATCATTATATCCATCCAAATAACATAGTGTCGAATAACAAATTACACCACGGTGTGGAGACGGTAAGCCGTACGTACGCACGCATGGTGACATTATCATTCATAAGATGGATAGAATAATGAATATAGTTGTGAAATATTTATAATAACATCACATTATATAGAATATACTGAAGTTATTATTTTAAAATGGAAATAACAAAGAAATAAGAAGTGGAAGAAGAAAGGAACTTGAAAGAGGGTGGTGAAATCATTACCTCTTCTTCGGGTTCTTCCTTTTGATTTGATTAAAATGGCTCCTTAAGTTGGATTTCTGATCAAACTAATGCCTCTAAGTTGAATTGAGGGAAGTTGGGAGGATATTTGGGCAGGTTTTGTCCAAGACAAATGGATTTGGAGGTGTGATTTTGAGATAAGGGGAAGTTCCCTTTTATAAGAGGGGTGAGGGTCACTTTAGGAAAAGATTAAAGTATTCATTTATTATATAATCATATTCAGTTTATAATGGTTCTAAATGAATTTATTTCGATACTTAAGTGTTTATGGGTCTAAATAATCTCAACCAATAGGTTTTAGACAAGTTTAGGTTACTATTGAAACCTTATCATTTAGATTTAACTCTTGGTTAAATAGTTTAACTTTTACTGTGTCTTCTTGTATTGTTACTATATATGTTTAATAAACTTACTATAAATATCCTGTAGAACCTAAAGTGGCTCATTAATTACATATATAATATTATTTAAGCCCTTTTTTCGAACCTTACTTTTTTAGTAATATTATATCAACCAATAATATAGTATTTGTTTTAAATATTAATTTATGTCAATTTTGACATTATTTGGTATTTTTTTTTGTGAAAGTCATCAAAAATTGATTACTTTGAACAAGATACATTCAATCAGCCCTAACATGTCATATTCACCTAGAAAATTCGTGCATGTCATGAAAACTTTGAAATTATATTTATTTTAATATTTATAATACCATTTATTTGATTCTTTCATTAATAAGGTAATTACTGCATCATCATTGTGTCATAAATAAATTTAATTATTTAATCTCTAAAAATTATAAATAAAATATTATGATGTAGGAAATCTTTTTATCTTTATAATTAATATTTATAGTTGAATTTATCTTATTAATAAACCTATATTAAAAATGGTTTAGTTAATAAACATTGAATTTGACACTTTTAACTCTTCTTTAAATTAAATAATAATAAATGTCCTAATCTAATCCAAGTAGACCTAAAGGGTCATATTTTATTCCTAAGGTTGTTTTTGGTCTAATTACATTTATCCAATAGAATTAGGACATGTGTTAGGGTAATAATAATATCAGTTTTACCCTTAATTACTCTACTTACTTTTAACCGTGGTAAATAAAAGAAAAAAGTTACTATTCACCAAAAATTATTTTTATATTATTGAATGATATTTTACTCCTTGATATTAACCGTGTCTCTTGGATTTTTTAAATTCAACAAACATAAGCGGTAAAATTAAGTTTTATGTAAATTTACAAATTCTCCTAGGATGGGGGTAAAAGACGGTGAAAAGTTCAATAAAATTTTTATATATCTAAAATTATTATAAACTGAATCTAATGAATTACATTGAAATTATATAGGTATTATGTATCTATTTTGAGCTAAAATAAATTTAAATAATATAAATAATTATTTAAATAAAAAATCAGTTTTAAACTATAACTCAGTATTTTCAGTATTCATCAAAAATTGAAAGTTTTCATAAAAATACAAAAAATTTACCCTAATCTAATTTTGATATTACGAATTCAATAATGAACTATATTTTACTAAGTTAAAAACATTGAAGTTTCATTTATTAATTTAAAATTAATTCCCGCTATCAAAACCAAAAGGCGTATTTTTAAAAAATAATAATTATCAAAATTTTGACACTTGTTTATATCCAATTTCAAAGTAAAATTACTTAAAATGACCATCATTGGATTAAATGGTAAAAATATAATCTATTTATACATCCAAACCATTAAAATGTATAAATTAACACTATAAATTATTTTGACTAAAAAAGTTGTTTTCAGTTAAAATATATTATTTTTCACTATTCACCCAAATATGAAAGTTATCAGAAAAACACCAAAACATTATTGAAACTAAATTATTATGTCCCTATTATAAAGAAGAAGTTTATTTTGTCAAATTGAATATATAAAAGTTTCAAATATTGGATTTAAAAAGGTTTCACCATTAAAAGGCGGTAAAATTGCAATTTTTGAGAAATACTTCTTTTATCTGAAAAATGTATTTATTCTTACACTATGTCTAAGAAACTCATAATATGGATTCTAAAATTATAAGGATTATATAAAGTTAAAAATTCAGTTAATACTATTCATAACCACTTTTGAACGGCTATTTTGGTAAGTCATGTTGCGTTAAAACTCAGTGTTGCGTGTAGTGCAAGTTATTGAATTAATTTGAAGAAATAACGTACTATGAAATCTTGGGGTGTTACAAAAAAATTCCAATTTAATTCCATTTAAAACTAAAACATGTTTTATTTAAAAACATGCATTTTTCATAAGATAAAACCACTGGGTTTCAATCAAATCATTTTAATCCATTTTCATGAGTTTTAAATCCATTCAAAACCAAATCCATACTTTTCACAATTCATTTTCTCAATTAAACTCAACAATTTAATTGAAAAAATTTCCATCAAAATCCACCATTTAAATTCAAAAATTGAAATCAACCAATTTCTATAAACACTCCCTAATTCAAAAGAATTGGGGGTTTTCCAAAATTTCATTCCATAACCATTTCAAATCTCCCAATTCATTGGAATTAGGTTTTATCAAAGCAATTGAAATAAGTTTTATGAAATTGAATTTAAATCATCAATTAAGATAAACCAATAAAATAAAAGTTAACCAATTTGGAAAATCGGCACAGAACCGCCTACCTCTTTCTTAAAAAACGACACTCACAACGGCACCCGTTAATGAGAATGAAGGTGGTGAAGATCTTAAAACTAAACCTAGAATAATGATCTAACACCATATGTCATATATCCATAAATACCTAGATGATATTATTGGTGCCAAAATATTTGAATAAAATAAAGAATAGAAAGAGGCCCCTCAGTCGGCTTCACGAAGCCACTTTGCAAAGTCCCCCCAAGCAATGCGGCCACAGCAAAGCAAAGGAGGCGGTACCTTCCGCAAACGCCCATGAAGTTCACGAGCCCACCACGAAGCAAAGGAGGCGGTACCCTCTATGAACACCCATGACGTTTGCGAGCCCACCGCGAATCAAAGGAGGCAGTACCCTTTGTGAATTCCTGTGACGTTCGTGAGCCCTTCGTGAAGCAAAGGAGGTGGTACCCTCCGCGAACGCCCCTAACGTTCGCGACCCGCCGTGAAGCAACCTAATTCCTCTTTGTGCCGCATAAGATCTACTTCGCGGCACCTCTTTCCTATAAATACTGAGCTCCCCCCTAATCCCACGGGATGGACGATCCGACCGTTCACCTTCCTAGCTCCCAAATCGCGAAGCACCCTTCGCTCTGCGAATCATGAGCTATGTGAGGTATTTTTGCTTCGTGAGGTGCCTCTGCATTGTCTCGATTTGATCCCCTCTTCCAAGAGGGATGCATTTCGCAAAGCCTAAGGGATTTTTCGAAGGAAGGGGATCCCCAAGGGGACCCAGGTCATCACGAAGCGTTTATGCTTCACAAAGCACCCCTCATGTACACGTTATCCACATGCCAAGGCAGGGTCACTGTACTTCACGAAGCACATTGCTTCCTGACACTTTGCTTAGCGAGGTTCCCGTACTCCATGAGGAAGTTCTCCATGAATGCCTTTCCACTTCACGAAGAACGCCCCACTTGCACCTCTGCCCCGTGCTAAGGCTAAGACACCCCACTTCACGAAGCACACCCCTTCGCAAGTGCCCTCCGCCACGCAGAGCAACCGAGATCGACAAGGCCCCTGCCTATGAACCCCTTTGTTTGGAAATTACTTTTCCCATGAGACCCTCTAGGTTTTCACGATGTGACTTCAAAGTCCCCTGGATGATACCTCCTGTAGCATTGCATCGCCTAATTCTTCTTCTCATAGGCATGATAACAGTTATTTCTTCTTCGCATAGCCACACTAACGTGGACCCCTCGATGGTTCGCTCTATGACCCCCCTTCTGTATGGAATTGCTAGTACCTTCCCTCCAACAAGGAGCAGAGGGTACCAGTTATGTAAGTCCTAGGGGTGCGTAGTAAACCCACCTCGTCCGAGCTACAGGACGTTAAACTGCTAAGCACCCTTGTCCTCAACACACGACGTTAAACTATGACATCACCCCGTGCCTCTCACGCAGGGTGCCCCCACCTTGGACATTATCCATGCTCCTTGGTCTCCACAGGGGATGATATCCTCCTTTTGGGAGTGGTGTTTTTCTGCGGGGAAGGGAAGCCACCTTGGAATAATCCCCCTATCCGTTCTTAGATAAGGTAGACCCCCCTGCTCCCTCCTTTCATCTTTGGTCCCCAAGGCCAGCGGAGGACGTGATGAGGAACTGACCTCCCTCCTCTCTTCTGGGGTGCCAAATCCCTCTCCCTCTACACTTTTTCACCCTCGGGCCTCCATCTTGGAGTAAGTCCCGGCATCATGGGCCGCCCAACACGTAAGCCCCACTTCGCTTCCCACGGACGCACCCTTCATGACGTGATCGTCAGGTCTCTGCAACTTATTGTTTCTCACACTGAGCATGACTCCCGTGAGCATAGAGTGAGCACCGACCTGACACAACTTCAGCCACCTCAGAGCGTAAGCCCCAAATTCCCCACATCCCGCATGATGTTAAACTGTACACCCGAACTATGTGAACTTTTATCCATGATAAGGCATGGTACGTAGGAAGCCTCCATGAGATTCAAGCCCACTACTCGGTCATTCCAACCTCCTTCACGTTGGTTCACCCCCGTCCTGCATGACGTTAAATTGTACACCCAAACTACGTGGACTTTGATCCATGCTAAGGAATGGTACATAAGAAGCCCCCACAAGGTTCAAGCCCACTACTCGGTCGTTCCGACCTTCTTCACATCGGTTCACCCCCGTCCCACATGACGTTAAACTGTATTCCACGCCATCCTGAACTATGTGGTCTTTGATCCATGCTAAGGCATGGTACGTAGGAATCCTCCATGAGGTTCAAGCCCAAAACCAGTGGATCCCCGAGTCCACATTCACGTCAGTTCACTGACGACTCACCACCCGAACTACGTGGACTTTGATCCATGTCAAGTCATGGTATGTAGGAAGCCTCACGAGGTTCAAGACCATCACCCATCAGACCAAGGTCCTTATTCACGTCGGTTTTCCAACACACCCCACCTGAACTACGAGGACTTTGATCCATGCTAAGGCATGGTACGTAGGAAGCCTCCATGAGGTTCAATCCCACCATCCAGTTGTTCTGACACCCATTCACATCGGTTCAACCCTATGTAGTGGTAATCCGTTGACATCCTCATCCAGCGGTAATCCGTTGCGACCTCCTTCAGCGGTAAGATGTTGTCAACCTTATTTGGCGGTAAGCCGTTGTTATATGAACTACGTGGTCTTTCATTACATGCCACGGGGATACGTATGAAGACTCTCTGAGGCTCAATCCCATCACTCATGTCTCATCCTGGTCTCTCCCTCAAGCCTATGTGGATTGAGAAGGTCATGCCCCAACCCAGAGGTTCCACTTCCTTCGGGTCCTATCCATGCGTCCACTCTCTCAGGCCACCTCCTCAGGTGTCCCATCATCCCACCAAACTACGCGAACTTTGATTCCCTGCTATGGGGATATGTAGGAAGTCTCTTCAAGGCTCAAGACCAAAACCATAGTCTATCCTGACTCTTACCTGGTTTGCCACATCCTGGTGAGATCATGCCACCCCATTCCCCTCCACAGCATTCTGGAAGCCACCAACGTGCTGGCCCCAATATCGGCGTTCCCTAAAGGGGGTTCTTCAATCTGATCCACTCTGGCTAGTGTTCTGATTAATCAGATCTGTCTCTGCCGGACGTTAAACTTTTGGTATACCCTGTGTTGAACATGGGAAGCTGAGGAAAACCTCAGATACATGCCTATGGCATATGATCCCCCGTGCTCGATATGGGATTCCTCAGGATTCCACGCCCTCGAGAATCCCTATTATAAGATACAAAAGATAGACATGTCAATTCCCCAGTGTCTAGACACGCCAGTGATGCCTCAATGTGACTACTCCCCTAACTGAAGGTTGCTTCCCTGACTGGACCCCTTGGAATGTCCGGACAGAAGCAGCATAATTAAATGGTTTCCATGAAAATATGGCGTCGGGAAGAGTTTCATGAAAAACATATTAAATCTATAAGGGAGACCCAGACTAGGTGACAAGTTCTGAGGAGTAATCCATGGAAGGAAGAACCGACATCCCATCATCTCATTTCGATCGAGGAGTAGACATCCCTAAACAAGGAGTGAATATCACCCGCCTTTGGAAAGTGGGAATGTGGGGTAACAAAAGTTGTGCCTATCATGCCCAAGAAGATGGACGCGCGCGCCCCAGAAAAAGTGTCGGAAATAGAAATGGTGAACCCGACATGAATTTCTTCTCCTCCATGTGGAGATTAGTAGCACTCGAGACATCCGTAGAGTGACGTTTCACCGGATCCAGATATCCGGTGTCGGTCCCGCCAAGAAAATAGTAGGCCTGGCGTGAAACACACTAGAAGTTGGGGCAGTCAAAATGTTGGGAATCTCGGTCTGCGACATTGTCAGCGTGGATCCCTCTTACCGGTCACGGAAGACAAAATGGAGATGGGGCATCGGGTGTCGGTTTCTTTTTCTTTCAGTACTAATGAGTTGATATCCCTTCCTTTAGGAACCCAGTTGCTACATTTAGAACCCGATCACCTCTTGCCCACCGACGCAGGGGAAGGGGCAATATCAACACGGCTACCCTGCATGGTTCTTCCTTTTCTACGATGGCCTCGACTGCCGCGACTACTGGGCACCCATGCCACCTCTCCCTGTCAGAGGTAATCCAACGAAGGGTAATCAATGACCTTGTATGTAGGTACGATGAGGAAGGGTTCATCCCTATGAGGGGCATGGCCTGCCTGGATTTAGAGGCGTCTGCACCTCGCCGTCAACGCCGCCCCTGAGGGCCACGGAGGGAGCCGCTGCTCTTCTGTCCAACCTTCAATCATTTTGGGGGCCTATCCTCGGAACACCTCAACAACTTCATGCCCTACGCCGATGAGGTAGGGGATGTTCGGGCCCACCTGACCAGAGTTCCATCCTAGGGGTTCCCAGTGAGGGCCCCCACCAGGCCGCACTAGTGCCGCCACCCGGTTCCCCGAGCTAAGGAGCAGGTGGACTACCTACCTGCACTACTGGTACTGGCCCGACTGATCTGATGCCAGCGTCGGTCATAGGTCGAGAAGGACTCCCACCAAGGGGCATCAACGTCAGCGGCTACTATGGCCTGAGCCACCACTGATGTGCATCATCGACCCCCTGCATACGCTAAGTAAGGGCAGTTATATGCCCAACCCGGATCAAGGCCCCAACCAACCCACGAGCAGGCTGGGTCGACTCTCCTAGTTGCAGGCACAGGCGGTGGCCACCGTGGACTATCCCACAGTAATTCTACCCACTACGGGGGCCCTCCCCGTGCAACCACCGTGGAGGATGCATTCCTTTCCCGCTCCTAGGCCCATCTTGGAGGTATGCCCTGTGCCACCTTCGACCCGAATGAGGGCCTTCCCCATGGTAGCAACACCTCATATGGGAGCCTCTCCTGTGCTCATTACGCTGGATACAGAGCTGTCCCTTCTGCTATGAACCGCCGGGTTGGGGATGTCACATATCCAATCACTCTACGATGTGAGGACCTTCCTCGAATCCTCATAGCAGCCAACGAAGGTCCTCCTCGTCCTACTAACCAGAGGGGTGTAGATCAACTTCACTTCACCGACACCCAACATGAAGGTCCTACCCATGTTCGGTCTAATCAGTACAGGGACATGCCTCACACTAACATCACCAAAGGAACTAGGCATAGAGATCCTTCTCGTGCTCTCATCAGTTCCAGCAGGGGTCCCGCCCATACGAGCATCCCGCATGGAGGTCCTCCCCATGTCCCCTTTGACATCTTCCCTAGTGATCCTCACACCCTGTCCCACGCAGGCGGAAGTACTCACCACCCCAACACTAGTACGGCCAAAGCACCTTCTCGTGCCGGGAATTTTCCCTTCCCCAAAGAGCCATCCCGGGGCAGGAAGGCAGGTCATCGTTGCCGCAAGAAGAATACCAAAAAACTTCAGATTGAGATCAAACCAGTCTGTTTCTTGGATTATGAAGCCGAGCATGACTCAGAGGTGGAACCATCCCCTCGGTCCTCTATGTCAAGGACCGGGGTAGGAACAAGGAGTATCAGCCTCATCCTTCCAGAGGGTGAAGTCCACCGGATTCCCACCTCCCTTCGCAGGTACATCCAGGAGGAGGAAATTTTGAGAGTCCCATAGGTTCCGATCATGCATTGACCACCATAATCACTAGAAGTTCCCTCTACCTCGACCAGAGATCATGGAGAGCTATTTTGGGGATCGGTGGTCGTTTAACAACAGCGTGACCCATCGCTGGTAACCGCGATCCCTGCATCATAATCTGAAGCTGTTAGCCCGGTGTATCGTGACATTGTGGTCAGATCACCGCACTCCTCAGAGGATGGCCCGGAATTCGGTGGCCAGTCGGATTGTTCTTCATATTCTCTACTGCATTGTTTACTGACTCAGCGGTCCACCTCAGAACTACTACTAGTTCCTCAGCCGCCTCCGGTTGACGAGTGGGGAAATATGGGGCCAGACCCTAAATCTGAGCCCAGGAGCTTCTAGAACATTCTTACAGTGGATCACTTCCAAGAAAAGTTCTAGCTAGTGGCAGCATCGAACTTCTGTGTGCTGGAATCCCTCACCCCAGAGGAAGTAGAGTGCTTCCGTCAAACCCTATGGGCGATGCACTTTCATCTTCGTTACCATCGGGTGGTGTACCCTATGAGCCAAGTGCACTTTGAGGAAATCGACAAGCAATGTCGTCTGGTCGATTTGGCTGCACTTCCTGTGGCCCAGTGCCCTGAGTCACCAGGTTTCCAGAGGACCCTCCAAAAAAATGTGTTCAGAGTTTCAGGGTACTCCGCAAAATCATCAGGGAGGCTACCCCCAATGTGCAAGTCCATGGCTGGGGTAAGTACGCTTCCCTCTTCTTCAGCCCTATTTGACAGCAGCCCGACTCGCTATGCGATATCGAGGACATGCCCTCAAGAAGGGTCACGGTCCATAAGGCCGATGTCGTGGACTAGGAGGACGACCTAGAATTTCTTGATGGAGACTTACCCCCTGAGGATGTTCCACCACTGTTGGACCCATCAGGGAAGATTACTCATTAGTAGAGGAACCTCTTAGGTCTCCCTACACCCGCCGAGTCGTTGGTACTCAGTCGAAATGATGGAAAGGGTAGATTGCATGTTGGAGCTGTCAAGCACTCCGACCCATCCTCCTTAGTGCAGAAGACGGAGGAAGACCCTGAGAAGGCCACGTTGCGCCAACAACTTGATAAGAAGAATATGATGGTTGACGAACTCATGGACGAATGCACTATAGAGCGACAACCTGACTATGGCAATCCTAGGCTGGGGCAGTAGGGGCAGGAACAACTCCCCCTCGGCGAGATGCCTCCGGGCAACCCTGATCATACTGCTCCTTTGGACAGGGTTGAAGCCGGAACTCATGGAAAGAGGGCACGATACGTCTCACCAAACCCTCCCAAACGGTGCGGCAATCCAAGGAATCCAGCCCGGGTTCCCCCAGATACCCTTCAGGCCACCCCACCAGTCACTCCACGAGCCACTGAACTCATCCACCATGTCGAAGAGCCTGAAAATGAACTCGTGGTTAGGGATCCCCGTCAAGATAGAGATCCCCGCCCGGATGATCCAATGGCAGCACTCATCGCCCGCCTTGAGGCGTTGGAAATGCGGCAGGTGATAGTCCCACCAGATGTAAAGTTGTATCCAGCGTGGGTGGATGATATGCCTGCACCCCCGAGTTTTGGAAATCCCACTTTCTCTCCCTTTAACGGGATAGGGGACCCGCCGCAACACTTGGACCACTTCTCCTCCAGGTGTGGCCCCATGTTGGGGACTCCAGCACAGTAGGAAGTCGCCAAACTCTGATGTTTTGTGTAGACATTGGAAGGCCTTGCGTTTGTCTGGTACAGCTAGCTCCCCATTGGATCAGTGACTGGATGGGAGGATCTTCACCAGCAATTCCTATACCAATTCAGCTCCACCACGTGAAAGACCAACATCGCAGACCTCTTCAGGTGCAAACAAAGGCCCGATGAGTGAGTCGCGGACTTCATCACCCGGTGGAAGGGGCTCACATATTCCCTCGACATGCCACTGACTCAGAAGTAATTACTAACGATGTGTGTGGGGAATTTCAAAACAAAACTGGTTCCTTCTATGATCACTTAGAAATACCCCAGAGGGTTCTGAGACTTCTTAGATAAGGCCTAGAGCCTCAAGGAAGCTCTGCAATAGGCTAGTCAGGCGTATCCACTACCCCCTATGATCCCAGCAAGGAGGGCTTCCAGATCTGAGCCTGCCGTGGTGGCCCAAATAAAAGCCCCCAGGAATCTAGAACTGTTTCCAGTAGCACCAGCTCCGCAACCACATAGAGGCCCTCCACCTCAGGCACAGCCTCCTGTCCAGCAGCGACCGTCTCAGAATCGGCAGGTTCCCCCGTGCAATGCATCACTGCCGCCTAGGCGATATAATCAGGCTCCACCTCCTCGGCAGGATCCTCCGACCCCTCATCAGGTCCAGGCTCCCAAAGCCCCATATCCAGAGAAAAGACACCAAACTTACTCATTCAACAAGGATCAGGTCCCTTGTTACTTCCATAGTGCCCTAGAGAAGGAGATTGTGTGCTTACCTTATTGCAGAAGGCCGGTAGAGGCGAATCTCACCGATCACCCCAACTACTGCCCCTATCATCAGTTTCTAGGGAACACCCTCAAGCAGTTCTATGTATTTAAATACTGGATCCAAGACCAGGTCGATAACAACATAGTCAGGCTGGGCCCGGCCCCGGCACAAGTGGCCGGTGTCTTTGTGAGGTCAGAAAGCGGTGTCGATGACGAAGGTGAGTGGCAGCAGGTTCCCAATAGCGGATCCCAAAAGTACAACAAATGGATCGCTCGTAAAATAGTCACCCAAGCCCATGGTTTTATTCGGGCACACCTGAATCAGTCGGAGGCTTCAGAAGCTGCGACCAGCGCCTCTGCGTCATCATCTCAGCCGACCTCTTCCCATAAGAGCAAGCATCGGCGACGCAAGAAGAAGCAGCGCGCTCTAACAATGCCATCATCATCCCGCACTCTAGGTGACTTCATGCCCCCTGAGATGGGGATACCTCATAGAATCCACCCAGTGGTGGATGATTCGGCAAGTGACAGTCAAGGGTACGCTTTGGTTAATACTGTGGAGTTGGTAAATCCCTATATAACTCCCGACGAGGGGGAATGCCATGAGAACCTCCCCAACGTCCCTAGCTGACGGCAACGTCAGTGGAGATGTGAACATATGGGTCATCGAGTCACATTAGCTAGTTCTTGCAGCAAGGTCGTGCATCCCACTGAAACCAGACAGCAGTCCCAACGCAAAGCTCAGCATGTGCAACCTCCTCATCTGGTGTCCTCGGATCTACCTCCACCATCGTTCATGCTACTAGATCAGGCAGAGCTACCTCGTCCACACTTTGGCCAGTATTTCCCTACTACAGGAAAATCTCAGTCATCCATTCCTCATCCGATAGCTACCCTTCAGGCCTCGACTAGTGAGCAATGGGATGTGACTAGCACTAGCCAGCCGCTGGTCCAGCCAGCAGGTCCCGTCGTGCCTCCAATTGCAGAGTGGCCTCTTGTAAGCAGAATTTCGTGATTGGTATGGAAGTACAATGTCCTCAAACATCTTTCCAGCATTACAGCGAGGCTCTCTATCCTCGAGTCTCTTTGCCTGTCGCCAGACATGCGTGAGGCACTTGTCGAGGCCCAAAGGAGCCCCCTCCAGTTTGAGATGAAGGTAGCAGCTGTAGAAGCCTTCCACGCTGAGGAAATTGAGAACACTGAATGCCAGGAAGTTATCTCATTCTCTATTGAAGATGAAGACCCTCCCATATAGGGGAACATTCATCCATTGTACGTTACTAGCTAGTTTAATGGCATGGAAGTATGCCGCTGTCTTGTTGACATGGGCTTTGGGATTAACCTAATCCCAAATCGGACACTACGGAAGCTGGGGTTATCTGAGGATGATTTAACTCCCTACCACCTAAGAATACAGGGATAAGATAGGAGCGAGCAGACCCCGGTCGGCAAGATCCATTTGAAGACTCAGTTCGGTGGCCTAGTTGCCAGTACCGAATTCATGGTTGTCTCCCAGTACACCGCGTACAACGCATTAATGGGCAGGACATGGCTCCACCTACATGCAGCAGTCCATTCATCGTATCACCAATGCCTCAAATACTCCCTTAATGGTCGAGTAGGCGTAATCCAAGGTGATTCATGTCCTTTAGCCTCTTGTGAAGCTCATTATCTGAACGCTGACTATTACAAGAGAAAGGATAAGCAGATTCTGGCAAGTGAGATTGAGCCCGCCCTGGTTACAAGTGACCCCTGGGAAGTTCTTGATAATGCTTATGTCTTCCCAATCCATCGATTGGAGGCCACGACTCCCGACATGGGGCAATGCTTTGTTGTTTCATGTATGAGAGGAAGGCATATTCCCAGGTCCATGTGACGACGAAAAATCACTTTGTACTCCTACACCAACCAGGTTCAGGTGATCCCAGAACCTCCTACCCCTGTACGATATTGGGATGTTCGCCCCATGGAAATGGAAATACCTCATACGTGTCTGTTTCACCAGGCTGGAATTAACCGGCTTAAGCCGACGTGCCACTATTTCTTTGACATCATCAAGCGTGGCCCTCTAGGCTGAAGATCAGACGGGATTGGATCAACTGCCTTCATTGCCATGGCCTTAGCAGTGCATGAATCTCCTGATGTGATGACCACTTCCGCTCAAGATGGCACCAGCCTCCCATAAAAGTCTTGTGGCTCGGAAGCAACTCCCCCCGTAGAAGATCCCTCCGTGAGTAGAGAAGAGGATCTAGAGGATGCTCCCCCTGCCTTTAAAAAAGGTGTCTCTACCATGGTCGATGAACCGGTATAGGTGAGCCTTGGTAGTGAGGTAGATCCATGACCCACATTGATTAGTGCCGCCATGTCCCTCGAGGAGAATCAGCGATACGTGAACTTCCTTAATCATCACCATGATGTGTTCTCCTAAAGTTACGGTGAGATTATAGGACTAGATTCCCAGGTAGTTGTCCACCGTCTTGGTCTCCTGACAAACCATTGCGGGTTCAAGCAGCCTCCCAGAAAGATGCACCCTTCTCACGGTGCTATTGTTGAGGCCGAAGTTTACAAGCTCATTAGAGCCAACTTCATGAAGGAAGTTCACTACCCCAAGTGGCTAGCCAACATTATACCAGTCTGGAAGAACAGGCAAATCAGAGTCTGTATTGACTTCTGCGACCTCAACCTCTACTGCCTGAAGGATGATTTTCCCCTTCCAGTGACATAATTGTTGATTGATGCCACGGACGGGTTCCAAGACCTCTCCTTCATGGATGGGTATTTTGGGTACAACCAGATCCAGATAACCCCCGAAGATGAGGAGTCCACCGCTTTCAGGGCCCC
Source organism: Viscum album (assembly GCA_963277665.1). Lineage (NCBI taxonomy): Eukaryota > Viridiplantae > Streptophyta > Magnoliopsida > Santalales > Viscaceae > Viscum > Viscum album. The sequence goes on from OY728164.1 coordinate 1,585,941,748, forward strand.
CCAAGGTACTTTCTATTACCAGGTTATGCCCTTCGTCCTGAAAAATGCAGGTTCCACCTATCAGCGGGCCATGAATCACATATTCAAGCCAATCCTAGGAAAATTTTTGGAATGTTATGTGGATGATCTGGTGGTTAAATCTCTCCATCTCCAAGAACATCTCAAGGACCTTGATAAAGTATTCGGTTTCCTCCGTTATTATCACCTAAAGATGAACCCACTTAAATGTGCCTTCGGGGTCACTTTCGGGAAGTTTCTCGGCTTTGTTTTTAGGTATCGAGGCATCGAGATCGACCCCGAGAAGATCAAGGCCATCATCCAGATGCCTCCCCCAAGCAACATTTGAGAGCTTCAAGGTTTTCAAGGCCACTTAGCCTACATACGCTGATTCATCGCGAACCTGGATGGAAAGTGTAAGCCCTTTTCTCAGCTCATGAAGAAGGGTACCACCTATAAATGGGATGAAGAGTGTCAGAACACATTTAAGGAAGTCAAGAAATATCTACTCTATCCTCTGGTCCTCATGCCACCCATCTCCGGGAAGCCGCTGATTCTCTATGTCGCTACCCGGGATCGGTCTCCCAGCGCCCTTCTTGCCCAGAAGAATAATAAGGGGACAGAGAATAGCCTCTACTACCTCAGCTGCATGCTCCTCGATACGGAGACCAGATGCTCCCCTATCAAAAAGAGCTGCCATGCACTTGTAGTTGTTGTACAAAAGTTGTGACATTACCTGTAGCACCATGAGGTACAGTTGGTCTCTCAGGTAGACCCACTGAAGTACATCCTAAACCGCCCCATGTTGACCAGACGACTAGTGTGGTGGGTGGTAATTCTCCAGCAGTTTTACATCAGGTTCATGCCACAAAAGTCTATCAAGGGGCAGGTGTTGGAAAACTTTTTAGCCGCCCATCCAACCCCTGCGGACCAGTTCATGGACTTGGACTTTCCCGATGAGGCAATTCTCTCGGTAGATCATGTCATCCCATGTTGGAAAATTCACTTCGACGGTGCCTCCCAAAGTCCCACCAGTAGGAGGATCAATGATCCTAGGCTCAACAGAGTGGGCCTTGGTATCGTCTTCATTACCCTAGCACAAGACATTCTGCCATACTCATTCCTTTTGTCAGAAGGCTGCACCAACAACGAAGCAGAGTATTAGGCTCTCATCACTAGCCTTGAGCTATCCCTCAAGATCGATGTACCCCATTTTCATGTGAAAGGGGATTCTGAGCTAGTCATCAAGCAATTCAATGGAGAATATGTTTTCAGGAAGCTCGAGATCGTGCCATTGTTGGAGTGCACCCTCCATCTAATGGCCCAGTTCCCTTCTCGACTGGAGGATACCCATGTCCCTCGGTCACAGAATGGTCGAGTGGACGCTTTGGCCGGCTTAGCTGCATCACTTGCAGAACCCGATCAGGATGGTCTGATTATACATGTGGCACATCGGAGAGTCATTTTTCCCATCACCCCAGAGGATGACGATGACATGCAAGTAAGACATCTTACCGCCATACCCTCTACGTCAGGAGCCCTAGGATCGTCAGATCCAGTGATCAAAACGACTCCTGACTGGAGAGCACCTTTTTTCAAGTACCTCTAAAATGGTTGCCTCCCAGCTGATCGGGCCGAGCGCAAGAAAATCTGATGTTGTGTGCTATAGTATACCCTCCAGAGTGGTCCCAGCCTTGATCAGATCCTCTATAAGCATGGTTTAGATGGTTTTCTCTTCTGTTACATTCAAGGAGTCGTGATTCCTAAGGTCATGCAAGAGGTTCATGTCAGTTCTTGTGGTGCCCACCAGGCTGGGCCGAAGATATCCCATTAGATCCAGAGGCTGGGGTACTTCTGGCCCTCTATGATCCACGATTGTATGGGTTTTTCCCAGAGATTTCACATGTTCCAAGTGCATGATAACTTCCTACATCAGCCGCCAGAACCACTCCAGTCCACCAAGTACTCTTGGACATTTTCGGTATGGGGACTCGATGTCGTGGGACCCTATCCACCGGCGACAGCTCACCAGTGCATGTTTATCCTGACTGCTACGGATTTCTTCTCCAAATGGGCAGAAGCGGTCCCACTCAAGGAAGTCAATGCTTGATCCATTGTCTATTTTGTGATCTCCAACATCATCTACCGATTTAGAGCCCCTCACGCTGTCCTCACCGATAACAGCACCAAATTCCGAGCAGCTAAGCTGAAGAAATTGTACGCCAATTACAACATTCACTCCAACCATACCTCCCGCTATCACACACAGGAAAATGGGCAGATTGAGGCATTAAAAAAACTCTCTCTAACATTTCCCAAAAAATGGTTGGCTAGAACAAGAATATTTGGCCGGAAAAGCTCCCCAACACCCTGTGGGATTATCGGACGATGACTCACAATTTCACCTAGGTGACACCATATTCCCTGTTGTATGGGGCTGAGGCTGTACTGCCCATCAAGATCTAGTTGTCGTCATTCTGCACTGCAGTCTATGACCAGCAGGTGCCAGATAAGGTGGCCAAAATCCGTCTAGATGAATTGGAAGCACTTGACGATAGTAGGCTCTGTGCCCTGCACAATCTGGAAGGGCATCAGAATAAGATAGCTAGAGCCATCAACAAGAAGGTTCACCTCCGCTCTTTCCTGCAAGGAGACCTGGTATTGGCCCTCCGAGCGCCAATGATCCCCGGTAGGAAACCACCCAAGTTGTAGACAAAATGGGAAGGACATTACATAATTCACAAGGTTTACTCCAATGGCGCTTATTCCTTGGTTACCATGGATGGTGACCACATAACACCTCCCACAAATGCCAAATTCCTCAAGCAATACTTTCCCTAAGCCCTACGGTCCGACACGACCTTAAACTGGCCGGTCTGACATGACCTTAAACTGGCCGATCTGACATGACCTTAAATTGGCCGGTCCAAAACGACCTTAAACTAGCCGTTCTGACACGACATTAAACTGAACGGTCCGACATGACCTTAAACTGGCTGGTCCTGCATGACCTTAAACTATTCAGTCCTACATGACTTTAAACTGTGCATCATCCTACATGAATTTAAACTGCTTATCATCTTTCATGACGTTAAACTGCATCTTGAGAACTACTTATTTCTTTATTTCCATCCTTATGGGATATGTAGGAACACTTAGAAGTTTTTTTTGAGCCTAGCACCAAACTCTTTTCTTTCGACTATCCCCCCTGGGTATAGTTCTCTCGGAGTATCCTCGCATGATATGGTGTAGTCTTCCTTAGCCCCTATCATACAAGGAATATAAGGGTCGCACCTTATGTCCTCTCCTGTTCTTCTATCCTCTCACGTCTTCACTGCACAACGTTAAACTGTATGGCCTTCAAGAACTACATATGGCTTGATTCCCATCCTTATGGGATATGTAGGAATGCTTGGACATTTCGTCTGTTGGCCTAGCCCAAATGCCAAAATCTTCTCCCTGGGTTAAGATGTATGGAGAGGGTTCACTTTTTCCCCAATTCGTGTCAAGTTAACCTCGATCCGGCCATATGTCCCACTCCCTGGAGATGTTCGCCTCTTTGAGAGATGGGTACAGATATGCTTCACCCGCTCCTTGACTGTTATTCTGTCACCTTCCCCATCCGGAAGGTCCACTGAATGGTATGAATTCTAGGCCTAAGGGCTCTCTCTTAACACTTCGGGCCAATTCCCTCGAGGATGTCAAGAAACAAATTGATACCAATCCCGCGTTTCGAATATGGTCAGTGGTCGATGCTCATTTGTTGCTCCTGATGCTGTGTTTCGAACATGGTCAATATCTATCCTGGATCGTTAGGGCCACCCCAAGGGGTCCCAAACTTCGATTTTAGTGGTTCATTGTTCCCCGCTGTATCTCTAAGTGACGAACTCCCTCCGGGCGATGCCAACTTTCAGGCCCCTTTGCCTTTTCGGGCCCCCGGCCTAGGTTTTCTCTTCTAGGATTGTACGGCGTGGTATGGGATTATGTCCTCATTCACATCAGGTTAGTCACCGTGCCATACACATCCCTAGATGAGACACCTCATCCCCCTCCTCATCCTCACTGCAAGATGTTAAATTGCAAGCTAGTCAGGCCTTCCTGACCAAGGCCCCTTGGCCTTTTCGGGCCCCTGGCCAAGGTTCTCTCTTCTAGGATTGTATGGCATGGTATGGGATTATTTCCTCATTCATGTTGGGTTATTTGTCATGCCATACACCTCCCTTGTTTTGGGTATCCTACTCCTCTCCTCGTACTCACAACAAGATGTTAAACTGCAAGCTGGTCAGGCCTTCCTGACCAAGGCCCCTTGGCCTTTTCAGGCCCCTGGCCCAGGTTCTCTCTTCCAGGATTGTACGGCGTGGTATGGGATTATGTCCTAATTCACATAGGGTTATTCTTTGTGCTGTAAACCTCTCTTTTATGGGGTATCCTACTCCCCTCCTCATCCTCACTGCAAGATTTTAAACTGCGAGCTGGTCAGGCCTTCCTGACCAAGGCCCAACCTCAGGCCCCTTGGCCTTTTCGGGCCACTAGCCCAGTTTCTCTCTTCTGGGATTGTATGGAATGGTATGGGATTATCTCCCCATTCACGTCGGGTTGGTCAAAATGTCGCACACATACCTAGATGATACACCTAATCCCCCTCTTCATCCTCACTGCAAGACGTTAAACTGCAAGTTGGTCAGGCCTTCCTAACCAAGGCCCCTTGGCCTTTTCGGGCCCATGGACCAGGTTCTCTCTTCTGGGATTGTATGGCGCGGTATGGGATTATGTCCTCATTCACTTTGGGTTATTCATCGTTCCATACACCTCCCTTGTTTGGGGTATCCAACTCCCCTCCTCATCCTCCCTGCAAGACGTTAAACTGCAAGCTGGTCAGGCCTTCCTGATCGAGGTCCAGCCTCAGGCCCCTTGGCCTTTTCGGGCGCCTGGACCAGGTTCTCTCTTCTAGGATTGCGCGGTGTGGTATGGGATTATTTCCTCATCCACGTCGGGTTGGTCACTGTGCCGTACACATCCATGGATGAGACACATCATCCACTCCCCCGTCCTCACTGCAAGACGTTAAACTGCAAGCTGGTCAGACCTTCCTGACCAAGGCCCCTTGGCCTTTTTGGGCCCCTGGCCCAAGTTCTCTCTCATGGGATTGTACGATATGGTGTGGGATCATGTCTTCATTTACTTCAAGTTACTCTCCACACCATACACTTCCTCGTTAGGGTATCCTACCCCCTAGGTCTCTTCGAGAACTACGTATGGCTGGATTCCCATCCTTATGGGATAAGTAGGACCACCCGAATGTCTAGACTTCGGGTCCACCCCCATCTCCGGAATCTTCATTTCACCTCGGCCCCATGGCCTACCCTCTCTTTCCTGGACACCTTCATCAACCCTCTTTGGTGGTTCACCAATGTGCCCGAGGGTACTCTGGTTTAGTACCTATAATGTCGGACTCTGCTCGGACTTGCCTCCACCCACTTTTCAGGATTTGTGTTTCTCTTCATTAGGGCTTACATCACCTTTCACACTCAAAGGGACCCCTGAGTGGCATGTATTCTAGGCCTAAGGTCTCTCCTACCATTACAGGCCAATTCCCCTGAGGGTTGCGGACAAAAAACTGATACAAATCCCGTGTTGCAAATATGGTCAGCAGTCAATGCTCATTTGTTGTTCCCATTTCAGGCTAACGTGATATGGATACTGCATTTCCGCCACGGTTAATAGTTATCCTCCATCACCATGCCAACCCCATTAAGCCCAAAATGTAGGTTACATAATTCACATCCTTCTCCATCTCATCATGTCCAAGTAGAACTTTGAAACTCTTGGTACTATTCCTCAGTGTGCATCTGCTCATTAGGAGGACCAGAGCCGCGATAGGGGCTCTGCACCGATTGACCTTTGGTGTGTGTCCCATGTATTGCAATATAAATCTTCCTCCCTTGTTTCCCACACCGAGTTTGACTCACGTGGTCTTAGGGATCGGGTCGAGGTCTATTCTTACTTGGAAAGATGCCATCCCTCCATGGTCTGAACTCCAAGACCATAAAATAAGATCTCCTCAGAACTATGTGCGACCTGCATTCCCACCCCCAAGGGATACATAGGAATGTCCAGACCTCTTTTCTTTAGGTCCAGATTGAGTTTTGCTAATTTGTCTTTTCTGTCCTGCCTTCTGGACTTTGACTACGGGACCGCATTGTATAGTATGGGATTATGTCCTCATTCACATTGGTTTTTGCAATAGTTGCACCACGTGCACCCCGTTCTAAGGATTAGCCCAATACTTTTCCACATGACATTAAAAGGCACCCTCTAGAACTACGTATAGCTTGATTCCCATCCTTATGGGATACGTAGGACCACCCGGACGTCTTGTTTTCTGGTCCAACTCAGCTGGGAGCTAGTTTCTCCGGCCCATTTCACTCTTACCTCTATGTATCCCCCTTGTCCTGAGGTCCCCCTCTAGGAATTGTGTATGGTGTGATGTGGGATCATGTCCCCATTCACGTCGATTATGTTTCATTGCACCGTACCCATTACCCGCCTAGCATTGTCTCTGTTACGTCTACGCTGCGCGATGTTAAAATGCATTCTTGGTCCTATCACATGACCCTAAACTGTGACATTATCGTCCTGGACGCACGATAAAAAACGGCACTGAATTGTGATGACCTCATTGTAGGGGACATCACGTTGGGTATTGGTTATACGCCATGCCATTTGTCAACTCCTGCTATGGCTTGATTCTTGTGGAGACACCAAGGCCTGCTACCCTAGGCCCGTCGCTTCACAAAAAAAACCATTCACCTTAAAGAACAAACAAGATTTATCAAATTCTGCTTCTCTTGGTGTGAGGGCCATGCCCGCATGCCCCCTTCTCCTTGGAATTGGTATCTTACTGTGCCACTTCAAGAACTATGTGCAGCTTGATCCCCATCCTCATGGGGTACGTAAGAACACCTTCTCACTTTGCCTCAAGCCCATATCAGCTCTCATTTTCAGTCCCTTGACCTAGAATCTATCCAAGGAACAAGTGGTGGTCAGAACCCCTGGTTCCCATTCACCTCAGGTTTTGTAGTTACCTTTACAGGTACCTCTCGTGTTTCCTACCACCTATGGTCTGAGTTCTAGGACCCTAAACTAAGACCACCCTATGAGAAGGGGCTCAACCCCCCCCCCATCTAATATGCCTTGTTGTCGTATTCAGATGTGTTCTGACAAAGAGCCCTAAGTATGTAATTTTCATGGGTGCATTCCCCTCGTTCCATGTCCAAGATTTGTGAGCTCGCTATTTGGATCCTCATCCTCTTCCATGTCCAAAAGGACCCTCAGACGACATGGATGCTGGGCCTAAGGGCTCTCCATGGATGCTAAGCCTAAGGGATCTCCTACCATTTCGGACCAACATCCCTAAGGATCTTGTACGACGTTTGTGACAAGTCCCATGTTTCGAACATTGTCAACGGTCGACCCTCATTTGTTTGTCCCCATTCCAGGCTAACGCGATATGGATGCTGCATTTCCACCACGGTCAACAGTTATCCTCCATCTCTATGCCGCCATCATTGTGATCTAGATTTTGAGCTTCATCATTCACACATTTCCACCTCCTCATGTTCAAGTTGAATTTCAACATACTTGGCTCTATCTCTTTGCGCATCTAGGTGCTCTTCATGGACGAGTTAGCATTACTAGGATGGTATTCACCAAGCATCCCTCTGTACTAACATGCCCCTTCCTATGTCGGGAAAGTCCCACCGTTACTTCTTGTTTCCCGCACCGAGCACGACTCACGTGGGCTTAGTAGTTTTGGTAGGATGTGTACCAATGCGGCCAGGCTTCTCATCATCCCGCATGATGTTAAACTACACTTATAGAACTACGTATGGCTTGATTCCCATCCTCATGGGGTATGTTGGAATGCCCGACCACTCTGCTTCGGGCCCAACTTAATTCTCACTCTTGGTCCCTTGACCTGAAGATTTTTCTCTGGGGGTACGTGGTGTTATTGGGACTCTAAGTCCTCATTCACGTCGGTTTCATAGCTACCACACCACATGCTCCCTGTGCCCTTCCCTTTCACATCCTATCATATTACGTTAAACTACAGGAGGCCATATGTCCTCAACGCATGACACTAAACTGTGGTTCTACCCTGAACAAGTTCGGGATGCCCCATGTTGATCATGGGATGCACTAGAGCCTCCGCGAGAGAGTATTTCACCTGTCAGTATTGGTCTATGACTACACTGCGCTTCAAGAACTATGTACGGCTTGATTCCCATCCTCATTGGATACATAGGGACACCCGGGAATTTCACCTAGATTCCAGCCTCAGGAATCGTAAGATCCTATTCCTCCCCATTTCCATCCCATGGCCTGACCCCTCGTGAGGGACCATGTAACTGCAAATGTACTCCGAACAAGTCCGGGATGCCCCAAGATGACATTCGGGAGCGACGGATCCCTTTCCAGAGAGGTCCTGTCTGATAGAAGGAATGATCCATGATCAAACTGATGCACCTATCCAGTGTGCCTCCATCACGGTGGCGTAATTTCAAGAGTGTTGGATTCTGTTCGAACAAACCCTCACTCCACATTCCACACTTTGCGTGCCCCTTATTCAGACCCTCGTCCTCTTTCATGTCTGGAGGGACCCCCTAACAGTATGGATGCTCAGCCTATGGTCTGCCTACTATCATGGGCCAATGTTCCGAAAGACTAATGGATATCATTTTGAGTCAGGCCCCGTGTTTCGGACATGGTCAACGGTATGCCCTCATTTTTTATCCCCATTTCAAGCTAATGCAATAAGGATATTGTGTTTCGAATATGGTCAACAGTTATCCTTCATTACCACGCCACCCCCATAGCATTCTGGATTTTTTGGGTATCATGATTCACACCTTCCACTTACCTATGTTCGAACTAATCCCCAAGGCCCCTGGCGTTACCCTTCTCGTGCACCAGAGCACATCGGAATAACGGCTCGTCAATTGTTCTGAGGTCCTAATCCTCTGATCGGGTCTCTCCCATTTCTTCTAGGAAGATCCAGATTAGTTACTTAAACCCCAGGTACCTGAAGCTTGGTCAACGCATTATATTCAGGTGGAATAACATGGTAATCACCCCTTGTTTCTCACATTGGGCTCGACCCGCATGAGCTTAGGGACTGACCACCGGACATTTCACGAATATAACAGATGCGTATAAATCCAACCTCGATAACGAAACTCATGCATGCTATGACATCGAATAAATCAAAACTTGAAAGTACATTTGAGAGTTTGTGATCCTTACAACACTCGGGGGTTTATCCCTCCCATGGACGGGTTGACCCCATCGAAAGAGAGTTTCAGTTCTACCACCCTTCGACTTCTGGAATCCAGGAGTTGATGTCGCTGTCTCAACTCCCACTCCTCCTCAGCAGCGATGGGGTGCAGTTCATCAGCCTCAGTTTGAGCCCGCTTTACGTCAACCTGAATGACGGACATTTCTTCAAAATCTTTCCTCATACGCTCTTCTTCCTCTTCCAGTTGGGCCTTCAATCGCAAGACCAGCTCTGATTGTTCATTGAGAGAGGCTGAGTGCTCATCCACCTAGATCTGTAGCCATTGGACCTCATTTTTATCCTCCCAGAGCTTCTTGATGTTTGTCGCCTTCCTCCACTGACATCCTATGTTGAGGCCGCAATCATACTCCCAGATCATCTTTGCCATAAGATCTCGGATGAGTAGATGAGGGCGTTGGGAATGCACTCCCCCAGCACACAGTTCACGCAGTCGCAGGAGAAGTTTGTCCATCTCATTCAGCCATAATGTCTGGGGGGTCTTTTTGATAAAGCACACTATCAGCTTCCATGATCGGTGGTGGACTATATCATTGTCCTCTTCATTAGAGGTCGTCTCGTCTCAGTCCACACGGTTGGTAGGTTCATATGTGGGGTACTCCCTCAGGGAATCTTCAGCAGGATTTGCGTTTGGCATTGGATCAGGCGCGGCATCTGGTGTCGGATCAGGCGTGGTGGAATTTGGTTCGACTGTTCGATCCTCATCGTCGGACCCCACCTCAATGACCTCGGGCACGGCCCCGCTGGTGGTCCTTCCAATGATAGGGAGTGTTGCAGCTCGGGTGGGCTGGGTAACTATCTCCACAATTATTGGCATGCCCCTGGGGAGTGCCGCTAGAGATCCTGACCAACCTCTCCGCAGCGGCCCATGCCAGTCGAAGAAATGTACGTGAAAAGAGAAGGGAAAGCACGTTAGTTGGCATGATCAACGTATGGCAGTAACAAATTCGGTAGAGAGGACTTACAGAGATCGAAATACTGGTGCCGCTCCTGAGTTGATGTTGATGGGACCCTGAAGCGTGGCCCCTCTTATATGGTCAGAAGGTCCAGAGATTCTGGAGAAGCCACTTAGGGTGTCCTAGCCCCGCCAGACACAGAACTGGACGTGGCCACAGGTGCAGGTTTCGAGGGTCCTGCATCATCACCCACTGAGGGGCGAGAATGAGGTCTGTGCACGAGGTCCTCCTGCACAATTCAAATGTTGGTAATAAATCCATAATGACCCAACAACAGACCCCAAGGAAAGAAACATGGAATGTTACCTTGAGAGCCTCCACGAAATCGTCGAGACCCAAGTCTTGATCGCCGACTTTTCCTTCCTCCAACGGGATCCCTCCACCGGCCTCGTCCCTCCAAGAGGATTCGTCTGATTCTTCTGATAGGGGGAAGCGCTCTCTCATCTCGGTAGCCGATAGCTGTGGGGGGACCGTATGATCTAGCAGTACCCTCACCCAGTCTATCATTGGACCCGGGGCACCCCTGGAATGTACAAAGTCCTCCAACTCATCCAGATATTGCTCCATCTCCACTGGAGACACTGCGAAATCAGCCCGGAAAGGTCCTATACCCGGTAAATCCATCCCAAGATGGTCCAGGTGTTTCCATATCTCGGGCGGGCCGAGGAATTTTTGGTTGACATCCCAGATGTCCCAGGCCTCTGGGAAAACAACATTCTCTGGCATGTTTATATGGAACAGCCGCTTCCCCGGGGCCTAAGTAGATATCCTATGGAATCCCCTCGGTGGACGCCCCTCCGGATGGGTCTACTCTCCTAGGACCACTGGGTCCACAGCTGTTGTTGGATCTGCCACCACTGCCTCACCCTCATCCGGTGCAGGTCTCACTACCACAATAGCCCTGTCACCATGAGAAGCCCTTGCTTCCCTCCGACCCCGACCTCGGGATAGGGAAGGCCTGCCCTAACCAACTCGAACAATTGGTTGCTTCATCATTTCCCCCGGATAAGCTACCTCCCAACTTATGGCATACTCCTTCACCAGTCCAAAGGTGGCAGTAGGCAGAGGCAATGCATTTCTCATTTTTCTGTCTTCCCATGTGAATATGAGCCACAATTGCCTCATCACACATGGCTGCTCCTCATGGAACACCTCCCAGTAGACCTGCGGGGTCAGCCGCTGCAGGCACCGGAATTTCCTTCCAAACTAGTGAGGGGGGTACGGCTCGCAGAGAGGCTCGCAGTCCACCCTTGACACCAAGACTCCACCTTGAAAGGCTAGAAGATAGGCCCGGTGCTCTTCTGTGCCCCGACCATCATCGGTGAATTCCCCCGTCGGTAATGGGAACGGGTGAAAATTAAACTCATCCGCCTTCTAGACCCGGTTTAGCACCAAGGGTACGGTTAATTTTACTGGAAAGCTCCCAGCAGCATTCATGATGTATGGATGGAAGTTTGACCCTGGAGGCGAGATGGGGTTTGGATATTCGTAAACCCCCCTGATGTGCACTGCGATCCATGCATACAAAAGATGGAAGGACCCACAAATCCTTTGTGGCCTCTTGCCCTCGCTAACATGCTATAGCATCTTGTATAATTTGGAGAGCATCGGGATCCCAAGATTGACCCTCCCTCCTGTGGCCAGCATGGATTCCATGATGAATGAGCTGGGCTTCACCCCCATGTTGGTATCCCTCACTGGTAGGATCCAACCATAGATAAGGCTTGCGATAAACGCCGCCAGTTTGACTATCAGCTGTTGTTCGGTATTGACACTGAAACCTCAGGTCTTCCATTGGATGTCCTCCAAGAGCCGCCAATACGAATGCTCCTTGCCCCGTTGAGCCCCCTTCGGGCAAGTTCGAGGCCTCGAGGGAAACTCTCGATCCTTCTGGAAGTTCCGGAATTGCTTGAACCACTTCTTGAAGTGGACATCCCTCACCACTTCTTTGTCTTCTCCGGGGACCATCCCCATCAGTGCCATCGCCAGCCGTGAAATCTGCTCCAGATCCTCCCACGCACTCATGACGGGGAGAAATTCATCATACATAGCCCCCAAGATTGGGACCCCCGAAATGTGATGGACATCCCATAGACTGATACCAACCTCCCCATGGTGCATGTGGAAAGTGTTGGTCCTAGATGACCATATGCTCAACAGCACTGGCATCAGCTGTTTCAGTTGATAAATGTAGAATTGGGAGGCCCATGCTACCTCATACAATACCACTCTCCTCGTCTCGGCTCCAAACTCCTCGCATGAGGCACCTACTCAGTAGGTCCATGCCCAATCGTTTGTGAAGTTGAAACCTTGGCACAGGTCCCACTCATCGGACCACCCCTTCTTCAAATCCCTTAAATATGCCTTCAGTATTGTGTGGTACATGGTAGGGGACGTCTCCAGATGCAATGCCTTCCCATAACCATTGTTCAGATGATTGTACAGGCAGTCGGCTGTGACAGGGGTGAAGTCTTCCTACGTGTGACCATCGGCCGCCCAGAACCATTGGTGTTGGCACTGTGTGCTCCTGAACCAGTAAGCTGGTTCGTCCCTACTCACCTTAGGAATGAAGACATCATCCCTCAGCCCGAATCCATACAAGGGTAGCTTCCTTCATAGCGGATACTTCTTCTAACTCACCGATAGCAGCTTTGTCAATGAATTGTGGTCTGAGTGGCTACGGACCAACTCTCCCAGGCCCAGACAATTTTACATCGCATCCCTCTAGGTGGCGTTGGTGAGAACCCCCAGTGAAGCTTCTTGATTGGCCATTGGGTTTCAAAACTCAGAAATATTTTAAGCTTGGGCCACGAAGCCTATTCACATAGCTTGTTTGTGAAGCCTAATCATAGAGCCTGACCTCGGCCTACAAGTGCACATTCACGTGGTGCTGTTGTAGAGTCAGAGACTCACGGTTCACCTTGAAGCCCGATTCCCAGAGAGCAGTCATGGAGTACGCGGAGCTTCATTAATAGAGAGCACAAAAGGAAAAAATCATGGAGAAGGGAAAAGACAAAAGAGATGGTTAGACCCTTATTTATAGGCGGCTACCTTCGGAGCTTCGCAGAGTGTCCATCCCATGCGGAGCTTCGCGGCGCGCCTGGCCCACGCAACCCCTGTTTTCCTCACGCACCCTCTTCATGAGTGAGCACCGTGAATGGCCGATGATTTTAGAGATTTCCCTCAGAATTCGACCCTTGATCCTTCTACAGCTCCAAGTCTGAGGGGGGAAATATGGTGGTGCCAAAATATTTGAAGAAAAGAAAGAAGAGAAAGAGGCCCCCCAGCCGGCTTCATGAATCCACTTCGCGGAGTCCCCTCAAGCAACGCGGACACCGCAAAGCAAAGGAGGTGGTACCCTCCGCGAACACTCGTGACGTTCGCGAGCCCGCCGCGAAGCAAAGGAGGTGGTACCCTCCGCGAACACCCGTGACGTTCGTGATCCAGCCGTGAAGCAAAGGAGGTGGTACCCTCCATGAACACATGTGGTGTTTGTGGGCCCGCTGTGAAGAAAAGGAGGCGGTGCCCTCCACAAACTCCCCTGACGTTCGTGATCCATCGTGAAGCAACCCAATCCCTCTTCGCGCCATGCAATCTCTGCTTCGTGGTGCCTCTTGCCTATAAATACCATGCTCCCCCTGAGCCCACAGGATAGACGATCCGACCTTTCTCCTTCCTAGCTCCCAAATCGTGAATCACCTTTCTCTCTGCGAATCCTGAGCTATGCGAGGTATTTTTGCTTCGCGAGGTGCCTCTGCATTGTCTTGTTTTGATCCCCTCTTCCGAGAGGGATGCCTTTCATGAAGCCTAAGGGCTTTCGCGAAGGAAGGGGACCCGTGTCATCACAGAGCATTTATTCTTTGGGAAGCACCCCTCATGTACACGTGATCCACATGCCAAGGCAGAGTCACTGTACTTCGCAAAGCACATTGCTTCCCGACACTTTGCTTCGCGAGGCGCCCGTGCTCCGCGAGGCAGTGCTCCGCGAATGCCTTTCCACTTTGCGAAGCACCACCCACTTGCACCTCCACCCCATGCTAAGGCTAAGGCACCCCACTTCGTGAATCACACCCCTTCACAAGTTCCCTCTGCCATGGAGAGCAACCGAGCTCCACAAGGCCCCTTCCTATGAACCCCTCTGCTTGGTAATTCCATTTCTCATGAGACCCTCCAGGTTTGCACGATGTGACTTCAAAGTCCCCTGGACAATACCACCCATAGCGTTGCTTCGTCTAATTCTTCTTCTCATAGGCATGCTAATGGCTATTGCTTCTTCACATAGTCACGCTAACGTGGACCCCTCGATGGTTCGCTCTGCAACCCCCCTTCTGTACGGCATTTCTGGTACCTTCCCTCCCACAAGGAGAAGAGGGTACCAGTTATGTAAGTCCTAGAGGTGCATAGTAAACCCGCCTTGTCTGAGCTGCATGATGTTAAACTGTCAAGCACCCTCGTCCTCAACACACAACGTTAAACTGTGAATCGCCTCGTGCCTCTCACACAGGGTGCCCCCACCATGGACATTCTCCATGCCCCTTGGTCTCCATAGGGGATGGTATCCTCCTTCTAGGAGTGGCGTTTGTCCATGGGGAAGGGCAGCCACCTTGGCATAAGCCCCCTGCTCCCTCCTTTAATCTTCAGTCCCCAAGTCCAGTGGAGGACGTGATGAGGAACTGACCTCCCTCCTCTCTTCCGGGGTGAAAAATCCCTCTCCCTCTACGCTTTGTCACCCTCGGGTCTCCATCCTAGAGTAAGTCCCAGCATCATGGGTCGCCCAACGCGTAAGCCCCTCTTCGCTTTCCACGGATGCACCCTTCGCGACGTGATCGTCAGGTCTCTGCAACCTCTTGTTTCTCACATTGAGCATGACTCCCGTGAGCTTTGAGTGATCACCGAACATGACACACCTTGGGCCACCTCAGAGCATAAGCCCCAAATGCCCCCCATCCCGCATGACGACTACGTGGACTTTGATCCAGGCTAAGGCATGGTACGTAGGAAGCCTCCATAAGGTTCAAGCCCACTACTCGGTCGTTGTGACCTTCTTCACGTCGGTTCACCCCCATCCTGCATGACGTTAAACTGTATACCTGAACTACGTGGAATTTTATCCATGCTAAGGCATGGTACGTAGGAATCCTCCACAAGGTTCAAGCCCACTACTCGGTCGTTCCGACCTCCTTCACATAGGTTCACCCCCATCCCGCATGACATTAAACTGTATTCCATGAAGGACCCCGGAACACCCTGAGAGGGGAGGGGTGAATCAGGGTGACCACTTTTTCTTTTAATGTGATGGATCTTGTTCCCACGTTGGTAGGAACTTGTTGAACCTGTATGAAGATTATGATCAGAAAGAAAACATTCACAAGCACAGAGAAGACACAGCCATTTTTACTTGGTTCACCACTAAGGGCTACGTCCAAGGAGCATACGCCGACAGGTTGTCGGTCGTACCAAAAACCACTATACTTCACTAGCTGTAGATTACAAAAGTTCGGGTACAGTCGCTCTGTCCCAGGCTCACTGCCTTTACAAAGGTTCAGGGATAGCTCACTACTTCCCTCGGGTCACTCCCGTTGACTCCCCCTGGCTCACTGCCGTTGGTGAAGTCCCACTTAGTTTATAGACGTGAGGGTCTCTTCAATAGATTTGCATTGAAGTCTTTGCCTCTGCTCAGCATGAGACTCTGCTTGCATCGAAGGCCGAAATAGATGCACTAGAACGCACAGAACCACTGAACCGGATAACCAGAACGTGCAGACAAACCTTACTAACAATTGCGCGCAACACCAACCCTTTGCACGCAAAACCTTTCTATTGCGCGCAAAATTTACTTTTCGCGCGGAAAAATATTTCGCGCAACAATCCCCTTTTTCGCGCAACTCTGAATATATCGCGCAAGCTCCTTTACGCTATCCTTTTTCATGCATCAGACCTCGGATCTTCTCTAAGTCTTCCACACACACGAATAAAGGGGGTCACCTCATATTTATAGGCGACTGAGACCCCTGTGCGCAAAAATCCCTTCGGCGCGGAAAACCTCTCATCTGGAGCGTAATATTTCGCCCAGCTCAAGTATTTCGCGCACAACCCTTATTTTCCGCGCAGCCCATGCCTTTGCCATTTTTCACCAATCTGATTTCGAAACACTATTTGCGCGAAAAACCTTGATCCACTATTTCGCGCATCCCGCTGATTTTCTCACCTAACTTAAGTATTTCGCGCAAGCCTCTTATATTTCGCGCACCACTTCCTTTTTGTGCGAACCTCCTTTTGCAGACAATCCATGTCTTCATTTTCCGATTTTGAGGCCCAAAAAATTGGCAAACACTGGGAAACAGCGCCACCTTCAATACTGTTGTCTGCTTGAACTGTATGATCACTTTGCTGGAACACATTTGGAACTTCCACTGAGGATTGACAACAAACAAAAACCAAACTACAGTTCCTGCATAGAACAACCATGGGTCCAACATTCCAAACCATCCTGAACTACATGGTCTTTGATCCATGCTAAGGTATGGTACGTAGGAAGCCTCCATGAGGTTCAAGCCCACCACCAGTGGATCCCCAAGTCCACATTCACGTCGGTTCGCTGATGAATCACCACCCAAACTACATGGACTTTGATCCATGTCAAGGCATTGTACGTAGGAATCCTCACGAGGTTCAATCCCATCACCCATCGGACCAAGGTCCTTATTCACGTCGATTTGCCGACACACCCCACCTGACTCTTACCCAGGCCGCCACATGTACATTAGGTATACAATGTGTACCAACTCATGGCATGATCTCCCCATCCACGACCTGAAACCAACACCAAGTACACAGCGTGTACTTCAATTACACAGCGTGTACCTGTTCTGTAGTCTGTAGTAAACCCAGAAAAAAACCCATAAAAATGATTTTTAACCAAAAGGGAACTCATAAAAGGTAGAACATTTACCCGATCAAGGTAACAAGATGTTACAACCTCCCCACTATAAAAATATTCTACCCCCATAAAGACTGTGAAGAAGATTCCATACCAAATAGATGAGGTCAATACTCTCTAATTAGTGCATCACGTTCCCACGTATCATGATTATCAGAGTCATTTTTCCATAGTACACAAACGAAATTTATTATCTTCCCATGAATCATATTGGTCTCAGAGTCATCTATCCTGACTGGTTGCCCAGTCAACAATAAATCAGTCTCGATCTCAAGATCTCTCCAGCTCAAAATGTGAGATGGATCAGATATATACTTTCACAGTTGCGATACATGTAACATGTTCTGTATTTATGTTATCTATGGTGGAAGTTCCATATGGTATGCAACCTTCCCCACCTACTCAAAAACCTCTAAAAGGTCTCACAAAGCAAGGAGAAAGCTTCCCTTGCCTCTCAAGTCGTCGATGACCCAACTAGGGTGAAACCTTTAAGAATACTTGATCACTAACTAAAAAATCCAAAGGTTTACAGTGTCGATCAGAATAAGACTTATATCAGATTTTTGTTATCAATATCATCTAATGTATCAGCTGAATCCTTTTTGTCGTCTCTTGCACCAAACTTGGTCCAACCAAAGAAATTTCACCAACCTTCAACCAACAAAATAGAGATTTACAGGGACAGTCATACAAGGACTAAAAAGGTTCCATTCTAATCATGGAATGGTAACTATTTTTGTAAGAAAACTCAACCATATCTAAGTGATCATCCCAATCCCATACAAAGTTGAGAACATAGGAAAAAATCATATCCTCAAGAATTTGAATAGATCTTTTTGTATGGTTATCCAACTATGGATGGTAAATCGTTCTCAAATGAACCTGAGATCCCAGTGCCTTCTAAAGACCTCTCAAAAAGCAAGAAGTGAACTAAGAATCTCTATCAGATACTATAGAAAATGGAACTCCATGAAAGTGAACAATCTATTTCATGAGGAGATTTCCCAACTCCTCAACATAAGCTATATCACGAATGGGTATAAAGTGAGGCAACTTGGTCAGCTTTTCAATCACAACCCATATTGTATTCTTCTTTCTCTAGTTATGAGGAAACACAACCACAAAGTCTATAGTGATATCATACCACTTCCATGTAGGGACTGGATGTGGTTAAAGCAAACCCGAAGGTTTCTAGTAATCAGCTTTCACCTGTTGGTATGTATAGCAATAAGAGACAAACTCAGCAATGTCTCGTATCATACCTGGCTACCAGAACTATTGCCTCATGTCATAGAAATTTTTTTTGGTTCCTAGGTGCATAGCCCACTATGAATTATGGAAATCCACCATCACTACATTTATTACCGCTAACAGAACAATGAATCGATTCTGATAGCATAGAACACCCCCTTTAGAGAACGAATACTGGGAAACTATCTCCCTACCATAAAGTGATTCTCTAATTCTATGGAACTCATCATCAAGCTCTTGATCTTGAAGAATCATCTCAAGAAGAGTAAACGTCAACTACACACTGTCTAAAGAAAAATAAATCCCTTCCTCCTAAACTCCAATATGAAAATATGTAAAGAGAGCCATCAAATTCCACTATTCTGAAGACTCTTTCACTTCTTGGGTTGGAAGTTTCATACTCAAATCATCAGCAACAACATTACATTTCCTTGGGGTATAGGTGATGTCAAATTTAAAATACTTCAGGTACTCCACCCAAAGCCTCTATCGAAGATTAAAATATTTTTGAGAGAAGATATAACTCAGGATTTTATGGTCTGAATACACCATAAACCTTTCACCAAAAAGGTAGTGCCGCTAACTTTTAATCATGTGAATCACAACTACAAGTTCTAGATTGTGTGTAGGATAATTCTTCTTGTGTGGCCTAAGATGATGAGATCAATATGCTACTACATGATCACCCTGCATATGAACACATCCCAAGCCAAAACCGGATGCATCACAAAAGACTACATAGCCCTTCCTAGCTTTTGGAAGAGTCAACATCAGTGAATTAGTTGAAAAACACTTCAACTCAACAAAAGAACTCATACATTTATCATCCCATGAAAACTTCACACCCTTCGGAGTTATAGTAGTCATCAGAGAATCCATCTTCAAGAAGTCTTTCACGAACCTGTGGTAATACCCAGCTAAGCCCAAGAAGCTTCAGATCTTGAAGACATTCCGCGGTAGATCCCAATTCATAATAACCTTCACCTTTTCAAGGTAAAATGATACACCTTGTTCATACACCATGTTTCCCAATAATTTTACTTCCTGAATCTAAAAATCACACTTATAAAGCTTGTCCAAAAAGAAATGATTTCTTAGAAGACTTAGAACTATTATCAGATGTTTCACATGATCCTCCTCAGACTTGGAGTAGACAAGAATGTCATCCACAAAGGCTACCACAAAGGTATCCAAATAATCATGTAAAATATTATTCATTAAGTCCATGAAAACTGTAGGGGAATTGGTTAGACCAAAGGGCATAACAAGATACTCATAGTGGTCATAACTACTCTAAATGAAAAAATTTTGAATGTCGGATTCTTTTATCTTTGAATGATGGTAACCAGATTGAAGTTTGGTCTTTAAAAACCATTTCGACCCTTTAAACTGATCGAACAGATCGTCAATCCATGGAAACTGATATTTGTTCTTTATCGTGACTCGATTGAGCTTTCTATAATCAACACAAAGGTGAAGAGAACCATCATCTTTCTTAGTGAAGAGAAATGGAGCTGCCCAAGGTGACACAATTGGATGAATAAATCCTTTCTCAAGAAGATTTTCTAGATAAAACTTTAACTCTTTCAGTTCAGCTGGAGCCATTCGGTAAGAGGGGATAGAGACTGGTTGAGTTCTAGGAATTAATTCAATAGAAAACTCAACCTCTCTCATCGGTGGTAGACAAGAGAAATATAAAGAAAAAAAGTTGGAAAAATCAACAATGACTTGAGGAAGATCACCATTCATAGAATCTCATTCCAAGTAAAAAATAAAACACTGATATCACTTTCCACAACTCTAGATAAGAAGGTTCAACTCTACTCAACCTTGGGTTCCATTCTCCTTGAAAGACAAGCTGCGCACCACTAGGTGTAGTAAAGTAGACCCATTGAGGATAACAATCAATTCAGGATTTGTTGGAAGTGATCTAATTCATCCCAAATATAACATCAATAGATTTCATATCAAGAACCATAAATCTCCAAGCAGATTGACATCTGATAGAGATAATACACTATAAATTCTACAGAGACCTTGCTCTATTTTCATACTAAGAGGTGTAGTAATATCACTACCACAAAACTGGGCAAGGCATGCGCCTGCCTTCATCAGCACTAATGGAAAAGCGCTGATAAAGGGGAGGACCTTTATCAGCGCTTTTGTTAGCACTGATAAAGGTTGTATTTATCAGCGCTTTTCATTTTAGTGCTCATAAATACATCCTTTATCAGCGCTTTTTACTAGCACTGATAAAGGCTCACACGGATTTGTTAAAAACCCACGGGTCCTCTTCCTCCTCCCTGCACTTGGTCAAGATCTCGCGGAAGCCCTCCTCTGCACCGCTATCGCCGCCTCCTCCTCCTCCGCCGCGGTCGCTGCCTCCTCCTGCTCATCCTCCTACGGCCGCCGCCTCCTCCTCCGGCCGCCGCCTCCTCCTTCTCCTCCTCCTCCGGCCGCCGCCTCCTCCTTCTTATCCTCCTCCGGCCGCCGCCTCCTCCTCCTCCTCTACTCCTCCACCTCCTCCTCCTCCTCCACCGTAGCCTCGTCCTCCTCCTCCTCCACTGGCACTTCCTCCTCCTCCTCCTAGTCCACTGCCTCATCCTCCTCCTCCACTGGCGCCTCTTCCTCCTCCTCCTCTGCCTACTCTGTTGCCTCCTCCTCCACTACGGTTTGAGAGGTGCCTCAAGTACTCAGGTGAGTCTCACAAGCTTTATTTTAGTTTTATATTATGTTTTTTGGAGATTTTTCAAATGAAACATGGT
Source organism: Viscum album (assembly GCA_963277665.1). Classification (NCBI taxonomy): domain Eukaryota; kingdom Viridiplantae; phylum Streptophyta; class Magnoliopsida; order Santalales; family Viscaceae; genus Viscum; species Viscum album. The sequence continues at coordinate 1,585,963,009 of OY728164.1, forward strand.
TTTGTGTTCATATTTTTTGAGAAACAATGTAGAACCATGAGCATGAGGAGGTTTTCAGTACTCTTTTTAAATCACATAGTTGACTTTTATGGTTAGTGAAGGTTAACCATAGGATATCTTAGAGGAAACCATGTGAGGTGGATTTTAGTTAGGGATTAACATACCATTTTTTCATGATTTTATACAAAACATGTCAAATTTTGTAGACTGAGGTAGTTCCAATTTACATAATTAATGCATAGTTTGGTAAACTATGTTGACCAAATATTTGAAGGGGTTTTCTTGTACAGTGCCACCACATTATTAGTATATGGTTTGGAAAATTGTGTAGAACATTAAAATTATATTTTCATCTTTTTCCCTCTAAAATTCCAATTGAGGAATCCCCCATTTCTCATCCTCCCTCTTATACAATGCCCAATCGACCCACCCCCTTATTCCTATTTGATTCCCCTTTCCATGGGGAGTTTTTTAGTGGATTTATTCAACAATTGTAAGTGATTTCACCATCTTCCTTACCATTTTATTCTTTATATTTAGTTTCTATTGATTTTTAATTTATCTAGATTAGGTTTTATGGGTGATTCAACTGGAGCACGGTGGTATCATATTGATTTGATGGGGTTGTTTTCCTACCTCATGTATAAGAGGCATCATGATGGTATCTGCAAGTCACCAATCATTATGAAGGATTTGTGTTTCCTTTTGTAGTTTTCATGGATATTGGATCAAATTTTATAATGTTGTCTATGGATTTGGTTCTGATGGTTGGGTATTTTTCCTAAGATGGCACTAAGATCCCACTTCAGATCTTATATGGATTTTTGGTCTTGGTTCTAACATGAAAAGTCCACAAGATGAGTTTCTAGTGAATATAACTAGTTTAAATTGATTTGGATAATTAATTATAAATGTTATAATTTAATAATTTTGGTTTTTTGGAGAGAGGAAGGAGCTATATTGATGAGTTGATCTTGGGGTAGACATTGGACGAGGCTTAGCGAGCCTAGGAAAAGTTTTCAACTTGGAATTAAAATAGTAGAAACATATAAAATAGGTATGTGGTCCTGGTAATTTCTTTATGGATTTATAAATTCCTTAATGGGTGTTATTAGAGTGAGTGTGACTTAGAGGACCTTGTTAGGGGGAACCCAGAGACCTCTTGGAATACATTCTGTGACTTTTATGTATTTGTTCCCATAGGGAACACATGGAACTAGTGATACATCAGAGCCCTTGGCCTTATTTAATTGAACCTAAAGTGTGTGAACATCCCCCTTGGGGATGTGACTACTTGGGTGGGTATAACTTTGTAAGGTTGTTGATAGGCTGGATGTGTAGACTGACCCAGAACAAACCTATATATTGAAATGGGACATGAGCCATCTCTTGAGACTATTTATAGTATGGAATATTACAATGTAAATATTATGAGGCTATACCATGTAAGACACTGATAAATAATATGATGCTCTCATGCGATGAGTTTTTCACTAAATCATGTGCTTATGTTGGATGGTGACGTTGCAATGATGGTCTTCATTCTTAACAGCTTATTGATCCAAACCTTTAATGGTTTTCCTTTCTAAACATTGGTTTTAATGTATTAAGGTCTTTCTCAGGTTTCATTCCAGCCCTTCATTTTAAAATAACAACTGTATAACAGCATGAATAACATAACTCAAGTTGATAGAGAAGAAAATTTATGAAGGCATTGGATTCCCTTCGAGCCAGATGGAGTAGTGCTATCCCCATGGATAGTAAAAACCCCTTTTAGAGATCATGGAATAGTTTATAATAGGTTGTTTAAATCATTCATTGCTTCTAGATATTTTTCCAGATTTTCTTTGGTGTTTTTGGTTTATACTTCTCTCAATCCCTACCGGTGTAAGTTCTTTTCACCTTGTGTTTGTACTTATACTCTTTTTTTTAATTGAGTCCTTTGGGGAATGAATTAGGTGACCAATTCATGTCACAACTTTTATTAAAAAAATTACCTTGAGGTGGTATTTTATTGAAATGGAAAAAATTACATAGTAGTGAGGTCTATGATACTACTAATAGGGATGTCATTGATTTTGAGTAGTGATTATATTTGTTATGAAAAGTGGATAGGTGAGAGATTTCAGCCCTTATTGTGTATTTGGAATGTTTGGTTGAGTGTCCTGCACTACTGGGGTTAAGTTGTTGGGAACAATTTTATACCAGTATGGATACTACTCAAGTTGTGATAATGGGATGGAGGTTTTCCAGGTTATTATCATATTCACCAGGGTGAGTTTATATCTAGGGTAATTATCAATGTATACTAGGGTGAAAGACCTCATGATTATTGTTATGGTTGGTATAGTCATCACAATGTTCTCAAATACACTTTGGCACTAGCCAAAGTTGGTATGGATGATCGAGGCTATGAACCTGAGGATCAATGATGATTTATTTATTTATTTTTTAGATATTATTTATTTATTCAGAGCATGAAACATGCACATATAACTAAAAATTAGAATTTATGAAACCACATTGGTGGTTCCCTACTGAGTACCCAAGAAATCCTCATGTATTTAAGGTCAGGTAGAATTGGGTCCCAGTGTTTCCCGATCGAGTTGGAGTAACTTTGATGGGTTTTAGAGATCTAGATAATGTGAGGCTTGGGGATTGTAGTGGTTCCCAATATATTTTTTATTTTGGTATTTATTTATTCCTTTATTTCCTTAAAGTATCTTGTTTTTTATCTAAATTATACTCATATTTCTTCTCCTTTAACCTATATACTTATCCTATGGATTTTAAATAGGATGAATATAAATAAAGAATGGATGAATGCTAATCGGTTGACAAAAGAGTATAAATAAGGCGTGAAAGAATTTATCAAGTTTGCAAAAGATCATGCATGTGACTCTTCTCAAATACTTTGTTCGTGTTTATGCTGTTGTTATTCAAAACAAATTAGTCCAGATGAGTTGGAAGAACACTTGATTTGTCACGGAATAGATCAAAGTTATACATGTTGGAATAAACACAGGGAAACAATGAATGTAGGTAGTGACTGGGGTGACACTGCATTTTATGGATCATCTGATATGATTACAAACATGAACAATGAAGATGATCGTATAGAGGATGTGATTACAGATGTGAATAATGATGAAGATCGTATTGAGAAAATGACAAGGACCTTCGAAGATGAACTTCGTGATTGCCCAAAATTGTTTGAGAAGTTAAAAAGTTGTGCAAAGACGCCATTGTATGCTGGTTGCACTAAATATACAGCATTATCAGCCGTACTGAAGCTGTATAATTTGAAAGCAGATAACGGGTGGAGTGACGACAGTTTTACGAAACTACTTGCCCTCTTGAATGACATGCTCCTAGAAGACAATGAGCTCCCGAGCCGAACATACGATGCCAAACGAATGCTACGCTCTATGGGTATGATCTCTGAAAGAATACACGCCTGCCCGAATGACTGTATACTGTTTCTCAAGGACCACAAATCACTTAAAGAATGCCCAAAGTGTGGTTTTTCTCGATACAAGAAATATGAATCCAGTCCTACTAAAGTTGTATGGTACTTTCCAATCATTCCAAGGTTTAGACGCCTATATGGAAGTGAGGAGACTGCAGAACAATTAACATGGCATGCAGATACAAGAATTAAAGATGGGATACTACATCACCCGGCAGACTCTCCTTAGTGGAAGATAATCGATCATGATTATCCTGAATTTGGAAATGAGTCGAGAAACCTTCGTCTTGCGTTATCTACAGATGGAGTGAATCCTTTTGGTTTTCAAAGAAACAGTCACAGTACATGGCCGGTTATGTTGATAAATTATAACTTACCACCGTGGTTATGCATGAAACAAAAATACATCATGTTATCTATGCTTATATCGGGACCAAAACAACCAGGTAATGATATTGATGTTTATTTAGATCCATTGATCGAAGATTTGAAATTATTGTGGGATTCAGGTGTTACATTGTATGATGCTTACAGAAAGGAAGATTTCACTTTGAGAGTCATGTTGTATGGGATGATAAATGACTTCCCAGCTTATGGAAATTTGTCAGGATATAGCATTAAAGGAACTCAAGGCTTTCCCGTTTGCGATGAAGGTATACAATCAATTAGGTTGAAACATTCATCGAAAACCGTGTTTCTAGGACATCTCAGATTTCTACCGCGATGACAAAAGTACCGTTCTTGGAAGACATCATTCGATGGAAGTTCAGAAGAATGTACAACACCGTCTCCACTAACACGTGATCAATTGTTTGAGAAAGTTAAAAATTTGGACACTACTTTTGGTAAACCGACTTCGAAAAACCTTACAAAAATCGGTTGGAAAAAGAGATCAATTTTTTTTGAATTACAATACTGGAATTGTCTGTATGTGAGACATTTTATTGATGTTATGCATGTAGAAAAAAATGTATTTGACAGTTTTATCGGCACGTTGCTAAATACATCTGGAAAAAAAATATGGAATTAAGGCTAGGTTGGACATGGTTGAGATGGGAATACGAGAAGAGTTGGCACCAGTAAAGGGTGAAAACGAACATTTTTTCCTCCTGCTGCTTACACTCTTTCCAGGTAGGAGAGATATCAGTTTTTCAACTTCTTGAATGATGTAAAGGTTCCAGAGGGGTATTTGTCAAATATCAGTAACCTTGTGTCAATGAGCGACTTGAAGTTAAAAGGTCTGAAATCACATGAATGTCATGTTTTGATGAAAAATCTCATTCCAATTGCTTTACGTTGCATTTTTCCCAAGAATGTCCGCCATACATTAACGAAACGGTGTTTCTTCTTCAAAGCTATATGCAGCAAAGTTATAGACCCAGCGAAATTTCCAGCTATGGAAAAAGAAATTTCTGTCATATTATGTGAATTAGAAATGTTCTTCCCGCCTTCATTTTTTGATATGATGGTTCATTTGATGGTCCACTTGGTGAGAGAGATTCGAATATGTGGTCTTGTACATTACAGATGGATGTACCCCATTGAACAGTATATGAAGATTTTGAAAGGGTATGTCAAAAATCGAAATTGGCCAGAGGGTTGTATTGCAGAGCGATATATTGTTGAGGAAGCCGTTGAATTCTATACCAAATACTTGTCTGGTGTGGAAATCATTGGCTTACCGAAATCTCATCACACTGGGCGGCTAGAGGGTGAAGGAATTTCTGGAAGAAAGGTTTTCACAATCAATATTACAGATCGGGAGCAGGCCCACCTTTATGTTTTGCATAACAGTTTGGACGTTGACCCATATGTTGAAATCCACAAAGAAATTCTTAGGCAATTGAATCCATAAAGGGCTGAAAAATGGATATCAGATACACATAATCGCTAGTTTATAGGATGGTTTCGAGATCATATTTTTATGAAGTCAGATGAAAATCCAAAGTCTATTTCAGAACGACTTTGATGGCTAGCCGGAGGACCAAGTGTGTATGCATTATCTTACAATGCTTATGTAGCTAATGGTTATACATTTTATACTAATGAACATGATGAAGATAGTACCATTCAGAATAGTGGGGTTACACTTGTGGCTGAAGCGATGCATGTTTCCGGTGCTAAGGACAGAAATCCAATTTATGCGAATATGTCATACTTTGGCATCATCAAACAAATATGGGAGTTGGATTATACGGAATTTCAAGTTCTGATATTTCAATGCAAGTGGGTTGATAATAGGAGTGCTGTTAAAATAGATGATTTGGGATTTGTGAAAGTTGATTTTAGTAAGGAATGGGAGCAAGAAAAACCATTTATAATGGCATCACAGGCAGTGCAAGTATTTTGTATTCCCGATCCCGCAAACTGAAACTGGTCAATTGTTTTGTTATCGACCAAAACAGCTGAAGGGTCAGATGAAAAATCAACGAAAGATGACCCTTTCATTGGGATTTCGCAATCATTTCATAGTGGTCCCAATGTAGACGACGTTTTGTATGTCAGAGGAGACCACAATGAAGGAATATGGATAGTTGATAGAGGGGTCAAATCCCTTCATCCTTTTAAAAAAAAGGGAGTTCAGTAATCAGGTTATTGATTTTAATTGTAATATAGATTGTGTTAAATTATTTTATTATCTGTTTGTTGCTGCTTTTATGTGATCTAACTTAAATTTTAAACCAGTTCTACAGATAATGACTTCTTCACCTGCTGATGCACCCAATCCCGAGACACAACACGTCTCTCAACCTGTTGTAGCTGGTCCCATTGCTGAGAGACAACAGGTCTCTCAACCTGTTGTAGCCGGTCCCACTGCTGACGTACAACAGGTCTCTCAACCTGTTGCAGCTGGTCCAACTGCTGAGAGACAATAGGTCTCTCAACCTGTTGCAGCTGGTCCCACTGCTGACGTACAACAGGTCTCTCAACCTGTTGCAGCTGGTGTCAGTGCCGAAGCTAGCGCTTCGGAGAAACATAATGATGATGCAGAAACTGAGGAAATGGTAGGCGATGAAACCCCAGCGACACAAAAAAAACAGGTACGCCGTAGTTTGACAGTTTTAGCAAAAATCCTTAAGGCAAAAGCAAAAGGCATCAAATATGAGGTGGGATGGAATAAGCTAGGTCAGCATGTAAACCCCAACAAAGCCATGTTTAGTAGCTACATTGGAATCGTCACTCGACAACGCGTGCTGATTGACGTAGAGTCGTGGCACCATGTTGTCAGCGGGTTGAAAACATTAATGTGGGAAGATATTATTGTAACATTACGATATCATCTATTTAATTTATTAAAATAAAATAAAATATTGAAATATTGACTAACCCTTCATTATCTTTTGCAGAGTGCATTTATAGTAGATGTTTCGCACAAAGAATATGTTTTCAGACTGGAAAGAAGGATTCATAGAGGCTTTCGCACCATTTTAACAAAAAATCATCTGAAAGATGCCGAAGGGAAAATCAAGCCGCACCCGCCTCCTCTTTATGCACACTTGATATCCCAAGGAACGTGGGATGCGTTTTGCAACCGTCGTGCGGAAAAGAATTTTCAGGTACATTGTGTTTGGTTACACGTTGTGTAACGTTTCTTGTATTCATCACATTGATTGATAGGTTTTTATTTATGAAACAGTAACTGAGTGCTGAAAATAAAGAACGGGCAGCAAAACCAGTGTACCCCTACCGTAAAGCAAGGTTGGGGTACACTTCAATTGAAAAACAATTGGTATGTATTTTAAAAGTACTGTAATAATTTTATGTGACATAAAACAACACTGTAACCATATTTCTCTGTTTATATGAAGATTGATGAAGCAAAATCTCAAGTCACTTCCATTCCACGCCATGTGCTATGGAAGGAGGCTTGTGTTAATAAAGAGGGGAAACTGATAGATGAAAACACACAAAAAGTGTGGGAAACATGTGTAAGTATGACATAATATAAACTTTTTTTTTCTTTAAATCACTATTACATAACGATGCTTACTTATTTTTTCATATTTTCTATTTGACATAGTCACAGGAATCAACAACACCCGCACCGGATGCAGACATACTTTCAACGGCCTTGAAACAGCCAGAACAGTATGGCTGCGTCAGAGGTGTGGGTTTTGGGGTGTCACCCAAGACATATTTTAAGAAAAAAAAAACAAGAGGATGAAAAAACTAAAGAATTGCATGTAATGAGAGATAGAGTAGCTACCCTTGAAGAACTAATCCAAACTCAGGGAGAGATGCTAAAGAGTTTTATGGAGGAGAGGCGAAGAGAACAAACAACTCAAGAACAACCCCCACGAGAAGATCCACCCCTCACCAGCTTTGAGGCGAGCCATTCCCCTCAAAGACCTGACTTAACCGAGGTAATCAATGTTATAATATTCGTTTTTGTGAGATTTGAATCACATAGACACTGATACCTTTCATTTAATGATATTCTACAGGGTGAAAATGACTGTGATTTATATCTGTCAACTCCCACCCATCGCCTTGTAGCGAGGGCTATGGTGTTCAATATGCAGAATGACACGCTACACTCCAGACCACTTCCAACCGGTCATGTCAAAGTGTCGATTAACGTAGCTCATGAGCCGAGCGCCGAGCTACCCGTGCCAAATGACGATGACGACATTCATACGGTGGAAAAAACTACTGGAACATTCGTTGCATGGCCGTCGAATCTTGTAAAAAAACACGTGGAGCAGGAGGTATTCATTTCCAGTTCATTTTTCAAGCAGAACCTTTAACATTAAATTAGAAAATGGCTGAACAGATGAATGTTATTATAGAAGGATAAAATGGAGAAGCTAAAACGAAAGAGCGGCTCCAATATTGGATCAACCAACCGATCAAAACGATCTACTGAGAGCGCGTTCACCCCGCCCGTTCTATATCCACATTTAATATCATTGCAAGCTCATGTGGATACGAAAATGAAAGACGAAAAGAGTCATACAATTTTTTGTGAGAAAGATATGTGCGGAGAGGAAACAATATATTTCGTTAGTGCAGACGCTGTTTCTGAGATCATCACATACGACTGGCTAGGCGCCTCAGTTATAAATGTATACATGAGGTATGTTTTCATGACTTGATTTTACAGAAGCTGATATACTTTGATAATTATGGATAAATACATCTCATATTTTTCACAGTCGTATATATGAAAAACAATTGAAGGGATTTTCCCATGAATACAAATTTGGACTCATTAGTCCTCACACCATTTCTACAAAACGAACAGAAATAGATTCTAATTTTCAGGCTGAATTGATGTCAAATCTGCTCAGAACGTTTCAAAGAAGAATTACGACTGACAGGCTCTTTTTAATACCAACGATGCAAGGGTAAAACTCTAAATTTTAATCATATCAATTATATTTTCATTTCTATCAGTACTTATTTCTTTTTTTGTTTTTAGGGAACATTGGATGCTCATTGCAGTCAATTTGGATACTCCAAAGATTTATTTTCTGGATTCACTGCATGGATATCCAACTAACCGACCACACATGATGGCGATTTTCAATTTGTAATACACTAGATCCAACATTTTAGAACTAAATATCTAGTTATATAATTTATATTATCTTTTAATGGGGATTTTGTTATGATAGGGCGGTGTATGAATATCGTCTAAAGGCTGGAATGAATCCAGGGCATAAGGACGACAATGCCCACAAGATCTACAAATGGAGAAGTATCTGGGTATATATAATTATATTTCACTATCAAAATACATATCAAAACAAATTACTTATTTTTCTCGATGTTTTTGCAGTGTCCGAAACAAAAAAATGACAAGTACTGCGGTTATTATGTTTGTAAATTTATGAAAGAGATCATATTTCATGAACAAACTAGCATCCCTGAAGAGGTATTTTTGAAAATAATTACTACTTTATTTAAAATAATTATTAATCCTTTGTGTATTTATATTTTTTCAGTACTACTATGACTGTCGCAAAAACTCCTATTTAGAAGATGATATAAATGTCTTTAGAAACGAATGGGCAGCGTACCTGATCGAAGAATGTAAACAAATAGGAAAATAAAGTTGAATTCCTAATACTTATGTTATCTTTATATGGTCATTGATATCTCCCTTTACACTTATTGAACATCTATGATCTCCCTTTCTTATGTTTCATATCCTTAGATTAGTGAATTCCTACTACTTAGTTTCAAAATGACATAAACTTTAGAAAACAACACCAATGACATACGGCAAACCAAGTAAACGCAATCGGATTGTTTTGATACTTTAGGACAATGATCCACGAGTCATTTGTGATGTGTACGAATCGAACGTACCTCAATCCGACGCACGGTGTGACCGGTATGGCTAAAAGTGTCTAATATCAGTTTCAAATTGAGATAAACTTTGGAAAACAACACCAATGACATACGCCAAACTGAGAAAACACGTTCGGATTGTTTTGATACTTTAGGAAAACGATCCACGAGTCATTTGTGACGTGTACAAATCGACCACACCTCAATCCGACGCACGGTGTGACCGGTATGGCTAAAATTGTCTGATATCAGTTTGAAAATGACATAAACTTTGGAAAACAACACCAATGACACACGGAAAACCGAGAAAATGCCTTCGGATTGTTTTTGATACTTTAGGACAATGATCCACGAGTCATTTTTTATGTGTACGAATCGACCGCACCTCAATCCGACGCACGGTGTGACCGGTATGGCTAAAATCGTCTGATATCAGTTTGAAAATGACATAAACTTTGGAAAACAACACCAATGACACATGTAAAACTGATCAAATGCCTTCGAGTTGTTTTGATACTTTAGGATAACGATGCAAGAGTCATTTGTGACGTGTACGAATTGACCTCACCTCAATACGACGCACGGTGTGACCGATATGGCTAAAATTGTCTGATATCAGTTTGAAAATGACAAACTTTGGAAAACAACACCAATGAAATACGCCAAATTGAGAAAACGCCTTCGGATTGTTTTGATACTTTAGTAAAACGATCCATGAGTCATTTGTGACGTGTAAGAATTGACCGCACCTCAATCCGACGCACGGTGTGACCGGTATGGCTAAAAGTGTCTGATATCAATTTCAAATTGAGATAAACTTTGGAAAACAACACCAATGACATACGCCAAACTGATAAAACACGTTCGTATTGTTTTTATACTTTAGTAAAATGATCCACGAGTCATTTTTGATGTGTACGAATTGACTGCACCTCAATCCGACGCACGGTGTGACCGGTATGGCTAAAAGTGTCTGATATCAGTTTCAAATTGAGATAAACTTTGGAAAACAACACCAATGACATTCGCCAAACCGAGCAAACGCATTCGGATTGTTTTGATACTTTAGTAAAACTATCCACGAGTCATTTTTGACGTGTACAAATTGACCGCACCTCAATCCGACACACGGTGTGACCGGTATGGTTAAAATTGTCTGATATCAGTTTGAAAATGACATAAACTTTGGAAAACAACACAAATGACACACGGAAAACCGAGAAAACGCCTTCTTATTGTTTTTATACTTTATTACAATGATCCACGAGTCATTTTTGATGTGTAGAAATCGACCTCTCCTCAATCTGACGCACGGTGTGACCGGTATGGATAAAATTGTCTGATATCAATTTGAAAATGACATAAACTTTGGAAAACAACACCAATGACATACGCCAAACTGAGAAAACGCCTTCGGATTTTTTGATACTTTAGGACAATGATCCACGAGTCATTTTTGACATGTACGAATCGACCGCACCTTAATCCGACGCACGGTGTGACCGGTATGGCTAAAAGTGTCTGATATCAGTTTCAAATTGAGATAAACTTTGGAAAACAACACCAATGACATAAGGAAAACCGAGAAAACGCATTCAGATTGTTTTGATACTTTAGTAAAATGATCCACGAGTCATTTTTGACGTGTAAGAATCAACCGCACCTCAATTCGATGCACGGTGTGACCGGTATGGCTAAAAGTGTCTGATATCAGTTTCAAATTGAAATAAACTTTGGAAAACAACACCAATGACATACGCCAAACCAAAAAAAATGCATTCGGATTGTTTTGATACTTTAGGAAAACTATCCACGAGTCATTTGTGATGTGTACGAATTGACCACACCTCAATCCGACGCACGGTGTGACTAGTATGGCTAAAAGTGTCTGATATCAGTTTGAAAATGACATAAACTTTGGAAAACAACACCAATGACATACTCTAAACTGAGAAAACACATTCGGATTATTTTGATACTTTAGGAAAATGATCCAAGAGTCATTTTTGATGTGTACGAATCGACCGCACCTAAATCTGACGCACGGTGTGACCGATATGGCTAAAATTGTCTGATATCAGTTTGAAAATGACATAAACTTTGGAAAACAACACCAATGACACACGGAAAACCGAGAAAACGCCTTTGGATTGTTTTGATACTTTAGGAAAATGATCCAAGAGTCATTTGTGACGTGTACAAATCAACTGCACCTCAATCCGACGCACGGTGTGACCGGGATGGCTAAAATTGTCTGATATCAGTTTGAAAATGACATAAACTTTGGAAAACAACACCAATGACATACGCCAAACTGAGAAAACGCGTTCCGATTGTTTTGATACTTTAGGAAAACGATCCACGACTCATTTGTGACGTGTATGAATCTACCTCACCTCAATCCGATGCACGATGTGACCGGTATGGCTAAAAGTGTTTGATATCAGTTTCAAATTAAGATAAACTTTGGAAAACAACACCAATGACATACGCCAAACCGAGCAAACGCGTTCAGATTGTTTTGATACTTTAGGACAACGATCCACGAGTCATTTGTGATGTGTACGAATCTACCGCACCTCAATCCGATGCACGGTGTGACCGGTATGTCTAAAAGTGTCTGATATCAGTTTCAAATTGAGATAAAATTTGGAAAACAACACCAACGACATATGCCAAACTGAGCAAACTCATTCAGATTGTTTTGATACTTTAGGACAATGATCCACGAGTCATTTTTGACGTGTACGAATCGACCTCACCTCAATCCGATGCATAGTGTGACTGGTATGGCTAAAATTGTCTGATATCAGTTTGAAAATGACATAAACTTTGGAAAACAACACCAATGACATACGCCAAACCGATCAAACGCGTTCGGATTGTTTTGATACTTTAGGACAATGATCCATGAATCATTTTTGACGTTTATGAATTGACCGCACCTCAATCTGATGCACGGTGTGACCGGTAAAGCTTTTCATTAGATAAAGAATCATTATTTATTAAATGAGATAAATCAATCAAAAACATATTGATTTTACATTATTCCCTTTCATTTTTATGAAAATGAAAACTTTTGAGTTTAAAATTTCATATTTTAGTTTCACATTTCCATATTAATTTATTCTTTCATGTTACTGTTTTAATTTCTTTCATTATTGCATTACTAACATAATATTTATTTTCTTATATAGGTGAATTTTTTTCCTTGAGTTCGGATGCTTTGTTCGGCAACAAATACCGTCGAGGGCGGATCACGGATATCAAAGGATGAAACATGAATGTTTATAACAATTGTTGAATAATTGTAAATGTAAACATGTAAAACAATGTTTGAAATGTATATAGAAATGAATTTTTTTTGTATTCATGATGTTAAGTAAATGTATATACCGTTGTCAGTCAAAATATTGGGTGCGGGTGCTATGGTGTGCAGGTGTGCATGTGCTACTTTGTTCAGGTATTCTGGTGTGTAGGTGTGCAGGTACTGTTTTTTAGGTCCAGGCGCTGGGGCCTTTATCAGTGCTTTTTTAGCACTGATAAAGGGCACCTTTAACAGTGCTAGAGGAGCGCTGATAAAGGGGACCCCCCCCCCCCCTTTATCTACGCTGGAATTAACAGCGCTTTTCTAGCACTGTTAATGCTGGTTTTTAGCACTGATAAAGGGGAAGGTTTTAGTAGTGTATCCATTACACAAGATAGAGGATCCATAGGAAGATTAAGCAGGTTAATGATATGGGTTGAAATAAAAGAGTGAGATTCACCAGTATCAAAAAGAGCAGTCACTAATGAAAAACCAATGGTAATGGTGCCTCTCATAGTCACTGGACCAGTGTCTGCTTCTTCTGGATACTCTTCTACTATGTAAAGAAGATTCGTTCCAAATGCCTATGGATGGAGCCCTTTTATCATTGAAGTATTTGATTTACCAACATTTTTAGGAGGAAATAATGATCTTATCCCACTACGCAGAGTAGAGAACTGATGGAACAGCCTCTACAAGTTCCCTGAATGTCGACAGGAGCTATAGATCTTGAGTGCCTCAGTGAAAACACTCCTAGAATTTATTGGATTTCCAAACTGATAGCAAGTCAATGAACCTCCTCCTAGAGTAGTAGGAGGTTTGTAATGACTCTACCATCGAGAACTTCCATGAGGATCATCATGCTTCCATTTTAAATTTGAAGGAACCAATGCTATCATTGGGAGAAAAAGGAACTCCTATCAACCCTGACTTACCAGCCAAGTACATCTCAACCATAATTACCCTATCCATCACATCAGCATAAGTGGTCAGCTTTAGAAAAAAACCTAAGAACGGATATCTGATCGAAGTCCCAAATTGAACCATAGATCCTTCATCCACTCATTAGATACTATCTCAGTTTCAAATTGTACCAGCTCAGAAAAACGACTTGAATACTCAGTCATGGTTTTTTCAACCTGCTCAATCTTGAAAAACTCTATAGCCTTGGCCAACGACATTGACTCTGGATAGAACTGGTTTGTGAAAAGAACCATGAAGTCATTCCACTCTCATCCCTCATGTTTCCTTATCACCACCATCGTGTCCCACCATCTCCTACTTGGTCCCTCTAGTACGAAGATGGATCACTTCACCTTGACCGTATCAGGTGTCTCCAAGAACTCAAATATACATTCTATCTTGCTCAATCATTCCTCATTATGTTGAGGGTCAATAGATACTTTGAATACTGGTGTATTCTAGAGAAGTAACTCTTGAGAATGATTTCTAAGGACACCCCCCTAAGGATCCATAGCTGAAACCTGAGCAGAAATCGGGGAAGGTGTTTGTCCTATAGCTTAGACAATGTGCACAATCACCTCAACCAGATTCGGATCAACAATACAATTATCTTGCTGAGGTTTAGCAGAAGACTCTTCCTATATCTGATTAACATGTCTTCTTAGAGGCATGATTCTACACAACATCAACATATAAAATAAGAACATTACATTAACACTCAAACTGAGTAACAATAGAAAATATTCTCTACAAAAGGAACAACCAGATTTGTATTTCAACTTATCCAAATCTCTATATAGAAAATACTAGAACAATTCCTCAAGAAGTATTTACCTAACCACCTCTAGCGACTTAAGGTTCATTGTAGTGAGAGTCGACTAGGTACTCAATCGCAACTACCTCTTAAGTCTCGACAAGATTTCAAAAATGCATACTGACTTCAATAAAAAAGATCAACAACCTCATTTGATACCAATTTTTCATGAACCAGACCGGGTACCCTGGTAACCCAATAACTGATCTAGCCCTGACATGACCCTAATGGAGTTACCTATCCCTATGGGTTGGAAAATATCACCTAGCATCATAAAACATACAAGAGAGAATTATTTTTCCACAAAATACAGAAGAAAAAAATAAAATACAGTATGCATATCAATAAGAAAACTCCACTGGGAGTAAAAGTATCATAATACAATGAGTAATAAAAGCCAAAGTACTAAAACCCAAAGTACTAAACAGGGAAAACAACCCCAAGGTCACTAAGGACAAAACTCACCAAGTCCATATCTCAATAGCTGGATCCACCACCAAGAGATCCCTTCCCTTTGCTCGATCCAAGAAGAATAAATTTACAAACACCCAATGGAAAAAAGTAGGGTTTGAGCCTAAGACCATTAGGATACCACCAATGATTCCATAACATATTCCAAATATAGATTATCTAAATAAAATCTTTCAATTTTTCAGAATAAACGGGTTTGGAAATTTAAAGTCATATTTAAAAAAAACATGCTATACATTTTTAAAATGATAGAAAATACATTCAAAGCATAGGATTCACTTTACAAGAGAAGTAATATTTCTAAAACAATGTCTTATGTAAAACATTTATATAAAATAGTTTATATAAATTTATTATGCATGTAAATTATTTTAAACCACATTGGCATACATTTATATCTCAAAAATAAATAAACAAGTGGGTAACATAGTCATCTACCAAACGGTAAGATAGTATTAACCAACTATAGGATTTTTCACTCTCTAAGTGAACTCAGTAAAATGTGTATACACATTCCCCTATGACATTGTTCAAAGGAGACTCTTCACCAACCCATCAGGGAAGTGACCCACTACATGTATGTTTTAGAATGTTGTAATAGCATAGAGTGTATCCAAATAACTTACTAACTATCTAAGGCTTGCATGCTCTCTTACATGATGGAAAAACTATTTTAATACTGCTTAAAATGTGATCAATCCCATTCTTTAATTTCAAAAATGCCAATTTATTTCCATTTAAAACCAAAAAAAGTTTTATTCAAAAATATGCCTTTTCACAAAATAAAACCACTGGGTTTCTATCAAATCATTTTAAGACATTCTCATGTGTTTGAAATCCATTCAAAACCAATTCCATCCTTTTCACAATTCATTTTCACAATTAAACTCTACAATTTAATTGAAAACATTTCCATAAAAATCCACCATTTAAATTCAACAATTGAAATCTATCAATTTCCATAAACACACCCCAATTCAATAGAATTAGGGGTTTTCCAAATTTTTATGCCATAACCATTTCAAATCTCCCAATTAACTGGAATTGAGTTTTATCAAAAAAATTGAAAGAAGTTTTAAGTAATTGATTTTAAATCAATGATTGAGATAAACCAAGAAAATCAAAGTTAACCAATTTGGAAAATAGGAATGGAACCACCTAACTCTTTACCGAATAACGACACTCACAATGGAACCCTTTAACAAGAAAAAAGGTGAATGAGATATTGAAACTCAACCTAGAAGCAATATCCAAAACCACATGGCATAGATCCATCAATATCTATATGATCCACTAAAAAAATTATATAGAAGGAGATAAACTCGAATAACAAGGAAGATAACTTACTTGAGAATTGCACCGCAAGAAAAAGGATGATCAAAATTTGATCAAATCAATCTGGAAGGTGGGTTTCCTCTAAAACGTTTCTAGGAAGATTCTAGGGTCGAGATCCCAGAGGTCTGGGAATAATAGACTAAGGGATAATGCCAAATGCATTACTTTAGGCTAGGTGTGGACTGAGTCACAGTGTGTACCCTGGGGTCATTATGTGTAGGCCACGCAGGATAAGTATGATGAAAACCCATCACCTCATATTGAAAAACTGTTATTTAACCCCTACATGATGTGTACCTCAAGTACATGATCTGTACTAGCTCAAAAAATGATCTCCCCATTCACAACCTGAAATCAACACCAAGTACAGGACATGTACTTCAAGTAAACGGAATGTACCTGTTCTATAGTCTACAATAAACCCAAAAAAACACATAAAAAGGATTTTTAACTGAAATGGAACTTAGAAAAGGTGAAAAACTTACCCAATCAAGGTAACGAGATGTTATAAAATCTCTCTATATATATGATATGCCTAGATGTTACACTATATATTCAGTATTTGATGTTATCATCCATGAACAGTGAGATCTATAAGCTACATGGGGAAATGGATGCATCCAACATGTTGTCTCATCTCCATGGACTATATTAGGATAAGGTTATAAAATAGAGGTATGAGATCTCTAAGGAACTTTTTGCATGTAATATTAAAGAGGGGGAACCATTTGGGGATCATGTGTAACGCCCCGACCCCAGAATCCAGGGGCCGATGCATTATTTTAATACACTGGCATGATTACAAGGAATCAAGTCCCAAAGGACCGATCAGTTTAGTAGTCCTGGAAACAAGATACATACATAAGTTCAACACTACAACTTGAAAAGAAAAACAACACTAATTTATTCCATTAGAAGCATCCAAGATTCCAAGATTATTCTTGCAAGTGACTCATAACTAACTTCTTCATATATTGGTAAAATAAATCATGAGAAAGGGGTTATCTCAAATGCTCAGTAAGAGTAAGAAATATAGTAGAAGATAACATAAACATTAGACACGGTGAATAGTTGAAAACACATGCCATTACAAATAATTAACATGAACAATTTATGGTAGGAATATGAGCTGAGTAAATAATACCATAATAAAACATAGTCATGGGTATTCTACTAGTAGAATAACCACATGAAATATCAATAGCTAATCTCATAATGATGTAATGCATAATTCTGGACATCATAACCACATAGTCAAGGCCTCGTACCAAGACTACAAATAAGATTTTGTCAAGGCCTTGTGCCAAGACACTATTTTGTCTCATGAGACCTACCGATGCATCGAGGAGCTATAGCGGGCTCCACCCATCATTACTAAGTCCAATTCATTCCTCATATAAAATTTTTGAAACAAAACATAAACATTTGTATCAAAACTAGCATACGAAATGTCAATACTTTATCCACAAACCATGAATGGTATAAAAAACAGCACATCCAGAGTCAAATATAACTCATTCAATACAATATGGAAGATTGTATTGTAACATATTAACCTCAATCAAAAATAATGAATGATATTGACATAGATGAAAATAATCATCAAAACTATTTGATAGAAATATCCCCCTTTTTCTTGAAAACATTTAAAAGCCACATTATTTGTCAAAAAGCTGTTTAAAAATAGATTTTTGAATCAAAGTGTCCCATAACACTTTGAAAAATTTAAAAGGAATTTTAATTTTAAAAATTTAATGTCCATATAAATAAATCCTTAAAACCATTTTTAAAACATGGACATTAATGAGAAATATTTAGAATAATAAATATTTAAAACATTTAAAATGATATTTTAGTTACAGTTCCCAACCAAAAGAGAGACACTTGATTAAAAATAATTAAGGTAATAAAAACTTTATAATATCATGAGAATAAAAGGATTCATGATATACTATGTCAAAGTACATTATATACAACATATAAAATTGAATTGGTGTATAACAACAAATAAGTCTCAAAGGAATGTAAACTGAGATGAAATCTCTTATAAAGATTATATCCTTAGGTAAAGGATAAATCAAGGACATAATTATGTGTGAAAAACATAAATACACTCAATATGATTTGATATTCATTTTAAATCAATCATAGGACATTCACACATATTCTTGTAAAATCAGCACTAATGAATTGTATTTTTAACTCAATAAATGGAGATTGAGTTAAAATTACTCTTATCAAGTTCATATCGATGAATTGAGAATTTATCAATGGAGTGATTATGTGTATAAAAAGTATATCCCTAGAAAGGGTATTTTAAATTACTAAAAAAATAATAAATAGTGATTCCACACATAATCATGGATTAAAATAATCAATGAAGTATTCATAAAGCCCAATGAGTAGAAATTGAAATTTGAAGTTCCCTTACTGATTTGGTAACTTATGAAACGTACACCCCATGAAAGAAGTATCACAAAATGAAGATGTAAATACCCAATAAATCAAATTATATTACAAAAATAATACAATCAGGGGTAGTGAATACTCCTCACAAAAGTAAATAGTGGCCAATATAGCATGAATCTCACAGGAATAAAAGTGAGATGAAAAACCCTTAACTCGTTGTAATCAATCGAGTCGTATGAACATAAGTTAATAACCACAAAATAAATCACATAAAACCATGAATATAAATAGAATCTTGATAATATATATCAAATTGAAGTACACAATATACCACAATCAATAAATAAGTGGCAAACAATGTAAATCTCACGGAATTAAAAGTGACATAAGAAACCTATTACCTCAAGTCTGACTTGTCTTGTATGTTCCTTGTTCCTCCTGAATAATAAACTTAAGTTAATTTCTACTTGATTAATGAAATTTTTCAATTTTATTATTCCTTTTATATCACTTATTACCTTGCTATAATAATTAGTTATTTAATGGAGTTTATAATGGATATTTTATCGATGTTCGGAACTTGAGTCAAAAATCAACTTGTTATAATTACTATTTTTCCATGTGGTCAAAATTCCATTATCTCCAGAATGTTATAAACGATTTATATATCATATAAATATATTATATCCAGTATATATATCTATTTATAACAGTACATAACATTTGAAGATAAGAAATGAAATGTATTGTTCATAGAGATGGTAAGTCGTACGTACGCATGAATGCTACTTTCATTTTTATTTTGTATTTTAATGGAATTAAAACATAATTATACATAGGTATATTATAATTCAAGTATAATATCATATATAATATCATTAATTACATCCTTTATATGTCCCACATAATTCATTAACGAGTCATATCATTTTGAGGGGCCGGTAGTCCGCACTTCCTCAAATGAAATTATCGCGTTTTACCCATAATGGAAACCATAAAATAATGATATAAATGGAAAATATAGAAGCATAAAGAAAAAATAAACATAATATATATATCATATATAAATATAGTTTCATATTAATGGACACCATGAGAGGTGGTAGGAGATAATCGAACAATCATCATTTCGTGAGGTGATAGTTTGTCAACCACAGAAACAGTATGTTCTTCACCCATTAGATGTAGGTGTGTGTAAGTGTAGTTATAATCCTTCTCATAAAAATATACTATTATATTGAGGATACTGGTGTTGTTATAAAATAAAGTAATAAAAAGTGTTTAGGGGTTGGTGAAGTAAAATAAAACAAAAGAATTTAAGAGAAAGCATTACCTTTAATTTGGGTAACTTCCTTTGGTTTGAACTAAAAGGAATTCTTGAAGTACCTTCTGCCTAAGGTGAGGCTTCTAGGAGGATAAGGGGAATATTGATATATTATTTTGGCATGGGGTGGACAATCCATGGAGCTTGAGAGGTGTGTGGAATGGGTTATAAGTGGTGTCCTTTTATAAGGGGGAGGAGGGGCTCTTTAGGAAAGTGTGAAAATATTATTTTATTATATAGTGATATTCGATTTCTAAAGGTCCAAAACTAATTAAATTTGAATATAATATGACTCATTGTCGAAATAAAATCATCCAATAAGAATTGGACAGGTTTTGGTTATTATTTTAATATTAATAATCATATTTATTTAAATCATTTATTAATGAGGTAAATACTACATCATTATTGTGTCATAAATAATTTAATTTATTTGATGTCTAAAAATTATAAAAAAATTTACCATAATGTATGAAATATTTTTATCTTTCCAATAATTATTTATAGTAGAAAAGATGAATTATATAACCCCATGTAAAAAATTATAAACTAAAAGATATTTGTTAATGTCATTTTTGTCTTTACTTTAAGTTAATTAAAATAAAGTGTCATTATCATTCTTAAGTGGCTCCATGGGGTCCCAAAATTGACCCAAGGAAGCCCATGGTCGTCCACGACTCATATAATAAGTTTAGGATAAGTGTTAAGGTAATTTTTTATTATTATAATATTTATTTTACCTTGAATTACCCTATTTATCTTTAACCGCGGTAAATAAAAGTCAAAAGTTACTATTCACCAAAAATTATTTTCATCTTATTGAACCACATATTACTTACTAATAAAAACCATGTATCTTGGATTTTCAAAATTCAATTCACAGAAGTAGTAAAATTTTATTTAAATGAAAAAGTCGGATTTTTAACTACTACTTAGTGGTTTCACTATTCATCAAAAATTGAAGTTTTTCATAAAAATACCAAAAATTCAGCCTAAGATATATTTGATATTCCAAATTAAAAAATGATATCTATTTTACCAAATTCAAAATGTAGAAGTTGGATTAATTAATTTAAGATTAATTCTCGTTGTCAAAACAAATAGCGTGTTTTTAAGAAACAATAGCTATCAAAAGATTGAAACTTATTTATGTATAATTTCAAAGTAAAATTAATTCCAATGACCAAAATTGGATTAAAGGGTAAAAATATAATCTAATTACACTTGAAAACTAATTTAAAATATAATATAACCATATAAATAAATTAGATTAAAAGGCAGTTTTGAATTAAAATACATTATTTCTCACTATTCATAAAAAATGAATATTATTAGAAAAATACCAAAAAATTTCCCAAAGTAAATTTTGATGTTTATATTCTAAAGATTAATTTTATTTTGTCAAATGTAACATATAAAAGTGACCAAAACTATATTTAAATAGGGTTCTCCATTAAAAGGTGGTAAATAAACCCTTTGAAGTTCATTATGTTTAAAATTAGATTCATTCACATTTTAAGCCTCTAGATTTTATTGGATAAATGTAAAAACATTTAACAAACATAAATAATCATTTTGTAGTTAGTTCTGTTCATTACAACCATTACAATGGAAAGGTGTTAACTACCACTTAAAATAATAATATTATATTATTAGTGTGCAAAGTAAGATTTCAAAGAAACTCATAGTTGCGTATTGGGTATACCATCGAACATAGTGTCCCCTTTAAAGTATAATTAATATTTATTTCACAAATATTAATAAATAGGAAAAATGTTGTGTTATTTATTTACCTAAGATGTTACATCCTTCCCCCCTTTTGGGAATTTCATCCTTGCAATTTTAAAACTGGGCTTGGAAACTTCATTAAAAGTCCCACATCAAAAAAGAGTCAGTAAAACTATCACTTTAAAAGAAAGAAATAAAAGTACAAAGGTCACCCGAGATAACCCATACTAGGATTCCATGTAGAAAAACATGGATATGGAAGATAAACTAAGTGTCAAGTTCTGATAGAGAGGGATAGAAAACATGATCAAGAGAAAGTTAACAACAAGAAAACCACAAACTTGTTATGGGATAAACGGTCATTAGTTTCCTAGTAGGAAAGTAAAAGGATAACGGTTTTTTTGTTTTAGGTTACATTTCATAAAGTTTAGGAATTTATTTAGGAGATTGACTAAGAACATAAAGATATATGCTTACTTTTTATGTAGAATTTTATTCTTTAATAAATTTCTACCACCAACTCATCTTTTTTTCAAACGATGAGTAATCAAGATGACTTGGTCACACCAGAAGAGATAGAATCAACTTCTAGAGAATCACATGATCCACAAAGGATAAATAATATATTTACCGTGTCTTTAGGATTAACCACCACCAAAATGGTTAGTACAAGATCATATGATCCCCCAAAAGGATAATCCTTTAGAGAAATAAATACTAATCTTAATTTCTAAAATTAAACCAACAATACCCCAAAGTTAAATATAGACCATTAAATAAAACATTGTCTTTAAAATCCTTCAATATAATCCAAAATAATATTGAAACCAAAAACTTTGAAGAATTTGGTTATGTAATCTTCCACGTTAAATTGTATCTTAAAATAAAATCGACTACCCTTAAAGTCACATACTCAAAAGTAATTAAAATAATAAAATATTCTCTATGATAGGTTAATCATTTCCATAAATAACCAAAAATATAGATAAAAATACACCATTACTCCTCAAATGAAATCCCATAGTATTCTATTTTCCTTAGGTATATAGTGTTCCCAACAGAGAGAACGTCTTCTAAAATAAAATTAATCACTTAATCACCAAATCATTTTCCTATAATAAGGATATCCATTTGATAAGACATAATATCCCAAATCAACTTATTATTGATCAATAAAATCATTTAAATAAAAATAATTAGTCACACTAACTAGGGACTTCACGTAGTCCAGTGGTAGGTGATAAATCCAATCACATTATGGTTGTGGGTTCGATTCTCACATCTTTGTCTGACGCGATAGGTTGTCACACGGTCTACATGTTGTCCTTTTTAAAAAACTATATAATTTTATAATATTCCCAAAAATGATATAGATTCCTAAAAATAACTATAACATAATCTCATCACAAATGTTATCTCATACCTCGCATTTTCATTCCAAAATTTAATAAGTTTTAATTTCCTTAAACTCAATGATCATATAAAACCAAATGGTTATTTATAACTATATCCACAAGAGAAAAGATAATTCTTCCTCAAATATCATTTTCACATGACAAACTGCAGGGTTACAAATACAAGAGAAAATTCTTCCAAAGTAGTCCCATCAACAAAGAGCACTAATACATTTAAAACATTTCTCTATCCATTTATTTCAACATAGCTTCTTCCTTGAACAAGAGGATATCCTATAGAATAGGGAATTCACTCAGGTAATGGCCAGGTCCCCTACATTTATGGAAAATGACTGTAAATTGATTCTTAGTACCATTTTTATTTTCTTCCAGAGTACTCTTCATTTTTTCTTGGAAATTATTTACTTTATGTCCTTCTTTCCCACACATAAAGCATTTATTTGTTCCATTAAAACACCTTCCTAGGTGTCTCCTTCCACATTTCATGCATGATGGAAAATGAGCTTTCTTTTCTCCATGGTCTTCACTACTGTATCTCTTATCATTCACTACTTTTCTATTCCTTTTTGAGTCCGAGAGTTGGTTAATATATATGTTGTTGATCATATTTTTTGAAAAATGATTCGGCATAAACACGATATCTTTTACACCTATGAACATTCCATTTTTTTTCTCATTTCCACTACCATTAAAACCTTGTAAATCATGCTCAAAGTTACTATGACTTCCTTGGAATCCATCCATTAACTAAAACCAGAAAGCATTGTGTGAGTAATAATAGTCATAAATTCATTTAGAGAATATCATGACCCCTTTTTTTCAATTAAAAACACCTTAGGATTAACCAAGTTCATTTATTATCATCTTATAATAAAATCCTTCAAATAAGTTTGTAAATAGATTTTAAATCATCCAAAGCATATCCCTTGGGAGTGTCATAACCAAGAGTGCAGCAAGGCCTGTTGTCGTGTACTAGGATACTCCGGGTCAAGCCCGAAACTCCTTGTCGAAGTTTTCACTCCTAGGTACATCTGTGCCAGAGCCGTCTCTACCTGCTCATATCCAGACAGGGATGTATTGCTTGAAAAATACACAAAATCTCCACACTACCAAAATTCTAAGAAGTTATTCTATACTAATCATCATGTTTTATCTTAGGGTAATGTTATCTAATCATATTTTATCTAAATCTAATTTCCAAGGTTTGTACTAAACTTCCTATGATACCAACTCTAATGCCCCAAACCCAAAATCCAGGAGCCAGTTCATTATTTTAATACATTGGAATGATTACAAGGAATCAACTCTCGAAGGACCGATCAGTTTAGTAGTCTTGGAAACAAGATACAAACATAAGTTCAATACTACAACTTGAAAAGAAAAACAACACTAATTTATTCCATTATAAACATCCAATATTCCAAGATTATTCTTACAAGTCACTCATAACTAACTTCTTCATATCCTGGGAAAATAAATCATGAGAAAGGGGTGAGCTCAAATGCTCCGTAATAGTAATCAATATAGCAGAAGATAACATAAAAATTAGGCATGGTGAATAATTGAAAACACATGCCTTTAAAGATAATAAACATGAACACTTTATGGTAGGAATATGAGCTGAGTAAATAATTCCATAATAAAACATAGTCATGGGTATTCTAATAGTCTAATAACCACATGAAATATCAAGAGCTAATCTCATAATGATGGAATTCATAATTCTTAACATCATAACCACATAGTCAAGGCCTCGTTCCAAGACTACAAATAAGATTTGTTCAAGGCCTTGTTCCAAGACACTAGTTTGTCTCATTATACCTACAAATGCATCGAGGAGCTATAGCAGGCTGCACCCATCACTTACTAAGTCCAATGCATTCCTCATATAAAAATTTTGAAACATAACATAAGAATTTTTATTAAAACTAGCATACGAAATGTCAATACTTTATCCACAACCCATAAATGGTATAAAAAATAGCACATCCACAGTCAAACATAACTCATTCAATACAATATGGAAGATTTTATTGTAACAAATTAACCTCAGTCGAAAATAATGAATGATGCTGACAAATATGAAAATAATCATCAAAACTATTTGAGAGAAATATCCCCCTTTTTATTGAAAACATTTAAAAGTCACACTATTTGTCAAGAAGCCATTTAAAAGTTGATTTTTGAATAAAAGTGTCCCATACCACTTTGAAACATTTAAAAGGAAATTTAATTTTAAAACTTTAATGCCTATATAAATATATCCTTAAAACCATTTTTAAAACATGGACATTAATGAGAAATATTTAGAATAATAAATCTTTAAAACATTTAAAATGATATTTTAGTTAGAGTTCTTAACCAAAAGAGAGACACTTGAATACAAATAATTTAGGTAATAAAAACTTTATAATATCATGAGAATAAATGGATTCATGATATACTATGTCAAAGTACATTATATACACCATATAAAAGTGAATTGGTGTATAACAACAAAGAAGTCTCAATGGAATCTAAATTGAGATGAAATCTTTTATAAAGACTGTATCCTTAGGTTAAGGATAAATCAAGGACATAATTATGTGTGACAAATATAAATACACTCAATATGATTGGATATTCAGTGTAAACAAATCAAAGGATATTCACACATATTCTTGTAAAATCAACACCAATCAATTGGATTTTTAACTCAATAAATGGAGATTGAGTTAAAATTACTCTTATCAAGTTCATATCGATGACTTGAGAATTTATCAATGGATTGATTATGTGTATCAAAAGTATATCCACAGAATGGGGAGTGGAAATTACTACACAAATAATAAATAGTGATTCCAAACATAATCATGGATTAAAATAATCAATGAAGTATGCTTAAAGCCCAATGAGTGGAAATTGAAATTTGAAATTCCCTTACCGATTTGGTAACTTATGAAACATACACCCCATGAAAGAATTATCATACAATGATGATGTAAATAAACATACAATAAATTATATTACAAAAATAATACAATAATGGGCAGTACATACTACTAACAAAAGGAAATAGTGGCCAATAGATCATGAATCTCACAGGAATAAAAGTGAGATGAAAAACCCTTACTTCATTGTAATCAATCGAGTCATATGAACAAAAGTTAATAACCACCAAATTAATCACAAAATACCATGAATATAAAGATAATAATGATAATATATATAAAATGGAAGTACACAATACACCACATGCAATAAATAATTGGCAAACAATGGAAATCTCACAGAATTAAAAGTGAGATAAGAAGCCTCTTACCTCAAGTCTGACTTGTCTTGTATGTTCCTTGTTCTTCCTGAATAATAAACTTAAGTTAATTTATACTTTATTAAGAACATTTTTCACATTTATTATTCCTTTTATATCACTTATTATCTTTCTATAACAATTAGTTATTTATTTGAGTTCATAATGTATATTTTATCGATGTTCGGAACTTGAGTCAAAAATGAACTTGTTATAATTACTATTTTTCCATGTGGTCAACGTCCATTATCTCCATAATGATATAAATGATTTATATATCATATATATATTATATATCCTATATATATATCTATTTATAATAGTACATAACATTTTAAGATAAGAAATTAAATGTGTCGTTCATGGAGACGGTAAGCCGTACATACGCATGAACGCTACTTTCATTTCTATTTTGTATTTTAATGGAATTAAAACATAATGATAATTAGGTATATTATAATTAAATTATAATATCATATATAATATCATTAATTCTATCCTTTATACGTCCCACATAATTCATTAATGAGTCATATCATTTTGAGGGTGCGGTAGTCCGCACTTCCTCAAATGAAATTATCGCGTTTTACCCATAATAAAAACCATAAAATAGTGATATAAATGGAAAATAAAGAAGCATAAAGAAAACATAAACATAATATATATATATATCATATATAAATACAGTTCTATCTTAATGTCCACCATGAGAGGTGGTAGGAGGTAATCGAACAATCATCGTTTGGTGAGGCGTTAGTTTTCCATCCACAGAAACAGTATGTTCTTCACCCATTAGATGGATTTGTGTGTAATTTTAGTTCTAATCCTTATCATAAAAACATCCTAGTATATTGAGGATACTAGTGTTGTTATAAAATAAATTAATAAAATGTGTTTAGGGGGTTGGAAAAGTAAAATAAAACAAAATAATTTAAGAGAAATCATTACCTTTAATTTGGGTAGCTTCCTTTGGTTTGAACCAAAAGGAATTCTTGAAGTGCCTTCTTCCTAAGTTGAGGATTCTAGGAGGAACAGGGGGATCTTGAGATATTATTTTGGTAGGGGTTGGATGATCCATGGGGCTTTAGAGGTGTGTGGAATGGGTTAGAAGTGGTGTCCTTTTATAAGGGGGAGGAGGGGCTCTTTAGGAAAGTGTGAAAATATTATTTTATTATATAGTGATATTCAGTTTCTAAAGGTCAAAAACTAATTAAAGTTGAATATAAGATTACTCATGGTCGAAATAAAATCATCCAATAATAATTGGACAGGTTTTGGATATTATTTTAATATTAATAATCATATTTATTTAAATCATTAATTAATGAGGTAAATACTACATCATTATTGTGTCATAAATAATTTAATTTAATTTATGTCTAAAAATTATAAAAAAAATTACCATAATTTATGAAATCCTTTTATCTTTCCAATGATTATTTATAGTCAAAAAGATGAATTATATAACCCCATGTAAAAATTGATAAACTAAAAGATATTTGTTGATGTCATTTTTGTCTTTACTTTAAGTTATTTAAAATAAAGTGTCATTTTCATTCTTAAGTGGATACATGGGGTCCCAAAATTGACCCAAGGATGCCCGTGGTCAGACATGAATCATTCAATAAGGTTAGGACAAGTTTTATGGTAATTTTGTATTATTATAATATTCATTTTAACTTGAATTACCCTATTTACCTTTAACCATGGTAAATACTCACCAAAAATTATTTTCATCTTATTGAACCATATTTTACTTACTAATAACAACCATGTTTCTTGGATTTTCAAAATTCAATTCACAGAAGTGGTAAAATTTCATTTAAATGAAAAATTCGGATTTTTAACTACTATTTAGTGGTTTCACTATTCATCAAAAATTGAAGTTTTTCATAAAAATTCCAAAAAATCAGCCTAATATATATTTGATATTCCAAATTCAAGAATAATGTCTATTTTACCAAATTCAAAATGTAGAAATTTGATTAATTAATTTAAAATTAATTACCACTGTCAAAACAAATAGCGTGTTTTTAAGAAACAATAACTATCAAAAGATTAACACTTATTTATGTATAATTTCAAAGTAAAATTAATTCCAATGACCAAAATTAGATTAAAGGGTAAAAATATAATATAATTACACTTCAAAAAAAAATTAAAATATAATACTACCATATAAATAAATTAGATTAAAATGAAGTTTTGAATTAAAATACATTATTTCTCACTATTCATAAAAAATGAATATTATTAGAAAAATACAAAAAATTTACCCAAAGTAAATCTTGATGTCCCGATTCTAAAGAAGAATTTTATTTTGTCAAACGGAACATATAAAAGTGACCAAAACTAGATTTAAAGAGGGTTCGCCATTAAAAGGCAGTAAATCAAACCTTTAAAGTAAATTATGTTTAAACTTCAATTCATACACATTTTAAGCCTCTAAATTTTATTAGATAAATGTAAAAACATTTAACAAAAATATATAATCATTTTTTAGTTAGTTCTATTAATTCTTTCCATTACAACGGCTAGGTGTTAACTACCATTTAAAATAATAATATTATATTATTAGTATGCAATGTAAGATTTCAAAGAAACCCATTGTTGCATATCTGGTATACCATCGAACATAGTGTCCCCTTTAAAGTAGAATTAATATTTAGTTCAAAAATATTAATAAATATGAAAAATGTTGTGTTCTTTATTTACCTGGGATGTTACATTATGTAGGCAAGATGATTGGTTATATTGAGCACCGAGAAATATTGGACTTTAATCTTCTAGATGATTTGAACACTAAACTTATATTTCCTCACAACCTTATAGATTGTCAAGTATTATTATTAATTATAATGAAAAAAATATTGAGAATCCACTCATGTAACTCATCAACTTAACTTTCCAATCATGTAAGGATATGAGATGTGATAAATATGGATCCCTTATGGTGGATAAGAGGAATAGAAAGGAAAACGGACCCAATATGCATTTCAATTATAAGGATTCTTAGAACTATAATTTCAATAAGAAGATGATTTAGAGACTTCATAGGTAACAAGATGTAGAATGTTTTTCATATATAAAGAGAGTCCACTGAAAGAATAACTGGACCAGTGTAAAAAAAGGGGAAACTTCGTGTGCATTTATTATCAAGTGTAACTTTTCCATTTCTTCTAATTAGGTATTGGTTACATATTATGGTTCTCACATTTATATCTAAATATAGGAACCAAATATATTTTATAAGGTTATAATAAGGGAGATGCATCTTGGAGATACCAATAGAGAAATAATGACTACCTTAGATATAGAAGAATAATACCTTACTTTTTATTTGGGATAGATTTTGTTTTGAAAAATTGTTATTAGGTTTCTCATGTTACCAAAAACATAATATCTATTTAGATTTTAGATATGGATGGATTTGTATTGAATTTTTTGATTTAAATATTATACTTTTACAAATATAGGAATGGAACACCTTAATATGGTCTTTATATACTAGAACATGATAAACAATTGTTAGAAATTGAAAATTAATCAAGTATATGTGAATCATATCATACCCAATAGTGACATCACTAACTTGGTCATATAAATGATAAATGTTTGAAAAAATATCTATACATATGGGTATTTAGATTATTCCAAAATAAAACCACTTTAGAAATGCTTGTTTTTAAAGAAAAATGACCAAACCACCTTTTAGTAGATAGGCTGAAAGGTTTATAGAGATTATAGAATTAGTTCATATAAATGTATGTGGGCTTTTTCTCATAGAATCTAGAGGTGGATACTCTTACTACATTACTTTTATTGAATAATTAAGTAAATATAGTTATCTATACTTGATGTGTCATAAGTCATAATCCTTTTAGAAATTTAAGGAATCCAAGAATGAAGTAGAGAAACAATTTGGTAAAAATATAAAGAAAATTTTATTAGATTGAGGTGGAAAATATCTTAAACAAGAGCTCATTTACTATCTATGGGAGTTTGCGAAACTTTCTCAACTCACTCATCCTTATACACTATAGTGAAATGGTGTTAGTAAAAGGAGGAACTAAATCCTACTAGATATGGTGAGGTCAATGATGGGTCATTTAGATCTTCCATTATCTTTTTGGGGACATACATTACACATTATAGTACACATACTAAATTAATTTATAAATAAGTTGGAAAATGAAAAACCGTGTGAGTTTATGTATGGGAGGAAATATTTTTTGATGAAATTGCATGTTTAGGGATTTGAGGCATTTGGTAAGGCCTATTAAGGACAAAAAAATTATCACCTTGAGGCACAATGTGTATCTTTATAGGATATACCAAGGATACAAGGGTATATTATCTATAGGACCCCTTAGATAGGTAGGTAATAGTGTACAACAGGCTATATTCCTTGAGAGGGAGTACATCTCCAAAATATATAGTGGGAGAAATATTTAATTTGATGAATTCTATACTCAAGATACCCCAGATTTAGCATGATAATAGGTTCCATAATACCCTATAGAAGATGAATTTTCAGGAGTACAAGTACTATGTAGAATCACAAGAGAGGTTAGATAACCAAAGAGATATGGTTTTCTAGTCATCAAGGATGGTGACTCATTATTAGTTCATAATAATGAACATGTGTCCTTTAATGAATTATTAAGTGACTCAGAAGCTATAAGATGGAATGAATTCATGATTTCTAAGATACATTCCATATACCAAACCCAAGTTTGGGTTTTTCTAGATCCTCTATTTGATGTAAATACTATTGGATACAAATGAGTATTCAAGATAAAATATTTAATAAAGGTAATTTTAGTGCCTATAAAGTATGATTAGTGGAAAAGGGGTTTAAGAAATTTCAAGGCATAGAAAATGACAAAACCCTTTCACCAGTTTCTATAATGAAACCCATCATAATTCCACTTTTCCTAGAGGCTTACCCTAACTATGATATTTTGTATATGGATGCCAAAATAAATTTTCATAATTAAAACCTTATAGAATATGACTATATGATATAGATAAAATGGTTTTTGATTCCATATAAATATAATAAGGTAAGAATATTATATATGTCCATTTATGGGTTAAAGTAAGAATCTAGGTAACGAAACATTAGATTTGATGAAGTGATAAAGGAATTTTTTTTATACTAAACCAATGTGATCCATGTGTCTAAATATGGTTAAGTGGGAGTCCAATAATTTTTCTAGTAGTATATATTGATGACATATTACTTATTATAAATGAGATACTAATCTTATGTTTTTTCAAGACATAGTTGAGAACATGATTCTCTATGAAGGACTTAGGTGAAGCATGTTGGGAATATGTGAATTCCACTATAGTTGAGTGGAGTCATTCGACCTAAAGGAGTGGTTCTAAAATATCTTTAGTTAATTATGGTTGTGGAAGAGGTGAGTTTACTTTAATATTTATAGAAGGAGGATAGTTCAGAAATATAATATTCTAATGTTTCTCAGTATAAGGTGATCTTGTTCTGCAATTTCATCTTATACTTTCAGAATATAATGGATGTTTAATTTTCTATGAAGGTTTTTATTTTATTGAAGTTAGTGGTAAAACTAAGAATTTTTATAAGATATCTACAATAGAATATATGGAATCTTTCACTTATCATAGGTCAATTCAAGTGAATGAACTAATTATATTATCTATAAATTGTGGGTGGGGATTCCTTTTTCATATATATAATGCGATTACTTGTTTTAGTAATTCAAGTGAATACTTAAGTCAAAAAATTATAAAATTTAAATTCTAGATAAATTTAATGTCTCAATGTTAACCCCATGGATGTAGGAAATTCATTCTAAACCATATAAAACCAAAGTTTTCTTTTCTTTCTTGCATTTAATTTCATGCATGAATGTTTTTCATCTCTTGGAGTAAATAGAGATGAATATTATTTCAAATTAGTATAGCGATTTGGGTTATTTTTTTATCTTCTAAGTTCTAGAACACTAAACTTTGGAGAGTTCCTTCATGAATCTATTTCTGGAAGTATGATCTTGTATTGAATGATTTCAGTTGC
Organism: Viscum album; assembly: GCA_963277665.1. Classification (NCBI taxonomy): domain Eukaryota; kingdom Viridiplantae; phylum Streptophyta; class Magnoliopsida; order Santalales; family Viscaceae; genus Viscum; species Viscum album. The sequence goes on from OY728164.1 coordinate 1,585,995,891, forward strand.
ATATATGAAAAAAAAAATGTGGAGGGATTCTCAAAAAGCGGTATCATATGGAGTCTTATTAGTTCACTTGATAGGTCAGGTAACATTCTCTTACTTAAATTTTTTTGAATTTTATTGGGAGCCACTGTTTTTTAGAAGAATGGAATCAAAATATGGAAAGGTTGGGATCAATAAATTCGATGGAATAGATTTCAATTTCAATAAAATATATATGGAATACATTATCATTCAAAAAGATCTATATATTATATTAAAGGGTGTCAAACTAAAAAAAGGGATAAAGGTTAATGGGAAAAGGTTTATTGGAAGGAACTTGTTTTGATATATATTTTTTATTTTAGAATGTGTATTTAAATATTCAGGAGAATAAGACTATAACAGAGTTGATTGAATCCCTTACATGTATGTATGAGAAACCAACAACACCAAATAAATTCTTCTAGATGAAAAGGATTTTCAGCATGAGGTTATTGGAAGGAAGATATACATCATATCTTTTGAATTATTTCAACTTAATCTAGATCCAGCTATAGTATATAAAGGGTAAATTCATAGATGATGTTTGGGTTATTTTGTTGTTGTCATCCTTACCAAAATATTTAGAGGCCATGGTGATGACTATGAGTAGTTAAATCGGAAAAAAATGATTTGGTGTTTACTGGTGTTCATAACTTGATTCTCAATGAGTATCTCAAAAGTAGATAGAGTTTAGCTTCTTTTATGGATGTATTGAATTCATAAATAAGGGGATGCTCACCACATTGGAATAATCGTAAGCAATCATAGAGGAAAACAAGGGAGAGGAGTAGAGGGAGGTCTTCCAAAAGAGGGTTTGTTTGTTATAAATACAGAAAGAAAGGTCACCTCAAGAAATATTATCATGAATGGAAGGTAAAAACTTGGAGGAATTTCTCTAGAGAACTGGTTGTTATATAAAAGAGCAGTTTAAATACACTTTTGAATGTTTCTACTAAAATGGAATCTTAGATCATAGATTCTAGAGCTTATTTTTATTCCATATAAGAAAAAGGGTGCATATCAAATTATGTATCTAGAAATTTTGGTAGAGTGAAACTTAATAATGATTAATTACATAACAATGTGTAGAATGGAGAAGTAAAAGTTTAGTTGAATAATGAATTTTTCTTATTTTTAAGGAAGTGTGACATATTCCAAGTCTTTAAAAGAATCTAATTTCAGTTGATCAGCTAGATGAAATAGGTTTCAAAACCAATTCTATGAAAGGAGTACAGAATATTACTCAGGATTCTCTTTTTATAGCCATAAGTGTAAAATATGGATCATTGTATCTAGATGTAAGGGAATTGTGAGATACACTTTCGAAAACATCATCTTTCAAAAGATCAAAACATTAGCAGTATCTATTCGGGAACCTCGGTGTGAAAGGTTTTAAGATTCTAGTTGAAAAGGGAATACTAAAGCTAGATCATTCATAATTTGAAATATGTGATAGTTATATACTTTGGAATTAGTATATGGTTTCTTTAAATATGTTCAAAATAACACTAAAATACTAGAATTTATAGGTAATTTATATAGATGTTTGCGGACCTACCCGAGTTCATTATCATGGAATAGCTAGGTACTTTTTTACCTTCATTGATGATTCCATCATAAATTTATGGGCATGATTTCTAAAATATAATAGTGAAGTTTTTGGAATATTTTTTCAATGGAAGGCTATGGTGGTAATAGAAACTAGAAGAAAGATGAAATGTCTGATATTAGAATATGGTGTTGAGTTTACCAAAAGGATATTCTGAAATTACTACAGGCACAAAGGGATTTAACATGAGAATATTATTCTAGTAAAACCTAAAAATGGTGTATCTGATAGAATAAATTAGATTTTTATGGAGATAATAAGAATTATGTTTCTATATTCACTAATTCCTAATAATTTTGGTTTAGAAGTAGTGGGTATGACAACTTACTTAATCAATATAAATCTATCAAAACAACTTGGATAGATATTATTGGAATAACTATGGTCTGGTAAAGTATCGAAAGTTTTTAATATCATATTTTTCAGAAGTTTTCCCCATATGTATGTGGATGAAAATATAGAGATAATATTAAAGAAAAATATCATTCCTGGTTTTTTATAGGCTATTAAAATGAATACTTTGGTTTTCAAATTTGGGATAATTAGTAGAAGAATTTTTCAAAAAGATAAAATGTGCTCTTTAATGAATAAATCATATTGAAAGATCAAAATTTAAAGGATAATGAAGTTGAGAATAAAGATTCAACTTTAATTTAAGTTGATCTAAATGGTGAATCTAGAGAGACACATGTTCTGAAAAGTTCATATGTCTCTGAGTTTTTCATAAGATCAAATTTTCTATAAAATTTGAAGGGTTATACTGATAGTTCAAAATTTTATCCAATGAAAGTTATACCTAGAAGCTCAGGTATTGGAGAATCTTAATATAGAGTTTCAAAAAGTGAAGGTTTAGAATTAATAGTTCCTAAAGAATCTAAATCATAGAGTAATTTTTTAAGGTTTTCACGGGTCAGACATTCGATGTAGAGCTATTGAGATGATCATAGTTTCTTAATTTTTATGGATGTAGGAGAACAAGAAATTATTTAAGTAGTGAATATTATTGAAGATTATAGAAAGTTGGAGTTATAAATGAAAAATTATTTGTATTCAATGTGAATGAATAACACCTAGGAGATAATAAAATTACCATAATGAGAGAATGATCTTAAGAACAAGTGGGTTTTCCAATTGAAAGAAAAAGTTGGTGGAAAAAAAATAAGGCAAGTTTGGTTGTGAATTAATTTTAGTATAAGAATGGAATTTAATTCTCTAAAATATTTTCTATCATAATTAAACATACTTCTGACCAAACTATTTTATGTTTGGTTGCTTTTAGAAATTTGTACCTTGAATAAATGGATATGAAGATGGATTTTCCTTATCTATATTTAGAGGAATACGTTTATATATTTGGTTTCATGGAAAATCAAAATCTAATATTGGTGTCAAAACTAAAAAAGGAGTCTTTATGGGTTCTAAATAAGAACCAAGGTTGTATAACCATAAGTTTTATTCCTTTATTGAATAGAAAGGTTTCATGTAAAGTACCAATTATCACTACAATTACCAGAAGTATTTTAGTAGAAATGACTTTATTATCTCACTTTTATATATGGATGATATGTTTTTTGTGGGTTTAAATATTAAAATAATTTGGAATTTAAAATGATTAATTTTCTGGAAAGTTTGAAATGAAAGATATTGGAGAAGAAAATAAGATATTGGGCATGAGGATTAAATGTGATAAGAAAACTAGGATCTTGTTTTTATCACAGAATGATTATATTCAAAAGATCATTGAGAGATTCAAAATGAGTGTATGTCTGTCAGTTTCAAATCCTCTTAATAGTCACTTTAAATTTCTGATGGAGCAAGTACCATGAACAAAAAAATTAGTTACACGAAAAATGTTCAATATGATTCAGAAGTTATAATTTTGTTGTATGTTATGTTTTTAACTCATCTAGATATTATTCATGTAGTGGGAGTGGTCAGTCACTTCATGGAAAATATAGGGAATGAGCATTTAGAATTTGTAAAGTGGATTATTCAATATCTCAAAGGAATATATGGTAAAACTCTTTGTTTCTAAGATAATGATATGTTACATGGATTTGTATATGCATACTTTGGGGGTGATTATGATTCTTGTAATAGAAAAATAGGATATTTTTATACATTTGGGGGAACCAAAATCAATTGGATATCTAGGTTCTGAACAAGGATTTCACTTATTACAATAGGAGTAGAGTATGTGGCTATAATGGAAGTTATAAAGGATATGGTTTGGTTATGGGATTTATTTGAAGGACTTCAATGAAGTCAGGGGAAAGTGTTTCTATAATATTATAGTTATAGTGAAATTAATTTTTCTAAGGATCCAATGTTTCATTAAAGAACTAAAAACATTGATATGAAGTACCATTACATCTAAAAGAATATGGTGATTTGTAGTTATGATAGATATATAGGAAAAAATCTAGTGAACATGATCTCTAATATTTTTAGTCTATAAACACTGAGGAAAAATCAAGCCTCAATCAATCTTGGGTGAATTTAAGGAGGTGGAGAAGAATTTTACATAGAAAAATTTAAAGGTGGTGTCATGGTTTTCTCTAAAGCATACATTATGTAGGAGTTTTTTGGGAATGTGTAAAGTATCCTTAACTTTAATAAATTCAATCATCTATAAGGAGTAGTTTTAGAAGATCTTTAGTTTATTGGAGTTGTGGGAGTGGTGGGTTTCCTTCAGGATTTCCAGAAGGAGGTTCTAGAAGGAGGATGGTTTGTAAGGGTATTCTAGTATTTCTGAGTGCAAGGTGATATTGTTTTGGTAGTTTTTCTTGTACTTATAGAATATGGGGTATTTTTAGTTTTCTATAAAGGATTATATTTTACCAAATGTGGTGTTTAAACTAATGATTTCTTTAGGATATCAACAATGGAAGCAGTAGAATGGATAGACTCTCACACTTCTCAAAGGTTTGTGAAACTTGATAGCCAGATGATAATCTCTATAAATAGAAGGGTGGGACCACTATTTTCATATGTGTAATGTTATTAATTGTTTTAGTAATATAAGGGACTCCTTATATTATAAAATTGTAAACTTTTCATACTAGATAAATGGAATGATACCATGTTTCTCCCATGAACATAATAATTTTAGTCTAAACTATATAAAACCAAAGTGTTCTTTTTTTGTATATTTAAATTCATTAATGAATGTTTTTTATATATTAGAGTGAGTAGGTATAAATATTATTTCCACTTAGTTTAGGGGTTTGAGTGATATTTTTTAATCTTCTAGGTTCTATAACACTAAGCTTCAGAGAGTTCCTTCTGGAATTCATTTACCCCAGTGTGATTCTAGATAGACTTCTTCTGGTTGTTTATCAGAAGGAAAGTGTAGATGGATTCTCAATAAATCATCTTATATTATTTGGATTAAGATAATTTGTTATAGATCCTCATGGTTTCTTGGAATAATTCAGGGTAAATACATTGACCAGAAACTAAAGAGATTTAGTATGGAACAATCCAAGATATTATTAGTTCTATGGTCACATAGTAAATATTTCTCTAAGAAAATGTTACCTCATACACAAAATGAGAGACATGGGATGGAAAGTGTCCCATAAAAATAAGTTATAGGATCAATCATGTATGCCATATTGTGTATCATGCCTGATATTTCCTACACCTTCAACATGGTAGGAAGATATCAATAATATCTAAGAGACTCTCATTAGATGAAATTCAAGACTGTGCTAAATTATCTAAGGAATACTAAAGATATATTGTTAGTTTATAGAGGAGTTAAGAAACTAGTCATTATAATTTATACATATTCTAGTTTCTAGATAGATATTTATTATCTAAACTCATAATAATTATATGTTTTCTATGTCAATAGAGGATATTTAAGCTAGAAGATCATAAAGAAGTCTATTTTCATTGATTCTATAGAATATTTTGAGTATATTAAAGCTTCTAATGTATCTAAATATATAGTGGGGATATGAAACTTCATCTAGTATCCTAATTTCATGTATAGAAACAAATAACCTATCACATCATATTGTGATAATACTATAGTGGTGGCCCTTTCCAATGAGCTAAATTCTCATCAATAAATGATGAATATACTTTATAAGAAACACCACTTAAAAAAATTCAAAAAGGGGTGAGGTAGAAATAATAAAATTATCCAATTGAAGAGAACATGTAATACCCTTTTACTTAAGCCTTATCTTATAAAGGAATTAATATCATGTTATAACTAGTGGACTGAAGATTATTAGCAGTTTGATCTAGTGAAACTGGGAGTCTATTGGAGTTGGTTTCCTATAAATACTTTATTCTTTTTATTACCTATATATTCAGGGTCTTGGATATTAATAAATATCTTATCGCATCATGATTTTTATAATATGTAATATTGAATGTGATGATGTCCTTAGAATACTTATTGTAACAAAAGGACATAGAAGTTACCTACTATGATGATATCCTTGAATTGTTGTGATGGTATTATTAAATGCATATTCTATGGTTGGATGATATCATCTGATGGGACATAGATGATACAGGATATCAGGGGTAGGAGGTTCATGAGACATTGAGACTTTTTCTAAAGAATTTTTCCCTTCGTAATCTCTAGGAGTGGAGGTTGTGAGAACTAAATTTCCCATAGGAATTCCGAATGTTATATGTGTCATTGGATATTATTATTTAAAAGTGTGTTTATTGAACCTTAGACATGATATTATTATTTATGAATATAATGAGTTGTGTACTTAGATGTATCAATGAAAATTGAAACTCTATATATTAATTAGGAATTAGGATATGTTTTGTGTGTCATGATTGATATGGAATTAATTATGATTCAAGAAAGTATTTTTCCATTCCAAGTTAATGGATGTTGATATATTGTCCCTTTGATTGGAATAGAATTTCATGATTAAGTTCATGGTAATGATGATTTTATCTGCGAGTTCATTTCTGGAAATTCAATGAAATGTATATTGAGCATATAGGTTGATGAAACAAGTAATAGAACCTAGTTGATGATATATCAAGGTAAAGGGATTATATTACACAGTGAGTATTCCTAGGATGTTTTTTTCATTATTGTAACAATAACTCATTTATCTATGGTTTCATAAACATGTTTCTAGATGCTAATCTTAGACTTTAGACAAGTGTATCCTAATTATGATAAGAAAGGTTCCTAGAGAGTCACACACTAAGTATATACAAAAACTTAGTTAAATTCTATATTAGTTTAAGATTAGAGTATAATATTATTCTCAAGTTTTGAGATTAATATTTATTTGGGTTTAGTTGATCGCATAAATTATTTATTAAATTAATAATGAAGTGATATTTATTTATTAAATAAATAGAAATTATTCAAGGTTTGATAAATGCTAAGGTGTATTGATGGAATGTGTTAAGGTTTCATGTTTAAATGATATAATAAATACCATTTAAATAGGTATTTATTTATTTAAGAAATGAAATTTATTTATCTACAGGTTATATACGCATCAAGGAAATAATAGTAGTAGTATTTTTATTAGTATGATTTGATGTGGGGTTCACTAAGAATTAATATTTTGGTTAAGGACCAATGTGTAATTAATAATTATTAACCTAGATATATAAACCTAGTTATATCATTTCTAGGGTTTAAATATTATTATTCACAATGATTACCTTATAGAATTCTCTTAAGCTCGAAAAAGAACATATCTATAGAACTCTCAAGTTCGGAGAGAATCAATCCTAATCCTCCCTATAAAAGTCACCAAGAGAACCTATAGAATCCTTCAATCCTCAAAGGAGTTTTTGTTTCAATCAATGGAGAACAACACAAGTGATGATAATTGTCTACACTGGCACTTGGCGTTTCAATGAAAATGTTCCAAGGTTCTTGGAGCATGTGTGGAACACCCCTAAAGGGATTCTACACTTGGATAATATTATGTAATGACGACAAAATATAGATGGAAAACCAATTAAATAATTAATAAATAATTGAAATCTATAGTAATTATTATTTATATAATTTAATTAAAAATTATATGTGAATGATCCGCACATTGTGCAGATTTTAGGGTGGCAATAGTTATAACATGGGGATATATCCAAAGAAATTGACAAAAAGATTATTGGGAATATACCTAACCGCATATTATGCGCACCCTGAAACCTTTAAGGTGCCAATTAAGTGTCACATAACATCTCATACCAATCCCTCGGCCACACCTTCTCACTCAAGGTTGCCCATAAATCATTACCATTATCTAGTTCCCAATAACAAAAGGTCATAGGAACAATCTATAAGTATTTTAATAAGAATACTAGCACAATGGGACATCTCAATCAAAATTACACATAGGGTTATCCCTTAGATACTCCCTTACCATGCCTCTAGGTTATCCAAATTATTCATGTTGTGCACTTAACACGTTCACATATAAAGGGACATATCACTCGACACATAGATCAGACCACTAGATCACCCAAGCCTTAACTAATCCCATTATATCACTCTAGAAACACTTTACCCAAGATAAAAACATTATCTCTCCTCATGGATCCATTGTTCATAGGCCACTTAATTCATTTCTACCTTCAATGGGGCCAATCACATCAATCCAAACAAACCTGAACACTTTTATACCAAAAAATAATCTCATTAGCCAATTCATGTGACCATGAATCACCATGAGACAATATCATCAGACCAAGAAATCATGATAATGAATCATAGTAAAAAAACAACTAAGCTTTAGAAAATAGGGCTTCACCCACATGAGTTCAACTAGACCAGAATAAAATCAAATAAAGACCTTCTATATTTCATTTAAAACAAATAAAATTCATTTTCATAAAAAATTTAGAAAAATCGTCATATTTTTACTTCAATCACACTAGGGTCTTGTCCAATTTACCTAGAAATCACTCTATAGAAAACCCCATACTTTTTTTGAGGCGCCATTTCAAAACCATCAATTGAAAGCACCCCTTTTACCTTGAAATTTCATTTTAAATCCATTTCACTAAGAAATAAAGATTACATTAAAACCCCTTTTTAAATCACATTTTAAAAAAGAAACCCAATTTGATTTGAAAATTCAACTCATTCCCCCAACCCAACCATAAATAGGGTCACCATCACTTCTTCAACCAAGATGACACTAATGAACTATTTATCAATCTATATAGTCATTGTTGACAATTATTTCAATGAAATACCATCCTAATTTATTAGGTGTAATCACACATTCCATGAAATATACCAATAAAATAATAATAATTCTCACACACAAATATAAAATCCCAAAATAATAAGATTCATAATAATGTAAAGGCCACCTACAACAACCAATGATCTTTAAATTGATACCAATATCATACTGACATCTTATGAGTCCATGAACACCTATCTCATCCATAAACACCCATGAATTGATAAATTAAACATTTAAAACCTAAAATACCATGATGGAATAATCAATAAAAACTCAAATGGAAATATAAAGATATTGAAACCATGAAAAATGGGGCATGGTCCACTCTTGATAACCCCTAAGACCTAGGCCACAAAAATGCCTCAATTTTCTTACCTGAATTTATGTCTAATTATACCCAATTTCACCCAAACCATTGAATAAATTCAGGAGGCACATTCCTAAAGACAAATAATTAATATAGGCATAAATACCTCCTCTTTGGACATACTTTATAATCAACACACCAAATCTTTATTAGGAGAGTCAGTTAAAACATGCTATGGTGGAATCATATCCTTGAATAACTAACCGAGTCAACCAAAATAAGAGAAAAATATAGGATAAAAATAAATTGAAGGATAGATATATTACATTGAATATGTGTGATGAAACTTTCCTTAATAATTCAAGTCAAAGGGGGATAAATTGGGGGGAATATGAGGTCCAAATAGGGATCACCCCTTATTTTTCTTGACTAAAACTCAGGTGTCCTAAGGTGGTTTCAAATAGAATACCCTAAAAACTAACAACCCCCCTTAAAAACTACTTGTGTGAAAGGTCGTGATGTGACCCTCATTGTCACATCGTGATGCCCCCTCTCCAGTTCATTTTGTAACATGGCCCTCCTGGATATGACACAAACAGTACCTAAAAGAAAGAGGAGTTAATGCCCATGGTTTACATTCATGGTGTGGCCCCTCTAGGTCATGAGGTGACTTCTCATACTATGAACACATTATGGTGTGGTCCCTGGGCAATAACACAACTAACTCCCCAAAAGAAAAAGGGTTTGATCCCTAGAAAACCACTATCATGACATGGACCTATGGTTGTTCCATGAGGTATCCAACATGTGGGATCCCTGTGGAATAGCCTCCCATTTCTATATCATGGTCCCCTAGCTTCAGGGCACCAATTTGCGGAATCCTTACCACATTATGACCTCCTGATCATGACTAGACTCTATGTTGTGGCACCTAGCTACCACATCGTGATGCCCTTCCTTCAATGGAATTTCATCCACCGTCACCCAGAAACTCACTCTATTTATTATTCCACTGATCTACCATTATTGAAATGTAATGACCAAGAATTTTTTCAATGTAATTTCTCTTCTGGTTATAAAATCATATCATATTTATTAATGTAGTACTATATAAAGCATATGAACCACATGATAAAACCAAAAACATTTTATTATATTAATTTGAATATTTCATTTAAATAATAAAAATGTATATAATAATTGGAAGTATTATAATGTAAAAAAATATAAAATTAGATAACGATAATATAAAAATTTGGATCTTCTTGATCCCTCAGAATAACCATACTCAAGAAAAACATTGTATAAATGAAACAAAATATTAGTAATGAAATGTGTATTTTGAAAATGAAAATATGTATACCATTGAGAGAAAATAGAAGTTAATAAATAATGAATGAAATATAGGGTATTTATATGAATTAGGGAACCCATATGACCATTACAAATCTAACCATTGAAATAGTAATCTGATCGTTTGAATAGTAATCTGATCATTGGAATAGTAATCATGCCATTAGGAATAGTAACCTGACTGTTAGAATAGTATCATCACTAATGGAGGTGTAAAATAATATTTTTAAATCTTATAAAATTAAAATATGACATATTTATACTAGGATACATGTAAATAACTATTTTAAAAATGATAAAATAAGTGTTTGTGTTTTTGTAAAACATAAATGTTTTATTTAAATTTGTATAACAAATATAATGATTTAAAAGAAATTTTATTTTCATAAAATGAGTTTATAAATTAATATTAAGTTATATTATAGTGATAATATAATTTTACGAGATCATGAGAAATTTTTCAAAGGGTCAAAAAATTGATCATAATATTAAAATTGAAATTTTTTAAATAAATAACGATATTATTTAAAAATTAAATTTAAAAAATTTAGAAAATTATTTTTATAACATGAATTATTTTTTTTAAATCTATATTTCAAAAAAATAGGGGGAATTTTTGGTATTTTTCTAAAATGGTTGAATTTTTTTGTGAATAGTAAAATTTGGCAATATATGGTAAATTGCATTATAAGAAAAATACATGTATAAATGAGCCATGTATGATTTAAGTGACCATTATATCATCCTAAAATGAACCATTTATTGTATATATTCATAATATTCATCACTATTGGTAGCCTTGATCCAAAATAACAAACTAATAAATATAATATTCAAAAAACACTACTCTCATCCCACTACTAGAAAATTAGGCTATAGCAACAGTTTGGAACCATGGCTATAAGCCCACAAACCATGGCTATAGGTTATAGCCACAGTTCAATGAACCATGGCTATAGGGTTTTAGCCGCAGTTTAAAACTGTGGCTAAAACCCTTCCCATTTCCAAACCCCCCCCCCCACACACACCCCTTGCACCCCCCCCCCCCCTTCACACCCCTTTCCCCCTGGATGGACCCCCTTGGACAGCAGCCCCCTGAACCCCCCCCCCCCCCTGTTGAACCCCTTGGACAGTAGCTGCCCCCTAGTGGACCCCCTGGATAGCAGCAGCCCCTTACTGGACCCCCTAGACAATAGCAGCCCCCTGCTGGACACCCCTGGACAGCAGCCCCCCCCCTGCTGGACCCCCTGGACAGAAGCCCTCCCCCCACACACACACTACTAGACCCCCCTGGACAGTAGCCCCCCACCCCTGTTGGACCCCCTTACACCACCCCTGTAGGACCCCCCCCCCCCCCTGCACCCCTACTGGACACCCCCCTCCCTTTCACCCCTGGATAACACCCCCCCCCCCCACACACACACACACACATCCCTTACACCCCTTGCACACACACCATTGCACCCCACCCCCTCCACACCCCTTGCCCCCCTACTGGACCCCCCTGGACAGCAGCCCCCCACCCCCTTCTGGACCTTCCCTGGATAGCATCCCCAGCCCCTTGGACAGCCCCCCCCCCCCTACTAGACCCCCCTGGATAGCCCCCCTACTGGACCCCCTGGACAGCAGCCCCCCTACTGGACCCCCTGGACAGAAGCCCCCCGCTGGACCCCCCTGGACAAAAGCCCACCCTACTGGACCCCCTAGATATCACCCCCACCCTGCTGGACCCCCCTGGACACCCCCCCTACTGGACAGCAGCCCCCCCTACACATCCCTTGCACATATCCTAAGGGATCCTTAGTTAAGCAGATTGACCAAGCAGGTGAGCTTCAGGCTTTTCCCTTAGATGTACCTACCAAATCATAACCTGTAGAGGCTGTTTTACCTAGTGTTGAGAGTGTTGTTTCCTCAATGCCTTCAGATTTTGTATCTATAGTATATTTATAATATTTTAGAGAAAGACTTATTTTATATTTTAGTGTAATTTTGAGTTATCAGGAACCTCCTATTATTGCATCTACATCCAGTGCTCCACCTCCCTTGGCTTTAGTTGATGCTGATTCAATCTAGTCTATAGTCAAATAGTATCTCTATGTTGTTATAGGTTATGTGCATTCATCTCATCAGGATTAATTGAGGCAGATTATATAGAATGGTTTTTCAAGGAATAGGTTGACCAGTTGAAAGTGATGACAACTCTACTCAAGAAATTCATGGAGGAGAAGATTTCTTTAGTAGTACAGAGAGATGAGGAAATATTATTATAAACTTTTTTAATCTTATGAAGCCTTTCCTATATGTATCAAATACTCTAGTGGCTAATGGCTAGAAGTCAAAAGTGAAATAGTTAAGTGGACTCCAAAGTCCGCACTGCTACAGTGGTCAAAGTTGCTACAGTCCCGAAAATTTGGATCGGGGGCCTTCGTCCCCCGGACCCCCGAAGCAAGGGCGTATTGCCCCCTGTAACCCCCAACGAGCTCAATGCATATCTCGACCCGTGACAGTTGCGGGCCACAATCATTTGGCCAAACCGGATTGGGATACACCAATCCAACAATCTCCCTTGTTGCATCCCTTGATGAGAAGGAGGTTAAGAGTGCCCTTTTTTCTCTAAATCTTGAGAGTGTGGCTGGTCCTGATGGGTTCACAAATTAATTCTTTATGTTCTACTAGGACATAGTTTTTGATGAGCTCCTTAAATCTATGAGGGAGTTCTTTAACCATGCCTCAATGCCCTATGGAATCAACTCCAATTTTATTACCCTGATCCCAAAGAAGGAAAATGGTGTGGATATAAAGGATTTAAAACCTATCGCTATTGGGAATACCTTTCCAAATATCATTAGAAAAATAATTTCTATGAGGTTAGGTCCCATTGCTCGTGGGTTTATCTCTTCAAATCATCCCCCTGGATAGCCCTTGGACACCCCCTGGACAGCCCCCCTAGACACCCCACCTACACCCTACCCCCTGCCCTACATACACCCATGAACCCCCCCCCCCCCCGGGACATCCCCTCCTAGACACCCCACCTGCACCCCCTGCCCTGCAGACCCCCCAGCACCCCCTCCCCACCCCGGATAGCCCTTGGACACCCCACCTGCACCCTACCCTACAGACCCCCGCCCCCCGGGACAGCCATTAGACACCCCCCTGGACACCCCCTCCTAGACACCCCACCTACACCATCCCCCTTCCCTGCAGACCCCCCCCCCCCCCCCCAGCACCCCCTTCCCCTGGACAGCCCTTGGACACCCCACCTGGACAGCCCCTTCTAGAAAATTCTATAGCCATCAGTACCTTCACTTCATTATGAAAGATTACTAAATGAACAATGCCTTGAAAATTTTCCAAGAATAGTCTTTGTCTGGATTAGTCTGAATAATATAATTCAACCACTTATAACTCATACCCGCTATTAGTATGGTTACAAAAATAACCTTAAGAGACTCATGAATCTAAAGATGGATAAAAATATCCTCAACCTTCAGTACCAAAACCAATTCATCCTAAGAATCTTATTACCCAAGAATTATTGTGGGGCTACCATTTTGATTATGAGGTTCCTAGGTGTTCCTTCAAGATCTATGTATTCAATAATTTTGATTCGGTCAAGTGGGACTTCTTATGGGATGCTTTGGATCTGCTCGGCTTTCCGTCTAAGTTCTCATCTTGGGTTAAAAGATGCATCTCTACCCCAATGTTTTCGGTGAACATTAATAATAGTTTACATGGCTACTTTTTGGGGGGAAGAGGGCTCATGCAAGGGGATCAGCTTTCACCTTTCCTTTTTATGATTTGCATGGATTTTTTCTTTCACATCCCGGAATGCAGGAGGCTGGGGGCTGGTGCGGTGTCTGGTGTGGGCTAGAGTGGCTGGTGCAGGCAGGAAGGCAGGTGGCAGGGGGATGGCAGGGGGCTGGTGTGGGCTGGAATATTTGGAAGGGGGCTGGTGTGGCCTAGATTGTAGGTGGCTGGGGGATGTTGGGCATGTGGCAGAAGTTGGTGCGGGCTGGGAAGAAGGAGGTCGGGGGCTGGTGAGGGCTGGAACTGGTGGTTGGGGATATTTTTCAGGTGGAAGAGGGCTGGCACGAGTGTTTTGCAGGAGGCTGGGGGGTGGTGGCTGGTGTGGTGGCTGGTACGGGTTGGATTGTAGGTGGCTAGGGTCTGGTGCGCGCTCGAATACAGGTGGAAGGGGTCTGGAATGCTAGTGGAAGGGGGCTGGTTGCAGGTGCTGGGGGGATGGTGCAGGCTGATGCGAAGGTGGCAAGGGGGCTATTGCGGGTTGGAATGCTGGTAGCAGCGGGCTGAAATGAAGGTGGATGGGGGATGGTGTGGGCTTGATGTGGCTGGAGCATGGCCAAATCACGGCATTACCACAGCGTGACTGTGGCGTGACCGCGGCGTGACCGTGGCATGATCGCGTCGTGACCGCGGCGTGACCGCGGCATGTTGGCCCGGTCCAGTGACATCCACGGGGCAGCATCTTCTAGCCAGAAGCGAAGGGAGAAGGAGGAGGTGGGGCAACATTCTGGTCATCGCCTCACTGATAGAAATTGTGATTAGTTAGTCTCATAACAAGACTCATAGAATACTATCACTGTGAACCGCCGCGGGGTGTTGTCCTAGAGCAGGGCCAAATCACGGCATTACTGTGGCATGACCACGATGTGACCGCGGTGTGACCGCAGCGTGTTGTTCCGGTCCAATGACATCTATGGGGAAGCATCTTCTGGCCAGGAGCAAAGGGAGCGGGAGGAGGCGAGGCAACATTCTGGTCATCGCCCTGCCGGTAGAAATTGTGATTAGTCAGTCTCAACATTGATCACAAGACTCATGGAATACTATCACTACGAACTGTCATGGGGTGTCATCCTAGAGCAAGGCCAAATCACAGCATGACCGTGGAATGACCACGGCATGACCGCGGCGTGACCGCGGTGTGATCGCGGTCTGATCGCGGCGTGTAGGCCCGGTCTAGCGACATCCACAGGGCAACATCTTCCGACCAGGAGTGAAGGGAGCAGGAGGAGGCAGGGCAACATTCCAATCATCACCCCACTGAGAGAAATTGTGATTAGTCAGTCTCAACATTGATCACAAGACTCATGTAATACTATTACTGCAAACCGTCGTGGGGTGTCGTCCTGGAGCAGGGCCAAATCACGGAATTACCACAGTGTGATCGTGGCGTGACCGCAGCGTGACCGCGGCGTGACTGCGGAGTGACCACCGCGTGACCGCGGTGTGACTGTGGCATGTTGTCCCTATCCAGCGACATCCGCGGGGCTGCATCTTCCGTCCAGGAGAGAAGGGAGCGGGAGGAGGTGAGGCAACATTCCGACCGTCGCCCTGTCGGCAGATGATAGAACAGATCAACTCCTTAATATGCTATAACAAGGGATCACCAGAGAAGGTTATAAAGAGTGGCACAATGATGCAACGACTAAAGGGAAACAAAACTATGGAAAATAATCATACACCCTACACAAACCATTTACAAATTCATTCACTTTTCCTAAACATGGAAATTTTATTTACAATATTCAAAGCGTGAAAATTAAAGTTTCATGTTCAAGGCATATGCCTACTCGGGAATTGTCATTTGAGTTCAACAAGTATGATAAGCCAATTTATATTATTCAAAGAAAACAAAAACTAACTAGCCACAAAACAAACACCAAAAAAGAGGCATACAAAATACTCAAACCAAATCTAAACATGATACAAATAACTATCACTACTCTTTGGTTTAGAAGACAGCGCACCTCCGTTGGAGAGGTTTTATTATAAAATCATGGCATTGCTTTATCAGAAAATTCATTTAATTATATTTAACATTTATTCTAAAACTCATTCAGCATAAATCAAATGAAACAATTTAAGCAACTATATCAACATAACTATCACTGTGAGTTTTTGTAGACATCGCACCTCCGTTGGAGGGGTTTTATTATAAAATCATGACTTTATTTATCAAATAAAACAATTATATTAAAGAACACTTATTCAAGATATGCAATTCAATATAATTAAGTAGAATTAATAAGGAAGCTAAATTCAATTTAAAGCATTCTTGAATTAAAGTGGATAAAAGAGGGATCCTACCTCAAGGTGGAACCAAACCATCCACTTCAGCTCTTGGAGCTTTCTAACTAAAATTTTCTGCTCCCCCACTAGGTATATGCACCTTCACACACATGCAAGGACGCCTAGCCCCTATGCACACACCCTCATGGCCATGAGCATGTGCAAGGGGATCCTTGCACATATGCTTATATGCATATACCAGTCTCCACTCACCTGTGTATGCATTTATATATATATAAATGGGAACACATAGCGTCATATGTGAATAATCACTTCCATGGTTGACTATACATGTAACGGGGGAACCCACATACATATACTTTCTTACCTATGCACATGCAGGCGAGTCGCCCTTAACTTGGCTACTCGAAACCAATGAGCAGGGATCAATGCACTACACAAAGGATATTAGGAAAATTGAAACACATAAAGGATGCTACATAAACAGTGAGAAACAAACCAATGACATTAAAAAATATAAAGGATGCAGACCTCTCCCCTGCCCCCTGCTCTACAGACCTCCCCACTCCCCACTCCCCCTTACCCTGCAGACATCCCCCCTGCCCCTTCCCCCTGACCCCCTCCACCCTTCCCCTTTCCCCCTGCCCCCCACCACCCTGCCCCCTGTCCCTTGCCCCCCTCCACCCACCCCTTCCCCCTGCCACTGCCCCCTGCCCCTACCCCCAGCCCCGCAGACCTCCCCCCTGCCCCCTTCCCCCCACCACCCGACCCCCTGCCCCCTGCCCCCCTCCACCCACCCCCTGTCCCCTGCCCCCTACCCTACAAACCTCCCCCTTCCCCATTCCCCCCTCCACCCTCCCCCCTACCCCCTTCCATACAGACCTCCCCCCTTCCCCCTACACCCTGCCCCCCTCCACCCCCATTCCCCTCCCCCTACCCCCTACCATCCTCCACCCTACCCCCATCCACCCTCCCCCTGCCCCCTACCCCATGCCCCATACCCCCCTCCACCCTGCCCCCTATCCCCTACCCCCATCCACCCACCCCCTCCCCCTTCCCACTGCCCCCTGCCCCCCCTCCACCCTTCCCACTCCCCCTTGCCCTGCAAACAATGTGGAAGATCCTATATAACCATGGATATTCAAGGGGTTTTTACTCCCATTGAGCTTTCTCCTCCTCCATGCTTGGATATTCTACTACTCCATCTGGCATCCTTTTTCAAAGCATCAGATAACACAAGTTGAGACTGACTTCATGTTTATACTACCAAGTCTGAGTTCAGTGATCTTTGTGTTATGGTTGTATCTCAAAGTTAAATGTTCCAAAATCTTCCAATGGTGCAATTATACATGTATCAAGATGTTCTTTATAAGGTTAAGTCTTTCCAGAATGAAATGAAGGGAATCCTACACACTTTATAAAGTTTTGTATGCTAGTTTGAGTTCATTAAAAGGTTTCAAACCTATATAACTTCCACCTTAGAACCTTCTGAGGAAAGTGGATCATTTCAAAGAACAAAGATTAAATGTGCATCATCAGTATATTTAAAATGATGGAATACTATTTTTGTGTGTGTTTATTCCTCTTCAATCACATTTTTGACAATAATGAATCAAGGTTAAATGAAAAATGATTGGGGTTAATTCATCACAATATTAGGGATTATTGTTTCCTGTACCCACTCTTTTCATGTACATCACATTCATTTCTTTTGTTATGTGGTTTGATGAATACCTAGGATTTGATTGTTGGGTGACCAATCATTAGTTCTACGGATCGATACCAATGGTGAAATTCCTAATCTATGGTGTTTTTTAGGTGAAATGATGGTGATAGAAAATTGGAGGTGGATTAGAATGGAATTGGAGTATCTGTTCCACTTAGTTTCAAATAGGATGATATGGAAGGCATGAGAGGATGTTTTCTCAGAAGATTTAAAGAAATGAATGCTAATCTGTGATTACTAGAGGATTGGATGTCCCATGATATACCTAATTTGGTGAGGTTTGTAGATCTAGAAATGTGTAGGATTACCTAGAGGAATACCCCATGGGATCAGTAAAATCACAGGTTACATAACATGTAATCTGACATTACCGGTACTATGGGACCCCTGGGATGTGGAACTGGGCTTTTGGTTGGATTTAAATATCACATTCCATGTGAAATGGTCACACAACATGGGATCCATCCTCCCTGCCCCCTTCCCCTTGCAGACCTCCCCCCTCCCCCCTGCCCCCTGCCCTATAGACCCCTCTGCAAACCAACCCCCTGCCCGGCAGACCTGCCCCCTTCACACTCCCCCTACCCCCATGTAATAAATTAGTCAAATATATATTGTAAATGGTGCAAGATTAAGGTGGAGGTATAATACATTGGCTATATACATTCAAAATATATGGATTCATGGTGTGACTATGATAAAAAGACACATATGTTTGATGTTGGAAAACAATGTGGGTGGTCAAAAAGAGATACCTTTAACAAGATGATGCAGATATATTACTGATCATAATTGGTAATAGGCCTTTAAAAAAATAATAATTTGTTATAAGGATAAAAAAATGGTGTAATGTTTTATATAACTCCATAAGTGGTTTTAAACAACCACATTAAATTTCCAAATCCAAATCTGGAGTTGCTTGCTGGAATAATGAAGAAAAATTGAAGTAGAGCCTGATCAAAATTTAAAGGGGTGTAAAATCTATATTTTAATGTTTCAATGGTATTAAACCATCATTGAAGATAAAAAAGTGATATAAGACCACATTTCAAGTGGAATAGGACTACCAAGAATATTAAGATAGTACAAAGTTGTTTTGTGATGAGGAAATAAGAACCTAGTGAGAGGTGGAACCAAGTAGTATTCAAGAACTAGTGGTTTTGGTATAGGTTAGTACCAAAGGACTTCAAAGGTGGTATATGTATCATATTGAGTGATGAAATAGTGGATGTCTTCACTAAAGTCTAATGTGGGACTCAGAAATATAGTGTCAACAAAGAGAGGAAGACCACCCCATGGAGGATATGAACCATGCTCATAGTGGATATAAAATGGATAGTATTTTTTTACCATGTCATGGTAAAACTTATAGATGTAATGTTTCATTTAAATGATTTATAAAATAGTGGAATCATGATCATTTTTCAGTCCATAGTCAAAGTAATAACAATGAATAGAAGATTCCTAAATCTCTCTGTGGAGAAATATTTAGTGAATTTATGTGAATTAAAGGAATATGTTTGACCATACTAAAACCATACTAAAACCATGTACAATCCATTCTATCCAAATAATGTTATTCACTTAGTGGTGACTTGTTCATTATGGGAAATTCCATCTTAAAATTCTAACAGCATGGTTGATAGAAAATGGATAGTATTTCTCACCATGTCATGGTAAAACTTATGGATGTAATGTTTCATTTAAATGATTTATAAAATAGTGGAATCATGATCATTTTGTAGTCCATAGTCGAAGGAATAATAATGAATAGAAGATTCCTAAATCTCTTTGTGGAGAAATATTTAGAGAATTTATGTGAATTAAAGGAATATGTTTGACCATACTAAACCATGTACAAGCCATTCCATCCAAATCATGTTATTCACTTAGTGCTAACATGGTCATTATGGGCAATTCCATCTTAAAAGTCTAATGGCACTTAAAGAGTGTCTTGGTTCAAACAACTATTTTAATAAAAAGAGGGAAACCCCCTACAGTGATATAAAAAGGTTTAAGTACGATGTGTGCTTTATAAATAACAACGACATCAAGTATAAGGAAAATATCAATGCAATAATGTTAATCAAGGTATACCACTGTGAGTTTTCACAGATAGCACACCTCCATTGGAGGGGTTTTATTACAAAACCATGACTTATTTATCAAACGAAACAATTATCTTAACTAAAAATTGTTCAAGAATTGAAATTTAATATAAACATGAAAAATTAAGAAGGCAACAAAATGCAATTTAAAACATTCTTGAATTAAATAGGCTAGGAGAGGGACCCTACCTCAACCTTAAGGCACATTTGCTTTTGACGATGACAACTCGAATCTTCCTTTTTTCCGATTGCACGTATATGAAACTTAACATATATATAAGGACACCTATCCCCTATGTACATATTTTCATGGCCAAATATGTACAAGGTAGTCCTTAGATATATGTTTATACTTTAATATACCCCTTTACACTTACACATGTATGCATTTTTCATATCTATATATAAGCACACCTAGCCCCAATATATATATTCATACTACCATGAGTGAATATATATATATATAAACGGGGAACTTATATATGCATATGCCTACCTATGCATACACATGTAAGCCTTCATCAACGGTGACTCGAATCCACCTCAACGAAATCCAAAACACATTACAAAAATATAAGGAACCCAAAAATCAAAAAATCCCTAATTAAAATTGGTCCAAAGAATAAAAATGGAATAAACCTTACCCAAATCTTGAACACATTTTCTTTGATGGTGGTTGATAGAACCGGTCTTATCATATGAAACCACCTATATAAAAATAGTGGGAAAAGAAATGAGATATAATGACTTCTCATATATATGTGATCAGTGTGTCAACTGTACATGATAAATGATACATGAATTCATAACCAACAATGAGCAAATAATATTCAAATTGATATGTACATACCAATACTAAATAACATGATCACTAATAAAGCTCTTTATTTTTCAAACATAACCTTCAATTTCCTATTCATAAATCAAAAATCACCAAAATATGAGAATAGAGTAAACTTCCATCATCACTTAAAAGCAAGAAATAGGGATTAGACATTGTTCTTAACCTAGAAAATCCATTACTTGAATGTATAAAATACCTAAAACTCTTCGTGACTATATCCTTCTTAATTTTCTAGATTGAAACCTCATTTTTTAGCATGTTCTTCTTTTTTAATTCACCTTTATTATTAGTTTATATAGTTTTATCAATTTTATAAAGTAGATAATTTTCATTATTTATTCTTACTCAATCTGCTAGGATTTTTCAAAATATTTTTCTAATACGATTAGACAATCTGTTGGTGCATGATCTTCCTTCTTCTTGATTGTATATTCCTTTTTTGTAGAAACTATTTCTAAACATGTGATAATTGGTTCTTTACTTTTATCTTTCAACAATTATTATTGTTATGGAATCTATGTCATAAATTCTTAACAATTTGGACTACTTGGTTTCTCTTCCACACACACTTTAAACAGCCTTTATAGTACCCTTTTTAGGCTCCCTTTCAAACTCCACACTAGAATTGTCAAGAACTAGCCCACTACAATATGAAATATTGATACTTAACCCAACACATTGATCTGAATGACATCTTAGAAATACAGAAGCTCTAAATAACATATTTACCAATATAAACACCTCATAATTAACTGAACACACTGACTATACCAACCACTATAGGTAAATCATTAATTTTGGTGTTGTCTTGGAACCAAATATGGGTCATCCAACATCCATCTCCAAACACTAAATTCATCCATTTACTATCTAAGTTCATACATTTCACAACCTTGATAATGATCACCATCCCTTGATATGGATTTCACTCAAAAAGGACGAGTATGAATCTCCCCATTATAGCATTATCGATACCATCATCAATCCTACATACACATGTCTAGTGCCTCATATCAAATTATGATCACTATGGAAGATCCTATCCCAATAATATCAACAAAATTTCTTCATTTAAAAACTATAATCTTTCAAACACACATTATATCCAACAACAATAATACATTAAAATATGTTAGATAGAGAAATCCAAATTATAGAAAAAAATAATAACTTTAGGAATACCTCAAAAAGTATGGTACTAAAAGTCCCTTCACCTAGGATGGCTTATCCAAATAAAATAATATAGAAACCCACATCTCGACACATACATGAAACCTATTTTTTCCATCACAATACTAAGGGAATGCACGCACATTCTTGATGCATGATAAATAGACCAGGGTCCATTTATTTTTCTAATATTGAGCTGAGATATTACTCATTCAATTTACTCTGTCACCCTCATACTGAGGCTCACCAACCAACATTCATTCCTACCCATTTTCCACCCTTCTCCATTCACCTTACTATGCAATGGATGTATCTATATAGATAGAACAATATTTATTGAATATCTCATAGTAGGTATCCAGATAAAAGGAAGCTAATCATGGCCATAATGAGTACATAAGACCATTTAAAAAATAGAATTCCTTTATGAATAAATTTCATTTGAAGGATGGCATGAAATGAATAAACCTTTCAAATTTAGTGGCATACTCCATTACTGATTCCCATGATGATATAGCTCCATGAATCCCCAAAACATGCTATTATTCTATAAATCTACCATAGCCTCTCATATAAGAGGTAATGAAACTCTATCCATAAAACCTCTTCATTCCTTCTTTTATGATCAAATGTATTTACCCATTCTGATTCATCTCCTTTGAATTTAGAAACTTCTAGTTTCACCCATATATCCTCTAGAGTTACAATCCTTTCAAAAAGGAACTAAACTTAATTAAACATATTCTAAACATCCTATGATCCCATGTCACTACTGAAAATTAGATACTACTACTCCTAGAACTCATGTATAACTTAGAAAACCATCACTTTTCCTTTTCGAAGGCCTTGGTCAATGGATCAAAGTAGTTGTATCATAATATGAGGGAAACAACCACTTGAGTATAATTCCCATGAGAACATAATGCCATCCTAATTAGATTCTTTTTTGATGAATTTTGACTCAACATCATCTCGTAATAACAACATTACTAATTAGAAACCCATCACGCCAAAATCCTAAGCATGCATTATTACCACAAAATCATGACACTACCTTTAATACTTACTTCATAACAAAATACCATTTCCAAAAAACCAAACCCTAAGGTTTATCATAATAATATAAGGGTTACTCTTTTACAAACCAAGCATAAAAACCAAACCCCACACATTCACCCCTGATAATAAGAAACCCTCCACCCCTTAACTAATCTAACAAGAAACTTCCTAATAAAAATACACAATCAAATTACCCAGAAATCACCAAAATTCCCTATATCGAGAGTTTTACATTAAAACATCAATAAAACCCCCAAAAAGATCCACAAAATTGAGGGATTACCACCAACCCAAACCCCAAAATACAAATCCAAACCATACCCAATACATAGCCATCATACTCCAAACACCACCCTAACACTCGAACTCACCTGATTTGAATAAAAAAAATGTATTTGGTTTTTCATCCATCATTTGATATTTTAAACCACCTAAAATCCCATAAAAATATAAATTCCAACCATTGGATAAAATAAACAAGTGAAATTTGAGGGGTTAAAACCCTAAATACCTGGTTCTTGTTGAGAACATCATAATATGTTTTAAGGAGTTCAATTCCAAGCTGACCATCACTTTTGGAGTTGATGAACACCAAAAAAGGACAGGTTGGTGAGTGGGAAGCATTTATGACCATGGATCTGGGTATAAAAATATAATTAGTAATGAAAAAAACCTTCACATTGGTATTGTTTTTAGTTCCTCCCATGATAACTTTTCAACTGCATATTCGAATTAGATCGGTATGGCACTACATAATCAAAGGTTTTCAATGTAGTTAACAAAGACATAGAAGCATATCCCCTTAGTTTTCATCAGGAAAACACCACATGATAACTCAATGACAATAATCAGTAGCCACATATAGAAAATTTTGAACTCATTCAAATTTGAACCACAAGACATGCTAACAAGCTTATAAATGAAAAAAGTATAATTTAAGAAAATAAATAGAGAACATCATACGAGGATAAATAAAAACCCTCATCCCCAATTACTTAGAAAACAAGACAAAGGGGGATTTAATTTAATGCACCATGAAAGCTTAGGTTCTTCGGGTAAAAAGATAACCAAGTGATAAATGAAATAAGCATGGGATGTAAAAGGAAAATCGAATACAAATTAACAAACTGCTTCCAACAAGTAACCTCACTTGACAAGAAATGAATCAATAAGAAAAATCCAGAGGCGTGTGTAAATTACAAATAATCCATCGAGTCTACTACCACAAAAATCCAAAAAAACCAGCCCATGTAGATAAAATTTCTTTGAACAAACAAAAACTAAAGGCAACTGCCAATGACTAAATAAATTGAAACGATGATCATAAATTCCTAACAATATAGGAAGTAAAAACCGAATCCACTTTTTCATCCTCCCCCAACTCTCCATAGTCATCTGGACCATGTGATTATCATTCCATAATTTAAATAAAAAAATAGAACACCATCCATTGGAGGAGGATGCTTTGATCGACAAAACTTAAGAGGTTTATAGTGGGAGGGAAATAGAAGGAGGGAGATTGAGAAAGTACATAGAAATTGAAAGCTAAAGGGCCAGTGGATTACTGCTTCTGAAGGGCCTCCATGAATATTGTGAGATATTTCATGATAGAGGTCGATGGTTTGTAGTGGAGGGTCATGGGGAGAGAGGTTTATGGCAGCGTGAGAGAGTACGTTGATTGGGAGCGTTAGGTGGAGGGCATCGCGGTGAGAGTTGTAGATGGTTCGAAGAGTAGGGTCACGGATCGGGGGAGGAGGAGAGGAGAGGCCGACAAACATTCTTCTCATCTCTCTCCTATATCGCTATAATACTTAGTGTCATCAAAATACCAATTCAAGGTGCCTTAAGTGGAATCCTAAGAGGAGACATCTAAAGGAGAAGGTAATACCCTCAACTGAATCTTTTATTTTTTTCCTCCTTATCCTCCAAAAAAATACATTAAACATGAAATAATTAATTTAGTATCATATATATTATGGAATTTTATTTTTTAATTTATTTTCTATCATACATCCTCTTATCTATTTCTATTATTCTAAAAAGGAAAACATCATCCATATTACGTCAGTTCATCGCCTCCATGAATAATGAGTTTTCATTTTCAATTACCTGATTCATGGTAGGTTTAAATTCACATAAAATGGTTTAAAATGATATAAATATGCATATTTAACATTATTTAATAAATATATATTCATAATATTAAATAAAATAAAAATATTTAGTGATGTTTGTTAAAACCTCCTAAATGATCCAATTATATAACATTGACATTTTTACTAAATGATTCATACCTATATTAGAACATATGGGGATATTTTAGACCATTTAAATGTATATAAAGACATTAATATTATTTCATTTCACTTTTTGATATGTATTCCCATTTGAAAATAACATCAATAATTATCTACAATTGACCCGACCATGGAAGCACAAAACAAAAACCCTCAAAATAATGAAATCAAAAATTATATCTCATTGAAATGGTTGTAAATGAACATAATATAATTATAATATATATATATATATGTGTAAAATGGTTTTAATTAAGTAATTAATTAATCTTATTTGATTATCTAGGATGTTAAGTTTAAGTTAAGAATGGTTCTGGAACCTAAGGTAATGGATCTATCTTAACAACCCTGTTTTATTTTGGATATGATTTCTCTCAATTTTCTCAAATTTATCTCAATATTATTCTTATTTACTTATTTTATATTCTGTCTATATGTCCTAAACAAATATAAAAAGTTTAATTCACCTTTCCTTGATGGGTATAAATATGTTTTAAAGGTTTTCATCTCAATTTTATTCATTAAGAAAATCCAATCAAAGGGATCTTATCTATTTATTAACCCTTTTCAAGTACCACTAAAATGTTTTAAACCATCCATGGTTTCTAAAATTTCCAATTTTATTATAAAAAATCCTTTTTAGTTTTTTTATTTTTATGTAAATTATTATTCCCTTTCCCTCTTTGGTGACTCTTTACCCTTTTTTTATAAAACCCCACTTAAATATAATATTTACAAAATTATTTCTCCGCTTGTTTTTATGTATTCATTTCACATGGACTTAATTTTCAAGTCCTAGGATTATTTATTTATTTATGAATGTTTAATAATTATTTAATTCCTTATTACATGTAATTCATTATGATATTTTATTTGGTTATGTTATAAGACATGATTATGTATCTCATTTACTTTTCATAGGTTTTTCTAATGCTTATGCCTTATATATTATTTCCTTACATGGAAAACATATCATTGTATATGTTATGATGGGTGATCCTATATATAGATCTAATGAATTGGATAATTTTTATATCTCATGAGTCAATATGTATAGGGAGTAAACCTAATCTATGATGAGACTCTTCGCACCATGTGATGTTATCTTGGCAGTTAGCCTTGACTTATGTTTATGTCATGTTTTATGTTGCTACAACATTCCTATTTTACCATGATCATATGATTCAATATTCTTTATTTCATGATTCCATATGATTATTTAGGAACCTTTCCTTTTTATGATATCATACTATGAAAATTCATTCATATGTTATGATTCTTTATCATGTTTATTCCCTTACTAGACTTTTTAGATAACCCCTTTTTTTTATGAATTCCATAATTTATCCTATATAGTTGTAAGATCTCAAAGTAATTTAGGAGCTAATTTTGGAGAATAAAATAAATATGTTGTGTATTAGTTTTATTTTTATGTATTATGAACCTAGTCTTCCAAATACACCAAGCCTCTTGAACTTTAGGTTGTTTTTATTGGATATTTATGTTAAAAATACTGTAATAATATTTATAAATGAATTGGGTCATCATAGTTAGTATCATAGCATGGTCTAGTTATTTTTTAGGGATTATGAAAAGAATATATTATTAAAATCCCTAGGCATAATTCTATGTATATTAAAATATCTTGAAATTTTAGTGAAGTATAGAGTGAGTGGTTTTCAAGAAGTTACACCCCTGTTTAGATAATACAATTTCATGAAGATAGGAAATAGTTGTACTTAGGATTAATAATATTTAAAAACATTGGATTTTTTATTAACTAGTTATTCACCTAGTACATGAAAAAGTGGCCTTGTTTCACACCTAGTTTGAAACTCTTGAGGGATATAATTTTGAAAATTCACAATCACTTTACAAACCATTATTAAGGAATTAAATATATTGTTAGATTAGAAAACATAATATGAAAATTTCCATGGATAACCTATATTGAAACCTAGAGACTCATAAGTTTATATTTATGTTTCATTTATGAGTTATTCCTTATATGTTCATAGTTTACCTTTTTATATTATTTTTAGTTTGAGTATTATCATCCCTAATTTTATTTGTTTTATTTTAGTTAATGGTAGGAAATAGGAGAAACCATTCCAATAACCAATGTGATGATTTCCCTAATGAAATGCTTAACCTAGTGGGAGCAGGATCCCAGAATATCATATCATTACTTTCCCAAGTAACTCAAGTTATAAATAATAACTTGAATCATGTAGAATTCCCAAATCATACAAAGAAAGAGAAAGTTGTGGTTGAGAAACTTATATAACAAAGACCTCCAACTTTTAGTGTATATTATGATCCCCTAATATCAAAATAATGGATTAACTCCTTTGAGAAGGTATTTTATTCCCTCTAATTCTTAGAATAAGATAAATCCATATAGGTTATTTATCACCTGGAGTGGGAAGCTAATTAGTAGTAGAAATTTATCAAGAACATGATTCCCCAAAAAATCAATTCTATGGAATGGGAAGCATTCAAGAAAATAATTTAAAATAAATATTTTTCCTAAACTCTCCCTCTTAAAATCGAGATGGAGTTCCTTAGATTTAAGTAAAGGAAGGATGATTCTATCATGGTGTATGAGGAAAACCTCACAAGTTTTTTATGGTATGCCTTTGTCTTTTTCATTAACATTGAATGTAAGTTGGACCACTTATTTAGTGTATTAAATCTGATTTTATATAAATATTTTTTGATTTGAGACTTTGATAGTTATGAAGAGATTGTATGTTGTTCCCTTAAGGGTGAGATGGATATTGGTGACTCACAATGGTCTCATGGGACTGGGGATAAAAATTAGAAAATTGAGTTTAATTTGGTAGGATCAATGGATAAATCCCAAGGAGGAAAGAAAACCCAACTGCCCATGTGTAAAGTGTAAAGAGTGTGGGAAGAAAAATCACAGAAACTATATAAAGGGAACCAATAGATGCGTTAAGTGTGGAAAATAGGGGCACCAAGATAATCAATTTCAAAGGGCGATGAAGAATACCACTAATGAAATGGAATAAAATAAGGTTTAAAATAACTATCATTCTATAGTCAAGTGTTTAAACTATAATTAACATGGTCGTTATGTAATCCAATTCCTTAATACAAGGGTTGTTAGAGATAATCAATGGAAAAAACCTCCAAGTCCTAGAGATAAAGGAATGACATGTGTTATCACTACTACTAAGGTGGTTCCCAATGACGATGTGGTGATAGGTATGTTATTTATTCATTTAATAATAGTGATTATATTATTTGATTCATGTTCTATGCACTCTTTTATAACTTCTAAGTTTAGTATAACTTTTCAAATAGTGAATCAAAACATGGGGGTTGAGTTATTTTTTAGAACAAAAACAACATAATTATTGAATCCTAAGTATATAACTCGTCCATAATCAATTTTTTTGAACCAAAACTCCCAATAAATATTTTTATACTTCCTTTAGTATAATTTTATGCAATATTGGGAATGTATTGGTTCCCGTTATATAAATTAAACATCAAATATTAGAATATGGATATCACTCTTCACATCCTGAGTCATCCTCCAATTTTGTACAAGTGTAAGGAGAATGATAGATATTCTTTTGAATATTATTCTCAAGAATTTATATTATTTAATTTTTATCATCATATCTATCTCAGATTATTGATGCAAATTGGAGAATCATATTTGAATACATGCCTAATGTGAGGGGATATATTGATGTATTCCTTAAAGAGTTAATTGGTCTTCATTATAATCAAGAGGTTGAGTTCTTAATTGAACTTATACCAATATATCAAACTATATACAAGACTTATTAAATAATATACACCATTAATTTTTAATAACTAAATAAATAGTTACAAGAGAATCTGGACAAGGGTTTTATACACCTGAGTGCTTCACCATGGGGTGTGTCGGAACTCTTTGTAAAAATGTAGGATGGGTCAATGTGCCTATTAATTTATTATTATAGTGACCTGAGATAAAAATAAATTAAATAATACATTAATATCATGATTTAAATTACACATCACACAATATTCATATAATTCAAGGACTGAAAGGTTTAGTTTCTTGGAAATTAGTTACATAAACATCTTATTTTATAACACTTGAAAAAAAAATTCCATAATTTTTCTCCACTAAACCTTTCCTATAAATCTCACATGATTTAATAATCTTCATAATCTAGTAAATAGAAACATAATAATGGGGTGATCTTAAACACTCAGTAAGTGAAAATACATATCCTAAAGTATTAGATCATAAGCATGAAGTGAATATGAGTAAAGACATAAATATCTAAATAAGAGATCATAAGACCATGTATGGTAATAAAAAACATTATGGATCCATATAATATAATAAAAATATTGTTTAATGTATCATAAAAGACAATACATATAACATGATAACATAACATATGGTGTAGGATACTTAAAAAGGCATAATCATGAAAACATGGAATTTTTTTGAAATCAAATACATCTTGAATCTTGGAATAACTTGATAAACATATTGGAAATTTTTTATAACTATATAAACTAGAAAATATGGAACATTTATAATAATAGGAAATCATGTGTGAGAAAAACCATGATTCCCATGATTATGTGAACAAACTCATTACGTACTGTGAAAAAACCCATCATGCTAACACCTATATGAACAAACCCATTATGCCCATGCTTGATTATCTCATGAGATATAAATATAAAATAATGCATAAAGGATGATATAGGACCCCACCCATCACCATCTATAAATATGTGAGCCACTTAAAATCAATCATAAACATATCTTAATGAACCCATGGAAAAATAATGAGATTAATAAAAATTCCATAAACATAACAGAACATTAAATAAAAATATCATCAAAAATAAAATTTAATAAAAGTAATCATATCATAATAAAATATATAGGATTATAAAGACACCACTTAATGAGCGATAAACCTTAAAGTTAAAATAGAATGTTTTCACAAAATCGTTCAAACATTATTAAAAACGATGAAGTGAAAATTACATTGAAAAACATATTTAAGGAAGGAAAAAGAAGGATTTTGAAAAAATTATTATAAATAGTTCAAATAAAATATCCTTGAAAACATATAGAGTTTATATAAGAATTTGGAGTGGAAGATAAAACATTTTATTTTTAAAGGATGGAAAACCCTTTTCTTTAATATTTTGAAATACCTTTACCCACATCATAAAATGAGTATTAAAAAATAATTTTTAAAAGGGGTAAAGAAAATTATGAGAATAAAATAAAATAAACCATAATATATTTTCCAAATGATATGATAACATTGGTGGGAAATAAAATATATACATGAAGGAAAAGATTTATTGGTAAGAATGGGAGTTATTCTTACCAATGATACACTTTTATTTTGGGAAATATGTTATCAAATAATAGGGTATTGATAATGAGAAGTAATTTACATATAGAAAAATAGTAAATACCAAATAAAATGGGTGTAATCTAGGATAAAAATAAGATTTAAAAGTATGTATGTGTTAGAAAGGTTGTGACCTAATGAATCATAATTCGACCTGATGAAAACCCTTACCTTGATATCTCACTTAGTTGATTCCACTCAAACATCTTGTATAAAAAATATAGATATCTTAGTAACAAATTGCATAATATTTTTTTTATATCTATAACCCTTTTTTAAACTTCATTCATATAGATATCCTTGGATGATATTAGAGTTGGGTTTTTACAAAGATGAAAATCAAAGAATGATTTTGGAAGCATGACAATTATAGGAAAGGGATTATGAAATGGATTAATGAGAGATAAATATAGTCTCTCAAAAATAGGGAATCACTAGGATAGTAATGGATTGATTATAAACATGTGGATGAATAGTCATATGTAAATTAAAGTATTGTAACAACGGATGTTCTTGAATTAAAAATAAGAGAGAGATAATCAAGGGGTGATTTTAGCAACATAACAATTATATAAAAAGTTTTATAGAATGGGTTGAATGAGAGGGAAGGGTGTTATATCTTAAATAAGTAATAATTTTTATATTAAAGGGTTTATTTTTAACATATTAAATCATAATAAATTAAAACTCAAAGGTTTTATCACAAAATAAGTACTTGAATCAAAAAGATGAGGAGGAGAATCCATAACTTTCTAAGTAGAATATTATATCTTGGTAGGTATCCTTAGAAATTTAGAAACTACTTGGGAGGGATTTAGAGAGGTAGAGGGTATTAAAACTAGTGATAAATTCCTATGTGGTGGTGTGTGATGAGATAAAGAGTGGGAGTGAGCTCCTTTTATAGGTAAATGAGAGGGGCTTTTTCATTTAAAAAAGATTTATATAAGGGTAAGAAAGTAGTCACGTGGGTGTTATGTAGGTTAAGTGGGTTAGGTGGAGTTTTTTTGGAGAAATTTTAGTTGAGAAATGTGGGTTTTACTTTAATACCTAAAAGGTTTTCTAGAATGTGTAAGTTACCTTTAATCAATAAAAATTGAGTTACTTTTACCCATTTTTACCCTTATTAATCTTGATTAAAAATTAATCACAGTAATTATTTTTTATTATAAAAAATATAGGATGAACCTTATTAACAAATTTGGATTTAATAAATCTGAATTTTTACTCCATTTAATATAATTAAATTTCTAAATATGATAAATTTAACTTTTAAATCAAAACATATAATGTGTTGAAAACTGTTTTTATAGAAAAAAGTAATTTTAATCATTAATTGTTCTTAATATTATTTAACATTGATTACTAATTAAATTATTATTAATTCATTTTTATATATGTTGAAAAAAATTATTAGGGTCTTAATTTAAAATATATTCATTTAATTTTTAAAAAATACACAGTATTTAGAAAATTATATTATTTGAAGAATAATCGCTTTACTGTGGTAACTAATATATAATTTGGAAGAATAATTCTATGCCTAAAAATAAATTGATCTCATTACATAATTATATAATGTTAATAAAAAAATATGTGACTCATTTTATCTTATTAAATTTTAAAATTTGTAAAAAATAATTTTAATATAAGCATGCATAAATAATTTTATGAAACATGTATTTTATAAGAATAAAATTACCTTTGTTTTATTATTAAATTTTATATAGTTTTTATAAAGTGGTTACTTCTAGTGATACCTACTTACTAAAAAGATATAATATAATGGTAATATTTTATTATGATATGGTTTTTTTATTTTAGTTAAATGTAGTGTATAATAAAATATACTCACACAGTATTTAATAAAGAAAAAATATTTATTAAAATCTTGGGTCATTACATTCTACCCCCCTTAAAATAATTTCATCCTCAAGATTTTATTACATAGAGGAAGAAAGTGAGGGAACTTATCTCTCATCATATCCTTGGTTCCCATGTAGCCTCATCAAATTTATTATTTCTCTATAGAACTTACACCATATGTGTGGTCTTGTTCTGCAAAACCTTATCTCTTAGATCCAAGATCTACATGGGTTGTTCTTCATAGAAAAGGTCATGTTCCATTTGAACATCTTCTGAGATTAGTAAATGTGATGGATCTGGTATGTACTTCCTCAAAAATGATACATGGAATAAATCATGAACTTGGGATAGGTAAGGAGGGAGTGCTAAGTGAAATGTTGTAACCCTGACATGATCAAGGATCTTGAAGGGACTAATTCAATTAGGTCTCATCTTCCTTTTCTTCCTAAATCTCATGACCTGTTTCCATAGATATATTCAGAGAAATACCTTATCACCAACATCAAACTCTATATCACATCGATTATTATCTATATAACTATTATTTCAGATTTGTTCCACTTTCATATGTTGTTGAACAGTTTAAACCTTCTCCATTATTTCTTATATAAGGTTAGGACATATCATCTTCCTCTCTATAACTTCATCTCGGCACATTCGATTCCTATATCTATTTTCATATAGAGCCTCACATGGTGAAATCTAAATTCAAGAATAGAAGAAACTATTATATGATAAATCTTCCAAGAGAAGGTATTGATCCTAACATCCTTGGAAACCACCAAAAAATATCTCAATATATCCTCTAGAGTATGAATTTTCCTCACAGACTGACCATCTAACTAAGGATAATATTCAATGATAAATTGTAGATATATCTCCAATTATTTCTAAAGTCCTATCTATAATATCATGGTAAAGTTTGGATCTCGATCAGATACAATGGATAGTGGTACTCCATGTTGCCTCACCACTTCCCTTATGTGTATCTTGGTGGTGGGTCAAGGGAAAAATTTTCTTTTTTGATAATAAAATACATTGAATTTTTAAGGTGATCGACTGCAACCTAGATAACATTATAGCCTTTAGACATTTTGGGGAGTCTTATGAAGAAGTCCATGGTGTTTTTTTTTACTATTTTCATACTGGTATGGGTAATGGTTCCAATATGCACTTAGAATTTTATCATTTTGCCTTAACTTGCTGGCATAACAAGCATCGAGATGTGTAATATAAAATATGTCTCTTCATATTATCCCAACATAAGTTTTGTATTTTATATCTATATGTCTTCATACTTCCTTAATGTATATAAAATGATGATCTATGTGCATCATCAAAAATTTCTTTCTTCAATTATGTTGTAGATGAGACACATATCCAGGTTCTAAACCTTATAACTCAATCTTTATCAAATTTAATCTCTAGAATATTCCATACATTTTTTAGTATATCTATATCATATCTTTAGTCTTCTTTGATGTTTACATGAATGGAAGGTTGTTCATTCGGTTGGGAAATATAGGATTTATATCTCCACATTATTACTTCAAGATTATATTTCTACAAATCCATGTGTATTGGTTATTTTTCAATCCTCATCATGTATAGAGTAGCATAATATTTCTTGATAGATCATTGGACACCTTATTTGCCTGCCCTAGGTGGTAATGTATTGAGAAGTCATAATATTTTATCAACTAAAACTATCTCCTTTGGCACATATTCAATTCCTTTGGTGAAAATATATATATCAAGCTCTCATGATCAGTATATATATATCACATTTTTCTCTATATAGAAAATGTCACAAGATCTTTAATTCAATTATCACTAACACTAATCTAAATCATGTTTTATATAATTTTATCATGATTATTTAATTGGTGTGAACCATATGAAACTACCTTATCATTCATCATGACAATCCAACCCAAACCCATTTTCAAAGCATCATTGTATTTTATAAACCCTTTACCACTTTAGGGTAATATAAGTATTGGATTGGTAACCAACATCTTCTTCAGTTCCTTAAAATATTATTCACATTTCTCTATCCAAAGGAATTTTATTCCCTTAAATGTCAACTTGGTTAGTGGATTTGATATCCATGATAAATTTCTCAAAAATAATTGGTAATATCATGCTAACCTAATAAAAATATGGATCTTAGTTACAGTGCTTAGTCTGGTTTATTTCTTGATAACTTATATCAATGATTTATCCATAGATATTCCCTTAATTCTGATTAAATGACCCAAGAATGACATCTTTTATAGCTATAATTCACTTTTTCTGAATTTGGCATATAACTTATCCTTTATTAAGGTATTTAACAAATTTTTCAAATGATATTAATAATCTTACTTTCCCTTTGAATATATAATAATATCAAATATAAATACAATAAAAAATTGTTCAAGGTGGTATCTAAAGACTCTATTCATTATATCCATGAAGACAGTAGGGGAAATGGTAAGTCCAAAAGGCATCATTATAAACTCATAGTGTCCATAACTTGTATATAAATACATATTAGATATATCATCTTTTTTGACTCTTAACTAGTGGTATCTAGATCAAAGGATAATCTTCAAAAAGTATTTATCTCCTCAGATTTGACTGAATAAGTCATCGATATTGGGTAGTAGATACTTGTTTTTTATCTTGATTTTATTAATCTCATGATAATAAATAATGGTTATGTTTAAATAATTATATTTTAATAGAGTATCATTTTTCATTTAATCCCAGTGTTGGGTGCATCACAAGCTATCGAAGAGATTAAATTTATTTAAAAATAAATATATTATAAAGACTTATGATGTTATATTCTATTTTAATCTTGGTTTTACGTGTCATACACACTATCGAACATGATGTTCCTATTTTAAAATCTCAGGGTGTTGCATAGATGATGTTATGATATACACTAAAATAAAGGAGCATTAAGAGAATTTTAATATTATGCTATATAATTTTCAAAAAGAGAATATATATTTAAAGTACAATAAATTTGAGTTATTTATAGAGTAACTTTAAAATTTGTGGTATTTATAACCAAAAAATGGATATATGTAGACCCTTATAAGATAAAGGAAATTAAGGGGTGGCCCATAATAGTATCTTTAATGGATATATGTAGTTTACTTAGATTATTTGGATACTATCTATGATTTGTGAATAAATTCTCACAATTTTAAAACCTACTAACCAAGATATTGTAAGGGAGTGAAGTTTTTCTTAACCAATGATTCTGAAGAGAGCTTCGTGGAATTGAAAAAGAGGCTTGTCTCTACACTAGTACTCACACTACCCTTAAGTTAGGAATTATAAATGGTATATAGAGATGATTTAAAGACGGTCTTAGGATTTTTACTAATGAAAAATGATAAAGTGATATCTTACGCTACAAGGAAGTTTAAAGTTCATAAGAAAAACTATACAACACATGATCTGGAATTAGATGAACTAATATTAACATTGAAAATTTGGTGGCATTATATATATGGTGAGAAGTGTGAAATATATATGGATCAAAAGAGCCTCAAATATATATTCACACAAAAGTACATTAATATGTACCAATAACTATGGTTAGATTTTATTAAGTATTATGACTGATCAATCTACTACCATATGAGGAAGGGAAATAATGTGATAGATTCTCTATATAGAAAGGATCCTGAAACCTTATTTTTTTCCAGAAGTGAGAGGGATCCAAAATTCTTATATTTTCAAAGGATGTACATGTGAATCATTAAGGAAGTACTATCATCATTACTTTCTAAAATTATTTCTCATCCATACCTTCTAGAGAATTTAAATGATTATCAAAGGGGTGATGTGGAGATACAGAAGAAGGTGTAAGATATAAGAAAAGGGAAATCCTCATATTTAAAAATTTGTGAAGAATTAGTTTTATGACTTGGGTCATGAATATGTGTGCAATTAAATCATGATATAATAAAGAATATTTTGAATAATTCTCATATCTCAACCTTCTCCATTCAAATTAGGATCATGAATATGTTTTAAGATCTCTAAGATTACTATTGATGGGAAAATATAAAGAAAGAGATCATATAATATATATAAAAGTTCTTGGTATGTTAGTAAGTGAAGGAAAAAAGAAAAAGGTTCAATGGTATAATGAAACCATTACCCATATATACAAGGGAATGAGAAAACAGCACCATATAATTTTCCATTGGTTTTCCAAAGATATCTAGAAGAAATAATTCTATATAGGTTATAGTAGATCATCTTACAAATACTTTTTATTTCATTACAATTTGAGATGAATTTTTACTTGGTTAAATTGCAAGGATATACATTAGATAAGTGGTGACACTACGTGGAACGCCACTATTGATTTTATATGATTGGGACCCAAGTTTTACATATTTTTTTATAAAGGTATATATTATGATTTAAACACTGATTTGAGATTCAATATGTCTTATCACCCCTAAACTGATAAATAATATAAACATAATATCTAGACACTTGAAGAAAAGTTGAGAACTTGTCCAATGGACTTTAAAGAAGGATAATATCAAAATATTCCTCTGGTCGAGTTCTCATACAGTAATAGTTTACACTAAAGAATTAAATGTATCCATATGATTCCCCTTATAGGAATAAATTTAGAACACATGTGTGTTGGTATGAAGTTCGTGAAAATAATCTGATGGGACCTAAAATGGTCGAAGAAATGGTAGAAAAGTAAAAGATCATCTAGCGGTACATCAAGGATTCTCAAATTTGAAATAAGAGTTATATTAACAATCATCGATGAGACTTGGAGTTTGAGGTTTGAGATAAAGTGTTACTTCACATATCTTCATGGAAGAGATTAATGAGATTTGGGAAGAAGGGAAACTAGTCCCAAGTACATAGGTGACTTTGAAATTATTGATCACATTGGAGCTATGGAAAATCGACTATCACTAAAACTATCCATGTATCAAGTATATAATGGGAGACACATATCCCTATTAATAAATTACATACCATCTCCCTCACATGTACTCAACACAGAGGTGGTACGGTTGGATCATGATCACTCTTATGTGGATCATTCAATAAAAATCATAGACCTTAAAGACAAAGTTATACACAACAATAGAGATCACCTATGGTGGAACCATAAGTATGAGGAGGTGACATGGGATCAAGAGGAAGTGATAAAGCAATTGTACCTTCACCTTTTTTCACCTTGGTTTGTAAAACAAAATTTTGAGGATAAAACTTATTAATGGGGGAAGAATATAATGACCCAAAATTTTATCAATGGAAATTTCTATCACAACCCGACCATGCTGGTCTTGAGCCTCAACTACCCCAGGCCCACCTCCATAGTCCAGGGGCTGGCGAGAAGCGCCGAAGGCATAACGATCTCAGGGAGGCCTTTGCCTAAGTACCTGTACACACACACACAACCCACTCGATGTAGAAGTGCAGAGTAAAAAAAACCAAAGGACAAACAACTATAACCCAACCACAGTCATGCATCAACTTTTAAATAGAAAAATTAAAGTGTTGAAAAGTACTGACAAGATATCTGAACAGAAAAAGGGCAAAACACACGCCCAACCCAAAAGGTGACACAACCCGGAAATAGGTAAACAAAAGTAAACAGCTGGTGAGTCTCACACCTGAAAGTCCTACTACGACCACTAAACATATCCCAAGATCTTGTGTCCTCTACTCTCCTCTTTAGTCTCGATCGACCTATCCATCGTCTGCAAGGGCACACCAAGTGTGGGAAAATCCCAAGTAGGGGTGAGTGTAAAGATACTCAATTGGATGCCCCAAAAGCTCGAGGGAGCAACAAAGGAGGTACCAAAACGGTGAGTAGTTGACAGAATAAGAAACAATGAAAGAGTACAGTAAATAGAGTACAGATCAACCCAACAAAAGAAAGGAAGTAGACTCATCCAACTAGGAGGGGCTAGACACAGAAATCACGTGGTATACCTCGCGTGTCTTTGCCCCTCCTAGAAGGAGAGTAAATGAACCCAAGTAGTGGGAACAAAAGTAGGGTGTATATATATATATATATATACTCAACAAGAAACCCGAATGAGTGTGTAAGGGGATCTCTATCTCCAAGATCATCCCAGTAAAAGTCGCCAACAGTTCTAAGGATATCCATCACTAATGCCCCAACAATACCGCACTAGAAGTTGTCTCATCGCTAAACCGTACAACCAAGGTCCCGCTCTAGTAATCACGAAGAAAAGTCACTAACTAGCCTCATAGAAAGGGATGAGTCTGAAAGAAATCATTGGGTAACCCACTGCCCAGGCCATCTGGAGGGAAAACCCTAAGAGGTCATCAGAAAACCCATTGCCCAGCCCCACTGGAGGGTAAACCCTAAAGTCAACGAGTAACCCACTGCCCAGCCCCGATGGAGGGTAAACCCTAATGTCAACGGGTAACCCACTACCTAGCATTGTCGGAGGGTAAACCCTGATACACCGGTGGGTAACCCATTGCCCAGGCCCGTTGGAGGGTAAACCTGGAACTGGTCCGATAACTCTGCAATGCTCGTACTATCTCTCGGTGTCACTAAAATCGCTATCGTGCGTTGGTTCGGAGTGCGTCAAAGGAACCTCCGACCAACGCCCTTTCATGTTTCCACATTTAATGAGATCTCAAAAGAGGATCTACATGCCTAAACAAATTGCACCATTTTACTCCTCGTGGAAAAACACATGAGATAGACTATTTACTCGCTTGAAACGGACTCCCGATGGAAAAGTTATTCAGCACCGCTTTATGCCCATACGGCGTCTCGCGGGGCCCACACCTGGGTCCCAAAAAAGTCGGGAAAACTATTTCATTGTGATGATCTTGGAAAAACACGCCAAAATGACTACTCATTCACCTCGAACAGACGTCTAATGAAAAATCGCAAAACATTGCTCACAGCTTAAAAGACGACACGTGGGGCCCACGCCTCAACTCCGACTTCAATGCCTGAAACCAACCTGGACTACATAGTCTCAAATAAAGGGTTACAAAACCACTGATAGAGCCTAAAACAGTCTCTATATGTGATCGCACTATCCGAAAGAAGAATCCTGGTGAGGCGCTAAACAATACTTAGCGGGCATGTCGCGCCACCGAGCCCCCTTCTCGAGCTGAGGATCACGTCACTGCATACGGCACACGAATACGACATTCGGTTTGAAATTTAGGGGTGTTTAAATGCCTATGGACGGAGAAGGGGTGGGTCTAACCAGTTCGGCCAGTCCACCCCCTTCAGACCGGCGGTCTGCGGCTCGGCCGCCCAGTCCACCACGGCCCGTGGTTCACCGCGCTAGCCACGTGGTTTTACCTGGACCAGCACGAACCGGTCTGACCCTTTTTCCATGAGACCCACAAAGAACAGGTCTCGGCCTACTCCCAGGGTCATGACGACCCCGGTCTCGCATGCCGCCCTCCGACCGGCAAAGCCATCCAGCACGCCTCCCACGGCCCGGACCACCGGGCCGCCGCTCACTCGCCCGCCGCTGCCTGGGAGCCCGTCGCGCCGCCGCCTGGGATCCCACCACCTGGGAGCCCGCCGCACCACCTTCTGGGAAGCCCGCAGCGCCTCCACCTGGGAGGCCCGCCGCGCAACCACCTGGGAGCCCGCCGCGCTGCCACCGTCGCCCGCCGGACCGCCCTGGAAACCGCTGGAAATGGGGATTTTTGGCCGGAAAACTTCCCGAGGTCACCCTGGACACCCCGGGACTCGGAAATTCGATCCAAAAGACTCATTGGAAAGATTGGATCGAGCCCTATGAATCTATGGTATTCTATAGAAAAATAAACAAAAAATAGACACTAATATTTGAGTTCTAAGTAGATGAGGATTTTAAAAATGAAACACACGAACCTACCTCGTAGGGCGTAGCCCGTCACTTCAAGA
This sequence comes from Viscum album, assembly GCA_963277665.1. NCBI lineage: Eukaryota > Viridiplantae > Streptophyta > Magnoliopsida > Santalales > Viscaceae > Viscum > Viscum album. The sequence continues at coordinate 1,586,036,842 of OY728164.1, forward strand.
ACGGTCCGCCAGAGCTTCCACCGCCTTGCTGAAGAGGAGGAGGAGCTTGAAGGAGGTTTCTCCCTTATTGGGAGATCTTTCTCCATAGAAGGAGTTCCAAGGGGAAGAAGTGAGGGGTGGAGGTTTTTACGTAGGGAATTAATTAGAATTTAATTAATTTTTAAACACCCACCAGTAGGCATGTACCCGAACTTTTGACGGGGTCAGGGTTAAGCCACCCCTAGGGTAAAATCCATGTTCTGAGCGCAATTGAGGTATAAAAATTTTAATTCGAGCCTTCGTTCAGAAGTTATAAAGTTCACACCTGAGGTTGCTAAATTATGAAAATGCCCCTGGTGGCGTTTTCCCCAGAAGGGTCGCGCTCGCGAAAGTTACACCCCTCCTAGGGTAAACGGAACGCTTGAGACTCAACGGTGCCCTTGGTTTTTCCATCCGAGAAACAGTTTAGGATTTATTCTATTTATTTGGTGTGTCTAGTGTGAACGCACTTAAAATTTAATTCCAGCCACATCGGGGCTCGAAACCACACATCGTCTGAACTCCCTACTCTGGAATAACATCAAGAAAAAATTTCAAAGTATTACAGGCTCAAAAATAGGGTTCTTACATCATTCCCTCCTTTATGTTTTTTTTTCCTGAAAAACAAAACTACAAAGACAAATCAGGATACTGAGCCCGCATATGGATCTCCCATTCCCAGGTGTTCTCATGCACCCTCCCGTGCTTCTACAGCACACGAACCAAAGGAATGGTCCGTCCACGTAGTGCCCGCACCTTCCAGTCCTCAATCGCCACCGGGTGCTCCATAAAGGTGGATCCATCCTCAATGTCCAGCTCTCCCCAGTTGATAATGTGTGTGGGGTCGTGCACGTATTTCCTCAGCTATGACACGTGGAAGATGTCATGCACCTTCTTCAACTGTGGGGGTAGAGAAAGATGGTAGGCAACCTCACCAACCCTGCGCACGATCTCAAAGGGCCCAATGAACCTTGGGGACAGCTTGCCTCCCCATCCAAACCTCTGTGTTCCACGCCGTGGGGAGACCCTCAAAAAGACATGGTCCCCCTACTCGAATTGCAAAGTTCTGCGATGACGGTCTATATAGGACTTCTGTCTGCTCTGAGCCATCCTCATCTTCTCATGAATGACTTGCACCTTCTCCGTTTTCGCCCACACCAACTCTGGGACCATGAGGGAGGTCTCCCCAACCTCTGTCCAGCACAACGGTGACCTATAGGGTCTTCCGTAGAGGGCCTCAAAAGGTTCCATCCTGATAGTAGAGTGGTAACTATTGTTGTACGCGAACTCCACCAAGGGAAGGTGATCATCCCAAATTAGGCCAAAGTCTAACACGCACGCCCTGATCATATCCTCCAACACCTAGATAGTGCATTCTGTCTGCCCGTCGGTCTGAGGGTGAAAAGTTGTACTCATCCGCAGCTGAGTCCCGAATACCTCCTTCAGGCCTCGCCACAAACGCGACATAAACCATGCGTCATGGTCAGAGACGATCGTATAGGGTACTCCAAGAAGGCGGACGATCTCCCAAACATAAAACTACCCTAGACTCTCCATCGATCTCTGCTCCCTGATGGAAAGAAAGTGCGCTGACTTTTTGAGTTAGTCCACTATCACCCAAATGGAATCATGGCCCTTATTTATGCACGGAAGTCCTGTGACGAAGTCCATAGATTTGTCATCCCACTTCCACTCTGGGATATCAAGGGGATGCAACAACTCTGTCGAAACCTGATGCTCTGCCTTCACCTGCTGATAGGTAAGACGCCGAGAAACGAACTCAGCTATGCTCTGCTTCATACCAGACCACCAAAACTGCCGCTGAAGGTCTCTGTACATTTTCCCCACACTGGGATGTATAGCCAAGGGAGAAGTGTGGAACTCTCGCATCACCTCCTCCTACATCTACACTAGTACTATAGTTCATCCTTGGAAGAGGATATCATGATTCCCTCCTTCAGAATACCCATCGGGTGCGTCGCCCATGGATATCTGATCACGCAGTACCTCGCTGTCAACATCCCCCAGCTACGACTCTCTCACACGCTCAAGGAGCAAAGGATTCAACACCATCGACTGCAGGAAATTCATACCCTCTTGCTCCACCAAGGTCAGTCATAGGGAAGCCAACTACTCTGAAGCTTCCCACACTGGACGAGCCTAGGATTTCCTGCTAAGGGAATCTGCTACTATATTGCCCTTCCCAGGAGTGTAGGCTATCTAGAAAACATAGCCCTATAGAAACTACAACCATCACCTCAGCCTTAGATTTAGATCCCTCTGAGTGAAGATGTACTTGAGTCTCTGGTGGTCTAAGTAGACCACAAAACACTCACCCAGAAGGTAGTGTCTCCATAACCTCAAGGCGAAGACCACCACTGTCAGCTCCAAATCGTGAGTCACATAATTCTACTCATGGGGCCGCAACTGCCTTTACCCATATGCAATCACTTCCCACTGTTGCATCAGCATGCACATGAGCCCAGCTCCGGAAGCATCACAGTACACCGCGAACTCAAGGCCCTCCTCTGGCAGCCTCAACACTAGAGCACTAGTCAGCCTCTATCTCAACTCCTCGAAGGCCTTTTGTCACTAATCAGTCCAGGTGAACGGTCATCCCTTCCACGTCAATGCGGTCAAAGGGGCATCAATCTTGTAGAAATCTTCCATGAACCTCTTGTAGTACCCTGCCAAACCAAGGAAGCTCTGCACCTCTGACACATTATTGGGTGGATCCCAAGCAAGCAATAGCTCTATCTTTGTGGGATCTACAGCCAAACCCTGTTCCAAAATGACATGCCCTAGAAAGTGAACCTCATGAATCCAGAACTGACACTTAGAGAACTTCCCATATAGCAGGTGCTCCCAGAGTAAGTCTAGGACCATCCTCAAATGCTCTGCATGCTCCTCCTCCATTGTAGAGTAGATGAGTCTGACGTTAATAAAGACAACCACAAACCGGTCCAAGTACGGTTGGAAGATCTGGTTTATCAAAGTAATGAAAACGGAGGGGGAACTTGTCATGCCAAAGGGCATCACCAAAAACTCATAATTCCCATAATGACAATGGAAAGCCAACTTCGGGATGTCAGCCTCATGAAACTGAAACTGGTGGTAGCCGAATCGAAGATCAATCTTAGAGAACCACTTCACACCCATCAACTAGTCGAAGATATTGTCAATCCTCAGAAAAGTGTACTTTTTCTTTATTGTTCCCTGATTTAGGCGATGAAAATCCACACAAAGTTGTAGGCTCCCATCTACCTTTTTCACGAACAAAACTGGATCTGCCCAGGGGGACACACTGGGCCTAATGAATCCCTTATCATAAAGTCATTCCAACTGAAGTTGTAGCTCCCGAAGCTCTGTGGGTTCCATATGATATGCTAAACATGATATCAAGGTGGTCCCCGACTGCAAGTCAATTCATAACTCCATCTATCGCCTTAGAGGTAGTCCCAGGACATCCTCGGGAAAGAAGTTCATGTAGTCCTCTACAACGATAGGGATCTAGGTTCTTATAGTGTCTGCTGCTCTGAGATCCATGATCGCCAACTAGAGAGAAAAAGGTCATGGTCTCTTGCTCAGAGTACCCGTTTTCTCTGCCATGAGGTCTAGTTCACCAAGGATTTTGAACCTCATCCCATCAGAATGGACGCATCTGACTAGTCTGTGCCGACAATCAATCTGGGTGTGAACCATGAAAAGTCAATCCATGACCAAGATGACATCATAAGGTTCCATCATGATGAAAAGTAGGTCCCACGTGAAACTCTCTCCTCCGAATGATTGTTCGCACTATCTACAGATAAAGGTCACCAACAAGGCACTTCCTATAGGAACCTCGAGGCTAAGCATAGGTGTCAGTGCCTCTACTGGAAGCTTCATCTCCCATACTAAAAGTAGTGATAAAAAAGAGTGGTTGCCACCTATGTCTACCGGTACCAAAGCAATATTAGAGTAAACACAAAGCGTACCTTGGACCATCTCGTGTGCTGGGGGGTCACGAACACCCATAGCCTGAAGCTGCCTGTGGCCCCTATCACCAGCTCTCTGATCCTGGTGTGGGCTGCCCGGTGGTGGCGGTGGAAGGACCTTGAAACGTTGTCCCCCACCTCTAGGCCCTACCACTCTGCTTGCGCCGCCTCCCTGAGGACCACCCTATCCTCGCCTGGGGGATCCCTGGTCACGGCGCTTCCTCTACCGCTATGGTGCGCCCACTGCCTGCCATGGCTGCTCAGTATGCCTGGTCGAGTAATCCCGTGCTACATGACCATGTCCGTCACAAGCATGGAACTGACTCTCTCCTGACTACCACGGTGCTCTACGGTGCTAATGCGGTGTATGACCCTACCCCAGAGTCTGCTCATGGAAGATTCTCCTTGACTAAGGCTCTTCTCTCTGCCTCCTTCCTACTATCGAAGACTCTGCTCTGAAGCAGTCACTGCTAGGCCCTGTCAGCTGGTGTCCCTCAGCCAAGAAGCTCTCTATCACGAACACCCGCTCTAGCACCCTAGCATAATTAGGGATTCACAGGGCCACTACACTATCACGGATCTCCCTGCAAAGACCCTGCTCAAACTTTTATGCCTGAAAGTAACTATCACAGACCATATCCTGCGAGTAGCGTATCAAATCGGTAAACCGAGATGAGTACTGTGCCATGGTCATCTCCCCCTAATTCAGCTCCAGAAGATCCTAAATCAGAATGGAGCATAAACAAGAGGGGAAGTACTTCTCTCGGAAGAGCTCATGGAAGCTATCCCATTTGAGAAACGACTTGTCGTGGGTCTGTGTAACCAACCCCCACCAACGTATGGTCGTACTGAGGAAAAGGCTGGAATCTAGGGATACCATCTGGTCCGTTGGGGTCCATACCAGCATGAAAAGTTGGTCCATGGACTCTAGCTAGTCTTCTGCTTCCTGGGGATCCGGGTCCCCACGAAACTTCTGAGGCCGTTGACGCTGGAAGTCTCGGAGCACACTCAGGCTATGCTCAACCTCGGCCTGTACTGTCGGTACTAAATACCACTCTCTAGGTGGGGGGCTACTGCTGAAGCACTAGGTAGAAGGGGATCACATGAGGGTCCCTGAACTGACACCTCGTCGCTCTCTAGTTCGTCGTCACAAACTGGAGAGGGTAACCTGGCTGGCTGCTATCATGGGGGCATCCTGAAAATTATTAAGGATTACTGAGATCAGATGATCATATATATATATATATATATTACATAAAGCACAAAGGGGAGCTAACTCAACAAGGACATTCAACGACTCAATCCTACTGGGTGCATGTTCCAAAGTTCCCTGCAACAAATGTCTCAGTGTGCTGAGTCGACAAGTGGGTTATTAGGGTCCTGGTGAATGGATATGTTGGCCACCTGCACCATTAGTAGACTCCCTATCCTGAGAGCCTCTCTCGAGACACGTCAACACTATTGCCCTAAATCCCAACCAATTTCTTTTTAGGGACGTCTAAACAATGCCCCATGGAATGAACCACCTCTGATACCACTTTTTCATGACCCAACCCTGTTGGTCTCGAGCCGCAACTACCCCAGGCCCGCCTCTATAGGCCAAGGGCTGGGGATAAGCATCGAAGGCATAACGATCTCAGGGAGGCCTTTGCCTAAGTACCTATACACACACACACATCCCACTCGATGCAGAAGTGCAGAGTAAAAATGAAAACCAAAGGACAAACAACTGTAACCCAACCACAGTCATGCATCAACTTCTAAATAGAAAAGGTAAAGTGATGAAAAGTACTGACAAGATATCTGAACATGAACAGGGAAAAACATGCGCCCAACTTGAAAGGTTTCATAACCCGGCAACAGGAAAACAAAAGTAAATAGCTGGTGAGTCTCACACCTAAAATTACTACTATGACCACTGAACATAGCCCAATCTCTTATGTCTTCTATGCTCCTCTGTAATCTCGATCGACATGTCCGTCGTCTACAAGGGCACACCAAGTGAAGGAAAATCCCAAATAGGGTTGAGTATAAAGATACTCAGAAGGATGCCCCAAAATCTCGAGGGAGAAACAAAGGAGGTACCAAAACGGTGAGAAGTAGACAGAACAAGGAACGGTGAAAGAGTACAGTAAATAGAGTGCAGCTCAGCCCAATAAAATAATGGAAGTAGACTCGTCCAACCAGGAGGGGATAGACACGAAAATCATGTGGCATACTCTACGTGTCTTTTCCCCTCCTAAAAGGAGATTAACTAAACCTAAGGAGTGGGAACAAAAGTAGAGTGTGTATATATATATGTTCAATAAGAAACCTGAATGAGTGTGTAAGGGGATCTCTATCTCTAAGCTCAACCCAGGAAAAGTCACCAACAGTTCTAAGGATATCCATCACTAATTCCCCAAAAATCCCACACTAGAAGGTATCTCATTGCTACACCGTACAACCAAGGTCTCACTCCAGTAATCACGGAGAAAATTCACTGACTAGCCTCATAGAAAGGGTTGACTCTGAAAGAAGTCATCTGGTAACCCACTGCCCATCCCAGCTGGAGGGTAAACCCTAAGAGGTCATCTGGTAACCCACTACCCAGCTACGCTGGAGGGTAAACCCTAAAGTCAACGGGTAACCTACTACCTAGCCCTACTGGAGGGTAAACCCTAAGGTCAATGGGTAACCCACTGCCCATCCTTGCCGGAGGGTAAACCCTGATACGTCGGTGGGTAACCCACTGCCCAGCCCCGCTAGAGGGTAAACCCGAAATTGGTCTGATAACTCTACACTGCCCGTACCATCTATGGGTGTCACTAACATTTCTACAGTGTGTTGGTTCAGAGTGCATCAAAGGAACCTCCGACCAACTCCCTTTCATGTTTCCACATTTAATGAGATCTCTAAAGAGGCTTTTCATGCCCAAACAGATTACACCATTGTACCCCTCCTGGAAAAACACGCGAGATATACTATTTACTTACTTGAAACGGACTCCCAATGAAAAAGTTATTCAACACCGCTTTATGCCCATCCGGAATCTTGTGGGGGCCACACCTCAGTCCTCAAAAAGGTCGGGAGAACTACGCCATCGTGATGCTCTCGGAAAAACATGCCAAAATGACTACTCGTTCGCCCCGAACAGACATCTAATGAAAAAGTCACAAAATGCTGCTCACAGCTTAAAAGACGGCCTGTGGAGCCCATGCCTCAACTTAGAATTCAACGCCTGAAACCACCCTGGAATACATCGTCCTGATGCCAGGGTTACAACGTAGCTGACGGTTCCTAAAACAGACTTCGTATGTGCTCGCGCCATCCGAAAGAAGAACCTCGATGAGGTGCCAAACATTACTTAGCGGGCATGTCGCGCCACCGAGCCCCTGTCTCGAGAATTAAAAATCCTCGAGACCATCTCAAAATCTCCGTCTCGAGCCAAGGATCATGTCTCTATAGACAGCATATAAATCCGAAATTCAGTTTACAATTTAGGGGCATTTAAATGTCTATGGACGGAGACGGGGTGGGCCGGACCGGTTCGGCTAGTCCACCCCCTTTAGACCAGCGGTCTGCGGCTCGGCCGCCCGGACCGCCCGGTCTACCGCGGCCCGCGGTTCACCACACGGGCTGCACGGATTTACTCAGACCAGCATGAGCTGGTCCGGCTCATTTTCCATGAGACCCGCAAAGCACAGGTCTCGGCCAGCTCCCGGGGTCGTGACGACCCCGGTCGCGCGCGCCGCACACCGACCGGCGAAGACAGCCGGTGTTCCACCCGCGGCCCGGACCATTAGGCCACCGCTCGCTCTCCTGCTGCCACCTCGGAGCCTGGAGTGCCGCCACATGGGATCCCGCCATGCCACTGCCTGGGAGCCCGCCTTGCCGCCGCCTGGGAAGCTCGTTGCGCCGCTGCCTGGGAGGCCCATCGCACCACCCTGGAAACCACAGGAAATTGGGATTTTTGGTCGGAAAACTTCTCGGGGTCACCCCGGACACCTCGGGACTCAGAAATTTGATCTGAACGACTCATTGGAAATCTCAGATCGATCCCTACGCATATATGGTATTCGCTCGACAAATAAAAAACAATTAAACACTAATATTTGAGTTCTAAGTAGATGCATAATTTAAAAACGAAACACACGAACCTACCTCACAGGGCGTAGCCCGTCACTTCACGAACGGTCCATCGGAGCCGTCACCGCCTTGCCAGAGAGAAGGAGGAGCTTGAAGGAGGTTTCTCTCTAGTTGGGAGATCTTTCTCCAGAGAAGGAGTTCCAAGGGGAAGAAGGTAGGGGTGGAGGTGTTTAAGTTGGGAATTAATTAGAATTTAATTAATTTTTAAACACCCACCAGTAGGCCCGTACCCGAACTTTTGACGGGGTCGGGGTTAAGCCACCCCTAAGGTAAAATCCGCATTCTGAGCGAAACGATGGTCTTGGAATTTTATTTTGATCCTCCTTTCAGAAGTTCTAAAGTTCACACCCGAGGCTGCTAAATTACGAAAACGCCCCTGGTGGCGTTTTCCACAGAAGGGTCGCGCCCGTGAAAGTTACACCCCTCCTAGGGTAAAAGGCATACTCCGGACTCAATGGTGCCCTTGGTTTTCCCATCCGAGCAACCTTTTAGGAGTTATTCTGTTTATTTAGCATTTCTAGTGTGAACGTACTTAAAATTTAATTACGGCCACACCGGGGCTCGGTACCACATGCCCTCTGAACGCCCAGCTCTGGAATAACATCAAGAAAAAAATTCAAAGTATTACAAGCTCAAAACCTGGGTTCTTACAATTTCCCTCTCATTATAAAATTGTTTCATATTTAGTAATGTAGTATTATATAAATCACATGCACCACATGATATAACCAACAAAATTTTATTATATTAATTTAAAATTTAAATCTAGATAATAAAAATGGCCATCAGAATTGAAAGTATTGCAATGGGACAAATAATATAAAATAAAAACACTATAACATAAAAATTTGGATCTTGTCTATCGCCCAGAATAATCTCTCTCACAAACAACACTATAGAAATGAAAAAACAAATAATGAAATATTAATTTTAAAAATGAAAATATAAATAACCTTGAGAAAAAATAGATTTGAATGAATAATTAATGAAATATGAGTTATTTATATGAATTAGGGAACTTTTATGACCATTATAAATCTAACTGTTAGAATAGTAATCTGACCAATGGAATAGTAATCTTACCATTGGAATATTAATCTAACTATTAAGAATTGTAACCTGACCATTAGAATAGTATCATCACCTATGGAAGTGTAAAATAATATTTACAAAACTTATAAAATAAAAATATTACATATTTTTATCAAGACACAAGCAAATAACTATTTCAAAAATGATAAAATAACTGTTTATATTTTTGTAAAACATAAATGTTTTATTTAAATTTTCATAATAAGTATAATTATTTAAAAGAAATTTTATTTTCATAAAATGTGTTTATAAATTAATATTAAGTTTTATTATAATTATAATTTAATTTTATAAGACCATTAATAAATTTTCAAAAGGTTAAAAAATTATCATCATATTAAAATAGGTATTTTTTAAATAAATAAATATTTTATTTAAAAAATACATTTCTCACATTTAAAATATTATTTTCATAAAATGGATTTTATTTTTTTACTCTACATGTATAAAAATGGTCAGGGTTTATTTTTTGTATTTTTCTAAAATAGTTTCATTTTTTTAATAGTAAAATACAACAATATACAATAAGCTGAATTATAAGAAAAACACATGTATAAATGAGTCATGGATGATGATAATTGTCTCAGATTCAAATGCACAATTTACTATATATATTCTCAATATTACTCTTTATTGGTAGTCTTTATACAAAATAATAAACTAATGAATATAATATTAAAAAAAATACCTCTCTCCTCCCCTTATAAATACCACCCCTTCTCCTCAAAACTTACAAGCCTTGGATATTACCTAAAATCTACCAAAATATCTCCTCATTTATACCCTATATCCCTATATTCCATGGTTTCATCAAAATTCTAATCCATGTTTCCTTAATGGGAATCATAAGAGGAGACTTCTAAAGGAGAAGGTAATACCCCCAGCCGAGTCTTTTAATTTTTTCTTCCTCCTCATACTCAAAAAAAACCATTAAAAATATAATAATAACTTTGGTATCATATATATTATGTAATGTTATTATATTAATGTAATATGTATCATTTATTCTCTTATCTTCTCCACTTTTTCAAAAAATTAAAACATCATCCATATTATGTCGATATATCGCCTTTCAGGATGATGAGTTTTTGTTTTCCATTACCTCCTTCATGGTAGGTTTAAATTCAATTATAATGGTTTAAAATGACCGGAATATTCATATTTTATATTATTTCACATTAAAAACTTAATATATTGTCATAATATTAAATAAAACAAAACTAGTTCATGATGGTTGGTAAAACAACCTAAATGAACTAGCTGTATAATGTTAGCATTTTTATTAAATGATTCATCCCTATATCAGAACACATATAAATATTTGGGACCATTTAAATTTTTATAAGGATATTAATATTATTTCTTTTCACATTTTTATTTTTAGTCCCATTTGAAAAGAACATTAATAATTATCCACAAGTGATCTAGCCTTGGAACCTTGAAATGAACACCTTCAACAATGAAATTAAACATTATATCTCATTTAAATGGTTCTAACTGAATATAATATAATTATAATAAATAAAATATAGAATAAATAATTTATTAATTAAGTAATAAATTAATATAATTTTATTATCTGGGATTTTAATTGCAAGTGAAGAATGATTCTGAAATCTAAGGTAAGGGATCCCTCTGAACAAAACTATTTTCTTTGGGATATGATTTCTATATTTTTCTTCAATTTATCTCTTTATTATTATTATTTACTTATTATATATTTTTAATATATGTTATACATATATATACCTAGTTAAATTCACCTTTTATTGATGATAATATACATGTTTTAGAAGTTCCCTTCTCAATTTCATTTGTTAAGCAAACCTAATTAAAGGGGAATTCTCTATTTATTACCCCTTTTCAAGTAACACTCCATAAAGTATTTTAAACCATAAATGGTTTCTAAAATTTAAAATTTTATTATGGAAAACTATAACACCCTAATATTTTAGGAAATATTTATTTTAATTAAATTTTATTTCTTTGATAGTTTTTGTTGCACACAGCAGCGAGTTTAAACAAACTATGATATACTATTAAAATATTATTATTTAATGTTACAGTTATCACATATCCATTAGATTGGTGGGTAATAATATTTATAAACTAATTATGAAAATATATGGTTTATATATATATAAATTTAATTCATTGGTTATTAATTAATTCGAAATGAAATAAAAACCAATTAAAAATAAAGGAGGTGTTTTTCTAAGAAATGTTTTTTATACAAGCAATGTGTGTTTATCATAATAAATTAAATTGATAACTATTGGTAAATTATTTTAATAAAATTTATATATTTTATATTAAATAAAAAATTTAACTTTCATCTAATATTTTTTAGGCATGGGATAAGAATAAATCCAGTAAATTCTATTTTTTTTAAAAAAAGTGTTTTTTATCTCATTTTGTGCACTTATTTTAAAATTTATGTTTTCCAATTGTAAAAATTGAATATTGAAAAATATATTCTGTATTTGGAATCATGAGATTTAAATTTGATAAATAAAACCCTTTTATTTTTAGATAATATGAATAGTAACTGTAGTAAATTTGTGTGACCTCGGTAAGGGTAAAACGGGTAAAATAGGGTTAAAACATTTGGATAACACTTTAAAATTTATCTAAAACTTTAATTTAACCTATTATATGAGTTTATTTTGTATTTTCCCATCCAATTATCGAATATATGGCCAATTTTTTTTATATTTATTTGAATGTGACCTTTATATTAATTTAAGAAAAGAAAAATAAAAAATGTCACTCTCTTACTTTTAAATATATCTCATGTATTCACAAAGGTACAAGAGAAAGTTGTGAATGAATATTAATGGTTATTTTGAGAAATAATGAAATTATTTTCATTGTGGTAATTTATTTATAATTTTTAGTAATTATATAATTGCCTTAAATTCTTATGCAATGCCCACATTGTATTTCTTAAATTAATAGAAAAATAAAATAAATGTTTTTTAAAAATATTAAAAGTAATATAATTTGAGTGATTTATAGTGTTCCATGAATTTTTTAGATACATATGACATATTAGGGTATTTTGAAAAGATTATATTTAAATTAAATCTTTGTCTTGGTGTCTTTAAAGTCAAATTAAATGAATTGTTCCAAAATAAAAATTAATAACATTTTATAATAAATAATATTTTATTAAATGATTTAAAATTCATAAAAATTATATATTCATCCAAGTTAATATAATATAGTTGAAAATATAAATAACAGTCCATTTATGAGTAATTTTTCTATTTATCATAACATTATTAACCCTTTAAGATTAAAATAGTTGTTATCATGGTTAAGTTCAAAAATACTTAATGAAGGGGTTAATAAAAAATATAAGGTTTAAAATGACACCAAAACCTATCTAGATTTCATTATATTGTGTTATGTATACCCTATACTATTTTTATTTGAATCAATATCCAGTTTGGATCATTTGGATTTATAATTATTTTATTAGATTTAAATCTTTTAAGAAATTACAAGTGTGTATTCTCCCTCCCTTACAAAAGGACACCCCTCCTTTCTCTTCTTTACACCACTTTGATATGAGACGCACGGGGTGGCCTGATCTTCACAGCGTAGGGAGGTGGATGTAGGATGCGGTTTGGGGCTAAGTGGTGGATGATGGGTATGGATAGCGGATGCAAGTAGTCAATCAACGCTATAAGAAGTGCAACCTACCACTAAGACAACACACTCAAAGGAGGGATGTGATAGCCAATCCACACAAAAACGCACTTGGGTTGAGGCACGGAATTGGGGGCTTTGTGATCTTGGATCACCAATCTAACTTTTAGATTGACAAGGAAAGAATGGACAAGAGCAAGGGGAAAAACCAGGACAATCCTCACACAACAGAGAGAAACAAAGCATAAACTCTCAATTAATTATTCAATGAAAATACAATGCCATGGGGTGGATATTTATAGCCAAGGGGTGATACAATAGTCAAGGGTCTAATAACCTAAAGTCATAAAGTATAAACCTACCTTGTCCCCTTAAAAGTCAAAAATATAAAGTCTAACAAAGATTTTTGGAAAAGTAGCATACAACTTTCCAACCATAGCCCACCAAATTTGACTTTGAGTGCATAGCCCACTGGATTTGACTTTGGTGTCTAAAGATTCCATTTCTATAATCCTCCATGTGGTCAAGTCATCCAAATTTGTGAAACCATGTGGTTCAAGATTTAAGAATAATGTTTGGGCTTGAATAAGTGGGATAATAGTCCCATTTGCACCATCCATGCAAGGCAAGATCTATTGGGCCTTTAATGAAGCAAGATAGGCGCTCATTATATCATTGAGCCTCTTTAATCTCCCTCGCATCATTGGACCTTATAAATCCAACTCCTCCTCCCATGCAATTGACTTGGTGCCTTTAACATGGTTCTCATCATCCTACCCCTCTTGAAAAAGAGTCACCCTCGAATCTTCATCCTCTAAACCCAAAAAAGGAGAAAGATCGGAAACATTGAAAGTGGAACTTACACCATACTCACCTAGAAAACCTATCTTGTAAGCATTTTTGTTAATCTTCTTGAGCACTCAGAAAGGTTCATCTCCTTGTGGCATGAGTTTTGATTTCTGCTTATTGGGAAATCTCTCCTTTCACATATGAATCCAGACCAAGTCCCTGGGATCGAACAACACTTGTTTACGACCCTTGTTTCCATAATCAACATATTTCTAGGTCATTCGCTCGATATTTTTTTTTTCCTTTTCATGGAGTTGTTTGATGAATTCAATATGCCCTTTTGCACCCATATTAGTTTCTTCCTGCAAAGTCAAAGGAACTAGATCAATAGGGGAAAGAGGGTTAAAACCATAAACAATTTCAAATGGAGAATATTGAGTGGTGGAGTGTTTGGCCCTGTTATATGCAAATTCCACATATTGCAAAAACTCCTCCCAATTCTTGAGATTCTTCTTAACAATTGTTCACAGAAGAGATGATAGTGTCTGATTCACCACCTCCATTTTCCCATCATTTTGTAGATGAAAAGTAGTGTAAAATAGTAACTATGTACCCAGTTTTATCCATAAGGTCTTCCAAAAGTAACTCAAAAATTTCGTGTCTCGATATGACACAATCGTCCTTGTCATTCCATGAAGTCTGACTATTTTCTGAAAGAAAAGTTTTGCAATGTTAGTGGTATCATATGTTTTGTGACAAGGAATAAAATGTTCCATTTTTGAAAACTGATCCACCACAACAAAAATGGAATCTCTCCTCCTCTTGGTCTGAGGTAACCCCACAATAAAGTCCATTGATATGTCCTCTCAAGGGGTGTTGGGGATTGGGAGAGGAATATATAGTCCATGTGGGTTTAGTTTCGATTTGGCTTTATGGAATACAATGAACTTTCCCACAAATTTCTCAAAATCTCTAGATATCCTAGGCCAATAAAAATGCTCACTAAGAACATTTAGAGTTTTTGCAACACCAAAATGCCCCATTAACCCACCCAAATGTGACTCCTTCAGTAAAAGTAAACAGATATAGAAATTGGGGATGCAAAGATTATCAAACCAGAATAATAATCCATCATGTAAATAGAACTTTTCCCAACTACCTCCAGGTTTTCAATGTTCATAAGGTTCTCTAAAATCACTATCAATGGCATATAAATCCTTAATGTATTAAAAAATAATGAGTTTTGAATCCAACAAGGATAAAATAGAATCTCTAGGTGAAAGTGCATCGGCCATAGTATTTTCTTTACCCTTTTTATGCTTGATCACGCATTGAAATGATTCAATAAATTCCATCTATCTAGCATGTCTCCTATTTAGTTTATGTTGTATCCTAAGGTATTTAAGATCCTCATGATCAGAATAGATCACAAATTATTTAGTCCAAAGATAGTGTTTCCATGTCTCTAGTACTCTAAACAATGAATACAACTCTTTATCATATGTTTCATAGTTTAGAGTTGGGCCATTTAACTTCTCACTAAAGAAAGCAATAGGCTTAACTTCTTGCATGAGTACTCCTCCTATACCAATTTCTATTGCATCACATTCAATTTCAAAAGTCTTACCAAAGTTTGAAAGTGGAAGTAGAGGGGTGTGGGTGAGACTCTCCTTAAGTTCATGGAAGGACTTCTCTTGAGTTATCCCCCATTTGAAATGAAAATTCTTCTTTGTCAACTAATTCAATAGTGCTGCTAATGTGCTGAACTCCTTCACAAATTATCTGTAAAAACTAGCAAGCCCATGAAAACTTCTTACTTGTCCAGTGGAGGTTGGAGTTGGTCATTCTTGTATTACTTTGATCTTCTCAGTGTCAACTTCAACTCCATTACTAGTTACAATGAATCCAAGGAAAACAATCTTTTCAAGACAAAATTCACACTTATTTATGTTTCCAAATAGGTTTTCATTCCTTAACACCTCTAGGACTTTTCTTAAGTGATCTACATGTTCAAGAAAGGTCCTACTATAAACCAAAATGTCATCAAAGTAAAATGCCACAAATTTTCCAATATATGCCTGTAAGACATGATTCATTAACCACAAAAATGTGCTAGGTGCATTTTTTAGACCAAAGGGTATGACTAACCATTCATAAAGTCCATGTTTTGTCTTAAATTCAATTTTCCACTCATCTCCTTCTTTCATCCTAATTTGATGGTAGCCACTTCTTAAATCAATTTTTGAGAAAGTAGTTGAAGCATTTAATTCATCTAGCATATCATCTAAACTAGGGATAGGATGACAATATCTGACTGTGATGTTGTTTATGGCTCTACATTCAATACACATTCTCTATGTACTATCCTTCTTTGGTACTAGAAGCATCGGTACCACACAAGGACTAAGGCTCTCTCTCACATATCCTACATCCAACATCTCATGAACTTTCCTTTGAATTTATTTTGTCTCTTCCAGGTTGGTGCGATATGCAAGGTGGTTCAGTAGTGATTCTCTAGGTATGAGGTCAATTTGATGCTCAATACCTCTAATGGGTGCCAAACCTGGTGGCACCTTTTTAGGAAATACATCATCATACTCTTGCAATAAGGACTCAACAACATTTGGAAAAGGGGGTAAGTCATTAGTATTTAGCAACGCCTATTTGTACATGAGTACTAGGAGGGTTTTCTATGAAAACAAAGCTTCCTTAACCTCACTCTTTTTTTCCAACATCACACTTTTCACTTCTCTCAAATTATTTTTCCCACTTGATTTTTCATTGCTCTCCATTTCTTTTCTTCTCTCATTTTCTCTCTTCCCCTCATTCTCTCCTATTTCATTTTTACTCTTTTTTTCCTCATCACCCTTTTTTTTCTTTTCTCTCAAAATGTGATATTCCATAATTTGTTTGGGGGGCATGGGGTTGAGGGTTATAGGTTCCCCTCGGTGTACAGAAGAGTGACGATTCAAGAAACCTTCATGAGTAACATTCCGATCGTACTGCCACGATCGTCCCAACAACAAATGACAAGCCTTCATAGGAACAACATCACACAAAACCTCATCTTTGTACTTACCGATGGTGAAAAATAACTTCACTTTCTGGGTGACCTTTAGCTCACTGCAATCATTCAACCACTGAATCCAGTACGGATTTTGATGCCTCAAGGTTGGGAGTCCCAACTTCTCCACCAACTCGGTGCTCGGAACATTTCTACTACTTCACCCATCAATAATAATGCTATATACCTTCCCATTGATCTTTAATCATGTATGGAAAAGGGTTTATCACTACTATTTCTCTCCAATGGTCATTTGTGCACTTAAAACTCTCCTAGTGACAAGAATCTCATCATCTTCCGCAAATTATCTATTATCAATTTCTAGAGATTCTTCCTCCTCCTCTTCTGAGATCTCTACATAGATCTCTCATTATCCATACTTGTTGATGGTCATGCTGTGCTGGTTTGGGCACTCACTAGAAATGTGTCCCCTTTCTTGACATTTTAAACACCGAATATCCCGATTCCTAGTTTGGTTTGCCTCAAAAGTAGGTTTCTTAGGTGGAATAATTACCTTGTCACTTTTACGATCAACCACCTCTTTCGCCTTTGATGGCTCTCCAATATCCTTCCTCGGATTTCTCCATGGCATGAAAGGGGTAGTTGATTTCCTCATGTTGTTTCTCCTTTTGATTTTTTGCTCAATCTTGGTGGCTTGATGGATCATATCTTGTATTTCCACATGGGGGTACATCTCCACTTGATCGGAAATATCCCAAATGATCCCATGTAAAAAACGTGCCATGGTTTCCTCTAGATCCTCCTCAATATTTGCTTGAATCATGGAAATTTTAATCTACTTATAGTAATCCTCTATTGTATTACTCCCTTGGGTGAGCCTATGAAGTTTTTTGTGGAGATATCTATGGTAGTGTGAGGGAACAAAACGCTTTCGCATGGAAAAATTCATGTCTTCCCAAGTTTGGATAGGACGTCCTCCATATCGGGCTCTCCCATTTTGAAATTTATCCCACCATATTAATGCATAATAAATGAATTAAAGGGATTCAAGTTTTACCATTTTCTCCTTGGAATATGTATGATAAGAAAATACTTTCTTGATCTGCATCTCTCACTCCAAGTATGTTTCTGAATCTCTTTTCCCTTGAAATGAAAGGACATTCACCTTGATCCCTCCAAGTAGGTCATAATCACGTTATCTTCTTCCTCATATAGGGTTTTGGTACAACCTCATACTTTATGGGACATCATCAATATCATCATCAAAGTTCGCCATCTCCTCCTCAATGATGTGGGGATGACGTGGTGCCAGAGCATGTCGTGGGTTATCATGGATTATCCTTGGGCTTGGTTTATTCTCTAATTTATCAATCCTCTCATGTAGCACTTCCAACTTTCTATCAAGAAGCTTCTCAAAGTGGCTCACCAAATCTTGCATTTGGAATTTTGTAACATTGGGTGTGAGAGATCTACTTTGACTTCCTTCATCACTAACATGAACAATTTTCTTCCCACGATCTTCTGCCATGATAAGTTACGCAAACACATACACACACAGAGGTGGGGACACACACAATGATACACAGTCACTCACACACGCGAGATGTACAGACACACACATGCACAAGATGTACACACTCACACACACAAGGATACACACTCACGCACGCAAGATATACACACTCACACACACAAGATGTACACACACACGCACACAGCAAGATTCACACACTTACACACACAAGATATTTTTGTTTTGATTATTTCTATCAAATATCAACACTAAATTCAAATTACAAGATCTTATGAGATATAATAGCTTTTTTGGGATGATCATGTTCCACCAATCCTTCCCTAATCAAGATTGTGTCGAGGGGTGGTTTAACACAACCCACTTGAGTGGTAAAGGGTAAAGGGTGAAAAGAGGGTAGAAAATATGGGTAAAAGGGTAGAAAAGGATAGAAAGTTGTGATGTGGGGGTTTTTCCTGATTGTGTATGATAAGAAAAATTAATAACAATATAATCCAAATATAATATGGGGATAAAGAAAAATGATGGAGAAATTGATGTACGAAAATAGAAAGTGCTAATAATGTAAAGCACGATGATGAAGTAATTGTATCTGTTTTTTTTTTCTTTTTTTGGGGTCAAATCTCCCAAAAAGTTTTTTTCTTGGAGTTTTAAAGCACAAGATGATTGAGGGGAGAGTAAGACAAATTTTTTTGAAGTCTCTTGAATAAAGGATGTGCTTAATTTTGAAAATCACAAAATGATGAGTTGAGAGAATTTGATTTTTTTTAATTCTTTTTTGCTGGATACAAATCACATATAGTGAATCAAATGCACAAAGAATATGAATGAAAATTTTGGCTCAATTTATAATAATCCAAGCTTGCACAAACTAGGATAATTCAGGAGGCTTTTAAGAAAAAGTATTTTTTTGAAAGGGTGAATAATATGGAAGGATAAGGAGGGTAAGGGGTAAAAGTAATATAGATGAAGGGATATATGCCTACTGTGTCAACTAGAGCTCTGATACCAATTGATGTGAGATGCATGGGGTGGCCCAATCTTCACGGCATAGGGCGGCAGATGTAGGATGCGGTTTGGGGCTAAGTGTCGGATGATGGGTATGGATAGCAGATGTAAGTAGTCAATCAACTTTATAAGGAGCGCGACCTACAACTTAGAAAAAATAGTCAAAGGAGGGATGTGATGGAAAATCCACACAACAACACACTTGGGTTGAGGCACGGAATTGGGGGCTTTGTGATCTTGGATCTCCAATCTAACTTGTAGATTAACAAGGCAAGAATGCACAAGAGTAAGGGAAAAAATCGGGACAATCCTCACACAATAGAGAGAAACAAAGCATAAGCTCTCAATTAATTCTTCAATGAAAATATAATTCCATGGGGTGGCTATTTATATCCAAGGGGTGATACAATAGTCAAGGGTCTAATACCCTAAAGTTATAAAGGCTAAACCTACCTTGTCCCCTTAAAAGTCAAAAAGATAAACTCTAACAAAGACTTTTGGAAAATTAGAAAACAACTTTCCAACCATAGCCCACCAGATTTGACTTTGAGTGCATAGCCCACTAGATTTGACTTTGGTGTCCAAAGATTCCATTTCTAGAATCCTTTATGTGGGTAAGGAATCCAAATTCGTGCAACCATGTGGTCCAAGCTTTAAGCATCACATTTGGGCTTGAATAAGGGAGATAATAGGCCCATTTGCTCCATCCATTCAAGTAAGTATACATTGTACCTTTAATGAGGCAATATGGGTGCTCATTTTAGCATTGAGACTCTTTAATCTCCCTCATGTCATTGGACCTTGCAAATCCAACTCCTCCTCCCGTGCAATCGACTTGGTGCCTTTAACATGGTTCTCATCACACTTTGAGCCTTATATATTAACAAAACCCTATAAATTTCTCTTTTAAACTACCCTTTAAGTTTTATATAGGTTATTTTATCCTAAAAAGTAAAACTATTGGGTCCTTAAGTGGATATCCAAAGGATTTCTTTCAAAGAAGAGGTAATCACCTTAACCAGTCACTTTCTTTTTACTTATTTTTTAACCTCCTCTAAATATATGTTATTCATTATAAAATAATAACTTATGTATCAAAAATATAATTAAATTTTATTATAATTATGAAAACACCATCATCCACCATCATTCCCATCATATGGTAAGTGAAAGTATCACTCACACATACGTACGACTTACCAACTCGATATAGCGATACAATTCATTTTCCATCACCATATTTCATGGATGGGTATTATGATGGTTATAATATTTATATATTATATTTATGAAATAATTATACTTATAGAATTATAATATCACATATATATTCTTACCTTTCAACCTTTTTTAAAATGATAATGTTGCTCGTGCGTATATACAGAATACCACCTCCATGAAATGATGTGATTTATTCTTCATTTCGGTTTTACTTAGATGGTAATAAATATAGATTTAATAAAATTATATGATATATATATATAGTATATATACTTATTATTTTTTAAGGGTGAATTTTTATTTACCTTTATTTAGTTTCATCCTTTGAAAAATGGAAATAACGTTCATGCATACGTACGACATACTGTCTCTATAAACGGTGTAATTAATTTCAAATCTCCACATTTTATTTATGAATATATATATATATATAATGAGTATATATGATATTTATATCATTGTTAAAATTATATATATTATTTAACTATGATCAAAGAATAAGTATCAAGACTACCAAATCGAAACATGCATGAAAAAGGAAACAGTTTTCACCTAGAATAGTGATTTTAATAAAAAATTGTTAAAAATGAGTGATAGTATTTAATAAGTAAATAATAAATGGTATGATATATATGAGTATTGTTCTATAATAAATTTATAATAAATATATTTTTATTTTACTCTAGGTTCTAACATGTATGAAGAAATACGATATTTGAGGTAAGGGATTTGTGTTTCAATCCTATTTTAATCAGGATTGCTTGTACTTGAATTTACATTGATAAAATTATATAATCCTTATCTGATAAATACATTAAATTTTATTCTCCTTTGTTTATTTCTTAATTATACATGTTTTACTTATATTTTCTTCACTTTAAAAACTCAAAATATCAAAATATTTTTTAAGGAAAACCTACTTTATTTTTACCTTTGATCAAAAATCATTTTCCTTATATATCCATGTTTTCTAAAAATAATTTCAGAACTATTTTTAATATTATAATATGATTTTTTAAATTCATTTTTACCCATGATTTAATTTTTAAAAAATAGTTTAAAAGGAATCTTCTTTTCATTTTCCAAATAAAGTACTTTTTGGTTTTTTTACAAAAGTGTGAAAGGAATGTTTTCTTTTAACTTATACATCATGAATGAAATTTACCACTATCATGATTTATAAATTATTTTAAGATTACTCTAAATATTTTGAGGTTTTTTTAAAGAAAATTTTTTCATTAATATTTGGGAAATTTTTATATTTTGAATAAGTGATTTCAGAATGAAAAGGGTATTTTTCTCAAAAAATATTACAGTGATCTTTTAAAAGAATATTCACCTATGATAAAATACTTTATTTTAATTATACTATACTAGGTATATGATCTAATGATTCTATTATTATTATTTCTCTATATTTTTTATGATTATGATGATAAAAGTTTTAGGGAACCTATTTTCTTTTAAAGGGTTATGATATGATGATATGATAAATGTTTTATGATCTTATGGAACACATATGTATGGTTTTGATTATGTGATGGGTGGGATCAGAATTATATAAACCTCCATTGAATTTGTTAAAGTATTATATCTCATGATATAATTATGGGAAATAAGTATATGTGCTTGATCCACTATGGGAAACAAGTTGATGTGCTTGGTCTGTTATGGGAAACATGTCGATGTGTTTGATCTATTATAGGAAACAAGTGTTGATGCCAAATCCATTTTGATTTTATGGTATTGGTATTTAACCTTAACATATGAAATGGTTTCTATACTTATGATGGTTCCACACTTTTATGACATAAACATATGGTTCAGGATTAATTTATGATGATTTATCACTCTTATAATCCATGTCTTCTGAGATGATAAATTTTTATCCATGAATCATGTTTAAGATCCCTGATAGATTGGGTATGATATTTTTAAGTTATATTCATGATATAATAACCTTATTCTTATGTTATACTTTCATGTGATCATCTATTGATATCTCCCATGTTTACCCTTACTAAGAATCTGAGGTCACCATTTCTTATGTTTCCTTTCCCCGAGTTATGGAGAAAGGTTTAAGTATTTTATGTGTATGAAGAGTACTAAATGGTAAAATATTTATAGGATATATTGATTATATTTAATTAAATAAGATTATTGTGTATTTAGTATCCAAAGACACTAAACCTTTATGGTCCTCAAGAATATATTTGTGAAATGTATTGAATACTCATTTAAACAGATGTAATATTTATGTATGAAAAGTATGGGTTTCTATAGCAAGTATCAAAGGATATGTTTAGTAAATATTTATAGATTAGGGTTTGAAAACTTTTGTGAAAACCCTTGAGATAATTCCAAGTATAGGATAACATCCTAAAGGTTTGGTAAGGAAGAGATTATGTGGTTTTCCTAGTAATACATCTAGGTATAGATACTACAAGAGGATGTGGTATTGGAAAATATGCATCTAAGGGTTAAAACCTTGAAAAGTGTTGTTTGGGTATATCTTGCTCATAATTATTGTGTATAGTGAGTGTTCCATTACTTTTCACCTATTTTAAAACTCCCAAGGATATGATTATGTTAATTCACATTTTCTTTATGATCTATTATAAAGGATTTGAATAAATTATGACCATGGATTACCTAGGTTAAACATAAGGTGTCATAGAATTAAAATAAGGTGTCATGATTTATACACCTTATAAATTATTTTTTATGATTATGTGGTTTCCCACTGTGATTATTATTTCTTACTCTTTTCTTTTTGGTTTTAGTCAATATTTAGAACCAGAAGACATCATGCTAACAATGAATGTGATAAACAATGAATTTATTTTTCACTTGAGAAACCAAATGTTGTAGGATCTAGAATACATAATCTTGTTATTATGCTCATGAAACCTTCTTAGGCCATGAATCATGCTAATATTACAAATTACCAAAGGAGGGAATAGCGTATTGTTGAGTATTTCATGAGGAAACAACCTCCATCTTTTAGTGGATCTTCTAATCTGGTAGTGGCTGAGCAATAGATCATCACCATCAAGAAGATATTTTATGTTCTCCAATGCTAGAAACACGAAAAGTTTATCCTATACATTTATCATTTGGAATGAAAAAAATATAAATGGGTAAGCCTTATTTAGAATATGAGGAAATGGGATAAAAATAACTCCATGGAATGGGAAGAGTTTAAGAGGATATTTTTTCATAAGCACTTATCTCATATTATATATACAAATATAGATAAGGAATTATTTACACTTAAGAAAAAGTATGATAAATACATTGGTACTTATGAGGAAACTTTTACAAGACTTTCAAGGTATGCTTTTGGTTTAATCATTATACCTAAAAGAAAAATTGATTGATTCTTGGGTGGCTTAAAACCAAGTATATGAAAGGTATTAGGTATAAGATACTTTATTATCTATAAAGAAATTGTTCTATGTTCAATCAAGGTGGAAATCAAAATTTTATATTCCCACCATTCCCATGGTTTTAATAAGAAAAAGAATATTGAGTCTCATAAAAACATGAATAAATCACATGGTGGAAAGAAATTCCTTCCATCTACATGCTAGAAATGTGGGGAGAAACATCAATGTAATTTCTTGAATGGAATTGGGAGATACTTTAAATATAGAAATGAGTTTCATAAATCTTATGAATGTCTAAAGGTGATGAATAGTATGGCTAATGAAATGTAAGAGAAAAAGATGACAAATAATGCACCAACCACTCTCCAATGCTTCAAATTAAAGGAGTATAGAAATTATGCCAACCAATGCATGAATCAGAAGGTTTATGATGATTATTAGTGTTAGAAACCTCTTAAGATCAATGAAAAAGTGAAATTTCATACAATCACGACTATCAAAGTGGGTTATAAGAATAACGTGGTGAAAGGTAAACTTATCATCCACTCTAGAATAGGTAATATCTTATTTGATTCTAACTCAACCCACTTTTTTATATCTAAATAATTTTTAAAGGGTATTGAATTACTATCTCAATGATTAGATTTTGAGTTAGAACTAAAAACTCTTAATGGTATGATAGTCGCATATCAAGTCTATAGTTCCTCTCAAATTGAAGTTTATGAGAAATTGATTCCTAAAAACCTTGTAATTCTCCCTTTAGTTGAATTTTATGTGATTATAGGAATGTATTGGATTTATTTATATGAATCCCATATTAATTGTCAAGTAAGGGTAGTTTTAACGCCCCGACCCCAGCTACCCAGAGTCGGTGCATTATTACGTAACATTTGCATGATCACAAAAGATCAAGTCTTGAAAGACCGATTAGTTTAGTAGCCATGGAAACAGTAGATACATTCATAAATGGTACATTACATCATAAAGTGAAAAACTACAATAACAACTTGTCTTAATATCCCCTCATACTATCCCTGCACGTCATTCATAATATACTTCTTCACATCCTGGAAAAATTAAAACATTGGAAGCGGTGAGCTCAGATGCTCAGTAAGGATAACATTATAGCGGAATCTTTCATAAATAAACATTAACATTTAAGGCAATGTATAACTAAAACAAAAGCCTTTTAAACTTGAACTTCAGCATAATATGGCAAAATAAAATGAAATGATGCCATTTACTTATTCACATGGATATTCTACTAGTCGAATAATCACATGAAATATCAATAACCACATTCATAATGATGGAATGCATAATGTTAGACTATCATAACCACATAGCCAAGGCCTCATGCGAAGACTAAAAATAATATTTTGTCAAGGCCTCGTGCCAATACACTATTTTGTCTCATGAGACCTTCTGATGCATCGAGGATCTTTAGCGGGCTCCACCCGTCACTTATTAAGTCCAATGCATTCCTCATATGAACCGGTTTAAACATATCATAAACCATAACATAATTGTATCACATAAAACATGCATAAAGGAAACATAAAATTTCCAAATTTCAATCAAAAGATATCAATACAACACATTGATCTAATAAAGACATTATCAAAACCATTTTCAATACCAAAATAAAAGAAAAGTAAAACTTGGTATTTATTTTTCATTTAAAAAAAATTATGGCTTGTAGAGGAAGCTGAAACTCAAATAATGGTCATGGCGGCGGAGAAGTAGTTGTCGCCACATACGTAAGAAAAACATTCCTTTTTGTCATTTAGTAAAACACTTCGTATAAAAATATTCCTTTTGAATAAACGTAAAATTCAAAGGGGTTTATACACCGTATAAAAGAAAGTTGTGTATAAAACAAAATATGCCTCAATGAAAGGAGATTGAGACGAAGTCATTACAAAGATCATTTTTAAAATAAAATAGATCTATTATGTGTATTCACTATAATTACACATAAAGAAAGTACAAATACAAGATAGTACATAATAATATCATGACATAATTTGAAAGTAGGAGATTAACCCAAAGAATGGAAATTGGGTTAAGAAATTCCCTTACCTCGTGTCCGACTTGACTCGACCGCTATTTAACCTCATGAATAATAAACTAGAGTTAATTTCTACCTGCTTAAGAACCTTTTTCAATTTCATTATTCCTTTTATATCACTTATTACCATGTTATGAACATTATGTAATTATTTAAGTTAATAACGGTCGTTTTGTCGATCCTAGGTACTTGAGTCAAAAATAAACTTCTTATAATTATACTTTGTTCATGTGGTAAAATATCCATTATATCCATAATTATATTCATGATTTATATATCATATAAATCATATATATCTAGTATATACATTCATTTATAATATTACATAACATTTAGAGGTAAGAAATGAAATGCACTGTTCATGGAAACGGTAAGCCGTACGTACGCATGAACGCTACTTTCATTTATATTTCATATTTAATTAAATGAAGTTATAATTATATAAAGTTATAATATAATTAAAGTATAATATAATTTATAATACCATTTAATCCATCCTTTATACATCCCACATATGGCATTAACGATTCAAATCACTTTGAGGAGGCGGTAGTACGCACTTCCTAAAATGAAAATATCACGTTTACCCATAATAGAAACCATAAAGGTATTCCATAAATGAAAAATACATAATCTTAAGTAAAACATAAACATATTATATATCATATATAAATATATTTACATCTTAATTGCCACCTTTGAAAGTGTTATATGAGTGTTGAACAATCATCGTTTCGTGAGGCAGAAATTCGCCATCCACAGAAACAGTATGTTATTAAACCATTAGATGTAGGTTTGTGTAAGTGTAGCTCGAATAATTCTTATAAAAACATCCTAGTATATTTAGTATACTGGTGTTATTACAAAATAAATGAATAAAAAGAGTTTAGGGGGTTGTAGAAGCAAAATAAAACATAAGAACACAAGAGAAAACACTACATTTAAAACGGATATCTCTTTTCGATTTGAGCTCAAAAGCTTCCTTGGGAAGACTTCTCCCCAAAGTGAGGCTTCTAGGAGTAATAGAGGGATTTTGAGAGAGTATTTTTGTAGAGGTTTTCCGAGCCAAATGGATTTAAGGTGTGAATAAGGTGGTAGTGGTGGGAGCCTTTTATAAGAGGAGAGGAGGGGCACTCTTGGAAACTCATGAAATGTTACATTATTATGAAATGATTTTCGGATTTAAAAGGTCCCAAAATTATATATTTTGAAGATAAGGTGATAAGGGTTCGAAATATACTCATACAATAGGTTTTTAACATGTTTAAGTCTTAGATTTTACATTATCTTTTCATTTTATTTAAATCATTAATTTATGAGGTAATCGCTGCATCATCATGGTGTCATAAAAAATTTAATTTATTTAATGTCTAAAAATTATAAAAAAATATCATGATGTAGGAAATATTATTATCTTTCCAATTAATATTTTTAGTCAAAAATTTAACTTATATAACCCTATGTAATAATTGTTTTAGTAAAACAACACATGTTTTTGACAATTTTATTTTTGCTTTAAATAAAAAGTTATTAATGTCATTTTCTTACCCAAGTGGCTCCATGGGGTCCCCAAGTTAACCCATGGATTGTCTTGGTCTGTAATGACTCATCCAATATGAGTAGGACATGTGTCAAGGTCATTTCATATTATTATAACATTTTCTTTACTTTAAATTACGATTAATTAAACATAAAAGTTACTATTCACCAAAAATTATTTTAATCTCATTGAACCACATTTTACTTCCTAATGAAAACCATGTATGTCTGATTTTTGAAAATAAAATCACAGAAGTGTTAATGTTTCATTTAAATGAAAAATCAGTTTTTTAACTATCACTTAGTGGTTTCACTATTCATCAAAAATTGAAGTTTTTCAGAACAATGACAAAATTTCACCCTAAGCTATAATTGATATTCCAAATTCGAAAATGATGTCTATTTTAAAAAATTCCAAAGATATAAGTTTCATTAATTAATTTTATAATTAATTCCCGCTGTCAAAATAAATAGCGTGTTTTTAAGAAACGATATATATCAAAAGATTGACAATTGTTTATGTCCAATTTCAAAGTGAAATTAATTCTAATGAACACCATTGGATAAAATGGTAAAAATATATTCTAATTATACTTTAAAAACACTCAATAGTATAATTTATCACTATAAATTATTTTGATTTAAATTGTTGTTTTTAAGTATTTTTCACTATTCATAAAAAATTGGAAGTTCTTAGAAAAATACCAAAAATTCATCTTAGGATAATTTCGATATTCCAAATGCAAAAATTATGTCCATTTTAAATATAAAATATATATAATTTCAAAAAGTGGGTATTACTATTCATAATGGCTATTTTGATTGGTCCGGGTGTGTTAGAATCTCGAACTTGCGTACAATGCAAGCTATTGCATTATTGAAAGAGAAGTGTATCGTGGAAGCTCGAGGTGTTAAATTGTCTCCTCCTTCAATAAATTGCATCCTCGCAATTTCAAATTTTTCTTTGAAAATAAAAGGTTGAAAATATAAAATACCTTTGTGGAAAACCCACATCGGAAATAAGGTTAATTAAAATATAACATTAAAAGAAAGAAAGAGAAGTACAAAGGTAACCTGAGATATCCCATACTAAGATTCTATAAAAATATGGATATGGAGGAAAAACAAACCATCAAGGTCTGATGGAGAGTCATAGAAAACATGATTAGGAGAAAGTTAATCACAAGAAAATCACAAACTTGTGATTGGTTAAACGGTCATTGAATCCCCAGTTGGAAAAGTTAACCGACAACATTTTTTTTTAAGTTACCTTTCATAAAGTTGAGGAATTTATTTAAGATATTTACTAAGAACGTAAGGAAATATACTTACTTGTCATGTAGACTTTCATTCATTAATAAATTTTTACCACAAACCCATCTTTCACTACAAATGGTAACAGAACTCAAAAATATTCTATTTATCCTAATTGTATAAGGTTCCAAATATTACTACATACCATTTAGATTAGGAAAACTATTTTCTAATAACCAGGGAATTCCTGTAGGCTAGTGGTAGGTAATAAAGGCTTGTCGCACTATGGTTGTGGGTTCGATTCCTACAGCTTTGTCTGACTCGACGGGTTATCCCCCAACCTACAGGTTGTCCTTTTCCTAAAACTATAGTATTATAATATTTCAAAAATAATCTTCATAAATGTTTTAACCTTAAACAATACTATCCAAAGTTCAACTTAATCCATTCCAACCTTTATAGTTATCCAAAATACTTATGTCCAACTCACAGTCCAAATTTTATAAGGAAGGTAAATATAATGAAGATCCTTTTTTCCGCGTAACAACATGTGAACACCATCATCATGTATTCTTTTAAAACACTGCAACATCCTGAATTACCATAAATCCTTATTGATTACATTCATAATCCCTTATTCCTTATAGAATACTAGATATACTCCTTCTATCCAAAAATTTATACAAATCATTAATCTGTTTCAAGGAAGTTAAGAATATCCAATATAATTTATCCAAATAAATCATGTATTATTACAAAATCACTATCTCAGTATCAGAACCATATTATGGTTTATCTTTCTCTCAACCATATATTTTCCAAAAATTTAACCTGTTGTGGAGTCACTTTTCTTGGTTCCACACAATCTCAAGTCCTTGATGAAAAAGTACTGCAGTATAATCCTTATATACTCCATAATTATTATAACCATTATGTCATTGATACAACACTCAAATGACAAAATTATTTAATAACAACAGAAGAACTCTAATCATTCCTCTTCATCTGTGGTAGTATCATAACTTGACTATTATCCAATAACATCATTTTGGGCATACTCTGATGATTTGGACATTGGTTTGCGTAGTGTCCCCACTCCTTGCAGATTAAGCATTGTACATTTGAAACCTTTTTCTTACCCTTGAATTCACGCACTTGGTGTCCTTTTTCTCCACACTTATAACAAACTCCCATTCCCTTCAGGCAAGTTCCAAGGTGTTTCTTCCCATAGTTATCACATATTGTAAAATTATTCTTTTCCCTCGTCCCTTAATCCATCATTCTCTCTTCCATCCTTTTCTTCTCTTTCTTCCCTTCAAAGCCATAAGACTCAGAGAATTCTTTCCTTATCTTATTAACACATGATACTATTTTTTTCATATGTTGAGAACACATGGGAGACTATTTCCCTTCTAAATGTTGGCTTAATACCGTGAAAGATATGATCCTTCTTACTCATTGGATCATACGTATTGATAGAGTTCACATTCCTTCTATTGGGCGCCATTTCTATACAATGGCATAAACTTGGTTAGTTTATGAATTGAAATGAATAATTCCAAACTTGTAAAATACTTAATGTAAATTGAACAGTTTATGGATATAATCCATAATCATAAAAAATGTTTTCTTTGAGGAAGTATATACTCATAAACACTTCATAATGGTTTGTAAAAAAAATGAGAATTAACCTAAGCATATCCCCTGGGAGTGTTGTAACCAAGAGTGCAGCAACGCTCATTGTCTTGCACCAGTTCCTATTCAAGTCTAGCTCAAAGCGGTGTTTTTGGGTTTTACCCCTAGGTACATCTGTGCCAGAGCTGCCTCTACCTGCTCGTATCCAGACAGGGATGTATTTCTTGGAAAACTCACAAAATCTCTATAATACCAAAATTCTAGGAAGTTCTTCTATACTAATCCTCAAAGTCTATCTTTGGGCTATGTGCTCTAATCAGAGTTTATCTAAATCTAGCTTCCAAGTATAGTACTAAACTGCCTCTGATACCAACTATAACGCCCCGACCCCAGCTACCCAGAGTCGGTGCATTATTACGTAACATTAGTATGATCACAAAAGATCAAATCTCGAAAGACCGATTAGTTTAGTAGCCTTGGAAACACTAGATACATTCATAAATGGTACATTACATCATAAAGTGAAAAACTACAATAACATCTTGTCTTAATATCCCCTCATACTATCCCTATAGGTCATTCATAATATACTTCTTCACATCCTAGAAAAATTAAAACATTGGAAGGGGTGACCTCATATGCTCAGTAAGGATAACAGTATAGCGGAAGCCTTCATAAATAAACATTAATATTTAAGGAAATGTATAACTAAAACAAAAGCCTTTTAAACTTGAACTTCAGCATAATATGGAAAAATAAAATGAAATAATGCCATTTACTTATTCACATGGATATTCTACAGGTCAAATAATCACATGCAATATCAATAACCACATTCATAATGATGGAATGCATAATGCCAGACTATCATAACCATGTAGCCAAGGCCTCATGCCAAGACTACAAATAAGATTTTGTCAAGGCCTCCTGCCAAGACACTAGTTTGTCTCATGAGACCTGTCGATGCATCGAGGAGCTATAGCGGACTCCACCCGTCACTTATTAAGTCCAATTCATTCCTCATATGAACCGGTTTAAACATATCATAAACCATAACATAATCATATCACATAAAACATGCATAAAGGAAACATAATATTTCCACATTTCAATCACAAGATATCAATACAACACATTGATATAATAAAAACATTATCAAAACCATTTTCAATACCAAAATAAAAGAAAAGTAAAACTTGGTATTTATTTTTCATTTAAAAAAAATTATGGCTTGTAGAGGAAGCCGAAACTCAAATAATGGTCACGGAGGCGGAGAAGTCGTTGTCGCTGAATACGTAAGAAAAACATTCCTTTTTGTCGTTTAGTAAAATGCTTCGTATAAAAATATTCCTTTTGAATAAATGTAAAATTCAAAGGGGTTTATACACCGTATAAAATAAAGTTGTGTATAAAAAAATATGCCTCAATGAAAGGAGATTGAGACGAAGTCCTTACAAAGATCATTTTTAAAATAAAATATATCTATTATGTGTATTCACTATAAGTACACATAAATAAAGTACAAATACAAGATAGTACATAACAATATCATGACATAATTTGAAAGTAGGAGATTAACCCAAAGAATGGAAATTGGGTTAAGAAATTCTCTTACCTCGTGTCCGACTTGACTCGACTGCTCTTTAACCTCCTGAATAATAAACTAGAGTTAATATCTACCTACTTAAGAACCTTTTTCAAGTTCATTATTCCTTTTATATCACTTATTATCATGTTATGAACATTATGTAATTATTTAAGTTAATAACGGTCGTTTTGTCGATCCTAAGTACTTGAGTCAAAAATAAACTTCTTATAATTACACTTTGTTCATGTGGTAAAATATCCATTATATCCATAATTATATTCATGATTTATATATCATATACATCATATATATCTAGTATATACATTCATTTATAATATTACATAACATTTAGAGGTAAGAAATGAAATGCACCGTTCATTGAGACGGTAAGTCGTACGTACGCATGAACGCTACTTTCATTTCTATTTCGTATTTAATTGAATGAAGTTATAATTATATAAAGGTATAATATAATTACAGTATAATATAATGTATAATACCATTTACTCCATCCTTTATACATCCCACATATGGCATTAACGATTCAAATCACTTTGAGGGGGCGGTAGTCCGCACTTCCTAAAATGAAAATATCGCGTTTACCCATAATGGAAACCATAAAGGTATGCCATAAATGAAAAATACATAATCTTAAGTAAAACATAAACATATTATATATCATATATAAATATAGTGACATCTTAATGTCCACCTTTTAAAGTGTTATATGAGTGTTGAACAATCATCGTTTCGTGAGGCAGAAATTCACCATCAACAGAAACAGTATGTTATTTAACCATTAGATGTAGGTGTGTGTAAGTGTAGCTCGAATACTTCTTATAAAAACATCCTAGTATATTTATTATACTGGTTTTGTTACAAAATAAATTAATAAAAAGAGTTTAGTGGGTTGGAGAAGCAAAATAAAACATAAGAACACAAGAGAAAACACTACCTTTAAAACGAGTATCTCTTTTTTATTTAAGCTCAAAGGCTTCCTTGGGAAGACTTCTGCCCAAAGTGAGGCTTCTAGGAGTAATAGAGAGATTTTGAGAGAGTATTTGGGCAGATTTTGGCCGAGCCAAATGTATTTAATGTGTGAATAAGGTGGTAGTGGTGGGAGCCTTTTATAAGAGGAGAGGAGGGGCACTCTTGGAAACTCATGAAATGTTACATTATTATGAAATGATTTTCGGATTTCAAAGGTCCCACAATTATATATTTTTAAGATAAGGTGATAAGGGTTCTAAATATACTCATCCAATAGGTTTTTAACATGTGTAAGTCTTAGATTTTACATTATATTTTCATTTTATTTAAATCGTTAATTTATGAGGTAATCGCTGCATCATCATGGTGTCATAAAAAATTTAATTTATTTAATGTCTAAAAATTATAAAAAAAATATCATGATGTAGGAAATATTATTATCTTTCTAATTAATATTTATAGTCGAAAATTTAACTTATATAACCCCATGTAATAATTGTTTTAGTAAAACAACACATGTTTGTGACAATTTTATTTTTGCTTTAAATAAAAAGTTATTAATGTCATTTTCTTACCCAAGTGGCTCCATGGGGTCCCCAAGTTGACCCATGGATTTTCTTGGTCTGTCATGACTCATCCAATATGGGTAGGACATGTTTCAAGGTCATTTCATATTATTATAACATTTTCTTTACTTTAAATTATACTAATTACCTTTAATCGTGATTAATTAAACATAAAAGTTACTATTCACCAAAAAATATTTTAATCCCATTGAACCACATTTTACTTCCTAATGACAACCATGTATGTTGGATTTTTGAAAATCAAATCACAGAAGTGGTAATGTTTCATTTAAATAAAAAATCAGTTTTTTAACTACCACTTAGTGGTTTCACTATTCATCAAAAATTGAAGTTTTTCAGAACAATGCCAAAATTTCACCCTAAGCTATAATTGATATTCTGAATTAAAAAATTATGTCTATTTTAAAAAATTCCAAACATATAAGTTGCATTAATTAATTTTATAATTAATTCTCACTGTCAAAACAAATAGCGTGTTTTTAAGAAATAATATATATCAAAAGATTGACAATTGTTTATGTCCAATTTCAAAGTGAAATTAATTCTAATGAACACCATTGGATAAAATGGTGAAAATATATTCTAATTATACTTTAAAACCACTAAATAGTATAATTTATCACTATAAATTATTTTGATTTAAAAAGTTTTTTTTAAGTATTTTTCACTATTCATAAAAAATTGGAAGTTCTCAGAAAAATACCAAAAATTCAACTTAGGATAATTTTGATATTCCGAATCCAAAAATGATGTCCATTTTGAAATATAAAATATATATAATTTCAAAAAGTGGGTATTACTATTCATAATGGCTATTTTGATTAGTCCAGGTGTGTTAGAATCTCGAACTTGCGTACAATGCAAGCTATTGCATTATTGAAAGAGAAGCGTATCGTGGAATCTCGGGGTGTTACAGTAGTCATATTTTATATTCTAAATGATACTATGTTCATTTATCGGTGAAAGTATGAATATAAACTTCAAATGAAAATTACTTCTATATTGTGGGTCTTAATTCCTATCAATGAAGGATGTTTATTTCATATGGTTGGGGAGCAACTCAACATAAAATATATGCATATTTTTTTGGATTTTTTTGATATATTTCTATAATAATTTTATAGTTTTTCTCTAAGTTTTGAAGTTGAGTTTTCAATAGAGCTCGTATCTGGTGCTACACCTATTTCAAATACTCCTTATATAATGGCCTGAATTGAGTTATATTATTTGAAAAAGAAACTATAGGATAATATTGATAATGGATTTATTCATACAAGTGCATCGCCTTGGGGTGCATCAATTCTTTTTGTTAAGAAGAAATATGGATCAATGTGACTTTTAATTGATTATTGAGAACTTAACAATATCATTATCAATAACAAGTATCTTATACCCTGTATCAATGATTTTTTTGATCAATTTTGAGGATCTCAATACTCTTCCAAAATTCATCTTTAATATAGGTACTATATGTTGAGGTTTTAAAGTTAATACATACCCAATACAACCTTTCATGTGAGGTATAGATACTATGAATTTATAGTGATTTCATTTGTTCTTACTAATATCCCTAATATATTTATATATTAAATGAATAGAGTCTTCATATATTACCTTGATCAGTTTTTGGTATTCTTTATAAATGATGTTATTATATGTTCAAAGATTAAGTAAGATCATGAAAGATCACTAGAGAATTGTTCTGAAGACCTTGAAGAAGGATATTTTTTTATGAAAATTTTACCAAGAGTGAATTTTTTATTCTAAAAGTTTCATTGTTGGGTTATATAATCTCATGTTAGGGTATTTCTGTAGATCCTTAAAATATGGAAGTTATTGAGAAATGGATAAGACTAACCATGGTTACTGATATCCAGAGTTTTCTTGGTTTGGCTAGATATTATCAACACTTTTTAGAGAATTTATCATGTCTATCTAATATACTCACCAAGTTAAATTGCAAGGGATCTGAGTTTCTTTATATAGATTAATGTGAGCAAAATTTAAAAGAAATAAATATAATTTTAGTCGGTGTGTCTATTCTTACATTACCCTATAATGGATAAGGGTTTATAATCTATAGTGATTAATTGAAGAAGTGACTATGATGTGTTTTTGTGGCGGACGATATGGTTATAGCTTATGTCTCACGAAAATTAATGGTTCATGAGAAAATTTACCAAACTTATGATTTGAAGTTAGCTACAGTAATTTTTTCATTAAAGATATGGATGCATTATCTTTATGAAGAAAGAATTGATATATATAATTTCATGACTTTTCCAAAATGGGACCATTTCGCGACTATCTCAAGTCTGCCTCCAATAGGCCAGGGGCTGGCAACTAGTGCCAAGTAGGCATATCATTCACATGGGAGGCTTTTATCTAATGTACCTATACAAACGCACTCATATGCAAGCCCATATAATGTTGAAATGTAAAAAAATTAATAAACCATGCATGAATACCTCTAAGTCACACAATTAGAGTATGACAAAAAATAATGGAAAGTAAAAAAGGGGAAAATATAATCCCATCACAAAGATTCTGAAAACAAGTCCAACCTGGAAGTATATAAGGGGAATATTGTTAAGGTCACTACCGGAATACACCTCAGTCAGTCTGGCTCACTAAGATATGTATGGTCCTGGTCCCTCTAGGACTCCTTCAAAAGGTTGATATTATTCATAAGACATTAAACATATAGGAAAATACCATGCAGGGGTGATTATAACAATACTCGGTAGGACACCCCAAAATCAGTACTCATATAACAACAATAATAATAGTTATATATACACAGGTATATTTCTATAGCACATATAATAATAATATCTAGATATACTCAATAAATACACACAGCCTCAATGTAAATTCACAACCATAAATTCAATCCTTGGATTTCTTCTTGAAGGTTTTACATAACACTCATCTAGGAGAACAAACTCCATGATTTAGATAGAATTTATGGTGTTAATCTGAGATGTACTTCTTATCATGTCTTTCCATAAGAAGTATATGCTTGAAGTCTGAAGAAAATGATACATAGATGAGGATCACACCCAAGGCCATGGGTTATACCAAAAACTCAATATGGATTAACCCGCTAAGTAGAGGATTGGTGTCCATGTAGTGTTGTTCACAACGATACCAAGAACTCCACCTAAGGTAAGAGGATGATAAAGGATCTCACTCCAGGCCTCACAAAAGGATTCCAACAACTCTATCCAACAAAGTCCCACTGAAGGGATCTCTATCCTAATTTTAGTACGCAATTCAATACTAACCATCAGGGAATGTATCAAGGGTAAGTAACCTAACAAAAATTGTATAAGATAAAGAGTACAAGGGCTCCAAGCCATATTTAAAGGATTACATATCATGTACTTGGAGTACATGGAATGTCCATTTGGCACCAGATCCTGCCTGTGTAACATGAACCATGTCTGTGTTCTTGTTCGTGTTAGAGTACATGGAATGTCCCAATCCATGTACTCATGACCATGTCTAAGTACACATTTATTCCCATGTACGCCTATCTTGATCATGTCTATGTTGTAGTACATGGTGTGTATAAATCCATTGTACTTTTGTCTGTGTCTATGTACCATCCTAGTTACACAACAAGTCATCTCGGAAGGGACACATTTCATGTGATGGGGTCACATGTTATGTGATACTTAATTCCTTTCAAAAACCCTAGAGTCCTACTAGGGGTCCCACAGGTGTGTAGATCCACACTACACGCTGTTTACTAAATTTTTTTTCAAAATCCCAAATCTGGAATGTAACACCCCAAGCTTCCACAGTATGCTTCTCTTTGAATAATACAGTAGCGTGTGTTGTACGCAACTTCGAGTTCTAACACACACCAAAACCAATCAAACTAGCCGTTATGAATAGTAATATCCACTTTTTGAAATTTTATAAATTTTATCTTTCAAAATAGACTTCATTTTTGTATTCGGAATATTGAAATTATCCTAGGGTGAATTTTTTATATTTTTTGAAAACTTTCAATTTTCGATGAATAGTGAAAAACACTGAGTTATTGGTTAAAACCAACTTTTTATTTAAATAATTAGTTGTTTTATTTAAATTTATTTTAGGTCAAAATATATACTTAATACCTATATAAGTTCAATTTAATTCATTGGAGTCAGTTTATAATAATTTTAGACATATAAAAATTTTATTGAACTTTTCACCGTCTTTTACCCATCTCCTAGGAGAATTTAAAAATTCACATAAAACTTAATTTTACTGCTTCTGTGAGTGGAATTTCAAAAATCCGAGAGACACGGTTAATATCAAGTAATAAAATGTGGTTCAATAAGATAAAAATAATTTTTGGTGAATAATAACTTTTTACTTTTATTTACCATGGTTAAAAGTAAATAGGGTAATTAATGGTAAACATGATATTAATATTACCCTAACACATGTCCTAATTCTATTGGACAAGTTTATATCGACCAAAAACAACCTTAGGAATAAAATATTATCATTTAGGTCCACTTGGATTAGATTAGGACATTTATTATTATTTAATTCAAAGAAGAGTTAAAAGAGTTAAAATCAAAGTTTAATAACTAAAACATTTTTACTATAGGTTTATACATAAGATAAATTGGATTATAAATATTCATTATAAAGATAAAAAGATTTAATACATAATTATATTTTATTTATAATTTTTATACAATAAATAATATAAGTTATTTATGACACAATGGTGATGCAATAATTACCTAATTAATAAAATATTAAAATAATTGATATTATAAATATAAAAATAAATGTAATTTGAGACTTTTTATGAATTACACTAATTTTCTAGGTTAATATGACATATTAGGACTGGTTATATAATTTTTTTTGAAGTAATATTGCTATAATGAATTTATCAAAAACAAAAATACCCAATAGTGTCAAAATTGACATAAAAGAGTTTTTAAAACAAATATTATATTATTAATTTATATTCTATTCCTAAAAATCTAATGTTTGACCAAGAGACTTATATTATGATATTTTTATCATTAATGGACCACTTTGGGGTTACTTGGAAGTTTATAGTAAGTTTATTGACTATATAATATAAAAATACAAAGAGACATGGTAAGTGTCAAACTAATTAACTAAGAGTTAAAACTAAAATATAAGGTTAATAAAGTGACCCAAACCTGTATAAAACCTATTGGTTGAGTAATTTTAGAAGTATCATCACCTTAAACTTTAAATAATCCACTTTGGAGCCATTATAAACCTAATATGAATTTATTATAAAATAATATTTCTAGCTTTTCCAAAGGTGCCCCTCACCCCTCTTATAAAAGGGCACTCCCCCTTCTCTCAATTTCACACCTTAATAGCCTTTTGTCTTGGACAATACATGACCAAATATTCTCTCAACTTCCATCAATTCAACCTAGAGGCCTTAGTTTGATTATAAAGCCATCCTAATGAGCCCTTTTGATCAAATCAAAAGGAAGAACCCGAAGAAGAGGTAATGTTTTCACCACCCTTTTTCAAGTTCCTTTCTTCTTCAACTTCTTATTTATTTTTTATTCCCATTCTAAAATAATAACTCCAGTATCTTATATATATTGAGATGTTATTATAAATATGTTACAACCATATTCAGTATTCTATCCATCCTTTGAATGACATGTCACCATATGTGCGTACGTACGGCTTACCATCTCCACGTCTTGGTGTAATTGTTATTCAAAACATTATTATTTGGATGGGTATAATAATGATGTGTAATTCATGTAAATAATAAATATAACATGATAATGATTTTGTATATATTATATACTATCCAATTATATATTATTTTAATATCAAAAGAGTGATATTGTCGCTCGTGCGTACGTACGGACTACCGTCTCCACGAATGGGATGAGATTCATTCCCCATCGTATCCATTCAAGACTAATTATCATTTGTTGATTAAAAGTTATTTTTAAGAACATTATATAATTATGTATATGAATAAGATACAACCTATCCATAACAAACATGACTTATGTAACAAAACATATAAAATAAAACGAGTAAGTTAACACCCGAAACGATGATAATACTAAAATATTATTAACAAAGCATTATTAGAAGATCATATATGATATCATAATTATGTATATGGTTCTTGTATAATTTAATAACAATGTTTTAACTGTTATACAGGAGTTTAAAATACCATCGACTAAGTAAAAGTATAAGGTAAGGGTTTATTTCACAATCTTTTCATTATCTGAGGTTGTTTATACGTGATTATCTACCGGGACCTCTTTATCATCCACATTCATGTTTCTTAAAAATGTATTTCAAATCATTCTTAATATTTTCAAGAATATTAAATAAAGTCATTAATACCCTTGTTGACTTTTTATAAGAATTTTATAAAGGAATCTTTCTGTCATTTTCCAAACAAGGTCCTTTTTAACCTTTTCGACAGAATTAAGGTAAGGATGTCTTTTTTAACTTATACGGTGGGTGCGGCTATTTTATGCCATTATAAAATCATCGAAGCTTCCCTTACAAGCTTATAAGAATATTTTCAAAGTAAATGTTTTATTTTATAATTATGTGACTTTTAAATGATTTCAAAAAAATTGATATTTCTCTCAAATAGTTTTGATTTCATCTATGTCAACATCCTTTGATGGATTTTAAGCTTATTTGAAGTTTATTATTATGATACAAAACTTCCATATTTTATTGAAGTTTTTGTGATATGTTTGACTGTGTATGTATTATTTTTATACCATTCATGGTTTATGGAGAAGGTATTGACATTTTGTATGCTAGTTTTAATACGAATGTTTATGTTATGTTTAAACTTGTTCATATGAGGAATGCATTGGACTTAATATGTGATGGGTGGAGCCCACTATAGCTCCTTGATGCAACGGTAGGTCTCATGAGACAAACTAGTATCTTGGCACAAGGCCTTGAAAAAATCTTATTTGTAGTCTTGGCATGAGGCCTTGACTATGTGGTTATGATAGTCTGGCATTATGCATTCCATCATTATGAAAGTGGTTATTGATATTGCATGTGATTATTAGACTAGTAGAATATCCATGTGAATAATTAAATGACATTATTTCATTTTATATTTTCCATATTATGCTGAAGTTCAAGTTTAAAAGACTTTTGTTTTAGTTATACATTTCCTTAAATGTTTATGCTTATTTATGAAAGTTTCCGCTATATTGTTATCCTTACTGAGCATCCTAGCTCACCCCTTTCAATGTTTTATTTTTACCAGGATGTGAAGAAGTAATTTATGAATGACCTGCAGGGATAGTATGAGGGGATATGAAGACAATATGTTGTTGTAATAGTTTTCACTTTATGATGTAATGTAAACTTTATGAATGTATCTAGTTATTCCAAGGCTACTAAACTAATCGGTCTTTCGATACTTGATCTTTTGTGATCATGCCAATATTATGTAATAATACACTGACTCTGGGTAACTGGGGTCGGGGCGTTATAGTTGGTATCAGAGGAAGTTTAGTACAAACCTTAAAATCTATATTTAGATAAACTCTGATTAGAGCACATTTCCCTAAGATATACTTTGAGGATGAGTATAGAAGAACTTCCTAGAATTTTGGTATTGTAGAGATTTTGTGAGTTTTCCGAGAAATACATCCCTATCTGGATACGAGTAGGTAGAGGCGGCTCTTGCACAGATGTACCTATGGGTAAAACCCAAAAACATCGCTTTGAGCTAGACTCGAACGGGAACTGGTGCACGACAACGGGCCTTGCTGCACTCTTGGTTACGACACTCCCAGGGGATATGCTTAGGATAACTCTCATTTTCTTTACAAACCATTATGAAGGGTTTATGATTATATACTTCCTCAAAGAAAACATTTTTATGATTATGGATTATATCCATAAATAGTTCAATTTATGTTATGTGTTTTATAAGTATGGAATTGTGTATTTAAATTCATAAACTGATCTAGTTTATGACATTGTTTAGAAATGGTGTCTAGTGGAAGAAATGGAAACCATATCAATGCACTAAATCCATGTAGGGATTTCCCTCCTTCTCAAGATAATTATAGTGGAGATGGTGATACAATTGGTGCTGATAAGCTAATCACCATACTGGGACAACTCACTCAGGTTATGAATAATAACCTTACCCGTATGGGGAACCCTGATCCGCAGTGGGGAGGATCAATGTTAGATCGCTTCATGAGGAAACAACCACAAACATTAAATGGGAGTACAAATCCATTGGTAGCTTAGAAATGGATAAGTTCCCTAGAGAAAATATTTCAGGATTTGGGGATTAGTGAAAGGGAAAAAGTTATCATGGCAGTTTACCACCTCACTGGAGATGCTGATCAATTGTGGTCATTGATTCAAAACATGAAGGAAGATGATGAAGTATCAAATATGGAATAGAGGGAGTTCAAAGGTCTGTTTTTAGAAAAATACTTTCCTTGTGACCATCGATCAGATATGGAAAGGAAATTTCTGAGTCTGAGACAAAAGGAGGATGAGAATGTCGCAAAGTATGAGGCTAACTTTACAAGGTTAGCATGGTATGTTTTAGATTATATACATAACCCAAGAAGTAATATTGATCGTTTATTTTATGGGTTAAAACCATTTCTCTGTTGAGCATTCGTCTCACAATCCTTCTCATTGTACGAAGACATTGTCTCATGTGCTATCAAGATAGAAAAGGAATTCTCTAAGTCTTATGAATTTAAAGAAAAGCAAGAGAATAAGAGATCTATTGATCAATCTAGGAATGGAAATTAGGGGAAGAAGGGAAAAGTTGAATATCCATCTTGTAGTAAATGTGGGAAGAAACACCCTGGTACTTTCTTGAAGGGAATGGGAGTCTGTTACAAGTGTGGTGAAAAAGGCCACCAAGCTCGTGATTGCATGGGGAAGAAGGAAGCTACCGATGTCCAATGCTAAAATTGCATGGAGATGGGACATTATTCAAATGAATGTCCTAAGAATCAGGGGAACTTACCTTAGAAAAGGCCAAGGGATCAAGGCCAAGCTTATGTTATCACTACTGCTGAGGTAGAAGCTCTGAAAGACATGGTGGTAGGTAATTTAATGGTTTCCTCAAGTTTAGAAAATGCTTTATTTGATTCTGGATCATTGCATTGTTTCATATCTTCCTAGTTTGCTAAGAAAATTAGATATTTCCAATTTGATTTAACAAGGGAGTTGTCAGTTAAAACTCCTAAGGGAAGTATCGTTGCAACAAAGTTTTGTGAATCAGTCCCCATTAGAGCACATAAATGTTCTTTATCCGCTGATATCATCGTCATACCTATGATTGAGTTTGATATAATCCTCGGTATGTATTGGCTTTTAGACCATGATGCAAGGTTTATTGTAAGAATAAGGAGGTTACGATTTTTTATGATGGTGATAAGGAACACCTTATCTTTAGAGCAGAAT
This sequence comes from Viscum album, assembly GCA_963277665.1. Taxonomy (NCBI): domain Eukaryota; kingdom Viridiplantae; phylum Streptophyta; class Magnoliopsida; order Santalales; family Viscaceae; genus Viscum; species Viscum album. The sequence continues at coordinate 1,586,079,803 of OY728164.1, forward strand.
TATCACCACCTAATTCTTATCTAGATCCACCCCCAGTAGCTCAACTAAATTCAATTATTGGGGAGGAAGATAATGAAATGACTCTGGGTGAGGAAAGGAATGTTCAAATAGAGGATTTACCTATTGTGAAAGAATATGTAGATGTGTTTTCGGAAGATTTACCTGGACATCCTCCATAATGAGAATTTGAGTTTTCCATTGATTTAATTCCTGGATCAAGGCCTATATTGAAGACCCCTTATAGAATGTCCACTGTAGAGTTAGTGGAACTAAATAAACAACTAGAGGAATTGAGTAATAAGGTATTTATTCACCCTAGTGTTTCTCCATGGAGAGCCCCTATTCTTTTTGTTAAAAAGAAAGATGGATCTATGAGGTTATGTATCGACTATAGGGAAATCAATGCTATAACAATAAAGAAAAAGTATCCCCTACCTCGCATTGATGATTTATTTGACCAACTGCATGGATCTCAATACTTTTCAAATATTGAACTTTGATCTGGATACCATTAGTTGTGTGTGAATAAGGAAGACATTTTGAAGACAGCATTTCGAACCAGGTACGGGCATTATGAGTTTACAGTAATGCCTTTTAGGCTGACTAATGCATCCTCTGTATTCATGGATCTAATAAATATAGTTTTTAAGGAATATCTCGATGATTTTGTGGTGGTATTTATTGATGATATCTTGTTATACTCCAAAATCTACGAAGATCATGAAAATCACTTGCGCATTATCCTGAAGACTCTGAGAAGACATGAATTATATGGGAAGTTTAGCAAGTGTGAATTCTGGCTTCAGGAGATTTCTTTTCTTGGCCATATTGTCTCTAAAGATGAAATATCTATTGATCCTTCTAAGACCAAGGAAATCCAAGAATGGCCTACACCGAAGAGTATAACTGAGGTACGCAGTTTTATTGGTTTAGCAGGTTATTATCGGCGTTTCGTCCAGAATTTTTCCCAATTGGCTAACCCATTAACGAAGCTCACACGTAAAGGGGTTAAATTTGTTTGTACAAAATAGTGTGAAGAATTTTTTGAAGAACTGAAGAGAAGATTAGTCAATGCCCCTATATTGACTCTACCATTGGGGAATGATGGGTTCGTTATGTATAGTGATGCATCGAAGAAAGGACTTGGTTGTGTCCTTATGTAGAATGATAGGGTTATTGCCTATGCATCACGACAGTTGAAAATTCATGAGCAAAACTATACTAATCATGATCTTGAGTTAGCAGTTGTGATCTTTACTTTGAAGATATGGAGACACTACCTCTATGGTGAAAAATGTGAGATTTATACTGATCACAAGAGTTTGAAGTATATTTTCTCACAAAAAAACACAACATGAGGCAAAGGAGATGGCTTGAATTACTCAAGGATTATGATTGTACGATACACTACCACCCGGGGAAGGAAAATAAGTTGGAAGATTCTTTGAGCAGAAAATATCATGGAGTTTTGAACAAGATAAGAATTAAAAGGGATCCTATTTTCATGGATCTAGTGAAGATGGGCATGGGAATAACCATGGAAGGTAAAACATCAATTCTTTTTCAAATTGCTGCCAAACCATATTTACTAGAAAGGATTAAGAGTTCTCAGACCGATGATGAAGAGTTCCAAAAGAATATTAAAGCAGTGAATGATGGGAGATTGAGTAACTTTGTGTATGAAGATGGAATTTTGAAATTCGGGAAGAGACTTTGTATTCCCGTTATACCTGATCTAAAAAGGGAATTTTTGGATGATGCTCATAGTTCCAATTTCTCTATACACCCTGGGAGCACCAAAATGTATAGAGATTTGAAGGAACATTTTTTGTGGGACAACATAAAGAGGGAGATTGCTGATTTTGTGTCAAGATGTATGGTTTGTCAACAAGTGAAATTTGGAAGGCAACATCCTGGAGGAGTCATGCAACCTCTTCCCATACATGAGTGGAAATGGGATAATATTGCGATGGACTTTGTCATGGGACTACCAAAGACTTCTAGAAGGAACGATGCAATACGGGTTATTGTTGATCGTCTTACCAAGTCAGCACATTTTCATTCTATAAGAGAAGATCTACCACTTGAACATTTAGCAAGACTATATATTAATGAAGTTGTGAGACTTCATGGAGTAACCCTATCAATTGTTTCGGATCGTGATCCCCGTTTTACTTCAAGGTTCTGGAAAAGTCTTCAGAAGGCCTTGGATACTGAACTTCGTTTGAGCACTGCCTACCACCATCAAATAGATGGACAATAATAACGGACTATTCAAACCTTAGAAGACATGTTGATATCCTTCTCACTTGACTTTCAGGGTATGTGGGATCAATATTTACCTCTGGTATAATTTTCCTATAACAATATCTTCCATTCAAGTATTCGGATGGCACCATATAAAGCGTTATACGTAAATAGATGTCGCACACCAACCTGTTGGGATGACGTTGGTGAAAGAAAACTTGTAGGCCCAAAACTGGTGGAGGAAACAATGGAAAAGGTAAAGGTAATCCAAAACCACATCAAAGCAGCTCAAAGTAGGCAGAAGAGCTATGCCGATAACCGAAGGAAGGATTTGGAATTTCAGGTAGGAGATCATGTTTTCTTGAAGGTATCTCCGTGGAAGGGAGTTATACATTTTGGTAAGAAGGGTAAATTGAGTCTCAGGTACATAGAACCGTTTGAAATTATAGAACGAATTGGGGCTGTAGCTTACCATTTGGCAATGCCACCAAGTCTCTCCAAAGTTCACGATCTGTTCCACGTATCACTGTTGAGAAAATATATGCTTGACCCAACACATGTACTCACCTATGAGGAATTAGAACTGGAACTCAATATGTCTTATTACGAAGAGCCCATCAGGATTCTTGATATGAGAGAACGAGTACTAAGAAACCGGACGACTCGTCTGGTAAAAGTTTTGTGGAGAAACCATAAGATGGAAGAAGCAACGTGGGAACCCAAGGAACATATGATGAAGAACCACCCAAGTCTTTTCATGCAGTATTATTCTAGAAATTTCAAGGATGAAATTATTTGAATGAGGGGATAATGTAACACCCCAATATTCCATGGTACGCTTCTCTTTGAATAATACAGAAGCGTGTGTTGTACGCAACTTCAAGTTCTAACACACACCACAACCGATCAAACTAGCCATTATGAATAGTAATACCCACTTTTTGAAATTTTATAAATTTTATCTTTCAAAATGGACTTCGTTTTTGTATTCGGAATATCGAAATTATCCTAGCGTGAATTTTTGGTATTTTTCTGAAAACTTTCAATTTTGGATAAATAGTGAAAAACACTGAGTTATTGGTTAAAACCAACTTTTTATTTAAATAATTATTTATTTTATTTAAATTTATTTTAGGTCAAAATAGATACGTAATACCTATATAAGTTCAATGTAATTCATTGGAGTCAGTTTATAATAATTTTAGACATATAAAAAAATTATTGAACTTTTCACCGTCTTTTACCCATCTCCTAGGAGAATTTGCAAATTCACATAAAACTTAATTTTACCGCTTCTTTGAGTGGAATTTCGAAAATCCGAGAGACACGGTTAATATCAAGGAGTAAAATGTGGTTCAATAAGATAAAAATAATTTTTGGTGAATATTAACTTTTTACTTTTATTTACCACGGTTAAAAGTAAATAGGGTAATTAAGGGTAAAAATGAAATTAATATTACACTAAAACATGTCCTAATTCTATTGGACAAGTGTATCTCGACCAAAAACAACCTTAGGAATAAAATATTATCATTTAGGCCCACTTGGATTAGATTAGGACATTTATTATTATTTAATTCAAATAAGAGTTAAAAGAGTTAAAATCAAAGTTTAATAACTCAAACATTTTTAATATAGGGTTATACATACGATAAATTGGATTTTAAATATTCATTATAAAGATAAAAATATTTAATACATAATGGTATTTTATTTGAAATTTTTAGACATTAAATAATTTAATTTATTTATGACACAATGGTGATGCAGTAATTACCTAATTAATGAAATATTAAAATAATTGATATTATAAATATCAAAATAAATGTAATTTGAGACTTTTTATGAATTAAAATAATTTTATTGGTTAATATGACATATTAGGACTGTTTATATAAAAAAATTTTGAATTAATAATGCTTTTATGAATTTATCAAAAACAAAATACCCAATAGTTTCAAAATTGAAATAAAAGAGTTTTTAAAACAAATATTATATTATTAATTTATATTCTATTCCTAAAAATATAAGGTTCGTCAAAGAGACTTATATTATGATATTTTTATCATTAATGGACCACTTTGGGGTCTATTTGAAGTTTATAGTAATTTTATTGACTATATAATATAAAAATACAAAGAGACATGGTAAGTGTCAAACTAATTAACTAAGAATTAAAAATGAAAGATGAGGTTAATAAAGTGACCCAAACCTGTCTAAAACCTATTGGTTGAGTGTTTTTCGACCTATCCCAACCTTAAACTTTAAATAATCTACTTTTTATCCATTATAAAGTGAATATGAATTTATTATAAAATAATATTTCTAGCTTTTCCAAAGGTGCCCCTCACCCCTCTTATAAAAGGGAACTCCCCCTTCTCTCAATTTCACACCTTCAGAGCCTTTTGAATCTGCCAATACCTAACCAAATATTCTATAAACTTCCCTCACTTAAACCTAGAGGCCTTAGTTTGATCATAAAGCCATCCTAAGGATCCCTTTTGATCAAATCAAAAGGAAGAACTCGAAGAAGAGGTAATGTTTTCACCACCCTTTTTCAAGTTCCTTTCTTCTTCAACTTCTTCTTTCTTTGTTATTCTCATTATAAAATAATAACTCCAATATATTCTATATACTGAGATGTTATTATAAATATGGTACAACCATATTCAGTATTCTATCCATCCTTTGAATGACATGTCACCATACGTGTGTACGTATGGCTTACCGTCTCCACGTCGTGGTGTAATTGTTATTCAAAGCATTATTATTTGGATGGGTATAATAATGATGTGTAATTTATGTAAATAATAAATATAACATGATAATTATTCTGTATATATGATATACTATCCAATTATATATTATTTTAATATCAAAAGAGTGATATTGTCGCTCGTGCGTAAGTACGGACTACCGTCTCCACGAACGCGATGAGATTCATTACCCATCATATCCATTCAAGACTAATTATCATTTGTTGATTAAAAGTTATGTTTAAGAACTTTATATCATTCTGGATATGGATAAGATACAACCTATCCATAACAAACATGACTTATGTAACAAAACATATAAAAGAAAATGGGTAAGTTAACACTCGAAACGACGATAATACTAAAATATTATTAACAAAGCATTATTAGAAGATCATATATGATATCATAATTATGTATATGGTTACTTTATAATTTAATAACAATGTTTTAACTATTATACAGTATTTTAACATACCATCGACTAAGGAAAAGTACAAGGTAAGGGTTTATTTCACAATCTCTTCATTATCTGAGGTTGTTTATACGTGATTATCTATTGGGACCTCTTTATCATCCACATCCATGTTTCTTAAAAATTTATTTCAAATCACTATTACTATTTTAAAGACTATGGTATAAATTTATTTATATCCTTATTGAATTTTTAGAAGAAGTTTATAAAGGAATATTTCTGTCGTTTTCCAAACAAGGTCCTTTTTAACCTTTTCGACAGAATTAAGGTAAGGATTTCTTTTTTAACTTATACGGCGGGTGCGGCTATTTTCCACCATTATAAAATCTTTGAAGATTCCCTTAAAATATTTTAAAAATATTTTCAAAGTAAATGTTTTATTTTATAATTATGTGACTTTTAAATTATTTTAAAAAAAGTAATATTTCTCTCAAATAGTTTTGATTTCATCTATGTAAACATCCTTTGATGGATTTTAAGCTTATTTGAAGTTTATTATTATGATACAAAACTTCCATATTTTATTGAATTTTTTGTGATATTTTTTACTGTGGATGTGTTATTTTTATACCATTCATGGTTTATGGAGAAAGTATTGACATTTCGTATGCTAGTTTTAATACGAATGTTTATGTTATGTTTAAACCTGTTCATATAAGGAATGCATTGGACTTAATATGTGACGGGTGGAGCCCGCTATAGCTCCTCGATGCATCGGTAGGTATCATGAGACAAACGAGTGTCTTGGCACAAGGCCTTGACAAAATCTTATTTTTAGTCTTGGTACGAGTCCTTGACTATGTGGTTATGATAGTATGGCATTATGCATTCCATCATTATGAAAGTGGTTATTGATATTGCATGTGATTATTAGACTAGTAGAATATCCATGTGAATAAGTAAATAGAATTATTTTATTTTATCTTTTCCATATTATGCTGAAGTTCAAGTTTAAAAGGATTTTGTTTTAGTTATACATTGCCTTAAATGTTTATGCTTATTTATGAAAGTTTCTGCTATATTGTTATCCTTACTGAGCATCTAAGCTCACCCCTTTCAATGTTTTGTTTTTCCTAGGATGTGAAGAAGTAATTTATGAATGACCTGCAGGGATAGTATGAGGGGATATGAAGACAATATGTTTTTGTAAGAGTTTTCACTTTATGACGTAATGTAAACTTTATGAATGTATCTAGTTATTCTAAGGCTACTAAACTAATCGGTCTTTCGAGACTTGATCTTTTGTGATCATGTCAATATTATGTAATAATGCACCGACTCTAGGTAACTAGGGTCGGGGCGTTACATGGAAATCACATATTCACCCACTCCTCTGACTATTGAATTAGCCATGCACCTCACTAGAAAGCATGAATCCAAGGTCAGATGATCCTTTTCATCACCAATCATTGGGTTTTAGCCTTTGAATCTGCTTGGAAATCACCCTCATGTGTCATCCATCATCGCACGCTAAAGAACAAAAAGATAGGGTACCCCCAAATGCATACTCAATTGATCTTCCATCATCATAGGTCAACCTCGTCATTTATCTAAGATTTGATCTATGATATCAATCTATTTCACCATGAAACTGACATGTAATGATTAATTTATCAGTATTTTTTAAACTATGGGCCAAAGGAAATTTCCCGTGAGGAATAAAGAAATGGGGAAAGGAAATAAACAACCAAAACATGAGGAACAAAACTTAGAAAATTTTCATGTTGGCATCAATCCATTTTTATTATAATTAAAAACTAATAGATAATATAATAAATAAACAATTCTACCAATTCTCAGATAAATATAACTTATTCCTGCAATATGTATGATCTGCAAATCAATCTGTTGGTTTATTGATTTGTGTTCATCATAGGAATAATAAGATTGGTATGAATTCAAATAAATCAAAATCCTACCTCAATTTGGATCATTTATTGGTGAAGAATAATCTCATGTCATTGCCATTGGCGAGATCCACACGTATCGTTGGCACACCAATCCTTGATCCCTATATGATCTGGCATTATCCTCAAAGAGAGATCTCCACCAATGGATCATTTGAATATCTAGGGTTATGCGGCTAAAGATAGTATTTTCTAATATAATTATATTTATATAAAGTAGTTTAGGTCAAATATTAATTAAATAAATTAATTTATTAATTTGTTTTATTTTAAATCTATTCCCACGATCACACCTCAACCTGAGTGCCCACTCTGTTCAAAGGTTATATCACACTGAGGTTAAAACCCATGCTCTAAACTTAATAAAATAATTGGATTTCTGATTTGAGCCTATGTTTATAATTTAGTTTACTTTTTCAGAAAAACTGCATGCATGTGCTATTGAATATATTTAATATATTTCAAACATTTATTTCAGGCTCATCAGTCCTCAAAATATCATGATGTCCTAGCACCTGGTTTTGAAAATAATCTATAAAATATCTAAAAATAATACAAGGAAAATTTGAGTTGCTAAATTCTCCCCACCTTAGAGATTCACTTCCTAGAAATCCAAAAAAAATCTACACAAAGAGATGTGGGTGTTGATCATGTATCATGATCTACCACTTCTAGGTTCTCTGTTAAAGATTATCATGATACTACCAAACATGAACTAGGGGAATCGATAACCCATGAAGGATCATCTCCTACTGATCCTAAATCTCTACTGGGTACTCTACAAAGGTATCTCCATCCTCGATATCCAGATCATCCCAGTTGATAAAGTGAAATGGATCATGCACATACCTCCTTAGTTGCAACACATGAAAGATTTCATGCACCCAGTATAACTATATAGTTAGAGCTAAGTGGTACACCACCACTCCAACTCTATATAGTATTTGGAAAGGGCCAATGAATTTAGAAGACAGCTTACCGACTTGGCCAAATATCTAGGATCCACATTAAGGTAAAACTCATAGAAACACATGGTCTCCCACCTCAAACTCTAAAGGCCTTTATTATTGGTCAGCATAGGACTCATGATAGCTCTATTCTTTCCTCATCCATGTCTAGAAGATCTGCATCTTCTCATTAGTGGCTCACACTAACTCTGGGCCCATAAGTACTGACTTTCCTGGGTCATTCTGGCATAGTGGTGACCTATAGGTTCTCTAGTACAAGGACATTAATGGTGACATATCTATCATGTATTGGTAGTTGTTATTTTATTAAAAAAATCACCAATAATAGGTGATACTTCCAACTATGGCCAAAGTCCAACGTGCAAGCTCGTAGCATGCCCTCTAGAACCTGAATGGTCTGCTCAGTCTGGTCATCATTCTAGGGAAGAAAAGTCATTCTCAAACATATATAAGTCCCAAAAGCCTCATCCAATCCCTTCAATAACCAAATATGAAGCAAGTATCATGTTCATAAATGGTCTTTGGGGGAACTCCATGGAGTCATACTATCTCCTGCACATAGAGGCATCCTAAGATCTCTAATGAACTCTTCTATCTAATAGCTAGGAAGTGGGCCGACTGAGTGAGTTTTGTTAGGAGGAGAAAAAGGGAGTGATGGCAAGAGGGGGGGTGAATTGCCTTTTAAAAATTGATTAACAATTTAAAAATCAAAGTTGAAATGCAGCGGAAAATAAAGAGGCAAGACACAAGAAATTGATAACGGAGTTCGGCCAAAAACCCGGCCTACGTCTCCGCTCCCAACTAAACCGTTGAGAGATTCCTACCGCTTGCTTTTCAATGGTTTTAGCAAGAAACCCACTAGGCTTTGAGGTAGCACTAGAACCTATTACAGCTTGCTTTTGAATTGGTTAAGCAAGAACCCACTTGCTTTTAATGGTTGAGCAAGAACCCACTAGCCTTCTTACAGGTGAAGGCTAGCTCACCTATGACACAAGCCTTTTAAAAGGAAAGGCTTGAAGAAACCTCTTCACACCTTAATGGTGATGTGAAACCCAAAAGAAAGAGGGAATGAGAAAAGTTTGGGGTTTGTAGGCACAAACCCAATTTTAAGCTCAAAATATATAAAGCAAGAAAAACCGTAATTGAGGAAGACTTGGGCGCCAAAGTATGATGGAGTTGATGTAGCGTGCTCTCCCAAGCTTCTTGAGGTGCTCCTTGGATTGGAAATTGGTTGGAGCTCTTGAGGATCCTTGAAGGTGGAGCGCCGGAGGTTCCCCAAATGTTCAACAATATGTCCGAGCGCTTGGTATATTATCCGATGGGTGTCCGGGGCTTCCTCAGCCTTTATTTATAGGCATGGAACCCATTGGGGGCCTTCGGAGCCGTTGGAGAGGTCTTCGGAGCCGTTGGAGGCCAAAAGAGGGTTGACTTGTCAAAGCCAACGGCTAGTTTGACTGGGCTACCGGCTGGCCGGTACAGCTCCACCGGCTGGCCGGTGCCTTGGCAGAGGAGAAGAATTTTGGTCCAGGCTCCACCGGCTGACCGGTGGAGGAGCCACCGGCTGGCCGGTGGGGAGACAGTAGCTGGCCCATTGGTCTGGGTGCCACCGGCTGGCTGGTGACAGAGCCACCGGCTGACCGGTGGAACCTGGCAGTGGGCAATGCCTCTGCCAGGTCCACCGGCTGGCCGGTGCTATCACACCGATTGGCCGGTGGACTGCAATTCAGTCCATTTTTGCCATCTTTCTTGGGCCAATCCTTTGGAAATATTTTGCCTATCATCCACAACACTTAAAAACAAGGTTAGACAAATAATAAGGTGATTGTGATCATGAAAATCAAACAACGAGGGGAACGATAGGTACAACAATCTCCCCCTATTTTGATGATCACAATCACCAAAACAATTAAAGTAAAAACATGAATTAAAGGCATGCTTTTAATGAATAAATTGAAAATAAATGCTAAGCATGATAAAAAAGGTTTCTCCCCCAATCAATCAAGAAATTTCTCCCCCTTTGTGATTATCAAAATAGAATGGGGCATAAAACTTGATTGAGGGATAGGGTTTGAAAAACTAGATATGAGAATTGAAAAATCAATTGAGATTTTTGAAATTGAAATGAAAATTTGAAATTTGAAACCAAATGAAATTTTTGAAATTGAGAGTTTTGAATCAAAAACCAATTGAAAAATGAATCGAAAGAGATTTTTGAATTTAAGAAAATTTCTCCCCCTAAATAAAACAAAAGATCATCGGGGAAACGAAACTATTTTTGGCCCGGAGAGACTCGCCAAAAGGGATTTTTCAATCCAAATTTGTTTCATGGCGGGTCTTCTCCTATAAAACTCATCCGAAAAGTAAATAGACTTGGGTTGACCGTACCGGGCATTTTTGCAATCACACTCGTAAATGAGGTGCCCGGGTTTTTTACAATAGTTGCAAAATTTAAAACTAGAGCTCCCCCTTACAAAAACAGTTGGAGCATGGGAGGAGGAAGCTACATTGGTATATCCTAGCCCTTGGGTGGTTCTTGAAATTCGTTGGGAACCAAGCAATTTTGAAAGATTTTGTTCCCCTTGGGTGAATTTGGCTAGGGATTCTCTAAGGTCCTTGATGGTTGATTCCAAAGAATCAACATTTGGGAAATTTTGGATTTTTAGGGAGAGTTCCTCCTTCTCTTTGAGAAGTTGTTCTTTTTCGGAGGAAAGTTTTTTGAAATTCTTTTTCAAAGAAACAAATTTAGAAGAAAGTTCATGAAAACCATTTTCTAATTGGTCTCTAGCATGTTGGAGTTCTTCATATGATAAATGATTAAAAGAATTAGAATAACTAGAGGAGGAAGAAGAGGAAGAGGATGATGATACCTCATGTTTTGCCATTAGGCATTTTGTACCTTGGTCGCTTGAGGAGGAGGAGGAGGAGGAGGATGATGAGGTGTCACTCCATGTCGCCTTGAGGACCTTTTTCTTTCCTTTTTCATTTTGCGTGGCCCATTTTTTGTTGAGTGGGCAATCGGGCTTGTAATGCCCTTTTTGGCCGCACCCGTAGCATTTTACCTTGGGCTCGGATCTTGCGGTGGGTTCTTGCTTTCGCGCCTTGGGAGATTTCTTCTTCTTCTTGTGCTTCTTCATAAATTTGTGCATTTGGCGGGCGAGATTCTCCATTTCCGAGTCGCCGCTTGAAGATGAAGAAGATGAGGAAGATGAGGAGGAGCTTACTTCTTTTTTGTACCTTGAGGGAAATGTTCTTTGGTGTCTTGATTGGTGTGCCCTCCTTTTGAGCTTGCCTCCTCAACGTGATCTCTTAGGTCATTAGGGATCCAATGAGCTCCTCGACCGGCATGTTTTTGACATCCTTAGCTTCTTTTATTGCCGTCACTTTAGGTGCCCATGAGCTCGGAAGGACCCATAGAATCTTCTTGACCATTGCTTCAGCTGAAACATCATCACCAAGAGATTTTCTACCATTGCAAATGTCAGTGAAACGTGTAAACATTTCATAAATAGACTCATTTGGATGCATGGAAAAGCTTTCAAAATCTTGTCTATACATGTCTAACCGAGTATCCTTAACTTTGTTAGTGCCCTCATGGGTCACTTCCAATAGTTTCCAAATTTCATGAGATGAGGTGCAAGTGGAAACTCGGTTGAACTCATTTCGGTCAAGGCTGCAATGTAGAGCGTTCATGGCTTTGCCATCAAGCTCAAAGTTTCTAATATCGGCGGGGGTCCATTTGGATTCGTCGGGGGTAGACAAAGTATAACCTTGCATGACAATTTTGTAAATAGGATATCCTATGCTTCTTAAAAAAGTTTTCATGTGGGTTTTCCAATAATTATAGTCGGACCCATCAAAAAATGGAGCCCGACCCAAAGAGTAACCCTCGGGGGCGAAAGAGGTAGATGCCATCAAAAAAATCTTTAATTTGAAACCAGTTCAGGGAATTATTCAAATTTTCCCTTTGATACCAATTGTTAGGCGGAGAAAAAGGGAGTGATGGCAAGAGGGGGGGTGAATTGCCTTTTAAAAATTGATTAACAATTTAAAAATCAAAGTTGAAATGCAGCGGAAAATAAAGAGGCAAGACACAAGAAATTGATAACGGAGTTCGGCCAAAAACTCAACCTACGTCTCCGCTCCCAACTAAACCGTTTAGAGATTCCTACCGCTTGCTTTTCAATGGTTTTAGCAAGAAACCCACTAGGCTTTGAGGTAGCACTAGAACCTATTACAGCTTGCTTTTGAATTGGTTAAGCAAGAACCCACTTGCTTTTAATGGTTGAGCAAGAACCCACTAGCCTTCTTACAGGTGAAGGCTAGCTCACCTATGACACAAGCCTTTTAAAAGGAAAGGCTTGAAGAAACCTCTTCACACCTTAATGGTGATGTGAAACCCAAAAGAAAGAGAGAATGAGAAAAGTTTGGGGTTTGTAGGAACAAACCCAATTTTAAGCTCAAAATATATAAAGCAAGAAAAATCGTAATTGAGGAAGACTTGGGTTCCAAAGTATGATGGAGTTGATGTAGCGTGCTCTCCCAAGCTTCTTGAGGTGCTCCTTGGATTGGAAATTGGTTGGAGCTCTTGAGGATCCTTGAAGGTGGAGCGCCGGAGGTTCGCCAAATGTTCAACAATATGTCCGAGCGCTTGGTATATTATCCGATGGGTGTCCGGGGCTTCCTCAGCCTTTATTTATAGGCATGGAACCCATTGGGGGCCTTCGGAGCCGTTGGAGAGGTCTTCGGAGCCGTTGGAGGCCAAAAGAGGGTTGACTGGTCAAAGCCAACGGCTAGTTTGACTGGGCTACCGGCTGGCTGGTACAGCTCCACCGGCTGGCCGGTGCCTTGGCAGAGGAGAAGAATTTTGGTCCAGGCTCCACCGGCTGACCGGTGGAGGAGCCACCGGCTGGCCGGTGGGGAGACAGTAGCTGGCCCATTGGTCTGGGTGCCACCGGCTGACCGGTGGAACCTGGCAGTGGGCAATGCCTCTGCCAGGTCCACCGGCTGGCCGGTGCTATCACACCGGTTGGCCGGTGGACTGCAATTCAGTCCATTTTTGCCAGCTTTCTTGGGCCAATCCTTTGGAAATATTTTGCCTATCATCCACAACACTTAAAAACAAGGTTAGACAAATAATAAGGTGATTTTGATCATGAAAATCAAACAACGAGGGGAACGAGAGGTACAACAAGTTTTTCTATGATCACCTAGATGGAATTGTGTCCCATGGACATATGTGGTAACCCTATCATAGAGTCCACGGATATATCATCCCACTTATAGTCTAGATCCTTAAGGGGTTGAATTAAACCCACTAGAACTTAGTGCTTATCCTTTACTTTCTGAAAAGTAAGGTATCGAGAGACAAACTCAGCAACTCCCTTTTTCATCCCTAGCCACCAAAACGGATGTCATAGGTAATTGTATGTATTTTACACACCTGGATGTACCACTAAATAATATTAATGAAACAATCTCATAACCTTTTCTTACAATGTCATGGGTACTATTGTGCATCCTCCAAAAAGAATGACATGCTCCCCACCTTCAGAAAATCCATCAGGAGCATGTCCATGGATATCTAAGTACATAGGTTCTCACAGTTGGTATCCCCATATTGTACCTCTCTGACTTGTTATAAAATAGGAGGGGTAACAACCATCGACATTATATAAGCTACTTCATCCCTATCTAAAAAGGATAACTACAATGAATCCAACTACTCGGATGCCTTGCTCAATAACTACAAACAAGATCTCCTACTAAGATAATTTGTTACCATGATCCCTTTCTCAGGATTATAGATAGTCTCAAAGTCATAATCCTAGAGTAACTCTATCCATCGTCTCTCTCTCAAGTTAAGATACTTAAGAGAGAATATATATGTGAGACTCTTATGGTCAGAATAGATGATAAATCACTCACCCATAAGGTAGTGTTTTTATATATTTAGTGTAAAGACTATTGCTACTAACTCAATATCATGGGTCATGTGGTTCTTCTCATGTGGTATAAACTAACGTGAACCATAATCAATCACTGTTGACCTCTACATCATAACACAACCAAGACCATTCCCTAATGAATCATAAAACACTGCATACTCAACACCCTCCTCTAGAAATATCAAGATGGGAGTTCTCATCAATCTCAACCTCAACTACTAGAAAGACTTTTGGAACCTCTCCATCCACATGAAAAGATGCCATTTTTGAAGGTTTTGGGCGTAGCAGAAGTGTGCGATGGGTTGTTCCCAACTTTTCTTTTTATTATTATTGATGATCAATCTAAGATCTACACGATGATAAACTCTATGATTAATGGTATTGAATAAAAAAAAGATGATGGATAGAAAATTGAAACAAGAGGGAGGATCATAAAATATTATTTATAATTAATTTAATTAATTAAAAAAATACCTTGTTGGAATTATTTATTCATTGGTGGATCTGACCATAGATCTACATTGCACCATCATTACATTATAGGAATAAATAGAAGATTACCTCTACTAGTGATCCACACATGTTCCAAAAATCTCTAAACAACATCATAGGAATCTATGGGTTCTAGAATAGAAGATCCTATTGATTACATTGTCTACCTTTGATCATCATGAGAACCACTTCCAAAGTGTTCTCCTTGATATCTCTTAACTTGATAGTGGGAGGTGGAGGAAGATCACTCTCCATTATTGGGAACGTTCTTGGAGAAGGGATCTCTCTAGGTCTTGAGAGGATTTCCCAAATCTATTGTTCACAACCAAATAAATAAATTGTCTCTATTATAAAATAATATCATTGGGTTTATATACTACTAGGGTTAAAATAAAATAATTTCACAAGTGACCTTCATTATTTATTTAATCTCTGAGGAAACCCATATCAAATAATAATAATATTATTATTATTATTTCTCGACATGCGCTTAACTTGTGAATTAAATTAAATATTATTTAATCAAATAATATTCATTATTTATTATTTATCATCAGACCATTTAAACTCAGTCCTCTATTCCTCCACAATATTTATCAGGCCTTGAATAAGGACTATTTATTTATTAAATAAATCTCACTGCATTATTTTCCAGTAAAAAAATAAATATTATATTCACTGAATAGAAAATAAATATTAAATATTCTTCTCACATTATATTCTCTAAAATAACTTATGATGTAATATATGTAATCAACCATATATGAATAATTATTAAACCACATTTGGGAATAATATTTATTCAACTTGTTAAATAATAAATAATGATATATTATTTAACTAATATTCTGGATACACTTAGTGTGTGACCCTCTAGGCCTCTTTCTTAGTGGCATTAGATGAAGTAGCCTAAAGTATAAGGTTAGTGACTACAAACATCCCAAGTAACCCATAGAGAAATAAGTTAATGTGGAAACAACATAATACCTCATACGAATGCTTACTGTGTAATATAATCCATTTATCATGATATCTCTAATGAAGTAGGTTGCATGATGGTTCCATCAACCTATGTGCTCGATGTCTCTTTCTTTGAATTCCCAAAAAATGAAATTTCCTATAGAAAACCATGGCCATGAATTTATTTAGGCTATATCATTTCCATAAAAGGGACTAAGATATCAACTTTTGTTAAAGAATGGAAGGAAAAAATCCTTTCTCATATTATTAATTAATGCAATATTACTCATGACACACCAAACGTATCCTACCTCATCACAAACATCCATCATCAGGGTTTTCATTAATACATTAAAGTACATGACTAATAATTCTCATTAATAATAATCTTAAAGTCTAAGGATCAATACACATGTCCATGGATAGGAACATGCAATGACACATATAAATGTGGATTTCCTACTAGCGGGTCTCATTATCATAATATCCTATACTAGATATTACAAAGGACGTACACCATGAGAAGGTGTATAAAAGTTCTATGAGTATCCATCCCTGATAGATTGTATCATTTGTATACCTCAAATAATATCATTCGGTTATATGACATATATTTAAGAATAGTGTTGTAGCACTTCTGGGTTCTCATCATTATAGGAAACTACTATGACCTTTTAGCATGATGAATACTCTTAGAACATTATCACATACTATAATATATATAATAACAATCATTATTTTGTAAGGAGTTTATTAATATTCATAAACCATGAATAAAAGTTATCATAAAGTAAATAGAAGTTGGTCATAGGGTGCCAACTCTAATAGACTCCCACTTTCACTAGAGCCAGCTGCTAACAGCCATCAATCCTCTAGCTCTCACATGATACTCATGCTTCTGCTAAGATAGGACTTTATTAAAGGGTTCCATCATGTTCTCTTCCATGGGTACTCTACTTACTGCAACATCACCCCTCTGATAAAAAACCCTCAATAGGTGATACTTCTAGAGTATATGATTTTTCTATTGGTGTGACCTTGTCTCTTTGTCAAGAACCACCACTACAGTATTATCAAAATATATTTTGATAGGGTATTTACTACAAGGTACCACATCAAGTTCCTAGACAATGTTTCATATCCAAACATCTTCCTTAGCTTCATCAGAAGTCATTATATACTCAGAATCTACTATAGAATTAGTAGAAAAGGGATTCTTTGAACTCTTCAATTTCACATCTCCTTCATTAAGTCAGAAAACATATCTTGAATGTGACTTCAGATTATTCTGATCTGTTTGAAAACTACCGTAAATATAACCTATATTGACCATCTCCTTGTCTCCTCCATATACCAGAAACATATCCTTAGTTCTTTAAAGATACTTAAGGATAGCCTTAATATCATACCAATGTTATTATCCTAGATCTCCTTGATATCTTCCTACCATGCTCAATGTATAGGAAACATCAAGTCTAGTACATAACATGACATACATGATTGATCCTATTGCTGAAACGTATGGGATATTACTCATTATCTCTTTCTCCTGTTGTGTCTGAGGACACATTTTATTATAAATATGTAAACCATGTGATACTAGAACCAATCCCCTCTTGGGTTGTTCTAAACTAAATCTCTTTAGTATCTATACAACATATGTACTTTGACTTATTCTAAGCAGCCTATTGGGTCTATCACAAATGATCTTGATCCCTAGAGTATAAGCTACTTAACCTAAGTCCTTCATGGAGAAATAGTAGTTTAACTAATACTTAACAGACTGTAAGACTAGTATGTCATTTCCAATAAGTAATATGTCATCAACATATACTACTATGATAAAAACCACATCCCCACTAAACCTTTTGTAAATACATGATCACATTCATTATTAATGAAACCAAATTTTTGTATGGGTTCATCAAATAAAATGTTCCATGATATGGATACTTACTCCAATCCATAAATAGATCTCTACAACTTGAAAATCTTTTTAGCATCACCTAGAATCAAAAAACCTTCTGGTTGTGTCATATAGACACCTTTATAAAGGTTCCCATTAAGAAAAGTTATTTTGACATCCATCTTCCAAATTTCAAAGTCATGGTAAGTTGTTATATTAAGTATAATTATAATGGATTTAAACCTGGAAACTTGTGAAAAGGTTCCATCATAGTCAATTTTTTAACATTGTTTAAACCCTTTATATGTTATCCTTTCTTTATAGGTATTTAATTTACCTTCCTTGTCCAGTTTTCTTTTGAATATCCATTTGCACCCAATGGGATTTACATCAACTTACGCATCGACCAAAACCCAAACTTGGTTCTGATACATGGAATCTATTTCAGAATTCATAATTTCTTTCCATATTGTATCTTATGATATCTCTACTGCCTATTTGTAAGAGAGAGTTTCATCATTGTCAACTAATAATGAGTCACCGTATTTAATGACTATAAAACCATATTTCTCTAGGTTTTTTACCTCTCTTATAATCCTATGTAGTACTTATGTTTTAGGAACTATTTCATCCATGGGTATCTATAGAACATGTTCTTGTACCAAATCTTATATATCTTGAGAATCATCTTCATTGAAGTTAATCTTTCTCCCACTATTCTTTTTGAGGATGTTCTCCCTCTCAAGAAATATGGCTTGTCTGGCAGCAATCACTTTCTTGTATGAGGGGTTGTATAGGTATTATCCCTTTATTTCCTTAGGATACCCTATAAAGATACAATTTTTTCCTTGGGGTGGTAGTTTGTTTCTTAATAAGGACCTAAAAAATGCCTTGAAACCCCATACATGTGTACGTGACAAAACAGGTTTCTTTCTTCTCCATAACTCTAAGGGAATTCCATTTTCCTCTTTATTTGGTACTCTGTTTAATGTGTATACGATAGTTTGTAATGAATATCCTCAAAATGATAATGGAATATCTTCATGACTCATTATTGACCTTACCCTTTCTAACAAGGTTTGGTTCCTTCTTTCACTAACACCATTCCACTGGTGTGTAAGGTGGAGTGAATTGAGATAGAATCCCAAACTCTCGTACAAATTTGATAAACTCTTGGTCAAGATATTCACAAACTTGATCCAATAAAAGCTTATTTATCTTAATACCAAGCTTATTATCTACATCATTATTGAATTTTATGAATTTCTAAAAGGACTCAGACTTATACTTCATTAAGTAGACATGGGAATATCTACTCAATTCATCATTAAAAGTTATGAAGTAAAAATATAAACCTCTAGCTTCTACTAGAAATGGTCCACACGCATCAGTGTGTACCAATCCTAGAAGCCCTATGGCCCTTTTACCCCATCCAAAAAAATGGTGGTTTGGTCATTTTTCCTTATAAACAAGCATGAAATCTTTCAAGTGGTTTGAGTTCAAAATATTCTAAATAACCATCTTGATCGATATTTTTCAAATGATTCTCATTTACATGACCAAGATAGTGATGCCAAAGCTGGTTATTATATGAGTCATGGGAACATGATTCGTTATCAATTTTCAATACTTGGTTTTAGTAATTTAATACATAAATACTGTTATTTAAATTCTCCATGCCATAAAATATGTTGTCTTTATGAAAGAAAAAAAAATTATTTCCAAACATTAAAATAAACCCATCTATATCTAGGAATGATATAGAAATTATTTTATTGGTAACCATAGGTACATAATAAAAATATTTTAAAACCAAAATCATTCCTATTAGTAATTAAAGGTGGTAGTCACCAGTGGCTAGATCAGCCAGCCACGCACCATTAAAAGCTCATAGATCCACCTCTCCTCTTGCAATATTTCAAAATCTACTTGGTTACTACATTTAGATATAGATGTGAGCACCACAAGTTGTATATAATATATAATATATAGATATTAAAATATTAAACTAGATAAAGAATGAACCTTTAGCTTCCCCCTGCTTTAAGGAGCATTTTCTCTTTCAATGGCATGGATTACCACATGAAAAACATACTGCCTTCTTTTCCTTACCCTGCCTCTAAATCTTCCTCTTCATGGAAGGATTCGTCTCATGAGATTTAGACTTATTATGAGTCTTGTGACCCTTTTACTTGTTCTTTCTTTTCTTATTCACCATAAGGACTATGGGTTTATCATGCCCATGTCCTTATCCAATTGGAAAATCAAAGTAATAAGTTCCTAAAGTCTCTTATCCTTATTGTTCATGTTGTAGTTAATAATAAAACTAGAGAAGGTCTTGGACAGTAATGAAATTATGAGATCTATACACAATGCATTTGGGAATTTAATATCTAAGATGTCTAAGCATTCAATATAGCTAATAAGCATGATTACATGAGGCCCAGCTAGCACAAACTATCCAAACATAATTGTAAAAAAACAATTGGAGATCTCATACCTCTCTTTTCTAACCTACTCTTGATTAATATCCCAAAGGTGAGACAACATGCTATACGCATCTATGTCCTCATGTTTCTTAAAAATCTCATTAGACGTGGATGATGGCATGAAACATTGAACATCTATAGAATCGTTGAAATGTTTCTCAGAGTGATAACTCTTTATCACTAACCTCATTACCAGGTGTATTAGGAATATGTTCTTCTAATACATACAATTTCCTTTCATAGAAAAGGATAACATGTAAGCACATTTTCCACTCTTTGAAATTTGTGTCAGTGAGAAGGTTATCCTTCTTAAGTATGTATCGTAGTGATATGTTTGAAGTCATTTTAATGTTTTTTCTAAAAAATAAGATAATCATAATTTTAGTTCTTTATCTAATAAAATTTAAACAAATAAATAAATATTATATTTATTAATCTCTCACTATTTTATCAAAACCCAATATCCCTCACCATTGGATTTGAAATATCCTATTACTTGAATATTCTAGTAGCAAGGATCTATATTCCCCTTCTCATTACCCCGGCTTTGGTTGGTTAAGTAAATTGAATGGTTTTAGGTGGGAATTCTAAATTCCAACTGCATTAACTTGCAATTCTTTGATCTATTGAGTGGACTTCCCAATCCTAAAATCCTTAAGTTAGATTTCCTCAACCCTTACCTCTCAGTTACACTAAGTCCTACTTTGGAATTCAGCCCTTTGTGTGAACTGAGTTAAGGAAACCCAAAATTTTAAGTTAGAATTACCCAATAATTGAAAGCACCCCAACTTTGGCTGGTCAAAAAATTTAAACTATGGTTCAATTTTAACTAATGTAGTGGGAGTATATATTAACTTAATATATATTATTGAGGGATTTTATCCTTTTTTGCATAAATTTACAATTATTATCTTTATCACATGCTTTTTAATATTAAGTGGATTTACTTAATTGATTAACCATGTCTTAGATAATATTTATGAATAAGCCAATTTATTTTGGTTCCATATTACATGCTCATTAATTTCATTAATTCATGTGATCGCGACTAAAAAACCATAATGAAATAACCATGCAACTTGAAAGAAATAAAATAATAAAGTGGTATGATAATGAGATTTTAATAATGGTTAGTTTATCTATCGGTTGATAAACTAACTATTGACCTAGATGAAAAAAAACCTTGAACCAATTAAGATGTGTGTTACAACTTTCCACCTATCCACCTATGTATCTCTCTTGGATTAGTTTCACCTGAGCTCCAAACTTGAACTGCCAACACTAGTTTGGGAGCTTCATCCAATACATATTCTTTTACTCCCACGTAGGTGAGGGAAATAAGGGGTTTACATAAAAGAAACAATGGGCACACAAACCCTTACATAATAAGAGGATAGAAGGAAAGTAGGTCAATAATATTATTTAATAATAAATTAAATGAAACTAATCACATAAAAAGGTCTAGTCTATGCCCATGATCATTCACATGCATTCAATAAATTATGAAATTAATAAAACTAACATTCAATTCTTAATCATTATTTTTTAAGATGAATCACACTCGAATCAATTAATTATCTTTTTTAATTAATCAATTAATTTATCTTAATTATCATCTAAATTTCCTTGAGATTCTCATTCATCATAATTTTAAAAAAATTAAATAAATTTATTTAAAATTAACTATGTACATAAATGTACCTTGGAGGCAACACAGTGAATACATGTCTGATTCTACCCAGTGGGTATTATACTCATATATTGTTTACACTTGTGACATATGACATGCATGACTTATCATGTACTTTCAGAACATGTATTATCAACTTAATGATTACATTAATTGCATGATTTTTTAGTCATGTTTTATTCTTAAATTCTTGTAGAGTAATAACTATAATATGACTCATACATGATATGAAGATCTGAACATTATGCAGATATTAATTAAACATTTATATATATATATATATATATATTAAAACCTATCACATGGCATGTCCTGCCAACTTAATGAACACATGCAAGAAAATGTGGATAAGGTTTGCACAGTATAATAAATAAATTTTATATCTGCCTAATTTGTTATAATTACATGGCATGTACAGGTGAGCTACATGGCATTTACGTCTATCACCGTCTATCTAAGGAACACACCTAAGTACTCAGTGTGTAAACTATGCCTTGGAAAATTGGAGTACACATCATGTATAAGTGACTACATAGTGTGTGGTCTCTGAGTTACATGGTCACCAATCAAGAAGGTCATGTATGATAATAAATTGACTATTTGTGACTCAAAGAGACTATACACTATGTATGTGGGATATATTGTGTGTACTTCAACTATTTGTATGCCAGGATGGCCCGGTCAACATGTAGTGTAAGAAATAAATGAACCATGTGTCATCAATGCACATAGTTTGAATTAATTTTCAAATTAATTCCTAATGCATTGAACACAAGTACACAACATGCAACTCCGGTTACACAGTGTGTACTCCTATTTTATTTGGCCAAAATCCTTAGCACCTCTAGATGAGTTCCTCAATTTAATTTCATTAATAAAATTAATCATTTTTATTAGATCTATGAGAAATGAATGTGGAAGAAGAAAATATATCAATTTAGATTAAAATAATGATTATAATTAAATTGAAAAATAAATGAAAAATGTGTAAAAAAATCAATGATATCTAAATAATTATAAATAATTATGTGACTGCTCTAATACCACTTGAAGGTTCAGGACACAATGGAAGCATGCAATGGTTTATGCCCAACTTTTCTTTTTATCATGATTTATGATCAATATAATATCTACATGACAATAAATTTCATGATCAATGGAATTAAATCAAAGAAAATAGAAAATGGATAGAACACTAGAACCAGAGGAAGGATCACCGAATGTTATTTATAATTAATTTAATTAATTAAATAATTTCCTTGTTGAAATTATTTCTTCGATGATGGATCTGAAAAAATATGTGCATTTCATCATCATTTCATTACAGGAATCAAGAGTATATTTCCTCTAGCGGTGATCCACACGTGTTCCAAAAATCTCTAAATGTCATCGTAGGAATCTTCAAGTGCTAGTACGAAAGATCTTATCGTTTGTGTCGTCCGCCTTTGATCACCATGAGAACACTTCTAAGGCATTCTTCTTGATCTCTATTGACTTGAGAGTGGGAGGTGGAGGAATATCACTCTCCGTTCTTGGGAGCGTTCTTGGAGAAGGGAGCTCTCTAGGGCTTGAGAGTATTCTCCAAATCCATTATGCGCAACCAAACAAATGAATTGGATCACTTAGAAAATAATATCATTGGGTTTATATACCACTAGAGATAAAATAAAATAATTTCACAAGTGCCTTTTATTATTTATTTAATCCCAACGGAACCCCATATCAAATAATAAAAATATTATTATTATTTCTTTACATATTATTAAATTGATAATTAAATTAAATATTATTTAATCAAATAATATCCAATATTTATTATTTCTCATCATACCATTTAAACTCATTATGTCATTCCTATACAATATTTATTGGGACTTGAATAATGACTATTTATTTATTAAATAAATGTTACATCATTATTCATAAATAAATAAATAAATATTATATTCAATAATTTGAAAATAAATATTAAATATTTCAGTCACATTATATTCTCTCAAATAACTGGTGAGGTAATATATGTGATCAAGAATGTGTGAATAATTATTAAACCACATATGAGAATAATTTTTATTCAAATTTTCAAATAATAAATAATAATATATTATTTAACTAAGATTTTGGATACACTTAGTGTGTGACCATATAGGCCTCTTTCTCAGTGGCATTAGGAGAAGTAGTCTAAAGTCCAAGTTTATCATCTAAAAACACACCAAGGAACCCATAGAGAAAAAGTTAATTTTATAATGATATAATACTTCATATGGATGATTAATGTGTAATATAATCTCTTTATCATGATATATCTAAGGAAGAAAGTTGCATGTCGGTGCCATCAACCTATATGCTTGATGTCTCTTTCTTTGAATTTATAAAAATTGAACTTGCCCATAGAATACCATGTCCAAGGATTTATTTGGTCTATATAATTTATATCAAAGGTCCTAAGATATAAACTTTCATTAAATAATAGAAGGGACAAATCCTTTCTAGCATTATTCATTAATGAAATATTACTCATGACACACCCAACATATCTTACCACATTGTAAACATCTGTTGTCATAGATTTCATCAATACATCAAAGTATGTGACTCGTAATACTCATTAATAATAATCTTAAATTTTAAGGATCAATACACACATTCATGGATAGGAACATCTAATGACACATATAAAAGTGGATTTCATATTGGTGGGTATCGTTCTCATAATATCCTACACTTGATATTACCAAGGGCATACACCATGAGAAGGTGCCTCAAAGACCTATGAGTCTCCACCCCTGATATCCTATATCATTTGTGTCCCTAAAATGATATCATATTGATATAGAACATATATTTACTAATAGTGACATAGAACTTTTGGGTTATCATCATAGTGGGGAGATTCTGTGACCTTTTAGCCTGACATCCACTCTTATTACATCATCACATACTATGTTACACAAAAGAACAATCATGATGTGATATGGAGTTTATTAATATTCAAAACCCATGAATACAAGTTATCATAAAGTACATAGAATTTGGTTCTATGGAACTAACTCCAACATATTTTGGGTCAAATCTATCCAGGGAGCTGATATCCTAGAGAAGTTAGGTATGAATCTCCAATATTAGCCTTCCAACCCAAGGAAGCTATGCACCTCCATTTTACTCTTGGGTGGATCCCAAGGTAACACTGCCTCAACCTTTGTCGGGTTCACTACCACACCATCTACTAAGATAACATGTACCAAAAAGTATACCTCTTAAATCCAGAACAGGCACTTCGAGAGATTCCCATAAATATGGTGCTCTTTGATTACATCCAGAACCATCCTCAAGTGTCTTGTGTTCTCCTCCTCAGGTGTCGAGTAAACTAGGATATCATCAATGAAGACTACCAAGAACTGATCTAAGAAGGGCTGAAAGATCTAGTTCATGAGTCCTATGAACACTTTTTGTGTGTTATTCATGCCAAATGGAATAACCAAGTACTCATAATGACCATATAGACATTTGAATATTATCTTCATTATATCCTCACCTTGTACTTGCAAATAATGATAGCCTAATCTGAGGTCAATATTTAAGAATCATTATGCCCATCTCAATTGATCAAAGAGATAATTGATCCTAGGTAGTGTATACTTGTTCATTATGGTCACTTGTTTTAGGAAACACTAATATATACATAACCTTAAGCTCTGTTTTCCTTTTTGGCAAACAATACTGGGGCTGCAGAAGGTGAAACATTGGGTCTAACAAATCCATTCCTCTACAAGTCCTCTAACTAAACCATTATCTTGTCAATATCTACGAGTTCCATATGATATGATGGTATAAATATCAGGGTCATCTCAGAGTGTAGATCAATGCATAATTTTATCTATCAGTGGGGAAGTAAGCTTGGAACATCGTCAGGAAAGACTTCCCCATACTCTACCACCACTGTAGGGAACTTAAAACTCATATTATAAACTTCACCAAGGGTCATGATAGTAAAATGATGAGTAATATATTGTAATATTCTATATAGGAGTCTATCCTATGCTTTCTAGGTTTTCTTTTTACCCACAAAATAAAACCTAGCCCCATTTTTGTGGACACACCGCATCCTTCTCCTGAAACATTCTATTTGGGAATAAAATGTAGATAACCAATCTATATCTAAGATGATTTCATAAGGACTCATCACTAATAAAAATAAATACCAATAGAAACTCTTACCTCTAAGATTCAAGTCATGCTATCAATAGAAGTGTATGATCACTGAGTCACCTCCAGTTGGATCCTGCAAGCGCAAGGTTCAAGCCAAACGCTCAACTGGAATCGTTAAGTATCGAACTAGATATGTGGATATAAATAAATAACTAACACCTATGTATATAAGTACTAAAATTAAGGTATAAAAGACACATATCATACCACATATCATCCCTGGATCCTCTAGGTCATAATCCTTAACCACATACAACTGCCCTCACCCCTATCCTCCAGCTCCCTAATCTTGGAATGAACCACCTGGGGGTAGTGGTGGTAACAATTAAAAATTTATACCACCTCTAACTTCTCTCCCAAATACTCTTCCATGTACAAATCCCTTAAAACTTGTATTCTCCTAAAATTTCCTATTCCTAGGTAGCCCGTACACTATTTCTATTTCAGCTGCATGGTCGGTTAGAAAATCCCTCATGAGATTTCCCCTATAATCACAAGAGTATCACTGCCTATAACTAGGATGACTAGACCCATTATGTGATCCCTAACCCATATAACTTCTATCCTAGGAATGCATCCCAAAATTTATCACATGTCCAGGTCCCTAAGACTGATTTCGGATCCCTGTTGTCGAAGTCTCTTCTCCTGTGTACCCATTGTCAATAACAACTATTTATGTTTTCTCAGCCAAGAAACTCTCAACCATCAAAGCACACTTTAGAGACCCAAAATAGGTAGGAATGCATAAATTTATAACATTGGATCATATGTCTCTATGTATACCTCACTCGAAGGTATGATCCTAAAAGAATTGATCTCAAACCATATCCATCAAGTAGCTAAAGAGGTTATTGAACCTCGATGAATACTCAGACACTGTATTACTACCCTACTGAAGCTGTAGAATCTCCTAGATATGAACATCTCAACATAGATGGATAGAACTCATATCTGAAAAGGTTCTTGAACTTTGACCATGCTAAATTTGTCTCATCATATGACTGGGTCACTAAACCCCACAATCTTCTTATAAATCCAAAGAGAAGGCTCTTTGTTAGGACCACTATCTATCTACCAGTGTCCTAACAAGACAGAAAACTCATGTCACTACCTCAAGACAGTCTTTAGCCGCCTATGGATTGGGATCGTTTAGTAACCTCATGGATTTTTGTCACTAAAACTCATGAAGTTCACCCAGACTATGAACCTCATGCACCGATATTTCAGGTACCATCTGCTTCTCAACAGGTGGTGGAATATCTGGTGCACCACCTAGAGGTAACATCTCTTGAACTAGCCTCTGTATCAATGCCTTATCACTAAGGGGGTCATCCTCATGATCCTAATGCCGAATCCTAGCTGGAGTACATTGTAGAGGCATCCTAAAAATAGACAAGATGTACCACATTCAATGAGTATATCTTGAGAGATGACTCAAGATGGATAAGAAAATTATAACCCATTCCTATATGATGTATGTACCAAATTTTTTTCCTACAACCAGTTTCCTTAGGTACCTAGTTGAAAGTAAGGTGATCAAAGTCCTAATGTATGGATATGTCGGTCATTGTACTAACACTACAGTACCTAGTCTGAAAGCTGAACTCAAAACACTTAACACTATTTCCCCAAACCAAACTCACAAACTTTGGTCCTAAGGTAGAATTGACTACTCTGATATCACTCTGTCATGACCCATCCCAAAAGGGTCCCATTCCACAACTACCCCAATCTTACCTCCAATAGGCCAGTGACTAGTGACTAGCACCAAGTAGGTATATCACTCACATGTGAGGCCTTATCCTAATGTACATGAACATATTCCCACATATCTAAGACCATATAATGATAATATGTAAAAAAACATATAAATCATGCATGCATACATATAAATCCCCCAATCAGAGTAGAACAACAAGTACTAGAAAATAAAAAGTTCCAAATACAATCCCACCACAAAGAGTCTGAAAATAAGTCCAACCTGAAAGTATATAAGGGGGATACTTTCAAGGTCACTACAAGAATACACCTCGATCGGTTTGGCTCACTAAGATCCACCTGGTCCTGGTCCCTCTAGGACTTCGTCAAAAGGTCGATCGTCTACATAAGATATAAAACATGTGGGAAAATCTCATGCATGGGTGAGTATAATAATACCCAGTATGACACCCCAAAATCACTAATCATATAACAATGAGAATAAATGTAAGCTCTACACAAGTATATGTATATAGCACATATAATATGAATATCTAGATATACTCAACAAAGACACATAGTCTCAAAGTAAAGCCACAACTATAAATGCCATCCTAGGATTCCTTTTTAAAGGTTATACATTGCACTCATCCAAGAGAACACACCCCACAAGTCATATATCACTAATGGAATCCTTCTGAGATGTATTGCGCATTAGGTCTCACCATAAGAAGTATATGCTGGAAGTCTGAAGAGAAAGATACACAGATGAGGATCACACCCAAGGTCATAGGGTATACTAACAACTCAATCTAGATTAACCTGCTAAGTATAAGATCAGTGCCCACGTAGTGTCAGTCATGATGATACCAAGAACTCCCCCTAGGGAAATATGATGATAGAGGATCTCACTCAGGGCCTCATGTAATGATTCCAACAACTCTATCCAAGAAAGTACTAATAAAGGGATCACTATCCAAAGTGTAGGACGTGATTCCAAACTAACCCTTAGGGAATGGATCAAGGGTAAAAACCCTAAAAAAACATATCCAAGTTGAAGATGAAAAGGGTTCTAATGCATGTTTAAAGTAGTACACGACATGTATATGGAGTACACAGTGTGTCCTTTCAGCACTGGGTCCTACCCATGTAACACAGACCATGCTTGTGTCTGTGTCTGTGTCATAGTACCTAGTATGTCTCAATTCTTGTACTCATAACCGTGTCTAAGTACGTGGATCTACTCATGTGAACCTATGATAGCCATGTTTGTATTGTAGTACATGGTGTGTATGATCACATGTACTTCTAGACATTTTCGTGTACCATACTAGGTACACACTGAGCTATCTAGGAAGGTCCACATTCTATGTGATGGGTTCACATGTCGTTTTATACTTAAGTTCTCAAGGAAACCCTAGCGTTGCACAAAGGGTCCCATATGGTGTTCATATCAACAATACATGTCGTGTACTGTGGAATTTTTCAAAATCCTAAATCTGGAATGCATAACTTCATCTACTCCTTCAACCATAGAATCAGCCACACGCCTCACTGGAAAGCATGAATACAATGTCAGTTGATCCTTTTTATCACCAATCAATGGGTTCCAGCATTCAAATCTACTCAGAAATCAACTTCGTGCATCATCCATCATCCCGTGCTCAAGAACATAAAGATCAGGTATACCCAAATGCATACCTGGTCAATTTTCTATCATTGTAGGTCAACCCCATTGTTGATATAAACCCATATCTATGATATTAATCTATTTCACTAAGAAATGGGTAAAAAACGATTGATTTATCGGTATTTTTCGAACCACGGACCAAAGAAAATTACCCATGATGAACAAAGAAATGGGTAAAGGTAATGTAAAATCACAAAAACGAGGAATGAACCTCATCCAATATTGGTTTTGGCCTCAATCCCTTTTCTTTAAAATGGTGAATGAAGAGATAATATAATAAACAAACAATTCTCTCAATTCCTAGATAAATCTTACTCGTTCCCAAAATATGCATGATCCATGAATCAATATGTTGGTTGATTGATTCACATTAATCATTGGAATAATAATATGGGAATGAATTCACATAAAAAACATCATACCTTGATTTGGATCAATCTTTAGTGAAGAATGATCACACATCATGGTCTTTGGAAATATCCACACGTCCTGTTGGCACATAGATCCTTGATCCTAATATGATCTGGTATCATTCGCTAAGAGAACTCTCCACCAATGGCCCCTCTGAATCTCTAGGGTTACACGGCTAACCTGAGGATTTTATCATAATGTTATATTTATATAAATGAGTTTAAGTTTAATATTAATTAAGTGAATTAATTTATTAATTTAATTTGTTTTAAACATCTTTCCATGATTTCTCCTCAAACCAAATGTTTGACATGTTCCAAGGTTATATCACGCCTAGGGTAAAACTCATTCTCTAAACTCAAGGAAAGCCTCATATTTCTAATTTGGACTTTAATTTAGAATTTATTCCACTTTTTTAGGAAAATTGTGTGCATGTTATATTTAATATATTTAGTATATTTCAAAAATTTATTCCGAGATCACTAGGCCTTGAAATCTCATGATGTCTCAGTGCTTGGTTTAAAAAATAATCCATACAATATCAAAAAATAATACATGGAAAATCCTATTCACTGTATATATTGATCATAAAATATTAAAGTATATATTCACTCAAAAATATCTGAATATGCATCTAAACACCCATAAATTCCATATAATTTTTTTTAAAATTATTTGGGATTATTATGAGTCTGTGAAAATTGAAAGCACTGGATTCCGAGGCTCGGTGTTCCCAGAACGGATTTTTGATCTTTTTTTAATGAATGTTTAGTAAACATGTGGGCGACATTTTATAACTTTTGAACCGGTGCTCAGAATTGAAATTTGAGGACACTGTTGAATCTATAGTACCATGATTCGCTTAAGGGAAGCTTCACATCGACCGCAGTAGGTCGGGAGAAAAAGATAGATTTTGGACATTACAAAAATGATAATAAAATAACTTGACAAGTTATTTTATTTCTTTTTTTCTGTAACCATTGGGAAATGAGGTGGAACCACAGGCATAAATGATCCATTCAAAGGCATGACCCTTGGGTTGTGTAACCTCAAAGTTGGAACATTAAATGTGGTTCATAAATGAACTACATTAATGTTATGCAACACAGTTGGTTTCCTCCACCTATTTAAGTGAGGCTCGGGTTGGAGTTTTGACATAGCTTCATCAATTGAGGAACCACTAACGAAGTGACATGATGTCTTCCACCGATGAGGAATGGAAGCTTGGATTTCATTGGAGGGATCGACGATCAACGCTGGAGACTTCCACGGACAAGGATTCTTCATCCACCACCGCAACATCCCCAGAAAATCTAGAGGTAGGGGTTTATGTTTGGAATGGGGTTTATCATTATTTTAATGTGATGTATAAATTACTCCGACCTATTATGAGATTAAAGTGGAGGGTGTGGGCCAAACGAACAAGGCTTGGACCCTTCGCTGCTTCATTTCTTGATTCGTTCTTCTTGGGATGATTTTTAAATAAATGGCAAGTGGATACCAGGAGACATGCAATGACAGCGGCATCCCAGGAGGGTCGTAGGCACATCCAGAAAGAATAATGGACCACCAGAGCCAACCTAGTGGTCCGCGGAAGCTCATCCGGCATGGCACCGGTGCGACAGCACCGACAACCGGCACCGACGGTGATGGTGGCAGTCGGCACTCACTAGCCATGGAAGAGAGGTAGCACCCGAAGGCACCATGGTAGACCAAAGGGGTGGCTAGCATGAGGCAGGTGGTGTGGGGCGGCCAGCATGGTCCAGCCACAGTGACGGCGAGGCGGCGCGCCGTCGTGCGCCACTGTGGTGCAGGACATGGCTTTGAAGCCGTGACGAAGGGAGGGGGACCCTCCCCCTACAGGTTCCGTGGACAACCAGGTGGCGCCACTAGGAACCGCCAATCAAGGAGTCGAATGGTTCCTTTGAGCCATTCGGCAGGCGGATCGTGCAACCCCCACGCGGTTCGTGCTAGCCGGTGGACCGAGCCGCTGAGGCCTGGCCCAGCCCAACCAAGACGCCCCAAGCTGGTTCAGGCCGGTCCAGGTCAAATCCAGACTGGGTCAGGTCAAACCGAACTGGATCGGCCTGGGTCAGATCCTGACCGGGTCAGGCCGGACCCAGACCCCTCTCGGGACCTAATGTGGTCAAAGGGTCATATCTTGCGAACCAGACGTTCGTTTGATGAACCGTCTATAGAATTGGGATCCTTGGATCGAGATGATCCTTTTGAGATACTCCAAGAGAGTTTTGGGGAAAGTTGGAGTATGGCTGGGTTCAATCGACCCCAAATCCAACCGGTCCCTCGGTACTAAAATATCAATAAATTATAGACTGGGCATCCGGTTGATGCACCGTCTGTTGCGTTGGAACCCTTATGACGTGACTGATCATTGGGTAACTTCTATGTGGGACTTAGTGCCAATTGAAATATGACCAATGGATTGAGGATCGGTTTCTCCCATAAACAAGCGTACTTTGATCGGGAATCCTGTGTATGGATGAGACGTAAAGAATAAAGAGCGATTTTGTGTGAATCACCACTCATTGATTATGTGTGAATCATAACCCAACAATTCTATATGAATCAGCACCCATTTATTCTCTGTGAATCAGCACCCAACAATTCTATATAAATCTGCACCCATCAATTCTCTATGAATATGCACCCAATGATTCTGTGTGAATCAGCACCCAGTGATTCTCTGTAAATCATCACTCAGCGATTATCTGTGAATCAGCAACCAATGATTCTATATGAATTAGTGCCTATCGATCCTATGTGGGTCTTGCGAGGGTTATTACCTATCGATCCTGTGTAGGTCAGTAGCAGTTCTTCTTGACAGAGTAAGATGATCTAGCCTTACGACTAATCATTTTTACTATTGTACTTATGTTATACCTGGTTTGAGATGTGTCTTTTACTTTGTGATTTGTGATGATATCATGCTTGTGATTTTCCTTTGTGGAATTCTAAGAGATATTCGGGGGTCTCAGGGTCCTTACTGGGTATTTTCATACTCACCCCTACACAGGCTTCACCTGCACCTTGTTGTGTCTTGTGCAGACGATGGGTATCCTTGACTAAGACTCGGGGAGCTAGGACCTGACGGTGGATGGTAGTGACGATTCACATGGTGAGTTGTGAAGATGAGTTTTACCTACCCTTAAGGTAGGATCCCTAGTGGATGATCTCTTGAGCTGTTTTTTGTTTTCAATTTTAGTTGTATCTTTTCAGTTGGGCTTGTGTTTTGGACCCTTACTTTCAGTACACACTTTTACTACAAAAGTTTTACTTCGTGGTTGTATCTTATTGCATTCTAGTCTGTGTGTTTGTACAGTTTTAAATTCAATTCCTTCCCATTTTAGGGATATGAATTTTCGGTGCTATTCGCCAACCCCTGTAATATGGAAGGAGGGCTTGGGGTAGTCACAGCATGAGCCCCGGGGGATGGGTCATGACAAAGTGGTATTAGAGGAGTCAGTTCTACCAAATAACTATAACTCTGATCTTTTCAATGAAGCAATAGTGTTAAGTTTTTTTAGTATGGTTTTTAGTTTAGGGAGTCCAGTGTTGGTTCGGTGGCTGACGTATCCATACATCAGGACCCTGAATTCTAATTTCTGACTCGGTGCATGAAAACACTAATTGTGCGTGTTTTGGAAATGTTTTATTTTTTGATTTCTTTTGAGTCAGCTCACCAGGTATAACTTATTAACCATGGAGCACCTGTTTCTTTTCAGGAT
Source organism: Viscum album (assembly GCA_963277665.1). Lineage (NCBI taxonomy): Eukaryota > Viridiplantae > Streptophyta > Magnoliopsida > Santalales > Viscaceae > Viscum > Viscum album. Next base: position 1,586,113,392 of record OY728164.1, read on the forward strand.
GTCACCGCATAGACAGAAAGATAGGATTCGAGAGAGAGTACACGACGGCGGCCCACCAAGTGATGAGGCTTCGGTGTAGGGCCCTCTTACTATGTTAGCACCTTTGGGTGGTGCACCAACAGCACCACCACCTATTGGGAAGAAGTTTCCACTAGCCCCACTGGCAGATGGTGCACGCTGACTGATCACATTGTGTGAGTTCCAGCGGTAGAGACCTCTAAGGCTTTGAGGAGAGACAGATCCTTAGGCAGATGAGTAATGGATGGAGGTTGTGGTTAGAGTTTTCTACCTAGTTAGGACACTAGCGAAGCAGTTGGTGATCCTAGATTCTAGTCTTTTCTTGGGAATGGTAGGTATATGGTGGAGCCTGATGCTCTAGTTACATGACAAGGCGACCCTCATCTAGATGAACTTTGATAGCCTCTTCAGGTTGGAGTTCATTCCAGTGACACTACGCTCTGTGCATATCCAGAAGTTGTTGTACTTATAGCAGGGCACCTTATCAGTGGCCCAGTACTTAGCAATATTTACTGACCTATCACGCTAATCCACCAACATGGTGCGGGACCCCTTCTTTAGGGCCCAGACCTTTCATCAAGGTCTCCTGTGGGAGATCAGAGCATCAATGATATCTCTCAATATATTGACGTAGGATAGAGTGCTCAAGCGGGCATTATTGGTGGAGATATTCTTGGATGAGTAGGCACCAAGAGTGAGATCCACCACCGGATGATAGGTAGCTGAGTCATCTAAAGCAGGCAGTAAGAAGATGACACAAACTTCCAAGCGGACCAGACCTTCTAGAGGGTGACCCCAGGATGTAGGGTCAGTGGTGTAGAGCTCGCAAGGAAGAGGCGGTTAGCAGGAAATAATAATGTGCTTCACGTGTGGTAGGCTGGGACACATGGCTCATGACTGCCTGACTCGTGATACCAACGATTAGAAGATGGTCGAGGAACCATCGAGGCAGCAACAGAGATTCGAGCAATGAGGTCCGCAGGGTGGCGGGTGTGGCATAGGAGCAGGTCGTGTAGAAGGTGGTGGATAACAGTTTGAGGTTCTACCACCACCACCCCCATGTGGTCCACCACGAGCACAAGGAGCAGGTGGACAGGGGCGAGCACAGCTACAGGCAATGGAGGCCTATGACCACGGCACTCCAGAGATGATTAGAGGTATGATATGTGTCTATTTCACCCTAGCTACAATACTTATAGACACATGTGCCAGTCACTCTTTCATTTCCATGACACTCGTTCAGAGCTCGGAGATTCTGATGGAGCCATTGGCTTGATATTTGCGATTAGAGACTCCTACGAGAGAATATCCGACGATTACACACTTGTACAGGCAGTGTGAGATCACTCTAGGAGGAGAGAGCTTCAGCTAGGATCTCCTAGTATTAGTGTCGAGGCCTTACGATGTCATCTTGGGTATGGACTGGCTATCCACAGTCTATGCTCAGATCAACTGATTTAGGTGCAAAGTGCAGTGTGTCTGTGAGGATGGGATCATTTTTACCTTCACCAGTGAGGAGGAAACCTTTACAGCATCGGATGGACTATATCGGAGGAGGGTGTAGCCGATTACTCATCATTTGGATAGCCTCACCCTCAGAGCAGTTGACATGAGGAATCTGAGTTATCTTGTAGTGGTGGACCAGTATGTCGATATCTTCCCTGATGATGTTCTGGGACTACCTCATCATAGATAGCTAGACTTTCACATTGACCTGTACCCCAAAACGATACAGATATCTACACCAGCAAATCAGATTGCTCCTGTGGGGCTTTGTGAGTTGTGGGAAAAGTTGGAGGACTTGCAGAGGAAGGGGTTCATAAGGCCTAGTGTTTCTTCATGGGCATCCCTGATTTTGTTCTCCAAGAAGGTGGATGGGAGCTTGAGGCTTTGTGTGGACTATCGGTTTCTGAACTAGGTGACCGTGAATAAAAAGTATCCACTTACGAGGATCTATGATCTCTTTAACCAGCTGAAGGGAGCTCAATGTTTTTTGAAGATAGAACTCAGATCAAGCTCTCTTCATCTCAGGGTATGAGATGAAGACGTACTGAAGACGGACTTCAGGTGCCAGTATGACCACTATGAGTTCTTGGTGATGCCTTTCGGCATGAACAACGCTCCAACAGTGTTCATGGGGCTCATAAACAGGATCTTCAAGACATAACTCGATCACTTCGTGGTGGTCTTCATTGACGACATCTTGATATACTCAGCATTGAAGGAGGAGTACGCCACGCACCTGTAGATAGTTCTGGATACACTCCTAGAGAACTAGCTTTATGGAAAACTCTCGAAGTTCCATTTTTGGATATGAGAAGTCCACTTCCTGGGGAACGTTATCACAGAGGCTAGAGTCACAGTGGATTTGATAAAGATAGAGGCAATGCTTTCTTGGGAGCCACCTAGGAGTGTGATTGAGGTGAAGAATTTCCTGGGATTGACTGGGTACTACCATAGATTTGTACCTGACTTCTCTAGGGTAGTGGAACCCTTTTCATCTTTTATAAAGAAGGGGAAACCTTTCTTGTGGATGAAGAAGTGCCAGTGGAGTTTTCAGGAGCTGAGGCAGAGACTAACAAGCTCCCCCATATTAAGTCTACCAGAATAAGGCGTTGGGTATGTAGTCTACTGCAACGCATCAGGGACCAGACTAGGTTGTGTCTTGATGCAGGAGAGAGCAGTTAATGCCTATGACTCATAGTAGTTGAGAAAGCACAATAAGAACTACACTACCCATGACTTGGAGTTAGCAGCAGTAGTCTTTGAACTGAAGGTTTGGTGGCACTACTTTAAGGGTGAATGGTTTACTGTTTACTCTGATCACAAGAGTCTCAGGTATATATTCTCTCAGAAGGACCTAAACCTAAGACAGTGGCGATGGCTAGAGTTCCTCTAGGACTATGACTTTGAGATATTCTACACTCCTGGGAAAGGAAACGTAGTAGCAGACGCACTCAATAGGAGGTCTGGTCTACAGCTGTTGAGTGAGGAAACAGAGCAGCTAGTCACGTTGCAGATATCCTTTGTGGATAGAGATGGAGCAGCTTACCTCCATTCTATGACTGTCACCCCCCACCCACTTCTACAATGAGCTTGGGAGGCACATCTTGGGGATGTTGACTGTGAGGCCCGATGTGCCTAGATATCCTCAGGATAGGCTCCTGAAGGATTTTATGAAGGTGTAGAGTACATCATTCTCTTAAGAGGATACACCATGGTACCAGTGATTATACAAGGGGAGGTGTTGAGGGAGTTCTATAAATCCCATTTAGTGGTATATCCTATAGTGGAAAAGATGTACCAGGACCTCTGGTGTCACTACAGGTGGTCAGGGATGAAGAAAGTAGTGGCAGATTGTGTATCTCGATGCCTCACTTGTCAGCAAGTGAAGACTGAGCATTAGGTAAAAACGGACTTAGCTCATCCACATGAGGTACCAGAGTGGAAGTGGGATGGTATATCCATGGACTTCGTGACAGGGCTACCACGTATGTCTAGGGGCCACGATTCCATCTGGGTGATCGTTGACCGACTCACCAAGTTGGCCCACTTCCTACCCATCTGAGAGAAAGGATCAGTAGATATCTTGGGACGTCTCTACATGTAGGAGATTATGCGACTTCAAAAGATTCCATTTAATATCATCTCTAATCTCAATGCACATTCTACATCCTGCTTGTGGAAGGAATTATAGTAAGTGTTTGGGACTCAACTATGCTTGAGAACCACCTTCTATCCTTAGACAGATGGTCAGATAAAGTGGACCATAAAAACACTCAAATACGCGTTTCATGCTTGTGTCCTCGATTTTGGTCATAGTTGGGAGGACCACCTGCCCCTAGTGGAGTTCTCATACAAAAATAGTTATCACTTCACCATCGGCATGGATCTATTTAAAACCTTGTACGGGCGACCATGCGGATCACCTCTTTGTTGAACAGGCCCAAGAGAGTCAGCACTTATGGGTCCAGAGTTGGTACAGGAAACCACAGAGAAGGTGCAGATCATCCAAGAGTGGATGAAGACTGCACAAAGTTGACAGACGTCTTATACCGACAGGAAATGGAGACCCTTGGAGTTTGATGAGGGAGACCATATATTCCTATGGGTCTCACCCCGACAAGGATTACAGAGGTTTGGCTGGGGTAGCAAGATATCTCTGAGGTTCATTAGACCTTTCCATATCCTTAGTAGAGTAGGAAAGGTGGAATACTGTCTAGCTCTTCCCCCACAGATGCACCGGGTGAATAATGTTTTCCACGTGTTGCAGCTGAGGAGGTACATACATGATCCATCGCACGTTATCAACTGAGGTGAGCTGTACATCGATGATGGGTCAACGTTTGAGGAGTTTTTGGTGGAGATGGATGATTGACATGATCATGTCCTTTTTGGGCGGTCGATTCCTCTGGTATGAGTTCATTGGTAGCACGAGACACTCCAAGAGAGCACATGGGAGCAGGAGGCTCAAATACGTGCTCAATACCCCCATTTGTTTCCCTAGTTTTGTTGTAGGTTTCAAGGAAAAAATCCCTAAGGTGGGGATAATGTAAAGACCCGTAAATTCCATATATTTTTTAAAATTATTTGGGATTATTATGAGTTTGAAAAAATTTAAAGTGCTCGATTCTGAGGCCCGGTGTGCCAAGAAAATATTTTGGAACTTTTGTTAAGGTACGTTTAGTAAATGTGTGGGTGGTGTTTTCTAACTTTTGAACCGGTGCTCAGAATTGAAATCTGAGGACACCATTGAATCCACAACACTAGGATTCGGTTAAGGTAAGCTTCACTTTGACCGTAGTAGGTCAGGAGAAAAGGATATATTTTGGACTTTACAAAAAAATAATAAAATAAATTGACATGTTATATTTTTTTTCTGTAACCTTTGGGAGACGTGGAAGGACCACAGGCTTAAATGAGAAATTCAAGGGATGGCCCTTGGGTTGTGTAACCTCAGCGTTGGAACATTAAATATGGTTCATAAATGAACCGCATTAATATTGTACAACACAGTTGGTTTCACAACTGGAAATTTAAGGTATACCAACGGTTCAAAACCATTGGTATAGGGTGGAGAACCGTTGGTATAAATTATACCAACGGTTTTAGAAACCGTAGCCCGGTAAGCCATGACAATAGACATATACCAATGGTTTGAGATAAACCATTGGTATATGTGAAGAAATCTACTCTATACCAACAGTTTTATAAAACTATTGGCATAGAGTTTTTATATAACATATATGCCAACGGTTTCAAAACTGTTGGCATATCTTTTTTTGTCTTTCATTCACCCCTATACCAATGGTTTAAACCATTGGTAAAGTTATTGTACCAACGGTTCAGAACCATTGGTAAAAAAAACATACAGAACCTATACCAACAGTTTAAAACCGCTGGTATAATCTTTTTTGTACAATTCACACAACAACCTGCTCTGTGTGCTGTTGTGTGAATTGTACAGAATACATACAATGAAATACATAATAAGGATAAATAATTAAAAACTGATAATTAGAAGGATACATAATTTAATAATCAATTATGAATACAATACATTAATAACTGAATACATAATTATATGTGATACAGAATTAAGAATACATACAAAATTTCATTTTTTATAACACATACACGATTGAATTCAAAAATTAGAAGCTAATAACCCAAAATAAGGAAATGAATAAATTAATTCAACCAAACACAAATATAATGTCATGGTTTGGGGCGGGTGTCTTTAAACTTAGTGATGATAATAATGGTTGTGTATCAATGAGATTGTGTGCCTTGGGAATATAGTTGTCCTTGGAGTATTAAATGTCATGTGTTTTAGAATAGGGGTAGGAGTTCCTCACATGAGAAGTAGATTGTGTGAGGTTGGACCATGGATCTTTGTGCTAAAGTATCAACACAATCAGAATGTGTTTGGTCAGTTTTCCATATGCCAGTTGTTGTTTTCACTTAAAATGATGTCTATTTTAAACAAAAGAGAGACATTTAGAGAGGTACCGGCCACACCGTGTCTCAGATTAATGCGAGGTTGACTCTTACACATCACAAATGTCCCATGGATCATTTTCCTAAAGTATCAACACAATTCGAATGCATTTGGTTGGTTTTCTATATGCCAGTTGCTGTTTTCACTTAAAATGTTGTCCATTTCAAATAAAATTGAGACACTTTGAGTGGTATCAGCCACACCGGGGCTCTAATTGAGGCTCGGTTGACTCATACACATCATAAATGACCCATGGATTGTTTTGATAAAGTATCAACACAATCCAAATATGTTTGGTCAGTTTTTCGTATGTCAGTTGTTTTTACTTAAAACAGTGTCCATTTTAAACAAAAGAGAGACACTTAGAGTGATATCGGACACATCGTGCCTCATATTGTGGTAGGGTTGACTCATACACGTCACAAATGACCAATGGATAATTTTCCTAATGTATCAACACAATCCGAATTCGTTTGGTCGGTTTTCCGTATGCCAATTGTTGTTTTCATTTAAAATGTTGGTCATTTCAAATAAAGGTGAGACACTTTGAGTGGTACCGGCTACACTGTGCCTCATATTGAGGCGGGGTTTACTCGTACACATCACAAATGACCCATGTATCGTTTTCCTAAAGTATCAATAGAATAAGAATCTGTTTGGTCTGTTTTCCGTATTCCAGATGTTGTTTTCACTTAAAATGATGTCCATTTTAAACAAAAGAGAGACATTTAGAGTAGTACCAGCCACACTATGCCTTGTATTGATGAAGGGTTGACTCGTACGCATCAAAAATGTCCCATGGGTCATTTTTATAAAGTATCAACACAATCCGAATGCATTTGGTTGGTTTTCTGTAAGTCAGTTGTTGTTTTCACATAAATGTTCTCCATTTCAAATAAAAGTGAGATACTTTGAGTGGTATTGGCCACACCATGCCTCGGATTGATGTGGGGTAGATTCTTACACGTCACATATGACCAATGGATCGTTTTCCTAAAGTATCAACACAATACGAATATTTTTGGTTGGTTTTTCATATGCCAGTTGTTGTTTTCACATAAAATGGTGTCTATTTTAAACAAAAGGGAGACATTTAGAGTGGTACTAGCCACACCATACCTCAAATTGATGCAGGGTTGACTCTTACATGTCACAAATGTCCCATGTATCATTTTCCTAAAGTATAAACACAATTTAAATGTGTTTGGTTGGTTTTCCGTATGCCAGTTGTTGTGTTCACTTAAAATGTTGTCCATTTCAAATAAAAGTGAGACACTTTGAGTGGTACCGGCCACACCAGGCCTCAGATTGAGGCTCGATTGACTCATAAACATTATAAATGACCCATGTATTGTTGTGATAAAGTATCAACACAATTAGAATACGTTTGGTTGGTTTTTCATATGTCAGTTTTTTTACTTAAAACAGTGTCCATTTTAAACAAAAGAGAGACACTTAGAGTGCTACCGGCCACATTGTGCCTCAGATTGAGGTAGGGTTGAATCCTATACATCACAAATGACCAATGGATTGTTTTCATAATGTATCAACACAATAAAAATGTGTTTGGTCAGTTTTCTGTATGCCAGTTGTTGTTTTCATTTAAAATGTTGATCATTTCAAATAAAGGTGAGACACTTTGAGTGGTACCAGCCACACTACACCTCAGATTGAGGCGGGGTTGACTTTTACACATCAAAAATGACCCATGGATCATTTTCCTAAAGTATAAATAGAATTAGAATCCATTTGGTTCGTTTTCCGTATGACAGTTGTCGTTTTCACTTAAAATGATGTCCATTTTAAACAAAAGAGGGACATTTAGAGTGGTACCGGCCACACCGTGCCTCGTATTGATGCGAGTTTGACTCGTACATGTCACAGATGCCCCATGGATCATTTTCCTAAAGTATCAACACAATATGAATGCGTTTGGTTGGTTTTCCATATGTGAGTTGTTGTTTTCACATAAATGTTGTCCTTCAATATTCAATTTGTGCTTCTGTAATGACATTGAAACAATATAAAGTGCAAGTATAATCATATATTAAATATTCAATAAATCACATAATTTAAGTAGGAAACAATAAAAAGGTAAGGTCCTAAAGAAAAATTATAAACAACTATATCGTACCAGCTGCCTCTCATGATCTGACATAGTAGTGCGCCCCAAAGTGTGGAGGTATTGCTTTGAATCAATGTTTTTTTTGTTTTATTAAGAATATTCCTAAATAATGTTTAATAATAATATGATAATATTAATGAAAAATATAAAAACTGTCATTTAAATACCTCAAATGGGATTAATACCTTAAATTTGGCAGTCACCCAATGGGTAATCATTTGGCGATATTGTTCTATCGGATAGTCATCCACGATAGGTAATGTATCCAACTCCATTCCCACTCTATCACACCAGAAAACATACATCTCATGCATATAATCTCTCTAATTCCCTCCTAGATCCTTTAAATGTGTTGTTCATGCACCTTCGCCATCAGGGAAGTTAAACCGAAGCTGACACCCAATAGATTAATTCATATAAATACAAAAAAATACTGCATTAAATACAATAGATTTTTTACCCATATTTGTGCCCATGCATTATCCTTGACTTCATGTGGAAGATGTCTCCAAGAGAGAGGGATGACCGGAATGATGTTAGAGTATTTGGCTAGCGTTGACAAAAAACCCTGACATTCCTACCCAGATTTATCAATCATCTGTCCATCATCATTGTATTCAACCATCAACTATGTCTGGTGGTTCCATACCTCACGCAAGAGAGTACGCCCCCTCCCCCGCCTCCTATCAGTAGATGAATCTGTTATTAAAGAAAAAAATATCAGTACAAGTTATAATAAAAATAAATTTTGGTATAAAAAATTGTTAGAGTTATATAAATATACTTGTGGTAGTCGAATCAATGGGCGTCACTGGATGTGAAGAATCTGAAGGAATATCCTATACAGGTGGAGTGTCCCTCAGTGTAAGATCCTCAGCCACATATTGTGTCAGAGTAGGAGTCGAAGAAGGTGGAATATAATAGCTCGGAGATAATGAACCAAAAGAAAAAGATGATGGCACAGACATCTGGCCAATTGGTAGTGTAAACATCGGAGGCCTAAATATCTCGTGTGTCCCTAAAGACACACCAAGATCAAAATGGGGCATATAAGATACGTATGTGGTAGGGGAATAGCCCAATCGAGTACGACCAGTGGATCATCTAACTCTCGCACCATGAGCCCTTGTACCATCGACCTTGGTACTTGGACCACCAGATGATCATCTAACTCTAACACCCCCCCTCCTACCACCAGCCTCTATACTGGGAGCAATATCAGGCTCCTCATCGGATATCTCTCATCTAGGGGGTGGATCCTGAAAAAAAAAATTAACACAAAAGTAAACACATAATAATATAAGTTATTGAAATATATATTTTTGAAATAAAATACTCACAATAGGGATGAATGTAGGAGCACCCATCTATGTCATGCGATGATTATTTTCTGTCATCTTTTTTTGTCGCCTCTCTTCAATTGGTGTCATTTACTGCAATGAAAACAAATATGGAAGTAACTAGAAATAGATAACTAATGTGTAACCCAAAAAACAAAATATAGAAAAACCATTCTGATAAAAAACATAAAGAAATAGAAGATTTATGGTGGTTTGAAGGTAAGTACTAAGATACACACTCTGAATGATGTAGGTGAGAACACAACTTTATGATTCTATATATTTCCCACCACAACTTCAGGTTCACAATCAACTCTAACAATTGAGATATTGGATTCATCATAAGTAATAAATGGATTGCTTCCAATTGCAGTAGGGAAATTGTCAACTTCATCATCACCATCATCAAAAACATGTCTGGGATTTACTTCAATAATTACACCAAATTTAGGATGATGATGATATTTGACATAAAAAACTTGTTTCACCATTGATTCCAATACATATGGTTCATCGGTGGAAAGAGTGTGAGTCATGCCAATAACTCAAAATCCACAATCATCAATAAAGTTTCCTTGACTCATCATTGAATCAAACCATTGACATTTCATCATCGTGACTCGACCATGTGAGTAATAATCCAAAATTATTATTTTCTCCACGACTACATAATAAGCTACATTTTCAGAACGAGGTATATTATCTGATGAAATGGAATAACAGTCTGTTGTGGAATTTAGCATAACACCATAATGTTGTGTTCTCATGTTTATTGCTCATTCAGTGATAATAAATTTGTATCCATTGATCACAAGTGATTTACAAGCACAAACCGTGGTATTAGGACCAAAATCCAAAGCTCTTATTTCCTCAGAAATAGAGTCTGCAGGAAAACTAGATACCTGAAATATAAACAAATAGTAAACTTAATTAAATATTATTTTTATTTAGTTATTATAGAAATATTTTTACCTTCAATTTCAACCAAGTAGAAAACCCTTTTCTATGAAAATTCTCTTTCCTTATCAAAGATAAAGAATGATGCTTTATATATATCAATTCTTTATGTTACCTGTAGATAAAAATAATAATAGTTTAACAAATATTTAAAATTACAAGAGATAAGATAAGAGATACTTGTACAATTTACTTACTTGATATACTCATCGAACAAATCACAATTAAACAACACTATGTGATGTGCCATCTCTCGCTCTTCAAGGCTTAATGTCATCAATGTATATGATCCTGGAATTACTCATATCTGAGGAAGTGATGGAAAACTGGATTCAATTTGCTCATATTGTTCTTCTTCATTTCTCATTGGTATGTTTATTCTCATATTAAGATCAGACAAATACATTGAGCAGAAATCCATACATTCTTGAGCCAAGTAACCGTTCACAATAGAACCTTCGGGATAATTATTGTTCTAAACATATGATTTCAATGTGTACATGTTTATTTCAGTTTCATACATCCAACGGAAAGCAACAGGTCCTCCAATAAGTATTTCGGTTGGAAGATGGACAGTCAGATGCAACATGCATGTAAAAAATTATGGAGGGAATATTTTCTCTAACTCACACAAAATTAATGGTGTCTCTACCAACAGTTTTTTCAAGAAGGATTTGGACAACTTCTTAGCACAAAGATATCTAAACAAATAACACAACCGAATAACTGATATTCTTACATTATTGGACAAGAGATGACAAATTGGTATTGGAATCAACTCATGCAAAAGGATGTGATAATCATGAGTCTTCAAAGATTTCAGCTTCAACTCTTTTCTGTTGACCTGTTTTGATATATTTCTTGAACAACCATCAGGAACTTTAATAGTCTCTATCACTTCTAGAAATTGATTTTTTTCAGCAGGTGTCATCACATAAGAAGCACATGGAACATGCCATTTATTTTTACTGATACAGACAGGATGCAATTATGGTCTGATCCCCCAATCTACCAAGTCACACCGATATCATAAATCATCTTTTGTCTTCCCCTTGACATTTATAAGAATCGAAATCAACATTTCAAATATATTATTTTTAATGTGCATTACATCTAAGCAATGACATAACAAGTTGGCTGACCAATATGAAAACTCAAAATAATATACTCTTCTTCTTCCAATTGTAACAGGTATCATTGGAAACATTTTTCTTCTTTCTATATTTCATTACACCCTTCCCAAATAAATAACTAAAATCTTTCAATTCATTAAGCACATCAGTTCTAGACATACACTGAGGTGGATCGTCAGTCTCCATGGTATTGTCAAATCTTTGACAATTGTTTCTATATGGATGGTTCATTGGAAAGAATCGTCAATGTCCCATAAAACTAAAACTATGATGATATTTCAGTCTTCTCGATTGAGTATTATTCATACAAACAGGACATGACAATTTTCCTTTTGTGCTCCATCCATACATCATTACATAAGTAGTAAAATCATTGATCATTCACATAAGTGCAGCACGCATCTGAAATATGTCTTTTGAACATGCATCGTATATGGACACACCCACATCCCAAAGAAGTTTCAACTCTTTTATTAAAGTTTGCATGTATACATCTATATCATTTCCGGGATCAGAAGGGCCAAATGTTAGTATACTCAAGAAAGTGTAATTATTTTTCATACACAACCATGGGGGAAGGTTATAAATGTGTATGAAAACCGTCCATGTGTTGTGAGAAGTAAGAATCTGCCCAAATGGATTAAAACTGTCACATGAAAGACCCAGTCTCACATTACGCACATCGGCTGCAAATTTAATATATCGAGCATCAAATCTCTGCCATGAAAATCCATCTGTAGGGTGAACCAACTCTTCATTATTCTTTTTTCACTCAGTGTCATGCCATCACATTTTTACTGATATTTCATTAGGTATGAAAAGGTTCTGTAATCTGGGGATCAATGGAAAGTGACACATTACTTTTTGTGGCACACGAGATGGTGTTCCATCATCTTTTGGATTCCATCGGGAGGTTCCACCTTTGATACAATCATTTATTTCAGCAGTTTACTCCCAAAATAAGCCGCAATCATTCAGTAAAGCGTGATTTTTTTTTGAGAATCCAAGTTCATCAACTAACTTCCATTCTATATAGTGGTTTTAGGGAATATCTACATCATCTAGAAGTAAGTCCTTTAAGAATTTAAGAATGTAATTGATTGTAGTATTTGAAACCCCATACATAGTTTTCCCATGAAACAATCGGATTAAAAATTCCAACTTTTTCATTTTACCACATTGCTGATATACTGGAGTCATTGCAGCATCATTCAATTTTTTCACCCTATCAACATCATCATTTTCATTGGACGCATCATGTGTGCTTATATCGAAATATTTTTGGATTGAAATCCTTTCCTTATCATGATTCTGAATAAATGGAAACTGATCATATATCAAACTCTCCAATTTAGTCCTATAATTTGAATCATCAACATTTTGAGATTCCATTTTATCTCCACTGTGATAACACACATAATAGTTCGTTTGGAAACCATATTTGGTTATATGATATCTAACTTCTTCACGACTCAACCAAGGTCTTCCAACATAATTAGAACATGGGAAGTTTATGTGACCACTATCTGAAGCCTTGTCAAATGCAAAATCTAAAAAGTTGTTCAAATTATTTTGAAAATCGGTTGAAATCCGATCAGTTTCGTACATCCAACTTATATCCATTCTATAAAAAAATTGAAATAATTCATTTAAAAGCAATTAAATAAAATTGTAGTTCAATAAAAAAATATTTAGGTAAATGAAAATTTTTTACTTTATATAAAAGAATAACTGACACATTACTCTATATGAGAATAATATTAATAAACACAACAAAATACAGTGTATATAAGAAAATAAGATACAGAATTTCTAATGCCTATATTCAAGGATTTCCCAGTAATATATTCAAAGTGGATCAAGGAATACATAATCCTTAAGGGTCTTGTTGGGATTACATAAGTTTTATGCTTTAACTTCTTCGGGGAGATCAGGATGAGGAGTAGGATGAGGATCACATCAAAAGTAGTTATGACCTCATCAAGTTTCACCTTAACCATGGATTAAAGGATCTTAGGTTTGGGGCCATAGATCATAGGTTGGTAGGTTGTATTCATTGAATCATGTCCCAATTGATTTTAGAGAGGGACCTTTAATAGTTATAGGTATGTATTTGATTAGATACACCTATAAAAAGGATATCTAGGAATTGTGACATCCCAAACCAGGATGCCACTCATTAGTGACCTGAACCCAGATGGCCACATGGCCTCAAGCACATCTACCAAAATTCCAAATGTTATTGACTAATAGTGAGAGTCTTTGGTGTGTCTGGGGGATACTATTCACTCATTACCTAAGTTGCACAATTTTAATATTATCAGTTAAAAAGTAGAAGAAAGATAACAATGGGAAAATATTGGAAATGTATGAAAATAACCAAATCATTAATACCAACTAATAATAAAATCATAAACCAAATGATGGTAATGTATGTCATGTATCAAGAATAAAAACATAGTTACAACTAGTAGGAAGTAGTACTATGCAAGAGGCTCAATAAATTCTAAAATTAAACCTAGATTCTTGAGCTACAACCCAATCATCTGTTACATGCTCCATCCTATGTCATGTGAGTAGTCATGAATCTGTAAAATGGTGATTCCCCTTTTCTAAACATATAATCATGTAGTTTATCCGGGTACCCAATGGAATCTCAAACAATGTGTGAGATACAATTCATGTAGGTGACCACCGAGAGGTCTATAACTATCTAGTCTATTTATATAACATTTTAATATAATGATATGATAAATTAAAGCGATAACTAAAAAATATAAAAGGGTTTTCTATGGTTCTGTAGAAAAAATATAAAAGGGTTTTCTGTGAATTAGTTTCATGAAGAAGGAAGAAGTACTACATGGGAGGAGAGGTCCCACCGAGAGTTCCCTTTATAGATATTTTATTCATAAAGAACATTGGATTTTATGGTTAAGTATTTCTTATTTATTCTGTGAAAAATAATTAGGGACCACATACTATTTTGAAAAGTTGAAGAAGATACTTCATATGTTCTATTGTGCAAAGGATAAGTGAACAGTGTGTCATTTTATATATATAAAAATTTTGATAGAAACATGATACATACTTGTTATTTAACACACATAGTGTACAAAAATAAAGATGAATAAGATCTTCATGTTTGACATGATCTTAATTAAAGGAGTGATTTTCATGAAATAATATGAATAAATATTACAAACAATTTCTTATGAGTTCATATATATGAAGCTGTAATATTTGGAGCATTGAGATTAAAAAAGGAACTATGAATCTTTAAAATTAGAACACAAGAAAGAGACCATGCCCTTATAAATGTATATGTGTAATGAAAACATTAATTTTACAATGTGTATATTGATGTAGTTATTTGAGTACACAATTCGTGAAGGGAGTAGTGAATCATAAAATTTTCCAAAATCCCTAGAAATAAGGAAAAACGACATGATATTTATAAATAGTGAAATAAATGGATAAATGTTGCGAATAGATTGATATCCTTAGCTAATATGAGAAGAGATTGAAGGATTCTAACCTGAATGGGGGAGTTTCGGCTGATCGGATGGAAGAGGTTCACCTGGGCAGGCGCTTCTGGGAGTCGGGAATGTGCTTCTGGAAATGGGGCGCTTATGGGAGTCGGGGGTTTTGTTTGAGTGAATTTAGGGGGGGTTCCCAATGGTTATTAATAACCATTGGTAAAAGCATGGATTTCCCAATAGTTATTAAAAACCATTGGGAAATCATGGATTTTCCAATGGTTTCTTCAAACCATTGGGAAACCCCTCCTTAACCACACCTTTACCAACGGTTTATTAAAACCGTTGGTAAAGAACATCTATACCAATGGTTCTTTTGAACCGTTGGTATAGAAGTTTTGGGAAAGCTAGCCTTTCCAGTAGTGTTTCCTCCGCAAATTTAAGTGAGTCTCAAGTTAGAGTATTTACACAGATTCATCGAGCAAGGAACCTCTGACGAAGTGACGTGACGTCTTCCATCGATGAGGAACGAAAGCTTAGACGTCGTTGGACAGATTGACGATGAACGTCGGTGGCTTCCACGAACAAGGATTCTTCATCCACCATCGCGACGTCCCTAGAAAATATTGAGGTTGGGGTTTATGTTTGGAATGGGGTTTATCATTGTTTTAATGTGATGTATAAATTACTCCCACCGGTTATGATATTAATGCGGAGGGCGTGGGCCAAACGAACAAGGCTCGGACCCTCCGCCGCTTCGTTTCTTGATGCGTTCTTCGTGGGATGATTTTCAACTCGACAGCAACCGGAGATCAGAGGCACGCAATGACGGCGGCATCACGGGAGGGCTGTAGGCACACCTGAAAGGAATAACAGACCACCGGATCCCACCCGGTGGCCTGAAAAAGCTTCGTTGGCACGGCACCGGTGCGGCGGCACCAAGGACTAGTGCTGGCGGTGATGGTGGCAGCCGGTTCTCGCCATCCACGAAAGAGAAGCGGCACCGGAAGTTGTCGCGATGAACCGAAGGGGTGAATAGCATGGGCTGGAAGTAGTGACAGCAAGGTAGGGAACCATCGCGCACCATGGTGGTGTAGGCTGCGGCGTTGAAGCCACTATGAAGGTAGGGGAACCTGCCCCCTACGGGTCCCGCAGACAACCAAGCAGCGCCACCTGGCACCGCCAATCAAGGATTTGAATGGATCCATTGAGATGTTTGGTAGGCGGACTGCACGACCCCCGCGTAGATCGGGCTAAGCTACTACGGCCCCGCCCAACCGGGATGGATCGGTCTGACCAGGTCTGACCGTACTCAGACCCCTCTTGAACCCTGATATGCTCAAAGGGTTGTATCTTGCGAACCAGACGTTTGTTTAACAAACCGTCTGTGGCACTGAGATCCTTGGAGAGAGATTTTCATTTTAAGATACTCCAAAATATTTTTGGATAAAGTTGTAGTATGGCTAGGTTGGATTGACCCCGAATCCAACCAGGACCTCAGCACTAAAATGCCAATAACTTATAGACCTGGCATCTGGTTGAAACGCCATCTATTACATTGGAACCCTTATTATGTGATAGATCATTAGGTAACTTATACATGTGACTTTTTTCTTGTTGAAATACTACCAATGGCATGAAGAGAGGTTTCTTATGGAAACAATCATACTATGAGTGGGAATCATGTGTGTGGCTGAGACGTGAAGAATGAAGAGCGATTCTATGTGAATTAGCACCCATTGATTCTGTGTGAATCAGCACTCGGTGATCTTTTGTAGGCCTTGAGGGGTTAGTACCTATCGTTCCTGTGTAGGTTAGAAGTAGTGCCTCTTGATAGAGTAAGATGTTCTAGCCTTAAGACTAATAATTTTTACTATTGTACTTATGTTATTCCTGGTTTGAGCTGTGTATTTTTCTTTGTGCTTTGTGATTGAGATCATGCTTGTGGTTTTCCTTTGTGAAATTCTGAGAGACCTTTGGGGGTCTTAGGGTCCCTACTGGGTATTGTAATACTCACCCCTGCATGGGCTTTACCCGCACCTTATTGTGTCTTGTGTAAATGACAGGCAACCTTGACTGAGACTTGGGGTGCTAGGACCTGACGGTTGACATGGTGAGCTGTGGAGATGAGTCCTACCTACCCTTCAGGTATGATCCCCAGTGGATGATTTCAGGAGTTTTTTTCTATTTTCAGTTGTAGTTGTATCTTTTCAGTTGGTCTTGTATTCCGGACCCTTACTTTAAGTACGCACTTTTACTATAGCAATTTTACTTTGTGGTTGCATCTTGTTACATTCTTTCTATGTGTCTGTAAAGGTTTAAATTCAATGAATTTATATTTTAGGGATATTCCTTTTTGGTGCTAGTTTCCAACCCCTGACCTATGAAAGGCAGTATTAGGATAGTCACGGCACGGGCCCTGGGGGACAGTTCGTGAAAATGCACTATAGAAGATGGTTGGAGCTGATTAAAGATTGTGATTTCTCAATACATTACCACCCTGGGAAATAGAAAAAGGTGTAAAATACTCTAAATAGAAAGGATCTTGCTATATTATCTATGATGAGGATCACAAACGATCCAATATTTTAGGATTTGTAAATAATGGATCTATAAATCTTATGGGAAGGGTAGATATATTATCTTGATCAAATTAATGTTCAACCATTTATCCATGTAAGGATTAAGGATTCATGGAAGAATATATATATTTGTAAAAGAAGGTGATAAATTTCCCTGAGCTAAGCCTTGATTATGATGGAATGATAGGTTCAGGAACTATATGTGTCTCATCTATACTATATTTGAAGAAGGATTTATTGGATGAATCTCATAGTTCATCATTCTCTATTCGTCCTAGAAGTATGAAGATGTATAGATATCTAAAAGAGTATTTCTAGTGGGACAACATAAAAGGGATATTGAAGAATATATATCTTGGTTCTTAGTATTTCAGTAAGTTAAGGGTGAGAGATAAAATTCTAAGGGGATGTTACAACCATTACCCATACAAAAATGGAAATGGGAAAATATCACCATGGATTTTGTCATTAGACTCCCTAAAATGTTTAAAGTCCATAATTATATTTGGGTTTTAGTCGATCACCTTATGAAGTCATATCACTTCATTGATATCATAGAAGATTTCCCTATTAATATAATTGCTATAATATACATTAAGGAAATGTTAAGGTTTCATGTAGTACCACATTATATTGTATATGATAAAGATCCTAGGTTTACCTCAAAGTTTTGGTGAAGTCTTCTATAGGTTCTGGATACATATTTGAGTTATATCACTATTTATCATCCTCATATAGATAATTAGTCTAATATAACCATTCAAACCCTTGAGGATATGATGAGGACTTGTTATATGGACTTCAAAGGTGGTTTGGATCAACATCTTCCTCTTATCAAATTCTCTTATAATTATAGCTTTCACTCGAGAATTTAGATGGCCCCTTATGAAGCCCTTTATGAAAATAAGTGTATAACTACAATGTGTTAGGATGAAATTAGAGAAATAAAGCTATTGAGACCTTATCTAACTGAGGAAATGGTAGATAAAGTTAGATCTATTCATAAGAACATCAAGGTATCTTATATTTGATAGGAAAGTTATACTTATAATCATTGGTGAGATTTGGAGTTCAAAGTTGGTGAGAATGTGTTTTTGTAAATTTATCCATGGAACAAGGTAATGAGATTTTGGAATAAAGTAAATCTAATACCTATATATATTTACCCCTTTAATATTTCTGATTGAGTAGGGATTATATCTTATCATTTGGTTCTTACATCGTACCTCTCTCAAGTTCACAATGTGTTCTATGTATCTCTCTTAGGGAAGTACATACCTAATCCTTCGCTTGTATTGGACTCAGAGGTCATATCATTGTTGCATGATATTTCTTATAAAGAACAACTAGAATAAATATTATATAATAGAGATAAAGTTATATGTAACAAGACTACTCACCTGGTTAAGGTTCTCTAGAGGAATCACAATTTTGAAGAATATACTTGGGAACCTTAGGATATAATGAAACAAAGATATCCTCATTTTATTGTATCAAAATAAAAAAATTTATAGGAATAAATTATTTTTAAGGAGGTTATAATGTAACACCCTAAGATTTTATGCAATGTTTTTTAAAATAAATTTAATTTCTTCGATATCTTGTGTTACACATAACAACGAGTTTAAACAAACCGCGACATACAACTAAAATATTATTATTTAATGTCATAGATACCACCAAGCTGTTGGGTTGGAAGGTAAGAATGGTACTAACAAAATTATGAATATTTATTGTTTCCACATGTATAAAATCAATTAATTGGTTATAAATAAATTCAAAATTAAAATAAAAACCAATTGAAGATAAAGGAGATGCTTTTATAAAAAACTATTTTATGTGTGCAATGAGTGGTTATCTTCATAAATTAAATTCATTACTATTGGTGAATTTTTTTAATTAGATTTATATATTAAATATTCAATCAAATTTTTTAACTTTCATAAAATATTTTTTAGGTGTGGTATGAGAATAAATCTAGTAAAATGTATTTTTTCTAAAAAGGTATTTTCATTGAATTTTGTGCACTTATTTTAAAATATATTTCTACCCCATATAGAAATTAAATCTTTAAAATTGAATTCAAAATTTAAAATCAGAGGGGTAAATTTTTTTAAATATTTCCCTTCTATTTTTTTAATATGAATAGTAACCATAATATATTTTTGTTACCTCAGTAAGGGTAACATAAGTAAAATAGGATTAAAACATTGTTATGAGGCTTTAAAATGTATCTAACACTTTAATTTATAATATTGGATGAGTTTAGTTTGTACATTTCTATCCAAGTCTCAAATATATGTCCACTTGGTTCCATATTTATTGGAATATGACCTTTATATTAATTTAAGAAAAGAAAAATAAAAAATTTCACTCTCTTGATTTTAAATATCTCTTATGAGTTTACTTAAAAAAAAGAAAGTTGTGAATGAATATTAATGGTTATTTTGAACATAGTGAAATTATTTTCATGATTGTGATTTATTTATAATTTTAATAATTATATAATTACCTTAAATGCTTACTCAATTCCATCATGGTATTTCTTTAATTAATAGAAAAATAAAATAAATTATTTTTAAAAACATTAAAAGTAATAAATTTTGAGTGGTTTATAGTGTTCCAAGAATTTTTTAGATACATATTAAATATTAGGGTTGTGTGAAAAAATTATATTTGAATTCCATATTTTTCTTGGTGTCTTTAAATTCAAATTAAATGAATTGTTACAAAATTGGAATTAATGATATTTTATAATAAATAATATTTTATTAAATGGTTTAAAATTCATAAAACTACTATATTAATAAAATTTAATGGAATATGGTTGAAAATATAAACCATGGTATATTTATAAGTTATTTTTTCATTTATGGTAACATTATTAACCCTTTAATATTGAAATAGTTGTTATCGCGGTTAAGGTCAAAAATGATTAATGAATGGGTTAATGAAAAAAAGATATGGTTTAAAATGAAAAAAAATATATATAAATTTAATTATATGATTTTATTTAGACCTTTTAATCTTTTTATTCAAATTTATGTCTATTTTGAATCATTTTACTTGATAATGACTTTATTATATTTTAATTTTTTAAGAAATTCCAAGTGTTTCCTCTCCCTCCCTTATAAAAGGACACCCCTCCTTTCTCTTATTTACACCAATTTGAGACTTGTATATTGACCAAACCTATAAGATATCTATTATAAAATTCCTTATACATGTTCTGGGGTTTATTTTATCCCCAAAAGACCAACCCTAGGGTACTTAATAGGAGATCCAAAGGAGTTCATTCAAATAAGAGTTAATCAACTTAACCAATCACTTTCTTTTTACTTATTATTTAAAATCCTCTAAATATATGGTATTTATCATAAAATAATAAATTAATTATACTAAATATACTAAAATTATATTATGATTACAAAAACAACATTATCAACCCTTTTTCCCATCAAATGGTAAGTGAAAGTATCGTTCGTGCGTACATACAACTTTCCGTCTCCATGTAGTGATACAATTCATTTTTAATCACCATATTTTATAGATTGGTATTATGATGGTTATAATGTTTATATATAATATTTATAACATAATTATACTTTTTTAATTACAATATCACATCTATATTCTTGACTTTAAACCTATTGTAAAATGATTGTGTCTCCTGTGCGTACTTGTGGAGTACCACCTCCATGAAGTGATGTGATTTATTCTTCATTTCCATTTTACTTAGATGGTAATAAGGATATATTTAATGAAATTGTATGATATATATAATATTAGAATTATTTTTTAAGGGTTAATTATTATTTACATTTATTTTATTTCATTTTTCATAAAATGGAAACAATGTGCATGCATACATAGGACCTCTCATCTCCATGAACGGTGTAATTCATTTTTCTATCTTTACCTTTTATGGATGTATATATATATATATAATTAATATATATGATATTTATATCATTATTAACATTCTATATATTATGGAACTATGATCAAAATACAAGTACCATGATTGTCAAATCGAAACATGCATGAAAAATGAAACAGTTATCACCCATAATAGTGATTTTAATAATAACTTTTTAATAAACAGGTGATAGGATGTCCTAAGTAAATAATAAATGGTATGAAAGATATTATTATGGTTCTTGAATACATTTATAATAAACCTATATTTATTATACATGATTTTCGAACATGTATGAATAAATATAACAATTGAGTTAAGGGATTTCTGTTTCAATCCTATTTTAATCGGGATTATTTGTGCTTGAATTTATATTGAGGAAATTATATGATCCTAATCTGATAAATCTCTTTAATTTTTTTCTCCTATGTTTATTTATGAATAATAAAAATTTTCATTTCATTTTATTCGATTTAATAACTCAAGTGATCGAAATAATTTTTTTAAGGAAAACCAACTTTATTTTTCTCTTGGATTTAAAATATTTTTCCTTACATATTCATGTTTTTAAAAAATGTTTTAAATAATATTTTTAATATTAAAATATGATTATTTAAATTTATTTTTCACATGATTTAATTTTTATAAAATGGTTTAAAAGAAATATTCTTTTCATTTTCCTAATGAGGTACTTTTTGACTTTTTTTATTAAAGTGTAAAAGAAATGTTTTATTTTAATTTATATGACATGAATAGAATTTATTAATATAATGACCACTAATTTATTTGAATCTTCCTTTACAATATTTCAGGCTTATTTTCAAATAAAATTTTTTCTTAATATTGGTAAAATTTTTAGATTTTAAATAAGTGATTTCAATATGAAATGGGTATTTTCATCAAGAAATATCTTAGTAATCTTTTAAAATAATTTTCACTTATAATAACATCCTTGATGTTAATTATGATTTAATGGGTATATGATAAAATGATCCCATCCTTATTATTTCTCTAAATGGTTTGTGATTATGATGATGAAATGTTTATGAAACCCATTTTCTTTGAATGGGATATAAAATGATGATAAGATGGATGTTTTATGATCTTTTGGTACATGTATGTATTGTTTTCACTATATGATAGGTGGAACCAAAATTATATATTCCTATAATACATTGGGTAAAGTATTATATCTCATGATATAATTATGGGAAACAAGTCGATGTTCTTGATATATTATAGGAAACAAGTCGGTGTACTTGATTCTCTTTGGGAAACAAGTCGATGTGCTTGATCCACTATGGGAAACAGGTGTTGATGTCTGATCCGTTATGATTTTATGGTCTCGGTAGTTAAATTTTACATATGAAATGGTTTCTATACTTGTGATGGTGACATACTTTTATGACATGAACTTATGGTTCATGGTTGATTTATGATGATTCCTCACTCTTATGATACATGTATTTTGAAATGATAAAGTTTTATTCCATTAATCATGTTTATGATCTATGATATATTAGGTATGATATTCTTAAGTTATATTCATGATCTTGTACACTTATTCTTATCTTATGATTTCATATGATAATCAATTTATATCTCTCATGTTTAAACTTATTAAGCATTTATGCTCACCCTTTCTTATGTTTCATTTACCCAGGTTATAAATAAAGGTTTAAGTACGGTATATCTATGAAGAGTACTAAATGGGAAGATATTTATGGGATATGTTGAATTTGTTTCATTAAATAAGATTATTGTGTATCTAGTCTCCAAAGATGTTGAAACTTTACAGTCCTTAATTATATATTTTTTAAATATATTTAATATTTATCTAAAATATTTGAAATTTATGTTAAAAAGTATGGGTTGTGAAAAAAACCTTTTTTAGTTCATTTCTAGTTTTATAAAAATTATTATTCCCTTACCCTCTTTAATGATTCTTTGTCTCATTTTCCTAAAACCCCACTTAAAAGGAATATTTCCAAAATTATTTCTACCATCCTTTTTATGTATTTAATTAAAAATTACTTAATTTTCATATCCTATTATTATTTATTTATCTAAAAACTTCCAATAATTATTTAATACCTTATTTATTAGAATTCAAGATAATATACCATTTGGATATGTTATAAGGCGTGATTATGTAACTAATTTCCTTTCCATGGGTTTTTCTAATGCTTATGCCTTATGTGTGATTTCCTTACATGGCACACATATGAATATACATGTTATAATTGGTGTTCCTAGACATCCCTCTAATACATTGGTTAATGTTTATGTCTCATGATATGATATGTATAGGATTAGGGAATAAACCTAATCCATGATGGGACTTGGTCCATAATGTGATGTTGTCTTGGAAGTTATCCTTGACTTGTGCTTATGTCATGTTCTATGCCACTTCCACATTCCTATGTTATCATGATATTATGATTATATATTCTTTATGTCATACTTCCATATGATTATTCAAGAGTCTTGCCTTTTTATGATATCATTTTATGAAAATTGATTCATATGTTTTGCATTTTTATCATGGTTATTCCATTAATGGGATTTTTAGCTCACCCTATATTCCCTAAGTTTTCCTATGCAGTTTTAGGAGGTTAGAGGAATTTAGGTTCTCATTTTTAAGAATAAATAAATTTTTTGTGTTTTAGTTTCATTTTTATGTGTTTGAACCTAGTCTTCTAAAGACACTAGGCCTATCAATCTTTGGGATATATTTATTTGATATATATATTGAAAATCGTGTAATAATATGTGTAGAAGATGTGGGTCTCTATATAAAACATCCCATAGCACTACTACACAACACATTTTTATTTGTGTTTGAAATGGATTTTATCAATGCTTAAAGCATGGATGTTCTGAATGATATTAAGATCCAATCCCTTTTATCATCATTAATATTTATCATTGATAAAGGTTCTGAAAATATTTTTAAATGGTTTTGAATTGATAAATAAAGAATATGTCCAATCAACACCCCCACCCCACCCCACCCCCCCCCCCCCCACCATGCCTTATCTAATTGAAACCCACCTCAAAGCCCCCACCACATTCCATGAAATTCCATATTATTTCAAGCCATGTGAGATTCAAATAACTGCTAACTCCCTTGCTCAACACTTTGTTTGAAATGTCATTACCACTCGCCCAAATAAATTTTCTTATTATAAAATTGTGTGTGTGTGTGTATTTAGTAATAAATATTTATATTATTATAAATTAATATTTATTTAGATATATTAATATAAATATACTTAAAAATGTATTTTATATAATGATATATTTATATATATTTATATATATGCTTGTATGTATGTATGTATGTATATTTTAATATATATATTTGTTGCAAAATGTATCTATATATATGTCTCTGTGTGCGTGTCTATATATATGTGTGTGAGTGTGTGTGTGTTTGTTTCAATATATATAAATATATATGTATATTTTAGATATATATTTATATTATAAATTATATATTATGAATATATATATATATACTAAAATATAAATTTATATGTGTTTGTACATGAGTATGTGTGTGTGTACATGTGTGTGTGTGTGCCAATATATATATATATAATGTGTGTGTTTATATATATAAATATATATATAAACATGCACACATACACACACATGAATGTGTAGGAATCACCATCTGATTCTTGGATTCTTTAATTGTTTCATTTTCCCTTGTAATTCTTAACTTCTAGGTCTAAAACTAATAAACAATGTTGGGTAATCAAACTTTCATCAGGTATAACCTTACAATCCTTAATTAATCTTCTATCCGGCCTTTTTACCATAAAATAATATATTTGGGATCTTGTTACTTCACTTTTATAAGTAATAAGTTGTTCCTCTCATTTCCTAAAGAGCATATTTTCTATCAAAAAAACAAAATTATAGGAAAAGTCTAATATAATCGATCATTCATCATTTACTACACTCAAACCAAACCCTCCATGATAATTTATGTGATCTCTAGAATATTTTCCTTCATGCCCATTGAGGTTTCCACCTATAAAAATCTTCTCATGTTGTGTCAAACTATGAATCAATGTTTCTAAATTAACCCAAAAAGTAAATTTATAACGTACATCTAGACCTACTTGAGTGTATAAACACTAAAAATTTTGAAATTCTTGTTTCCTACAACTACCACTACTACAGATTCACATTTATTAAGAACTAACCTTTACCAGTGCTAAACTAAAAGCACCAATAAAGGGTGGGTACTTTTATCAGTGCTAGCTAAAATCATTGATAAATGTACCAATTTATCATCGCTTTACCTGGCCCTGATAAAAGGCACCATGAATAATTTAATTTATATATATACATATTTATATATTTTTAAATATTATTTACATAACAATTAGTATATATATGTAAATATAATATAAAAATATGATTTATGTAACTATATTATAAAAAAATCAATCTTATTTTCATAATTTTATATATAAAATTATATCAAATTTATATTAATCAATAAAAATGTTTAATAATATATTTATATACATTAATTACCAAATGTATTTATAGATATAATATATTCATATTTTATTTAAATGATTATATAAATATATAAAGGGATATATATATTTATTTAAATATAGTTCATTTAATTTATATATTTATATTCATTTTAAATAATTTAAAATATATATATACACATATATTTTATATATATATATATATATGAATGTATGTATGTATGAGGATGTATATGCGCACGTATGTGTATGTACATTTGTGTATGTGTATGTATGTGTTGTATGTGTTGTGTGTGTGTTGTGTGTGTGTGTTTTTGTGTGTTTATGTGTATGTATATAGATGTATGTTTGTGTATGTGTATATTTATGTGTACATGTATGTATTTGTGTGTGTGTGTGCATATGAACATGCATGTTTGTATGTGGATGTATGTGCATGTATGTGCTTATATGTGTGTATGTGTGTGTGTGTGTGTTTATGTAGTATATATATGTTTATATAATATGTGTATGTACATGAATGTAATTGTATGTATGTGTATGTGTATACATGATTTTACATGTATGTATGTGTATATGTGTATGTATGTTTATGTTTGTGTATGCATGTGTATGTATGTGGATGTATGTTTGTGTCTGTATGTGCATGTATGTATGTGTGTGTGTGCATTTATAAGTGGTGTATCTATATATACATGATGTGTGTGTGTGTGTGTTTATGTGTGTGTATATAGATGCATGTTTATGTATGTGTATGTTTATGTGTACGTGTATATGTGTATGTGTATGTATTTGTGTACATATATATGTGTATGTATGTATGTGTATGAGTATGTGTATGTGTATGTATGTAGATTTGTGTGCATGTGTGTGTGTGTGCATATGCATGTGTATGGATGTGTATATGAGTGTATGTAATTTTATGTATGTTTATCTGTATACGTGTCTGTACGTGTATGTATGTGTTTATGAAGATGTGTGCACGCGCGCACGTGTGTGTGTGTCTATGCATATATATGTGTGTATGTCTATGTATGTAATGTGTGTGTATTTTTATTCATTTAATATTATTTTTTATTTTTTAATATTTCTCCATGTTTAATATTTATTCCTTTAATATTTTTGTAATATATTCAATTTTGAAAGTTATTTATACATTTGTAAACATTAATATTTAATACTTTTAAAATGTATCTATTTTATATAATTAATATTTATTCATTTTTATTTTAATATATTTGTATTTAAATTTTTATATATTTATTATTTAATCATTGATAATCAGAACATCATTATAAATCTCTTGTTTTTAAATTTATTTTATAATATTTTTTTATGTTAAATTTTTTTCATTTTTAATATTTCATTAATTTATATAATTAAAATTATTAATTAATTTTAAAATATTTTTTTAATTTATTCATTTATAATTATTAAATTTTTTTTATTTTTAATATTTATCCATTTATCATTATCTATTCATTTTTAATACTTATTTACTTTTAATATTTTGTAATTTATTCATTTTTAATATTTATTCAATTAATTTTCCCGTATTTTATTCATTTTTAAAATTTATTTACGCATTTTTATTTATTAATATTTAATATTTTTAATATGTTTTTTAATTTACATAATTAATATTTAATCATTTTTTATATTAATATTTATTTATTTAAATCTTTGTACACTTATTATTTATTCTTTTTTAATTAAGAATTTATTTTAAATATATTTAATTTAACTTTAATTTTTAGTATTTATTCATTTTTTTAATATTTATTCATTTATATTATTTTTTTAATATATATAATTTCTATAATTTATTTTTTTTAATATTTTTGTGTCTTACATAATTAATGTTATTTATTCATTTATCATAATATTAATGTATTTTTTCATAATATTCTCACATTTATTAATACATTTAATATAAACAATATTGGTTAATTATTTTTAATATTTTGCAATTTATTTATTTTTAATAATATTATTGTTTATTATAAAGTTATTTTTAATATTCATTTTTATACAAACTGTAATTTATTGTAATTTTAAATTTTTATTTTCCATGAGTATTTATCGGCGATGATTAAAGCAACAGTTATTAGTGCTAGTAAAAGCGCAAATAAATGTATATTTCATCAGTGCATTTTACTAATGATGATAAAACTCATTTCCCTGTTTAAAAAAATCCTAGCCAAGATCACCATGCTCGTGACATTTAAGCTTTCGCATATGCCAATTTTTGTGGTTGACTCCTTTGAAACATTCGACCAAATCAAACCTTAAATCGAAGGTATATTATTCATTACTCATTTTAATCAATCTTTCATCCTTTTTACAAATTTTTGTGTTCTTCCCATTGGGTTCTTCTTGTCTGCATGAGGTTTATTATACATCCAACTCTCTTAGATGGTTTTAACTATTAAAAACACCCAATTCTATTTCTAACATTTTCATTTCATGGATTTTAGTGTTTCTATTTTTCATATTTTTTCATGAAGGTACCGAACTAAATAGAGTGATCAAAAATAGCATGGAGGATGCATTTAGATTCATCCACCTGTTGGTGTCTGTGGCTACCTAGTGGACCACATCAGATGGCCAATTACACCAACCGGCTATCCAGTGGTGCCTTGAATTCCAAACAAAATAGTTATTGGAGAGGGCCACTCTTTCCCAAATTCAATCCCCCAATAGCTCTCTAAGCTTCATAGAGGTTCCATAATGATCCTAAATCTATTTTTCATGAACCAAGTCAGGTCTTCATCCAACCAATGCCTGACCCAGTCCGCAACAAGGCTTGAAGGGCGTTTTCGATCCCCACGAGCCGGCACAAGTGCCCGGGTATCAACAACAGCGAGTGGAAACAGTTTACCTGGATATGAAAATATAAAAAAATAATAATAACTAATAAACCAAATCTGAAAATTTCAAACCAAACAATCCTTAATAAGATTTCAAAATTTAGTTACAAAGTTTAAACCAAAACCCAAAAACTACCACAAAGTAAGGTGACCAAAAACTAACTCAAAAACCACCACCTTGTAAGAGGAAACCACCCTTAAACAATCTCCACAACGCCGCACTAAGAAAGATAGCTAGCAACCCAAACCACCATCTCCAAAAGCTTTACCCTTACCTATATCAAACATTATCAAATCTACTTACACCCAAAGGTGTAAGTAGGGTGTGAGCTAGTGCCCATTAGGTTGCCACCCAAGAAAGATTCTATGTACTAAACATTATATGGAAAATACACTTTCAAGCTTAATAAATGAAAGTAAATGCTATTATAAT
This sequence comes from Viscum album, assembly GCA_963277665.1. NCBI lineage: Eukaryota > Viridiplantae > Streptophyta > Magnoliopsida > Santalales > Viscaceae > Viscum > Viscum album. The sequence goes on from OY728164.1 coordinate 1,586,142,766, forward strand.
TTAAGGAAAAATAGTTTTAATGAAAAAAATTCAAAAGAATGTAATTTTTAAATAAAATCACCTTTACCTTTAAATTAGACCTCAAGTTCCCCACCGTATGCCGATGATGAGTGCCACATAGTCAAGAAGCACTAAACATAGGAGAGTCCCTATGGGTACTAGCTAGTAATGGGACCCTAGAACCTCATGTCTTGGTGAAAAGTGGTATAGGAACCACAACCAACTGTATTCTCATGCATGAGCCACTAGGGGGGAAATCACATCTTAAGGCCTAGTGGTCTCCAACCATATTACATGTTTAATAAATGTTATCATTGTCAATCCTGCTAAGTTAAACTGGGTTGAAACCACTTCTAAATCCCTATCACATTAGTCCTAGTCCACCCTCCTAGCTACCCAGGCTTCCCATTTGTGCTCAAACAAGTTTCACATGTTATATATTACCACTTGAATATCAAAACTTTCTTTTTCAATCATACACAAATGAAAATACCACCCAAAAATGTTTCGTACCCTTTATATGATTTAATAAACCATTCAAAAAATTATAAAATAATTACAAGAGGTATCACAAGACTTTTGTAATGGCCCAGACCCACCTGGTCCATTACTTTTCCAAAACACGGCTCCACTGTGACGGTGGTACTGTGAGGGTGGCACCCTGATGGTGGCACCATGAGGGTGGCACCGTGATGGTGGCATAGTGACGGTGGCACCCGTCACGGTGGCACCTTGACGGTGGCACCGTGAGGGTGGCACCGTGAGGGTGGCACCCTGAGGGTGGCACTGTGAGGGTGGCACCGTGAGGGTGGCACCGTGAGGGTGGCACCGTGAGGGTGGCACCGTGAGGGTGGCACCGTGACGGTGGCACCGTGAGGGTGGCACCGTGACGGTGGCACCATGACGGTGGCACCGTTAGGGTGGCACCGTGAGGGTGGCACCGTTTCCTCACCGAGCAGTCTTCGTTCTTTCCCAATTCCTGACTTTTTCGCTCCTGCAACATATCTTTTGATGTAAAGATGATTTAATGCCCCCTTTCAAATCCATTTAAATACCATGAATAATATCTAAATTCCCCAAGAGTCGGGAAACCCTTAACTTACCAAAACTTGTGGTTTTTTCACAGTTTCACACCCTTCCCCATACCTTCCAGATCCGCCCCTGTTATGCATTTCCTTATGGTTAAAGAAAATTTTTTAACGCATAGCTGTTATGACCACCTCTCCGAGGAGAATTGTTAAATAAAAATTAATTCCATCATGCGTAACCACCCAACCGCATGGTGAAACCATGATCCAACTTTATAGCCATTCAAAATTCCATATCCCGTAACAATGGGATTTCATATTTATATCACACTAGAAATTCTTTCTTCTTCCTCTTGGCTAGTCTCCTTTTCTCCTTTGTGCATTTGGAGTTCCCCTTCCTGAGGCAAGTGGTGCGCCTGTGCTGGAGCCTTTCTTCTCACCCTTGGAGTCCCCGACGTTCCTCCCCTGTAAGTCACACATTCCCAGTTCTTGGTGCATGGAGAAGAACTTCGATCCTTGATCAACCAGGTAGGGATTTTCCTTCGTCTCTCTTTACTGTGTATCATGCGGGGTGGGTACACTACTTTTTCTGTGGGAATAAATGAAACCAAACCTTAACAAAGATAATAAACAAACTATTAAAGAATGATGGGGTGCATTTGACATTCTTTTGTACTCTTTTATAATTGCTATATGTTGTTAACTGTATGGGATTATTCTCATTGATCATGGTCATTGGTGGTCTTTCCTTGCGCACTAACGAACCCTTGTCTTCTGTGATGATTAAATGACTGTAACATGGAAATTGTTTAATCACCTAAACTCGGTTGGTTAAATGGATGCCCAGTGAACATCAATCCTTGTGTGGTCACCCTGTTTAACCAACAAAAAGAAGAACCTAATGAATGATGTGCTTGAACCTGGAATTTTCCCTACTCTGTTTTGGTAGTAGGTGTGTTGTTCTGCTTGATGCTTATGGGGTGATGGGGATGGGGATGGGATCCTCTGTTGTGGTATGGTTGTTGGTTGTGAATCTGAAGATGTGTGGGGTTGTATCTCGAGGATGGGTTTGGTTCTATTACTTTGAGGTATCTCATGAATCCCTTTGTTGTTGTGACTTTATAAGAGAACCGGGTGTGAATGCTTAAATTGCTATTTGGGTGTTTCTCTTTATCTGTCTTGTGATTACGCCTGTTAGTTTCCCAGTAGTGTAGAATTTACTTAAATGGGATCACTTGAACATGAAAACAAGAATGTTCTCAATGGGAATTTTTTTTTGGGATGAGTGGTGACATGGTTGTGGGTTCGGTGTTTCTTGTGAATGAATAGTAACTAGGGTGTTTGTGCTTAAGTTGGTTTTGTAACTCCTAGGTTGGGATGAGTTCTTGTTATATATATTATATAATTATAGTTCTTATGTTTTTTATTCGCGCCCCACCCAAGTTTAGCACCTAGTTCCGAACACCCCCATTTCATGGGGAGGGTATTTTTTCCAACACTCTTATGAGTGGCTGGTTATTAGCTCCTTTTCTGCTCCCTTTCCCGAATATCCCAAGAATCTTCGGGCAGGTTGTGAAGGACTGAGGTCCATTATAGCCCAATATTCTTCAGGCAGGGTAGTTTTGGTGGTTTCCCAGGTGTGTGCGGGCAGGTTGTTTCCCAAGTGTCTTCGGGATGAGGCCCAGGTGTCTTCGGGCGTGGCAGTAGTTATTCTGGCCCAGATGTTTGCGGGCGTGGTTATGCCTGGTTGTTGTGGCCTAGGTATTTTTGGGCAGGATGTGTGGTTGTGGCCCAGGTGTATGTGGGTAGGGTGTGGCAGTGGGACTGCGGTGAGAATGGCGGGAGAGGTTCGATGCGTAGGATGTCTTCAATAACCAGTGGGAAAGTGGTGCGGGGTACCGAAATATCGATGTGCTATTACTATACATTACTTGACTTGTGTTATTTGGGGAGTGTGCCTTGGTGAGGCTTGGGTGGATAGTTTTCCTTTCTAGGTGCTTTGGTTATCTCTTTTCTCACAGGGCATTATAATTCCTCCCTACTTGTGCATGAGAGCTTTTGGTTTTCCCTATTGAGTATACTTGTATGCTCACCCTACGTATATAAAATTGTTTTCAGGTTTCGAGGAGGACATCAGGGATCATGCAGGGTCATACTAGATCAGATGTTGGGACAGTTGTTGTTGCTATTTTTATTTCTTTTGGTACTTCTTTTGGGGTTTTCTTTTACTTTTGTATCATTTACTTTTGGAACATGCATCTGAGAATGGTTTGTTTTGTCTTTACCTATACTTCTAATTTTGGTGTTGTTGGGATTTACTATCTTATCTCCTGATCCTATTAAATAAAAAGGGTAATGTCTTCCATCTTGTGTGTGATTCTATACCCTTGGTGCTAGTCTCCACTCTGGGACCTATTGAAGGCGGGTCTCGGGGGGTCATTATCTCTCCTTCAACTTGAAGAAGGAAGGTTCTGGCAACCTATTGTCCCTTCTCTCATCTTGGTGAAGTTGGGTCATGACAGAATAGTATCAGAGGGGAGGAGGTTGAGAGATAGGATGGAGTTTAGAGTTAGGCACAGTGAGGATTTCATGGGATGGTAGGGAAATAGTGTTGGAAAATCTTGGTGCGTGAAATAGGCCAGGGAAGACTGGCTAGGACACGAGATTTTAGGGCCCTCCATGATCCGATGTAAGGACTCTGGGCCTACATAACAGCCAAGTAAGGCTATACTGATTGTAGGGTAGAGACCCTAGGGAAGTTACATGCATCATAATGAATTGTGTTTTTGTGTTTCATGGGTATTTGGGGATTTAAAATGAATAAGTAGTCTAAGAAAATTTAAGAGAAATATTTTACACTACGCGGGCTTAGGCATTCCATGTTTTCATTATAGCTATGGCACCTGGGAGATGACCATGAGTAGTACGGGCGATCGAGGGCCAGGGGTTTGACTTGGCCAATCAGCAGAGGAATGACCGAGAGGAGGAGGACGATCAGTGGCAAAGGACGCTTCGTGCCTTTCAGCGACAAACCCTTGGAAAGTATGAGGGAATCACCTCGTACATGGAGACAGAAAGCTGGCTAGAGGAGTTGGTGATAGCTTTCAGCTTGATCTGGGCTCTAACGGTGTACTGGGTTCCTCTGGCTGTAAGCCAAATGCGGGGAGTAGTGCGTTAGTGGTGGACGCTCTACCTCGGGGAGAAGAGGGAGGCTGAGGTTACATGGGCTGACTTCGAGAGTGAGTTCCGGTCGGAATTCCTCTCTTACACAATGAAGGCTAAAAAGAGGTAGGAGCTACTCTCCCTCCAGTAGGGGAGCATGTTAGTGAGAGAGTTGGGGATCAAGTTCAAGGATCACCTCCGCTTTTCTCCGTACCTCTTTCCAGATGAGAAGTCTCAGGCAAGATGTTTGGAGGAGGTACTTAGACCTTCTCTTCAGTATGTTGTTACTCCCTTCACCTTACCGACATACTTGGAGGTCCAGAAGAAAGATTAAGTGGTGGAGAGGATGCACACGCTGGTAGGTGTATCGTGAGATGGAATCCAGTTGGGCTCGTCGAAGGGGAAGGTCATCAGCAGCTGGCCTCCAGCATCAGGGCCCTCTAGGTTTCGACCAGTAGGGAGCAGGCCCCAGCAGTTCCAGTCCTGATCTCTCGGTCCTCGCCCTTTCCCTTTGGGCCTAGGACCAAGATGCTTCATCTGTGGCAGCCATGGGAACCTTTGGAATCAGTTCCCAGACCGAATACAGTATAATGGTGGTGGTCCAGTGCAACACCCGCCCTAGCCGTAGTAGTTTCCAGCCAGGCCCTTTCAGCAGCAGCAGCAGGGACAGTGATCTCCCGCTCCTCCAAGGGTAGACATCGCATGAGGAGGCCGACCTCAGGGCGCTCCTCAAGGACCTCGACCAGGGCGCAGTCGGGGAGGTGGCCGACAGCTGAGGGGCATGGGAGTTGGGCGTGGGGCGTGGGCAGTTACACGCCATGTAGGCAGTAGCTCCAGCAGGGCCGGAAGTCGTTCGAGGTACGATCAGCTTGTTTAGTACTCTTACTTATGCCTTGTTCGATACAGGAGCTTCACACTCCTTTGTTGCACCCAGTCTGGCCCGTGCTCTAGTTATAGATGTTGAGAGACTTCAAATGACCCTAGTGTTGAGTACACCAGTCGGAGGTCAGACCAACTTTTTTTATGATTGTTGAGGGTGTAGACTAGTGATAAGGCCACATTAGTCAATCAGGGATCTTATACTATTACAGATATATCCATACGATGTCATCCTATGAATTGACTAGTTGTTCTCTATATGTGCCATTATTGACTGATTTTGAGGAAGGGTCATGTTTTTAGACTTAGGTAGTCAACGTGTGACTTTCATCGGAGAGCGGGGTTACCAGGAAGGTAACTAGAAAGTGGAGCCCCTCCTTTCCTTGTTAGCTGAACTGCCAGTGGAGTCGGCGGATATAGAAATGGTGGAAGTCCCAGGGATCGTCGGTTATTTTATGGACGTCTTCCCTAAAGAGGTAGAGACTCTACCCCCTCGACGTGATGTTGAGTTCGGGATAGACTTGCAACTTGGTGCCCATCCGATTTCAATGGCTCCCTACCAGATAGCACCTTCTGAGTTGCGGGAGTTGCGGATTCAGATTGATGATCTAATGAAGAAGGGTTTTGTTCGGCCAATTGTGTCACCATGGGGTGCTCCTATCTTGTTTGTAAGGAAGGAATATGGTAGTCTAAGGCTATGCATTGACTATAGGAGACTAAATCAGGTGACAGTCAAGAATCGCTACCCTCTTCCGAGGATATATGATCTCTTTGACCAACTAAGGGGAGCAGGTTGGTTCTCTAAGATCGATATGCGTTTTGGATATCACCATTTGAGGGTGAAGAAGGGTGACATCTCAAAGACTACCTTTAGATGTAGGTATGGACACATTGAGTCTGTAGTCATGTTGTTCGGTGTTACGAATGCACCAGCTGTGTTCATGGGACTCATGAACTCTGTCTTCCAAGAATACCTAGATCGGTTCGTAGTCGTGTTTATTGACGACATCCTGATCTACTCAAGGTCAGAGGAGGATCACGCTGAGCACCTGAGAATAGCTTTAGAGGCCCTCTGATAGCACCAACTATATGGGAAATTGTCCAAGTGAAAGTTCTGGATGTGAGAAGTGCACTTCCTTGGGCACGTGGTGTCCGAGCAGGGAATAGCGGTGGACCCATCGAAGGTCGAGGTGGTTGTTTCTTAGGCAGAACCCAAGAACATGGCAGAGGTTCGTAGTTTCCTTGGACTAGAAGGTTACTATCGAAGGTTCGTACCCAACTTCTCCCAAGTTGCAGCACCTTTGACAGCTTTTACCAAGAAGGACCAGGCTTTCGTATGGGATGGGCAGTGTGAGGCAGCCATTAGCTATCTGAAGGAGAAGTTGGTAAGTGCCCCGGTGCTGAGGTTTCCATAAGAAGGGGTGGCGTATGAGGTGTTATGTGATGATTCAGGACAAGGCCTCGGGTGTGTTATGATGCAACGACAAGGGTTGATCTCTTATGGGTCTAGACAGTTACGTCCCCATGAGCGTAATTATGCCACCCATGATCTGGAGCTTGCGGCGGTCATGTTCGCACTAAAGTTGTGGTGGAATTACCTCATTGGGGAGCACTTCGTGGTCTTCACGGATCACAAAATATTGAAGTATATCTTCTCCCAGCGGGATCTGAACTTACGATAGTGAAGGTGGATGGATTTTCTTTAGGACTACAACTTCGATATTTCCTACACCTCAGGAAAAGGGAATGTGGTGGCCGATGCCTTGAGAAGGAATTCGCAGAAGGATAAGGTTTGAGAGTCGGCAGATGCTTGGAAGGCGATGGAGGAGTTGGCTGCCCTGCACCTGGATGTAAGGGAGAATGGTGGTAGAGGTTTTCTATTTCAGATGATAGTGCAATCCTCTCTCCTACTGCAGGTGGAGGAGTCTCAGTGGGGAGACATAGAGAGTGAAGTAATGCGTGACCAGGTTAACCATGGAGATGATCCGGAAGGGTGGAAGGAGGATGGTCATAATCGGATGCTTTTCAGAGGGAAGTTGTTTGTTCCGAAGACGATGCGAGAGAGAGTTCTCATTTTGTTCCACAACTCACCCCTGGAAGTACACCCGGGATCTTCCAAAATGTATCGAGGCTTGAGAGGTCAGTTCTGGTGGCCTGGGGTGAAGCGGGTGGTGGCAGAGTTTGTAGGAAAGTGCCTCGTGTGTCAGCAGGTGAAGGCTAAAAACTGCATCCCAAGGGGTCTGTTACAACCTTTAGATGTCCCTAAGTGGAAGTGGGATGATATCTAGATGGATTTCATCACGGGACTACCCAGATTTCAAGGGGGTTACGATGCTATCTGGATAGTGGTGGACCGACTGAAAAAATTGGCCCACTTCCTGGAAATCAAGGAGTCAAATACGGTGGATTCCCTAGCACATAGGTACGTGGATGAGGTGGTATAGTTGCACGGAGTCCCAAGATCCATAGTCTCAAATAGGGATGCATGGTTTACCACATGAGTTTGGAGAGGATTGCAGTATACTTTTGGCACCCAGCTACATATTAGCACTGCTTTCCACCCCCAGACAGATGGACAGACAGAGCGCACCATCCAGACATTGGAGGATATGCTACGAGCATGTATTATGGACTTTGGGGGATCATGGGAACAATAATTTCCTCTGGTGGAGTTTTACTACAACAATAGTTATCACTCTACCATTGGCATGGCTCCGTTTGAAGATTTGCACGAGAGGTCGTGTCGCTCACCCGTGTGCTGGATAGAGGTCAGGGAGGCAGGTGTTCTTGGCCCGGAGGTGGTGCAGAGCACGACAGAGAAGGTTCAGCTTATACGGGAGAGGATGAAGGTAGCTCGGGACTGGAAAAAGTCATATGTCGATAATAGGAGGAGACCCTTGGAGTTCGAGGTCTAGGACCACGTGTTCTTGAAGGTATCCCCTTGGCATGGGCAATGGAGGTTCGGTAGGGGGATTAAGCTTTCTCCCAGGTTCTTCGGACCTTTCTAAGTGCTGCGGCGGGTCGGTGAAGTGGATTATCAGCTAGCACTACCACCGTCGTTACTGAGACTACACGATTTCTTCCATGTGTCTTAGCTCTGACGATATCTACACGATGATTCACACGTCCTCGACTGGGGAAAGCTGGATATCGAGGATGAAGTGACTTTTGTGGAAAGACCAGTGAGGATTGAGGATTGTGAGGAGAAGGTGATATGTGGATGGACCATTCCTTTGGTTCATGTATTGTGGAGGTATGGAGGGCTCGAGGAAAGTACCTGGGAATGGGAGATGCATATGCACGCCCAGTACCCAGAGCTATTTTGAGTTTTGTTCTGTTTTGTTTGTACTTTTTTGTGATGGAATGATTTACCTTGTTAACTATGGAGCATGTAGTTTTCCTTATCCTGTGAATGTGTGTGAAGAGTCTTGACTATGGGGAGGGGAGGGCCCGATCCCTAATCAAGACGTATTAAGGTGGATGCGATTAAACTCGTGCGAGCGAGTCAGTGCCACCCAAAGCAGATAGTATCTTGACATGGAGGAAGAAACTCCCTAAGCCATATGAAGGGATAGTTTGACCCTCGAGTGTTTCCTGGTTACTTGAGGGAGAGATGTTCTAGATTTCTTTGAGGTTCACTCCTGAGAGGTATCTTTTGAGGTGGTTTTTTGGAACCCCTCTTTTCTTCGGGTCTAGTTTTGATTCTCAAGGGAGAGAATAGTTTGAGAGGTATCTGATGTAATGGTCCAAAACCACCTGGTCCATTACTTTTCCAAAACATGGCTCCACTATGACGATGGCACCGTGAGGGTGGCACCGTGAGGGTGTCACCGTGAGGGTGGCAGTGTGAGGGTGGCACAGTGATGGTGGCACCGGTCATGGTGGCACCATGACGGTGGAACCGTGAGGGTGACACAGTGATGGTGGCACTGGTCACGATGGCACTATGATGGTGGCACCGTGAGGGTGGCACCGTGATAGTGACACCATGAGGGTGACCGTGAAGGTGGCACCGTAAGGCTGACACCGTGACGGTGGCACCGTAAGGGTGACACCATAACACCCCAAGTTTTTCTAAAAATAAATATAAATGCATGGAACTTTGTTTTAAGTAGATATTTATAACTATCCTCTTGACATAATTTTTCCACTTCTATGTTTTGAATTTCAAGAAACGGTCATCTGCAATTGTGCTCAGTATGTTATTTGGAGTCTATTGGAACCAACTTGTTTTTTTGGTGAATAGTTACATACCCTAATGAATAGTAATATGACCCTAATGAATAGTAAATTTTATTATTATTTTATTTTCCTAAGGATAGAAGATAATAACATCTTGGTTAATTTCTCTTTGTGATAAAGAAGTAGTTGTAGAATTAGAATTGTTAATTTTTAAATTAAGTATGATTTTATTTAAATATTAAATTAATAATATTTAGAAAATTATTTTCAAAAAATGGAATTTATTTTTGAAATCTACATGTCGATAAATGGTTAGGGTGAATTTTGGAAATTTTTCTAAAACATTTGATTTTTCGGTGAATAGTAAAAAATGTAGTTTTTAGTTTCGGTGTGTTAATGACATAATTAATGATATAATAATGATTTCATAAATATGGTGGAATTTTGTATAGTTAAATAATGTGTGAGGTGTCCCAAGTGGCTTATACCATGATAAAATACCATGGTAAGTCCCATGGTTTTGCAAATACCACCCATGAGGTGTCCCTTGAAAATTATTAAAATAATCCCTCACTTTTCCTATAAATACCAACTCTTCCCTTCATTGAATTCATTACCAATTCTCCCTCAACGAAGCTCTGGCCTCCTTACCTTCATAGTAGTCCTCCCAATGTTTCCTCAAGCCCCCAAGGTCCCAACCTTTAAGTTCTAATGGTTACTCTACAAGGTAAGAAATTCTCAATTTCTTTCTTTTTCCTTTCAAATTCTCTTTTATGTGGTATAATTTTCAAGTTTCCATACCATGTTATTATTTCCTTATTATTCTTGATATTCCCTATATTATGATTCATTTCTGGATGAGTGACCCTTGTCCCCTCTCTTTTTAATATTTTCTAAAACCATGCTGCGTAGCCGTTAGGCTGCCGAATTTTTGTAAGCGATTTCACAATTTTTCTTTTATTTTGAGTTCTTTCCTTATTCTTTCTTCATATATCCTTAACCAAGAGGCATGAATTATCCATAAATCATGTATACTCTGGATTTTATCATTTTTATGAAAAATTAATCATCTTTATTCTTCTCATCTCCCACTTAATTAAAGAATAAAAAACATTGTTTGTTTGTGTCGAATTACCGACATCATGGACGATGTGATTTCAAAATCCATTAATTATTTTAGGTCTGGTCATGAAACCATTTATATGGTTGAACCAGGATATAATACATGTTTTATGACTCACCCATGGTTCTGTAATTCTTTTGTACTCATGGTTCTAATTTATAAGACAAAATGAGGTTGTTATTACTAAAGAACCACTAAAAGGATCTAAACGAACATCATTAATGTTCTAACTTATAAATCATCTTCATGTAAGAATTAAAAATGATAAATGGACTAATTTATGTTACTGGTTATATGAAAATACTACTCCATTCCAATTCTGGCGTTTCACTTCCAATCGACAAGAATGTCCACCATGAACCAATCATAGAAATCATGTAAATAATTCAACCAAAAACGGTGCAAGGGGAAAAATACTAACAATTAAGGGTGAAAAGATGTTATTAAATGATCATATAGGATGTTATAAACATTAAAATGTTTCTGTAAAATATTAATAACACTCTTTTAACCATTATACATGAGTTTTAAACAAGTTGTAAGTAAGACAAACCCGAGGTAAGGGAATTCTTAACCCAATTTCCATTCTTTGGGTTAACCTTATACTTCATTATTATGTGCTATTTAAATTGTTTGTGTGATGGGTTATGTATATATTATGTTTTATTATGTTTATTTATAGTATATATGCATACTCCATCCACCCTATTAAGTCTCTTTTCAATTTTATGATATTTATAAGGGGCTTTTCTTTAAAAATCCTCTTTTTAAATTCGGTTTTAAGAAATTCCAAAGCAATGTTTTTATGGAATTATTCATGTTGTATGATTATGTTTTGGTTCTTGGGAGTTATTTATAATGAAGGGTGGGACCTATATTTCCCTCCAATGCATTGGTTATGAGTAAGTTGTAGGTCGGCCGTATGGTTACTCCAAGTGTAACTACGATGGTTACACAAAGTAAGGTAGCCATGAGGGTTACAAATTTTAAGGTAGCCAAGATGGTTACAAGATTATGTAAGTAATTCCCCAAGATAACTTTATGATTATATTTATGTTCTCATTTTTGTGTGGATCTTGTGTATATCTCATGTTACACGAAGTAAGTATATATGGGTGAAAAACATGTCTTTTGAAAATGTTATCATACGTTATGAGTATTCATGGACTAATGTGATTTTTCCTTCTTTTCCATCCCTTACTGAGCTTTTGTGCTCATCCCAAGTTTTTAAATGATTTTTCACAGGTTAATGGATGTGTAATACAAGGAAGTAAGACATGTTAAATGTTGAAGAATTGTCAAGGAGTCCTGTTTTAAGTTTTAATGTTTTATATTTTGAGAAAAAAACGGAAATGTTTTTATGGTATCCACTATGTAACAATGTGTAATGTTATGAATGTTTTTTCCTAATTCTCTAAAGCTCTAAACTTGAAAATATCCATAATGTGAAAGGAAGTGTTTTCTTAACTAAACTCAAGATTATGTATATAGTAAGGTCAGGTCCTTATAGTTGGTATCAGAGGATGGTTTAGATAACTTTAGGGGTTAGGGTGATGTTAATAGAATACCATAAATGATATTCACTCTATGTTTAATTTGAAATGTTATAGCATTTAAATATTAACATGTTGATTTATCTAATGCATTTTTGTTCAGAATGGTTGTCCGCAGAAGGAACAGGGATTCTGAAGAGGAGAGGCACCGACAGAATGACATCCTTCCGAAATTACAACCCATAATGGTAGGGATTGGAACAGAGTAGTTTGTAACAGTAATGGCTCAGCTAATGTAGGAAATAAATGGTTGTGGAATCCATGAAATAGAACCAATATAGGTACCACAATGTAACATGATAGTAGTGGAACATTTTTTGAGACAACATCCTCCTGCATTCAATGGATCTTCTAACCCAGTGGCAGTTGAAGGATGGATCAAATCCCTTGAAAAGATATTTGATGTTATGGGATGTTCAGAAAATCAAAAGGTAAGTCTTTCCATTTATCATTTTTAAGGGGAAGCTGATCAATGGTGGTAAATGGTAAGTAATATCAAGGGTAGATAAGATTTTGATGCCTTAGAGTGGGATGAATTTAAAAGTATTTTCCTTGAAAAATATTTTTCTAAGGTGGTGCGACTAAGAATGGAGAAGCAATTCCTTTAATTGAAACAGAAGGAGGAAGATTCAGTGGATGTGTATGAAGCTAACTTCACCTGACTGGCGAGGTATGATCCAAATCTTATTCTGGATCTTGATAGCAAAATCAACCGCTTTTACTCAGGATTGAAGCCAAGATATCGAAGGGCGTTGGCCTCCTGTGAATTCAAGAGTTATGAGAAACTTGTCCGATGTGCTGAGAGGGTAGAGATGGAGTTTACTTATGATCATGTGCATTTTGGAAATAAAGAGAAGAAGAGGTCCAGTTGCCAAGCAATGGGTAAGAATCAACCAAAGAAATCTGATGGAAAGAAAATCCAATTTCCAGTTTGTGAAAAGTATGGCAAGAAGCACCCTGGGGAATGTCTTAGTAGAACTGGGAAGTTTTTTAAATGTGGTAAGTTTGGACATATGGCCCGAGATTGTAATGAAAATGATCCAAAGACTAATCTTGATAAGAAAACTGTAAAGTGTTTTAAATGTGGTGAGATGGGTCACTATGCAAATTTCTGCCCAAAGAGAGATCTAAATGATGCAAAGAAGCCAGAATATAAGCAGAAAGGTGTAGTGAGATCCTTTGCGACTATGTCAGCAAATGTCGGGCCATCCAATGAAGTTATATCAGGTAATTTTTTTGTTCACTCAGATTTTTCTAAAGTTTTGTTTGATACGAGGTCTACATATTCCTTCATCTCTGAAAAATTTTCTAGGAAATTGAAAATATCACCTCAACAAATGAGACCCAAACTTATTGTTAAAACACCAGGGGGAAATGTTATAGCAAAGAAGAATTATAAGAATCTTTATATTGTGGTATGTGGAAAGACTTTACCTGCAAACCTTGTTTTTTTACCCTTAGTCAAGTTTGATGTTATTTTGGGGATGGACTGGCTCTCTGATTATCATGCTAAGATTGACTGTAGAGCTAAAGAAGTTGTTTTTCAGAAATAGTTTTAGTTTGTATACAAGAATGAACCCATACAATTGATAACATATCAGGAAGATGAGAAAATATTGAAATATGGAAATGAAAGTTATCTTGCTCATATTGTTGAAAATAAGGTAACTATTCAAATTAATGATGTTCCAGTGGTAAATGAATACCTTGATGTTTTTCCAGATGAGTTACCCGGTGTCATACCTGATCGAAAAGTCGAATTCACAATTGACTTAGTTCCTGATGCTAAGCTAATTTCAAAACCCCCATATCGTATGGCTCCAATAGAACTTCTTGAATTGAAAAATTAGTTACAGGATTTGCTTGAAAAAGGCTTCATTCGTCCTAGCACTTCACCATGGGGAGCCCCTATTTTGTTTATTAAAAAGAAAGATGGTTCCATGAGACTTTGCTTTGATTACAGAGCTTTGAATAACATCACTGTTAAAAAACAAGTATCCTTTGCCTCATATTTATGACTTTTTTGATCAGATCTAGGGAGCTCAGTACTTTTCCAAGATTGACTTGAGATATGTATACCATCAGCTGAAGGTGAAGGAGGATGACATCCTGAAAATAGCCTTTCATACTAGATATGGTCATTATGAATTTGTTGTTATGCCATTTGGATTAACTAATGCACCTATTGTATTCATGAATCTTATGAATAGAGTATTTCATGAGTTATTGGATAAGTTTGTGGTGGTATTTATTGATGACATTCTGGTATTTTCTAAAAATAAAGAGGAGCATGAAAAAAATCTAAGGGTTGTTTTGCAAACTTTAAAAGAAAAAAACTATATGGAAAATTCAGCAAGTGTGATTTTTGGTTGCAACAGATTTCTTTTCATGGGCACATTGTAAATAAGGATGTAATAATAGTCGATCCTTACAAAACAAAAGTAGTTTATGAATGGACAAGACCCACAAATGTTACAGAGATTCGTAGTTTTCTGGGATTATAAAATTATTACCGACAGTTTGTTAATAACTTTGCATGTTTATCTAGCCCAATAACTAAGTTAACATGGAAAGGGGTTAAATTTGTTTGGATAGAGGAATGTGATGTTTTTTTTCAAGAACTGAAGAAGAGATTGGTGAATGCTCCAGTTTTGGACTTAACTTCCTAAAATGGTGAGTTTGTCATCTACAGTGATGCTTCTTTGAAGGGAGTTGGTTGTGTTTTGATGCATAATGATCAGGTAATTGCCTATGCTTCGAGACAACTTAAACCTCATGAGATAAATTATCCCACACATGATTTGGAATTGGCAGTTGTGGTTTTTTCTTTGAAAATATGGAGGCATCATCTATACGGAACCAAATTCCAAATATATACTGACTATAAAAGTCTAAAGTATATATTCACTCAGAAGGAATTAAACATGAGGCAGAGAAGATGGCTAGAACTGATAAAGGATTATGACTTCACAATCAATTACTATCCTGGAAAGCAAACAAAGTGGCAGATGCCTTAAGTCAGAAACATCATGCATCATTAACCATGATACATCTGGAACATGATCCCTTGATTAATGATTTGATGAATTTTGGCTTAGAATTTATTGGTTCAGGGAATACATCTATTTTGTTTCAGGTTTTAGTGCAGTCTTCGTTGTCAGACAGAATTAAGCAAGCACAGAAGGAAGACAGTGAGATACAGAAAAAGGTAGAATTGGTTAAAATGGGTAAGTTGCTAGAATTCAATCTTGATAAAGATTGTGTTTTAAGATTTGGAAAAAGGTTGTGTGTGCCTTGTGATTCCCAGTTGAAGAAAGAATTATTGTGTGAAGCTCATAGTTCTCCATTTTCTGTTCATCCTGGAAGTACTAAGATGTACAGATACCTTCGGGATTATTATTGTTGGAATGGGATGAAAAGAGATATTGCTGATTTTACAATGAAATGTTTGACATGTCAGCATGTTAAAGCAAAGCGGAAGTTACCTAAGGAGATGCTTCAGCCTTTTCCAGTGACAGAGTGGAAATGGGAGAATGTATCCATGGACTTTGTGGTGGGACTACCAAATACTTCTCGAGGTAACAATGCTATTTGGGTTATTGTTGATTGGCTAACAAAGTATGCACATTTTATATCAATTTGAGATACAATGTCTTTGGATCAACTTTCTCGATTGTACCTCAAGGAGATTGTCAGGTTACATGGAGTTACTCTTTCCATTGTATCTGACCGAGATCCTAGGTTCACTTCTAACTTTTGGAAGGGACTTCAGAAATCATTGGGCACAGAGTTAAATTTCAGTACAGCTTTTCATCCTCAATCAGATGGGCAGTCAAAACGAACGATTAAAAATTTGGAGGATATGATTTGAGCTTGTTCAATGGACTATCAGGGAAGTTGGGATCAGCATCTTTCATTAGTTGAGTTTTCTTATAATAACAGTTTTCATTCCAGTATTCAGATGGAACCTTTTGAGGCCTTGTATGGAAAGTGGTGTCGGACTCCAGCATTTTGGGATGAAGTTGGTGAAATAAAGTTGATGGGGAAAGAATTAGTGGAAGAAGTGGCTGAGAAAGTGAGGATGATCTAGTAGCACATGAGGATAGCTCAGAGCAGGCAGAAAAGTTATGCAGATAATAGAAGGAAAGACTTCTCTTTCGAGGTAGGTGACCATGTTTTCCTCAAAATCACTCCTTGGAAAAGTGTGATGCGTTTTGGTAAGAAAGGAAAACTAAGTCCACGGTTCATCGGTCCTTTTGAAATCTTGGAGAAAGTTGGAACAGTTTCATACCACGTAGATTTTCCTCCGAGCTTGTTTCAGGTACATAATGTTTTTCATGTTTCGATGTTGAGGAATTATGTGCCAAATTCATCACATGTCTTGAGCCCATAAGCAGTTCAGCTGGAAGAGAACCTTTCTTATGAAGAGAAACTAGTTCAGATTCTTGATCGAAGGGAATAGGTATTGCGGAATAAGGTAATCCACCAGGTAAAGGTTTTGTGGAGAAACCACATGGTTGAAGAAGCAACATGGGAGTCTGAAAATGATATGAGAGAAAAATACCCTCAGTTTTTTAATAAGTAAATAAAATTGTGAGGATGCAATTTCAAGAAGGTGGGGATAATGTAACACCCAAAGTTTTTATAAAAATAAATATAAATTCATGGAACTTTGTTTTAAGTAGATATTTATAACTAGCCTCTTAACATAATTTTTCCACTACTATGTTTGGAATTTCAAGAAACTGTCATCTACAATTGTGTTCAGTATATTATTTAGAGTCTATTGGAACCAACTTGTTTTTTTGGTGAATAGTTACATACCCTAATGAATAGTAATATGAATAGTAATATGACCCTAATTAATAGTAAATTTTATTATTATTTTATTTTCCTAAGTCTATAAGATAATAATATCTTGGTTAATTTTTCTTTGTGAGTAGTTGTAGAATTAGAACTGTTAATTTTTTAATTAAGTATGATTTTATTTAAATATTAAATTAATAATATTTATAAAATTAATTTCAAAAAATGGACTTCATTTTTGAAATATACACGTCGATAAATGGTTAGGGTGAATTTTGGGAATTTTTCTGAAACATTTGATTTTTCGGTGAATAGTAAAAAAATACAGTTTTTAGTTTCAGTGTGTTAATGACATAATTAATGATATAATAATGATGTCATAAATATGGTCGACTTGTGTATAGTTAAATAAGGTGTGAGGTGTCCCAAGTGGATTATACCATGGGCAAGCCCATGGTTTTGCAAATACCACCCATGAGGTGTCCCTTGAAAATTATTAAAATAATCCCTCACTTTTCCTATAAATACCAACTCTTCCCTTCATTGAATTCATTCCCAATTCTCCCTCAACGAATCTCTGGACTCCTTACCTTCATAGTATTCCTCCCAAGGTTTCCTCAAGCCCACAAGGTCCCAACCTTCAAGTTCTAAGGGTTACTCTACAAGGTAAGAAACTCTCAATTTCTTTCTTTTTCCTTTCAAATTCTCTTTTATGTGGTATAATTTTCAAGTTTCTATACCATGTTCTTATTTTATTCTTATTATTTATATTCCCTATATTATTATTCATTTATGTATGGGTGACCCTTGTCCCTTCTCTTTTTAATATTTTCTAAAACCATGCTGCGTAGCCGTTAGGCTGCCGAATTTTTGTAAGCGATTTCACAATTTTTCTTTTATTTTGAGTTCCTTCCTTATTCTTTCTTCATATATCCTTACCCAAGAGGCATGAATTATCCAGAAATCATGTATACTATGTATTTTATCATATTTATGAAAAATTACTCATCTTTATTCTTCTCCTCTCCCACTTATTTAAAGAATAATAAACATTGTCTGTTTGTGTCGAATTACCGACATCGTGGACGATGTGATTTCAAAATTCATTAATTCTGTCAAGTCTGGTCATGAAACCATTTATATGGTTGAACCAGGTTATAATACATGTTTTATGACTCACCCATGGTTCTGTAATTCTTTTTTACTCATGTTTCTAATTTATAAGACAAAACGAGGTTGTTATTATTAAAGAACCACTAAAAGGATCTAAACGAACATCATTAATGTTCTAACTTATGAATCATCTTCATGTAAGAATTAAAAATGATAAATGTAATAATTTATGTTACTGGTTATATTAAAATACTACTCTATTCCAATTCTGGATTTTCACTTCCAATCGACAAGAATTTCCACCATGAACCAATCATAGAAATCATGTAAAGAATTCAACCAAAAACAGTGCAAGGGGAAAAATACTAACAATTAAGGGTGAAAAGATGTTATTAAATGATCATATAGGATGTTATCAACATAAAAAAATGTTTGTGTAAAATATTAATAAAACTATTTTAACCATTATACAGGAGGTTTAAACAAGTTTTAAGTAAGACAAACCTGAGGTAAGGGAATTCTTAACCCGATTTCCATTCTTTGGGTTAACCTTCTACTTCATTGTTATGTTCTATTTAAATTGTTTGTGTGATGGGTTATGTTTATATTATGTTTTATTATGTGTATTTACAGTATATATACATACTCCATCCACCATATTAAGTCTCTCTTCAATTGTATGATATTTATAAGGGGATTTTCTTTAAAACTCCTCTTTTTAAATTCGGTTTTACAAAATTCCAAAGCAATGTTTTTATGGAATTATTCATGTTGTATGATTATTTTTTGGTTCTTGGGAATTATTTATGAGAAGGGTGGGACATATATTTCCCTCCAATTCATTGGGTATGAGTAAGTTGGAGGTCAGCCGTATGGTTACTCTAAGTGTAACTGCGATGGTTACAAAAAGTAAGGTAGCCATGAGGGTTACAGATTTTAAGGTAGCCAAGATGGTTACAAGATTATGTAAGTAATACCCCAAGATAACTTTATGATTATATTTATGTTCTCATGTTTTTGTGGATATTTTTTAAATCTCATGTTACACTAATTAAGTATATATGGTTGAAAAGAATGTCTTTTGAAAATGTTATCATACGTTATGAGTATTCATGGACTAATGTGATTTTTCCTTCTTTTCCATCCCTTACTGAGCTTTTGTGATCATCCCAAGTTTTTAAATGATTTTTCACAGGTTAATGGATGTGTAATACAAGGAAGGAAGACATTTTAAATGTTTAAGAATTGTCAAGGAGTCTTGTTTTAAGTTTTAATGTTTTATATTTTGAGAAAAAAATGGAAACTGTTTTAATGATATCCATTATGTAACAATGTGTAATGTTATGAATGTTTTGTCCTAATTATCTAAATATCTAAACTTGAAAAGATCCTCAATGTAAAAGGGAGTGTTTTCTTAACTAAACTCGATATTATGTATGTAATAAGGTCGGGTCCTTATAGACACTATGACGGTGGCACCGTAAGGGTGACACCGTGATGGTGGTACCGTGAGGGTGGCACTGTGACGGTGGCACTGTGTCCTCACCGAGCGGTCTTCGTTCTTTCCCAATTCCCAACTTTTCCACTCCCGTAACATATATTTTGATGTAAATATGATTTAATGACCCCTTTCAAATCCATTTAAATCCCATAAATAATATCTAAAATTCTCCAAGAGTTGGGAAACCCTTAACTTACCAAAACGTGTGGTTTTTCCTCGGTGTCACGCCCTTCTCCGTACCTTCCAGATCTTCCCCTATTATGTGTTTCCTTATGGTTAAAGAAAACTGTTTAACACATAGCCATTGTGACCACCTCTCCGAGGAGAATTGTTAAATGACAATTAATTCCATCATGTGTAACCACCCAACCATGTGGTGAAACCACAATCTGACTTTCTAGTCGTTAAAAATTCCATATCCCATAACAACGGGATCTCATCTTTATATCATGCCAGAAATTATTTCTTCTTCCTCTTGGATAGTCTCCTTTTCTCCTTTGTCCATTTGGAGTTCCCCTTCCCAAGGAAAGTGGTGCGCCTATGCTCGAGCTTTTTTGCTCACCCTTGGAGTCCCCGACGTTCCTCCCCTACAAGTCACGCATTCCCATTTCTTAGTGCATGGAGAATAACTTCGATCCTTGATCAACCAGGTAGGGATTTTCCTTCGTCTCTCCTTCCTGTGTGTCATTCGGGGTGGGTACACTACTGTTTATATGGGAATGGATGAAACCAAACCTTAATAAAGATAATAAACAGACTATTAAAGAATGATGGGGTTTGTTTGACATTCTGTTGTACTCATTTATAATTTCTATATGTTGTGAACTGTATGGGATTATGATCCCTGAAAATCATGGTTGTTGGTGGTCTTTCCTTGCGCACTAATGAACCCTTGTCTTCTGTGATGATTAAATGATTGTAACATGGAAATTGGTTAATCACTTAAACTCGGTTGGTTAAATGGATGCCCAGTTAACATCAATCCTTGTGTGGTCACCCTGTTTAACCAACAGAAAGAAGAACCTAATGAATGATGTGCTTGAACCTCGAAGTTTCTCTACTCTGTTTTGGTAGTAGGTGTGTTGTTATGCTTGATTCTTATAGGGTGATGTGGATGGGGATGGGATCCTATGTTTTGGCATGGTGGTTGGTTGTGAATATAAAGTTTTGTGGGGATATATCTCAAGGCTTGGTTTGGTTCTAGTACTTTGAGGGATCTCACAGATCCCTTTGTTTTTGTGACTTTACAAGAGAACCAGGTGTGAATGCTTAAATTGTTGTTTGGGTGTTTCTATTTCTCAGGCTTGTGGTTATGCATGTTAGTTGACCAGTAGTACATAATTTACTTAAATGGGATCACTTGAAAATGAAAACAAGAATTGGCTCAATTGGGAGTTGTTTTCTGGGATGAGTGGTGACATGGTCGTGGGTTCAGTGTTTCTTCTTAATGAATAGTAATTAGGGTGTTTGTGCTTAAGTTGGTTTTGGAAATCCTAGGTTGGGATGAGTTCTTGTTATATATATTATATAATTGTAGTTCTTATGTTTCTTATTCACGCCCCACCCAAGTTGAGCACCTAGTGTCGAACACACCCATTTCATGGGGGAGGGTGTTTTTTCCAACACTCCGATGAGTGGCTGGTTATTAGCTCCTTTTCTATTCCCTTTACCAAATAGCCCAAGACACTTCGGGCAGGCTATAATGGTCTGAGGTCCATTATAGCCCAAGATTCTTCAGGCAGGGTAGTTGTGGTGGTTACCCAGGTGTGTGCAGGCAGGTTGTTTCCCAAGTGTCTTCGGGATGAGGCCCAGGTGTCTTCGGGCATGGCAGTAGTTGTTCTGGCCCAGGTGTTTACGGACGTGGTTACGCGTGGTTGTTGTGGCCTAGGTGTTTGAGAGCAGGATGTGTGGTTGTGGCCTAGGTGTGTGCGGGCAGGGTGTGGCAGTGGGACTGCGGTGAGAATGGCGGGAGAGGTTCGATGCGTATGATGTCTTCAATAACCAGTGGCAAAGTGGCACGGGGTACCCAAATATCGATGTGCTATTACTATACATTACTTGACTTGCATTATTTGGGGAGTGTGACTTGGTGAGGCTTGGGAGGATACTTTTTCTTGCTAGGTACTTTGGTTATCTATTTTCTCATAGGGAATTAGAATGTCTCCCCACTTTTTCACGAGATTTTTTTTCCTACTGAGTATACTTGTATGCTCACCCTGTGTATATAAAACTATTTTCAGGTTTCTAGGAGGACTTCAGGGATCATGCAGGGTCATACTAGATCAGACGCTGGGACAATTTTTGTTGTTGTTTTTCTTTCTTTTGGTACTTCTTTTGGGGTTTTCTTTTACTTTTGTTTCATTTACTTTTGGAACATGCATGTGAGAATGGTTTGTTTTGGCTTTACCTGTACTTCCAATTTTGGTGTTGTTGGGATTTACTATCTTATCTCCCAATCCTATTAAATAAAAAGGGTAATGTATTCCATCTTGTGTGTGATTTTATACCCTTGGTGCTAGTCTCCACTCTGAGACCTATTGAAGGCGGGTCTCGGGGGGTCATTATCTCTCCTTCAACTTGAAGAAGGAAGGGTCTGGAAACCTGTTGTCCCTTCTCTCATCTTGGTGAATGCTGGTTGTGACAACTTTGCACACCAAAACCAACTCAAAGTCCTCTTTTAAGGTCATATTCACACCAATAACATATCAAAATAGAGTTTTCAGCCCTTTTACTATTTAATAAATCAAATCCAAATTTTATAAAACACATTTCAATGACATAATATGGGTTTCAAAAAAATTCACCACATTTCATATGAACATGCCACTTGAAAAATCAAACACATAATAAACTCTCTTAAAAACTAATTTCACACCACATAAATTAATCAAGGATCATACTAAATTAATTAAGCAATAGAGGTAATTCACCTAATAATTCTTATGCATGGAACCACCTACCTTTGGTGTTGAAATCCAAATTTTGGTGTGAAACTCTAATCGCACCCAATCCATACCACAAACAAACCCAATTGAACCTGAAAACAAGAGACCGAACCAAAAACATCAAAATTTGACCCTAAACCAAATGGAATCCTACAACAAAACCCTAAGGGAATAGGTAAATATCACTCAGGGTAGAATACACAAGGGTGAGGTTGTCATAAGGGAGTCACGCACTAAAGGGGGGTCACCTGAGGTTGCGCCGGTAGGGGAGGGTCATCGGAGGCGAGCTGCACCAGAGCTATGGCTGAGAAAGGGAGGAGTTGTGAGAGGGGTTAGGTACGATATGGGCTATGCGGTGCGATGTGAGCCAGAATGGAAGCGGGGTTGTGCTGGTGCGAGGTCCGGCCAAGTGGGTACCGGCCAAGAGTGTAGCCAAGGGAGAGGAGGGCATGCCACTAGGTTAGGGGGGGAGTTACAGCATGACACAAAAGATAGGGGGGAAGAGAGGAAGAGGGAAAAATAAAATGATAAAATAAAAAGAAAGTGAAAAAAAGGAAAATAAATGAAAGAAAAAAAAAGAAGTAAAGGAAAAATAAAATAAAATCTAAAAATAAAAACCTAAAACATAAATTCAATAATAATAGTAATAATAAATGATAATACTAATAATAATAATAGATTAATAAAATATTAACAATGCGAATAATCTTAATAATATTAATAATAATAACTTAATTAAAATATTAACAACAATAATATTAATAATAATCTTAAACAATATTATCATTATTATTATTATTAAAACAACATTTAATTCACTTTATTTTTCTTATTTTATTATGCACTAACTTTATCATTCATACCATTAATTAATTAATTAATAATATTTTTTTGAACATCGGGCAGGCCACACGGTGACCTGGTGAAGCCGTATGGCTTCGATTGTGCTCTACCCATGCATCAGATGCGACCAAGCCCAAAATAATCATTTATCAGCAAAAACAAAAAATATCAGTTGGGCTTGAACTGCACCTCAACAAAATATTTCAATGGAAGATAAAATTATAAAATAAAATTATTATAGAAGTCTGGTTGTGATAATTTTCCCCACCATGAAAACTTTATACCCTCAGAAAGTCAACTCAAAGCCTGATCGGAGAATAAAAATGGATACTCCTACTCAATCCATGACTTCTTCTCCCAAGTCTCATGCACATCATTCCCATGCTTCAAAAGGATATGAACTAATGCAATAGACTTCCCATGAAGCACCTTCTCTTGGGAATCCACTATCTGCCCTGACCACTCAAATACTAATAAATCAAGCTTTATCTCCAACTCTTCCCGATTCCACACATGAGACTGATCTGGATTGTACTTCTTTAATTAGGATACATGAAATATGTCATGAATTGATGTCAACTGTAAAGGTAAATCTAACCTGTATGTTACATTTCCAATCCACTTAGTGATTTTGAAAGGTCTGACATACCTCGGCATCAGCTTTCCCTACGTTCCCAAACGGCGGTGACCCAAGTGAGGGGGAACCTTCAAGAACACCTAATCACCCACAGAAAACTCAAGGTCTCGACATATCTGATCAGCATAAGATTTGTGGTGACTCTGATCTATCAGTAACCGATGCCTGATCAACTTGACTTTCTCAGACGTCTCCTGCACAAGGATCGGTTCCAAAAGTGAGGTATCGCCTACCTCAGCCCAACATAAAGAAAATGGACATGGCCGACCATAGAGAACCTCAAAAGGATCCATTCAAATAGAGGATTGGTAGCTGTTATTATAAGTGAACTCGACCAATCCCAAATGGTTATCCCATGATCCTCCAAAATCCAAAACATACGCATGAAGCGTATCCTCTAGAATCTGATTTTTCTACTCCATATGACCATTCATTTGAGGATGGTATGTTATACTCATTTTGATACGTGACCCCAATTCCCTTTGAAGGCCTTCCCATAACTGAGAGGTAAAGTGGGGGTCTCTTCTAGAACAATCGCTGATGGAACACCATGAAGTCTGACCACTTGATAAATATACAATCGACTCAACTCATCCACTTTAGTTATATCTATTATTGAAATGAAGTGAGATGATTTGGTCAAATGGTCAATCACTACCCAAATAGATTTCATTCCATGAGGTGTATGAGACAATCCAATAATAAAGTACATGGAAACCTCGTCTCACTTCCAGGTAGGAATGGGTAATGGCTGAAGTAAACCAGAGGGACTTTGATGCTCTGCTTTTACCTACTATCATGTATAGCACCTTAATACAAAATCAGTTATGTCCCTCCTCAATCATGGCCACCAAAACTATCAAAAAACATCATAATAAATCTTTGTAGCACCGGGATGGATGGAAACTAAGAATGGTGGTTATCCTACATCACCACCTTTTGCAGAGACAATGGCACCACTGCATGGCCCTTAAAGCACAAGATCCCATCGAGAGACAAAGACAAATTAGAAAAAGTCTCTCCACCATGAAGAAACTGCATAGACCACTGACATAGCTCATCGTCAGGATGTTCCCACTGAATCAACTCTAGAATAGAAGGAGACAACTAAAAGCTAGCCAAGAATGCACCTCTGTTGTGCTCCTTGGTCTCCAAGTGCATCTAGGCAAAGATCCCCATCAAGGTCCATTCATCATTGTACTTTCTCAAAACCTGCAATGGCACTTTTTTTCTCAAGGTGTCAACCACCACATTACCCTTACCCAGGGTATAGATGATATCAAATTCGAACCCCTACAAATACTCGATCCAATTGTACTAACTCAAGTTAAAATATTTTTGGGAGAAGATTTAGGCTAATCTTTTATGAACAAAATATAGCACAAATTTCTCCCCAAAAATATAATGGTGCCAAGTCTTTAGGGAATGCATCACCACTTCCAATTCCAAGTCATGGGTTGGTTAATTATTCTCATGATGTTGGATTTTCTAAGAACTATATGCCACTACATGATTATCTTGCATGAGCACACACCAAAGGTCTGTACCAAAAGCATCACAATAAACCACATAGCCCTTCCCAAACTCTGGAAATATCAACACAGGTGTGTTATTCAACCACTGATTCAACTACTGAAAGGATTTTTGGAACTCTAGGCTCCATTCAAACTTCACTCCTTTTTAGGTGAGTGCAGTCATAGAGGAAGCAAGTCGCAAAAAATCATGAACCAATCACCTGTAACAACTTGTCGGGATAAGAGAACTCTTGATCTCAAACACATTCTTCAGTTGTTCCCATGACATGACTGCATTGATCTTCTCGAGGTATACTGAAACCCCTTACTCTGAAATGACATGACCCAGAAACTTCACTTCCCTAATCCATAAGGTGCACTTTGAAAGCTTCGCATAAAGGCGATGATCCCACAGAGTGCCCAACATGATCCACAAATGATGCTCATTCTCTTCCTCAGATCCGAAGTAAACCAGGATGTCGTCCATGAATACCACAATAAATGAGTCTAGATACCGGTGGAACACCCTATTCATGAGCACCAGAAAAATAGATATATCATTTTTCAATCCAAAAGGCATGAAAAAATACTCAAAGTGGTCATACCTACTTCGGAAATCCATCTTCAGGGTATCTGCCTCTCTCACCCTGACTTGGTGGTAACCCGAACACAAGTCTATCTTGGAAAACTAATTTTACCCTTTCATTTAGTCAAATAAGTCATAAATATGGGGAAAAGTTTATTTATTCATGATGGTTATCTTATTCAAATTTTGTAAATTGATGCATAATCAGAGAGATTAGTCGGCCTTCTTCATGGATAGAATAGGAGTGTCCCAAGGAGAGACACTCGGGAGAATGAACTCTTTGGATTCTAAATCATCTAGTTTTATCTTTAATTCCCTTAATTTTTTAGGGGTCATGAAATATGAGGGAAGAGATATAGGTTGTGTTCTCAGCACCAATTAAATTGAGAACTCCATATCCTGCTCTAGGGGTAAGCCTGAAAAATCATCAGGAAATAAATATGGGAACTCATCCACTATAGGAGGTAATCCACCCTGAGGATCACCACCGTCTTCCTCTAGTGTGAGTGATGATAACTGAAAATCAAGACTTCCCAACTCTGGGAGTGGAGGTCCTGCACGACCTGACTAAGGATCTAATTCCCTAAGAAATACCTGAGGACTCCCATCTGGTGACATGAAACTCATCCATCGCCTATAGAAATCGATATGCGCTTGGAAGCACACTAGCCAATACATACTGAGAATTGCATCTAAAAGGTCCATATATAAGACCAGGAAATCTCACTCCATCTCAACCCCTAACATGGAGAGCACATAAGATGGGAACTTGATACCTTGATCCTTCTTCTTACCCAATAGTGTTACCAACTCTATTGAAAAATACATCATCTCATTTGGTAAGTTCAGTAGATTCATAAGATAAGCATAGATAAAATAAACATACACTCTAGTATCAAATAAAACAACTACTATAGAAGATGAAATCAGGATGGTACCTTGAACTTTCAAAGGTCCTACATCTAATCCAGTGAGTGCTTGATCCACAACATGAAGTTTCCCGATCCCCACTGGAGAATGACTGCTCGCCTACAGCTCTGTCATGATCTGGCTCTACCCATAAGATGATCTGGTCCTACCACCATGACCACCAAACCAAGATCCCACCATCCTAGTTGGCTCTGACTGAACTAGAACTCCCCTAGAAGCCACAAATCTTACCCCACTCTAACATGGGTGTTCCACCTTGCAAAAATTATTCAGATGTCCCATAATTCCACATCAGTTACATGGCCTAGGAGGAGATGTATATATAGGTTAGGTGTGCCCTACCTTTCCGCACTGATGACACACAACAGACCCTACACTAGAATTAATAAATGAATTATGCCTAGAAGGATGGACTGAGCTACCACCACCCTTCCTCCCTTGCTCATCACGCTTCCTATTCTTCTTGGATGAACTTCCATTGCCAAACACTAACATAGCCCTAAAGTAACCAGACCTACCCTTGCAGTCAATTTCCACCATACAATCTCGATAAACTACCTCAACATAGGTTTTCAACTTGAATAGGAACACTTGAGAATATATCTATAGTCACAAACCCTTTTCAAACCTCTCAGCCTTCATCTGTTCGTTAGAGACTATTTCAAGTGCATATTAGACTATATCGGAAAAGTGGTTGGAATAATCCATCACTGAGTGGTCCCCATGAACAATATTCATAAACTCTCATGATCTGGAATAAGCCAAGACCTCAGGGTAGTACCGGTTGTTAAAGATCTCCTTGAAGTACTTCAAGATCATCTGCTCATGCTTCCTAGATGAAATCACTGAGTCTCACCACCTTCGACTGGGACCCTCTAGAATAAATGAATTGCACTTTACTCTAACTTCTTTATGAGTATCAAGAAACTAAAACATGTGCTCAATCTTATCAAGCCACTCCTCCTCTTCCTAAGGATTTGTGGTGCCTCAGAATGAAGGGGGTATGTTCTTGAGAAAATCTTGGGATTTTTCCTTCCTAGGACCATATTCATATTCTCTAAGTAGAGAAAGATTAGGAGTAGGAGTTGGAGCCACTCCCTGTCATAGAGCCTGAATATCCTGGACCAAAGCTTCTACCAACCTATAATTAAGTAGTGAGGGAGAACTCTCTTCGGCTTCTTCTCATGGTTGTAGGGGAACTCTCTGGGGAGGCATGTTGATACAAGAAGAAACAATTACATAAGAACATAATTAATACATCGGGTCAAAAAAATAGAATTTTAAAAAGAAAAAAAACATCAATAAACCAAACATGTTGAAGCAGCACAATGACCAAACCCCTTCATCCCCACCCAGTGTCCACATGCAGTCTGCAGTCTGCACGTCCCACTTGTATGAGAGTCCAAACCAACATCTCATAGTGACTCGAGGTCTATCACGGGGTGTGTTTGTCAGACACCCTACTTGCAACCAGAACCTCGAGCCCCGACAGTCCTAGCTCATGTCTAGAAGACTCATCCCAAATAAAATGACTCGAAGGGATTAACCTCCTCTGATATCATTTTTTCATGAACCAATTTGGGTCGTCATCCAACTGACACCCGACCTGGTCCACGGTAAGTCCTAAAGGGAATTCTCGATCCCCACATGCTAGCACAAGTGCCTGGGTATCAACAACAGTGAGTGGGAATGGTTTACCCAGATATGAAAATATAAAACAAAAATCAATAACTAATAAAAAAATCTAAAAATTTCAAACCAAACCAGCCTTAACAAGGTTTCAAAATTTAGTTACAAAGTTTAAAACAAAACCGAAAAACCACCACAAAGTAAGGTGACAAAAAACCAACTCAAAAACCCCCACCTTGAAAGATTACACCACCATCAAGACATATCCACAACGCTGCACCAAGAAAGACAGCTAGCAACCTGGACAACCATCTCCAAAAGTTTTATCATTGCTTGTATCAAACATTACCAAATCTACTTACACCCAAAGGTGTAAGTAGGGTGTGATATAGTTCTAAATAGGATTACACCTAAGAAATATTCCATGTACTAAACATTATATGGAAAATAAACTTTCAAGATTAATAAATTAAAGGAAATGATAGAATAATTTAAGGGAAAACAATTTTAATGAAAATAATTTTTAAAAGAATGCAATGTTTAAATAAAAACACATTTACCTTTAAATTGACCCTCAAATTACCCATCATATATCGACGGTGAGTTCCACATAGTCAAAGATCACTAAACATGGCAGAGGCCCTATGGGTACTAGCTAGCAATGGAACCTTATAACCTCACGTCTTAGTAAAAAGGGGTATAGAAACCACAACCAATTGTGTTCTCGTGCACAATACACTAGGGTAAATCACATTCCAGGGCCTATTGGTCTCCAACCATATCACATGTTTAATAAATATTTTCGTCATCAATCCTACTAAGTTAAACCAAGCTAAATCCACTTTCGAATCACTAACACACTAGTCTTAGTATTCCCTCCTAGCTACCTGAGCTTCCCATTTATACTCAAATAAGTTTCACATGTTATATATTACAATTTTCATGTCAAAACTCCCTTTTTCAATCATACACACATGAAAATATCACCAAAACATGTTTCTCACCCTTTATATGATTTAATAAATCATTCAAAAATTATATAAAACAATTACAAGAGGTATCACAAGACTTTTCACACCAAAACCCACTCAAAGTCATCTTTTAAGGTCAAACACACACTAATAACATACCAAAACAGAATTTTCATCCCTTGCATCATTTAATAAATCAATTACACATTTTATAAATCACATTTCAATGATAAAATATGGGTTTCAAAAAAATTCACCACATTTCATATGAACATGTCACTTGAAAAATAAAACACATAATAAACTCTCTTAAAAACTAATTTTTCACGGCATAAATTAATCAAAGAGAATACTAAATTAATTAAACAAGCAAGGTAATTCGCCTAATAATTTTTATGCACAAAACCACCTACCTTTGGTGTCGAACTCCAAAATTTGGTGTGAAACTCAAAGCTCACCTAATCCACACCGCAAACAAACCCAATAGAACCCTAAAACAAGATACTGAACCAAAAATATCAAAATTGGACCCTAAAAATGTAATCCTACACGAAAATCCTAAGGGAAGAGGGAAAAACTCACCTGGGGTAGAACGCATGAGGGTGAGGCTACCGGAAGGGAATCGCGTGCTAAAATGGGGTCACCGGAGGTTGTGCTGGCATGGGAGGGTCACCCGAGGTGAGCCACGCCAGAGCTCTGGACGAGAAAGGGAGGAGGAATGAGAGGGTTTGTGCAGCATGATGTGAGCCGAAATGGGAGTGGGGCTGTGCTGGTGCGAGGTTCACCCAAGGGGGTACCGGCCAGGAGTGCGGCCAAGGGAGAGGAGGGTGCTCCACTATGTTGGGGGGGAGTTACAGTGTGACGCAAAAGAGGGGGAGGAAGAGAGGAAGAGGGAAAAAGGAAAATGAGAAAAGAAAAGGAAATGGAAGAAAACAAGAAAAAAAAGGAGAAAAGGAAAAAGAAAATAAAACCTAAAAATTAAAACCTAAAACATAAATGCAATCATAATAATAATAATTAATGGTAATAATAATAATAATTATTATTATTATTATTATAATAGCTTAATAAAATATTAACAATATGAATAATCTTAATAATATTAATAATTATAACTTAATTAAAATATTAATAATAATAATAATATTCTTAAACAATATTATCATTATTAGTATTATTAAAACAAATCTTAATTCACTTTATTTTTCTTATTTTATTGTGCGCTCACTTTATCATTTATCCCATTAATTAATTAATTAATATTTTTTTTGAACATCAGGTAGGTCGTATGGTGACCTAGAGAAACTGCATGACTTTAACCATGACCTTCCCATGAGTCAGATGTAGCCAAGCCCAAAACAATCATTTATCAATAACAACACAAAATTTTAGTCGGGCTTGGCCCGCACCTCCACAAAATATTTCAATGAAAGATAAAATTAAAAAAATAAAATTATTATAGAATTCTAGTTGTGACACTAATGGTGACTATAAATACACCCCCAAGGGTGATTAGATGGGTATGGATACCTTAAATATCCTTTTAAAGCTCTATTGTACTACTTAGTGTCATTCTCAAGATCTATTCTCTCTTATCTCGCTCTCTCACACTCTTATATTATTGTATCTGGTTGGGAGGATCATTTAATGCCCTGACCCCAGTTACCCAGAGTTGGTGCATTATTACATAACATTGGCATGATACAAGGAATCATGTCTCGAAAGACCGATCAGTTTAGTATCCTTGGAAGTACTAGATACATACATAAGTTTTACATTACATCATGAAATAAAGAAAAACAACATTGTTTCCCCTTTAAACACACTCATATCCTTGGCCTATCCCTGTAGGTTAATCATAGTATACTTATTCACATCCTGGTAAAAAGAAAACATAAGAAAGGGGTGATCTCAGATGCTCAATAAGGATAACAATATATCAAAAACTATCATAAATAAGTATAAACATTTAAGACAATATATAAGACTAAAAAAATCCTTTTAAACTTAAAAATCAGAATAATATGGAAAATATAAATAAAATAATTCCATTTACTTATTCACATGGATATTCTACTATTAGAATGATCACATGCAATATCAATAGCCAATTTCATAATGATGAAATGCATAATATCAAACATCATAACCACATAGTCAAGGCCTCGTGCCGA
Organism: Viscum album; assembly: GCA_963277665.1. Taxonomy (NCBI): domain Eukaryota; kingdom Viridiplantae; phylum Streptophyta; class Magnoliopsida; order Santalales; family Viscaceae; genus Viscum; species Viscum album. The sequence goes on from OY728164.1 coordinate 1,586,174,342, forward strand.
GACTAAAAATAATATTTTTTCAAGGCCTTGTGCCAAGATACTAGTTTGTCTCATGAGACCTACCAATGCATCGAGGAGCTATAGCGGGCTTTACCCATCACTTACTAAGTCCAATGCATTCCACATATAAAAATGATGAAACATAACATAAACATTTGTATTAAAACTAGCATATGAAATGTTAATACTTTAACCATAAACCATGAATGGTATAAAAATAGCACATTCATAGTCAAACATATCACAGAACCTTCAATACAATATGAAAGATTGTATCATAATAAATCAACATCAAACAAGTGTAAAATCCATCGAAGGATGTTGACATAGATGAAATCAAATCTAATTGAGAGAAATATCTCTTTCTATTTTGAAATCATTTAAAAGTCACATATTTATAAAAGAAAAGATTTATTTTGAAAATATTATTATAATATTTTAAGGGAATCTTAGAAGGTGTTATAATGGTATAAAATAGTTGCACCCGTCGTATAAGTTAAAAAAATATTCTTACCTTAATTTGTCAAAAATTTCATAAAGTACCTTGTTTTGAAAACGAAGGAAAGATTCCTTTCAAACCATTTTATAAAAATTCAAACAAGGGTATAAATGGATTTAACCCATAGTCTAGTAAATATTAAAAATGTTTTTAAATATATTTTTAAGAAACATGGATATGGATGATAATGAGGTCCCAGTAGATACTTATTTACATCTGTTATACTCATTATTATACCCATCCAAATAATGAAGTGTTTGAATAACAAAATACACCATGACGTGGAGACGGTAAGCCGTACGTACACACATATGGTGACTTGTCACTCATAGGATTGATAGAATAATGAATATGGTTGTACCATATTTATAATAACATCAAAGTATGTAAAAGTTACTAAATTTATTATTTTGGTATGGAAACAACAAGGAAAGAGGAAGTGGAAGAAGAAAAAAACTTTGAAAGAGGTGGTGAAATTATTACCTCTTCTTCAGGTGTTTCCTTTTGAGTTGATCAAAAGGGCTCCTTAGGTTGGTTTTCTAATAAAAGTAAGGAATATATGTAGATGTGAGTGTAGTTGGTAGGATATTTGATCAGGGTTTGGCTGAGCCAAATGGATTTGGATGTGTTATTTTGAGAGAAGGGGAAGTACCCTTTTATAAGAGAGGTGAGGGTCACTTTAGGAAAAGCTTGAAATATTAATTCATTATATAGTCATATTCAGTTTATAATGGATCCAAAAGGATTTACTTCAAGTATAAGGTGGGAATGGTTCTAAATCATATCATACAATAGGTTTTATACAAGTTTAGGTCACCATGTTAACCTTATCTTTTAGATTTAACTCTTAGTTAAATAGTTTAACTTTTACAATGTCTTCGTGTATTTTTATATTACATGGTTAATAAATTTACTATAAAATGTCAATAGAACCCCAAGTGGTTAATTAATGACATATATATCATTATTTAAGTCCTTTTTCCAAACGTTATTTTTTTAGTAATATTATATCATTTAATAATATAATATTTGTTTTAAAAATCATTTATGTCAATTTTGACACTATTTAATAATTGGTTTTTTTAAAGTCATAACAACTATATTCCTTAGAAAAAAAATTATTTAATCAACCCTAAAATGTAATATTAACCTATAAAATTAGTGGATGTCATCAAAACTTTCAAATTATATTTATTTTAATATTTATAATATCATTTATTTGATTCGTTCATTAATAAGGAAAATATTGTATCATTATTGTGTCATAAATAAATATATTTATTTTATGTATAAAAATTATAAATAAAATATCATGATTTATAAAATCCTTTTAGTTTTCCTATGATTATTTATAGTCGAATAGATCAATTATATAACCTCATATAAAAAAAAAATTACTAAAAGATACATGCTTTTGTTATTTTTGTCTTTACTTTAGATTATTTAATATAAAATGTCATTGTCACTCCCAAGTGGCTCCATGGGGTCCCAAAATTGACCCAATGATGCCCATGAATGGACATATATCATACAATAGGTTTAGTACATGTGTTAGGGTAAATTAATATTATTATAATATTATTTTTTATCCTTATTTACCAGATTTACCCTTTAACCATGGTAACTAAAATATTTACCTAAGTAATTATTCATAATGTATAAAAATAAAAGTTACCTATTTACACAATTTAGACCTCTTGATTTTAAATATAAAATCCATTTTTCCAAATTAAAAATACAGAAGTTGCAAAAATTAATTTAAAATTAATTCTCGTTGTCGAAACCAAAAAGCGGGTTTTTAAGAAGTAAAAATTATCAAAAGATTGGCATATGTTTATGTACTATTTAAATATAAAATTACTTCTAATGACCTAAATTATATTAAATGATAAAAATTTAATCTTATTATACTTTAAAACAACTCAAATTTATAATTTAACACTATAAATTATTTCGATTAAAAAATTTGTTTTTAATTAAAATTTAGTAGTTTTCACTATTCATCAAAATATGGAAGTTATCAGAAAAATACCAAAAATATACCCTAAGATAATTTTGATATTATGAATCCAAAAATGAATTTAATTTTGAAAAATAAAATTTATAAAATTTCAATAAGTGGGTATTACTATTCATAAGGACTAGTTTGATTAGTCGTGGTGTGTTAGAACTCGAAGTTGTGTACAGCGCAAGCTATTGTATTATTCAAAGAGAAGAATATTGTGGAAGCTTGGGGTGTTAAATTCTTCCCTCCTTCAAATAATTTTATCCTCTAAATTTCTAGAATATTGCAGCATAAAAAGATTTGGGTGGTTCTTTATCATTAGTTCCTCGGGTTCCCACGTTGCCTCTTCCATCTTATGGTTTCTCCATAGAACTTTCACCAGATGATTCATCATGTTTCTTAGCACTTGTTCTCTGGTATCAAGAATCTGGAAAGTCTCTTCACAATAAGATAGATCTGGTTCCAATTCTATTTCTACATAGGTGAGTACATGCATTGGGTTAGGCATGTATTTTCTCAACAGTGATACGTGGAATACATCATGATCTTTTGAGAGACTTGGAGGCATTGCCAAATGGTAAGCTACAACTCCAATTAATTCTAGAATTTTGAAAGGTCCAATGTACCTAGGACTTAATTTACCCTTCTTATCGAATCGTATAACACCCTTCCACGGAGATACCTTCAAGAAAACATGATATTCTACTTGAAATTCCAAATCCTTCCTTCAGTTGTCAGCATAGCTCTTTCGCCTACTTTGAGATGCTTTGATGTGGGTTTGGATAATCTTCACCTTTTCCATTGTTTCCTCAACAAGTTCTAGGTCTACAAGTTTTCTTTCACCAACATCATCCCAACAAGTTGGTGTGTGACATCTCTTTCCATATAATGCTTCATATGGTGTCATCTGAATACTTGAATGGAAGCCACTGTTATAGTAAAATTCTACCAGAGGTAAATATTGATCCCACATACCATGAAAGTCAAGTGAGCAAGATCCCAACATGTCTTATAATGTTTGAATAGTTTGTTCTGATTGTCCATCAATTTGAGGGTGGTAGGTAGTACTCAAACAAAGTTCAGTATCCAAGGCCTTCTGGATACTTTTCCAGAATCTTCATGTAAAATGGGGATCATCATCAGAAAAAATCAATATGGGTACTCCATGAAGTCTTAAAACTTCATTAATATATAGTCTTTCTAAATGTTCAAGTGGTAAATCTTCTCTTATAGCAATAAAATGTGCTAACTTGGTAAGACGATCAATAATGACCCATATTGCATCATTCCATCTAAGAGTCTTTGGTATCCCCATGACAAAGTCCATCGTAATATCATCCCATTTCCACTCAGTCATGGGAAGAGGTTGCATGACTCCTCTAGGATGTTGTCTTCCAACCTTAACCTATTGAAAAACCATACATCGTGACACATAATCAACAATCTCCCTTTTCATGTTGTACCACCAAAAATGTTCCTTCAAAACTCTATACATCTTAGTGCTACCAAGGTGTATAGAGAAATTGGAGCTTTGAGAATCATCCAAAAATTCCCTTTTTAGATCAGGTATGTCAGGAACACAAAGTCTCTTCCCAAATTTCAAAATTCCATCTTCATATATGAAGTCAATAAATCTCCCATCATGCACAGCTTTAATTTTTTTTGAAACTCCTCATCATCAGTTTGAGAACATTTTATTCTTTCTAGTAAAGATGGTTTGGAAACCATTTAAATAAGTATTGATGTTTCACCTTCCATGATTATTTCCATATCCATCTTTACTAGATCCATGAACATAGAATCCCTTTCAACTCTTATCTTGTTCAGAACTCTGTGATTCTTTCTACTCAAAGCATCTACCACCTAATTTTCCTTCCCCAATTGGTAGCGTATAGTGCAATCATAATCTTTGAGTAGTTCAATCCATCGCCTTTTCCTCATGTTTAGTTCCTTCTGTGATAAAATATACTTCAAACTCTTTTGATCGGTATATATCTCACATTTTTTACCATATAGATAGTGTCTCCATATCTTCAAAGCAAATATTACAAATTCTAACTCAATATCATGAGTTTGATGGTTTTGTTCATGAATTTTTATTTTTCGTGGTGCATAGGCAATAACTCTATCATTCTGCATATGAACACAACCAAGTCCTTTCTTTGAAGCATCACTATAAATAACAAACTCATAATTACCTAATGGTATATTCAAGATAGAATCATTGATTAATATTCTCTTCATTTCTTCAAAAATATTCTTCACACTCTTTTGTCCAAACAAATTTAACCCCTTTATGTGTGAGCTTGGTTAATGGGTTAGCCAATTGGGAAAAATTCTGGACGAAACGCTGATAATAACTTACTAAACCAATAAAATTGTGTACCTCAGTTATACTTGTCGGTGTTGTCCATTATTATATTACTCTTGTCTTAGAAGGATCAACAGACATTCCATCCTTAGATAAAATATATCCAAGAAAAGAAATTTTCTGAAGCCAGAATTCACACTTGCTAAACTTCCCATATAATTCATTTATTTTGAGGGTTTTCAGAATAGTGTTCAAGTGATTTTCATGATATTCATATATTTTTTAGTATATCAAGATATCATAAATAAATACTACTATAAAGTCATCAAGATATTCCTTGAAAACTCTATTCATTAGATCCATGAAAACAGAGGGTGCATTAGTCAGTCCAAAAGGCATTACTGTAAACTCGTAATGCCTGTACCTGGTTCGAAATGTTGTTTTCGGAATGTCTTCCTTATTCAAACACAAATGATGATATCCAGATAAAAGTTCAATCTTTGAAAAATATTGAGATCCATGAAGTTGGTCAAATAATTCATCAATGTGAGGTAGGGGATACTTGTTTTTATTGTTATAGCATTGATCTCCCTGTAGTCAATGCACAACCTCATAGATCCATCTTTCTTCTTAACAAAAAGAGCAGGGGATCCCCATGGATAAACACTATGATGAATAAATCCCTTATTACTCAATTCCTCTATTTGTCTCTTTAGTTACACTAATTCCATAGTGTCCATTCTATAAGGGGTCTTCAATATGGGCCTTAAACCAGGAATTAAATCAATGGAAAACTCAATTTCTTATTCTAGAGGATGTCCAGGTAAATCCTCTGGAAACACATCAACATATCCTTGCACAATAGGTACATCCTCTATTTGAACATTATTTTCCTCACCCATAGTTATTTAATTATCTTCCTCCCCAATAATTGAATTTAGTAGAGCTACTGGGGGTGGATCTAGATAAGAATTAGATGGTGACATTTCTTCTAAAAAGATAAGGTACTCCTTATTATAATCGAAAATTGTAACCTCCTTCTTACAATAAATTTTCAAATCATGGTCTGAAATCCAATCCATACCGAGGATTATATAAAATTCAATCATGGGTATGATGATGAGATCAGCAGATAAAGCACGTTTATATGCCCTAATGGGAACTAATTGACAAAACTTTGTTGCAATGATACTCCCCTTATGAGTTTTGACTGACAACTCCCTTATTAAATCAAATTAAAAATATATAATTTTCTTAGTAAACTAGGAAGATATGAAACAATGCAATGATCTAGAATCAAATAAATCATTGGATAAACTTGAGGAAACCATTAAATTACCTGCCACCACATCATTCAGAGTTTTAACCTCAGTAGTGGTGATCTCATAAGCTTGGACTTTCTCCCTTAGCCTTTTTTTAGGTAAGTTTCCTTGGATTTTAGGACATTCATTTGAATAATTTCCCATTTATCTACAATTGTAGCATTTAACATTGATATCCTCTTTCTTTCCCTTACAATCATGATCTTGGTGGCCTTTTTCACCACACTTGTAACAGACTCTCATTCCCTTCAGGCAAGTACTGGTGTGTTTCTTCCCACATTTACCACAGGATGGAAATTAAAATTTTCCCTTCTTCCCATTATTTTCATTTCCAAAGCATTCAACAGATATTTTCTTCTCTTACTTTTCTTTAAAGTCATAAGACTTAGAGAATTAATTTTCTGTCTTGATAGCACATGAGATAATATCTTTGTAAGATGAGAAGTATTGTGAGACTAATGCTCGATGGAGAAATGGTTTTAACCCATCAAATAATTGATCAATATTACTCCTTGGGTTATTTATATAATCTACTTTATGCCTTGCTAACCTTGTAAAGTTAGCCTCATACTTTGCGACATTCCCATCCTCCTTTTTCCTTAGACTCAGAAATTGTCTTTTCATATCCATTCGATGGTCACGAGGAAAGTATTTTTCTAAGAAAATATCTTTAAACTCCCTACATTCCATATTTGATACTTATAAATCCTTCTTTGTGTTTTGAATTAATGACCACCATTGATCTGTATCTCCTGTGAGGCGATAAACTGTCATGACAACTTTTTCTCTTTCGCTACTCCCCAAAGCATGAAATATTTTCTCTATGGAACTTATCCATTGCTCAGCTACAAATGGTTTTTTAGTTCCATTTAATGTTGGCGGTTGTTACCTCATGAATAGGTATAACATTGATCCTCCGCTTTGTGGATCAGGGTGCTTCATATGGGTAAGGTTATTATTCATAACCTGAGTGAGTTGTCCCAGTATGGTTATAAGTTGTTCAGCATTGGTTGTATCAACAGCTCCACTATAATTATCTTGAGTAGGAGGGAAATCCCTAAATAGATTACATGCATTGATACAGTTCCATTCCATCCACTAGGTTCTATTTCTAAACAATGTCATACACTAGATTAGTTTATGAATCACAATACATAATTCCAAACTTGTAAAATACTTAACATAAATTGAACAGTTTATGGATATAATCTATAATCATAAAAATGTTTTCTTTGAGGATGTATTTACTAATAAATCCTTCATAATGGATTTTAAGGAAAATTTGAATTATCATAAGCATATCCCCTGGGAGTTTCATAACCAAGAGTGTAGCAAGCCCCACTTTCGTGTACTAGGATACCCCAGGTCAAGACCGAAACTCCTTGTCGGAGTTTTCACTCCTAGGTACATCTGTGTCAGAGCTGCCTCTACCTACTCATATCCATATAGGTATGTATTTTCGAGAAAACTCATAAAATCTCTATATTACCAAAATTCTAGGAAGTTATTATATACTAATCCTCAAAGTCTATCTTAGGGTAATGTTCTCTAATCAAAGTTTTTCTAAATCTAGTTTCCAAGTTTTGTACTAAACTTTTTGTGATACCAACTGTAACACCCTGACCTCAGTTACCTAGAGTCAGTGCATTATTAAATAACATTGGCATGATACAAGGAATCATGACTCGAAAGATCGATCAGTTTAGTAGCCTTAGAAGTACTAGATACATACATAAGTTTTACATTACATCATGAAATAAAGAAAAAAACATTGTGTCCCATTTAAACACACTCATATCCTTGGCCTATCCCTACAGGTTAATAATAATATACTTCTTCACATCCTGGTAAAAATAAAACATAAGAAAGGGGGGAGCTCAGATACTTAGTAAGGATAAAAATATAGTAGAAACTATCATAAATAAGAATAAATATTTAAAGTAATGTATAAGACTAAAACAAAAGCCTTTTAAACTTAAACTTAAAAATAATATGGAAAAGATAAATAAAATAATGCCATTTAATTATTCACATGGATATTCTACTAGTCAAATTATCACATGTAATATCAATATCCAATTTCATAATGATGGAATGCATAATATCAGACATCATAACCACATAGTAAAGGCCTCGTACCAAGACTAAAAATAAGATTTTGTCAAGTCCTTGTGACAAGACACTAGTTTGTATCATGAGACCCACCAATGTATCGAAGAGCTATAGTGGACTCCACCCATCACTTACTAAGTCCAATTCATTCCTCATATAAAAAGGATTAAACATAACATAAACATTTGTATTAAAACTAGAAAACAAAATGTTAATACTTTAACCATAAACCATGAATGGTATAAAAATAACACATCCACAATCAAACATATCACAAAAACTTCAATATAATATGGAAGATTTTATCATAATAAATCAACTTCAAACAAGTGTAAAATCCATTGAAGGATATTGACATAGATGAAATCAAAGCTAATTGATAGAAATATCCCTTTTTATTTTGAAATCATTTAAAAGTCACATAATTATAAAAAGAAAACATTTATTTTGAAAATATTCTTATAATATTTTAAGAGAATCTTTGAAGGTGTTATAACGGTAGAAAATAGTTGCACCTGCCGTATAAGTTAGAAAAACAGTCTTACCTTAATTTGTCAAAAAGGTCATAAAGTACATTGTTTTGAAAACAAAGAAAAGATTCCTTTAAAATCATTTTATAAAAATTCAAAAAAGGGTATAAATGACTTTAAACCATATTCTAGTAAATATTAAAAAAATTGAAATATATTTTTAAGAAACATGGATGTGGATGATAAAGAGGTCCCAGTAGATACTTATGTATTAACAACCTCGGATAATAAAGAGATTGTAAAATTAACCCTTACCTTGTAGTTTTCCTTGTTTGAGGGTACGTTAACCTCCTGTATAATATTTAAATAATTTTTATTAAATTATACAAGAACCACATACATAAATATGATATCATATATGATCTTCTAATATTTCTTTGTTAATAATATTTTAGTAGTATCATTGTTTTGGGTGTTGACTGATTCGTTTTCCTTTATATTTTTTGTTACGTAAGTCATGTTTGATATGGATAGGATGTATTTTATTCATATACAGAATGATATTTAATTATTAAACATTATTTTTAATCATAAAATGAAAATTATTCTTGAATGGTTATGATGGGGAATGAATTCATCGCGTTCGTGGAGACGGTAATCCGTAAGTACGCACGAGCGACAATATTACTCTATTGATGGTGAAATCAAATGTAATTGGATGATATATCATATATAAATAATACTTAACATGTTATATTTATTATTTACATCATTTATACTCATTATTATACCCATCCAAATAATGAAGTGTTTGAATAGAAAACTACACCACAACGTGGAGACGGTAAGCCTTATATACGCACGTATGGTGACTTGTCATTCATAGGATGGATAGAATAATGAATATAGTTGTACCATATTTATAATAACATCACAATATGTATAAGTTACTGGATTTATTATTTTGGTATAGAAACATCAAGGAAAGATGACGTGGAAGAAGAAAAGAACTTTGAAAGAGGTGGTGAAATTATTACCTCTTCTTCGGGTGTTTTCTATTGAGTTGATCAAAAGGGATCCTTAGGTTGGATTTCTGATAAAAGTAATGACTCTAGGTCAATGTGAGGGTAGTTGGGAGGATATTTGAGTAGGTTTTGGCCGATCCAAATGGATTTTGAGGTGTGATATTTAGAGAAGTATAAGTACCCTTTTATAAGAGAGGTGAGGGTCACTTTAAGAAAAGCTTGAAATATTAATTTATTATACAATAATATTTGGTTTATAATGGATCCAAAAGGATTTATTTCTAGTATAATGTTGGGATGGGTATAAATAATATCATACAATAGGTTTTATACAAGTTTAGGTCACCATGTTAACCTTATCTTTTAGATTTTACTCTTAGTTAAATAGTTTAACTTTTACAATGTCTTCTTGTATTTTTATATTACATGGTTAATAAACTTACTATAAAATTCCAAGAGAATGCCAAGTGGTTAATTAATAACATATATATCATTATTTAAGTCCTTTGAACAAAACTTATATTTTTAGGAATATTATATCATTTAATAATATAGTATTTGTTTTAAAAAATCATTTATGTCAATTTTGACACTATTTAATAATTGATTTTTGTTAAAGTCATAAAAACTTTATTAATTAGAAAAAAAATATTTAATAAACCATAAAATGTAATATTAACCTATAAAATTAGTTTATGTTGTCAAAACTTTCAAATTATATTTATTTTAATATTTATAATATCATTTATTTGATTTGTTCATTAATAAGGAAAATATTGCATCATTATTGTGTCATAACTAAATATATTTATTTTATGTCTAAAAATTATAAATAAAATATCATGATGTATGAAATATTTTTATACTTTCAATGAATATTTATAGTTGAATATATAAATTATATAACCTCATATAAAAAAATTACTAAAAGATTCATGCTTTTGTTATTTTTGTCTTTACTTTAGATTATTTAATATAAAATGTCATTATCACTCTCAAGTGGCTCCATGGGGTCCCAAAATTGACCCAAGTATTCCCATGGTTGTACATGTATCATAAAATAGGGTTAGGACATGTGTTAGAATAATTTAATATTATTATAATATTATTTTTTACCCTTATTTACCGGATTTACCCTTTAACCATGGTAAATAAAATATTTACCGAAGTAATTATTCATAATGTATAAAAATAAAAGTTACCTATTTACACAATTTGGAACTACTGATTCCAAATATGATATCAATTTTTCTAAATTCAAAAAACTTAAGTTTCAGAAATTAATTTAAAATTAATTCTCGTTGTCGAAACCAAAAAAGCGGGTTTTTAAGAAGTAAAAACTATCAAAAGATTGACATATGTTTATGTACTATTTAAATGTAAAATTACTTAAAATGACCTAAATTATATTAAATGATAAAAATATAATCTAATGATACTTTAAAACAACTCAAATTTATAATTTAGCACTATAAATTATTTTGATTAAAAAAAGTTGTTTTTAATTAAAATTTAGTATTTTTCACTATTCATCAAAATATAAAAGTTATCAAAAAAATACAAAAAATTCACCCTGATCTAATTTTGATGTTCATAATCCAAAAATGAAGTCCATTTTGAAAAATAAAATTTATAAAATTTCAAAAAGTGGGTATTACTATTCATAACGGCTAGTTTGATTAGTCGTGGTGTGTTAGAACTCGAAGTTGTATACAACCATGCTATTGTATTATTCAAAGAGAAGAATATTTTGGAAGATTGGGGTGATATAATCATTAGTGTCCTTCAAAGGTATTTCATAAAGCAAGTCTCTTCTTTTTTCTTTTCTTGGGTTTTCACTACTATTGAGTATGAGGGTATAGATAATCACTACCTTTAAAGTGAAGGATATTAGGTACTCACTACCATTGAGTGGTAGGGGGATAAGTTATAACTACCTTTAAAGTAAGGGAGATTGGTATTATAGACATAAACACTAAAAGGATAATTGGTTTCTTACTACAACCACTAAAAAGAAAAGGTCTTACTTATTCTAACAAGTTTCTTGCTACAACCTCTAAAAAATAGTGGTTTAAACCAAATCCTCTCAAGGATATTGAGGGGAGTATACATAGGGATCTATGTGGGGATTATTATCAAACACATTTATTAATATCTTATGATATGATTTAACTCTTTTAATTTCAATTATTAATTTAATTATATCAATTACATAAATATTTATTTTAATTTATAAAAAATGTAAGGCAATTCACCTCCCTCTTGCCATATTTACTCAGGCCAACAATAGGTATTAGAGACAACCTTGATTTCAAAACCTTAATAGGTTTTAATGAATGATATTTTAAAATGGCCACTTCCTCAAATATCCAAGATGCTCTGAAAGGACACTCTATGGGTATAGATCCATACTTTGATGGATCAATCTACAATTATTGGAAAACTAAAATGTATACTTTTCTTATAAGTATTGGATATCTGGTATGGGAAATTGTTATTCATGGATATTTTAAAACTCAAGAAAAATGGACCCTCAATGATATAGTAGATTTTTATCTTAATGTAAAATCCATAAATGCTCTACATTGTGAGTTAGGTAGGAATGAATTTAATAGGGTATCCATGTGTAAAACATCTCATAAAATTTGTAAATTATTACAAGTAATGCATGAAGGTACCAATAAAGTTAAAGATATAAGGCTTGATATGTATATGTAAGATTTTAAAAAAAAATAGTATGGATCCTAACGAGTCTATAACTAAAAGTTTTACTCATTTCACTAACATTTGTAATGGAAGGAAATATCTTGGTAATGATCTTAACATGGATATTCTTGTGAAGAGGATCCTTTGGGTTTTCTATGTTCTTGAGAACCCAAAGTGAAGGCAATACAAGAAGTGAAGGAGATCAAGAATATTCCGGTTGAAGAGATCATTGGGTCACTCATGACCTATGATATTATAATTAAATGGAAAGTCGTGAATGAATTAGAAGAGGTCAAGGAGAAAAAAAGATACATTACCTTTAAATAAATTGATAAAAAAATCATATAGAAGTGATTTTGATCATGAAAACTTGGTCAAGAAGCTATGAAAATTCATGAAATAAAGAAACCCCCTTATCATGATAAGAAGATTTATAAAAAAGTGAACCAGGGGTATAGTGATACAGTTATAAGAAAAAGGGTCACATCATTCCAGATTTCCCCCTATCCAAAAGTAAGGTGAAGAGGAAGAAGGAATGTTAGAAGGCATTCAAAGTGTCAACTTGAAGTGCAATTTATGACTATCACTCCTCATATGACTCGAGTGATGGAAGCACCAAATACCTCATATCCCAAACTAAATTAATTGATGATGTATTCTCTTTCTCTTCTTCTTGTTATTCAATCCATCTTGATTATTAAGATCTCAAATATGATAGAGAATAATTAATGGAAGGATTTTTTAAACTCAAAAAAAATATAGGATCTTAAAAGGAAATATAATCATGTTGTCAGTGTAACATACTGACCCTCCTCATTGGTTTGAGAATGTAGAAGAATGTTACTTGGCCTTAAGAGACATCCTCAAGATGCCAAAGGCTGGCAATAAATGCTAAGGGCATCATTAACAGTTGGGGACAATTTTCCCTCTAAAAATAAAACCAATCAAACAAACATCCCACACTAAAATAACCACTACATGATGCATGATAACAATGTAAAATAACTCAAAAAAATACTATTGATATCAAAACCAAACTACAACCAGATTACCACAGTGGAAGACTAAAAATATCAAAGTACAACTACACAATAGAAGAAAAAACAAACCAAAACCCAAGGACTCTATAAACATAACTCCACAACTATAACCATGCTTCATGCTCCAACTCCACAATAAATTCCAAGTATCATGATGCACCACTAAATAAATGTGATAAATTACCATTTCTTGTGTCTCAATAAATGATATCTGAAAAATCACAAAAGTTCCAAAGCAAGGGGTGAGTAATGAAACTCGATAGGATTTCCCCAAATAACTTCCCTACTCATGCCACTAGGATAGATCATGTTAGCACATTTATATAAAACAATTTATAAAAACAATTGAAAATATTTTATATCATATCCAAGAAATTTCACCTCAAAATAGGTTTCAAACCCAAAACAGTTTTCTAAGGAAAACCACAATAAACAATGCTTCAAACCATTTCACAATCCTTTTTGGCATACCCATTTCATGATTCACAACACACCCACACATGAATGCTTCTTTTACAGTTCCATACTCATAATAGGTTTCTCTTCCAATCACATTGTTCCCCCAATGACATATTCCCCTTATTTAGGGTCACATACCATGTACCCCAATGGTACACGCCCCTTATTCAGGGTCACATCGATCATAAACTCACACAAAACCATGTATTCCAAAACCATTTCAAAAAACCCATTTCAAAACATTTCAATAAAACTTCCTTTTTATTGAAAACCTTTCCAACAATCCATTTCATAAATCCAAAAAATCTATATTTTAAAATCAACATTTTAAAATCAAGAAAGAAATGCACTTTACACAACCAATTTCCACAATTCCACAATTTCTCCAAAAATCTATAAAATACTCAAAACATTACTAAAGAGGGTTTATACCATGATTTGTACACTAATTTAACAATAAAATTCAATAAATTTAAACAATTTGAAATATATATTTCAAGTTCTAGCAAGAGTAGTCGAGAGTGAATCCACCTACCTCGATAATTATGGGGAAAATGAAGAATGACACGAAAACACCCACAAAACTGGGTCGAATCTCCAAAAACCCACCTTATATTATTTTGATCTGTATAACAGATTATACAAAGATGTTCAATAGAGTGAAATTGGTATAATGGTAAATCTCATGAGCTACATAAGTAGGAATCATGTTGATACCTATGGGAAACGGTGGGAACTCTAATGTTGGGAGCAAGCGGAAGAGGGACACCTATTTCCAAGGTATGAGGGTGACTCAGAATTAGATAGTTGTATAGGTAAACCTTCCTCCAAGACCCAAGATCAAAGATGGATATTTCCAATGTGGTTTATTTGAAAATAATAATAGAGAGTGTATGTCACCACCCAGAGCATGCCATAATTGAAACCAGATGGGACATCTTCAGCACAATCGTCATAGTGCTTAGAGGTCAGGTGTTCGAGACACTTATCAGGTGTTGCAGATATTGTATGATTTGATGAGACATGGGAAGCATAATCACTCTCATCATCAAAATAGATCTATCCATGGTGATTCTAGGAATACCATGACTCCTCGAGCAGGGAAATATCAACAGGGAAATAAAGAACAAAGTGCATCAAGTAATCAATTATATAGAGCAAAGATGGTTATCATGGATGATCAATCTTCACCATCAATGGTGAGAGGTACGATTATTTTGAATTCTACTCTTATGTAAGATTTATTTAACATGGGTGCATCAAATTACTTTATTTCTTCTCATAATTTTTATTTTCTAAGTTTGAATGTTGAGATGATGCCTCTTATGTTAAAACTTCAAACTCCTCTTGGTCAAAGAGAATGTCAACCCTTTATGTGTAGATCATTTTCTATAATAGTTGATGGAGATAAAATGATATGGGATTTCTCTATGATTAAAATGTATGTCTATTATATAATTCTAAGTATGGATTGGTTGATAATGTTCAAGGATCACATCGATTGTTATATTTGAAGGGTTAGTTTTATGAATGAGGAGGGTGTAAAGCATCTCTTTAGAGGGGATAATAATGTAAAGGAAAGTGAAACATGCTTATTGAAACCAGTAGTTGGAATGGTATCATACCAGTTAGTAGTGCTAAATTTGGAATCAATAGAAGATATCTAGAATAATAGTTTTCCAGCAGTTGTAGATCAGTTTTCAGATGTGTTTCCCAAGAATTTATCAGGGTTTCTACTTATATGGGAAGTGGAGTTTACTATTGATCTCCTTATGGGGACTAGTCCAATCTCACTTTTATCTTATATAATGACACCTAATTAATTAATAGAATTTAAAGTGTAGTTGTAAGATCTGGAAAGAAAAGGGTTTATTTGGTTGAGCACATCTTCATGGGCAGCACCGGTTTTGTTTGTTAAAAATGTGGATGGAACACTTCGTTTGTGTGTGGATTAGTGTAAGCTTAACCAAGTTATGATGAAGAATCGATATCCACTTCCATGCATTGATTATCTGTTTGATCAATTAATGGGAGTTCAATGGTTCTCTAAAATTGATTTTCAATTAGGATATCACCAATTGCAGGTTCAGAAAGAAGATATTTCAAAGATAGCTTTCAGAAGTAGATATGGACATTATGATTATATGGTAATGCCTTTTGGTTTTATGAATACACTAGAAGTTTTTATGGCCTTGATGAATTAGATATTTTAAAGATACATGGATTTTTTTGTGGTGGTGTTTGTAGATAATATATTGGTGTATTTAAGGAAAAGGTATGATCATGAGAAACACATGGAGATAGTGTTGGAGATCTTAAGAGATCTTCATGTGTATGTCAAATTATAAAAGTGTGATTTTTGGATATAATAGGTATGTTTCCTTGGCCATGTAATTTCTAAAAGGGTAATTTATATGGATCCGAAAAAGATAGAGGTTGTTATCTCTTAGAAACTTCCAAAGAATGTATTTGAGATGCACAATTTTCTTGGTCTAGCTGGTTATTACCGATGTTTGGTTCATGATTTTTCATGACTATATTCACTAATGAAAAGTTTGAAAATGAAGAATTTTTCATTCCAATAGAATGAGGAATGTCAGAAATCTTTTCAAGAGCTGACATTCTTCATTACATCAGCACCTATCTTGATATTTCTGAAATTAGGACAAGGGTACATGGTGTATTTTGATGCATCAGGATCCAAGTTGGGATGTGTTCTCATGCAGGGAGATCATGTTATTTATTATGGCTCAAGAAAATTATGGTTTCATGAGAAGAACTACCCAACACATGATTTGGAGTTAGTTTTCGTAGTCCATACTTTGATGACTTGGCATCATTACCTCTTTGGTGAGAAATTTATAGTGTTTATGGATCATAAGATATTGAAACATATTTTCTCACAAAGGGATTTGAACCTCAAAAAAATAAGATGGATATAGTATCTCTAAATGTTCAACTTTGAATTGATGTATACACTAGGAAAAGGAAATACGGTGGTAGATGCATTAAGTAGAAATTCATATGTTTAGTTGGAAAAACAGGCTTCAGATCAATGGCAGTTGATGTCAATGATAGCAGACATGAACTTAGAATATGAATATTGAGGCGATGTTGCAGTTTTCTTTCTAATTTCTTGTGTTCCTGATTTGGTTGAGATAGTTAAAGATGCACAAACGTTTGATTCAGAATGTGTTTCTATGAGGTCAAAAATTAATGGTAGGGAGACCATTGAGGGATAGAAGCTGGATGGGAGTTCAATGTTGTGGTTTAGAAATCAGATGGTCGTACCTATGTCTTATCAGGAACAACTTCTTCATGATTGACACCATTCGATATGGGTTGTTCATCCTAGAATACATAATATGTATAAGGAATTGAAATAAAAAAATTAGTGGGTCAATGTAAAAGGGAAAGTGGATGAATTTTTTTCAAGATTCTTAACTTATCAACAAGTTAAGGAAAAGAATCAGTGACCAATAGGTATATTGTAGTATTTAACTATTATTGTTTTTAAATGAGAGTAGATAGATATGGATTTCATAATAGGTCTTTCGATAATATTTTGGAAACACAATACCATATGGGTGATAGTGGATCAACTCAAAAATTCGGCCCATTTCATCCCTATTCGTGAATATCATGCGGTGGAGGACTTGTCAAAAATATATATCTGAGAAGTGTTAAAGAGGCCTGACATACCAGTTTTGATAGTGTTAGACATAGATCTGAGGGTTACCTCTCTTTTATGGAAATCCTTATAGAAATCCCTTGGAACTCGGTTGACTATGAGTATGGCGTATCATGCTCAGACGGATGGGAAATCCAAAAGGATGATGAAAACATTGGAAGACATGTTGAGGTCTTGTGTAATGGATTTTTGAATCTCATGGGAAGAGAATGTGCCATTAGTGGAATTCTAATATAACAATAGTTACTAGGCCTCGATACAAATGGATTCATTTGAAGCTTTGTATGGGCATCCTTTTTGTTCTCCATTTTTTGGAGTAGAAATAGGTGGTACTTCACTAGTTGGGATAAGCCTTTTCTAAGAAATAGTGGAGAAAAAACAACACAAAAACAACTAATACATGAATATCCATTCCCCCATAGCTTTGAGGTGATCCATTCCCCTAAAAGGTCTAATTTACTAGAGGTAATTAGTTTTTTCATAACTTTTTCAATGAAATGAGAATCAAATAGATATTGGAACTAAAAAATGAATCCAATAATAGAATGAATATTGAAAATCCTAATCCATTATCATAGTCATTTTTTCAGGATTCTATTTTAAAGATCGTGGATCCCAAATGGACTTATAGATAAAAAGTTATGTTCATTTGAAGTTAGACTTCCAAAAATGGCCAGCCAAGGTGATTCTATAACAAAGTATTGAATTTCACACAATATTACAGTTGTGAATACAACTCCTTCAATGTTCACTCAACTTGTTTACATGAGATAGGTAATATCAAATTCATAAGATTCATGCATACACGAACCAACCTCCAAAAACATAGGCACATTATCACAACTCCATAGAGTTGCGTGACCCTGTCCAAAGTTGTGCAGCACAGGCTAAGTTGTGAAACATAGAAAAATACTTATAAATACGGCATCAACCACCCCCCCACTATTTTAAGGTATAACCTATGGGATTCAAGTATTGAATATCTCACTCATTTAACTTGGGGTTTTGTGGTTCATACTACCCCAAAATCCCAAACTTGTGTGAAATTGCCTCATGAAGTCCTTCAACACATGGGCTTCTTCTCGAGAAAATTTTAAATGAATTTCTCTATGGGGAACCCAATTTCACACAAATTTAAAACCTTTTTGCAACTATATTTGTGTGAAACTCCAAAGTTACACGACACAGAATTTTATGAGATCTCCCTTATTGTTTATCCCTCACATAAACTCTTTTTCATGCAACCCTAAAAGTTTCATGATACAGTGAAATGTTGTGTGAAATAGCATAATGTTTCACAACCCAATGCATAGTTGCATAAAACAATGTTTTGGGCCTGGGACCGTAGCCCGATACTAACCCCCATGGAAAATGGAGATTCTCACCATGATCTTTTTAGGTCAGTTCAAGGACAATTTAGGTTACGACCTATATAGCTGAAACATCAACCTCATATAATACCATGAGTTGAGATACTTATCCACACTCTCTGAAATACCTTGAGTTAACATACTCCTCATAGTCCCTTTATAGTACCATGAGTTGATATTATCTTATTGGTTTCCTCTAGTACCTTAAGTCAAAAAATTCCTCAAAAAATTCCTAAAATATCATCACATGACTCATATTTCAGGTTAAATAAGAAAGGGACACTTTAGTGTGAGCCTCACACCATCCATTGCTAGAAATCTTCTACCTAGTAGTCTTAACTACATGATGTTAAATTCTAGTATACCAAATGTAAAGATATAAGATGCCTCATGTAGAAAGCATGAGATACCTTACATGTCTAGTGTAAGATGCCTCATGTGATGAGCATGATACAACCCTTGTAGTCCCCACTATGTGACTCTAAACTACTTAGTACATTAGTCCTAGACATAGAATATTAAAAGGGACTTCTTCTGATTATGGTTGTATAACCTTAAAAGGTACCACACTGGTATTTTTTACATGACCATAAAATTTATGGTGTGTCTCGTTAAGTGGTACCAAACTATGTGGGTTTTGATTCCCTTTATAAGGGATATATTTGAAGCCCCTCATGGGATCGATCCTAATTCTACAGCATCTTCTACCTCCCTAGGTGGTGATGAACTCTATGTGGCCTCCCAATGGGCCTCCTCCTCAATTGAAATCCCCATCCATATTCTCAAACCCATCAATGGGTCTATATTCCCTCATGACCCGACATAAGTAAGACGAACATGCATCCCTAGAATGAAATCCCCACATGTATCTTTATTGCTCCCAAGCATCCCTCATGGGCCTCCTCCTCAGGTGAAATCCCCAATCATATTCCCCAATCCATCAGCGGGTTGATATGCCCTCATGAATCGATATAAGGAAAAGTAAATGGGAATCTCAATATATAAGCCCCAAACACAATTTCCTAGATTCATGAAGATAAACTATGCAATATAACATCCTCAATGCATGACATTAAATTGAATATCACCCTATGCTTAAAATATAGGATGTATTGAGTGAAAAATCCAAGATTCCTCATGTGAAGAACATGGGATGCCTTGTATAAGATGGCTCGTGTGAAGAGCATGATATTTTCCCAACCATATGGGCATCACACTCACATAAATCCCACTCATACCCTCACTTCTCATTAGAAGCAGTTGGGTAGCTTTTATGCATAAGCCCCACTCATACCATTGCTTATCCTTAGCGGAACCTGGTCGAATTCCACGTGTAAGCCCCACTCATACCAATATTTCTCTTTTGTGGCTATCATAAAGAACATTTACATAATCCCCACACATACCATTTTACTCCTTATCCTCACTCGGGCGGCCTCTATGCATAATCCTTACACCATACCTTGTTGTCACTCTTTTTATGACACAAGAGTCCTTACTGCATGATGTTAAACTACATGAACCAGTCCTTTCACATGACCTTAAAATGTTCAATTGAACTATATGGGTTTTGATCTCTGTCTCCTAATAAGGTATATAGGATGCCTACCTGAGGTTCAATCTTGAAATCCAATACTACCAAAAATCTGATTTATCTCATGAGGCAGAAATTACATACCTTCTAAGAGCACAACCAAATCACTCACCCTCCAAATATGAGGTCCCCGCTAGACTTAAGAGCCTCCATATGACATTAACCTATATTTGGAATAGTAAATTATGAGAATATATGGAAAATATCCCCATAAGTATTTAAACCTGTGATAAACCCATGCGTGATGATAACATGTGGGATAGTCTGCACTAGACTCTAAATATGTGAAACGGCCTTACTCGACATTAAACTTGTGACCCCTCTTGATGCATTAAAATATCTACCTCATGTGATGAGAATGATATTCCTTAAGTTATGATCCAAAGAAGACTTATGTGATGAGAATATGTTTCCTGGAGTGGCAAGCACCATATGCCTCACACAATAAATAATAAACATGAGTCGCCATGTCTAACAAGTATAGAATGCTAGAGGCCATGAGTCTTGGATTCCTTACACCCCTCAATTGAGTTTCATCATAACATACATGGGATGCCTTGGGTTTTACACCTACAACACCCCATATGTGATATTCCATCAAATTTTAAGGATGGATACTTTATAGATTCACAATACACCCAATGCCTTCACAGATTCTTATAAAACCCAATGTCATCATCAGCTCTGACCATAGGTAGCCACCCCGTCATGACAGTAAGTAGCATAATTAATCGATGTCCATTAGAAGATGGTTTCGGGAATGATATTCCTGAACATGTATTAGATATATGATGAAGTCTTGTATTAGGAAACAAACTCCAAGGAGGAATCCATATAAGGAGGATCATATACCTCATCATCATGTTCTGATCGAGGAGTCGACATCATCGGCCATAGTGGTAGAGGCTTCCTACCTTTGGAAAGTGGGAATGTAGGGAAACCACACAGAGGAGTTATAACTAGTCCAAGTATGTGGACCACTCTAAAAAATCACACCAAATTCATGCCCTAGTGGAATCATCGAAAAAGGGTAGATATTAATACATTTCCTATATTAATATTCTACAAGGAGAAATTCATTACTGGAAACATAGACTATACCCACAGTTTTGAATCATGGGTATATCCTATACCCATGAATCTATGAACCGTGGCTGATGGAGCTGTCGATATAGAGCTATACCCACAGTTTTTATAGAAATTGTGGGTAGGGACTTAGATATTTTCATAATACCCGTAGTTTTATTTAAATCATGGGTATATGTTTATACCCATAGTTAATGGAGCCTTGGGTATATCTTATCCCACCAGACACCATATACCCACGGTTCATTGAACCATGGGTATAGATACCTATCCCAAACTCGATGAAGCAGACCTTCCTACTCATCCAAAACCTGTAAAAAATATACAAACCATAGTACACATTCAATTAAATACACATATTGTATATTTAGCATTCAAACAACTACTTGTAATAATTTTCAAACCATTTATAATCCTATAACATACATATTCATCCATACAACCAATCAATTAAAATCATTAAACAACATCCACGTGTCTCTTTACTGCTAACTCAAAAATAGAGGGGATCGATATCTCCCCTACCACTAGTATCTTCATCCTCATCCTCATCACAATTAGCAACAACCTCATTACCAACATCACCAAAAACATCATCTGGAGAACCAGTATCATCATCATCATCATCACCACCTCCACCACCACTAGTAGTATCATCATCTTAAAAACTACTAAGACCCTCATTGACATCACTTGGGGCATCATATAAAGATAAAATTGATGCCATACATGAATAAAAAAGAGTAGTAGCCTCTGATGGAAGTTATGGATATATAACTGACATGGTTTTCAGGAAGTGTTCAGTGACCTGTTTTCCTCTTTCACGCTCCTGAATAGCTATTTTTTTAGCCTCATCTACTTCTGCATGAGCATTTTGTAGCTCAATGGTGTGATATATATTGGACTCCTCATGTGTTAATCATGTTTTAATGATCACAAATCCTATTACTATTAATTAATCTCAATCTTCATTGAACATCTTGCTAATGCTCTTCAATCTCAATAATAACTACACATCATGTTTTAATAATAACAAATCTTACGGATGATAATTACTCTCTTTATTATTTACAAGTCTTATGCATGATCACAAATCTCACATATATTATCACGCATTTATATTTATGATTCAAGCTCTTTTGATCTCTAATGATTAAACTTAATCCATATTATGCATATTACTGTCTAAGTCCAAATATAGATATTTGCCTAAGTATGGACTCACCGTGACCCAGACACCGTGAAGGACTCACCGTGACCCAGACACCGTGAAGGACTCACCGTGACCCAAACACCGTGAAGGACTCATCGTGACCCAGACACCGTGAACTAGACACCGTGAAGGACTCACCGTGACCCAGACACCGTGACCCAGACACCATGACCCAGACACCCTAACCCAGACATCGTGAAGGACAAACCGTGACCTCGACACCGTGAGCTAGACACCGTGACATGGACATACCGTGAAGTTCATACTGTGAAGCTCGTACTGTGAAGACTATACCGTGAAGAAGACAGCATTTACTTAATCACTATGACACTGTTTCTTATCTTTTTTTCAATATTATTTAAATAATGATAATGGTCATATTTGATGTTTTTAATGCAATTAATGTTATTTAATGATAGTTGTTGGCATGTCAGGAAACCGTATCTCGTACCTATTAAAAGGGAATAATTCCTATTGCCAGAACTCATGGAATATAAGGAAGATTGAGATGCAGTACACATGCAAGAAAATAAGCAGTGAAGCGAGAAAAGTGTGACGATACAATAAGAAGAACTTACATACACCCGAGAGCACTGTGCTGAACAAGAAGAAAAATCCCAAGAAAGAAAGAGATTGCAAGCCTTTAAAAGAACTCTCATGAATTCAATCCAATACTACTGAATAACACATGACGGATCAAGAGATCTTTCTCACTCCTGTAGAAGACAAGCTGAACTACGACGCTTTGTTTTTCAACAGAAAAACCAAAGAAGGACTCAGAAGCATTCCTGCTGAATCCAACGAGTCCAGAGCTACATTGATAATCACTAGATCTTTATAAACTCTTATCTATTCTCTCTAAGTGATTTATTTATTAACTTTTGAGTAGTGTAGTGTACTTTGTATATCTTATACACACACTGTCTCCTGTACTGAACTGGAGGATATCAAATCCTCACTCCAAATATCTTAACTCTTGATTACCCATGTCAACTGTGGAAGAGGTCCTTGTGTGGCATGGTCTTTATTTTTTTCCCACGAAGAACAGTGGTAGAGGTACTTGTGTGGCCTGGACAGTTTTATAAACTGTTGTTAACCCCGATCCAGGGTGTGGATCAAATTTATATAAATTTGAGAGGACTAAGTCTTGGCTTGAGACTAAACCTCTTGTTATATCTTCTGTGCATATTTAGTTTAAGTTCAAAGTATACTACATATATATTATTTATTCCGCTGCTATTACTTTGAAATACAAAACTATTTTAAATATACTTTGATAGTTAAATTAGCAAGTGTTTACACTTATTGTAAATCAGTAGGTTAGTTTCAAAAGTTAGTTTGATCTTGTGGTTAAATTAACTGAGACCTAATCAATATTTGATAAGCTAAGTGAACATTTATAATCTATATAAATTCACTAGAGTTTAACTTATTTTATAAATCGGGGGATTTTAAATAGACAATATTTTAACAGAAATTTTAATTGAAACTCAATTCATCCCCCTCTTGAGTATCCACTCTGACTAACATTTGGTATCAGGGGTTTTGTTTTTGTTTAAAGATTTTTGAAATACTCTGTTTTTTAACTGTGATTTTAGTTGCATCTTTAAAGATCTTAAATTTCTGTTAGTTCTAAATTTTATCTCTTTAAATTATCTTTCTAAAATCTAGCTATGGATAATAGACTAGAGGGTGATGCTCCTAACAGGCCACCTTTCTTTAATGGTACAAACTATGCTCAGTGGAAGATTAAAATGAAAATTCATTTAGAAATTATGGGTTTTGATACCTGGACTGCTATAGAATCTCAATATAAAATTTCAGAAACTGAAAGAGTAACTTGGGATGAACCTACAAAGACTGCCTACAATAATAATTGTAAAACTATGAATGCCATGTACTGTGCTCTAGGAGATGAGGAGTTTAACATAATTTCTTCTTGAAAAACTTCTTTTGAAATTTGGGATACTTTGGGTGTTTCTCATGAAGGAACATCCAATGTTAAAGAAATGAGATTAAATACTTATACTATTAAATATGATAATTTTAAAATGAAGACTGATGAACCTATTTTTGATATGTATCTCAGGTTTAATGAGATAGTCAATAAAATGAATTCACTTGGTAAAGATGTTCCAGCAAAGGAACAAATTAGGAGAATCTTGAGATTTTTACCATACCGATGGAGAGGCACATCTGTTTCAATCGGAGAATCATGTGACATTGCTGCTCTACCTGTCAAAGAACTCATTGGTAAGCTTATGATGTATGAGGAAGAACTCAGGGTGAATAAAGAGGAAGATGATGAACCTAAGAGAAAATCTATGGCTTTAAAGACTACTGATTCAAAGAGTAAGGACAAAGATAAAGCTCAAATACAAACTGACAGTTCAACAAGTGAAAATTCAGAATCTGATAGTGATGCTGAAATGGCTCAGATAGCCAGAAGGTTTATGAAATTTTATAGGAAGAAGAAATTTTTCAAAAAATCTAATTACAAAGGAAAGTATGACAATAAGGGACATTGGAAGAAGGATTGGAAAAAGCCAGGTAAAAGTGATGAGGTTGTTTTCTATGAGTGAAAAATTAAAGGACAAATTAAAGAAGACTGCCCAAAGCTAAAATTCAAGAAGAAATATGATTACAAGGATAGTAAGTACAAAAAAGCTATGAAGGCTACCTAGAGTGCTTCTGAAGACAGCACAAGTGAATCTGAAATGTCTGATTCTAAAAAGAATCGTGCCAACATGTGTTTCATGACAAACACATCTAAGGTAACCTCAGATACTCCTGTTTTAAATTCTTATTATTCCGAAGATGATGCAGAATCTGATTCTGATTCTGAAAACATGACTAGTGAGGAATTATTTGAATACTATAATATGCTGGAAGAGACATGTAATGAACTTAAGGATAAAAACAAATCATTGAAGAAACAACATGCTCTCACTACTACTGTTAAAACCGAACTTACCATTGAAAAAGAGAAAAATGATCAACTGTTAAAGGAGAACACTGAACTGAAAATGTCAAATGAGCAACTTAGAAAAGACTTAGAGAAGTTCACAAATGGAAAGGATACACTAACTCAAATGCTAGGAAATAAAGTTGCGCCAAAATACACTAATGGAATAGGCTACAAACCTAGACAGAGATAGATTACCAAGAATAGATTTATTCCTAAATCTGGACAGAATACTGCTAGTTCTAGTTCTGGACATTTATATGCTTCAACTAGTTATTCACATAATTATAAATAAAATAGATTTTATCTTTCAAAATATTTTGATTCTGCAAATTATATGAGACCCATAAGACAAATTTGGGTACCAAAAACTTTGATTGCTAACCTGTCTAGACCCAAGAAGATCTGGGTACCAAAATCATTTCCTATCTAAATCTGTTTTGTAGGAAACCTTCTTGAAGAGTTCCCACAAGAAGACATGGTATTTGGACAGTGGATGTTCAAGAAATATGTATGGGGATTACTAATGTTTCAAAAGTTTAATAAAGGTTGATGGAGGTCATGTCACCTTTGGTGATAATTCAAAAGGAAAGATCATCAGCCTAGGCCAAATTGGTAACACTGATTCAGTTTTAATTTCTAAAGTTTTATTTGTTGATGGACTTAAATATAATCTGTTAAGTATTTCTAAATTATGTGATGATGGTTTTAATTTCAAATTTGAAAATGATTCTTGTAATTTTTTTAATTCTAAAAATGTTTTAGTATTTTCTGCTTTAAGAAATGAAAATGTTTATGCAGTTGATTTAAATTCTTTAGCTAAGAAAAATGTTACCTGTTTAAATGATTTTCATAAGGAATCTTGGTTATGGAATAGAATATTAGGACACTGCAATATACATTCACTTAGAAAACTAACTAGGAAGAACTTAGTTAGATACCTACCTAAACTTGAGTTTCCAAATGACAAAGTTTGTAATCCCTGTCAAAAGGGAAAGCAACATAAAGTTTCTTTTAAATCAAAGAAAGAAGTTTCAACTTCTCAACCTATCGAGTTGGTTCACATGGATTTGTTTGGACCATCTAGAGTTTCTAGCTTAAATGGGAAGTACTATGTCTATGTCCTAGTAGATGACTTTTCTAGATATACTTGGGTATACTTCTTAGCTCACAAAAGTGAAGCTTGTTCTTACTTTGTTAAATACTCCAAATCTGTAGAAAATCTTAGTGGACTTAAGATTAAAACTCTAAGAAGTGATCATGGCTATGAGTTTGAAAATCATGAATTTGAATCCTATTGCTCACACAATGGATATAGTCATAACTTTTCTACTCCTAGGACACCTCAGCAAAATGGTGTAGTAAAAGAAGAAATAGAACCATACACGAAATTGCAAGGACTATGCTTAATGAATATGACCTGCCTATTTACTTTTGGGCTGAAGCTGTGAATACAGCTTGTTATATTATTAATATAGTCTTAATTAGACCTGTTCTTAAGAATACCCCATATGAGTTTTGGAACAATAGAAAACCTAAATTTAGTTACTTTAGAGTCTTTGTCTGAAAATTCTTTTTTCTTAATACAAAAGATAATCTTGATAAGTTTGCTTCTAAGAGTGATGAAGGAATATTTTTAGGATATTCTTTAAACAGAAAGGCTTATAGAGTTTTCAACAAAATAACCAAGTGTGTGGAAGAATCTGTTCACATCAAGTTTGATGAAACTGATCCACATGAGCCTAAAACCTCTCTTGAAAATCTTGAAGAAGATTTATCTATTCTGGACCTTAATTATAAAATCAATTAACCTGCTATAAAGACAACCAGTTATGGACTTATTCCATAATCTTCTCCTAATGAACCCGAACCTAGAGGAGAACCTGAAGTTTCTAGCCCTACCTTTACTAGATCAACTAGAATTATAAAGAATCATCCTTTAGATGATGTTGTAGGAAATCTTGATAGAGGGACACAGACTAGAGATTCTCTTAGAAATAAGGTTGAACATCAAGCCTTCTTGTCACAGCTTGAACCTAAAAACATTGATGATGCTATTAATGATGAATTTTGGGTAATTTCTATGCAAGAAGAACTCAATCAATTTGAAAGAAATAAAGTTTGGAATCTTGTTGAAAGACCTAAGGACACTTTCACAATAGGCACTAAATGGGTGTTTAGAAATAAAGTAGATGAATCTGGAAACATAGTTAGAAATAAAGCTAGGATATTTTCACAAGGCTATAGTCAAGAAGAAGGTATTGACTATGAGGATACTTTTGCACCAGTATCCAAATTAGAAGCTATTAGGATTTTATTTGCTTATGCTACACATCTAAATTTCAAACTACATCAAATGGATGTCAAGAGTGCATTCTTGAATGGATATATTTATGAGGATGTTTTTGTTGAACAACCACCTGGATTTTCAAACCCTCATTTTCCAAATCATATTTTCAAATTATCAAAAGATTTATATGGTTTAAAGCAAGCTCCAAGAGCTTGGTATAATAGATTAAGTACTTTTCTAATTTTTAAAAGTTTTACAAAAGGAGTAGTTGATCCTACTCTATTTATAAAACAAATTTCTAAAGATGTTTTAGTTGTACAAATTTATGTAGATGATATTATTTTTGGATCTTCAAAAAATAAATTATGTACTGATTTTTCTAAAATGATGCAAAATGAATTTGAAATGAGTTTAATGGGTGAACTTAAATTATTTCTTGGATTTCAAATCTTTCAAAATGATGATGGAATTATTTTAACTCAAATTAAATATACTAGAGATCTTTTAAAACGTTTTGGATTGGATAGCACAAAAAGTAGTGACACTCCCATGAGTACCACCTGTAAGATGGATCTTGATGAAGATGGTAAATCTGTTGATCAAACCAATTATAGAGGAATGATTGGAAGTCTACTCTACCTGAATGATAGTCGTCCTGATATTATGTTTAGTGCATGTATGTGTGCTTGTTTTCAAGAAAACCCTAAAGAGTCACATTTAAATGTTGTAAAGAGAATTTTCAAATACCTCAAGCATACTCCCAATTTAGGATTGTTCTATCCCAAAGGACAATCATTTGAATTAGTTAGTTATTCTGATACTGATTTTGCTGGATGTAAGTTAGATAGAAAAAGCACCTCTGGAACATGTCACCTTTTAGGAAAGTCACTAGTATCATGGTGTAGTAAGAAACAAAATTCGGTTGCATTATCTACTGCAGAAGCTAAATACATAGATGCTGGCAGTTGTTGTGCACGAATTTTGTGGATGAAACACACATTACTAGACTATGGATATCAATTCAGACATGTCCCAATAAATTGCAACAACACAAGTGCTATTAACATTTCTAAGAATCCTGTTTCTCATTCTAGAAAAAAACATATTGATGTAAGACATCACTTTTTGAGGGATCATTAACAAAAAGGTGATATCACTTTGGAATTCATTGGTACTGAATATCAACTTGCTGACATATTCACTAAACCATTAAATTCTGAAAGATTAGACTACATCATACATGATCTTGGTATGATTAATCATAAGTAAATATATTAATGATCTTAATGTTTAATACTTTACTGTATTTTACTTTACGGTTTCATGGTCACTGTTTCTAAGTTACTGTTTTATGCTCACGGTTCGTCAACTCACTGTCTCACCATGACTACACAGGATGCTCACTGTCTCACCGTGACGACTATCAACTGTCTCACCATGATGACTAGTTTTCATCACACCGTAATGCCTACTCATGGTCTCACTGTGAAGATTATTTTTATTCTTATTTTAACCCGTATCGCGGTAATTTTTATTTCACCGCTATTTGTTTTCCCGCGTTTTTGTTTTTATGACGTTTGACATTCCCAAATGATAAAACTTAAGGGTTTCATTCGATTCCTTACCCGAAATCTCTCCTGAACCTTCTCTTCCCTCTCTCATGAACCTTCAGTGGATGCCTAGGATGAAGTGTCCATCTTCACCCTCATCTGAGAAGCACCTCTCTAAGAAATAGAAGAGGATACCAAGGATAGCTCCCGAAGGACCTCTAAACCCAAACCTGGTAAGCCGTACTGTTGTACCTGAAAAAGAAGTTTGCCCTGAATGGTTGTTTTCTAGAAAATCTTTAGTTTTGAAAGTTTTAAGAGAACAAGGATGGATAGAATGGTTCTCTGGATAGAATAGACCGATTTACCCGAGGTTGTTATCTCAATTCTACCAATATGTGAAGTTTTATTTTGAGTTTGGAGAAATCTTTATGGTGATAAGCTGGATAAATGGTCATAAGTGCTCTTTCTCTTCAAGGTTGTGGGCTGCATGCCTAAGGATTCCATATGAAGGAGTTTGTGAAGATTACCAGAGAGACCCTCCTCCAACAACCGAAATTTTTGACCTAGAGAATGCTTTGGAAATCCTGACTGGAAATGGCACCAAGCGAAGGTTCATAGCTGATAAATTAGATGGGGAGACAAGACTTCTGTTCAAGTTTGTTCAAAATTTGATTAGTCCGAGAAAAGGAGATTTTGCTGTGATGAAGTATCAGGATGTGTTCCTGATTCACCTGTTGAGGAATGGCCATAAGATCAATCTATGAAAGTATGTTATTAACCATATCTGTGATCTAATCAAAGTCACTTCCAAATCCACCTCCTTGTTTTACTCAAGGATGATTTCAGCTATGTTAGTTTCCAAAGGGATGGTTGGACCAAATGAAGAAAAGTTAGAGGACTTTGATTTCTGCCTATCCATGCCTATCATCAGAAGGATGAAGATTAGCTAGAACCCCTGGCAGAAGCAGTGGGTTGAGGATAATGATCAATTGTATAAAAAGTTTAATCATGTTGACTATCCAAGAAGGCCTAAGAATCTATCTGATCCTGGTTTGGAACCAGATGAAGTGGATGAGTATTCAAAAGAAGAAGAAGAGGAAGTAATATCTGAAGTATCTCCTATAGGAGAAGCTGGAAGACCTCCAATGGAAACAGCTCCTATTGAAAAAGAAAGGACTATTGTCCTTACTGTTATCCCTATTGAAATACCTCAAGGAGAGGAAGTTGTTGTTAGTTTGAGAGAAGAGGAAGCTCCTGCTTCTAGTGCGGATGTCAATCCAGAATCTCATCCTAATGCTGCAAGAAAATTGGTTTTTCCTAATTCAGAACAGCAAGCATCCATAGAGACAGGTCATGTTTAAAAGGATCTCCCTGTTGAGAAAGAAGCAAGTCTGGAAGCTCAACCAGTGGAACAATCAGCTCCTGAGATTTTTCCCTCTGCTGAAGAGAGGATAGAAATTGCCTTTCAATTGGAAAGGTAAGAGTTTTCTGAAGAGATTAGAGATGATCCTGTGGATCTTAACCATGTTCCTAAGCCTCGATAATCTGAAAGGGAAGCACAATTTGAGGGGGAGGAACCTCAAAACCTTGAGATTATAGAAGCTGTATCTGTTGAAGCTTCTCAACCTTCTGTCTCATACTCTGTGTATACTCAGTATGAATTCCCAAGATTTTATGATGTAAATGAGTCAAAGCAAGTGTCTACAACTGGAATGGATCTTTTTTCTCTGTTTCAACTGAAGTCTGTAGCTCATCCAGAACCAGAACCAGAGCCCCAACCTCAATCTGAATCAGAATATGAGTCTGAAGATGACTCTGAACCTCAACCAGAATCTGAACCACTACCTTTATATGCACCCTTACCCGAGCTTCACTCCTTTGTGACCAAAGATGATATGAAAGTTTTTAGAGAGACTTTTTTAGCTAGAGTTGACAAGATCCTATCCACTCAACCTCGTCCAGTGAATCAGTTAAGTCAAGAAGATACATCAATTATCTTGGAAAATATTATCTTGCATATTCAACCAAGGATGATCCAAGAAATTCAAGAAGTCGGAGTAGAAAATAAGCCGTTGAGTGCTAATGTTGAAAATCTGAAAAATACGGTAGCAAACTTGCAGAATGAGTTATCGTTGAGATCAGTGTCAGCTCCTATTTCTACCCCTGCACCAATTGCTACTTCTCCTGAGCCATCTGATTCCCTCTTTGCTAGGGAAATTGTGTCTCAAGTTCATCCATATCTACTTTATTTTGATGAGAAGATTGGAAAAAGACACACCAAGATGCTGGAACGCATGAGGGATCTTGTAGAAAATCTGAATAAGCTTACAGATGAATACACTGGATGACTGCAAAAAGTTATGAAACAGCTCAAAGTTCTAATCGAAGTTGTCAAGGTTTCTCCTACTTCTGGTCAGACCTCCACACCTTCTTTGGATGATTCTCTGCTGAGATCCATAATCAAGGAAGAACTTCAGAATGCCTTCAGTGTCTTGGATCTATCTTCTTTGTCAGGAGTGGTTAAGAATAGTGATAGAGCATTGGACTTGGTTAGGATTCATTCTAAGATATCCAATGATACTCAACAAGAGATCACCCAGAAAATAGATTTTTATCTCTCCTGAATTTTCTCTAAAAGTGATATGATAGATCACTTTAGATATCTTGTGGAAAATTTGAGAATCCCTCCGGTGACTCAAGCTTTTAAAACTCAAGTTCAGAAACTTACAGAGTTCACCAGATTGTTGGATAGATTTATGGAGAATAAGGACGATTTTGAAAAGGCTATGCAATATAGTGGTGAAATCATTACTGATTTCATAAATCCTTTGAAGTCG
Organism: Viscum album; assembly: GCA_963277665.1. Lineage (NCBI taxonomy): Eukaryota > Viridiplantae > Streptophyta > Magnoliopsida > Santalales > Viscaceae > Viscum > Viscum album. The sequence continues at coordinate 1,586,206,887 of OY728164.1, forward strand.
TATCTTCATGTGCAGAGTACTGCTATAGTTGCTCCAGCTACTGCACCCCTTAGACCTGGTCTACCTACCTTAGCCTCAACTACCATGACAGTTAGCCAAGCTCTTTCTCAGATCCGGTCAGTCATTCTTGACCAACCACAGCCTAGATCTTCTACTACTCCGACTTTGGCTCCATCTGTTTTTGAAGTTCTACCCTTACCCTATTTGTCTACCACATCTATGACTTCTTCTACTTCAGCAGCAGCTCCTACTGCTGATAAAGTCAAGGACAAGATGGATCCCTGAAGAGTCTAGGGACTGTTTTCTTTTTGATGGGATGCCATTTCTTGTTTACTGTTTGTACTTCTCCTGTATGTTCTATTCTGAACCCTTTTTAATGTAAAAAGAATAGAACATACAGGAGAAGTACAAACAGTAAACAAGAAATGGCATCCCATCAAAAAGAAAACAGTCCCTAGACTCTTCAGGGATCCATCTTGTTCTTGCCTTTATCAGCAGCAGGAGTTGGTGCTGAAGCAGAAGAAGGCATAGATGTGGTAGACAAAAGGGGGAGAAAAACTACAAGTGTCGGTACTATAATGACTTCTTTTATTCTACTATGATAGTTTCTTTAATGTTTCTTTAATGTTACATTTCATTTATATTTTGACTATATATGATTTGTGATCATCAAAATGGGGGAGATTGTTGGACTCCTCATGTGTTAATCATGTTTTAATGATCACAAATCCTATTACTGTTAATTAATCTCAATCTTCATTGCACATCTTGCTAATGCTCTTCAATCTCAATAATAACTACACATCATGTTTTAATAATAACAAATCTTATGGATGATAATTACTCTCTTTATTATTTACAAGTCTTATGCATGATCACAAATCTCACATATATTATCACGCCTTTATATTTATGATTCAATCTCTTTTTCTCTCTAATGATTAAACTTAATCCATATTCTGCATATTACTGTCTAAGTCCAAATACAGATATTTGCCTAAGTATGGACTCACCGTGACCCAGACACCATGAAGGACTCACCATGACCCAGACACCGTGAAGGACTCACCATGACCCAGACACCGTGAAGGACTCACTGTGACCTAGACACCGTGAAAGACTCATCGTGACCCAGACACCGTGAAGGACTCACTATGACCCAGACACTATGAACCAGACACCGTGAAGGACTCACTGTGACCCAGACACCGTGACCCAGACACCATGACCCAGACACCATGACCCAGACACCGTGAAGGACAAACCGTGACCTCAACACTGTGAGCTAGACACCGTGACATGGACATACCGTGAAGTTTATACCGTGAAGCTCATACCGTGAAGAAGACACCGTTTACTTAATCACTATGACATCATTTCTTAACTTTTTGTCAATATTATTTAAATAATGATAACGGTCATATTTTATGTTTTTAATGCAATTAATGTTATTTAATGATAGTTGTTGTCATGTCAGGAAACTGTATCTTGTACCTATGAAAAGGAAATCATTCTTATTGCCAGAACTCGTGGAATATAAGGAAGATTGAGATGTAGTACACGTGCAAGCGAACAAGCAGTGAAGCGAGAAAAGTGTGATGATACAATAAGAAGAACTTACATACACCCGAGAGCACTGTGCTGAACAATAAGAACAATCCCGAGCAAGAAAGAGATTGAAAGACTTTCAAAGAACTCTCATGAATGCAATCCAATACTACTGAAGAACACACGACGAATCAAGAGATCTTTCTCACTCCTGTAGAAAACAAGTTGAACTACGACACTCTGTTTTTCAACAGAAAAACTAAAGAAGGACTCAGAAGCATTCCTGCTGAATCCAACGAGTCCAGAGCTGCATTGATAATCACTAGAGTTTTATAAACTCTTATCTATTCTCTCTAAGTGATTTATTTATTAACTTTTGAGAAGTGTGGTGTACTCTGTATATCTTATACACACACTGTCTCATGTACTGAACTGGAGGATATCAAATCCTCACTCAAAATCTCTTAACTCTTGATTACCCACGTCAACTGTGGAAGAGGTCCTTATGTGGCCTGGTCTTTGTTTTGTTTCCCACGAAGAACAGTGGTAGAGGTCTCTGTGTGGCCTGGACAGTTTTGTAAACTGTTGTTAACCCCGATCCAGGGTGTGGATCAAATTTATATAAATTTGAGAGGACTAAGTCTCGGCTTGAGATTGAACCTCTTGTTATATATTTTGTGCATCTTTAGTTTAAGTTAAAAGTATACTACATATATCTTATTTATTTCGCTGCTATTACTTTGAAATACAAAACTATTTTAAAGCTACTTTGATAGTTAAATTAGCAAGTGTTTACACTTATTGTAAATCAGTATCTTAGTTTCAAAATTTAGTTTGATCTTGTGGTTAAATTAACTGAGACCTAATCAATCTTTGAGAAGCTAAGTGAACATTTATAATTTGTATAAATTCACTACAGTTTAACTTATTTTATAAATTGGGGGATTTTAAATAGACAATATTTTAACAGAAATTTTAATTGGAACTCAATTCACCCCCCCTCTTGAGTATCCACTCTGACCAACAATATATTTGAGAGGCGCCCAATGAGGACTAATACCTAGTGGGGATGATGTTTTTTTGAGATCAACATCAGACTCTCCCCCAGTGCTCCTCACATTATACCTATTTTAAATGATCATTTGGCCCAAAGTTGTTATCTTATTTCTCATCGAGGGCCTATAGGGCATACTTTTGAAAATATAAACAATATATTTAATTATGAATTACTTATCAAAATTTTAAATATCAATAAAAAGACTTAAAATCTTTTCTTGTGTCTATGCATTTATAGTAATTCCATCCTTTTTCCTACTTGAGCAAAATAATTTTCCTCGAGGCACACAACCTTTAATGACCAATGTCGCTTATTACAAATGACATTGATTAGTATAATTTTACATTATTGAATAATATTAAAGTGATAAACCTATAATGAATTAAAATTATAGCTATTGAATAAATCCATAAAATGAAGAAGCGACAAAATATACATTTAATTAAAAATATAATACTAGGGGCATATCATAAACAATACATACTAATTAGTATGATAAAAATAGGTATGGTATGGATTCCTCTTGTATGTTAATTTTGTTCCAATTCTATTTGTGTTACATTATTTGGTTATTTATTCACTTGGTAATTTTGATCATTTGGTCATTAGGTTCATTTTTTGGTTAGGTTATTTGGTAATTTGGCCATTTGGATTATTGGCCATTTGACTATTTGGTCATTTGTCCATTTTACCATTTGGACATTTTTCCATTTGTTCATTTGTCCATTTGTAAATTTTTTCATTTTTTCAATTGTCTAATTGTCCATTTAGCCATTTTTCCATTAGGCCATTTGGATAATTTTTCAATTGGCTATTTTTTCAATTGGTCATTTGGTCATTTGTCCATTTTTCCATTTGGTCATTTGGCTATTTGGCCAATTGGCCATTTTTTCATTTGTCCAATTATTGAATTAACCATTTGTCCATTTGGCCATTTGGCTATTTGAAAGGGGAATTTACATCCTTGTATTAAATGGATTCATGATAAAAAAAAGTTAAATTTCAGCATGCAAATATAACTAAGTAATAATATAAATATAGATATTAATTTTATTCATATTAAAGTACTTGGTGCCTATCATGCTCAGGAATTATAGTGAACCCCAAAGTGTGAAAATATGTTATAGAATATTTTTTCTTTTTGTTTTTTTAGATGCATCCTAAAAACAAAAAAAAATAAATTAAATTAATAAGAATTAAATTTTCTATGCAAACCATTAAAGATTAGGAATACCTTAAAATAATTACTCTTCCAATATGTGATCATTTATTGATATTGTGTTGTTAGACAGTCATGGAATATTGGTACACCATTTAAATCACAATCAACTCTACTCTTCCAACTAATATATAACTCGTGCTTATATGATCATCATAGCTCCCCAAGATACATCAATTGTGCGACCTTAGCATCTTCACCATCAGGAATGTACAACTGAAGTTGAAACGAACATGTTAATTAATATAAATATAAAAATAATATAGATATAAATTTAACAAATTATATTACCCATATCTCCACCCATGCTTTCTTCTTGATTTCATTATTGATATGCCTCCATGAGATTGGTTGCACCAGAATGATATCATTGTACTTGGATAAAGTTCTCATGAAACTTCTACATTGTCTGATATTTTTATCGATCATCTAATTGTCCTCATTATAATCCACCATTAGTTATATTTAGAAATTCTAGGCTCCATGCATACGAGTGAACCCACATCGCCTATTAGAAGATACCACTGAATAAGAACCAAGGGGAAAAAGAATTAATTCACACTTAAATAGGAAAAAATGAGGTGATATAATTTGACACACTTATAATAAAAAAACTAATGTGGGATTCTCATTAATCTATAATGGGTTTATGGGATGTCCTGGATAGGTAGCCTCTGATGAATGTGCATGTTCCAATGCATGCAATGGGTCATTTGCATGCACTAGAGTGGAAGCTAAAGGAACAGAATCATAAGATCCTCAATGGATAATAGGAAATAAAGGTAGGGTAGATATGTTAGGGTAATGATAGAAGGGATGAGGATACATCATAGGATATGGATATGGAATAGGTGGAAATATCCCTAAAGGTGGCATAGAAATGGTATGAGAATAAGTGGATAAATAAGATGATGATGATGGAGGCATGGGTGGGAACATCCCAGGAGGATCAAGTAGAGGATGAAAAGGTGTGGTAGATGGGGTGTTCGTTGGTGGGTTAGGGTGTGAACGGGTATAAAGGGTGCTTTGTCTATCTCTAGGAGCACCCCCGCTCAGACCCATACTAGAAGTCTGAGCAGAAGTCAACTCTGCTTCTAATGTATGTCCCTAAGAAAATTGATAAAGAATAAGAACATGACATTGAATGTAATGCAGAAGAAAAATATTATAATTATTATACTCACTAAGGGTACCATATGAGAAAACCCTAGCTTGCACATCCCTCAATCATTATCATATAATTGCTTCCTTCAAACTTCTTTAATATCTTTCATAATCTTCATAAGAATGAAATGTACCTTTTTAAAAAATAGTTTTTAAAAATCCCGCATACAACTTAGAATTCAAAGAATTTATAAATAATGTAATAACATGTTTTAGCAACTATAATTTAAAACCAAGTTATACATTTTTGAAAAACTCATTTTAAATTCTGTTTTTTGAATTTAAATAGATCTAATTAAATTCTATAACCATATTACTTGAATAATAGAAAGATCATGTTTAATGAAAACACTTATATATTATTTGATACATTTTGATATAATAAAGAAAATAAACCATTTAAATACTTTATCTAAAGACTCCTAAATAAACATTGGAAACATTATTTAAAAATAGGAAAGGGTTACAAAACTACATAACAGTGAGTAAGAAAAATAATGACAAAATTTAAAATATTTTTTATTTCAATATACCTTCTCGTTAAAAATATTTTATTTAATATACAAAAATACCTAGAAAAACTCCACGGTCATATTTTCAAATATAATCATTTAACTATTTATTGCATATTAGAAATAAAGTGTAGTTGCATCATAGGCATATTCTGAAAAATGACATGTATGGAAGAGAATAACTACCAATACAATCTATCGATGAGTTTCTCAAGGTTCGATAATAATAAATCAACCTCCTATAATGAATAAATCAATTTCTATCACCAATTGATTCCAAATGAATCATCTCAAAAAACTAATAATAATAAATGTCCAAAGTAAAACCATGAAAATAACTTTTAATAACCTCTATAAATCAAATTTAAGAAAATCCATAATTTTCCATACCTAAGAAGTGCACGATTTCAACCCATATTAAATAAATACCTAGAATAATTTAGCAAACAACTTACCTACAAAAAAATAATGATGATTTTTTTAAATGATCCACCTCAAACTCCTCTTTCTAGAGCATATGGAATCATCATCATCTCGACTGAATTTCACCATGCCTTTATAAAATTTAATCTAAATATCCAGCCCAAAACGGGGTATATAACTTGAGAATATAAACATACATAATAGGAAATACCCAAAGGAAAAATACCCATGTCAACACCATATATTCATAATAATGAAAAGGTAAAATCATAATAATTATTCTTGAAATTAAAAAAAAAATTACACCCATTGGTAGACTATATAAAACAACATCTAGTGAACTATCTCATCCACAAACCTCATATAATGTTACACATGTGCCTAGTTCATTTCAGGAGTATACACATTATATCTCATAATTCCAATTCATTAAAGTATTATGTTTTCCATATTCACCACAAGAATCACACGCCAAGTAAATATGTGTGTATAATATAACATAAACCATCAAAGAACATATGGCCCTTTGAAAACTAACTCTTATCAACTAGTACCCACATCCCTAATGTCTAATGTCCTATAACAAACACAATATCAGAAATTTAATATATATGCATCAATTTATCAATCTAAACCCCAATATATAAAAAATATATAATAACATGTGGAGTAGGAGAGGGAATATTATGCATAAAATTAGGTTAGTTTTTTCATCAACTAATGGTAGGTTTAAATATTAGAAAACCAACCTTATATGGTGGTTATGAATATACTGGTTCCCCATCATGGATATAAAATGAAAAATCAAACATCACCCACAAATATACAACAATGGAATACTAAAGGATCATCCAAATCACAATCATTAAACCAAAATCCCAAAAAATAAAACAACACCCACAAAGAACCTTATTTCAAATAATCTAGAAGAATCATGACCTAACTATATCTTGGTTAGGTTTTCATACATAGATAAAAATGAAAACAATAGTCAACAAAATAGAAGAATGATTTGGAACTCACTATCAAAGAATATTTAAATCAAGAAATCACTTAATTAGGGGAGAATACTAGAGGAGGAGATCCGTTTTCCATCACTCGGGTGAGGGAAGAACATGACTTTACTGAAGGGGGTGAGATACAAATCGAGTGAAGGGGGGAGGGGAGGTTGGGAAAATATGCAAGAGTCTATCCCAACGATTTATATAAATTTTGGGTATAGACAGATTCTAGACAATCGATACCCACAGTTTTTGTAAACCGTGGGTATAGATCTGTGGAGATGGCCCAATTTTCCAGTAGTGATTGATTGTGACTTATATCTATCGGCACCCACACATTTCCTTGTTTTGAGGGGTACAATATAAAATATCCCAGAAGATAATATACATTACAAAAAACTTCAAAAATATCATGTGAGAGTGGGGATTCACATAGCTCATGATTCGAACATTGAGCTACCTATTCCCCTTGATGATCCGGATAATCACAAAATTGAACTTGCTATTGGAAATTTCATAGAATGTTTGTTTGATCTTGTAAAAAAAACATTGACAATGAGGTATGTCCTTTAAAATTTTAAATTTTATGAAAAATATTTAACAATTAATGAAAAAAGGCAAAAAATGGGGAATTTTATTATGGACAAAGAAAAGGAAGGGTAAAAAGAAGGTCGAATCAAAACAGTCTAAGGGAACAACCAATCAACCAAAAAGACCATCAGAGAGTACCATTACCTTGCCAGTTCAATTGTTGTGTTTTCTAATATTACAAGTTCATGTGGATACAACTTTCAAAGATGGAAATACAACCATCGTTTATTTTAAAGAATAAATGTATGGGGAGACCATTACAAACTTTCTTGGTCTTTAGAATGTAGATAAAATCCTCAAGCATGGATGGATGGGAGTCCCAGTTGTAAATGTATACATGACGTGCGTTTTCATAATCTGTTTGTCCAATAGGTGGTCTACTATGTTAATTATAGTTAAATATTATTCATATTTTTTGTATGAGTGTATGCCAGTGCTATGTGAAGGTAAAATCATACAACTAAAAATTTGGACTCATTAGTCCTCACATAACTTCTACACAAAAAACATCATTGAAATAAAATAAATATTAAAAAATAATGGACTGAATGGATGTAATGTTTGAAAAGAAACTTACAGACATAAGAATTTTCTTAATACCCACGACATAGGGGTAAAACTCTATAATCTAATCATATCAAATATATTTTCATTTCTTTTATTGCTTATTCATTTTTTTAGGGAGCATTGGTTTTCCACTGAAATCAATTTGGATACTATAAAGATTTGTTTTTTGGATTCAATGCATGGATTACCAACAAATCGACCATACATGATAACATTTATCAATTTGTAATACACTAAATTCAATATTTTACAAATAAACTTCAAGTTATATGTTTTGTATTATGTTTTAATAAAAAATTATAATAGGATGGTGTTTAAATATCATCAAAATAATGGTATGAGGATGGTCCATGAGCACCATAAGCCTATTGAATTCTACAGTTGAATAAGTATTAGGGTATATATAATAATATTTCACTATCAAAACATATATTAAATCAAATTACTTGTTTTTTTAATGTATATGCAGTGTCCAAAACAAACAAATGGCAAAGATTGTGGTTATTACATTTTCAAATTTATGAAAGATATTGTATTCCATCAACAAATTGTCATCCTCGAAGAGGTATTTCTAATGATAATTAAAATTTCATTTAAAATATTTATTAATATTTTTTCAGTATTACCGAGACTATTAACAGTTCATGCATTTAAAAGAGGAAATATATTTGTTTATAAATGAGTGGAAATAATACGTGGTGTCAAAAATGTATACATATATCATGAAGAGGTGACTTCCTACTACGTATTTAGTAAAATTTCTCACCATTTTATCTAATTATTTTTTAGTTAATTTTCTTGTTATTTTTATCTGCTACTTATTATCTTAATTTTCATACACGGTGTGAACGATATGACTGAAAGTGTGTGTTTTTATTTAAAATTGGGTAAATGATCCATGCATCATTTGTGACATGTGAGAATCATTCGTGTGTTAATCCGACATATGGTGTGACTGGTATGACTCAAAGTGCATGTTTTCAATTTAAATACGACATTTTTGTTAAAAACATGTGTCACTCACTGAAAATCAAGAAAATGCATTTGGATTGTCTTAATACTTTAGGACAATGTTTCATAAATCATTTTTGATGTGTAAGAATCAGCTGCATGTCAATCAGACACACGGTGTGATTGGTACGACTCAAAGTGCATGTTTTCAGTTTAAAATGACATTTTAGTTAAGAACGTGTGTCACTCACTAAAAACTAAAAAAACACACTTGGATTGTCTTGATACTTTAGGAAGACAATCCATAAGTCATTTGTGACGTATATGAATCATTCAAACATCAATCTGATACATTGTTTGATCGATATGACTCCAAATGCGTATGTTCAGTTTAAAAATGACATTTTAGTTAAAAAAGTGTGTCACTCACTAAAAACCGACCAAACACACTCGTATTGTTTTGAAACTTTATGACAATGATCCATAAGTCATTTTTGACGTGTAGGAATCAATCACATTTCAATCTGATACGCGATGTGGTTGGTATGACTCAAAGTGCGTGTTTTAATTTAAAATTGACATTTTAATTCAAAAAACGTGTGGCATACTCTAAGCTGGGGAAACATATTCATATTGTTTTGATACTTTATGGCAACGATCCATAATTTTTTAGCGCTAATAAAGGTGGTCTTTATCAGTGTTTTTGTTCACCATTGATAAAAGTTTATCATTTATTAACATTTTGTTTTAGCATTGATTAAGGGTTGTTCTGAATATTGCGTAATATGCAATAGTGTGGATCATTTAAAACACGGTCGGAACTCCCAATCCTCTATCAAAATCCAGAAATTGAAATTTTCCTTGATTGTCCCCAACTTGTAACAACACGAGTTGTTAACTTTATATGATGATAATGCAACTGCTGGTTGTGAACCCAAATATCATACCAGTTTCCCCAAAAAATGTTGGCTGACATATGAACTTGAATGAACTACTACTCTGATCACCAGTTGGTTTTAGAATGAAACCCCAAATGGCTCATGTGCCGAGCCTTGAAGGTCTGGACTGGAGGAATTAGATCATGACAAGTGGTATCTAAGTCATGTTGTAGCCCAAGTGTGATGTGGGTGGCCCAAACCGGTTTGACAATAATAATGATAGCCCAATCGGAGCTTGTGAATCCATTATGATGTCTTCTAGGTAACAATGGTTAGATGACGTGTCCCGGTGAAGAGAAAAATGGCGGTGCAAGATGGTTGGATGTGATCAATTATCATTAAAGGGGGGACCCAATTGTGCGGTCTTTGGTTTGAGAGGAAAATTATTGGGTGAAAACTCAAATCACAATTCGGTTTTCGTAAGGAATGTTGACCGGGCGTATAAACTTGAATGAATAACTCTTACCGTTACCAATTGGATTTAGAATAGAATCTCATAATGATTTACATGTTGGGTCTTGGAAGGATTGAGCTGGAGGAATTGAATCATGATAACAAATTGCAATAGAAAAAAACATATCTTCCCAAAATTCATTTTTGTTGACCATAAATTTCAAAAGGATGGTTAGATTGATACCCAGTCCATATGATAATCTTGCAAATTTATGCACAAAGATATTATAAACTATGAATTTTGAGAAATTGATTTGTTCACAAAGATCATGTACTTTTTTTATTTTCATCAATTTTTTTCTACTTGGATTTCCTAATAAAGTTTTTAACGTGACAACTTAAATAAGACATGATTATTAGTTTTTTTTTGTCTCTTGTTTTTCCTCATATGTTTTTTAAGTAAATATTAAATAAGATTTCATAATATATAATGAGAGGTTGTACAAATTAATTATATTAGTATATGTTTATGATTGTTCATTAGTATATGATTACTGCTTGATTTTACATCAATTTAATTTGAATCTGTGTTACACAATTAGATGCAATTCTTTCATTAATTCGCCATAGCTTGATGCAGTCGCCTCTCCCGGGTCACGTCACCACTGTAGATTGATAAAGCTGGGGACCGCAGCTACGGCACCCAATAACCGACGAACAAAAGAAGGGGGCTAGGGTTTGGAGTGATCTCTGTGTGTGTGGTCCGGAGGGCTAATTTCGTTCGATCTCGCTATTTGTTTTTCCGGGGTGGGGGAAGATGAAGCGAGGAAGGTTGGAGTTGAAGCGGATCGAGAACAAGAAGAACAGGCAGGTCACCTTCGCCAAGCGCTGAATCGACCTCCTCAAGAAAGCGTATGAGCTGTCCGTGCTCTGCGATGCCGAAGTTGCCTTCATCATCTTCTCCAACCGAGGGATGCTCTTCGAGTTCTGCAGCACATCCAGGTACGCACCGAATCACACTGTGAATGCAGTTGTCTTCCATTTCCGACTTAAAATGAAAACAAGACGCGTTGTCAAAATAATGCAAACAAAATGTGCGGCGCAGGGATTAAGATCTACCTTCGATTTTTTTTTTTCTGGAGTTGTTTATCACTGGATTATTTGCTTTGTTTTGAATCAATGATTAGACTGTTTAGGGATTTTAGTGGCGTTTTTTACTTGTTTTTCGATCATGAGATCCTAAACCGCCACTACATGCATCTTCCTGGATTTGCTTTTCAGATCTTTTTCTTTTCTCCTCCAAAGGGAAAGTTAAATCAGGTCCGTGTTTTTGTTTCCGGTTCTTCGTCTTTGACGAAGAACAGTTGATATCCGCCAAACAGTTCCCCTCTACCGTGACTGTATTTGCAAGTGCGATTCCATGAATACCGTCGCAGATCTGTTACCAGAATCTACAACTGCAGTGCCCAATCCGAACACCATATCTCAATATACAATAGAAATTTGAATAAATCCAACCCCAATGAGAAACACGGTACAAAATTTTCTTCTCCGGCTAAAACTCCCTTCTATAGTTCATCTTCCATCATCCAATTCGTGCACCAAAAAGCCAAACACCTTTGTAATTGTCTGCAGAAACTGATTCCGACTCTTTCATCTCATTAGCCGAGCTTGTTATATTTTCTTTTCCATTATCAATCAAGAGGAATGTACTGCTTTTAGTTTTGCACCTGTAGAAGGTGATGACATCTTTTTCCTTCAATCCATTCGCCTTCACTAGCCTGTGCCATCCCTTGGTAAACACATAGGTTTGACTACTTTTCCAATAGCAATACCGAAGCGTCCACCGCCTCATCATCCCATCGAATACAACCAAATCGGTGGTGTCCATGCCCTCGGACACCGGAGGCAAGTGCCTCATGGCATATTGCTTCGGGATCACGAGTCTGTGTAGGCTCCCTACATCACTGATAGTGAGCTCCTTTTGGAAGAGACGGTGGCGCGATGACCCTTCTTCCCTGCTTTGTCCAATCCCTAATCTGAGGTCCATACCTGAATGGCATTGGCTGTTCAGGTACTCTTGGAAGCTCGATTGGTAGGTTCCGTCTCTGATCATGTCGAGAAGAGTTTCTCTACTGAGTTGGTTCTGGAAAAGTGGCTCCTGGGAGGTGGAGCTGTCCCAGGGGATGTTTCGGGGGACATCTTTCCCTCGGAACTTGATGGAGATACTGTCGTAGGCCATGGCTGCCTCCTTTTCGGACTTGAAAGTGCCCAGCCAGATCCTTTGGTTGTTGGAGTAGATCTGGGCGCCCCAGTGGCCGTTGTGCAGCCGCACCACGCCTTTGAATCTTGAAGAGGAGCCTTCCACTAGGTTAGTATTGTTGCCCTCCCGCCACGGTTTTGGCTTATTGGGTAGCGTTTGCCACGTGCTGTTCGAAATCAGATCTTCTTCTCTTTTTTTGGGGTGTGAGATCATGGCGACTTTGTCTTCTTCTTCCATGAGAAAATCTAATAAAGCCTGATCACAATACCCAGCAAAGCAAAATCCTTAAAGTTTTTGGATTAGGAACCAACAAATAACAGAGCATCGTAGAAGGGAAAGGAGGAGTGGGTACCTGTTAAACGCTTCTGGTAGAATGAGGATGACGGCAACTGAGAGACAGGCCGGAGATGATGAACAAGTATGATGTTAAGTCCCCTAAATTCAATCACTGCTGGTTCTTATATAGGGACCTGTGAAAGGGGGAGTCATATAGCAGGGAGATGATGAACAAGTATGATGTTAAGTCCCCTAAATTCAATCACTGCTGGTTCTTATATAGGGACCTGTGAAAGGGGGAGTCATATAGCAGGGAGATTTTGTTTCCACATTCCCCTGTAAAATCTTAAACCGGAGTCATATTGCAGGGAGATTTTGTTTCCATAATTTTAATGCGCTTTTGGTATGATATTTGAAGTAATTACTGTTGAATTGACGTTTGATTTTTGTGCTTTATTTTCAGCCTTCAATATTTCTCTCATTAAATGCGTTGGTAAATTGTTTCCATTTTTTTATTTGACATTTTTAAAATATTTGTTTACAAAGATATAACATGAAGGTTGATTCTATATTTTATAATCATGAATGTTGAAGTGTGTTTATATTGAAAATGTGGAAGAGGATTTCATCTTTAAAATATAAATCTTCATAAAATAACATTCAGAATAAGAATTAGAAAATAATAATTTAAAATTCAAAATTAATTTGAAAAACGCTCATTTGAATTTTAATTTGAAAAATTATAAAATATAATTCAATCAAAATTTAAAGGTTCATGAAAGTCACCACAATTTTAAAAACAGTCAATCTTAATAACAAATTCTTCACTTATTAGAAGTAGTTTACCCAAAATGAATATTAAACAAATCATTCAAGATAACCCTATTCTAATTGGTTTTAATGAAAATATGATTTTCAATAGAACTAATGGGTGATTTTTAATCCATATTGTTGATCTCATTTAATTATGTTTTAAGGCTTGTAATACATAACACGTGTTGCATTTTGATTGTGTATCTTAATGCATATTTATTCAAATTTTAAAAAGCCATGAAAGTTGTAATAAAAATAAAAAAAACTTGGAAATTATTAATAAAAATAATAACATAAAACATATGTATAGTGATTTTACTCAAAAAAGAATTATGAACGAATTAACACAAAAAAATATAAACAAATAATACTATGATACAAAAAAATCATTTCAAACATACAACATGATTTAAAAGCATCGCAAGTAAAATTAGAATTCAATAATAATTTTAAAAAATCATTATAGACCTATTAATTTTAAATTCAATATAATATGACTCATTTAAAGGCAAAATCAAATTTTAGATCCTACTGGCTACATTTTTAAAATTTGATATTAAAATTATCAAAATTTAGTAAATGATGAATAATAATTACTTTAATTTATTAACAATGAATTGAAAATATTTTAATATTAAATGTATTGAAAAAATGTTCTCTTTAATGTCATGATGAATAATAATTACTTTAATTTATTAACAATGAATTGAAAATATTTTAATATTAAATGTATTGAAAAAATGTTCTCTTTAATGTCATATTCTAGTTCAAATTAAAAATAAAAAAAATAACTTCCGTTATAAAAAACTAAAAAAATTAAATCATGGACATTTAGAATAAATATTAATATTTTTTATAGAATGCAAAACAACTGTTTTGTGTTATATTTTTGATGAAAATTGTAATAAAAATATATAAAACAGGATATTTAAAAATAATAATAGAGAACATGTTATGTGTTTGGTTTTTATGACGAAAAACATTGTATATAGAACAATCAACAAAAATGCAAAACAATTGTTTTTTTTAATTTCATACGAAAATTGTGATAAAATTTTCAAAAATATAAAAAAGTTTATTTAACATTTTAATAAATATTATAACGACACGTGTTGCGTTTTGTTTTTTGCATCACGGTACATAATTTATTTTAAAAAGAAAAAAAACACATAACAATTGCCTTTTTAGTTTTATTGGAAAAAAAGGAAAATAAATAACGTGTATGAATTAACACACATATATTTAGAAGCCATTAATTAACATAAAATTATAAGCAAATAATGTTATCATACAAAAGAAATATTTAAAAGCACACAACACAACATCAAATACAAAAAAAAAAAAAAAACAATATTGCAAACAAAAAAACACGTGCAACACATCTTCGGTGTTCTGTCATTAATTTTATACGAGATTCGACTAGTCAAATTCTGAAAACATAATTTTTATTGATAATTAATTAAAAATATTTACACTATTGTTTTTGCACTGTTTTCCCTTGATTATATGATTTTTCAAGCGTTTAAAAGTAAATTTTCTATATAAAAATATATCGAATACGCCTCTAACTTTTATTTGTTTTGTTTGTTTATAATTGCTAAAATACACATTGTCGTGTGCCATTTTATAAGAAAAAATGATTTTATTTTTCCGAACTAGTGTTATTTATAAAATCTATTAATTCCTAAAATATTTATTTTATTAACATAAAAAATAAACATATTTTTCTCAAAATTTCTATTTACAATAATGAACCATTATTTTATAATTCTGATGAAATTAGAATTTCTTGATATTAATGTTACTATTTGTTTATTTTACGTGATCTATACTTGATTTGAAGTTGATTTGGGGATATGGTAACTATTTTCTCTCTATTATTTTCAAATGAGAGTATTTTAAAACCGGAATTAAGAATTAAATCTTCTAATGACATTGTTTTAGTTAAAGTATCTAAATCTGACATGGATGATTGTAATTCAATATCGAGAGAATGGGATGAAGCTAATATATTTTAAGTGTGTACATATTTATTGTGGTACATTTTTGTACAGCTAGATAGATTGAAGTACTGATGTTTAAGAAACATTTGAGATGATTAAAATGAAGGTCGAGCATATTTTATTATACAACAAAATTCATTTGGCTAAGTTTCAAAAATGCGAAGAAAAATTAAGTACGGAAATCTTTGTAATAATGCTAGAAATGAGCAGTTGTGTAAAATGAGACTCCCATATGATGCTCTTAAATTATATTGAAATGAAGATCATGGGAGAGGAAATAAAGGTTCATGTTCTATAAATGATTTATGTTTGCTTTTTTCATTCTTGGAAATATGAGAAGAACAAACAAATAAAAAAAATCTCTTGTACAATTGTGCATCAAGTGGAGAGAGAAATAAAATAAAAGTTATGTAATTTATGTGAAGGAGTAATAATTGTATGTAGTTTGGGTGAGATAATATCTATGAAGTTCTTGAAGAAATGAAGAAAATGTTTTTTTTTTGTAATTTTTATAGAAGTATAAGTAATATACTAAACTAGTGACGAAGTGATTCTATCTATTGGTTTTCGAATAATATGAAGAAGAAATAGATGACTGAGCCAAAATGTTTATACTAAACAAATTTAGTTGAGGAATAAAAAGAAGTGAGTGATGGAATCAATGATATATTTTTATGAACATATGGTCTTGCCAGAGTTCATTGTGCTGAGCTTGAATGGAAGAAGATCATATTTATATGTAGATACATCAATGAGTTGAGTTTTTTTTATCTACTTTAAAGGAGTATAAAGACTAACACTTTATATACATGGTGGGAAGCTATAGAACCTACATGACTTAGGGAATACATGGATTTCATTGTGTGAATCTGCGAGTATAGTGTGAAGCTATTGAAGAATTCCAATTAAAATATAGAAAGAGAAATCCTATGAGATGTAGGAAATAGGATACATAATGGGACTCATTATAGGTTTGGAAAACACCAACCATTTCAGATAACATTTGTCTATAATGGAGAATCCATGATTGGGTTGAATAACTAATCTTGGCAAGGAGTAGGCTATTGAGTTGAATATTGTAAAAATATTACATGCAACTTTTTATTATTTTATTTCATTTCATGTGGTATGATCTCCTTTTAAATCTAAAATAGATCCAACTATCCCAACAAAATATATGGCTTCATAACCAAGGCGGGTAAATGATTCAAAGAAGAATTGTAAATTGGTAAAAATTTGACAACATCTGGTTCCCCACCACTGCAGTGTTTTCACTATTCTATCTAGCACTATAATGTCATTTATTGGAGTTCAAGCACGAGGGGATGTGTCATCTCATATGATGAGTATGAAATATAAGCCCCACTTCAAATCTTTTTTGTGGAAACCTAGAAAGAAATCATCCAATCTGAATCAATGCCATAATATTACAAACTTCAATAAAACCCAAACAATGCAAGATTCAAATTTCAAAACTTCAAATTTCAAAATGTGGAAAAATTGTCAAGCAAAGCACCCGAGGAGAATGAGATCACCCATGTCAGCCTCGGTCCTAGTTTCGCAGATGGTAGCCGAGCCTTCATCACATAATTGCCATCATCGTCAATTCAAGAAACCATCAAAATCATCGTAATCAATCCCATCACCACCTTCTTAATGAACCCAACATCATGGGAACCACCAAATCCAGTCGGCCTTCATTGGAAAACCAACCACCCCAATATCTACATTAACATCATTTCTAGTGCAAACTAAACATTGATGGGTCTTCATCGGAACCACTCACAGTCTAAAACCAACAACTTCAAACTACACCTAAATGACCAAACCAACAACTAAACCAGACCACCATGGATAAGATTATATCAGCACAACTCTGAAGGAACTAGTGCACCCAAAGCAAGGTTAACAGGCCAAGGAGGACAAGAAACAAACCAAATAACCATAGTGAACTCACCAAAAAATAGAGAGGAATTAGGCCCAAAAAAGACCCTCAACCATGATTTTAGCCCAGGATGTGCTTAGTGAAGCATCAAGGGCCACCAGGTCAAGGAGACGGACCAAAATCGCTCTGGGCTGGAAGGTCCACCGTCGACATCTGAGGTCGCTTCCAAAGATGACACCTGGAATATCCAGAACACCGGCCTCCTTCAACATATTTTTGTTGAATGATGAACGAGACATGGGAGTCGAAAATGGAAGCTGTGGCACATGAGACTCACATCCTAAGCATGCAATAGTGATTAAGAGCAATCGAGGAAGATAAAAAACAGGTGCAGAAAAGTTGTGAAAGAAACACAAGGGGAATATGCCATGGAGAAGTCACACTGTCAGAGTAGGAAGATGGAATTAGGAGGCAAAATGAAGGGATGAAAGGAAGGGAAAGAAGAAGAACGATGCTTAGATGCACCACCGACCCCACGGAGAAGGGCCTCAAGAGGAAACCATAGGCGGAGCCAAGAGCAAGAGGTGGTGACTCGGGAGAGAAAGGTTCCATTGGATAGATACACATATGGGCCCTCGATTGAGATATACTGAGGAGTGTGTGGTCATACATAGATAATATATATATGATGTGACAATCTACTTGGATGATTGGAATGTGATATACTCATCCATAAAGGTTAATTTCATGTTATTTATTCATCAACTAGGACAATATATACTCAGAGAGTATAACATTTGATCTGGATAAATTGGATTGATAGAGTCTTTGTCCCATGGTTACCAGATGTTTTTTTAAAAAGGAAAATATGAGAATTTGCACTTACATATGATGCAAAAAATTTGGACATGGGAATATAGATACTTGTGGTTGATGGAGATCACACCATATCCCTTCATAAATTTTGCAGCATTGACACTTTTTTAGAGGGTGCTCTTTTCTTTAATTTATGGATCTGGTGATTTGAAAAACCTTGAGATTTTGTGAATTTTTTTAAATGAATTTAATATTTTTTAGATTTTTCATTACTTGAAACATTTATTTTAGCTTGCGTTACACGCAAAATTGAGTTTGTATTGCTTTACATTCAATATGAAGCTTAGATTGTGTTCCATGCAACACCGAGCTTAGCTTGTGTTAAACGCAAAACTAAGCTTAAACTAAACATGACATATTAATAAAATATTATTTTAGTTATCACCTAGTCATTGGATTGGAGGGTATGAAAAGGATTAAATAAATTTTGAAAATATGGTTTATGCATGTTTATAAGATTAATTCTTTGGTAACCAATTAATTATAAATGAAAGTAAGAACAATTTGAAAATAAAGAAATTCCTTTTCAAAAAAACTATTTTTTTCTATGTGCAAACACATTTTATCACAATAAATTAAACAAATGACTTTTTATGTATTATTTAAATGAAATGCATATAGTATATATTCAACCAACTATTTAACAATAATCTTATGTGTTTTCTATGGATGATATAAAAATAAATCCAATTTTACACATAAAAAGATGTATTTTTCTAAAAGGAAGTTTTATTGTATTTTAATGGAACATTTATTTTAAAACTAATTTTTTATGATATAATAAATTTTATTTTAAAAAATAAACTTCATTTTTTAAATTATAATTCCTAAATTATCTTATGGTGATTTTTTTTTGAATTTTTCTAAAAAGTTTCATTTTTTGATGAATAGTGAAAAATACTGAATTTTAATTGAAAATTGCGATTTTGTTAAAATTATTTATGTAGTTATATTATATTTTAAATTAGTTTTTATTTATATTTAGTTCAAATATACATAAATTAATCCAATTTTGGTCTTTGGAATAAATTTCATATTGATGTTGGATTTAAAACTTCGTAAAATTTTGAACATTTTTGCTTTAAAAACTTGCTTTCTCAACACGTCTGTGAATTTAATTTCAAATTATTTTTTTTCAATTATGTGAAATAAATTTGGGAAAATGGATTATGTATTTGGAATTAGCACAAGATATAATTTCTAAAAGGTCAACTTAATTTTTTACCATATGATTTGTTAAAGAAGTTAAAATTAATCATGGTGAATAAGGGAAAAAATGAGTTTACTGAGGGATTGAACTTTAAAATTAAGGGTAATAATGACTTATAAACTTATCCAACACCCACTGTATGAAATTATTTCAACCTTGAACCTTCATAGATCTAATTTGGTGAATTATTTAAGCATTTTTTATGTTAAAACGTGGTTATACCTAACTTTATTTTCAAAAATACCAAGTGTGTCTTCTCCAACACTTATAAAAGTCCACCACCTATCCTCTTTTCACTCCCTAAATACCAATTATTTTGTAAATTACCAGCCAAAATAACTTATCAAATTACCTAGTCTCATCCTAAAATTCATACTCTTTTCATAAATCCAACTATAGAATTCCTTTAATGCAAATCGAAAGGAGATACATGAAGAATAAGTAATGTTCATCGACGAATGTTTTTGTTTTATTTATTACTCAAAACCCTTAAAAATAATTTTTATATCATGATTATATAATAACCTTCATTTTATTAATATACTAAGATAATGTTATGTTATTTTTAAAATATACAAACACACACATTTTCATCAAACATGTTATGAAATCATCATTCGTTTGTACGACAGACTACCGCCTCACGAACTGATGTTCGTTTTCCATTACAACCTCTCAAGGTTGGTTATAATGACGTGCATGCTATTTATATATGATATTCATGATATTATTATTATTTTGGATTTTTTATATCACACATACCTTCATTCTTTCCATTTTGTGGGAAAATAATAACCTCGCTTGTGTGTACGACTGATTACCGCCTCGCGAAGCGATGCGATTCGTTCATGTTTTAAATGGAATGTATTAAGGATAAGTTTAATAAAAATATGTGATATATATGAAATAAATATGATAATAGAATTATTATATATATATATATATATCATTTACTTTTCTTTTTTTCAGTATGATAAATAGAAATATCGTTCATGTGTACGTATGATTGACCATCTTCATGGACAATGTATTTCATTTACTGTAACAAAATTTTATTCACAACTATAAATACATATATATTGAATATATATGATATTTATATAATGGTTTAAATTCTGGATATTATTAAATCTAGATCAATGTAAGAGGAAAAAAAAAATAAAAAATAAAAACATATACGAAAAAGAAATTCGTTATTATGCGAGACACAACATTAACATGAAATTATTAATAAGAGGGAAATAAAAGGTCATAATAAAATAATATATGATATGATATATATGAATATGTTTTTTTAATGGATGTATAATAAATTTATATTTATTATACAAGAGGTTTAAATGAGTAACACAAAAGTCAAGACTTAATGTAAGAGGATTTTTAGTCTCGCTTTTATTTTTGTGAGACTTAATTTCATATTTACCACTTATTTCTTTTGTGTGATGTATATATTAACCTATGAAAAGTTATATCATGAATTGAATTGATTTCATGATATTCAAGGTTTCAAATGATGTTATTATTTCATGTATCTCACGATTAAAAATTTAATCAAGTAGTAAGGGATTTCAATCTCACTTTTATTTTATGTGAGACACATTCTATATGCACAACCTTTTTCTTCAATGAGGTGTATATAATGCATGTGAATTTATTTTATGATGATTCTTTAAAAATTTATTTGTGTTTAAATATCCATTTTACCATCTCTCTTCCAAAGTTATTACGGTTCAAAAGTTAACAAATCGGTAAGGTTTTTTTGTCTCAATTTTCTTTCTTTGAGGCGCATGTTCTGTTATGAACCTATATTCTTTTACAAGGTGTATATACAACCAATTTGACATGTAATATCATGAATTTATTCATACTGATGATACTTTTAGTTTCATTATATGTTATTCCTTTATGGGGTTTGAGATTCAATGTTACCAACGTGGTAAGAATTTTATGTTACAATCTCTCCATTTATCAGGATTGTTTATGATCAAGTCTTCGGTATTGAAATCTCATGATCTACCTCCCAATAATTCTCATTAATTTTATTCTCCTATGGTTATTCATGATATCATCAAGTGATGATACCATTTTTTGACTCTTTGGTAGTTAATATAATTAATAAAATGTTATTTAGAAAATATGAATTTATTTCTCTCTTCGATCGGAAATATGTTTTCTTCATAAAATAATGTTTTTTAAAAACGTCTTCATTTTTTTTTCAAATGATGGTTCAAGTTCATTTTCAGTGAAAATTATTTTAAAAAATGTTTTATGTTTTAAAAATCCTTTTTTCAAAGAGGAAATTATATTTATCTCAAGATTTTTTTAAATGATCCTTTCAAATTATTTTCCATCTAAGATGTCATCCATTGGTGTTACGTATGCTTTACAGGGGTTATGAATCAATGACATCATTCAAATTTTCTTTCTGAATGATTTATATTTTGATGACATGATTTTTATGGAACCTGTTTCTTTTCCAAAGGTCAATCATGTTCTAGATAGATTTTAATGAAACTCATTTCTTTTACATGGGTTAATCATGTTTCAAAGAGATTGACATGAAACCCATTTATTTTCCATGAGAAAATTAGGTTATTAAAGAATAATGATTATTTCTATAAGTTTTTATTATGATATGCAAGATCATTACACTATTCATGTTGATTTTTTTGAACATATCTTATACGATGGTGTAACCTAGATAGCGCCGGGTAAACCCGTTACAGCTTATACAATGGGGAAGCCCAAATAGTGTTGGGTAAGTTCGTTACAACTTATACTATGGGGAATTCCAGATAATTCTGACTGTTAAAGCTTATATAAATGTGTGTCCCAGATAGCATCAACTAATATCGTTACCGCGTATATGATGGGGAGTCCCAAATAACCCTGGGTGAGATCATTATAACTTACATGATAGGTGTGCCCAGATAACGCTGTAATATACAAGGTAAATATTTATCTATCTCATTATATAGACATGGATGAAATGAGGATTAAACTCAGTACAGTAAAGTAACTTGTCTGCTACGATGGTCTTTGGAGTGAACCTTGACTATGATGTTACACGTGAACCTGATTACATTTTCACAATGTTATGTGTGGACCTAGTTTCATGTCCATAAGTTTATGAGAGGACGTGATTTCTTATCCTTAACTTAATGAGTTAACGTATTTCTATTTATACATGTTCACAATGTTATATGGTGACGTGTATATGAAAAATCTACGTCTTATGCCACAAATTATATGTCTCATGCTTTCATGGCTCATGTCATTTGATTCCCGTATATATCATGTCTTATGAACTGCCAATATTTATTATGCGACTCATGATTATGATCATTGATATGTCGGGTATGGTTTTCAAATTTTATGCACATATTCTTATACCCTTATTTTCATGTTATTCTTATGCATATTCTTTATTTACCCTTAATGGGCATTTGAGCTCACCCTTTCTTATGTTTCCTTTTCCCTAATTATGAAGAAAAGTTTTACATAGGAAACTAAATGAGATGATATTTGTGGGAAACATTGAAGATCTTTCACAATGTTAGAAAATTATGTTTCAATGTTTCCAAAGAGAATAAACTATTATGATCCTCAGGAATTTGTTTGTGTAATGTAATGGATATTCCTTAAAAATGATGTAACATCCATGTAAAAGAAACCCATGTTGCTATAGTTGGTATCAAAGGAAAGATTTAGTCAATCATTGGAAATTAGGATGATAAAAAATTAGTGAGATCCTTAGGGATATTTCTCAGGATATGTCTAGGGATGTATCTAAGGAGAAGTATAAGGATGAGTCAAAGTATAGTAAAATGTCTTGAAAATTTAGTAGAGGATTAAGGGAGTGGTTTCCAAGAAATTACATTCCTGTCAAGATACTATAAGTGCATGTGGCTCTGACACAAATGTACATAGGGGTAACAACCCCAAAACACTGTATTGATCTTGACTTGATAGGGAACTGGTTTATGAAAATTGGACTTATTGTAAACCTGGTTTGACACTCTTGGGGGGATATGATTTAAAAATTCATGAACACATTATGAATTAACATGATGGATTTAAATAGAAGATGACTAAGAATGCCTAGGATAAACCTAATTTGTCATAAATTAAAAAATGTGTCATCATTAGGAAATCTACTATGTGATTTTTGATGATTATTAGGTTCCCCATCATTACAATATCTTACATGATACTTTTTAGTTCTAGTCAATGGCTGGAACACAAAGGAACTGCGTGAATGCTGAATGAAACAGACAATGAAACGGTTGCCTCCTGAGAAATCAAATGATATGGGAGATGGAATGAAAAATCTTATTGATATGATCATACAACATTCTCAAGTAATGAACCATTTTTAACTTCCAAACGCCAAATGAGCAAATGAGGTAACAATGTTCTGTTGAGTCCTACATGACGCAACACCCACCTTCTTTTAGTGGTTCCAATGATCCACTAGTTGCGGATCAATGGATTAGTTCCACTAAAAATATATTTTCCATACTTCAATGTTCACGCCATGGAAAAATCATTTTGGATGTTCATCATTTGGAATGAGAATTAGATCGGTGGTATACTCTTATTAGGAACACATGAGAACAAAAAGAAATTGAATCTATAGAATATGAAGAGTTTAAGGAGATATTTTTTAGTAATTACTTCCCTCATATTCTATGAAAAAAATAGAGAAGTAATTCATTGAGCTTAAGAAAAAGGATGACGAATCTATTGGTACATATGAAACTAATTTTACAATATTTTGAAGGTATGCTTCTAGTTTAATCATCATACCTGAAAGAAAAATTGATCTTTGGTGGACTGAAACCAAGTTATTGAAAGGTCTTGGCTATAAGAGACCTTACTAGATATGAATATTTTTTTGTTGTGAAATGATGGTAGAAATAGAAATTGGATATTCACACCATTCCTTTGGTTTTTATAAGAAAAGAATGATGGAGTCTCATGACAACTCAAATGGTGGAAAGACATTACAAACGTCTCTGTGCTAGAAATGTGGGAAGAATCATAAAGGGATTTATTGAATGGAATTGGGATGTGCTTTAAATGTGGAAAGGTAGGTCATAATGTTCATGAATGTTGAAATACTATTAATGGTATGGTTAATGTAATTAAGGATAATATAAATCCAACTAATGTGCCACCCACAATCCAGTGTTTCAAGTGCAAGGAGTTTGGGAATTATGAGAATCAATGCCCCAATCCAGAGGCTAATATGGATGATAAGCCACAACAACCTTTGAGGATGAAGGAAAAAAGGGCAATCTTATTCAATCACAATGGATTAAGTGAATCATGATAATTAGGGAACACTTACCCTCCCCTCCTTATTTTGGAATTTCTTGTTTGGTTTTATATGAATAAGCCCTAAGAAAATAATAATGTTCATCCTTTAGTTCAATTTCATGTGATTATCTCCCTCTATATGGATTCTAGACTAATAAAATCACATTTAATATTCTATCGATATAAGGATGAACCCATGTTTCAAATGAATTTTTTGTTAAGGAATAAATGGTGAACTATAATTTGGAAGCATATATGTCTCCATGTATGATCAACATAAGTATTATGGATAACATCATGAGTTTATAAGTTTAAGGTTGATAATAAGTTCAAAATTATAGAAAATCCCCTCTTGAGGTTTTAAGTGACGAGATTTTATCAAAGAATAAGGATATTTTTAGAGAAATTTATTGTAATTTTGGTTATTAACAAGATCTAGGATAATACCTGACCATTGTAAAGACCCAGAAATTCCATGTAATTTTTTTTAATTAAATGGAATTATTATGAGTCTGTGAAAATTGACGGCACGTGGTTTCGAGTCCCGGAGAGCCTGAAACGAATTTTTGAACTTTTTTAAGGTACATTCAGTAAACGTGCGGGTGACGATTTCTATCTTTTGGATCGGTGCTCGAATTAAAAATCCGAGAGCACCGTTGAATCTGCAACGCCGAGATTTGCTTAAGAGAAGCTTAACTTCGACCGACAAGGGTCGGACGAAAAAGTTAATTTTTGGAATTTACAATAATAATAATAAAATAACTCAACGAGTTATTTTTTTTGCAACTATTGAGCGGCGGTGGTGGGATCGCTGGGTTGTCAGACTATTTAATGGCCGGTTACACTTGGTTGTGTAACCGCACCGTTGGGAGAATTAATAGGTTCATTAATTAAATTCATCAATGAACCTCATTAGTTGTGCGGTGGGTTGATCTCTTTTTCTTCTATTTAAACAAAGTTCGGGCATGAGTTTTTTAGACGAAAGAGAGGAATCTGACGAAGTACTGGCGACGTCTTCCACCAACGTAGAACGAAGCTTCGACGACCGTTGGATGATTCGACGATGAGTGCCAAAGGATGTGAACCTTCTCCTTTGTCCGCAACACCCTCGAACGTGGACACTCCTTTCTCATCCACAACGACTTCCAACGAACTCGAGGTAGGGGGTTTTGTTGTTTAACTAAGAGTTGTTCATTCTTGAAATACTTCCCTTGTTATAATGCTAACACGGAGGGCGCAGACCGAACGAACAAGGCCCAAACCCTCTGTCGATCTCGGTATTGGTTGCGTTCTTCGTGGGCGACCGAAAAATATGGCGACAAGGTGGAACCAAGGGCCGCAAAGCATAAGCACTGTCCCGGGAAGCCCGTAGGTGCAGACGAGAATAAAATCGGACCACCGGAGGTTTACCAGTGGCCCGCGGAAGCTTCGCCGGCGCGACGACGCCGACGACCGAGGGAGGTGGCGATCGACAACCGCCGATCGCGAAGAGGAGGCGGCGCCCAAAGGCGCCGTGGCATACAAGGGCGGCTGGCCAACGCCGGTCGCGTTGACGACGATGGCGCACCACGGCGGATGAAAGGGGCGACCGACCATCGCCAACCGCGTTGACGCCAGGCGACGCGCCACGACAACGCATCGTGGAGGAAGGCTGCAGCTTCGAGCCGCGGCGGAGGGTGGACCCACGCCCCGCGGGTGACCGGTTCGAGCGGACCTGCCAGGCGGTGCGGCGCCATTCAACGTCGCTGCTTTGAAGACCCGAACGACTCGGCCGTTCGGGAGGGGAGCAGACCCCCGCGCCCGGCCAGCGAGCCAGGCGGTTCCGCGGCCTGACGAGCCGCGCCCAACCGGGTGATTCGGGTCGATCCCACATCCAGCGGGCCGAGCCCACGACCCAGCGGGTCGAACCCAGCCCCTTCGGACCGGGCCCAATAGGCCGGGTCGGGTTGGTCCGACCGGGTTAGACCGGACCCAGACCCCTTTTCAGCCCAGTTACGCTTAAATAGACGTATCTCTTAAACTGGACGTCCGTTTGACGAGCCGTCTGCGGCGCCGAAACCCTTAGGATGAGGCGGTCCTTTTGAGATACTCCACTTGAGTTTTGAAGAAAGTTAGAGAACAACCAGGTTCGATCGACTCAAAATTTAACCGGGCTCTCGACACTAAAATGCCTATAACTTACAAATCGGGCGTTCGGTTGATGCGCCGTCTGTTGCGATGAAGCCCTTATGACATGGCGGATCATCAGGTTACTTTTTCGAGGGATTTCCTACCGGTTGAAATATGACCGATGGCTTGAGGAGCAGTTCTCCCAAGTGCGCTATGTGTGGAACCCTGTGACTGGCTGAGACCTGAAGACTACTGACTTTCGATTCTGTGTGACTCGACGACCCAGTGGGAAGCACCTCTGTGTGGCTTTGCAGGCCCACGATGGGGAGCGGCTCTGTGTGACTCGACAGACCCACAGTACTCGACAGGAGGAGTACCTCAGCAGACCACGGTGAAGAGCGACTTTGTGTGACCCGACAGACCCACAATACGCGATGGGGAGGAGTACCCAAGCAGTTCAAGGTTAGTGGGAAGCACCTCTGTGTGACTTGGAAGACCCACTGTACTCGATAGAGGAGGAGTTCTCCAGCAACCGAGGTGTTCAATGATGAGACTGATGATACTACTGTTACTACCCTCGAATATACCTGGTGTGAGCTGTCTTTTGCTTGTGCTTTGTGATTGAGATCATGTTTTGTGGTTTTTTCATTTGTGGAATTCTGAGAGACCTTTAGGGGTCTCGGGGTCCGTACTGGGTATTGTTATACTCACCCCTGCACGGGCTTCACTCGCACCTTGTTGTGTCTTGTGTAGACGACATGTAGTTTTGACTGAGTCTCGAGGAGCCGGGACTTGATAGTGTACGGAGGTGACCGGTGGACGTGGAGAGCCGCAACAATGAGCTGTATCTACCCTTCAGGTAGGATCCTTAGTGGACGATCTTAGGAGCTGTTTCCCCTTTTTGCTGTATTTCCA
Organism: Viscum album; assembly: GCA_963277665.1. Taxonomy (NCBI): domain Eukaryota; kingdom Viridiplantae; phylum Streptophyta; class Magnoliopsida; order Santalales; family Viscaceae; genus Viscum; species Viscum album. The sequence continues at coordinate 1,586,234,923 of OY728164.1, forward strand.
TTTCAGTTGGGCTTGTATTCTGACCCCTTTACTTTAGTACTTACTTTTACACTCCTTGGTGGTTTTTAGTTGTGGTTGTACCTTTCTCCTTCCATTATGTTTTACTTGTGCGCAATGTGCCTTGTCTGTGTGTGTACATGTTTTGAGGCAATGCCTTCCTATTTTAGGGAAATATCTTTCCGGTGCTAGTCGCCAACCCCTGGCTTATGGAAGACGGACTTGGGGTAGTCACGACTCGGGTCCCGGGGGACGGGTCATGACAACCATGGTATTCATATATTTGGCATGTGACTATTAAGAGATGCTTAATGATATTTGGAGGATTAATGTTATGTTTAGATTCAGAAATTAAGTGACCTTATTTACAAATTCTGAATTTTGGAAGGGTTATAAGGCTAACTATTTATGGAATGGTTTATGGTGAACTTTTATTGAGGTTTTAGAGATTATTGTTTCATAATATAAACATTTATGTATATTGGATAACCTATGCTAACCATTTTTTTGTGATGATAACTAAAGATATAAGGAATGACTTATCATTCTATTTATGGATCTTATGATCAATTATTTCATTAGACACAAAAAATTCACCTTTATTTCTTGGATTAAGAGGTGACGTGAATATTAATCAAGGAACAACTAATGGATGGGATTGTTCTTATGAAATGGAATGAAATCAATTATGTATATATTGTCATGAAAATTATTCAACTTTAGGAAAAGAGTCTTGAAATAAAATTTTGTCCAATTATCACCATTTTTGATGATATCAATGACCTTTTTCAAGCCTCTTTGGTTTATGAATTTGTTATTGTCAACTTTCTCCTCATCATGTTATTTATCACTCTCCATCAGTATTTTAGTATTAGTTTTCTCTTTCACGTCCATGTTTTCACTTCTCACCAATGTTCTCTAATGTGGAAACCTATTTATGAATTTATTTTTGGTAACAATTATGTTTTCGACATTCCCCTTTTAAAGTAATTTTTACTATTCATTTCTATGATGTGAATTTATATGAAAGGAACTTTCAATTATTAAATCGTTCATAACCTTAATGAATTTTGAGGGAGAAATTCATTTTAAGGGGTATAGAATGTAACACCCTGGGATTTTGTGAATTTTTTTAAATGAATTTAATATTTTTGAGATTTTGTGTTACATGCAAGGCTGAATTTAGCTTTTGTAATATGAAACACTTATTTTTTATTATGTTACACACAATACCAAGTTTAGATTGTGTTACAAGCAACACCGAGCATAGCTTGTATTGCAAGCAAAATTAAGTTTAAACGAAATGTGACATATTATTAAAATATTATTATAGTTATCACCTAGCCATTGGAATAAAGGATATAAAAAGTTTTAACTAAATTATGAAAATATGGTTTATGAATATATATAAAATTAATTATTTGGTAACCAATTAATTAGAAATGAGAGTAAGAACAATTTCAAAATAAATAAATTTATTTTCCAAAAAACTATTATTTCTATGCACAACCATGTTTTATCTCAATAAATTTTTTTAAAATTTTTGATGAATTATTTTAAAGGAATTTATATATTATATATTCAATAAACTATTTAACATTCATCTTATTTGTTTTCTATACAAGTGATAAGAATAAATCCACATTTACGCATATAAAAATATTTTTCTAAAAGGAAATTTTATCGCTTTTAATGGAGAACTTATTTTAAAACTATTTTTACACTTTTATAAATTATATTTTAAAAAATAACGCTTTATTTTTGAAATATTAATGTCATAATTATCTTAGGGTTTTTTTTGACTTTTATGAAAAGTTTCATTTTTTGATGAATACTGAAAAATACTGAATTATAATTGAAAAATGCGTTTTAGTTTGAATTATTTATATAGTTAAATAATATTTTAAATTTGTTTTAAAGTATAATTAGTTCACTTATACATATATTAATCCAATTTAGGTCATTGGAATTAATTTCGTATTGAAATTGGATTTAGACAATTTTTAAATGTTAGAATATTTTTTCTTTAAAAACCCGCTTTCTCGACATGTATTTTGGATTAATTTTAAATTATTTTTTCTACTTATGTGAATTGAATTTGGAATAATGGATTAAATATTTGGAATAATAATAATTTATAAAATATAATAATTTTGACATAATTTTTAACATAATTATTAGTGAAAATAGTTAAAATTAATCACAACGATTGAGAGAAAAACGAGTTTACAAAGGGACTAAGCATTAAATTTAAGGAAAAAAATGACTTATAAACTTGTTCAAAACCCATTGTCTGGACATATTTAGACCTTAAAACTTCATTTATATAATTTGGTGTATTATTGATTCTTTTTTAGACAAATATTTGGGTGCAGATAACTTTCTTTTCAAAAATACCATGTTTGTCCTCTCTCTCAATTATAAAAGACCACCACTTCTCCTCCTCTCTTCACATCCTAAAAAACAATTGGTTTAGGAAAGAAATTCCAAAATCAATTCTAAAATTTCATCATATAATTCTAGAAGCCTTTATTTAGGAATTAGTCCAACCAAGGAATTCATTTTCTAAAAAGTAAAAAGATATAACCGATGAAGAGGTAACATTCACCAATGAATGTTTTTATTTTATTTCTTTCTCAAACCCCTTAAATTATTTTTATATCATGATTATATAAAAATATAATTATCTTAAATATAATAATATGTTGATATGCTATGTTTATTACTTAAAAACACAGAGTTCCATGAAACAGGTTACGAAATCATCATTTGTGTGTACGGTGGACTACCACCTCGCAAACTGATGTCGTTCGTTTTTCCATGACCACCTCTTAAGGTTGAGAATAATGATGGAAATACTGTTAATATATTATATTTATGATATTAATTATATTATTACGCTTCTTGAATTTTTATATCACACATACATTCATGATTTCCATTTTGTGAGAATATGATAACGTCACTTTTGTGTACGGTGGACTACCGCCTTACGAAGCGATTTGATTCATTCAACCTTTACATGGAATGTATTAATGATGGTTTTAACAACCATATGTGATATATATGACATAAAAATTCTACTGTAATGATAATATATATATATATCATTTACTTTTATTTCTTTCAATACGACAAGAAAACAGAGACAAGTTCTTGTGTACATACGGCTTACCATCTCAATGAATGGTGTATTTCATTTCCTATCACCAAAATTTATGTATTAATTAAAATAAATATATGATGAATATATATGATATTTATATAATGTTTTACATTCTTAATATTATTAAATCATGATCAAATTAAGAGGACCAAAAACAACATATCAAAACATATGCGAAAAATAAATCGGTTGTTTCCCAATACATAACTTTCTCATGAAATCATTAATAAGTGGGTAATAAATGGTCATAAGAAAATAATATATTATATGATATATATATATATATATGAATATGGTTATTTAATAGATGTATAATAAACTTATATTTATTATACATGAGATTTGAATGAGTATGACGAAAGTCAAGACTTAAGGTAAGATGATTTCTTGTCTTTTATTTCTGTGAGACGTACATCATATTAACCACTCATTTATTTTGTGTAGTGTATATACTAACATATGAAATGTTATATCATCAATTTCATTTTTTTCATGATATTCAAGGTTTCAATTGATGTTATTCTTTCACGCATTTCACGATTCAAAAGTTACTCAAGTAGTAAGGGATTTCCGTCTCACTAATGTTTTTTGTAAGACACATGCTATATTCACCACCTCTTTCTTATATGAGGTGTATACACATCCCATGAATGTATTTTATGATTCTTCTATAGAAGTTATTTTTGTTTACATATCCATTTTAAGATCTCTCTTTCATGGGTATTACGGTTCAAATGTTAACAAATTGGTATAAGATTTTTGTCGCAATTTTCCTTCTTTGAGACACATGTAATGTTATTCACGTATATTCATTTACAAGGTGTGTATATATATATATATATCCATATTGACATGTAATATCATGAACTTATTCATCCTCATGATATTTTAATTTTCGTTTTATGTTATTATTTCATGGGGCTTAAGATTTATGGTTACCAAAGTCGTAAGAGTTTTATGTTATAATTTCATCGTTTATCGGGATTGTTTATGATCAAATCTCTAATTTTGAAATATCATGATCTAAATCTTAATAATTATCATGAATTTTATTCTCATATGGTTTTTCATGATAACTAAAAGTGATGGTATGATTTTTGCACTCTTTGGTACTAAAGATAATTAAGATTTTTTTAGAAAAATCTGACTTTATTTATCTCTTTGGTTGAAAATCTATTTTCTTCCCATAACAATGTTTTCTAAAAAAGTTCAAAAATGTTTCCAAATTATATTTTAATCTCATTTTCAATTAAATGTATTTTTTTTATTTTTTTTGTTTTTTAAAAATTCTTCTTCAAAACGAAAAGGATATTTTCCTCAAGAAATGTTTTAAATATTTCTTTAAAAATTATTTTCCATCTAAGATGACATATGTTGGTGTTACCTATGCCTTACGAGGGATATAATTCAAGGATACCATTCATTTTCATTATCTAAATGGTTTATGTTTTGATGGAATTATTTTTATGAAACTGTATTCTTTTCCACAGTTCAATCATGTTCCAAAGATATTGTTATGAAACCCATTTCTTTTCCATGTGTTAATCATGTTTTAATGAGATTGGCATGAAACTCATTTATTTTCCATGGGTTAATTAGTTTATAAAAAAACAATGATTATTTTTATAAGTTTTTATGATGATATGAAAGATCATTGTACTGTATTCATGTTGTCGTTCTTGTACATAGATTATATGATTGGATGGACCAGATAGCATTGGGTAAGCCCAATATAGCTTATACGATGGGGCGACCCATATAACACTGGGGAAGCCCATTACAGCTTATATGATGGGGCATACAAGATAGTGATGGGTAATCCCATTACATATGATATGATGGGGAGGTGTATACGACATCAATTAATCCCATTACAACTTATATGATGGGGGTGATCCAGATAGAGTCGGGTGTGTCTATTACAACTTACGTGATGAGTGCACCCAGATAGCACTCTAATGTATTGGGTAAAAATTTATATATTTCAAGAGATGAAAATGGATGGAAGGAGTGAACTCAGTATAATAGTATTTTTCTGCTATGATGGTCTTGAGAGTAATCCTTGACCACTATGATGTTACACGTGAACCTGAATACATGTTCACAATGTTATGCATGTACCTCATTTCATGTCCATAAGTTTAAGTGAGGGTATGATTTCATGTTCCTAACTTAATGAGTGAACTTGTTTATATTTATACATGTTCAAAAGTTTATAATATGATGTGTATACCACAAATCTTTGTCTTATGCCACAAATTCCATGTCACATGCTTTCATGGAAAATGTCCTTGGATTTTTTTATGAATCATGTCTTATGAACTTCCAATATTTATTCCATGACTCATGATTATGATAATTGATATGCAGAGTATGGTATTAAAATGTTATGCTAATATTCTCATACACTTATGTTCATATTATGCTTATGTATCTTCTTAATTTACCCATACTGAGCAGCTGACCTCACCCCTTTTTATGCTTCCTGTCCCCAAGTTATGAAGAAAGGTTTTATGTAGGTTTACAAAATGATAAGATCTTTGTGGAAAACATTTAATATCTTTCACCAAGTTAAAATATTATGTTTACAAGTTTCCAAAGACACTAAACTATTACGGTCCTCGATCACGTGTTTGTGTAATGTAATGAATATTCATAAAAAAATGATGTAATATCCATGCATGAGAAACCTAAGTCATTATATGATTCATATTTTTATCAATGCTATAAAGGCTTGCTGGTTCTGTGTGGTTATCTGAATGAGGATCGAGTTTGTCTTAGAGAGATAATGTATTTTTTTTTAAAATTTAATCCCAAAGAGTTTTGGGTTGGTATTCAAAAATTATTTCATATGATGTAATACAATGTGAAGTTAATGATGGTTTTTCAATTTTTTTTGGAAGATATGCCGGATGAGTTTTGGATATTATTTCAAAAATTTTCATATATGATATGATAAAAGGTGAAATGGACCGAGCCTTTTAAGGTATAGTGAATGTGGGAGATTTAATGTAATATTCCCTAAATCCTACACAACATGTGATGCATTTTGGCATCTATGGTTGTTTGAATACATTGGATCAATGTATTATGGTTTTAAAACATTCATGACATACATCTGATGTCTTTGATCATTTTTAGATAAATGATAATGATTTTCATTTTAGTGAGTCTTCCACCTATGATATAACTCAATATATTAATTTAATAAGATGAAATATGTGAGTATTTTCATTCATGTGATGAATGCATGGACTATCTGTTGAATTTACTCATGCATTATAATACATGAGTGAAAGGCGTTGTCATGGGTGCCCTCAAATGATTAGTGATTTTTGGGTACTAGGGTGCAACAAAGTGGTTGACCAAGGTCGTCTCTCAAAGGAGAAAGTAAATTTAACAACATATTAAAGATATATTTTTGAAAATAAAATGAAAGGAAATAAGAACACTAATTGTTGGGAGTTTTGAGCCAAAGCAATCTGCCTCACCATATGTCTTTTGAGCCAAAACAATCTACCTCACCATAGTGGTCAATTCTTCCAACTTGGTATTAATTAAATGACTCTCAAGAGAAGGACTTACCTGATGTACTCCCTTGACATGTGGTGTACCTCGATCGTCAAATTGTTGGGAGTTTTGGGCCATTTTTTAAATCAATGCATGTGCAGCTACTGATGTCTTGTCCACCAATTCTCCTCCAATCGCAACATCCACCATGATCCTCTCCATAGGTGTGAGTCCTTTATAAGAGTATTGGATGAGGAGTTGCTCACTGATTTGGTGATGTGGGCAGCTTGCGTACAACTTCTTGAATCGCTTCCAGTACTCATACATTGACCCCCCTTAGGCTTGCTTGATCCCAGAGATTTCTTTTTGAATGGATGTGGTCCTTGATGATGGAAAAAATATCTGCAAGAAAATACGTTTTAAATCGTTCCAAAAAGTTACATATTCAGGTTGTAAATAATACAACCAATCTTTTGCCGATCCATCAAGTGAAAATGGGAATGCTCTTAGTTTGATTTGATCTTCAGATACATTTCTTGGTTTCAAGGTTGAGCAAACCACATTAAATTCTTTAAGGTGTTTATTGGGATCCTCACCAGAGAGGCCATGAAATTTTGGAAGTAGTTGAATTAACCCAGATTTTAGTTCAAAGTCTGATTTGAGATTTGGTATGCAATGCAATTTGGTTGATAATTAATATCAGGTGCAGTCAATTATCGAATGGTTCTATTAAGTTCATTTCTATTATTTTCAGCCATTGGTTTTTGTTTTATGTTTGAATTTGAATTGCTTCCAATTTCAATGTTCTGGGAGTAGAGGAATTCTCCAACTGATTGAATGTTGAAACATCCCATAGACTGCGAATGTCTGATTCGAGCTCAAGCCTACGTTCAATCTTAGGGTCAAGATCTAAATGACCCTCAAGATTAGTTCGTGTCATAAATCAAATAAAAATGAAAAGGAAAGTGTACCATAGTAAAATAAAAATGAGAAGTTTGAGTTGATGGTCCAAAAAGAAGAAAAAAAAAGAGGAAGAAAAAATTCAGATTGGGTAAAGAAGGAAGAAAGAAGAGAAGAAGAGAATAAATTGTAAAATAAAATAAATACCTCTAATTGGATGAAATAATTACTTGCATCCCCGACAACAACGCCAATGATTAGTGGTTTTTGGGTACTAGGGTGCAACAGAGTGGCTGATCAAGGTTGTCTCTCAAAGGAGGAAGTAAATTTAACAAATATTAAAGACATTTTTTTGAAAATAAAATAAAAGGAAATAAGAACACTAATTAAAAGGATGAGGTTTGTTTATTATTTATAAATCTAGAAGAAGTTTGCTGGAAGAAGATTGTATTTTTTTTTGTTATTATTTTTGAAATGAAGTTTGATTAAAATGACACAAGAAGATGTTTTTTTCGAAAATATTTTAAAAGGCGTAATCGATCGAACTCTTCACTTCACTCAATTATTTATAATTATAATTTAAATTAACATTCACTTAATTATAATCCTCTAATTTGTTAACCCTCGAACCCTACAGGAGTTAACTTAACCACAAAGATGAAATTACTTAAACCCTAGGGTAGCTTCGGAACATGCAATCGCAGCACCCTGCTTTGATTGATGTTCTTAGGTTAGATTATGGTATGTGGTTAATTAGAGCACATATCCACTCTAGAAATGAGGATTAATTGAGTTTAGGGATTATATTTTAACCCTACAAATTTATCCCGTGTGGTCTTGTATTACCGATTAAGGTCGCGCTCTCACAATTTACACAAAATATCAACCTCGCGTGTTTTTGTATTAATTATTCAATTGCTTGCTTAGTTTCTTCCAATTTAAAAACCCAATTAAAAGATCATATTAATTGAATTACATTATCTCATTGATTTAAAATAAATGAATGAAGAAGGTTTGAGGTAGATCAATTACTAAAAATAACCACGCTTCTATGGGCGGTGTAATCATTGTAGAAACGTTTTGCATGTGCAAAGGTTTAGAAAGGGTATAACCCAATCTCGTTTCTACTCTTGAATTCTAGCCCAATGTGGAAGAATAATAAGGAAAAGAAATGAACAAAACAGAAGAAAAGAGAAGAAATAAATGAAGAACAAAGAAGTTTACTGCACAAATGCAAACATTACAATATGAAGAAGAAGAAGAAGACTTCGATGAGGGGATCCTTGCTTCAAGAGCTACCCCTCTTAAAGTGGTTGAAGAATTTGAGTGAAACTAAATCTCCTCTACCTTTAATCTCCTAATGCACATCCCAACCCCTCCAAATGAGAAAAAAACTAATTTATAGATTGAAAGGGAGGCTAGGTTTAAAGATTTTTCAAGTGTGAATAAGGAATCTCGACCAAATATTTTAAGCCAACTTGCACCACCCATTTGTCCTCCAAAACGTGTGAACCATCTATTCTTCTAGAAGAATTATTTGTTCACAATTGGGTTGGTGAGCTCCTCTCAAAATTTGGGCCCAATCCAAGCTCAGATGAAGAAGTAATGATCCAAATACAGAACCAATGTCTAATCTGGCAGGTCCAGCCCACCTTTGACTTCATGGTCTATTTAGTCCAACCAAATGCACGATTTAGCTCCAATGTCCTGAACAAAAGTTATAGCCCATTAAGTCAGGAAAACAATTACAAAATTTCAAGTTCAAATAATAAATATAAAAATATTTATTTTTGAAATACTACAGTGCACTATAAAGGGTAAAATTGGAATTTCCATCAAATTTTAAAATGAATGATCTAATCTCAAATATTTTTTAAATAAACATATTTAACACAATGTGAGAAAATTTTATCATTTATTATCAATAAAATATTTAATAAAAATGTGTTTTATCAATGAGTAAACGAGATAATACTTGAGGAGCATCCTCAAAGGGATTTATAAAGGGAAATACTAATTAGATGGGTGTATGTGTTCTTTCATGATACCTTGTTAGAACTCCTCATCACTCATAACTCTCTTTATCCTCCTCCTTTGCACCTAAGGGGCTAGCATGTCACAAAGAATGCATTGATCCCATCTGGATGTCATACGATTTAAGTATACCCATGGATACATCCAATGGTGGGGGGATTACATCTGGAACATTAGTGATCTTTACTAACAACAGTGGATGAAGATAAATATGTAAATCTTTTGTCCAAGGTATACACATTTACAATGTTTTTCATTTAGGAATTTGTACATTATTTCAATTTATCATATTAATAGATATCCTAACGAATTGTTTCTAAATATTTTATGTTTCCATGAGCAAGTATTGTTCATCCCATTAGAAATTTACCATTAAATTGGCACTTGGCATACTGATCCTCTATTTTAGGAAATTTATTTAAACTTTTATAACTTAGACTCGATTAATAATAATGTCGAAGATCTCAGGTGTCACGAACCAGGCCGGGTTGTCATCTGACCCGGCGCCCGACCCGGTCCGCGGCAAGGCCCGAAGGGCGTTTCCGATCCCCACGGGCTGCCACAAGTGCCCGGGTATCAAAACTAACACATGGGAACGATTTTACCCGAAATAAAAGACAGAAAATCAAATAACCATATAAATAAATTGAAACTAGAAATAGACAACCAAACACGCTTTTAAACTATGAACAGGTTTAAAGTCTACAACTCCAACCAATAACTAAAAAGAAAAGCTGACAGCGGAAACTAAAACTCTTACCCAAACCTCAAAGCAACAGGAGAGGTGCAACATCCACACGTCACAAACGTTAACCTTCACGAGAAGACCACCAATGACCAACCACCATCATTGAGCACGGTGCATCAACCTGGAATACACAGAGAACAAGGCCTACATACACCCAAAGGTGTATGTAGGGTGTGAGCAAAAAGCCCAGTAGGACGTCACCCAATAAAAAGGTTCCACGTATAAGCATTAAATGACAAATACATTTGCAATATTAACTAAAGAAAAGAAAATGAATGCTTGAACAGTTTAAAAGAATACGGGATTAAAGAAAATAGTTTCAAATGGAACAACTTAAATTAAAACACACACACTCATTTTTTTAAAATAACCAGTTTGTCGCACATATGGGCGTAAGGTGACCAATGAGCACTAATACGGGAGGGGCCGCATGTGCGTTAGTTAGCTTGGGTCCCTAGATCTTCGTGTCTCGGTGAAACGTGGCTTAGAAGGCCACGACCCTCAGAAAACGTGGCTTAGAAGGCCACGACCCTCAGAAAACGTGGCTTAGAAGACCACGACCCTCAGAAATGCATATGTTTAGTTAGTGTTGCAATCGTCAGTCCTACCAGTGAAACCGGGTCGAGTCACCTCCGGAAAACTCACTCACTAGTCTAGTATACCCTCCTAGCTACCCGAGCTTCCCGGTTTGTGCTCAAACAAGTTTCAAGTTCATGTAACATGTCACTATAATGCATAAAATCCAAACAGGGTAATTACACATGCAAAACACAATTTTAACACCCAAATCCGCTTTTAAAACTGCACGCACACCAAAATCTTTTCAAAACAATATTTGCATTGGTTACATACACAATTAAATCATCTGCACACTTCAAAAGACACTCATCGCCAAACAAACCACCACTTACACAAGTAGACACTATTTTGAAATACGACACACACTAAATCATTTTTCAAACATGTTTAGCACCATTTTCATAATTAAGTAAACCATAGAAGAAATTATAAAGCAATAGAAAAAAAAGTGTCACGTGTCTTTTCACAAACTAAAGTAACCATTTATAAGTTCAAACGCATTCACACGTCGCACGCACTCACACAAAATTTTAAAGTGTGGCATGCACCACCCGAGTAGTTTAATGGAAAAACCTTACACTATTAAAAACACAAATTCATAAACCACATAATTTAACAAGACAAAAATAAAATCTTAAGGAAAAATAATTTGGATGAAATCGCTTGGCATTAACCACTAAACCAACACAAACCCCTCTTTTACGACGAAACGCACACGACGTCATATCAAGGATACTATTTTCACCACTTGCACAAGTTAATAAGCCCACCGCATAAAAAAAAAATCTAACAACTAAATAAAAGTTCAGAGTAGAAAACACACACGTACATCAACAGGCTACTAACAATTTTTCAATGCAAATCAAACTCTAATGAAAACTCAATTCACGCTACACCAATTAACTAAATGACATGCTAAACAAATTAAACTTGCAAATTAATTTATCAAATAATGGTTAAACATGGAACCACCTACTTGTCATAGCAGACTTCACAAATATGGTGCGCAAGAACCGCCGCACACCAACTGCGACTCAAACAAGATCCAAATAGAACCTAATAGAAAAGAGAAAAAAAACGCATCGGACCAAATATACCAAAATTGAACCAAACCCGATTCGAAAATCTAACCACACTCAACCAGCATTGAACAACAAGCAGTCAAATAAAATTTGCACTTACAGCGGGGGGTGCGGGGGGTCGACCGAAGGTCGACGGAGGCTGCCGGAGTTGCGCGAGGAGGTGCGGGGAGGCTGTGTATAGTAATCTGATGATACAGTGTTCCTTCTCATCTTCTTCTTGCAGCAAAGGAAGATCAAACAACTTAACACTAGCAGGATCAGCAAAGCAGCCACAACAATTCCAATCACGAGACCAACGGATAAGTTAAAAGAGGGAGACGTTGTAGAATGGGAGGAAGAGTCCGAGGTTGGGATAGGACCGCCATATGGAGCAGGGGCCGTCGGCCAGGGGGTGCGGTGCAGCCACCGGGGTGTGCGGGGTTCACCGGAGCAGGGGGCGCCGGGTCAGATGACAACCCGGCCTGGTTCGTGACATCAGGACACATAACTTCAAGAATATTTTTTTTGGTGTTCACCAATAATGAGTAGAACTAATAAATTATTTAAGGGGATACAAGATGGATAGTTTTTTTCTTTGGAAGGATAATCCATATACTTATTTTTTAGAAAAAAAAAGAATAAGAAAGATCTTGATTAAAAAATGCTCTTAATTAATAACAATATGATCTCCCGTGGTTATAGAGTCTAAAAATGTTCTCGAAGAGTTTTATAACCTTTAGGTATAAAATTTATCTCCACTAAAAAATAAATTTCTAAATATTCTCAAGTATTTCCATGAATCACGATAACACTCCTCTCTCTCCACTTCGTTATCAATATTTTTATTTTTATATGTGATCACCATTCAATAGATAAATGAACATAAATCCAAAAATCCTAAACTAAATATTTTATCTTTATTTCTAAATCCTCTATATTCATAATATATATAAAATTAACGAGTCAAAAAAATAATTATTGAATCTCTATGAATATCTCCATAATATTTTTAATTTCTTATTCTTTGGATTAGAAAATAAAATACTCAAAAAATTAAATTTTCAGGTTTAGAAACTTTTCATTGAGTAAATGTCTCCACTATATTAAGTAACATCATGCTCCTTTATACTCATATTTAGTTCTTTTTGAGTAACTCTTTCCACTATATCTTAAAAAATTCATTGTAAATGATTATATTTTCATTTTTAATTTCAAAAAATAGATATACTGAGTTGGTATCAATTTTTACTTTATAAAAGTTAGTTTCATATAGTAATAATCAATTTCTACTTTACATTAGTTAGTTGAGTTGAGTAAGGTCTCATGACTTTTACAATGTTCCTCTGTAACACCCATATATTTTATGAAATATTTATCTTTAAATAAAATTTATTTATTTGAATTTTTTTTCACATGCAACACCATGTTTAAACAAATCGATATACACTATATATTAATTATTATTTAATGTAAAAGTTATTGCCCAGTCATTGGATAAGTAGATATGAATTGGAATAATTAAATTATGAAAAATTATTTTTTAGATATGTATAAAATTAATTAATTAGTTTTCATTTGGTTAGAAATTAAAATAAAATTATTTGAATATAAAAGGGATATTTTCCTAAAAAACATTTTTTTGCACAATGTGTTTTTATATTAATAAACTAAATTTATCTAAATTTATTATTGGTTTTAATTAAATATTTATATTGTATATTCAATCAAATATTTTAAAATTCATATAATAGTTTTTACATGGAATGTAATGAAGGTAAACTCTGTTTTATGCTTAAAATGCATTTTGCTAAAAATAGTTCTGTTGTGTTTCACGAAGTTATTTTATAATAAATTTATGCCAATTAAAGAAATTTTATTTTTTAAAATGGATCCAAAATTTTGTATCATAATTATTAATATTATTTAATAAGTTCAACTTAATTTTTGGTCACTATGAATAGTGACAGAGGAAAAAATTCATTACTACGACAAATGTTAAAGCGGTACATGATGGGTTAAACTAAAGAAATAAGGGTTAAAATAACCTAATAACTTAATTAAATCCTATTTTATAAAATATGTTTATTCTATATAATCCTATTTTTTTTTGAACATGACCCAATTTGGAGCCATTTTCTCTTGATAATGAATTTATTATATTTTAATATTTATAATAATTACAAGTGGACCACTTCACTCACATATACAAGGGAACCCCCTATCCTCTATTATCCACAGAACATGAAGTCTTTATATAAAAAAAACCCTAAAAAATATCTTCTAAAATTCTCTATACATGTTCTAGTGGATATCTTCTTCTTAAAAGACCAACCCAAGGGTCTTTAAGAAGAGATTTAAAGAAGGTTTCTCAAAGAAGAGGTATATGTTCTTATCGATCTTTTCCAAGTTTCATTCTTACTATACTTCCTATATATATAATGTATCCATCCAAAAAACAATGAATCTGGTATCATAAATATATTTATATTTTATTAAAATTACATGACAACCGTTTTCTTCCTCTTTTCCATCAAATGGGGAATGAAAGTATTGTATACGCGTAAGTGTGGACCACTGCATCATTTTAGGGATATGATTCATTTTCTATGCCAATAATTCATGGTTTTATTATGATGGATTTAATTTATATATATAATTTATATGATATAATTGTTCTTATATAATTATAATATCTTATCTACATTCTTACCTTTCCATCCATTGGAAAATTATAACACCGCTCGTGCATACGTGTGAACTACCACTTTCACGAAGTAATGTGATTAATTTTTCATTACCACTTTAAATGAGTAATTATAAAATTGTATACGATGAATAAATATGATAAAAATTTCATTATTAATTTTCTATAGATGATTAAATGATGGAAAAGGTTCTAGTAACGGAACCATCGAACCAAAAAATACATGGAAAGCAGTATAGTTTTCACTGGAATGTTCATTTTAATGAAAAAATGATAATAAAAGGATAATTAAAAATTATAAAGGAATTAAAACTAGAAATTTATGCATGAATATGATTTATTAATATATTTATAATAGATATATTTATTTATTATACAGGATAGTTGAACACGTGAAATGAAAAACATGACTTGAGTTAAGGGTTTATGTTATAATCTCATTTCCTTTCAAGATTGTCTATAAAATTTTCATTGAGATAAGTTATATGAATTTTATCCTTTAATCCCATATATTTTATTTTCATATGGTTATTCCTATATTTTTTATATATTATTACCATTTCCACTCTTTGGTATATAAAATAATCAAAAAAATGTTTTTAAAGGAAAGTCGACCTTAGTTCCTCTTTTGTTATTGTACATTTTCTTCCATATCAATACTCTTCAAAATTGTTTTATAAAAGTTTTTATCTATACTTATAATTTTCTAAAAAAGGCATTTTCATTACCTTTTACTTTATTTAAAAGGTTTTAAAAGTATTTTTTAAACAAACATTT
Source organism: Viscum album (assembly GCA_963277665.1). Classification (NCBI taxonomy): domain Eukaryota; kingdom Viridiplantae; phylum Streptophyta; class Magnoliopsida; order Santalales; family Viscaceae; genus Viscum; species Viscum album. Next base: position 1,586,250,399 of record OY728164.1, read on the forward strand.
TCCAAACAAGCCGTTTTTGTCTTTTTGAAAAAGTATGAAAATAATGTTTTGTTTTAATGTATATAGTATAAAAATATTTTTCTCCTCTAATAAACATCCTTTTCTTTTAATATTCCTTTATAATTTTCCATGGTTATTTTCAAAGAAAATAATTTTCTCAATATTTTGGTAATTTTTAGTTAAAATGTTATCAAAATAATGGATATTTTTCTCATGTTTAAAAAAAGGTTTGAATGTTCTTTTAAATTTATTTTTTATATATGTCAACATCCGTTAAGGATTTTTATTCTTCAATGGGTACATTTTATTATGATTCCATCCAATTTATTTTTTCTAATGTCTTGTGATGATGATGGTTTGAGGATAGTAATGCGAAACGGGCAGGCTGAGGCGGGACGAACCAAGCCCGCTCGGGTTTGAGCTTGCGCGGGTTTGTCCGCAAAATCCCGCATATAATGCGAACAAAAAATTTCAAGCCCGCCCCGCCCCGCATAAACCCACGGGTTGCCCGCGGGCTTACCCACATTTATAAAAAATACTATTTATAATCATTTAAATACTGTATTTTTTATCATTCTTAAAGGTATTTGTGGGGAGAAGTATGAATTAACAATAACTATAATTTTAAAGGATGTGATGAAACAATTTTTTGTGAGTTAATGGTGGCATGCAGTAACACCGATGTGGTGGTGAACTATTGTGATAGAAAGTAAGTGAGTGATCAATGATGGACGGTGAATGATAATATTGGTTGTGTGGTGATGTGAACAACTAAACCTGTAAATGAATGAAGTCTCTCTAGGTAACGATCAATTTCAGAGGAATCTATTAGTGTTTTTACGAGGTTTTATCCAATTCTCTTAATAACAAAATTAAATTAAATAATAACAAAATTAAATCGACCTAAAAAATATTATGATTATAATAACTCTTATAGAATTGAAACCATGCGCAGGGGGTGATGAGTTCCATTTTTCGAGAGATGGGTTGACACACCATGTGAATTTGATTAATAATTAATATATAAATAATATAATATCATATCAAAACAATAAATATAGGTCTATTTAAAATTCACATGTGAATAAATGGTGAATTAATATGACCATTACGGTGAGAAATCATATGTCACCATTTAACCATGATTTTTTTATTAAAAAAACTAAAATGTTAACGAAACATATATTGTAAAAATAATATTTTTTTTAAATCAGGCCCGCGGTAAAGCCCGCACCCGTGCGAGCTCAACCCGCATTGGCCCACACTCTAAACGGTCAAATGTTTTAGGCCAGCCCCGCCCCACATCCGTCCCATACCCACAAAGCCCGCGGGCTGCGAGCCCGCTTTTCATCTCTATTTGAGGATGATTATATGAAGCTCATTTCTTTCCCATGGGTTAATCTAGGGTGAAATTTTGAAATGTGTATGAAAATCATTTATTTCCTATAGGTTATGATATGATAATATGATAAATGTTTTATGATCTTTTGTCACACACACATATGGTTTAATTATGATATGGGTGAGTCTAGAATTATATATCCCTCCAATACATTGGGTAAACATGAATATATCATGATATACTAAGGATTGGAATAAGGAGTGAACCCAATTCAATTAGGGGATTTGTCTAATAAGATAGTCTTGGGAGTGAACCTTGACTGGGACAATGATGGAATAAGAAGTGAACCCAATCCACTATGATAATCATGGTAGTGATCCTTGACTAAGGAAATTTTTTTCTATGATAATTTGTATTACAAAAACTTATGTCTTATACTTATGATATGTTCTCATGGATCATGATGGATTATTCATGATTTTTTATACTTACGACTTCTGTGTTTTTTTATGACAAATATTTATGACATGATTTATGATTAATGATATTTGACTAATTGGGTATGATTTTCATAAATAATGAACATGCTATCATACCCTTACTGTTATCTTATGCTCACTTATGATAATAGATTGATTCATCGATGTTTACAATTACAAATAATATGAGATCATCCATTCTTATGTTTCCATATTCTCCATGTTATGAATAAACGTATAAAAAGGGTACTATGAGAGAATAACCTTGTGGGATATATTGAAGATATTTTTTGAAATATATTGATATTTTATCTAGTCTCCAAAGATAGAAAATCTTCATTTTCCTTAGGCATGTATTATTATGAAATGTATTAAACATTAATCTAAAATGATGTAATAATTATATATGTTATACTCTAGTCACATCAGTTGGTATCGAAGTAAGGATTGGTTATTTTTTTGAGATTAGGAATAAGGATATTTATTGAAAACACTATTCATAAGTTTAAGTATAGGATAATATCCTGAATCTTTGGTGATGTAGAGATTATGTGGTATTACTAGAAAATACATCCTTGTCTAGACACTGGGTAGTGGATATAGTTGTGAAACAATTGCACCTAGGGGTAATAACTATGAAAAGTCATATTGGTTATTAACATGATTATCACTGGTTCATGATGAGCGGTCCTAAGAATGCACACCTAGTTAAACACTCATAGGGGATATTCTTGGGTTCATTCACATTTTTTTACAAACCATTATTGAAAATAATGTTTCATGATTTAGATATATTATGAACAATATTTCATTATTACATGATTAATCACTCTGATTATGTTTTCTCACACATTGATTTTTGGTCATAGTCAATGGCTAAACTCAAGAGGAATTGTGTTAACGCTGAATGTGATGGGTATTGAAATGACCATACTCATGAGAAAGCAAATGAAATGAGAGATGGATGTCAAATATTATAGCTAATATCACCCAAATATCTTGTGTTGTGAACATTAACATAAATCATCTTGAACTTCTAGATGAAAAAATGAAGGAATGAATCACTATTAAGTCTTTTATGCAGAAACGTACACCTTCATTCAATGATTCCTCTGATCCACTTTTTGGTGATAAATTGATCAATTCTATAGAAAATATATTTTTGATTCTCCAGTTCTGATATCATGGGAAGGTTATTTTGGTCATCTACCATTTAGAAGGCTAAACTGATCAATGATGGTCTCTTATCAAGAATACGAGGCAATATAAGGAAATTTACCCCTTAAATGGGAATATTATATGAGTGTTATTTTTAAATAATTATTTTCCTTAAAATATTTTCCTAAAAATGGAAACTTAATTCTTAGAACTAAGAAGAATGATGAAGAATCCATTAGTACGTATGTGGAAAATTCTATCAGACTTGTAATGTATGCGTCTAGTTTTATCATTGATTTTGAAATAAAATTTTACCGATTCATTAGATCTTATGACCAAGTCTTTGAAAGGAATTTTTTATAAGAGACTTTGATAGATATGAATAAATCATTTGATGTTCTATGAATCTAGAAATGAAAAATAGAAACTCTCAATGTTCTCATGGTTTTGGGTACAAAAAGTGAAAGATGGAATTTTGAGGAAATTATAACAATTAAAACCATAGATGAAAGAAAATTAATCTTCCTTCATGTTATAAGTTTATAAGTAATCATGGAGAAAATTTATTTATGGGGTCTAGTAAATGTTCTAATGGTATAAAATAAGTACATAGAGAAAATTAAAATCGAAGTGGTGTAAAGAGGATAGTCAATAAAATGAACAATGAGAAATATGAATCGAACATTCCACACACACTCTAATGATATAATTGGAAGGATTATGAACATTACACAAATAATAGTATGAATACATGGTTTAATGATGATAATCAACATCATTAACCTCCTGACCTAATAGGAAAAGAGAAATCTCATGCGATCAAAACTACTGAAGTGGGTCACAAGAATGAAGTAGTGAAAGGTACACTTACCATCCATTATATAACTGAAAATGTTTTATTTTATTATGGATCTACGCACTATATTATGTCTTAATAATTTCATAAGGTTATCACATCACCACCCCAATGATTATAAATAAATTTAACAGTAAAAACTCCAAATGTTACAATGATCGTATCTCATGCTTGTAGCTCCGTTCTGATAGAAGTTTGTGGGAATGTGCATCCAAAAAATATTCTGATTATCCCTATAGTTGAATTTGATGTGATTATTGGAATATATTGGATCTATCTATCTATATATATTCCATATCAATTTTTGAGTAAGGGGAGTTATATATGATATTTTGAATCAGCTAATGATCAAAGTTTAGTGTAAGGATGAATATAAACTTTCAATGGGAGTTACTTTCGTTTTATTTGTCTTACTACCTATTCATGAGGGGTATTTATCTCAAATGATTTGGGAGAAACTCAACATCAAAGATATGCATATTGATTAGAAATATGTGGATGTATTTCATGAAGACAATCCCGACCATCCCTCGAATCATGAAGTTGAGTTTTCAATATAACTCATACCAGATTCTACACCTATTTCAAAGAATCTATATTGAATGGCTTTGATTGAGTTGTAAAAATTGAATAAATAACTCCATGAGAATATTTATAAGAGATTCATACACCCCAGTGTGTCACCATGGAGTGAACAAATTCTTTCTATTAAGTAGAAAGATGGGTCAATGAATCTTTGCATTGATTATTGTGAACATAAATGGATCACTAATAAGAACAATAATCCTCTACCCCATATTGATTACTTGTTGCATCAATTGGTTGGAGCTTAATACTTTTCCAATATTCTCCTTCATTTTGGATATCAACAATTGAGTGTTAATAATGAGATATACCCAAGACAGCCTACCGTATGAGGTATGGTCATTCTAAATTTATGGTGATTCTATTTGTACTTACAAATTCCCCCATTATCATTATAGATTTAATAAATAGATACTTCAGATATTACCTCAATCAGTTTGTGGTACTATTATTAGATTATATTCTTATATCTTATAAGATTAAGTAATATCCTTAAGATCATTTTATGGTTATACAGAATACATCGATAATGGATAAGTTGTATTCCAAATTCAAAAGGTATGAATACATGATGTAAAAAGTTTCATTCTTGGGTAATATAATATCAAGATCGGGTATATCGTTGGATCCATCAATGAAACAATTTATTTAGAAATGGTCTAAAACAACCATGTTAACTGTGATCTATAGTTTTCTTAGGTTTGTTAGACACTTACATCATTTTTGTTGGATTTATCATGGCTATATAATCCAATAACCAAGTTGACTCAGAAAGGAGGAAAGTTCATTCAGATAGATTAATGTGAGGAAAATTCCATGGATTTAAAAATAAGGTTGTCCAATGCACTTATTCTTATAATACCCTATAGTGGTGAAGGGTTTTTTATTTATAGTGATGCATCAGAGAAGTGACTAGGATACATCGTCATGCATAATGATATGGTGACATATTATGCCTCATGCTAATTGAAAATTCATGACCAAAATTACCAGACTCATGATTTGGAGTTATCATAAGTAATGTTTTCATTGAAAATATGAAGGAATTATATTTATGGTGAACGATTTGATATATATATTGATCATAAAATCATGAAGTATATATTCACACAGAAGGTTTTGAATACGGGATAAAAGAGATAGTTTAAATTTATTAAGGATTATGACTTCTTAATACACTACCACCCTGGAAAGGCAAATAAGGTGGATGATGCTCCAAGTCAGAAGGAACATGCTAGTTTTTCCATGATTTGGATTAAAAGATAACCAATATTTATGGAATTTTAAAATAAAGACCTTGAAATCATGATGAAATGGGATAGATCTTATCTTTCATAGATAAATTTTCAATCATCCACACACATAAGGATTAAAGAGGCATAAAAGGAGGATGTGAAACTATAGAATAATGTATGAAATGTTCCTAAGTTTTACCGTTATTATAATAGAATGATAAATTTCAAGAACTAAGTATATGTAGGTTCAATACTGAACTTGAAGGAGCTATTGGATGAAGCTCATAGTTTATCATTCTTTATTCATCCAAGAAGTAAAAAGATGTATAGAGATCAGAAAGAGTATTTATGGTGGGGTAACATGTAAATGGATATTATAGAGTATGTATCTCAATTCCTGGCATGTCAAAAATTTAATGATAAGAGATAGAAATATATGGGGATGTTACAACCATTACACATACTGGAATAGTAATGGGAAAACAAAACCATGGATTTCACCTTTGGGATTCCCAAAACATCTAAAGGGAACATTTCTATTTTGGTTGTAGTTGATTGTATTATGAAATCAGGAAAATTTACTTCTATTAGATAATATTTATCTCTTGATCATATTTCAAGGAAATACATTAAGTAAGTGGTAATGTTTCATAGAGTACCATATTCTATTGCGTCTCATTGGGATATTTGGTTTAACTCGATGTTCTAGATAAGTCTTCAATATTATTTGAATGCAGAGTTGAACATTAGCACTACATATCATACTCAGATAGATGGGAAGTCTAAGATGACCATTCATTGGTATAATATTCATACAAAAATATCATTCACCCGAGCATTCATATAACTCCTTATTAAGCCCTATATAACAAGAAGTGAATAATTCAAATGTGTTGGGATGAAGTTGGAGAATGAAATCTATAGGGACTTGAGATAGATGAGGAAATGTAAAAAAGGGTTAAAGACATTTAGTAGAACATTAGGGTAGCTCAAAGCTGATAGAAATGTTATGCTGACTGTCACGAACCAGCCCAGGTACCCTGGTAACCTGATAACCGAGCCGGTCCTGACATAGCCCGAAGGGCGTTCCCGATCCCCACGGGTCAGCGACTAGCACCTGGCATCAAACAACAAGCAAGTGGGAACGATTTCTGCCACAAGAATGCGGAAGCAATAGATAACGAAACAGTATTCATTACAAAGGAAAACTCCACCGGGAGTGATGTACCAGAATACAATTTGGCATAAGCCCAAAGTACTACAACCCAAGTACTAGAATGGGAAAACAACCCCAAGGTCCCTAAGGACACAACTCACCAAGAGAAGATCAACAACTGGATCCACCTCCAAGAGATTCCTTCCCTTTGCTCAAGCCTGGAAGAAGGAAGTCTACAAACACCCGAAGGCAAAAGTAGGGCGTGAGCCTAAGCCCAGTAGGATACCACCAAAGATTCCGTAACAGATGCCAAATATAGATTATCCAAAGAAAAGCTTTCAATTTTCAAATAAACAGTTTTGGCAACACAAAATCATATTTCAACAAACATGCTATACATTTTCATATGATGGAAAAATTACTTTAAGCAAAGGCTTCACAATGATGGAATATTTCTAAAACAATGGCTTAAATAAAACATTTATATAAAACAGTTTATATAAATTCAGCAGGCATGTAAGCAGTTCAAAAGCATTGGCATACATTTATATCTCAAATATAAACAATCAAGTGAGCAACATGATCATCTGCCAAAAGGTATGATAGTATTAACCAGTTATAGGATTCCACACTCTCTATGTGAACTCAGAAAAATGTGTATACACACGTCCCTATGACACTGGACAAAAGAGACTCGTCACCAACCCGTCAGGGATGTGACCCGCTGCATGTATGTTTTAGAACGTTGTCGTAGCGTAGAGTGTATCCAAATAACTCACTAACTACCAAAGGATTGCATGCGCTCTTACATGATGGTCGAACTATTTTAAGAATGCTTAAAATACGATCAATCCCATTCTACCATTTCAAAAGTTCTAATTTCATTCCATTTAAAATCAAAACAGGTTTTATTCAAAACATGCCTTTTTCACAAGATAAAACCAATGAGTTTCTATCAAATCATTTCAATCCATTTTCATAAGTTTGAAATCCACTTAAAACCAATTCCATCATTACACATTTCATTTCCACAATTAAATTCAAAATTTTAATTGAAAACATTTCCATCAAATTTGTAATTTAAATTCAACAATTTAAATCGACCAATTTTCCATAAACACACCCAATTCAATGCAATTGGGTTTTTTCCCAAATTTCTATGCCAAAACCATTTCAAATATCTCAATTCAATGGAATCGAGTTTTTATCAATTTAATTGAAAGAAAACTTGAGAAATTGGATTTAAATCAAAAATTGAAATAAATCAAGCAAATACAATGATAAAAAATTTGGCAAGTCGGGACGGAACCACCTACCTCGAAGTTTTTGACCAAAACCACAAAGGTTGAGAACGCTCAAGAAAACCGGGTCTCTTCTTCAAGAACCCGCCTTAGATCTCTTATCCTAGAAAGATTAAGACCAAACCTCATCAAATTTGGTACCACACACTTAGATCTACCTATAACGGGCGTAGATCTAAGAAACCAATCAAGAACGAAGAAGAACGATCACATACCTTGAGAATCCTGTTTCTATTCACCAAGAGGAGCCTTTGGATTGCCTCCAGAACAAAGGGAGAACCTTCTCTGACCCCAGGAGAAGACAAATCCCGAGTTAGGGCCACTTAGGAGGGAAAACGAAGAATTTAGAGGCAAAACGACCGAGATCCATAATTTAAGGATCTAATTTTTAAGTGACCGCACGGTTTGTCCGCACGGTTTGTCAAACCGTGCGCACACCATGAAGATCTCACTGTCCAGGGTTGCTGGTCCGCACGGTTTAGTGGCACGGTTTACCAAACCGTGCGCACACCATGCGTACCCCACTGTCCAGTGCTTCTAGGTTGGCACGGTTTGATCTCACGGTTTATCAAACCATGCGCTAACCGTGCACAAGCCATTTCCTTTTTTCTTTACTTAAAAATTCACCCAAATGCACCCCAAGTCACTACTCCAAAACAGAGGCACTTAGAGACATCAAAAGTACCTGAAAACATAATGGGATGTTACAACCTCCCCACCATAAGACCTTTCTGTCCCCAGAAATCCTATGAAGAAACCTCCACGCCAAAAAGATGAGGCCACTGCTCTCTCATTAGTTTTCCCTTTCCCACGTCTCATGAGAATCTGAACCATGCTGCCAAAGTACACGGACCAGAGGTATCATTCTCCCACAAAGTACCTTGGTCTCAGAATCAACAACCCTGACTGGTCGTTCAGTAACAGATAAATCTGGTTCAATCTCAAGATCACCCCACCTCACAACATGAGATGGATCGGAGAGATACTTTCGTAGCTGCGATACATGGAACACGTTATGTATCGACGTCAGCTGTGGTGGTAGAGCTAAACGGTAAGCAACTTTCCCTACAAGACCAATAACCTCAAAAGGTCCCACAAAATGAGGAGAAAGCTTCCCTTGCCTCCCAAGCTGTCGATGACCCAATCGGGGTGAAACTTTCAAGAACACCTGATCACCAACAAAGAACTCTAAAGGTTTACGACGGCGATCAACATAAGACTTGTACCGACCCTACGCTGTCAACATTCTCTGATGAATCAACTGGATCTTAGTTGTCGTCTCTTGGACCAAACTCGGTCCTACTAAAGAACTTTCACCAATCTCCGTCCAACATAAAGGAGATTTACAAGGACGACCATACAAAGCCTCAAAAGGAGCCATCTTGATCGCAGATTGATAACTTTTGTTATAAGAAAAATCGACTAGCCCCAGATGATCATCCCAAGACCCACCAAAGTTGAGAACACAAGAGTGGAGCATATCTTCAAGGATCTGAATAGCTCTCTCTGTCTGACCATCTGACTGTGGATGGTAGGTCGTGCTCAAACGGACCTGAGATCCCAGTGCCTCCTGAAGGCCTCTCCAAAAGCGAGAAGTAAACCGATGATCCCTATCAGAGACTATTGTAGATGGAACTCCGTGCAAATGAAAAACTTCATTCACATAGATATTTCCCAACTCCTCAACTTTGGTTATATCTCGAATAAGTATAAAGTGAGCCGACTTGGTCAGTCTGTCGATCACAACCCATATCGCGTTCTTCTTCCTCTGGGTTTGAGGTAACCCAACCATAAAGTCCATTGAGATTTCATCCCACTTCCATGTAGGGACTGGAAGTGGTTGAAGCAAACCTGAAGGTTTCTGGTGCTCGGATTTTACCTGCTGACATGTATAACAATGAGATAAAAACTAAGCAATGTCTCGTCTCATACCTAGCCATCAGAATTGCCGCCGCATATCATAGAACATCTTCGTGGTTCCCAGGTGCGCAGCCCACTGGGAGTTATGGAAATCCCCCATCACATCCTTCCTTGCCGATAACGGTACAACGTAATGATTTCGATAACACAAAACACCCTCTTTGGAGAACGACCACAAGGTGTCGGTCTCCCCACCATAAAGAGAGTCCCTATTGCCATGGAATTCATTATCCAACTGCTGTTCCTGAAGAATTAACTCAAGGAGAGAAGAAGTCAACTGAACACTGGCTAAAGAAACTTCATTCCTCTTCCAATAAATTCCAATATGCAATTGAGCAAAAAGATCCATCAAACTTCACTCTTATGAAGATTCTTTCACAGCCTGAGTTGGAAGTTTCCTACTTAACGCATCTGCAACGACATTCCCTTTCCCCGGGGTATAGGCAATGTCAAAGTCGAAGGACTGTAGGTACTCCACCCAACGCCTTTGGCGGAGATTTAAATATTTTTGAGAGAAGATATTACTCAAGCTCATGTGGTCTAAATACACAGTAAACTTTTCTCCATAAAGGTAATGTCTCCAACACTTAAGTGTGTGCATTACAGCTGCAAGTTCAAGGTCATGGGTAGGATAGTTCTTCTCATGAGGCTTAAGCTGACGAGATCCATAGGCAACAACATGATTACCCTGCACGAGTACACATCCCAAACCTGAACCTAATGCATCACAAAATACCACATAAGCTATCCCATCCCCAGGAAGAGTTAACACCGACATAGTAGTCAAAAGATGCTTTAGATCAACAAAAGAACTCTGACATTTTTCATTCTAGGAAAACCTCACTCCCTTTCGAGTCAGAGCAGTCATTGGAGAAGCTAACTTGGAGAAGTCTTTAACAAACTGGCGATAATATCCTGCTAAGCCCAAGAAGCTTCGAATCTCGAAAACATTTTGTGGTTATTCCCAAGTCATAATAGCCTTCACCTTCTCAGGATCAACTGATATTCCTTGTTCTGACACAACATGTCCCAAGAATTTCACTTCCCGAATCCAGAAATCGCACTTTGAAATATTGGCATAAAGTCGGTGATTCCTTAGATGACTCATAACTGTTCTCAGATAATGCACATGTTCCTCATTAGACTTGGAGTAGACAAGAATTTCATCCACAAAGACAACCACAAAAGTATCAAGATACTCACGAAAAACTTGATTCATCAAGGCCATGAAAATTGCAGGAGCATTTGTTAGGCCGAAGGGCATGACCAGGTACTCATAATGGCCATACCTAATTTGAAAAGCGGTCTTAGGAATGTTAGATTCCTTTATCCTCAACTGATGGTAACCAGATCGAAGATCAATTTTTGAAAACCACTTTTCCCCTTTCAATTGATCAAACAAATCATCAATTCTTGGTAGCAGATATTTGTTCTTTATCATAACTCAATTGAGATTTCGATAATCAACACATAAGCGAAGAGAACCATCAGCCTTCTTGGTGAAGAGAACTGGTGCTGCCCAAGGTGACACGCTCGGGCGTATAAAACCTTTCTCAAGAAGATCGTCTAACTGAGTCTTCAGTTCTTTTAGTTCAGCTGGAGCCATTCGGTAAGAGGGAATAAAAACTGGTTGAGTACCAGGCATTAAGTCAATAGTAAAATTAACCTCTCTTACTGGTGGCAAACCAGAGAAGTCTGAAGGAAACACGTCGGGAAACTCATCGACGATTGGAGGGAGATCACCACACAACAAATCTCTCTCTAGATCAAAAGAAAACACTGATATAACTTTCCCCAACTCTGGGAAAAAGGGTCCGGCTCTGCTTGACCTTGGGTCCCATTCTCCTTGAAAAACGAGAGACACACCACTAGGTGTAGTAAGGTAGACCCGTCGAAGATAACAATCAATCTAGGATTTATTGGCAATGAGCCAGTCCATCCCAAATATGACGTCAAAATATTTCATATAGAGAACCAAGAAACTCCAAACATGATCAACATCTGATAGAGAGAAGACACAAGAAGGACTACAGAGACCCTTCTCTCTCATTACACCAAGGGGTGTAGTAATATCCATTGCACAAGATAAAAGTTCCATAGGTAGATTAAGAAGATTAACAAGACGGGTTGAAATAAAAGAGTGAGATGCACCGGTATCAAAAAGAGCTGTCACTAAAGACGAAGCTATAGTAATGGTACCTCTCACAGTTGCAGGACCTGCATCAGCTACCTCTGGCGACTCTTCCACTGCGTGAAGAAGCTTCGTTCCGGATGCCTGTGGCTGGAACCCTTTTGTACGTGAAACATTTGATTGCCCCACAATATTTGGAGGTGCTGAAGATCCTATTCCACTATGTGGAGTAGAGAAGTGATGGCAGAATCTCTGTAGGTTCCCTAAACGTCCGCAGGAGCTACAGTTCTTGGGTGCCTCAGTGCAAACCCTCTTAGATTGTCCTGGCTTCCCACACTGATAGCAAGTCAAGGAAGCCCCTCCTGGTGCTACCGGAGGTCTGGGATGACTCTTCTGTCGAGAACTACCATGAGAAAAGTCATGCTTCCATTTTCCTTTAAAGGAACCAACAATGCCACTAGGAGGAAAAACAACCTCCTTCAACCCTGACTTTCCTGCCAAGTCCATCTCAACCATCATCGCCCTATCCAGCACATCAGCATAGGTGGGTAGCTTTAGTAGGAAAACCTGAGAACGAATATCTGCTCGAAGTCCCAACTCGAATCGTCGAGCTTTCATCCTCTCATTAGATACAATCTCAGGAGAAAACTGTACCGGCTCAAAAAAACGATTTGAGTACTCAGTCACGGTTTTGTTGGCCTGCTCAAGCTTGAAAAACTCAACAGCCTTGGCCAACACCATTGATTCTGGATAGAACCGGTTAGTGAAAAGAACCCTAAAGTCTTTCCACTCCAAACCCTCATGTTTCCCAGCCGTCACCATCATGTCCCACCATCTCCTACTTGGTCCCTCCAGCACGAAGGTGGCACACTTCACCTTGATCACTTCAGGTGTCTCCAAAAATCCAAATAGTCATTCAATCTTACTCAACCATTCCTCAGCATGTTGAGGGTCAGTGGAGCCTTTCAAAACTGGTGGATTCTGGTGTAGGAATTCTTGAGAACGACTTCAGAGAATATCACTATGAGGATCTGTAGCTGGAGTCTGAACATGAAATAGAGGTAGTGCCTGTCCTAGATCTTGGACAGTGCGAACAATCACCTCAACCAAACTCGGATCCACAATAGGACTCACTTGATGAGGTTCAGCGGCAGCCTCTTTTTGGATCTGAGCTCCACGTCTTCTCGGAGACATGATTCTACACAATATAAAAAGACATAGATTAACACCCAAACTGAGTAACAAGGAAAACTATTCTTAATAGAAGGGATTAACAAGATTTGTATTCCACTCTATCCAAATCAAAACAGGGAAAATACTAGAACTAATCCACAAGTCGTATTTCCCTAACTACCCCGGGTGACTTAAGGTTCATTGCGGTGAGAGATGGCCAGACACTCAATCACAACTACCTCCTAAGTCCCGACAAGAATACTCAAATTCATACTGTCATCAAGGCAAGATGCTTAACCTCCCTTTGATACCACTTTGTTACGAACCAGCCCGGGTACCCTGGTAACCTGATAACTGAGCCGGTCTTGACATAGCCCGAAGGACGTTCCTGATCCCCACGGGTCGGCGACTAGCACCTGGCATCACACAACAAGCAAGTGGGAACGATTTCTTCCACAAGAATGCGGAAGCAATAGATAACGAAACAGTATGAATTACAAAGGAAAACTCCACCAGGAGTGATGTACCAGAATACAATTTGGCATAAGCCCAAAGTACTACAACCCAAGTACTAGAATGGGAAAACAACCCCAAGGTCCCTAAGGACACAACTCACCAAGAGAAGATCAACAACTGGATCCACCTCCAAGAGATTCCTTCCCTTTGCTCAAGCCTGGAAGAAGGAAGTCTACAAACACCCGAAGGCAAAAGTAGTGTGTGAGCCTAAGCTCAGTAGGATACCACCAAAGATTCCGTAACAGATGCCAAATATAGATTATCCAAAGAAAAGCTTTCAATTTTCAAATAAACAGGTTTGGCAACACAAAAGCATATTTCAAAAAACATGCTATACATTTTCATATGATGGAAAAATTACTTTAAGCAAAGGCTTCACAATGATGGAATATTTCTAAAACAATGGCTTAAATAAAACATTCATATAAAACAGTTTATATAAATTCAGCAGACATGTAAGTAGTTCAAAAGCATTGGCGTAAATTTATATCTCAAATATAAACAAACAAGCAAGAAACATGGTCATCTGCCAAAAGGTATGATAGTATTAACCAGTTATAGGATTCCCTACTCTCTATGTGAACTTAGAAAAATGTGTATACACACATCCCTATGACACTGGCCAAAAGAGATTCGTCACCAACCCATCGGGGATGTGACCTGCTACATGTATGTTTTAAAACGTTGTCGTAGCGTAGAGTGTATCCAAATAACTCACTAACTACCAAAGTCTTGCATGCGCTATTACATGATGGGCAAACTATTTTAAGAATGCTTAAAATACGATCAATCCCATTCTACCATTTCAAAAGTGCCAATTTCATTCCATTTAAAACCAAAACAGGTTTTATTCAAAACATGCCTTTTTTCACAAGATAAAACCAATGAGTTTCTATCAAATCATTTCAAGCCATTTTCATAAGTTTGAAATCCATTCAAAACCAATTCCATCATTACACATTTCATTTCCACAATTAAATTCAACAATTTAATTGAAAACATTTCCATAAAATCCGCAATTTAAATTCAACAATTTAAATCAACCAATTTTCCATAAACACACCCAATTCAATGGAATTGGGTTTTTTCCCAAATTTCTATGCCAAAACCATTTCAAATATCTCAATTCAATGGAATTGAGTTTTTATCAATTTAATTGAAAGCAAACTTGAGAAATTGGATTTAAATCAACAATTGAAATAAATCAAGCAAATACAATGATAAACAATTTGGAAAGTCGGGACAAAACCACCTACCTCGAAGTTTTTGACCAAAACCACAAAGGTTGAGAACGCTCAAGAAAACCAGGTCTCTTCTTCAAGAACCTGCCTTAAATCTCTTCTCCTAGAAATATTAAGACCAAAACTCATCAAATTTGGTACCACACACTTAGATCTACCCATAATAGGCGTAGATCTAAGAAACCGAGAGAAGTGGAGAAGTAGATCTAAGTAGATCTAAGAGACCAATCAAGAACGAAGAAGAACGATCACATACCTTGAGAATCCCACTTTGATTCACCAAGAGGAGCCTTTGGATCTCCTCCGGAACAAAGGGAGAACCTTCTTTGACCCCAGGAGAAGACAAATCCCGAGTTAGGGCCACTTAGGAGGAAAAATGAAGCATTTAGAGGAAAAATGGCCGAGATACACAATTTAAGGATCTAATTTTTAAGTGACCACACGGTTTGTCAAACCGTGCGCACACCGTGCAGATCTCACTGTCTTGGGTTGCTGGTCTGCACGGTTTAGTCACATGGTTTACCAAAATGTGCGCACACCGTGCGTACCCCACTGTCCAGTGCTGCTAGGTTGGCACGGTTTGATCGCACAGTTTATCAAACCGTGCGTTAACCGTGCACAAGCCATTGCCTTTTTTGCTTTACTTAAAAATTCACCCAAACGCACCCCCAAGTCACTACTCCAAAACAGAGGCACTTAGAGACATCAAAAGTCCTTGAAAACATAACGGGATGTTACACTGACAATCATAAGTGAGATCTAGAGTTTGATGTCTGTGACAAGGTATTATTATGAATATCTACTTGTAAGAAATTTATGTAATTTGGAATGAAGGGAAAACTGAGTAGTATATATATTATCCCCTTTTAAATTATTGATCAAATTGGGATGTTTTTTTTCTTGGTTCTTCTACTGAATCTCTCTCATGTTCACGATGTGTTCCATGTTTCTCTCATGATGAAGTACATACCCGATCCTTCATATGCATTGAAATCAGAGTTCATACCAATGGATCATGATCTACCTTATAAGGAAAAAATAGTGAAGATTCTATATCAATGATAGAAAGTGTTTCAAAACAATATCACTTACCTAGTCAATATTTTATGGTGAAATAATAAATTTTAGGATGCTATGTGGGAACCAAAATATGTGATGAGGTAGAGGTATCCTCAATTTTTTATTGAAAGAGCGTTGTCGTGGGAGCCCTCAAATGATTAATGTGATTTTGGGGTACTTAGGTGCAACAGAGTGGCTGACCAAGGTCGTCTCTCAAAGGAGGAAGTAGATTTAAAACAACTTTTTAAATGTATTCTAAAAATAAAATAAAAGAGAATAAAAACACTACTTGAAAGGATGGGGATTGGTTATAGTTTATGAATCTAGAAGAAGTTTGCTGGAAGAAGATTGTATTTTTTTAGTTTTGAAATGAAGTTCGATTAAAATGACACAACAAAAAGATGTTTTTTTAGACAATATTTAAAATAAGTAATCGATATAACTCTACCTCTTCAATCATTTATTAATAATTATAATTTAAATTAATATTCACTTAATTATGATCCCTTAATTTGTTAACCCCCGAACCCTACGAGAATTAACCTTACCACAAAGATGATGTGAATTTAACTTTAGGCTAACTTCAGAACATGAAATCGCAACACCCTACTTTGATTGATGTTCTAAGGATAGATTATGGTCAGTGGTAAATTAAAGCACATATCCATTCTAGAAATGAGGATGAATTGTGTTTATGGATTATATTTTAACTCTACAAATTTATCCCGTATGGTCTTGTATTACCGATTAAGATCGCGCTCTCACAATTTACACAAAATCCCGACCTTGCGTGTTTTTGTGTTAATTGTTCAAATGCTTTATTAGTTTCTTACACTTTAAAAACACAATTCATGGATAATATTAAGTTAATTTAAGTAGATCATTGATTCAAAATAAATGAATGAAGAAGGATAGAGGTCGATCGATTACTAAAAAGAACTACTCTTCCATGGGTGGCGTAATCATCGTAGAAACAAATTGCATTTGCAAAGGTTTATAATGGGTATAACCCAATAACACTTATACTAAATACCTCCAACCAAATTAGGAAGATTAAGAGAAGAATAAATTTAAATAAAATAGAATAAAAGATGGGGAATAAAAGAAGATAAAGAAATTTATTACACAAATGAAAACATTACAAAATGAAGAAGAGAAGGAGGCTTCGATGAGGGGATCCTTGATTCAAGATCTACCCCTCTATGGTTGGGGAATTTGGGTGAAACCAATTATCCTATTCCTCCAATCTCCTAATGCACGTCCCAACCCCACCAAATGATAAAAACACCAATTTATAGAGTGATGGGGAGGCTAGGTTCAAAGTGGTTTCAAGTGTGAATAGGGAATCTCGGCCAAATATTTTATGATAACTTGAACCACCCATTTGAATACCAAAACGCGTGAATTGGCCGGCCTTCCAGAAGGATCATATGTGAGAATATGGGTCCTCTATCTCCTCTAAAAATTTAGGCTCAATAGAAGCCTATATGAAGGAATTATGACCAAAATACAAAAGCTTCTCCATTCTGGTGAGTCCAACACAACTTTTACTTCATGTCCCATTTTTGATAACAAAATGCACTCTTTAGCTCTAGTGTCATGAATAAAAGTTTTAGATAATTATGTTAGGAACACTATTACAAAATTTCAAATTCAAATAATAAATATAAAAATATTTATATTCGAAATACTACAATGAACTATAAAGGGTAAAACTGGAATTTTCATCAAATATTCAAATGAATGATCTAATCCCAAATACTTTCTAATTAAACATATTTAACACAATGTGAGGAAATTATATCATTTATTATCAATAAAATATTCAATAAAATAGTGTTTTATCAACTCCCCCACACTTACCCTTTTGCACTCCTGAGCAAAACCTCATATCAAGTAAACATCAATATCAAATCAAAACCAATTTTAAAACACATATCCTTGAGATCAAACAATTACACACCAAGAAACAAAAGATATCATGCTTCATAAAAAACTATTATTTCAAGTTCTTAATTTATATCATTCAATATATTTCCACTTTATTTATCCTCCCATGCACAAAACACTTACCTCACTTGAATTTTCTCTTATCACACAAATGTCAATTTTTTTTGCAATGTCTTTCTCATCCAAACTCATACAAGGGTCACCATAGGCTTGATAGATTCCTACACCGCTACCCGATGTGAGTCAATGACATATTTTTATCATGAGGACTTTTCAGGGTTGTTCTGTGGCTTTCGGTTGGTAGGATTTAGATGTGAAAAATTCTGAGGCTGAATGAGGAGGGCTTGACTCTTTTTGAAGCAAAATTGCATTAATCTAATTTTCACTTAAATATGGTCTTCTCCTCAATCCCCATAGTATCAATTCAGCTCCATCATCATGAAAAGTCATGAAAGGTTTACACCATTCATCATTTCAGCATAAAAAATGTCAATCTTCTCAAACATGATTTTCTTGAAAGCTCCAGATGGGCACAACTTTCCACCTCAATTAGAAGCTCCAGAAAAGGCACAACTTCACTTGTCATGAAAGCTCCAGAAAAGGAACAACTTTCAATATAATAAATTTATTCAGTAGAAAACACATCTCTTCAGAATTTAATTTTCCACCCAAAGTATCACAGAATGTGGTGGCACAACACAAGATAGATTCCCCCCACACTTAAGCTCAACTAGATTATGCAATTTCACTTCAAGAGTTGGTTGGATAGGGAAAATTGGCTTGTAATGTGGCCAACCTAACAGGTTGTGCATGGATTTTAAGGGCTAAAAGGATTAAATATTCAAGGTAGGCAATTATAAAAAAGGATTCTTTGAAATAGGGGCTTTAATACCAAACAAATGCCTCAATCATTTAAACATAAGTACCTTAACCCCCTCAAGTTTTGACAGGAATAGATCAAATTCTGGTTAAATCAAGCATGGTTTGGTTCTCTCAAGAAGTGAGGTGAATGTAAAGAATATGAAAATAATGGTTCAGAAGCCTCACATGAAAGTGATTTCAAATATAAAGACAGTGAGATGTGGCATGAGATTCAAAATTCAGTGTACTTTTCATGAAATTACTAAATATTTGAACTTGAAACAAAGTCATTTCAGCATTCATTTAAGCTTAGTTTCAAGGGGTAAATTGTTTCACTTATTGATATGGATTTAAAACTGGTTATGAGAATCATTTCAGCTCAAAAGTTTCAAAAACACATAGAAAATTGTAAAATAAACATACAAAATTTGAAAAACACACAATTTTTGTTTTGTTTTGTTTTTTTTTAAACAGGAAAACAATTGAAATTAATAAACTAAATGGTTCCCTCCCCCACACTTAAAATATTACATTGTCCTCAATGTGAACCCATGAGATGATATATGTACATGAAATGCATAATTTTTTAAATAGGACAAATAATATAAAAGTGAAAGGGTTAGGAATAGCCTGATGTGCTCAAGTGATGATGGGGTCATGTAGTGTGATAAAATCCACTGCATTAGTAGGAAGTCCCTCAATGTATCTCTTCAAACGTTTCCCATTGAATGTAAAGCTCCTTCCATTGTCCTCTTGTGTGATCTCCACTACACCATAAGGAAAAACATTAGATACAATATAAGGACCTAACCATCTGGAACGCAACTTACCAGGCATCAGCTTCAGTCATGAACTGTAGAGAAGGACTTTCTCTCCAATATAAAACTCCCTTTGTTGGATCATTCTATCATGATATGCTTTTGATCTTTACTTGTAGAGCCTTGAGTTCTCATATGAAGATAATCTAATCTCCTCAAGATCTTGAATTTATAGCTTCCTTTGGATTCTAGCTTGGGCCAAATCCATGTTGCATTTCTTTATATCCCAATAAGCCCGATGCTCAACTTCCACGAGGAGATGACACACTTTCCCAAAAACAATCCGAAATGGGGAAATACCAATGTGTGTCTTTTATGCTGTCCTATAAGCCCACAATTCATCATCCAAGCGCTTTCTCCAATCCTTCCTATTTGGTTGCACAGATTTCTCCAATTTTTTTTCAACTCACGATTTGAAACCTCAGCTTGGCCATTTTTTTGGGGGTGGTATGGTGTTGATGTTTTGTATGTTACCCCATACTTCCGAAGAAGGGAAGCAAGATTTCGATTGCCGAAATGTGTCCCTTGGTCACTGATGATAGCCTTTGGTACTCCAAACCTGTAAAAAATCTGTGCCTTTACAAAATCCACAACAACATGAGAATTATCAGTCCTGGTGGCCTTGGCCTCCATCCATTTGGTCACATAATCAACAAAAACAAAAATATACAAGAAACCATATGAACTTGGAAAAGGACCCATAAAATCAATGCCCCACACATAAAAAATCTCACAGAATAGTATGGGTTGTTGGGGCATCTCATGTCTCCTAGAAATATTCCCAATGTGTTGGCAACGAGAACATGACTTACAAAACACATGGGAATCATGGAATAAAATAGGCCAATATAATCTAGAGTCCAAAACTTTCCTAGCTGTCCGTTGGGGTCCAAAGTGTCCACCACATGCAAGTGTATGACAGAATTACAAAACAGACTCAAACTCATGATCAAGAACACACCTACTAATAACTTGGTCACTACACATGATCCATAAGTATGGATCATCCCAAACATAAAATCTTGACTCACTCTTTAATTTTTGTACTTGACGTTTCTTTAAATTTTCAGGGATTTCAGAGGCAACAAGGTAGTTAACTAAATCTGGATACCAAGGATGCGTACCTGAGATGGAATAAAGATGCCCATCGGGGAAAGTGTCCCGAAGTGGTACTTGGTCCAAGGTGTCATCCTCTAGCGTGTGAGTAAGCCTACTCATATGGTCCGCCACCATGTTTTCTGACCCCTTTTTTTCCTTTATCTCAATATCAAATTCTTGAAGAAGGAGCATCCATCGGATCAGCCTGGGCTTTGCATCTGGCTTCTTTAAGAGGTACCTCAGAGCTGCATGGTCAGAAAAAACAACTACTTTAGAGCCCAATAAATATGAACGAAATTTATCTAAAGAAAATATGACAGCAAGAAACTCCTTTTCTGTGGTTGTGTAATTTGATTGGGCTGAATCCAGTGTCCTCGATGCATAGGCGATCACATGTGAACGTCCCTCTACCCTCTAAGATAAGACAGCTCCAACCGCGAAGTTGGAGACACTTCTTTAGCTCATCAAATGATACCCTGCATGAATCATCAAAATTGAAGTCAATATCTTTTTGAAGAAATTGAGATAAGGGTAGAGCGATCTTACTAAAATCTCTGATGAAGCGTCGATAAAATCTAGAATGTCCAAGGAATGATCTAACATCACGCACACATGTAGGATATGGGAGGGATGAAATAATGTCTACCTTATATTTCTCATCTTCAATGCCATGTTGTGAGACTATATGACCTAAGACAATTCCCTTTTCGACCATGAAATGACATTTTTCAAAATTTAAGACCAGATTCTTCTCAATACAATTATGAAACACATCACCCAAACTAGAGAGACATTCATCAAATGCGGACCCATAAACTGTAAAATCATCCATAAATACCTCCATGCAGGTCTCAATGAAATCTGAGAAAATACTCACCTTGCATCTCTGGAAGGTACCTGGGGCATTGCAAAGTCCAAATGGAATCCTTCAGTAAGAAATGGTACAGAATGGGCAGGTGAATGTCGTCTTCTCCTGGTCCTTTGCTGCAATGGGAACCTGAAAATAGCCAGAAAATCCATCCAAGAAACAATAGTGTGTCTTCCCAGCTAGTCTCTCAAGCATCTGATGAATAAATGGGAGGGGGAAATAGTCTTTGTGAGTGGAATGATTTAGTTTCCTATAATCAATACACACACACCAACTATTTTGTACCCTCATTGGAACTAACTCATCTTTCTCATTTTTAACAACAGTAACACCACTTTTCTTAGGCACAACCTGAATAGGACTTACCCACTGAGAATCTGAAATGGGATAGATTATACCTACCTCGAGCAATTTTTCAACCTCTTTTTTAACAACCTCCAGAAAGGTTGGATTGCGTCTCCTTTGTGGTTGCCTCACCAGTTTAACCTCATCCTCCAAAAGAATCGTATGCATGGAAATTGAGGGGCTAATACCTGATATGTCATCCAAGGTCCACCCAATTGCCCTGATGTTCTCCCTCAAAAGATTCAAAAGTTTTTCTTCATGTTCAAAAGGGATATTTTTAGCAATGATAACAGGTAATTTCTCACCACTTAACAAGTATGAGTATTTGAGATTTGCTGGCAATGGCTTGATTTCCAGTGTAGGGGGGTGGTGTATGGATGGGGTCATAGAAGGAACTGAAATATGTGCACAAAGAGTATCAGTATCAGAATATACCTCATCAAAATCAGAGAATAAAGCATCAAATCCATCAACATACTCCACAGCCATGTCATAATTAGAGTTCACATGATCAAAATCAGAATATGATTCCATTTCAAAATCAAATCTTAGAGAGTCTTGTTCCTTAGAAATGGGTGTGGAAGTACTCTTAGACATCAAACTAGAACCAATACTCATAATCTACATAAGCATAGGACAATCCAATTCCATGGTGTTTTTACTTGGTGGTTCAAAATGGGAGATAACAAATGCAGAATAATCCTCTGAGGGGTACTTCATGGAATCCATAAAATTAAATATCACAACTTCATCCCCAAATTCCATGTAAAGTGTACCCTAATTGACATTTATGATAGTTTTTGCAGTTTTGAGGAAGGTCCTACCTAAGATAATGGGGGCATGAGAACTTACCTGATCATCCTCCATGTTAAGCACATAGAAATCTGTTGGGAAGATCATGTATCTTACCCGGACAAGTACATCCTCAAGGACTCCCACTGGATATGCTGTATCTCTATTTGCCAACTCCACCACTACTCTTGTTGGCTTCAACTAACCAACCTGAAAGGAAGAGAATACAGAGTGAGGCATCACATTTATTGAAGCTCCTAAATCACAAAGAGCATGAGAGAAGTGCAACTCCCCTATGGTACATGGGATGGTGAATGTCCCTGGATCCTTGCACTTTGTCGGCATTGCTAGAGTTGGTGTAATGAGTGCTAACACATTCCTTCCAAGATTGATCCTCTCATTTCCCTTGAGCCCTCTTCGATTGGTAAAAAGTTCTTTTAAGAATTTCGCATACCTTGGAATTTGCTTAATGGCTTCAAGTAGAGGAATGCTGATCTCCACACGCTTGAATGTATCCAAAACCTCCTTTTGCATTGTTTCTTCAGCCATCTTCTTGGTTTGAACAACCCTTTTTGGAAAAGGAAGGGGTTTAGGAGGAACATCATCAATATTTTTCTTACCATTATCTTTCTCCTTGGATTTCTCATCAGTTGGTATGGAATGCGGCTTCTATGGAGTATAGGTGAATCCCGGTGTAATGGTAGTTACAGATGTATCGTTCATTTGCTTCCCACTTCTCAATGTGATGACACTAAAATTCCCCTTTGGATTTGGAGTGGGTTGGGAAGGTAGATTTCCAGAATTCTTACTTACAAGTTCATGGAGGGCGGTGGCAATCTGGATCATTTGAGTCTTCAACTCCCTTAGCTCTGAACCTCGACTTTTCAGCTCATTATGTTGATTAAGAACAATCGTCTTAAAAAGGTCATTAGTGTTAGAATCTACCTTGGGTGGGGGATTCCCTTATTGTTGGCTTGTTGATGCTTGAGATTCAAATCTCCTTTGGGGTTGTTGGAAACCCTGGTGGTAAGGTGGAGGCTGCTGGAAGTTTTGTTGAAAAGAGGGCCTTTGTTTTTATCCATATCCATACCTCATGTTAGATTGATCCTTCCACCCTTGGTTGTATGTTGTATCAAACTTCTTTTGGGGATATGGTTGTTGTTTCTGCTGAAATGGTCTCCCAGGGAATACTGCTACACAATCCTCTGTCTCTTGTAGTTGTGGGAAACAGTCAGTTGGATGGCTTGTCTCAGTGCAAATTCCACAAGGCCTTAAAGGAGTGGGTTGGGATTTCTTTTGAGCCAAAGAAATCTGCCTCACCATAGTGGTCAATTCTTCCAACTTTGTATCAATCAAATGACTTTCAAGAGAAGGACTTACCTGATGTACTCCTATGACATGTGGTGTACATCGATCAACAAATTGTTGGGAGTTTTGTGCCATCTTTTCGATTAATGCAAGTGCGGCTACTGGTGTCTTGTCCACTAATTCCCCTCCTGATGCAGCATCCACCATGCTCCTCTCCATGGGTGTAAGTCCTTCATAGAAGTATTGTATGAGGAGTTGCTCACTGATTTAGTGATGCGGACAGCTTGCGCACAACTTCTTGAATCGCTCCCAGTACTCATACATTGACTCCCCTTGGGCTTTCTTGATCCCCGATATCTCCTTTCAAATGGATGTTATCCTTGATGCTGGAAAAAATCTTTTCAAGAAAAGACGTTTCAAATCATTCCAACATGTTACATCTTCAGGTTAAAAATAATACATCCAATCTTTTGCAGCTCCATCAAGTGAGAATGGGAATGCTCTTAATTTGATTTGATCTTCAGAAACATTTCTTGGTTTTAAAGTTGAGCAAACCACAATAAATTCCTTAAGGTGTTTTTTGGTATCCTCACCAGATAATCCATGAAACTTTAGAAGAAGGTGAATTAATCTAGATTTCAATTCAAAGTATGATTCAAGATTCGGGTATGCAATACAATTTGGTTGATAGTTAATATCAGGTGCAACCAATTCTTGAATGGTTCTATTAAGTTCATTTCCATTATTTCCAGCCATTGGTTCCTCTTTTATGTTTGAATTTGACTTTCTTCCAATTTCAATGTTTCCAGAAAAGAGGAATTCACCAACTGGTTGAATATTGAAACTTCCCGTAGACTGAGAATGTCTGATTCGACCCCTAAGGCTACGTTCAATCTCAGGGTCAAGATCTAAGAGATCTTCAGGATTAGTTCGTGTCATAAATCAAATAAATATGAAAAGAAAGAAAGTGGACCATAGTAAAATAAAAATGAGAAGTTTGAGTTTATGGTCCAAAAAGAAAAGAAGAGGATGAAAAAAAATGAAAACTTGAGAAAGGGGAAAGATGAAAGAGAGAGGTGAAGAAAATAATAAAATGAAAAATAGAAGAAATACCTCTAAATGGTTGAATAAATTACTTGCCTCCCTGGAAACGGCGCTAATTTGAAAGAGCGCTGTCGTGGGCGCCCTCAAATGATTAATGTGATTTTGGGGTACTTAGGTGCAGCAGAGTGGCTGACCAAGGTCGTCTCTCAAAGGAGGAAGTAGATTTAAAACAACTTTTTAAAAGTATTCTAAAAATAAAATAAAAGAGAATAAAAATACTACTTGAAAGGATGGGGGTTGGTTATAGTTTATGAATCTAGAAGAATTTTTCTAGAAGAAGATTGTATTTTTTTTGTTTTTAGTTTTGAAATGAAGTTCGATTAAAATGACACAACAAAAAGATATTTTTTTAGACAATATTTAAAAGACGTAATCGATCTAACTCTACCTATTCAACAATTTATTAATCATTATCATTTAAATTAATATTCACTTAATTATTATCCCTTAATTTGTTAACCCCCGAACCCTACGAGAATTAACCTTACCACAAAGATGAAGTGAATTTAACTTTAGGCTAACTTCAGAACATGCAATCGCAACACCCTGCTTTGATTGATGTTCTAAGGATAGCTTATGGTCAGTGGTAAATTAAGGAACATATCCATTCTTTAAATGAGGATTAATTGTTTTTAGAGATTATATTTTAACTCTACAAATTTATCCCTTATGGTCTTGTATTACCGATTAAGATCGCGCTCTCACAATTTACACAAAATCCCGACCTCGCGTGTTTTTGTGTTAATTGTTAAATTGCTTTCTTAGTTTCTTACAATTTAAAAACACAATTCATGGATCATATTAAGTTAATTTCAGTAGATCATTGATTCAAAATAAATGAATGAATAAGGATAGAGGTCGATCGATTACTAAAAAGAACTACTCTTCCATGGGTGGCGTAATCATCGTAGAAGCGAATTTCATTTTCAAAGGTTTATAATGGGTATAACCCAATAAATATTCTACTCAAGAATTCCAAACCAATTATGAAGATTAAGAGAAGAAGAAATTAAAAAAAAAACAGAAGAAAAGATGAGGAATAAAAGAAGATAAAGAAATTTATTACACAAATGAAAACATTACAAAATGAAGAAGAGAAGGAGGCTTCGATGAGGGGATCCTTGCTTCAAGAGATACGCCTCTTACAATGGTTGGATAATTTGGGTGAAACCAATTATCCTCTGCCTAAAATCTCATAATTCACGTACCAACCCCACAAAATGATAAAAACACCAATTTATAGAGTGGTGGGGAGGCTAGGTTCAAAGTGGTTTCAAGTGTGAATGGGGAATCTCATCCAAATATTTTATGCCAACTTTCACCTCCCATTTGACCACAAAAACGTGTAAATTGGCCGGCCTTCCAGAATGATCATATGTGAGGATATGGGTCCTCTATCTCCTCTAAAAAGTTGGGCTCAATAGAAGCCCATATGAAGGAGTTATGACCAAAATACAGAAGCTTCTCCATTCTGGAGAGTCCATCCCAACTTTGACTTCATGGCCCATTTTCAACAACCAAATGCACTCTTTAGCTCTAGTGTCATGAATAAAAGTTGTATATAATTAAGTTAGGAACACTTTTAAAAAATTGAAAATTCAAATAATAAATATAATAATATTTATCTTCGAAATACTACAGTGAACTATAAAGGGTAAAACTGGAATTTTCATCAAATATTCAAATGAATGATCTAATCCCAAATACATTCTAATTAAACATATTTAACACAATGTGAGGACATTATATCATTTATTATCAAAAAATATTCAATAAAATAGTGTTTTATCATTTATATCAAAGTGATGGAATTTTGAGGGAAATTTTTTTATAATGGGGGTAGAATGAAACACCCCTAGATTTTATGATATATTTATCTTTAAATAAATTTAATTTCATTAATAACTTTCTTTACACACAAAATTGAGTTTAAAAGGTTCGATATATACTGTTGAATTATTATTGTTTAATGTGATAGTTATCACCTAGATATTGAATTGGTGGATATGAATGAGACTAACTAAATTATGAAAAATTATTGTTTACATATGTATAATATAAATTCTTTATTTTTCAATTGGATATAAATTAAAATAAAATCATCTAACAGTAAAAAGAAATGTTTTTCTAAAAAATGTTTTTATGCGCACAATGTGTTTTAATATAAATAAATGAAATTTATCTCTATTAATGAATAATTTTTATAGAAATTTTATATAATATATTCATTAAAATATTTTAACATTAGTCTAATATTTTTTACAAGCCAATTAAAGAAGGTAAACTTGTTTTATGCTTAAAAATGCAATTTGATAAAAAATGTTTTTGTTGTGTTTTGCGCACATATTTTGAAATTAATTTCAACCAATTATAAATATTGTATCTTGTAAAATTTATCCCATATTTAGAATCATTAAAACTAATTTTATGTAATAAGTTCATCTTAACTTTTTGTAATTGTAAACAGTGATCATGGAAAAAATTCATTACTATGGTAAAGGTTAAAACAGGCTAAGGAGGGGTTAAACTAAAGTGATAAGGGTTAAAATGGAATAAAAAATTCCTAATTCCTAATAGATGGATAAATTTTTATTCTTTCTCATCATATATTTTAACTTGATCCACTTTCAGCTAATTTTCCATCAGAGTGACTTTATTATATTTTAATATCCTAAATAATTACAAGTGTTCCACTCCCCTCGCCTATAAAAGGGTAACCCTCTATCCTATCATATCCACAAAAATTGATCATTTTTTCTTGGAAAAAACCCACACAAATATCTTATAAACTTTCCAATCCATGTCTTATAGGTTCTTATCTTTGTAACATACTAACCCAAGGGTCCTTAAAAAGAGATTCAAAGGATGCTTCTCAAATTAGTGGTATATGTTCTTATTGATCCTTTTCAAGTTTCATTATTTTTCTACTTCCTATAAATATATTATATCTGTAATAATATAATGAATCCAATATCATCAATATAATGATATGTTATTATGATTATTGTTGAAACATTTTCCACCTCCTTTCCATCAAATGGGAAATGAAAGTATCGCTTGTGTTTATATGTGAACTGCCGCCTCCACGTAGTGGTGTGATTCATTTTCTATCACAATCATTAATGGATGGTTATTATGATGGATTTAATGTTTATATATAATATTTAAGATATAATTATTCTTTATAAATTATAATATCTAATCTACCTTCTTACCTTTCCATTCTTTGAAAAATGATAATGTTGCTAATGTGTATGTGTGGATTACCACCTCTACGACGCAATGTGATTTGTTTTTCATCACTGATTTATATAAATAATAATAAGATTATATGAAAAATAAATATGATAATTATTTAATTATTAATATTTTGGAGGAAATGAAATAATGGCCATGGTGCAAGTACCAGAACCACCAAAATGAAACATGCATGGAAAATTGACCAATTTTCACCCGAATGTTTATTTCAATGAAGAAATTGTTAATAAAATGATAATTAGATATTATATAAGAATGATACATAGTAATTTATGTATTATTATGGTTCTATAATATATTTATAATAAATATATATTTTTTATAAAGGACATTTTGAATAGATGTGATGAAATACGAGACTTGAGGTAAGGGTTTATGATATAATATCATTTCTCTTCGATATTTTCTATGTTAAATTTCAATTGAGGTAAATTATAAGGATATAATACATTAAACCCAATATATTTAATCTAATATGGTTATTCCTATAATTTTATGTATTAATATCATTTTCCTCTTTTTTTACTTAAAATGATTGATAAAATGTTTTTAAAGAAAAGTCAACCTTATTTTATGTTTGGTACTCAAATGTTTTCTCCCATATCCATTATCTTAAAAATTGTTTAATAGATGATTTTACCTATACATGAAATTTCTTAAATATGTCATTCTCATTAACTTTTAATTTATTTATAAATTATTAAAATCAATCTTCCTAAAGAAATATTTTCAGAATAAGTTATTTTGGAATTTCTGTAAAAGATCGAATAGAATATTCTCTCTTAACGTATACAATATGACTGAATATTCACACCATAATGAAAATTATTTTATTTTAATATTAATTTAAAATTTTCCATGGATATTATAAAATAAAATCCTTTCCTCAATATTCTGGTAATTTTCTATTAAAATGATATCAAAAGAAAACATTTTATCTCATGTTTTCAAAGAAAGGTTCAAATATTCTTTTAAAGGTAGTATTCATTTATGTCAACATACTTTAGGTTTTTTTTGTTTCATTGGAGATATGAAATTATGATACCATCAGATTTATTTATATATAAGTCTTATGATGATGATTGGTTAAGGATTATTCTATGAATCTCATTTCTTTCTCATGGTCTATGCTATGATGAAATGTTTAAATGTTTATGAAACTTAGTTACTTTCCACAGTTTATGATATAATTATATGATAAATGTTTTAGAATCATGTGGTACACATATTTATTGTTTTCATTAGGTGATGAGTGGGCCCAAAATTATATATCACTCTAATTTATTGGGTAAAGTGGATATCTCATGGTATAATAAGGACTAGAATAAGGAGTGAACCCAGTTCATTAACGCACTATGTCTAACAAGATAGTCTTGGGAGTGATCCATAACTAAGGAAATTATGGAATATGGAGTGGACCCAATCAACTATGATAATATTGGTAGTGATTCTCAAATAAGTAAATGATTTTCAATGATATGTGTATTCCAAAAACTTATGTCTTGGAATTTTGATATGCTGTCATGGTTCATGATTGATTATGGACGATTTCGTATAGTTATGACATATATTTTTTTTAATGAAAAAGCCTTATTCCATGATTTATAACTAATGATATTTTACTTATTGGGTATGATTTTCATAAGTTATTATCATGTTACCATACCTTTATTCTTATATTGTGCTCACATATGATCATTTATTGATATCTATTATGTTTACACTAGTAGAAAAATCATTTTTAACGTCGTCAATTTGACGTCGGTTTATTATAAACCGACGTAAAATATTTTTGCGGATAAGTTTTGGCGTCATTTTTTTAAAAACCGACGCCAAAAACTAAAAAAAATTAGTTTTGGCGTCGGTTTTTAAAAAAACCGACGCGAAAAAATAATGAAAAAAATGATTTGGCGTCGGTTTTTTTAAAAACCGACGTGAAAAAATTTAAAAAAAAGTTATGACGTCGGTTTTTTCAAAACCGACGCCAAAAAAAATAAAAAATTAGTTTTGGCGTCGGTTTTTAAAAAAACCGACGCGAAAAAATAATGAAAAAAATGATTTGGCGTCGGTTTTTTTAAAAACCGACGTGAAAAAATAAAAAAAAAAGTTATGACGTCGGTTTTTATGAAAACCGACTCCAAAAATGTAAAAAAAATTCACATTCCTATAGATAATTCCCTAAGCTTTGATTTGACTGGTCATGGAGCAAAAACGGAGTTACGGATTAAAAGTTATGGATGTTGGAAGTTGAACTTCTCTAAAAGAAGTGTTAATTAAGTCCAACTTTCAAAGGCCATAACTTTTAATCCGTAACTCCGTTCTAGCACCACGACCAGTCAAATCGAAGCTTAAGAAATTTTCTAACACATGGTAAATTTTGTTTTTATGTTTTGACGTAGGTTTTCATAAAAACCGACGCCAAAAAAAAACTTTTTTGTTTTTTGCGTCGGTTTTTAGAAAACTGACGCCAAAAATATTTTTTTTTACTTTTCGCGTCGGTTTTCATAAAAACCGACTCCAAAAATGTAAAAAAAATTTACAGTCCTATAGATAATTCCCTAAGCTTTCATTTGACTGGTCATGGAGAAAAAACGAAGTTACGGATTAAAAGTTATGGATGTTGGAAGTTGAACTTCTCTAAAAGAAGTGTTAATTAAGTCCAACTTTCAAAGGCCATAACTTTTAATCCGTAACTCCGTTCTAGCTCCACGACCAGTCAAATCGAAGCTTAAGAAATTTTCTAACACATGGTAATTTTTTTTTATGTTTTGACGTCGGTTTTCATAAAAACCGACGCCAAAAAAAACTTTTTTGTTTTTCGCGTCGGTTTTTAGAAAAACCGACGCCAAAAATATTTTTTTTTACTTTTCGCGTCGGTTTTCATAAAAACCGACACCAAAACTGTTTTTTGTTTTTCGCGTCAGTTTTTTTAAAAACCGACGCGAAAAACAATTTATTTTTACTTTTCGCGTCGGTTTTTAAAAAAAACCGACGCGAAACGTATTTTTTTTATCTTTTTAGCATCGGTTTATTTAAAAACCGACGCCAAATAGTATTCACTAATACGCGGGATCAAAATTTCAATTTTTTTCACAACGTGCGTTTAACTTTTTAAAATCCCGCCTATATTTTCATACAACTCAATCGAAAATATTTTCATTTACTATATATAAATCTGTTTGTCCTTCATTTATCATTTTCATCCTCTTCGATTCAATCAAGTTTTCAATGCGGCATCAATCATTAATTTGATTACGGTACGTATTATATTCATTCATTTTCATTATTATTAATGTCCTTCATTTATAAACAACTCGATTAGATTTCAAATAATTATGATTTACTTTTTTTATTGTGTTAAAAATATAAAACGTTCGGATGACATTTACCAAGATTGGTGTAAGTTTAATTATCGATCGTCGTTTTTATTATCACATGAGATCTACGCTAAATATAAGAGATATGATGATAAACAACATATCATTTCAATGGAAGATCGAAAAATAATTGAAATGTGTTTGAAGTATTATGTATATTTTATATCATTTGGTGTACGTGAGTTTAACTTGTGTTTATCTTGCTTTCTTTAAAACATATTGTATCAATCGATACTTTGACATGTTCAACTTCTGACAGCCATAACTTTTGATCCGTAACTCCGTTTTAGCTCCACGACCAGTCAAATCGAAGATTAGGAAATGCTCTAAAACATCAAACAATAAAAATTGCTTTTTGGCTTCGGTTCTTTTAAAAACCGACGCCAAAAATAAGTTATTTCCATTTACGGCGTCGGTTTTTTTCAAGAACCGACGCCGAAACTATTTTTTAAACTTTTTGGCGTCGGTTTTTAGGGAAACCGACGCCAAAAATGACGCGGATGAGTTTATTTGGCGTTAGGTTTTTACAAAACCGACGCAAAAAAGCAATTGAACTTTGTTTTTGGCGTCGGTTTACAAAAACCGACGTAAAAAGTCATATTTTTTACGTCGGCGACTTCAACGTCGGTTAAAAACCGACGTAAAAAATAAAAAAAAAACCGACGTTAAAGACCTTTTTTCTACTAGTGTTACCTGTATTGAGAATTTGAGGTCACCCTTTATTATGTTTCATTCTTCCATAGGTAATGAGGAAATGAATTAAGTATTAAATGTATAATAAGGGTACTATGGGAGAAGAACCTTGTGTGATATATTGAATATATCTTAAGAAATAAGTTGATTATGTATCTAGTATCCAAAGACACCATGCCTTCATGGTCATTAGGTGTGTATTACTGTGAAATGCTTTGAATATTCATCTAAAATGATATAATTGGTTTTAATGTTATGCTGGGTTCACCTTAACCTCGGCATTTTATGTTATAAAATTATAAATATCTCACAAAAATCGATGTTTTGAGTAGAATAAATATTACACATTACAAAAAATTAATTTTATATTTTCCCTATAACTTCTTCAATAGATCCTCTATCTGTTAATGTGCTTCTTTCAGATCCCATTCATAAAATTCAAAAATCATCTTCAATGGTCTTCAAACTATTTTCTTTCATGTTTATATATTTTATGATATCTTTAATATCATTCCAAAGTTTCTTGAATAAGTTTACTTCATGAATATCACACATAAGAAAAAAAGTGTTATATATTAGTTGATATTTATTTAGACAAAAAAACCTCATAGGTTTTAGAAAAAGAAACAGTCAATTAAATATTTAGAAGAATTTATATACTTATGTTATTTGTTAAAAACTAAAAAAATATTAGGAATTCATTTTATATTATATGGTGAATAAGTTGAATGTTTTACATATTTATCCTACCTATATTTTTTAACTATTTCTTAAAGAATATTCTATTGGTTCATTGAAAACAAATACAAAAAAATAAATCCATGGGTTATTTAATATTTAATTATTTAAGTAAAATTATCTTATGACCCATAATTCCTTTCCTCTAAAATATAGATTCACGTAACCAAATAAAAAATTAAAAATAAATAAATAAATAAATAATCTCATACAATTTTCTATTTCTAAAATAAAGGCAATATCAGTAAAACATTAATAATAGAGAAAACAATTTGGATAGAAATTATAAAGGGGTCTTAGATATTTTTTTAAAGCCCTTTCAAGTGTAAAATAATATATTCATTTTCAAGATTATATCAGGTGAATAATAGAGATAAAAATTTTCCTAAATAAACAATTATATATTATAGAGAAACAATGAAGAATATTAGTATGGATAGATTAATTCAAAATCAGAGGAATGCAAAACTTTTTAATTCTATAATAACTATTTAAATTTTCAAGTGGAACCTTATATCATCCTCACACATATTCTAGATAGTGTTGATTAAAAATTAGTGATCAACTATTATTTTTCATTGATTTCTTCATTTTTATGTTACTTTTATATTATTATATGTATTTTTTCATTTATGAAAATGATTAAATAAAATTGTATAGGTAATTATGGGACATACTATGGATTTATTATGATTAAATATATGATTATCCAAAAAATCTATTTGACAATTTTTATTTCTTTAATTATAATTTTTTTCTTAATTATTAGATAATTGTTTTATGTGACTCACTGAATCACCTATGGGTGAATTTCATTCCTTGTACTATAAATTTGGATTCAAGTAACAAAAGGATTGTAGTTCTAGATGAATTTGTGAAAAAATATGTCATATATCTATTGAAATTTATTTTTTTATTCAGTAATGTATTTAACTGGATGAGGTTTGGAGGTCTAACTACAATGTTTTGTGTAACTCGAAGGAGTACTTCTAAAAATATTGGTTTTGTTAATAAATATCCATTTAGTAACTTGAAAAAATTAATTATAATATTTTAATAAAACCCTATATTTCTATGAATTATCTCAAGAGTGAATTATAAAACATATAATAATATAATTCTTACTGAAAAATCTACTTTATTGTTTTTCATTTTTAGTCAATACCATTTGGAAAAATGAATTTGAATTTTTTGAAAAGTTATCAATCATAATAGACCCAAATTCCCTTAGAAATTGTTTAGGTACTATAAAATTCGTTTTATAATATACCTCATACACTATAGGGAGTGTTTAGAAAATCATTTATCATAATAAAATAAAATCATTAATCATGAAATAAGTCATTACAATATCATTTTAATTTTTAAAAATATTTTTCAATCAAGTTAGAATTTCATATAAACTACATATAATTTTTGAAATTTTCAGAAATTTTTAATTAATAAATTTATATTTATTGTAAAACAAAATTTACTCAATTATCATTGAAATATATCATAATTAGTTAATATAATTGTAACAAGAATTTTTTGTTTTCAAAAAGTAACTATTCTAAATAATGTGAGGATTTGAAGTCAAGAAAAAAAACATAATTAAAGGAATCAATATATAGTATTAAATAATCAACTTAATTAAAATAATAATAATAACATTTATGTAAAACATTATTAGTTATAAAACGTGGATTTTTAGGATGGGGAGGATTGGTGATCCAAATAATGGATATTTGATTGTGGTAGCATAGTGGTTAAGTGGTAGTGGTCCTCATGGGGAGTAGTGATTATAGTATTGCGGTGTCATGAAGAGGTTATGGTTTTAGATCAATGGATCTATGGTTATGATTATGTAATTTTTTGTACTAGTGGTGGTTAAATTTTGTTAGTTCTTTCTCTACAGTGTATTTAGATTATCTTTAAAAGAAACAATTCTCAAGTGATACAGTAATGTAAATTGATAATATATTGTGATTGGTGGAAATCAATGACATGAGTTGAATGTTGTGAGGTTGTTGGTGAGACACTCAAGATTTAATAAAGTAATATTGATAGTAGGGGTTTGGTGAAATTTATTATTTGAGGTAATAATGTTTATTTTCAAAGAATCCAACATTTATACAACATAATGACATTAGTTATGATATTATGAATATCAATATCAAGGCATTAATTAGTTACATGACACATAAAAAAGTAACATATCATTTTTTAAAAGTATTTATAAAGTCTTCTTCATTGAATAAAAATACATTTAGACCCCCTTTTATGAAATAACACATCTTTAAAGCAACATGTAATGGATAAAAACTTTATGTTGGATTCAATACAACATGATCAGGTTTATAAAATCTAACTGAAATACCTTTTCCCCAACACCGATGAAAATTACAACTTGTTGAATTAAAAGAACATAAAAAAATATTTATTACAAATAGTGATATTAAATGTGAAAAAATGACATTAGTTGGTAGCATTCTATTAGAATAATGATATGAAAAAATAATATGATATTTTAGATTTATGAGTGCTAAGACTGACTTTCTAGCACAAAATTTAGAAATCCATCCATGAACTGACATATTGAATAATAGATTTTCATGGATGGATGTGATGTGTTAGAAAAAACATGATATTCTTAGTGCATCAAAATAAAATAGGAATTTACATTCATTAATATGGCCAATAATCATGAACAGGAAAGAAGTGGTCATGATTCATAGGTTGTGAGGAATTCATGTCAAATATAAACACACTATGTTTATAAAGAAAAAAAAATCATTAATGGAAACTAACATTGATACTTAATATTTATTTAAGTTACTATAATAAAAAAGGTTAGAAAGTTTTATATGTCATAAAAAATACAAAACCATACATGAATTTTTTGATGTATAATTATGTTTTTTACCTTAGATTTTTGTGTGGTCTAATATTAAGTTAAATACTATTGTGTTTTTATATCTATTTTTAGTTGGTTTAAAAAAAAACATATTTCACACCCTGAACTTGTAAATTTCTTTATTTTAACTTTTCTCGATCTTGGATCCCTTGGTTGAGGTTCAGGTTGAGTCTTGGTTTAAATTTTTGAGTTTTTGCTAAATGATGAAGTTTTTGGGCTTGGAAACAAGGGGCACACAGTTTGTGCATGGTTAAGGGAAACCATACATATTTTAATAGGTAAATGTGCAACTTGTTTTATGGTTTAGGAGAAGGGCGCACAGGTTGCACATGATTTAGAAAACTGTGCTAAAACTCTGTGTGAGGTTATGTCCATTTGGAAATAGAGGGGCGCACAGTTTGTGCACAGTTTGTCAAACCGTGCAGACAAACCGTGTGAGTTTCCTAGAATCTTAAAAATTAGAAATTCCAATTATGCTTCTATTATTTTTTAACCCCAAATAGAGTCCCACCATCCTTGGTCATTTTTGGCACATGAGAGGGTCCCCAAACCCCTCTCCCTTCAATTCTCTTTCCTCCATAGATGCTCCTCTATGGTTTTAAGGCAAGTTTATTAGGGGTTTGGCCTCTATCCTCCTCTTCCTCTTCTCCTATGTTAGTATTTTGGTGTTTCCTTGGTGGGTTCATGTCTGGATGAACCCTATAGGCTAGGGTTGATGAGTTGGCTTGTGTTTCTTGGTTTTAGGGTGTGAGGATTGTTTTGTGGTGTGTTTTCTTCCTTCTATGACACTTTCATCACATCTATACTCCATTGAGGTAGGTTTCTCCATTAATTTTATTTTCGATGCATTCCAATTGATGATTAGGTGTTGTTAAATAATTTTTAAATGTGTGTTGAATATTTTTTATGTGTTTTTTGGCTTATTGTGGAGCTTTCATGTTCAGGGAATTTGGTAAAAATGGTTACAAAGGAGTTATTTAATTATGCATATGTATTTATGCACACAAGGCATTCAAAGAAATGAAAATGGGATTTATTAAATGAATTTGGATATTTTTAAGCATGTGTTTAGATTTGTAAATGCTTTAGATGTATTGGGTTGGGTTATTTTGTTTTCCTTGAGTGTAAAACCATTTTTTCTTTAATGCTTATGTGAAGTTATTGTGAATGGTGGTTTTCAAAAAGTGATTTTGGGATGTTCCTTGGTTTTACATGAATGTTTCATTAGATGTAGGCACATCCATATATGCACGAGGTGCACACATGGATGGTTACACAAATGACGATGGTTCAAGATGAAATTTTCTATCATAAAACACATGTTTCAAAACACTTTAATATCTATTCAAACCTTTGGTGTTTCACTAAATATTCTTTTGTTTCTGATGACTCAAGGATAGTTTCAAATTGGTGTTTGATATTATATCCCATTTGTTACTTTGGAACGTGATTGGTTTTCAAAGGGGTATGAAATCCTGTTTCAAGCCTTTAACCATGGGGTGTATATTTATCTTGGTTTTGAAATGGTATGGGAAATGGAATTTAACATGAAATATAAAGTACTATTTGGCATTGTGCATAAAAGTGGTGTTTAATGTTTTTTTGGAAATGGTTTTGTAAATGTATTGGAATTGATAGTGTGGAAGTCCCAGTTGTCACTTGATAATGTTTTGTAAATGAATTGTAGTTTCAAAAGCACAAATTCCAAGTAGGCATCATTGTATGTTTTGAGAAATGGTTTGAAGGATTATGTGATATGATGGATCAGTTGGAACTTGTGAAAGGATTGTTGTGAGAGGGGCACCCTTATGGAGGATTTCCTAAGAGTGGGTTATCATTTAGGTGGTGTCAGTGTTTGGGGTAAGCAAGTGCTGTGGCAACTGGTAAGGTGAGTCATCCATGTGATAGGATCCTCCTTTCACCATGTACTATTAATATAGGTTTCTTGGGCCACTTTTATAGGGTTGAGTGATAGTTTATTATCGACCTCGATTTGATGGGTTGCGTTATAGGGTTTCATGTATTATTTTAAAAAAGGAAACATATAGAAAATTGTTCTTAGTTGTTAAAAAAAATAAAAACATGTTTTCAGAATGTATTTTCAAACTAGAGTTTATGGACTATTTTAGTAAAGGAAATTTACGGATTCTGTTATGGTTTCCTACTGAGTTGTTAAAGCTCAAAACCTACTTATACCATTCAGTGTTGGTAGAACCGATCTATTTTTTAGGTATAGATTTCTAGTTCAGTCGTTCCTCATAGCAGGTCGGTTTGTGGATGGGGGTGACCATGAGGTCACAAAAATATTGTATTATTAGCATTTTGGCTTGGTTTTTTTAGCTTCATCTTTGTTCAATTGTATTTTTATTTGTATCATTTTGTGTATTTATTGAAATCTCATTATTGTTGGTTATTTTTCATGTTCAACTTGTTTATTTTATCCTGGTTTATTGGAAAAAAATCACCCTTATAGTGATTTCATTGTCGCCAGACATTAGTTTCCAACCCGTGGGAATAGAGAACGACCTTTGAGACATGTATTAGAACGGTTCAGATGTCGGGTTGGATGTCATCCCTGCTAGGCTCATGAAAAAATAGTATCATAGCATGCCCTAGTTATTTGGTGTGTTTAGTATATTGGAGATTAGGACTGTCGGGACTTGGGAGGTAGGTATAGGAAGGACGTCAGGAACCCTTACTCGTACTGAACCTCAAGTTTCCAGGGGAAGTTTAGGATTTGATTTTTTTTTCTTTTTTTTTGGATTGAGGAATGAAAATAAAGGTGTGTTGGTGTTATGTTGTGATCTCACATGGATTATTTAACCATGTGGATTCTGAGTTCATGGTTCAAGGTATTTTTAGTTATTAATGACTACTTGGGGAATGGCCCACTAACTATGTCACCGAGTTAGGTATGGAAACTAGTTCTGAATTTCAGTAGTTGGGTGTAAGTTATGTTCTGGTTTGATCTTGGTTGATGTGAGTAAGGTTTTAAAATGAAAATTATTTTTAAAATGTATTTTTTTTTCTTTAAATTGGTTTTAGATTGGAAAGAATGGGTTTTAAAGGAGAAGGTGATTCAGAATTTCAAAATATTGGTTGAATGCTTGGGTTTGATGATGGAATGGTTTGTTTAACCCTTGGTATCCCTTATGTATTTTCGCATATGTGTGGGTATGTATGGGAAGTTCATGTTGGCACATGTGCATAGAATAAGAGGATGTGGAAGAACACATATGTAACGGTTCATAGGATTCCATGGGTGAGTATTTGAAATTAAAATAGTTTTAAGGTTGGTTTGGTCTTTGAAAAGTGGGTTCTTATTTTGTGAAAAATGGATTTTTTTTATTTTGAATTTGGCCTTAGAATAAGGTGGCTTTGAAATTGAAACGAAAATGGTGGTTTTTGAAAAGATGATTTTTGGTTGTGCTTATATGTGTTTGATTTAAGAGCTCATTTCTTTGGATTGATGTGCCCTCTCTAGTTATGTTTTTGGGTTGATATTGATTCTGGTATTGTGTTCTTTGTGTTGATCAAAATATGCCACCCACAAAGGTCATCAATGTTTCTAGAGGGTATTTCCCAGTTTATGGATCTTTTCGAGTGTTTCCTATCTATCATTGTGATCAAGGTCTGTTAGAGGTAGTGGGGTGGCATGAGGAAGTTGATTGTGTGTTTAGATCATTGGGAACTCCTGATGTTGTTAGATTGTGTGATATTAGGGGTTTGTTTGAGTATCTAGCTTTGGATAAGTGGGATATGTTTGCTCCATCATTGATATAAGTTGGGATGATGTGGGAAGTGTTTATGTCTACTTTTTTCCAATGGTTTATACCAAAGTAGTTGGAGATGAGGATGGTGGCAGAGCTGTGGGATGTTCAGTAGGGCCAACAGTGAGTGAAATCTTATTTTGACCACTTCAAAGATCTGGTTTCCTTTTCATTGGAGGTAGACTCAGAGGATCAGTTGAAAGCTCCCCCTTTTTGGGGTCTTCATCCAGAGATCACAGAAAAATTCCTCTCATTCGGTGAATTCTATTTCGAGAAGTTAGTGGATGAGTCATTTTTAGCTAAGTTGGTTCTCGGAGTGCAGTCAGTGGAGGTTGGATCTTGTGAAGATACCCCATCTAGCGAGATGGGTGTACCGGAAGAAACCATTTCTGTCACGACCCGTCCTCGGGGCCCGTGCCGTGACTACCCCAAGCCCGCCTTCCATAGGCCAGGGGCTGGCGACTAGCACCAAAGGCGTAAATCCCGATAACTGGGAAGGCATTTCCTTTATATAAGTAAACAAAACACCACAGAGTACAAGCGGAAGCAAAACACTAAGTACAAAAGAAAGTGCTGAAAAGTAAATGAGCCAGAATATAAACCCAAATGAAAGTACAACTACAACTGAACAAGTACAACAGAAAAAGACAACATCTGGAAGAACAGAAGCGGCTCCTGGGTCGTCCTCCTCAGATCCTACCTGAAGGGTAGGTACAGATGGCGCAGCTCCTGGATCGTCCACCACGGATCCTACCTGAAGGGTAGGTACAGATAGCCTCCACAACGATCTCGCCCATCAACCTCCTCCGAGTGTCATCTCGCTGTGAATTCCACCTCCAGATACTGACTCGTCATGTATTCCACCTCTGGGTACCGTCCAGTCTTCGAACACTCGGCCTCCGTCAACACTGTCTGTCGTCTGCAACCAACACAACAAGGTGCGGGCATATCCCGTGCAGGGGTGAGTATAACGATACTCAGTAGGGACCCTGAGACCCTCAAGGTCTCACTAAAACCAACATGGATAACCACAAAGAAGATCTCAATAGATAACCTCTACTTAGGTATATGCCCATACATATACCTAAGTTATCAAGTAACCCATCTCAATCATGAGGAAACACAAGGGTTATGAAATCAACGGATAACCACTACCCAGGTATATGCCCATACATATACCTAAGTTATCAAGTAACCCATCTAAATCATGAAGAAACACAAAGGTCATAGACTCAGCTCAAACCAGGATTTTCATTATCGAAACCGTAACTTCTGAAGAGCCATGTCTCTGGAGTGTACAGTGGTCCTGTCACGACTCCGAGGTACTGCTCACTAACCTAAGACTGCTGAAGTACTCCTCCTATCGAGTACTGTGGGATTGCTGCTACAACCAAGCGCTTCCCACCATGGGTCTGCCGCTACAACCAAGTGCTCCCCCTCATAGGCTCAAGAAGTACTCCTTCTGTTGAGTACCGCGGGTCTGCCGCTACAACCAAGCGCTCCTCCGCCGTGGGTCTTCCGCTACAACCAAGCGCTCCCCCTCATAGCCTTCAGAGGTACTCCTTCTGTTGAGTACCGCAGGTCTGCTGCTACAACCAAGTGTTCCTCCACCTTGGGTCTGCCGCTACAACCAAGCGCTCCCCACTGGGCTATCCGAAACACACCGAGTTGATCGGTCAAGCAGTCTTTAGGTCTCAGCCGGCTACACAGTCTCCGTACTCCGCACGCTCATCTCCAGGAGGGTCCGATCCACGAGCTGCTGGTCGATACTACAAGTATCACAAAGTCCCAAGAAGAAGTATCACAAAGTACCACCTCATCATAGGGGTCTCAACGCAACAGACGGCGCGTCAATCGGACGCCCGGTCTGTGAGTTATTAGTCTTTTCGTCCCAAGGGTCCGGTTGGTTTCGTGAGCGAACCAACCCGGATGAATCTCAACTATACCCCGAACTCTCATAGGGTATACTCATAGGGACCATTTCTCAATGAGATCACCAATGCCGCTGACGGTTCGTCAAACGGACGTCTGGTCTGAAAGATAACAGCTTTTCCGTTCCAAGGTCCCGGTTGGATTTCGGGTGCAATCCAACCCGGCCACTATCCAACTGCAACCAAAACTCGGGCGAAGTATGCCAAAAGTTCCGTCTCAACAAGAGGAAATTAACGAGACAGACGACGCGTCAATCAAACGCCCTGTCTGTGAGTTATTGGCTTTTTCGTTCCAGGGGCCCGGTTGGATTTCGTGAGAGAACCAACCCGACCGCACTCCGACGACATCCAAACCTCGAGCGGAGTAAGCCAAAAGATCCGTCTCACTTATAGGAATTCAACAAAGTCAACGGCACGTCAATCGGACGTCCGAAGCTCAAGATATGAGCGTTTCCACTCCGAGGGCCCGGTTGGTTTTGTGTACGAACCAACCCGGCCGAACTCAAAGTATTCCGAAACCTCGAGTGCGATATACCGAAACGACCGTCTCGATCCAAGGATCGCATCGCCGCTGACGGCGCGTCGTTCGGAGGCCCGTATCTCAAGTTATGAGCAAAAGACCAAAAATGTAAGAACTCGGTTTTTGCTGTGAAAGACTTTGGAATATTCTTGATGATATTCCAGAGCAGCGCCTTCAGACGGCGTGCGATTCCGAGCCCCGGAGTGGCCGGAATTAAATTTTCAGTGCGTTCACACTGGAAATGCTAAATAAATGAGCTAACTCCTAAACGGAGTTCCGGATCAGGGATCCGAGTGTACGGATGGGTCCGAAATGGGGTTTTTACCCTAGGAACGACATAAAAGTTGTCGGCACGGGACGTTTGGACCCCTCGCCCGCTTCTGGAATGTTAAACGGATTAAATAAATAAATTAATTCGTTTAAGGAAAAAACGCTAGTATCTTTTAAACGGTGGCTCGGATTGGAAAACCGAGGGCACCGTTGAGTTCAGAGCGTACCGTTTACCCTAGGAGGAGTATAAGTTTCGCGGGCACGGGGCGTTTGTGGAAAATGGCCCCAGGGGTGTTTTCGTAATTTGGCGGCCTCAGGCGCTAAGTTTAATAAATTTTGAACGGGGTCTCGGATTAAAATTACGAGACCACCATTGTGCTCGGGAGGTCGTGTT
This sequence comes from Viscum album, assembly GCA_963277665.1. Taxonomy (NCBI): domain Eukaryota; kingdom Viridiplantae; phylum Streptophyta; class Magnoliopsida; order Santalales; family Viscaceae; genus Viscum; species Viscum album. The sequence goes on from OY728164.1 coordinate 1,586,293,542, forward strand.
TACCCCAGGGTAGGCTTAACCTCGACCCTGCTGAGAGTTCGGGTTCAGGGCTGTCGGGCGGGCGTTTAAGTGTTTTCTACTTAAACGCACCCCCACCCTCTTCTTCTTCTCCTTCGAACTCAAACCCTCCCCCTCTCCTCCAGCTCCGGCGAAGCACTCCGGTGAGGCACCTCCGGCGATCCAATTCCGGAAAGGCAGCGGAGCGACGACGGACTCCCCGTGAAGCCCCGGGCATCGCCCAAGAGGTAGGAGTCGTTTTCGTTTCGTTTTTAATTTCCCGCAATCTTTGAGCCCAATTTATAGCATCTAACTGTTATCCGATTGTAAATCGATTCCCATGGTCGCGTAGTACGTTATCCGATCTTTCCAACGCTTGTTTTGGATTCGAAATCCGACCTACGAAGCCTCCGCAACGGCTCGGCGAAGATCTGCGGGTTTTTGGGGTTTTCCGGCCGGCACGGTGGTCCGGCGATCTCCAGGCGGTGGCGGTACGGTGGTCCGGTGGGATTCGATGGCGGCGGCTGGCAGCGGGTTCCCCCCTTGGCGGCGGCTCCCCTCCCTGGCGATGGCGCTCTTCGGCGCGGCAGTAAGCCCCGGCCGCGGCGGCTTCGTGCGGCGCGGAGCGGAAGGACCGGCCGGCTGTGCCGGCCGGTGGACCTGGGATACCGGGGTCGCACGCCGTGACCCCGTGGAGGAGGCAAATACCCACACATGGCGGGTCTTCACGCAGAGAGGCGACCGGCCCGCGTGGCCGGTTTGCAGGCGGTCCGCGAACAGGCACCGGTCCGCGCGGCTGAGCCGCTGGTCGGGCCAGGTCGGGCGGACCGGCCGGTCCAGCCCAAGGGGTTTCTTCCCCCCCCCTTCGGACACCTGTAATTTTCAATAAGGGTGTCCAATTTGTACGCCGTCTGCGGTTGTGGGGCTGTATCGTTGAGGCGGACATGTTGAGATAGTTTTGAGAATTTTTAATTCCCGAAACAAGGGGCCGCAGAGGCATGACGTGTCTTTAAGTGGACGAGCGTTTATCCGGGAATCTTGTTTTGAGCGGCGCAGATGCATGCGGCGTCCTCTTTGAGTGCCGTCAGTTGCGTTGGGACCCCGATTCCGGGGAAAAGGTTTCCAGGGTGGTTCCGGGCGTTGAGGCCGAGGTTGAGGCGCGGGCCCCACGACCCGTCTCTTGAGCTGCGTGCAGCTTTTAGCGACTTTTTCACCGGACGTCTGTTCGGGGCGTGCGAGCAGTCGTTTCTGGATGTTTTTCCGAGGGGATTTCAATGGTGCAATCCGCTCACCCTAATTCGGCATGATGGTGCGGGTCCCACGAGGGCCGTTTGGGCGTCGACGGTGATTTTTCCATCTTTATCATTGGGCGACCGTTTTGGACAAATGAGTAGTCCATCTTGTGTACTTTTTCAAGAGGATCGCAACGGTGTGATCCGTTCTTTGAGTTTCGGGACCGGGTTGCGGGTCCCACTTGGCACCGCTCGTGTGCGGTGCGCCGTGTCATGACCCGACCCTACCCGGGCTCGAGCCGCAACTACCCCAGGCCCGCCTCCATAGGCCAGGGGCTAGCGACCAGCACCGAAGGCGCAACAACTCGGGGAGGCCTTTGCCTAAGCACCTGTACACACACACGCAGCAACCTCAATGCAAAAGTGCCGAGTAAAAGGAAAGACAAGCAGAGTAAAAAGAAAAGGGCAACTGCTATATAAATACCACAAAGTGCATTGACCTCTACAAGTACAAAGTACAAACTGAAAAGAAAAGGGAAAAACACGCGCCCAACCAAAAAGTGCCACAACCCGACAACAGGTAAACAAAAAGAAACTACTGATGGGTCTCCCACCTGGAACCCGACCACGACCACCGCACGCGGTCCAAGCTCCCAAGCTCCTACGCTCCACTGTAGTCACGCTCCACCTGTCCGTCGTCTGCAAGGGCACACCAAGTGCGGGCAAAGCCCAAGCAGGGGTGAGTATAAAAATACTCAGTAAGATACCCCGAAGGCTCGAGGGAGCAACAAAAGGAGGTACCGAAGGGTGAGCAGTAGAGCGAACAGGAAAGTAAAGGAGTACAACAAGGAGTGCAGTAAAGAATCCAGCTCAACCCAACAAGAGGAAAGAAGGTAGACTCATCCAGACACAAGGAGCTGGAAACGGTGAGAAGATGAACTTCTCGTCGAGTCTTCGCTACCTATAGTAGGAGAGTAGACTCGTCCAACCGTGAGAAGCTAGACACGGAAAGCACATGGCATACCCCGCGCGTCTTCGCCTCTCCTGGAAGGAGAGTAGCCAAACCCAAGAAGTGGGTGCCGGAAACAAGGTATATACATATGTATGCTCTGTCAAGAATCCCGAACAAACTCGTAAGGGGATCTCCATCCCATATCTCATCACAAGAAAGAGTAGCCAACAGCCCTAGAAGTAACACCATCGATGCCCAGCATCCCGCACGTCTGCCCCAAACCGCAAGCCAAGGGGCTCAATCACCACACCTCGACACTATCCGCTTTGGGCGACACTGACTCGCCTGCACGGTTTTAGGTCACGTCACAAGGATGTGTCTCGGTGGGGGAAAGTGCTCCCCGTACTTGAGAGTTCTGGGGGAACGTCAACCACAACTCGTCACTGCCCCGCAGTCGAGAGATCTGCTCAAAGTCGACAGGCGACCCCCTACCCAGCCCCGCTGGAGGATCCCTGGAAGTCAACGAGTTCCCACTACAGGGAGACCCGGAAAGTCGACGGGTGCCACACTGCCCAATCCCGTAACAGGGTAATCCACTGGAGGGTGACCCGGCTAAAGTCGGCAACGGGACCACTGCCCAGCCCAGCTGGAGGTAACCCGGCATCGGGGACCACTGCCCAGCCCAAATGGAGGTAAGCCCGGTATCGGGGACCACTGCCCAGCCCAGCTGGAGGTAAGCCCGGCATCGGGGACCACTACCCAGCCCAGATGGAGGTAAGCCCGGAACTGCTCTGGCCATCCCTGCTGGATGGAACTGCTCGGTAAACACCACTGTACTGGCCATCCCTGCTGGATGGTAACACACTGGTGAGACCTGCTCGAACCAACCTCAGCCCTACTGGAACAACCTCAGCCCTGCTGGAACAACCTCAGCCCTGCTGGAACAACCTCAGCCCTGCTGGAACAACCTCCTGGGTAGAGGATCGGTGCCCGCGTAAAGTGTTGGTCACACCGAAACCACAATCTCTACCAGGGAACACGGATCAACGAGAGAAACTCCCCAGGCCTCACAAGGCGATCACGCTCCAATCCGCCGAGTCACTGTCGAAGAGGACCGAGACACCTCATCCCAGAAAGTGGGGAAAACGCCCACGCTACACGAACACCCGTAGTCGCAGACGGTGTCGCAGTCCGGTGAAAGGGCACGGTACTGAAACCCCTCACAGCCAAAGAAACAGAGGAACCAAACCATCTCTGCTGGCCAAACCATCGAGCACAAGACCAGGGGGAGACCGCTCAACCCTGCTGGTCAGACAAAAGAGCACCAGGCCAGGGGAAACTCTGCCCTGCTGGTCAAACAGACGAGCACAAAGCTAGGGGAAAACTCCACCCTGTTGGTCAAACAAACGAGCGCAGAGGGACCCTCTACGTCGCGAGAGGTCAAAGTACGTAAAGCAGATCACGACACGCATGTGGGGCCTACACGACGTGTGGCCCCAAGTCAACCCCAACTGAGCGCACAAACATCCTCAGGTACAATCAACCATACGTACCTCCAAGCTCTCCCGTATACTCCCGAAGTATACCTCATTCCAGCCCGAAGGCTATCGTGCACATGGCACCCAGCGTCAACGCGAAGGCGTGACGTAACAACTCCACTCAAAGGCCCAGGCACGGCCAACCACATCTTGTGAACCATTTTTATCACTCTTCCAAGAGTGCGCGATCACACGCCAAGGGTCCGCTACAACAAGGTAGGGCGAACCATCACTGGAGCACCTTCCACATTCCACATTCAACAAGATCGCACAAGAGGCTCCGCACAACCCAACGGATCACACCGTTGTAATCCTCGTGGAAAAACATGCGAGATTGACTACTTACTCGCCTCAAATGGATATCCGACGAAAAAGTCACCAACACCGCCTCACGCCCGAACGACGTCCCGTGATCCGAGCCTCGGCCCCGAAAACAGTCGGGCGCACCGCACCATTGCGATCCCCTCGGGAAAACACGTCAAAAGGACTACTCACTTGAGTGCAATGGATATCCGGAGAAAAAGGTACATCCCGGTGCACCACACACGAGCAGTGCCACGTGGGATCCGCATCCCGGTCCCGAAACACAATGAACGGATCGCACCATTGCGATCCTCTCGAAAAAGTACACAAGATGGACTATTCACTTGTCCAAAACAGTCGCCCGGTGATAAAGCTGGAAAATCACCGTCGACACCCAAACGGCCCTCGTGGGCCCCGCACCATCGTACGGAATTACAGCGGGCAGACTGCGCCAATGCGTTGCCCTCGGAAAAACACCCAACATCGACTGCTCGCACGCCCCGAACGAACGTCCGCGAAAAAAGTCGCTACTAGCTGCACGCAACTCAAAAGACGGGCCGCGGGGCCCGCACCTCATCTTAAGACTCAACGCCTGAAACCACCCTGGAAACCTCCGCCTCGATGCCAGGGTCCCAACGCCACTGACGGCGCTCAAAATGGATGTCGGACGCATCCGCGCCGTCCAAAACAAGAATCTCGGGAAAAACGCTCGTCTACTTAAAGACACGCCGCGCCTCTGCGGCCCTTTGTTTCGAGAATTAAAAATTCCCGAAACCATCTCAAAAAGACCGTCTCGTCAATACGGTTCGACTTCCGTAGACGGCGCGTCAATCGGACGCGCCGTTTAAGAGTTACGACATTTTAATGTCGTCGGACGCAGGTGGGGGTGGACCGGACCGGTCCGGCCGGTCCACACCCCTTGGGCCGGCTCAAGCCGGCCGAACCGCCGCGGCCGCGGTTCACCCGCGTGGACCGCGCGCCTCCAAGACGACCGGCCATGAGGTCGGTCGCTTCTCCACGCGGAGACCCGCTTTCAGCGGGTCTCTGCCTCCCGAGCGGGGTCGCGCACCGCGACCCCAGACCCCGCGTCAACCGGCCGGCTGCACCGACCGGTGCTTCTGCTCCGCCGCGGAGCAACTCCGCGGGGCGCCACCGCCGGACGCCGCTCGGCCTCTGCGAGCCCCGGCCGGTGCCGAGGAATCCGCCACCTGCCAAGGAGAAGCCGCCGCCGCCTGCAGGTGTCGCGCCGCCGCCTAAGCCCCCCGGACCGCCGGAACCCGCCGGGAAACACCCAGAAATTCCCGCAAACTTTGGCGATCATCCGTGAGAAGATCGGGACTCGGAATTGAAATCCGAAAGGTGCGTCGGAAAGAGAATTTACTCTACTACGCATTCATGGGCTTCGTTCGAAAGTCCGACAGAGTTTCAATACAATTAATCGAGTTCGAAGTAGGTGCGGTGAATGAAAATGAAAACGACAAATCCTACCTCGCGGGGCTTCGCCCGAAGCTTCGCGACAATCCGCCGGCCACCACGACTCGCCGGAGCTGTCTCGCTGGAGTCTCGCCAGAGATGGAGGAGGAGGAGGGAGAAGTGGGGCTGCCAGGGGAAAGGGGAAAGAGAGGAGGGAGGAGGGTGTGTTAAGCATTTAAATAGAAAACGCTTAACCACCCGCCCGTCGGCCCGGACCCGAACTCTCAGCAGGGTCGAGGTTAAGCCTCCCCTAGGATAAAAACCACCTCCCGAGCACAATGGCAGTCTCGGAATTTTAATCCGAGATCCCGTTAAAAAGTTATAAAATTTAACGTCCGAAGCCGCTAAATTACGGAAACGCCCCTGGGGCCATTTTTCACAAACGGCCCGCGCCCGCGAAACTTATACCCCTCCTAGGGTAAACGACACATTATGAACACAACAGTGCCCTCAGTTTCCCAATCCGAGCCACCGTTTAAGAGATACCTGTGTTTCAACATTAAACAAATTAATTTAATTTATTTATCTGTTTAACGTTCCGGGAGCGGGCGAGGGGTCCAAACATCCCGCGTCGACAAGTTTTATGTCGCTCCTAGGGTAAAAACCCCATTCCGGACCCATATATACACTCGTATCCCTGATCAGGATTACCGTTTAGGAGTTATCTCATTTATTTAGTGTTTCCAGTGTGAACGCACTGAAAATTTAATTCCGGCCACTCCGGGGCTCGGAATCGCACGCCGTCTGAAGGCACTGCTCTGGAATATTATCAAGAATATTACAAAGTCTTTCTAAACAAAAACTGGGTTCTTAAATCATTCCCTCCTTCAAGATTTTCGTCCCCGAAAAGCAAAATTAGGGAGCAACACAGGGTACTAAGCCCACACCTGGCTTTCCCATACCCAGAAGAACCCATGCACAACTCTGCGTCACCACACACAGACCAAAGAGTTGATCCGTTCACGCAAGGTCGGCCCATGATGACGTCGTGTACCCACTCCAGACTTTGGGGTTAGGGAAAGGCGGTAGGGTACCTCTCCATCCCTTTGAACGGTCTCACACGGCCCGAAGGCCCTCGGGGGTAGCTCACCTCCCCGGTCAAACCTCTACGCCACACGCCGCGACTGGAATCACCGCCCGTACGTGAAACAAGTCCCGGTGATTCCCTCCTTCAGAATATCCATATGATGAAACAACCAAGGATATCTGGTCATGCAAGGTTCCACAATCGATGCTCTCTTACACGCTCAAAAGGCGAAATAGTCAACACCATCAACTAAAGGAAAAGGTCTCACGCCTTTTTCCTTACCAACACAGGGTCACACCCGACGCCCTGCGTCACCCTAGTAACACATCAAACAACACTAGTGCAGAAAACATTTTTTACGTCGGTTATTTTTCATTATTTACGTCGGTTTTTAGGCGACGTTAATACGGACGACGTTATAAATAACATTTTTTACGTCGGTTATTTAAAACCCGACGTAACATCCCTAACATCACGGTGTTTATCACGTCGGTTCATTAATAACTGACGTGATAAATATGCGCCGGGGGGGGGGGGGGTTTATCACGTCGGTTATTTCTAAACCGACGTGATTAACCCTTCCCCGGGCCTATTATCACATTGGTTTCTTAAATAACCGACGTGATAAAAAGTCCTAGGAAACGTTTTAGCACGTCGGTTATCCAATAACCGACGTGGTAAATCGATTCCCAGGCCTTTTAGCACGTCGGTTATATTAAGAACCGACGTGATAAAAGGCCCGGGAACGGTTTATCACATCGGTTCTCGAAAAAACCGACGTGATAAACCCCTATCGATTTATTTACCACGTCGGTTATAAAATAACCGACGTGAAAGCGATATTTTTTTTTAAAATAATTGCACTGCTCTCACCAAAAAGCAACCAGAAACCAAACAACAAAAATAACCATGCCAGCCCTCCCCCAAGCCCCAACTGAACCCCACCCTCATCTATACCCACCTAACAACCTGGCCAGCCCTCCCCCACCACATTGGAGCCCCAACACAACCCTTGGACACCCCCCACCCCTTGGACATCCCCCCCACCCTCATTTACACCCCCACGACCCCTAGTACAGCCTCAAACACCCATTGGACACCCCTCCCATATCCCTTGGACACCCCCCACCCCTTGGACACCCCCAACCCTTGGACAGCCCCCCCACCCTCATTTACACCCCCAAGACCCCTAGTATATCCTCAAACACCCATTGGACACCCCCCACACCTTGACAGCCCTCCCAGACCCCTTGGACACCCCCCCGACCCCTGGACACCCCCCAAGCCCTTGGACAGCCCCAAACACCCCTTGGACACCCCTCCCATATCCCTTGGACACCCCCCACCCCTTGGACACCCCCCACCCCTTGGACAGCCCCCCCACCCTCATTTACACCCAACCGACCCCTTGGACAGAACTCCCAGACACCTTGGACACCACTCCCATATCCCTTGGACACCCCCCACCCCTTGGACACCCCCACCCCTTCGACAGCCCCCCACCCTCATTTACACCCCCCGAACACTAGGACAGCCCCAAACACCCCTTGGACACCCCTCCCATATCCCCTGGACACCCCCCCACCCCTTGGACACCCCCCACCCCTTGGACAGCCCCCCCACCCCCTGGACACCCCCCGACCCCTTGGAAACCCCCCCGACCCCTTGGAAACCCCCCCATCCCCTTGGACATCCCCAAACACCCCTTGGACACCCCTCCTATATCCCTTGGACACCCCCCCACCACTTGGACACCCCACCACCCCTTGGACAGCCCCCCCCCCCCCACCCTCATTTACACCCAACCGACCCCTTGGACAGCCCCAAACACACCTTGGACACCCCTCCCATATCCCTTGGACACCCCCACCCCTTGGACACCCCCCACCCTCATTTACACCCCCCCGACCCCTAGGACAGCCCCAAACACACCTTGGACACCCCTCCCATATCCCTTGGACACCCCCAAACACCCACCCACCCCCTTGGAACCTCTCCCCCCATACCAAAATCCAGACCAGAAAAACCATCAACAGTAGACCAAAACAAGAAGTAGAGAAAAATTAAACATTCACTTATATAACATTCAAAACTTACACTGTCAACTTAAAAAAAAACTAAATCCAACCTAAACGACTACGAAATACACAATTACATTGACAATATTCAAAATTACATTTTACATTACAAACAACTAAAAGTCAATCAAACCTGTAAAATAATTTTACCACTCCACTTGTAAGTGTTTGATATCTTCAGCAGTAAAGGGTTGAGGGTCATCAAAAAGCTACAAAGGAAAAGGATAGTAGTCAACGTGTATAATGAATAAATCAAATTGAAATATTATGAGAAAGAGGAAATCTTACCAGGTCAAAACTCAGAACTGTCCCAGTTTTTATTATTTCATACATAAATCTTAACATGTAATATCCGCATTCGATGATTCCTTGTTGCTCATGACATTTCTGTTTGAATGAGTGTAAATTCAATATATTATTTTTATGTAATAAATCAAAATGTACAAATTATAAATGGATATTTACCTTCGCATGTACATATTTGATCTTGAAATTCCTTTTCTTTGCGCTTTTTCGAAAGTGGACCCATGCCCTGTTAGAAAATAATACGAATGGGGTAAATTTAAAATTCATTATAATATATAAAACTATTGTGAAATTGAAACTTACGTTTCCAATATATTCTTAAAACTTTCTCACACATCATCATGGAGAGAGAATATCCAATAAAGTGCTTTCTCCTTAGGGAAAAAAACCCCTAACATCCAATGATCCCTGATAAAAGGAAATTTAACGTTAGTGGTTTTTTATGTTAAAAGATAATTAACTCTTTGAGAGGGATGTGTTTCATACCTCTCACAAAAAGGCATCATCCAACACTGTGTGATTACATTCTTTTCAAATCTATCAGCAATATAAATCATTCTTTGTTCCTCATCCAATGCACATGCTTCAGGGGAAATCAATTGTGGGTCCACGAATCCATATACATCTATTAGCTCATTCCTCTCACAAATTTTATACAGATACCTAATACAAAGCAGACATAAGTATACATTTTTAATAAATATAACGCAAGGAAAAGGTGTTAAGACTTACATGATAAAAATTTTCACCACGTTGATGCCCAACTTATCTACAGTGACAAACTCCATGATATCAGTTTTCATAATCCCCACACTTAGTTCACGTCCACATACATGAGCTTCCATTGTAAAGTCATAATGATCCACCAACAAATTTGAATATCTTGACAATTTGTCAAGACTGCCAGTATCTGCATCTGATGTCATAGCTATCTGTCTTTGTTGTTGTCTATACAGTATTTCTTTACCTTTGAAGTATTCCTGTAAAAATAAATTGAAAAATATATTAGTTTTCAAATGATAAAACATTAATAAAAATATAAAATAAAAGATATAACATCCATACCTCTATGGTAATGAGTCGAAGAAGTCTGGATGGCCAAAGTAAAAAATGGCCGATACTATGTCCAACTGTCATCACCTCATCTGTAGGTAATGGTATCCGAGATGATCTATCTATAATATCCTGTACAGTGACCCTATGATTCTCTACCTCTAACTGTTGATGATGAACTGTATCTCCTATACAATATACCATCCCATATGCAACTATATGATGTTGAGGATCATCAACATACAACTCACAATAAGTAGGTAGCTGCGGCGGAGGAGGAGGATCAAAAATGGGGTCCGTAGGCTGAAGTGGGGGAGTGGGAGCTACTGGGAGAGGTGGAGTGGGAGCTGCACCCTGAAATTGTCTTTGCAAGTCTGCAAACATAAACTGCACCGATGCTCTAATATTTTCCTCCATTGTCGCATTAATATTATGGACTTCAGCCTCCAAGGATTCTATTTTTTTTATAAACCCCCTCAACGTTAGAAGTTGAGGAACGTGACAACACTTTTCTTACCGATACACCTGCCGGATATCCTCTTACACGGCCAGGATGTTCGGGCTTTCCCAATGCCATAGATAAAATATCTTCCCTCCCAGATGGTGTAAATGTCCCCTGTGAACTCTTCTCCTCAAGAGAGTCCTGTAATAATTAATTGAACATTTCTATAATGATTGGAAATATATGATGAAAATAGTAAACTTAAATAAATAAAATAGATATCTTACAATCCTCTCAACTACGAGTCTCGATTCTTCCGAAAGATATTGTCCTTTTTTGCCCTTCCGAGCTCTTTTCCATTTCTCATGTCTAGATGGAGGGGATGGAGGGGCCACCTCTCCAGAGCTTGAAGACTCAGCTCTTAGTTGTTGAAATTTTTCTGCCATCATTTGTTCTTCCAATAATGCATACCCTCCCCGAGATAAACTATGAGGGTATACATTTTTAGATTGGATCTCTTGATGAGCTTTCCTTGTTTGCTGTAAATTAAGAATAAGTAATCATTAACAAAACAATAATAAGATCATTTATATAAGAAAGCTTATAAAAGTTTACATTGCCCTTACCAAAAATGATTCTTTTCTTCTACTTTCAAAAAATTGTCTCCATGTGTCTTCATCTATAAAATGATATATACGACATGGATTCTCACGACTCCTATGACCATAAATGAAATCAGATGAGAGGGTTGATTTGAAATCCCTCCATCTCCTAGCAGCCAACGATAAGCATTTCTTCCTGACTCCTCCAGTGTCAGGAATATCAAATGTCATCTGATAAAAAAGAGGTTAAAAATATTATATATACTAGAAACATTTAAAGAACAGTCAAACAATAGCAAAAGATCTTACCAAAATGGTCTCCCACAGCTGAGAAATTATCGCCTTATCCACACTTCTCCAATCATCATAGAGAATGCTTACTTTTCTCTTAGCCTGAGTTGCTACAAAACCCTTAAAATCTTTAGCATTTGGACCTCTAGGAAGATCATCATCATCAAACTCCACGACTATCCTCTCCTCCTTCATACGGGAAAGTGATAATTTTGGTAAACGTGTGCACCCACGCTTACCAACCTTTGAACTATTTTTCGTAATAAGAGCATGTGAATGTTCCTCCCCAGATGTATGACCAATATGCTCATCTCCAGAATCATGTGGCTGATCAACTGATTGATCTGTCATTTTCCTTCAAATCAAAAAAACAAACATTAGTTCACAAATATAAAAATTCAAATATTGTAATACTACTTAATCAGAAAATAGAAAAGTGTACTAAATTACATAATAGTAAACATTGGTAATATGGTAAGCATGTTAAACAATGATAAACATGGTAAACACAGTCTGTTGTACCCCTCTCTCTTGGATTTTAATGATCACAATCACTCTTATTATGTTCTAACTTGTTTTCAAGTGTTTTTGTTGATAGGAAAAAGGTTGCCAAAGAGTTGGCCCAAGAAAGGTGAAAAGTGGACTCACTGAGTCCACCGGTCAGCCGGTGTGAGCTCACCGGCCAGCCGGAGGACCTAGGTAGTAGACTTGCCCACTGCCTGGTGTCACCGGCCGGCCGGTGGCTCACCACCGGCCGGCCGGTGGACCAGACAGCCTTGCTCTGTCTGGGCCACCGGCCGGCCGCTGGCTCACCACCGGCCGGCCGGTGGACCAGACAGAGAGCCTTCCTCTCTGTCTGGACCACCGGCCGGCCGCTGGATCACCACCGGCTAGCCGGTGGACCAGACAGAGAGCCTTCCTCTCTGTCTGGACCACCGGACGGCCGCTGGATCACCACCGGCCGGCCGGTGGACCAGAAAGAGAGCCTTCCTCTCTGTCTGGACCACCGGCCGGCCGTTGTCTCATCACCGGCCGGCCGGTGGACCAGACAGAGCTTTGCTGTCTGGACCACCGGCCAACCGGTGATCCACCACCGACCAGCCGGTGCGCCCAGGACTTCTCCTCTTTACGGTTTTTATTGTTTTATCATTTTGGTTTGATACATGTTTTAATAAGTAAAAAATTTACAATATCTAACATTATATGAAAAAACTAAATGTAAACCAGAAATAAACATGTGTTACCTGTAATTTTAGGAATGTACAGTTGGATTGTTTTCCCAAATTCCTTCGTCGTGATCATTCCTTATGGCACAAACCATGTCTTCAACATACTCATCATTATGTTCTGTTAATCTTTCCATGGAAGTAGGGATCTCACATAAATCAGCATCTTCATCAAATTCATCCTCACCAACATATTGTTTTTTCCCTTTTAAAACAATAGCCCACTGCATATCTGATTGATCTACTACATAGAAAATTTGTTTGTCATGTGTTGCCATTATAAAAGAATCAGCTGTGTCTTCCAATCTATTCAGATTAACAAGTGTCATTCCAAATTCATCGTGTCTGACACTGTTGTTACCGATAAACCATTTACAGTTAAAAACATGAACTTTAATTTTAAAGTAATCAGCCTCCCATATGTCTTCAATCACTCCATAATATGCACTTGATGCCGAAATTGGGTTTCTGTCCTTAGCACTTGAAAAATGCATTGCTTCTGCAAACACCAATACACCACTATTCTGAACTGCACTTCTGTTGTCCTGAGCTTTCGTATGAAATGTATAGACATTAATGTCATAAGCGGACCATGTTATCACATTTAAAGATGGACCACCCACTATCCATTTTAATGTCTCTTATACATCTGATCTACCAAGCAAGGTCTTTTTAAACCATGGAAAAAAAGTTTTGTTGTGCTCATTCAAAATCCACATTTCTTTCTTCTTTGGATGACATTGTTTCAACTCATTAATATGCAATGTGATATACGGTTGAACATCAGCTATGTTATTCAAGATGTATGATTCTAACTTCTTCATCTGTTCAGCTGACAGTGATTTGACTTTCAAGCCACGAATCCCCTTTCCCTCATTATTAACCCATTCATGGCGAGATGGAGGCAAACCTATGTGTTGCGCCGTAGCCAAGTAGCTCGTACAAAACTCTGCTACCTCCTCAGAAATATACTTTTCAATAATGGAGGCTTCAGGTCGATATGGATTTTTAACATATCCCTTTAATATTTTCATATACCTTTCAAAATGATACATCCAACGAAGATATACAGGTCCACAAAGCTTTATTTCTCGAACCAGATGAATCATTAAATGCACCATCATATCAAAAAAAGTTGGAGGAAAATACATTTCCAAATGACAAAGTATAAAAATTGCATCCTTTTCCAAAATGTTCAAATCATTCACATCAATCGCCTTGTTAAAAATTGAATTGAAAAAATAACACAACCTCATTATAGTCTTTCTGACACGGATGGGCAATATTCCACGCAGTGCAACTGGTAGAATTTGTTGCATCATGACGTGACAATCATGTGATTTCATACCTATCAACTTCAAGTCTTTCAATGAGACAAAATTTTTTACATTTTAAGAATAACCTTGAGGCACTTTGATATCATGAAGACACTGACAGAAGCTACTTTTCTCCCTCTTCGATAATGTATGACAAGCCGGGGGAAGAAATGTTCGTCTTCCTTTAGGAGTGGGAGCTAACTCCAAACGTATTCCCATTGATAGTAGGTCTAAACTTGCATTCAACCCATCTTTTGTCTTTCCTTTAATATCTAGCAATGTTCCGATCAAAGAATCACATATATTCTTCTCCACGTGCATGACATCAATATTATGTTTGACTTCATGATACCTCCAATATGGTAGCTCAAAAAATATTGACCTTTTCTTCCAAATATGTCTATCATTACCAGATTTTTGTGTCTTTCCCAATGTCATATCAAGGTTTTTCACCCTCTCAAAATACAAATCTGGGGATAAAGGTTTTGGAGAAGTATCAAATTCTTGTGAGCCATTGAATGCCTTTTTTAGTCTTCTATAAGGGTGATCCATAGGCAAAAACTTTCGATGACCCATGTACACTGTTTTCCTCCCATGATGCAATTGACAATATGACGTCTGTTGTTTGCAAATTGGACATGATTTATGCCCTTTAACACTGTATCCAGAAAAATTTCCATATGCTGGGAAGTCATTTATAGTGAATAGAATCACTGCATGCAGTTGAAAATATTCCATTTTATAAGAATCATACACCCTAATACCATCATCCCATAACAGTTTCAAATCATCAATCAGCGGTGACAAGTATACATCAATATCATTGCCGGGTTGCTTTGGACCAGAGACCATGATACTCAACATGACATATTTGCGCTTCATACAAACTTCAGGAGAGAGGTTGTAAATTACCAATAAAACAGGCCATGAACTATGTGTGCTACTGAGGGTTCGGTATGGATTCATTCCATCTGTGCACAAGCCTAGTCTCAGATTTCTAATTTCATTTCCAAATGTAGGGTACTGGGCATCAATTTTCTTCCATTGTGGACAATCAGCTGGATGGCGTATTTTTCCATCACATACCCGCTCATCAGCATGCCATCTTAACCTTTTTGCATCATGTGAATTAGCAAATAAACGTTTGAAATGAGGAATTATAGAAAGATACCAAAATACCTTTGAAGGGAGCTTTGTAATCTCTACATCAACTTGTGATTTTTCTTTCACCTTACACCGTGATGTCCCACATTTAGGACACTCTTTCAGAAATTCATATTCCTTCCTATATATAATGCAGTCATTCGGACAGGCATGTATTTTCCTGTATCCCAATCCCATCGGGCATAATATTTTTTTGGCCTTATAATGTGAATCTGGAAGATCGTTATCTTTTGGAAGAATGTCTTTCATCAATTGTAGCAGCTCTGTAAAACTTCTGTCACTCCATCCATGTTTCGCCTTCAGGTTAATCAATCTTAACACCGCCGAAAAAACCGTAAAATCTGTACAACCAGGATATAATGGTTTTTCGGCATCACCATATAGACGTGCAACTGTCGGTTCTATCTCAATTTGTTCTTCTACAATATCGCGAATCATTTCTTTAATTCCATCGGAGTTACCATCTTGCGATTCATTATCATCAGTGACATTCTGTCCAGTTTCGCCATGCCAAATACAAGGGTTGTAACTCGGATTGAAACCATGACAAATCAGATGATCTTTTATCTCTCTACTTTTCAACTTCTTCATATTCAGAAATTTCAGGCATGGACAGAAAAAAATGTCACTACTTGGAACATTTCGTTTAGCAAATTCCAAAAAGGCATCAACACCTTCCTCATATTCATTGCTCATTCGATGTGCCGTAATCCAACTTCGACTCATTATTACCTATAACAAATAGCAAAAATATATATATTTTTTAGATAAGAAAAATATATGTTTATATGAAAAAAATCATAATTTGAATGTAAACAATTTTGAAATATAAAACAAATCGATGTGTATTTAAAAAAATATGCTTGAATATTATTTTTTAAACAAAATATAGTAAGATATAACACCCCCCCTGGACACCCCCCGACCCCTCTGGACAGCCCCCCACCCCTCCTGGACACCACCCCCACCCCCTACCCCCTTGGACACCCCCCTGGACATCCCCCAACCCTCTGGGCAGCCCCCCCACCCACCCGGACAACCCCAAATACCCTCTGGAGAGGCCGCCACCCACTTGGACAGCCCCCCACACCCATCCACCCCCTTGGACACCCACCTGGACACCCCACCGACCCCTCTGGACAGGCCGCCACCCCCTTGGACAACCCCCCACACCCACCCATCCCCTTGGACACCACCCTGGACACCCCCCGACCCCTCTGGACAGCCCCCGACCCCTCTAGAAAGCACCCCCACCCCTCCTGGACACAACCCCCCACCCCCGACCTGCTTGGACACCCCCTTGGATACCCCCCAACCCTCTGGACAGCCCCCCCACCCCTCCTAAACACCACCCCCACCCCCTACCCCCTTGGACACCCCCCTGGACACCCCCCAACACCCACCCACACCCTTGGACAGCCCCCACACCCACCCACCCCTTGTAAACCCCCCTGGACACCCCCCGACCCCTCTGGACAGCCCCCCACCCCTCCTGGACACCACCCCCACCCCCTACCCCCTTGGACACCCCCCTGGACATCCCCCAACCCTCTGGGCAGCCCCCCCACCCACCCGGACAACCCCAAATACCCTCTGGAGAGGCCGACACCCACTTGGACAGCCCCCCACACCCATCCACCCCCTTGGACACCCCCCTGGACACCCCACCGACCCCTCTGGACAGGCCGCCACCCCCTTGGACAGCCCCCCACACCCACCCATCCCCTTGGACACCACCCTGGACACCCCCCGACCCCTATGGATAGCCCCCGACCCCTCTAGAAAGCACCCCCACCCCTCCTGGACACAACCCCCCACCCCCGACCTGCTTGGACACCCCCCTGGACACCCCCAACCCTCTGGACAGCCCCCCACCCCTCCTAAACACCACCCCCACCCCTTACCCCCTTGGACACCCCCCAACACCCACCCACACCCTTGGACAGCCCCCCACACCCACCCACCCCCTTGTAAACCCCCCTGGACACCCCCCGACCCCTCTGGACAGCCCCCCGCCCCTCCTGGACACCACCCCCACCCCCTACCCCCTTGGACACCCCCCTGGACATCTCCCAACCCTCTGGGAAGCCCCCCCCACCCACCTGGACAACCCCAAATACCCTCTGGAGAGGCCGCCACCCACTTGGACAGCCCCCCACACCCATCCACCCCCTTGGACACCCCCTGGACACCCCACCGACCCCTCTGGACAGGCCGCCACCCCCTTGGACAACCCCCCACACCCACCCATCCCCTTGGACACCACCCTGGACACCCCCCGACCCCTCTGGACAGCCCCCGACCCCTCTAGAAAGCACCCCCACCCCTCCTGGACACAACCCCCCACCCCCGACCTGCTTGGACACCCCCCTGGACACCCCCCAACCCTCTGGACAGCCCCCCCCACCCCCTACCCCCTTGGACACCCCCCTGGACACCCCCCAACACCCACCCACACCCTTGGACAGCCCCCCACACCCACCCCCCCCTTGTAAACCCCCCTGGACACCCCCCGACCCCTCTAGACAGCCCCCCACCCCTCCTGGACACCACCCCCCACACCCTACCCCCTTGGACACCCCCCTGGACACCCCCAACCCTCTTGATAGCCCTCCCACCCCCCTGGAATCACTGAAAATTTACCATAACAAGAAGTTGGGCCATTCAAAGAATGTTTTTAGGTGTGGAGGAAGAACTGAGTTTCAATAGATAGAGAAGGAACTCGACATTAGGTTGTCTATTCCAGGTGTGGATTTGAAGGAGTTAATGTTTTTTCAGTGACCCAAGAGATTGAATCAGAAATTCAGATTTTGTGCCATTTTCTCATGATGAGGATGAATAATTGGTGGGGTTTGACTTTTAAATGGAGAGCTTAGCAGACCATCATATTTTCTATAGATCAGTAAAGGATGTTATCATCGAACATAAGGCTTAAGGGATGCTTTCAGATCCAAATATGTATGTTGATGGATTCAATGGATCTAGTAGAGGTTCTAGAAAGAATGGTGGTTTTATTTGTTTAGGATAAGTAGTGAAGAAAAAACTAGTTAATTTTTTACTTGCTGAAAAGAGGGTATCTAAAATTTTTAACATGCTGAGGGGAAATCTGGTGAGTCCTCCTCGTGAAACTTTGTTTGCAGGGGGTGAAAATGGTGATGTGATCCCAAATCCATGCACCTATGCCATGGTTGTGTGTGAATAAAGTAGTAACAACTGTAAAAGGGAAACCCATCCAAATGGACACGCCCCAACCCTCTCGGGGATTTATAGAAAACGATGAAAAATTAGTGAAATCATAAAATTAGTCAATATTGCAAGTCGAACTAATAGATCTAGGGATGATAAATAAGATTATGGTGCCAAAACGAGTTAAAAGGGTTCGCAATCGAAGAATCTTAGCTAGTTTCAACAAAAAAATCACAACACATATATATATACGATCCGCGAAAAAAAAACGAATGAGTGGGAGGATTACCTGAGTGCTGCGAGTTTAGATGATTGATCCGAGGAGATTAAATATGAGAAACGATGATCGCAAAACGAATCTAAACCAACGAAATGGACGAGCCGATTCGGGTTTACGCGCGAGAGAGACGAGTCGCGACTGTCGAAGGTAAACTCGCGAATGACAATCCATGGGTCTGGGTAAATTTTTAAATGAGTTACCACGTCGGTTGTTCAATAACCGATGTTATAATTTTTTTAAAAACATTTATAACGTCGGTTATTCAATAACCGACGTACAAACCTTCCTCCGATTCTTTTTTTATGTCGGTTATTTTATAACCGACGTTATAAAGGGCTCAAAATCCGCGTTTTTTTACGTCGGTTATGGAATAACCGACGTCAAAAACATATGCAGATTCTTTTTTTACGTCGGTTATAAAATAACCGACGTAAAAAGGCCTTCAAAAACCGCATTTTTTACGTCGGTTATTCAATAACCGACGTAACAAACACCCCCCGCTTCTGTTTTTTACGGCGGTTAATGTATAACCGACGTAAAAAACGAAGCCGCGCGATTAATAACTTCGGTTATAAAAATAACCGACGTTAAAGGTGTACTAAACATAGGTTTTTACGTCGGTTATTAAATAACCGACGTAAAAAACCTCGTTTTACATATTATGACGTCGGTTTTATATAACCGACGTAAAAAATGGTGACGTAAAAAACGTTTTCTGCACTAGTGCAAGGAGCAGGGAGGAAAACAGATCACACATAGAGTCTAACAATTCTACTACACAAAGATAGAAGAGCTGTAGAGCATACCTCTTATCTCCTCATGCTCTGCAGGATTGTAGACATCCAAAGCTCGCAACTGCCCGCGGTCCCAACTGTCAGCTCCCGGAGCCTGACGTGGAACCCCTAGTGGTGATGGGAAGACCTCGTATCGTCGTCCCCCACTACCAGCTCCTCACGCTCCTCTGCTAGCACCACCTATCTGGGTACTACTCCGATCACGGAGCTGCCTCCGTTGTGGTGGTGCACCTGCTGCCTGCCCGAAGCTCCCAGCAACTCGGGTCGGGCAGTCTCGTGCCAAGTGACCTCGCCCGTCACAAGCATAGCACCGAATCTCTCTGGGATTCACTGGTGCCCTCCGGCGCCATTGTGGTGTACGACCACTCCCCTGAGTCCGGTTGTCAGAAAGCCACCTGCGTCGAGGTCCTGCTTGACGACGCCCACTAGCTGCGGCAGACGTCTCGGCTCTAACGTGCCTGCTGCCACCACCAACACTGGAACGTGACAGGAAGCCCTCTGTCACCAGCGCCTGCTCTAGCACCCCGGCATATGTGGAAATGCCCAAGGGTACTATGACAGCACAAATCTCTCGGCGGAGACCCTGCTCAAACTTTCGCGCTCGGAGGTTGTCGTCATGGACCAAGTCCGGGTAAAAGCGTGCACGATCTGCAAAACTAGCCGCGTACTCGGCCACCGTCATCCCTCCCTGTTGAAACTGCAGGAGCTCTTGAATCCGAACGGAGCGCAAGCAGGAGGGGAGAAACTCCTCACGAAACAACAACTGGAAGTCATCCCACAAAAGTGACGACTCGTCAAGAAACTGAGTCACCAGACTCCACCAACGCCAAGCAGCTCCACGAAAAAGGGTGGCTGCCAAAGCCACTCTCTGATCTGTCAGCGTCTGCACAAGCCTGAAAAGGCGAACCACTGCCTCGAGCCAAACCTCTGCTGCCTGAGGGTCTGGCTCACCACTGAACCTCAGCGGTATCTGCCGCTGGAAATCACGGAGCGCGCTCAACCTGCGCTCTAGCTCAGCCTGCTCTGCTGAAACTGTCTGCTACTCAACAGGTGGGGGTGCTGCTACCGGCCCACCCGGAGAAAGGGGCTCGCATGATGTGTCCTAGACTGTGGCCTCGTAGCTCACATGGTCGTCGTCACGAACCAAAGCTGGTATCCTGGATGGCTGTCCTCGCGGAGACATCCTGAAAATTATCAATGAGTGCCGCGGTCAGATGAGCATATATGTATATACCAAAAACAACAACGATGGGGAGATGACTCAAGAAGGACAGTCAAGACTCAGTCCTATGTGATGCACAAAAAATTTTTCCCTACAACAAGTGTCTCAGCATACCGAGTCGAAAAGCGGGTTATCAAGGTCCTGGTGAATGGATACATCGACCGCCGCACCATCACTGGACTCCTTGGCCTGAGAGCCGCTCTCAAGACACATTAACACTGTTGCCCTAAATCCCAGCCAATTCCTCTTTTAGGGACGTCCGAACAGCATCCCAAGGAACGAACCACCTCTGATACCACTTTGTCACGACCCGACCCTACCCGGGCTCGAGCCGCAACTACCCCAGGCCCGCCTCCATAGGCCAGGGGCTGGCGACCAGCGCCGAAGGCACAACAACTCGGGGAGGACTTTTCCTAAGAACCTGTACACACACACGCAGCAACCTCAATGCAAAAGTGTAGAGTAAAATAAAAGAAAAGCAGAGTATAAAGAAAAGGGAAAATGCTATATAAATACCACAAAGTGCATCGACCTCTACAAGTACAAAGTACAAACTGAAAAGAAAAGGTCAAAACACGCGCCCAACAAAAAAAGTGCCACAACCCGGGAACAGGTAAACAAAAAGAAACTGATGATGGGTCTCCCACCTGGAACCCAACCACGACCACCGCACGCGGTCCAAGCTCCCAAGCTCCTACGCTCCACTGAAGTCACGCTCCACCTGTCCCTCGTCTGCAAGGGCACACCAAGTGCGGGCAAAGCCCAAGAAGGGGTGAGTATAAAAATACTCAGTAGGATACCCCGAAGGCTCGAGGGAGCAACAAAAGGAGGTACCGAAGGGTGAGCAGTAGAGCAAACAGGAAAGTAAAGGAGTACAACAAGGAGTGCAGTAAAGAGTCCAGCTCAACCCAACAAGAGGAAAGAAGGTAGACTCATCCAGACACAAGGAGCTGGAAACGGTTAGAAGATGAAATTATCGTCGAGTATTCGCTACCTATAATAGGAGAGTAGACTCGTCCAACCGTGAGAAGCTAGACACGGAAATCACGTGGCATACCCCGCGCGTCTTCGCCTCTCCTGGAAGGAGAGTAGCCAAACCCAAGAAGTGGGTGCCGGAAACAAGGTATATACATATGTATTCTCTGTCAAGAATCCCGAACAAACTCGTAAGGGGATCTCCATCCCATAGCTCAGCCTAAGAAAGAGTAGCCAACATCCCCAGAAGTAACACCATCGATGCCCAGCATCCCGCACGTCTGCCCCAAACCGCAAGCCAAGGGGCTCAATCACCACACCTCGACACTATCCGCTTTGGGCAGCACTGACTCGCCCGCACGGTTTTAGGTCGCGTCACAAGGACGCGTCTCGGTGGGGGAAAGTGCTCCACGTACTTAAGAGTTCTGGGGGAACGTCAACCACAACTCGTCACTGCCCCGCAGTCGAGAAATCTGCTCAAAGTTGACAGGCGACCCCCTACCCAGCCCCGCTGGAGGATCCATGGAAGTTAACGGGTTCCCACTACAGGGAGACACGGAAAGTCGACGGGTGCCACACTGCCCAGTCCCGTAACAGGGTAATCCACTAGAGGGCGACCCGGCTAAAGTCGGCGATGGGACCACTCCCCAGCCCAGCTGGAGGTAACCAGGCATCGGGGACCACTGCCCAGCCCAGCTGGAGGTAAGCCCGACATCGGGGACCACTGCCCAGCCCAGCTGAACGTAAGCTCGGAACTGCTCTGGCCATCCTTGCTGGATGGTATTGCTCGGTAAACACCACTGTACTGGCCATCCCTGCTGGATGGTAACCCACTGGCGAGGCCTGCTCGAACCAACCTCAGCCCTGCTGGAACAACCTCAGCCCTGCTGGAACAACCTCAGCCCTGCTGGAACAACCTCAACCCTATTCGAACAACCTCTTGGGTAGAGGATCGGTTCCAGTGTAAAGTGTTGGTCACACCGAAACCACAAGCTCTACCAGGGAACATGGAGCAACGAGAGAAACTCCCCAGGCCTCACAAGGTGATCACGCTCCAATCCAATGAGTCACTGTCGAAGCGGACCGAGACACCTCATCCCAGAAAGTGGGGAAAATGCCCACACTGCACGAACACCCGTAGTCGCAGACGGTGTCGCAGTCCGGTGAAAGGGCACAGTACTGAAACCCCTCACAGCCAAAGAAACAGAGGAAACAAACCATCTCTTCTGGCCAAACCATCGAGCACAAGACCAGGGGGAGACCGCTCAACCCTGCTGGTCAAACAAAAGAGCACTAGGCCAGGGGAAACTCTACCCTGCTGGTCAAACAGACGAGAACAAAGCCAGGGGAAAACTCCACCCTGCTGGTCAAACAAACGAGCGCTGAGGGACCCTCTACGTCGCGAGAGGTCAAAGTACGTAAAGTAGATCACAGAACGCACGTGGGGCCCACACGACGTGTGGCCCCAAGTCAACCCCAACTGAGCACACAAACATCCTCATGTATTATCAACCATACGTACCTCCAAGCGCTCCTGTATACTCCCGAAGTATACCTCATTCCAGCCCGAAGGCTATCATGCACACGGCACCTAGCGTCAACGCGAAGGCGTGACGTAACAACTCCACTCAAAGGCCCAGGCATGGCCAACCACATCTCGTGAACCATTTGTATCACTCTCCCAAGAGTGCGCGATCACACGCCAAGGGTCCGCTACAACAAGGTAGGGAGAACCACCACTGGAGCACCTTCCACATTCCACATTCAACAAGATCGTGCAAGAGGCTCCGCACAACCCAACGGATCACACCGTTGTAATCCTCGCGGAAAAAAATGCGAGATCGACTACTTACTCGCCTCAAACGGATATCCGACGAAAGATTCACCAACACCGCCACACGCCCGAACGACGTCCCATGATCCGAGCCTCGGCCCCGAAAACAGTCGGGCGCACCGCACCATTGCGATCCCCTTGGGAAAACACATCAAAAGCACTACTCACTTGAGTGCAACAGATATCCGGAGAAAAAGGTGCATCCCGGCGCACCGTACACGAGCGGTGCCATGTGGGACCCGCATCCCGATCCCGAAACACAACGAACGGATCGCACCGTTGCGATCCTCTCGAAAAAGTACACAAGATGGACTATTCACTTGTCCAAAACATTCGCCCGGTGATAAAGCTGGAAAATCACCGTCGACACCCAAACGACCCTCGTGGGCCCCGCACCATCGTACGGAATTACAGCGGGCAGATTGCGCCAACGCGTTGCCCTCGGAAAAACACCCAACATCGACTGCTCGCACGCCCCGAACGGACGTCCGAGGAAAAAGTCGCTACTAGCTACACGCAGCTCAAAAGACGGGCCTTGGGGCCCGTGCCTCATCTTTGGCCTCAATTCCTGAAACCAGCCTGGAAACCTCCGCCTCGATTCCAGGGTCCCAACGCCACTGACGGAACTCAAAACGGACGTCGGACGTGTCCGCGCCGTCCAAAACAAGAATCTCGGGAAAAACGCTCGTCTACTTAAAGACACGCCGCGCCTCCGCGGCCCCTCGTTTCGACAATTAAAAATTCCTGAAACCATCTCAAAAATACTGTCTCGTCAATATGGTTCCACTTCCGCAGACGGCGCGTCAATCAGACGCGCCGTTTAAGAGTTACGACATTTTAATGTCGTCGGACGCAGGTGGGGGTGGACCGGACCGGTCCGGCCGGTCCACACCCCTTGGGCCGGCTCAAGCCGGCCGAACCGCCGCGGCCGCGGTTCACCCGCGCGGACCGCGCCTCCAAGCCGACTGGCCACGAGGCCGATCGCTTCTCCACGTGGAGACCCGCGTTCAGCGGGTCTCTGCCTCCCGAGCGGGGTCGCGCACCGCGACCCCAGACCCGCGTCAACCGGCCGGCTATGCCGGCCGGTGCTTCTGCTCCGCCGCGGAGCACCTCCGCGGGGCGCCACCGTCGGACGCCGCTCGGCCTCCGCAAGCCCCGGACGGTGCCGAGGAACCCGCCGCCTGCCAAGGAGAAGCCGCCGCCGCCTGCAGGTGCCACGCCGCCGCCTAAGCCCGCCGGACCGCCGGAACCCGCCGGGAAACACCCAGAAATTCCCGCAAACTTCGGCGATCATCTGTGAGTAGCTCGGGACTCGTAATTGAAATCCGAAAGGTGAGTCGGAAAGAGAATTTACTCTACTACGCATTCATGGGCTTCGTTCGAAAGTACGATAGAGTTTCAATACAATTAATCGAGTTCGAAGTAGGTGCGGTGAATGAAAACGCAAACGAGAAATCCTACCTCGCGGGGCTTCGCCCGAAGCTTCGTGACGATCTGCCGGCCACCACGCCTCGCCAGAGCTATCTCGCCGGAGTCTCGCCGGAGATGGAGGAGGATGAGGGAGAAGAGGGGCTGCCAGGGGAAAGGGGAAAGAGAGGAGGGAGGAGGGTGTGTTAAGCGTTTAAATAGAAAACGCTTAACCACCCGCCCGTCGGCCCGGACCCGAACTCTCAGCAGGGTCGAGGTTAAGCCTCCCCTAGGGTAAAAACCACCTCCTGAGCACAACGGAGGTCTCGGAATTTTAATCCGATATCCCGTTCAAAAGTTATAAAATCTAACGTCCGAAGCCGCTAAATTACGGAAACGCCCCTGGGGCCATTTTTCACAAACGTCCCGCGCCCGCGAAACTTATACCCCTCCTAGGGTAAACGACACATTATGAACACAACGGTGCCCTCGGTTTCCCAATCCGAGCCACTGTTTAAGAGATACCTGCGTTTCAACATTAAACGAATTAATTTGATTTATTTATCCGTTTAATGTTCCGGGAGCGGGCGAGGGGTCCAAACATCCCGTGCCGGCAAGTTTTATGTCGCTCCTAGGGTAAACACCCCATTCCGGACCCATCCGTATACTCGGATCGCTGATCTGGATCACCGTTTAGGAGTTATCTCATTTATTTAGTGTTTCCAGTGTGAACGCACTGAAAATTTAATTCCGGCCACTCCGGGGCTCGGAATCGCACGCTGTCTGAAGGCACTGCTCTGGAATATTATCAAGAATATTCCAAAGTCTTTCTCAACAAAAACTGGGTTCTTACACGCCGGAATTCATCTTTTTTCTCTGGATATCCGTTGCACTGAAATGAGTAGTGCTTTTGACGTGTTTTCCTGAGGGGATCGTAATGGTGCGATGCACCCGACTGTTTTCGGGGCCGAGGCTCGGGATCACGGGACGTCGTTTGGGCATGAGGCGGTGTTGGTGACTTTTTCGTCGGATATCTGTTGGAGGCGAGTAAGTAGTCGATCTCGGGTGTTTTTCCGCGAGGATTACAACGGTGTGATCCGTTTGGTCGTGCGGAGCCTCTTGCGCGATATTGTTAAATGTGGAAGCATGGAATGTGCTCCAGCGGTGGTTCGTCCTACTTTGTTTGTAGAGGACCCTTGGCAGGTGATCACGCACTCTTGGGAGAGTGATATAAATGGTTCATGAGATATGGTTGGCTGTGCTTTAGCCGATGAGGTGGCAGGTTGGAGTTGTTATGTCACTCCTTCACATTGACGTTGGGTGCCGTGTGCACGATAGCCTATGGGCTGGAACGAGGTATACTCTGGGAGTATACAGGAGCGCTTGGAGGTACGTGTGGTTGTTTGTACCTAAGAATGTTTGTTCGCTCATTTGGGGTTGACTTGGGGCCACACGTCGTGTAGGACCCATGTGCGTGCCGTGTTCTGCTTTGCGTACTTCGACCCCTCGCGACGTAGAGGGTCCCTCTGTGTGTTTGGTTGACCAGCAGGGTTGAGTGGTCTCCCCCCTGGTTTCGTTCTCGATGGATTGGCCGGTAGCAGTGCTAGTGACACCCAGTGCTGGGGCAGATGCTGCACCTCTTTTAGGAGAGCTGTTCTAGAGTGGGGTGGTTGCACAACACCCACTCCGTGTTCGGTCGGCCAGTGTTGTACCCTCCTGTAGAGATGGCAGAGTGGTTTCGAGTTTTTCCCTCCAGCGGGGCTGGGCAGTGGGTTACTCATCGACTTCCTTGGGCTTACCCTCCAGCAGGGCTGGGCAGTGGGTTGCTCACTGAATTTTAGGGTTTACCCTCCAGCAGAGACTGGGCAGTTGGTCACCCGATGCTATTAGGGTCTACCCTCCAGAAGAGACTAGGCAGTGGGTCACCCGACGACCCCTTAAGGTCTACCCTCCAGCAGGGCTGGGCAGTGGGTCACCCGTCGTCTAGTTCCAGGTCTACCCTCCAGCAAGGCTGGGCAGTGGGTCGCCTATCGACTTATTCCAGGTCTACCCTCCAGCAGGGCTGGGCAGTGGGTCACCCGATGCTATTAGGGTCTACCCTCCAGTAGAGACTGGGTAGTGGGTCACCCGATGACCCCTTAGGGTCTACCCTCCAGCAGGGTTGGGCAGTGGGTCACCCGTCGTCTAGTTCCAGGTCTACCCTCCAGCAAGGCTGGGCAGTGGGTCGCCTGTCGACTTATTCCAGGTCTACCCTCCAGCGGGGTTGGGCAGTGGGTCGCCGGATGATGTGTTATGGTTTACCCTCCAGCGGGGCTGGGCAGTGGGTCGCCTGATGATGTATTAAGGTCTACCCTCCAGCGGGGCTGGGCAGTGGGTCGCCGGATGATGTGTTATGGTTTACCCTCCAGCAGGGCTGGGCAGTGGGTCGCTTGATGATGTGTTGGGGTTTACCCTCTAGCAGGGCTGGGCAGTGGGTCACCCGATATCTGGTTATGAATTACCCTCCAGCAGGGCTGGGCAGTGGGACACCGGTTGGAATTCCAGACTCAGTCCTTCCGACTAGGCTAGTCTGTGGCTTTCCTCCATGATTACCGGAGCATGACCCTTGGTTATATGGGTCGGTGATGGAAAGACTTTGGCTTTGAGGAGACCTCTCGACTGCAGGGCAGTGACGAGGTGTGGTTTGACTTTCCCTAGAACTCTCAAGCACGAGGGGCACTTTCCCCACCGAGACGCGTTCATGTGACGCGATCTAAAACCGTGCGGGTGAGTCAGTGCCGCCCAAAGCGGATAGTGTCGAGGTGCGGTGATTGAGCCCCTTGGCTTGCGGTTCGGGGAAGACGTGCGGGATGCTAGGCATCGATGGAGGTTACTTCTGGGACTGTTGGCGACACCTTTCTTGGGCTGAGCTACAGGACGGAGATCCCCTTACAAGTTTGTTCGGGATTCTTGGCAGAGCGTAAGGATATGTATATACCTTGTTTCTGGTACCCACTCCTTGGGTTTTGGATGCTCTCCTTCCAGGAGAGGCGAAGACGCGCGAGGTATGCCACGTGCTTTCCGTGTCTAGCTTCTCGTGGTTGGACGAGTCTACTCTCCTGCTATAGGCAGCGAAAGATCGACGAGAAGTGCATCTTATCACCGTTCTTAGCTCCTTGTGTTAGGACGAGTCTTCTACGTTTCTCTTGTTGGGTTGAGCTGGACTCTTTACTTCACTTTCAGTTGTACTCCTCTACTTTTCCTGTTCGCTCTACTTCTCACCCTTCGGTACCTCCTTTGTTGCTCCCTCGAGCCTTCGGGGTATCCTACTGAGTATTTTTATACTCACCCCTGCTTGGGCTTTGCCCGCACTTGGTGTGACCTTGCAGACGATGGACAGGTGGAGCATGACTTCAGTGGAGTATAGGATCTTGGGAGCTTGGACCGCGTGCGGTGGTCGTGGCCGGGTTCCAGGTGGGTGACCCGTTAGCTGTTTCTTTTGTTTACCTATTGCCGGGTTGTGGCACTTTTATGGTTGGGTGTGTGTTTTTCCCCTTTTTCCTTTTCATCACTTTACTTGTAACTTTTAGAGGTTGATGCACATTGTGGTTTATATATAGCAGTTGTTCTTTTTACTCTGCTTGTTCTTTCTTTACTCTGCACTTTTTCATTGAGTTTGCTGCGTGTGTGTGTACAGGTGCTTAGGCAAAGGCCTCCCCGAGTTGTTGTGCCTTCGGCGCTGGTCGCCAGCCCCTGGCCTATGGAGGCGGGCCTGGGGTAGTTGCGGCTCGAGCTCGGGTAGGGTCAAGTCATGACAGAAAAGGTCCGGAAATGGGGGGTCTGGGCCCGGACCGACCCGGCCCGGTCCGGCCCGGACGGCCCGGCCCGGCCTTGGTGCTACCCGGCCCAGCGGGTCGGCCCGACTCGGCTCGGCCGAGCAGCCGAGCAAGGGGAAGCCGCGAGGGGCTTGCTGCCCACGCATGAAGAAACGGCGCGACCCCAGGTGGGGCCGCCTCGCTAGTAGACGCGGCGGCCGGGCCGCGTCCCTCCTCCCGGTTCCGCACGGCCGCGGAACCGGCTCGCCACCGCGGCTTCAGCCGCGGTGGGTTTTTGCCGGCGGCGCGCCGGGCGCCGCCGCCACCTGGCGGGAGCTTCTGCGGGCCACCGGATGCGCTCCGGTGGTCCGTTTTGCGTGTGGTCTTCGCCAGTAGTCCTCCCGAGATCCGATATTCACTGCCAGGCCCTCGAATTGCCCTTTCAGCCCCGTTTGTCATCGTCTGCCGTTTCACGCACCAAGAACGAAAAGATGTGGTGGGTTCGGACTTGTTCGTTAGTCCTCACCCACCGCGTTAGCGGTCTTAAAGATATTCACCCAACAATATTTAAACGACCGGGGATTTAATCACAAAGATTTAAAGAATCAAACCCCTACCTCGTCGTACATGCGTTCTTCGCAGAATTGATCGTCGTGGGAGAAGAGGATCGTCGCGTCGCGGAAGGGCGTCGCTTCGTCGCGGTATACAACATTGCGTCGACGAACTCCGAGGATCAAGAACATACCAATTTAATTATAACAATTAAATCCATGTTGTTGTTATAAACCACAAAGAATTAAGAGGTCCGCAATCTCTCACCTCAACGGATGATCGAAGATTTGTCACGGAAGAAGGGACGTCGTAGAAGAACGTCGCAGGAGAACAATCGTTGGCATCGCGGAACACGGCGTAGCGTCGTCGATCTCCGAGGGTTCGACGTTCTTCGTCACCTTTCGTCGAAGGCCGGCGTTCTTCGCGTTCTTCGCGTTCTTCGCGTTCTTCACGAAGGAGGTTGAAGGACTTAAGGTTATGTCAAATCCTCTCAACAAACAACACACAAGAAGAAGAATGTTGGTCTTATTTTATTAACATGCCAACAACGAAAAAAGGAACTAAGTAACAACCCATTAATTCATAGAATTAATTTCAACGAATAAACCACCCAATTAATATGAGCGTTTAATTGTTTAAGAAAACGCTCCAGTTGACTTTCATTTAATAGGGGTTTTCACGGGTGCGTTACTTAGCGGAAAAGAAACGGTGGGGCTCGTGCGGGCCCCACCTCACAATTATCCTACCAAGAGGGTAGGATATTTTTAATTGTACCCTATCCACTTTAACTTATCTTAAGCATCTTTAAGTGGCTTTTAAGTGGCTTAAGTGAAATAAAAATAAAGTTGTCGCACCATATTATTTTATTTCTTAACTTAAAGCCCAAAAATTAAAAACCACACCCGAGAAAACCCAACTCCGGAAGAGGTGTTTCTAAGCAAGTACCGGCACTACGATTCCATCGATGCCCTCAGAATTCAATTCTGAGCACCGGTTCAAAAGTTAGAAAAACCCCGCTCGTTCGTTCACTGAACGTACTTGAGCCAAACTTCAGAAAATGATTCCGGGCACACCGGGCCTCAGAATCAGGTTCTGTTATAAACTGCGTTCTTGTAAAATTCCAAAGAAAATTAAGAAAAAAATTTCCTTGAAATTTATGGGTCTTTACAATTTCTAAAAATTATCCTTCATTGGTTCCAACTTCTAGTTCTTCATATCGTTCACTTGTGTGCCACTAGTGTGGTCGATTCAGACATTCGAATCCATTGTGTTGTAATACTTCAAAGACTTTCCATCATTGTGGCCATTTGGGTCATCTAGAGAAGTTTTGTAAGAAGCATTTCCGAAAGAAGGATTATTGATAAGAGGATTCTAGTACTTGATTGTGAGTCAGTGGATGCTTCAGTCATCAGGGCTCTATCCACATGCCTCAGAGTGAAGCTTGCGTATATTCAGGAACTACAAGAGGTGTGGGGAACCTCAACCCAGTTATTTTCTCCAGTGTTGGAGTGGAGATACTTTAAATTAATGCTATAGTTTATTTCTTGTTATAAGTTTCTTATGTATTTGTAAGAGGTTGTTATAAGTTTCTTATGTATTTGTAAGAGGCTCAATGGACCTGTTCTCTTTTAATTATATTTTTTACCCTGTATGTGAATCATAAATTTTTATCCTCTCGTGAATTGGTTTTAGTCTTTAATCATTCTTATTTAGATATATCTATGATTGTGGGAAATCGATTATTGTAGCTTGTATTCGGGTTTGCTGTTTGGATAGTGTTCCTTTCGGGGGATTCCCCATGGTGTTGGCGGTTTTGGATTATGTTGAGAATTTTTAGTTCTGGTGGTGGTGTTTTATTTATTGTGTGATGAAGTTTGGGGTTAGCTGTGTTGGGAGTTCCCTTGTTGGGCCGATCCATAGTTGTTCCATAGAGGTAGTTGAGTTCTTTTGGTGGGGAGAACCCTATCAGGTTCTCAAATTTTTTTCCTTGCAGTGATTTCTCTCTAGAACCGGTTGTGTGTCACTTTTGAAGTTAATGGTCACCCAAATCTTCGACTATTCTTTGTATTTTTATCAGATAGGAAACTAATTTTTATTTACCTTTCAGTTGGATGACATTATGGGGGAAAAATGTTTGTGTTGGGGCGAATTTTCACAAACTTACCTTGTAAATTAATTTATTTTATTATTTTAGAGATCTTGGATCTTTTGGTTTTGGTTTGGGTTCAGTCTCAATTAATTTTTTTTTAGTTTTTGGTGAAAGATGATGTTTTTAGGCTTGGCTGCAAGGGGCACACATTTAGTGCACAGTTATGGGAAATCATGCATCTTTACCTAGGTAATTATGTGGATTGTTTTGGGGTTCAGGATAAAGGTTCATGGGTTGTGAATGGTTTAAAAAAACATGTAGAAACTATGTGTGAGTTTATGCCCATTTGGATAGTGTGGGGTGCATTGTTTTTTGCACAATTTGGAAATCCGTGCAAAAAAAGCATGCAAGTTAGCGAGATTCTTAAAAATTTGAAATTCCAATTATCCCCCTCTTATGTTTTAACACAAAATCAACCCCCTCCCTCCTTGGTCTTTTTTTCATGAGAGGGTACCCAAACTCCCCTCACTTTGGTTCTCCTCCCTCTATGGATATTCCTCCAAGGTTTTAAGGTGAGTTTTTAGGGTTTTATCCTCTCTTATCCTCTTTCTCTTCTCCTCTATTAGTATCTTGGTGTTTCCTTGGTGGGTTCTTATTTGGATAAACCCTAGATGATATGGTTGATGAATTTTCTTGTGTTTCTTTGGTTTTGGGGCATACATATTGTTCCTTGGGGTGTTTCCTTCCTTTTCTGAGAGTTTGGCCACATCTGCACTCTGTTGAGGAAGGTGTATCCATTTGTTTCACTTCTAATGCACTCCATTTTATTCTTGGGGGTTTTTAAATAATTTATAAATTTGTTTCTCATATTTTTATGTGTTTATTTGTCTTATTATGGTGCTTTCATGTTGGTGGAATTTGGTAAAAATGGGTATGAAGGATTTATTTAATTATGATTCTGTATTTATGAACACAAGGTGTTCGAATAAATTCCAATGAGTTTTCTTAAATTAATTTGGTTATTTTTAAGGGTGTGTTTGTCTTTGGGAATACTTTGGGTGTATTGGGTTGGGTGATTTGGTTTTCCTTGGGTGTAAAATGATTTTTTCTTTAATGCTTGTGTGAAGTTATTATGAATGTGGGTTTTTGGAAAATGGTTTTGGGATGTTTATTTGGTTTTTTTATTAATGTACCATTTGATGTGGGAACATCCACATGTTCACGAGTTTCACATATGGATGGGCACAAAAATTATGATGGTTCTAGATGAACTTGTTTATCATAAAACTCATGTTTCAAAAAATTTTCACGTCTCTTCAAAACTATAGTGTTTCTATAAATATCCATTGGTTTAAAATGGATCAAGGACAGTTTCAAATTGGTGCTTGAGATTATGGCCCATTTGGTACTTTGGAATGTGACTGGTTTTCAAAAGGGCATGAACACCCATTTGGAACCTTTAAGTATGGGGTGTGTTTTCATCTTGGTTTTGAAATGGTATGGTAAATTAATTTGAACATGAAATGTAAAGTCCCATTTGGTAGTGTGCATAGAAGTGAAATTTAATGTTGTTTTGGAAATGGTTTTGTAAATGTATTGGAATTGATATTGTTTAAGTATCAATTGTCACTTTATAATGTTTTGAAAATGAATTGTAGTTTTAATAGCACCAATGCACAGTTGGCATATTAGAATGTTTTGAGAAATGGTTTGAATGATTATGTGATATGGTGGCCTAGTTGGAACTTTTGAAATGATTGTTGCAAGAGGGGAAACCTTATGGAGGATTTCCCAATAGTGGGTTATTGCATAGGTGGTGTTAGTTTTTGGGGTAGGAAAGTGTAGTGGTGGTAGGTAAGGTTAGTCACTCATGCAAGGACCTCCTCCATTCACCATGTACAATTATAGTGGGTTTCCTTGGAATCTTTTAGTGGGTTGAGTTATGATATCTTATCGACCCCAATTAGATAGGTTGGAACCCCTTGGATGTTTTAGAGGCCAGATGGGATTGTCCCACTAAATTGGAAATTAGAATGGCCAGTGAGTTATTAACTATGGAGCTACACCATATGCTGGTAGGTGGATCCTATCTAAATATGTCCATGGATTGGTCTAGTAATTTTTATGGAATTCCCATGGTTACTATTTGTATGTTCTTGTTTATTTATCTAATGAAATTGGTTTCCTGTTTGGTATCAGCTTATTTTATTTTCATCATAGCTTGTATAATTGGTTCTGAAATCATGTGTGGAATTTTGTTTCTAAAATGGTAAATATATTTTAAAAATGAAAGATGTGTGCATTATTTTAAAAAGGAAACTTATAGAATTTTGTGCTAGGTTGTTAAAACGAATGAAAAATGATTTCAGAATGTATTTTCAAACTATAGGTTGTGGACTGTTTCTGTAACACCCGAGACTTTTATGTTATATAAATCATCAAAGGAATATTTTTCTACACAACACTTGCTTGGCTTGCTTTACACGAAATCGCGACCTTCCTCGATAGCTTGCGTCGTACGCAATACCGAGTTTCACTAAACAACGATATGCTATAAAATATTATTAAAACTAGTCGTTATGAATAGTAATAACCACTTTTTGAAATTTTATAAATTTTATTTTTCAAAATGGACTTCATTTTTGGATTCGTAATATCGAAATTAGCCTACGGTGAAATTTTGGTATTTTTCTGAAAACTTTCAATTTTTGATGAATAGTGAAACCACTAAGTGGTAGGTTAAAAACTGAATTTTGCATAAAACTTAATTTTACCGCTTCTGTGAATGGAATTTCGAAAATCCGACAGACACAGTTGATATCAGTAAGTAAAATGTGGTTCAATGAGATAAAAATAATTTTTTGTTTAATAGTAACTTTTTACCTTTTTACTGCGGTTAATAGTAAATAGGGTAACTAAGGGTAAATATGATATTACTATTATCCTAACACATGTCCTAATTCCATTGGATAAGTGAAATTCGACCAAAAAAAAACTTAGGAATTAAATATGACCATTTAGGCCCACTTGGATTAGATTAGGACATTTATTATTAATTTATTTAAAGAAGGGTTAAAATAGTTAAAATCAAAGTTTAATAAGTAAATAATTTTTAATATGTGGTTATACATAAGATAAATTCGACTATAAATATTCATTAGAAAGCTAAAAATATTTCATACATAATGGTATTTTATTTGTAATTTTTAAACATTAAATAATTTAATTTATTTATGACACAATGATGATGCAGTAATTATCTTATTAATGAAATATTGACATAATTGATGTTATAAAAACCAAACTAAATGTAATTTGAGACTTTTTATGAATCCCACTAATTTTCTAGGTTAATATGACATGTTAGTATTAATTTAATTAACTTGGTTCGAACTAATAATTCTGTTATGATTTTCACAAAAATCAATTACTAAATAGTGTCAAAATTGACATAAAATAGTTTTTAAAACAAATATTATATTGGTAATTGTTATTTTATTCCTAAAAATCTAAGGTTCGGCCAAATGACTTAGATAAGGTTATATATATTAATAATAAACCACTTGGGGTTCGTTTGGCTGCTTATAGTAAGTTTATTAACCTTATAGTATAAGAACACAAGAAGACATGGTAAAAGTAAAATTATTTAACTTAATGTTAAATCTAAATGATAAGGTTAAAATAGGAACCTAAACTTGTCTAAATTCTATTGGATAAGAGGATTTCGACCCATCCCCACCTTAGCTTATAAATATATCAATTTGGAGCTATTTAAAACCAAACTTGACTTTATAATAAAATAATAATTTTAGTTATTCCAAAGGTGCCCCTCTCCTCCCTTATAAAAGGGCACCTCCTCCCCCTCTTCCTCACACCACTTTGAGCCTTCAAGCTCGTCCAAACCCTGCCACTTTCTCCTCTTCACTTCCCTAGAGACATCCTAGAGGTCCTGGTCTTCTTAAAAGACCAATTTTAGTTCCCTAAAAGAAGGTATCAAAGAAGCACTTCAAAGAAGAGGAGGTTCAGACACTTACAAAGCAAGTCGGACCTAAGGTAAGGGAATATATCACAATCTCATTTTATCCGAGATTGTTTATACTTTGGTATTTACTGGGGTGTATTTTATCATCCACATCCATGTTTCCTCAATATGTAATATTATTTCCATCCACGTACAATTGTTTAAATCCAAAATTACCCTTCGGTGAGTTTTTAGTAAAAGATATGAAAGGAATCTTTTGTCGTTTTTTTTCGTATGAGGTACTTTTTGAATTTTCCGACAAAAGTACGAAGAATGTTTTTTTAAACTTATACGGCATGAATGGATTTTTACAACATTATTTCCAAGAAGCTTCCTTTACAAGTTTTCAAGTTTATTTTTAATCAAATTCTTTTAGTTTATAATTGTAGGACATGTTAAGAAAGGAAAAGTGTTTTTGAAGCAGAAAGGATATTTTCCTCAAGAATGGAGTTCAAGTGTTTTATCAAAATTATTTTCCATCTAAGATAATAAAGGGTTCTATTTTTATTCCTATTATTACATTGATTTGATTATGTTGTGATGGAATTATATTTTTATGAATTCCTTTATCTTATATGAATTGTTTTATGATGTCACGATGTTTAAGATTCCCATTTTTATTACATGGGTTATGCTATGATGTATGGTTTATGATTTTGTGGCACACATAAGAATGGTATCATTATGAGATGGGTGGGACCTATATCTCCCTCCAATGCATTGGGTAAAGATTTTATATCTCATGAGATAAACATGGTTGGAACGGTAGGTTATACCGGTTCAGTGAAACAGGACTGAAATGAGGGTGACTTGGTTCAGAAAGGGACTTTGTCCACTAAGATAGTCTTGGCAATGAGTCTTGACTAACAATAAATGATTCTCTATGATTATGTGTGTATTCCACAAAGTTTCATGTTTTAAGTTATGATTATTGTGATTACATTTCACTGCCATGATTTATCCCATGTTATGAAATTATGATCTCTTTTGCAGGTTAAGATTTCCAAAAGTTATGTGCTTATTTATACGATGTGATTGATATTTCTTTTGTTTACCCTTACTGAGAATTTGAGCTCACCCTTTTGTATGTTTTATTTCCCTAGGTCAGGAAGAAGTTTATTAAGTAGACTATGCCAAAAGGGACTCTAGATATGATGAAATAAATGGGAGGCAAAGTAGATGCTTTATGAACCAGTTGTTTATGTTTCCCAGTTTCTAAAGACACTATACCTATACAGTCCTTTCATGGTTTTGTTATATGTTGTAATAATTATTCTTCAATATTGAAATATTAACAATGTATGTAAAGTATGGGTCGTTATAGTTGGTATCAGAGGAAAGGTATAGTCAACCTTTGGAAACTAGGATGTGAAAGCCTTAGTAAGAACCCTAAGGATAAGTCTAAGCATAGAACACAATCTTAGTGTTTTAGAAATGGCCATGAATAACCTAGGATAAGACCTTAAGTGTGAAATTTTATTCTTGATTATGTGGTTTTCCTATTATAATTAGTGTTACTCACACTATTCTTCTTGGTTTTAGTCAATGGCTGGAACCCGAAGGAACCGTGTTAATGCGGAATGCGACGAGCAATGCAATGATTGTCCCCCTGAGCAACCAAACGTTATGGGAGCTGGAATGCAAAATCTTTTAGCCATGCTCACACAACTTTCTCAAGATATGAATCATGGAGGAATTCCAAACGAGCAAAGGAAGGAGCAACATTCTGTTGAATCCTTCATGAGGCAGCGTCCACCTTCTTTCAGCGGGTCTACTGATTCATTAGTTGCTGAACATTGGATTAGTACTACTGAAAAAATATTTTCAGTTCTTCAATGTTCTGAACATGATAAAGTCATCCTAGCAGTGTATCGTTTGGAAGGAGATGCTGATCAATGGTGGAATCTTATTAAGAATACGAGGAAAAGGGATGAAATTGAGTCCATGAAATGGGATGAGTTCAAGAACTTATTTTTCAATAAGTACTTCCCTAGTATTCTCCGATCAAAGATGGAGAAAGAGTTTCTTGAACTAAAGAAAAAGGATGATGAATCTGTTGGTACCTATGAAGCAAATTTTACAAGACTTGCAAGGTACACTTCTGGTATTATTATCCAACCTGAGAGTAAGATCGATCGATTCTGTAGTGGCTTAAAACCAAGTCTTCGAAGGGCGTTAGCCATAAGGGACTTCAATAGCTATGAGGAAATCGTTCGATGTGCTCTCAAAGTCGAGATGGATATTGGAGTAACCCATCAGTCATATGGGATTGATAAGAAGAGGAAAATGGAATTCAAAGTAAAATCTAAAGAGCACACTGAAAAGAAGACGATCTTTCCCTTATGCTCAAAGTGTGGAAAGAAACATGGAGGGAGTTTTCTTAAAGGGACAAGTAAATGTTTCAAATGTGGAAAGGAAGGTCATCGGGAATTTGAATGCCGCGATGATGGGAAGAAGATGTCTAATGATGCAAACAAAGGAAGGGATACACAGAATGAACCTACTACACTTCAATGCTTCAAGTGCAAGGAGATGGGGCATTATGCCAATAAATGCCCTAATCCAAGGGTTGATGATGATGGTCGACGTCAATAAACTCTTAAGTCTAAAGACAAAGGAAAGTAACATTCAATTTCTATCAGTGATGTGGAGTACGATAACGATGTGGTGAAAAGTACACTTACCATCCACTCTAAAGTAGCAAATGTTTTATTTGATTTTGGATCCACCCACTCTTTTATTTCTGAAGAATTTTCTAAGGGTATCACCATATTACCTCAACAATTAGATGTTGAGTTAGCTGTGACAACACCTAATGGCACAACAGTCGCATCAAAAGTTTATAATTCTTCTCCGATCGAAGTTTGTCGGAAAGTGCTTCCTACAAATCTTGTGATCCTTCCTATAGTGGAATTTGATGTGATTCTTGGCATGGATTGGCTTTCTTTATATGGAGCTCATATCAATTGCCAAATAAGGGAAGTCACATTTCATATTCCAGATCAATCTATGATCGTCTATCAATGCAATGATGAACATAACCTTCCAGTGGAAATTTATTCCATCTTATGGGTCTTGATTCCACTAAATGAAGGTTATTTATCTCAAATGGTTGGTGAGAAACTCACGATTAAGAATATGCCCATTGTACGGGAGTTCGATGATGACTTTCCGGAGGAATTACCAGGACTTACACCAAATCGTGAAGTTGAGTTTTCAATAGAACTCGTACCGGGTGCTTTGCCTATTTCAAAGAAACCTTATAGAATGGCCCCAATTGAGTTGCAGGAATTGAAGAAGCAACTCCAAGAGAATCTTGATAAGGGATTCATACGCCCTAGCGCGTCACCTTGGGGAGCACCTATTCTATTTGTTAAGAAGAAAGATTGATCAATGAGACTCTGCATTGATTATCGAGAACTTAACAAGATCACTATCAAGAACAAATATCCTCTCCCGCGCATTGATGACCTATTTGACCAACTACGCGGAGCTCAATACTTTTCCAAGATTGATCTTCGTTCAGGGTATCATCAATTAAGGGTCAAAAGGGAGGATATACCAAATACGGATTTCCGTACAAGGTATGGACACTATGAATTTATAGTGATGCCATTTGGTCTTACTAATGCCCCTGCTATCTTCATGGATCTGATGAATAGAGTCTTTAGAGACTATCTTGATCAGTTTGTGGTAGTCTTTATAGACGATATTCTTGTCTATTCAAAGAGCAAGGAAGAACATGAAGATCACTTGAGAATTATATTGAAGACCCTGAGAAAGGAGAAGCTTTATGCCAAATTTACCAAGTGTGAATTTTGGCTTCAAAAAGTTGCATTTTTGGGTCACATAATCTCAAAAGAGGGGATATCTGTAGATCCAGCAAAAAACAGAGGTTATCGAAAGATGGTCGAGACCAACAACAGTAACTGAGATCCGAAGTTTTATTGGTTTGGCTGGATATTATCGACGTTTTGTGAAAGATTTTTCACGATTATCTAATCCACTCACCAAGTTGACTCGGAAAGGAGTTAAGTTTTTCTGGACGGAGGAATGTGAAGAGAATTTCAAGGAGTTGAAAAGAAGGTTATCCAGTGCACCTGTGCTCACACTGCCTTGTAGTGGAGAAAGGTTTGTGATCTACAGTGATGCATCCAAGAAGGGATTGGGGTGTGTTCTTATGAAAAATGATATGGTGATAGCTTATGCCTCACGACAGTTGAAAATCCATGAGCAGAATTACCCAACACATGATTTGGAGTTAGCTGCGGTAATATTTGCATTAAAGATTTAGAGGCATTATCTTTATGGTGAAAGGTGTGATATTTATACTGATCATAAAAGTTTAAAGTATATTTTCACACAAAATGAGCTGAATATGCGCCAAAGAAGATGGTTGGAGCTGATTAAGGATTATGACTGCTCAATCCATTACCACCCTGGGAAAGCAAACAAGGTGGCAGATGCATTAAGTCGAAAAGACCACGCCAGTTTATCCATGATGAGGATCACAAAAGATCCAATATTTATGGATTTACAAAGGATGGATCTTGGAATTATAATTAAAGGGGAAAAATCTTATCTTTCTCAAATAAATGTTCAACCATCTATACATGTGAAGATTAAAGAGGCACAGAAAGAAGATGTCAAGTTACAAAAGAAGGTAAGAAATGTTCCTGAATTCAACCTTGATTGTGATGGGATAATAAAGTTCATGAATCGGGTTTGTGTTCCTCCCATCCCCAAATTAAAGAAGGAGCTGCTGGATGAGGCTCATAGTTCTTCATTCTCTATTCATCCTGGAAGCACGAAGATGTATAGGGATCTGAAAGAGTACTTCTGGTGGGATGGCATGAAAAGAGATGTTGCTGAATATGTCTCTCGATGCTTGGTTTGTCAACAAGTTAAAGCTGAGAGACAGAAGTCTAAGGGGATGTTACAACCATTACCCATACCCGAATGGAAATGGGAAAACATTACTATGGACTTTGTCACAGGACTTCCTAAAACATCCAAAGGAAATAATGCTATCTGGGTCATAGTTGATCGTTTTACAAAGTCTGCACACTTCATTGCTATTAGAGAGGATTTCTCTCTGGATCAGCTTGCCAGGATATATGTAAAGGAAGTGGTAAGATTTCATGGAGTACCACTCTCTATTATATATGATCAGGATCCGAGATTTACCTCGAAGTTCTGGCGAAGTCTTTAGCATACTCTGGATACAGAGTTGAGTTTTAGCACTGCTTATCATCCTCAGACAGACAGTCAGTCTGAGAGAACAATTCAAACCCTAGAAGATATGTTGAGAGCTTGCTCTATGGATTTCAAAGGAGGTTGGGATCAACACCTACCTTTGGTGGAATTTTCTTATAATAATAGCTTTCACTCCAGTATTCAGATGGCTCCTTATGAAGCTCTCTATGGAAAGAAATGCAGGACTCCAACTTGCTGGGATGAAGTTGGGGAAAGAAAGCTATTAGGACCTGATCTCGTTGATGAAATGGCAGAAAAGGTCAGATCTATTCAACAACACATAAGAGCAGCTCAGAGTCGACAAAAAAGTTATGCCGACAACCGAAGAATAGACCTAGAATTTGAAGTGGGTGATAAAGTGTTCTTACGAATATCTCCCTGGAAGAGGGTTATGAGATTTGGAAAGAAGGGGAAGTTGAGCCCTAGGTATATCGGTCCTTTCGAAATACTGGATCGCGTTGGGAAGGTAGCTTATCGATTGGCGCTTCCACCGAATCTCTCTCAAGTTCACGATGTGTTCCATGTATCTCTCCTGAGAAAGTACATACCTGATCCTTCACATGTACTCAGCTCAGAAGTTGTACCGCTGGAGCAAGATATTTCTTATGAAGAACAACTGATAGAGATTCTGGATCGTAGCGAAAAAGTCCTACAAAACAAGACCACTCGATTGGTGAAAGTTTTATGCAGGAACCACCAATTAGAAGAAGCTACATGGGAGCTTGAGGATATGATGAGGGAGAGGTATCCTCATCTGTTTGTTACAAAGTGACGAATTTCGAGGGCGAAATTCATTTTAAGGGGGGTAGAATGTAACACCCGAGACTTTTATGTTATATATATCATCAAAGGAATCTTTTTCTACACAACACTTGTTTGGCTTGCTTTACACGAAATCGTGACCTTCCTCGATAGCTTGCGTCGTACGCAATACCGAGTTTCACTAAACAACAATATGCTATTAAAATATTATTAAAACTAGCCGTTATGAATAGTAATAACCACTTTTTGAAATCAGACAGACACGGTTGATATCAGTAAGTAAAATGTGGTTCAATGAGATAAAAATAATTTTTTGGTGAATAGTAACTTTTTACCTTTTTACCGCGGTTAATAGTAAATAGGGTAACTAAGGGTAAATATGATATTACTATTACCCTAACACATGTACTAATTCTATTGGATAAGTAAAATTCGACCAAAAACAAACTTAGGAATTAAATATGACCATTTAGGCCCACTTGGATTAGATTAGGACATTTATTATTAATTTATTTAAAGAAGGGTTAAAATAGTTAAAATCAAAGTTTAATAAGTAAATAATTTTTAATATGGGGTTATACATAAGATAAATTCGACTATAAATATTCATTAGAAATCTAAAAATATTTCCTACATAATGGTATTTTATTTGTAATTTTTAAACATTAAATAATTTAATTTATTTATGACACAATGATGATGCAATAATTATCTTATTAATGAAATATTGACATAATTGATGTTATAAACACCAAAATAAATGTAATTTGAGACTTTTTATGAATCCCACTAATTTTCTAGGTTAATATGACATGTTAGTATTGATTTAATTAACTTGGTTCGAAATAATAATTCTGTTATGATTTTCACAAAAATAAATTACTAAATAGTGTCAAAATTGACATAAAATAGTTTTTAAAACAAATATTATATTGGTAATTGTTATTTTTTTCCTAAAAATCTAAGGTTCGGCCAAATGACTTAGATAAGGTTATATATATTAATAATAAACAACTTGGGGTTCGTTTGGCTGCTTATAGTAAGTTTATTAACCTTATAGTATAAGAACACAAGAAGACATGGTAAAAGTAAAATTATTTAACTTAATGTTAAATCTAAATGATAAGGTTAAAATAGGAACCTAAACTTGTCTAAATTCTATTGGATAAGAGGATTGCGACCCATCCCCACCTTAGATTAGAAATATATCAATTTGGAGCTATTTAAAACCGAACTTGACTTTATAATAAAATAAAAATTTTAGTTATTCCAAAGGTGCCCCTCTCCTCCCTTATAAAAGGGCACCTCCTCCCCCTCTTCCTCACACCACTTTGAGCCTTCAAGCTCGGCCAACCCCTACCACTTTCTCCTATCCACTTCCCTAAAGACATCCTAGAGGTCCTGGTCTTCTTAAAAGACCAATTTTAGTGCCCTAAAAGAAGGTCTCAAAGAAGCACTTCAAAGAAGAGGAGGTTCGGACACTTACAAAGCAAGTCGGACC
Organism: Viscum album; assembly: GCA_963277665.1. Taxonomy (NCBI): domain Eukaryota; kingdom Viridiplantae; phylum Streptophyta; class Magnoliopsida; order Santalales; family Viscaceae; genus Viscum; species Viscum album. Next base: position 1,586,336,215 of record OY728164.1, read on the forward strand.
TAAGGTAAGGGAATATATCACAATCTCATTTTATCCGAGATTGTTTATACTTTGGTATTTACTGGGGTGTATTTTATCATCCACATCCATGTTTCCTCAATATGTAATATTATTTCCATCCACGTACAATTGTTTAAATCCAATTTTACCATTTGGTGAGTTTTTAGTAAAAGATATGAAAGGAATCTTTTGTCGTTTTTTTCGTACGAGGTACTTTTTGACTTTTCCGACAAAAGTACGAAGAATTTTTTTTTAACTTATACGACATGAATTTATTTTTACAAAATTATTTCTAAGAAGCTTCCTTTACAAGTTTTCAAGTTTATTTTTAATCAAATTCTTTTAGTTTATAATTGTAGGACATGTTAAGAAAGGAAAAGTGTTTTTGAAGCAGAAAGGATATTTTCCTCAAGAATGGAGTTCAATTGTTTTATCAAAATTATTTTCCATCTAAGATAATAAAGGGTTCTGTTTTTATCCGTATTATTACATTGATTTGATTATGTTGTGATGGAATTATATTTTTATGAATTCCTTTATCTTATATGAATTGTTTTATGATGTCACGATGTTTAAGATTCCCATTTTTATTACATGGGTTATGCTATGATGTATGGTTTATGATTTTGTGGCACACATAAGAATGGTATAATTATGAGATGGGTGGGACCTATATCTCCCTCCAATGCATTGGGTAAAGATTTTATATCTCATGAGATAGACATGGCTGGAACGGTAGGTTATACCGGTTCAGTGAAACAGGACTGAAACGAGGGTGACTCGATTCAGAAAGGGACTTTGTCCACTAAGATAGTCTTGGAAATGAGTCTTGACTAACAAGAAATGATTCTCTATGATTATGTGTGTATTCCACAAAGTTTCATGTTTTAAGTTATGATTATTGTGATTACATTTCACTGCCATGATTTATCCCATGTTATGAAATTATGATCTCTTTTGCAGGTTAAGATTTCCAAAAGTTATGTGCTTATTTATACGATGTGATTGATATTTCTTTTGTTTACCCTTACTGAGCATTTGAGCTCACCCTTTTGTATGTTTTATTTCCCCAGTTCAGGAAGAAGGTTATTAAGTAGACTATGCCAAAAGGGACTCTAGATATGATGAAATAAATGGGAGGCAAAGTAGATGCTTTATGAACCAGTTGTTTATGTTTCCCAATTTCTAAAGACACTATACCTATATGGTCCTTTCGTGGTTTTTTTATATGTTTTAATAAGTATGCTTCAATATTGAAATATTAACAATGTATGTAAAGTATGGACCGTTATAGTTTCAGGAAAGGATATGTATGGATTCTATTGTGGTTACCTACCGAGTTTCTAAAGATCACACCCAACTTGTTCCATTCAGTGTCAGTAGAGCTGAGTGGTTTTATAGGTGCAGGTTTCTGATTTGTTTGTGCCTCGTAGTAGGTCAGTTTGTGGATGGTGGTGACCATGAGTTCACACAATGATCATGTTGGTAGTAGTTTGTATTGGTTTTTTTTATATTCAGCTCTATTTAGTTGTATTTTTATTTGGATTAGTTTGTGTATTTATTGAGATCCTTTTATTGTTGGTTCTTACTCTTATTCATTTTGTTTAATTGATCCTAGTTTATTGGGAAAAAAATCATTCCCATAGTGATTTTTTTGATGCTTGGCACTAGTTTATAGCTCGTGGAGATCGAGAATGCCCTTTGGTCTAGGTCTCAGACCTGGACAGACCTTGGGATGGATGGAATCCCATCTTGGTTCATGACAATATATACAAAATTTTTAATATGAAATTTTATTTTCTTTAGAATAACCCTATTTATTTAAATATCATTAATAGGATGAAGGGTTTTTTACTTCCATATATTCCTAGATAGTAGGATTACACTTAAGTTAGATATTATATATGTTGTGATGAGATCTAAATTATCTCCATGATAAATGATGTTGTTAAATTTGTTAAATAATGCATGGTGTCAAAACATATATGGTTGTGTTACACCAGAACTTATTAATTTATATAACACCATCTCACCTTTTGATATGACCAAAGACATAATTGGGCATGAAAATGATTTGGAATTTCTAGAATAAATTCATCTTCTTTTTTAAAAACTTATTCTTATATGTGAAATTATAATTCCAAATAATAGTTACATATTTATCATATATATTTTTTAAGTTTCTAAGGGTTTAAAAACACTTGTTCAATACAGTAGAATACTTTAGAAACATTGAAACAAGATCAACTATTCTATAATATTGAGACTAAGAATATTTGAAATGAATAACATATGCTTATCATAGAAGACGTGTAAATACCCAACTCCATTATCTTAGAGCCAATTTTTATTTTACTACATTGGAAAAAAAAGACAAGAGATCACATCTCGAAGGATCAAATAGTTTATTAGTCTTGGGAGACTAGATAACTACATGATTCTCACATTACATATGAAAACATGAAATATAATAAAATAATTCTTATGATAACATCAGTATTGATCTTAGTAAATATATGAATTCATTCATAGATCCCATCTTGGTATCCTAGGGAAAGTAAAACATAATTAATGGTGAGCTAAAATGATCAATATGAGGAAACCTACAACAGAAGCTATCATAAAATAAATAATACATAAATAATATGGACATGATAAAAAATAATCAATTATTCCATAAAACTAATACCATAAAATGGGAATAAATACATGGATAACATAAAAAATAAATAACCACATGAATAATAATAACTAGTTTCATAATGATAGAATGTATAATATCAGACATCATAATATTACTGTCAAGGCATTGTACCAAGACAACATATGTAAACATGTAAGGTGTAATCCAAATACCCAAACTATTTTTTGTCATGAAACCAACTGATTCATCAAGGTTTTATAATGGGCCACATACATTACATACTATTTTAAATGCATTCATAATATAAAATAGGTGAATAAAAAATCAATACATAATCTACATTAGCATTCATATTAAAAAACTACCATATAAAAACTTAATATTTTCCCCAATAAAAAATATAAAATCATCATAATCCATTAACAGTAATATGGAAGATTCTATCAAATGAGTATACCCCTAGTAAAAAATATATTTTCCAATGAGTATTGATATATATGGAAATAATTTATAAAGATCACTCGAATACTTCTTGAGGAAAATTCCCTTTTAATTTTAAAATCACTTATATTAAAATAAAAAAAATACATAATATTAGAAAAAAATCCTTGAAAATAACCATGGAAAATTTTAAATGAAACATAAATGTAAATATTATGAATGATGGCATAAAAATTTGTTCATGTGGTGTATGTTAAAACAAATATTTCATTCAAACCATTGGTAAAAAATGTATCATTAGGAAAATGACAAGAATATTCAATTTAAACCATTTAATATAATATAAACATGGATAAAAATATTTTTAAATAATCATTTTATAATATTAAAAACATTATTGAAAAAATTTTAATGAAAATATGGACATGAAAGAAAAAGATTCTTGGGCAAATAGAAAAATAAAGTCAATTTTACTTAAAAACATTATTTTGGTATTTTTGAGTTCCCAAGAAGGTAAAAATGGAAATAATACATTAAAAAAACATAAATAAAAATAGGATAAGAAATTTTATGGGGTTTTAGATAGAAATATGATATAATTATTCTAATACAAACTTAAACATAAACAATCCCAAACAAGGATGATATTGTGAAGTAAACTGTTACCTCAAGTCTAACATTCTTTTCATGTTATTTTAGGATCTGGTATAATAAATTTAAATTTATTATATTTATATTCCAAAACCATATACATACTTATAATATATTATATTATCCACTTATAACATTTCAATATGCATTTATTAATTATTCATTATTAAAATCGTTATCTCTGATTGTTAGCTGTTTCATTTTTCATGTATGTTTTAGCTCAGTAGTTTCAATCCTATAATCTTTCTCATGGTTCCTATAAGGCCCCAGCCTTAAACCTTACTTAATCTTGAGTTATTACAAGATTACACATTGAGTATCTTTTCGGGTTTAGAGTTTTAGAGAATTAGATCATAAAACTTGCATTACATTCCACATATAAACAAAGTGGTTACATAAAGATAGTATTCTTCTTTACCATCAATGGAAACATATTTAAAATAAAACATGGATTCTTTCTTGACACTTCCTTGACACTATCATCATATCATGTACCTTTCCCTTGACCTGTGAAAAAAATTTCAAAAAAAACTTGGGATGAGCATAAAAAGCTCAGTAAGGGATATAAAAATATGGAAAAAAAACATGGGTACATATATACATAAGAATGAAATAATACTTTACCCATAAAACTTAGGAACTTTAACATACCTCATCAAATCATGAATAAATCATAGAAATCATAAGACATAAAGGTAACTTGAGGAATTCATAACATTATTACATAGGGAGTAACCCTCTTGGTTACGTTTGGAATACCCATCATAGTATATTCCCTAAATCTCTTCGGAGAAACCTTAACATTTCACTCCTTCGCGTTACCCAATGCATTGGAGAGCTATATCGGGCTCACCCGCCCTTAGTTTATCACGGAACCACCCGTCTTCATAATAATTCCCATGAACCTCAACATAATCGTATCACATAAAACATGGATAAAGGAAACATAAAATTTCCACCTTTCAATCACAAGATATCAATACAACACATTGATATAAAAACATTATGTAAACCATTTTCAATACCAAAATAAAAGAAATGTAGAACATGGTATTTATTTTTCTTTTTTAAAAAAAGGTATGGCTTGTAGAGGAAACCGAAACTCAAATAATGGTCACGGTGGTGGAGAAGTCGTTGTCGTCGCATACGTACGACAAAAACATTCCCTTTTGTCGTTTAGTAAATGCTTCGTATAAAAAAGATTCCTTTTGAATAAACGTAAAAGTCAAAGGGGTTTATACACCATATAAAAGAAGGTTGTGTATAAAACAAAATATGCATCAATGAAAGGAGATTGAGACGAAGTCCCATACCTCGAGTCCGACTTGACTCGACCGTTCTTTAATGTCCTGAATAATAAACTTGAGTTAATTTCTACTTGCTTAAGAACCTTTTTCAAGTTCATTATTCCTTTTATATCACTTATTTCCATGTCATGAACACTATGTAATTATTTAAGTTAATAACGGTCGTTTTAACGATCATTGGTACTTGAGTAAAAAATAAACCCTTTATAATTACAAGCTGTTCATGTATCCATTATATCCAGAATTATAATCATGATGTATATATAATATATATCCAATATATACATGCATTTATAATATTAAATAATCATTTAGAGTTAAGAAATGAAATGCACCGTTCATGGAGACAGTAAGCCGTACGTACGCATGAACGCTACTTTCATTTCTATTTCGTATTTTATAGAATGGAATCATAATGATATAAAGGTATATTATAATTACAGTATAATATCATATATAATATCATAGTTCCATCATTTATACGTCCCACATATGGTATTTAACGAATCAAATCACTTTGAGGGGGTGGTAGTCCGCACTTCCTTAAATGAAGATATCGCGTTTACCCATAATGGAAACCATAAAGGTATGCCCAAAATGAAAAATACTGAATCTTAAGGAAAACATAAACATATTATATATCATATATAAATATAGTGACATATTAATGGCCAACTTTGAAGGTGTTAAAAGAATGTTGAACAATCATCGTTTCGGGAGGCATAAATTCACCATCCATGGAAACAGTATGTCCTTTAACCATTAGATGTAGGTGTGTGTAATTGTAGCTCGAATCCTTATTATAACAACATCCTAGTATATTGAAGATAATGGAGTTGTTACAAAAGAAATTAATAAAAAGAGTTTAGGGGGTTGGAGAAGCAAAATAAAACAAAAGGACTCAAGTGAAGACATTACCTTAAAATCAGGTAACTCCCTTTGGTTTGAGATAAAAGGATTCTTTGGGAAGACTTCTGCCCAAAGTGAGGCTTCAAAGAGTAAGAGAGGGATGTGGAGAGAAAAAATGGGTAGGGGTTTTCCAAGCCAAAGGCTTTGGGAGTGTGGGTAAGGAGGTAGAGGTGTGGGCCTTTTATAAGAGGAGAGGAGGGGCACTCTTGGAAAGTAAAGAAATGTTACTTTATTTTAAAATGAGTTTAGGATTCAAAAGGTCCCACATTGATATAATTCGAGGATAAGGTGATAAGGGTTCGAAGTATACCCATCTAATAGGTTTTTGACATGTGTAGGTCATAGATTTTACATTATCTTTTCATTTTATTTAAATCCTTTATTAATGAGGTAATCGCTGCATCATCATGATGTCATATATAATTTAATTTATTTAAAGTCTAAAAATTATGAAAAAACTACTATGATGTAGGAAATCTTTTTAGATTTCCAATGAATATTTATAGTTTAAAATATCATCTATGTAGACAAAATTAAATTTTTTTTAATCAGGTGATACATTCTTGTTATATTTACTTTCTTTAAAAAAAATAAAAAGATAACAAGTCACTTTCCACAAAAGTGATTCCATGGGGTCCCCAAGTTTGGCACAAGACATCCCATGGTCGGCCATGAGACAACCAGTAGAATTAGGACACATGTTGGTGTCATTTTTTTTTATTATGATATTATTTTATTATCCTTAACTACCCGATTATTCATTAATCAAGATAATTAAAGATAATTACCGTCATTACTATTCATAATGTCCAAAAACAAAAGAGTCTTGATTAAATAATTTGGACCTTCTGATTCCAAATATTTAATCCATTTTACCAAATTCCAAACATATAAATTGAAATAATTGATTTAAAAATAATTCCCGTTGTCAAAACAAATAGCGGGTTTTTTTGAAACAATATCTATGAAAAGTTTGGCATTAGTTTATGCCCAATTCCAAAGTGAAATTAATAATAATGACCACCATTGGATTAAATGGTAAAAATATATTCTAATTTAACTTTAAAACCAATTCAAAAGATAATCTAATCATATAAATAAATTAGATTAAAAAGCAGTTTTGATGTAAAATGCAGTATTTTTCACTATTCATTAAAAAATGAACATTGTCAGAAAAATACCAAAAATTCACAAAAAGTAAATTTTGATGTCCCAATCATAAATAATAAGTTTATTTTGACAAACATAGCTTATAAAATTTTCAAAAGATAGATTTAAAAATGGTTTTCCATCAAAAGGAAGTAAAACAATCTTATAAAAAATATTAGTGTATTCCATGCTTAAGATTGGATTTATTTTCATTTTAAGCCTCAAAACACTATATAATTCATTAATAGACATAGATAAAAATATATATTATTCATTACTTACTTGGGATGTTACATCCTTCCCCCCTTTAGAAAATTGCGTCCCCGCAATTTATTTACTTATCGAATAAATGGGGGTGCTTATCCCTCATTGCATTTTCAGATTCCCATGTTGCCTCTTCTATCATGTGGGTTTTCCACAAAACCTTTACCTGATTAATCACCTTATTCCGTAACACTTTCTACCTATGGTCAAGAATATGGACCAGTTGTTCCTCATAAGATAGGTTATCTTCCAGCTGAACTACCTCTGGACTCAAAACATGAGATGGATCTGGCATATACTTTCTCAACATCGAAACGTGAAAAACATTGTGTACCTGAGATAAAATCGGAGGTAAAGCCACTTGGTAAGAAACTGATCCAACTCTCTCTAGAATTTGATATGGTCCAATGAAACTTGGACTCATCTTTCCTTTCTTACCAAATCGCATCACACTTTTCCATAGTGAGACTTTGAGAAAAACATGATCACCTACCTCAAAAGATAGATCCTTCCTCCTGTTGTCTGCATAACTCTTCTACCTACTCTGAGCTGTTCTCATGTGTTTCTGTATCAGCTGAGCTTTTTCTGCCATCTCTTCTACCAATTCTGGTCCCATCAACTTCCTTTCACCCACTTCATCCCAGAAAGCTGGAGTTCGACACCGCTTCCCATATAACGCCTAAAATGGTGCCATCTGTATACTGGAATGAAAACTATTATTATATGAAAATTCAACCAAAGAAAGATGTTGTTCCCAACTTCCCTGATAATCCATCGAACAAGCTCGTAGAATATCCTCCAAGGTCTGAATTGTTCATTCTGACTGCCCATCTGATTGAGGATGAAATGCTGTACTAAAATTTAATTCAGTACCCAACGACTTCTGAAGGCCCTTCCGAAAGTTAGAAGTAAACCTGAGATCACGATCGGATACAATGGAGAGAGGAACTCCATGTAACCTGACTATCTCTTTAAGATACAAATAGGAAAGTTGATCTAGAGATAAAGTATCTCGTATAGCAAGGAAATGAGCAGATTTAGTCAAGAGATCAATAATAACCCAGATTGCATTATTACCTCGAGATGTCTTCGGTAATCCCACAACAAAGTCCATGGATATATTCTCCCATTTCTACTCTGGCACTGGTAGAGGCTGAAGCATCCCTTTCGGTAACTGCCGCTCTGCTTTAACCTGCTGACAAGTCAAACACTTCACAGTAAAATCAGCAATATCTCTTTTCATTCCATTCCACCAGTAATACTCCCGTAGATCTCTGTAAATCTTAGTACTGCCAGGATGAACTGAAAACGGAGAACTATGAGCTTCACATAACAACTCTCTCTTCAGCTGTGAATCACAAGGCACACACAATCTCTTCCCAAATCTCAAAACACAATCATTATTAGTGTTGAATTCAGGCAACTTACTTTTCTGAACCAGCTCTACTTTTTTCTGCAACTCACTATCTTGCTTCTGTGCTTGCTTGATTCTATATGATAGAGATGATCTCACTGATACCTAAAACAAAACAGAAGAACATCCTGCACCAACAACTTCTATGCCAAAGTTCATCAAATCCTTAACCAAAGGATCACGTTCTGAACACAACATTGCTAATGAATCATTACTTTTTCGACTTAAAGCATCATCCACTTTATTTGATTTTCTCGGATGGTAATGAATTGTATAATCATAATCCTTGATTAATTCCAGCCATCTCCTCTGTCGCATGTTTAACTCTTTCGGAGTGAATATATACTTTAAACTTTTGTGATCAGTATATATTTCACAATTTACTCCATACAAATGATGCCTCCAAATTTTTAAAGAGAAAACAACAACAGCTAATTCCAAATCATGTGTAGGGTAATTTACCTCATGAGTTTTCAACTGTCGTGAAGCATAAACAATTACCTGATCATTCTGCACTAGGACGCAACCAAGTCCTTTCAATGAAGCATCACTGTATATAATAAACTCACCATTCCTGGAAGGTAGTTCCAAAACTGGAGTATTCACCAATCTTCTTTTCAACTCCTGAAAACAATCATCACATTCTTTTGTCTAGATAAACTTAACACCCTTCCGAGTTAGCTTAGTCACTGGACTAGATAACCATGAAAAATTTCTAACAAACCTTCGGTAATAGTCTGCCAAACCAAGGAAGCTACGAATCTCAGTTACATTTGTGGGTCTTGGAAAGTCTTCCACAACTTTTGTTTTTGCAGGATCAACAGTTATCCCATCTTTAGAAACAATGTGACCAAGGAAAGAAATTTGTTGCAACCAAAACTCACACTTGCTGAATTTTCCATACAGTTTCTTTTCTTGTAAGGTTTGCAAGATAACCCTTAAATGTCTTTCATGCTCCTCTTTACTTTTAGAAAACACCAAAATATCATCAATGAAAACCACCACAAACTTATCCAATAAATCATGGAAAATTCTATTCATTAAGTCCATGAATACAACAAGTGCATTGGTTAGCCCAAAAGGAATTGCTACAAATTCATAATGGCCATATATTGTACAAAATGCAGTCTTCGAAACATCTGCTTCCTTTACCTTCACCTGATGGTACCCCGATCTCAAGTCAATCTTTGAAAAATACTGTGCTCCCAGGAGCTGATCAAAAAAATCATCGATATGAGGAAAATGATATTTGTTCTTAACGGTGATGTTATTAAAGGCTCTATAATCAATGCAAATTCTTATTGAACCATCTTTCTTTTTAACAAATAAAACAGGAGAACCCCATGGTGATGTGCTAGGTTGAATGAAACCTTTCTCTAATAAATCTTGAAATTGCTCCTTCAACTCTAAAAGTTCAATTTGAGCCATTCGATAAGGGGGTTTTGAAATTGGCTTAGCATCAGGAACTAAGTCAACAGTAAACTCAACTTACCAATCTGGTATTATTCTAGGAAACTCATCAGGATAAACATCAGGATACTCATTTACCACTGGCACATCATTAATCTGAACAGTTCCTTTATTTTCAACGATGTGTGCAAGGTAACATTCATTTCTATCTTTTACAAGTTTCTTGGCCTCTTGATAAGTTATCAACAGTAAGGGTTCATTCTTGTACAAAAAATGAAAGTCTTTCTGAAAAGAAACTTCTTTATCTCTACAGTCAATCTTAGCATGGTAAATAGAGAGCCAATCCATACCCAGGATAACATCAAACTCTACTAGAGGTAGAACAATAAGGTTTGCAAGTAGGTTCTTTCCACAGATAAGGATAAGAAGATTCTTATAAATTCTTTTTGCCTCAAAATTTCCCCCAGGTGTTTTTACGAAAAGTTCAGGAGTCATTTATTGAGATGGTATTCCCATTTTACTAGAAAATTTTTCAGAGATGAAAGAATGTGTAGACCCCGAATCAAACAACACACCGACATAATCTGAAAAAACAAACAAAGTACCTGATACAACTTCATTTGATGGCCCGACATCTACTGAAGTAGTTGCAAAGGATTTCACCACCCCTTTCTGCTTGTAGTCTAACTACTTCCCATCACTCAAGCTCTTTGTCGGACACTCGTTTGCATAGTGACCCATCTCATTTCACTTAAAACATTTCACTAACTGTAAATCAAATTTGGTCTTACCTTTACCTTGATCTTTTTCAGTGCAATCACGAGCCTTATGTCTTATCTTACCACATCGGTAGCACTTTCTAGAATTCAGAAGACATTCCCCAGCATGCCTTTTTCCACATTTATCACAAACTGAAAACTTAGATTTCTTAACATCAGACTTTTTTGAAGAATTCTTCCCTTTATCCTGCCACCTTGGTCTCTTCTTCTGCTGGTTGTTATAGAACACTTGATCATCGGAAAACTCCATTTCCACCTTCTCAGTACATAGAACAAGATTTTCATAACTTTTAAACTCACGAGAAGCTAATGCCCTTCGATATTTTGGCTTTAATCCTGAGTAAAAACGATTGATTTTACTATCAAGGTCTCAGATAAAATTTGGAGCATACCTTGCCAATCGAGTGAACCTTTCTTCCTAGGTAGCCACTGAGTCTTCCTCTTGCCTCAATTCCAATAATTGTTTTTCCATCCTAAGTCGAACAACCTTAGGAAAATACTTTTCAAGAAACATACCTTTGAATTCATCCCAGTCGAGAGCATCAATCTCATCAGCGTCCCTGATATTTTTAACCATCAACCACCACTGATCTGCTTCACCCTCCAAATGGTAAATAGAAAGACTAACCTTTTGATTTTCTGAACACCCCATGACATCGAAAATCTTCTCCAGTGCTTTAATCCACCCTTCAGCTAGTACAGGGTCAGATGATCCTCTGAATGATGGGGGATGTTGCCTCATGAAATGTTCCACCACTGACATGTTCCTCTTCGGTTGATCTGGCTGATCTCGTGTATGGATACCACCGCCATTTATCGCTTGAGTCAACTGCGCTATTACTGCAACAAACTGTTCAGTTCCAATTCTGACCATCTCAGGATGCTGATTCATAAGGTTATTTCCTTCTGTATGCCTTCCTAGCACTGCTTCCCTGTTTCCTCTGCGGAAAACCATTCTGAACAAACATGTCTTAGATGAAGCAACATGGTAATCTTCAAATACTATATCACTTCAATTTGACCATAAAAAAATATTTTTGGATAATCATTTAATATAATTATAACTCCTAAAGTTATCTAAACCGACCTCTGATACCAACTATAAGGCCCCAGCCTTAAACCTTACTTAATCTTGAGTTATTACAAGATTACACATTGAGGATCTTTTCGGGTTTAGAGTTTTATAGAATTAGATCATAAAACTTTCATTACATTCCACATATAAACAAAGTGGTTACATAAATATAGTATTCTTCTTTCCCATCAATGGAAACATATTTAAAATAAAACATGGATTCTTTCTTGACACTTCCTTGACACTATAATCATATCATGTACCTTTCCCTTGACCTGTGAAAAACATTTCAAAAAAAACTTGGGATGAGCATAAAAATCTCAGTAAGGGATATAAAAATATGGAAAGGAAACATGGGTACATATATATATAAGAATGAAATCATACTTTACCCATAAAACATAGGCACTTTAACATACCTCATCAAATCATGAATAAATCATAGAAATCATAAGACATAAAGGTAACTTGAGGCATTCATAACATTCTTACGTAGGGAGTAACCCTCTTGGTTACTTTTGGAATACCCATCACAATATATTCCCTAAATCTCTTCAGAGAAACCTTAACGTTTCACTCCTTCGCGTTACCCAATGCATTGGAGAGCTATATCGGGCTCACCCGCCCTTAGTTTATCACGGAACCACCCGTCTTCATAATAATGCCCAAGAACCTCAACATAATTGTATCACATAAAACATGCATAAAGGAAACATAACATTTCCACCTTTAAATCACAAGATATCAATACAACACATTGATATAAAAACATTATGAAAACCATTTTCAATACCAAAATAAAAGAAATGTAAAACATGGTATTTATTTTTCTTTTTTAAAAAAAGGTATGGCTTGTAGAGGAAACCGAAACTCAAATAATGGTCACGGTGGTGGAGAATTCGTTGTCGCCACATACATACGACAAAAATATTCCCTTTTGTCGTTTAGTAAACGCTTCGTATAAAAAATATTCCTTTTGAATAAACGTAAAAGTCAAAGGGGTTTATACACCATATAAAATAAGGTTGTGTATAAAACAAAATATGCCTCAATGAAAGTAGATTGAGATGAAGTCCCATACCTCGGGTCCGACTTGACTCGATCATTATTTAATGTCCTGAATAATAAACTTGAGTTAATTTCTACTTTCTTAAGAACCTTTTTCAAGTTCATTATTCCTTTTATATCACTTATTTCCATGTCATGAACACTATGTAATTATTTAAGTTAATAACGGTCGTTTTAACGATCATTGGTACTTGGGTAAAAAATAAACCCTTTATAATTACAAGTTGTTCATGTATCCATTATATCCAGAATTATAATCATGATGTATATATCATATATATCCAGTATATACATGCATTTATAATATTACATAATCATTTTGAGGTAAGAAATGAAATGCACCGTTAATGGAGACGGTAAGCCGTACGTACGCATGAACGCTACTTTCATTTCTATTTCGTATTTTATAGAATGGAATCATAATGATATAAAGGTATATTATAATTCCAGTAAAATATCATATATAATATCATAGTTCCATCCTTTATACGTCCCACATATGGTATTTAACGAATCAAATCACTTTGAGGGGGCGGTAGTCCGCACTTCCTTAAATGAAGATATCGCGTTTACCCATAATGGAAACCATAAAGGTATGCCCAAAATGAAAAATACAGAATCTTAAGGAAAACATAAACATATTATATATCATATATAAATATAGTGACATCTTAATGTCCACCTTTGAAGGTGTTAAAAGAATGTTGAACAATCATCGTTTCGGGAGGCATAAATTCACCATCCACGGAAACAGTATGTCCTTTAACCATTAGATGTAGGTGTGTGTAAGTGTAGATAGAATAATTCTTATAAAAACATTCTATTATATTGAAGATACTGTATTTTTTACAACTGAAATGAATAAAAAGAGTTTAGGGGGTTGGAGAAGCAAAATAAAACAAAAGGACTCAAGTGAAGACATTACCTTAAAATCGGGTAACTCCCTTTGGTTTGAGCTCAAAGGCTTCTTTGGGAATACTTATGCCCAAAGTGAGGATTCAAGGAGTAAGAGAGGGATGTGGAGAGACAAAATGGGAAGAGATTGGCCGAGCCAAAGTCTTTGGGAGTGTGGGTAAGGAGGTAGAGGTGGGGGCCTTTTATAAGAGGAGAGGAGGGGCACTCTTGGAAAGTAAAGAAATGTTACTTTATTTTAAAATGATTTTCGGATTCAAAAGGTCCCACATTGATATAATTCTAGGATAAGGTTATAAGGTTTAGAATTATACCCATCCAATAGGTTTTTGACATGTTTAGGTGATAGATTTTACATTATCTTTTTATTTTATTTAAATCCTTTATTAATGAGGTAATCGATGCATCATCATGATGTCATAAATAATTTAATTTATTTAAAGTCTAAAAATTATGAAAAAAATACTATGATGTAGGAAATCTTTTTATATTTCCAATGAATATTTATAGTCTAAAATATCATCTATGTAGACAAAATTAAAAATGTTTTAATCAGGTGATACATTCTTGTTATATTTACTTTCTTTAAAAAAAAATAAAAAGATAACAAGTCACTTTCCACAAAAGTGATTCCATAGGGTCCCCAAGTTTGGCACAAGACATCCCATGGTCTTCCATGAGACAACCAGTAGAATTAGGACACATTTTGGTGTCATTTTGTTATTATTATGATATTATTTTATTATCCTTAACTACCCGATTACTCATTAATCAAGATAATTAAAGATAGTTACCGTCGTTACTATTCATAATGTCCAAAAACAAAAGAGTCTTGATTACATAATTTGGAAATTATGATTCCAAATATTTAATCCATTTTACCAAATTCCAAACACAAAAATTGAAATAATTTATTTAAAAATAATTCCCGTTGTCAAAACAAATAGCGGGTTTCTTTGAAACAATATCTATGAAAAGTTTGGCATTAGTTTATGCCCAATTCCAAAGTGAAATTAATCCTAATGACCACCATTGGATTAAATGGTAAAAATATATTCTAATTTAACTTTAAAACCAATTCAAAAGATAATATAATCATATAAATAAATTAGATTAAAAAGCAGTTTTGATGTAAAATGCAGTATTTTTCACTATTCATTAAAAAATGAACATTGTCAGAAAAATACCAAAAATTCACACAAAGTAAATTTTGATGTCCCAATCATAAAGAATAAGTTTATTTTGACAAACATAGCTTATAAAATTGTCAAAATATAGATTTAAAAATGGTTTTCCATCAAAAGGCAGTAAAACAATCTTTTAAAAAATATTAGTGTATTCCATGCTTAATATTGGATTTATTTTCATTTTAAGCATCTAAAACACTATATAATTCATTAATAGACATAGATAAAAATATCTATTATTCATTACTTACTTGGGATGTTACAGTTCCATAATGACCATAATTTTAATCATGATAAATATATCATATGTATTCATTATAAACATATTTATAATCATCCTTGAAAGGTGTGCATGAAAAATGAATCACATCGCTTCGAGGCATTGGTAGTCCATATGTACGCACGAGCGACATTATCATTTTTTAACGAGTGGAAGGGTAAGAAGATAAATTATATATTATATTTACAGGACTATAATTATTCCATAAATATAAAAATATTCATTATGAAAATATTTATATCCATCCAATTAAATGGTGATGAAAAATTAATTACACTACTACGTGGAGACGGTAACTCGTACGTACGCATGAGTGATGCTTTAAATTTTCATAGGATGGAGAAGAGATAGAAAATGGTTGTTACATAATTATATTAACATGTCATTAATTTATTAAATTTGATTTATTATTTTATTATGGTTACAATATATTTAGAGGAAGTATAAGAAGAAATAAATTTGAAAGAGTCAGTAAAGATGATTATCTATTCTTCGGTAGAATTCCTTTAGATCACTTCTTAAGGAAAATTGGAATGGTATATTAAAAATAAAATCACCTATAATTAATGGCTATGGAAATCTTTGATATAATTTTTAGGGTTTTTTCAAGCTAGGTTACTCAATGTAGTGTAAAGAAGATAGGGGAGGGGTGTCCTTTTATAAGTGCGGGGAGGAGAACTTTTAGAAATTCATGAAATATTATAATATAATATGTGTCTAAATCATGTAAAATGGTTTAAAAATGAACTTTATTAGAATATAATGAGGATATAGTCTTAATATAGTCATATAATAAATTTTATATATGTTTATATGTCATTTTAAACCTAATATTTTGGTTAACTCTTTGTTTAATCAATTTTAACCTTAACTTTGGTAATGAATTCTTCAATATTAAAGGGTTATAATTTTTATTATAACATTAAAATTAGATAATAAATGGATAATGTATTAAATTTTATTATATTTCTCACTATAATTTTCCTCTTTAAATTTTTTATAATATTTAAATTATATTATAAAATATTATTTAACATAAAATATCATTAATGTAATCTTTGAAACTATTAATTAAATTTTATTTTAAAGAAATTATGATGGTAATGGAATTAGAATATAATACTTTTCAACATAAATAATACATTATTTTTGACTATAAAATTATTTTTTAACCTCAAATAATTCCAAATACATTACTCTTGATGTTTTTAAAATTATTTACCTTGGTTTTTCCACTGTTTTCACAAGCATTGTGTTCGTGTTGTATAAGAATTAAGGTAATTATACAATCAATAAAAATTATAAATAAATTACCATCATGAAAATAATTTAATTATTCTCCATATAACCTTTAATATTAGTTAGCAACTTATTTTATCCCCAAGTGAACATATAAGAGAAGTTTAAAAGAATGGGAGTAACATTTTTTTATTTTTCTTTACTTAAAATATTACATAGGCCATTTTCATGGAATAGTGACCCATAAATAATTAAATAAAGGGAGTAAGTATATAATTTGAGAAATAAATTCTTCCAATAATAAATAAGATGAAACATGGTGGCCTTATCAATTAATTTTAACCTAGGATAACCTAATTTACCCCTTTACCATGGTGACAAATTTTCATGGTTTTCAGTATTCATTATGAACAAAAATTAAGTTGAAATAGTTAACTAATATGAGTAAATCTAATAAAAACATGGAATCCATTTTAACTAATAAAATCACTATATGTGGTATAAATTAATTTTATAGTAATCCCGTAAAGAGTGATAAAAAATAGTTTTATGAAAAATGCATTTTTTATGTGTAAAAGTATTTTTATACCAAGATTGAGTTTAATGCTTATAAAATGTGCATATATTGAATTATTTTTGACAAAAAATGACTAATTTAATTTTTAAATCAATAAAAATTAAAATTAATTTGAAATTACAAGAAAATAAAATATAGTTTTCTTTAAAAATCATTATATTTACTATTTAATGAAAAATCAATCCTTTAATAAGAATCCCAAAAATTCACCCTAACAAAATATTGACTAGATGATTTCAAAAATGATGTTAATTTCCTAAAATAAAATTTATAGAAATGGTCTGTATTAATTATTATTTACATGCTCAAAAGGAAATAAAAACCCATTTTTCAAGAAAACATATTTTTGAAGCATAAAATGACTTCATTGAAAATTAATTACTTATTTATTATGAATAAATCAATATATTTGTATTATATAAATGATTTATACATATTTTAATAATGTTTTTGTTTTTGTACATACCTTTAGTTTAATAGCTATGTTATAATGGTCATATTTAAATAATAATATTTTTATAGTATATCAAAATTTTCTTAAAGTTTGGTGTTGTGTGTTTAGAAAGTTATCTAACATAGTGTTCTTTTTAAACTAAATTTTTTCGGTGACATAATAAGGTTTTTGTTTTTTTATTAATTCTATGCTTAATAAATATCACTAGGAATTTCTAATGAAATATTACCTCAATGGTGTATCCATGGCTTGATCTAATCAACTTAGGCTTTGAAAATATACTCCTCATAACCAAAATATGCTAATACCATAGGAAATAGTGTATATAGGAGGATATAACTTTAGAAAAATAAGTAAAAAACTAAAATTATAAAACCACACCTTATCATTTTTGTTTTCCTCCTTTTATAGGCTATGGGGATACTCCCCATTCCACTATAGTATTTACTAATACATTATGAAATGTATAAGTAAATATCTTGTTCATCTATGCATTTTTCATAGAAATTAACAATTTGTTCTCCCTTATGTTTCATTTTATAAAAAGTTTAATTATTAATATCCTTATATTAATGATTCATCAAACATTAAAATTTAATGTTTTACTACCCAAGCTAGACATGTGATACAATTAACTAACAACATAACCTATTGTTATATTATACACATAGCTAAAGGCATTGGAGTGGTATTACAATATCAAAATGTCACAAAGAAAAATATGTGAATCCATGAAATATTATATGAAATGGATTTTATAATCCATACTATAAAATATATCAACATCACCCAGTATGATATTATCATATACACTATCTTAGGGAATAACTTAATCAGTCTCCCACTTGCACTAAACCCTCATAGACTTAGTGCAATTTGAACTTATATTGTATCATATACAATAACATGTGAAACCATATCCAATAGTCCTTTTGATATTTTCTAAAAAAAAATTATAAATCTACTATTAACTTCAAATTGTATCACATCATATACAATACCATGTAAATATCCATCTAAAACTATTTTTAATGAACACTAAACACTTTTAATGGAGCTAACAAAGTTTTGTAATGAAAATTTTTAATTAAGTTAACCATAATGTTTAGCCTTATATCCTTTTTTAGCATTTAAAAATATTAATTCATGAATTCATAAATGTAATAAAATCGTGGACTCGATAAAATAA
Source organism: Viscum album (assembly GCA_963277665.1). NCBI lineage: Eukaryota > Viridiplantae > Streptophyta > Magnoliopsida > Santalales > Viscaceae > Viscum > Viscum album. Next base: position 1,586,355,164 of record OY728164.1, read on the forward strand.
TCAATTCTACTCAATATATGAATGAATTTTGTGTGATTTTAATCAAACACATGTATCTCTATACCAATGTCCACCGATTTCATCACATGAAAGTATAAATAATCACATCATAGTTTTTTCCCATAAAATGAATGTACATGGGACATAAATTATGTCAATACCATGTGGATAACTTATATGTTCTCAATTATTAGAGTATAGACTATCCAGATCGATGAATATATCACATGTCATCTAATCAGATAAGCACATCACATGCCCATCACCCAGGAGATAAGAAAATCACATGTACCATATATAATTATGGAAAAAAATATCTCAAAATATCTTAATTGAGGTCCCAAATGTCATAATCATCATACGAGATGGAAAATCCCATATTTTCTAAGCTTCAACCCATGACATGATCAATAATATACCCTACCACCACCTATTTAGCTAAGCCTCAGGGCTTGTGTAAGAAAGGTATCAAAGTATGAAATTTATCATTCTAGGTATCTCATGATCATTAGGTATGTGGATTCAATATGAAACATTCACCATGTAATGTACCACAATCCTAAACTATCTCACATGTACAAATCAAGCTGGTTATGGGACCTCAAATGTACCTCCTTGTACACCAAAGGCTACCGACTAGTAGTGGGGGACTGATAAGTATAGCGGGGAAGACTAGATCCCCTCGTATATAGTTAAATTATAATGTAAATAAAAAAATATATAAATATTAGAGTGAATGATAATAGAGAAGACAATATATCATACAACTAGAAAGTAAACGAGATACCAATAAACCAATAATATTGAATCATGTAATTACATGCTTATATTTATCTAATTTCAAATTGAAAACAACAAAAATAAAAGAATTTTATGATAAAAAAACTAAAATACCTTGGTCTCAAACCCCATGTCAGTATCATATCCAAAATCTAGCCCATCAAGCAAGCAATAATCAGCAACAAGGTTACTTGCCTTTTTCAAAACTTGCATCCATGTAATCTGTTCAGGTTCCAAATAGTGGACTGAATAGTGTGTGAGTAAAATTTAGTAGGTCGACACCACCATGTCTAAATAAAACCAATCTGATAATAAGTGCTTGAAATAAGTAAATATATAGTTGTATCAATTAATAAATTAATACAATACATAAATCAACCTGCTTCAACACTATTCTATATTTTCTCTAAGCATGTAACACAACCATGCCAATCATCACCATAAATCATAGAATAATCAAATAAATATGAAAATACTTCTATATAACCATTTCATCCTTTGATAAGTCCCCTATATATAATAATTTCAATATGCATCACTGGGACAAGCTCTATATATAAGCATTTCAACATGTATCATTGGGCCAAACCCCCTATATAATCATTTCAGCCCCCAGGAAATTCCCTATATATAAGAATTTCAACTTGTATCATTAGGCCAAGCCAACTATATAAGAATAGAATCCTATGGGAAATTATTTATATAAAATAATTTCTATATCAAACTCATCTAGTCATAACAACAAGGTTATCCTAATATCACATCATAAACCTTAATGGTGAAATTTGAAAATTAGCATTTGTCTTTAAATTACACTTACCTTTTATAGATCAATTATCAATAATTATATTAATACCCATAATCTATTATCGTAGGGATTCTATAGCAAGAAATCAACTAAAATCTCATTTCATACTAAACATACTTTAATCTATTAACCACTTCAATATTATTCCAGGGTTTTCTCACCTAATGGATAACCACAAGTTAGGAAACAACATTGATAGAATCCAAAAGGAATCAATGAATAATAAAATCATTGATTTATAACCATTAATCACTCATTTAATTAATTCACACAACATATCAGTTCATTCATGATGGTGCACATACTCAATAATTAAATAGACCATAGGTTTTTTTAGACCCCTACCTTTATTTGGTGATTGAGTAATGCTTGCAACCAAAATCTTCAACAATAATGAAGGTGAGGATGATCACAATAAATAACCCAGATCACATGAATTGAATATCAACACGATTCTATAATGGATATCAAAAGAAAACACCACCTAAATGTAAGAATTACAAAAGAAGAAGAATACTAAAGAAAAAAAACCTACCAGGGATCAAAAACCAAACCAAAATGTTCAGAAGTGATGAAATTACTCCAGATCCACTGGTAATCACATATTGATCGAGTATAGGGGATTCAAAAAAGTTAAAATGAGGAAAAAGGAATAAGGAACTACTTAAAAAAATATGATTGCGAGAAGTCTATAGCATGTAACCCATTTTCACATCATGAATCTCTCATTTAATAGCTTTGTCGAAAAACCCATCAACTTATATTTATTTAATCACGATCAAAAATTACACATCATGTAATGTGTATTCATAGTGTGTAACCAATTTATTCCATGAAATGGTTCATGACCTGTAACCTTTTTCTGACATCTTCTTGGAAACAATTACACATCATGTAACCCATTTACATAGAATGTAAATTCCATGCAGATAGTTTTCATCCCATATTCTTAAAAATAACCAGGACCACCCCTAAATCCCTCCAAACATACAAAAAAACCTTTTGATCTTGTTTAAAATTTTTATACCTAGACTTAATAAATTCAAAAAATATACATCCCTGAACATTAGGTAATTTCCCCCAACAAAGCCCATCTGTCTCTGAATAAGACTCAACCACCAATTTTTAATGACAAGGATAAAGAAATGAAATAGGTTTAATGAAAAACTCAAAGAGGGACATACCTAAAAAAATATAGGATCTTACAAACTCCCCATCATATAAGATCTCATCCATAAGCTAATCCAAGAATCATTATAGGGTCTCGACTAACAAGTTAGGCTATGATGCTTTCCAATTAGACTCCCTCTCCAAGGTCTCCTCCTAAAGACTCCAATGCTACCACTATACTTTAACTAGTGGTATAGTCCTACACTGGAGTTACTTCCCACTATATTCCAAAATCCATATCATATTCTTCTCAAAGGATGCATCCAAAAAAATCCCTACATCCGCGATGTCGACCACATGATAAGGGTTAGGAAAATATCTCTAAAGTAATTCCATGTGAAACACAATATGGATGGAACTATAGTGCTATGGAAGGGATAATCATTATGCTATAGGACCAACCCATTCCTCTATATCAAAAAGACCGACAAACCTGGGTTCTAATTTTCCATATTTCCTGATATAATGTTTCCCCGACATAGGTAAAACACGAAGGAAAACATGATTAATAACATCAAACTATAGAGTTATTCTTTAATGGACATTGTAATATTTATTACTACACTGTGTGTTTACCAATTACCATGTGGTAAACTGAACTAGCTCAGAAATCTACTGCATGAGACTAGGCCCAACAAGCACTAACTCACATACCTACAACTAACATAGAGGTGAATGAAATTTCGTGTAATATAGATCATCGAAAGGTTCCACCTAGATTGATTCATTAAATATTTTTTATATGAAAACTCCATGAGTTCTATATGATTCTCCCATGAACCACCAAAATAAAAAAATAGGCTCAAAACATATCATCTAAAACCTGAATAGTCTACTCAGATTAATTTTCAGTCTGAGTATGATGGGCTCTTCTTAGATTAACTTGTAATCCAAAATCCTTCTAAATACCCTTCTATAACCACAATTTGAAATGAGGATCTATATAAAAAACAATACTACTTAAAACACAATGAAACCGAACTATATTTTTCACATAAAGGTGACCCATATCATCAATATTGAAGGTCTCCCAGATATTCAATAAGTGGGATACCTTCAACAACTAATACATGATCACCCATAATTCATATTTCTTATGGGTTTTCCTAGGTAATCAACTCAAAAAATCTATAATGACATCATCCCATTTCCATTAAGGAATTGTTAGAGGTTATAGTAGTACAGTTGGCTTTTAATGATTGAATTTCACCTGCTAATAGGTGAACCGTCTCACCTTGAATCCTACTACCACCTTCATAACTCATAACCACCAATAATTTCTACAGAGATCATGATACATCCTTGTCAAACCATGATGTACCATACAACTACATGTATGAAACTCACTCATCATCTCCTCAAAAAATCCCAAAAAAACCCATAACCATCCATAGAAAAGAATATAATTTTTACTGCTTAGAGACCATCCTGATTGTGTATCTCCAACATATAAGATATCTCTCATAACTAATTCCTCTGAATTAGATAACTACTTTGTCTTAATCTAGTCTAATATCATGGGAACAATAGATTTTGAAGTCATAACTACTCATACCTAGGACTCCTGTACATCTAGATGCATTTCGATAAAGAGTGTTATCATCCTACACTCATTACAAGACTCCCACACTACCTCTATCTATATCTTCTGGATCAAGGTATTGGAAATAATGTTTCCCTTTCCCAGTGTATAAGACAAATCATAGTCGAAGGACTTCAGATACTTGACCCATATCCTCTTTTGATGGTTTAGGTCCTTCTAAGAAAATATATAATTGAGGCTTATGTGGTCCATGTACACCACAACCATCTTTCCCAAAAGATAGTGTCTGCAACATGTCATGGAATGCACCACCACAACTAACTCTATATTACGAGAAAAGAAATTAATATCATGTGGTCTCATCTATCTGGTGCTATATGAAACAATAACTACTATTATTCAAACTATGTATGTGTAATATTAAATAGTATATGATTTAACCAGAACATGTAAAGTGAGGATAAGTGTTGAGTTCAACCTAACTTTCAGCTCCTTGAAATCACTCTCAAAAGCATCTGACCCAAAAAACATCACCCCTTCCTGTTATCCCGAACATCAATGCTTCTATATGGTAAAATTTATAGATAAAAATATAGCAATAACCTTATAGACCAAGAAAACTATGAATCTTGAATAAATTATTGGGGTTTTCCCAAGATACCCTAACTGAAACCTTCTCTAGGTCCATTTAAACCCCTACCACTGAGATTCCATGGCTTGAGAAGTACACTTTATCAATCCAAACTACATTTTATTATTTTGACATAAATCTGATGCACTCTTAGTGTACTCAAGATAATGTTAAGATATTGGGCATGATCATCTTATGGCTATGGGTACACTAATATGTCATTGAGAAAACCACCAAAAACTGATCTAAAAAAGGATGCGAGATCTAATTTCTTAAGTCCATGGATATCTCTAGGTTATTTTTCAAACCAAACAGAATCACTAAAAACTCATACAATCCATACATGCTCTTAAATTTAGTATGAGGTATGTATGATGGTCTCAACCTAAACTGGTGGTATCATGATCTCAAAAATATATCCGAGAAGATCTTGGAACCTCTTAAATTGTTGAATAAATCATCGATACATGGAAGGGGAAACTAGTTCTTGACCTTCATCGGGTTCAATCTCTGATGATCCACATATAATTGCAAGGTACTATTAGACTTTTTAGTGAAAAGAACTAGAGAAATCAATGGAGACATAATAGTCCATAAGAAACATTTAGATTCCATATATTACAAATTAAATTTAAAATCATGATGTTCTACTGGTGACATTCTAAAAGGCGGTATTGAAACTGGCTCTGCACCCAACACCAACTCAATCATGAACTCAACCTCTCGCTTAGGTAGTAAGCTATAGAACTCATCATGAAATACATCCTCAAAATTGATTACCACTATAGGAAAAGTATATTGATGTATACCAACATCATCTAGAGGAAGACTTACGATCTGAGCCATGATACAATCCAATATTTACTAAATTGGTCTTGCATGACTAGCCTAAAGATCCCACTCACCCTGATGTGAATAACTGTCTCCTTCTGGAGAGAAAAAGGAAAATCTCATCTAATAAACATCGATATGAGATTGTTATAATACTAGAAAATACATCATAAGAATAAAATAAAAACCTATAATTTTAATCATGAACGGTTCCCACAAGAAATAATAACAAACAATCTCTAGAGAAAATTCATTAAAACATTTGATATTCTGTAACTACACTCCCAATGGTGTATTGATGGTAAAAACACTATCCAATATCTCTATAAACAAGCATAAACCATTTTCAAAAAGAGATGATAAAAAGAAATTTGTTTCTCATTTATCAATCAAAATAAAATAAAGGGTAGATTATATAAGAATTGTACCTCTGATGGTAGAAGGTCATGCATCCACAATTGTTGGAGTAGTCTGCAGAACATGAAGCTGACTAGATCTTCTTCTCTATGATACAGTCTGAATCCCTAGAGTTACTCTGTAACGACCCAAAATTCTATCAATATGAAATTCCCATTTTATAATTATTTATCATATTATAAATCACATATATAAGACAATACAAACATTTTAAATGATGAATGAATAAAATATGAAGTATTTCTTGAAGTTAAGGAACCTATATCAATTAAATATTATCCTTAACTTTAGAATAGTAATATTAACCTTATGAATATTAAATAAGCCAAATTAATATTAAAATCACCCATAAATTATATATAATATTTATGAATCTCATAAATGAATTCATGATAAAATCATATCACAGTGTAGGTAAATAAAAGTTTTATAAAAAATTAATTAAGTGTATGTATTTTTGTAAGTAATAAATTTTTAATTATAATTTTATAATTAATATATTTTTTAAAAGAAAATTTATTTCCATAAAATGTACTCATAAATTAATATTTCATTATCTTATGATTATAAGATAATTTTATGAGACCTTAATTAATTTTTCAAAGTTTTACAAAATCAGTTACAGTTTTAAAATTGTTATTTTCCATGTAAATGATGATTTTAATTAAATTGATAAAATTTATAAAATTATTTTCATAAAATAGACTTAATTTTCAAATTATATATTTCGATAAATGAATAGGGTGAATTTTTGGGATTTTTTGAAAAACTTTATTTTTTTGGTGAATTGTAAAATACAATAATTTACAGTGTAAGCTAAATACTTGATTTATTGAGTCGTAGATGATGTATGGATGATTTAAGCCCCAAATATCAAACTATGTTTCATTATTTTTGTAAAGACCCATAAATTTCAAGGAAATTTTTTCCTTAATTTTCTTTGGAATTTTACAAGAACGCAGTTTCTGACGGCACCTGATTCCGAGGCCCGGTGTGCCCGGAATCATTTTTCCAAAGTTTGGCTTGGGTACGTTCAGTGAACGAACGAGTGAGTTTTTTTAACTTTTGAACCGGTGCTCGGAATCAAATTCCGAGGGCACCGATGGAATCGCAACGCCGGTATTTGCTTAGAAACGCCTCTTCCGGAGTTGCATTTTCTCGGGTATGGTTTTTAAATTTTCGGGGTTAAGTTAAGAAATAAAATAAAGTGGTGCGACAACTATACTTTTATTTCACTTAAAGCCACTTAAAAGCCACTTAAAGCTGCTTAAGCTGAGTTAAAGTGGATAGGGTGGAATTCAAAATATCCTACCCTCTTGGTAGGATATTTGTGAGGTGGGGCCCGCACGAGCCCCACCGTTTCTTTTCCGTTAAGTAACGCACCCGCAAAAACCTTTTTTAATGAAATTCAATTGACGTGTTTTCTAAATTCTTAACGCCCTATTAATTGGGCGGTTTATTCTTTGAAATTAATTCTATGAATTAATGGGTCGTTACTTAGTTTGTTTTTCATTTTGTTGGCATGTTAATAAAATAAGACCAACGCTTGTCTTCTTGAGGATTGTTCGTTGAGAGGATTTGACAAAAACCTTAAGTCCTTCATCCTCCTTTGTGAAGAATGCGAAGAACGCGAAGAACGCAAAGAACGTCGGCCTCCGATGAAGGGCGAAAAAGAACGCCAGACCCCTAGAGATCGACGTGACGCGACGCTGACGCTTCTTCCACGACGATCCATCCCCGCGACAATCTTCGATCGGCATCTTGAGGTAGGGGATTGCGGTCTTTTTAATTATTTCTGGATTATAACATCAACATGGATTTAATTGTTATAATTAAATCCGTGTGTTTTCTTTAAACCTCAGAGATCGACGACGCGACGCCCTTCCGCGACGCGATGATCCTTTTCTTCTGCGACGGTCAATTTCGCGAAGAACTCTCGTCCGGAGACTGCTACGAGGTAGGGGTCGTTTTGAAAATGATTATACCCATGTTTTTTTCCTCCAAGGCAAGAACGCGGACCAACCAATTAACAAGTTGGTTCGCGGATTATTCTTGCGGGTCGTGGTTATCAATTGCTGGGAATTATGGTGTTGTTTCAAACTGCTAACACGGTGGGTGCGGACCAACAAACAAGTCCAAACACACCGCCCTTTGTTTCTTGGTGTGCAGAATGGTGGACGACGACAAAACGTGCCGCAGAGACGATTTGTTGATTCCGCAGTGAAGGACGGGACCCGGGATGAGCTACGGTGCAGACGAAAATGAAATCGGACCACCGGAGCAACTCCGGTGGCCCGCAGACTCTACCGGCAGCGCGGGTTGCCGGCGCGGCGGCGCCGGTGGCCGGAGGCGGCCGACAGACCCGTGAACGCGTGGGTCCGGTGAGACACGGGACGCGGCCCTACCGCGTCTACTGACCAAGGGCGGCCCCACGCGAGGCCGCAGTGTTCTCACGCGGGGGCAACACACCCCCCGCGGTTTCCCTTGCTCGGCCGCTCGACTGAGCCGAGCCAAGATGACCCGCCGGCCGGGTCTCGCCCTGGCTGGGCCGGGGTGGGTCGCACCCAACTAGGGGGGGTCGGGCCGGGTCGGTCCGGGCCCAGACCCCCGTTTCCGGACCTTTTCGGTCTTTTGCTCATAACTTGAGCTACGTGCCTTCGAACGACGCGCTATCAGCGGCGATGAGATCCTTGGATCGAGACGGCCGTTTCAGTATATCACACTCAAGGTTTCAGAATACTTTGTGTTTGGCCAGGTTGGTTCGTACACGAAACCAACCGGGCCCTCGGAGCGGAAACACTCATATCTTGAGATTCAGACGTCCGATTGACGTGTCGTCGACTTTGTTGAATTCCTCTAAGTGAGACGGATCTTTTGGCTTACTCCGCCCGAGGTTTGGACGCAGGTGGAGTACGGTCGGGTTGGTTTTTCCTTAAAAAACAACCGGGCCCCTGGGACGAAAAAGCCAATAACTCTCAGACCAGGCGTCCGATTGACGCGCCGTCTGCGACGTTGAGTTCCTCTTGATGATATGAAACTTTTGGATGCATCAACTCTGGACTATGTGTCAGTTGATGTATCAGCCTCTCGGCTCGTGGAGCGGACCCTCCCGAACGAGCTTGCTGTGTGCAGGAACCCTAGAGCTGGCTGCGACTGCTACTGTGACGACGGCGACTGTGCAGAGATCCTCAGTGGATTCAACGACGATGACTAAAACACTCAACGATCCTTTGTGGGTCAGTGCTACCGATCCTGTGTGGGTCCGATCCTGTGTGGGTCAGCGCTCAGTGGTCCTGTGTGGGCCAGCACCTACAGATCCTATGTGGGTCCGATCCTATGTGGGTCTTTGCGGGGGTTAGTTAGCTATTGATCCTTTGTGGGTCAGATCCTTTGTGGGTCATTGCGGGGGTTAGTTACCTATCAATCCTTTGTGGGTCATATCCTTTGTGGGTCATTGCGGGGGTTAGTACCTATCGATCCTTTGTGGGTCCGACGACTTAGATGGATCAGTGATCATCTCTATCGTCATATGAAGAAGTATACCTGTGTGAGCTGTATCCTGTTTTTCTTTCCTTTGTGGATTGTTTTGTGCTATCCTGTGTGAATTTACGTTTGATTTCCTGTGTGGACTAGGTTGTACTTGAGCTCGGATGTTGGAGCTGAGCAAGAATTGATGACTTAGGTATATGTATGGGCATATACCTAAGCAGTGTTGGATGTTACTTCGTGATTGAATCTTTCCTTTTTGGATTATCCTTTGTGGATTCTGGGAGACCTTCGGGGGTCTCGGGGTCCCTACTGAGTAGCTTATACTCACCCCTGCACAGGCTATGCCCGCACTACGTTGTGTTGGTTGCAGACGACGGACAACGCTGATCGTGGTGGAGGCTTGCGGAGAAGGACGGTACCTGGAGGTGGACCACTGGGTGGGACGTACTCGGAGCGGTCGGCTGGACCCGAGGAGTAGCGGAGGCTATCTGTGCCCACCCTTCAGGCGGGACTACCAGTGGACGGCTCGACGTTGCAGATTTACTTTTCAGTTGCTGTTTTCCCTTTCAAGTTGTACTTTACTTTCAGTTTGGGTTTTTATTCTGGCCCACTTACTTTTCCGCACTTACTGTTGTACCAATTTTTACTTAGTGTTTACTTCTCCTGCTTGCTCTGTGGTGTTTGTGGTTTACTTTACAAAGGCAATGCCTTCCCTTTTTACCGGGATTTATGCCTTGGTGATAGTCGCCAGCCCCTGGCCTATGGAATGCGGGCTTGGGGTAGTCACGGCACGGTCCCCGAGGACGGGTCGTGACAAATTGGTATCAGAGGAGTTCGGTTCTACCGCGGACTCTGATCATTTCTATGTGAAGTAATAATTTTTGCGTATTGGGTGTGGTTATCAGTCCAGGGAGTCCAGTGTTGGTGTGGCGGCCGACGTATCCATACACCAGGACCCTAACTTCTGATTTCCGACTTAATACACGAAAACATTGATTGCGTGTATGTTTCAAGTTTTCTTTGTGATTACTTTGTGTCAGCTCACCAGGTATACTGTTTGACTGTGGCGCACCTGTTTCTTTTTAGGATGGCCCCACGACTGTAGCCAGCTAGGGTTCCGAGAGTTGAGCGAGACGACAACCCGCCGAGCGACGAGACCTCGGTGCATGGCCCTTTGACAGCAGAGGCACCGGCGGTACCTCTACCCGCCAAGCCACCGATGCTTCCAGCCCCAGCCGCTGACGACGCACGTCGCCTTAGTGCACTACATGAGTTCCAGCGCCAGCGACCGCCCAGGTTCCGTGGGGAGACGGACCCCCAGGCAGCTGAGGACTGGCTTGAGGCAGTTGTACGAGTTTTCAGGCTAGTGAGGACACCAGTAGATCTCATGGTGATCCTCGCAGCGAGCCTACTGCACGCAGAAGGGGGCCGATGGCGGAGCTTGATGCTCCAGGTGCACGATGAGGCATCTCTTCTCTGGACAGACTTTGAGGGCCTCTTCTGCTTAGAGTTCGTCCTGGCCACCCTCCGTGCGGTGCGCATCCAGGAGCTTCTTCAGCTGCGGTAGGGCAGCTTGATGGTCGCCCAGTACTCGGCGAGATTTACCGATCTCTCTCACTACTCGACCGACATGGTACGAGACCCATTCTTCCGGGCCCAGACCTTTGAGCAGAGATTGAGACACGAGATCAGGGCATCGATGATCTCCATAAACATTCCGACTCAGGCAAGAGTACTGGAGAGAGCCCTTTTGATCGAGAGATTTCTTGCTGGGACTTCTCTAGCGGCGAGACCTACCGCGGGGCGGCACGTAGCAGAGTCTTCCGCAGTAGGCAGTCGACGAATGAATCAGGGGTCCAGGCAGACCAGACCCTCACGCAGACGACCTCAGGACACTGGATCAGCAGTGTGGGGAACACAGCGTGGAGCCAGTCTTTCGAGTGGCAGGCAGTGCTACACATGCGGTGGGAAGGGCCACATGGCTCGTGACTGCCCGACCCACCGTGCCGAGGAGCAGCAGACGGTTGAGGGGCCACCCAGGCAGAGGTAGAGGGTCGACCGTGGAGGTCCGCAGGGAGGAGGTAGACGAGGCATAGGAGCTGGACGAGCAGTAGGTGGTGGGCGATGCTTTGAGGCTCTACCACCACCACCACCAGGAGGTCCACCCCGACTACAGGGAGCTGGCGGGCAGAGACAGGAACAGCTCCAGGCAGCGGAGGCCTACGACCACGGTGTGCCCGAGATGATTCGAGGTACTATCTGTGTCTATTACACCCTTGCTGCAGTTCTTATAGACACAGGAGCGAGTCACTCTTTCATAGCCGCTGCCCTTGTTTGGAGCTCAGAGATTCCGACAGAGCCATTGGCTCGATCCTTACGGCTAGAGACTCCTACGGGAGCAGACTCGACGATTACACACTGGTGCTGGAAGTGTGAGCTTACTCTATGAGGCGAGAGCTTCGGCTGGGATCTTCTTGTAGCGGCGTCGAGGCCTTACGACGTCATCTTGGGCATGGATTGGTTATCTACAGTCCATGCACTGATTGACTGTATTAGGCGCAAGGTGCGATGTGTACGCACCGACGGGAGCAGGTTCACCTTCACCAGCAAGAAGGGAGCCTTCGCAGCACAAGATGGACTTCCGCAGAGGAGAGGACAACCCATCACTCATCAGTTGGCTAGCCTCATCCTAGGAGTAGTTGACGTGCAGAGTCCTAGTTTTCCTACAGTGGTGGAACAGTATGCGGACGTCTTTCCCGACGACGTTCCAGGGCTACCTCTTCGCATAGAGGTAGACTTTTATATTGACCTGTACCCTGGGACATCCCCGCTATCGACTCCAGCATATCGGATGGACCCCGCTGAGCTTCGAGAGCTATAGGTATTGTTGGAGGACTTGCAGGGCAAGGGATTCATACGGCCCAGTGTTTCACCCTGGGCTTCCCCGATATTGTTCGCCAAGAAGGCGGACGGGAGATTGCGACTTTGTGTCGACTATCGTCGCCTGAACCAGGTGACGGTGAGGAACAAGTATCCGCTACCGAGGATTGATGACCTCTTCGATCAGCTCAAGGGAGCACGATGTTTCTCGAAGATAGACCTTAGGTCAGGCTATCATCAGCTCAGAGTTCGGGACGAGGACGTGCAGAAGACGACCTTTAGATGTCGGTATGGCCACTATGAGTTCTTGGTTATACCTTTCAGCATAACCAATGCTCCATCGGTGTTCATGGGACTCATGAATAGGATCTTTCAGCCATACCTCGATCGATTTTTCGTAGTCTTTATCGACGACATTTTGATTTACTCGACGACTGAGGAGGAGCACGCCTACCTCTTGCGAGTTGTGATGGACACACTATGAGAGCACCAGCTTTATGGTAAGCTCTCGAAGTGTTAGTTCTGGATGCATGAGGTCCACTTCTTGGGACACGTCATCTCTGAGGTGGGAGTTGCAGTGGATCCTGCGAAGATTGAGGCAGTGCTAGCTTGGGAGCCACCCAAGAGCGTGACGGAGGTGCGGAGTTTCTTGGGACTAGCTGGATACTATCGAAGATTTGTGCCAGACTTCTCCAGAGTTGTGACACCACTCTCAGCTTTGACGAAGAAGGGGAAACCCTTTGTGTGGTCAGACAGATGTCAGCAGAGCTTCCAGGAGCTGAGACAGAGATTGACCAGCGCCCCTATCTTGAGGTTGCCTGAGGAAGGAGTAGGGTACGTAGTCTACTGCGATGCATCAGGGACCGGACTCATATGTGTCCTGATGCTGGAGAGGGCAGTGATCGATTATGGATCATGGCAGTTGAGGCCGCATGAGCATAACTACGCTACCCATGACCTGGAGTTAGCAGCAGTGGTCTTTGCTCTGAAGACATGGCGACACTATCTGATGGGCGAGTGCTTTACAGTCTTTTCTGACCATCAGAGTCTCAGGTAAATCTTCTCTCAGAAGTACCTGAACCTGAGACAGCGACGATGGCTCTAATTCCTCCATTACTATGACTTTGAGATAGTCTATACTTCTGGGAAGGGGAATGTGGTATCCGATGCTCTCAGCAGGAGGACGTGCATTCAGCTACTCGAGGAGGCGACAGAGCAGCTAGCCGATTTTCGGATATCCTTTGTGGATAGAGATGGAGCAGCCTTCCTTCAGTCTCTCACAGTCACCCCTCCACTACTACAGCGGGTCAGAGAGGCACAGCGTGGGGACGCTGACTGTGAGACGCGGCGTGCACAGATATCCTCTGGACAGGCACCTGATGGTTTTTCCTTTGGAGCAGAGCACGACGTCCTTTTCAAAGGACGTACCTTGGTACCAGTTTCTTTACGGGAGGAGGTGCTGAGAGAGTTTCACACTTCTCCTTTTTCGGTACATACTGGAGTGGCAAAGATGTACTAGGATCTCAGACGACAGCACTGGTGGCCGGGCATAAAGAAGGCTGTGGCAGAGTTCATTTCACGATGCCTCACTTTCCAGCAGGTGAAGGAAGAGCATCAGGTACCAGCAGGCTTGGTACATCCCTTGGAGGTCCTGGAGTGGAAGTGGGACGAGATATATATGGACTTCGTGACTGGACTTCCACGCACTTCCAGAGGTCACGACTCCATCTAGGTGATTGTCGACCGACTCACCAAGTCGGATCACTTCTTACCCATCAGAGAGCAGGGATCAGTGGAGAGCTTGGGACGTCTCTACGTTCATGAGATTTTACGGCTTCACGGTGTTCCATCATCTATCGTCTTTGATCGAGATGCTCGCTTTACTTCCCGGATTTGGAAGGGGCTGCAGTAGGCGTTCGGGACGCAGCTACGTCTAAGCACTGCCTTTCACCCTCAGACGAATGGTCAGACGGAGAGGACCATTCAGACTCTCAAGGACATGCTCCGCGCATGTGTCCTCGACTTTGGTTGCAGCTAGGAGGACCACCTACCCTTGGTTGAGTTTGAGTACAACAAAAGCTACCACTCCACCATCGGGATGGAACCATACGAGGCATTGTACGACCGACCTTGCAGATCTCCTTTGTGCTGGACAGACCCTGGGGAGTTGGCACTTGTAGGACCATAGATGGTCCGGGCCATGACAGAGAAGGTCTAGATCATCCAGGAGCGGATGAGGACAGCTCAGAGCCGACAGAAGTCTTATGTTGACAGGAGGCAGAGGCCACTAGAGTTCGAGGATGGCGACCACGTCTTCTTGAGTGTCTCACCTCGACGTGGATTACAGAGATTTGGACGAGGCGGCAAGTTGTCTCCACGCTTCATCGGACCATTCTAGGTCCTCAGTAAGATTGGAGAGGTGGCTTATCACCTGGATCTACCACCTCAGTTGCACCGGGTACACGACGTCTTCCACGTATCTCAGCTGAGGAGATACGTGCACGACCTGACACACATCATTGACCATGGGGAGCTAGACGTAGATGATGGGGCGACTTTTGCAGAGGTCTCGGTGGAGATCAAGGATCGACAAGAGTTGGTCCTACGTGGATGGTCAATGCCACTAGTGCGCATCAGATGGCAGCACGGAAACCTCCAGGAGAGCACTTGGGAGCGGGAGGCTCAGATGCGTGCTCAGTACCCACATTTGTTTCCCTAGTTTATGATGTATCTTTATGGGGATGTAAAGCCCTAAGGTGGGAGTGATGTAAAGACCCGTAAATTTCAAGGAAATTTTTTTCTTAATTTTCTTTGAAATTTTATAAGAATTTAGTTTCTGACGGCACCTGATTCCGAGGCCCGGTGTTCCCGAAATCATTTTCCGAAGTTTGGCTCGGGTACGTTCAGTGAACGAACGAGAGGGTTTTTATAACTTTTGAACCGGTGCTCGGAATCAAATTCCAAGGGCACCGATGGAATCACAGCGCCAATATTTTCTTAGAAACGCCTCTTCCGGAGTTGCGTTTGCTCAGGTATGGTTTTTAAATTTTTGGGGTTAAGTTAAGAAATAAAATAAAGTGGTGGGACAACTTTATTTTTATTTCACTTAAATCCACTTAAAAGCCACTTAAAGCTGCTTAAGCTGAGTTAAAGAGGATAGGGTGGAATTCAAAATATCCTACCCTCTTGGTAGGATATTTTTGAGGTGGGGCCTGCACGAGCCCCATCGTTTCTTTTCCGCTAAGTAACGCACCCGCGAAAACCCTTTTTAATGAAAGTAAACTGACGTGTTTTCTAAATTCTTAACGCCCTATTAATTGGGCAGTTTATTCGTTGAAATTAATTCTATGAATTAATGGGTCGTTACTTAGTTTGTTTTTCATTTTGTTGGCATGTTAATAAAATAAGACCAATGCTTGTCTTCTTGAGGATTGTTCGTTGAGAGGATTTGACAGAAACCTTAAGTCCTCCATCCTCCTTCGCGAAGAACGTGAAGAACGTGAAGAACGCGAAGAACGTGAAGAACGCCGGCTTCCGACGAAGGGCGACGAAGAACGCCAGACCCCCGGAGATCGACGCGACGCGACGCCGATGCTTCTTCCGTGACGATCCATCCCCGCGACAATCTTCGATCGGCATCTTGAGGTAGGGGATTGAGGTCTTTTTAATTCTTTGTGGATTATAACATCAACATGGATTTAATTGTTATAATTAAATCTGTGTGTTTTCTTTAAACCTCGGAGATCGACGACGCGACGCCCTTCCACGACGCGACGATCCTTTTCTTCCGCGACGATCAATTCTGCGAAGAACTCTCGTCCGACGACAACTACGAGGTAGGGGTCGTTTTGAAAATGATTATACCCATGTTTGTTTTCCTCCAAGGCAAGAATGCGGACCAACCAATTAACAAGTTGGTTCACGGATTATTCTTGCGGGTCATGGTTTATCAATTGCTGGGAATTATGGTGTTGTTTCAAACCGCTAACGCGGTGGGTGCGGACCAACGAACAAGTCCGAACCCACCGCCCTTTGTTTCTTGGTGTGCGGAACAGAGGACGACGACAAAACATGCCGCAGAGATGATTTGTTGATTCCGCAGTGAAGGACGGGACCCAGGATGAGCTACGACGCAGACGGAAATGAAATCGGACCACCGAAGCAACTCCGGTGGCCCGCGGACTCCACCGGCGGTGCGGGTCACCGGCGCGGCGGCGCCGGCGGCCGGAGGCGGCGGCGGCGGCCGACAGACCCGCGACCGCACGGGTCCGGCGAGACAGGAAACGCGGCCCTGCCGCGTCCACTGACCAAGGGCAGCCCCACGCAGGGCCGCAGTGTTCTCACGTGGGGGCAGCACGCCCCCCGCGGTTTCCCTTGCTCGGCCGAGCCGAGCCAAGCCGACCCGCCGTCCGGGTCTCACCCTGGCCGGGCCGGGCTACCCGGGCCAGGGCGGGTCGATCCCAACCGGGTCGGACCCAGACCCGGGTCGGGTCGGCCTCGTTCGGGCCGACCCAGGGGGGGTCGGGCCGGGTCGATCCGGGCCCAGACCCTCGTTTCCTGACCTTTTCGGTCTTTTGCTCATAACTTGAGGTACGGGCCTCCGAACGACACGCCGTTAGCGGTAATGAGATCCTTGGATCGAGGCGGTTGTTTCGGTATATTACACTCAAGGTTTCGGAATACTTTGGGTTCGGCCGGGTTGGTTCGTACACGAAACCAACCGGGCCCTCAGAGCGGAAACACTCATATCTTGAGCTTCAGACGTCCGATTGACGTGCCGTAGACTTTGTTGAATTACTCTAAGTGAGACGGATCTTTTGGTTTACTTCGCCCGAGGTTTGGATGCAGGTGGAGTACGGTCGGGTTGGTTTTTCCTTAAAAACCAACCGAGCCCCTGGGACGAAAAAGCCAATAACTCTCAGACCGGGCGTCCGATTGACGCGCCTTCTGCGACATTGAGTTCCTGTTGATGATACGGAACTTTTGGATGCATCAACTATGGACTATGTGTCAATTGATGTATCAGCCTCTCGGCTCGTGGAGCGGACTGTCCCGAACGAGCTTGCTGTGTGCGGGAACCCTAGAGCTGGCTGCGACTGCTACTGTGACGACGACGACTGTGCAGAGATCCTCAGTGGATTCGACGGCGACGACTACAACACTCAACGATCTTTTGTGGGTCAGTGCTACCGATCTTGTGTGGGTCCGATCCTATGTGGGTCAGCGCTCAGCGGTCCTGTGTGGGCCAGCGCCTACAGATCCTGTGTGGGTCCGATCTTGTGTGGGTCTTTGCGGGGGTTAGTTACCTATCGATCCTTTGTGGGTCAGATCCTTTGTGGGTCATTGAGGGGGTTAGTTACCTATCGATCCTTTGTGGGTCAGATCCTTTGTGGGTCATTGCGGGGGTTAGTACCTATCGATCCTTTGTGGGCTTGACGACTTAGATGGATCAGTGATCATCTATATCATCATATGAAGAAGTATACCTGTGTGAGCTGTATCCTGTTTTGCTTTCCTTTGTGGATTGTGTTGTGCTATCCTGTGTGGATTTACGTTTTCTTTCTTGTGTGGACTGGGTTGTACTTGAGCTCGGATGTTGGAGCCGAGCGAGAATTGTTGACTTAGGTATATGTAAGGGAATATACCTAAGCAGTGTCGGATGTCACTTCGTGATTGCATCTTTCCTTTGTGGATTATCCTTTGTGGATTCTGGGAGACCTTCAGGGGTCTCGGGGTCCCTACTGAGTAGCTTATACTCACCCCTGCACGGGCTATGCCCGCACTACGTTGTGTTGGTTGTAGACGACGGACAACGCTAATCGTGGTGGGGGCTTGCGGAGTAGGACGATACCTGGAGGTGGACCACTGGGTGGGACGTACTCGGAGCGGTCGACTGGACCTGAGGAGTAGCGGAGGCTATCTGTGCCCACCCTTTAGGTGGGACTTCCAGTGGACGGCTCGACATTGCGGCTTTACTTTTCAGTTGCTGTTTTCCCTTTCGAGTTGTACTTTACTTTCAATTTGGGTTTGCATTCTGGCCCACTTAATTTTCCTCATTTACTGTTGTACCAGTTTTTACTTAGTGTTTACTTCTCCTGCTTGCTCTGTGGTGTTTGTGGTTTACTTTACAAAGGCAATGCCTTCCCTTTTTACCGGGATTTACGCCTTGGTGCTAGTCGCCAGCCCCTGGCCTATGGAAGGCGGGCATGGGGTAGTCACGGCACGGGCCCCGAGGACGGGTCGTGACAATTTTAATATTTTTGATGATAATTCTCAAACTATTATTATTATCGCAAAAAATAATAATCTAACAAGTAAAATAATGAGAAAACCCCCCTCTCCTCTATTATAAATACGACCCCTTAACACCTCTTCTCCTCACACCTATCAATCTTTGATACTTGAAAAAATTATTCTAAAATATATTAAAAAACATCTTACCCAAATCCAGGAGATCTTTTTCTCATCAAAATACCAAAACCATTTCCCAAAGGAGGCTCTCAAGGAGGATAAATTCAAGAGCTACATTCTTCTTTACTTTTATTTTAATTTATTTTCAAGTTCTTTCTTTTCATAATCTATCATCACCAAACCTCATAAAACTATAATTATAACTAAATTAACTTAAATATACTGTAATTTTATTATGTTTATGGAATAATCCATCATCAATTCTTTCACCTCTCCTTTTGTTCAGAAAATGAAAACATTGTCCGTGATGTGTTAATTTATCATATTCAAGGATGACAAGTTTTCAAATTATGTCACCATATTCAAGGCTAGTAATGAAACCATTTTTATGATTGAACTAGATTATAATATATTTATTATATATTATTTATTTTTATATAACCATTATATATACATTATATTAAACAATATAACAAAACTAGTTCGCTATGATCAAAAAACCGCAAAAAATAATCTAAACGATTATCATTAACATGTTATCTAATGATTCATCCTAGTATATAGAAATAAATAATATATAATAAAAATTAATCTTCAATATGTTTATTAATAACATATAATTTCAAATCTAGATAATTATACCCATTCTACATGAACATCCATACTCATATATAAGTGAACTAATCTTGAAACCCAAGAAAACAGGAACTTATGAACAGTGAAATTGTATATTATAACTCATCAAAAAGTCCATAAATGAACATAATAAAATTATAATGATTTAAATTAATTTATAAAAAGTTATGTATTTTTTAATTAATGAATTTAATTTGATTATCTAGGACATTAGGATCAAGTGAAGAAAACTTTTGGACATACGATAAGCGATCCTTTATGAACTTCCATTTTTATTTCGGGTTACTCTATCTCTATTTACCACAATTTAATTTCGAATTATTTTTATTTAATTATTATAAATTCTATGTATTCATTTCATACTCATTTATCAATGTTGTATCATCCAACTTTTATGGGTAAATACATGTTTTAAAAAGGTTCCCTTCTCTTTTATTCTCGATAAGAAAGCCCTATTAAAGGGAACTCCCCAATTTCTTACTCATTTTAAAGTGAAATACATAATATATTTTAAGATACCATTACTTTTATAAAATCACTCATTTTATCATAAAAAAATATCTTGGTTCAATTATGGTTTTATATAAACAATTATGCATTTTCTATTTTAATGAATCTTGAATGTTTTCCCATAAACCATACTAAAATTATTTATTTATGAAGTTTCTTAAACACCCTTTCACTTAAATTTGACATCACATATCATGATATATGCCTATATTCCCTTATTAATTTCCATGTATGATTTAAATAAATCCTTTCATAGACACTATTATGATATTCCCTTTTAATATTTCTTTTGACATGATTATGATACCCAATTCTTTCCCTAGGTAACATTTATGTTTATGTTTGATTTTTTATGTATGATTATTTATGTGGAAAACATATTCAAGAACATTTTAATATGTGTGTGCTTAGATATCACTCCCATGAATCAGTTAATTTTTAGTCTCATTATATGTCATGTGCAACGGTCTTGGTAGTTAGCCTAGACTCGTGCTCCATGTTCAACGGTCTTGGTGATTAGCCCTGAATCATGATCCTCCATGTAAAATGAGCCTTGAATCATGATAAAGTCATGTTTTATATTTATTTCACATTATTATGATTCCATGATTATATTATCCCATGTTCTATATATTATGATTCCATACATTTAATCATGCTCCATGACTTTTTATATCACTATGTTATTCCTTATAACTCTTGTGAAAAACTTTATTTTAATTTTTATTTACTTACTGGTCTTTTTAGCTCATACCTTGTTTTCATATATTCCCCAGGTTATCCTATGATATTATAGGATCTCAATAGAAGCTAGGAGCTCATTATGGAGATTAAATGAAAAATGTTTTCATGTTGTTTAATTATGTACCTAATCATTCAAATACACTAGAATATACAATCCAAGGATTGTAATTTGATGGTTAATTATGCTTAAAATCATGTAATGATATGTGTAAAAGTTTAGGTTCACCATAGTTGGTATCAGAGGAAGTTCTATTTATTTTTTGAGATTAGGAATAAATCACTTTATTAAGAACCCTACAGATAAAACTAAGTATGAGAAAACATATCAAAATTTCTTTTATTATAGAGTAAGTGGATTATTAAGTAAATAAATCCATGCCTAGATACTATAAGCAGATGTGGTTCTAGAACAGATGTACCTAGGAGTAACAACTCTAACAAGGTGTTCCGGGCCTGAATCAGTTTAACCTAGTACATGCCAATGATCCTTACTACACACCTGGTTTGACACTCTTGGGGGATATTATTTGGTAAATTCATAAGCTCATTATGAACCATTATTAATGGGAAAAAAATTCCCATAAGAATATATGCTAGGAAATAGATCAAGGATAAACTAGATATAAACACATAGAAACAAAAGTTAAGATATACTTTTCAATTACTAGTTTATCCATATATTTTAAATGTTTTATTTTTATATTATTATTATCTAAGTATTCAAGAACCATAATTCGAATTTCTTTTTATTATTTAGTGGTTGGAAATAGAAGAAACTGTTCCAAAAATCAATGTGATAGGAAATGTGATGATTTACCTATTGATATTCCAAATATGATGGGACCGTGTGGTCAAAACATTATGATAGTAATTTATTAGTTGGATCAAGTTATGAATAATAACTTGAATTATAACACCCCAAGCTTCCACAATATGCTTCTCTTTGAATAATACAATAGCGTGTGTTGTACGCTACTTCAAGTTCTAACACACCACAACCAATCAAACTTACCGTTGTGAATAGTAATACCAAATTTTTAAATTTTATAAATTTTATCTTTCAAAATGGACTTCATTTTTGGATTTGGAATATCGACGGGTGAATTTTTGGTATTTTTCTGAAAAATTTCATTTTTTGATGAACATTGAGTTATAGTTTAAAACCAAATTTTTATTTAAATAATTATTTATTTTATTTAAATTAATTTTATGTCAAAATAGATACATAATATCTATATAAGTTCGATGTAATTCATTGGATTTAGTTTATAATAATTTTAGATCTATAAAAATTTTATTGAACTTTTCACCATCTTTTACCCACCTCATAGGAGCATTTGAAAATTTACATAAAACTTAATTTTACCACTTCTGTGAGTTGAATTTAAAAAATATGATAGATACGGTTGATATCAGTAAGTAAAATGTGGTTTAATAAGATGAAAATAATTTTTGGTGAATATTAACTTTTTACTTTTATTTACCATGGTTAAAAGTAAATAGGGTAATTAAGGGTAAAAATGATATTATTATTACCCTAACACATGTCTTAATTTTATTGTATAAGTTTAATTCGACCAAAAGAACCTTAGTAATAAAATATGATCCTTTAGGTACACATGGATTAGATTAGGACATTTATTATTATTTAATTCAAAGAAGAGTTAAAAGTGTTAAATTCAAAGTTTAATAACTAAAACATTTTTAATATAGGGTTAAAAATAAGATAAATTCAACTATAAATATTAATTAGAAATTTAAAAATATTTCCTATATAATGGTATTTTATTTATAATTTTTAAACATTAAATAATTAATTTTTTTATGACACAATGATGATGCAGTAATTACCTAATTAATGAAATATTAAAATAATTGATATTAGAAATATCCAAATAAATTTAATTTGAGACTTTTTATGAATTTCACTAATTTTATAGGTTAATATTACATGTTAGGGTTTGTTAGATGAATTTTTTTCTTAGTAATAATGCTATTATGATTTTAGAAAAAACAAAATACCAAATAGTGTCAAAATTGACATAAAAGAGTTTTTAAAACAAATATTATATTATTAATTGACATTATATTCCTAAAAATCTAATATTTGGCCAAAAGACTTATATAATTATATGTGTATCATTAATGAACTACTTGGGGTTCTCTTGGAAGTTTATAGTAAGTTTATTAACCATAGAATATAAAAATACAAAGAGACATAGAAAATGTTAAACTATTCAACTTAGAGTTAAATCTAAAAGATAAAGTTAATATAGTGTCCCAAACCTATCTAAAACCTATTGGTTGAGTGGGTTTTGACCCATACCCACATTATAATTTAAATAATCTATTTTTGAGCCATTAGAAACTGAAAATAATTTTATTATAAAATAATATTTCTAGCTTTTCCTAAGGTTCCCCTCACCCCTCTTATAAAATGGAACTCCCACTTTTCTCTAATTCACACCTTAAAATCCATTTTTCTCGGCCAAAACCTGCCCAAATAACCTCTCAACTGTACTCCCTTCATCCTAGAGGCCTTACTTTAGTCAGAAAGCCAACCTAAGGATCCCTTTTGATCAAATTAAAAGGAAGAACCTGAAGAAGAGGTAAATATTTCATCACCTCTTTCAAGTTCCTTTCTTCTTCCACTTCCTCTTTCTTTATTGTTTCCATTATAAAATAGTAACTCCAATATCTTCTATATAATGTGATGTTATTATAAATAAGGTACAACCATATTCATTATTCTATCCATCCTTTGAATGACATGTCACCATACATGCGTACGTATGGCTTACTGTCTCCAAGTCGTGGTGTAATTGTTATTCAATACATTATTATTTGGATGGGTATAATAATGATGTGTAATTGATGTAAATAATAAATATAACATTATAATTATTCTTTATATATGATATAAAATCCAATTAAATATTATTTTAATATCAAAAGAATGATATTGTCGCTCGTACGTACGTACGGATTACCGTCTCCACGAACGCAATGAGATTCATTCCCCATCATATCCATTCAAGACTAATGTTCATTAGATGATTAAAAATAAATTTTAAAGACTTAATATCATTCTGAATATGAATAAGATACATACTATCCATAAAAACATTACTTATGTAACAAATCATATAAAGGAAAATGAATCAATTAACACCCGAAACAACGATAATACTAAGATATTATTAACAAAGCAATGTTAAAAGATCATATATGATATCATATTAATGTATATGATTCTTGTATAATTTAATAACAATTATTTTACCATTATACAAAAGGTTAAACTACTCTCGACCAAGGAAAATTACATGGTAAGGGTTAATTTCACAATCTCTTCATTATCTGAGGTTATTTATATGTAATTATCTACTGGGACCTCTTTATCATCCACATCCATGTTTCTTAAAAATGTATTTCAATTTTTTTTACTATTTACTAGAAAATGATTTAAAGTCATTTATACCCTTATTTGAACTTATATGTTTTGAAAATAAATTTTCAGTTGTTTTCCAAACAAGGTACTTTATGACCTTTTCGACAAATTTAAGGTAAGAAAGTTTTTTTAACTTATAAGGTGGGTGCGTCTATTTTCCACCGTTATAACATCGTCGAAGCTTCCTTTATAATATTATATGAATATTTTCAAATATAAATGTTTTCTTCTATAATTACGCGACTTTTAAATGATTTAAAAATAGAAATAGATATTTCTCTAAAAAGGTTTTGATTTCATCTATGTCAACATACTTTGATGGATTTTAAGTTTGTTTGAAGTTGATTTATTATGATAAAAAATTCCATATTGTATTGAAGGTTTTGTGATATGATTGACTGTGGATGTGTTATTTTATAAAATTCATGGTTTATAGATAAAGTATTGACATTTCGTATGCCAGTTTTAATACGAATGTTTTTGTTATATTTAAACCTTTTCATATGAGGAATGCATTGGACTTAGTAAGTGATAGGTGGAGCCTGCTATAGATCCTCGATGCATCGGTAGATCTCATGAGACAAACTAGTGTCTTGGTAAAAGGCCTTGAAAAAATCTTATTTGTAGTCTTGGCACAAGGCCTTGATTATGTGGTTATGAAAGTCTTGCATTATGCATTCCATCATTATAAAAGTGGATATTGATATTGCATGTGATTATTTGACTAGTAGAATATCCATGTTAGTAAGTAAATGAAATTATTTTGATTTATATTTTATATATTATGATGAATTTTATGTTGAAAAGGATTTTGTTTTAGTTTTATACATTGCCTTAAATGTTTATGTTTATTTATAAAAGTTTTCACTATATTGTTATCCTTAGTGAGCATTTGAGCTCACCCCTTTATATGTTTTATTTTTCTCAGGATGTGAAGAAGTATATTATGACTGACTTGTAGGGATAGTCTATGGGATCTCAGTGTTTTCTATGGAAACAATGTTGTTGTAGTTTTCCATTTTATGAGGTAATGTAAAACTTATGAATATATCTAGTACTTCCAAGTCTACTAAACTAATCGGTCTTTCGAGACATGATCTTTTGTGATCATGCTAATGTTATGTAATAATACACCGACTCTGGGTAACTAGGGTTGGGGAGTTACAATTGGTATCAAAGGAATTTTAGTACAAAACTTGGAAACCAGATTTAGATAAACTCTGATTAGAGCACATAGCCGTAAGATAGACTTTGAGGATTAGTATAGAAGAACTTCCTAGAATTTTGTTATTGTAGAGATTTTGTGAGTTTTCCAAGAAATACATCCTTGTCTAGATACGAGCAGGTAGAGATGGCTCTGGCACAGATGTACCTAGGGGTAAAACTCAAAAACATCGCTTTGAGCTAGACTCAAACAAGAACTAGTGCGCGACAACGAGCCTTGCTGCATTCTTGGTTATGACACTTACGAGGGATATGCTTAGGATAATTCTCATTTTCTTTATAAATCATTATGAAGGGTTTATGAGTATATAATTCCTCAAAGAAAACATTTTTTATGATTATGTATTATATCCATAAACTGTTCAATTTATGTTAAGTGTTTTACAAGTTTGGAATTATGTATTTCAATTCATAAACTAATCTAGTTTATACCATTGTTTATAAATGGTGCCTAGTAGAAGGAATGGTAACTGTATCAATGCACACACTCTATATAGGTATTTCCCTCCTACTTAAGATAATTATCGTGGAGCTGGTGATGCAACCAATGCTAATTAGCTAATCACCATACTGGGACAACTCACTCAGGTTATGAATAATAACCTCACCCGTATGGAGCATCTTGATCCGTAGCGTGGAGGATCAATGTTAGATCACTTCATGGGGAAACAACCACCAACATTCAACGAGGTTACAGATCCACTAGTAGCTGAACAATGGATAAATTCCTTAGAGAAAATATTCCACGCTTTGGGGAGTAGCGAAAGGGAAAAAGTTGTCATGGAAGTTTACCACCTCACTGGAGATGCTGATCAATGGTGGTCATTGATTCAAAACAAAAAGGAATATGATGAAGTATAAAATATGGAATTAATGTATTTTAAGGAAATTTTCTTAGAAAAATACTTTCCTCATGTCCATCGAGTAGATATGGAAAGGTAATTTCTGAGTGTGAGGCAAAAGGAGGATGAGAATGTCGCAAAGTATGAAGCTAACATTACAAGGTTAGTGAGGCATGCTAAAAATTATATAAGTAACCCAAGAAGTAAGATTGATAATTTATTTGATGGGTTAAAACCATTTCTTCATCAAGCATTAGTCTCACAATACTTCTCATCATACGAAGATATTGTCTCATGTTCTATCAAGACAGAAAAAGAATTTTCTAAGTCTTACGACTTTAAAGAAAATCAAGAGAAGAAGAGATCTGCTGAACACTCTGGAAATTGAAATAAGGGGAAGAAGAGAAAATTTGAATATCCATCCTACAGTAAATGTGGAAAGAAACACCCTGGTACTTGACTGAAGGGAATGGGAGTCTGTTATAAGTGTGGTGAAAAAGGCCACCAAGCTCGTGATTTCACAGGGAAGAAAGAGACTATCGATGTTGAATGCTAAAATTGTAGAGAAAGGGGGAATTATGAAAATGAATGTTCTAAGAATCAGGGGAACTTACCTCAGAAGAGGCCAAGGGATCAAGGCCAAGCTTATGATATCACTAATGCTGAGGTTGAAGCTCCAAAAGACATAGTGGAAGGTAATTTAATGGTTTCCTCAAGTTTAGCAAATGATTTATTTTATTCTGTATCATCGCATTGTTTCACAACTTCCTAGTTTTCTAAAAAAATTAGATATTTCTAATTTTATTTAACAAGGGAGTTTTCAGTCAATAATCCTAAGGGGAGTATCATCGTAACAAAGTTTTTTGAATCAGTTCCCATTAGGGAATATAAATTCTCTTTATCTGCTGATCTCATCATCATACCCATGATTGAATTTGATATAATCCTTGGTATGGATTGGATTTCGGACCATGATGCAAAAAAAATATTATAAGAAGAAGGAGGTTACTATTTTTGATGACGATGATAAAGAACGCCTTATATTTAGAGTAGAATTGTCACCACCTAATTCTTATCTAGATTCACCCCCTGTAGATCAACTAAATTCAATTATTGGGGAGGAAGAGAATGAAATAACTATGGGTGAGGGAAGGAATGTTCAAATAGAGGATGTACCTATTGTGAAAGAATATGTTGATATGTTTCCAGATTTACCTGGACATCCTCTAGAATGAGAAATTGAGTTTTCCATTGATTTAATTCCTGGTTCAAGGCCCATATTGAAGACCCCTTATAGAATGGCCACTACGGAATTAGTGTAAATAAATAAACAACTAGAGGAATTGAGTAATAAGGGATTTATTCTCCCCATTGTTTCTCCATGTGGAGCCCTTGCCCTTTTTGTTAAGAAGAAAGATGGATCTATGAGGTTGTGCATTGACTATAGGGAGATCAATGCTATAAAAATAAATAACAAGTATCCACTACCTCGTATTGATGATTTATTTGACCAACTGCATGGAGCTCAATAATTTTCAAATATTGACCTTCGATCTGGATACCATCAGTTGTGCGTGAAAAAGGAAGACATTTCGAAGACAACATTTCGAACCAGGTACAAGCATTACAAGTTTACAGTAATGCCTTTTGGATTGACTAATACACCCTCTGTCTTCATGGATATAATGAATAGAGTTTTCAAGGAATATCTTGATGAATTTGTAGTGGTATTTATTGATTATATCTTGGTATACTAAAAAATCTATGAAGATCATGAAAATCACTTGCACATTATTATAAAGACTCTTAGAAGACATGAATTATATGGGAAGTTTAGCAAGTGTGAATTCTGGCTTCAGCAGATTTCTTTTCTTGTCCATATTGTCTCTAAGGATGGAATCTCTGTTGATCCTTCTAAGAAAAGAGCAATCCAAGAATGGACATCACCGACGAGTATAACTGAGGTACGTAGTTTTATTGGTTTAGCAGGTTATTATCGATGTTTCATTCAGAATTTTTCCCGGTTGACTAACCCATTAACAAAGCTCACATGAAAAGGGGTTAAATTTGTTTGTACAAAAGAGTGTGAAGAATGTTTTGAAAAATTTAAGAGAAGATTAGTCAATGCTCCTATCTTGACTCTACCATCAGGGAATAATGGGTTCATTATTTATAGTGATGCTTCAAAGAAAGGACTTGGTTGTGTCCTTATACAGAATGATAGAGTTATTTACTATGCATCCCGACAGCTAAAAATTCATGAGAAAAACTATCCTAATCATGATCTTGAGTTAGTAGCTGTAATATTTGATTTGAGGATTTTGAGATACTATCTCTATGGTGAAAAATGTGAGATATATACCGATCAAAAGAGTTCAAAGTATATTTTCTCACATAAAGAACTCAACATGAGGCAAAGGAGATGGCTTGAACTACTCAAGGATTATGATTTCACTATACACTACCACTTGGGTAAGGCAAATAAGGTGGAATATTCTTTGAGTAGAAAGGATCATGGAGTTTTGAACAATATGAGAGTTGAAAATGATCCTATATACATGGATCTAGTAAAGATGGATATGGGAATCCCCATGGAAGGTGAAATATAAATACTTTTTCAAATGGTTGCCAAACCATATTTACTAGAAATGATAAAGAATTCTCAGACCGATGATGAAGAGTTTCAAAATAAGATTGAAGCTATGAATGATGGGAGATTGAGTGACTTTGTGTATGAAGATGGAATTTTGAAATTTGGGAAGAGGATTTGTGTTCCCGATATACCTGATCTAAAAAGGGAATTGTTGGATGATGCTCATAGTTCCAATTTCTCTATACACCATGGTAACACCAAGATGTATAGAGATTTGAAGGAACATTTTTGGTGGGACAACATGAAGAGGGAGATTGCTGTTTTTGTGTCAAGATGTATGGCTTGTCAACAAGTGAAAGATGGAAGGCAACAGCCTGGAGGAGTCATGCAACCTCTTCCCATACCTGAGTGGAAATGGGATAATATTACGATAGACTTTTTCATGGAACTACCAAAGTCTCCTAGAAGGAACGATGTAATATGGGTCATTGTTGATCATCTTACCAAGTAAACACATTTTCTTGCTATAAGGGAAGATTTACGACTTGAATGTTTAGAAAGACTATATATTAATGAAGTTTTAAGACTTCATGGAGTACCAATATCGATTGTTTTTGATCGTGATCCCCATTTTACATCAAGATTTTGGAAAAGTATTCATAAATACCTGGATACTGAACTTCATTTGAGGACTGCCTACCACCCCCAAACTGATGGAAAATTAGAATGGACTATTCAAACCTTAGAAGAAATGTTGATATCATTCTCACTTGACTTTGAAGGTATGCGGGATCAATATTTACCTATGGAAGAATTTTCCTATAACAATAGATTCCATTCAAGTATTCAGATGGAACCATATGAAGTGTTATACAGAAAGAGATGTCGCACACCAACCTGTTGGGATGATGTTAGCGAAAGAAAACTCGTAGGCCCATAACTTGTAGAGGAAACGATGGAAAATGTGAAGGTAATCCAAAACCACATCAAAGTAGCTCAAAGTAGGCATAAGAGCTATGCTGATAACTAAAGTAAGGATTTGGAATTTTAGGTAGGAGATCATGTTTTCTTGAAGGTATCTCCATGGAAGGGTTTTATACGTTTCGGTAAGAAGGGAAAATTGATTCCTAGGTACATTGGACCCTTCGAAATTCTAGAACGAATTGGGGCTGTAGCTTATCGTTTGGAAATGCCGCTGAGTCTTTCCAAAGTTCGCGATGTATTCCACGTATCAGTGTTGAGGAAATACACGCCTGAACCAACACATGTAGTCACCTATGAGGAATTAGAACTGGATCCCAATCTGTCTTATTATGAATACCCTTTCAAGGTTCTTGATACAAGAGAACAAGTGTTGAGAAACCGGACGAATCGTCTGGTAAAAGTTCTATGGAGAAACCATAAGATGGAATAGGAAATGTGGGAACCCGAGGAACTTATGATGAAGAACCACCCAAGTCTTTTTATGCAGTAATATTCTAGAAATTTCAAGGATGAAATTATTTGAATGAGGGGATAATGTAACACCCCAAGCATCCATGGTACGCTTCTCTTTGAATAATACAGTAGCGTGTGTTGTACTCAACTTCAAGTTCTAACACACCACAACCAATCAAACTAGCAGTTATGAATAGTAATACCCACTTTTGAAAATTTTATAAATTTTATCTTTTAAAATGGACT
The DNA here is from genome assembly GCA_963277665.1 of Viscum album. NCBI lineage: Eukaryota > Viridiplantae > Streptophyta > Magnoliopsida > Santalales > Viscaceae > Viscum > Viscum album. The sequence goes on from OY728164.1 coordinate 1,586,385,807, forward strand.
TCATTTTTGGATTTGGAATATCGAAATTATCTTATGGTGAATTTTTTGTATTTTTCTGAAAACTTTCAATTTTTGATGAATAGTGAAAAACACTGAGTTATAGTTTAAAACCAAATTTTTATTTAAATAATTTTTTATTTTATTTAAATTTATTTTATGTCAAAATAGATACATAATACCTTTATAATTTCAATGTAATTCATTGGAGTTAGTTTATAATAATTTTAGATATATAAAAATTTTATTGAACTTTTCACCGTTTTTTACCCACCTCATAGGAGCATTTGAAAATTTACATAAAACTTAATTTTACCACTTCTGTGAGTTGAATTTCAAAAATACAAGAGACATGGTTGATATCAGTAAGTAAAATTTGGTTTAGTAAGATGAAAATAATTTTTGGTGAATAATAACTTTTTACTTTTATTTACCACGGTTAAAAGTAAATAGGGAAATTAAGGGTAAAAATGATATTATTATTACCCTAAAACATGTCCTAATTATATTGGATAAGTTTAATTCAACCAAAAATAACCTTAGGAATAAAATATGATCCTTTAGGTCCACTTGTATTAGATTAGGACATTTATTATTATTTAATTAAAAGAAGAGTTAAAAGTGTTAAATTAAAAGTTTAATAACTAAAACATTTTTAATATAGGGTTAAAAATAAGATAAATTCAACTATAAATATTAATTATAAAGATAAAAAAATTTCATACCTAATGGTATTTTATTTATAATTTTTAGACATTAAATAATTAAATTTTTTTATGGCACAATGATGATGCAGTAATTACCTAATTAATGAAATATTAAAATAATTGATATTATAAATATCCAAATAAATGTAATTTGATACTTTTTATTAATTACACTTATTTTATAGGTTAATATGACATGTTAGGGTTAGTTCGATGAATTTTATTTAAAGTAATAGTGCTGTTATGATTTAAGAAAAAACAAAATACCAAATAGTGTCAAAATTGACATAAAAGAGTTTTTAAAAAAATGTTATATTATTAATTGATATTATATTCATAAAAATCTAATTATCAGAAAAAAGACTTAAATAATGATAGGTGTATCATTAATGAACAACTTGGGGTTCTCTTGTAAGTTTATAGTAATCTTATTAACCATATAATATAAAAATACAAAGAGACATGGTAAATGTCAAACTATTCAACTGAGAGTTAAATCTAAAATATAAAGTTAATATAGTGACACAAACCTGTCTAAAACCTATTTTTGAGTGGTTTTTGACCCATAACCACCTTAGACTTTAAATAATCCATTTTTGAGCCATTATAAACCAAACTGATTTTATTATAAAATAATATTTCTAGCTTTTCCTAAGGTGCCCCTCACCCCTCTTATAAAAGGGAACTCCCCCTTCTCTCTAATTCACACCTTCAAAGCCATTTGGCTTGGCAAAACCCTGCCCAAATACCCTATCAAATGTACTCAATTAATCCTAGAGGCCTTCATTTAGTCATAAAGCCAACCTAAGGATCCCTTTTGATCAAATCAAAAGGAAGAACCCGAAGAAGAGGTAAATATTTAATAACCTCTTTCAAGTTCCTTTCTTCTTCCACTTCCATTTCTTTGTTGTTTCCATTATAAAATAATAACTCCAGTATCTTCTATATACTGTGATGTTATTATAAATATGGTACAACCATATTGATTATTCTATCCATCCTTTTAATGACATGTCACTATACGTGCGTACGTACGGCTTACCGTCTCCACGTCGTGGTGTAATTGTTATTCAATACATTATTATTTGGATGGGTATAATAATGATGTTTAATTGATGTAAATAATAAATAAAACATGATAATGATTCTTTATATATGATATAACATCCAATTATATATTATTTTAATATCAAAAGAATGATATTTTTGCTCATGCGTACATACGGATTACCGTCTCCATGAACGCGATGAGATTCATTCCCCATCATATCCATTCAAGACTAATTTTCATTAGATGATTAAAAATAATGTTTAAAGACTTAATATAATTCTTAATATGAATAATATTCATCCTATCCATAGAAAACATTACTTACTTAACAAAGCATATAAAGGAAAACGAATCAGTTAACACCCGAAACAATGATAATACTAAGATATTATTTACAAAGCAATGTTAAGAGATCATATATGATATCATATTAATGTATATGATTCTTGTATAATTTAATAACAATTATTTAACCATTATAAAGGAGTTTAACCTACCCTATACCAAAGAAAAGTACAAGGTAAGGGTTAATTTCACAATCTCTTCATTATCCGAGGTTGTTTATATGTAATTATCCACTAGGACCTCTTTATCATCCACATCCATGTTTTTTAAAAATGTTTTTCAATTTTTTTTTACTATTTAATAGACAATGGGTTAAATTCATTTATACCCTTATTTGAACTTATATGTTTTTAAAATAAATTTTAAGTCGTTTTCCAAACAAGGTACTTTATGACCTTTTCGACAAATTTAAGGTAAGAATGTTTTTTTAACTTATATGGCGGGTGCAGCTATTTTCCACCATTATAACATCGTCAAAGCTTCCCTTACAAGATTATAAGAATATTTTCAAATATAAATGTTTTCTTCTATAATTATTTTACTTTTAAATGTTTTCAAAATTGAAAGAGATATTTCTCTAAAAAGGTTTTGATTTCATCTATGTCAACATCCTTTGATGGATTTTAAGTTTGTTTGAAGTTGATTTATTACGATACAAAACTTCCATATTGTATTGGAGGTTTTGTGATATGTTTGACTATGGATGTGTTATTTCATACTATTAATGGTTTATGGATAACGTATTGACATTTCGTATGCCAGTTTTAATACGAATGTTTATGTTATGTTTAAACCTTTTCATATGAGGAATGTATTAGACTTAGTAAGTAACGGGTGGAGCCCGCTATAGCTCCTCGATGCATCAGTAGGTATCATGAGACAAACTTGTGTCTTGACACAAGGCCTTGACAAAATATTATTTATAGTCTTGGCACAAGGCCTTGACTATGTGGTTATGAAAGTATGGCATTATGCATTCCATCATTATGAAAGTGGCTATTGATATTGCATGTGATTATTCGACTAGTAGAATATCCATGTGAGTAAGTAAACGGAATTATTTTGATTTATATTTTTCATATTATGATGAAGTTTATGTTGAAAAGGATTTTGTTTAATTTTATACATTTCCTTAAATGTTTATGCTTATTTATGAAAGTTTCCGCTATATTGTTATCCTTAGTGAGCATTTGAGCTCACCCCTTTCTATGTTTTATTTTTCCCAGGATGTGAAGAAGTATATTATGACTGACCTGCAGGGATAGTCTATGGGTCTCAATGTTGTCTATGGAAACAATTTTGTTGTAGTTTTCCATTTTATGATGTAATGTAAACCTTATGAATGTATCTAGTACTTATAAGGCTAGTAAAATAATTGGTCTTTCAAGACTTGATCTTTTGTGATCATGCCAATGTTATGTAATAATGCACCGACTCTTGGTAACTAGGGTTGGGGCGTTACATTAATTATGTGAAATGTCCTCATTCTCTAAAGAAAGAATTTTTTTCATCAAATTATTAATGTGGAAAAGTCCTCCCAAGTTTAGTGGATCTTCTGATCCCCTCTTCATAGAACAATGGATTAAGTCATTTGAAAAGATATTCTCTATCCACCAGTGATCAGGAGAAGAAAAATTTGTGTTAGTGGTATATTATTTTGATGGGGAAACTGATCAGTGATAGAAACTGATCATGAAAACAAAGTCCAAGGGGTAAATTTATTCCAAGGAATGGGAAGATTTAAAGAAAATATTTTCCAATAAATGTTTTCCCTAAACCCTCCATCTCAATATGGAAAGGTAATTCCTTAGAATAAAGCAATTAGAAGATGATTCTATCGGGGCATTGATGGACCAAAATTATGTTCATATTTTTATTCATATTCTGATGATTTATTTATTTTTTTCAATGATAAAACCCATGTATTTAAATTTTTTAATAAAATAATTTGTAATTTGAATTATAGAATTAAAATGGGATAAATTATGAAAATTTATTAATTCTTTAATTTTGATAGATTTTGATCACTTTTGTATTTTGGTTAGAACTTTTAAATTATCCATCCAATTTATGCAATTGTTTTTTTAGAACTTCTTGATTTGTGGGATACAACTTTGTCTTATGGACCAAGATGTGATTTGAAAATATAGAGGCTCAAAAAGATCAATCATTTTGAGAAAATGTTCTGGTGGATAGTGTGGACCCCACTCCATAAAAAATGCATAATTTACAGTACATGCCTCTAATTGAGGTGATTATAAATGTATTATAAATAGATCTCATATGCTCATTTCCCTATTAATGTTAAAGTAATTATTCAATCATGAAAGTAACCATTGTATGCTCAACATTGAAGGATGATTCAAAGTACATTTGGATAGAATAAAAACCTTGAGTAATATACCTATAAAAACTTTTACAAATGGATGATTAAGATGAAATTTGGAGTGACAACTCAAAAGACAATTAGGAAAAACATTAATGAAAGCATCATGTCCCAATTCAGCCACTTAATGGGTCAAAAATGTGAAATAGTTTGGAGAAATAATTATGGAGACAAAACTCTCCCTCCTCTCTTATAAAAGGAGGTAAACCCCTCCATTCCAATCGATCCTAGATCATCTATTGACCTTGCTAAAGAGATATCCAAGGAGGCTATTACGTTCTCTTCTTCCTCTCCCATTTCTTCTTCTTCTTCACTTTTTTTTTTGTTTTCATTATTTTTTTTTTTAATTTTAAATTATAATTTATGTTTCTAATAAATGAATGAATTATTAAATTTGTTCCACCATTTTCTTCTTAATATTTTTTTATTATTTAATTATAATAATAACAACAACAAAAATTATTAATAATATAGAATTATTTTTTAAAAACTTATTTTATTCTTTATCTTATTATTATTAAATTAAAATTATTTTAATAATAATAATATTAATTAAGAATAATAATAATATTTTTATTATTTTAACATTCTTTATAAATTATTTTATTATTTATTTTATTATTTTATTTTATTTTCTCTCTCTCACTCTCTCTCTCCTTATCCCCCATTCTACAATTTGTATTTTATTCATCCACCATTATTTATTTTTATTTCTCTATATTCATATTATCTTCTTCCCAATTCCACCATTGTGATCTCGTACTCTCAGAAACGAGAGGCTGACCCTGAGTCTTGGCCAGGGGGAGGTCAACATGTTCTTAATTTTTTTATTAATGTTTAATTTTAAGTCTGTGATAAAATTGGGTAGCATGCATGGTGAGGTGAATGTATATTATTAGATGAATTTCCAACAATGAAATGAAACTAAATTTATTTATATTCTTTTATTTAAATCATTTTTTCCTCTCTCCATTGGTTAACTATTCATACGATAGGAGTTCAGATAATCAATGAATGAAACAACATTTATTGGGCTGGGTCTCGGAAGATGAAACCTCTAAGACCAAGTAGTTTCATGAACCTTAATTAAAGGAGTAGATGTAATTAAGATTTATTAGGCATTTAATGATATCCCACAACTTCTAAATAAAGAATAGTAGTCCAAATATGCAATTTCATGCTTGGATTATAAAAATGAAATCAAACACATGAAGGATAATAATGATCGAACCTAAAACTGAACTCCAAAACCAAGTTATTTCTTCCCTAATTACATTTTTCATTGCATGTTAGTTTTATATTTTCATTAATTTAAATTCCAGTTCATTCCTAGATTAAATAAAAATAAAAAAAGTAGTTTAGGTGAATTATATTAAGTGAGTGAACAACTGAGAAAGCTCCTCAAGTGATATGACTCGGTTCAGCCTCTGTGCTGCACTAGAAAAATAAAATTGCTTTGAACCACGCCCCAAGATAGGTGTGCATAAAAAATATGTGAAAAAATTTACAATTCTTTCAAGATATACCTCTAGATTTTTCATGAACACCAAAATCAAGTTGGATTACTTCTTTAGCGAACTAAATACGAGTCTATGAAAATATTTGGTGATTTGAGACTTCGAAAGTTATGAGAAGATGGTAGGTTTTTCCCTCAAGGTTCAAATGGAGATCTGGGATTCTTAGTGGTCTCATGTTCCTAGTGAAAAAAAGAGGAAAACAAAGTTTATTATGGATGATAAATCCCATGATGGAAAGAAGACCCTACATCCCAAATGTAAAAAATCTGGAAAGAAGCATCCTATATACTTTTTAAAGGGAAACAAGAGATTCTTAAAATGTGGTAGAGAAGGGAATATGTCTAATAACTGCCGAAGGGATATGAATAATACCACTAATTTAGAAGAGTAAATAAAGGTTCATATCAACAATCGTCCTATAGTGAAGTGTTACAACTACAAAGAACATGTGATTTATGCGAACCATTGAACTAGGCCAATGGTTGTTAGAGTAAATCAACAAAAACAACATCTAAGGTAGTAAGGAAGGGTATATGATACCACTACTTCTGATATAGAAATAAACAATGATGTGGTGATAGTTATGCTGGTTATTTATTCAAGAATAGTGAATGTACTATTTGATTCTAGTTCTTTGCTTTATTTTATATCTTGAAAGTTTAGTGGAACTATTCAAACACCACCTCAAAATTTGGAGTTTGAGTAATCTTTGAGAATATAAATTTGAGAAATTATTTCATAAAATGATTATAACTCATCCCCAGTGAATATTTGTGGATTGAACCTCCCAGAAAATATTTTTGTACTCTCTTTGGTAGAGTTTTATGCTATTTTGGGAATGGATTGACTATCTTTATACAAATACAACATCAACTGTCAGGAAAGGTAAATTACTCTTCAGATCCTAAAGCATACTTTGATTCTATACAAGTGTAATGAGTAGGATAATTCTCCTTTAGAATCATTTTATCATGTATGGATATTACTTCCTTATGATCAAGGATATCTAACTCAAATGATTGAGACAAAGGATAAAATTATGCTATAATACATGCCCGTAGTGAGGGATTACAATGATGTGTTCTCTAAAAATTTTCCTTCTATTCCTCATGATTTATAGCTTGAGTTTTCAATCTATCTTATTCCTGGATCTCTAGCTATATCAAAGACACCTTATAGAATGGACACTATTGAGATAGAAGAACTGAAGAAGTAGTGATAGGAAAATCTAGAAAAGGGTTTTATACACCTGAGTGCTTTACCGTGAGGTGCACCGGTCCTCTTTATCCGGAAGAAGGATGGATAAATGCTTATATTCATTTATTATCATGATGTCAATAAATTCAAAATAAAGAACAAGTATCTCCTACTAGTGATAGATGAATTTTTTGATCAGTTATGTGGGACCATTTATTTTTCTATGGTGGAAATTATGTCGGGATATCACCAATTAATGGTGAGGAAGGAAGTTAAGGTATAGACACTATGATTTCATAGTTATTCCCTTCATACTCACCAATTTTCTATAAATTTTCATAGATTTAAATAATAGAGTCTTCAAATATTACCTTGACAAATTTGTGGTAGTCTTTATCATTGATATCTTGATACGCTCCAATGGTAATAAAGAGCATGAAAATCATTTGAATACTATTCCAAAGACTTTGAAAAGGGAGAGAAATTATACAATGTACAGTAAATGTGAGTTTTTATGAAGTAAGTATCATTTTTGTGGCAAGTAATCACCAGTAAGGGGATATATGTGGTCCCTTTTAAGACAAGGGAAATCAAAGAGTGGCCCAAGACAATATCTATGACGGATATCCATAGTTTCCTTATTCTACCAGAGTATTATCAGTGATTTTTGATGAAACTATCATAATTTTAAAACCTAATAACCAATATGACTCAGAAAGGAGTGAAGTTTTTTTAGACCAATGAATATGAATTTTTCTTTAAAGAGTTGAAGAAGAGGCTTATCACTTCACCATTGCTCACACTACTAATAAGTGGGAAAATATTTATGGTGTAAAATGATGTTTCAAAGAAGGTATATGGATATGTACTAATGGAAAATTATAATGTGATAGCCTATACCTCAAGGTAGTTGAAAATTCATAAGAAAAAATATCCCCCACATGATTTGGTGGTGGCAACTTTGGTCTTTGCATTGACAATTTAGCAGCATTAGCTCTATGGGGAGAAGTGTGAAATATATAATGATCAAAAGAGTCTCAAATTTATATTCACATAGAAGGAGCTTAATATTCACCAATGAATATGGTTATATCTCATCAAGTATTATGACTTCTCAATACACTACCATATTGGTAAGTCAAATAAGGTAGCAGGTGCTCTAAGTAGAAATGATCCTACATCTTTATCAAGGATAAGAATTGAGAAGGATCTAATCTTATTAGACCTACAAAGGATGGACATGGGAATCATTAAGGATAGAACATCATCAATACTTTCTCAAATGATTGATAAAACATCCCCTATGGATAAAATAAAGTATTCTCAAAGAGATGATGTGGAAATCCAGAAGAAGGTTGAAGTTATGATAAAGGGTAAATCCTCAGAGTTTATAATTGATGAGGAAGGAGTTGTAATATTTGGGTCACGACTATGTGTACCATCCATTCCAGAGATAGATAAGGATCTTATAAATGGATTTCATAGCTCAACCTTCTCTATTTAGCTAGGGAGCATAGAGATGTATCGAGATCTCTAAGATAACTATTGGTGGGACAATATGAAGAAGGTGATCACTGAATATACATCAAAGTGATTGGTATGTCAAAAATTGAAGGCTAAAAGAAAAAATTCTAAGTGGATGATGTAACCACTACCCATACCAATGTGAAAGTGGGAGAACATTATAATGTAATTTTTCACTGGAAATCCAAAGATATCCAGATGAAGAAATGCTATATGGGTTGTTGTGGATCATTTTACAAAGACATCTCATTTTATCATAATTCAATAGGACTTATCACTGGATAAACATTTATGGATATACATCAAAGAAGTGGTGAAGATGCATAAAGTTACACTATTTATTGTATCCAATCAAGATATGAGATTCACCTCTAATTTATGGAAATGTATCCAACATGATATAAGCATTGAGATGTACTTTAGTACGACCTATTATCCTCAAACTGATTCCCAATCTGAGTGGACTATTCAGACACTAGAAGAAATGTTGAAAAAAATTTCTATGGACTTCAAAGGATTATGGGACCAACATCTACCACTAGTTTAATTTTTCAACAAAAATAGTTTCCAGTCAAGAATCCAAATAGATCCATATTAATCCCTTTATGGAAAAAAATGTAGAACACCGACATGCTGGGATGAAGTTGGTGAACGTAACCTACTAGGACATGAAATGGTTGAATAAACGGTGGAGAAGGTGAAAACCATTTAGTAGAACATCAAGGTAGCCCAAAGTCAACAGAAGATCTATACATACAATCATTAATGGGACATTGAGTTTAAGGGTATATATATGGTATTCCTCTTCATATCTCCATGGAATAGGATCATGAGATTTGGAAAGAAAGGTTGCTAAGTACTAGGTACATCGGCCCCTTCGAGACCCATGATCATGTCAAAGTTGTGTCCTATAGACTAGAACTTACACCTACCATGTCTCAAGTAAAGAATGTATTCCACATATCCCTCTTAAGGAAATGCATACTAGATCCTTCACATGTACTGAATTTAGAGGTGGTATAATTAGAGAATGGTCTCTCTTATTAGAAGGAGCCATGAATATCTTGGACCATAGAGATAATGTTCTATACAACATGACTACTTTCCTGGTCAAAGTACTATATAGGTACTATAAGAGGCAACATGAGAACTAGGGAAAGTAGTGAATGAGAAGTAACCTCACTTGTTTTCCCCAAAGTTTGTAAAATAAAATTTCAAGGGAGAAATTTCATAATAGGGGAGGAATGTAATGACCCAAAATTTTATCAATGGAAGACTCCCTTCTTATAATTATGTCTTATAGTATAAATCACATATATAACACAATACAAACATTATAAATGATGAATGAATGAAATAGAAGTTATTTTCATAAGTTAAGAAACCTATAATGATGAAATAATAACTTGAACATTGAAATAGTAATATGACACATATGAATAGTAAACTAGCCAAATGAATAGTAACCACAACCATAAAAGAAAAGATAAAATTTATGAATCTTATAAATGAATGTATGATATAATTATATCATAGTATAGGTAAATAAATGATTTAAAAATTATTAATTAAGTATAGGTATTTTTGTAAGTTATAAATATTTAATTACAATTTTATAATGAATATATGTTTTAAAAGAAAATTCATTTCCATAAAATTAACTCATAAATTAATATTTTGTTATAATATGATTATAAGATAATTTAATGAGTCCATACTTAATTTTTCTAAGTGTTATAAAATCAGTTATAATTATAAATTTGGTATTTTCCAAGTAAATGATGATTTCAATTAAATTTATTATATTTAAAAATTATTTTCATAAAATGGATTTCATTTTTTAATTCTACTATTCAAAAAATGGTTAGGGTGATTTTTTTGGATTTTTCTGAAAATATTGAATTTTTGGTGAATAGTAGAAATAATAATTTATGGTATAAGATAAATAATTGATTTATTGAGTCGTAAATGATGTATGGATGATGTAAGACCAAAATCTTGAACTATCCTTCATTACTTTAATATTTTGGATGATAATTCTCAAACTATTCATAGTATTTAGGAAAAATAATAAACTAATCAGTAAAATAATTAGAAAACATCCCTCTCCTCTAGTATAAATACCACCCATCACCGCCTTTTCTCCTCACACCTCTCAAGATTTTAGCCTCATCAAAATATTGCTAAAATATTTCCCCGAACCTCTCCCCCATGTCCAAGATCTCTTGGTTATGTAATTTCCAATACCTTAAATATAATATAAATTTATTCCGTTTATAGAATAATACATTGTCAATTCTTTCCCCTATCATTTTGTTCAAAAAATGAAAACATCGTCCGTGATGTGTTAATTTATCACATTCACGGATTAAGGGTTTTGTAACACCCCAAGATTTTAAAAATAAATTTAATATTGAATTCATGAAATACTGAGTCTCTACAAAACACTACTTTGTTATAACCTAGCCAATAAACATAATTTTACCACCTCTGTGATTTGAATTTAAAAAAACTGACATACACGGTTGCGTTCAGTAGGATATTTAGAGTGTGATAAGACAAACTTAGTTTTTGATGAATAGTAACATACCCTTATGAATAGTAACATATCCTTATGAATAGTAATGAATAGTAAATCGGCCAAAAAATAGAAACTTCACCCATGAGTGTATAAATACAATTTAGACATCTTATAAGTGAAAAAACGATCATAGTATAAGTATTGATATTTTTGTATGTCAGAAATATTTTAATTAAAATTTTCCGATTAATTTAATAATTTAAAATGGAAATTTATTTTCATAAAATGTAATCATAAATTTTTAATTTATTTTATTATGGTTATAAGATAATTTTATGGGTCCTTGATTAATTTATCAAGGTGTTATAAAATGAGTTATAGTTTTAAAGTTGTTTTTTTGAATAAATTATGATTTTATTTAAAAATTAAATTAAAAATATTTATAAAAATATTTTCGAAAAATATATTTCATTTTTGAAATATATATGTTGAAAAATGTTTGGGGTAAATTTTTGGGATTTTTCTAAAATACTTGAACTTTGGGTGAATAGTAAAATATGATAATTTACGATAAATGCTAAATACACGATTTATTGGGTCATAAGTGATGTAAGGCTGATGTAATCCCACTAGTTTCAAACTCATATGCACTTATTACTATTATGGGTCACACGAATCAACACTATTGGTTGTCTTGAGGGAAATAATAACATAATGAATAAAATATTCACAAATCACCACTCTCCTCCTTTATAACCCCCACCCTCTTCTATTCACTCCTCCCAAGCCTTGTTCCTTGTCTAAATTATGTCCAAATATCCTTACAAGATCCTCCACAATTTCCAACATCCCTTGTTCTCATACAAAGACCAAAACCTATCCCCTAAAGTGGCTCTCAAGGAAGATTACTTCAAGAGGTAAATCCCTCTTTTCATTTCTTTTATTTCAAGTTCCTTTCTTTTATTTTTCTTTCCTCACCTACTTTTATCAAAATTTTGTGATTAATATAGTAGCTTACATGTACTGGAATGTTGTTATGATAAATTAATAATTCTTCATCATCTCTTCTTTCCCCTTCTTTTATACTAGAAATGAAAACACCATTTGAGATGTGTTAATTTATCACATTCAAGGATGACGAGTTTTCAATTTCTATTACCATCTTCAATTATGGTCATGAAACAATTTTTATGGTTGAAAAAGACTATAATATATTTATTATAACTTCTTTATGGTTCTGTAATCATTTTTTATAATTTATAAATAAAAAAGAGTTTGGTGTGATCAAGAACCGCCAATTAACCCAAACAATTGTCATTAAAGTTTTATATAATGATTCATCTTCAATACCAATAAAAAGAATAATTTTATAACAATTTAATATTTTTTTTGGTCACTAATAAAATAAAACTTATATTCTATATGACCATTCTCATTTTAAATGTTTATTCGTACATGAATATAAGTAAACTCATCATGAAAACCAAGGAAGAAAACACTCCCAAACAATGAAATTGGATCTCTTAACCCATCAAAAGGCCATGAATGAGCCTAATAAGGTTATGATAAATAAATGTTAGGACTAATAGGGGCCTATATACCCTGAGAGGGGGGGTGAATCAGGGTATGGATATTCTTTTTCAAAGTTCTTTCTGCCCCACTGGATCTTGACCTCTTTCTTACAAGGGTCACTTTGTTTGCACTTGTGTGGTTACTGTGATCACTTGTCTCCTTTACCTGATGATGATGATTTGAATACATTGCAGGGGAGTAAGCAGGCAGACACAGAGATTTTTACTTGGTTCACCGCTAAGGGCTACGTCCAAGGAGCATATGCCGACAAGTTGCCGGTTCGTACCAAATTCCACTAGTCTTCACTAGCTGTGGATTACAATGTTCGGGCTAGATCACTTCTATGCCCAGGCTCACTGCCTTTAAAAGGTTTAGGGTTAGCTCACTGCTTTCCCAAGGGTCACTCCCTGTTTCTCTCTCTCTGGCTCACTGCCGGTGGAGAGGATCACCTTCTTCCTCTTCCTAAGCTCACTGCTCTGTGAAGGGAATCCAATCACAGTTTATAGACCTGTAGGTCTCTTCATTTCCATTAAGGAATGCATCTTCCTCTGTATGTAGATGCTCTTTTGAAGTTCAAATTTCACCCGTAGATGAATACCCCTTTGCCACTATCCACTGGGCAACCAACCTTTGGAAAGACCTTCGCAAAGCACCCTACAATGCGAGGCTCCCAATTTCACGAAGCTCAAACCAGCCTTCACGAAGCGCCTGCCTTTTCGCGAAGCTCACTCGCGAAGCTCCTTCGCGAAGCACTATCGCGATGCTCAAGCCGTCGAAAAGCAACAACCCTCGTGAAGTTAAGTAAGCCAACACGGAGCACGCAGGTTTCGCGGAGCTACAACAGCCGCCGCGAAGCACCTCTTTCGCGAAGCACACTGGCTCCGCGAACCACCTTCGCAAATCGAGAGCAAAGTATTTTCTCTGAAAATTCTCTCTACTTCGCTCGAAGGGGTCGGCCTCTATTTATAGGCGATTCCACCGACCCTCTTCCCTTCCGCGCGAAGTCAACGCCACGTCATCTCAAATCGCGAAGCTCCAAAGTTTCTGTCGCAATTCTGTCCAAATCGCGAAGCTCCACGGCAATCTTCCGTTCGCGGAGCTTGACGTAGTCGCGATGAATCACCGTCAACTTACCTTCGCGGCTCGTGCCTTCGCCGCGAAGCTCCCTTGCGAAGCCCAACATTCCTTCGCACCTTCGCCGCGATGCTCTCTCGCAAAGCCCTTTTCCGCCGCGATGCGCTTCAGCCTCTGCCGTTCGCGAAGCATGACGTAATCGCGAAGCATCACCGCCTCCATTCTTCTGGTCTTTGCGAAATCCAATCCATACATCCTATCTTCGCGAAATTCATGCCTTTTCCATATTAAATTATGCTCTTCATGGAAATCCACTTTTCGCGATGCTCACCAAACTCCAAATTTTGGACCCCAAAAATTTGGCAAACACTGGGAAACGGCGCCACCTTGTACTGCTCTTTTGTACCGCCTCCAGATCGTCCTTTTCCTTTGTCATCGTTCTTTGTCAACATGGATTGTCAACAACTTCTCGGGAACTCGACAAATATCCATGAAAGCCTGCTTTGTCAACAAACACAATCAACCAAAAACACTGCAATGTTACCTTGAGGGATTTTTGCCCAACAATCTCCCCCTTTGGGTTTGTTGACAACTCTTCACAATTCTGCTCAGGATGATTTTATTCACTTTGATACCTCACTGAGTCTTCTTCCAGCCGCTACCACCATTCGCCCCCTGCGATTCTGATAGCGTTCAAGGATTCACTTAACACGTACTCTAAGCCCACATGAGCAAAGCTCGGCGTGAGAAACAAGAGTAGTATGAAAAGTTCATCAATGAATCACTTCATGTTAGACCCCAATTGTCGATTCCACCCTGATACCAATTGTTAAAATAAAACCAGTTGTTGAACCACACTGATACCAATTGGTGAATTCCTAATTTGATACCAATTGTTGATAGCTGGACACCGTCTCACACCATTCCAACACCACTGTTCTGCTTTTATCACGATCCTCAGCTGTCGTGATTTCTATGCTTTGAACGATCACTTCTAGCATCGTCAGATTTAAAACTCTCCCCCTTTCTCATTGCTCCCCCTTTCTGGCTGCTCCACCTGTCAGCTTCTCCCCATATCAATTATGATTTATCAACTCTCCGCACTGTCTCCCCCTTGAACAATCACTATTTTCTACTCCTTTAACAACCACTTTTCTCCCCCTTTGTCAACGAACCCAAAGGTCACGCCGTTGTAGTCTGTAACATAGTAGAAAACACATTAGCACAGTAGGGAAAACACATCATACCTCGGGGAGAGGGGGGGGGGGTCCCATATCTACACTATTTCAAGTGTGGGGAATCGACTGAACTCCCAGAGCCAGTCGATGCCTCTCAAAAGCTTCCTTGGGTAAGGCCTTTGTCAGAATGTCTGCAACCTGTAGCTCTGTAGGCACATACTCCAACTTCACGATCCCCTGCGCAACTTTCTCCTTGATAAAATGATACTTTATCTCAATGTGCTTTGTCCTAGAGTGATGGACGAGATTTTTGCTGAGATTTATAGCACTTGAGTTATCCCACTGGATTCCGATCGGAGACTTCACTTCAACTCCCATATCTTCAAGCTGCTGCTTCATCCACAATAACTGTGTGCATGCTTGAGGGGCCGCAATATACTCAGCTTCTGCGGTGCTCAATGAAATGAAATCTTGTTTCTTGCTTAGCCAAGAAATAAACAATCCACCAAGATAGAAAGCACCACCTGATGTTGATTTTCTATCTTCTGCTGAACCGGCCCAGTCTGCATCAGTATATCCCAATAACTCTGTCTGAGATTTGTCGTTTTATGTCAAGCCGAAGTCCACCGTGCCCTTGATATACCGAAGTATTCTTTTCACTGCAAGCATGTGACTTTCCTTGGGATTACTCTGATATCTCGCTGCTTGGCATGTGGCGAAAACAATATCAGGACTTGTTGCGGTTAAGTACATCAGACTTCCAATGATTTGCCTGTATTCTGTGATATTAACTGCCTTGCCATCCTCATCATCCTTTGATTACTCTTTATCTGGGAGTCTCCTTTGCGCATCAGTCGTTCTTTGTTCCAAATCATCATGCCATATTCATTCATCTTGTCTTGATAGACCCATTTTTTCTTGATGACATTTTTATCATATAGCCTCGAAACAATCTCCCACGTCTGATTCTTCTCAAGTGTGATCTATCTCTTCATCCATGGTATGATCCCAGTTTTCATCTTTAGTTGCATCAGCAAAGCATTTCGGCTCAACCTGAGATATAAAAGATGTTTTCTGCAGTGATTTCATTCTCCTTGTCTAAGCTAGAGCTAACTAATCACCAATGATATTCTGCATGTCAATTTCAGCTCAACTATTTGACTATTGTGCAGATGAGGATTTTTACTTCCTTGTACTCACAAACTAGAAACTTTCATGTTCATCATTGGTGTCTTCTTCTGAATTAGCATAATCCACTTCTGATCTCCCTATGTTGCTTTCTTCCTCAATACTTACATCAGGAAGTTGTTCACTGACTCATTTTTCAGTGGCTTCATTTCTTTCAGCTAGGTTTCTCAAATTTTTTTTGATACGCCTTTGATTTTCTCTTGCAGCTTCTTGGTATCCTGAAAACAGTCAGCTGATACCATATTGTTAGAGCAAATAGATAAGCATGAAATGCATTGTTATTGCTGCTTCTCCCTGCGTGTCTTTCTTCCCTCAATAGGAAACACCTGAGCCGAGTCATCCAATTATTGCATTGATGGCTCTTGAATCTGATTTGGATATAGAATGCTCCCCCTGTGTTATGCAACTCTTCCAGTTGTTAGGCCCAACAGTTTAGACCCATAACACGTCTTTTCCTCCTGCATCATTTGTTCTCATCTTCTACTCAAATTTGATCCATTAACAAATTCTCTAAGCCTACGGAGTTGAAACTCGGTGTAGGAAACAAGAGATAAAGTTAATAACACAATCACTTCATATTGTGCTCTGTTTCTCCCTTTCTTCATCAACTCTAGTACCTGATTTGAATCAATTGAAATTCTAGAGAAAATCACTTCTCCACTTCGCATCCTTAGATGCCACTACCCCATGGATCGTATCTCCCTAAAACCTGAAACACATGAATCATCAGTTAATAGCATTTAAATATATAGGGAGAGGGGAAATCCTTCTAGACTCCTCAAGATGAGGATTGTGGTTGATCCTGATGGGTCAACCCTTTGATTCTTTCTTGGAGAGCATCACACTCCATTCTTGCTTCCTCCAACTGCCTTGCCAACTTTAATTGTTCTGGCCATATGACTAGGCATTCATTGCCTACATTCTGAGCCTTTTTCTGATATGTAGATTTGGTAGGCTCAGCCTTTCTCACCGCTTGGGGTATAAGCCCACTGGTACACATTTCCTTCTTTGAGGTTCTACCAAAATTCCACTTTCCTTGATTATTTCTCTGAGGAGAAACCTCTCTATTTGGAATCTTCCATTTCTTCTTCTCCCATCTTAGGGGTCTTCCTCTTTCCTTCACTTCTTGCTGAGAAACACGACATGTGGATTTTTCGATGCATTCTTTTCTTATCTGCCTTTTATCAGATTTATGGGTCACCAACCTATTTTTCATTGGTGGTGGGTCCTCCATTGAACATCCATTCTTCTTTATCACTGCTGGAGTAGATCTCCCCTTAATCTTCCAGGTTTTCTCACATTCTCTCCTTGAGAGCTGTTGTGAGTATGACAGAGGAGGTGACTGATACACCTTTCGTTCAGCTCCATGTGATTCCCCTGAGGCTCTAAGCCTATTTTCAAATCTACCACCATGTCTTCCAGTGTACGATTTCTCATTATACACTACTAGAGTCGGGAATCTCCTTTCACGTTCCTTTTCCTTCCCTACATTCTTCTTGGTACACTGTCTGGCCAAATGCCCATGATCAGAACATATGAAACATCTTCCATCAAAGACATACCTCATTTCATCATTTCTATGTTGAGATGTTGATGTAGCTTGAGTTCTTCCTCTGAAATTGAGCTCCAGAGCTTCCTGACACATACTCATGGTGTGTCCCATTCTTCCACAGTAATAGCATCTAAAAAATGCTTTCCTTTGAGAGACTCTTCTTTCTTATTTCTCATGACGCTTCATCTTATTCTCAGATTTTGTACATTTTCTGTTTTCACAATACGAAATGTATTCCTGAGCCTCTGTACAAAAGCTTGATGTGTGGCCGTGAATCCCACAGAAATAGCACATGTCATCACTTCTTTTTGTAACTGACCTCTTAGGCCTATCACCAGCACCTACAGGTTTTTCTCCACTCCTAGAACTGTTCACGACTCTCATCTTATCATGCATGGGAGGGGTTTCAACAAATCCAATACCAGCTTTTCTGAAACTTTCTGGTCTTTGAGCTGAGAAAATATTCTGTTGTTTCTCTTCAGAAATAGCATACTTATTCTTAATTTCATCATCACTTGTCGAAGGATGATCAAATAGCAAGTGTAAGGAATCCTTCATTTTCGGCATTCCTTTAGCATTGGATTTCTCCACATCCTTCTTTACTAATTCTAGATCCTCTTCCAACTTTTTAATCTTCGTCTCCCTTGATTCGAGTTGGACATCCAGTTCTTTCTTGAGAAGCTTCCCATTACTCACCTTATCTTCTAGTTCCTGTGTGAGCTTTTCCACCATTGCACTTTGCTTCACTACTTTTAATTTTTCATCAGAAACAGATTTAGAGAACGATTCATTCTCTTGTTGTAGGCTTCGATTCTTCTGAACTTCTTCAGACAACTGTGCTGCTAGATCATCATTTCTAGCTTTCAGATTCTGTACTTCATCTGACTTTTGATTCTCTTCATAATCATCAGCCTTTTGTTTTCCTTTCATTTTAGCCATCTTTTGTAGTTCATTGGCATGAGAATCATTATTCTCTGTTAGGTCAGTAACTATGTCAATAAGCCTTTGATTCAAGCCTCTTAGCTTGTTGACCTCAATCCCCAATACTTTTATCTGGATATCTTTGGATTT
Organism: Viscum album; assembly: GCA_963277665.1. NCBI lineage: Eukaryota > Viridiplantae > Streptophyta > Magnoliopsida > Santalales > Viscaceae > Viscum > Viscum album. The sequence continues at coordinate 1,586,404,687 of OY728164.1, forward strand.
TACATCTTCATCCAACTTCGGGTCCACTTCCTTTGTCATGTTGACAATATCTACTGGTGGCCTCCTTCTTGAAACTTCATCATCATCAGTTGTTCCGGCATAACTTTGATGATCATGTACTTCACTTATTCCAACATCTTGATTGAGTAAATCAATCTTTTCCCTATCAGATTCATCCAAGCCTTCCTTCAGCAAGCGGTTTGATTCATTTAACTGAATCACACATTTTCCATACACACTTCCACACTGAGGAATACCACCTGACTTTTGATTCTTCTTTGATGTTTTTCCCTTTTCCATGGCTCACGAGATAAGAGCAGACTAATTCTTTAAACACACAGATCGACTACACCAAGTCAGAGAAAACAAATCTAATAAAGGCAACCTATCGCTCTGATACCAATTGTTAGGACTAATAGGGGCCTATATACACTGAGAGGGGGGGGGGGGGGGTGAATCAGGGTATGGATATTTTTTTTCAAAGTTCTTTCTGGACCACTGGATCTTGACCTCTTTGTTATAAGGGTCACTTTGTTTGCACTTGTGTGGTTACTGTGATCACTTGTCTCCTTTACCTGATGATGATGCTTTGAATGCAATGCAGGGGAGTAAGCAGGCAGACACAGAGATTTTTACTTGGTTCACCGCTAAGGGCTACGTCCAAGGAGTATATGCCGACAAGTTGCCGGTTCGTACCAAATTCCACTAGTCTTCACTAGCTGTGGATTACAATGTTCAGGCTAGATCACTTCTATGCCCAGGCTCACTGCCTTTACAAGGTTTAGGGTCAGCTCACTGCTTTCCCAAGGGTCACTCCCTGTTTCTCTCTCTCTGGATCACTGCCGGTGGAGAGGATCACCTTCTTCCTCTTCTTAAGCTCACTGCTCTGTGAAGGGAATCCAATAACAGTTTATAGACCTGTAGGTCTCTTCATTTACATTAAGGAATGCATCTTCCTCTGTATGTAGATGCTCTTTTGAAGTTCAACTTTCACCCGTAGATGAATACCCCTTTGCCACTATCCACTGGGCAACCAACCTTTGGAAAGACCTTCGCAAAGCACCCTACAATGCGAGGCTCCCAATTTCGCGAAGCTCAAACAAGCCTTCGCGAAGCACCTGCCTTTTCGCGAAGCTCACTCGCGAAGCTCCTTCGCGAAGCACTCTCGCGATGCTCAAGCCGTCGCAAAGCAACAACCCTTTCGAAGCTAAGTAAGCCAACGCAGAGCACGCAGGTTTCGCGGAGCTACAACAGCCGCCGCGAAGCACCTCTTTCGCGAAGCACACTAGCTCCGCGAACCACCTTCGCAAATCGAGAGCAAAGTATTTTCTCTGAAAATTCTCTCTACTTCGCTCGAAGGGGTCAGCCTCTATTTATAGGAGATTCCACCGACCCTCGTCCCTTCCGCGCGAAGTCAACGCCACGTCATCTCAAATCGCGAAGCTCCAAAGTTTCTGTCGCAATTCTGTCCAAATCGCGAAGCTCCACGGCAATCTTCCGTTCGCGGAGCTTGACGTAGTCGTGATGAATCACCGTCAACTTACCTTCGCGGCTCGTGCCTTCTCCGCGAAGCTCCCTCGCGAAGCCCAACATTCCTTCGCACCTTCGCCGCGATCCTCTCTCGCAAATCCCTTCTCCGCCGCGATGCGCTTCAGCCTCTGCCGTTCGCGAAGCATGACGTAATCACGAAGCATCACCGCCTCCATTCTTCTGGTCTTCGCGAAATCCAATCCATACATCCTATCTTCGCGAAATTCATGCCTTTGCCATATTAAATTATGCTCTTCATGGAAATCCACTTTTCGCGATGCTCACCAAACTCCAAATTTTGGACCCCAAAAATTTGGCAAACACTGGGAAACGACGCCACCTTGTACTGCTCTTTTGTACCGCCTCCAGATCATCCTTTTCCTTTTTCATCGTTCTTTGTCAACATGGATTGTCAACAACTTCTCGGGAACTCGACAAATATCCATGAAAGCCTGCTTTGTCAACAAACACAATCAACCAAAAACACTGCAATGTTACCTTGAGGGATTTTTACCCAGCAATAAATTACATGTATAATAGGTTATTTAATCATTAATTTAAGAAACTAAATTTTATTATTAATTTCATTAAGATAAAGTGAGGAACACCAATAGACTTAAGGTAAGGGTTTTCTACCCAAACCTCCACTTTCATCCAGGTTACTCTTATTCTCTACTTATCTCAATAAAACTATTATTTATTAATATTTAATACTCATAAATTCTATGTTAATGTTATATATGTTTTTACCAACCATATTCATACCTTCATTTATGGGTATTTATACGTTTTAAAAGGATATTTCAAAAAAATTCTTCCCGAAATGGGATCCAAATTCAAGGGAATTTCTCAAATTCTTAACTATTATAAATAGCACTATATAATCTGTTTTTAGAAATAATTATATTTATAAAATATATCATTTTATTATGAAAATAATATATTACTTCACTTATGGTTTTATACGAAGATTTTTCTAAAAGAACTATTCTTTTCAAAGTAAAAGAGTATTTATCTCAAGAATTACTCGATGATTTTATAAGAGTATCTTAATCCATTTAAAAAATATTGTTGATTATTATGTATTATTGAGATTAATATTTTATGATATCATATACCATATTCAATTTAATGGTTTATTATTATTTTGACTATGGATGTGCTATCTTAAAACCATTCACCAATTTACTCCGAATGGTTAGTGTTTATGCTTAATGTTCAGGAAAAGTTATTTACATTTAATATATTATTTTCAATATAAATGTATATATTGTTTATGTTTATCCCTATTCATATGAGGAATTAATTGGACTTATTAAGTGTTGTGTGGGGCCTGCTATAGCCCCTCGGTACATCGATAGGTATCACAAGACAAACTATGGTCTTGGCACGAGGCCTTGGAAAAATGGATATTTATGGTCTTGTCATGAAGCCTTGAAGATATGGTTATGATGTCCCGCATTATGAATTACCTCATTATTAATATACTAATTTATAGTTCATGTGGTTATTCAACTAGTATAATACCCATGATTATGTTTTATTATGGAATTATTTATTCAGCTCTTATTTATGTCATATTATATGAAAGTTTATTTTTAAAGGCATGTGTTTTTAAGTTATTCACCATGCCTAATGTTTATGTTTATGATATCTTCCACTTTATTGATTACCCTTATTGAGTGTTTGAGATCACCCTTTTCTTATGTTTCATTTTCCCAGGACATAAATAGGTATATTATGAATGACATACAGAAATAACCCAGGAGTTATGGATGTTGTCAAAGGAGTTTCTATGTTGTATTTATTTTCAAGTTGTAATGTTGAACTTATATATGTATATTTATTCCAAAGCTGCTAAACTACTTGGTCATTTGGGATGCATATTTCTTTTTTATATGCCAATGTAATAAAATAAGCCTCTAGCTCCTGGAAGATGGGGTCAGGTCCTTACGTGTTTTCAATTTCTATTACTGTCTTCAAGGTTGTTCATAAAACCATTTTTAGGACTGAACCGGATTATAATATATGTATTATATATTACTTATTTTTCTGGAACCATAATATATAAAATATATTAAACAATAGAACAAAACTAGTTCATTGTGATCGAAAAATGCTAAAATTAATCTAAATGATTATCATTAACATGTTATATAATGATTCATCCTCATATCTAAAAAAACAATAATATATAACAAAAAATTACACTTCTATATGTTCATTAATAATATATAATTTCAATTCTTGATAATTAGACCCTTTCTACATGAAATTCTATACTCATATACAGGCAAACCGATCATGAAAACCAAGAAAAAAAAACGCTTCTAAATGATGAAATTGTATATTTTTGCTCATAAAAGGCCAAAAATGAACTTAATAAAATTATAATGAATAAAATTCATATATAAAAGGTTATATATTTTAAAATTACTATATTTAATTTGATAATCAAGGAAATTAGGATCAAGTGAAGAACACATTCATACATAAGGTAAGGAATCCTTTCTGAACCTCCATTTTTTTCTTCGGGTTACTATTTATCTCTCTCTTTAACCCAATGTAATTCCTCTTTATTTTTATTTACTTATTTTAAATTATATGTATACTTTCCAAGATCATTTTTACATGTCTTATCATCCTACTTTTATGGAGAAATACATGTTTCAGAAATTTTCCCTTCTCATTTCTTCCCGATATGCAAGCCGGATTAAAGGAAATGTCCCGATTTCATACACATTTTCAGGTGCACTTCATAATCTATTTAAATCCACCATTATTTTTCTAAAATCACTAATTTTATCATGAAAAACTATCTTGGTTCATTTATGGTTTTATACAAACAATTAATTCTTTTCCATTTTAATGAATTTTAAAAGTTTTCCCTTAAACCATACAAAAATGCTTTATTTATAAAGTTATTTAAACACTCTTTTCAATTTAGTTTTAAGTCACTTATCACGATATATTCCTATATTCCCTAATTAATGTCCATTTATTATTTAAATTCATCTTTTCATGGAAAACATTATGATATTCCCTTTTGATATTCCTTTTGACATGATTATGATACCCAATTATTTACATAGGTAACCCTTATGTTTATGTTTGATTGATTATGCATGATATTTATATAGAAAACATATTCATGAACATGTTACAATGGATTCACTAAGATATCACTCCAATTAATTGGGTAATATTTATTCTAATGAGATGTCATGTGCAACAGTCTTGGTGGTTAGTATTGACTTGGGCTATATGTGCAATGGTCTTCGTGTTTAGCCTTTACTGGTAATTATCCATTTTAAATGAGCTTTGAATCACGATAAAGTAATGTTTTATGTTTCTTCCACATTATATGATTCCATTATTATTTAATCTAATGTTATATATGTTATGATTCCATATGTTTAATCATATTCTATTCCTTTTTATATTATTATTCTATGGATTCTAACCCTTATGTTAAGATTTATTTTAATGTTTCTTTCCTTATTGGGATTTTTAGCTCATATATTTTGTTCATGTATTCGCTAGTTTACCCTATGCAGTTATAGGAGTCCAATGGATGTTAGGAGCTCATTATGAAGATTAAATAAATTATGTTTTTATGTTTTTATGATCCTAATATTCCAAATACACTATAATTTATGATAATTTTCTTGTAATTTGACAGTTAATTATGCATAAAATCATGTAATTATATGTGTAAAAGGTTAGGGTTTCCATTTATTACCTCTACCTAGTACTTCCTCTCTTATACTAGGGCACTGCATCCCCTACCTCGACCTAATCATCCTATGGAACTCCAGTTGCATGTATGCTGAGGAGTAGCTGAGTTCTTACCAGAATATGGTAATTATCCTAATTTCCTACCTTCTTGAATGTGAGAAGTTCTTAAAAAATTATAATAATGACCTATCCAATGCAATCATGACACTCCAAAGCAGGTTATTCCCACTGAGGCTGCTTGTGGACCATCGTTCCACTTTGAGGGCACTACAATGGAACACATTCTTGAGATGGCTTTCCACTATCCAGACTACTCCGCCCACTGTTTCCTTGGAGATAACTACCATAACAACACCTTTTACTACCAGAATAAGAGATCTTAGTTCATCCTGCTAAAATAGCATAGATTCTGGTTGAATCCCATCTCATATTCCCTTTCATGATGAGTGCCTAATTCATCACATCCAAAAAGCCACTCCTGAAAAATACATTCACCGATGACTTGATCTCATAGTGAATCCTATCCTGAAAACATATCACCCAATATATTTAATAGGAAACTAAAGAAGGTGAAAAGTGCTGTAGGTTGGTGAAGATTCTGTATTTGTCCATCATTAACATGGTCTTCTCTGTTAGATGAATGAACTTGTAAGCCTTCTCATCCATCAACTTATATGGATAGAAGTGGATAAAGAAATTGAACTCGATGTCCTTACATGATAAATCATCCTACTAACCATATTTCTTCAGAATACCCCACAAATGCTTTGGAGGTCTGGAAATCATATATGCAGAAAGCTTCTCCATCTTATCTATAGGTGTCTCAAGGTGTCTATAGATTATCTAGACCGACTAAATATAGAACTCACCTACCTAGGGTCCTCCCTCCTTAGTGAACATAGGCAGATGTTGTAGCTAAAACTCCCTCATCATCATAGACCATGATGGAACTGTACGAATAGTATAAATTTCCATGGATCGCATGACCCTTAGTTAGTTTTTACAAAGATGGACATCTATATGAACCTTAGAAGCTAAAGGAAACTCTGGTTCAACTATGATAGGAGCATGGAGATTTTCACTCACCCAAATCTTAACTCAAATATGACTAGGAGGCATTTTCTCTATAAGATAAACACACTCTTTATAATTCTGGCTACAAGAACAAGGTCAACCTCAATAGGTGAAAACTACCGAGAACCACTACTCCCTGTCTCTCTAAAAATGGATTAAAAGTGTTCTAACTTGACATAAAAATTATTTAATTTAATTTATCAAATATATCAGGTATATCATGTCATAGTTAAATCAAGAAAGTACATATATCATGAAATAATTATGTCTCTATCATGAAAAATTCATGTCAAGATATATCCCTACGTTCCTATCATGATGCATGAATACTCATCTCATGCCATACCGATCCATGAGTATAAATATGAAGAAAAAATATCATCATGAAACAATAACAACTCACAAAATGAGAATCACCCTAGGTGAAATAAATTCAACTGTAACCAATGAATAACATAAAAAGAAATACCATGCCTGGGTACTCAGATTTCTCCCCATACATGTGTTAGCCATTCCTATGCACAAGATCATTACCAAGTCCTAAAACATCATAATATCTTTTATAAATTTACAAAATTGTAAATAAATATAAAATAATACCTACTCTAATACCAATTTATAACATCCTCTGATCCATCAACCTCTCACGTGGACACATAGGGTTTCTTATGGGACCTCAAGTGAACTGCCTCATACACCAGAGGCTTTTTAAAAGTATTGGGGGTGTGATAAATATAGTGGGGAGACTATACAACCTAGTATAGAGATACATTACAATAGAAATAAAAAATATAAATAAATATCAGAGTAATAGATAATAGTGGAGGCAATATATCATATAATTGGAAAGTAAAGGAGAAACCAATAAATAAATAATAGCGAATCATGTAATGACAAGATGATATGTATCTAATTTGAAATTGAAAACACCACAAATAAATTAATTATCTAAAAAAAATATACTCAAAATACCATAGTCCTGAACCACATGTCAGTACCATCTCCAAACTCTGGCCCAAAAATAAATAAAAAATCAGAAACAGGGTCTCTTTCCCTTATCCAAATATGCATCCATGTAATCTTCTTGGGTACCAAATAATATCCCAAATAGGGTGTGAGTAAAACATGGTAATTCTACACCACCATGTCTGAACCAAACCATTATTATAATATGAACATGCAATAAGGTGATAAAAATGTGTATTTATTAATAAAATAATACAATATATATATATATATATATATATATATATATATATATATCAATCGACTTCAACACTATGTTGAAATGTCTCTAATCATGTAACACAACCATTAAAACCATCACCATAAATCTTAGAATAATCAAATAATTTGGAAAATCCATTTGTATAAGAATTTTACCCTATGGGAAAAGCCCTATATATAAGGATTTAAGTATGTATCACTAGTACAAGCCTAATATATAGGTATTTTAGAATATATCACTTGGAAAAACTCTCTATATAATCATTTTAGGATTCTATAAAATAACTATATATAAGCATTTCAGTATGTATCACTAGGCCAAGCCCGCTATATATGCATTTCAGCCTCTGCGTGAATCCCTATATATAAGAATTTTAACTTGTATAACTGGACAAATACTATTATATAATAATTTCATACTTTGGGAAAATCCCTATATATAATAATTTTCTTATCAAACTCATCAAGTCATTACAGAAGAGATATCTTAATATCACATCATAATCCTCAATGGTGAATTTCTTAAATTAGCATTTTTCTTTCAATTACACCTCATATTTATATATCAATTATAAATAATCATATTAATATCCCATATGCTATCACCAAATGTATTCTATATCAATAAATAAATGAAATCTCATGTCATGATAAACACACTTCAAGTCATTAACCATTTCAGTATTATTCCGGGGTTCACTCACCTAATGTGTATCCACATGCTAGGTAAAAACATTGATGAAATCTAAAAGGATCAAACAAATAATACAATATGAGATTTATCATCATTCATTATTGAATTAATTAATTTTTACATTATGGTGGTGCATTTATATCATCACACATAATCAACAATTAAATAAACCATAGGGTTAGGTTTAGAATATCTACCTTTATCCTAAAATTGAGCAATGCTTCTATTAAGAATCACCAACAAGAACATAGGTGAGGAATATTTAAAGAAAGAACCTAGATCACATATATTCAATATCAACATGATTCAAAAATAGAGATCAAATAAAACACCACTTCAATGGAAGAATGTGGAGAGAAGAAGAGGAATAAAGAAAATAGATCTAACATAGATCAAACACCAAACTAAAATGTATGGAAGTGATGAAATTTCTCCAGATTCAATAGGAGTCATCTAGGGATTGAGAGTATGGGATAAAAAAATGGTTCAATAAGGAAAAATGTGTATAAATATAAATAAAACTATTTATTTTAAAAATTACACAGTGTGTAACCCTCTTTCACATTGTGTATTTTTCATTTATGAGTTATGTTGAAAAACCCATTGCCTCATCTTAATTTAACCCTTCTTGAACATTAAACATCATTTAATGTGGATTCATGATGTGTAACCAGTTCACACCATGAACCGTTTCATGTCCTGTATCCTTTTCAATTAATCTTCTTGGCGGAAATTACACATCATTTAACCTATTTACATGGTGTTTGAATTCCCTATAGACAGCTTTTAAACTAGCTTCTACAAAAGCACCTGATGAACCTATAAATATTTAAAAACTTATGGAAGACCCTCATAATCCATTTTAACAAGTTTATAACCTAAATCCATTAAATCAAACAAACATACATCCATGAAATTTAGGTCATTTTCCACAACAAAGGATATCTTTCAACAAACAAGACTCAGCCACCAATGATTAAATAACAGGTAAACCCAACCAAAATAAGTTTAAATAAAAATTAAAAGTGGTTCATACCTAGGAAAAAATGGGAACTTTTAAACCACCAACATAATAAAGGCATAATATTTGACAATCCATGTGGTATACTTGGTAGGTCATCCAGCACAAAAAACCCATTTTGTGCATCATAAGCATATTATTTATATCTATATAAAATTTTACCTGTGATAAAATTAACATTTATTCACAAACTATAATACCCCATAATGAAAATTCATTAGGGATAACTCAAATTAATACTTTGAGAGGTCAATTATCACTTCACTTCATTTAATATATGCTACCAATGTTAAATAATATTAAAGTGATTTTTATCTCATCATATGACATATAATATACTTCTAGGTCATCCTTATGTTTTTTGTTACATTTATAGTTTTTTTAAACTCATTACATATCTATATAATTTCCTCCACATATCTATGTGACCATATGATCAAGTTACTCATCTTAAACTCTTTAGAAAGTAAAATAAATGAAGTAAATGAATCTGAATAATGGTGAGACCTAGAAACCATATTCTTAATATTCAAATTAATGAATAGGTATTAAAACTATTTAAATTAAAAACATAAAATATTGTGATGTTAATAACTTATTTCTTCTATATATAATTGTTTCTAAGTTTACCACCATCATCATCCTTGGAACCTATTCCATCAAAACTTTTCTTTCACATCATTTTCCAAAAAATTGTAACTCTTTATGTTGTTCTTTACCATCACATCCTAAAATAATATAGGATATAATAGTGTTATTAAAATCATTATAATAAATAAATATAACTAATTATATTTCTCTTTAATATAATACCTTAATACATTGAGGCTATTAATTGAAATTCACTTTTTGGTTGAATAGTTTAATATTTTATTTATAATAATTTAAACTTAAATAACTCCAAAATACTCTAAATAGACTCTTTAAGAATATATTATCTTTATAATATTGTGTTAAAACTCACAAACACCATTGTATTAGGAAATAACACTTATTTTCATTAGTTTGAATATTTTCAAAAAAACTATTAACCACTATTAGTGCTCACTTTTTTCTAAGGATAAGAGTTTTGGAATTTTTGTTCAAGAATTTATGTTGTGTAGGTCTCTTAGTATACAATTAGTTCCCTTTTAGGTGTAAGTAATTTCATGTACCCAAGTACCTATGTACAAATATCTTACATGAACACCCAGGATTCCTTGCATGAGTCCCTCTTGTGAACCTTTATGGTTTATCAAATCCTCCTTATGTGAATAACCTTCACAAAACAAATTCTTGAGGCAAGTCATCTTACATGTGTCTTATATGCACCCTAAACCTGATGTCAATCACTTACCTAACTATGTGAAATGAGCAGTTACCCCCTTAACTCTGTGATTTGTTTTCTTATTTATTATAAATAGTTCTCAGGAATCCTATTTGAAAAAAATGGGGAAACCAAGAGGACACAATCTTGGAATTTTATAAGAGAACCCATTTCCATGAACACTTTAGTGTCCCACTTCCCTTTAGGTGACATAAAAAGTCAAACCTAAGAGAAAAAAATGATAAATTGGGGTAATGTTTTCATATAAATGGTTTACAAGAAATCCTTCAAGAATGACCACTTCCCCTATAATCCTTTAGGACTAGGGTGAAGGGCCCCATTGCAGAGATACCATAGTTGGGTGCCACACAAACAACTCATCCTAGAGGTACTTCTCTAGGGTGCTATGTACCCATCTCATCCCAGAGGTACCACACTAGGGTTGGATGTACCTAGATCATCCCCAAGGTACCTAATTAGGGGTCCACATGACTAGATCACCCCATAGGTAACACTAGGGAATCACACACCTAGTTCATCCTAGTGGTACCACAATAGGTAACCATGGGCCCATCTCATCCCAAAGGTACTATTATAGGGAAACACCTTCCCAAATTATCCTAAATATACTAGAGTAAAAAAACTTACCCAACTCATACTGGAGGTACCACACTGGGGAACCACATTCCCATCTCACCCAGTTCTGATACGAGGGTGATACATCACTCAAGTCTCATGACTAGGATCTATCTCACCCAGGTCCCTTAAATAGGTGTCACTCCTCCATTATTTCATACCTAGTAACCACTTCAACCTTGTTCTATACTAAAGTTCAACTTTACCCTTATTATATTCCTAGGTTTCATTTATACCATGTACCATACCCAATCCCAAATTCACCCTAGTCCTATAACTTGGAACCACTTCACCCTAGTTCCATGCCATGGGAACCTACCTAAGTAGACCCATGAACATGAGAGTGATCCCATTATATCATGTATTCATTGGATAATAATTATCTCTTGGTTTTCTTCCCTAATTTATATGTACCTTAGGATGATTACAATCATATACTCTCTTGATAATAAGGGTCCCTATCATTAGAAGATTGATGAAGCTTCTCTTATTTAAAAATTCTCATACTAGTTATCCTATATCAATAATCTTTCCTACCATGATATCTAGTGGGAATATTTTGTCTACATAACAATTCAAACACATATAGGCAACCAATTTGGTGTAAGAACCAAAACAAAAATCAATTTGAATCATCTTCCATGTTAAGTGAAATGGCTCTCTAATTCTATGTAAGTCCCAAACCTTCCTCACTGGTTTATATTCATTGTGAGTTCATCCGTTAATCTCCATCAAGTTATCAATTTCAAGGGGTATGCATCCACATATCTTCATCATACTAGGTGTAAGAACCAAACATACCTTCTTTTGTATATTTACCAATAAATAGTATAGAAAAAAAATTTATGCTCGAGACTAAGTATTGAAACAACCATTTCTAGGCACCTTTCTTATAGTAGTATTAGCTGTATGACATTAAATTTCATAGCAAATAGTATATTTTTTGTGATTTTAATCTATTTCAAATAGGTCTCAGATGAATGAACATAAAAATCACTTTAATTAGACCTATATAAATAAACATTAAAGGAACATAAGTTGTTCATGGTTGTGTGTCTATAAATGTTTACACCTTGGTCATCATGAAAAGACTTTAAAAGGTATGTTGTGTCCCATTAAGTATCATCAGACTATGTGGGTTATTATTCCCTTCATAGGGATATGTTGGAATCCCCTATCATGGGATTTATCAAAAACCCACGACACTTATCGCCTCCCTAGATGGTGAGAAATTATAGAGCACCTAATTGTGAAACTTTAAACCATAACATCACATATCACGAACCGTACCCTAGGGCCTATGTCATGACTACCCCAAGAATGCCTCCCATACTCCATGGGCTGGTGACTAGAACCGTGTAGGTATATCTAACAAATGGGAGGTATTTTCCTAAGTACTTGTACACGCACACCTGTCTCCAAGAAAAACTACTGAAACTAAAAACACTGAGTAAATAGGTATGCATCCCACTAAGACAACCACAGAGAGTAATGGTACAAAACTGAGATGTAAACAGGGCAAAAAAAAGCCCTACCAAAACTGAAAAGGTGAAAGCTCATAAAGTCCGTCAGTAGAAAACCCTACCTGAAGGGTTGGTATAGTAAGTTTTCTGAATGTCACTGAAGCATACAATGTCTGTCAATTCACCCTGAAGCACCACCTATCTCCAACCCAGCAAGGACTCCATCAAAGCTATCGATCATCTACATAAGACTCAATACATGCAGCCAAAGCCTATACAAGGGTGAGTAAAAAATACTTAGCAGGGACCCCAAAATCACAAAGAAAAAACCACAAAGAATGATACAGTCGATAGAGTCAATAGAATTAGCCCACACCAGGAACATGTCTAAAAATGAATATAGTGAAATAATTCCATGAATATTCAAATATATTGAGAAATAAAATCTTTGCAGGAGACTCACTCCACATCTTCATAGGAGACCTACTCCGCATCTTCATAGGAGACCTACTTCATGTTTTCACAGTAGACCTACTACGCATCTTCATAGGAGACCTACTCCCCATATCCACAGGAGACCTACTTCATGTCTTCATAGGATACCTACTCTATGTCTTTAAAGGATAACTACTCTACATATTCACTAGATACTTACTCTGTGTATGTCACAGTTATTAAGAGACTTACTCTACATAAGTCTCAGCCACATGATTCCACTCTTAGAACGCTCGTTATGGGATCACCTAATCCTCGACCCAATAAGTCATATGATAATATCCATGAAAAATAATGTAGAGTATATCAAAAGGACTGTCTCATCATGAGGGTATCGATGCTACAAATGACTCATCAAACGGACACACAGTTTGAGAGTTAAGGGCATGTTAGTAAAAAGGGTTTGGTTGGGTTTGCGTCTGACCCAACCCAACCTAGTTAGGTCTGGACCATCCCAAACCATCCTGGCCTAAAGGCTAGTCCCATTGGGCCACTAGAATGTGGCCCACTGAGTGGCGTGGTCTTTCCTACCGGGCCACCCACCAGGGTACCCGATAGCCCAGTTTTCCTCTATCCCGGGCCGCCTGTGTGGGGTGGTTCGTCCAGCTGGGCATGGTACATGGGCTAAGCCCCTACCACTTGGTAGACGTGGTCGGGTGATCGTGTCACTAGTCCGCACCGCCGTGGCCCACTTTGGCCGCGGCTTGTGGTCACCGCCCACTGCCGCATTACCGAACGTCAATCCGACGACCTCCTATTCCCAGGTTGTCATGCCGCCTTCACCAGATCCTCTTCTGTGGGCCGCTACCATCACCGTGGTTGTCTATTTTTCAAACTGAGAACACCTTTGTGACCGTTAGGTTTCCACCATCACTACTGTGGGATCCAATTCGTCTTGTCATCACTCCAAGGGTCTAACCATGTTCAAAACATACTGGAAAATCCTGACATGACCATGGGGTCTGTCAGTAAAGAACGAAGAATAGGGATTAAAGAATATGAACAAGAACACCCTTAGAGTGAATATTGAACTTTTTTGTTTTGGTCATCGTTAATACCTTTAGAAAAGAGGGACAAAACAACAAGGATAAATCACTAATATTTAATCTCTTAAATTCCACAAATTAATCATCCCACAAGAATGATCAAATCGTGGATAAACCTATTTGTGGGTTGGTCCACGTTTGTCGTTGGATTAAAGAACAAGGAATGAAATTCATAAAGAATTAAACCCCGTACCCAGAGTTTGGATCAATTGTTGATGAAGGGAGAAGTTGTGTCATCGTTCGTCAATCTGTTGATCCTTGATCTAGATTTTGATATCCAATTCATCATCATTGATACTCGATCCACCCGTGTTCATTGGAGAGAGTTCCTTCACCACTCTCTAGAGGAATTCCTATTTAATTAAGGAGGGAAGGAAAGTGCATTTCCCCATCGTAGCATTGCAGCATCACCACGCTGCTTCATTTAAGTGAGAAAACGGGATGACCTATTATAGTGACGTAGTGTCACTGCATCACTGCGTCGCTGTGAAATGATTAGAAGAAATAAAATAAACTTTTTAAGTATATTTTTATTCATCATTAAAACATCCAAAAAATATTTTACATAGTCTACCCATGAAGGTCAATGTTATGCCCCTCCCAGGTAAAACCCGCTGATCTAAATGTAATAGTGCCATTGGATTTCTGATATGGGAACCCATTTATAAGTTATCTCACTTTTCTAGAAAATCGTGCATGCGCTCTATTTTAATTACTTAAAATAGTTCAAACATTTATTACAGGCACCCCGAGCCTTAGAATCTTGCACCGACTCAGTTCCTGGTATCTAAATAATCTCATATAATTTTAAAAAAAATTACATGGAAAATATGAGACATTACATTCTCCCCACATTAGGGCTTTATGCCCCTAAAAGCCAAAAAATGTCTAAACAAACAAATGGGGATACTGAGCATGAATCTGAGCCTCCCGATCCCATGTGCTCTCTTGGAGATTCTTGTGCTGCCACTAAACATACACTAGAGGAGTAGACCACCCACATAAGTTCCTCTCCTGTTGATCCTCGATCTTCATCGGGTACTTTGTGAAATTCCCCCCATCATCAATGTCCAAATCTTCCCAGTTGATGAAGTAAAATAGGTCGTGCACGTATCTCCTCAACTGGGATAGGTGGAAGATATTGTGCACTCTCTCTAACTGAGGAGGTATATCCAAGAAGTATGCCACATTAGTAACTCCATGTAGTATCAGAAAAGGTCCAATGAACCTCAAAGATAACTTTCCTCCCCAACCAAATATCCGTATCACACGTCGATGGGGGGGCCGGAGGAACAAATTTTCTCCCTCCTAAAACTCCAAGGGACTATTTTTCCTATCAAAATAGGACTTCTAATAGATTTGTGTAGTCTTCATCTACTCCTGGATGAAATGCACCTTCTCTACAGTAGGCTACACCAACTTTGATCCGAAGAGTGCTAACACTATGGATTCCATCCAACAAAGTGGTGACCTATAGGGTTACCCATACAAGGCCTCAAATGGTTCCATAATAATGGTGGATTGGTAGATGTTGTTGTATTCAAACTACACCAAAGGTTGTTGATCCTACCAAATTTGGCCAAAATTGAGGATGCAAGTACGTAGCATGTTCTCTAGGACCTGAATGGTCCGCTCCATCTAGCCATCTATATGTGGGTGGAAAGTTGTGCTCAAGTGTAGATGAGTCTTTAACATCTCCTGCAACCCCTTCCACAATTGGGATGTGAAACGAGAATCACGATATGAGACTACCATCAATGGTAATCCATAGATTCAAACTATCTTCTGTACTTAGAGGTGTCCCAAGCTCTCTACTAAACCCTGCTCTCGAATCTCTTAGATCTGGACTGAATTGGTGAGTCTGTCAATGATCACCTAAATGGCATCGTTCCCCTTTTATGTATGTGGTAAATCCATCACAATTTCCATTGATATTACATCCCACTTCCACTCTGGCACCTCAAGGGGTTGAGTAATAACTGCTGAAACCTAGTGCTCGACCTTCACTTGCAGATAAGTGAGGAATCTATAGACCAACTCCTCCACTTTTTTCTTTATTCTTGACCACCAAAACTAACGTCATAGGTCCTGGTGCATCTTTTCCACACCTGGATGTACCGCAAAATGGGATGTATGGAACTCCCTCAACACCTCCTCCTATAACATTGCCGATATAACTGTGTGTCCTCTAAAAAGAATGACGTGATCCCCACCTTTAAAATATACATTAGGGGAATGCCCTATGGACATTTGAGCATGTGTAGTCTTGTAGCTGATATCTCTAATATGTGCCTCCCTGACTCACTATATGAGTGGAGGGGTAACTACTATTAACTGGAGATAATCTTCTCCATCTCCATCCATTAAGGATATCTTCAATGAGGCCAACTGCTCTGATTCCTCATTCAATAGTTGTGAACTCGATATCCTACTAAGATAATCCACCACCATGTTCCCCTTCCCAGGAGTATAGAGAATCTCAAAGTCATAGTTCTAAATGAACTCTAGGAAACACCTCTTTCTCATGTTTAGATCCTTCTGAGAGAATATATAATTGAGACTTTTATAGTTTGAGTAGATAATAAACTTCTCACCCATAAGGTATTCTTTCCACATATTCAATGCAAAAATACCACTACCAACTCTAGATCATGGGTTACATAGTTATGCTCATGTGGTCTCAACTACTATGAACCAAAAGCAATCACCTCTTTCCTCTGAATCAGGACATAAACAAGACTGGTTTATGATGAATTGTAGAACACCACGTACTCGACACCCTCCTCTAGAAATATCAGGATGAGAGCACTCATCAATCTCTACCTCAGTTGCTGAAATCTCTCCTGGAAATTCTCCGTCCACATGAAAGGTTTCCCCTTTCATGTTAAAGATGTCAAGGATGCTGCTACTCTGGAAAGGTTGGGCATGAGCCTCTGATAGTACCCAACCAACCCAAGGAAACTCTGCACATCGGTAACACTCTTGGGTGGATCCCAAGAAATAATTGACTCTATATTCACTAGATCTACTGCAACTCCAACATCTAAAATGAAGTTTCATAGCAAGTGGACCTCTCATATCTAGATCTGACACTTCAAGAGCTTCCCATAATGTTGGTTCTCTCAGAGTAAGTCCAAGAACATCTTCAAGCATACCAAGTGATTCTCCTCATAAGTAGAGTACACTAGGATGTCATATATAAAGACCACTACAAACTGGTCTTGGTAAGGCTTGAATATCCTGTTCATGAGTCCCATGAACACTGCTGGGGAATTTTTCATTCCAAACAGAATCACTGAGTACTCATAGTGGCCCTAGCGACATCTAAAATCCATCTTCATAAAGTCATAATCCTGTAGATGAAGCTAGTGATCGCCTGATCTGAGGTCTATCTTTGAGAATCATCTCACTCCCTTCAACTAATTGAAGAGGTCATCAATCCTCAGTAGTGGATACTTGTATTTCATGATCACCTAGTTCAAGCACTAGAATTCCACACATAGACTCAAGATCCTATATTCATTCTTAGAAAACAAAATTGAGGATTCCCATGGCGAAACACTGGGCCTCACTAATCCCTTCTTCAGTAAGTCTTCCAACTATACCATCAGCTCAAAAAGCTCTACGGGAGCCATCAGATATGCTGGTGTAGATTTCGGTGCTCTCCCAGGGTACATGTCAATGATAAGTCTAACTCCCCATGAGGAGGAAGTCCTAGAACATATTTCTAAAATACATCATCGTACTCGTCCACCGCTGTAAGAAAATGATGACTCATCTCATCCACTACACCGAGGGTCATGCTAGAAAATTGATCTGTGATCAGATACACACTCCTACATGCGAGTCCATCCGACACTTCTTGTGTTTCCATTTTACCGATAAAGGAAAACTTGGTCCCATATCTGCGGACACACCGCACTATGTGCCTAAAATAGTCAATCTAAGCATGAATAGTGGATAAACAGTTCATACCTAGTATGAAATCGTAATACCTCAATGCTACCAACAATAAATCCCAACCAAAAATCTATCCCCCAGAGTAAGGGCACACTATCATGAATAGTGTGTAATCATTGAATTTCCTCCCATATGAGTCTCTAAGCATAGGGATCAAGTCAATGGTTCCACTAGAATCTCTGTGTCTTGAACAAGGTCCGTGGTGAGAAAAGAGTGACTGGCACCTGTTTCTACCAAAACTACAGATAGGGTGGAAAAGACATAGATCGTACCTCTGATTATCCTGGGAGTCTCGGGATCATAAGCCTCCATCACCTAGAACTGGACTCACCCCTATCCACTAGGTCCCTGAGCTCGTGGTGGACCACCTAGGGGTGGTGGTAGTACCTCGAACATCCATCCAGCTCCTGCCACTTGTCTTGCTCCTCTTCCATGTACACCACCTAGAAAAACAGCCCATTCCTACCTCTACTACTACCTCGGTGGTCCCTTGACCATCTCTTGGTTGGTTTTATGGGTGGCCAGAAAATATCTATCCATATGCCTCTGACCGCAACATGTGTAGCACAACCTTTCCTTCAGACAAACCGCTCTTCCCTGGAAGCCCTAAACCACTAATCCCTTATCTTGGGGTCATCCCCTAGACTATATAGTCCTCTTGGAACCCTGTTTGAGCTATCAGTACCCGCTGCCGAAGACTCAGCTACCTGACGCCTGGTGGTATCTCCCACCGTTGGAGCCGGCTCTGTAAGAATTCTATCTACCAATAGAGCTTTCTCTAACACCCCAACATGTGTAGTAATACTAAAGGATATCATCGATGCCCTAATCTCCTGGAATAGTCACTACTCAAAGGTCTGATCCATGAAAAACAGGTCCCACACCATGTCCGTAGAGTAGCGAGAAAGATCCGTGCATATCACTGAGTACTCTGCTACCATCTGGCTACACTGCTTTAGGTGCAGTAGCTCCTGAATATGCACAGAGCATAATTTTGGCGAAAATAACTCCTCGTTGAATAAGAACTCAAATTATTCCCAAGTGAGGGCTGGATTTTCATGTGTCTAGATCATCAAGATCCACCATCTCCCCACCGAGCCCTATAGATGACTCGTGGCTAGGACCAACATCTGGTCGAGATGCATCCTCACTAGGCAAAAAATTCACATAACCTCCTCCAGCCAATCCTCATATACCTAAGGATCTATCTCACCTTGGAACCCAGGAGGTAGCTATATCTAAAACTCATGTAACACACCGATCCTGCATGCATCCTCTACTGGTAATTCCAGTAGGAACTGTTTCTCTCCGGGTGATGGTATAACTAGTACACCACCATGAGGTTATATATATTACAATGGTCCTTGAACTAATGCCTCATCACTTGGAAGACCATCCTCATGCTCACGCCCTAGAATCCATGTTGTCTTACTGTGGGGAAGCATCCTAAAATAGAAAAAGATGTACGACGGTCAATAGAGTATACTTGGTGAGCTGACACTGACTCAAGAATTATATAAGTACATACTAAATTCCTATATGATGCATGCAACTAGTGTTTTTATGTATCATGTTCAAAAGCATAATTTAGGGTCCTAATGTATGGATACATCGGATGATGCACCAATAATGGACTCCCTAGCCTGAAATCCAAACTCTAAACACTTAACACTACCCCCCAAAAAAACCAATCTCATAGACTATTGGTTCTTTCAGAAGAACTGGCCTCCTCTGATACCACTCTATCATGTCCCATCCCCTGAGGCCCATGCCGTGACTACCCCAAACCCACCTCCCATAGTCCAAGGGTTGGAGAACATCATCGTGTAGGCATATCCTACAAAAGATATGAATTTGTCTAAGTACCTATACACACACACCCCCATCTCCAAGTGAAATAAATGAAACTAAAAACACTGAGTAAACTGATATGCATCACACTAAGATAACCACTAAGAGTAAAGTAAAAAATTGAAATGTAAACAGGGCTAGAAAAATCCCAACCAAAACTAAAAAGGTGTAATCTCCAAAAGTCCTTCAGAAAAAAACCCTACCTAAAGGGTAGGTACATTAAGCTCTCTGAATGTCCCTGAAGCATACCACGCCCGTTGAGTCACCCTAAAGCACCACCTATCTATGGCCCACCAAGGACTCCATCAAAGATATCGATTATATACCCAAGACACGAAACATGAGGCTGAAGCCCATGAAGGGGTGAGTAAAACAATACTCAATAGTGACCCCGAAACCCCAAAGGAAAACCCACAAATCAAGAAAAAGTTGACAGAGTCACTAGAGTCAGCTCACACCAGGTACATGTCTATAGTATGAATATACTTAAAGAAGTCAAGGCATATTTAAATTCAATGATACATATAGTATTTGGAGGATACTTACTCCACATATTCATAGGGGACTTACTCTATGTATTTACAGAAGTCCTACTCCGCGTATTTATAGGAGAACTAATCCACATCTTCACAGGAGACCTATTCTACCTCTTCGTAGGAGACCTACTCCATTTCTTCGCAGGAGACCTACTCCACCTCTTCATAGGATTAATAATTTGAATCTTTATAGGATACCTACTCCGTGTCTTCACCAGAGACTTACTCAGTATATGTCATAGTTCATAGGAGACTTACTCTGCATAGGTCTTAGCCATAGGATTCCGTTCTTAGCACGATCGTTCTGGGAGCACCTATTCCTTGAGACAATAGTTCATATTACAACCTATATGAAAACTCACATAATGTATGTTAGAAGGATTTCATAATCATGAGGATCCCAATGTCACAAACAAATTGTCTAACAGACCCACATTTTAGGAGTTATGAGCATTTTAGCAAAAGGGGGTTGGGTTCGGGTTCGACCCGACCCGACCCAGTCGGGTATGGGCCAGCCCAAACCGGCCATGCCTAAAGGCCAATACCATTAGGATACGAGACCACATCCCACTAGGCCATGTGGTGCAGCCCGCCGGACTGCCCGCCGGCCCTCCCGACGGACCGCTCGATGACCTGCCAGACGGCCCGCCCGAGGGCTCGCCCGACGGCCCGTCCGAGGGCCCGACCGACGGCCCGCCTGATGACCCGGTTTTTTCTTCAGCCCGAACCTCTTGGGTGGGACGGTTCATCTAGTAGAGCATGGTAAGCGGGCTGCAGCCCTCCCACATGGAAGACACAGTCAGGAGACTACATCACCCATTTAATGCAGATGACTGCTCCTCCCGCACGCGGTCTGTGGGACCACATGCCAATCGGTCGACACGACGCCCCGCTGCGTTGCTGGTATGCACCTCCGTTTCCCATGAAACCCAGTCACTACCCGCAAAATCGCCGCTAAAGGACCCTCTACTGCTAGACATTGATCTGGTGTCCTCCTGCTATCGGGTGGTCACGCTATCGGTGGCTCCTCTTCCGCGGGCCGCTATAGTTTCCTTGGTGGTCTGTTTTCAAACCAAGAATGCCTTTGCGATACTTGGGTCACCACCATGACTTCTATGGGCTCATATTCATGTTACCATTGTTCTGGGGGTCCAGACACATCCAGAACCTCAGAAAATCCCAACGTGACCATGGGGGTCTATTAGTGAAGAATGAAGAACGAGGACAAAAGAATATGCACAAGAACAACCTTAGAGAAAACATCGACCTTTTTCATTTCATCCATCGTTAATCCCTTTATAAATGAAGGAAGAAACATCATGGACAAATCATTAAGACTTAATCCCTTAAATCCCATCAATTAACCATCCCGCAAGAATGTCCAAACTGTGGATCAACCTGTTCATGGGTTGGTTTACAGTCATCCTTGGATTCATGAACGGGGAAATAAATTCACGATGAAATAAACCCCTACCTAGAGTTTTGATCGATCGTTGATGAAGGTAGAAGTTGTGTCATTGTTCTTCAATCCATCGATCTTTGATTCATATTTCACTCTCCAATCCATCATCGTCGATTCTTGATCTTCCAACATTCATTGGAGAGAGTTCCTTTTCCGCTTTCTAGAGGAATTCCTGTTTAATTAAGGTGGGAAGGAAAATGCATTGCCCCGTTGTTGCATCACAACATTTCAGCATTGGCACATTACTTCATTTAAGAGAGAAAATGGGATGCCCTGTCATGGTGATTCAGTGTTGCTGCATCATTGCGAAATGCTTAGAATAAATAAAATAACATTTTTATTTTTATTTTTATTATTCTTTAAAATGTCCGAAAAATATTTTCCGTAGTCTAACCATGCCGGTCAATGTTAAGACCTACATAAGTAAAACCTGCTATTCTGAACACAATGGTACCCTCATAATTCTGATCCAGGAACTCTTTTATAAGTTCTCTCTCTTTTTTGTAAAACTATTCATGCATGCTATTTTGATTACATAAAATAGTTCAAACATTTATTCTGGACACCTCGGGCCTCAGAATCACATGACATCTTAGTTCTTGGGCTCAAAATAATCCCATATAATTTTCAAAAATTTTACATGGAAAATCCGAGACATTAAATCACTAACTACTAAGGGAAAGATAAATAACCTCTAATACTTATAGATTTCCCCAAAAAAGAATGAAATTAATCGATCACTATTATAGAGGTTTCTAGTTATAATTACTAATAAGTATTTCATTAAAAAGTTTTAAATATTTTAGAGAGTCCTAGACTAAGAAATAATACCCTTAAGGGATGATTTGACCTCCCATAATATCAACCAATACACAACATAAAGTTTTTTTTGGTATGTCCTAGTGATAGCTTGACTTTGCAAAGAAAGTCATAACCGATTCAAAATTTATGGGAAATGGTGAATGTTAGAAACTAAATAGAGAATAAGATATGAATTAGAAACTCATAAATGATAGAAATTGAGAATTTTTTTCTTATAATATTTCCTTAAAAGGATCCTTATTTTTGGTTTTTCCTTTTTCAGATCCCAGACACATCAAAATGGTGTCACTAAATGCACAATCTCACATAAATTTCCCTAGATATCCTAGTGGAAATCATTGGGCACCTCAGGTCACATCACACCACTAATCAATGTGATGGATATATGACTCAGTTGTGATGATGGTCATGGAACGAACTCTCATAAATATGTTTCCATCAACCTAACACCTCTAGTTTGAGTTGATTAATTACATAGTATGATATTTTTATCTCAATTTCTCCATACTAACTCTAGAGAAAACTCATCAAAGACACTAGTAGATTAAACCCCAATGGTATTCCTACCAATTATAGACCACTAAGAAGTAGGTGGCACCTATCACATCATCCAATCATTTCAAGATCATTTCCTCAGAGAGCAACAAAACCTACATAACTTATCTTAGGGAGGTGTAAAATGGAATATATAATGTCTCTATGGATGATCAATAGCTAACTATGAGGGATATTTCTATTTTTTACCATCTCAAATACTGCATCATGTAATGAACCAGCCCAGATAACCCGGTACTTTGGTACCTGAGAAAGATTTGACATATCCAAAAGGGTGTTACTGGACCTACAAGATGGTTACTAGCATGTGGAATCAAATAGAAATAAATGGGAAAACTTTTAAAGAAATTATGATAAAATAGAGGAATATATATCAATAAATAGTCAATATTACCAATAATACTCATGGAGAAGGAACCATAAAGAGATAGATGTATCTCTAAGTAAGAAATTATCCATAAGACGACACTGTTTCCATAAAAAAAAACATATAATCTCCATGTAACAACTAGGTCATAGCTCCACCGGTCACGTCCATCACCCAAGGTCATGTTCTAAATCAAAACCACCACCTCCAAGTGTCACTATCACTTTTCTTATATCTGTCATAAGATAATCTACAAAAAACTAAAGGAAATAGTACTACATGAGCTAAACAAACCAGTAGAATATCACCGAGTTTTCTCTAAGTTGCACCAATAAAAATAAAACATATATGATTCAATATGAATAAATGAATTTAATGGTAAATCATTTACATATTTTTAGTTAAAATATTATTTCAAATCAAGAAAATATGAAAGCTATATTAAAAAGGATTAAATGAACATTTTCATTAATCAAGGGATCAAATAAAATAGCATTATAATCATTGGAATGTATTAATAAAATAAAAACTAAGAAACATGTTTTTAATCCCTGATATGAGTTAATTTATGGCTACATGATCCACACAATACTCAATAAATCATTAGAACACAATATGTGTGCACACATCCCAAAGGTGCAAGGCATTGGGATAACCAATAACACCTCATCAGTGGAAATCATGGAAACTAGGTTTAATTATATTTTTATCATAAATCCATTTATAAGGATCCAAATTCCTATTATTCTTTTCCTAATCACCCACTAACTACCCATACTCACAAGTTCTTTTATTCAACCAATCACAATTAACATTATTCAATTCAATTAAATTCAACAATCATAGTTCAAATAACCAATTCAATTTTAAATTCCATTTAAATTTCAAAACCAAATTATGGGTTTTCATAAATTTTATGTCTTTCAAATAAATCTTTAATTTTAATACATTTTCTCAGAAATCATAATTATATCATTTCATCAAATCAACCTCATTTCAATCCATCTTTCTCAAAATTCACCCAATTTATGAAAGCCTTCTAAAAAGTTTTTTCATTTCACATATATCTTCCCTTTGAAGTAAATCATCGAAATAATCTCAATTAAAAGTTTAAATATCAATTCAAATACAATTCAAATCAAGAAAGAAATAAATGTTTCAATTATAGGGAAAATACTTATATAACCAAATACCTTTTTATATCTCGATCAAATGATCAATCAAAATACTAGATTAGGAACCTCCATAAGAGACCCAAAGGTTTATAATAGCAATGAAGAATACATACAATTAAGATCCATTATAACTAGAATCCAATACATCATTAACATGAGGATTAATAACTCTTGAAAAAAGAGATAAGGAAAAACAGGGGATTCTATACAAAGAGGATTTCAATTACCAGAGGGAGATCAATCACATCCATTGGTGCTTAAATATGAGAAGAATGGGAATTGGAGAAGACAAAGTCCTCTCTTGAGAGCCTCTAAAATCAAAAGGTCCAAGTGGGAGTCAAATTGGAGGAGTTAAAATAGAAAATAGGGTTCATGATTTTATATCCTAGAAAAACAAAAATACCACGCCACAACCCCCATGGCTATGATTCAGAAGAGGTGAAAATAGCCCAGACCATGGCATAGTCCAAGAGACCATAGAATAAACACCCCCGACCAACTATAATCCTAAATACATGGTGTATACTACATGAAGATACACTTAACTAGGGTTAAGAATATGGCATATCCCACACACCACATCACAACTGCCCCCAATATGGAATAGGCACCACAAATGACCACCCGAGGACCAACACCACAACCTATTCTCCATGCTATATGCATACTCTCCTATAGTGAAACACCTTACCTCTATAGTGAGTCCCCCTATAAAAAAGTACAAAATTTTCACCAAAAATATAAAAGGGTGACTGCAAACCCACCCGCATAATAGGTGATCAAAGATAATAAATAAAAGTAACTAAAATATCATAATGATTTGTTATAATATTTTTACTATAAATGCTTTATTATATTAAAAATCCTTTCATAGAGACTTCATATCGATGAGATGAGGCCAATTCTATATCATTAGTGCCCTGAACTCCCACATCTCATGTGGATAAAAAATATGCTTGCATAATAGTCGAACCAAAGGTATAAAATTCCCATGAAAATCCATTATCTTGGAATCATAATCTGAATTGGATACTCAATCATGTATAAATGAAGTTCAATATCTAGTTCCTCCCAGACTAAAACATGATATAGGTCATAGAGATAATTTTTTTTTGTGGTGATACATTAAAAACATTATGAATTTATTTCAAATGAGGTGTAGATTCCAAGTGGCAAGCTATCTTTCAAATCTAATCAACAACCTCAAATTGTCCCACATATCTTGATGCACGATTTCCATATTTCCAAAGCTGTCAGTGAACCAAATAAGGTGAAACTCTCCAAAACACATGGTCACTAATAGAAAAATATTAAAGGTGTATAAAATAATTAGAATAAGATTAATACTGACTCTGAGCTATCACAATTCTCTGATGAATCAACTGAATCTTTGTTGTTATCTCTTGAAAAAAACTAGATCCAATCAATAAAGTTTCACCAAACTCTGACCAACATAACAATGAAATACATGTGTGACCATAAAAACCCTCAAAGGGTATCAAAAAATGGATGATTAGTGACTAGTATTAAAGGAAAACTCAACTAGTCCCAAGTGTCTATCCCAAGATCCACCAAAGTTAAGAAATAAGGAACAAAGCATGTATTTTAAGATCTATATAGCTCATTATGTATATCCATCCATATGTGGATGATAGGTCATGATAAAACTAACCTAGGATCCCAACACCACCTAGAGTCCTCTCAAAAAACAAGAAGTGAACTATAGATCCCAATTAGAAACTATGATAGATGGAACTCAATGAAATCTAATGATCTATTACACATATATGTTTCCCAAGTCCTCAAATTTGGTCATATCAAAAATGTAAATAAAGTGATCCAATATGTTCATTTGATAAATCACTACCTCTATCACATTCTTCCATCGAGGGGTACATGGAAACCCAACCATAAAATCCATAGAAATATTTTCCCACTTTCAGTTAAGCATAGGAAGGTAATAAAGAAAAGCCAAAGGTTGATAGTGTTATTCATTAACCTTATGAAATATATAACATTGAGAAACAAAGTTAGTAATGTTTCATCTCATACCTGGACACAAAAATAATCATTTTATATTATATAACATATTCATGCTTCTACGGTGAACCTCCCATTATGAATTATGGAAACTCCAATCATAAATTTTCTCACAGGAGAAGGTAAGACATACTGGTTTTGAAAACATATGATTTACTTATAAGAGAATGACAACTCATCAATGGTCTTCCCACCATAAATATAGTCCCAAATTTTATGAAACTCATATGAAAGTTGCTCCCCCTAAAAAAATAATCTCATGAAGAGTGGAGTTCAACTATACACTTTCTAAAATAACCTTAATCTCATTCTACCAGACTCCCAAGTAATAGAAAGAAAATAGGGCCATTATATTCTACTCTTCTTATGATTCTTTCATGGATTGGGTGTGAAATTTACTACTTCAAGGAATCAGTGATGATATTAAAATTTCCTTGGGTGTGGTCAATGTTGAAATCAAAAACCCTAGGTACTCCACCCAATGCCTCTATCAAATATTCAAATATTATTGTAAGAATATATAAATTAGAATTCTATGATAGAAATAGATGGTAAAAAATTCTTCAAAATATTAATTCCACCAAATTTTGGGATCATTAATCACAACTATGAGTTTGATGTCATGGTTGGATAATTATTCTCATGTGGCCTAAATTTTTTGGAACTGTTGGAAACCACATGATCACCGTGCATGAGAATTCATCCCAAACCTGAACCTGATGCATAAAAAAAACCAAATATCCCCCCAACCTCTAGAAGATTCAATACTGGTATAAGAGTCAAAATAAATTTTAACACATAAAAATAATTCCGAAATTTCACATCCCACAAAAACATAACTCCTTCTAAGTGTGTACAGTCATCAGAGAATCCAAATTCAATAAATCTTTGATGAATTAGTTGTAATACCTCTCTAAACCCAAGAAGTGCTAATTCCAAAGAAAAAGTGAAGTTGTTCCAATTCCATAATAGACTCCAACTTCATGATATTAGTTTAAATACCAAGTTATGAGACCACATTCCAAATGAAATTCACTTCCTGAATCTAGAAACTACATTTTGATAGCTTGCCATAATGTCTATGATCTCATAAAAATTTCAGAACTACTCTCAGATGATGGACATGGTCTTAATCAGTATTTGAATAGACCAAGATGTCATTAAAAAAGACTGAAACATACGAGTCTTGGTACTCAAGGAATATTTTTTTCAAGAAATCCATAAAACTATAGGATCATTTGTCAGACCAAAAGGAATATCAAGGTACTCATAATGGGAAACCGTACTCTTGAAGCCAGTATTTGGGATATCACACTCTTTGAATCTCAATTAGTGATAACCAGACCATGGATCAATCTTTGAGAACCACTACATGCCTTTCAACTTCTCAAACATATCATCATTATATACTAATGGATACATATTATTTACCGCAAATCAATTGAGTTTTTTATAATAAAAAAATGGTTAAGTTTCCCATAAGCTTTCTTTTAAAAAAATAAAATGCACCACCTAAGGTTACACAATTAGGTGTATAAATCATTTATCCAAAAAATCATCTAATTGGGTATTCAACTCTTTTAGTTTAGTTGGTTATATCTGGTAAAAAGGAATATAGAGGGTTTGGGTGATCAGTTCCAAATTAAAAGAGAACTATACTTACCTTACCAGTAGTAAACCTAAAATGTCAGATAGAAACACATCAGGAAACACAGAGACCACTATACAAATATCACCACTCAAATATTTTTTTATCTATATCAAAATTATATATAGATATCACTATACTAAACTCTAAAAAATGGATTATTTAATCTATTTGATCTTATATCCCATTATCCATTGAAAACACATCACACCCCATTAGGGTTAGTAAAATATACCTAAGACCTTT
Source organism: Viscum album (assembly GCA_963277665.1). Lineage (NCBI taxonomy): Eukaryota > Viridiplantae > Streptophyta > Magnoliopsida > Santalales > Viscaceae > Viscum > Viscum album. Next base: position 1,586,433,579 of record OY728164.1, read on the forward strand.
CAAATATAACAATAAATTCAAGAATTATGGGAAATCAGCCAATCCATGTCAAGGATGACATAAATATTTTTCATTTCAAGTAAAAAAAATAAAGGTGAGATAAATCTTTGATAATGATAAAGAAAAATAAAGGAATTGGGGATCCTGATATCTCTTTATTCTAAGAGATGCAACAATATCCATCACACAATACATATGCTCTATAAGAATGTTCATAAAATCAATAAAATGTTTAAATACTAATGAAAGATATGCACCAGTATCCAATAAATGAGTCACTAAATATGAAGCTATAGTTATGGTAACTCTCACCATCACTGCACCCGCATCAACTTCCTCTGGAGACTTAAACTATATTAAGAAGCTTCATTTTAAATTCTTATGGATAAAAACACTTAGTTTTTGAATCAATTAATTAAAATTAAATAAATTTAAGTGATGACAAGTGTAACATCCTGAGATTTTATGAATTTTTTTCAAATTAATTTAATCTTTTTGATATTCATCATTTCATGTGACACTAAAAATAATATTTTATATATATTAAAGAATTTTTTTTGGCTTGAGGAACACTAAGGTAATATTATGTCTCATGCATGACTGAATTTCCTTGATGGCTTGTGTAACACGCAAGACCGAGTGTTACCAAATGATAATATATTATTAAAATATAATAATATATAACCTAGATATTAAATTATATTTTAAGAATATTATTAACTAAATTATGTAAATATATGGTTTTCACAAAATATAAAATTAATTAACTAGTTAAAAATTACTTATAAATTAATATAAGAAACAATTGAATATAAAGGGAGTAATTTTACAGAAAACTAATATTATGCTCACAAAGAAATTTTATCCTAATAAATTAATTTAATTATAATTAGTGAGTTATATTATGGTAATATATATACTATTTATTTAATAAAATATTTTTTATATTCATTCAATAGATTCTATAGGCATAAGATAAGAACAAACCCAATTTTATACATAAAAATCTATTTTTTATTTAGGCACTTTCATCGCATTTTAATGGAGAACCAATATTAAATTATTTTTTTGAACTTTTATAAATTTAATATGTCAAAATAAACTTCATATTTGGAATTGAAACATAAAAATTAGGTTAGGACAATTTTTGGTACTTTTCTGTAAGGTTTTATTTTTTTAATGAATCGTTAAAAATACTATATTTTAATTCAAAACTATTTTTTAATCTAATTTATTTATATCATGAAATTATATTTTAAACTGGTTTTAAAGTCTAATTAGATAATATTTGTATCAATTAATCCAATTTTTTTTTCTTATAATCAATTTAACTTTGAAATTGAATATAAGAACATAAAAATATTTTGAACATTTTTACTTTAAAAACCCGCATTGTTGACCCGACTATGGGATTGAATTTAAATTAATTTATACCAATTATGTATTTGGATTTTAGAAAAATAGATTCCATATTTGGAATCAGAATTATTTATAATGTTAAATAAGGTCAACATATTTTTTGACAAAAAAAGTAGTAAATTAATTAAAATTAATTACAACGACTAGGGTTAAATTAAGCTTAAAAAGGGACTAAACCACAAACTTAAGGCCCAAAATGAGATATAAAGTTATAATAAAGTAATTTTATGGCCATATTTATACCCTATCCTCCATTTTATCTATTTTGTGCCATTATTGAACAAATTTTAAAAAAACATGGGTGGGGTTCCTTTCTTTTAAAATATTATAAGAGTGCCACCCCTCCTCCATTATAAAGGCCTCATCTCCTATCACTTACTCAAAACAATAAATACACTTAAGTTATTCAAAAATATTCCAAAATATCCCCAAAAATCCCTAAATTTATCATTGAAGCCTCACTTGGGAATAATTCCTTCCAAGGAATCCCTTTGGTGCAAACCAAAAGGTCCTACCCAATTAAGAGGTAACAACCTCCCTCAGAATCCTTTTTTTATTTTATTTCTCCACTCCCTAAAATATTATTATTCCATGATTTTATAAGAAAGAAAGTATAATAAATATAATAGTATGTTTGTATTCTATTTTTTATACCTATACTTACACACACATACATATAATGGGTAATAGACATACTGTTTACATGTATGGAGGATTACCACCTCACTAAACAACGATTATTCATTTTTCCTTTACCACCTATCATGGTAGATATTATGGTAGAAAATATTTTTATATATGTTATATATAATAATTATTATGTATTTAATATTCTTTAATTATTTTACAACACATATATTTATACTTTTCATTTGGCGTTAATAAGATAATTTCGTTTGAGGAAGTGTGGACTACCACCCCTCAAAGTGACGTGATTCGTTCATACACTACATGGAATGTATTAAGGATGATTTTAGTGAATATATATGATAAATATTATATAATAAATCTTCTGTAATAATGATATATATATATACACACACACACATATATGATGTTTACTTACTTTCTTTCAATATGACAATTAAACGGAAATAACGTTCATGCGTATGTACAACTTACCGTCTCCATGAACGGTGTATTTTGTTTGATACTTATATATTATAAGGATTATTATAATACAAATATAAGGGATATAAATTATTTTTAAAACATTTTTTAAATTTTGGAAATCATGATATAAATAAAATGACCAAAGATATGAGAAATTAAGACACATGCGATAAACAAGGCAGATATTAACCGAAGTGAAACCTTAAAATAAAATTAAAAACAAGTGGGTAATATAAAGCCATAATAAAACCATATATGGTATTATAATTAAGAATATGTTTATGTGATATATGTATAATAAATTTTTATTTATTATACAGGAGGTTTGAATGAGTACGATAAGAGTCAAGACACAAGGTAAGAGAATTTCATCTTACTCTTCATTTCTGTGAGATACATGCCTTATTCATTACTCACTTAATTTTTGTGGTGTATATAATACTAATGAATGTATTATATTAATATTATAATTAAATATATTGGTATTTACATAACTATTTTATGATATTTCAGTCATGGGGTTTAATTTTCAAAATTTATGAAATCATTAAATTAATTTTATCTCAATTTTACTTCTTTGAGACACATGCCATGCTATGCAACTATATTTTTATATGAGGTGTATAAAATACCTTTGACATTTCATAACAAGACTCTAATTATTATAATGATATTTTAAATCTACATGTAATTTTATTTTCCTACATGGGGAGTATGATTTAATGTTACCATGTGGTAAGAGTTTATTGAAACAATCTCAATGTTTATAGAGATTGTTTATGATCATGTTTTCATTAATGAAATAATATGATCCATATTTCAAGGACACTAATGAATTTTATTATCCTATTATTATTCTCTATATTTTCATGCATTAGTATCATTTTAAACTCTTTGGTACTTAATACAATTAATAAAACGTTTTTAAGAAAATATGACATTACCTCTCTATTTGGTCTAAAATTTGGGCTCATTCAAAACCATGCTTTCCAAAAATAAATTCAAAAAATATTGTACTAATATCCTATGATAATTAAAAGACATTTATACCATTTTTGGTTTTTTACCAATGTTTTCAAAGGAATATTCTTATCACTTTCTGAACAAGGTATTTTTATAACATTTTTATCATGGAAACGGAATATTCTTTTTAACTCATACAACATGTACGAATTTACCCTTCGTTATTTCTTTGAATCTTCCTTTACATTTTCAAAAGGTTAATTTTTAAGAAAATGTTTTTAAAAGTAATTTTCATGGAAATTTGTTTTCAAAATGTTTTCAAGTATCATTTATAATTTTTCTATAAAAAATGTTTTGAAAATGTTTTCAAGCTTATTTTATAAGTTTTAAAGGAGAAAGGTTTTAAAAATGATTTCAAGTCTTCTTTATAATTTTTTTGAGGTATTTTCTAAGAAAATTATTTTCAAATGGTTTTATGTATTAAAAATAATTTTTCAAAGAAGAAAGGATATTTTACTCAAGAATATTTTTTGAAAGATATTACAAAATTATTTTTTATCTAATATGATATCCATTGATGTTAATCATGCCTTTATAAGAAATGATATGAAGGTTACATTCATATTATTTCTCTGAATAGGTTAGGGTTAATGTCATGGTATTTATGAAAACCGTATCTATTTCATGGGTTATGTTTATGATACAATGATTATGAAACCTGTATCCTTTTCTAGAGGTTATGATATGATTACATGTTTATGATACCCATTTAATTTCATGGGTTATGATATGATTTTTTATGATTTTGTGGCTCAAGTATGTATAATTTCATTATGAGATGGGTAAGAAAAATATCTCCATAAAATTAATTGGGTAAAGATTTATATCTCATGAGATAGAATAAGTTGGTCTTGGGGGTGATACTTGACATATATTATGTCCATGGGAGTGAACCATGACCCACAAGATTGTAACATCTAGAGTTTACAAAAATACACTACATTCGACAACGTACATGATATACCATATTGAACTTAAGCGAACAACTAAATATTATTATTTAATAACATAGTATTTAAAATGGTGTGAATTAAATGTGTTAATTAAACTATGAAAATATGGTTTAAAATTTTTTATAATTAATTATTTAATGAACAATTAATTATAAATGAATGTAAAAACATTTTTAAATAAAAGGAAATATTTTTTATGAAAATTTATTCAAATTAAAATAAGTGATTTAATAAAGTAATAACATCACTATTTTTGGGTTTTATTAATGATATATATATATATAATATATTCAATGTATTATTTAAAATTTATCTTATATGTTTTCTATACATGATACAAGTATAAATTCAATTTTGTTTGGATAAAAGGTGTATTTTTCAAAAAGGCATTTTTACCACCATTTGATGGAGAACCCATTTTAAATATAGATATTGAAACTTGTATAAGTAATATTTTACAAAATATATTTATTCTTTGAAAAATGGAAATAATTTTTTTGGGTTAAATTTTTGTTATTTTTCTCATAACTTTTATAATTTAATGAATGATGAAAAATACTGCATTTTAATTCAAAACTGCGTTTTCATATAATTTATTTATATTCTTATATTATGCTTATAATTGGTTTTAAAGTATATTTAGATTATGTTTTTATAATTTAATAAAATTTTGGTCATTGGAATCAATTTTGAATTGAAATTAGATATAAAAACATTTGAAACTTTTGAACGTTTCTCTTTAAAAGCCCTCATTTTTGTTTTGTTTGTGGAATTAAGTTTAAATCTAATTATTCAAATTAATTTAATTGAATTAGGTAAAATAGATTACATACTTAGAATCATAAGGTCAAAATTAGGTTATATATTCAATTTTAGTTTTTGGTATAAAAAAGTTTCCATGGTAATCAATTATTTACCGCAGTATGGGTAAAAAATAAAACATGTTAAAGTTAAAATGGTAAAGGCTTAAAATACCTAAAAACTACAACGTTAAAAGGTTTTTTGAGGTGTTTATCAACTCTAAAATTACTAATCAACATTAATTTATATTATAATTCATTGTAATTAATTCCTCCTCAATGTGGTTAGCTTTAAATATAAAATAATCAATAATTTAATTACTTGAACCCACGTCTCCTCAAGTATAAATACCACCCCTAACCTCCCCATTTAGACCCAAAAAGCCTTGTAGATCCTCAAATAACTAACCAAACCTTTCCTCCTCACTCTACCCACATTAATGTTCTTATGATCTCACCAAAATACCAAATCCAAGGTCTTCAAGGGTCTTTCATGGAGGGGATATTCAAGAGTTAATTTTCTCAAAGTACCTCTCTTAATATCATTTATTTTTCTACTTTATACTCACCTAATTCATCCATAAATGAATTATAACTCCATAATAATTTATGTCATTTATTTTTATGTTTATAATGTAATATATCATATTCATTTAATTTATCATCTCCTCTTATTAAAATAAAATAAATTGTTTTCCAAGTTATGCTATTTAATCGCCTATGTGAATAATGTTTTTTTTTCATTTTCCATTACCACCTTCATGGATGGTCTTAAAACTATTTTTATGGTAAAATAATTTTTTTAATATTTATATTATAACCTAATTAATATTCTTGAAATTTTATATTAAACATACGTTCATGATTTCCATATTGTGGATATACGATAACTTTGTTTGGGGCCGTGTGGACTACCGACTCCTCAAAATGACATGATTCATTCACACATCACATGGAATTTATTAAGGATATTTTAGAAAAAATATATGATATAAATGAAATATTAATGAAACTATAATGATATTATATATATGAATATTTATATACATTTCATTTAATTTCATTCTTTTAATAAAAAATGAAAAATGAAAACAATGTTCATACGTACGTATGGCCTACTGTCTCCATGAATTATGTTTTTAGTTTGTAATTAAATAATTATATAATGAATATATAAGATATTTATACTGTAACACCCCGAGATTTTATGAAAAATATTCTTTTAATTTCATTAATGTCTTGTGTTGTATGCTACACCAAGATTACCCTGCGCTATCCGCAACACCGTATTAGCTTGCAGTATACACAACACTATTCTTGGATCGTGTTACACACAATTTTGATAATAGTTATTCTACGCAACATTGAGTATATATATATATATATTCAATGTATAAATGAAATATGGTTGGATTATGTTATACGAAACAACAAAGGATTCTTGCACAACACGCAACCCTGACTTGGCTTGCATTACACGCAATCGCGACCTTCCTCGATAGCGTGTGTTGTATGCAATACCGGGTTTTAATAAACAACGATATATTATTATAATATTATTATGAACTAGCCGTTATGAATAGTATTCAATAAATTTTGAATCTTATAACATTATTATTTGTCTTTCACATTTTCTAAAACATGGTATAAGAACAAAATAAAATTTTCGGGTAAAAGAAGTATTTTTCAAAAAATGCAGTTTTGCCGCCTTTTGATGGCACACCCACTTTAAATATAGTTTTTTACATGTTTATAAGTTCAATTTGACAAAATAAAATTCTTCTTTGGAATCATGAAATAAAAATTTACTTTGGATAAATTTTCATATCATTCTGGTAACTTTCATATTTTGACGAATAGTAAAAACACGCTATATTTTAATTAAAAACAACTTTTTTCATCGCAATAATTTATATGGTTAAATTATAATATTGAATGGTTTTAAAGTATAAATAGAATATATTTTTACCATTTAATATAATTTATGTCATTAGCATTGATTCTACCTTGAATTCGTAGGATAAATCAATTTAATATTTTGCAATGTTTTAAAGAAAAACCCGTTTTCTTTCGACAACGGGATTAATTTTAATCTAATTTCTGTAACTTTTGTGTATTGAATTTGGAAAAATGGATTCCATATTTGGAATCATTAGATCCAAATTATGTTAATAAGCTACTTTTTATTTTTGGGAATTATGAATAGTAACTACGATAAATTTTATTTACCATTGTTAAAGGTAAATCGGCTAATTAAGGGTAAATATAATATTATAAAATTACCCTAAAACATGTCAAAATCCTATTGGATGACTAAAAGTCGACCCATATCACCTAAGGGTCGGATTAGATTCATTTAATGGACTTTTTTCTATGAAAATAATTTAATTATTATTAAAACCAAAGAATGTGACAACATGTCACTTTCTTAAATCTTATAAGTATAATAATTTTAATTTAGTGATAAACTTCATGAAACTTCTAAAATAAATAGTCTCCAGAAATATAATACAATTATATACATCATAGGAATTTATTTAGAATTTTTAGGGATTAAATAATTATCATTTATTATGACACAACGATGATGTAGTAATTGTCTTATTAATGAAATATTGACATAATTGATGTTATAAATACCCAAATAAATGTAATTTAATACTTTTTATGAATTAAACTAATTTTATAGGTTAATATGACATGTTATTATTTATTTAATTAACTTTTTTAGAACTAATTATTCTGTTATGATTTTCAAAAAAATCAATTACTAAATATTGTCAAAATTGACATAAAATAGTTTTTAAAACAAATATTATATTATTAATTGTTATTTTATTCCTAAAAATCTAAGGTTCGGAAAAATGACTTAGATAAAATTATATATATTAATAATAAACAAATTGGGGTTATTTTGGCTTCTTATAGTATGTTTATTAACATTATAGTATAAGAGCACAAGAAGACACGGTAAAAGTAAAATTATTTTACTTAATGTTAAATCTAAATGATAAGGTTAAAATAGGAACCTAAACTTGTATAAATTCTATTTTATGAGATTATTTAGACCCATACCCACCATAACTTCAAAATAAAACAATTTTTAGCTATTTAAAACCGAATTTGACTTTATAATAAAATAATAGTTTTAGTTATTCCAAAGGTGCCCCTCTCCTCCCTTATAAAAGGGCACCTCCTCCCCCTCTTCCTTACACCACTTTGAGCCTTCAAGCTCGGAAAAACCCTGAAAATTTCTCCTCTACACTTCCCTAGAAACATCCTAGAGGTCCTGGTCTTCTTAAAAGACCAATTTTAGTGTCCTAAAAGAAGGTCTCAAAGAAGCACTTCAAAGAAGAGGTAATGTCCGTTACCGATTCTTTCATCTTTATTTCTTCTTCCACTTCTTCTTATTTAGTTGTTTCATTATGAAGTAATAAAATCAGTATCACTAATATAATGATATGTTATTATAAGTATGAAACAAACCTATTTCACCATCTATCCATCCTACGGAAAAAGAAATCACCGCGCGTGCGTACGTACGGAATACCGTCTCCACACCGTGGTGTAATCTATTTTCCACCACCACCTTACTTGGATGGGTATAATGGTGTAAATAATGACTATATATGACTATTATAAAGTTATATTGATTCTGAAATAGTATACATACACTCCAATACAATTCCACGATCATAGGAACGATATCATCACTCGTGCGTACGTACGGAATACCGTCTCCACGATGTGATGCGACTCATTCTACATGATCTTCATTGAATAATGATTATATAAATGAATTTAATGAATTAATATGATATATATTACACTAATAACATTATAGAAATGTGGTATCTATAACCTAAAGAGAATAATAATAATTTATTCGACAAAACACGCATAAGAACAAAAAGTAATAAACACCCGAATAACAAGTAGTAATGAAATATTACTAATAAGAAGCTAAGAATATGACCATATATGATATCATAAAAATAAGAATAATTCTGGAATAAGTCAATAACATTATTTAAATCATTATACAGGAGGTTCAGGAACTTACTAAGCAAAACGGACCTAAGGTAAGGGATAATTTTGGAAATCTCAATTTTATCCGAGATTGCTTATTCGTAAGTATTTACTGGGGTTATTTATATCATCCATGTCCATGTTTTATAAAAGTATTTTCATGTATTTTTAAAGTAATTTTTAACCATTTTTTACTTTTAATACATGGTATGTAAGGAATCTTTATTTTGTTTACATTACAAGGTACTTTTTGACTTTTGTGACAAAAGTACGAGGAGAATGTTATTTTTAACTTATACGGCGTGAACGGATTTTTACGGTTTCATAACGCCTCATTTTCAAGAAGCTTCTTCTAAAAGATTTCATGATTATTTTCAACCAAATACCATGATTTTAAAATTGAATGGCATTTTGTGAAAAGAAAATGATTTTGAAGAAGAAAGGATATTTTCCTCAAGAATTTATTTCAAGTGTTTTATCAAAACCATTTTCCATGTAAGATCACATTATTTTCATATGTGTATTTTTCAAGTATAATGTCTCTATGATTTACATGGTTTCACTTTTCTTATTAAGAAATGATATCCATTTATTTTATATGGATTATGTGATGATGGGATGATTTTTATGAAACCCATTTTATTATTTGGGTTATGATGAATGTTTTAAGTTTATTTTGTGGCACAAGTAAGAATGATTTCATTATGAGATGGGTGGGACCTATATATCCCTCCAATTCATTGGGTAAAGATTTTATATCTCATGAGATAGACATGGCTGGAACGGTAGGTTATACCGGTTCAGTGAAACAGGACTGAAACGAGGAGTGAACTCGATTCAGAAAGGGACTTTGTCCACTAAGATAGTCTTGGAAATGAGTCTTGACTAATAATAAATGATTATCTATGATTATGTGTGTATGCAAAAAATTTTAATGTTTTAAGTTATGATTATTGGGATTACATTTCACTACTATGATTTATCCCATGTTATGAAATTATGATCTCTTTTGCAGGTTAAGATTTCCAAAAGATATGTTCTTATGAATATGACGTGATTGATATTTCTTTTGTTTACCCTTACTGAGCATTTGAGCTCACCCTTTTATGTTTTCATTTCCCCAGGACATAAAGAAAGGATTTAGGTTAAAAAAAGAAGATCTTTATGGGAGATGTTGAAGATCTTTCACCACGATTAGAAGATTATATTCCGAGTTTCCAAAGACACTAAACTATTACGGTCCTTGTGTGTGTGTTTTTGTTATGTAATAAGTATTCCGCAAAAGTAATGTAATATCCATGTACGTAAAGCTTCTGGTCTCTACATATACCATGTTTTGTATACTTTAGATTATGGACTTATGACCACATGGACTGTTGAAATCTTATCAAGTTCATTTTCAACTCAAGTAATGAATATCGACAAGGTGTTCGACATGAACTTAAATAATTATGTAATTTTTATAACATGGTAATAAGAGATATAAAATGAATAATAAACTTGAAAAATTTTCATAATAAATTATAAAGTAAACTATGTTTTTTATTCAGGAATATAAATATTGTATGTGAATATTCGGACCAAAGGTAAGGTAATTTCTTAACCCAATTTCCATTAATTGGGTTAAATTTATACTTCTTGATTATATCATTAGAATATTATGTTTGAAATAAATTTTGAATAAATTTTATTTTATTTCTAATTATTTTATGTGTATTTATAGTGAAAACACATAATTGAACAATTTTGTTAACAAAATTATCTTTGTAATGGATTTCATCTCAATCTCCTTTCATTAAGGCATTTATTGATAATATACACCTTTATTATTTTATAAGGTTTATATATATCCACTAAAAAATTTCATATCCATATTTTATCTACACTAATATTATTTAATGTTTTTATAAATGTATTAATTCATGATGATTAATATTTTAATGTTCAAAATGGTATGAGGCACCTTGAACATTTAATGATTAAATTATCAAATATATTTCTTCATGATATTAATTTACATAGTTATTTATATGGTTATAATAGGATTATATAGGATTTTTTTATATTTAATTACAGTCAATGTTTTTCAAAATGAATCTTTTTATACAGAGCATTTGGATTTCTTTACAAATGACAAAATGAATGTTTTGGTTTTAATGTATATGGCAACAAAGACTTCTCCACCACCGTAACCATTATTTTATAATTGGATTCCTATATAAGACTTAATGTATTTAAAAGTAAAAGGAATAATTTTTTTCCCTTTTTTGGTATTTTGGTATTGAAAAAGGTTTTGAAAATGGATTTACTATTTCAATATCTTAAAATGATTTCTTGTGATTCCAAATGGGATTTTATGATTGAAATAATGATAATTGAAATCTTTTATGATTATATCATGGTACTTGGACATTATATGGGGGGTTACATGATAAAACAAATAAGGGAGGTTCTGTGATAAACCAAAGATGGGTGGTTATGTTATGACCTCTAATTCATTGGGTATGTATGTCAACCATATGACTATTCTATTCGTAAGAGTGATATGTATGGAAGTTGACCATATGGTTATTCTATTTAAGTATGATTATGTACCAAGTTACCTATATATGTTATATGTTCATTCAATGTGTTCTATGGAAACATCTTAATTAAAAAAAGAGTAAGAAATGATCTTATATTCAAAGTAAGGTTTTTACTACTTCTTAAGGGAAAACATATTACTTTATGATAAAGTATTCATGGTTTACATGTTTTTTCATGACTAATGGGTTTTTTTCTTTGTGTATCAATTACTAAGATTTTTATGCTCATCCCAACCTTTAAAATGTTTTTCATATTATAAAATGGAGATTAGATACAAGGATTTGATCAAGGGAATTATTGCAATGATTGAACATGAAAAGAAACCATGTTTATTTTTAATATCTCTTTGTTTAGTGAAAAAATGGATAGTGAGTAGAAGTGTCTACCTTGTAATATTTTTGTTGTTGATTAAAAATTATGGTATAATTCTCTAAAACTCTAAACTGATTTTTTTTTCAAATGTAAGAAAGTGAATTCAAAATTGAATTTACTATGTTATGTAATGAATAAGGCCAGGTCTATATAGTTTATATCAGATCATAGTTTATATAACTTTAGAGGTGAGAATGTTATATGGGTGTAGGTTAAAGATCCTTTATAACCAAGAGGGTTATTATCATATGAAATTTTTTGGAGTATTATTGTAAATTAGATAGATTGGATAAATATCTAAATCAACTGAGATATAAAGAGGTTGATGGATTAGAGTATTATATTTACCCTAAAGAGTATTATTCTTTTAGTAATTCACTTCATGTTTATTTTATTTTCTTTTTAGGAGAATAAGGGTCATTTTTTAAGATGAAAGGAAAGAGATATTGCACAACCTTCTTATCCCTCCCCAATGATTTGATTATAACTATTATCTCAAATGATTATTCGAATTATTTCGATAGATTCTTAAGTATTCAAAGCATATGTAAGAAATTGTTTGAGTTATCCAACACCTACTCATTTCTAAGAAAATTTTACGGGTCATTGTATCTTATTTATATGATTTCAAGATCTCAAATTTTCCCAATATACCGAAAAGTGAAATTATATAAGTGAAGTGAACGTTTAATTTTTGAAAGTAGGACTAGGTTCCAAGAGAGTAAGGGAACATCGAGAAGATATTGGTGTCTAGATTCAATGTATGATTTATTTTCATATCCATAAAAAATAAAACATTATTGGATTAATATTTATAAATTATGAGAATATTTGACCTGCATGAATTATGTATTAAGAAATAAGTTAGAAATGAATATTTATTGGATTATGAAGAACATTGAATGATTAAGATGTCTATTTATAAAGGATTCAAGATTTATAGTATACTTAAGGATGATGAAATGTTTAAATGTGCTAGTAATGTTTTTTAGTGTGATTACTTTGTGTAGACTGTAATTGAGATTGAGTTATCCTTATGTTTTCATAAAAAATGTTATTTGAGGAAGAATTATATTTTTTGGACATAATTATAAAGTAATGTACAACCTTTAGGGTTCATATTATTTTTAGGTAATTATGGGCTATTAAATTTTGGGTTTCAAAATGAAAGGTATGAGATAAAAATTGATAATAAAAAATTTTATGGTTATTTTTTAGGACTTTACCATATTTAAGGAATGTTATAAGAATTATAAAATGTTAAAAAAAGAAAAAATTGTAGGATGGGTGACAACCCATCAATTACAGAAAGGCAGTAGGAATCGAACCTACAACTGAAGGGTGAAAATGGTGCATCACCTACCAATAGACCACATGAAGTCCTTGGTTAGTATTACTTAATTATTTTTAGTTAAAATATTTGATGAAATAAGAATAAGTTGATTTTGGGAACTTATGTTTTATCAAATAGATATCCTTGGTATTGGAAACTGACACAGTGATTAAGTGAATAATGTTATTTTAGAAGACATTGACTATTTTGGGAACCCTATATGATCAAGGTAAATAGAATACTATATAATTTTATTTGAGGAATAAAATTTGAATTAAATCATAGAAGGATCTATGATGGAATTATAGTGAATATAATTATTTATGGAAATGGTTAACCTATCCTAAATATTATTAGGAAAATTACTTTTTTTGTGTGAGACATCAAGAGTAATTTATATTTGGAGATAAATGTTAAAATTTATCTTGGAAGACTATTTTATCAAATCCTTCTAATTTTGGGTTTCAATATTAGTTTGGATTATTTTAATGAAATTTTTTCATTGAATGATCTATATGGAACTTGGGTATTAATATTGAATTTTGGAGATTAAAAGTAGTTTTCCATCATACAATGTTTTATTATTTTTTGGAATTAAATTCTCTTGTACAAACTATTTTGGTTTTATTTAATCTATAAAGATAAGAGAAATATATAGTTCATATTTTGGGGATTATGTGATTCTCTAGAAGTTGATTCTAGTGCTTTAGGTGTGAAAAAGTCATATTAAATACACATCATTTATAGAAAAAGATGATTTTTTTGTGGAAATTTATTAAAGGATAAAAGTATACTTTTCAAGTAAGTATACTTCATAATGATCTTAGTCAAAGTAGAAAAGGATCTTAAAACAAAACCCTTTTCCGTTTACTTTTCCTACTAAGAAATGAAAGAACTTTAACCCATCACAAATTTTGGGTTTTTTTGATTGTTAAAATTCTCATGACAATGTTTTCTTTCACTCTACATCAGAACTTTATGGTTAGTTTCCTCAGTCATATCCATGTTTTTCTAAATGGAACACTAATATTTGTTATCTTAGGTGATCTTCATAATTCTCTTTATTTCTTTTAAAGTGGTAGTTTTATTAAACCTTTTTCCAATGTGGGATTACAATAATGGTATTTTAAAAATTCATACCATATTTATTGACCCCAAATTCAAATTTTTATGACATAATTTATTATGGGTGGGGGAGGATGTAACATCCCAAGTTAAAAAAAGACACTATGTTCGATAGCATACATGATACACCACATCGAACTTAAGTGAACAAATAAATATTATTATTTAGTAACCTAGGTGTTAAAATGATGTTAATTAATAGTATTAATTGAATTATGAAAATATGGTTTACATATGTTTATAATTAATTATTTTTTGAACAATTAACTATTTATGAATGTAAACCCCTTTTAAATAAAAGCAAATGTTTTTCTGAAAAACCATTTAAATGAAAATAAGTGAGTTTATAAAGTAATAAAATAACTCTTGTTGGGTTTTATTAATAAAATATATATGTAATATATTCAAATTAATGTTTAAATTTCATCTTATATATTTTCTAGACATGATATATGTACAAATTCATTTTTTCAGATAAAAGGAGTATTTTTCAAAAAGGCATTTCTACCGCCTTTTGATGGAAAAACCATTTAAAATATAATTTTTGACACTTTTATAAGTTTTATTTTTTTAAAAAAAATTCTTCTTTGAAATTGGGACATCAAAATTTAATTTGGATAAATTTTTGGTATTTTTCTGATAACTTTCATAATTTAATGAATAGTGAACAATACTATATTTTAAGTCAAAACTGATTTTTCATCTCATTTTTATTTAGATTATGTTTTTATCATTCAATATGATTTTTGTCATTGGAATCAATTTCAAATTGAAATTAGATATAAAAACATTTCAAACTTTTGAACATTTCTCTTTACAAGCCCACTTTTTCATTTTATCTATGGAATTAATTTTATATCTAAATATTGAAATAATGTGAATTTAATTAGGTAAAATAGATTACATATTTAGAATCATAAGGTTAAAAATATGTTATATATTCAATTTCATTTTTTGGTATAAAAAAGTTATCGTGGTAAAAATATTATTTATCGCGGTATAGGTAAAAAATGAAACATGTTAAAGTTAGAAGGTAAAGGCTTAAAAAACCTAAAAAATAAAACATTTAAATGTTGTTTGAGGTGTGTATCAAACCTAACCATCATAAAAAACATTAATTGAATTTATAATTCGTTAAAATTAATGCCACCTCAATATGGTTTGCTTTAAATATAAAATAATCAATAATATAATCACTTGAACCCACCTCTCCTCAAGTATAAATACCACCCCTCACCTCACTATTTCGAAACACAAAAAATTTTACCTCCTAAAATTTCTTCCAAAACCTCTCCTACTCACTCTACCAATGTAAAATTTATTCTGGTCTCATTAAAGACCAAATCCAAGGACCACAAGGGTCCTTCAAGGAGGGGATATTCAAGAGGTAATTTTCTCAATGTACCTCTCTTAATTTCTTTTCTTTTTCTACTTTATCCTCACATAATTCATCAATATATTCATGATAACTATATAATAATGTAATTACTGAAGTTTTTATATAGTGGAATATCACATATCTATTTCATTTCTCACCTCCTCTTATTCAAATAAACGAAATTATGTTCCAGGTTATGTTGGTTAATCACCTCTGTGAATAATGTTTTTGTTATTTTCTATTACCTCCTTCATGGTTGGTCTTAAAACTATTTTTCTGGTCAAATAATATTTTAATATGAATATTATAACCTATTTAATATTCTATAAATGTAATATTAAATATACCTTCATGCTTTCCATATTGTGGTTATACAATAACTTCGCTTGGGGATGTGTGGACTGTCGCCCCCTCAAAACAACGTGATTAGTTCAGAAATCACATGGAATGTTTTAAGGATTGTTTTAGTAAAAATATATGATATAAATGAAATATTAATTCCACTATAATGATATTATATATATATATACATACATATTTACAAACATTTCTTTTAATTCCATTCTTTCAATACGACATAAAGAACGAAAATAGCGTTCATGCCTATGTACAACCAACCGTCTCCCTAAACAATGATTTTAGTTTGTAATTAAAAATTATTATAAATAATTATATAATAAATATATAAGATATTTATATCCTGAAATATATTCTAGAGATAATGGACTTATGACCACATGGGCTATTGACATCTTATCATGTTTATTTTCAACTCAAGTACCGAACATCGACAAGGTGTACGACATGAACTTCAAAAATTATGTAATTTTTATAACATGGAAATAAGTGATATAAAAGGAATAATAGACTTGATAAAGGTTATAAATAAAGTATAAATTTACATAATTTTATTATTCATTAATATAAATATTGTATGTGAAGATTCAGACTCAAGGTAAGGGAATTTCTTAATCCAATTTCCATTCATTGGGTTAAACTTTTACTTCTTTGTTATGCTGTTAAACTCTTATATATGAAATTAATTTTTAAAGACTCATCATTTATTTATAATTTTTTTTGGATTTATAGTGAAAAAACATAATCAATATATTTTAAAAAAAATGATACTTGTAAGGGATTTTGTCTCAGTCTCCTTTTATTAAGGAATTTTATGATAATATGCACCTTTATTATTTTATAAGGTGTACATATAGCCACTAAAAAATTTCATATCCATATTTTATTTACACTAATGTTATTTAATGTTTTCATAAATGTATTAATTCATGAATATTAACATTTAAATGTTCAAAGTGGTACGAGACACCTTGAACATTTAAATATTTAATTATAAAATATTTTTCTTTATAATATTAATTTACATAGTTATTTGTATGGTTATAAAAGGATTATAAAATAATTTTTTATGTCTATATATAATTTCATTAAATGTTTTTTAAAATTAATCTTTTTATATGGAGTGTTTGGCTTTCTTTAAAAATAAAAAAATGAATGTTTTTGTTTTAACATATACAAAGACAATAACTTCTCCACTACCGTAATTGTTATTTGATACTTGGATTCCTCTATAAAACTTAAGGTTTTTGAAAGGAAAAGTAATCCTTTTTTCCCTTTTTTGTTATTTTGGTATTAAAAATGGTTTTGAAAATTTATTTACTATTTCAATATCTAGAAATGATTTCTTATGATTGCAAATGAGATTTTATGAATGAAATGTTGATAATTTCAATCTTTTATGATTATATCATGGTGCATGGATATTTTATGGGTGGTTACATGATAAAACAAATATGGGTGGTTCCATGATAAACCAAGGATAGGTGGTTACATTATAACCTCTAATTCATTGGGTATTAAAGTTGGCAGTATGACTATTCCATTTTTAAGAGTGATGTTTATGGAAGTTGATTGTATGGTTATTCCACTTATGTTTTATTATGTACCAAGTTACCTCTATATGTTATATATTCTTTCTATGTGTTCTATGTTAATCTATTGATTACAAAAATGGCAATAAATGAGATTATATTCAAAGGAAGGTTTTTATTACTTCATAAGGGAGAAAGTATTACTTTATGATAAAGTATTCATGGTTTACATATTTTTGTGAGACTAAGAATTTTTATTCTTTGTGTATCAATTAATGATATTTTTATTATCATAACAAGTTTTAAAATGTTTTTAATATGATTTATATGATATTAGAGACAAGGATGTGATCAATGGAATTATTGCGATGATCAAACATGAAAAGAAACCATGTTTATTTTAATAGATTTTTGTAGTTAAAAAATGGATAGTGAGTAGAAGTGTCTACTTTGAAATATTTCTATTTTCAAGTAATAATTGTGGTCTAATTATATAAAACTATTAATTAAAAATATTTTTTGAATGTAACAAATTGAATTTTAAATTGAATTTACTATGTTATTTAATGAATAAGGTTGGGTCCTTATACAGATGGTATTCAGAGTGAACTCATGCTTCTAAGATGGCCATGGGTGTGAACCATGACTACCAAGATGGTATGGGGTGTGAACCCATACTAATAATATGGTATTGGTAGTGATTCCATGGATACTATAGAAATAATATTATATGATTATGTGTTTTCCACAATTCCTTGTTTTATTCCTATGTTACGATTTTATGGATTGTGTTCTTTATTTACTTATGATTCATGTCTTATGAAATATCAAGATTTATTACCTGATTCATGTTTATGATATTTTATATATAGGGTATGATATTTTAATGTTATTATCACATTATCATACCCCTATCCTCACTTTTATGTTTACATGTTTTCATTGTTTACCCTTACTGAGCATTTGAGATCACCCCTTTTTATGTTTCATTTCCAGTAGGTTATGAAGATACATATTATGTTTTATGTGTCTAAGAAGGGTTCTAGTCAAGAATAAAATAGTGGGATCTAATGTAGCTCTTTTATGCACTGGTGTTTATGTTTCCATGTTTCTAAAGTCACTAAACTAATATAGTATTTGGGAATATGTTTTTGTAATGTTTTAAGTATTACACAAATTATATGTAACATTAATTTATGTAAATACTAGGTTTTTATAATTGGTATTAGAGAGAATGTTTATATAACCTTTTAAAACTAGGATGAGAAAACCTTAGGGATAACTCCAAGTAAATGTATAAGGATAAGTCTAAGGATAAGAGAAAGCATACAAAAATGTCCTTGAATTTTGGTAAAGGGTAGAGTGGCTGATTTCCTAGAAATACATCCCTGTCTGGATACTACAAGTGGATGTGGCTCTAGGATAGATGTAACTAGGAGTAAAAACTCTGAAAAGATGTTATGGGATTGACTTAGGGTAATATGGTACACGATAATGGGCTTTGCTGCACACATCGTGGGGCATTCCCAGGGGATATGCTTTGAAAATTTACAAACTCTTCATGAACCATTATGAAAGATCTGAATAGAATATGACTATGAATAGCCTAGATTAAACTTAATGTGTCTTCGATTAAAAGGTAGGTGTCATGATTTAGACATCCTATAAGTAATTTTTCATCATTATTTGGGTTTTTTCTATGATATGTTTTTATAACCCTGGGCTTTTTGGTTTTAGTAAATAGAGAGAACTAGAAGGAACATGATTAACATTGAATGTTGCAGATGTGAAATGTATGTGAACTATTAAAATTTATTTCCTAAGTTAAATCTCATAAAGATAATAATGAAGGCACTATGAGTATTGGTTATACTTCTGAAGATAAAGATATCGCAAATGACATGTGAAAGGTATGAATTTTTCTTATAGTATTGTTTACATTAATCTTAAGAAGTATGATTATATTGAGGTCATGGAACCTTGATACATGATTCATATTTCATATTATTGGAATTAGGTATTAAGGATTAAGTTGATGAATCCTAAGTAATGGTTTAATAATAAACTTGGATGAATGAATTTATTATGTTTTTGAATTTAAAGATTATGTTATATATGAATCATGAAATTTATAAGTATTTTCTGTATAAGTTTTCATTAAGGATTTAAAAGGATATGATTAATGGTGATGAAGACATATTAAACTGATATTTTGATTAAGTAATTAAAACCCTTAATGTGATCAAGATGTTGAGAAAATTTTGTTTCTCCTGGATAATGAGATAATTGATTTGGATAAAGAATATTTGATAATAATGAATACCATGGATCTGATTATTTATTGGTGGTATATGTCATCATGGATGAAGTTTACAACTTCTTGTATTTAATTAATATATCAAATAACCTTTTTAATAAGTAAGCATGGATGTTTTACAAAATCATTTATGGTAATTTAGGTTATTACCACGTTTCAAGAGATTATATGATGAATGTTTTCACATGTTTGGAATGTGACAACCAAGATATACTTTGTGATATATGGGGGATCAATATTAAGATGATTTTGTGACTTTCTTTATAATGTTTATGATTTTAAACTTTTTAAGGGTTATAAGGGTAACAATTTATGGAAATATTAAGTTAAAATTTGATGATGTTTTTGGGAATAAAGAATTATCTTACCATATGAGGATTTATTCGTATTGGGTAACCTATTTTAAAAACTTCTTGTTGATGATATCTAATGACATATGGGATGGCATATCACGAATATCATGACCTGTTAGTGCTTCAGGAATGAAAAATTCACCTTAATTTTTAGAGAAAGAGATGAAGTGGATCAAGGAACAACAAAGGGAGAAGTTTTTTGGAAATCATGCAAGTATATATTTTCATGAAAATTCTTTAACTTTATGGAAAATGATCTTGAATCCAAAAAGGTTATCCTAGTACCACAATTTTTAATGAATCAAATGGTACATTAGTTCATCTTATATTTATGTATATGTGATTGTTAAATTTATTCTGACCTTGGTCTCTATCACTCTTCCTCAGAACATGATGGTTTTATTTATCTTCCATTTCCATGTTTTCACTTTCCACTTATGTTCTCCCACGTGGAAACCCAGTTTTGTGTTACCTTGGGTAACTGTTATGGTTCCAACATTCCCTTTATAATTAAAGTTTTAGTATTCATTTTTATGATGTGGATTTCTATGAATGAAACTTTCAATTATTAAACCTTTGATAACCCAGAAAAATTTCGAGGGAGAAAATCATTTTAAGGGGGGTAGAATGTCACACCCCAAGATTTTGTGAATTTTTTTTTCGAATTAATTTAATCTTGATGATATTTTTAATTTCATGCAACATTTAAAATAGTTATTTTATATATATTAAAGCACTAAGGTTGGATTTTTGAACACTAAGGTAGGATTACGTCTCATACAAGACAAACTTTCCTCGATGGATTGTGTAACACACAAGATCGAGTGTTACCAAATAATAATATATTATTCAAATATAATAATATAAAATATAGTAGTTAAATTAGATTTTATGAATATTGGTAACAAACATATGTAAATACATGGTTTTCACAAAATATAAAATGAATTAATTGGTAACAAATTATTTAAAAATGAATACAAGAACCAATTGAATATAAAGGGAGTATTTTTATAGAAAACTATTATTATTCCCACAAAGCTATTTTATCCTAAAAAGTTAAATTATTTAAAACTATTGAGTGATATTAGGGTAATATAAATGTTATATATTTAATAAATTATTTTTTATATTCATCCAATATATTCTATAGGCATAAGATAAGAAAAAACATAATTTTACACATAAACACCAATGTTTTTATTTAGGCACTTTTAGCACCTTTTAATGGATAAAACATCTTAAATCCAATTTTCTAAAATTTTATAATTTTAATATCTAAAAATATACTTCATATTTGGAAGTGAAACATAAAAATTAGGTTAGGATAAATTTTTGGTACTTTTCAGTAAGGTTTCATTTTTTAATGAATAATTAAAAATATTGGATTTTAATTCAAATATGCTTTTTAATATAATTTATTTATATAGATGAATTATATATTAAATTTGTTTCAAAGTTTAATTAGATAATATTTTTATAAATTAATCCAATTTAGGTCATTAGAATCAATTTAAATTTGAAATTTAATATAAAAACATAGCAAACTTTTGAACAATTTTACTTTAAAAACCTACATTGTTGACCTGACTGTGGGATTATATTTAAATTAATTTCTAATAGTTATATACTTGGAATTTGTAAAAATAGATTCCAAAATTTTAATAATAAAAATTTATAATATCTAATATGTTCAATTTTTTTTGACTAAAAATATTAGTAAAGTAATTAAAATTAATTACAATGAATGAGGTTAAATTAAAATTAATAAGGGACTAAACCATAACCTTAAGGCCCAAAACGAACCATAAAATTGTTATAAAGTAATTGGATGAAAATATTTCTACCATATACTCCTTATAATTTACTTTGGACCACTATTGAACCGATTGAAATAAAAAAAACATGGGTGGGGTTCCTTTCTTTTAAAATATTACAAGAGTTCCACCCCACCTGCATTATAAAAGGCCTCCTTTCCTCCCACTTCCTCACACCTCTCAAGCCAAATAAGTTCAGAAAAAATCTTCCCAAATGGATCCCAAAAATACCTCAATCCCTCCTTGAATCCTCCCTTTGTAATAAATCCTTCCAAGTAAGCCCTTTGGTACAAACCAAAAGGAGCTACCCAATTAAGAGGTAACACCCTCCCACAAACTCTTTTCTTTTATTTTCTTTCTCTACTCCCTAAAATATTCTCATTACATTATTATATAAAAAATTAAATATCATAAATATATTAGGATATTTTTATGCTCAGTTTTTTACCTAAACTGATAGACACATCCATATAATTTGTAACAAACATACTTTTTATGTGTACGATGAACTACCATCTCACTAAATGATGATTATTCATTTTTAATTTACCTCATCTCATGGTGGAAATTATGATAGAAAATATTTTTATATATGTTACATAAAATATTTATTATGTATTTAAAATTATTTAATTCTTTTACAACCCATATCCTTATACTTTTCATTTGGTGTTAATACGATAATTTTGTTTCAGGATGTGTGTACTACCGCCCACTCAAAGCGACGTGATTCATTCATACACTACATGGAATATATTAAGGATGTATTTAGAAAATATTTATGATAAATATGATATAATAAATATACTGTAATAATTATATAAATACACAGACACACACAAACACACACACATATGAATTTTACATTCTTTCTTTCAACACGACAATTAAACAGAAATAATGTTCATGCGTATGTATGGATTACCATATCCATGAATGGTGTATTCTATTTAATACTTAAATATTATAAGTATTATTATAATAAAAACTTACAGAATATAAATTATATTTAAATCATGGTTAAAATTCTCAAAATCATGATATAAATATAAGGACCATGGATATAACAAATTAAGACACATGTAAAAAACAAAGTTGATATTACCTGAAGTGAAACCTTAACATAGAATTGTTAACAAGTAAGTAATATAAATACATAATAACACCATATATGGTATTATAAGAAAGAATATGGTTATTTTATATATGTATAATAAATTTATATTTATTATAAAGGATTTTTGAAAGAGTACAACGAGATTTAGGACACAAGGTAAGGGAATTTCATCTCACTCTTTATTTCTGTAAGATACATGCCTTATTCACCATTAAATTATTTTCTATTGTGTATATACTACCCATGAATGTATTATATGCCTATTATAACTAAATATATGGTTATTTATATAAAATTATTATGATATTTTTGTCATGGAATTTAAGTTTCAAAAGTTACCAAATTGGTAAATTAATTTTTTCTCAATTTTCCTTCTTTGAGACACATGCCATGTTATACAAATATATTATTATATGAGGTTTATAAAATTACTATAAATTATTATAACAATAATCTACTTCTTCTCATTATATTTTAAATCTCTATGAAATTTCATTTTTCTACATGTGAAGTATTATTCAATGTTATAATGTAGTAATAGTTTATTGAAATAATTTCAACATTTATCAAGATTGTTTATAATCATATTTTCATTAATGAAATATTATGATAAATATTCCAATGAATCTCATAAATTTTCTACTCCTATACTTAGTATTGATGTCTTCATGTATTAGTAACACTTTCCTACTCTTTGGTACTTAATATAATTAAGAAAATGTTTTTAAGAAAATATGACCTTACCTCTCTCTTTAGTATGAAATATGTGTTCACTAAAAACCATTCTTTCCAAAAAGTTATTAAAATAATATTATACTAATATTCTATGATCATTAAAAGAAAAATTTACCCTTTTTTTTACAAATTTATTCAATGTAATCTTCTTGTCTCTTTCTGGACAAGGTATTTTCCAATCTTTTTATCGTACAAAAGGAATATTATTTTTACCTCATACGACCTGTATGGATTTACCCATAGTCATTTATTTGAATCTTACATTGCGTTTTTAAAAGGTTAATTTTTAATAAAATGGTTTTAAAAGTAAATTTCAATGATTTTTTTCAAAAAAAATTCAAGTTTATTTTATATGTTTTCAAGGAAAATTGTTTTGAATTTTTTTGAAGCTTCTATTATAAATTTTCATTGAAAAAGATTTTCAAAATGATTTCATGTATTCATTATAAGTTTTAAAATAATTTTATAAGATAATTATTTTCAAATTATTTTATGTATTAAAAAGAATTTTTAAAATGAGAAATTATATTTCCATCAAGAAATTTTATTGAAAGATATTTCAAAATTATTTTCCTTTTAAGAAGACATCTATTGATGTTATTCATGCCTTTACAGGAAATGATCTAAATGTTACTTTAATATTATTTCTCTAAAAGGGTTATTCTTAATTTCATGGTATTTATGGAAAAAATTTCTATTTAATGGGTTATGTTTATGATGAAATGATTATGAAACCTATATAATATTCCAAAAGTTATGATATGATTACATGTTTATGATAAACATTTCATTTCATGGGTTATGATATGATTGTTTATGATTTTGTGGCACAAGTTTGTATGATTTCATTATGAGATGGGTGGGACCTATATATCACTAAAATTCATTTGGTATATATTTATATCTCATTATATTGACTAAGATGGTCTTAGGAGTGAACCTTGACTAATAATATGTCCATGGGAGTGAACCATGACCACTAAGATGGTATAAAGAGTGAACTCATGATACTAAGATATACATGGGAGTGAACTATTACTACCAATATGGTGTGGGGAGTAAAACTATACTATTAATATGGTATTTGAAGTATTTCCTTGGTTACTATTGAAACCATATTATATGCTTATGTGTTTTCCACAATTTCATGTTTTATTATTATGTTATGATTTCATGGATTATGTTGTTTATTTCCTTATGATTCATGTATTAAGAACTATAAGGATTTTTACCATGATTCATATTTATAATATTTGATATCCAGGGTATGATCATTAAATGGTATGATCATGTTCTCATACCCCTATGATCATGTTTATGTTTACATGTTTTCATTGTTTACCCATACTATCCATATGATCTCATCGCATTTTTTGTTTCTATTCCCCTAGTTTATGAAGATAAATATTATTATTGATGTGTATAATAAGGTTTCTAGTCATGAATAACATAGTGGGAGCTAATTTATCTCATTTATGAATTAGTGTTTATGTTTCCAAGTTTCTAAAGGCACTAAACTAATACGGTCTTTGGGCGTATATTTTTTTAATATTTTAAGTATTATAAAAATGATATGTAATGTTAATTTATGTGAATAATGGGTAATTATAATTCACCCATTATACTAGGTGAGGTAGAAAATAAATGATAGAAGTTCTATGAGTATCCTAAGCATCTGTAAAAACCAAAAATCTTTGGTGCCTTAGTACAAACCCACCTTGAATACCCAACCTTACCACACTGGAAAAAAGTAAAAGGGACTCTTCCTGAAACCACATGAGGTTTGGATGAAACCTAATATTTATATACAATTTGAAACTCATAATTATTATCTATATTTTATAGGAACTAATAAAACTTCCACCAGTAGTAAAAAGAACTCTTTTCAACCCTAACATTCCAGCCAGGTCAAGCTCATCCATCAACGCTCTATCTAACACATCAAAATAAGAGGTGATATTCAAAATGAACAAATGAGATCATATATCTGGTCGAATACCCATTATTAATCTACATGACTTCAATTTATCATTTTCCACCACCTCTAGAGAAAAATGAAAAAGTTCAATAAAGTAGTTTATAAATTGATTCATAGTCTTGTTACCCTATTAAAGATTAAGAAACACCATATAATTTTAAAAAACCATTGAATCTAGGTAGAAATGATTTATAAGGAGTTCTATTAAGTATTTTGACTCCTTGAATTTATTCTTCTTCAGTATAACCATAGAGTACCGTCACCACAAGCTAGGCCCTTCAAGCGTAATGGTAGAATGACTCACCTTCACATATTCTAAAATTTCCAAGAACTCAAAAGGAAAATAAATAATTTTCAAACAATCCTAAAACTTTTTAGGATTTTTTGAGTCTTATAATTCTGGTGGTTTATGTCGAAGTAACTCCTAATAATGGTCTCCAGATTCATTCCTTTGAGGTACCAAAAATAGAGCCTAAACAGAAATGGGTGCAACTACCTATCCTAGAGCTTAGATAGCATGCATCACTATCTCAACAATGTTTTGATCAACTATATGGTTCACATGTTGTGGTTCATTGGTATCTCCCTCCTGAGGTATATCCCAACATATTATTGGGGGAATGGTACTAGACAACACTAATAGGAAACATAATATCATTAGAAGATATAATTACTTCATAAACTCTATTTATGGATACATGAATATCAACTCCATCAAATATTATTCAACCTTTTGGGTTTAAAACAGTCAAAAAAAGTTAAGAAAATACTAAAATAAAATTTATTTATTCCTCAAGGATACTTTCCTCAAACACCCATGGTGAATTAAGGCTCACTACAATGAAATATTCCCAAGAAATCACTCTTAATTATCCCTTATGTCCTGAAAAATCCTTCTTCCCATCTACTAGGACATCCTAGACTATATAAAAAAATTATAGAAATATGCAGAACCTATCCCTATAATACCACTTTTTCATGAACCATCCTGGATACCTTGGTACTTCAGTACCTAATCTAGCTCTATCATGTCCCTAAGGGGGTTCTTGATATATATGGGTTGGAAACTAGCACCTAACATCAACTAGAATTCAAATGTAATGTTTTTTTCACAAGTATGCTAAAATAAAAGAAGATATACCAATACATAATCCATATTCCAAAAAATACACAAGGATAAAGTACCATAAAAAGATATACATATTCCAAATTAAGAAATCATTCAAAATATGACATAGTATCCATCAAATAAAACTTATAATATCCATATAAAAAATTGATCATATCTCCACTGGTTACTACCATCACCCAAGGCCCCATGCTCAAGCTCACATATCTGCTCAAAGTGGTTATTTTCATTTTCCTAGAAATGGAATATGATAATCTACAAAATATCTTAGTAAAAGGTAAGTTTTGAGATAAACATCCCAGTAGGGTATCACCATGTGTTCCTTAAGTAGTTCCAATGCTAATAAACCATATATGAATTATTTTAAATAAATGAAAAACATGGTAAATAATTTAAAAAATTTATATCAAAACATGATTTCAAATCATGAAATGATACTGGATATAAAAAAATGGATTAAATGAATATTTTCATAGACCAAGGGTATGAATAAAATAGATCTATAACCAGTGGAATGTGATAATAAAATCAAAACCAAGAAACATGTCTGTAAGCCTTGAGATGAGTTATTTTCTATAAATAGGATCCTCACACTACTATGCTAATATACACATATCAATGTTGTGTGCACATAAAAAAGGATCGATCCATCGAAATAATCAATCAATAACCCATCTTTAGAAATCATTCCAAACTTAGTTTAGTTAGAGCTATAATTATCAATCCATTTCTATGAATTTAGTGACCTAATATTCTATTAAAATCCACACACTAACTACCCAGGATCACATGGGATTTAATTCAATCATTCATGTAAAAATTCATTCAATTAAATTCAATTCATAAATCATACTTCAAAATCTTAATCAAGTATCAACATGGAATCCTAATTTCAAAACCAAATAATGGGATTTCATAAATTTCATGCATTTAAAATTCATCCTTCATTTTAAACTATTTTTTAAGATATAATTATTAAATCATTTCATTGAATCAATCTCATTTTAGGCCATCATTACTAAAAACCACCCAATTTATCAATGAATTTGAAAAAGGGCTTTAATTTCCTAAATATCATTAATTTAAAATCAATCATCAAAATCATCTCAATTCATGGTTTTAGAATAAATTTAAATACATTTTAAATCAAGTAAGAAATCAATATTTCAATTATTGGGAAAATCCTTATGGAACCACCAATATTTTTATCACCTGATCAAATGATAAATCAACATCCATATTGGAAATTTCCAATAAATATCCAATATTGTGGAAGGTCAAGGAGGAATACCTAAAATCATGATCCATGAGAACCAGGATCCAATATATCAATAATATGTGGATTCATCACTCTCAAATAAAAATACAATGGAAAATTGAGGATTCCATATTAGAGGAGTTTCAAATATCAGAGGAAGATCAATCACATGCACTAGGGATTCAATCCAATAATAATAGAGGTTAGAGAAGCCAAATCCTCTCTTTAGAGGCTCTAAAATAGAAAGGGTTGAGTGGGAGTTTAATGGGATGATATGTAATAATAAAAAAGTTTTGTGGTTTTACAGCAAAAAAAATACCAAAATACCATTCCAGAACCCCCATGGTTATATTGTAAAAATGGTCAAAATAACATAGGCCATAACATAGTATAAGAGACCATACCATAGAAACCCATAGCCAACTAGCCTCCTAAATCCATGGTGCAAACCATGCCCTGATCCCATTTACCCAAGGTAAGTGTAGGATCTATATTGTGGATACAATACCCTCTATCATAATATTATCTTATTTGGTTCATGACCTCACAACTTTGTTTCTCATTAGGGATCACTTCCCACCAGGGGTGCTCACTGCCCATCCCCCTTTTAAAAGGCCTTGTGATGGGGAGGGGGATAACATTGAATTCTATACTATTCAAAACACCAATATAATCTATGACGTGGTATAAAAACAAAGGTATCATGGTATGACACCCATATGTTACATTGTGACTCCCCTGTATCTAGAAAACCTCACCCTAGGGAATGCACTATCATTTATTTGGGACTCCAACAATTCCCACCTCAGCGATTTACCTATGAATAAGTGGTTTCCTACCTCCTCAGATACTATTTTTGGGATCTAAATTGGGGATTTAGTACCCTCCATCAAAATATTGTTAACTTTAGTTCACTACCACATGAATTTATTTCAGTACAATGATCATTACCCATTAAGAGTGTCTCACTATCCCTTCTCTGAAAAGGCCTTTTGAAAGGGATAGGTGGGGATTATAATACATGACCAACACCACTATATTATATGATGTGGGACAAGGATAATGGCAGGATGCTCCCATAAAGGGCTCCCAGTCTAGGGTTCTCCTCTCGCTGCAGCCGCCCCTTCACTGCGGACGGCGCGACATCCCCCTCGAGCTCGATGAGTCGGTCAGGATCTCTACGGCGTTGCACGGTTTCGTGGTCTTCCCTTACTGTGAAGTTTTTCTTTGGGCTTCAGTGGTTGCTGGTTCAGACCTGAGAGTGTAAGACCGGTTCCCGTCAACGACATACTCTTCGGAGCGCTCCTGGGTTCATTCTCGGCATCTCGATGGTGTCCTGCGGTGAGTTTCTCAGCGTCTAATGGTTGCGCTCATGCGTCGGTGATGCGTGGGGTCCCAGATTTTCTCAAGTGAGTGCGGTGTGGTTTCATTGTGTCTGAAGCGGCCGATTTGGTTGGTGGAGGCGGGTGCTTCAGAAACAGGGCGTTGCTTGCACTGTTGGATGGTGTTGTTGAGTTCTGCTTGGTTTCGTTCATGGTTTTTCTGCGATGTTGGTGAATTGCTGTTATGTTCTTATTTTCTGGTTGATCTGGTTTGTGATGCGCACCTGTTGCATTTGATTTTTTGGATTTGTGATTGTATGTCGAGCGGATATGCTTGCTTTTGCTCATGGTTTTTGGTTTGGACCGATGATGATCCGGTGTCGGGTTTCCTCTGATGGAGATGGTGATGAAGGACGTCGATTTTGCTTGACGACGATTTGCAGGTTGGTGATGGCGACAACGGTCACTGGTGTTGCTCACCGGCGATCTTTTTTGATGTGCTTTTATTGGATGGCGCATTTGTCGTGGCCCGAGGTGCTGCATTTCGAGGTGCGCTTGATGAGTTAGGGATCGTGGCTCAAGGTGATGATGGGGTGGAGATGAAATTTGAAATTTGAATGTGTAAGTTTGAATTTGAGAATCTGTATGGTTACCAGTTTTACTTAAACCGGATTTGAGAAATTAAAAAATGATTTGCGGACAAGGATAATGGTGTCATGGTGTGAAACCCATATGTCACACAATGAAATCCCTACAACCAGCAACCCTCACCCTAGAGTATGCACTATCATTCATTTGGGACTCCAATAGTAAGGAGACAGTGAAACCCACACACTGTTTCATAGTTACCCCACAAAATGGAGAAGGTTCCACAACTGACCAATAAATTCCCTATATCATAGGCCAATCTCCACACCATAAACATCCTAACTTATGATGCTTTACCTTACGTTCATATCCTAGCCCATGAAGAAAAGAATAACTCTAAAAGGAGTCCCAAAAACACATCCACAAAATATGTGATCAAATGTAAGGAATAAATATACATGAAATCTAGTAATGGTATGTTACACACAACCTAGGCCTACCATGAATATGATGTGGATGGTACTTTATAGATATCATCCCTTATAGTCCAAACTAGTGAACCTAGGAGGAAGTGTCTCTAGTGAATACATACAACTAATGACCTGGATGTATCTTATGTCCACGTTACCACCAATACTTGTGAATCCCGTCAGCATATCCTAACAATAACTCAGGAGAAGGATTATATCCATATTTATATTTAAATTTGAAAATCCAGTTAGTTTATATCTAAGTTGACTAAGGGGAAGGATTATATTCTTACTTGCACCATGAAGCCCACTGGCATAACTTGATTGTGACTAAGGATCTAGATCATATTCTTGCTTACACATATGAAGCATTTCATCATATCCCAAAGGAAAATAAGGAATAGTATCGTATTCCAACTCGCACCCATGAACCATGCTAACATATCCCAATGATAACCCAGGAGAACGCCTATATTCTTTCTCGTACCTATGAAGATAATTATAAATTTTGAACTATAACCAAGGAGTGGACCCACAATCCATCACCTTCCTATGATGTTATTAGGAAAATTCTAGTAGAAACGTAGGAGTGGGATTGTATCCATATTCCCATTCATGAAGGTAAAAAATATATTCTAGTGGAAATTAATGACAGAGATGATATCTTTGATCCTATTCATGAAGACTATCAGAATATTTTTATGGAAACAAAATAGTAGGATCATATTTTTAAACCCATCCAAAAATATTTTCAATGTATTCTAATAACAACCGATGAGTCTCCTAGGTAGGCTCACACACATAAGGGTTATTATCCAAATAGTGTGAATCAGATTATGACTAAGGTTCCAACCATTCTTGCTCATCCAAGGATGATGTGAAATTTAGGATCATGTTCATAACCCTAAATATTCTGATATTCTTGAGACTCTGACATTTTTAGATAATGACTCAAGAATCATCCATCTTTACATCAATAAGAGAAATCAGTTATAGACCATAGATTCTCCCCATGGAACTATGATAAAAAACATTGTAGGTATTCCCGAAATAAAATAAAACTAAGTTACTTCTCATAGAAATATGATGATTAACCATGGGGATACTACCTATAGTGCAAACTGTGATGGTACTCCCCACAACAAGAATATGGATTAATCGGGAGGTCCTCCACTTCCTAACTCATTATAACTATTTACCATAGAGTTCCTGTCCATTATAACCAATAAAATAACTCTAGATATCATTCCTATGGTATATTTTATGGATCAAATCCATGTGATAATGAAAATAGTCAAATTAGAGGTCCTTCTTAGGATATAATTTCTAGAATCAACAACTACGGGGGTTCCCCCATGGTTCTTGTATTGCATAGTGGATCAAACAGAGACACTAACAAGGGGTTGAATCAATGTTCCCAATTTTTTTCAAGTTTATCTTTATTTCTATGTTTATCCCATCATGTTTAGTTGAACATATATCTTGATTAAGTGGTATGTATCCAATTATTCAAACTCAACCCTTACCTCAATATCTAATGTAGGAATAGAAAAAAAATAGTAGCATAATGGAGTTTTACAAGGATAACCACTTTCCTAGAAAACCTACTCCTTATTGTGTTTTAAAATTTTGTGTACATGGATTTTAGTATCACTATATATTTTTAGTGGTTTCATGTACCTAGGAAATAGTACACAAGGGTCAGGGAGGTATCATTCACACTCCCTAAGTCATGTCACATAGTTCAATCAACTTGACTGGGTAATGGTGTCATTTATACTAGTACCACTAGTTCTTAAAGGGTACTACCTTGATCTAGAAAACAAGTCTTAAATATCCAAGATATAATCAACAAAGTTTCATGTTTATTAGTCTGGTTCTACAAATTAGTATTACTATTTTTTTCAAGCATATTGAATCTTCTTTCTCTTGAGAGTACTGATCCATAGTATAGGTAGAAATAACAATATTAGTCTAAAACTATAAAAATCATTCTATGATATAGTTTTAACCTAGGATTAATAATTTTCCAATTAAACACATAGGTGCATTATTGGAGGAAATAATTTCTTATCCTTCTATAAATATAATGTCTTATTGTAGAAGCAGAATTAACTTAGTTCATTTTTGAATTTATATAATTTCTCAAGAAAAGTAGTGTTAGAACAACATTCATTTATCTTCCTCTTAATTTATATATTTATAGAATCAATGAATATTAATTATCAATTTTATTTTATATTATTGTGAATTTAATTCTCAATTTATCTCACTCATATAATTATCTTGATTTGTTAGACTTTTAAACTAATATAAATATGATATTATATTTTCATATAATATATCCTATAGACTCAGAAATAAATTATCACATGATATTTGAATATTTCAACATTATATTATCTCCAATAATGAATATTTTAAATCCTATGAAATCCTTACATGTGTGAATGGATCCATATGCTATGACATAGAAATGTAACTTATGGTATGAACCTCATTTCTCATTCTTCATAATATTTTATAGTTTAGAAACCCAACCATTTTTAGGACCTTTTAAATTAAAAATATGATTTATTATAAAGAATCATAGTTATTTGAACTATTAATGATATCATATAAAAACCACTGTGTCTTATAAAACACCCATCTTTAAATTTTCATAAGGTTATCTCATATTTATGATTTCTGTTGGGTTCATTGAACCTTATAAATTTTGTATTATAAAACGCCTTATCATGTGAAAAAACTATATCTTATGATCTTATCTTACATGAAACTTATTTATCTTCATAAATGTGAAAGTAATATAAAATGTTTCATAAGATTATCTTAACATAAGTTTCTTTTAAGGTAAGTTAAACTTATAAAGATGCATAAACCTTATGAATCATATGTCATTCCTTATGAAAGTGGCCTTCAATTTTTTATACCACAAGAACGTACATTATGAAGGTCATTATGGAACCTTATAAATATTTTCTTAACCATAATAATTTATTATGAACCTTGTGTGAACATGTATCAACCTTTCGATAATGGTTGTCTCAACCTTATAGGATACCATGATTTTCCACATTCCTTATCCAATACAACAATTCCAAACATCCTACAGAGTTAATAGATCTTCCTAAATTTACTAAGAGGGATTACCATTCACTTGAAAACATCTCCAAACTTCACCCAAAGTATCTATTTACACTAAAACAATAATGTTCGTGTTTAGTTCTTCATGGATGGTTATTTTTCAGTTTCTCATCAAATTTTACTTCTTAAAGAATATATTCTTCAATATTTATAGAATGTAATCCTACAACATCATATTAAATGTAGTATACAGTGAAATCATCCTTAGAACTTGTCTTAAAAATGACCAATAGTGAAACAATATTTACATATAACATTTCTACATGAATCTTTATAGATATGATATTTGTGCTATAATAACTTATCCTTTTCCCATTTAACATAGTTAGTAAAATCTTCATGTCTTTTTCCATGTATGATGGAAGAAACTCACACATATTTTCACTCATAATCCTCATACATATTAAAACCTTATTATCATCATGGAAGAATTAATTATTTTTTAAAAAATAAAATCTATTCATGGGTACTTAAATATCCCCCTTTCGATTTGTTTCCAATATCAATAAATTAATTTTAATTCAATATGGATACTTGTATGATCCTTTTTCTATCACCCTTATTGATAATAAATGAAATGGTCATTTTGGGAAGGAATATCACTTGATTTATCAATATATTCTCCCTTCTTAGATTTAAATTACATCCTTATCCACATATAGAGTGGAGGATGACATGAAATGTACCTTAGTAATGAGACATCAACTACCCACTCTAGTTTTATATGAGCTAACTTGATGTTGAAAACAAGAGTGCATGAACCTATACATCAAGGTTCTCTATTAGTATAACACCTTGACCCCTCTAGACCAGAGCTGGTGCATTACTTATTACATTGGAATTCTTAAAAGGAAATAAATCCATAAGTAATGATCGGTTTAGTAGAATTGAAGAAACTAGATACATATATGTAACTCAAATTACATTGGGAAAGGTAACAAAATATAATACATAACAAAAACTAATAAACTGCAACTACAAGAACTCAATAATTGGTCTCCTCTTAATAACCCGTTGAAGGTAAACACATGAAAGGGGTGAGATCAAAAAATCATTAAGGGTTACAAATAGAATAATAATGAATCAATAATAAGTGAATCATAAACAATTTGACATAATAAATAAGGCATGGTTAATAAATCGAAAACACACTCCATTAATAAACTGAGTATGAAATTGCATCCATAGATTTTGTCATAGTGAAAACCTCATAGATAATAATAAATGAAAATGAATTAAAATATATGCTTATTAATTATACTTCATGTATCTGGCACATGATACCACAATACCTTAAAAAAGGTTTAAGTTTGTGGGTAGAAACCCATCTGTTTTTTGGAAACAAACTCGGAGGGTTTGTCACCAACTGATTTGTCTCATGAGACCTGTTAGTGTGTCGAGGGGCTATAGCGGGTCCCACCCACTTCTTAAAGTCCAAATAATTTTTTATGCATAGATTTAATACACATAAAATCTTCCTTCTCAATATCCTTTTAGAGTAGAGGATAGAAATTCATCAATATTTCCATAGTTAAAACGACATTCCAAATAAACACCACATGTAAAAGGGTATACGAATTAAGACAATACTCATATCCATGAAACCAGAATACAGATATATAGTATATTTAAAATTTAAAATAAAAAATAATCTCAAATGGGTATTAGATACACCACATAAGAAATATTATTTTCAAAATACCAATAAGGTCTCAATGAAATAGAAATTGAGACAAAATCCCTTACCATATTATAATCAATTGAATCATATGACCAAAACCTAATAACCATAAAATTAATAATTTAATACCATAAATATAAATATAATCATGATATTATATGACAAATATAAGTACACAAATACCACATACAAGAAATAAGTGGTTAATAATAGAAATATAATGGAAATGAAAGTGAGATGAGAAACCCCTCACCTTATGCTCAAGTGTATTTTTAGATTATTTTAAAGACCTGAATAATCAAAATTAGATTCATTAATTAATAATTCCATAATCTCCTATACATTTTATTTATTTATTATAACCTTATTATTTTCATTCATGACCCTTTTTATGGGTTTAAGAGGTTCAATTTTATTGTTTTGGAAGCATTTTCTTCCTTGGTTTTCATGATTGGTCTACTTGTATTCATGAATAGAAGTCCCTTTGATGTGTGGTTAAACATACAGAATTGTTAATATATATTATTAATTACATTACAGAGCTATAAATGATCTTATAATGATTTTGGTTTATATACCATGATGACGATTCACTAGTTAAAAGTTAATTACAAACATTTGGATTAACTTGGCGGTTTTGTTCATAATGAACTTTTTTTGTATTATTATTTTATATTATGATTGTGTAAGGATTCCAAAACATTTATTAAGGTAAAATAAATATATTATGATCTGGTTCAACCATTAAGAAGGTTTCATGACCATTCATGAAGATATTAATAGAAATTGAGAACCCATCATCCTTGAATGTGATAAATTAACATATCTCAGACGGTGTTTTCATTTTTAGTATAAGAGGAGGGGGAAAGAGATATGATGATTAAATATTACATTAGAATAATATAATTCTAGTTCATGTAAGGTATTGGAATTATTAGAGCATTTTTTATTAGGGGAGATGAGGAAAGAAAAATAAAATAAAGGAACTCAAAATAGAAGAAAAACTGAGAAATCCCTCAAAAAAATTAGGCATCCTAACGACGTAACTTAAAAATTCATAAAATAGTTTTATGAGATAAAGGGGGTATCTAATCACTCTTAAATAATATTTATAGAAAGGGGGGTATCTAAAAGAGAAGGGTGGTTGATTATCTTACCTTGTAGAGTAACTCCCAAAACTTGAAGGATTGGACCTTGGGGGTTTGATGACACCTTGGGAGGACTCATAGGGAGGTAAATATACTACAGGTTCGAGGATAATGAGTTTGTAATGAAATAAAATGAAGGTGTGAGTGGGTATTTATTGTAAATGAGAGGGAGTTTTTTATTAACTAAAAGGGACACATCATTAGTGGTTTTTGAAAAACCATGGGCTTGCCCATGGTATTTGCCCATGGATTTAGCCCCTTGGGAAAAATCATGTCATATGTTACTTTACACAAGTCTAACATCCTTTTATATTAATTATTACATCATTATGATGTCATTAAACTGCCAAAAACTCAAAACTGTATTTTTACTATTCATGGAAAATTCAAGTATTTTAGAAAGATACCAAAAATTTACCCTAACCATTTTTCGATGTGTAGAATTCAAAAATGAAATAAATTATTTGAAAATATTTTTCTATGTATTTTTAATTTAATTTTTAAATAAAATTATAATTTATTCAAAAATAACAATTTTAAATCTCTAACCCATTCTTTTAACACCTTGAAAAATTAATCAACATCTCATTACCTTATAAACTTGAGAAAATAAAATAATAATATGGTTTACTATTTATAAGGGCCATATTAATATTCATATTACTATTCATAAGGGTATGTTACTATTCATAAAAAAACAATTTTGTTCTATCAGACTCCAAATACCTTACTGATCACGACTTTATATGACCATTTTTTGAAACTCAAAACATAGAAGTGGAAAATTTAAGTTTAATGGATAAGTTATAACTTTTTCCTATAAGGTTTTGTTTCATAGAGACTTAGTTCTTCATGAAATATAGACTATCTAATTAATAGAAGGTATTTAAGAAGAATATGCCATAAACTGTTTGGGAAACTACATTATTCCCTCCTTTAGAAATTTTGTCTTCAAAATTTTATGTATAAAGCCCACTTAAAATATATGGGTGGTTATTCTTCATAACATCCTCAGTATCCCATGTTGATTACTCTATATTATGGTTCCTCCAAAGAACCATTACAAGATGAGTTTTTTGATTTCACAATACTTGTTCTCTGGTATCCAGAATCTTGATAAGCTCTTCACAATAAGATAGATCAGGCTCAAGTTCTATTTCTTCATAGGTGAGTACATGTGTTGGGTCTAGCATGTATTTCCTTAACATTGATTTTTGGAACACATTTTGAACTTTGGAGGGACTTGGGGCATTTCCAAATGGTAAGCTACGACTCCAATTCGATCTAGAATTTCAAAAGGTTCGATGTACCTGGGACTTAATTTACCCTTCTTACCGAATCGTATAATACCCTTCCATGGAGATACCTTTAAGAAAACATGATATCCTTCTTAAAATTCCAAATCCTTCCTTCAGTTATCAACATAGCTCTTTTTTCTACTTTGAGCTGTTTTGATATGGGTTTTGATAATCTTCACCTTTTCGGTTGTTTCCTCAACAAGTTCTGGGCCTATGAGATTTCTTTCACGAACATCATCCCAGAAAGTTGGTGTACAACATCTCTTTCTATATAACAATTCATATGGTGCCATCTAAATACTTGAATGGAATCTATTGTTATAGTAAAATTATATGAGAGGTAAATACTAATCCCACATACCTTTAAATTCAAGTGAATAAGACCTCAACATGTCTTCCAAAGTTTGAATAGTCCGTTCTGATTGTCTATCAGTTTGTGGGTGGTAGGAATTGCTCAAACAAAGATCAATATCTAGGGCCTTCTTAAGAATTTTTTAGAATTGTGATGTAAAATGGGGATCATGATTAGAAATAATTGATAAGGGTACACCATGAAGTTTTAAAACTTCATTAATATAGCGTCTTGATAAATGTTCAAGTGATAAATCTTCTCTTATAGTAAGAAAATGTGCTGATTTTGTAAGACGATCAACAATGACCCATATCACATAATTCTTTCTTGGATTCTTTGGTAGCCCCCTAAAAAATTCTATCATAACATCATCCCATTTCCACATAGCTGTAGGAAGGGGTTTCATGACTCCTCCAGGATGTTGTCTTCCAGTCTTCACCTATTGAAAAACCAAACATCTCGACACATAATCAACAATTCCCCTCTTCATGTTGTCCCACCGAAAAATTTCCTTTAGATATATATACATCTTTGTGCTACCAGGGTGTATAGATAAATTAGAGCTATGATCATCATGCAACAGTTCCCTCTTTAGCTCAGGAATAGTAGGAACACAACGCCTCTTTCCATATTTCAAAATTCCACCTTCTTATACAAAGTCAATCGTCTTCCCATCATTTATAGATTTAATTTTATCTTGAAACTCCTCACCATCAGTCTAAGTACTTTTTATCCTTTCCATTAAAGAAGGTTTGGCAACCATTTGAAAATATAGTGATTTGTTACCTTCCATGATAATTCCAATATCAATATTTACTAGATCCATGAACATAGGATCCCTTTCAACTCTCATCTTGTTCATAATTCCGTGGTTTTTCTACTCCAAGCATATGCCACCTTATTTTCCTTCCTCGGGTGGTAGTGTATTGTGAAATCATAATCCTTGAGTAGCTCAATCCATCTCTTTGGTCTCATGTTGAGTTCTTTTTGTGAGAAGATATATTTCAAAATATTATGATCCATATATATCTTACATTTTTCACCATAGAGGTAATGTCTCCAAATCTATAGAGAAAATATCACTACTTCTAACTCAAGATCATGAGTTGGATAGTTTTGTTCATGAATTTTTATCTTCCTAGATGCATAGGCAATCACTCTGTCATTTTTCATAAGGACACATCCATGTCCTTTCTTCGATGCATCACTATAGATCACAGATCCATCATTCCCTGATGATAGAGTCAAGATTGAAGAATTCACTAATCTTATCTTTAATTATTTAAAACATTCTTCACATTCCTTTATCCATACGAACTTAACCCCTTTTCGTGTGAGCTTGGTCATTAGGTTGGATAAATCAGAAAAGTTATAAATGAAACGTTGATAATAACCTTCTAAACCAATACAACTATGTAACTCAGTTATGTTTGTTGGAGTAGGCCATTCTTAAACATCTTTTTTCTTCATAGGATCAACAGATATTCCATCCTTAGTGACAATGTGTCCAAGGAAGGATACAGATTGAATCCAAAATTCACACTTGCTAAACTTACCATATAATTCATTTATTTTAAGAGTTTTCAGAATAATCCACAAGTGATTATCATAGTCTTCATATCTTTTAGAGTATACTAGGATATCATCAATAAAGAATATAATAAATTCATCAAGATATTCCTTGAAAACTCTATTCATTAGATCCATGAAAACCGAGGGTATATTATTCAGCCCAAAAGGCATCACTGTAAACTCATAATGCCCATACCTAGTTTGAAATACTATCTTTGGAACATCTTCCTTCCTCACACATAGCTAATGATATCCAGATCAAAGTTCAATATTATAAAAATATTGTGTTCCATGAAGTTGATCAAATAAATCATCAATTCATGGTAGAGGATACTTATTATTTATTATAATAGCTTTTATTTCCCTATTATCAATGCATAGCCTCATAGATCCATCTTTCTTCTTGAAAAAGAGGACAGGGTATCCCCATGGAGAAACATTAGGTTGAATAAATACTTTGTCACTCAATTCCTCTAGTTGTTTCTTTAGATCCATTAATTTCATAGTGTCCATTCTATGTGGAGTCTTTGATATAGGTCTTTCACTAGGAATTAAATCAATAGAGAAATCAACTTCTCGCTCTGGAGGATGTCCAGGTAAATCCTCTGGAAATAAATTAATGTATTCTTGAACTACATGAACATCTTTAATTTGAAGATTTCATTCCTCACCCATAGATATTGGTTTCTATTCATCTCCAAGTATTTCATTCAGTAGAGATACTAGGGGTGGATCTAGATAAGAATTAAATGGCGAGGTTTATGCTCTAAAGATAAGGAATTCTACACCATTTTCAAAAATTGTAACTTCCTTCTTCTTGAAATAGATCTTTGCATCATAATTTGATAGAAAATTCATACCATTAATTATATCAAATTCAATCATTGGTATGATGATAAGTTTAGAAACTAAATCACATATATGTGTCATTAGGGGGATAGATCGACACACCATTGTTGCAATGATACATCCACTAGGAGTTTTGACTCATAACTACTTTATTAAATGAAATTAGACATGTATAATTTTCATGGAAAAATGTGAAGATATAAATGAATGTTATGATCTATAATCAAATAATGCATTGGCTAAGTTTGAGGAAACAATTAGAGTACATGCCACCACATCATTAGGAACTTCAAACTCTGTGGTCATAATTGTATAAGCTTTCTCTTACTCTCACAGCCTTTTCTAAGTAAAGTTTCCTTTGTGCTTAGGACACTGATTTGCATAGTTTCCCATCTCTTTGCAATTTTAGTAGTGAGCGTCATCAAATTGTTTCTTCCCCTTGCATTAATTAGACCGATGACCATTTTTCCACACTTATAGAAGACTCCCATGACTTTCAAGCATTTCTTGGGATGATTATTTCCACAGTTCTCACATAGTGAAAATTTATTCTTTCCCTTGTTCTTCTTTGGAACTTTACCTTTTCCTTGGTTATCAAAGTACCACTTCTTATCTTAGTTTTCCTTGAACAAATTTGATCTAGCTAATTCCTTCTCTATTTTGATGGAACTTGATACAATTTTATCATATGATGAATATTTTTGAGAAGCCAATACCCTTATAAGACTTGTCTTAAGACCTTCAAAGAAATGATCAATCTTTTCTTCCGAGTCTTGTACGTAATCTATGTCATACCTAGCTAGTCTTGTGAAGGTAGTCTCATACTCTGCAACACTATCTTCATCCCTTTGCTTTAAGCTAAATAATTTCCTCTCCATTTCAGTTCATTTCTCATGAGGGAAATATTTTTCGAAGAATATTTCCTTAAAATTAATCCATTCCATATCTTATATTTCTTTTTCCTTACTGGTATTCTAGATCAAGGACCACCATTGATCATTTTCACCCTTGAGACAATATACTGCCAACACTACCTTTTCATTTTCATTACATCTTAATTCCATGATTATCTTTTCAAGGGACTTGATCCACTTCTCAGATACCATTGGATTAGTATTCCCACTAAAAGATGGGGGCTTTTGTCACATGAAATGATCCAACACAAGTGTATCATGGTTATTTGTCACAACCTGAGTAAGTTTTCCCAATATGGTCATGATCTCATCTACTCCAACATTGACTGTGTTGACTTGCTTAGTGGGGAAATCCCTACATTTCCGATAAGTATTGATTCACTCTTTTACAATTGGATCTATCTCTAAATAATGACATACACTATATTAGGTTATGAATCATAATTTATAATCTCAACTAGAAAAGTACTTAGCATAAATTAAAATTCTATGCATAGCTAATCTCATAAACATGGTTTCTCTGAGGAAAAATTTACATTAAATTCCTTCATAATGTCTTGTAAAGAAAATGTGAATTATCCAAAGCATATACCATGGGAGATTCATTACCAAGAGTGCACCAAGGCCCGTTTTCATGTACTAGGATACCCCGATCCAAGCCCAAAACTCCTTGTTAGAGTTTTCATTCCTAGGTACATCTATTCCAAAGCCATCTCTACCTGTTTGTATCCATACAGGGATGTATTTTATAGAAAGATCCACATACTCTATTCCTTACCAAGATTCCATA
The DNA here is from genome assembly GCA_963277665.1 of Viscum album. Taxonomy (NCBI): domain Eukaryota; kingdom Viridiplantae; phylum Streptophyta; class Magnoliopsida; order Santalales; family Viscaceae; genus Viscum; species Viscum album. The sequence goes on from OY728164.1 coordinate 1,586,476,434, forward strand.
ACATTATTGTATGTTTTTACTCAAATACTACCTTAGGTATTTGTTCCATAATCTAAATTTTCTAATCTAGTTTCCAACGTTCATACTAAACTTCCTCTGATACCAACTGTAACACCCTGACACCTCTAGACCAGATCCGGTGCATTACGTATTACATTTGCATGCTTAAAAAGAAAGAAATCCTGAAGGAACAATCATTTTAGTAGTCATGAAGAAACTATATACATAGATGTCACTCAAATTACATTGGTAAATGTAACAAAATACAATACATAGCAAAAACTAATAAATTGCAACCACATGAACTCAATAATTGTTCTCCTCTTCATAACCTATTAAAGGTAAAAAAAATGAAAGGGGTGAGCTCAAAATCTCAGTAAGGGTTACAAATAGTATAAGAATGAATCAATAATAAGTGAATCGTAAAAAATTTGACATAATCAATATTGCATGGTGAATAAATGGAAAACACGTGCCATCAATAAACTGAATATAAAACTGCATCCATAGATTTTGTCATAGTGAAAACCTCATGGATAATAAGGTCACACCCCAATCTCATAAGCCTATTTATTTTATTTTATTTTATTCTTTTCTTGGTCCCACGTCTTTTGGACAGAGTGGGTTTGGGTTCGGGTTTGAGTTTTTGAAACTTTGATGTTTTTGGTGGGTATCGGGCCGATGCGCGGTCACCGCACCATTAGTGGTGCCCATGCATTTGGCCCTGGTGAACGCGCGGTTGCCCAATAATTAAGATAAATAATTTTTATAAATGTTTAAACTTCCATGATAATATTATTTTTGCAGATAATAATTATAATATTATCATTAAATTTATTTTAATATTATTCTTATTAAATTTCTATTGGTATTATTTTTATCAATTTTTCATTAAAATTATTATTACTACTATTATTAATATTCTTATTCTTATTTTTATTATTCTGGTATTATTATTATTATTATTACCACCACTACTATTATTAATATAATAAAATGAAAAGAAAAAAAACTCAAAACCCTAGTCTATCCCATCGCCCCCCTCTTTCCTTCTTACTATGTGCCGCACCTGGGTCTCCCTTGGGTCTCCCCTCCGCCTACCGACCTTGACTCCCTATCCGGATCACCCTCCCTGCTCACCCTCTGCATTGGAACGGGACACCGCCTCCTTGATCGCTGCTCTCGCTCACCTGCAGCGATCCGACGACCCCGTAAAACTCCTCCTGCCTCCCTGCTCGCTGCTCCACCCACCCCAGGCGATCAAACCGCGATGCCCTCTTGTGCTGGTCGACCTGAGTCACTACCCTCCTACTGCGCTGGCCAAACCGCAGTTCCCTCCTCTTGCTGCACCGACTGACCCATGACACTGTCCCTATGCCGCACCCGTCCCTGCTTCTCTCTGCGCTGCCACCGCCGTAAATCCTCCTTGCACCGTCTGGCCGCCCGCAACACCGCCCTCTCTCCTATCTATACAAAGAGATACCACCCCCTCTTTATCCCTCATGCTACCAACCGAGATGAACTATACCCTTGCTGCTTTGGCGTGAACCCCTCTCCAAGTATGTGAAGACCACCTCAGGTTTTATTCTGGAATGTTCTGATATCTGCCGCTGATGGCGAAGCTGATTGACTCTGTTACAGTTCGTTTCCAACATCCAAGGTATATTTTTATACCTGTTTTTTGGTTTCACACTTGTTAAGTGGAATTAGATGGGTGTTTTAAGGCTTCTATATTTTTTTTTGTAGTGTGTTGAACCTTGCAGTGCATTTTTTGGGTGGCTTTCGATAAAAGTTTCAAGCACTGAGTATTTGGATTGGTTTCACCTTTGAGGTAGGATCCCTTCGTATTGACTTTAAATTTATAAATACTTTGATTACTTGTATTTTTCACATCTGCTGAATATTAATTAGTTATTATTATTTTTAGAATAATTGTTTTTGGAGAAAAATTATTTGGCTTTATAGATAGTCATTGTTTGGCTAATTATTTTACTTGCTCGGTTGTTTTGAAATGCATTGCGATTAATTAGTTTGGTGCTAAGTATTTTTTTAATGATTTTTTGTTTACATAAAGCTGTGGTCACTCATTAAAAATTGTTTATAAAATTTTAATTGGTTATTTAAATAATTTGTATGTTGCGAATCATGTTTTGGAAACATTTTGTAGTGCGTATAATTTTGCATGTAAATTTTAACACGTGGTGTGTTTTTGTCTAGTTGTGCATACCAAGTGTTTATTAAATTCCCAATTAGCCCTTATGAAATTATTCTGAAATCAAAAGGGTGGTCAAATTTCCTTAAATGGGTTCCCAAGTAAACTTGTTTTTGACTGCGGTTGATAAAGTGGTGTGTGCATGATTTTAAATGTACTTTGAACTTGTGGTGTGTTTTATTTGGGATTTTCACACAAGTGTTGGTTAAGTGGCCCAGTTTTCTTTTACACATGATTTATGAATTTTAGAATCATGTTTTGATTTTACTAAATGTATTTGAGATATGCCAAAAATGATTATTGATGTTTTCAAATAGGTTTTCATGCTAAGTGCTTATTGTGATGTATCTTTGGCCTTTATAAAGAGTGTTTTAGAATTAAAGTGGTGATTTGCATTTATTAAATGGGTTTCCAAACATGTGTTTGGTTCTTTAATTTTTTTTTCATGGTTAAATTTTGTGAAAATGATTATTTCATTAAATGTTGTGAATCTAAAGGCCCGTTTGTCACTTTGAATGACTATTTGAAAAAAAACCCCTCCGGGGTTGGTTCTCCTGCCTAGTTGATTGACTGTGAGTTTGGAAGGGTCCTTGGTATGGTATTACCCTCATATGATAATTATTTTAAGGTAGGGAACTAACCTTGAAGTGGTCGGAGTGGCGCCGTTCTGTTTGGCACGCGTGTGTAGTGATATATATATATATATATATATGTGGCTTGTTGTTTAAATTTCATGGCACACCCCTTTGTGAAATATGCATGAGAATCTAGCATAACAAAGAGGATTTACGAGAATGATTGCTGCACTAGTTAGGGTATGTACTACTAGTACCCCATAGCAGAGGGATGTTTTGCTTTTATTGCTATGGGATTAGGCCCCTCGACCAAACCAGGTAGGGCGACGGTCGGGCGTTAGGGCATTATAACATCATTGAGTAGGGAATTCCTTCAAGATGAGTCACATGTATAGTATTTTCTGGTCTTGCTATGAGTTCCTAGGTATTCATGTGTTTCTTAGACACTTGTACCCTTAGTACCATTACCCTTACTAGGTGGAACTGTAACCTCAGGCTTGGTTTTGATGTTCTTTTTGGAAAATTGTGAACTTTGGTTTTTGTTAAAAAAATATTTCTAAGAAAAGTTTTTTGGAAGGAAGAAACATCCTTCTCTTTACTCGGTGTTAGAAAAATAAGTTTTACTTCCTTTGTTTTCTTTGTTTATCTCCTTGATCCTTATTTCAAATCAAGTGGGTAATGGGTTATTCATGTTTGTTTATGAAATAACGATTATGAAAAACTCTACATTTATATTTGTATTTCAAACCTGTTAATTAATGTTTTCTTTATTTAAAGGTTGTGCATTGGGAATAGATTAGTCGGGCCTACTGTTCCTTCTGGAAATGGGGATGACCTTGTTTGTTTCAAGGTTCAAACATTCCAATCGGTTTTTAATGGGTTTATTCGTAGAACTGGAAACATCCAATGATTCTATATCCATTTGGACCTACTTTCCAAAGGTAGGTTCCCATTAGTTGTGGACTTATGAGGCTTAAGAAGTTGCATTGGTAGAGAGGATGGGAGTTCAGACCCATCACACCTTTTTTGGGGGAATTATTGTCTACTCCGGGACTCTCTTATATATTTAAGTTATGTTCACGAATCCTTATTAATTTACCAAGCATGAAAATGAGTTTTTCCTTCAGATAGAAATCAATGATTTATAGGTATGGGATTTAGAGAATCTTTTATATGTATTTTAGGTTCTTTATAGATAGAGAATCATTCGTATTTATTATAAATTCTTATTCAATGTTATCCTTCAACAAATTATATAGAAATATCTTGTTCATTATAATAACTATACTAGTTTTGAAGCCACTCAGTGGGGCACTTGACGTTTATTGTCATTCAGAAAGACAAGGATTATTTCAGAGTTGGGATCATACCCACAGATGGGCTACCTACGTATCCTTGTTAAAGAAAGAATCAGAACACACATAGTTCGATAGGAAGAATATATTTTAACGTCATATGGTATGGAAAATAATTAATGAATGATGGGCTTGAACCTTAGAAAGGATTCCTACGTACTCTAATTTTAAGGCAGAGATCAAAGTACACATAGTTCGAGTGAATAAGTATGAGGTTTATGCATGATTAATGCCCCAAAGAGATATGTCGTAATTAATTTTACACTCTAAGACCACGTGAGTCATGATTGGTGTGAGAAACAATAGATATTAGTAAATCTGATGATTGTGCCATGAAAGATGCAGTCATAAGAAATAATGTGGGGCTTACGTATGTATGACGGACCGAGTAAATGAAGATCATGACTTAGTTCAGGAAAGAATCCCAGGAGCAGGGTCCATAAAGGTATTTGTGCTTTATGTAGATTTGGAATTTTAACTCAGGTCTTACTCCTAAAAAGGAATCCCAAATCGAAAGGGACTTATGATTGGGTTTTATTCCTGAGAAGGAAGCCCAAATCAAAAGAAAATAAGGTTGGGGCTTACTCCTAAGAAGGAGGCCCAATTAAATTGAATTTATAACTTGGGGCTTAATCCTGAGAAGGAGGCCCAAATTTAAAGGAAATTATGATTGGGACTTACTCCTGAGAAGGAGGCCCAGTTTAAGGAGAGTTGTAACTTGGGGATTACTCCTGAGAAGGTGGCCCAGTTTAAGGAGACTTGTAACTTGGGGCTTAATCCTGAGAAGGAGGCCCAGTTTAAATAGACTTGTAACTTGGGGCTTACTCCTAAGAAGGAGGCCCAGTTTAGGAGACTTGTAACTTGGGTCTTACTCCTGAGAAGGAGGCCCAGTTTAAAGAGACTTGTAACTTGGGGATTACTCCTGAGAAGAAGGCCCAGTTTAAGGAGACTTGTAACTTGGGGCATACTCCTGAGAAGGAGGCCCAAACCAAGATATCTTCTCATCTCAAAGGATGAGGTTATATAGGAAACCCCTAACCGTGGTGAAATAAGGCTTGTAAGTCACAAGGTTTTGGGAGAGGTTCTCACATAATTCCTTTCGGATAAGGAAACCAACAAAGGAAACATGACATAAATGGATTTGAAGAGGGTTTTGAAGGCTATATCTTGAATAGGAGAGGTGAATTTTAAGAAATTAGGTGACCAAGAAGGAGGCACGCAAGTATTTTTCTAGCACACAAGTCTTGGTCGTGCAAGTATACTTGCACGACATGAGTCACCTTGGGCGATGAAGAATCCATAGGGTAATACTTGGGAGACTTTGAACTCAAGCCCTTAGTATCATCCCTTGATGCTTCCAGAAGAGTGGCGCGCAAGTTCCCTTGAGAGGGAAAAGCAGCGCGCAAGGGTCTTCACTTCCCTTAAGGGATGGACACATAAGCGTGCAAGTATTAATGAGTTCTAATACTTAGGCCTGGTTCTTCCTCTTTATAGCTTCCATTATAGGTAAAGAATTACCTTAGAAGTGTTCGGAAGACATCAGAAAAAGACTTGGGCGACCAGATCTTGAATCTGTGTTTTTGAAAATTACTCCTCTAAAATGGGGGGCCCACAGGGGTTATTTATAGGCCACTGAACACCTTGGGTGAAAAAAAGAATAGGGCACACAAGTGACTTGCGCGACCCATATGTGGCGCGCAAGTGACTTGCGCGACCATAAGGAAACTTGCGCGAACCATTCTTAAAGGTTTCCTTGTTTATGCCTTTGTCAATTTTTGATGTTCTTCAAAGGATGACTCTCTTGTGCTTAAGGTATTCCCCCTTTTCATTCGTTAGACTTTGTGATAGAAAGGAGCGTAAAAAAAAGTCCCCCCTCAGAGTTGGATCTGAAAATAGAGTGAGGATTTGACTCTAAGGAAAATGAGAAACAAAGGTTCTGCGGCGCGTAGGTGGTAGGCACACAGGTTTTGGTGCATAGGTGTCGGCACGCAGGGTTACAGGATCACCTATATATTTGGGTGTCGCTTCACGCAAACCATCATGCCTTCCGAGTTTTTTATCTCTCATCACACAAGTATCTTCATCTCTTCGATCACTCTCTTTTTTCCTGTGTCACACTTCTCCAGTAAGATTTTCACTTGCACGACAGTACTTGCGCGACCACACATGCGTGACCACACTTGCGCGACCACACTTGCGCGCCTTAATTCCTTAGCCATTTTTTTGTTTTATTCACAAGTATTTCATAAAAAATAGACTTATTTAAAAGTTAACTGTTAGATCTTTGTGCAGATTCAATGGATTTTAGAAGAATTAGATCAGCTGATGAGTTGTCCAGCAAAAGAATCGATGATACGATGAACATCGTTGGCCATGACTATTATGATATTTGTGATAGTACTCTCCTAGATTTGTCTAATTACTTGAAGAAGTATCATTTCAATTTCCCATAGATAATTTATCTGCCTTTATATGTCCATGGTCATCTGCCAGGAGTCAATGTTCCAGAGCCAAAGAACCATCTCCCGTATTCTTGGTTTCAAACTTACACCAAATTTTCTTCAGCAAATGTTTCAGTTGCAGGATCATTTGTAAATTCTGGGACAGTGGAGAGGGCATACATAATGCATCATAACCCATGTGATCCAGATCTGAAACCTCACAAGCCTGAGCTGCAGCCGTATTTCTATCCCTCCATTTTCTGAAATTCTCAAATGGATCAATCCAAGGGATGGAAAAAGAGTTGGGATTTCCATCCCAAAGGAGGTGTGAATCCGACTTGGATGTGGGCATATTGGGTGTGAAAAACCTATGTAGAGTTTGTCAAGGATTTTAAAGGAGCTGCAATATATGAAGCCGTCTGGGCTGGGCAAACATATGTCTACAGGAATGATAATTTTGTGCCGAAGCTAATCAGCCGCTGGAGCCCAGAAACCAATTCTTTCTATCTGACTCATGAAGAAGTATGAATCAGCTTGTGGGATGTCTACAAGATCTCAGTGGCTACAATTTTGGGCGATATGTATGATGAATTCATTCCCCCCAAGGTGACCTGGAATGATTTAGAGAAGACTCCAGCTTTGGCTCGAGAGTTATTGAAAATTTTCCAAAAGATCAAGAATTAAAAGTCCAAAAAAAATTATTATAGAAAGGATATTCATCCATAGGAGTGGATGGATATGTTTCTTATCAAGAAGAAGGAGAAGGGGACCACCTGTACTCATCCTACCAGCTTCCCCAGAACAGAGAAGAGGGGTGCTCTTGGCACATTCTGGCCAACTCTGAAAGTGGGAGAGTTTAAAAAGTGGGGGTATGAAGTGGACCAAAGAATCCCAGTGAAGACCCATCTGGTGGGATTTTTAGATTTTTGGCTCAGTGTTTATATTCTTCTAGTTAGAGATTCAAAGGGAGGCATCAGGCCAGGGACCTTCATTGTTGCAGCCAAGTTGGATGAGAGGAAAATGGTTGGGTTGGCCACCCCGATTTTGGTGAAGATTCATAGGAGTTTACTCCATATCTATATAGGTAAGTCTCCTTTGAGAATAGTGGGACCATTATAAGTTTTGTGGGGATGGATCGCCACTCACTTTAGGACATATGTTGTACAGAGTGGAGTACAGATTCTTGGAAGTTCTTTTAGGCCATCGGTGTAGGGCTTTTTTGGAATTTATCCATTGTCCCTTAATCCTTATGATCTGAAGGTGAGGTTGAGCATGTTTAAGGAATTTAATTTCTTTCCTTATGGAAACCCGCCAACTGGGCGGTTTTTTTGATGATGGAACAACTATCTTTGAGTTTAGGTCATACATGATGGCTTGCAGAGATGGTGTATTGGCCACCAGAATTGATGGAGAGATTATATGCGAGGCCTATGATCCATATATATTTGCACGCCAATTCAAGTGTATGCAGGAGATTTTTGTATCCCCTTCTGTTCATATCAGTTCAGAGAAGCATCCAATGGTTTCCCGACAAATATGGTTGCTGACAGCTATGGAGAAGACCGGGGTAGTGTTTGATCTACCAGTTGCTGGAGTGGTGAGTCAATTGACTACATGGTATGCCGAGAACTGGGTAGCATCATACCCTGAAGGGGTACTGAATCATCCGGTCCCTCGGGTGGGAAAAAAAAGAGAACTGTTAAGAGATAAACCCTTCGTCTAGAAGGTGACTCTTCCTCACCTAGAGCTGATTCACCGGGTTCCTCACCCGGGGCTGATTAGCCAGATTCCCAAGATGTAGATGATGAGGCACGACATGCTTCAAAGTGGCCTCGTGCCAGATATAATCCTCCTGCTAGAGTAAAGAGACCTAATTCATCGACTCCTAGTGATTTATATCATTGAGGCAATTTAGTCTTCATTATTTTATAGAGCAACAAGTTTCATTTTCTTATCCTTTATCTATGAATGCAGGAGTTGGGAAGAAGTTGATGTCCCAGATTGTAGGACCCTCCTCATGGCCTTCTAGTGAAAATTCAGAATATTTACGACTAGAGGCTGTCCAGACATGGCATAGTATATATTGTGATGCTGAAACCGCCTGGATGGACTTATGAAAAGGGCTATAAATCCCTGGAGTGGGGAATCTCCGGGCTTCTACTAATATCCGTATCGAGGATAACCCTAATGAAGTGCGGGCTTGCATCAGAGAGCTGGAAATTCTCATATATGCCACTAATGATTCCATTCCTATTACCAAGAGGGTGAAGGAAATGATGAATCGTGGCACCAATGAGGGAATTGGTGCTTCAGTAGATGAAGAGTGGCACGATTACATGTCTCCTGAAGATGTAAGTTTCTTTCCTTATTTTATTTTCAACTTGATTTCAGTCAAATCTTTATTACTCAAGGAAATTACTTTCTTCATCCTACAACTTGTTAAGAAAGGAACTACTGAGGTTACTTTACTGCAGAAAAACCCTGGTGGCACCGATATTGGATCCGCTAAATCTCCTCGTGAGCCGGGCAAGGTATCTCTAGGACGACAAGCCATGGACGAGGAGTTAGAAAGGGATTTCCACTCTCCAATACCTGTATTTGGAGGTGACAATTTCAACACACCCAAAAAGTCAAATAAGAAATGGAATATAAGGAAGAATTCCACAGCTAAATGCTTCATCAGTAGTGGTAAGTCCTTCAGATAGTCATGAATCCTAACTCATGAAAAGATTACTCATATCTCTTGGGATTGCAGGGGCTTCTTAAATTTCTCCTTTGAGGGAGAGGACTGAACCTCCTATAAGGACGGTGACAGGTGCTGGTGAAAAGTCGCAAATTCATGCTGACTTGGCTGCTTCTGAAGAAACAGTGAGAGAAGAAGAGCCAATGCCTGTTCCTAGTACTGCTCTTATTTCTGCTGCAAGGGGAGAAGAGCCTACTTCTGGTAAATTAACAATACTTAATAGAACGTTGAATGAAGACATCAAATGACTTCCATTCTGTGATGCTTCAAGTTCAACACCTGCACCAGAACATTTGGCGACCACTACAACTGAATCTGTAATTTTCTCTAAGGAAGCTATTCGGGGTCGGAGGTCGTAGGAGGAGGGTTGCCAAGAAGACAAATCAAATGCTCCCACTGGTGAGACTAACCAGGAATATGAGATATCAATGGATTAAATGATGAAACTTGGCACATCTTTTGAAGAAATTTTAGATCATGTTAAATTAATAGGTAATTTAGAAGATTTTACACGTGAGTGTTATCCTTCTTCATGTTAAAATTTTCTTATTACATCTCTGACCATGATTGGTTGAAATGTGCAGTTCTGTTTGAGAAAGCTGCTGATCTGCCGATGCCTGAAGGGGGTATAGACAAACCTATCATTATAGAGACGCTAGCTCAAGTGGAGCTTAACCCAGCCGAGCTTCCTGAAATCTGTCCTGAACATCCTATTGAAGCTAGGAAAGACGGGGAGGAGCCTTCTCATGCTGATGATCTACCTTTGGGTAATATATGATAATATTTGTGGATGTACTTAATTTTCAAACCAGCTTAATCAACTTTTATTATCCTTTGAAAATAACCAAAGCTTTCAATTGACTATGCAGGGCCGTCAATTTCAGTGGCTAGATCCAGAGGTGAAGCCTCAGCCTTAACCCCAACGGGAGTAGAAAGTGAAGTACCAAGGGTAAGGGGGGAAGGAGAAGAACATGTCACTTATTTAAGTGCATTAATCCCAAACTATATTACCCTATGTGATAGTGTGGCTGAGTCAGACCTGGAGGTTCATAAGGCGCTTCAATTCTCACGTCATAAGGCATGGCAGAATATATGGAAGATCATATCTGAAGTGCCTCTTGAAGAGCTGTCTTCGAAGATCTCGTGACTGTCATCCTTTTTTGTCATGTTAGGACTTGGTGATTTTGGATATCAAGAGATCCAAGCCGCGGTGAAAGAAGTCATATTAAGGAGGGAGAAGGAGAAAAAGTACCATCAAGATCTGACCAGAGAGAGGCTGTTGACCAATATTGGTGAATTAGAGGCTGTAGTGTCCTGAGCTGAGGCTGATCATACTGAAAAGTTAAATGAGGTGAAGCATAAGATCAAGGAGAAAGTTTTCCAGTAGATGCACCTTCAGCAAAAGTTAGATTCCGTTACTGGGGAACTTGACCAGCTTAACAATTCACTGGAAGGAGTCCAAATGAATGGCATAAAAGCCATTGCAGATTCCAAGAAAGCACTCCATAAAGCTAAAAAGAGTGAAGCTGGTTGAGTGAATGAACTTGAAGTGGATGCTGGTGAAGCTCAGGATGCCGTAAATCAAATGAAAAGTTATGTTGAAAGCCTCTTATAATTCTTGAAAAAGAGAAGAGACTCCAATTTGTGTGTAACACCCCAGGTAAATAAAGAATATGACATTTTCATATTTTTCCATATTTGTGAATAAAATATTAATATGACTTTAAAGGGGATGCTATGCTCGATGGCGTACCCAACACGCAACAACGAGTTTCTTGGGAATCTTACGTTGCACTCTAATAAAATAATTTTAAATGGTAGTTAACATGTAGCCATTGTATTGGCGGGAATGGATAGAAATAACTAAGATATGATTATATATGTTTTTATATGTTTTTACATTTATCTAATAAAGGATAGAGGCTTAAAATACGGAAAGAATTCAATTTTAGGCGTATATGCCCTAGTTTTCACTAAAGGTTCACTTATCACCTTTTGATGTTGAACCATAATTAAATATAGTTTTGTTCACTCTTAAACATTATTTTGGACCAAATAAAACTCTTACTAAGAATCGGGACATCAAATTTTACTTTGTGTAATTTTTTGGTATCTTTCCGATAAGGTTCATTTTTTTTAATGAATAGTGTAAAATGTTGTATTTTAGTTCAAAACCACTTTTTAATCTAATTTATTTATATGATTAGATAATATTTTGAATTGTTTTTAAAGTGAAATTTGAAAATATTTTTACCATTAAATCCAATAGTGGTCGTTGGAATTAATTTCACTTTGAAATCAGACTTAAACTAGTGTCAATCTTTTGATACTTATTGTTTTATGAAAACACGCTATTTGCGCTGACAGCGGGAATTAATTATTAAATTAATTAATGTGACTAATATGTTTTGAATTTTGTAAAATGGACTTCATTTTTTAATTCGGAATATCAATTATAGCTTAGGGTGAATTTTTGGGATTTTTCTGAAAAACTTCAATTTTTGATGAATAGTGAAACCACTAAGTGGTAATCAAGCAAACTGATTTTTCAGTTAAATGAAATTTTACCACTAATGTGTATTGAATTTTGAAAATCCGACATACATGGTTGTCATTAAGAAGTAAAATGTGGTTCAATGAGATTATAATAATTTTTTGGTGAATAGTAACTCATTAAGTTCTTAATCGCGATTAGTGGTAATTAGGGTAGTTTAAGGTATAAATAATGCTTTAATAATATAAAATGACCTAGACACATGTCCCAACCTTATTGGTTGTGTCATGGACGACCAAGAAAAGCCATGGGTCAACTTGGTGACCCCATGGATCCACTTTGGTTGGGAAATGACATAAATAACATTTTATTTAATGTAAAAGAAAAATTGACACAAACATGATATGTTTTACTAAAACAATTTTTAAGTGGGGTTACACAAGTCAAAATTTTGATTATAAATAGTCATTGGAAAGCTAAAACGATTTACTACATCATAGTATTTCTTTTATAATTTTTAGACATTAAATAAATTAAATTATTTATGACATAATAATGATTTAACGATGACATCATTATTTGACGATTTAAATAAAATGGAAAGATAATGTAAAATCTATGAACTACACATGGCCACAACTTATTGAATGAGTGGATTTCGAAGCCTTATCACCTTATCCACGACCTATATCAATGTGGGACCTTTTAAAACCGAAATACATTTTCAAATAAAGTAATATTTCTTACTTTCCAAAAGTGCCCCTCCTCTCCTCTTATAAAAGGCCCCCACCTCTACCTCTTTTCACACACTCATCAAGCCTTTGGCTCGGCCAACCCCTGCCCATTTACTCTCTCCACATCCCTCTCCTCATCCTAGAGGATTCCCTTTGGGCAGAATCCTTTCAAAGGAAGCCTTTAGGCTCAAATCAAAAGGAGTTACACTTTTAAAGGTAATTCTTTCTCTCATGTTCATTTGTTTTATTTTGCTTCTCCAACCCCCTAAACTCTTTTTATTTATTTCTTTTGTAACAAAACCAGTATATTCAATATACTAGGATGTTGTTATAATATTTATTCTAGCTACACTCTCACACAACTACATCAAATGGTTAAAGAACATACGGTTTCCGTGGATGGCGAAATTCTGCCTCCCGAAACGATGATTGTTCAATACTCATTTAACACCTTCAAAGGTGGCCATTATGATGTCACTATTTTTTATATATGATATATAATATGTTTATGTTTTACTTATGCTTCTGTATTTTTCATTTGTGTCTTACCTTTATGGCTTCCATTATGGGTATACGCGATATCTTCATTTTAGGAAGTGCGGACTACCGCCCCCTCAAAGTGATTTGATTCGTTAAAAACCATATGTGGGATGTATAAAGGATGGAACTATGATATTATATATGATATTATACTGTAATTATAATATACCTTTATATCATTATGATTCCATTCTATAAACAATGAAATAGAAATGGAAGCAGCGTTCATGCGTACGTACGGCTTACCGTCTCCATGAACGGTGCATTTCATTTCTTACCTCTAAATGATTATGTAATGTTATAAATGCATGCATGTACTGGATATATATGACATATATGATATCTACATAATGAATACAATTCTGTTTATAATAAACATTTGGCCACACGAACAACATGTAATTGTAAGAAGTCCACTTTCGACTTAAGAACCAAATATCGGCAAAACAAATATTATTAACTTAAATGATTACATTATGTTTATGACATGGTAATAAGTGGTATAAAAGGAATAATGAACTTGAAAAAGGTTCTTAAGGAAGTAGAAATTAACTCAAGTTTATTATTCAGGAGATTAAAGAACGATCAAGTCAAGTCGGACCCGAGGTAAGGGATCCTACAACTCTCTTTCTTTTTAAGTACACTATTTTATGTAATTTCTTTTAAGCTCATCTTTATTATGAATGGGATGTTATTTTATATTACTCCTACTGTAATTTTTATGTTCATTTGATGAGAGACCCTATTCACTCTCATCAATCCATATTCGGGAGTTTTATGTGTTGCCGTTAGGCTGCCGAGTTTTCGTAAGGGATTTTTCATCTCACTTTTATTCCCGTGAGATTTATGCTACATTTGCCACAAATTACATTGAGTGGTGTATGTACTGCCCATTATTCTACTCTTTGTGTAATATAATTTCGTTTATGAGTATTTACATCAATGATATATTGCCCTTCTTTCATGGGGTGTATGTTTTGAAAGATACCCAAGTCGGTAAGGGGACCTTTCACCCTCCTCATTTTTTAAAAGACTTCTTTTGTTGGGTCTTTTAATTTACATATTGTTATGTTGGGATATGTTCTCATATATCCTTATTGATGTAAATTTTATGTCCAAGTGATGAGATGCACTTTTTATCTCTCATCAACTCATTTTGATGTGATGCCGTTAGGCTGTCAAGGGAACTTTTTAACCCAATTTCGATTTCTTTGGGTTCAACATGTAGTCATTGAATATGTCATCCATTGAATATGTGTGAATGACCTTTTATTGTTTTACACTTAATATCCACTTATATTGGGTGTATTTATATTTGTCACACACATTTTTGAGATTGATTTGTCCTTAATTTAAGGATACCTTCTTTATAAGGGATTTCATCACATTTGACATTTTTATTGAGGGTTCATTGTTGTTATGCACCAATTCACTCTTATATGGTGTATATACTGTCCGTTGGAGTATTATATCATGAATCCATTTATTCTCATGACATTATAAAGTTCTGACTAAATGTTATTCCTCAATTATTGTATTCAAGTGTCTCTAATTTTGGTAAAACCCCTTTAACCAAAATATCGTTTTAAATGTTTTAATTATTTGTTCTTATTAATATCCATGTTTTCAAAATGGTTTTAAGGATTTATTTATATGGATATTAATGGTTTAAAATTTTAAGCTTCAAGGTGGTATGGGACACTTTGATTCAAAAATCTTTTTATTAAATGTTTTAAATGGTTTTGGAAATGGTTTCTTTTTGTTTGGATTCATTATTTCAAAATACTAAAATGTTATATTGTGATTGAAATGTGGAAATGTTTTGTTTCCTTTATGCATGTTTTATGTGATACGTTTATGTTATGGTTCTTGGGCATTGTTATGAAAACGGGTGGTTCCGTGATAAACTAAGGGCGGGTGAGCCCGATATAGCTCTCCAATGCATTGGGTAACGCGAAGGAGTGAAACGTTAAGGTTTCTCCCAAGAGATTTAGGGAATATACTGTGATGGGTATTCCAAACGTAACCAAGAGGGTTACTCCCTACGTAAGAAATGTTATGAATGCCTCAAGTTACCTTTATGTCTTATGTTTTCTATGATTTATTCATGATTTGATATGCCTATGTTTTATGGGTAAAGTATGAACTCATTCTTATGTATATGTGTACCCATGTTTCCTTTCCTTATTTTTCTATCCCTTACTGAGCTTTTTGCGCTCATCCCAAGTTTTTGAAATGTTTTTCACAGGTCAAGGGAAAGGTACATGATGTGATGATAGTGTCAAGGATGTGTCAAGAAAGAATCCGTGTTATATTTTAAATATGTTTCCGTTGATGGGAAGAATGAATACTGTCTTTTATGTAACCACTTTGTTTAAATGTGGAATGTAATGCAAGTTTCATGATCTAATTCTCTAAAACTCTAAACCTGAAAAGATCCTCAATGTGTAATCTTGTAATAACTCAAGATTAAGTAAGGTTTAAGGCTGGGGCCTTATAGTTGGTATCAGAGGTCGGTTTAGATAACTTTAGAGGTTAGGGTATTCTTTAAGCATAAGTGACATTACCATAATGGTTAGGATTTCAGAAAGAGTCCTAGTTTTAGATAAAGTGAATGAGTAAGTGTATCTTAGTGTTTACCTTCCTCATTAGTACATGATGGTTTTGTTGATATACTCACACTGACCTTTTTGGTTTTAGTAAATGGCTGGATCTAGCAGGCACCAAAGTAACAGTGGATGTGAAGGAAACTGTGACAGCTTTTTGAGCAAGCAACTGAATGATATGGGAGATGCAATGAGAACTCTTCTGATTATCCTCAACCAACTATCTGGAGTCATGATTGACCACCTAAACCTTGGAGTTTTCTCTAAGGCATCATATATGCAAGAAACAAATCCCTACGAAAGTACAAGAAATAATCATAAAGGTATGTGTGTTCAAAAACCTATGTGTCAATGATGTGGAAAGAAACACCTAGGAAAATGTTTCAAAGGGACAGAAATATGCTATAGATGTGGAAATGAAGGTCATAAATCAAGAACCTGTCATGGAAAAAGGAAGCATCCAGTTGACTCGAGGAAAGGGAAATAAGTTCTTTCTGAGGGATCAATTGAATTTTTTAAATGTGGTGTGCATGGTCATTATGCAAACACATGTCCTATGAAGAAGTTTCGTGAATGGGGTCACCAAGAGCGTACCAATATTCGTTTACCAATACCTAATGCCATTCCGATTGAGGATGAAGAAACTGACAATGACCAATCAAAGGTATGTACTATTTCATGACTATTGTTTTCTTATTTTGGAATCTTAGGATATGATTCATGATTTTGTTTGTAGGAAAGAGGTATTTCGGAATAAGTTGGAAAGGAATGGATAATGGATCATGAAGAATGTTGAATGAGTAAGATGTCAACATATAAGGGCTTCAAGAGTTAGGGTGAAATTATTAAGAGTATTAAGTCTCTTTTGATGATGGGGTTACATTAGAAGACTTTTTATATTATATGTAACCCTGATGTTTAATATAGGAAAATTTTATTCAATTAATAGTTATCTTTTCTTTTGTGGACATAGTTATAAAGATCCATTTGGGTTTATATGATCCTTACTTTTGAGGTAATTATGGGTTACCATATGTTATGATTGAAGTAAAAGGCATGAGATAAAATTGAGGTTAAATTATGTTATGGTTATTTTTGATGATTTTATCCCTTTTTGGGTAATGATTTGAGAATTATATAGTTTTGAAAAAAGGACAACACGCAGACCGTGTGACTACCCGTCGCATCGGACAAAGCTGCGGGAATCGAACCCACAACCAAAGTGCGACTGTTATTTATCGCCTACCACTGGACTACGTGAAGTCCCTGGTTAGTTTGACTGATTCTTTTCAGTTATATGATTTTATGAATTAAGAGTAAGTTGATTTTGGGTTATTTATGAAAATTATTAACCTATCATGGAGGATATGTGATTAGGATAATTACTTTTCAATGTGAGACTTTAGGAGCAACTGATGTTGTTTGGAGATAAATGTTACGATTTAACTTCGAAGACTATGTGACTAAATCCTTCAAATATTTGGGTTTCAATCTTATATTGGTTTACTTTGAAGAATTTTATGGACAAATTGTTTATCGGATGGTCCTCTTTGAACTTTGGGTTTTGTTGGACAAATTTTGGAGATTAAGAATAGCTTTTCTTTTTATAAGGGGTTATCCTTTTCTAAATTATCTGATCTTGTACTAGCCTTTTTGGTTTTGGATTTGGTTAAAGTCTAAAGACATGGGAAGTATATAGTTCTATTTTGTGGATTAGGTGATTCTCTAGAAGTTGATTATAGTACTCTTAATGTGAACAAGTCTTCCTAAATACTCATCTTTTGGAGAAAATATGAGTTTGTGTAAGGAATCTAATAAAGGTTGAAGGTCAATATGATAAGTGATTATGTTTCCTTATGAATAAATTCCTCAATAAAAAGTAACGTAAAACAAAAATGTTGTCTATTAAATTTTCCTACTGGGGAATCGAATACTGTTTAACCCATCACAAGTTTGTGATTTTCTCGTGGTTAACTTTCTCCTAAACATGTTTTCTGTCACTTTCCATCAGAACATGACCCTTTGTTTTTTCCTCCATGTCCATATTTTCATACTTGGAATCCTAGTATGGGTTAACTCGGGTGACCTTTGTACTTATCTTTCTTTATTTTAAAGTGTTTGTTTTACCGACTTTTGTTCCGATGTGGGACTTTCAAGGATGTTTCCAAGAGCAATTTTAAAATTGCGAGGACGCAATTCCCAAAAGGGGGGAAGGATGTAACACCCCAGGTAAATAAAGAATATGACATTTTCATATTTGTCCATATTTGTGAATAAAATATTAATATGACTTTAAAGGGGATGCTATGCTCGATGGCGTACCCAACACGCAACAACGAGTTTCTTAGGAATCTTACGTTGCACTCTAATAAAATAATTTTAAATGGTAGTTAACATGTAGCCATTGTATTGGCGGTAATGGATAGAAATAACTAAGATATGATTATATATGTTTTTATATGTTTTTACATTTATCCAATAAAGGATATAGGCTTAAAATACGGAAAGAATTCAATTTTAGGCGTATATGCCCTAGTTTTCACTAAAGGTTCACTTATCACCTTTTGATGTTGAACCATAATTAAATATAGTTTTGTTCACTCTTAAAAATTATTTTGGACCAAATAAAACTCTTACTAAGAATCGGGACATCAAATTTTACTTTGTGTAATTTTTTGGTATCTTTCCGATAAGGTTCATTTTTTTAATGAATAGTGTAAAATGTTGTATTTTAGTTCAAAACCACTTTTTAATCTAATTTATTTATATGATTAGATAATATTTTGAATTGTTTTTAAAGTGAAATTTGAAAATATTTTTACCATTAAATCCAATAGTGGTCGTTGGAATTAATTTCACTTTGAAATCAGACTTAAACTAGTGTCAATCTTTTGATACTTATTGTTTTATGAAAACACGCTATTTGCACTGACAGCGGGAATTAATTATTAAATTAATTAATGTGACTAATATGTTTTGAATTTTGTAAAATGGACTTCATTTTTGAATTCGGAATATCAATTATAGCTTAGGGTGATTTTTTGGGATTTTTCTGAAAAACTTCAATTTTTGATGAATAGTGAAACCACTAAGTGGTAATCAAGCAAACTGATTTTTCAGTTAAATGAAATTTTACCACTAATGTGTATTGAATTTTGAAAAATCCGACATACATGGTTGTCATTAAGAAGTAAAATGTGGTTCAATGAGATTATAATAATTTTTTGGTGAATAGTAACTCATTAAGTTCTTAATCGCGATTAGTGGTAATTAGGGTAGTTTAAGGTATAAATAATGCTTTAATAATATAAAATGACCTAGACACATGTCCCAACCTTATTGGTTGTGTCATGGCCGACCAAGACAAGCCATGGGTCAACTTGGGGACCCCATGGATCCACTTTGGTTGGGAAATGACATAAATAACATTTTATTTAATGTAAAAGAAAAATTGACACAAACATGATATGTTTTACTAAAACAATTTTTAAGTGGGGTTACACAAGTCCAAATTTTGATTATAAATAGTCATTGGAAAGCTAAAAAGATTTCCTACATCATAGTATTTCTTTTATAATTTTTAGACATTAAATAAATTAAATTATTTATGACATAATAATGATTTAACGATGACATCATTATTTGACGATTTAAATAAAATGGAAAGATAATGTAAAATCTATGAACTACACATGGCCAAAACTTATTGGATGAGTGGATTTCGAAGCCTTATCACCTTATCCACGACCTATATCAATGTGGGACCTTTTAAAACCGAAATACATTTTCAAATAAAGTAATATTTCTTACTTTCCAAAAGTGCCCCTCCTCTCCTCTTATAAAAGGCCCCCACCTCTACCTCTTTTCACACACTCATCAAGCCTTTGGCTCGGCCAACCCCTGCCCATTTACTCTCTCCACATCCCTCTCCTCATCCTAGAGGATTCCCTTTGGGCAGAATACTTTCAAAGGAAGCCTTTAGGCTCAAATCAAAAGGAGTTACACTTTTAAAGGTAATTCTTTCTCTCATGTTCATTTGTTTTATTTTGCTTCTCCAACCCCCTAAACTCTTTTTATTTATTTCTTTTGTAACAACACCAGTATCTTCAATATACTAGGATGTTGTTATAATATTTATTCTAGCTACACTCTCACACAACTACATCAAATGGTTAAAGAACATACGGTTTCCGTGGATGGCGAAATTCTGCCTCCCGAAACGATGATTGTTCAATACTCATTTAACACCTTCAAAGGTGGCCATTATGATGTCACTATTTTTTATATATGATATATAATATGTTTATGTTTTACTTATGCTTCTGTATTTTTCATTTGTGTCTTACCTTTATGGCTTCCATTATGGGTATACGCGATATCTTCATTTTAGGAAGTGCGGACTACCGCCCCCTCAAAGTGATTTGATTCGTTAAAAACCATATGTGGGATGTATAAAGGATGGAACTATGATATTATATATGATATTATACTGTAATTATAATGTACCTTTATATCATTATGATTCCATTCTATAAACAATGAAATAGAAATGGAAGTAGCGTTCATGCGTACGTACGGCTTACCGTCTCCATGAACGGTGCATTTCATTTCTTACCTCTAAATGATTATGTAATGTTATAAATGCATGAATGTACTGGATATATATGACATATATGATATATACATCATGAATACAATTCTTTTTATAATAAACATTTGGCCACACGAACAACATGTAATTGTAAGAAGTCCACTTTCGACTTAAGAACCAAATATCGGCAAAACAAATATTATTAACTTAAATGATTACATTATGTTTATGACATGGTAATAAGTGGTATAAAAGGAATAATGAACTTGAAAAAGGTTCTTAAGGAAGTAGAAATTAACTCAAGTTTATTATTCAGGAGATTAAAGAACGATCAAGTCAAGTCGGACCCGAGGTAAGGGATCCTACAACTCTCTTTCTTTTTAAGTACACTCTTTTATGTAATTTCTTTTAAGCTCATCTTTATTATGAATGGGATGTTATTTTATATTATTCATACTGTACTTTTTATGTTCATGTGATGAGAGAACCTATTCACTCTCATCAATCCATATTCGGGAGTTTTATGTGTTGCCGTTAGGCTGCCGAGTTTTCGTAAGAGATTTTTCATCTCACTTTTATTCCCGTGAGATTTATGCTACATTTTCCACAAATTACATTGAGTGGTGTATGTACTGCCCATTATTCTACTCTTTGTGTAATATAATTTCGTTTATGAGTATTTACATCAATGATATATTGCCCTTCTTTCATGGGGTGTATGTTTTGAAAGATACCCAAGTCGGTAAGGGGACCTTTCACCCTCCTCATTTTTTAAAAGACTTCTTTTGTTGGGTCTTTTAATTTACATATTGTTATGTTGGTATATGTTCTCATATATCCTTATTGATGTAAATTTTATGTCCAAGTGATGAGATGCACTTTTTATCTCTCATCAACTCATTTTGATGTGATGCCGTTAGGCTGTCAAGGGAACTTTTTAACCCAATTTCGATTTCTTTGGGTTCAACATGTAGTCATTGAATATGTCATCCATTGAATATGTGTGAATGACATTTTATTGTTTTACACTTAATATCCACTTATATTGGGTGTATTTATATTTGTCACACACATTTTTGAGATTGATTTGTCCTTAATTTAAGGATACCTTCTTTATAAGGGATTTCATCACATTTGACATTTTTATTGAGGGTTCATTGTTGTTATGCACCAATTCACTCTTATATGGTGTATATACTGTCCGTTGGAGTATTATATCATGAATCCATTTATTCTCATGACATTATAAAGTTCTGACTAAATGTTATTCCTCAATTATTGTATTCAAGTGTCTCTAATTTTGGTAAAACCCCTTTAACCAAAATATCATTTTAAATGTTTTAATTATTTGTTCTTATTAATATCCATGTTTTCAAAATGGTTTTAAGGATTTATTTATATGGATATTAATGGTTTAAAATTTTAAGCTTCAAGGTGGTATGGGACACTTTGATTCAAAAATCTTTTTATTAAATGTTTTAAATGGTTTTGGAAATGGTTTCTTTTTGTTTGGATTCATTATTTCAAAATACTAAAATGTTATATTGTGATTGAAATGTGGAAATGTTTTGTTTCCTTTATGTATGTTTTATGTGATACGTTTATGTTATGGTTCTTGGGCATTGTTATGAAAACGGGTGGTTCCGTGATAAACTAAGGGCGGGTGAGCCCGATATAGCTCTCCAATGCATTGGGTAACGCGAAGGAGTGAAACGTTAAGGTTTCTCCGAAGAGATTTAGGGAATATACTGTGATGGGTATTCCAAACGTAACCAAGAGGGTTACTCCCTACGTAAGAAATGTTATGAATGCCTCAAGTTACCTTTATGTCTTATGTTTTCTATGATTTATTCACGATTTGATATGCCTATGTTTTATGGGTAAAGTATGAACTCATTCTTATGTATATGTGTACCCATGTTTCCTTTCCATATTTTTCTATCCCTTACTGAGCTTTTTGCACTCATCCCAAGTTTTTGAAATGTTTTTCACAGGTCAAGGGAAAGGTACATGATGTGATGATAGTGTCAAGGATGTGTCAAGAAAGAATACGTGTTATATTTTAAATATGTTTCCGTTGATGGGAAGAATGAATACTGTCTTTTATGTAACCACTTTGTTTAAATGTGGAATGTAATGCAAGTTTCATGATCTAATTCTCTAAAACTCTAAACCTGAAAAGATCCTCAATGTGTAATCTTGTAATAACTCAAGATTAAGTAAGGTTTAAGGCTGGGGCCTTATATTGTGGATGTTCTTCTAATCTTGTGCATCAATGAAAAATACATTTCATCTTCAATAATATGTACCTGCATTCTCTTTCTAATTAATTATAAATATATATATATTTTTACCTAAGCCAATGGGCCTAGTAAGAATAGTTTGATTTTTTGCTCGGATTATACAAACAATCCCACAAACTTTGTATCTTTTGTTGCTCAATATTGCCTAAATCATACAATATGTACATTTAGCAAGTTGGGACTACATTTTTTTTCAGAGTTCATTTTACAAGTTCCCTATTTAATGAGTACCCTGTCTTTTTTTGGCAGTTTAAAGTCATGCTTGTCGTACATAAAAAGGCTAATGTTTAAGGTCGAATAGCTTTGACCAAATGGATTATAATTGACTCAATTCCTTGATAATTTGTTTGAAAACATAATACCACATTCAAGTATGGGGGAAAATGTAAACTATGACTTAAGAAATTTTGAATCTGAGGGATGATATGAAAGAAAGGGCTAAGGGGAATTAGAGGAAGTATTTTCGAAGAGCGAAGTTACCACTATTTAACAAACCCGTTAGGGGGTTGAAGTATGCAGGGCCACTTACGGGCGTTGGCTTCATAGTCAAATAATAGCATATTTTGGCTGAAAGGTCTGTTATGTAGACTACTTATGCAAGGAAACCTAGGGGAACATGCTGTATAGTCAGGAAAAAAAAATCTCAGAAATTTTACTTTTCTGTTGCTAAAAAGCCAGTGGAAGTTTATGGAGATTCAAATTTTCCAAAGCATAGAGTCTGCTGTATGGAGAGAGGTAATTGAATATGGAGAGGCTTTTCCCAATAAAGATTGTCAAAGAATTGGATTAATTTCACTCCTGCGAAGGTCTGAACCTAACGTAGGGTAGGGAAATATAAACCATAGACTTGAATACCTTCAGATCATGAAAAAGAGAATGGTATAAATATGTTAAGGATGACTATTTTTTTGCGGATCCCTACATATCTTTTTTAAGACCAATAAGGACAAAAGAGATTATCCCCCCAAGAATGAAGTTACCAACATTTGAAAAACCTGTTAGGGGGTTTGAATTATGCAGGGCCACTTAAGGGCATTGGCTGCATAGTTAGATAATAGCATCTTTTGGATGATAGGTCCGTTATGTAGACTACTTATACAAGGCCGCCTAGGGGCACGTACTGCATAGTCAGGCAAAAGAATTCCTGGGTATCCGACATTTTTGTGACAAGAAGTCATGAAAAGGGTTATGGAGATCTAGAAGTATTTAAGGTTAGGAGTATGAAACATGAAAATGGGTATTGTCCAATTCATGAAGGAGATACATAGACCAATGCTGACCATAATCATGTTGTGGCTGAGTCCTGAATTGAGATGATGGACTTCACTAGATGTATCATTAGGATGAGAATCAAGCCATACATAGTTCTTGAAATACAATCTAACTTCATGTGGGATGAGAGTGTAGGATATCTTAGTTGAGGGTCATGGAGTTCAGACCATAATGAGGGAGACACATTGTGTGTTTGTTATAAACCTGATGTGAATAAAGACTAGGGTTTTCATACCACATTCATGTGCTCACAGGGGGAATTTTCAGTCAAGGGACTTAAAGTGGAATTTGGGGTTAGGCCCAAAGACTTGGGGCTGGGTTCGAGGGATGATCGAACATTCCTACGTATCCCATAAAAATGGGAATCAAGCCATACATAGTTCTTGAAATACCCTCTGTACATATTTGGTTTGTACATGTGAAGGGTGAAAGGGGAATTGAGTGCAATGATGGATGGATCCTAGATTAAAGGTTCAAGAATCTCCATGTATGCACGTAGTCTTTGGAAAATAAAATGATTGGAAATCAATGTCCATAATGATTCCCTCTCAGGTGAGGGTGTCAAATAATGTTGTTGTTTGTTGTTGTATAGGACAAAAGTGAAAATAGTTTAAGGTCATATGCATGGACCGATGCTGCACAGTTTAGCATCATGTAGCTAAGATGTATGGCTATACAGTTTAATGTCTTGCAGTGAGGAAAATGGGGGACTGTATAGTTTAATGTCATATAGCAAGGAATACAGTGAACCAATGTGAAGATATTGGTTTTGGGCTTGAACCTCAGGAGGTTGCCTACGTACCCAGCCTAGAAGGCAAGGATCAAAGTCCGTGTAGTTCAATTTAAGAATGAATTGGTGATCGAGTTGTACTTGAGGACAACGACCCAAAGATGGTGTTGGGAATTATGCGTGGTTAGCAACCCAGATAGGGTGTTATGATTGAATCTTACTCTAAGCTCACGTGATTCATGCTTGGTGTGAGAAACAAGAGGTAGCAACAACCCTAATGATGCACAGTTTAACGTCATGTAGGACGTATAAGGGACTGTTTCACAGTTTAAATGACATGTGTCATAGACATGGGGTGATTGGCAGTTTAATGTCTTGCAGTTCAGACGAATAGTTTAATGTCATGTTGGACGATAGAGGGGCTATGCAGTTTAATGTCCTATAGTAAGGACAAAATGGACCATACAGTTTAAATTCTTGCAGTAAGGACTAAAGGGACCATGAAGTTTAAAGTCTTGCAGTAAGGACTAAATGGAACATGCAGTTTAAAGTCTTTTAGTAAGGACTAAAGGGAACATATAGTTTAAAGTCTTACATTAAGGACTAATATGGTGTATTTGTGTTACACAAAATAATTCTTCAGAAATCTGACATTGGTTGGAGTCGTGATGAGTTCTCCATCCATTGAGATTAAAGAATAAGCTCCATTGGAGTAGACCTTATGTATTGAGTAAGGTCCTTCCCACTTTGACTCAAGATTTGGAGGTTTCATTCCTGGTATCATTGGAGTTTTGAGGACTAATACCAATTCTCCATGAATGAATGAATGAAGACAAACTTTTTTGGTGAAATCCCGTGCTATTCGATTTTTATAGACTTCCAAGTGGTGCAAGGAGAACAATCATTTTTCATTTAATCATTAAAATTCATCCAATCACTTTTGAGATTGTTCATCTGTAGATGAATGATCACAAATGACTACTCTGATCAAAGGTAATTGAACCTCAATGGGAAATACTGCTTTTGTTCCATATACCAATGAATATGGAGTTGACCGCGTAGTAGTGCAGGTGGTGGTTCGATAAGACCATAAATCCTGAAAATTTTTATTAGTCCATGATTTCTTATCTCTATCCACTATATTTTGCAGTGTATTTGAAAGAGTCTTATTGAAGGCTTCTATTTGGTCACTGGACACTGCATGATACCGAGATGAATGGTTGGATTTGATGTTGTATTCTTGATACAACTTCTTTACCTCAGATGAATAGAAGTTGGTGCCATTGTCCGTCAATATGGTATGAGAGACACCAAATCTGCTAATGATGTTAGACTTTATGAAGCTAACAATGCTTTTAGAACTAAATTCTTTGAGAGGTATTACCTCTGCCCATTTGGAAAAGAAGTCAGTAGCAGTTTTAATATACTTAAACTGCTTGGATGTAGCTGAAGGGTAAGGTCCTACTGCATCAATCCCCATGTGGAAAATGGCCATGAGTATTTAGCTGTATGGAGTAACTCTGGGGGTTGATGAATTAAATTGGCATATACTTGGAAATAATGACACTTCTTAGTTAAATCAACACAATCTTGTATCATTGAAGGACATAAGTATCTAAGCCTTCTAATTTGATTAGATAGTCTATGTACAGACTGGTGGGAACCACAAACTCCTGCATGCACTTTATTTATGATAGCCATTTTCTCTTCACCATCAATACATCTAAAGACAATTCCGTCAAAACCTCACTTGTAGAGAATTTTTTGGTGATCGGGGCTATCATAAATAGTAAAATTGACCACGTGTCTCCAGACTTGTTCTTTCCCGGCTCTATCAGGTGGGAGTGTTCCATTTTGAATGTATTCCCTGATTGGTGTCATCCATCCTGTAGTATGACCATATGGTTTAGAAATGAGACAGATTTCATTGATTTCCCATGTTCTTATTTGAAAAAAAGGTGAAACTACATGACGGTGGGCAATACTGATGATTGTTTCGTCCCGATTTGGATCTTCCAAGGCTATGGATACATTAGCCAGTGCATCATCTTGGGAATTTTGTGATTGTGGGACATAAGAAAATTTCAGTTCCAAGGGAAATTCTGCCATTAACTCTCTGACGTAATCACACAAAGGGATTAACTCTTCTTTTCTGATGGCGTGATCCCCATCGATTTGTTTGATTACCAAATCTGAATCACCTTTTACCTTCTAGTGATTCACCTATGCCTAAAGTTCCAACTCTAATCCTGCGATGAGAGCTTGATATTCTGATTCATTGTTTGTACCACCTTCCAACAATAAGAAGGAATAGGGTAGCACTGCCTTTTCTGGGGAAATAATCATGATTCCTAACCCAACTTTTTTGAATTTAGGATCTTCCAATTTCTTCCCTATTGGACTTCTGGAAGCACCATAAAAGTAAATTTCCCATGTTTGAGGATTATCTTGAATAGAGAAGACTTCCTCATTAGGAAGTTCAATATTTAAAGATGTATCTTCTACTGATGGGTGTTCAGTAAGGAAATCGGACAGATCTTGGCCCTTTATTGCCTTTTAAGACACATAATGGATATCAAATTTCTGTAAAATAATTTCCCACCTTACCAGATGTCCTGTAAGCATTAAACGACTAAGGATAAATTTGAGCGGGTTATTGCGAGATACCAATTGAACCTTATGATGTTGCAGGTAGTGTATCAATTTCTGAACTGCAAAGATTAATGCTAGGAAACACTTTTCAATACTTGAATATCAATTTTCTGCCTCAATCATAGTCCGACTAAGATATTAAAGGCTGTTTTCATTCCCAGCATCATTATTTTGGTCAAGGAAGGCAACCAATGATCGATCTAAAGCTGTCACATAGAGAATAAGTGGTCTTCCTTAAACAAGTGGCATTAATACCGGTAGAATCAAGAGATATATGTTGATAATATCGAATGCGTCTTAACATTCTTCATTCCACTGGTAGGTGACTCACTTCTTCATTAATTTGGTGAAGGGTAAACACTTACCTTCCAAATTGGCAAGGGAATTCCAAATATAAGCCAAGTTTCCTTGAAGTCCTCTTAATTCTTTTAAATTTTGAGGAGGTTACATACCAATCATTGATTTTTTCTTCTCAGGATCAACTTCGATACCACGATGGCGTACAAAAAAGCTGATAAATTTTCCTGAGGTTACCCCAAAAGCACATTTTAAGGGGTTCATCTTCAAATTGTGTTGTCGGAGTTTGTTGAATATGATTTACAGATCGGCCAAGTGATCAGAACATTGTTTGTATTTAACCACCAAATCATCCACATAAAATTCAACAAATTTCTCTAAAAAGGGTTTTGAAGATATGGTGCATGGCACATTGATACGTTGCACCTACATTCTTCAGGACAAAGGGAATTACCCGATAGAAAAACACACCTTGAGGGGATCTGAAAGCTGTAGACTCCTCATCCTCTGGGGCCATTCTTATTTGATTGTACCCAGAATAACCATCCATGAAGGAAAGATCTTTTTATCCAGCTGTTGCATAAATTAAGAGTTCTGTGATCGGAACTGAAAAATCATCCTTGGGACAATGCTGATTAAGATCTCTGAAGTCAATGCAAACTCTAATTTGTCCAATATTCTTTTTCACAGGGAAAATATTATCCATCCATTCGGGATATTGAACTTCTCTGAATAAGTTATCCTTGATAAGCTTATCAACTTCAGCTTCAATTTTGGAGGCATAAGTTGGGTGTGTTCTTCTTGTGGCTTGCTTGAATCCTAGATGATCTTTTGAAAAACCCAAATGATGAGTGGGAACATCGGGATCAAGACCTGGATGTTCTGTATAATTCCAAGTGAAAACATCTTGATTTTTCTTTAAAAATGAAGTATACATTTCTTTCTCTTCAAGAGGCATGGCCACACTAATTAAAGTGGTGAGTGGATCTTCTTTTGTACCCAAATTTATTTCTCTGAGTTCATCCACAGTGGTAGAGATACCCTCTTAAAATGATGGAAGAGCTTCTATAAGATCTTCCTCCTCTTCTTCAATATGTGTTACTTATTTTTTTTCTACTTTCATAGTAGACGATGAAGCAATATTTTCATGATCAGGGGAGAAGTTAAAATTTGAATATCTTGAAGAAGAGACTACCATTTCTAACCCTATTGATGATGAAGGGTCATCATCATTCTCCTCTGACATTACTATAACTTCTTTTAGCCTAGTTAATGAAGTACAAATTTTCTAGATTTCAGTGGATGAAATGAAGACATCTCCATTTAAGCTTTCATCATTTCTTGGCCAATCAACAATTTCTACCATGCTGTCTAGCTTGGTTGCCGTAATTGACATTATGGAAGTTTCCATAAGAGTGTTTGGATTTGGGTCTATCCTGTCAATTTGACTGATAGGAAATACATAATCTTTACTCACATGTATGAATGAGTTTACTGGAATATTTTCCAAACCATTTGGAGCATTAATTTTGGTAACCTTCTTTGTTGTGGATTTCTCCTTTCCCTCCATGTGATAAAATTCTGCCTCAATATATTGAGATTCACATGTTTTGAATGGGGATTTATCACCCTAAAATGTCCAAATTTGACCATTGAAACAATATTTGAGACATTGATGGTATGATGAAGGTATAGCCGCATGTTGATGTAGACAAGGTCTTCCAAGAAAAATGTTGAAGGCTGTGTCATGACGAACAACCATGAAATATGAATTATAAACAAGGTCTCCAAACTGAGTTCTGAGTGTAATCTCGCCCAGAGGTTCTTGTTCATTTTTATCATATCCTTGCAACATCAAAGTATAAGGAGATAAATCAGATTCGGTGAGGCTCAATCGACTAAGTGTATGAATAGGGACGAGTTTGACTCATGAACCATTATCAATGAAAGCTTATCCGATATCTACATCATTGAACTTGCTAGATAAATACAAAGGTATAATATGTCAATGTACAACATCATCTTCATCTTCATATGTAAAAGATATCACTGCATGGAATTCTACAGGATCATTTTCTATATGGTAAACCTCAGCCGCAACAATTTCAGATTTGAATTTCTGAGGACTTGACAAAGCCTCAATAAGCGCCTCTCGAAGATCTTTCGATAGATTCAAGGCATTCGGAATTGATAACTTGGATGGTACTTGGGCCAAATGTTTCAAGAAATCATACTTTTGGTCCAAAGGTCTACATTTCCCAATAGGAAATTATGGTATTGCATGTGACTTAGAAGTTGATTCTTTGGAAGTAGATGCATCCCGTATCGGGGTAGGAGTTGGAAATACTCCTGGATTCGGTAGATTAGACCGAATAGTTATATTTATTTTCTGAGAGGAATAAGGTGTAACCTTTAACTGATCCTCCAAAATAACTATGCTAGGACTGAATCTATCATGTGTGGAAGAACTTTCTTGTTCCTGTTGAGCCCGCTGAAGGGCTTTGCCACAAGTTT
Organism: Viscum album; assembly: GCA_963277665.1. Lineage (NCBI taxonomy): Eukaryota > Viridiplantae > Streptophyta > Magnoliopsida > Santalales > Viscaceae > Viscum > Viscum album. Next base: position 1,586,506,493 of record OY728164.1, read on the forward strand.
CTACCGCATATACAGTTCTAGTAGAGGTAGGATTGAAATAGTGGCTTTTGAAATATCCATGTCTTCCCCTGTATCCTAGAACTCTGTCTCTTACTCTAATTCCTATTTTTTATATAGGTAACTCATGCTCATCAAGATCAAAACTGTGGCTGGCATACAGATCCGTTAAGTGAATCATGTTAATAGAACCAAATATCAACTCTTCATCTGATGAAGATTCTGCCTGATTAACCAATTCAGGAAGTGCCGTTTGGTGGGGCGGTGCCCGTGCTTTTGAACCAGATGACATAAAATCTTCCAGAGTCAAAGATAATTTAGGCTTTGACATGAACTCATCTTCTTCTGACTGCTTTTATTTCTTCGAATTATGCCACCTCTTTGAGGATTTTCCTTATGAAGAAGGAGGTTTTTCTGTGGCATTCATAGTAGAAGACACAATTGGTTGATTCAATTGTGTTTGTAAAATGACATGAGTTCAGTTGATCGTTTTCCTCACCATCCAATCATGATATTTCTGTGCATTTTTACTTTTGAATTCATGCCACTTACCTTCTTCCTCTAGATCAGTAGCAGTAACACATGCTACCTGGGCTGAAGAACATTTCAATTTTACCTGTCTAGAGTCCACCATATTTTTAAGTAGGTCTTTGAAGACAAAACAATCATGAATGGGATACCCCAACATCTGATGAAATGGGTGATAATTGGGGAGTTCTTCATCTCCTTCCTTTTTCGGGCTTTTGGGCCTTGGAAACTGAACCATATTGTTTTCCAGCACCGAGATGAAGTAACCAGGAACATGTTCATTTCATAAATAATAAAATTTGTTCTTCAAATCTTCAAACTATTTCTGCCTTTTGTATCTTTGATCATCTTGATGAGGCAGCCGTTGTTGTTGATGCTCAGGAGGTGGAGCCCTTCGATATGATGAAGGTTTTGAAGTGAAAGCAGGTATAGGTGCTTGTTTAAGTGTAACTATAGCAGTCTCTGCTTTCCCCATTCTCCTTCCTGGAACTGATGTAATTACAAGAGTTTTAACCTTAGTCGTTTTAAGAGAGTCTTTGATCTGCTGAGAAATTGAAGTAAGGTCTCGAAACCCTCCTGTATATTTCACAGGGATCAACGGTGTGCATAATTCATCACGCAAATTTTCCACAAATATTGGCAACAATTCTTCTTAAGGGAGTGCTAAACTTAAGGAATATGTTAATCCCTTCTATCGAGAAATGAAATATGAAACTATTTCATTCTCCCTTTTCTTACAATTTCTAAGATAAAAAACTGTTGTATTTGGAAATGTTGAGCTAAATTGAAGAAGAAATCTTTGAGGGAGATCTTCCCACCTGTGTAACGCCCCGACCCCAGCTACCCAGAGTCGGTGCATTAATTACATAACATTGGCATGATCACAAGAAAGATCAAATCTCGAAAGACCGATTGGTTTAGTAGCCTTGGAAACACTAGATATATTCATAAGTTTTTCATTACATCATAAAATGAAAAACTAATACAACAACATAATGTTTCCACAGTCCACACTATAATCCCCTCATAATATCCCTGCAGGTCATTCATAACTTATATCTTCACTTCCTGGGAAAAATAAAACATAGAAAAGGGGTGAGCTCAAATGCCCAGTAAAGATAACAATATAGCGGAAACTTTCATCAATAAGAATAAACATTTAAGGCAATGTATAACTAAAACAAAAGCCTTTTAAAATTGAACTTCAACATAGTATGGCAAAAGTAAAATGAAATAATGCCATTTACTTGTTCACATGGATATTCTACTAATCGAATAATCACATGAAATATCAATAACCACTTTCATAATGTTGGAATGCATAATGCCAGACTATCATAACCACATATCCAAGGCCTCGTGCCAAGACTACAAATAAGATTTTGTCAAGGCCTTGTGCCAAGACACTAGTTTGTCTCATGAGACCTACCGATGCATCGAGGAGCTATAGCGGGCTCCACCCGTCACTTATTAAGTCCAATGCATTCCCATATGAAAAGGTTTAAACATAACATAAACATTCGTATTAAAACTAGCATACGAAATGTCAATACTTTCACAATAAACTATGAATGGTATAAAAATAGAACATCCACAGTCAAACATATCACAAAACCTTCAATACAATATAGAAGTTTTGTATCATAATAAATCAACTTCAAATAATCTTAAAATCCATCAAAGGATGTTGACATAGATGAAATCAAAATTCTTTTTAAAGAAATATCTCCTTTTATTTTGAAATCATTTAAGATCCATATAAAATAAAACATTTTCTTTGAAAATATTCTTATAAGCTTGTAAGGAAAGCTTTGAAGATTTTATATCGGCGTAAAATAACCGCACCCGCCGTATAAGTTAAAAAAACATTCTTACCTCAATTCTGTCGAAAAGGTTAAAAAGGACCTTGTTTTGAAAACGACGGAAAGATTCCTTTATAAACCTCTTATAAAAAGTCAAACAAGGGTATAAATGACTTTAACCCATATTCTTGTAAATAGTAAAAATGTTTTGAAATACATTTCGAAGAAACATGGATGTGGATGATAAAGAAATCCCAGTAGATTATTACGTATAAACAACCTCGGATAATGAAGAGATTGTGAAATAACCCTTACCAATTTGGTAACTTATGAACCATACAACCCATGAAAGAGGTATCATACAATGAATATGTAAATACACATAAATTAGAGTGTATTACACAAAGAATATAATTATGGGCAGTACATACACCACACAAAAGGTGATGGTGACAATATGGCATGAATCTCACGGGAATAAGGAGTGAGATGAAAACCCCTTACCTTGTACTTTTCCTTGGTTGTGGTAGGTTAACCTCCTGTATAATGGTGAAATAATCGTTATTAAATTATACAAGAATCATATACATTAATATGATATCATATATGATCTTTTAATATTGATTTGATAATAATATCTTAGTATTATCGTTGTTTCGGGTGTTAACTTACTTGTTTTCTTTCATATGTTTTGTTACGTAAGACATGTTTGTAAAGGATAGGTTGTATATTATTCATATCCAGAATGATATCAAGTCCTTAAACATCATTTTTAAATCATAAAATGATAATTACGCTTAAATGGTTACGATGGAGAATGAATCTCATCGCGTTCGTGGAGACGGTAGTCCGTACGTACGCACGAGCGACAATATCATTCTTTTGATATTAAAATAATATATAAATGGATGGTATATCATATATACAGAATCATTAACATGTTATATTTATTATTTACATGAGTTACACATCATTATTATACCCATCCAAATAATATTATATTGAATAACAATTACACCACGACGTGGAGACGGTAAGCCGTACGTACGCACGTATGGTGACATGTTATTCAAAGGGTGGATAGAATACTGAATATGATTGTACCATATTTATAATAACATCACAGTATATGTGAGATACTGGAGTTATTATTTCATAATGGTAAGAACAAAGGAAGAAGAAGTGGAAGAAGAAATGAACTTAGAAAAGGGTGGTGAAATCATTACCTCTTCTTCGGGTTCTTCCTTTTGATTTGATCAAAAGGGCTCCTTAGGTTGGCTTTCTGATCAAACTAAGGCCTCTAGGTTGTATTGAGGGATGTTGGGAGAGTATTTGGGCAGAGTTTGGCCGAACCAAAAGGCTTTGAAGGTGTGAAGAAATGAGAAGGAGGAGTGCCCTTTTATAAGAGGGGTGAGGGGCACCTTTGGAAAAGCTAGAAATATTAATTTATAATAAATTCATATTCGGTTTCTAAAGGCTCCAAAGTTGACTATTCAAAGGATGAGGTGGGGATAGGTCTAAAACAACTCATCCAATAGAATTTAGACAGGTTTGGGTACTTATATTAACCTTATCTTTAATTATTAACTCTAAGTTAATTAGTTTCACTTTTACAATGTCTCTTTGTATTTTTATATAATATGGTTAATAAACTTACTATATACATCCAAGCGACCCCCAAGTGGTCCATTAATGATTAACCTATCATAATATAAGTCTCTTGGCCGAACCTTAGATTTTTAGGAATTTAATATCAATTAATAATATAATATTTGTTTTAAGAACTCTTTTATGTCAATTTTGACACTATTCAATAGTTGATTTTTGTGAAACTCATAACAGATTGATTACTTCGAACAAAGTCCATTAAATCAATCCTAATATATCATATTAGCCTAGAAAATTAGTTTAATTCATTAAAAGTTTCATATTATATTTATTTGGGTATTTATAATATCAATTATTTTAATTTTTCACTATTATAGTAATTACTGCATCATCATTGTGTCATAAATAAAATAACTTATTTATTGTCTAAAAATTATAAATAAAATATCATTATGTAGGAAATCTTTTTATCTTTCTAATGAATATTTATAATCGAAAATCCAACATGTATAACCCTATGTAAAAATTGTTCTTCTAAAAGATGTAAGCTTATGCCATTTTTATTTTTATTTTAACTTTATTAATATAATGTGTCATTATCACTTACAAGTGGATCCATGGGGTCCCAAAATAGACCCAAAGATGCCCATGGTCGACCATGTATCAACCAATATGGTTAAGACACGTTTTAGGGTAATTTAGTATTATTATAATATTATTTTTTAACCCTTATTTACCGGATTTACCCTTAACCATGGTAAATAAAATATTTACCGCAGTAATTATTCAAAATGTCTAAAAATAAAAGTTACCTATTTACACAATTTGAAAATCCTGATTCCAAATATGGAATCCATTTTCCTAAATTCAAAACACAGAAGTGGCAGAAATTAATTTAAAATTAAATCCCGCTGTCAAAACAAAAAGCGTGTTTTTAAGAGATAATAACTATCAAAAGATTGACACTCGTTTATGTTCGGTTTAATTGTAAAATTATGTCCAATGACCAACATTATATTAAATGGTAAAAATATATTCTAAATATACTCTAAAACCACTCAAATTCATAATTTATCACTATTAATTATTTTGATTAAAAAAGTTGTTTTTAATTAAAATTTAGTAATTTTCACTATTCATCAAAATATGAAAGTTATCCGAAATGTACCAAAATTTCACCTTAGGCTAAATTCAATATTTAGAATCCAAAAATGAAGTCCATTTTGAAATATAAAATATATATGATTTCAAAAAGTAGGTATTACTATTCATAACGACTAGTTTGATTGGTTGTGGTGTGTGTTAGAACTCGAAGTTGCGTACAACACACGCTACTGTATTACTCAAAGGAAAGCGTACCGTGGAAGCTTGGAATGTTTTATTTTAAATTTTTTGATGTCCCCATTTAGTCAAAAGGTTTAAAATATTGTATCTAAAAAGGTTTCACTATTAAAATTTGATAAAAGTGCAATACTGAAAATGAATTTGTTCTTGCATTATATCTAAGAAACTCATAATATGGATTCTAAAATTATAAGGATTATATAAAGTTAAAATTTAGATAATACTATTCATAACCTCTTTTGAATGGATTTCTTTTTTGTAAGTCATGGTGTGATTGAACTCGGTGTTGCGTGTAGTGCAAGTTATTGAATTATTTTGAAGAAATAACACACTATGAAATCTTGGGGTGTTACATTCTCCCCTCCTTCAATAAATTGCGTCCTCGCAATTTGAAATTGTTCTTCAAAAATAAAAGGTTGAAAATAGAAAATATATTTGGGGGAAAACCCACATCGGAAATTGGGTTACTATAATTTAGTCTTAATATGAGGAAAAGAGAAATGAAAGGGTCACCACCAAATTATGATCTCGATTAGGAGAACATTGGTGGAAATTAGAGACATATAATTGGAGGAAAAACGTAAATATTTATAGGTAGTGATTGAGGTCATCAATCACAAACAAGTGTAAAATTGAGGTCCTTAAATTCATCAATCTATGATGATTTGAAATACCATCGGTTCAACAAAACATAGGGTATTAGGATAACACATTTTTGACGTTTCAAAATATCTTAGTTGAAATCCCACATCGAAAAATGAATTAATGAGACCTCTATTTAAAATAAAGAGTGGAGAGTATGAAGATTACCGAAAATAACACATACTAGGGTTCCATGTAGGAAAATATGGATATGGAAGAGAAATCTAACCATCAATTATCTGATGGAGAGTGGTAGAGAACATGGCTATGAAAAGGCCAAAATTCACAAAGCCATAAATTTGTGATGATTTAAGGTACCATCTAGGACAACATTTTTGTTCTAAGTTCCTTTTCTTAATGTTGAGAAATTTATTTATGAGATTGGATAAGATTATAAGGAGATATACTTACTTTATAATTAGAGTTTTGTCCATTAATAAATTTCTACCACAAACTCATCTTTCACTCGTAAAAAAAAAAAAAAAATCTATTTATACTATTCGTACAGGGTTCCAAAATAAAAGAATTTATAATTCATCTAAAAGATCTTTTAATAAAAACTACATTATTTAATCCAGGACATCTCGTGGGCCAGTGGTAGGTGATACACCCTTGTCGCCCTTCGGTTGCGGGTTCAAGTCTCGCAGCCTTGCCGGACGCGACGGGTTGCCGCCCGACCTCCGGGTTGTCCTTTTATGGCAATCCAAAATAATCCAAACAAGAACTATCCAAAATAATTCTATCCAAACTCACAGTCCAACTTTTATAAGGAAGGTAAACATAATATAGATCCTTTTTACCCCGTAATAGCATATGAATACCTTCATCATGTATTCTTTTAATACACTGAAACATCCTGAATTACCATAATCTTTATTGATTACATTCATGCTCCCTTATTCCATATAGAATGCTGGATATACTTCATCAATCCAAAAATGTTTTAAACCCCAACAATGATGGAATATACAAATCATTAATCAGTTCCAAGGTAGTCAAGAATATCCAATATAATTTATCCAAAACAATCACATATTATTCCAAAATCACTACCTCAGTATCAGAACTATATTATGATTTATCATTCTCTCAACCATATATTTTCCAAAAATTTATCCTATTATTGAGTCACTTTTCTTTATTCCACACAATCTCAAGTCCTTAATGAAATAGTACTGCAGTACAATCCTTATATACTCCATGATTATTGTAACAAGTACATTGTTGATACAACACTCAATTGACATAATCAACATAAGAACTCTAATCATCCCTCTTCATCTGTGGTAGTATCATAACATGATTATTATCCAATAACATCATTTGCGGCATAGTCTGATGACTGGGACATAGGTTCGCGTAGTGTCCAAACTCCTTGCAAATGAAGCATTGTACATTTGAAACCATTTTCTTACCCTTGCAGTCACGTACTTTGTGCCCTTTTCCTCCACACTTATAACAAACTCCCATTCCTTTCAGGCAAGTTCCAGGGTGTTTCTTTCCACAGTTACCACATATGGGAAAATTCTTCTTTTCTCTCTTCCCTTTATCCATCTTTCTCTCTTCCATCATTTTCTTCTCTTGCTTCCCTTCAAATCCATAGGACTCAGTAAACTCTTTACTTATCTTATCAACACATGATATTATTTCTTTATATTATGATAATACATGGGAGACTATTTCTCTTATAAATTCTAGCTTAAAACCATGAGAGATATGATCCTTCCTTCTCTTTGAATCATGTGCATTTCTGGAGTTATCATTCCTTCTACTGGGCGCCATTTCTAAACAATGGCATAAACTAGATTAGTTTATGAGTCAAAATACATAATCCCATACTTATAAAACACTTAACATAAATTGAACTATTTATGGATATAATCCATAATCATAAAAATGTTTTCTTTGAGGAAGTATATACTCATAAACCCTTCATAATGGCTTGTAAAGAAAATGAGAATTATCCTAAGCATATCCCCCGGGAGTGTCGTAACCAAGAGTGCAGCAAGGCCCGTTGTCGTGCACCAGTTCCCGTTCGAGTCTAGCTCAAAGCGGTGTTTTCGGGTTTTACCCCTAGGTACATCTGTGCCAGAGCCGCCTCTACCTGCTCGTATCCAGACAGGGATGTATTGCTCGGAAAAATCACAAAATCTCTACAATACCAAAATTCTAGGAAGTTTTTCTACACTAATCCTCAAAGCTTATCTTAGGTCTACGTGCTCTAATCAGAGTTTATCTAAATCTAGCTTCCAAGGTTTGTACTAAACTTCCTCTGATACCAACTGTAACGCCCCGACCCCAGCTACCCAGAGTCGGTGCATTAATTACATAACATTGGCATGATCACAAGAAAGATCAAATCTCGAAAGACCGATTGGTTTAGTAGCCTTGGAAACACTAGATATATTCATAAGTTTTTCATTACATCATAAAATGAAAAACTAATACAACAACATAATGTTTCCACAGTCCACACTATAATCCCCTCATAATATCCCTGCAGGTCATTCATAACTTACATCTTCACTTCCTGGGAAAAATAAAACATAGAAAAGGGGTGAGCTCAAATGCCCAGTAAGGATAACAATATAGCGGAAACTTTCATCAATAAGAATAAACATTTAAGGCAATGTATAACTAAAACAAAAGCCTTTTAAAATTGAACTTCAACATAGTATGGCAAAAGTAAAATGAAATAATGCCATTTACTTGTTCACATGGATATTCTACTAATCGAATAATCACATGCAATATCAATAACCACTTTCATAATGTTGGAATGCATAATGCCAGACTATCATAACCACATAGCCAAGGCCTCGTGCCAAGACTACAAATAAGATTTTGTCAAGGCCTTGTGCCAAGACACTAGTTTGTCTCATGAGACCTACCGATGCATCGAGGAGCTATAGCGGGCTCCACCCGTCACTTATTAAGTCCAATGCATTCCCATATGAAAAGGTTTAAACATAACATAAACATTCGTATTAAAACTAGCATACGAAATGTCAATACTTTCACAATAAACTATGAATGGTATAAAAATAGCACATCCACAGTCAAACATATCACAAAACCTTCAATACAATATAGAAGTTTTGTATCATAATAAATCAACATCAAATAATCTTAAAATCCATCAAAGGATGTTGACATAGATGAAATCAAAATTCTTTTTAAAGAAATATCTCCTTTTATTTTGAAATCATTTAAGATCCATATAAAATAAAACATTTTCTTTGAAAATATTCTTATAAGCTTGTAAGGAAAGCTTTGAAGATTTTATATCGGCGTAAAATAACCGCACCCGCCGTATAAGTTAAAAAAAACATTCTTACCTCAATTCTGTCGAAAAGGTTAAAAAGGACCTTGTTTTGAAAACGACGGAAAGATTCCTTTATAAACCTCTTATAAAAAGTCAAACAAGGGTATAAATGACTTTAACCCATATTCTTGTAAATAGTAAAAATGTTTTGAAATACATTTCGAAGAAACATGGATGTGGATGATAAAGAAATCCCAGTAGATTATTACGTATAAACAACCTCGGATAATGAAGAGATTGTGAAATAACCCTTACCAATTTGGTAACTTATGAACCATACAACCCATGAAAGAGGTATCATACAATGAATATGTAAATACACATAAATTAGAGTGTATTACACAAAGAATATAATTATGGGCAGTACATACACCACACAAAAGGTGATGGTGACAATATGGCATGAATCTCACGGGAATAAGGAGTGAGATGAAAACCCCTTACCTTGTACTTTTCCTTGGTTGTGGTAGGTTAACCTCCTGTATAATGGTGAAATAATCGTTATTAAATTATACAAGAATCATATACATTAATATGATATCATATATGATCTTTTAATATTGATTTGATAATAATATCTTAGTATTATCGTTGTTTCAGGTGTTAACTTACTTGTTTTCTTTCATATGTTTTGTTACGTAAGACATGTTTGTAAAGGATAGGTTGTATATTATTCATATCCAGAATGATATCAAGTCCTTAAACATCATTTTTAAATCATAAAATGATAATTACGCTTTAATGGTTACGATGGAGAATGAATCTCATCGCGTTCGTGGAGACGGTAGTCCGTACGTACGCACGAGCGACAATATCATTCTTTTGATATTAAAATAATATATAAATGGATGGTATATCATATATACAGAATCATTAACATGTTATATTTATTATTTACATGAGTTACACATCATTATTATACCCATCCAAATAATATTATATTGAATAACAATTACACCACGACGTGGAGACGGTAAGCCGTACGTACGCACGTATGGTGACATGTTATTCAAAGGGTGGATAGAATACTGAATATGATTGTACCATATTTATAATAACATCACAGTATATGTGAGATACTGGAGTTATTATTTCAGAATGGTAAGAACAAAGGAAGAAGAAGTGGAAGAAGAAATGAACTTAGAAAAGGGTGGTGAAATCATTACCTCTTCTTCGGGTTCTTCCTTTTGATTTGATCAAAAGGGCTCCTTAGGTTGGCTTTCTGATCAAACTAAGGCCTCTAGGTTGTATTGAGGGATGTTGGGAGAGTATTTGTGCAGAGTTTGGCCGAACCAAAAGGCTTTGAAGGTGTGAAGAAATGAGAAGGAGGAGTGCCCTTTTATAAGAGGGGTGAGGGGCACCTTTGGAAAAGCTAGAAATATTAATTTATAATAAATTCATATTCGGTTTCTAAAGGTTCCAAAGTTGACTATTCAAAGGATGAGGTGGGGATAGGTCGAAAACAACTCATCCAATAGAATTTAGACAGGTTTGGGTACTTATATTAACCTTATCTTTAAGTATTAACTCTAAGTTAATTAGTTTCACTTTTACAATGTCTCTTTGTATTTTTATATAATATGGTTAATAAACTTACTATATACATCCAAGCGACCCCCAAGTGGTCCATTAATGATTAACCTATCATAATATAAGTCTCTTGGACGAACCTTAGATTTTTAGGAATTTAATATCAATTAATAATATAATATTTGTTTTAAGAACTCTTTTATGTCAATTTTGACACTATTCAATAGTTGATTTTTGTGAAACTCATAACAGATTGATTACTTCGAACAAAGTCCATTAAATCAATCCTAATATATCATATTAGCCTAGAAAATTAGTTTAATTCATTAAAAGTTTCATATTATATTTATTTGGGTATTTATAATATCAATTATTTTAATGTTTCACTATTATAGTAATTACTGCATCATCATTGTGTCATAAATAAAATAACTTATTTATTGTCTAAAAATTATAAATAAAATATCATTATGTAGGAAATCTTTTTATCTTTCTAATGAATATTTATAATCGAAAATCCAACATGTATAACCCTATGTAAAAATTGTTCTTCTAAAAGATGTAAGCTTATGCCATTTTTATTTTTATTTTAACTTTATTAATATAATGTGTCATTATCACTTACAAGTGGATCCATGGGGTCCCAAAATAGACCCAAAGATGCCCATGGTCGACCATGTATCAACCAATATGGTTAAGACACGTTTTAGGGTAATTTAGTATTATTATAATATTATTTTTTAACCCTTATTTACCGGATTTACCCTTAACCATGGTAAATAAAATATTTACCGCAGTAATTATTCAAAATGTCTAAAAATAAAAGTTACCTATTTACACAATTTGAACATCCTGATTCCAAATATGGAATCCATTTTCCTAAATTCAAAACACAGAAGTGGCAGAAATTAATTTAAAATTAAATCCCGCTGTCAAAACAAAAAGCGTGTTTTTAAGAGATAATAACTATCAAAAGATTGACACTCGTTTATGTTCGGTTTAATTGTAAAATTATGTCCAATGACCAACATTATATTAAATGGTAAAAATATATTCTAAATATACTCTAAAACCACTCAAATTCATAATTTATCACTATTAATTATTTTGATTAAAAAAGTTGTTTTTAATTAAAATTTAGTAATTTTCACTATTCATCAAAATATGAAAGTTATCCGAAATGTACCAAAATTTCACCTTAGGCTAAATTCAATATTTCGAATCCAAAAATGAAGTCCATTTTGAAATATAAAATATATATGATTTCAAAAAGTAGGTATTACTATTCATAACGACTAGTTTGATTGGTTGTGGTGTGTGTTAGAACTCGAAGTTGCGTACAACACACGCTACTGTATTACTCAAAGGAAAGCGTACCGTGGAAGCTTGGAATGTTTTATTTTAAATTTTTTGATGTCCCCATTTAGTCAAAAGGTTTAAAATATTGTATCTAAAAAGGTTTCACTATTAAAATTTGATAAAAGTGCAATACTGAAAATGAATTTGTTCTTGCATTATATCTAAGAAACTCATAATATGGATTCTAAAATTATAAGGATTATATAAAGTTAAAATTTAGATAATACTATTAATAACCTCTTTTGAATGGATTTCTTTTTTGTAAGTCATGGTGTGATTGAACTCGGTGTTGCGTGTAGTGCAAGTTATTGAATTATTTTGAAGAAATAACACACTATGAAATCTTGGGGTGTTACAACCTGGTAATTGACTGAGATTGAAAACTTGTATACCAGACAAGAGCAGGCCCTTGTAACGACTGCACAAAACATATGAGCTTAACTACTTATTATTATTGAGGATTTCCCATCATAGGCTCACAACAAGAAACATAATGTGTTAATTGTTGTTATAGATCTCCCGAACCATTAAAAATTGGGAATGTGGTATTCACAAAATTTGATGGGGGAGGAATTGCATAAACCCATTCAGGGTAAGCTTTCTTTTCCAGTTGAACTTTTGCATGTTTTTATTCAATAGATTCCAATCGAGATGTTAATTACTCAATGGTAGTTATTAATTTTTGAGAAACATCTGGTTGAGCTTGGACCTGAGCAGGTGCAATAACTGGAGTTTGGACGAGTGTGGTGACTGGTACTGTAGCTGATGGTGGTACTACCAGTTAGTGTTGCGCATGACCCATAGGATTGGACCTGTGAGGGTGTACTTGTAAAAGAGGATATCCTTGATCCATCCCAGTAGCTGCAACAAAATCCATTGACTGACTAACTCCATCATGCTTAGGAGGAAGACTATCTTGAAGTAGTTCTGTATTTAACCTCCTTAACTCCTTCATTTCTTCTTCCTGCTGTGAGAACCTTTCCTCTAATAAGAGTTATTAGCCTTCTCCAGAGGTAGGGTGGGATGTAACCTGAATTTTACCCTTTTCCTTGGCATGTTCCTTTCTGGAGTATGGAAGGGAATTACCTGAAGGAATATATTTCCTCTGGGTAGCCCTTTGGCTTCTGGTATGCACACCTTCTTCATTTACTTCTGTGTATACGACCTCTTGAATATAAAATTCTTCATCTGATTCTTCTGAGTGAACCTCATGTTCTGGGGGATCATTGAAAACGATATTGATGACATTTATCGATGCATAACACATTGCATCCCTTATGTCGGCATTTCTGCGATACCGTCTTCTTCCATGTCCTTTATGAGATATTTCCTTTTGTTTAGTTGATCCCTCAGGAACTTATATATGAACCATAATTTGGAGGGAATATCCTGATAATTCGGCTCTGCGTTCCTCCTATGGATTCTTCCTTAATTGAGAGAAGACTGACATTCACTGAGGAAGAGATTGAGAATTTGAAAAAGTCCCCAGTCTGGTGGATTGGGGTTGTTCCTGCTGTTCCTGATCAACTCCTCAAATCCTATCTATTGATCCTGAGGGTTGGATTAAAAGAGCCCTTATTCTAGCAGGCTGAGGTGGATCTTGAGCTTATACATCTAAGAAATTCTTAAAAGCTCTTCTGATTTTGTGGACTTTTGTCCAGAAATTACCTGGATGCATCACTCGACATCCACTCAAATCACCTGGCTCAGATGACCATTGGATTATTTCTGACACTTCTATTACCTGATGATGTGCATGTTCTAAATGAGAAGCCTGTTTGATATTCTCATTTTCTTGATGCAAGAGTAATTTGAAAACTTGTTCTTTATGTGCCTGACTTTGGGAAGAACTAGTTGATGCATGTTCTTGGGAAAGCCTTTGATTATGCACAAAACCAGCTTGTTGTGGCCAGCCATGGGAAATAACATTGTACGAGACCACCTTTGGCAGACTTTGTTTATTGGAGAGTACAGTGAAATGCAGTGCTCCATGAATACCCTATCCCCTGATATGAATACCATATGGGGAATTGGTAATTAACTGGCGTAACCTTTTTAACACGCCAAGGCATGAACACTGAAGGAATCTCTGCTATTTTTCAACCTTTGGATGTCAGGAAAATGAGAGAGATGCCAAATCAATTTAGAATTGTAACCCTTCTATTATCTTGACATGATTTCCATATTCATCCTAAGATAATATTTTCTCTTTTAAGTGACAACGAGTTTTCCACTTGTTGAGACGAACATCGTGAATACAATCTTTAGTCAACATTTCTGGAATACCATACTAAGAGTCGGCCAAAGGCCAAAACATGACTGGTACTTCACCTTTCGCCAGTTTTTTTCTCATATTCATCACTACCTCCTTATTATTCGATGAAGAATCTTCTACCTGATTAGACCAAAGATGGTGATTCTTTGTTTCTTTATCAGATTCAACAATATTGGTAGAGAATTTATTTATCAAATTAGAAGATGAATGACCCAAGGGTGGTTTTGAGAATGACCTACGCTCTAGGATATCTTTTGATTGAGAAAGTATTTCACCCACTAGCAGTAAATTATCAGACATGACTGGCTTCGCATTTGCAAGTGCCTCAAGATAATAGGGATTTCTCGTTACTACATTGTCCATTGAAGAATTTTCCAGTCAATTCGAATTACTACTACAAAGAGGACTTTCACAGCTAAATTCATCATTAAGGGGAGGACCACCATGGTGGGTTACAACAAAAGATGAAACCTCTTGCTCGTTGGTCTTCTGGCCATGCAGAGGGTTATTATGGATCTCATCTGAAGATGATACTTCAAGATAAACCAAAATATCATGAAGCAAGCCTGCATGACGAAATCTCTGATGAAGACCTTCGGAATTGCTGTTGTTACTTCCGGAATATGGAAATGAGAGAGTAGAATCTTGATTTGCAATAGACAATTGTCTGAGTGAATCAAGAACTCCAACATCGAGCAAGGACTTATTGTAGATTGGATCTTGATTTCTTGACTGTTCTGGACGAGTCTTTTTCTTAGACGTCTTCTTACTCACTTTGAAAACCACTTGTTGATAAAAGTGGTTATTATGGGCAGGTGTATGTGCCTGCTCAGGAGAAATGGTCAGGTTAGGCTAATCATCTCCATTCAAATTGGGTGTATGTGCCCAATTTGATTGTCTGTATGATATGGGGGAGTATGCCCCATATCCCTCCTGGACTGGAACATATCTTTGTATCTGCTCCAGAGTGAAATTTTGATGAGTCACTCCACTAATAGGGAAAAATTTATATTTCTTTCCCTGTGATGTCACTGAAGTTGTTATAATATTCTGACAGGTATCCAGAATATGGGTAGGGATTTGCTTCTTCTCTTTCACCATTTTCAGAATATGCTTAGTGACTTCAGCTACCGGAATGGGAATATATATCCATTCCGTGTCTGGAGTAGGTTTATTTTCCTTCTCCTGTCCTCCTTTTCCTGTCAATGAATTCTGAAAGTACTCATATGTGGGGGAAAAAAATTGTGTTTGCCTCCTTCTTTTCATTGGAGATTTCCAATTGACATCTCCGAGTGATACCAAATGAGACTTTTGTTTAGCCTAATGAATTTTAGGTGTATGTGCCTACTGATTGTTATCTACCACATTTAATTGGCGAGTTTCTTTGGTTGCAGTCAGACGAGCCTTCTAACTAGCTGATGAATTATAAACAGGTGTATGTGCCTGCCTATAATACTCCACTAGAATTTCCTGGTGGGATTTGCGTGTTACTACCAGATGGGTCTTCTGGTCAGTAAAATCAGGACGAACAATTGTATATGCCCTCTCATTGTTTTCCATCAAGTTAGCTTGATGGACTTATCCGATGGGGGAAGAAGTAAGAAACTGCTCCCTGTTGTCTGAATTTTGCCTCTGGTGGTTCGTCTTGTGTGCTCGGGTCTGAGGAACCTGAGCTGAACCCCTAAAGGCGATACCCTCATCATGTTGAGGGTGCACTACTGCATGAGTCTGGCGGTGATTGTTTATGGGAGCCCTTGGAAAGGACTCTTGTCTTCTTGAATTGAGGCCTTGGGTGACCTCTTCATTTACTTCCCTATAATATGGGAGAGACTGGTTGTTGCATACTGAGGATAACGACCCGAAACAGTTGGAAATGGTGGTTGGCACCGCCTTCTTTTTGACCACTGGTCATCACTGTCTGAACAACCACTGTTAATTATTAACTTGGAGGGCTTGTCGAGCGGCCTCCAGAGTCGGGATGGTACCGTGTTGATGGTATTACCTCACCAATGCATTTGAGACCTAGTGTTGAAGATGCTGAGTAGGTTATGTCATCCTCAGAGCAGATGAGGATCCAACATGAGTAGCAGCTGAGGCATTCACAGGTGTGAACTTTAAAGAATCCATTTCTGTATTTTAGATAAATATTGTAAAAGAGTGCCTTTTTGATATAACAGACATAATCAAGATAAGCTTGGATAGAATAAATCTTTTGGATGAACACATATGTGATTGATTTATTTGTTGGCCCTCATATTGAATTTAATATGGGCCTAACAAATAAGTAAAACATACTTTAACTTGGTTAAGGATTCACATCGGGTTCACCATTTTTGTTCCTTCCAGAAATGGGGATGACCTTGTTTGTTTTAAGGTTAAAACTTTCCAATTGGTTTATAACGAGTTTATTCGTAGAACCGGAAACATACAATGATTCTATAACCATTTGGACCTACTTTCCAAAGGTAGGTGCCCATTAGTTGTGGACTGATGAGGCTTAAGAAGTTGCATTGGTCGAGAGGATGGGAGTTCAGACTCATCATGCCTTTTTGAGAGGAATTATTGTCTACTCCAGGAATCTCTTATAGATTTAAGTTATGTTCATGAATCCTTATTAATTTACCAATCATGAAAATGAGTTTTTCCTTCAGATAGAAATAAATTATTGATAGGTATGGGATTTAGAGAATCTTTTATATGTATTTGAGGTTCTTCATCGATAGAGAATAATCCGTATTTATTAGATATTATTATTCAATGGCATCCTTCAACACATTATATAGAAATATCTTGGTCATTATGATAACCATACTGGTTTTGAAGCCACTCAGTGGGGCACTTGAAGTTTATTGTATTTTAAAAAGACAGTGATTATTTCATAGTTGGGATCGTACCCGCAGATGGGCTACCTATGTATCCTTGTTAAAGAAGGAATCAGAACCCACGTAGTTTGATAGGAATTATATATTTTAACATCATATGGGACAAAAAATAATTAATGAATGATGGTCTTGAACCATATAAAGGCTTCCTACGTACTCTACTTTTAAGACAAATATCAATGTCCATGTAGTTCGGGTGAAGAAGTATGAGGTTTATGCATGTTTAATGTCCCAAAGAGAGATTTTGTAATTAATTTTACACTCTAAGACCACATTAGTCATGCTCAGTGTGAGAAAAAAGAGGTATAAGTAAATATGACGATTGTTCCACGAAAGATACATTCATAAGAAATGATGTGGGGCTTACGTATGTATGATGGCCCGAGTAAATGAAGATCAGGAATTAGTTCAGGAAATAAGCTTAGGAGCAGGGTCCATAAAGGTATTATTGATTTATGGAGATTTATAATTTTAACTCGGGACTTACTCCTGAAAAGGAATCCCAAATAAAAAGAGACTTATGATTGGGTTTTATTCCTGAGAAGGAAGCCCAAATCAAAATAAAATAAGGTTGGGGATTAATCCAGAGAAGGAGGCCCAATTAAAGGGAATTTATAACCTGAGGATTAATCGTGAGAAGGAGGCCCAAAGTTAAAGAAAATTATGATTGGGACTTACTCCTGAGAAGGAGGCCCAGTTTAAGGAGAGTTGTAACTTGGGGCTTACTCCTGAGAAGGAGGCCCAGTTTAAGGAGACTTGTAACTTGGGGATTACTCCCGAGAAAGAGGCCCAGTTTAAGGAGACTTGTAACTTGGGGATTACTCCTGAGAAGGAGGCCCAGTTTAAAGAGACTTGTAACTTGGGGATTACTCCTAAGAAAGAGGCCAAAACCAAGAGATCTTCTCATCTCAAAGGATGAGGTTATATAGGAAACCCCTAAATGTGGTGACATAAAGCTTGTAAGTCACAAGTTTTTGGGAGAGGTTATAAAAGAATTCCTTTCAGATAAGGAAACCAATAAAGGAACCATGACATAAATGGATTTGAAGAGGGTTTTGAAGGCTATATCTTGAAGAGGAGAGGTGAATTTGAATATAGGAGGTGACCAGGAAAAATGCGCGCTAGTATTTTTCTAGCGCGCAAGTCCTAGTCGTGCAAGTATACTTGCGCGACATGAGTCACCTTGGGAGACCAAAAATACATAGGGTAATACTTGGGAGAATTTGAACTCAATAACTTAGTATCATCCCTAGAGGCTTCCATCAGAGTGGTGCGCAAGTTCCCTTTAGAGGGAAAGGCGGTGCGTAAGTGTCTTCACTTCCCTTAAGTGATAGACACTTTGGAACGAAAGTGTTGATGAGTTATAATAATTAGGCATTATTCTTCCTATTTAGAGCTTCCATTATAAGTAAATAATTACCTTATAAGTGTTTAGAAGACGTTAGAAAAAGACTTGGGCAACCAGAGCTTGAATCTGAGTTTTTGAAAATTCCTCCTCTGAAATGTGGGCTATTTATAGGCCACTGAACACCTTGGGTGAAAAAAATAATAGGGCGCACAAGTGACTTGCGCGACCCATATGTGGCACGCAAGTGACTTGCATGACCATAAGGAAACTTGCACAACCTATTATTAATGGTTTCCTTGTTCATGCCTTTGTCAATTTTTGATGTTCTTCAAAGGATGACTCTCTTGTGCTTAAGGTATTCTCCTTTTCCATTCATTATAAATTGTGACGGGAATGAGAATCAACACCTACCTACTGAGTTTTAATACTCATGACTATAGTTATTTCTTTTTTTTAGTTTCCCTTACAGGTTCTAGCTCTATTTTGGATCACTTATGGCGATGTTTGGTTTCAGTATCGGAGAGTAACCCACATGGTTACGTGGGGTTTTAGACGTTGGAAGGTGAGTCATGTTGTTGTTCGTCCTTTACTTTTCCTATCATTTATTTATCTTGTGATGTTATTTTTTTTGTTTATAATATTTAGTTTATCTTTTTTCATGGGACAAATCATTTCCAATGGTTAAGTGTTGATGTCCGACACTAGTTGCCAGCCCGTGGGGATCGGGAACGCCCCTCGGGCCATGTCACGGGCTAGCTCAGGTGACCGGTTCAGGGTTGACCCGGGTTGTTTTGTGATAGTAATAACTAAAAATGAATAAAGATATATGCTTATTAATTGGACATAGTGTATCTGGCACATGATACCACAATATCAACGAAACGGTTCAAGTCCGTGGGAAGAAATCCATCTGATTTTTGGAAACAAACTCGAAGGGTTTGTCGCAAACTGATTTGTCTCATGTGACCTGTCGATTAATTGAGGGGATATAACAGGCCCCAACCACAACTACAAGTCCAAACAATTATTTATAAATAGATTTAATAAAATTACAATCTTCTTTCTCAATATCTTTATAGAGTAGAGGATACAGATTCATCAATATTTCCATAGTTAAAACAACATTCCAAATAAACACCATATGTAAAAGGGTATACGACTTAAGAAAATACTCATATCCATGAAACCAGAATATGGATATATAGTATATTTAAAATTTAAAATGAAAAATGATCTCAAATGGGCAGTAGATACACCACATAAGAAAGATTATTTTCACAATACCAATAAGGTCTCAATGAAATGGAAATTGTGACAAAGTCCCTTACCATATTATAATCAATTGAATCATATGACCAAAACTTAATAAACATAAAATGAATCATTGAATACCATGATTATAAATATTATCATGATATTATATGAAAAATGGCAGTACACATACACCACATACAAGAAATAAGTGGAGAACAATGTAAATCTCACGAAAATGAAAGTGAGATGAGAAACCCCTTACCTTATGCTTGAGTGTGTTCTTCGATTGTTTTAGTGACCTGAATAATCAAATTTATCTTCATTAATTAATAATTAAAAAACCTACTATACATTTATTTGATTTAGTATAACCTTATTAGGTTCATTTATGGCCCTTTTTATGGGTTTAAGAGGTTCAATTTTACTGTTTTGAAAGCATTTTCTTCCTTGGTTTTCATGATCAGTTTACTTGTATTCATGAATGGAAGTATGTTTGATGTGTGGTTAAACATAAATAATTGTTAATATATCTTATTAATGAAATTAAATAGATATAAATTATATTATAATGATTTTGGGTTATATACCATGATGATTATTCATTAGTTAAAAGTTAATTACAAATGTTTGGATTAACTTGGCAGTTTTGTTCATAATGAACTTGTTTTGTATTATTATTTTATATTATGAGTGTGTAAGGATTATAGAACATTGAATAAGGTAAAATACATATATTATGATCTGTTTCAACAATTAAAAATGTTTCATGACCAGTCTTGGAGATATTAATAGAAATTGAGAACCCGTCGTCCTTGAATGTGATAAATTAACACATCTCAAACGGTGTTTTCATTTTTAGTATAAGAGGAGGGGGAAAGAAAGATGATGATGAAATATTACATTAGATTAATATAATTCCAGTTCATTTAAGTTATTATAATTATCATATCATTTTTATGATTTTAGATGAGAAAAAAAAAGGCACTCAAAATAAAAGAAAATTAAAAAATCCCTCATGAAAATTCGGCAGCCTAACAACGTCACTTAAAAATTAATAAAATAGTTTGATGAGAGAAATGAGGTCTCTAATCACTATTAAATAATATTTACATAAATGGGAATATGTAATGATATATCCCAACATAATCCAATTTAAAATAAACGAGAAAACATAAAATGAAAGATTTAAGAAAAGAGAAGGGTGGGTGATTCTCTTACATTGTAGAGTAACTCCCAAAACATGAATGTTGGGACCTTGGGGGTTTGAGGACACCTTGGGAGGAATCATAGGGAGGTAAATCTACCAGATATTAGAGGATAATGAGTTTGTAATGAAATAAAATGAAGGGGTGAGTGTGTATTTATAGTAAATGAGAGGGAGTTTTTTATTAATTAAAAGGGACACCTCATTAGTGGTTTTTGAAAAACCATGGGATTGACCATGGTATTTGCCCATGGTTTTAGCCACTTGGGACACATCATATCATATGTTACTGTACAAAAGTCAACCATCATTTTATATTAATTATTACATCATTATGATGTCATTAAACTACCGAAAACTCAAAACTGTATTTTTACTATTCATGAAAGATTCAATTATTTTAGAAAGATCCCAAAAATTCACCCTAAAATTTTTTCAATGTGTAAAATTCAAAAATTAACTCAATTTTTTGAATATAATTTTATATTTATTTTTAATTTATTTTATAAATAAAATCATAATTTATTCAAAAATAAAAATTTTAAATCTATAACTCATTCTTTTAACACCTTGACAAATTAATAAAAATCTCATTACCTTATAAACTTGAGAAAAATAAAATAATAATATGGTTAAATATTTATAAGGGCCATATGACTATTCATAAGGGTATGATACTATTCATAAAAAACCAAGTTGGTTCTATCAGACTCCAAATACCTTACTGATCACAACCGTAGATGACCATTTTTTGAAACTCAAAACACATACGTGGAAAATTTAAGTTTAATGGCCTGATTATAACTTTCTCCTATAATTTTTTTGTTTCACAGAGACTTAGTTTTTTATGAAATATAGGCTATATAATTAATATAAGGTATTTAAGAAGAATATACCATAAAATGTTTTGGGCATTACAATTAGTTTATGATACCATAATAAATTTCTCATTTTGGGGATATTTAAAATATATTTAACAATAAATTATTATCTATCACACATCTCAAAAAATACATCAAAATATTCTAGTGTAAGGCATAAAAAATTCCCCTTCAACCCATCATTTCCATCAATCATGACACCCCTTAAACAGATATATTTGATATGAACAAACCGATGAGCAAAAGTGCGATCATAATAAATCAATATTTAGTTTTTCTAGGTGTACTAGAAATTAAAAATTCACATAAATTCCATATTTACATAAAAAATATGGTTTGTAAGACTCTTCAAGATTTCTCTCCCTCAAGGGATGCACTTTAAATTTCGTTTTCATTATAATGTGAATAATACATGATGTTCAGTTTCTCTATGTTGTATTAAAACTAAAGCATCATTTATGATCCCATTTACTTTATTTACTTTAATTAATTACATGTTAATACACATAAATAAATAAAATGGAATAAGAAGGGTGTGGGATACCTGAAATTTTTAGTATGTGAAATACGGCTAAGTCTTGGTTCTCAACCCTAAAAATTAATTTATTTTGGATTTAGTTATAAGAGAAATCTTTAAAAATTTAGCCCCTTTTTTATCAATATTCAAACTTCATTATAATTCATGGTCATATTGTATTTACCTTCATTCTTCACTTTTTATAGATATTTCATTTTAACTTCCTCTAAAAAGCCACAATTACTCCTCTTTTTATTCCTCTCCCAATTTACTTAACCCTTCAAGTTGTTTTGGACATACTATCATGAAATCATTTGTAATATTTTTCATTTACTTCTTGTAACATCCTTTTAAAAACTTTCAGGAATTTCACATATCTTTAATTGTCTTCCTCTATAATTGGGTGAATATTGGGACTCCTAATGGTAGAGAAAATTTTAGAAGGAAAATTACCTAAAGTTTAGGGATGTATGTTTGCTTGAATTTATGGATATTAGGTATAAATTTCTTAATGTATTTGCGAGGTTCTCCCCAAGTTCTAAGAAATCATGAGGTGGTATGGGTTTTTATGTAAGAATTTGATATTTTTTTTCTTTTGGAAATTTACATTCCATGTAACGGTAGTACATGTTGTGTAATGTTTTTTAGGATCTTGTTATGAGATGAGTACATACTATGAAAGATTACTTGTTATTTAAGGTTAAAAATTGGGTTTATATTAAAAATGTGATGGTATTTTCAGTGTATAAGTACCTCATAAATTATATGTCATGTAATGGTGTTTCACGTCCTGTAAATGTCATGATTTTGGAATTAAGGGTGTCACTCAGCTAATTTTTCTTATCATTTTACCACATCCCTCCTTTCTCTCAACCTAGAGCTCCTCTATAGTGATTTTGGGAACCTCCACTCTTTCCAGATCAATTCATTCAATGTTTAATCATCAAGGTAGTGCATGATGTATCTTCGAGTAAGTAATCAATCTTTTTTCTTCATTTTATTTAATCACAACAACACCATTGTATTGAATTATAAAATCCATTAACCTAGGGTGATGATTATCTTGATTCCTTTCTAGATCCGTTCTACGATATTTTTTAGGGGGTCGATTATTTGTTGGTTATGGTGCGGTGGGTGTGCGTTCTTGTGGTATGTTGTGATAATTCCTCTTCACCAGCACTTTATGTTACATTAAATCAATTTTGAGTTGTGTGGATTGATTTTAGGGCCTCTTTTTTTGTTTTTGTGTTCTTCTTGTTGGTGGATCTTATTGCTGGTATGTGAGACCTGAGTTTTAAGGTAGGTTCTTCCATCTATAGCTTATGTTGGTGAAATACATTGCTCGAGTTTTTTATAGAAAGTTTATAAATGAAATTTTATGATTGACTAATTTGATTTTTGTGTGTGGAATTGGGTTTTTATAAAATATGTTTTCTACTGGGTTTGAAAAATGAAAAGGTTTTTTCAAAGCATTGTGAAATGGTTTTATCAAATGCTTTTTAAAATCATGTTTTGATAAAAATGGTTTGATGAATTGGTTTTAAAATAGATAACATGGGAAGTATTAGGTACTTAGATGAAAGGTGTAGTAATAGGAATCATCTACTATATAGGGGTTTTATCATGGGTATTTCATCTTTTCCCTAGTATTTTTATTCAATTTACTTTTCATACTAGTTAGGTTGTTCACTCTATGGAGTGTTCCTATTTTCTCTAAACTTGTTTCACATATATTTAGGTTTGATTGGTTAATTATTTTCTATGTTTAGGTATGAGTATCCTAGATATCACGACCTAGTGCGATACTTGGCATGATGTTACCTATGATTTTGGATGATTTGGGATTCTTTGGATTACACTATTTAGGTTTTCAATGAAATGATTTTGATATGATATGTGATACATGATTTGGTTTGATTTGATATATCTATATTGATATATATATATATGAAATTATTTAAAACAGATATACCTATTTTTTTTGAAAATATAGAAAATAGGGGAATTAAAATTTTTTCTATTCTTTTGAGATAAAACTTATAAATTAAATATCATGTCATGTTTTCTTTAAAGTTGAGTATGCTTGGATTATTGTATAGAGACTTGTTATATAACACCTAGGTGGGACCCACTGATACTGTTATCTCACACCCTTCACACCCCTTCATCAATGCCTAAACCTTGTTATGTATTTCGATGTGAGTAAAGACAAGGCAACACAATGAGGCATTGAGGATTTCCGAGAGTTGGGTTTTTCCAGCTAGGTGGAGAGATAGTGGGGGGGGGGGTCTGACGATATCACATGGAGAATGTTGGAGAGTTTGTTTTGGTTTTATTATACTTTCATTTTGTAATTGTCTCTTGGTGATTGTTTTGATACCTTTTCAATTATATCACTTCTCTTGTTCTATTAATGTTATGATATATATATATACATCTTCATTATTTCTTTTATTATTTCTTTCTACACATGTATATATATATAAATATCATGTTGTCTACTTTAGGTTGGGATAAATCAGTCCATCAATTTGTTTTTTCTTCTTTAGTGCTAGACTCTAACCCATGGGGATTGGAACTGCCCTTTAGGTATGTGAAAATTCTTTTCGGGTACCGGTTTGAGATGGTATTTGGGTCATTTTCTTCATAGTTCTTATGTTGAAAAACTCTTTTATCTTTCAAAATCATTTCTTTTTTCACAATCTTCTCCATTTTCTATAATACTACCATGAAATTTTCTATAGAGTGTCCAACCTTATTACATCTTCCACACATCTTCCAAAAATTTGGTAAGTAACACTTTGGTGGTAACTTTTAGTGACTTTAGACTTTTTCTTTGGAAGAGACTTTAATTAAATCAATGATTTTACTTTTCTATTAAATTTATTTATCGTGTTACTCTATCTTTATTTTATTGAACTGAATTTTCAGGGCTAGTTTTCAAATGTCCATGAAATATATTTTAATTTAATAAAATAATTATATTTTATCAGTATATATATATTCTATTAATTTCTTCATGGGTGTGTTATTATTTGTAACTTATGTTTCTCTACACCATAATGTAGGCTTATAGTTTATCATACCTTCATTTTACTTCAGATTTTATGGACTCTATTCATTAGTTGTAACTAATTTGACATTGGTAGATTTATAAAAGAACTCATTATCACCATGAAAACATCTTATTTTCCATATTAAATAATTTCACAGGATATTCAAATTAATTAGATGTAAATAGATTTTAATTCTCCTATAAGGATTGGTTTTACCTAGATGGATTATTCATTTCCTTTATTTTGACCTCCCTTAATTTAGAACTTATTTATTTTCCATCAGTTGATAATTTTATCCAACAATCAATTTTCTAGCATCTAATCTTCCTACAACACAAGAAATATCTAGGAATATTCTCTTCTCCCATTGAGTGAAACAATGGCTGGTGGATGGAACTTCTTAATTTACAACATGAGCTTTATCCATTAGGTTATCTTATAGGGAAACATATATTAAATACTTTCTATAATTTAGATTTATATATGCAGTGGATTTTTCATTATTTTTCTTCTAAAATTTTTATCTAGTGTTTCACTTGTATCCTACGCAATTTAGATAATTGTAATTAGTGAAAATAGTTTCACTAGAATATCAGTTTTCCTTTTTCATTGATTTAATGGAAAATGTATCTTCTTCAAACCTTAAAATCTTACTAGAACTGGAATAAATCATACATGATGTAATAATTTTTTTATAAATTATGGTAGTGAGTTTTCTCTCTAATTTCTGTAATGATTCAACTTGAGTATCTTCTAATTGTTTCAGTTATATCTCCAAATCAAAGACAAATTAATCATAAATTGTTTTATTTAATTTTAATGAAATTTAAATTTATATTTTCATTCTACTTTTATATTTTGAATCCAGTATTCATACATTCTATTTGCTTCTTGCAAAAATTTATCAACCACTTTAAACCTAATATACTTTAATTCCAATTGAGAATATTTTATAGAAAATACATTTTTTAGTGCATGAACCCTTTCTTCACTCTCTTTACAAACATTAACTTTCTCATCAATTTTATATTATAAGGTTTCCATAGACATGGTGTGATTTTACTTGTAAAAAAATCATAGTTTCTCATTAGTTTCTATATCCTTTATGAGAGAATTTAATTTCATCACCTTCTAATTGGGTGTTTTTCTATATCATCAACTTATAATTTATGTTTTGATATTTCATCCTCTAATAATTTTATAAATACCAATATAAATTTTATAACCATATAAGGGATAATTTTAAAATAATCTTGAACTTTAGAATAGAAATCAAAATATAATTGACTTACTACAAACTCATAAATGAAATAACTAGATCCAACTTAGGAATCATAATTAGAATGAAATTTACCACTCTAATTACCTTTAGCTAATGATAATTACTCTTCCTTATTTAAATTATTTTCAACTTTTTTGACTTTTTTTTCTTCTTATTCCTTAATATATTGGATAATACCTTCACTTTAGCTTCAAGAGGGTTAGAGATCGAGTTCTCTATCTGAGGCTGTTCTTGATTTTATTCAAATAAATATCTTATTTTTAACTATTAAAAAAATTGGGAATAATTCAGATTGAATCATAAGAAAACCTAGATTAGATCTAATATAACATGTAGATCCTAGAGGATCATTCAAGGATACTAAGAGGCGGGGTGGATCAGTGTACCCAACTTTTAACAAGTCTCTCTCTTTAGTTATCACCTCTTGTTTACTAAAACCTATGTTTTAGTAAAGAGGTATGGATATAATGTTGTGCACTCAACCCTTAACTCAGTATATAATATGAGAATATACAATAATAGTGGAACAATTGGTGTTTATAAGGTTTTAATACTTTCTAAAAAACCTTTAAATTTTAATGTTAGACTCTGTTTAGTACACATTTTTTATTTCCACTATAATTTTGTAGTGAATATATGTACGTAGAAATTGGGACACAAGTTTTAAGAAATTATTATCCATACTCCCTATGATATCCCACATAGCACAATCCTCTCAACTAGGTGATGGAATTTTTTATAATAATACCAACATCTCTTCAAGGGTCCTACCATGATATAGTAAAAAAATATTTATCCACGAAGATATGATCAGAAAAACAACATGAGGATTTCCTTGTTCTTTAACTCATACTTATTACAAATTTTATTTACAATGTAACTTCTTCCTCTTCAGTCTCAATGCATAGTATAGGTAGCAAAAACAACATCAGTCACTTCCTCTTAATCTTCTTCAATGATAACATTTTATCATAGGATTATTCCTTTTATTCTTCAATTCACATGTGAACATATAGATGTGTTAGTTTCTTATTATTTGATATATAATAGGAATTCTTGTAGTAAAAATATAAATTTCTTCGTATTTGAATTTATAATATTTTTCCGGAATTTCATCATAAAAAAACTCTATTAATGATACCCACTTTTATTTTATATTCATATAATATATTAATATTAATTCTCATCCGACATAGATATTATTGTTTATTAAATTATATACATATCTTGATCATATAATTCTCTTAAATTGTCAAACTTTTAAACTCTTTTCAGCTTGATGTTTTATTTTTATATAATATACCCATTAGACTCACAAATAAATTCTGACATGATATTTTAATATCACGGAATAAACTTCTCCTAATACCTACAACATTAAAGTCTTTTGATATCCTTTTATGTGTACATGTATCCATGTATTGTGATGTGAAAATATAGCTTGTGGTGTGAACCTCATATCTCATCATAACCTTTAGTTTGATACTTCAAAATTAGCTTGAATCATGATCCACATAAATGATAATGATTATTCAATCCAATAAATATCAGTTCATGATCATCATATGATTTCATTTCATTCTTTAGAATATTTCATACTCTTAAAACTCAACCATTTAATATGAGATAAATCGAGACCTATTCTCCTAGATCTGGTGTAAAAAAAACATTACATACTAGCTTTGATACAAACTTAGGAGACTCAAACATTAACTTCCATAACTAAAAATTCAATAATAAATAAAGATATTCTTACATACCTAAGACCATTTTAGATTTAGAGTATTTGGAAATTTTGGAAAAACTATTTATGTAATAAAACCTATGTCTTTCTAATCAAATGGGAATCATTCCCATTATACTAAGAACTTCTTATTTCGTAATAGTTCTTTAACACCTCCAACAAAATTCTCTATGGATGGATCCCTTCTAGACATATTTATATAATATCATTCTTCATGACTTAGGAAAATGGAAACATAAGAAGGGTGAGATCAAACACTTAGTTATAATGAACATACTAATTATAAATCAAAGATCAAAATTTTGCATATGATGATCATATGGGTATGATAACATGATAATAACATATAAAAACATAACCAACAAGTTAGAGACCATAAATCATGAGTCATGGCATAAGGATTCCTTATTAAAAATATATGTGTTATAAGAGTACAAAATAATAAATAATAAATCATTATCCATGATATCATATCATAAGTATAATACATAATTTTATAGCATAAAAATATGTATAAAAATCATTTACAAAGTCATGGATCACTATTAAGACCATCATAGTGGATAGTGTCTCGTAATGGATTGGGTTCACTACCCAATAACTTCCATGTTATCTCATTATATATCATGTCTTACCTAATACATTATAGGGATATATAAATCTAGTACCACTAGTGAAACATCAGAATACTTGAAGAATGTTAACATCGATGAAAATACTTAGAGATCTGCTTTAAAATAAATAAATAAATATCCATTCCTCTTTTAAAAATTTTAAAACTAAAAATTCCTAGAATAATGAAAACAATATTATCTTTGAAAAAAATTAAAACATGTAAATAATTATTTATTATGAATAATGGTCACGATGGTAGGAAAATGCAGTTGAGTTGTAAATGTTAAAAAAATATTATTTTCATACTTTTATAAAAAGTCAAAAATTGAGTTATAAGGAAAGACTTTGAAAAAAAACATTTAATAATTTTTGAATAAATTCAAAGGTAGTATAAAAAACATTGTCAAAAATTTATGTATAGATATAAAATTCCATCAATTTTTTTAGGAACATGGATATGGAAGAGAAATATTTCTATCCAAAAGGAAAAATAAGGTTGGATTTTCATAAAAGAATTGTTTTAGTATTTTTGAGTACCAAATAGGGGTAAATTAGAATTAATACATGAAAATTAATATATTTAACTTGATTAAAATTAAATTAATAATTTTTAGGATATAAATATCTTAAAATATTCCAAAAATGCAAATTAAAATATAAATAATCTTGATCAAAATGATATTGTAACATAAATCCTTACAACTTTGGTAATCATTGAATCAAAACATTATTATAGAAAAAACATCAAATGGATTTGTAAATCCCAATAATTTTCATAAAAAAACTTGTAATTAAGTTCATGGGTAGAATATACACAACAAAAAATAAATAAGGTGGAAAATATAGAACATATATGAATAAAGGGGAATTGAGATGAGGATACCCTTAAAACATTGGAATCTATTGAATTGAAATCACATGAATAATATAACTATAAATAGATTTTTAGATCCATTTAATTTTAGTAATGTTTGATAAAAACATACATATGGTATAACATACCCAACACAATAAAAAAACAAGTGGGGAATATGTTATATATCTCAAAGAAATAAAAGTGTGATGAGAAACGCTTAGGAAGATTCGTAACATTTGAAATTGGAATCCATAAATGAAACAACTCTGTGAAAAAAATTAAAAAAAAATTTATATACAACATAAAAAATCATATTTCATAACACACATAATCTTTTTAAAACATAGTCAATGGAAAATAGATAGGACATAATGAAAGGAAATTGATTTTAGAATCCCCTTACCTTAGACATCAACTTGGTCAAACATGTTCTAACATTTTATGTAATAAATTTATAATTATTATAGATCTTTAAAAAACCATATTCAGACTTATATTACTATATATAATTCCTATATAATTTCTTATTACCCACTAAATATCAATTAATTGTTAAAATAAATATTTTTATGTTAACTATTTAGTTTCCAAGCATCTTCTAATTCAACGGTTTTGATCAGTTCACCTTGATCATGGTTTGATAATATCAATAATGTTAATAAACATGTAAATAATTATTTTTATTTATTTAGAGTTTCATAATCACTTTATAAAACTTATTTTAACAATTAACTTGAAATGCCTAAAAATTACCATTTTTGGTGATTATTAAAATTAAAAAAAGAATAAAATTTGAAGGTGAATATACTTTTTAACATTACCACTATAGAATTATGAAAAAATAATTAATTAATTATTATTCCATAATATTACCAGTACATAAAATTCCTTAATCATTCATGATACAATAATTATAACAATGTTCACGTAGGTGTTAAAACTGATTAAAATAATAACTTGTTATAACAATTAAATGAGTAAAAAAAAGTTATTGTATATGATAATATAAATTTTACAGAATATTAATCATGTTATTAATAGAATATTTATTGATTATATGTATTTTTATAATCATTTATATAAGGCTGTGATGAAAAAGTTATCACATCACTTCATGGAGATAGTAGTCCACACATATGCACGAGTGATGTTTTCATTTTTAAATGGATGGAATAAAAGGGAGGTAAATAAATATTTATCCATAAAAATCATAATTATGTGTTATATATCATATATATTCATTAAATACATAAATATAACCATATATGAGAAATTATAGTGGAAAAATAAAAACATCGCTTCATGGAGGTGATAGTTTGTACATACGAATAAGGAAAGTTTAAATTTTCTATTAGATTGAAAGAATATAGAAAATGGTTTTACTATTAACATAAAAACATTTAGGTATAATAAATAATATTATTTCATAATATTATGTGTTTATATAATATTATTAAGGAGTTTTAAGAAGAGATAAACTTGAAAACTGTTGATAAGAACATATACCTCTTCCTTGGATAATCTCTTTAAAGAAACTTAATGATTCTTGGATGGAAGTTTTGGGAAGTTAAAATAATTTAGGGTATGTGTATGAGATTTGGGAGGATATTTGGGAATATAATTATCTAGATAAGGTGCACAAGTAGTGTGGATAAGTGAGAATATCATGCTTCCTTTTATAAGTGAGGGGAGTGGGATCCCTGTAAATACCCTTAACGTTAAAATAATGTAAATTCATTTTCATGGGAAAGTGGAATTAAATGAAAAATGCTTCAAATATAGAATACTTTATGGTATAAATACACTCAAATAATCATATTTATACTTTTTAGTGATATTTTAATCCTTTATTCATAGTTTAACCCCCTCGTTAACCCTTTTAACCCTTACCCGAGTCACAAGATTTTTATCATAGTAATTATTCAGTATTCATAAAAAAAGATGAACTTACTAAATAATAGTTATTTAAATTATTAAAAACATCAAATCTATTTTTTAAGATTCAATTAATATATTTGGTTTAAATTACCTTTAATATACGTATGTAAAACACGATGAAGAATAGTTTTTCGAAAAATGTATTCTTAAGAATACAAATTAATTTACACCCAAATAATTTATATTATTTATATTTATGATATTTATTGAATTATTAATAAAAATATTTTTTTTTATTTTTTAATAATAAATCCAATTCTAAATGTATCATTGTGAAAACCTAATTATTGTAAAATAACTAAAATAGTTTTTTTATTTGAATAAATTTTAACTTAATTTCAAAAAAGTAAATCATGTGTAGTTTAAAATGATTTATATTACTACTTAAATACATATTTGGTTATTAAAAAGGTTTTATATATTTTTAATTCATTATTAATTCATTATAATTTCATAAAATTTATGCTATACATAAAAATGGTATTTTCACTATTCACCTAAAAATCAACGTTTTCAGAAAAAATAAACCTAAGATAATTTTAAAATTAATAATTAAAAAGTTAATTTCATTTTATATAATGAAATTTCTAAATGTTGAAAAACTTATTTATAATATCCCTGAAGAAAACACATAAAATCAATTTTTAGAAAAAAATATATTTTTGAAGCATAAAATGAATTTATTCTCATTCCTTACCTAGTAAAACCCATTAAATTATTATTAGTCTATTTCATTTGATATCTTTTAAATAAATTTTTTCAAAATTATATACTAGAAGTTATTAATTTAATTTATTAATACAAAAATATATTTGGCACTTAAAAATAGTTTTCTGAAAAATATATCTTTTTACCATAAAATGATTTTATCTCAATTTCTATCAAATTGATAATTGATGTATGAATGATCATTAATTAGTTTAAATATATATATATTTTAAATAAATTCATTACTCTAAATAATAGAGTTTAAAATTTTAAATAAAATATATAATATATAATAAAACTATGTTTATAAAAAAAATATTTTTTTAGCCTTAAATAATTAAACTAATACTTATACTAATTACTTAATTGATTTGAATATCTATGATTCATTAAATTTTCTTATAATATATTTCATTTTTTAATATAATAAATAATTATTCACATATGTTTAGTATTTTTTTCATCACAATATATCAAATTCATAAAATTTATTAAAGAGGAATTATTCTAATATCTTGGGGTGTAACATTCTACACCTCATAAATAAATTACACCCTCAAAATTTTAATTATATATTTCTAGAAGTGTATCATGAAATATTAATAAAATATCGTATATATTATATCATGATAAATAATTTCTAACTCACTACTTGGAAACTTAGTATTTCTTAATTAAATATTTATAAAAACAATTACACATCTATATAAGGCTAAAAGTTTTGAATGAGTTTCCAAAATCACACCTTGATAACTAAGAGATATCTTCCACATAGGTATTTATATATTTATCTTCCTCTTACATGATTTGAGGAATTATTTTTATATCAAGATAGGGAATATGAAACCATTTGCTTACTTAATTTGTTTCCTCTTTATAAGAACAATTTTTTCCTTTAGTTTTGTTTTGAGTATTTTTCATATCTATTTTATATTATATTCTAAATGATAAATAACCATGAAATTTTTTTCATTACTAAAGCTATAAAATTAAATTTTAATAGATCATAATATCCAAAAAATAATTATAAGTTATTCCACTTATATCTATAAATTTAATAAAACCAAAATTTGTTATCATAATTAAAGATGATGAATGAATTTTAATATGATGAAATAATAAATTAATCACTTAAGATTCAACAAAAAACCCAAATTCTAACATAAATCATAAAACTTTAAAATATAAAAAGAAAATTTTGAAACCTAAAATTCAAATAAATTTGATTATATTCTCCAAATATAAAGTTAACATTTATCCCCAAACAATAATAACCACTCATAAATATGAATACCAAAAATATATATTCTTTAATCATAATTTATCCAACATATATTAATATTTTCTCAAAATAACATGAATTTCTAAATAAAAAATCATATATTCTCCAAAAATATAACTCAATCTTTATTTTTATAATAATATACGCCATTTAGACACAAAATCTTAGTCTAGACCTTTATTCCTGTAATGTTCCCAAAAATATAATGAACTTTTTCTAAAATATATTTAAACACATAATCAACAAATAACATTTTAAAGATAATGTTCCAAAAATATAATAACCATTTTTTCAAATTAACTATAATTACTTCAACATCAAAGAATGTATTAACCGTAAAGTTCATGTGTACCTTTAAACTTATGTCCCTGATAACATTCTTCCCAAATAAACTTAACACTAAATAACATGTTAATAATAAGTATCACATATACCACAATCATCTATTTAAAAAACTCAAAAATAGTCATTAATCACCATAAAAATCCATCGTACAAAAATTCCAAAACTGTATCGATTCCATTAGACTTAGGATAAAACTTATAATTATTAACTCTTGATGGTAACCAAAAATTATAAAATATCCTCATCTGATAACATCATAACCTATACATTTACAAAAAACCTTCAATGACATAAATTGAGACAACCCAAGACCTTCTCTCTAGGAACTAATTTAAAAAACACAAATATTTTCATACTATATTTGATACCAACTTAAGAAACCCAATCATAAACTTCCATAATTAAAAAATTGATAATAAATACTGAGTTACGTATATTTTAAGATCCCAAATTTTCTTAAGGTATGTTTTTGTTTAATTTTTTATTTTAACTCTTCTTTTGGATATATAAGTATCTCTCCATGTTTATGTGATGTTTCGAGAGTGTTTTGGTGGGTTGGGACACAAAAGAGGAAGAAAATGGAGTTCCTGTGCATGTTTCATGGTTTGCACACGGTTAGTGAAAACCATGCGGGAATCCTAGGTAACCGTGCAACCATGGATAGAGGCTTATGCATGGTTGGCACACAGTTAAGAAAACCATGTAGAATTCCTAAGAAACCATGTGAAGGGGTGTTTTTTGGATAGTGGATCATGCACAGTTTGCACACGGTTTGGAAAACTGTACGGGAAACCGTGCAGCCCAAAAAATTTGAGAAATTTACAAAATGCCATTACGTGATTTTATAACCAACTTTGGATTCTTCTACATTCCACCCCCTAAAACCCTAGTGACTATATTGGACAAACCAAGCTTTCCAATGGTGGTTGTCCTTTGATTCTTGGCCGTTTAGAGTGATGTTGGTTGTGGATCGAAGCCCCAGGTAAGTTTAACGCCCCTCTTGCCTCTCTTTTTTAGATTAGGGTTTTTAGTTTATTCCATCACCTTCCTAAGACCCAAAACCATCATTTTTTTGGTGAAACATAGGTTGTTGATTCAAGGGGTGTTTGAATTCGGATCCAAGGTCATGATTAAGAGTGCGTTCATCATCAGATTCGAGGTGGAAGGTCTACAAGTATTATCCCATAGTTTTATTTTAGATTTATGAATGAAAGCTTGTGTTCTTATATTTCCCTATTTGTGTTATCAGTTCTATTGGATTTTTTGATAAAATGTGGTGTCTAAGTAACCAATTGAAACCCTCACGATCTCCTTTGAATTTGTAGATGAGGACTTGACCATTTTAGGGCCACCCATGGGTTGTGCTGGAAATCCCAGACCTAGAGAGTGGTAGGGTTAAGTTATGGATTGCTGAGTAAAGTGTGAAGCCCATGTAGAACATGTTTTAATGGTTGATTAAGTTTTTAATGGAACGATAATATAGATTCCTAGGGTGATAAGGCTTAAGGGGTTGTTTTGAATGACATGAAAATGGGTAATTTGGGTCAAATGAGATTATTTAAATTGTTTAAGGAAATTTTGGTTAGAAATGCCTAATAGGTTTAGTGAATATTTAATATAGAACTTATAATTGGATGATGTAATGGGAAATGTGGAGTGTGTTAATGGGATGTAATAAGGGAATGGATGAATATGTTGAATGGGTTAATAAATGGGAAATTGTGGTACAACTAATGGTCGAATGCAATAAGTTGTTGTGTTATGAGATATGAGAAATGTATATGAAATTCATAGGTGGGTAAATGCTTGTGAAATTATAAATGGGATAAATGGGATAAATTTATGGTCAATGATGAATTTGGCTAAGGCATAGGGGTTGTTGAAAACACTTAAGGTTTTAATGAATGAGAATGGGAATTTGGATAAATATATATGAATTGTAAATGGTAAATATATTAATGGGTTATATAATAGTAGTAATTACCATGTTGTTTGTTGTGTATTGTGGTATCCAATGGAATTTTTTATGCTTGTATGTGTAATGGTATGGTTATAGTGATTGAATAAATAATCATGTTCACATGGATTGGTAGAGTGGGGTATTTACATGAGATTCTATGCCCACAGGTCGAGTTAGATTGAGGCTCTAAACTCCACCCAAAAAATGCATGGGTTAATGAAGGGGATGGAGGATTTATTATGCTAACAGTTTCATTCCAACTGGACCAAGGCTTCAAGGTGAGGATAATGTGTTAATGTGAAAGGTGTATCCCTAGTGAGGTAGGGACTTGAATTATTTTACCTATGCATTGTTATTGATTTCCTTAGAATCTTGTGTAGATGATATGTATGCCTAACCCAAGGAGCATGTGTTAAAAATGGATTATGTAATAAAGATGGTATAATAAATGAAATTGGGATAAATTCTAGGCATGAATTAAATGAAACTTTTCAATTAATGGTACTCGAGTTGTCCCTTATTTACTTACCATTTATTTGTACGTGCATGCACTATCTGTTAGACTGTATATTTTGTAGACACCGTTGGTGGTGACATACTAAGTTTTGTAGTCACACCCTGCTTAGGCCGCTATTGGGTATCCAGGCAGATTTATTAGTTATAGGTTAGGACAAAGGAAAAGGCCCTACACTAGGATTTTGAGTTGGGATTGGGATGTACATGAAGAAAGATCCAGACTTATAGTTGGGACCCATTTGGGGATTTGGTTGTTTGTCTTATTTTAGGTTTTGTTCACTTTGCACTACTAGTATATCATGACATTGTAAATGTTGAATTATGGTTTGTACCTAGTTGGGTGATGTTTTTTTGTTTGTTTATTAGTTTTTTCATTGTTTCTACTATTTATTTTGCGTTTTGTTTTGTCTTACTCTGGTAATGAGGGTATAGTCTCCCCACATGACTCATTATAACCTCACCGCTATTCGAAAACCTTTGGAATATGGGGAGGTGTGCTTGAGGTCATGTGAGGACTCAGCTCGGGGCACCAGGTTAATGGATCCCGAGTTGTGTATGTTACAAAGTGGTATCATAGGAGTCCTTTTCTCTTTCTTACTATTTGGGGATGGTAGATAAGATATTAGGATGTGTCAAGCCTTATTATTGAGCTCATCATTGGGAGTAACTAACCCATGTACGAGGAAAAAACCAAGTCACCCTAGGTGGTAATTGTTGTTTTTGATGCGTGTTGTTATAGTTGAATGATGTTTCACCGTTGGGTGATGCACATTTTGTGTGATTTGACTGATTTATGATATTTTTTCCATTTTCAAAATGGCATGAGGTTGTGAATTCATGAATCATTTTAGGCACCTAAGGAAGTAGGTGGCTTGCATCATTATAGGCACACACTGGATGGGTGTGCGGGACATAGAGAATAGAATGAATTTTAATTCCTTGATAAATCTGAAGAAAATGATTCCTAATAATGGTAAGGTAAGTGGGTTAATGAAAATAATGAAAATGAATAGTTAAGTAATATCGTGTATAAATAAATGTTATGAATAGGTTAACATTTTGGGTTTTTATAAATTGTAAATGTTGATTTGGTGTCTAAAAGAAAAATAATTGCATAATGACGGTAAAATTGTTATTGAATTTTTCCTAATGATAGTTGTAAATGATTTAAAATGATGATTTTAGCAAGTTGTGAAATAGGAAATGTTCTTAAGAGGAAAGGATCGTGATGTAAAAGAAAAATTGGTTTGAAGAGGTGTTTATGAACGAATTGTGATTAAGTAAATCGGTTAACCCATGTTGACCATGACCCATGATAGGTATGGTAGAGGGTATTTTTCAAAGTGTGATGATGGACTTTGGGATAGATTTTGAAGAATAGTTTGTTTAAGGTTGTTAGCGTGAGATCTTTTCCATATTTGGTATAATTATGGTGGTCATTATTTGAAGCATCTGGTGAATGAGAAGTTTAAAATGAGAATTATTGAGTTCAAAAGTGGGTATTCTTTATGTTATCGGTTTGACCCTGGTATGTGTGGTTTGGGGAAGTGAGAGTTCCCTAGTTTGAGACATTGTATTTGGATTGTGAGTTATTTCTGGTTATGATATGGCCTAGGTGGTGTGTTTCGGGACCCCTTGGTAGGGTTGTGGCCATTGGGTTGTGAGGACTTGTTCGGTAATGCAAGTGTGGAAAATATCATGGTTTGTGACTGTATGGAGTGAATGATGGACCCTAAGGATGGTTCTTGGGTGTTAGTGACCTTCTAAGTATAGAACTTGCAAGTTTCATTTTGAATCCTTGAGAGGATGTTTTTCTTGTAGTGCTGATGAATGTGTACACCTTTGGTACAAAACCTAGAGTAAATGGTTGTTTGGTGAGGTAGGCACAATGTGCACCAGAACGAGGGTGAGAGTGCCATTCATGAGAATTGTTTTTTTTTCATGTCATGATATTTATGGTTTGGAGATAATACTAATTGATTTTCCTAGTTGTGAATCTAGTTTGCGGAGGTGGAATCCTTCATCCTTCAAGGTGACCTATGAGAGAGGTTGGATAGAGTTTCTAGTGCTTTTGGGTGTGTGTTGCACATGTAGTTGTTTAGGGATTTGATAGTGGGACTCAGAGTATTGTATGGTGCAGGTTTGTCCTAGAGGTCTAAGTGGGAAGGTTGATGGAAGGTAGTGCCACTCGAGTTGTGGTTATGGGATGATATT
Source organism: Viscum album (assembly GCA_963277665.1). Lineage (NCBI taxonomy): Eukaryota > Viridiplantae > Streptophyta > Magnoliopsida > Santalales > Viscaceae > Viscum > Viscum album. Next base: position 1,586,545,505 of record OY728164.1, read on the forward strand.
TTCTGAAAATCAAGAGAGACCTCCTGGAAGGTTATCCCAACAACATAGGGACCTTGGAATAAGAATAAAGAAAGATTCTCCAGAGGTGGTGTCGATGCATACTAAGTACCACCAAGTTTTAGTAAATGGTATAGTTGTGCCTGGTTCTTTCATAGGGGCACCCTAGTGTTTGTGATAGAAGGTAAGGTTTGTTTCTAAGGGTTTTATTATATGGATGCCTGACTCACCTATTTGGATGATGATTAATAGAGGCCTCGAAGTTGTTTTTGAGCGGAAGAGACAAGGGTGACTGAAGTGAGGTTATATTCTTTAGATCGATGGTGACACTCGAGGTGAGGGTGGTAACGTGGTTGAAAATTTTTTTTGAATGGTTTTGGTTATTGGGTGAGATACAGAGGCCACCTCAAGACTGATGAGGCGGACTAACCAAGATACATGGTTAGGTAAGTAAGCGGGTGATGGGATACACATAGATATAGGTTTATTTTTGAGAGACCGCTGGTTTGATTGGTGTGGTATACTATTGTGATTCATTTGTTAGCTAAACGAGACACATCATAAGAACTCGAGTGGTTTGGTGGAAGTAGTTCCATATAAAATGTTGGTTCATAGCTGCTTGGTGATTTGGTCATGGGGTAATGGTTAGACTTGGTTGGAAATCACACATGAGCTGTAGTGGTTAAGTGTTGATGAGTTGTGTTTGGAAGGGGAGCCTATGATACTTGGGATCATGGTGTCCCATAGCTTGACATCAGAAATGGATACGTTGGTGGTGGTGTTATTTGAAAACTTCTTAGCGTACCTCAACTAGTGACGATCCTGCCTAATATATTGATATTGTCCCAGGTATTACACCAAGATACTTGAAGGTGTTTGGTTGGATGAGGGATGTCATAGAGTTTATGCACATGGAAATGGTATGTGTGGATCTTGATGATGGTATGTACACTGTAGATGGATTGGGGTGAGGTCCTATGGATGGAACGAATGTCTAAAAATTCCATGGGTTCCATTCAAGGAAGTGGAGAACGGGCCCTGGGTGACATTTGTTTTCTTGTTTTGGAAAAAATATAGATATCCATGTCCACATTTTGGGGTTTGGATTGTGATTGAGAGTAAGACATAGTGGTTGGAATCCCTCTTGGTGAGAAATGGTAATGAAACTCTTAAGGTGGGGAGTGATCAGCCAGACCTGGATGTGGAGAGGAGAACATCGAGTTGGTGTAGTGGAACCAAGATTCCAAAGAGGAACCTGTGAGGTGCACGTTAGGTTCATCAAAGAGGCCATGTGGGCCTTGGACATGGTGTTTGATGATACAACTGTTGGATTGATCTCATGGTTGTTCCAAGTGAATCTTGTGATTTCAATGATGAGTTGTGGAAGTGTGTGGTTGGATATGACAACAGGTTGTTGCAAGAGGGGTCGAGGACCTATTACTCCAATGAAAATTGCTGTTAAAATCGAGTAATTTATCTTTGGGAGGTTTTAGAACACCTTAAAGTTGATGGAACCTTGGCCATGTGATGTGGTGTCATGTCAAGGGTGAAGCCCAATGACGGTCTGTAGGGCGGTAATTCCGTGACGATGGAATTCTACTAGAATTTAGGGAAAGACCTCAATGGGTGCATGGAATGATAATGATAGGTTCCAAGTCAGTAAGCACCATGGGATTGTGAGAAAGGGGTAGAGTATCATTAGTGTAAGGTGGGTGTTATGGGAAAATTTGATTGGGGGTGGTTCGACCTGAGATGGTAAACTTGAATGGGTGTGGTGAGGGTGATCCACCTATGGGTTCATGTTGTGGCGGAAAGTGCCTTTTTGAAATGAAGTTGTACCTAGGTGAGGTCAAGTTGATCTTATTCCTTGAATGGATAGTGTAGTAATTCCCTCTCGAATGGTTTCGATAGTGTGACTAGATGCCAATTCAAGGTAATTCCTTATGTATGTTCGGGCATGGTGAGTTGGAACATGTCAGGGGATGTGAAAGGTGAGTTGATATTTGGGTGATCTTTCCTCGATAGTGGTGAATCTATGTTAATTGGGAAATTTGGTTAAAAGGACCATGCATTCTTATTTGGGAGATATTGAGTTTGGTCACCATTAGAGTTGGGGGGAAATAGAGGAAAATGATTCCATGTGATTTGTGTCATGAGTTGTGAAGAGGATCAAACTGATGGGGTTCCAGTTGATTCCTCTACAATGGGATGATTTTGTGTGAAAATTTAATCCTGCTTTGAATCAGGAATTGTTGACTATGTTTTCTCTAAGAGGTTCTAGTGATTGGGTATAGTTAAAATGGATTCATCCTTAAAGGAGTATCAGGTTCATTTTTCAGGTTGTGGTGAGGAAGTCTTGTTGACCAAGACCGTGTATTAGCTCACTTTTGTGTTAGATTTGTAATATTCAATAAGAAACTTTGGAAAATGGGAATGGATAGGTAATCCTCATGGAATGATCTCTAGTTACAGAAACTTAGTGATTCCTAGAAAATCAGCTTGAGGATGAGTTGTTATAAGGTGGGGAGGTTGTAAGATCTTGATTTTTCTTAAGGAATGTTTTTGTTTAAGTTTCGGTTTGGAATCTTCTTTTGTCTAGATAAGTGTCTCCCCATGTTTATGTAAAGGCTTGGGGGGGGGGGGTTCTGGGGGTTCAAGACATGAAATTGGAATAAAAGGGAGTTCCTATGCATGTTACACAGTTTTCACACGATTAGTGCAAACCGTGCAGGAATCCCAGGTAACCATGCAACAATGGAAAAAATCTTACAAACAGTTGGCGCACAATTTAGTAAACCATGCAAAATTCCCAGGAAAGCATGTGAAGGGGTATTTTTCAGATGGTGTTTCATGCACTGTTTGGAAAATCGTACGGGTAAACCATTCGGCCCAGAAACTTTGAGAAAATTAAAATATGCCATTATGGGATTTTATACCCAACTCGGGATTCTCCTCCATTCCACCCCCTGAAACCCTAATGATGAGCTTGGCCGAACCAAGAATACAAAGTGTGGTTCTCCTTCGATTCATGGCTATTTGAAGCACCGTTGGTTGCAGATCGATGAATTGGGTAAGTCTAACGCTCCTCATTGTTCTCTTTCTTTAGATTAGGGTTTTTAGTTTCTTCCATCTCATACTGAAGACCTAAAACCCTCCTTTTCTGGTGAAACCTATGTTGTTGATTCAAGGGGTGTTTGAATTCTAATCTAAGGTCACGATTAAGAGTGCGTTCATCATCATATTTGAGGTAGGTGGTCTACAAGCATTATCCTATAGTTTTATTTTTGATTTGTGTATGGAAGCTTGTGTTCTTCCTTTTACCTATTTGTGTTCTCAATTCCATTGGAGTGTTTGATAAAATGGGGTGTCTAAGTGACCAATTGAAACCCTTACAATCCCTATGGAATTGTAGAGTAGGACTTGGCCATTTTAGGGCCACCCATAGGGTGTGTCAGAAATCTTGGACCTAGAGAGTGGTAGGCTAAAGTGAAGTATTGTCGAGTAAAGTGTGAAGTCCATGTAGAAAATGTTTTAATGGTTGATTAAGTTGTAAATAGAATGATTATAGAGAAACCTAGGGGGATAAGGCATAATGGGTTGTTTGGAATGACATGAAAATGGTAAAATTAGGTCAAATGGGATTATGTCAATTGTTTAACAAAATCTGGTTAGAAATTCCTAAGAGGGTTATTTCATATTAAATGGTGAACTTATAATTGGATGATAGAATATAAAATGAGGAGTATGTTAATTTGATGTAAAAGGGAATGGATGAATATGATGAATGAGTTAATACATGGGAAATTTTGGTACACCTAGTGGTTGAATGTAATAAGTGGTTGTGTTATGAGATATGAGAAGTGTACCTGAAATGCATAGGTGGGTAAATGATTGTGAAATGCATGAATAGACCGAAGGCCTTCATTTTTATTGATTTTTGATAACCCCCCTTTCAAGTGATGAAGGGAACCCTTACAAGGCCCGTAGGCTCAGAGATTACATGGCCCGTAGGCTTAGGAGATTACATGACCCGAAGGTCTTAGGGAATTCAACCAGACTATCTACAAGGAACTGCCCCTCCATAGAATCTTCATCTTGATAGTAGATCTCGACCTTTGCATGACTGTATGGCTAGGATTACCATGAAAGCACAGGCTGGTACTGATGGCATAGCCATACCCTCTCATTCTGAAAATCCATTTGGCTCTGCTCTGGTGAGTGCACCTACTCTGAATCCTTTTCTGGGGATGCTCCTTTTTTGTAGTGTGTCTGGGGACTGCATTCATGTGGCTCGAAGGCCTTGGGGTGGACCTAAGGCCTTAATGTGGCCCAAAGGCCTTGAGAATCAACTGGACCGAAGACCTTGGGTGGCCCGAAAGCCTTGAAGGACCCGAGGACCAAACCGGTGGCCCGACGACTCAGATGGATGAATAGTTCCAGCTACTACAGTACCGAATAGTGACTGCTACAGTACTGCTACAATACCCAAAAATATGCTTCCACCTGGATTTGATCTCGGGTCTCTTGGATGCACCTAGCGAGTCCTCACCAACTAGGTTGAGGCTCTTGTGCATTGTGAAATGATAAATGGGATAAATTGGTAAATGTATGGTAAATGATGAATTTGGATAAGGAACAGGGGTTGTTGAATACACTTAAGGGGTTAAGGCATGAGAATTTGAATTTGGATAAATGGATATGAATTTTAAATGGTAAATGTATTAATGGGTTATGGAATAGTATTAATTCCCTATGTTATCTGTTGTGTATTGTGATATCCACTGGCATTATTTATGCTTATATGTGTTATGATATGGTTGTGGTGATTGAATAAATAATAATTTTCACATGTCTTGGTAGAGTGGGGTATTGACATGAGGTTCTACACCCACGGGTCAAGTTAGACCAAGGATTTATTCTCCACCTTAATAATACACGAGTTAGAGAAGGGAACATAGAATCTATTCCCTTAATGGTTTCATTCCACCCGGACTGAGGCTTGGAGGTGAGGATAATGTGTTGATGTGATAGGTGTATCCCTATTGAGACATGGACTTGACTTATTTTCCCTATGCATTATTATTGATTTCCTTAGACTCTTATGTATATGATATGTATGCCTAACCCAAGGAGAATGTGTTAAAAATGGATTATGTAATAAATATGGTATATGAAATTAAATTGGGATAAATTCTAGGCATGAATTAAATGAACCTTGTTAATGAATGGTACCCAAATTTTCACTTGTTTACTTACCATTCAGTTTTACTTTCATGCACTATCTATTAGACTTGATAGTCTATAGACACCATTGGTGGTGGCCTACTAAGTTTTTTACTCACACCCTGCTCGGGCCGCCATTGGGTTACCAAGCATATTTCTTAGTTATAGGTCATGAGAAGAGAAAAGTCCCGAAACTAGGATGTTGAGTTGGACTCAGGATGTACATGAAGAAAGATTCAGACATAGAGTCAAGAACCATTTGGGGACTTGGCTGTTTATCTTATTTTGAGTTTTTTTCACTTTTCACTACTTGTATATCATGGCATTATAAATTTTTAATTATGGTTTGTACCCAGTTGGGTGATGTTTGTCTTGTATGTTTATTGGTTGTTTCATTGTTTCCATTATTTATTTAGTGTTATGCTATGGATTACTCTAGTAAAGAGGGTATAGTCTCCCCATGTGACTCATTAGAGCCTCTCCGCTAGTCAATAACCACAGGCGTATGGGGTGGCATGCTTGAGGTCATGTGACGAATCGACTCAGGGCACCAGTTCAGTGGATCCTAGGTCGGGGAAATTATATATATACCCAATATCATTTTAGGTTTAAGGTTTTATATAATTAGGAAAACCCCATTATGTTGCAAAATCTATGTATTTATCATCATATAAAACCATTTCTCATTATAACATAACTTATTCTTCCATAGTAAATCTTAAACATCTCCCAAAAAATGCTTCAAACATGACAACATTATATACATATCTTATATAATATCATTCTTTATAACGTGGGGAAATGGAAACAATAAAAGGGTGAGGAAAAAAACTAAATAAGGGTAATCATGCAATAAATAAAATATTATAAGTGATCATATGAGGATCATATTGGTATGACAACATGATAATGACTTATGAAAAGATACCCAACACGTCATATACCATAAATCATGATTTTTTACATAACAAATTTTCATTACAAAACACATGTGTTATAAGAGTGTGGAATCATAAAAATTAAATAACGTAACATGAGATAATATCATAAGAATAATACATAAGTTTTTTTAGAAATATAATAATAAAAAATATATGGGGTTTATGTGATAAATAATATACAATTTCCCATAATGTAAATCCAAAACATAAGCAATCATGGTAAAAATATGATTGTAACATAAACATTTTCCAGTTTTTGGTAATTATTAAATCAAAACCCCATGATATAAAAAACACTAGATTTATTTATAAATACACATAATTTTTAAGAAAATCATCATAAAATACATTCATGATAATTATATAAACCACACAAAATATTGAATTTGGTGAATATAAAACATATCCGAATGAAGGGAAATTGAGGTTAAGAAATCCTTACAACATTGGTATATCTTGAATAGAATTCCCAAGAAAGGTATAACATGAGATGTATTTGAAAATCCATTAAATTTCATGAATGTATGATAAATACATCCATATGTTAGAATATACACACACAAAAAAACAATTGGTTAATATGGAAGACGTATCAATGCAATAAAATTGAGATGAGAAACCTTTATGAAGATTTATAACATTTGAAATATGAATCCATCAATGAAACTATTATGTTCAAAAAAAAATTATCCACATAAAATAATTTTAATTTCATTATAAACATGTGAGTTCATAACACACATTATCTTTTCACAATACAGTTAATAGAGAAATGGTATAACCCAATAAAAGAAAATTGAGTTATAAATCCCCTTACCTCATAATTTTACTTGGTCGAACACATTATGACCTCATTTATAATAAATTTATACTTGTTATAAATCTATAAAATAACCATAATAATACTTATTTTACGATATATCATTCCCATATAATTTATAATTACCAACTTAAAAGTAATTCATTATTAAAAACAATATTTTGTGTAAACTACACAATTTTCCCTACATATTTTGTTTTGAAAGTTCTACTCCTTACACATTTTTCATGGTTTCTTCATCTCCAAAATTTTAATGAATATTAAAATAACTATTTTTTAATAATCATAAGGTTTCATAATTACTTCATGGAACTTATGTTAGTGGCTCACACTGAACACTTAAAAATTCTTGTTTTTTGTGATCGTTGAATTTAAAAATGGTAAAATTTATTGGTATATATTATTTTTAATATTAAAAATCCAATATTATTAATAAATTATAAATTCATCATTATTACATAGTATTACCATTAAATAAAATTCCTTAATCAATCATTACAAAAAAATATAACAAATTTAATATAGGTGGTAAAACCGACCAAAATAAGAACTGGTTATACTATTTGAATGAGAAATAAAATATATTGGTATAATTATAATATCAATTAAAAAAAATTAATAATTTTTTAAATATCATATTCATTTATTATATTAAATTTTATATTAATTTGTGTAAGGAGGTTAAAAAAATGAATCACATTACTTTGTGGAGGTGGTAGTCTTCATGTTTGCACAAGAAATGTTTTCATTTTTCAATGGATGGGAAAAAAGAGAGAAAATTATAATAGATTAATTATTTTTAAGATATCATATATATTTAATAAATAATTATATATAACAGTCTATTAGAATAGGTAATGAAAAATGAAAAATATCTCTTCATGATGGAGGTAGTCTGCATGTATGCTTGAGAAAAGTTTATATTTTCCATTTGATGAAAAAGAGATATAAAATGGTTATATCATTACCATGAGAACATTTTAGTATAGTAAATATACTGATTTAATTATGCTAAGATTGTTATATAATATTTTGATGAGTCTTAAGAGGAAATACATTTAAAATAGGTTGGTAAGAACATATACCTCTTCCTTGGACAATCTCCTTTGAGAACACCTTACATCTCCTTGGATGAGTATTTTGGGAATAAAAGAACCTCTAAAAGATTTAGAAGATAATTGGGAATATATTTCTATAGATATTTTTTGATATAAATTGCTTAAGTTGTGTGGAGAAGTGAGAAGAGGATGTTCTCTTTTATAAGTGGGGGGAGTGGCACCCTTGTAAACACCCATAACATTAAAATAATATAAATTAATATTTATGGGAAAGTGGGAAGAAATGTAAATTTATTATAAGATATGTTAATATAAGGTCTAAATTTAATCATAAGATTATATTTATATTAGTTTTAGTGGTATATGAAGCCTTATATCTTAGTTTGATCACCCCGTGAACCCTTTTAACCCTTTTCGTGGTGATAAGATTTTTATCATGGTAACAATTCATTATGGATAAAAAACATTTGAGTATATTACCAAATATTTATTGTGATAATTAAAAATATTAAATAAACTTTATAATATTAAATTCCAATATGTATTATGAATTAAATTTAATATAATTATGTAGAATGTAATGAAAAAGGACTTTAAAAAATGTCCTCTTAAGAATAAAAATGAATTTACACCAAAATCATGTGTGTACTTATTATACATGAAATTTATTGAATTATGGATCAAAAATAATATTTTTATGATATTAATGTTAATCCAAAACTAAATGGATCATTTTTGATACTTCATTAACATAAAATTTCTACAATAGTTTTTATTAGAATAGAATATAACTTAGTTTCCAAAAAAGTAAAGAATGGGTTTAAAAATTGAGAACAATTGTTTTAAATGATTTATTTTACTCCTTGAATACATATTTGGACAATATAAAGGTTTCATATATTTTTATGTTATTCTTATATCATAATTTTTTCATAAAAGTTGCAGTATTTGTTAAAACATCATTTTCACTATTCACCTAAAAATCAACCTTTTTCATAAGAAACCAAATTATCATCCTAAAATAATTATGAAATGATTAATTAAAAAATAAATTTAATTTCATCAAACAAAATTTCAAAATTTGGTATTAAATAATTATAATATCCACACACAAAATGCATAAAAACCATTTTTATAAAAATGTATTTTTAAATTATAAAATGATTTTATTCTCATTCCTTGACTAATAGAAATAATTATATTGTTATTAATTTATTTTATTTAATTTATTATCTAAAACTTCATTAAAATCATTTATCATTAGTAATTAATTTAATTTAATAAGTTAAAAAAACAAAGGGTACTTAAAAATATTTTTTCAAAAAATATCTCCTTTTACATTCGAATGATTTTATCTTCATTTAAAAAATTGATAATCAATGTATTAATCATTATTAATTATTTTACATGAATAAAAATAAAATTTTAATAAATTTTTTACTCCAAATAATTAAAATTTATCTTTTAAATAAACCATACAATATATAAGGAAAACATTGTTGTTAAATAAATCATTTTTATTTAGCCATGAATAATTAAAGTATTAATTCTTATAAATAATTAATTAATTTTACTAATTATGCTTCAATTAATTGTATTATAATATATTTTCATTTATTATTAAAATAAATCATTATTATCTTATATTCAATATTTTAGGTATCAAAATCTATCGAGCACATAAAATTTATTAAAAAAAATATTCTAAAATCTCAGGGTGCTACATAATAGGGCATGGAACGTCATACAAAGTATTTCTTATGAAGAATAAAAGTAATATATGTCGGTCTTGATATCATATGAGATCTAATGTATCTTATGAAATCCTTCTATCTTATATTTTTATATGGTTGACTTAACTTTACAATTTTTATAAGCTTCACTGAACTTTAAAAAGCCTATCTTACGAAATGTGTCATCTTACGTGGAAACTGTATCTTATAATTTCATTTTATATAAAACATTTTTGTCTTATTATGTGTGAAATTTTTTTTATAGGTTTCATAATTTTATATGAAATTTACTATTCTTATAATTCTAGTGAATCTTATTAAGATACACAAACCATATGAAGCTTATGTCCCACTATATGAAGGTACCATAAGAAGTCTGTTTCACCTTACAAAGATACATTACCAAGTTAGTTGTATAACCTTATGGAATAATGTATGAATATTATTCATATATGACTCAAACTTATAGAAATGGTTGTATTAGCCTTATAAGATCGAGGACCTTACCATATCTCATTCATAGTATAATGTTTCCAAACTTCCTCCAATGTTAAGAGAACTTCCTCAATTATCTTTAAGGAATTCTCAATCAATTCACAATATCATTAAACCTAATAAAAAGGATCTCTTTAAACTAAAATAGTATTTTTCATGTTCATTTTATCATTGATGATTTTTCTTTATCTTCTCATCCAGCCTAACTTTATAATGAATAGATTCTTTGATCTATATAAGCTAGAATCCTATAAATTTTATATTAAATATAGTTGAAAATACTCTCATCATCAGAATGTATCTTAAACATGAATGAAAATACAACAATATTCACATATGGGGATGCTACTTAAATTAGTCCAACCATAATATTCAAGAAGAAATAACTTCTATTTTTCCAATTTAACAATGGTGGTAACATATTTAACTCAATTTCCAAGTATGACAGAAGTGAATCAAACATATCTTTACTCTTCAAACTATATCATATTGAAAAATTCTTATATTAATGGAAATATAACTTATTGAAAACTGATACAATCCATGAATGATCACTTGAGTTTCAATTATGAAGGCCTTAATCACAATAATTCATCGTCAATATATGAAGGTCCTCCCCATATCAAAGTTTCTCTATGTTTCCCACATAATGAGAGGAACTCAAGAAATTTATGATAGATACACTATGTTTCTCATCACTAATCAAAGATATCTTCTTATGATCAAAAGTTATCTTGAGTCAATGATCATCTTTTTCACCTCCCTTAGATCATTTACCCTCTAATGAAAATGAGAAGATTTTAAATAATCTCACTCCTCTTGAAAAATTAGTGGATAAATGAACATAATGGTTGGATAAGTTCTAGGAAACCTTCATAGAGGATAAGGATAATTATATAGTCATGTGAAGAAATTAGGTCAATGATAGAATACCCATTATTTTTTCCCATTGTAACTCCTTAGTGTGACATTCTAAAGGCATTTAAAGAGTAATGCATACCCAATATCCATCACAACTTGGGGATTCTCTCTATAAACTCAATACCTAATTCCTATCATATAATAACCATGCTGACCATGTCAAGGAAATAAATGACTTTTATCGTTAACTTGTGCTATAAGAGTTTTTATTATCCAAAAACATAAATAGGGGAATAATGTGAGTTCCTCTAATATTCCTTCCAACATATTATAAAGTTGCTTCACCAATTAATCACTGATAACCTAACTGGAATATGAATAGGAGGATGGAATAAATATAAAACTTTTAATTTTACTCCACTCATTGTTCAAGAGGGTTCATCAGGGAGTACATCCTATAATGTCATCGCTTTAGACTAAATCTAATGTCTAGGATATGAATATGCCAATTTGTATATCCAAAGAAGTCCCAAAATTCTCAAATACTAGAAATAATAAACTCTTTAGAAAAAATTCTTTAGAATAATCCTATATTATCCTATTAAAAAGGTTAATCAATCCTCCCATATAAAGAAATAAAACCTAAAACCATAAATAAATAATCAACTGTGTGAAATTATTTCCCTAAAATAGAACTGAATCCATCTCATGATATTATTAAAGCCTAAATGGATAATAATGGAATGATAATATTATCCTTGGTGGAATTAATTTAGAAAACGCAGCCTATAGGGAGGGTTCATTTTTTCTACTATTACCACCCACAAAATCATCCAATATATTACGGGTAAGGCCACCAAAATGGTAGGAAAAAAACCCACCCCAACCCATAGGTTTTTCAAAATTATTATCTCACCCTACTCTATGTAATTTGGTCTTATCCTAGCTATTATTAGATCCACATGAAACCGATTAATGGTTCCTTCTTCTAGAAGATCCATCTGCTTCATTATGAGTTCTCTAGCTGAATTTTTCAAAGAATATATCTGAATCGCCCTATATAAACCATTTTTGGGGGTTCACAAGGGATATTGAGTGAAATATCATTAGGTAACTCTAATAAATAAGATATTTGGGATGATTACGATCTATACCTTGGTGGATATATAAGGGAATTGATTCCCCTAACTACTTTGATGTGAATGAGGACATGATACATGTTATACACTTCTCATTGGTGAATGTCGTTAACGTCATCCATGTAGATGGAATTAATATCAAAGAACAATATGAGGAAGAATTTATTTAGAAAATATTATATATTGAAACCCATGAATATTGTGTGGGTACGTAGAATCAAAGGAAGATTCATGACTTGGTATCACCCCAAGAAATCCCACTACTACCTACCGGATAAGCTAAATTCAATGATATAGGGGGGTGGGGCTATATCCCTCCCACCACCTAAATTAGTAAAGCCTCCTTCCATTGAGGAGTGAATTTTAAAATATGAAGTCAAATTAGTCAAATATAAGTATCTCAATGATAAATTACTCATGGGGAATATTCCTAATGAGTGTAAAACCCAATCTAAGTCCAACATAACTATTACAATGAATCCTGTTTAATAAATGGGGAATTATAGACCATCATGCTTGGGTATTAGTCATTCAGATAAACCAAGGAAAATAAAATTAGTCTATCTCACCCATAATAGCCCCAAACTATCAATAATTACCTCCCATTGGAAAAAAAACCTCTATAATTTCAAGTGAACTATCACGGGTCAACTGAATATGGATATCAGTGGTAAGATATGAGATCCGACCATATTGGGATCTTCTAATTTCCTCTACTCAAGCATTGGACTAAGAGATGATACCATCTCCATTGATTCCATTCTACTAAGATGGAAGCCACGGAAGAAAGAATTACACTACTGTATCTAAAAATGAAACCATATCCAAAATGGGTGGATTTGATATCTCTACTACCCAACTTTATAAATACAACATTCTTAATATTAAATAGCATACAATACCAAAAGAATCACCTCATGAAATTTGTGTCTTTATGTGGACCCATGATGGGAACACTCAAACATCAAGAGTTAGAAAATACCAAGTTCATCATGTATACCTTGTAGGGACTGGTGTTTATTTGTTATAGTAATTTACCGACTAGGTTTATCACCAACTGGGAAGATCTATGGAAATAGTTCCATTACCGGTTCAGATCTATATTGAGGAAGACAATGATACTCATCCTATGAAAATGTAAAAAATATGAAAATGGGAGAGTCTTGTACTTTATTTATAAGTTTAATAATTTAAACCATTCACTAAATATGAATCTTTTCTAAGATAATATATTATAGATTTTTATAGAAAATATTTGTGATGAGTTGAAAACACCACTCATTCTTGTGAAATTACTCAATGGTTTCTAGGAGTTTTAAGAATATAAAAACACCTAGAAGATTCTATTTGTAATTTAAAAGTCAACTATTTTCTCATATAATTATCAAAATGAAAAAAAACTCACGGAGTGGGACCATTAATTATCATGCTCAGACTGGAAAAAATTATAGATATAACTCCCAATCCCACTAAATATCACACGGCACCTCCTCCCGAATAGAAAAAACAATGAAATTACATCATAAATGGGAAAAAATAGAGAAAATTCAACTAAAATTAAATAACCATAAGAATAGATCATATTACTTCTAAAAATAATAAGTATCATGATTCTTCATAACTGAACTAGAGAAAAACCTTGATATGTTACTAAAGGTTATAAGTCCCAATGATTTAGTGATGAATGAATGCATATATTATTACCCCTTTCACCAAATTATAGGGTATAACATTCACGAATTATTTATCTTTGAAGATATACTCAAGAATATTGCTTAATTTTTATAGGTCAAGTTGGGGAAACACTTGTCACCAGTGACCTCCATCGTTATTACCTCACCCGAATGTGAAAGAGAGTAGTAAAAAGTCCCATACATGCATGTACAAAAATTTAATGACTAGATGGGTAGAAAATATTGAAACGAATAACATTAAATAATCAATTATTAACTTGATCAACCATTAATAACCCCAATTCTCTTATGTTACTAATTGTGGCATCATCATCATCACATCATTCCAATAATCAGTATCAGCAAATCAAGACATAAGAAGAGGCGCCCCCACTAAAACCCAATATAGTCTACACTCTCTCAAACTTCTTACCCCTATCACTATAAGGATGGGAACAATCCCGAAAAACAATATTCTCATGAGATGATGATTCAAAATCTTTCTAACCGACCCATTTATATATGAGGGGGACTTAAATGAACCTAAGCTCCCCACCAATAATCGGGGAGGAGTTCATAGTGGTTTAGGTGTTCTAGGTAGATGAATTCATGGTGGAACAAGATGTTTATGTATCATTTTAATTTAATTAATGTGTGAAACTAAAACCCAAAGGAAATAACACCAAAGATCTCAACGGGAACATCAATCTAATCCTAGATCATTCATGACTAATTTGGAACCAATAATATTGAAAGTTTGGGTATAAGAAATACAATTATTTGGTTAATATTTAAATGTGCTAAGGATGGGTCTCCCCAAACCATAGATTAAAAGAATATCCCATACTCCTAGTCAAGAAAATGAATTATTTGTGTCGTCCACTTTGGAAACTAAGTCTAAATCCAAGGACCAACCTAACGGTAGGAGGTATCATCCATTGGTCAAGAAGTACAACATTTTGTAGAATATTATTTTCATCCTAGCCAGGTCCTCCATATTAGAAACCCTTATCTAGTTAAAGTAACATAGTTAATCCTTTATTAAGGCCCTTTGATGTCCCCAAGAGTGTTATACTATAGTTTCCATGTCTTAGATATATCGCACAAATACTAGCTCAATGGAATTCCACATGATCATTTCCATCACTTAAAAAGAGTGAAAATATACTATATATGGGTACATTAGGAACTTATACATATCCTTAAAGCTCTACGGTATCAAAATTCATAAATAAATTTTGGATAATAGTTATAGAATCAACCATTTCTTAATCTAAAAGAACCAATGTCTCAAACATAGTGAAGATGACTTGTATCCCTCTAACCAGAAAATTTAGTGGTATGGAAAGAAGCAGAGGCCCCTTAATAAAATCAAGTTAAGAACCTAATTCAGTGTCCTTATTTCATATTATAAATTATGGGGGTTTGTTAATACAAAAATTACAACATCTTACTAGGAAGTTTGGGTCTCAATATGCATTTGGAAGTGTCCAATTTATATTATCAGTTCCTAAAATATATGGTAATCAAAGTTATGGTATGGTGATAAATCCCCTTTTAAGTCTCACTAATCTCAATAAATAGAGAATTTATTTTATAAAATGGAGGGGAAGAAACCAATATATGGTAACACGATGAAAATTTCTACCACTAATGGTTTGGAAATCACTTATATCAGTACATGCAGGGAACAAAATGAATAAATTACAATTCTCATCAACCAAATTGAGGCAATAAATCCATATTTAGGAATTTATTGGGTTACATGTGTCATAATGACCAATAAACATAAAACTTCAATCAATTTAACCTCATACAATTGTTAAGTGGATACTTATAATGAGTAGAAACCCTGACTTAGGGAAATGGAATAGCATAATCCCTGAAAATTAATCTTTCCTATGATAATATTTATGCAAGTTTAGATTTTTTTTATATTTTATCGACCCAAAAATGTCCATTTGATCAACTAAATATTATTCCTAGAATACTAAGAGAACTAGGTTTAGTTATATTCACTCTGATTCACATTGAGACCACACAAGAATTACGTACATAAATGTTACATCTTATTAGATTAATATTCATTACATATTATTCCGATTCATTCTAGAACAGTAATGGATTAGTGTCACTAGAGTATTGGATATATAAAAAACTTGTGTATAAAAGATATATGTAATATTTAAATAAGTTATACACAACTAGAACCCCTTTTAGATATGTCATAATTAAAATATCTCTTCAAAGCTTGTGGAAAAGGAATAATAATAAGGGTGGTCTTAGATTCTCAGTAAGGGTAAATAAGGGAGTTATCCATAAATAATAATTTTTAAGCATAAAATGGACATAAGGGTACCAGAATATGATATTAAAATTTAAAAATAATTCCAAAAAACTCATATATCATAATCATCTATCTTGGAATAAATCTTTCTAGGTTATATGATGTGAATTATAAAGGAATCAAAGAACAAAATATATAAGATAATAAAATTATAATAATATCATGTCCTAAAAGAGTGGTATAAAGAGTTCTATAATCATAATCATAGAAATATTATGTCAAGGATACACACAAATACATTCATCACATTTCAACTAACCACTCATGCACCTGCTTTGGGATTGTGATGACCTCCCATGTGCCCTTATTGGTATTCAGATAACCTCACATATTCACATTTATCACATAAAACATTAATATTTACCCAATTAATTTGATAGATATAACAGTTCCACATGTTGTATAATAATAATTCATTTATATGTATAACATAAGATCATGAAAATATTTATCAGTTACTCATAACTTACCCCATGGAAAAGAGAATGGATTTCATCAATATTTTATCATTATAATCATAAAAAATATTTAGAAATAATAAGAATTATATCATAGGAAAATAACTTAATTTAATCCTAAGTAACATCAAATAATGTTATCATAGATAAAAAATTCCCTTAAAATATCAATAGAATATTTCTTGAGAAAAAAACCTTCTCATTTTGAAAGCACTTATTTATAATCTAAAAAATTCAAGAATATTTAGAAAAAATAATTTGTAATTACTATGAAAACATGTAAATGTAGTTTCAAATAAAATAGTTTTTCTGGAAACATGAAAATCTTACCATGTGTTATATATTAAAACAATGATTTTGTTCACACCTTTACTAAAAAGTACCCCATTCAGAATATGAAAATAAAAATCATATTAAAAAATTTTATATTAATTAATTTTTCTAAATTACTTTAACCAATCATTTTATAATGGTAAAAAAATTATTCAAATAATTTTAAATAAAATATTTACATGGAAGAAAAAAATTTCCTAACCAAATAGAAATATAAAGTAAATTTATATTAAAAATAATCATTCAAATTTTTGATTACATAGAGAGAGGTATACGAAATGAAAAAATGTAATCTATAGAAATATCTAAATAAGTATAAAATTTATGAGATTTTTCAGTGATATATCAAATAATTTCATCATCATAAATGTAAACATAAAATTCCCATTAAAATGAGATTATAGCATAAAACTCTTACCTCAAGTTTAAATTGATTAGTAAGCACATTTAACCTCAATTATAATAAATTTACATTTATTATAATTATAAAATAGGACCATATTCATACTTATAATACCATAATTGGTTTACTTATAATGTATTATCACTAATTCATTAACAATCGTTCATTATCATGATCATTTCAGGTGTTAACTGCTTCGTTTGTCATGTATGTTTTGATTTAGGTGTTATGGTCCTTGAATTTTGATCAGGAATACATAATATTCAGAATGATAATAATGATAAAAATATATTATATATTTCTTATGTGAAGATTTATAACCATCAATAAAAGTTAGAGAGAAAAATGAATTACACCTTTCATGGAGACTGTAGTTCGTACATACACATGAATGATGTTTTCATTTTCTAATGAAAATAATGAAATAAAATAAATAATATTTTATAACTGGATATTTATAATTATATCATAAATATCATATATATTTAATTAATCCATAATTATATCCATAAATGTGAGACAATGATGAAAAATTAATCATATCACTGTGTGGAGGTGATAGTAAATACGTACGCACGACTGATAATTTCATTTCCATTTTGTTTGGAAAGAGGTGGAAAATGGTTTTTTCATAATTATAATAACATTTAAGTATATTGAAGAAATTTTATTAATAATTTTAGTATGGATAAAATATATTTTGAGGTGGAAGAAGAAGAAATAAAATTTGAATGAGTTGGGTAAGATGATTACCTCTTCTTTGAGAGTCCTCATTTGGCTTACACCTTAAGCCTTTTTAGGATCATATAAGGAGAATAAAAGAAGATCTAAGATGAAGTAATAGAAACTATGAATGTATTAGGGTAGTAATTGGATTATATAAAGTCATAAAACATTGTGAATAAATGATAAGAGTAGGTTCCCTTTTATAAACGAGGGAAAGGACATGCTTGGAATTACTTAAAATATTTAAATATAATACATATCATAATCATTTTAAGTGTAAAAATAGGAATAATTTAAAATTTAGAACATTATAATGTAAAATTACCATCAAACAATAAAAAGTTTACATGCTTATATTTCATTTTAATCCTTTTCTTTTTGTTTAACCCCCTTGTTAACCATTTTTTACGAAAACTGTGGTAACACATATTTTAGCCTTTAAGGGTCATAAATTTACATAAAAGGTGACATGTGGATCCCAAATGGTACGTGGATGAAATTCTATACCATTTCACATCCCAATTTAACTCTTTCACTAAACATTATTTTTAAAATCATTTAATAAAATATTAGATAACATAAAATATTATTAAAGTAAATTTTGGGAGTATTCATATAATTTTACTTTAAATACATCAATAAAGAAATATAATTAAAATATAAATAAATTTTAAATCATTTAAACATAATAATTAACTTTTAGGTTCATAGGATACACTAACTCATCTAAAAAATATTATTATTTTTTAAATAATTCACCATTATTTTTATACTCCTTTCACAAGCACGATATCAGCTTCGCATATGCATTTAACGTAATTATATAATCACTAGAAATTACAAATAAATTAACCTAATAAAAATAATTTATTTATGATTAAAATAAATATTTATATTGATTTATATCTCCTTTTTATCCCAATTAAAACATATAATATAAACTAAAATCAAGAAAGTGATATTTTGAATTTATCCTTTCCTAAAAATAATATAAATGTTATAATAAAAATAAAATGATATGAAATTTATATATTTTAATATATTTTCTATATTTTGTGGAACATAACTAATTAAATATGGGAAAGTAATTTTTTATGGATATTTTTAGGCCTTATCTCATAGTTTTAACATCATTTTACTTGTTTTACTCTTATCGAGATGATAAATCTTTTCCATGGATACTATTAAAAATGACCAAAACTATAATAGAAATTATAAGAAATTTGGAAATTATAATTATAAATTTTAATAATTTTTATAAGATTTAATTTTTATAGGTGAATAAAATAACTTGTAACATAAGATCTTGAAAAGCATGAAAAACAGTTTTTAGGAAAATGCCTGATTTAAGAATAAAAATAATTTCTACATTGAAATCAAGTAAACAATTGGTTTAAATGAATGTTATTTTATTTAATAAAAAATTATTTTTTTATAATTTTTGACAAATACAAAACGAAATTTATTGTTCCAACCATACCATTAAATGCAAAGACCCAAAAATATTTTTTATTTTGAATAAAATATATCTAATGTTCACAAAAGTCAAGTTTGGATTTCAAAATTCAAAATAATGTTCTAAGATAATTTTTTTAATACATAAAAAAATATTTAGATAATATATTTTTTAAAATTATTAATTTATTCTTACATTGTAATAAATTTATAAAAGTATCATTATTTGAAAACTCAATATTTTTCTTTATTCACTCAAAAATAAATATATTCAAAAAATTATAAAAAATTAATCATAATCCAATAATGAAATTATTATTTAAAAATGATATTAATTTTATCAAATACAATTTATATATGCGGTAGAAATTGATTATAATATTCATGCACAAAATATAGTAAAAACTATTTTGAAGAAAATGTATTTTTGATGCTTAAAATGGATCAACTCTCAGTCCTTGCCTAATAACCATAAATAAATAAATATTAATATATTAAATTGAATATATTATATAAAAATTTCATTTGAATAATTCATAAATAGTGATTTATTTAAACTATTAACATAAAAATACATTACATGTATAAAACATTTTTTTAGAAAGACATCTCTTTCAAACATAAAATTCCTTTATTTTATTTTCTAACCAGTGAATTTATTTTATACTTGTGTAAACAAAACATTTCATAAATTAGTTTTTCATATTCATAATATATAATCTAGAAGAAACATGATAACTAACACATTTATTAATAATATTTTTTATAGTATATCACAGTTTATTTAAAGCTCGGTGGTGCTTGTTAAGTAATATATCTAGAATAGTTTTTTTAAAACAAAATATTTAGGGTCCAAACCCATAAATGAATAAAATTATAATTATTTGAATTATATATTTCTAGAATTAGTTCATCATGACACAATTATAAAATTTAATGTATATTTTATCATGATAACTAATTTCTATGTCACGACAATGAAACAAAAAATTTTCTAATTAAGTATCTCTAAAACCAATTATATATCATTATAAGACTCATGAGTTCCCAATAATATAGATTTATAATTGAGTTAATATATCTACATAAGATTAAAAAATTTATTTTCCTTCTACTTGCATTTAGGAAATAATTTATCATCATGGTAGAGAATACAAGAAAACATATTTACTTGAATTATTTCTATAACATAAACATAATTTCATCATGTGATTGCTCTTAGAGAAGTTTTAAATCCCTAAATTAACTTATATTACATAATATTAGTAATCATGATGAATTTTTTTGATGATTAAATAATGAAAATTTTCTTTTAACATATCATAAGATCCACAAATTAATGACAATCCATTCCTCATCTATCTAGATATTTAACAAAAAAAATGTTAGAACAATTTATCCAATAAGAATAAATCTTAATACAACAATATCCAAAATTTGTATAAGAACACAAAAAGTTCATCTTAAATCATCTCATAAATAACTAAACTTATAACTCTTAAAAATATGGTAGAACTAAATTAAAACCCAATGATCAGACTGATTTCAATACATATTACTCTATGATCCACATAACAATTATCTACCAAAAGTGTCAATAATTTATAAGGTCATATAAAAAAAATATATATGACTTAGTAATATACTACCCAAAATATTCTATTAATTTTAATAAATATATTTAATCTCCATAAAGTCACAATAAAATCATATTAGATTCCAAAAAATAACTCTACACAAACTATCCTATTTACTTTATCAATATCAGTCAGATATTTATTAAAAATTAACATTATTATCTCAATATTATGCATATATTAAGGGTTATCTATACCTAAATCATGTGTTTTTAAAAAATAACACCTTACAAAAAAAATCACGTTTCTAGGATTTAGGTTCCATTCAGTATAAGTTAGCATATCCTTAAATAAAAACTACTATAGAACAATTCTTAGATGCTTAGTGATTCTTATAACAAGAATATCAATGATAAAATACTTATAAAATATAATTAATTAATTACAATCATTACCTCCTTATTAAAGTATTAACTAGTAATTTTCATCTTATTCCATAATATTACCTTATGTTAATATGTCATTCATTGTCTTTGAAGTGACCAATAGATCATCCAGTCACACTGAGAGGGGTTGAATTAGGTGTGAATTATGTATAAGAATAATTTTATTTTTTATCCTATTTTAATTTAAACCATTATCACCTATTAGGATGAGTGGATCTTGTAAATTCACAAGAACATTTATACTACTTACCATGAAGTAAGTAAATGATGTTCAACACACACTATTAACAAGGTTTGTTCAAAATAACTACTCATTGGTGAAACTGGTTATTCTATATTGTTATATATTATTCACTATATGTGTGTGTTGAAATCTAGGAAAATCACCATTCCCATCAACAATGAGTCCCATAGTTTTACCACCCTAGAGTCCCACTAGTTATCACAAGTTCTCACCTACACAAGTGATCAACAAAGAGTCCCACTATGTATCCTCCAACTCCAAAATCCAAATGGATTCCTTAGATTCCCTTAAATTATGATCCAATGATACTAAAGATATATGTATACTTATGATATCTTATATACACCTTTGATTTAAATTATTCTTCGATTATAAAATTGGATCACCTAATCTTCTTGTGTACAACTTTAAAAACTGGTTATCAAAATCCTAATCATGCTCACTACCCACTAATCTTCAAATGACTAGGATATTTTAAATTTACTAATAAATCAAGTATGAAATTATTCTTCAATTTTGGAAAAAAAATTTTCTTTAGTATCAACATTTTCACTGCACACTGTTTTTAAAAATTATATTTGACGTGCTTCTCTTAAACTCCATTCATGTAAAATAAAATGCACGATATTCTCAATTCTTATTCGCTATACTTTGTGTCACAAAACAAATGAAAATCTTAATTTTTTTTATTAATGTTTTATTATATTTTGTGAATATTTTTAATAATAAAAACACACTTACACTACCTTACTTTCCTTCTCACTTTCATACTTACACTTCTTGAAAGTATCACACTAACACTATTTATTTAAAGTATGAAAAAATAGCATCAAATTCATTAATCTTCATTTATCAATAGAATATATGGTATATCAGATTCCTTATTCCTCACATAGATTAATGTAATATAAAGATAAACTTCTTTATGAAACCTCAATATCATGGAATAGTTTCAACCAACTTCATGCATGTATATTATCACATGAATGTTTATCAAAATTACTTCCTTATGTAGTAGTTTGATGTATCTATTATTTCCTCATGAAAATAATATCACAACAAATAACATGTTGCAAATATAATTTCTCAGGGATTAATTCAAATATTCTTCATAGAACATAGTGAATTTGTTTCTATAAAATAACTTGTTAACCTAACTCATATAAAACATCATTTGGTCTTGAAAGAATAATCACATACACTATGAAATCTCATGGAGTCCTCACATGAATACATATCATTTTCTTGGATATGTTTTGGTCTCCCATCTCTATATAAGATTCATGTTTAGCTTATACTTCAAATAAGGATATTCAAGGGGGTATTTATATACAAACTCCACCAACCTAATCTACCACCTCAATATAGTATGTGCACATCCATACTCCTCTTGAAAACACTGACTCATCTCATGATTCATGTATTTGGAAAATCCTAATCTCATTAAAATGTATACACCTTCATAATGCATGGATTCACATCAATTAACCTTGACTATGAATGTCTTGAATTATGTTTGACCATTATTTCCATGTATAGAAAATTATTCATACATGGTGACTCCCATAATAGTCATGAGATTCAAAGTATTCACTATTTTAAATAATAGAACACATTACTAAATATTTTTTATGAATCTGAAGCATATCAAGATCTCATTTGACCATCTTCTTGGCTATCATGATCTTGGTCAATTTGTGATCATCGTGGCATGTATCATTTTTGGTAGTACAGAATCCCTCTAATGTCTCAATGGATACGATTTACACTTGGATTGATCGAATGGAACAAATAGATATGATTAAATACCCCTTATTCTATATATATATACTTTAAAGTTGATCTATAATGACTTTCTACCTGGTACCCCATGTTGAATTTTTGATCAACCTTATACTTCTTAATAATCCATATATCTTTATCCACCACTCAATTTAGTACTAAGGTCATCACCCGAACACACCTTTACACACCATATAGAGAAAGTACACTTTCTTTCCCCCTACACATCACCCATGAAAATACTATAGGATCTATGTGTCCACCATGATTTCCCAATCATAGGTGACTATACCCATTCCTAGGCATAAATTCATTGACAATACTATACTCATCCACTATGGATGACCTTTTTAGGTTGGCTCCCACACAATTTAGATAGCCTCTAACACATATGGTTGAGTTTTCTTGACCTGGTTTGCTATGGTTTCCCTATTTTTGTAGTAAATCCCAAAACATAATAAGATACCATGTGAGAAATTCAACCATATAAATTTTATGTCAAGTGCATTCTTTTTTTAGTTCTTCTTACAGTGTTAAAACTTATACACAAATATGTTTTTTCAAAAACATGTTGTAAACATTATTCCAACTCCAAGAATATCTACAACATGTATTGTACATTAAGAATCACCCTCAAACATCATAATTAGGACACATTAAATTTTTATATTCAAAACATACTAAAACAAATTAGCACCAATACACTTCACCTTATATTGGGTTATTAAATATTTCCCTTTGGATTTACTATCAATAATAATTTCAATTTTGAATTAAATGTAATCATATCCATTTTTTTGATAATAACTGAAAATTATCAAATAATTGAGTATCTTGTCATCTCCATCATTCAAATTATAAGAACAAAAAATTTTCCTCTTGGAAAAATTTTAGTCTAATTTACTCTATAGAAGGATGGTATCACAGCTAATATAGAAAAGAGATAAAATTAACCAACTCTAAGTCAATGTGATCCAAGATCGATATAGAAAAAAAGTTTGATCAAATTTACCATCAATTTTGTCAATTACTTTTCAGCATGTGATATTAACACTGAAACTTTATTTTATGGTTTATTCAAATGTTTTTTTAATTAATATCCGGTAATCATCTCTACAAACATATTTAAAACATTCAAGTGTAAATATGAATTTCCCCTTTTAAAATTTATTTTCCCTACGTTCATCAAGAAATAGTTATCAACATTTTAGATTTTATCTTTCAGCATGAAAATAAGATAATATAATCAACATAATTCAATGATGAAAAGTTTCAAATTTTAGATTCATGAATTGTTGATAAAACCTTCACTGGTACTCTAGATATTCATGGGATGAAAATTGATATATAGATATTTTTTTCCAATTATTATGATCTTCCCTCAAGAGATGCACTTAATAATTATTCACTATGATTTGATTTCTTAAAAATTACTCTAAGAAACTTATGATATTAATTGAAGTGTTGCAGGGAGGCAACATAATGGAATTTGAGATAAAGTACACCATGATAGATAAATTTATAGGTATAAGTGTTCCCAAAATTTTATCAAATTCACATATACCGCTAACCACATACATGACCTTCAATTCCATACAAGAAATATAGACACAATTTATATATGAGAATATAGTGGTTATTAATGCTTCATAGTTAGAGAAAAAAGGATGAGAGTTTCTTCTCAATTTGACTAAATTCTTATTTAAAGATAAATTCTTCACAAATTCTAGAAAAGAAGTTTTAGTTTTATATAATTGATCCATAATTTTGGTCCCTTCAAACAATTTTAGACATATGATCATGAATTTTTTGGAATCATTATTAGCATTAAATTTTTATTTATAATATTTCTTCCCAATAATATGATTCATAAATTACTTACATATATCCTTCAAAAAAATTCTTTTCCAGGAAGCCATGACAAGAGAAATTTAATTGATTTCCAATCATATTACACTTTTCACACACATCCTTATTTAACTTTTTAGATAAATTATCAGATTCTTTATAAGATACATCTTACACCAAACCAATCCTATTGTTATTTCCTAGATTGATGTTGATTTTGATTCTAGATAGCTTCTTTTAGTGATTTTTTTTCATGGTCAATTTGTAATGGTCTGTGATTTGGACTTTCCTACCATAATAGAAATATATATTATTTTCTATAACACCCGTCACATATTTCTTTACTAACTTATTGGGATAAATTTCATCATCAAATATTCTATTTTTATCCAAAGGGGACCATATATTTTTTCTCTCATATTTTTTTTAATGTGAACCACTTTAATGACTACTATATAAATTGTTCTTAGATAGTATGAAACAACACTTATCCTAATAATGACCAATTTTTTTTAATAATCACATAATTTTTCAAAGTATTCATATCAATTATTGATATAATAATTTTTTTCAGTGAATTATATTTATATTGTGTGGGGTTCCTATTTTTTTCATCTATGCTCCCCTTAAATGTAGGAATTCTATAATTTTAATATAATGACATATTGGGATAAAAATTTATTTCCTCATACCCAAACACCATGAAGTAAGAACAATACAAAAAATATTTATTTCTTATTCTAGGAAATATTATGATTGTCCTTGTAACCTTTGTTATCTTTGGAAAAAACAATTCTTATTTTGTGCTTTATTTGGGGAGTAGGAATTTATGTAATTTTTATATCTTCCAAATATATAGTGGATCCATAAAATTTTCATTCAGCTAATTTTGTGAAATTTTAGAGTTTAATATATACTAGTCATGAAAATAGCATTAGTACACATGGATTTATCATGAAAAAGGTTACCTTATTTAATGATCCTGTAGTAGATTTATCTTTAAATAATATAAAGATCTTCTTGTCACTTGGTTGATTATTTTAAAGTGTATAACACATAATATAAGTATTATTAGAAAAAATAATTTTCTGAACATCTTGGGAATTATCATCTTTTGTCTCTTAGAGATTTTTAGTTTTAATTTTAGTTTAAGACACTTTAACCTGAGATCAATATTCTCATATTCAACTAATTTCAATATTTCTTCACACTAAATCATCATCTTAAAAATATTATCTTCGTGCACCTGTTTGGACATGATTAAATAATTTTCAATAAACTTAATTATTTTTTATTTAACATATAGTTTTTAATATTTAACATTAAAAGATGTATTATGTATATTTTTGAGTTCATGTATAACTTACATAAAAAACATTTCATTTACTTCATTCTCACAGAAACTCCTTTGAAATTTTTATTCAATCAAGAATGCCTTTCTATTTAATAGTGACACATATTTTTTATACTTATTTATACATGGTGAATCTTTATTTATGTAACATTATAGTCTCTTACGTGACTCTATCAAGTTTTAATAGAGGATTGAATTTTCAATCTTTCTTAGCTAATGATTCCTCCAGTGCATTAGCTTCCACTTCCAGTTGTGATTTCTCATCAATATGTTCCTTGAAAACCCTAACCATATAAGTAACAACTTATTTGGAAACTTTCTACAAATTATCTCTGATTTTGGAATTGAAAACATCTTCATCACATCTTGAACTTGATTCATCGGGGTTATAATCAACTAATTTCATTGAACAATTACCAATATTCATTCCTTCAACTGGTAGTTGATATTATCTCATCATTGAGTTATTCTTTAGCTTCATTGCAACAATTTTCTTCCTAATTTTACGATTCTTACCTAAAACATACAGATTTTTTAAACTATGAACTAAAGAAGGATTTTATATCTAATGATATTCAGAATCTTATTCAAATTCAAATCTTCACTTAATATAATTATTTTTAATTCTCTTTTGATTATTCTTATTCAAATATAAATCTCTATGCACAATATTTAAAAGTTTTCTTCAAAAGATATACTCATTTCTATAACCGGTTATCCCCCTTTATTACAAATTCTTCACTCTATACATGTGGTTATATCCAAGGAAAGTACCATTACTTTCAACACTGAGTACCACAATGTTCCCACTATATAGTTCCATTAGAAATCAAATTTTTACACCTATAAAAGAAATCAACACAAAGAATCACTATGTATTTTCCTACTCCATAATTCCAATATAGTATTCAAGTACCCTTAAAATATGATCCACTGGTAGAAATGATGTATATAAGATTATAATGGATTCTAAAATACCTCAAAATAAATATTCCTTCACAAAAAACTGGTTACTTGATCTACTACTGTACAACTTGAAAATCCTTAACCACTGATTTTCAACTGCATAATATTAATCACTATCTATTGATATTAAAGTGATATGGATCTTATAAATTCTTGAAAAACCTAGGTATTCAAGTATTATTCATTTTTAGAAGACTTCACAGCTTTAATATCAATTTTTTCACTTCACATTTTTCATGAAATGTATATCTCATATGCTTCTCTTAAATATCTTACATGTAAAATAAGATGCATGATCTTCTCAATTCTTCTTTACTATAATTTTTTCAACACAAATTCACAAGCTTTACACTATTTTCGTGAACGTGTTATTTTATTTCCATAAAAATTTTGAATAATTAAAGAACACTTACTGTACTTGTAACATCAAAAGATTCTCTAATACATTTCTCTTCAAATAAATTAAATTTCTTTGATAACTTATGATACATGGAACCCTGAGTCTAAATGAACTTTAATATTGTATATCATTTTAAATTAACTATTAAATTAGAATATTAAAAATTAATAACCACTTTTTGAAAACAATATATTTAAATTTATTAAATAATTAAAATATAATAATAAATAAGTACACAATGTTTATTAGAGTAATGACATGATTTAAAAATACAATTTTCCTCAAATATTGTTTTTATTAATTTTTGTGAGAAAATAATATAATTAATTTATATAATTTTTAAGAAATTCATCCGAAAAAATAAAGTTAATATTTTAAATAAATTGGTCAAAATTTTCTTAGAGTGATTTTTTTTAATTTTTTTAATGAATAATGAAAATATAGATTTTTTTGGAGAAATGCCTTTTCATTTGAAGTATTTAAAATGTTAAATTTCATTTTAAAATGGTTTTAAGAGAAAAATTACTTAATTTAAATTATTAATAAACTAGTTAAGGTATTTTTAAATAACTTTATATTTATTTTTGGTTCAAAATATTTTATATTTTATAAATTTTTGTTTTTTGGAAAACTGCTTTTTATGACGTTTTACAGGTTTAATTCCAAATTATATTCTACCACATATATGAATTGAATCCTAAAAATGGATTCTATATTTTTAATCATGGGAATAAAGTTTTGTAAATATGTCCTTTTATTTTTTTTCATTATGAACGGTAAACTTGTTAAATATTTTTCACCTCGGTAAGGGTAAAATGTCTAAAATAGGGTTCAAACACCAGGATAAAGATTTATAATTTCTTTAAAACTTTGTTTTATCATATTGGATGAGACTAGATCAGAAATTTCCATCCATGTTTCTAAAATTGGAAACTTTTTGTTAGATTTCTTTTATTACGAACTTTATATTGTTTTAATAAAAAAATAAATACAAAATGTCACTCTCTTGAATTTAATATCTATAGAAACTTTACATAAGGGTAAAAGATGATAAATTTAGTTTTAAATGTTTATTTAACATTTGAATTTTTTTTATCAATTTAATTTATTTTAAATTTTTAATTATTTAATAATTACCTTAAATACTAATGCAACGTCGATATGAAATTTATTCAATTATAAGAAAAATAAAATAAATGATTTTAGAAATATTAAATATAATAGAATTTGGAAAATTTATCGTGTTACTTGAATTTTTTAGATAAAAATATCATATTTGGTATGTTTTAAATGTTTATATTTTAATTATATTACTATATTTCTACCATTAAAGGTAGAGTAAATAGATAGTTCCAAAAATGACATTATTGATATTTTATAATATTTTTTATTAAATGATTTAAAATTAATAAAAATAATATATTCATCCAAGTAAATTTTATATGGTTTAAAATATTAACCATGGTCTATTTATAGGTCACTTTTCATTTTATGGTAACATTCTTAACACTTAAATAGTAGAAAAATTTTATTTTTTTGTAATTGTCAAAAGGGTTAACGAGGGTTAAAACTAAGAGATAAGGGTTAAAACATCACTTAAAATTGTATAAATATTATTAGAAGAGAGGATTTAGACTTATAAGCATTTATTATTTTAATTATATTAATTTGGAATCATTTTATTTTAAAATTTATTTATATTAATTTAATAATTTATGTAATTCCAAGAGCGCCCCTCCCCTCACTTATAATAGGGTACCTCTTCTCTTCTCTTACTCACACATTTTGGGACTTATAGACTAGAAAATCCCTACCATAATACCTTACTATATTCCTTTAAAACATCCTAGATATTATTTTCTTTCCAAATGGTCATCCCTTCAAGGTTTAATGTGTATGCCAAAATAGGTTTCTCAACAAAGAGGTATAACTCTTAATCAAGAATTTTCAACTTTATTTCTTATTCTGCCTCCTCTATATACCTAGAATCCATTATAAAATAATTAATTCAATATAATAAAAATACTAAATTGTTATTACTATGATTTAACAATGATTATCCACTTTTTTCTCATCCTCTGAGGATAAAAAATATTGATCGTGCGTACATATGCCTTACCATCTCTATATTGCAGGGTAATTAATTTTCAAAACCAGTTTACCTAGATGGTCATAATGGTAGATTTTTCATATGTATTTTTTATTTATGATATTATTATTATTCCATGTAGGTGAATTATTATATAAATTTATTTTTTTCTATCCTTTAAAAAATTGAAACACCGTTCATGCGTACGTATAATACACCTTCTCCATGAATGGTGTAATTAATTTTTCCATCTATAAATTTTGTTGATAAGTATATAGATATAATGAATATATATGATATTTATTTTAAGGTTAAAATTATATATTTGATAGAAGAAAGATCAATGTACAAGTTTTGGAACTTGTTAACTAAAATTTCCATGAAACATGAAAACATTAACACCCATAAATAGAAAATTTAATAATGAATTATTAATAAATTGGTGTTGTAATTTTATGAGTAAGTAATATATGATATTATAAGTATGAACATGACCATTGTGTATAATAAAAGAGGTTATAGTGATTTTGAACAAGTGGAACATAAGATAAGAGATGTATGTTACAATCCCATTGTTTATCATAATTAATTATGATTAAGTTTTTGATGATGAAATTTTATGAATTATCTATTAAAAATAAAATTAATATTTTTATACTCTTGTTATTTCTAGACATTAAATTTTTTACTTTTATTTTCCTCTCTTTAAGTACTCAATATACCTAAAATAATATTTTAAAGGGAAACTGACTTTATTTCTCTCTTCGGTTGAAAATAATTTTTCTTCTATATCCATGTTTTTATAAAAATGTTCTCAAGGATTATTATTACTATACTTATATGATGATTTATATTAATTTTTACTGATTATTTAATTTTTATAAAATATTTTAAAAGGAATATTCTATTCATTTTTCTAATTAGGTACTTTTGGATTTTTATCGAAAATTTTAAAGGAATATTTGTATAACTTACATGACATGAATGGAATTTCCCACTATCATGAACAATAAATGTTTTAAAGATTCCTATAAAATTTTACATGGTTATTTTAAAAGAAAAAATTTTCCATAATATTCTGTAAAAAATTTTATATTTAAAAGTATTGAATTCAAAATAAAAAGGGTACTTTCCTCAAGAGATATTTTAGATACCTTTTCAGGGAATTTTTTTATTTAATATGACATCTTTTAATGTTACATAATCATTAATGGTGATATGATCTAATTATACCATACTTATTATTTATCTATATAGTTTATGATAATAATGACATGATGTTTATGAAATCCAATTGTTTTCCATGGGTTATGAAATTATGAAATTATGAAATATTAATGAAAATCATTTCTTTTTAGGGGTTATGATATGATGAATGGTTTATGATATTTTGAAACACATATGTATGATTTTAATTATTTGATGGGTTATGTGATGACCCGTCCTTGGGGCCCGTGACGTGACTACCCCAAACCAGCCTTCCATAGTCCAGGGGCTGGCGACTAGCACCAAAGGCGTAAAACCAGATAACTGGGAAGGCATTGCCTTTATAAAACATAAACACATCCAACCAAAGAACAAGCGGAAGTAAAAACTAAGTACAAAAGAAATTGATGAAAAGTAAATGGACAAGAATACAAACCCAACTGAAAAGTACAGCTACAACAGAACGAAAGTACAACAGAAAAGAAAAATAGCTGGAAGATAGAAGCAGCTCCTGGGTCGTCCACCTCGGATCCTACCGAAAGGGTATGTACAGATAGCCTCCTCAACTCTCTCACCATCCAACCTCCTCCGAGTACCCTCTCATCGTGAAGTACACCTCCGGGTACTGACTCATCGTGAGGTCCACCTCCGGGTACAGACTTTTCGCGAGGTCCACCTCCAGGTACTGTCCAGTCCTTCTACACTCGATCTCTGTCAGTGCTTTCCGTCGTTTGCATCCAACACAACAAGGTGCAGGCATAGCCCGTGTAGGGGTGAGTATAACAATACTCAGTAGGGACCTCGAGACCCTCATGGTCTCACTAAATCCTACAAGGATAACCACAAAGAAGGATCTCAACAGATAAAACTTACTTAAGTATAATCCCATACTTATACCTAAGTTATCGAGTAACCCATCTCAATCATGAGGAAACACAAAGGTTATGAAATCAACGGATAACCACTACTTAGGTATATGCCCATACATATACCTAAGTGATCAAGTAACCCATCTCAATATGAGGAAACACAAAGGTTATTGACTTAGCTCAAACCGGGATTTTATTCATGATGTCGAAACCATGGCTGCTAGAGAATTCCTCCTCTGTCGAGCACATTGGTCTTGTCACGACTCCGAGGTGCTACTCTCTATCCTTAGACTGCTGAGGTACTCCTCCTGTCGATTACCGCGGGTCTGCACCCAAACACAGTAGTGCTCCCCGTCAGGGTTCTGCCGCCCAAACACAGTAGCGGTTCCCCCAATAGCCTACAGAGGTACTCCTCCTATCGAGTACCGTAGGTCTGCTACTAACTACCTGGCGCTCCGTCCACCGTGGGTCTGCTGCCAAATACCGAGCGCTCCGTCCACCAGGCTAGTCGACTCACTCTAAGTCGAATCGGTCAAGCAGTCGTTAGGTCCACAGCTACTGGGTCTCCGCATTCCGTACGCTCGTCTCCAGGAGGATCCTCTCCACGAGCTACTGGTTGATACTCCATGTATCACAAAGTCTCACAAAGAAGTATCAAAAAGGACCGCCTCGTCACAGGGGTCTCAACGCAACAGACGGCGCATCAATCGGACGCCTGGTCTGTGAGTTATTAGTCTTTTCATCCCGGGGCTCGGTTGGTTCCGTGTACGAACCAATCCAACATTATCTCAACTGTACCCAGAAATCTCATAGGGTATACTCAAAGGTACCGTTTCTCAATGAGATTACAAACGCCACTGACGATTCTTCAAACAGACGTCCGGTCAGAAAGTTATCAGTTTTTCCGTTTCAGGGGCCCGGTTGGTTTCTAAGATAAAACCAATCCGACTGTACTCAGACTGCGTCTAAACCTCAGGTCAAATATGCCAAAACATCTGTCTCATCAAAGGAATCCAACATAGTAAACGACACGTCAATAGGATATCAGATCCTTAAGTTGTGAGCGTTTCCGCTCCGAGGGCCCGGTTGGTTTCGTGTTCGAACCAACCCGACCGTACACAAAATTAGCCTAAATCTTGAGTTTAGTATACCGAAACGGCCATCTCTATCCAAGGATTTCTACGCAACTAACGGTGCATCGATTGGAGGTTTGTAGCTCATGATATGACCGTTTAACTGAAAGGGCTCCGAAAATAGGGGGTCTGGGCCCAGTCCGACCTAGCCTAACACCCCCTGGGTCGGCCCGAACCGGGTCGACCCAACCCGGGTCTGGGTCCAG
Organism: Viscum album; assembly: GCA_963277665.1. Taxonomy (NCBI): domain Eukaryota; kingdom Viridiplantae; phylum Streptophyta; class Magnoliopsida; order Santalales; family Viscaceae; genus Viscum; species Viscum album. The sequence continues at coordinate 1,586,579,287 of OY728164.1, forward strand.
CCCGGTTGGGCACGGCCCGAACCGGCTGGCGCGGCCTGCGGCCCTGCTCGGCGCTGGCCGAACGATACGCATGGGGCGCGACCCCTTTTTCTGGAAACGGCGGACCCTGCAGGGTCCGCCCTAGCAGCCGGTCGGGGGGGGGGGGGGGGGTTACAACCCCCCGGTTTTCCGGGTAACGACCGACCATAATTGTCGGCCAGTTTTGTGAGCAGCCATAAAACCCAGAGGGGGTCCCACCTCCTGGAGTCACCGGCGGCCGGTCGCCCCTGCTGGTACGCCGCGGCCTTAGGCTGCGGCTCGTCTCACCGGCTGGCGCGACGGCGCCGCACCCCTGAGCTGCGACCCACTTCGGCCGCGGCCTTCCACGACTTCTCCAGTACCGCGCGACGGCGCCACACACCACTGCCGCAGCCTGCTCCGGCCGCGGTCCTCTTCATCTCCGCGGGGTGCAACGACACCGCGCCACCTTCACCACGACCTTGAATGGCCACGGTTCCCTTCCGATCACTGCACGGTGAAACGGCACCATGCGCCTCCGCTTCTAACTTCAACGAAGATCAACAAAGAAGAGGGGAGGAGAATCAGCCGTGTTCATGCGGTCCAATCTCCTCCCATTACGACGATATCATGCGGCCAATTCCTTAAGAAACGAAGAACGATGATAACCCCTACCTCGCAAAGACGTCTCACATGGTCGAGCCATGGAAAGAGGAAAGCGTCGCGATGATCAGACGTCGCGGAAGATCGGTGTCACGACCCGTCCTCGGGGCCCGTGTCGTGACTACCCCAAGCCCTCCTTCCATAGGCCAGGGGCTGGCGACTAGAACCAAGGAGTAATTCCCAGAAAAAAGGGAAGACATTTCCTTTGTAAAGTAAACAAACACCACAGATCAAGAAAGCAGTAGAAGTAATCACTAAGTAAAAACTGATACAAAAGTAAGTATGGAAAAGTAAGTGGGCCAGTATACAAACCCAAACTGAAAGTAAGGTACTACTGGAAAGGGAAAACAGCAACTGAAAGTAAAGCCGCAGCCTCAAGCCGTCCACTAGAAGTCCCACCTGAAGGGTGGGTACAGATAGCCTCCACAGCTCCTCGGGTCCAGCCGTTCGCTCCGAGTACACCACGCCCAGTGGTCCACCTTCAAGTACCGACCTGCTCCGCAAGCTTCAACCACGATCATTGCTGTCCGTCGTCTGCAACCAACACAATGTAGTGCGGGCATAGCCTGTTCAGGGGTGAGTATAAGCTACTCAGTAGGGACCTCGAGACCGCCGAAGGTCTCCCAGAATCCACAAAGGATAATCCACAAAGGAAAGATACAATCACGAAGTAACATCTGACACTCCATAGGTATATGCCCATACATATACCTAAGTCATCAATTCTCGATTGGCTCCAACATCTGAGCTCAAGTACGACCCAGTTCACACAGGAAAAATCATAACTCAATCCACACATGATATCAAGTCAATCTTATCGAATAAAAGTATTGAAAGTCAAGATTCAGCTCACAAATGTATACTTCTTCGTAAGACAATAGAGATGATCAGATGTAGTCACTGATTCATCTAATCCATCGAACCCACACAGGATCGATAGATACTAACCGCCGCAATGACCCACAAAAGATCGATCGGTAACTAACCCACACAATGACCCACACAGGATCGATAGGTAACTAACCCCCGCAATGACCCACACAGGATCTGTAGGCAGTAGCCCACACAGGATCGCTGAGCGCTGACCCACATAGGATCTGACGCACATATGATCGGTAGCACTGATCCACATAAGATCGCTGAGTGCTGTAGTCTTCGTCATCGAATCCACGGAGGATTTCTGTACAGTCGTCATCGTCGTCGCAGTCGCAACCAACTCTAGGGTTCCTGCACACAGCAAGCTCGTTCGGGAGGGTCCACTCCACGAGCCGAGGGGCTGATACATCAACTGACACATAGTCTGGAGTTGATGTATCCAAAAGTTCCGTATCGTCAACAGGAACTCAACGTCACAGACGACGCGTTAATCGGACGCCCGGTCAGAGAGTTATTGGCTTTTTCGTCCCAGGGGCCCGGTTGGTTTTTAAGTCAAAACCAGCCTGACCATACTCAAAATGCTTCCAAACCTCAAGCGGAGTAAGGCAAAAGGTCCGTCTCACTTAGAGGAATCCATCAAAGTCGACGACACGTCAATCAGACGTCCGGAGCTCAAGTTATAAGCGTTTCCGCTTCGAGGGCCCGGTTGGTTTCGTGTACGAACCAACTCGGCCGAACCCAAAGTACTCCAAAGCCTTGAGTGTAATATACTGAAATGACCGTCTCGATCCAAGGATCGGATCACAGCTGACAGTGCGTCGATCGGAGGTCCGCAACCCAAGTTATGGGCAGAAGACTGAAAGAGGTTCGGTATTAGCGGGTTTGGGCCTAGCCCGATACCCCCAGGGTCGGCCCGAACCGGGTCGACCCGACCCGGGTCCGAGTCCGGCCCGCTTGGGCATGGCACGGCCCAGTCTGGCGGACCGACCAAGACAGCCAGCACGGCACGCTGGCGCGCTAGCCAGTGGCTCGGCCATTCGGCCGAGCGGATGAGGGCGGGGGGGGGGGGGGCTGCTCCCTGTTTTCGTAACCACAACCCCCATAATGGGGGGCCTCTTGATCTGGCCGCCGGGAGTTTGTAACCCCCGGCTCTTCCACTGGCCGGTCAGCCGGCTGCTGCCGACACGGGACCGGCAGGGCCGGTCCCCCTGCTCCGACGCCGGCGGCCCGGAACCGGCTGCCAGTTCCCCTACTCCGCCGCGGCGCGACGGCGCCGTGCCCCTCCGCCGTGGCCCCACTCCTACCGCGGTGTTTCGAGGTTCCTTCAAGGTTATTTGGCGCGGGGTGACGGCGCCGCGGATTAGTGTGTTTCCAACGGCGCGACGTGACGGCACCGCGTTTCTCCGCCCTTTCTTTAACATTTCCCGTGCGGTGCTTCGGCACCGAGCCACCTTACACGAGCCGCAACAAAAATCAACCAACAAGGGGGAGGAGGGTCGGCCGTGTTTGTGCGGTCCGACCTCCTCCCGTTACTGTGATAACAGATGGTTCAAAATAGACAATAAACCAATGATGAAGTAATCAGAAAAAAACAAAATAAATAAACCCCTACCTCGTCGAATCGTTGAGCGAGGGTTCGTCGCGTAAATAACCGTTGCGGAGGAAGACGTCGCGGAAGAAGAGAGTCGCATCGCGGGGACGACGTCACGCCGTCAATCTCCGAGGAATCCGGCATTCTTCGCGTTCTTCGCGTTCTTCGTCGAAGAAGAAGAAGTTCTTCAAGCTCCTTAGCTTTTCTCCCAAAAACTCTCAATGCAACAAGACCCAACCAAAATAAAATAAGTCCCTTACTTATTTTATTAACATAAATTAAGCATTTGAAATTCAAAAATTGAATTAATCCATTCAATTAATTAACTCAACTTGACTTATTAAATGAAGGGTTATGGAAGGTTAGGGAAGATGAAGGGGTGGGGTTTGTGTGGGCCCCACCACTCTCATAACCTCCCATGGAAAGTTTGGTGGTTACCCCAACTTCCACTCAATGGATGAACCACTTAAAAGAAATAAAAATTGCAACTCAATTTTTATTTTAACTTCCAAAATTTTTTAACAACTTCTCTCGTGAAAAAGAAGCTCCAGAAAAGGTGTTCCTAAGCAATTACTGGCGCTGCTAATCCATCAGTTCCCTCAGAATTCGATTCCGAGCACCGGTTCAGAAGTTAGGAAAACCCGCTCCTTCGTTCACTGAACGTACCCGAGCTAAACTTCAGATAGAAATTCCAGGCACATCGGGCCTCAGAATCAAGTGCCGTTAGAAACCGCGTTCTTGTAAAATCCCAAAGAAAATTAAGAAAAAATTTCCCTTGAATTTTACGGGTCTTTACATTACTCCCACCTCAGGGCTTTACGTCCCCGTAAAGATAAATAAAAAACTAGGGGAAAAAATGTGAGTACTGTGCACGCATCTGAGCCTCTCGCTCCCAAGTGATCTCCTAGAAGTTCCCATACTGCCATCTGATGTGCACAAGAGGAATCAACCGTACACGTAGGACCCGCTCCTATTGATCCTCGATTTCCACTGGGACCTCCACAATAGTCTCCCCATCATCAATGTAAAGCTCCTCATGGTTAATGATATGCGTCAGGTCATGCACGTATCTCCTCAGTTGAGATACGTGGAAGACGTCGTGCACTCGGTGCAACTGAGGTGGTAGAGCTAGGCGATAATCCACCTCGCCAATCCTGCCGAGGACCTGGAATGGTCTGATGAATCGTGGAGACAACTTGCCACCTCGGCCAAATCTCCGTATACCACGTCGAGGTGAGACCCGCAAGAAGACATGGTCGCCATTTTTGAACTCTAGTGGCCTCCGCCTCCTGTCAGCATAAGACTTCTGCCGGTTCTGAGCTGTCCTCATCCGCTCCTGGATGACCTGGACTTTCTCTGACGTGGCCTGTACCATCTCTGTTCCCACAAGTGCTAACTCCCTAGGGTCCGTCCAACATAAAGGTGATCTACAAGGTCAGCCATACAACGCCTCGTATGGTGCCATCCCGATGGTGGAGTGGTAGCTATTTTTGTACGTGAAATCCACCAAGGGTAAGTGGTCCTCCCAGATGCGACCAAAGTCAAGGAAACATGCGCAGAGCATTTCATCGAGAGTCTGTATGGTCCTCTCCGTCTGACCATCTGTCTGAGGGTGAAAGGCGGTGCTCAGATGTAGCTGTGTCCTGAACGCCTCCCGCAACCCTTTCCAAAGCCGGGAAGTAAAGCGAGCATCTCTATTGAAAAAGATGGACGATGGAACACCATGGAGACGTAAAATCTCCTGAACATAGAGGCTTCCCAAGCTCTCTACTATACCCTACTCTCTGATGTGTAATAAGTGAGTCGACCTGGTGAGTTGGTCGATATTCACCCAAATGGAGTCGTGACCTCTGGAAGTGCGTAGAAGTCCAGTCACGAAGTCCATTTATATTCCGTCCCACTTCCTCTCCGGGACCTCCAAGGGCTGTATCAAATCTGCTGGTACCTGGTTCTCTGCCTTCACCTACTGGCAGGTGAGGCATCGAGAAACGAACACTGCCACAGGAATAGACTGAAAAGCGCTCGCCCATCAGATAGTGTCGCCACATCTTCAGAGCGAAGACCACTGCTACTAACTCTAGGTCATGGGTAGCCTAGTTCTGATCATGCTGTCTCAACTGAGTGATCAATAAGAGATCATGACCCGCTCCTTCACCAGGACACATCTGAGTCTGGTCCCTGATGCATCGCAGTAAACTACGTACCCTACTCCCTCCTCCAGTAGCCTCAAGAAAGGTGCGCTGGTCAAACTCTGTCTCAGATCTTGGAAGCTCTGCTGACATCTATCTGACCACACGAAGGGTTTCCCCTTCCTCTTTAACATTCTACAAGCTGCAATGATTTATCTTTTTCCGAAAAGGGAAATCCAGTCTCATCCCCTGGATGAACCACGTTCCTTTCCTAAAATAGTCAGTCCCGTCATGATTAGTTAATTCATGCCATGGATGACGTCGTAAGGCCTCGACGCTGCTACCAAGAGATCCAACTGTTACTCTCGCCTCCAAGGGTTGATTCACACTATCGGCATCAGTGTGTGGTCACTGGGTCTCTTCTAGTAAGAATCTCGTAAGTGAGGGTCAAGTCAACACTTTTTAACTGGTATCTCTTAGTATTAACATACAAAAGACAAGAAAGAAAACATCACCAATACAAGTGTCTTTTATTACTTCAACTCAAATTACAAGGACACAAGGCAACACAAACAAAGAAGCTAGAGGCATTATGGTCAAGGCCTCTATGCCTGTAGCTAGTCCCGCACTTGTCCACCCGCTTCCGGAGCTCCATGATCGTAAGCTTCAGCTGCCTGAAGCTGTGCTCTCCCCTGTGATAGGGGTGGACCTCCTGGTGGTGGTGGTGGTAGAGCCTCAAAACGTCGCCCACCACCTGCCGCTCGACCAGCTCCTTGACCTCGTCCACCTACTCCCTGCGGACCGCCATGGTCGAACCTCTGCCTCTACCTGGGTGGTTCCTCAACCGTCTGCTGCTCCTCTGCATGGTGGGTCGAACAGTCACGAGCCAAGTGGCCCTACCCACCGCATGCATAGAACTTTCTTCCACTCGTAAGAATGGCTCTGCTGCGTGTGCCCCGCACCTCTAAGCCAGTATCCTGTGGTCGTCCGCCCGATGGTCTGGTCCGCTTGGACCTCTGCGACATCTGTCTACTTCCGGCTGCAGAAGACTCCGCTACGTGCCGCCCTGCGGTAGGTCTCGTTACTGGTGTAGGCTCAGCAAGGAAGCTCTCAATCAGAAGGGATCGCTCCAGTACTCCTGCCTGTGTTGGAATGCTGAGGGAGATCCGCGATGCCCTGATCTCATGCCTCAATCCCTGCTCGAAGGTCCGGGCCTGGAAGAATGCGTCCTGTACCATGTTCGTCGAATAGCGCGATAGGTCTATAAATCTTGCCGAGTACTGGGCAACCGTCAAGCTGCCCTGCCGCAGCTAAAGAAGCTCCTAGATGTGCACCGCACAGAGGGTGGCTGGGATGAACTCAGTGCGGAAGAGGCTCTCAAAGTCCGTCCATAGGAGAGTTGCCTAGTCGTTCACCTAGAGCATCAAGCTCCACAATCTTCCTGCTGCCGCGTGCATGAGGCTCACTGCGAGGATCACCATGAGGTCTGCTGGTGTCCTCACTAACCTGAAAACCCATACAACTGCCTCCATCCAATACTCGGCTGCCTGGGGGTCTGTCTCCCCACGGAACCTGGGCGGTCGCTGACACTGAAACTCGTGTAGTGCACTAAGGCGACGTGCATCGTCAGCGGCTGGGGCTGGTAGCATCGGTGGCTCGGCGGGTAGCGGTACCGCCGGTGCCTCTGCTGTCAAAGGGCCCTGTACCGAGGCCTTATCGCTCGGTGGGCTGTCGTCACGTACAACGCTCGGAACCCTAGCTGGCTGCCGTCGTGGGGCCATCCTGTAAAGAAACAGGTGCACCACGGTCAAACAGTATACCTGGTGAGCTGACACAAAGTAATCACAAAGAAAACTTGAAACACACAAGCAATCAATGTTTTCGTGCATTAAGTTGGAAATCAGAAGTCAGGGTCCTGGTGTACAGATACATCGGCCGCAACACCAACACTGGACTCCCTGGACTGATAACCACACTCAATACTCTTAACACTATTGCTTCACATAGAAAAAGATCAGAGTCCTGAGTTCTACGGTAGAACCGAACTCCTCTGATACCAATTTGTCACGACCCGTCCTCGGGGCCCGGGCCGTGACTACCCCAAGCCCGCCTTCTATAGGCTAGGGGCTGGCTAATTCCCGGTAGAAAGGGAAGGTATTGCCATTGTAAAGTAAACAAACACCACAGATAAAGAAAGAAGTATAAGTAATCACTAAGTAAAAACTGATACAAAAGTAAGTGCGGAAAAGTAAGTGGGCCAGTATACAAACCCAAACTGAAAGTAAAGTACAAATGGAAAGGGAAAACAAAAATTAAAAGTAAAGCCGCAGCCTCGAGCCATCCACTGGAAGTTCCACCTGAAGGGTGGGTACATATAGCCTCCACAGCTCCTCGGGTCCAGCCGTTCGCTCCGAGTACACCCCGCCTAGTGGTCCACCTCCAGGTACCGACCTGCTTCGAAATCCTCAACCACGATCAGCGCTGTCCGTCGTCTACAACCAACACAACGTAGTGAAAGAATATCCTGTGTAGGGGTGAGTATAAGCTACTCAGTAGGGACCCCGAGACCCCCGAAGGTCTCCTAGAATCCACAAAGGATAATCCACAAAGGAAAGATACAATCATGAAGTAACATCCGACACTGCTTAGGTATATGTCCATACATATACCTAAGTCATCAATTCTCGATCGGCTCTAACATCCAAGATCAAGTACAACCCAGTCTACACAGGAAAAATTATAACTCAATCCACATAGGAAAGCATAATGTAATCCACACAGGATATCAAGTCAATCTTATCAAAGATAAGGATTGAATGTCAAGATTCAGCTCACACATGTATACTTCTTCGTAAGAAGATAGAGATGATCAGATGTAGTCACTAATTCATCTAAGCCGTTGGACCCACACAGGGTCGATAGGTACTAACCCCCGCAATGACCCACACAGGATCAGACCCACACAGGATCTGTAGGCGCTGGCCCACACAGGACCGCTGAGCGCTGACCCACACAGGATCTGATCCACACAAGATCGGTAACACTGATCCACGTAGGATCGCTGAGTGTTGTAGTCATCGCCGTCGAATCCACGGAGGATTTCCGTATAGTCGTCATTGTCGTCGCAATCGTAGCCAGCTCTAGGGTTCCCGCACACAGCAAGCTCGTTCGGGAGGGTCCGATCCACGAGCCGAGGGGCTGATACATCAACTGACACATAGTCTGGAGTTGATGTATCCAAAAGTTCCGTATCGTCAATAGGAACTCAACGTCACAGACGACGCGTCAATCATACGCCCGGTCTGAGAGTTATTGGCCTTTTCGTCCCAGGGGCCCGGTTGGTTTTTAAGTCAAAACCAACCCGACCATACACCAACTACATACAAAACTTGAGCGGAGTAATCCAAAAGGTCCATCTCACTTAGAGTAATCCATCAAAGTCGACGGAACGTCAATCGGACATCTGGAGCTCAAGTTATAAGAGTTTCCGCTCCGAGGGCCCGGTTGGTTTCGTGTACGAACCAACTCGGTCGAACCCAAAGTACTCCGAAACCTTGAGTGTCATATACTGAAATGACCGTCTCGATACAAGTATCGCATCACAGCCGATGGTGCGTCAATTGGAGGTCTGCAGCCCAGGTTATGGGCAGAAGACCGATAGAGGTTCGATATTAGGGGGTTTGGGCCCGGCCCGATACCCCCTGGGTCGACCCGACCCGGGTTCGGGACCGGCCCGCTTGGGCGCGGCCCGACCCAGCCAGTGGGGCCCATCTCGGCCTGGGCGCGGCCCAGCCTGGCGGCCTGGTCTGGCGGACCAGCTAGGGCAGCCGGCCCGGCGCGCTGGCGCACTGGCCAGGGGCTCGGCCGTTCGGCCGACCGGATGAGGGGGGGGGGGGGGGCTGCCCCCTGTTTTCATAACCGCATCCTCCATAATGGGGGGCCGCTCGAGCTGGCCGCCGGGGGTTTGTAACCCCTGGATCTACCACTGACCGGCCGGCCCACACCGGCCGGCCGGATGCTGCCGACACGGGACCGGTAAGGCCAGTCCCCCTGCTCCGACGCCGGCGGCCCGGAACCGGCCGCCGGTTCCCCTACTCCGTCGCAGCCCGGAACCGGCCGTGGCATTGGTCCGTCCGGTGCGGCGCGACGGCGCCGCGTCCCTCCTCCATGGCCCCGCTCCGTCCATGGTGCTTCGAGGTTCCTTCAAGGTTCCTTGGCGCGGCGCGACGACGCCGCAGATTAGTTTGTTTCCAACGGTGCGGCGCGATGATGCCGCGTTTCTCCACCATTTCTTTAACATTTCCCGCACGGTGATTCGGCACCGCGCCACCTTACACGAGCTGCAAAAAAAATCAACCAACAAGGGGGAGGAGGGTTGGCCGTATTTGTGCTGTCCGACCTCCTCCCGTTATTGCGATAACATGTGGTTCAAAATAGATGATAAACCAATGATGAAGTAATCAGGAACAAACGAAATAAATAAACCCCTACCTCGTTGAATCGTTGAGCGAGGGTTCGTCACGGAAATAACCGTCACGGAAGAAGATGTCGCAGAATAAGAGAGTCACGTCACGGGGACAGCGTCACGTCGTCGATCTCCGAGGAATCTGGTGTTCTTCGCGTTCTTCATCGAAGAGGAAGAACTTATTCAAGCTCCTTAGATTTTCTCCCAAAAACTCTCAAAGCAACAAGACCCAACCAAAATAAAATAAGTCCCTTACTTATTTTATTAACATAAATTAAGCATTTTAAATTCAAAAGTTGAATTAATCCACTCAATTAATTAACTCAACTTGACTTATTAAATGAAGGGTTATGGAAGGTTAGGGAAGATGAAGGGGCGGGGTTCATGTGGGCCCCACCACTCTCATAACCTTCCATGGGAAGTTGGGTGGTTACCCCAAATTCCACTCAATGGATTAACCACTTAAAAGAAATAAAAATTGTAACTCAATTTTTATTTTAACTTCCCCAAATTTTTAACAACTTTTCTCGTGAAAACGCAACTCCAGAAAAGGTGTTCCTAAGCAATTACCAGCGCTGCGAATCCATCGGTGCCCTCAGAATTCAATTCCGAGCACCGGTTCAAAAGTTAGGAAAACCCACTCCTTCGTTCACTGAACGTACCCGATCTAAACTTTGGATAGAAATTCTGGGCACACCGGGCCTCGGAATCAAGTGCCGTCAGAAACCGCATTCTTGTAAAATCCCAATGAAAATTAAGAAAAAATTTCCCTTGAATTTTACGAGTCTTTACAATCAGTGCCGATTCCGTTGAAGTCGGAGGACGTGTCGTCGTCGATGGAAACATTCCCCATGGTGGTGTCTCCTCCCTTGACGCGGAGGATGAAGAGGATAAGGCACGTTGTCGGTGACTTTGTGTTCTTCATCGGAGGCGTTCTTCGTCGGAGGAGTTGTTCTTCTTCAAGAACGTTCTTTGTTGGAAGGAGGGAGCTCTTCTAAATTCTCCAATAATTTCCCACACAATATTTTCCCAACAAAATATTAAAATGAGGTTTCTCCCATTTTAATAACTTGTCATTCTAATTAAAATTAATTCAAACTCATTAATTAATTGAATGATTGGAAAAATATTAAGTGCTGTGAGAGAGATAGAAGGTGGAGAGGCTCCACTCGAATAAATGAGTGGAGTTTTCAAGCATTAAATAAGGGGGATTTAATGGGGGGTTCAAAAATTAAGAAGGGGGGTTTGAAGATTTTAAGGGAAGGTGAAGGGTTAGGGATCGTGTGGGCCCCACCTCACATTTATCCTCACATGGGTAGTCAGGTGCTTTTGGGTCCCACCCTAACTCCCCCATGTAGGATAAAACCACCTTAGATATAAAAATAAAATTGTTTCACAATTTTATTCATTCCACATTTAATCCACAATTTTTAACTTCTCTACCCGTGAAAACGCAACCGCGGAAAAGGTCCCCTTAAGAAATTACCGGCGTTGCGAGTTTATCGGTGCCCTTGGATTTCAATTCCGAGCACTGGTTCAAAATTTAGAAAAACCCACTTGTTTGTTTACTGAACGTACCCGAGCTAAACTTCAGAAACTCATTCCGGGCACACCGGGCCTCAGAATTAGGTGCCGTCAGAAACTGAGTACTCGTAAAATTACAAATAATTAAGAAAAAAAATTTCCTTGAAATTTCCGGGTCTTTATAGGTTATTCTAAAATTATATATACCTCTAATTAATTAGTTAAAATGTATATCTCATGATATAATAAGGATTGGAATGGTGAGTGAACTATATTTAGTAAGGTACTTTGTCTACTAAGATAGTCTTGGGAGTGAACCTTTACTAAGGATGTTATAAAATGGGGAGTGAAACCCAATCTAATATGATAGTCTTGGTAGTGATCTTTGAATAAATAATTGAATTTCCATTATTATATGTATTCCACAAACTTATGTCTCATGCCAATGTTATTATCTCATTGTTCATGTTATTTGACTCCTTTATGATTCATGTCTTATAAATAGGAAATTTTTATTCCATGACTCAAGATTATGATCTATGAAATGTGGGGTATAGTTTTCCAATGTTAATAACATTTTATCATACCCTCATGCTCATGTTATTGTAAATTTGTCATTGATATCTTCATTGTTTACCCTTATTGAGAACACCATTTCTTATGTTTCTCTTCCCCAGGTTATGAAATAAGGTTTTAAGTATGATATATATATATATATATAAAGGGTGTTAGTTATAAAGAAATTAGTGGGAGATAATGTGGATCTCTTATGAACAAGTTATTTAGGTATCTATGTTTCCAAAGATACTAATCATATATTATTATTGTGTGGATTGTAATGTTATTTATTTAATATTCATCTAATAATATGTAATATTTATGTATGATTATTTTGATTCACTATAGATGGTATTAGAATTTTTTTATTTGTTTTGGAAACTTGGATGAGAAAAATTTAGTAAGAAACCTTTGAATAATCATATGTATATAATAACATCCTATGTTATGGCAAATAAAGGAGTTTAGTTTTACTAGAATTTCTATCTACTATAAGTGGACATGGTTTTTGAAAATATGAGTCTAAGGGTAATTACCAAAAAAGAGTTGGTCCATTATATCTCTATTATAATTCTAGTGCGCAGTGAGTGTGCCATTACTATGAAGATGTTTTGAAAATCCTAAGGGATATTCTTTGGTTAAATCACATTTTCTTTATGAACCATTATTAAGGAGTTTAATATATTATTACCATGAATAACCTAGGTTAAACCTATGTTGTCATATATTGAATAGAATTTTTTCTGATTTAGACATCATATGAATGATATTTCATTATTGATCACTCATATCAAAGTTTCTTAAGGGTGTTTCTAATCATTTTGGTTTTACTATGGAGTTGAATGTATAATTACAACTATGAGGTGGTTTAGGTGTACTAGAATATTTAGGTTCCTTATTTGAGACTAATTATATATATTCCTATATATCAGGATATGTATCAGGTAATGTCAATGAATATCCTAAATAGTTAGATGTTGAATTAGTAGTGAAAACTACTAATAACATAATGATTATATCTCAAGTATATGATTATTTTCCAATTAATATTTGTAAGAATGTGCTCCCTATAAATCTCATTATACTCCCTCTAGTTGAATTTGATGTTATATTTGGAATGGATTGAATTTTATTAAATAAACCCCACATAAATTTCCAAGAAAATGATGTAACAAACTAGTAGATGATAATTTATCGATGTGATGATAAATATGAACATAAAAAATAAATTTAATCTATTATATGGGTCTTTATTCCTATTAAAATGGGGTGTTTCTCTCAAATGGTTGGGGAAAAAGTAAATATTGAAGATAATCTTATTTTATAAGAGTTTTTGATGTTTTTCTAGAAGAGTTTCCTATTATTTCTATTAATTATGAAGTTGAGTTTTCAATAGAAATCATACTATGTACTAAAATAATTTCAAATACACCTTATATAATGGTCCATATTGAGTTTCAAGAGTTGAAGAAGAAACAAGAGAAGAATCTTGATAAGGGATTCATTTTTCCAAGTGCATCACTATGGGATGGATCTTTTCTTTTTGTGAGGAAGATAGATGGATCAATGTGAATTATCATTGATTATTAGGAACTTTACAAACTCATAATCAATAATAAGTATTATTTAACCCATACTGATGATTTTTTCAAACAATTATGAGTATCCCAATATTTTTACAAGATTAATCTTTGATCTGGATATTATTAATTAAGGGTAAAATGTGAAGACATGCCCAAGATAAACTTCCATATGAGGTACGGGCACTATGAATTTAATGCAATGAAAATTATTCTTACTAATTTCCCAACTATATTCATGTATTTATTAAATATAGTGTTTAGAGATTAACATGATCAATTTTTTGAAATTTTCATAGATTAAATTCTTATATACTCCAAGAGTAAGTAAGACCATAGAGATTACTTGAGGATTGTACTGAACACCCTAAGAAAAGAAATTTTGTATGAAAAATTTACTATGTGAGAATTTTTGATATATAATATTTTATTTTTGGGTCATATAATCTCATGAGAGGTTATATCAAGGGATACATCAATTAAACAAGTTATTAAACATTATCACAGACTAACCAATGTGAATAATACCCATATTTTTCATATTTTTTCTGTATATTATTGAATCATTATAGAGAATTTCTCACAGATTTCTTATCCTCTCACCAAGTCATCTAGGAAGGGAGTAAAGTTCCACCAGATAGATGAATTTGAGGAAAATATCATGGAATTGAAGATAAGGTCAGTGAATGTACTTTTTCTTACACCACCATACAGTGGAGAAGGGTTTTTGATCAATAGTAATGCATTAAAGAATTGACTGTGATGCATCCTCATACATAATGGTATAGTGATAGCTTATGACTCATGAAAATTTATGTTTTGTGATAAAAATTACCCAACTCATGATTTGGAGTTTGGTGTTGTAATTATTTCATTAAATATATGAAGGAATTATATTTAGGGAGAAATATTTGATATATATATATATATACTGATTATAATGTTTTTAGTATATATTAACTCAGAAAGAGATGAATAGACACTATAGAATATGGTTGGATTTTATTAATGATTACGAATAATCAATACATTACCACCATGGGAAAGAGAATAAGGTGGAAGATACCCCAAGCCGAAAGGGTCATTCTAGGTTATCTATGATGGGGATCACAAAATATCCAATATTTTGGGATTTTCAAAAGATATACCTTTAAATATTGAATAATGGGGAGAAATATTATATTACTCAAAATTTTGGTCAATGGTTTATCCATGTAAGGATTAAAGAGGCATAAAAATAAGATATAGAGATAAAAAAGAAGGTGAGAAATGTTCCTATGTTAAACCTTGATTATGATGAAAGTAAAAGGTTTAGGAACTATGTATGTGTATTATAAATACCAAAATTGATGAATGGGTTATTTGATTACTTTCATAGTACATCTTTCTCTGTTCATCATGGATATATAAATATGTATAGAGATTTAAAAGATTATTTCTAGTGGGATAATGAGAAAATAGAAATTGTAGAGTATATATCTTGGAAATTAGTTTGTTATCAAGTTAAGGTTGATAGATAGATGTCTTATGGGATACTAAAACCATTAACCATACATGAATGGAAATGAGAAAAAATCACCATAGATTTTTTTTCATCAGACTAACAATAAGGTCTAAAGACCATGATAATATATGGTTTTTATTCAATAACCTTAAAAATCCATCACACTTCACTGATATCAGAGAATATTTCTTTCTTAATCATTTTTCCAGAATATAAATTAAGGAAGTGGTAAGGTTTTGGGTACCACATTATATTATATCTTATTGGGATATGAGAGTTACCTTAATTTTTGGGGTAAATTATCAAAAATAATTGGATTTATAGTTGTATTTAATAAATTATTATCATCCTTAGATAGATGTATAATCTAAAAAAACCATTAAAACCCAGGAGGATATGTTGTCATATTCTTCTATATATTTCAAAGGTCTTGGTATCAACACCTTTCTCTAGTCAAGATTTGTTTCAATGATAGTTTTCACTCAATAATTCAGATGAATATTTATGAAAGACTGAATGGAATGTTGTGTAGAAATATAACATGATATTATGAATTTGGAGAAAAAAATGCTATTGGGGAATGATCTAGTTGAGGAAATGGTAGATAAGGTTTGATCCATTCAGTAGCACATAAAGACAACTTAGCGTCGATATAAAAGTTATGTCGAGAATCATAGAAAACATATAAAATTTTAAGTTAGTGAGAAGGTATTATGATGAATTTATCCATGGAAAATGGTTATGATATTTATAAAGGAGGAAATATAATCCCTAGGTATATTTAACCCTTTATCCTTCTTAATCAATTAGAGATAGTAGCTTATCTCTTGGTGTTCCACCAAACCTCTCTCAAGTTCAGGATGTGTTCCTTATATCTATCATAATGAAGTATATAATAAATCCTTCCCATATAACATACTCAGAGGTTGTACCATTAGAGAATGATATTTATTATAAATTACAAAAGGCAGAAATCTTGGATTATAGAGATAATGTATTCTTAAACATGACTACTTTCCAAGTAAAAGTTCTCTAGAGGAATCAGAAATTCAAGAAAACTCCTTGGGAATCCAAGGATGTGATAAAATAGATATGTCCTCTTTTTTTTTGTATTTTAGTAATTAAATTTTGAGGTATAAATTCATTTTAAGTGGGGTAGAATGTAACACCCTGGGATTTTGTTATATATTTTTCTACAAATAAATTTAATTTCTTCAAAAGATTATGATACATGAAAGCCAAAGTATAAATGAACTGTTTTATAGTATACTATAATAATGTAGCTAATAAATTAGAGGATTAAATTGGAATAACCACTTTTTTAGGAAAATCTTGTATAATGGTTTTTTATATATAAAATATATTGATAAACAAGTGCCCAATTTTTATTAAAGTCTTTAGGTGATTTAAAAATCCATTTTTCCTCAAAAATGTTTTTTTATTTTTTTGAGAAAATAATATTATTAACTCATGACACATTTAGAAAATTTATTAGAAAAAATGAACTTAATTTTATAAATTATCAGTTCAATATTATCTTAGACTGATTATTTGATAATTTTCTAAAAAGATTGAATTTTCATTGAATAATGAAAATACTTTTTGTTGAAACCTTCCTTTTTGTTTAAGGAATTTAAAAAGTTAAATTTTAATTTAAAATGGTTTTAAAAGTAAAATTAGTTTATTTATATTTTTAATAATCCAATTAAGGTCATTAGAATTAATTTTATGTTCGATTTTGGTTTAAAATCACTCATACTTCAGAAATGTTTTTTCCCAAAAAACTATTTTCATGTCATTTTATAGGATTAATTTTAAATTAAATTATTTTTCTTATTTGAATTAAATCATAAAAAATGGATACCATATTTTGAATTAAGAGGGTAAATTTTTTAAAATATGATTATTTTACTTTTTTCATTTTGAATAGTAAACATGATAAATATTTGTCACGCCGGTAAGTGTACAGTGATTAAAACATATTTAACACTTTTTGAGGAAGATTCAAAATTTCTCTAATCATTTCTTTATTCTATTTTATGACTATATTTACTCTAGGTCCATGCATGTTTTTAAAATATGGAAACTTGGTTCCATGTTTCTTCAAATGTGACATTTATATTATTTTAAGAAAAGAATAAATAAAAATTTTCACTCTCTTGACTTTAATAGCTCTAATTTTTTTACATAAGGATAAAAAGAGGATAATTTAGGTTCCAAATATTTATTTTTAATATTAATTAATTTTTTATATTGGTAAATTATTTTAAAATTTTTAGTGATTGAATAATTACCTTAAATGTGTATGCAACGCCAACACAATATTTATTCTATTAATAGAAAAATAAAATAAAATATTTTAAAAATATTATATGTAATAAAATTTGGATCAATTATTGAATTAATAAAAACATAAATATAACATATTATGGATGTGTGAAGGGTTTATATTTTAATTCCATTACCATATTGATGACTTTAATGTCCAAGTAAATGAATAGTTCCAAAAATGACATTAATGATATCTTATAATGAAAAATATTTTGTTAAATGAGTAAAAATATTAAAAAAATACAATTTTAATCCATGTTTATGGGATCTGGTTGAACATATATGCCATGATACATTTATGGGTCACCTTTCCTTTTATGGTTACATTATTGACCCTTAAATATTATAATAATTTGATATTATAGTAATTGTCAAAATAATTAACGGGGGGTTAAAACTAAGTGACAAGGGTTAAAAAGTCAAGTAAAATTATCTAAATTTATTTGTACTGGATTATTTCAACTTATAATCATCGTATATTCTAAATATATGAATTTTATAACACTTTATTAGAAAAAATTATTTTTACTAATTTAATACTTTATGTAATTATAGGAGTGCCCCCCTAATATATAAAATGGAAATGATTCTCCTCTCTTGTTCACACCTTTTTATCCTTATATATCCGAAAATACATACCATAATACCATCATATATTCCTTAAAAACATTCTATGACTTCTTTGCTTTCCAAAACACCATCCCTTCAAGGCTTAACTAAGCATGTTCAATTTTTTATCTTCTTCTACCTACAATAAATCCATCATATCTATTATAAAATAGTGAATTTAGAATATCAAATACACAAAATTATCATTTTTTTTTAAAAACCATTATACACCATATTTCCATCCTAAAGAATGAAAACACATCACTCATATGTATGTACGACTTACCGTCTCCATGTAGTAGTGTAATCAGTTTTTCATCACCAAATTACTTAGATGGTTACAATTTGGGATCTAATAAATATATATTTTATTTATTATATTATTATTATTATCCTATAAAGGTGGTTATTATTTACCTTTATTTTGTTCTATCCATTAAAAAACTACAATAACATTCATGCGTACATACATCATACCATCTCTATAAATGGTGTAATTTATTTTTATAACACTAAATTATATATATATATATATAATGAATATATATGATATTTATATCATGGTTAAAATTATATATATGATAGAAACATGATCAATGTAAATTTACTAGAGGTATCAAAGAGAAAGAGTAATGAAAAATAAAACAGTTAACACACAAAAAAGATTTTAATATGAAATAATTAATAAATTAGAGTTGAAATGTTATAAGTGGATCATATATGATATTATAAGTATGGACATGAATCTATCATAGAATTGTAGTATATTTAATTTTATTATACTTGTTGTTTCATTGCATTTAAAGAAAGTGGAAGTTGAGGTAAGATATTTATGTTACAATCTCATAGTTTATTGGGATTGTTTATGATTAAGTTTCCAAAGATAAAATTTTATAACATATCTCTCAAGAATACCATGAAGTATCTTTTCCTATGTTTAATTCTATAGATTACATGTTTTACTTCCATTTTTATATTTTTATTTACTAAAGATACTGAAAAAATATTTTTAAGGAAACTTGAATTTATTTATCTCTTTAGTCAAAAATAAATTTTCTTCCATATCCACATTTTCTAAAAATGTTCTAAAAAATATTATTATTATACATATATGATTATTTAAATTAAATTTTATCCATGATTTAATTTTTAAAAATGGTTAAAAAGGAATCTTCTTCTTGTCTTCTAAATGAGTTAATGTTGAATTTATATCAAAAATGTGAAATGAACCTTTGTTTTAATGTGCGCAACAGGAAAGGAATTTACAACCATCATAAATGCTAAAGGTTTTGAAGATTCAAATATAATTTTCCATATATTTTTTGAAATAAAAATTTTTCCATAATATTTTGGGAAATTTTTTTCTTTTAAATAATTGATTTTAAAATGAAAAGTGTATTTTCTTCAAGAAATATTCCAGGGGCCTTTTAAAGGAATTTTCCATCTAATATAACCACTTTTAATGTAACATAATCTTTACTGAGTATATGGTCTAATTATACCATCCTTATTCTTTCTATGGATAGTTTGTGATTATTATGAAAATATTATTAGGAAACCCATTTTTTCCACATGCTATGTTATGATGAATTGTTGAAATGTTTATGACAGAAATTATTTTTCATGAGTTATTATATGATTATTTTTTAGGAACTTATGTCACAGACATATATTATTTTAATTATGTTATGGGTGGGACCAAAAATATATATCCTTCAAATTCAGTACGTAAATATGGATATCTCTTGAGATAATAAGGAATGGAATGGGGAGTGAACTCAGTTCAGTTTGGGACTTTTTCCACTACGATTGTCTTAGGAGTGAACCTTGAATAATGATTTTGATGGAATGGGTAGTGATCCCAATCCACTATGATAGTCTAGATAGTTACACTTGACTAAATAAATTATTTTTTATACTTATGTGTGTGCCTAGAACTTATATCTTATACCAATCTTATGCTCTTTTGGATCATGTTCTTTGATTCATTTAAGATTTATGCCATATTAACTAAAAATATTTATTCTACGATATAAGATTGTGATATATGATATAATGAGTATGGTTTATAAATGTTAAGATAATGTTTTTATACCCTTATGCTAATGTTATTCTTAAGTGATCATTTATATCTCCCTTTCTTATAGTTACTATGCTTTCAAGATCAACCTTTCTTATGTTTCATTTACCCATGATATAAAGATAGTTTTTAAGTATGATAGATATAATAAGGTTTATAATAATAAATAAATTAGTGAGATATGATATAGATATCTTATGAACAAGTTATTTATTTATCCAAGATTCTAAAGACAATAAACCTATACAATTATATCTTTGATAGTAATTTTATTTATTGAATATTCATCTCATAAGATGTAATATTTATGTATAAAAATTTTGGGTTACTATACTACCTTAATTTCCTTCTCACTTTTACACTTACTCTTTATCAAGGTCTCACACTCATAGTATTTATTTAATGTATGAAAAAATAGCATTAAAATCACTACTATTTTTGTATCAATAGAGTACATGGTATATCAACTTCTTTCTTCTTCACATAGCATAATATACTTAGAAACCAAAAATTCTTCATTAAACCTCAAGATCATGGAACAATTTCACCCAACTTAATGAATTGATATTATCACATTCATGTTCATCACAAGAAGTTCCTCATATAAGATCATGTTGTGTTCATTATTTCCTTAGGATAATAAGATCTCAACAAACAATGCTACAAAAATACCACTTATAATGGATCATTTCAGAGATTATTCATAAAGATTAATGTATATGTTTTTCCATAAGCACTAGTTTTTAGAACATAGATCAAACATCATGTGGTGGTAAATGATTTTACAAGAATAAAAAGAACTCATATAGAATCCTCACATTAATACAGAGTGTTTTCATTTCTCTATTTTAGTCTCCCATCTCTGTCTTAAATTCTCATTCAGATCATGATACAAATGATGAGGGTTGAGGGATATTTATAGACTGAATACACCGATATACTCCACCACCTCAATATAGTACATGCACCATCGTACTCATCTTGTATGCATCAACTCAACTCTTGATTTGTGGATTATAAAAATAACCATCTCCAAAAAAATGCATTTGCATTCACATATCATAGATTCACTTCAAATAGACTTGACTACACATGGCTTGAATAATGTCCAACCATCATTTTTCATGTGAATAAAATGATTCATTAAAAGTGACTCTTGGGACAGTCATGGGTTTCACGATATTTACTATTTTATGTAATTGATCACATAAATAAATTTATATTATTAATCTAAAGCATTTAATTATCTCATTAAATAATCTTCATTGATATCATGCACTCAGTTAGATCATGACCATCACAACATGAAATATTATCAGTTGTATAGAAACACTCTAATGGATCAAGGTAAAAGAAAAAAACTCATCTTAATCAAAAAACATATATAGATTATATCAGACCACACTTATTCTATGAGTATATTCTAAGGTGGGTCTATAATGATGCACTACTTGGGATCCCACATAAACTATTTCCTCAAGCTTCAAACTCCTTAAAAATCCATTTTTTTCATCCACTAATTGTTCCAACATCGAGGTTGGCACCCAAAAACACCTTCACACACTATACTGGGAAAACAAACTTTCTTTACCCATGTGTTTCAACTATTCAAATACTATGGGATCTATGTGTCTTTCCTTCCTTTCCAAGTGTATTCTCCTTTACCCATTCCTGTATGTATACGCTTGTCTATCACTGTTCTCATCCACCATGTATGACCTTGTTAGGTAGGATCCCATGTGATTGAACTCACCTTTAACATATATGGTTGATCATGATTGAAATGGTTTTATATGGATGACCCATTTTTTACTAAATCCCAACACTTAGTAAAATACCTAGTCAGAAATTCCCCCATATAATATTTATCTCAAGTTCTTTCTTCATTTTAATTCTATTTGAACTCTTCAAACTTTTACTCAAATATCTATTATGAAATTTTTTTGTAAAAGTTTTTGCAACACCTGGAATATCTTATATATTTTTTTAATATTAACAACTTATCTCCCAATATAATAAATAGAATACATTGAACTTTCATCTTGACAATTTTTTTACAAAAAATTCAACGCCTACACAGATTCACTTTCATTTGTTTTCTTTACCCATTTCATCATCAATAATAAAACCATTACTCATAAAACCATTATGATAAAATTTTCAAGATTTCCCCCTTGTACATTAATTTTCATAATTCACATACATTACACATATAAGTCATTCAACCATAGATGATATGTTAAGGAAACCATTATTCTCATCCACTGATTTAATCAAACATTTCAATTTTCCTTTGTAATTTACTACATTATTCTATTGTTTTCTATATATAAAACAATCTCATATACCATTGATATATTACCTTGAGTGTGTTTTCTACATTTTTTGCATGAAGGAAATTAAATCTTTTTTACTTATATAGTATTTATCACATGAAGTTTCTTAAAACTCTATTTGTTTTTATTTGGTTCATTCAGAAAATCACATATGTTTTGGTTGTTAATAATATATTGAGATATAAGGTTAGGCATAATCATAAAATTTCAAATTCAATATCCCATTTAATTTGGTTTCTCATTAGTAAAATCGTGATATCTTATATCACATTAAACATTAAAATGATTCATTCTAGTTACATCAATTTACTAATACCAAAAATCATAGTGTGATGAATAATTATTGTAAAGAACCGACCTCAGTTTCCCAGAGTTGGTGACTTATTTTATTACATTAGAATATAAAAAGGAAGTGGTATTATAAAAAAATGAATAGTTTAGTAGATTTTGAAAAAAAGATACATACATAAATTCAATATTACAACTTGAAAGGAAATTAAAAATATCAACTTCTTTTGAATCACACATAAACTCATAGATTATCCTTGAAAGTCATTCATAATATTCATCTTCACCACCTGGTAAAAAATAAAACATAAGAAATGGGTGAGATAAGATTCTCAGTAAGGATAAGTAATACAATAGAAGTTATCATAAACATAAATACTAGGCATGATGAATAACTGAAAACACATGCCTTTAAAAATTATACTTGAGCATAATATGGTAGGAATGAAAGCTAATTAAATAAGGATGTATAAATTATCATGAGATAATGAAGCATAACCATTGATATTATAATAGTTGAATAATCACATGGTTTATGAACTGCTAATACCATATTGAGGGAATTAATAATTCAGAACATCTAAAACATATTGTCAAGGCCTTGATAAAGACGTCAGAAAACACTAGGGTAAGGCCTTAGCCAAAACCCAAGTCTATTTTGTCTCATGAGACCCACCGATTCATAGAGGGTAAATACTGGGCTCCAACCATCACTTCCTAATTTCAATTCATTCCTCATATCAAATTGGATAAACATAAACAACATGATCATTTGAAATAACTTTCCCCAAACTGTACACATAAACACTAACTACACATAGCCATATGGTGAATGGTATCAAGATATAACATCCATAGTAAAAATGATCATAAAAAATTTAATACAATATTTTAGATTATATACATAATATATTAAACTCAATAATATATAAAATTCAATATAGGTTTTGAATTAAACAAAAATACTCTAATAAAGTTATCGAGGAATTTTTGAGAGAAATACACTTTTACTTTGAAAAGGAGAGTTATTTTGATAAAATCTTTGCATAAAACCAGAAATCAACTAATTTAGTTTTCCATGATTAAATGTGTGGATTTATAAAAATAATTATTTCTTAATTCAAATTATAGAGTACACTTGAAATGGGTAAGAATTTGAGAAGTTCTCGTGAATCAGGCTTGTTTATCTAAATGAATTGAGAAAGATCTTTATAAAAAATTTATCTCCAACTAAAATAAAGATGGATTATGATTGGCACAAATATATAGGAAATTAAAATATAAATTATGAGGATTAAATAATAATAATAAATTATTTAATTGGTATTAAGTGAGAAAAAGTGTTTCCTGAAAGTAAATGGAGGTTCGGGTAGAAAACCCTTACCTTATGTCTGAATGTATTATGAACTTTTCCTTAATGTACTAGATAATAAAATTAAATCCATAAATTGACTTATTAAGAAACTTATATAAATATATTTGATTCATTTTAGTTTCATTAAGTTCATTTATGTTCTTATTGATACGTTATAAGATTGAATTCTATCATTCTAGAGTGTTCGTTTTCCTTGATTTCAATCATCGGTCCACTTGATTATAAGTAATGAAGTTTATATGGAATTGATATAATTATCAAGAATTGAAATTATATATTATTTATGAGCATAAATAATTTTAAATTTTTATATATATCACTTGGTTATATGGTATGAGGATGGTTTATTAGATAGAACATTAGTGATAACCATTTAGATTATTTTGGCGATATATCAATTGTTACAAACTAGTTTTTCGTATGAATTAGTATTATGTATATATACTAGTTACAGAACATTGAATAGGTTATAATACACATATTATAGTCTGGTTAAATCATGAAAATTGTTTAATGACCATACATGATTATTTTAATAGAAATTGAAAACCTGTCATCCTTGAATGCGATAAACTAACACATCTTGGACGGTGTTTTCATTTTTTTTGTATAAAATGTGGATAAAGGAGAGATAATGATGAATTATTCCATTATAATTAAAAAATTATATTATATTTAAGGTAATTTATTTATAATACCTTTTGTATGAGGGTATTTTAGGTGATAAAAATAAAATAAAGGAACTTTAAAGAAAAAGAGAAGTTGAGAAGTCCCTTACGAAAATTCGACAGCCTAACAACGTCACTTAAAAATTTGTAAAATATATTAATGAGACAAAAATGGGTATATAATAATTTTTACATAATATTTATAGTAAGGGGAATATTTAATGACATATCCAAATATAATCTGAATAAAATTAAAAAGGAATAACATAAAAGGAGTGCTTGAAAAAGAGAAGGGTGGTAGATTCCCCTACCTTGTAGAATAACTCCTAAAACTTGAAGGTTGGGACCTTGGGGGATTTAGGAAACCTCGGTACGACTACTAGGAAAGTAAAAATACCATATATTATAGTATTATGAGTTTTTAATGAAATTAAACAAATTAATGGTTGGGTATTTAAAGTAAAATAGAGTGAGTTTTTTTATTAATTTCCAAGGACACCTCATTAGTGGTATTTGCAAAAACATGGGTTTTCCCATGGTATTTTCCCATGGTATTGGCCACTTGGGACACCTAATATCATATTTTAATGTAGAAAAGGTCTAAAATCATTAATTATTACATCATCATGATGTCATTAAACCAATCAAAAACTCAAAACTGTATTTTTACTATTCGTGAAAAACTAAATTATTTTATAAAATTCTTATAAATTCAGCACAACCTAATATCGAGGTTTTGAATTCAAAAATGACATTTATTTTATCATAATAATTCATTAAATACTAAAATTTAAACTTTTATCTATGAAAATAACTATTTATTAAAAATAATAGTGGACCTAAAATGCATAGTATAATTCTCAATACTTAAAAAACAAAATTATTTTATCATTAGTAATTAAATAAAAGTGCTTTGATCAGAATATTTAATTATTATAAACATTAATAAAACCTTACTTTTATATAATAATTTAAGTCTCTATAAAATGTATAATTTTTACATGAAAAATCAATTTATCAAATTTCTCATATTTTTAAGAAAAACTAAACTCAAAAAAAAATTATGGAACACCAATTTTATTTATAATTTCTCCGAAGAGGTTACTATTCCATTGTTCGTATTTCTATTCATAATGTTAATATTACTATTCCAAAGATTCAAGTTACTATTCACAAAAAAAAATTAAGTTGATCCTATCAAACTCTAAATATATTACTTATCACAACTGTCTATGTCAGTTTTTTGAAATTCAAATCAAAGAAGTGGAAAAAAATATATTTAACGGCTAGGTTTTAACTATATTCAATAACAGAGTGTTTGTTTCTTAGAGTCATAGTTTTGTATGTATTCAATTTATTTTTAAAACCTTGTGTTCTACATTCTACCCTCCTTACAAAAATTTTGTCCTCAAAATTACCAGAATGTTACCTCATAAAAATATTTGGGTAGTTCTTAATCATAAGATACTTAGGCTCACACATCGCCTATTCAATTTTACGATTTTTAAAGCTCATTTTTCCAGTCAAGTCATTGGATTCCTCAACATCTGTTCCTTAGTGTCCAGAATCCAGAGAGGCTCTTTATAGTTAGATTAGTCAAGTTCCAATTCTATACCTCTAGAAGTGAGTACATGTGTTGGGTCTAGCATGTACTTTCTCAACAATGAGATGTGGAACACATTGTGTACCTTATAATGTCTAGGAGGAATTTCCAAACAATATGACATAGGTCCAATTCTCTCCATAATTTCAAAAGGACTAATATACTTGGGACTCAGTTTACATTTATTCCCAAACCTTATAACAACCTTCCATGGAGATAATTTTAAGAAAACATGGTCTCCCACTTGAAATTCCAAATCCTTATTTCAAATATCATCATCAATCTTTTTCCTAATTTGAGATTCCTTGATATGTGTTTGAATAGTTTTTACCTTTATTGTTGTTTCCTACACAAGATTTGGTCCCACAAGCTTCCTCTCACCAAATTCATCCTAAAATGTTGGTGTATGACATCTCTTTCCATACAATGATTTATATAGTGCCATTTGAATATTTGAATGGAAATTATTATTGTTGGAAAACTCCACCAAAGGTAAATAATTATCCCACATACCTTGAAAATCAAGTGAGCATGATCTCAAAATGTCTTCTAAAATTTGGATCATCCTTTCAGATTTCCCGTCAATTTGAGGTTGATATTTAGTACTGAATCAAAGCTAAGTATCAAAATATTTGTAAAGAATTTTCAAGAATTTTGATGTGAATATTGGATCCTAATCAGACACAATTGATAGAGTTTCTCCACAATGTATCATAAATTCATTAATATAGAGTCGTGCAAAGTGCTATAGTGGAAAATACCCCTTATTGCGAGGAAATTTTAGAATTTCATAAGTTGATATACAATTAAACATATTGCATAATTATTTCTTGGAGTTTTGGGTAATCCAGTGACAAAATCCATGGTGATGTCATCCCATTTCCATGTTGGAATAGGTAGAAGTTGCGTGACTCCTCTAGGATGTTGTCGTTTAGCCTTCACTTGTTGAAAAACTAAACATCTTGATACATGATCATAAATTTCTCACTTCATGTTGTTCAATTAGAAATGTTCCTTCAAATATCTATACATTTTAGTTCTTCTAGGGTGTATAGAGAAATTTTAGCTATGGGTATCATCCATTAACTCCCATTTCATCTCAAGTATAGAGGAAACACATAGCCTATTACCAAATTTCAAAATTCAATATTCACACATGAAGTAAGCCAAATTCCCATCACTCAAACATTTAATTTTATTTTGAATATTCTCATCACCAGACTAAGAAGTTTTAATTCTTTCCAATAGAGATTTTTGGTCACCCAATTGAAAAAGTAATGATGTTTCACCTTTTTTGATAATTTTCATATCCGTATTTACTAGATCCATGAATATAGGATCCCTTTAAATACTCATTTTTTTAAAACTCTATAATCCTTCCTAATAAACACATCAACTACATTATTTTACTTTCATGGGTGGTAGTGTATAGAACAATCATAATCATTGAGTAGCTTGAGCAATATCCTTTTCCTCATGTTGAGTTCTTTCTATGAGAAGATATATTTCAAGATCTAGTGATCATTATATATATCAAATATTTCACAATAGAGAAAATGTCTCCATATATTCAGAGAAATATTAAAATGACTAACTCACGATCATGAGTTGGGAAGTTTTGTTCATGATTTTTTAACAGCCTTGATGCATAAAAAATGAATCTATCATTCTACATAAGGACACATCTAGGTCCTTTCTTTGATGCATCACTATAAATAAAAAATGCACCATTTCTTGATGGTAGAGTAAATATTGGAGAATTAACTAACATATTCTTCAATTAATAAAAAAATTATACACATTATTTTTCCCATACAAACATAACCCCTTTACGAGTAATCTTAGTCCACAGGTTGGCTAAACAGGTGAAGTTATGAATGAAATGTTTTTTTAATAACCTGCTAAAGTAATAAAACTATGTACCTAAATTATGTTCTTTGGAATTGGACATTAATAGGAAGCCTTTGTCTTCATAGGATCAATTAGTATTCCATCCTTAGAGACAATATGGCCAAGAAAATAAATTGGCTGAGGCCAAAATTCACACTTTATAAACTTCCCATATAATTCATTTCTTCTAAGAGTCTTCAGAGTATTGTGCAAGTGATTCTCATGATATTTATATATTTTGGAGTATATATCATCAATAAATACCACAACAAAGTCATCAAGATATTCCTTGAAAACTTTATTCATTAGATCAATGAAATTAGAGGGTATTAGTGAGTCCAAAAGGCATTACTGTAAACTTATAATGCCCATACTTGGTTTGAAATGTTGTATTTGGATTATCTTCCTTCCTCACATGAAATTGATGATATCCAGATCAAATTTAAATATTTAAAAAATATTAGGATCCATGAATTTGATCAAATAAATCATCAATCCGAGGTAGGGGATACTTTTTATTTATTATAATATCATTAATTTCTCTATAGTCAATTCACAACCTCATGGATCCATCTTTATTCATGAAAAAGAGAATAGGGTCTCCCCATAGAGAAAAACTAGGTCAGATAAAACCTTTATCACTCAATTCCTCTAGTTTATTCTTCAGTTTTACTAATTCCACTATGGATATTCTATAAGGATTATTTGATAGAGGCCTTTCACCAAGAATTAAATCAATAGAACACTCAAGTTCCCACTCCAGAGGATGTCCAGGC
Organism: Viscum album; assembly: GCA_963277665.1. Classification (NCBI taxonomy): domain Eukaryota; kingdom Viridiplantae; phylum Streptophyta; class Magnoliopsida; order Santalales; family Viscaceae; genus Viscum; species Viscum album. Next base: position 1,586,608,130 of record OY728164.1, read on the forward strand.
AAATCCTCTAGAAATACATTAATGCATTATTTCACAATAGGTACATCCTCAATTTAAATATTTCTTTCCTCACTCATATATATTGAGTTCTCAACCTCCCCAATAATTTCATTCATTAGAGATACTGGGGGTGTATCTAGATAATAATCATATGGTGATGTTTTTTCTCTCAAGATAATGGAATCTACACCTTCCTCAAAAATCGTAATTTCCTTCTTTATGCAATAGAATTTCACATCTTATTTTGAAAGACAATCCATGATAAAGATTATGTCCAAGTTAATCATTGGAATGATGATAAAATTAGCAGATAAAGAATATTTATATTCCATAATGGAGACTTCATAACACATCTTTATTGTAATGAGACTTCCTTTAGGGGATTTTACTGACAACTCCCCTATTAAGAAGAATTGGAAATATCTAATTTTTAAAGAAAATTGGGAAGATATATATGAATGTGATGATACAAAATCAAATAAAGCATTGGACAAGTTTGATGAAATGATTATAGTACCTGCCACCACATCGTTAGGAACTGAAACTTTAGTAGTTGTGATTGCATAATCTTGACATTTCTCCCTTGGCCTTCTCTGGGGAATGTTTCCATGATTATTTAGAAAATTATTGGAATAATGTCCCATATATTTAAAATTGTAACATTGAACATTAATAGCTTCTTTTTTCCCTTGAAATCTTGAGATTGGTGGCCTCTATCTTCACATTTATAACAGACTCCATTTCCTTTTAACCAAGATCTGGGGTGTTTCTTTCCACAAGTATTACATATTAGAAAACTCCTCTTTTTACTCATCCCTTTATCCATTATTTTCTATACCACCATCTTATTCTATTTCTTTTCTTTAAATTCATAATACTTAGAGAAATATTTCTCTATCTTGATTGTACATGAGACTATATCTTCGTATGATGAGAAAGTTTGGGAAAAAAGTTCCCTTCAAATGAATGGTTTTAAACCATCAAGGAATCAATCAATATTACTCCTTGGATTATTTATGTAGTTCGTGGCATGCCTTGATAGTCTTATAAACCTGAATTCACACATCACAACATTTTCATCAACTTTTTGTTTTAAACTCAATAATTTTATCTCCATATCTTATCACTGTTCTTAAGGAAAATATTTTCTATGAATATTTCCTTAAAGTCCCTCTATTCCATATCCTCTATTTCTTCCTACTCCTTTGTGTTTTAAATCAACTACCATCATTGATATTAATCTACTGATAGACTATAAACTTCCATGAAAACCTTCTCCCTTTCATTACATCCCAAAGTGAGAAATATCTTTTCTAGGGAACTTATCCACTGCTTAGCTACAAATAGGTTTGTAGTACAATTGAATTATGGAGGTTGTTTTCTCATAAAGAGTTCTAACATTGCACCTCCACATCGTGGTTTAGGATGCTCCATATAGGTAAGGTTATTGTTCATAACCTGAGTCAGCTATCCCAGTATAGTTATAAGCTACTCAGTACCAGTTTCAACTCCAATACCAGCATCATTATCTTGCATAGGAGGAAAATCCCTACATGGGATACGTGAATTCATGTGGTTTCCATTATGTCTACTAGATTACATTTCTAAATAAATATATACACCAAATTAGGCTATTAATCACAATGTATAATGTCCAACAAGAAAAAAATTAACATAAACTGAAATTGTATGCATATCAAATCTAATAATCAAAATCATAGTAATTTTGAGGACCCATTTACATTTAAATACTTCACAATGGTTTATAAAGAAAATGTGAAATATCCAAAGAATATCTCTTGGGAGTGTCAAATGAGGTTCATAGTAAGTCTCGTTGTTATGTATCAGGATAACCCATGTCATGCCCAAAACTCCTTGTCAGAGTTGTTACTCCTAGGTACATCTGTTCCAGAACTATGTACACTTGTAGAATCCAGACAGGGATATATTTTCTAGAAATATATACATAATCTATTCCTTACCAAAATTCCAAGATGTTATTTTATGTTTATCCTTAAAGACTCTCTTAGGGTTTTATTACCAAATATATCTTTTCTAAATGTAGTTTCCAAGGTTTCTGCTAAACTTCATATGTTACCAACTATAATAACCTGACCCCAATTTCCCTGAGATGATGCCTTTTATTACATTAGAATATAAACAAGGAATTAGTATCCCAAAGTAATGAATAGTTTAGTAGTTTTGTAACACAAGATACATACATAATTTTAACATTTTAACTTGAAAGGAAATTCAACATATCAACTTCTTTTGAATCATACATAAAATCCTAGATTATACTTGCAAGTCATTCATTATATTCATCTTCAAAACCTGGAGAAAAATAAAAAATAATAAAGTGGTGAGCTCAGGTTCTTAGTAAGGTTAATTAATACATTGTATGTTATCCTAAACATAAACACTAATCATGGTGAATAACTGAAAATAGATGCCTTTAAAAATTATTCTTGAGCATAATATGCATGAATGAAAAAAGATTAAATAATGCCATATAAATGATCATGTGAGTATGAAACATAACCATTGATATTATACTAGTTCAATAATCACATGGTTTACCAATTTATAATACCATAATGAGAGAATGCATAATTCCAAATATCTGAAACATATTGTTAAGGCCTCAACTAAGACGTCTGAAAATACTAGGGTAATGCCTCGACCAAAACCCAATTTTGTATTGTCTCACGGGGCCTACCGATGAATCAAGAGGCTAGATCGGGCCTCACCCATCATTTACTAATTCAAATTCATTCCTCATATGAAAGGTTCTAAACATAAACAACATGATCAAATGAAATAATTTTCCCCAAACTATACACATAAACACTAACTATTCTGAGTAGTATGGTGAATGGTATCAAGATAGAACATTCATATTCAAACTAAAGATAAACCATTTAATACAATATGGTAGATGATATAAATAATAAATTAACCTCAATAAGACATAAAATTCAACAAAGTTGTTGGATTAACCAAAAATACTATAATAAAACCATCAATTTTTTTTAAGAGAAATACAATTTTACTTTGAAAAAGAATGTTCTTCTGTAGAAATATTTGAATAAAACCAAAAATTAATTAATTTAGTTTTTCCACGATTAAATTATTGGTTTTAGAAAAATAATTGTGTCTTAAATAAAATTAAAAAATGCACTTGAAAATGGGTAATAATTCAAGAATTTACTATGAATTAGGCTTGTTTATCGAAAATAATTGAGAAAGGTCTTTATAAAACATTTATCTCCCCATAAAATAAATATGGATTATGATTTTTAAACATATATGTGAAATTAAAACATAAATTATGAGTATTAAATAAGAATAATTAATAATTTAATTTGTATTAAGTGATAAAAAGAGTATCCCGAAAGTAAATGGGGGTTCAGGTAGAAAACCCTAACCTTATGTCCGAATGTATTATACACTTGTCCTTAATGTCATAGATAATAAAATTAAATCCATAAATTAAATAATTAATAACCTCATATACATTTATTTTATTCATTATATTTTTATTAAGTTAATTTATTTTCTTATTGATAAGTTATAAGATTGAATTCCATCATTCTGGAGTGTTTGTTTTCCTTAATTTCATGTTTGGTCCACTTGATTATAAGTAACATAGTTTATTTGGAATGGATATAATTCTCCATAATTAAATTTATATATTACTTATGAAAATAAATAAGTGTAAATGGTTATATATATCTATTGTTTACATAGTATGAGGATGGTTTATTATATAGAACATTAGTGATAACCATTTAGATTTTTTGGCGATATCTCGATTGTTAGAAACTAGTTTGTCGTATGAATTAGTATTATGTATATATATTGGTTCCAGAACATTATATAGGTTATAATAAAAATAATATAGTCTGGTTAAACCAGAAAAATGGTTTTATGACCATCCATGATTATTGTAATAGAAATTGAAAACCCATCGTCCTTGAATGCGATAAATTAACACATCTCAGACGATGTTTTAATTTTTTGTATAAAAAGAGGGAAAAAGAGAGGTGATGATGAATTATTACATTATAATAAAAAAATAATATTATATTTAAGGTGATTTAATTTTCATAAATTTTTAATAAGAGGATTTTAGGAGAGAAAAATAAAAGAAATGAACTTGAAAAAAAGAGAAGTTGAGAAATCCCTTATGAAAATCAGGCAGCATAACAGTGTCACTAAAAAATTCATCAAATATGTTGATGAGAGAAAAATGGGTATCTCACCAATTTTTACATAGTATGGACAGTAATTGGAATATTTAATGACATATTCCAACATAATCCAATGTAAATTAAAAATTAATAACATAAAATGAGTTCTTGAAAAAGAGAAGAGTGGTAAATTCCCTTACCTTGTAGAGTAACTCCTAAAACATGAAGGTTGGGACCTTGGTGGATTTAAGAAACCATGGGAGGACTCTTAAAGAGGTAAAAATACTAGATATTAGAGGATTATGAGTTTTTAATGAAAGTAAATTAAGTAATGGGTGGGTATTTATAGTAAAAGAGAGGGAGTTTTTTTATTTATTTCAAGGGACACCTCATTAGTGGTATTTTCAAAACCATGGGCTTGACCATGGTATTTTCCCATGGTATTCACCACTTGGGACACCTCATATAATATTTTAATTTACAAAATTCCACAAAAATTAATCATTACATAATTATGATGTCATTAAACATACCGAAAACTCAAAACTATATTTGTATTATTCACGAAAAACTAAAGTATTTTATAAAAATCTCATAAATTATGAATAACCTAATATTTATGTTCTGAATTAAAAAATAAAATTTAGTTTATCATAATAACTCTATAAATATGAAAATTTTAACTTTTATCTGTGAACATACTTATTTATTAAAAATAATAGCAGACATAAAATGCATAGTAAAATGGATTGTAAAATTTTCAACACTTAAAAAAAAAATAAAATTATATTATAATTTATAATTAAAGAAGAGTGTTTTTATAATAATATTTAATTATTATAAACATTAATAAAACCTTTTTTTAATATAATAATTTAAATATCTCTGAAATATACAATTTTTACCTAAAAAATCAATTTGTCAAATTCATCATATTTTTAAGAAAAACAAAACTCAAAAAAAAAAATGATGGAACCCAAATTTTATTTATACATTATTAGGTGAGGTTTCTATTCCATTTTTCATATTACTATTCATTAGGGTAAAATTACTATTTCAAAGGGTGAAGTTACTATTCACAAAAAAATTATGTTGATCCTATCAGACTCTAAATATCTTACTGATCGCAACCGTGTGTGTTAGTTTTTTGAAGTTCTAATCACAAAAGTGGAAACAATATGTTTAGCGACTAGGTTTTAACTATCTCCAATAACAGTGTTTTTTTCTCAGGGGCCTAGGGTTTTATCCATTTTATTTATTTATAAAACCTTGGGGGTGTTACAATTATCATATTGAGAAATCATATAATCATGTCAAAAAAATCATAGGATATCTGAATCATGACATATTCTTTTCAATCTATGACACAATAGGTTTAACCTAGGTCATCCATGGTCATCATGTATTCAAGTCCTTCATAATGGTTTATAAACAAGATGTAAATTAACCCAAGCATATCCCCATGATTTTCTATCTAGTTGTTCAGTCTTAGGATAACCCCTTATGTATTGGTTAAAATAGAGTTAATACATAATCATCCTCTTTTAGAGTTTTCACCCCTAGGTGAAGTTGTGCCACAACTGCATCCACTTTCCAGCATTTAGATAGGGATTTAATTTATAGTATAGCCACACAATCTCTACTTTTCAAAAACTTTAGGATGTTATCATATACATATACTTATCCCTAGGGTTTTACAAAAATTTATCTAATCCTAATCTCAGAAAATAACTAAACCCTACTCAGATACCAAATAGTGAAACTAAAACATTAAATACATACATATTACATCATATTATTTAAATATTCATTTTATTTATTTATGATCCTTGCTATAACTATATAGTTTTAGTTTATTTAGAAACATGTACACATAAACAAGTAGTACCAAAAAGACCTACATCATCTCCCATTGAGTTATTTAAATTATCACAATTATTATACATTTTAGTCTTAAAACAATTCTTTATATCCTGGGTAATAGAAACATAATAAATGGTAAGATAAGATAATTTGTAAGGGAAAAAAGGTATATATCAATGAATAATCATTTATAAGAATAATACTATCTAAAAGGTATGATAATATGAGATTTACATTTGAAAATCAAACCAAGTATTTCATAGATCATAATCATGAGTCTTGGAAAAAATCTTGGCAGTTTGAATGACATGACTTATAAAGGAATCAATGATCATAATCCACGAGAGAATAATATTAGCAGAATATTATGTCAAAAAAGAGTGGTATAAAGTGTATCATAATTGTAATAATATAATTCTTATGTTGAGGATACCCACCAAGACATTCATCACATGTTTGGCTTTAGCTAACCACTCATGTACTTACTTTGGAATTGGGATAACCTCATGTGCACCCTTGTTGGCCTTCAGATAACCACTTGTGTACCCTTTGATCCCATAAAACAACAATCTTTTCATGATGTATTAGAGGGATATAATGGAAAAACCTATTATATTATCCTAATATATTCATATATATTCCATAATATCATGAAAACAATTGTAATTTTATCATAGATTTATGTCATGATCTCCTACCACTAAAGGAATCCCTCATAGGCTAGCAATGAATGAAGAGGGGCACAAAGAACTGAGGGTATAAAAATATAACATAAATGGAGGGAATTACCCTGTATAATATATGATTGAGAAATATAATAAATCAACTGCAATCATATGCATGAAAAAAATATGAAAATAAAACCAAAACTATCCAATAATGAATGTATAATGTAATCAATAAAAGGAAACATCCAAACAAATACCAAAAAGAAAATAGAATAAAGTGTCATATAAATAGTCTAAAGTTCCAAGATAATAATTTCCATCATGATCCATGTAATCCTCTAGGACTCCTGAAAAACTGTATATACGTAGGGTGAGTATACAATTATACTCAATAGGATCACACCCAAAGTCTCTCATTAACATGTGAAAAATATCATAATAATTTTTTTTAAAAAAGAACAACAAAAAACACATATAGGTAAACTAATCAATTCCATCCTCACGAAGGCATACTAACCAAATCACACCACACATTTCATATAGTAAATCTTCCAGAACAAACATAAACCATCACACCACATCACTCCTCATCTCTCTCAAATACATATGGTTCATCATGTCACATCAAATCTCATCCGAAGACACTTGGTCCCTCACATCACATCATATCCAGCCTAAATACACTTGGTCCATCACATCACAACCACAACCATAAACATAATAGTAGGGTATTATGAGTATAAAGGATATAAACCTCATTACCTCCTCCCACTATGAATGAAACCCAACATATTTGATCTCATCAAACATCACCACATCACACTTTTTACTTCTTTCCATCACACCCCATTCATGTCAACATCTCTTAGAAGAGTGGGTGGGTAAGAGTGGGTTTCTAGTAATCTATCCTCACAACTAGGATATTGGAAATATGACACCCAAAACATTTGGCTGTTGAAACATGGTACTCAATATGGGCTAGGATCATATATAAATCATAAGGAATATAAAAGGTATATATATAAATGTATACACAATTCCAATATAAGGGTTTACAACCAGAATATTATCCCAACTCAAAAAATCACCACCAGGACTCACATAATTTTACACTTTCACTACCACTACTAAATATATATAACACCACAAAATCAATCCACAAGACACATACCACATCATTCCTTTCATTTCAAGTTAATATATTTTACAGATTCCACTTTTACCAACTGTTTCATTATTCCATCCCATTCATTTCATACTTATTAACAACCATTTAAACCATACTTCCCATTTTAAAACATTCATTAAAAAATTCAACACATTAACCCAACCATCCCATGAAACTTAATATTTGATTACTAACCAATTATTACATTAATACTAGGAAACTACCATAACATAATAACCCATACCCCTCATGATAATAATTATCAAATTTCCTCCTTTTCTCAAACACATAAAATATCCACATTAAAACCACTTTCCACATCAAAACTGCCATTTACCATGACTCATAATATCCTCCCCTACATAACAACCACACATTACAATTAAAAATAATATTTTCCCATTACTTATTCAATATTTTTCAAGGGTATTTTTCCACATTCACTTATTTATTCAATGGAATTCTCACACAATAAATAATTTTTTGGGGAAACCAACTATTTTGAGAGATATAAGTGGTTTCCCAATTCAATTGTTGGTGATAAAAACAAGCTCACAATAAGGGTTCCATAGTCACAAAAATCAAAATGAAACCAAATCCCCCAATGACCATGATGTTCAGTAAGTCACAAAGTCCATACAATCACAACATAAATAATATAAAAGTGTATTTTTTTTTTATTTAATTCCCCATACACTTTAATTTCATTTAAACCAATTATTTATCATTATTAGGTTTGTGTATACTATATTACAAAAGATAAATAATAACATGATCCCTCCCATGTGTAAAACTAGAAGAGAAATAAATGATGCCCTACCTCAAATGAATCTTTCTAAACCACTTCTAAATTTTAAATAATTTGTAGACAACCATCGAACACCACAATGATGGGAAAAACTCAGTTCAACCTATAAAAAAACATCCCATGTCATATTATTACAAAAAGACTATCAAAACCAATAATTACCATGAAAAAATCCTTCTCTATATGAAGAATAGGGGAAAACATGGATAATGAAGGAATAAAAATCACATAAACCAACTCTATATCAATATCCCAAGGGTAGGGTTGAAATAAAATGATTTGGGGTTGAAATAACTCTAAAGGATGCACTTACATCATCCAAAAATGAGAGAAAAGATAGATATATGATAGGGTTCAAGGGGATTTGGGATTCTATACCCGGTCTACACAAGAGAACACTACAATGTAGTTTATCCCTCCACTTTGAAAAATTGTTGAAAAGGCACCAGAACATGCCGAAAGGATGAAAGTAAAATAATCCTCTGAAAAACATGGCTATCTCAACACCACAGATTTGATTAAAAGGGAGAAGGGATAATGGTGCATCCAAGGACACTATTCCATAGAGCCTAGTAACTAGGAAGAGGTTACACCACTACCAAGCTACATGGTTCATGTACCCAGAAATAAATAAAACCATAAAAAAACGCCCCAAAACTCTATAAAATAGTGAAAGAATCTACAACACAATTATAATAAAATTTTCAGTAGAATCAAATCAATACTTATGACTCCACACTATAGCTGAGAACTCCATACTAATTTCATGCCAAAATCTTAAGAACCATGTAAATCTCAACTTTAAGCCACTACACCACAATCAACCTCTCCAAACTGTAGCTTTCTCTCTTCCATGGTATATCCAAGGCTCTATGTTGTAGGATCCTCCTAGACTAGGTTTTCCAGCTATAACCTTTTTTCCCTACAACTAGCTTAAAAACTATTTGGGACAATACCATTACCAAAATTATCACAATGTAATGGTTCATGATTTCTAGACCAAAACATCATATACCTATCAAACTAATCTCATCCTTGAGAATAAAATACAACTAAAAATGAAAAAAGTGAAAAGGGTCCAAAAAACCATCATGTGAGATAACAATAAAGGATCTTATTACAACTGAATATCATCACTAAACAAACAAACCAAACCCATCCAGGAACATTCACAAAAAATCCCTCATAACCACAGTTCCACACCATTTTACATCATCCACAAGACACCACCTTTTAACATAACCATAGACACCACCATCACAACCTCCACATAGTCCAAGCCTACAATCATGTTATAACCTCATCCCTTCAAAGGTACCACTCCTAGGAATTCAATAAAGGAATAAAGATAATGACCCCTAAAAATCACGCACTATAGGCCCCAAATTATATTCTAGCACTAAGGTTATAAAAATATCACAAATAAGAATAATTACCACTATAATTATTGGATCATGATATATGATAAATGAACTCCAAGAAACTAAATGAAATAATATAAGATAATGAAAACCAAAATCATCCCACAATACATGTATAAGTGAAATAGATATAGATACAATTATATAATTAAATACATAAAAGAAAAGATAAGGAATAAACACATCAATAGATCTGATGTTCTAATATAGTAATGTACAACACTATCTATATATTCCTCTCAGATCTCATAAAATAGTTTTTGTATAAGTAGGGTGAGAATATAAGTTTAATCAGTTTAGAAACCGAAGTCTCTTTTGTACATGAGGAAATAGAATACTATTACACTAGTGATAAATTTTTAGAAGTTGCTGTTGGAACCAAGTTGGATGGAGAAGGTTTTTTCAAGTATAAAAAGTTTTTTTTGAATATTTTTTTCTTTTATTATCAAAAAGAATAAATCAACTCAATTTGTAAAAGACTTGGTAAATATGAGGATGATTTTATGATTTTTATTTCACAGATATCATAATATTTGTGGAGAACTTGGGATGAAATCCATATAAAGTAAATGGGAGAAAAGATATTTCCAATCATATTTAGTTTGATTGGAATGAAAGATGTTTCTAGAAGACAGGGGAGTTATAATAATTTTTATGGAAAATATGATTATGATAAATCTAATCAGTCAAATTATATATATCAGGGAGAACATTATTTGTGATGAAATAAATTACAACAAAATAGTTTTTATTGTATTGATAAAGAGGATATTTAAGGTGGTGATTTTTTTACAGTATTTGCCAAAATTTTGGGCCTCAAAATTGGTAGATTGTTTTTTTGGAAAAGGAATGTTTTATGTAAAGGAGTTTTTGAAGAACAGTTCTTGTATCATGAAGTAGAGTTCTTGGAATGCATAGGAGGTACGCGTAACAAAAAATAAAAATAAAAAAGGTATATTTCTATATAGAAGTGCTATATAGAACACATATCATAGTCTACGGAGAATGTTGTCTCACGTTGAAGTTTTGTTAAAATAGTATTAGTAGGATTTTTGGATTTATTTACCTATATAAAGGACCTTAATCCCATCATTAAAAGATACTTAAATTTATAAGAAGAGATCATCATTGTGGGAATAATTTAGAGAAGTTTAACGTAGTTCACGAAGAATAATTCTATGAAGGAGAAGAATTAAAAAAGGAAAGATTACCATGAATGAGATAGTTCACGTGGATAGTTCATGGAAGAATTTTGTAGGGATATATAGACTGAAAAGGAAAAGGTAACACAAAAGACAGGTGTTTTTGAGGAATTTTTGATTCGTGGAGCAGAAACAGTCTTTGGAAGAAGAGGTGGTCCAAGAAGAACTCGTGACATGAGATACAACTCAATTCATAGAGGATACAGACAGTTCACAGAGTAAGTAGGTCAGTTCGTGGAGGACTGAAGGATCTTCCCTCCAGCTTATGGGTGGGAAATAGAATGGTTTTTTCGAAAGATCCTAATTGTGAAATTTAATCAAGAATCACCATAACATTATATTGAATCATTTTTTCTATAATAATCATGCACACTATTGGATTGTCTTCAAAGTGCTATACGAGTTTAAGGGAACATCATAATCATTGTATTCCATACCAAAGTATTTTTTATACTATATTGTGTGGTATTATATTATTTCTAAACCATTCCAAGGACATAGTTACTCTTATTGAGTAATGAACCCTGTAAATTCTAGTGTTCTAGTGTATGTGTGGTTGAATTGTGTTCAGTAGGAAAATAAATATTTAATAGGAGGAAAAGGTTTTCTTCAAATTAAGGAAACATAAAATAAAAAGATATGACTGATTCATTCCCCTCTCAGTGATACTTGAACCATGATTGAGAAACTTTAATTGGTATCAAAGAAAAGTTTCCCATCACTTATTCGTTGTTAATGTTATGAAGATAAGTTATGATGGATGATGTGAATTTCCTGAACAGTAAGAGGATTCCAATATTTTATGGAAATAATTGTTGTATTTGGAAAGATAGAATGATGCATTAACTTATATCTCTTGGGCATGAATTTCTTGACGCTAAAGCAAATAGATTTCCTCCTATTTATGATTAGTTTAATTTTAAAATTGTTGACAAGAAGAACCTTGAGGATGATGTAAGAGATAAAAATGATTTACTATCACCACTTTCTAAAAGTGAATTTTTAAGAGGTAAAGGTGTTGACCTAGCAAAAGGTATCTAGGATAATCTAAAAATCATCTATGAAGGAAATTGACATGTGAATAAGGAAAAACTAAATATATAGAGTATGGAGTATGAATATTTCAAAATGGGTGAGTTTGAATCTGTTGGGGAATTATTTACCAAAGTAAATGACATTTTCATCATAATTAGATGTCTTGGTGAAATGTTGAAGGATTGTACATTTTTTGAAAATATCATGTGAATTTTTCCCAATAGGTTTTATGATAAAGTTTGTTTACTGGAAGACATATACCCTGAAACATTATATCTAGATGATTTTTATAGCACTCTCATCACTTATGAAATGAGAAGGGGAAAGAATACGAAGAGAAAAAAAGACGATAGATAAATGTCTTTCAATGTCTATAAGAAAGAAAATTCTAAGAAGGCTATTGAAGAAGATGATGTTGTTGACTCTGACTAAAAAAATGAGGTATGTAAAATATTTATGACATTTTATCCATATTTTTTAAAAATGTGAGAAGAGTTACAAGTAAATAAAGAGTAAAACTTCCCTTGCACTATTTTGAATGTGGATCCATTGGCCACTGAATAGATAATTTGCATCAAAGAAAGAAATAAAAAGATAGTGATGAAGATGAAAGAAGGTCAAGAAGTTCATGGAAGAAATAGGGAGACAAAGATAAATATTTTTCTAGAGGGAATCATAAAAAGTTCATAAAATCAATAATAAGAAGCTTCTTGTATAAAGATGAAGTAGAAGAAGATAGTGAAGTTGAATCCAAAAAATATTTTGTTGAGAAACCTAGAGATAAAACCTTTATTGTAGCAGTGAATAATGATGATTTTTGGAGGAATAGTTCTAAAGAAGAAGAAAATAAAGTTAAATCTCATCTGAAATAAGAGTTAAAAGAATGTCTATGAAAGATTAGAAGACTTCAGAAGGAAAATATGAAATTGATAAATAAAAATTCCTCATCAAACAAAAAATATGGTTTTCCTAATGATAAATTCAATCTGATAAAGGATATTTATGATATAAATAATTCTATTTAGAAATAAAATAATAGTAATGGACATATAGAAGTAAATTTGAATTCAAAAGAAAAAGAGTTAGAATATGTCTGACAAAAAAATTCTGGAGTTGAACATAGGGATATAATTTTCAAAAACTATATCTTAAATTTTTGTGAATGTTGTAGTAAGGATGAACCTAAGAATGATAAAAAAAATTGAACTTCAAAGGTTGAGAAGAAATATTTGAAAGTTAGGTACATGGATAAGATGATAAAAGTGGATAATTTAAATGTTTCTAAAAAACCTAACTTTAGAAAAAACTATATTACTTATTGTTCGGAAAAGGATAAAAAGAAATCTGAGCTGAAAAAGAATGTTTTGTCTAGAAATATAAAGGTTTATGGTCAAAAAAGTTCTATTAAGAATATTTCTAAGAAACATACTCACAACATCAGACAATCCAAGAATTTCAGATGAAACTATTCTTTCTATGGATACTGCAGGTATTTTGGTGGATTCGGACATATGAAAAATATGCATTGGTTCAACCAAAATAATTAATACTATTCTATAGGTTATGAAATTAACGGTTTTATGGGGATTCAATCATCTCAAAATAAGAAGTGTGAGATGGATATTCTGAATAAACATGAGAAGATTGGTGTTAAACATGAGAATATGTTCCAACCATTGGAATATATTTGTAAAATATTTCAACTACCTAGACATCTTTCTAAGGGTTTTATTTTTTTATTATTGGAAAAAAAGTTTCCTAAGAATTCCCAAAATCTAGAAGTAAATAAAGAAAAGGAATAAGGGAAATCTCTTGTTTCTGAAACCACTTTAAAATCTATAAAAGGAGAACAACCTTGGATTCCTTATAGTGAATGTTCTTATAATTTGGTAGGAGACTTGAATTTATTGAAAATTGTTAATTAAATCAAATAAGGAATGGTGACATATGGAAATGATGAATCTCTAAAAATAAAATGTGTTTAATCATCCATCATTGGCAAAGAAAATATGCAGTCTAAGAAAACATTATATGTTGATGGACTGAAAAATAACCCAATGAGTGTTTCAAAAAATTGTGATGTGGGTAAAAAATTTATCTTCAAAAATTATGGGTTTTTTGTTAAAAATGAGGAATATGGAATAATAGTTAGAATAGGTCAACGTACAAAAGGAAACTTGTTCCAAGTTGATGAAACATAGAACTCTTGTTACTTGGGTAATGTGAAAGAAAATTAGTTGTATCATAGAAGGCTAGGAGACATGTGTCAGGTAAAAATGAGTAAGTTATCAAATAAAGACACTATCCTAGATATTTCTAATTTGTCAATAATAATATATTGGTGTTTCAATATTTGTAAAAAAGTAATGATTAAAAATTATATGCATAAGACCATTAAAATTTGTTCAAAGAGAACCTTGAAATTTATTTAATCTAACATCTATGGGTTGATGAGAAAATTGTCAACAAATAGATATAATTACTTCATCACGTTCATTGATGACTTTAATCACATTACTTGTGTTATGTACATGATACATAAGTCAAATGATCTGAAATTTTATAAAATTTTTATGAGGAAAGTTGAGAAGTAATGTGAGTATTTGGTGAAGAAGTTGAGAAATTAAAATGGTAGTGAATATAAGAATTAATAATTTGAAAATTATCTAGAGAATAATGAAATTTAGAATGAGTTTAGTTCACTATACACAGCTAAAAAAAGGGATGCTAAAAGAATGAATATAATTCTAGTGAAAATGGGGTGAACTATG
Source organism: Viscum album (assembly GCA_963277665.1). Classification (NCBI taxonomy): domain Eukaryota; kingdom Viridiplantae; phylum Streptophyta; class Magnoliopsida; order Santalales; family Viscaceae; genus Viscum; species Viscum album. The sequence continues at coordinate 1,586,623,259 of OY728164.1, forward strand.
TTTCTTGAACATGGTATATATCATTACTATTAGAGGAAATCCATGAGTAATTATGTTTTTATTCAATTTTTTTTATATAGTCCAAGTTTATATATAACTTGATATGAAATGTTTTGTGGAAAAAATCCAAGTTTGAAACACATAAGAGTTTTTAAGAGTCCATGCATCATAAATAAGAAATGTGGAATCCTAGTAAAGTTTGATAAAGTATGTGAAGATGGAATTTTAATTTTCTATGCTCTATAAGGAAGAGGATATTGATGTTTCAACAAAGAGATAAGAAAAATTGTTGATTCTACTAATGTGAATGTTTTTGAAAAGAATGAGGAAAAAAATAGACTCATGATGATAATGATGTTTAGAAGGATAAATAAAGTTTTAGTAAGAATTCTGATAAGGATGGTGACGGTGGTAATCCTACTAAAGAAGAATAATCGGACTCATCTATTTCAAGTGATGAGGATGAAACAAAAACAACTCATTGTAGGCTTAGGAATCAAGCAGAGGCTTAGAAAATTTTTGGTGATAAACACGATATGGTTCAAACAAGAAGAACTAATTTTTTTACACAAACTTATTTGTATTCAAATGTTGAGGAAAATGATGTGAATGGAGCCTTTGATCATCCAAAATGGGTTGAAGCTATGAATGAATATTCTGATCTGATAGAAAATAATGATACTTTGGAACTTGTACCCATGTAGGATAAAAAAATTTTTATTGGTACAAAATGGGTTTTCCATAACAAGGTTAATGAACAAGTCACGTGATAAGGAAAAAGGAAATATTAGTGTACAAACATTACTCACAAATTGACGGTGTCAATTTTGATGAAGAAGTTTACATTGAACAAACATGTGTCTTTTTTGGTGAGAAAGATAAAAGTCCTATGTGAAGGTTGAATAAAGAATTGTATGGGATAATATAAGCTCTTATGGAATGGTCCTCAAAGTTGGATACTTTCTTAAGGAAGATGTGTTTTAAGAAAGGAAGAGTTGATTAAAATATTTTCATCAAATAAAGTCAAAAAATTTCTATCACCATAATTGTTTATGTGGATGGAATTATCAATGAAGGAAATGATGAAATATCTTGTGAATGATTTGCTAAAGAGAAGAAAAAGTTAGTTGAGATGTCCATTCTAGCATAAATGAAATACTTTCTTGGATTACAAATTTTACAAAATAAGAAATGAAATTTTCATTCTTGAGAAAATTATGCTAATAAAATTCTTAGGAAGTTTTTCATGGAAAATTCAAAACCAGTTTCCACACTAAGTTTAGTGGGAACCAAGTTTTCTAACGATGGTGAAGGTAAAGAAGATGATCAGAAAGAGTTTTGAAAGATTATTTGAAGTTTTTTATATTTTACTACCTCAAGACATGAAATTTTTTATGTTGTTAACTTATTTGAAATATTTTATAGTGATTATAAAGTATCACATTTAATTATTTGAAAAATAATTCTTAGATATTTCAAAGGCACAATTTTTTTTGGAATTGGGTATGATAGATCAAAATATATTGACTTATTTGGGTATTTAGATGCTGATTGGGCTAGAAATATTAATGATATAAGATCCAAATCTGACGGAGTTTTCTTTCTAGGGAAAATTTATATTAGTTATAATAATATTAAATATAATTTAGTAACTCTTAGCATGGCTGTGCTAATTATATTGCTTCCAATGAATCTTCTAACCAACTTATATGGATGAAAAATCAGTTGGAAGACTTACTTATTGAAGTAAAGTTACCCTTGATCTTGGTATGGGATAATCAAAGTGAAATCAATATTGCATGGAATTTAGTAAAAAATTCTAATTAAAAACATAATTTCATAATGTATCTATTCATCAAAGATCACGTGGATATGAATGAATTGAAGCTGGCATATATTCTAACATCAGAACAAGTTACTGACATATTCAAAAAACCTTTACCAAATAATCCATTTTATAAATTTATGTTGAACATGGATGTCCAACCTATTTATCATCAAGGTTAAAGTATGTGTATATTTCCCATCTCTCATATTACCTTTGTATAGTGTTTTGAAGGGGATAATTATTTCATAAATTTATCCTTATGGAAGAATGAATAAAGGGGGAGTTGTGGGTAAGCTCTAAATCCAACATGTAAGTGTGTAAACTATTCTAACATTTTTTGAAGAATTTGTAGTGAAGATTTTTTTATATTCCAGTAATGTTGAAGAAGTGGAGAAATCTAATGAAGAATGCTAAGGAATAAAGGATGAAAAGGAAATCTAAATAGGTATCATAGTCACTTACTTTTGGACAGTGTGGTTTTTCTATAAAAAATTATTGGTTCCTACAAATTGTTTGCTCATGTAGTCTTAAATTTTTTTATATGTAATCCATAAATTGAAGATAATTTTTTTAGTAATTTATGAATCTAGGTTGAAAAAAAATCCAAAGGGGGAGATTCTTGGGACCATGTTGGTGGTAGAAGGTTTTTGGAAGTAAGAAAGTTCTTTTTTTGAAGAGCTTTGTCTTTTTTGTCAAAAAGGATAAATAAATTCACTTTGTAAAATACTTGGTAAGTATGAAAATGATTTTATGATTTTTATTTCAGAAATATCATAAGTTCATTGGACAACTGTTGATGTAATCCTTATAAAGTAAAGGTGGATAAAATGTGTGACCAATATATAATGGAGTAGGAAAATAGGTAAAGGGATATTTCCACATAGCAGCACTATACAGACCACGAAGCATGCTATGCAGACTATGCAGGGAAAAAAATTCTTGAGATGATCATAATTCATGGAAGGATTAATGTTCATGGTGAAGGATATCATTTGCAGTTGAGAGGAGGTGATCCAGTTGTGGATGGAATTATATGTTGTGAGGAGAATTTTAAGGCACTACGCATACCACATAGCATAGTCTGTAAAGAAGGGTGTCCTGTATCAAAGTTTTGGTAAAATTGGATTAGTAGGATTTGAAGATTTAATTTCCTATATAAAGGACCATAATAACCTCATTAAAAGAAAGTTAATTTTATAATAAGAGATCACTACTGTGGGAAGAATTTGAGATAATTTTTTAGTAGTTCGTGAAGAATAATTTCGTGAAGGAGAAGAGTTCGCAAATGAAAGATTTATGTAAAGGAGACAGTTCACGGGGACAACTCACAGAAGAAGTTTTCAAGACTTTGTATCCCACAAATGAAGTGGGATCACCTAGGAAAGGTGGTGCATGAGGAATTTTTCACTCACATAGGAGTGATAGTCAATGGAAGAATTTGTGGCTTATGAAGCACTATCACCACGCGATGCAACTCAATTTACGAAGGATACATGCAGTTCATAGATAAAGCTGGATAGTTCATGGGGGATTGAAGGAAGTTCCTACCAGATTATAAGTGTGAAATAGAAGAATTGTTTTGAAAGATAATAATTGTGAAATTTAATCAAGAAAAATTATATCATTGTATTACATATTTTTTTTATAGAAGAATAACCCACACTTTTTCATTGTTTTCAATGTGATAAATTAGTGTAAGAGAATATACTATGTGTTTTATTCCACATTTAAGGATTGTTTTCTTATAGACTATGTGGTATTGGATTATTTCTAAACCATAACAAGGATGTAGCTACTCATTTTGAGAAGTGAACACTGTAAATTCTAGTGTTCCTATAGATGGTTGGTTGAATTGTGATCAGTATGGAAGGAAATATTTAACAAGGAGTGAAGGTTGTTTTATAATTAAGTAAACATAAAAGAAAAAGATATCACTAATTCACCCCTCCCCCTCTCAGTGATAATTGAATCCTCACTGGGAAACTTCACTTACAATACCAAAACATGTCCACTAATAAAGATCATCCTAAACATAGAATTCTCACAAAATATCACAACCAATTGTAATAAAATAATATGAATTATATCTATAAAAGGATACCCCATACCAATTTCTATCAATTTCAACTCTCACACACTGATTTCATACATTCTGGTACACCCATATCTTCTAAACATCACATCATACTAAGAACCATACGTACAACTATCCATCACATCACATCTCACCCAAAAAGGCCTAGGGAATCATATCACACCACATCCCTCCTACAGACACCTAGTCCATCACATCTTATCCATAATTGTATCCAGAATAGTAGTGTATCATGAACTTGTAGGACATCAACCTCATGCCCTCCTCCTACTATGTACGACCCCCACCATAATTGATATTATCATATCTCATCACATCACATATTTACCATAAACACCAAATAATCCACATCACATAAAATTTTGAGAGTTCAATTTTGACTTCTAGCCATCATAGCCAATGCTTGTCATCATCACCTAGAAGAAAGAGTGGGAAAGAGTGTGTAGATAGCTGTCCATCCTCACCACTAAGATGTTGGGAAAACACCCCCTATAAATATATGGGTGTCAGCAAAAGGTTATGAACATGGGTGGGATGATTATTGAAATTATAAGGAAATACAATATAAATATAGTAGTCACACACATAATCCCAACCTATGGATTCACAACCAAAGCACTGACCAACTCAAAACATCACTACCCAACTTCACAACATCTCCACTTTCACAGTCACCATTAAATATACAACACCAAAAAATAGTCTGTAAGCCACATCCCAAATTATCTACTACTAAACCATTTAATTTAAACATAAAATTCATCTATTTATTTCTATCACATTCATATCATTATTTCAACCCATTATTTCACATTTAACATCAACCAAATTTAACCAAACAACCAATTATTTTTTATTCATTCATTAAACATTCATACCATACCATTTCAATTCATCATTAAGAAATTTATTCTTATACTACCTTGGAAATTACCACAAAACAAATCACATAAATAAATAGGAAATTATCCTAATCCAATCAACTAGAACCACATCATCACCATTTATAGTCACATCCACTTATTTCTTACCATATCCACATCATAACCACTTTTCCATCACAACAACACATAACATGACCACACAACTCATCACATTACCGCCCACATCACAACAACACATTAACGACCCAAAACCTGGTCAAATCAAAACACATAAACCCCACATAAAATAACCACACCTCAAAACATCATTTAAATCCCAACACATAACATTTTTCAGATTAACAAGGGGATTTTCATCAATTCCACTTCTTTATTTTAGGGCCATTCTCACACAACCATTAATCCCCTAGGAGGCCATTTCATTAATATAATATAAGTGATTATACAATTACATTTAACATTATTTCAATAAACGCAACAAAAAAGGTTCTAAAACACATGTCAAACTAGTAACCCCCCCCCCCAATTAGCACAATTTTATTGGGGCATTTAGACCATATAATCACATTATCAAGATAATCAAAAACATATAAAGACATGTTGATCATTAAAATTACCTTTCAATTTCAATTAACTATTTCATTATCATTATTATGAGGGTGAAAATCATCAACTCATAGATAGACAATAGTTAAACCCCTCCCACATGATACAGAAAATGGGAAATGAGGGGTCCCCTACCTCAAATGAACACTTCTAGTCCACTACACAAGGTTGGACTGAGAGGGAGACAATCACCAAGAAAATTGAGGAAGGAGTACATAATAATAGACCTAGTATAATGCCTTATAACACATCATTATCCAAATATCATCAATCCCATAGTTTTTCTCTTGAAATCACCCTTCTCGAATAAGAAATTGGAAGAAAACAAGGAGAATGATGTAAGAGGACTCACCTTAAACCCACATGGATTAATCTCCAAGGGATAGGGTAGAAATCCACTAAAATAGGCATTGAAGATATCTTTAGGATGCAATTAGTTTACCCAATAAATGATAGAAAAACTGTAAAAGTTATTGACTCTAAGGTGATTTTGGAATTTATACCTACACTAAAAAATATAGGACCAAGGTGTAGCCACCTAGACCATGCCACAATCTATTAAAGAAACCAAGGTATTATGGTGAAACACCCCTCAATATGTTGTAGCCATCCTAGTCAATCAAACCTCTAATATTCATAGATATTCACACATCATAGATCCTATAAAATAGTGGTGACCACTACATATCCAAAACCACTATGACAAAAACCACCGATATATAAGAAGGCGTTAGGACATAAATCTATATCCATGAGAAAAAATATTCCATAATTGGAAGTAGAACCAAACTCTACCCAGGAATCCCCCTATACTTCAACCATTTCTCCACAGCATACCCTCAACTTCCATGAATAGGTTATAAGATATCCAAATATCCACAAAGTAGCTACCTCCTAACTAGAAGTTTCCCAAAAAACACCCCTAGGATCTCTATACCATAGAATACTTCTCTATGTTATAGTAGAATTTTTTTTGGTGTAGCGTAAGGCTTCACACTGTAAGACTAATTATAGATGGATTTTCCTTCTCCAACATATCCTCTATTTTCTAATTCCTTGGGAAATCTCTCAGATGCATCTACCACAAAAATTTCTTGCAAAGTAGGGGTCAAATTGTCTAGTCCATTACATTATATAACTCTCAAACTATTCTCTCCCTTGAGAATCAAAACCAACCTTTCAAGTAATGGGGAAAGGAGGTCCAAAAAACCTTCCCATTAGATGCCTCTCAAGGAACTCATTATAACTAAAAAACCACTGGCCAAACTCACCACCAAATGAAAATTCCCACCAGAAATTTCAGACAACCACCCCACCCTCTCATCCCCTACAAATCCCAAGACCAATATCACAACTACCACACAATTCATGTCCCTAAGCACAAAAATAAAGGAATTCTATCTTTCAGGTAAAGATATAATTTGTTTTGGGTGACACTAACTCATATGCATGTCTTTAATAGTGTCAAATTATAACGTGTCTCGATTAGGAATCAGGATTTCCCCTTTTCATGTTTCATAATCTTTATCTCACATCATGTCAACATGAAGAATCACATCTCATAAAACATCAAGATGCAAGCATCACATCATTAGGAAAATAAAAATAAATCAAAATATGAAAAGATAAAAAATACTTCAAGTACTAGGAATGAATATGCATATTAAACTCCAAAGTAATCTATTCTATGACACCATTCCTCCATAAGACATGAAAAAATATGATGGTTCATCCATATACCACCTTATCCTACCAATCTGGGATCTCCACTGGCTACTCAAGGAACATCATGTCATACTCAACATCTATCTCTCCCTAATCAATGACATGGGAGTCATCATGAAGATACCAATAGAGATGAGATATTATAAAGAAATCATGAATATAGTCTAGTCATGGAAGAATTTACAACTGATACGATACCTTTCCAACATGCACCAACACCTCAAATGGACCAACAAACTAGAGTGAGAGCTTACTCCCCCTGTCAAACCTCTACTTCCCATGTCGAGTGGAAATCATTTAGAATGCATGGTACCCTACCTATAAGTACAAGGACCTCATAATAATATTATTATAATACTTATGTCAGTCTTTTTATACTTTAGTACTCTTATGAACAACTTGATCCTTCTCTATCATTCTCTCCACCACATCAAGACTAAGAACTGATTACTCTCTAACCTCGGTCATGAAAAACATATAATGGCACAAAAACGTGTCTAAATCCTTAAATGGGGCCATAACAATGGATGGGAGATAGATATTATTATATGTAATATCAACCAAAGGCATGTTTTTTCCAAATATTCACTAAAGTCTATGATACAAGCCTATAAAATGTCCTCTGGTGTATTCATAGTCTTATCTATATTCCCATCAATATAAGGGTATAAAGTAGTGGTGAGGTAAAACTGAGTACCAAAATCATAATACAGTCCACTATAGACTCACAAGGTAAAATTAGTTTCCATATCTATGATAATTCACTATATGACTCTATGAAACTGCACAAACACATCTTCATACCTCGTATAAAAATTATCTTTGGTTCTTGAATCCCTAATCGTTAATAAGTGAGCCGATTTCATCAACTGATCCATGATTACCCAGATAGAATCACAGACTCAATATTCTCAGGGTAACCCTATGATTAATTAAATTAATATTTATTCCCACTTCCACATAGGAAAATCCAAGTGCTGTAATAAATCACCTGGAACACAATCGTCAACCTTCACTTGTGGGAAAACTAAACACTGATCCACAAACTCTACCAAAACCTATTTTATCTTGGACCACCATAAATACATACTAAATCCACATTACATCTTGTATACCTCATATCATTACATAAAAGGATATCTATAAAACTCACTAAGTACTCCCTCACACATCGCTACCAAAATAAATCGCCACCCTCAAAAAAACATCTAGTTCAAACCATCTAGTGACAATTCCTATAAAGCATCACCATGGACAACCTGATCATGCATCACCTCTACATATGATTATCTATAATAAAAATCTTTCACATTCAGTGTCAAATAATACAAAATTTTCATATAAAACAACCAAACTCTACCATTAACCACCCTCACATATAATTTTAGTGCTTCCAACTCCTCTATCACCCACCAAGCTTGTTCATACTCCTGTACAACATCCTTCCATGGATTCTTTCTCAATGCATCAGCCGCAACATTACCTTTTCAAAAGGTGTAGAAGATATTGATTTCATAATATTGAATTAACTCTATCCACCTACATCTCTATATATTTATATCATGCTAAGAAATGATACACCTAAAGCCTTTTTGATTTGAGAAGACTAAAAAGAACTATCCCATGAGGTAATGTCACTATAGCTTTAGTGAAAACACAATTACGTCTAGATCCATATCATGGGTCATATAGTTATTATCATGAGGTAATAACTTTATAGACTCATAATTAATCACTACTCTTTTCTACATCAAGACACATCTCAATCCCAATGGGAAGCATCACAAAACACCTGAAACATCAACCCCTCCTATGGAAACTATAACACATGAGTACTGAACAATTTCTCCTATAGATAGTTGAATGCTTCCTAAAAATGATTAGTCTAGATAAAATCTATGTCCCTCCTAGTCAAATCTATATATGGGGATGAAACACATGAGAAGTTGGGTATGAACCTCCAGTAACGGCCTAAAAGACTAAGGAAACTAAAACCTTCTTCACATTATTGGGTGTTTCCAATTAAAAAACTAACTCGAACATTGATGGGTCCATGGATACACCCTTCTCAAACACTAAATTCCCAATTAAATGTATATCTTGTGTCCAAAAATTTATCTTGGAAAACATTCCATTGATCTAGTGGTGTCAATGAACCTACAAGGTAGCTCTAATATGATAAGAATGTTCATCCTTTAACTTTGAGTAGATCAAGATTCCATCAATGGAAATGGATAAAAATGGTTTAAGAAATCATAGATCTTGGAGTTCATGAGACCCAAGATCATTACTAGTGTTTTTTTGACACTTAATAGAATGAAAAAAACTAGAAGTTCTAAAACCTACATTTGAAGGTAGACTTAATAATATCACCATCTTTCACCCTCAACTAGTGATAACTAGGCTATAGATCAACCTTATAAAACCAACTCACCCCTCCCAAATGATAAAAATGATAATATATCCTTGAAATAGGGTATTTATTCTTGATTTCCACCAAATTAAATCTCTGTTATTCTGTACATTACCTCAAACTACCATCCCCCATCTTAGAGAATAATACTGGAGCACCCCACTACGAAACATAGGGATGAATAAAACCCTTAAAAATAAAATCATATATCATAATAATTACCAATAATAGCTCAAAAGGATCCATACAATAAGGATCCATCAAAAGAGGCAAATCACCAGGCTGAAAATCTATCCCAAAGTTGATATCACATTGAAGTGGTATCATCGGAAACACCTTTGAAAAAACATCTAGAGAATCTCTAAGAATCATGGGAGCCTCCTATCTCCTAGAATCCACATATTACATGAAAAAATAATATATCAAATAAGAGTGGTCCTTCACACATCTACTACCCACCTGGAAAATCTTATTTAAAAAAAACTACACATTTTCCATCCAAATATGAAAATATAAATCTCCTACAAAATTAATTTATAATGAAACATAGAGAATATAACCAATAGATGTCAAGGATGATGTAAAATGACTAAATCTAAAATAATAATAGATCCCCACATGATTTATGTGGCCCATCATAAATATAAACCCCAAACACACATTAAACAAGCTATTCTAGCCTCCAAATGGTGTAGTCAACACCAGGGGCATGAGAAGCCTCACTACGTCTTGTCCTAAAGAAAAAACCAGATAAAGTGAAATAAAGGAGTGTGAAGATCAAGAATAAAAGATAGCATAAAGGAGAGAAGATGAAAAATTGAGCATACCTTGAACAATATATGGACCCTCTGGAATTACTACCTCTAATATGTGAAACCGACTACCCCTAGATACTCTACCATATTTTTTGACATCCACTGAAACATCCATGAATAATTTAAGGTCCATGAACATAAGGAATATCCTAAGGTCAACCCCTACCTACTTTATCCCCTCTTAGTTGAGCATAATATGTCAAACCCTACTTCTAAAATGGTCTTACTAGTAAAATATATTAACGTTGATGCTGAACATATCCACATCGACTAAAATAAGCTAGAAGAACTACTATTCATTATTTTTTATGATGGTTACAAACTCTTTTGACAAAACACACTTGCCCAAATTTTCTAGTAAATTCATAGAAATCACTGGTCCTAGAAGGCCAATAGGGAAGCTATTGAGGTCAACTCCCCACTAGTTGAAACCTCAATGGCCCTAGTTCCTAAGAACTGTCACTAAAAACTCTTATCCTTAAGAAACCCTTCTGGTTCCCCTCTTATGGTAAACCTTCTATTGACCGCCTTAGTATGATCACATACACTTTCTTCTAAACCTAAATATACATTATAAATAGAAAATAAGTAATTTCATACTGGATAGAAGGACTAATTTTCTCCTCGTGACATATCGAATAAGAGTCCTCATTAAGAAAAATATTAAGGTAAAAATATAGAAGGTACTTGAACATAATACCCAAATCCCACATAGACATTCTCACAAACTAAATAGAGAGAATATCATACCTCTTTACTACCTTCATGGTCAATTAGAGGGACTCCACTTAGAAATCCTTATAAGAGTTAACCCACAAAACATCAACCTATTTTCAATCCCCAAGAGATAGTTTCCCCCACCGAGGTGTAGCTCCCCATATTTGGATAATTGTTAATAGAACCCAATGCTCCACTAGGGACCAAATCAAATTGAAACCAATCTCGAGTACCTCTAACTAGCTCTATATCTCTAGATCAAAAATAATTCCCTCGTACTAACCAAATACTACCACTGAAAATCATAAAATTATTTCTGCCATTGATCATCCTACCTAGCCAAAGAAACCCTCCAACGATCAACCAAATCAACCTAATGAAACTCCACTACCTTAACCACACATAGATAATGAAATCCTCACTATTTCATTATCTAGGATCAATTGAAATCATTTCCATACCATCCTATGAAATCCTCAACATGGATAAATATAAACTAAATCATATACCTTAACCATAAACTCCTATACCACTCTATCATGACCCCTTACCTCTAAAGGTACCCCTCCTAGGTTGGAAATGAAGAAAGAGAGATTATTAACACTTAGTCCCACCTCTAGTAGGACCTCTGTTGGAAACTGTCACTAAGGGTATGAAAATATCATGAATGGGAGCCATTAACCTCCATAATAATGGGTCAAGATATATGATAAGTAAACCCTAAGAAAATAAATGAAATAACATAATATAAATAAATCCATAACCATCCCATAATGCATGTATATTTGTAATAAATACATATAAAATTAATAAAATAAATACCCAAAAGAAAATCTATGGCAACGACACAACAACAACTCTAGAAGGTAAATAGATAGTAATGTACATAATGGTCCACATAGTCTACCTAGAAACCAAAAAAGATATTTAATATATTCTGGATTAGGATACAAGTTTACCCATTAGGGTAACCAAAGTCTCTCATTAACATGCGAAGAGACCATACTTGTGAACCAGTGAGAAAACAATAGAAGCAATAACACCCCAATAGTTCAACTGACCAAGAACATCCACACCATGACATGTAACACATCCAAGTATAAAAAAATAATATGAATCATATTAATAATAGGGTAACATGTACCACTCTCCTACTTATTTTCTAATATCACACCCCAACTTTTTATGTCCTGGTGATCCCATCTATTCTTAACATCACATCATTCCAAGAATCCCGTGTGCAACTAACCATCACATCATATCTCACTTGAAGACACTTTTCCCATCATGTTACATCCCATACCATATATAGACACATTTTCCATCATGTATCACCCAAAAACGTAACCATATTAGAAGGGGATCATGAAAATGAAGGACATCAAACTCAGGACCTCCTCCTACTATATACAACCCCCACTCTAATCCATCTCATCACATCTCATCACAACACAAATTTACCATAGAAACATGGGCCTCCACATCACATCAAATCTCAATAGTGAACTTTTTTACTTTTTTCCATCACAACCCATGCATGTCAAAATCACCTACAAGAGAGGGTTTGAAAAATCAGATAGTCAGCCATCCATCCTCACCACCAAGATGTTGAAAAAAACACCCCCATATAAATATACGGGTTTCCAAACAATGTGATCAACATAGGTGGGTTGAATATATAAATCATAAGGAAATAAAATATAAATATTGTACTTACACACACAAGACCTTCAAAACAAATAACTAAACAACTCACAACAGCAAAACCCAACTTTACAATAGTACCACTTTCACTGTCACAACTAAATTTACAAAACATCACGATAGGACATAAGACACATTCCAAATTAACCATTAACAAACTATTTCATTTAAATAGTCAATTAATCTATTTATTTACCACCCCTTAATCTAGTTATTTCAACTCGTTATTTCAACTTTAACATCAACCACATTTAACAACACATGTCATTATTATTCATTTATTCATTAACCATTCAGCTCAAACCATTTCAATCCATTATTAACCAATAGATTTTGATACTACTCATAAAACAAATCCAACACAACAAAAAAAAGGTACTATTAGCCTCATCAAGATATCCATCCCCAAATCACCACCATTCATAGCAACATGCACTTCATCCTTACCACTCCACATCATATCCACTTTTCACAACACATCCTCCCCATAGAACAACCACATAATTCATCACATAACTACCCTACATCACAACTACAAATTACCACCCCAAAACAAATTAACACTATAATGAGTCATCTCCACCCAAAACAACCATAAATAAAAACATCATTCATGTTAAAATACATAACATTTTTATATCATCAAGGGGGTTTTCATCAATTCCACTTCTTTATTTAAGGGCAATTCTCACACAACCATGAATCTTGTAGGGAAACCATTCCCTTAATAAGGTATTATTGATTAACCAATTATATTTCAAAGTGATTTAAACAAACACATAAAACAATTTTCCCTAGAACATTTCAAATAATCATAAACAAATCCCCCAATATCCACAATTTTCAACAGTTTATTTAGCTCATACAATCACAATATCAAGATAATATCAAAAGCTATAAATACATGTGAATAAGTACCCTTTCATTTTAATTTCAATTAATCATTTCATTATAGTTACTAGCTAAGTGAAATCTATATTCCAATAGATAAATAAGAGTGAAACCCTTCTTTCATGACACACAAAATGAGAAATGAGGGATCCCCTACTTTAAATAGAAATTTATGATTCATTATGAAAGGTTGGATCGAGATAGAGACAACCACCAACCATCTTGATGATGTGGAATATAGTAATAAACATAGAAATACATACCACAACACCTCCATATTAAAATAGCACCAAAAAATAGGTTTTCTCTTGAAATTACATTTCCTGATAAGAAACTGGAAGAAAAATAGTAGAATGAAGGAAGGGGGATCACCTTAAACCACACAGATTAATCTTAAAGGGTTGAGGTAGAAAGAAACTGGAAGGGGGATAAAAGAGATCCTTGGGATGTACTTGGGATTCTTAAGAAATGAGAGAAACATTGGAAAAGTTATTAGGCTTTAGGGGAATTGGGAATTTATACCTAGACTAAAAACATAGAACCATGGAATGACCACCCAAACCATGTTGCAACCTATTTAAAAATTTAAGGTACTATGGTGTAACACCCCTCCCCACATTTTAGACCTAGTAGCCAATCCAGCCTCTGAGATTAATGACTATTTAAATGCCACATATCTTATAAAACACGGGGTGACTATAGTGCACCCTATCCACTATTCTATATCCCCCCAACAACTAGGAAGTGGATGTGTCGTAACCCCATCTCCATGATGCGACTATGCAAGAATTGTATATAGCATCAAACTCCACTCAAGACACCCCTAACACCATATGAATTTATCCATGCGACAACCTCAAATGATAAGAAGTGGGTACATCATAGCCTAAGCTCTATGGAGAAGCTACACCCCTAAATGGAATTATCTCTAAGAACACCCCTGGGCTCCCTACACTCCATTTAGATCATCCACACCATAGTATCTGGTCCTACAACACAACATAAGGATCCACATCACAAGGATCATCCCATATGGTTTTTCCATCTCTAGTCACTCCCCCATTATCTAACTACTATAGAATTCCCCTAGATGCCTATACCATTATAATTTCCTACAATGTAATATCCAAGAAGGTCCGATCAATTACATATCACCACAACTATCACACAACACGTTCCCAAGCACACATATCCATGAATTCCATCTTCTATATCAATATATTATCTGATTTGTGTGGAAATGACTCACCCACAATGTTTTAATAAATGTCATGGTATAATATGTCTTGATTTAGAATTAGTTTTCCTTTATTTATGTGTTGGAATTTTTAACACATATCACATGAAGAAAAATAAAATCTCAAAAACCAATAAGATCCAAACATCACATCAACAGAGCTTGGTAAAACAAGATAAAAAAACTCAGCGTACTAGTCAATCATCTACATCTCACACTCCCAAGTACTCTCCTCTAAGAAACCATGTCTCCACAACACAGGAAGCATAAGAATGGTCTATCCATAATACAAATGCTCCCAATGATCCAAGATCTATATTGGTATCTCCATGAACATATTTTCATACTCGATATCCAACTCTCTATAGTCAGAAACAAGGGATTCATTGTGTATATATTGATAGAGTTGAGAGATGTGGAAGATTTTAGGGGTAATTTCCTATCATGGTGAGAATTCTAATTGATAATCCACCTCACCAATATGCTCCAATGCCCAGAAAGGCCCAAAAAATAAGGGTGGAAGCTTACTACCCCTTCCAAACCTCAAATTACCATGTTGAGGGGAATAATTTATAAAAATGTGGTCTACAATCTCAATCTCCAAGGGCCACATATTGTAATCAACATAGGATTCTAGCTGGTCTTTCATTTCTTTCATCCTCTCATGAACATCCAGAACCTTCTATGTCATGTTCTGTAGCACATTTGGACTGAGAACTGATTACTCCCCAACCTCAAACCAGAATAATAGAAAATGGCATGGACACTCATAAAAAGCCTCAAATGGGGCCACATCAATGGATGAGTAATAAAGTTTTTTATAAGAAAACTCTGACAAAGTAAAGTGCATTTACAAAGATCTTCAAAAGTCTAGGATTCATGCCATGAACATGTACTTAAGAAACCAAATGGTCCACTCTATTTTTCAATATATTTGATGGTTCAAAGTAGTGTTGAGGTGTAACAGAGTACCAAAATCATGATTCAATCCCATATAGAATCACAAGGTAAAATTAGTATCTTGATCTAAGAAAAAATACTTCACTACTCCATGCAACCACACCACCCCATCCACATACCTCCTTAACAAAACATCAATGTTTCCCGACTCCATGATTTCTAGAAAGTGTACTAATTCATCAACCAATCCATGATCAACTGAATAAAATACCAACTTTCATAAGCTTGGGGTAACCACAGGAATAATTCCATCATGATTACATCCCATTTACTCTTGGTAACAACTAAGGGATATAGAAAATTTCCAGGAATATATTTCTAAACCTTTATTAGTTTGTAAAATAGACACCAAACCACAAACTCTATCTCCACCTGTTTCATCCTTGTCCACCAAAAATGCATCCTCAAACCACAATAAATATTATACTCTCTTTAGTAAACCCCAAAAGTTGACATATTAAACTCAGTAAGAAATCCCTTGGGCATCACCACTGGGATAAATAACCTCCCCTAAAAAATATATGGTTCTAACCATCCTCTAGAAATCCCTATGGAGTATCACCATGTAAAACACGATCACACTTTACCTTTTCCTCTAAGTCTTCCCACTCAAGCTCTTTTACCCACCACATCAAAGAGAACAACTATGTCATCTGAAATAGGAAACCACCATCATCAACCACCCATTCATATATGTATCGGGATGTCAACTCCTTCATTTCACTCTAATAATATACAAACTCATGAAGAAAATTTCTCCATTAATTCCACCATAGCATGTAAGATATGACATTCAACATTCTTTAATTATATAAGATGTTGATATTATAGTGTTGAAGAAACTACATCCTCCTCTTTTTTTGAAGATTCATATCATGATAAGATAATATAAACCACAAGATCTTGTGATTGGTGAAGAAAAAAAAGTTTTCACCAGTAAGGTAATGTTTCCATAACTTTAGCACAAACAAAACTACAACAATATCCATATCATGGGCTGGAGTAGTTACACTCATGGGGACATAACTTCCTTGACCCATAAGATATCAATTCTCTATAATTCATTAAGAACCATCCCAATACTATGTGAGAAGTGTCACAAAACACCTGAAACATCACCCCTCCTCTAGAAAATGGATTACTGAAGAACTGATAAAATTCTCATTTAGGTTTTCAGATGCTACCTGACACAGAATGGTCCATATGAAATCAAGGTCTTTACTGGTCAAATCTATCAACACGGCCTCAATTTGTGATAAATCAGACACAAACATCTAGTAATAGCTTGTAACACCAAGGAAACTATGAACCTATTCCAAATTCTTGGGTCCTACCCAAGAAAATAATGCCTCTAACCTTGAGTGGTCCACAACCACACCATGTTGGGACACCACAAGCCTAATTTAATGCACCACTCATACCCATAACCTAATCATGGAAAAATTTACATAGATCTGGTGGCATCAAAGGACTTATAAGACAACACTATGTTGATCAACATTCTCTTTCTAAAAAACTATATTTTATAAATGATATTTTCTTCTTGAAATAAATGTGCATTATATTATATTACAAATTATTATACATATATAATACATAGATAAACTAATAAGACTTTATTTCATTAATGAAATTTTTTACATGAGTCAATGACTAAAACTAAAAAAATAAAAAATATTACAAAGAGACAAAAAATATAAAATATAAAAGTCAAAATGTAAAAATATGTATCACCCTAATCTAATAGAATCATCCCTCCCTTAAACAACACTATAGAATAGAAACAGAGTATTAGTAAACCAATCAACATTATTGAATGGAAATGTTGAACATTGAGAAAAATTGAAGTGAATAATGAATGAAATAATGGATAGGTATATATAAGAGGTAATTTGACCATTGTAATAGTAATTTGATCATTGAAATATTACCCTAACCATTAATAACAGTAACCTTACCATTGGGAATAGTAACATGACTATTATTAATATTAACCTGGCCGTTGGAATATTAATTTTACCACAAAATAATAAATTATGATATAAATAATATTTATAATGGTTAATTTAAACAAATATAAATATTATAATGTGAAAAATTAATATCATTATTACAATTCTAAAATAAAATATTACTACAATTTTAATAAACTTTTTTAAAGTATTTCAAAAAAATCATATTTTTTATATTAAAAATTATAGTTACATATAATTGAAACTTATTATTATAAAATTAATATAATTTTTGAAATTATAACTTTGAATATTTACAAGGTTATGTTTTTGGTAATTTTATGAAATACTTCAATTTTCAGGTGAATAGTAAAATATATTTTTTTACATAACTAATGTATCTTAAATTACATCATTCGTGATGTAATAATGACATGATACTCTATATAACCTCAAATTCAGCCATAATATTATTAATTTCAAAAATTAGTCATTAAAGTAAAATAAAATAAAATTAAAAACCTAAAAAATAATTATCCAAAACCCAAAGTGAAGAGTGATCCCTTAAAATAAAAAATTTTATTTCTTCCCAATTTCCTTTCTAATAAAATAATGAATTAAAATTATTATTTGGTTTAAATTAATAAAAAATATATTATATTTTTATATGATTTATATTATTTAAAATTAACTATTAATATTTTACCTTTGATATATTATTTTATTAATTATTTTATTCTAAAAATACCCTCCCCTTAAGTATAAGTAACCCCACTCCCTACCATTGGAAAACCACTCATACCTCTATTTCTAAAGCCTAAACTCTAAAAAATAATTCCTATAAAGCTAATTAAAATCCTTAGGGATGTTCTGGAGTAATTTAACTCAACACATGATGGGATTTTTAGTGTTGTACAAGAGAAGCTACAATGAGAAAAGTGTTAGTTTTGATCAACTCTTATCTCATTTTAATCTTATCTTTATTTTTATCACCAACTATTTGAAAACAAAATCTTATAAAATTATTTATTTAGTATTTTAAAATTATATTAATGATTTTAAATTACTCTAAGTATCATATTTACTATATATATAAATTTCAAGCTTCCTTTTTCCACACTACCGACAATGTCCCGTCAAAGGTCGGTTAACCACCTACAGAGACATTGCCATGTTAATTCTTATAAAAAACTTAATGGATAGAAATTATGAATTATATATAATATATAAATATGTAATTACATATATTCTATGATTATGGAGTAAATTTTACTTATTTATAAATGACTTTGAAGGAAAATTGTGAAATCGAAATAAAATAGTAAAACTTAATGAAACCATGATATTAAAAAATCATGTTTAACAAAGTATATAATAAAATTGAATCATATAATTATAATGGATAAATAGTGGAAAAAATTAAAATATTTTACTTCCATAACAATGTTTTAATAATTATAAGTTTATTATTCCAGAGGTGAAAAATAGATGAAATAAAGCTTGAATTAGGTTAAGGGGATTCTTGAACTTAATTCATTTCATTAGGTTATATTCTCTTCCATGGTAGTAATTTTCATATTATGTCCTTGAAATTTCATTTCCATTATCTTTTGGGTATATACATGTTCCTACCATGTCTAAATGTTTTCTAAGAAAATCCTATTTTTAAGTGACATCAATTTACAAAAAATATTATTCTACTCCTCAAAAAATGCTTGTTGTCCACTCAATAATAATGATGTTTTATGTATACGTATGATTTCCACTTTTTAATTTAGGAATAAAAAATTTTATTCATGAATGTTTTCTTTATTAAATACTTATTAAACCCATTTTATTCCTTGGTTTTATTTCATGACTATGATTATTTTACATTCTATGTAGCATGAATGATTATGATCATTTATGATGTAGCGAGTGGGACTAAAATCATATACCTCTCAAATGAATTAGGTAATGTGATGTATCTCAGGATATTTTGTTCAATATAAGTGAAATTGATTCGATATTTGTTCACAATGATGATGTTATGATTTATGCACATAAGTTATGCATGAACGTGATGCAAGATTTTTTCACAACTATTTGTGGTATTTAACCACTATGACATGATGTTTCATTTTATGCATTTCTACATTTCATACCTTGATATAATGTGTCCCTCATGATTATGTTGATGATCTTATGATGACTATGATCACCCATGCTATATCGATTCATGTCCCTTATTCATCCTCTTACTGGGATTTTAGCTCACCCCCTTCATTGATGTATATCCTCAAGTGATTAATGGTATTAAGAAAAAAATTAAGGCCACTAATAGGATAGAGAAGAAGGAATTAAATAATTTTTTAGTTTTTTTTTGGTTTAGCCTAATTTACCCAAGATACTAAACTTTTATGTGTGGTATTGTATCATTATTATGTTCTTTATCTTAAAAATGATGTAATAGTTATGTAATGAAAAAAATCAGGTTTCTATAGCTAGTATCAGAGTGTGGTTTAGTTAATTTAATAATTAGTATTAGAAAAAGTTAGTGTAAAATCCTAAGGATAATTATAAGTATATTAAAATGTTATATGGTTTGGTAATGTATAGAAGCGTGTGGGTTTCAAGCAATGAAATCCCTATCTAGATACCAAAAGTGGATGTGGATCTTCCACATATGTACCACGTGTAACAACCTAGAAAACACCATATTGAGCTAGAATCAATTGGGAATTGGTGTATGACAATGGACTTTTCTGCACACCTTTTTTGACACTCTTGAGGGATATTCTTATGTTAATCACAAACTCTAATGAAAACCATTATGAAGAATATATATAAAATGTCATTAGTCATTGTAATTCTAGAGAAGTATTGATGTAGATTGTCCTATAAGTATTTTTTATGGAAAAGAATAATCCTAAGGATACCATAATATGTGACTTTAGAATTAATATTTTCTTAATAATAAATTAATTATTAATTCCTTTTTGACTTATGTTGGTCCAAAAATTTTATATTTTAAAAAATGGTGGGAACTGGGTGAAACTAGGACGATAAACTATATGAGGTAAAATGCAATGATTCTATGAATGAAATTCCCAATAAAATGGGACGTGTAGTTCAAAAAATTATATGAATTATTAAATTTCTATCTCGAGCTATAAATAATAACTTGAACAATGTTGAAAATCTGCTTTCACCTAAGAAGGAGGAACTAGCTATCGAATTCTTTATATGATAATGACCACTGACATTTAGTGGATATTTTTGTCCACTTATTATTGAACAGTAAGTTAACTTAATAGATAAGATATTTTTACTTTTCCATTGTTCTAAGAAGGTGAAGTTTAATATGTTCATATATAATTTAGATATAGAGGTTGATGAATGGTGGACACTAATAAAGAATAACAATCCAAATGATGAAATTTAAGAAATGTAGTGGGATAACTTTAAGAAGTTATTTCTTAACAAGTATTTCTCTCAAACCCTTCGAAAAAATATATAGAGAGAGTACCTAGATATTAAGAAAAAGGATGACGAATCTTTCACTGCATATTAGGAAACATTTAATGGGCCTGCGAGATAATCCTTAGGATTTGTTATAAAAAATGATAGAAAAGTAGATAGATTATTTAGTCAATTAAAACCACAAATCTAAAAGGATATAGATATTGAATTTGTTGGGTATTATGAAGATGTTTTTTATGTGATCTCAAAGTAGATATGGAGTTAGAGAATGGTCCCACATATATGTATATAATAAATAAAATATGGAGTTTCAATATTGAGGATCTAATAACAAAGGTGGAAAGAATGATCAACTACCTACATATAAAAAATGTTGTAATAAGCATCATGGGAACTACTTCAATGGGATAGGGAAATTTTATAAGTGTGGGGGATAAGGCCACCAAACTCATGAATATTGAAGATACATAAATAAACCATCCAATGTTATAGAGTAAATGATAGCACCACCCTTGGTTCAATGCTTCAACTATAGGGAGAAACAGAACTATTCAAGATAGTTCACTAAACCATGGGTTCTTGAGGGTAATCGATGTTGGAAACCACCAAATCATATGGAATAGGGGAAATATTATTCCATAACCACTACTGAGGTGGAGTATGGAAATTAATTAATATAAGTTAAACTTCTAATTCACTCAATAATGGAGAGAGTTTTATTAGAATCTATTTCTATGAATTCATTTATATCCTGCAAGTTTTCTAGAACCATTGAATCACAACCCTGATACCTTGAAGTAAATATATCTGTTGAAACAAAAAGTAGTATGATCAATGCATCCCATGTATTTAAATATTATCTTGTTAGTGTTTAATGAAATATTCTTCTAGATAATCTAATAATCCTCCCCTTTGTTGAATTTGATCCTACAATGGGCATGTATTAACTCTTGTTATATAGACTGAATAAAATTTTTTGGGAAATGGAAATCTTTTTTCATATTATAAATCAGTCAATTATACTAAAACAATTCAAGGAAGAATATGAATCTCCTTTATAAAATATGTCTATGGTGTGGGTGATAATACCCAATAAAGAATCAAACCTATCCCAAATGGTTGAGATGAATCAAATTACCAACCTAGAGGAAATTCTTATTATGAGGGAATACTATGATTTATTTCAAATAGAATTACCAAGACTTACCCCAGAACATGGGTTTGAGTTCCCAATATATCTTATACTTAGATTCACTATTATCTCAAAATTCCCATATAGGATGGCCCCAATAAAACTTAAGGAATTAAATAATAAACATCAAGATCATTTTGAAAAAGGGTTCATAATCTCTTATGAATCACCTTGGGGTGTTCTAGTGATCATTGTCAAGAAGAAAGATGAACGAATATTATTTTGTATCAATTATCAGAAGATTAACAAGATCACCATAAAGAAAAACTGTCCCATACCTAGGACTGATGACTTGTTTGATAAAATTCAAGGGGATTAGTTTTTATCAAAAGTGGATCTTTGTTTTGTATATCATCAACTAAATGTGAAGAAGGAAGATATTCAAAATACATACTTCAATACACAGTATAGAAACTACGAGTTCATAATGATACTCTTTGGCCTTAATAAATCCCCTACAATATTTATGGATTTTATGAATATAGTCTTTAGATACTATCTCAAAAAAAATTGGTAGTCTTTATCGATGATATTATCATCTACTACAAGTGTAATGAGGAACATAAAGAGAATATGTGTATTTTGATTGATACATTAAGAAAGTAAAAAATGTATGCTATGTTTTGGAAGTGTGAATTTTGGATATGGAAAGTCACACTCTTGGGGAACATGATCACAAGTGAGGGAATTTATGTGTACTCTTTAAAACAAAGGTAGTTGGGTATTGGCCAAAACCCACTAGTGTCTCATAGATTCATAATTTTCATGGATTTTCCAGGTACTACTGATGTTTTGTGATAAATTTCTCATGATTTTCTACCCCACTAACTAAGTTGACGTAGAAAAGGGTAAATTATGTCTTTATGTAAGTGTAGGTTTTGGGAACAGTGAAATCATAGTTGGGTCGATGCCCAGCTTTAAATTTTATTGTGATAAATGATTATTCTGGGATCCATATGATGATGAATGCAAGTATCTAGGGAATAAAATCAATGACTTAGATAAAGAATAAATAGGATCAGAACCTAGAGAGAGGATGGACATATTTTGTTTATAACTAATTTAATTAAATTAATGAAATACCTCCAAGATTTTCTTTATTTATTGATTCGTATGACCATAGATATGTGGTGATACTTTTGTTTCTTTATAGATATCAAGATTATATCTATTCTTAAATTAATCCACATGTGCTCAATGAATCTCTAGACTTCATCGAAGGAGTCTCTAGGTGCTAGCATGGAAGGCCCGTGTGCTTGTATCGTCCACCCTCGATCTCCTTGAGAGTCACTTCCAAAGTGTTCTCTGATCTAGTGGAGGATTGATACTCTCATTATTGAGAGAATTCTTGGAGAAAAAAAAGAGCTCTCTAGGCTTTAGATATTTTTCTCCAAAATGTTGTGCACAACCAAAATAGGTTATTTAGCCTCTGGGTTTCCCCCTTGGAAAATAATAGAATAAAATGTAACCAGAAATTTAATTCACTAGGTAATGATAAATAATTATCACAAGTTCCATTACTTATTTTATTATTCCATGTGAAATCCCCATATCAAATAATAACAAAAATTCCATTATTTCCATGAAATGTTCTTAGATTTCAAGTTACAATTAAATATTATTTTAACCATATAATATTTAATATTATTTTCTCTCTAGAACCTTTAACTTAGTCTTCCCATCCTTAGAAATATTTATCAGACCTTGAATAACAACTATTTATTTTTTAAATAAATAAATAAACTAACTGCATTATTCACCGATAAATAAATAAAATGAGAACTGGCATACCTGAATAGTTATTATACCACAATTGAGAAAAATATTTATTCAAATTGTTAAATAATAAATTATTTAACTAAGATTCCAGATACTCTTAGTGTGTGACCCTTTAGGCCTCTTTCTTAGAGGCATTAGGCGAGCCTCTCTAAAGTCCAAGGTTAGGATCTAGAAACATGCCGAGGCACCCATAGAGAAATAAGTTAAAACCATAATGACATGTCACCTCAAAAAAACACTAACTGTGAAATATAATACCTTTATCACAATATCTCCAATCAAGTAGGTTTCATGCCAGTTTCATCAACCTATATGTTCAATAACTCGTTCTTTGACTTTATGGAAATAGAACTTTCCAAGAAAACACCATGGTCATGGATTTATTTAGGATAAATCATTTCCATTAAAGGGCCTGAGATATTTACTTCCATTAATGAACAGAAGAGATAAATCCTTTCTCACATTATTCATTAATGCAATATTACTCATGACGCACCCAACGTATCCTACCTCTCTGCGAGCATATGTTTTCATGGTTTTCACCAAAACATCAAAGTGTGTGACTCATAATTTCCATTAATAATAATCTTAAAGTCTAAGGACCATTACAGACATCCGTAGATAGGAATATCCAATGAAACTTATAATATGGATTTTCTACTGTCCAGTCTCGTTCTCATAAAATCCTATTGGATATTAATAAAGGCGTACACCATTAGAAGGTGCCTCAAATTCCTATGAGTCTCCACCCTTGATAGACTATATCATTTGTGTCACTTCAAATGATATCATCCGACTATAGATTATTTATTCAAGAATACTATCATGGAAATTTCGGGTTCTCATCATAGTGGGGAACTGCTATGACTTTTTAGTGAGAAAACTACACTTGGGAGATTATCACATTCTATGTTACATAGAAGAAAAATCATGATGTTAAAAGGATTTTATTATTATTCAAAACCATGAATATAATTTTATCATAAAGTACCAAGAATTTGGTTCTAGGGAACCAACTCCAACAGACCCCCACTTGCACTAGATCCAACTACTAACAAACTTCAGTCCACTAGCTCTCATATGATATTCATTCTTCTACTGAGATAATAATTTAGTCAAATATTCTTCCATGTTCTCTTACATGGAAACTCTGATCACTGCAACTTCACCCCTCTGTTGAAAATCCCTCAAAAGGTGGTTCTTTCGGAGTATGCACTTCATCCATTAATGTGTCCTTGGCTCCTTTGTAAGAGACACCACTGCAATATTATCACAATCAAATGTGATAGGGTCTCTACTTCTAGGAACTAAATCATGTTCCTAGAAAAAGTTACAAATCTAGAAAGATTTTTTAGATGCATCAAAAGCTTCTATATATTCAAACTCCGCTGTAGAATCAACGACAACTGGATGCTTTGAACTCTTCCAAATCATAGCTCCTCTGTTGAGATTGAAAACATATCTTGATTGTTACTTTATATCATTTTGGTATGTCTAAAAACCATTATCAACATACCCTATGATGAGAAGTTCCTTGTCTCCTCCATACACTAGGAACATATCCTTAGTTCTTATCAGATACTTAAGGATAAGCTTAACAGTAATCCAATACTATTCTCATGGATCTTCTTGATATCTGCCTACCATGTTCAGTTCATAGGAAACATCAAGTCTAGTATATAAAATAGAATACATAATTGATCATATCACTAAAGAATATGGAATCTTACTCATTATATCTTTCTTCTATTGTGTATGGTGACACATTTTATTAAAAAAGATGTATTCCATGTGACATTGGAACCAATACCAATTTGGATTGTTCTATACTAAAACTATTTATTATCTGGTCAATGTATGTTCTCTAACATATCCCAATAAAACTCTTGGATCTATCACAAATGATCTTGATCCATGGAATGTAGGCTACTTCACCTATGTCTTTCATGGATAAATACTTGTTTAACCAGTCCTTAACGGACTATAAAACTGGTATTTCATTTTCAATAAGTAATATGTCATCATCATATACTACTAGGATAATGATTACATTCCCATTAAACCTTTGGTAAATATATGGCTCATATTTGTTCTTAATGAAACCAAATTCCCTTATGGCTTCATGGAATAGAATATTCCATGACCTGGATACTTGGTTCAATCAATAAATGGATCTATGAAACTTTAAAACCCTTTTGGAATCACTTTGTGTCACAAACCATTTCGGTTGTGTCATATAGACATCTTACAGAAGGTTCTCGTTATGGAATGCAGTTTTGACATCCCTCTACCAAATCTCATATTCATGGTAAGATACTATGGAAAGTATGATTCTGATGTATTTAAACATGAAAAATGGGTAAAAAAGTTTCATCGTAGTCAGTTTCTTAACATTTTTAAAACCTTTAGCGACTATCCTTGGTTTATAGGTACTTACTTACCCTTCCATGTCCAGTTTCCTCTTAAAAACACATTTACATCCAACATGATTTACATAAACTGGTGCATCGACCATAACCCAAACTTGGTTTTGATACATGGAATCTATCTCAGAATTCATAGCTTCTATCCATATTTTATCTTCTGAGCTCTCTAATACCTATTTTTAGAAGATAGGTTCAACATTGTCTAATAATAATGAGTCACCATCCTCTGTGATAAGAAAACCACATATATCTGATTCCCTTGCCTCTCTTACACTCCTACAATATACTTGTGTTTCAGGAACTACTTCTTCCATGGTGACCTATGAAACTTGTTCCTGTACTAACTCTTGTGTATATTAAGAATCAACTTTATCAATTTCAGTCTTTCTACCACTATCCTTTTTGAGGATGTGCTCCCTCTCAGGAAAGACAACATGTTTGGAAAAAATGACTTTCTTCTCTAATGGGTTGTATAGGTAGAATCTTTTTTTTTCATTGGGATAACCTATAAAGATACACCTCATTCCCTAGGGTGATAGTTTGTTTCATGAGAAATCCTTAACAAATTCCTCGCATCCCCATACACATGTATGAAAAAAATGGGTTTCTTTTCACTTCATAATAAAAAGTGGATTCCATTTTTCAGCTTAGCTGGTACTAGGTTTAATGTGTATGCTGAAGTTTGTAAGGAATATCCCCAAAAGGATAACATAATATTTTCATGACCCATCATCGAACATAACATGCCTCAAAAGGTACAATTACTCCTTTCACTAATGCCATTCCACTATGGTGTATAAGGTGCAGTGAATTGAGATAGAATCCCAGACTTTCATAGTGGTCGATGAACTCTTGGTTAAGATATTCTCCACCATGATCTGATCAAAGATTTTTAACCTTATTATCAAGATGATTCTATATTTCATTATTGAACTCCTTGAATTTCTCAAAGGTCTCAGACATATACCTCATTAAGTAGATATATCCATATCTAATCAAATCATCAGTAAAAGTAATGACATAATAATATCCACCTCTAGATTCTACTGAAAAAGGTCCACACACATCTATGTGTACCAATCCTAGATGCTCTGTGGCCCTTTCACCCTACCCACCAAATAATGTTTTAGTCATTTTACCTTGTAAACAAGTGTGACATCTATCAAGTGGTTTTATCTTGGAAGAGTCTAAATGACCATCTTAATAGATATTTTTCAGGTGATTCTCATTTACATGACCAAGATGGTGATTCCACAACTGGGTGTTATATGATTCATGTGAACTTGATTTGTAATCAATTTCCAACACTTGGTTTTCATAATTTATTACATACTGACCATTATTTATATGTGACATACCATAACATATGTTGTCTTTATAAAATAAACAACATTTATATCTGAATATTAAAATAAATCCATCTGAATCTAAACTACATACATAAATCATGTTCTTGGTAACACTTGGTACATGATAACAATATTGTACAACCAGAATTATTCTTGTTGGCAACGAAAGGTGTTAGTCACCAATGGAAATAGAAGGAAGTCTCGAATCATTAGCAGCTCAAAGATCCACCTCTCCTCTGAAAATTTTCCAAAATCTACATGGTTCATGAATTTGAATGCATATGTGAGTAACACAAGCTATATATAATACCTAATGTGTACAAATGGAAATATTTCACTCGATAAAGAATTCACCTTTGGATTACCCTTGAATCTGGGTGTAGTTCCTCTACTAGTGTACTGACTTTCCATATGCAAAGCATACTTCCTCCTTTTCCTTGCCCTGCATTTAGATCTTCTTCTTATTGGTTAGACGGTGCTCAAGAGCTTTAGGCTATTTATAAATCATATTCCCCCTTCCCTTGTCCTTCCTCTTCCTATTCACCATAAGGACAATGGGTTTGTCATGCCCCATGTACTTATCCACTTGAAGAGTTAGGTTCAGAAGTTATAATAAGCTCTTATCATTATTTATCATATTATAATTAAAAATAAAACTATATAAGGCCTTGGGTATTGATGATGGTGTGATATATTTACACAAATCATCTAGTAATTCAATACCTAAGATGTCTAGACACTCAATATATCAAATAATCTTGACTACATGTCGTCCATCTGGAAAAAACTCTCTAAGGTTAGTAGTGAACAAAGTTTTTGAGATCTCATACCACTCTTGTCTTACCTTCTCTTGATAGAGATCATGAAGGTGAGAAATCATTCCATAAGCATCCATTTCCTCACATTGCTTCAAGTGCTGAGACGAAATGGATGATAACATGAAGCACTTAACATCTTTAGCGTCATTCAGATGTTTCTCATACATAGAGAGTTCCTCACCACTCCCCTCATTTCCATGTGTAACTAGTAAAGGTTCCTCCAACACATATAATTTCATTTCATAGAGGAGGATGATGTGTAAAAAACTCTACCATTCTTGGAAATTCATACTGGTGAGAAGGTTTTCCTTATAGAGTATGGAACACAACAATATGTTTGATATCTTTTTTGATTTCTATTTATACAATTAAGATGAACATAATCTTATTAATTTATCTTGATAATATTATACAAATAAATAAATTAATATTTATTAATCTCCCACTATTTTATCGAAACCCAATATCCCTCACCATTGGATTCAGAATACCCTGTTGCTTGGAAATTCTAGTGGCAAGGATCCATATTCCATTCTCATCAACCCAACTTTTTATAGTTAAGAAACTTGAATGGTTTTAGGTAAGAATTCCAAATTCCAACTACCTTAACTCATAGCTCCTTGATCCATTGAGTGGACCCCCAATCCCAAAATCATTATTTTATATTTCCTCAACCCTTGCCTCTTAGTAACACAAAGTCCTTCTTCGGAAGTCAACCCTTGATGTAAACCAAGTTATTTCAACCCAAAACCTCAAATTAGAATTCACTGATAATTGAAAGCACCCCAAATTTGGCTGGTTAATCACTTTGAACTATTGGTTCGATTCTAACTGAAGTAAGGGAAGGCTATACCGACTTAATATTTTATTGATGGATTTTATCCATTATGCTTAAATTGCCTTTTATTATCTTTTTTCACATGTTTTTTAATATTAAGTGGGATTTACTTAAGTTTCTAACCATGTCTTGATAATATTTACGCATAAGCTATTTTATTTTAGTTTCATCTTGCATGCTTGTTAATTCATTAATTATTTGATCGTGAAAATACATCCATAATGAATAACCGTGAAACTTACAGAAATAAAATAAAGGGTATGATCATGAGATTTTCTAATGGTTAGTTTATCTAGCGGTTGATAAACTAACCCTGATCTAGAGGATAAACACATTGAACCTTTTAAGTTTCATGTTTATAGCTTTCCACCTGTCCACCATTTTATCTCATTGGATTGGTTTCTCATAGGCTCCTAACTTGAACCACATCCACTAGCTTGGTAGATCCATCCATTACATATGCTTTTAGATCACACACAGGTGAGGGGTAAAAGGGGGGTTTATATAAAAGAAACCATGAGAACACAGGCCCTATATATAAATGAGGATAAGGAACGCATGCCAAAAATTTTAATTTAAAAAATAAATTAAAAGGAAACCAATCACATACAAAGTTCTGGTCTAGCTCAGGATCATCCTCAAATATTAAATGAATTAAACATTTAATAAAACTATAATTCAATTATTTAATCATTCTTATTAAGATAAATCATGATCTAATTGATTAATTATTATCTTTAATTAATCAATTTTTTTATCCTAATACATTTTCTAAATTTCCTTGACATTATAATCCATTATAATTTTAAAAAAATTCGTAAATTCATTTAAAATTAATTGTGTACATAACTTGTACCTTGGAGGAAACTTGGTGAATAACCATCCCAAAAGACCCAACATGCATTATAATTGTATACACTTTATTCTTTGTGACATGGATAATGTATGTGGAATTATAATTGTAATTCAACTCATACATGATGTGAAGATCTTTAAAGATTATGTATATGTTAATTAAACACACACACACACACATATATATATCAAACACCTCTCACATTTTGTGTCCCAGCTTTATTCCCACATGAAGGTACATTTCTCAAGGGTTACATAATATAATAATAAGCTTTAAATATGCAGAATCTTGAAATAGTGCACAGTGTTTAGATCCAATTGAACGATGTGTACCATCCTCACCATCCATCTGAAGTACATGCCTGGGGAAATGGTGTATAATATGTGATTTAAAAATCTTTGGAGTGTAATACATGTCCAGTGGTCCACACTCTATGTAGACTCCACGTTACATGGTCACCAGCTGGGAAAGCCGTGTATGGGATACACAACTTGACCCTGACCAGAAGAGACTACACATCTTGTCCAGTGGGCCACACGGTGTGTAGTCTGGTTGACCATGCGCCAGTCTTTCCTGGTCAACACACGATATAATAATTAACTACACCACATGTCATTAATGCATACGACTTGAGAAATTTCCAAATTACCCCAGACGAGATGAACACAACTACACAGTGTGTGATCTGTATTACACATCCTTTATGGCAGATTACATGAGGTGTAAATCTGAATTCACAACGTGTACTGTCGTGTTACCTGGATAGAATCATTGGTGCCTCTTGATGATATCCTCGATTTAATTTTAATCATAAAATTACTCATTTATGTTAGATCTGTGAAAAACGAAAGCGGAAAAACAGATCTCAAAATTCAGACAACAAGAATAATTAAACATGAATTGAAAAACTAAATTATTAAAGTGTAAATCATAAATTAATTATTTATATAATTATAAATGAAATTATGACCCCCTCTAATACCAATTCTTGGTTTCGGGTGCAGTGGAAGTGCGGTTGGGCCGATGCCCAAATTTAAATTTTACCGTGATCAATGATTATTCTGGGATTAGTACGATGATGAATTCCAGTATCCATGGAATAAAATAAAAGATTTAGATAAAGAAGAAATTGGTTTGTAACCGAGAGAGAGTATTGAAATATATTTTTTATAATTAATTAAATTAAATTAAATAAGTACCTCTAAGTTTTTCTTTCTTTGTTGATATGTCTGACCACAGATATGCAGTGAGTCTTTCGTTTGATTGTAGAGATCAAGAGTAGATCTTCTCTAACAGTAATCCAAACATGCTCTGTGAATATCTGGAAATCACCAAAGTATTATCTTGGTTATATCATGAAATGTCTTTGTGCTTGCATCATCCACCCTCGATCACCTTGAGAGCTGCTTCCAAAGAATTCTCTGATCCGATAGAGGATGACCGCTATCGTTCTTAAGAGTGTTATTTGAGTAAAAAAGAGCTCTCTAGGCTTGAGATATTATTATCCAAAATGTTTTATACAACCACAATTGTCTATTTGGTATGTGGGTTTCCCCCTTGTATAATAAGATAATAATATGTAACCAAGAATTTAATTCACTAGATAATGATAAATAATTGGTACAAGTGTCGTTAGTTAATTTATTATTCCATATGAGCCCCGCATATCAAATAATAAATGCAGAACCATTATTTCCAAGACATTTTCTTAGCTTTCAAGTTACAATTACATTTTATTTTAATCAAATAATATTTAAAATTATGTTCTCACTAGCCCCTTTAACTCAGTTCGCCCATCCTCCAAAATATTTATTGGACCTTGAATAACAAGTATATAATGACCCATATATTTATAGAATAATACTTTTAATTTATATTAATACTTATGAATAAGATATTAATTTTATGTTAAAGGGGATGTTTTTTCCGATAGTGTACTCAACACACAACAACAGATTTTACCAAAATCTTACATGGCACGCATTGTTGAGTTATACGGAAAAATAATATAATGATAATATTATTTTAAGTGGTAGTTAACGCCTAGACATTGTATTGGCATGAATGAAAAGAACTAACCATATTATAATTAAACAGATTTGTTAAATGTTTTTACATTTATCCAATAAAATTTAGAGGCTTGAAATGAGAATGAATCCAATTTTAAGTATAAATACTCTAATATTTTTAAAAGGTAGTTTTATAACCTTTTGATGGAGAACCCTTTTTAATTATAGTTTTTTTTTCAATTTTATATGTTCCATTTGAAAAAATAAACTTCTTATTTAGAATTGGGACATAAATATATACTTTGGGTAATTTTTTGGTAGTTTTCTGATAAAGTTCATTTTTAATGAATAGTAAAAAATACTGCATTTTATGTCAAAACTGTCTTTTCATCTCATTTATTTATATGATTATA
This sequence comes from Viscum album, assembly GCA_963277665.1. Taxonomy (NCBI): domain Eukaryota; kingdom Viridiplantae; phylum Streptophyta; class Magnoliopsida; order Santalales; family Viscaceae; genus Viscum; species Viscum album. The sequence goes on from OY728164.1 coordinate 1,586,656,228, forward strand.
TTATCTTTTTAATCAGTTTTAAAGTGTAATTAGATTATTTTTTTACCATTTAATAAAATTGTGGTAATTGGAAGTAATTTGAATTTTTAATTAGACATAAATAGATGTCAATCTTTTGATAGTTATTATTTCTTAAAAATGCGTTTTTTGGTTTTGGCAAAGGGAAGTAATTTTAAATTAATTTTTGAAACATCTGTGTTTCAAATTTGAAAAAATGTATTCCACATTTGGAATCATAAGGTCCAAATTCTGTAAATAGGTAACTTTTATTTTTAGGCATCAAATAAATAAATTTATTTATGACACAATGATGATGTAGTGCTTACCTTATTAATGAATGTTTAAAATAAATGAGATTATAAAAATTAAAATAAATTTATTTTGAAACTTTTTATGCCATACAAGAATTTTATGAATTATTATTACTTTTTATATTTTAATTAATGAATGTTTTTAGAAATAATAAAATTTTAATGGATTTTTTAAAAGTCTTGATATGAATAGTATATAAATTGACATAAATGAGTTTTAAAAAAAATACTATTATATTAAATGATATAATACTCATAAAAATCTATGTTTTGGCCAAATGAATTATATAAAGTTTAAAATTTCATTAATTAACCACTTGATTTTAGATTGGCATTTTATAGTAATTATTTGAACCATATAGTATGAATATACAAGAAGACATGGTAAAAGTTAAATTAGATAACTAAGGGTTAAAGATAAAAGATAAGGTTAAATTTATGTCCTAAAATTGTCTAAAACCCATTTCCTGAGAGTATTTCGACCAATAATCATCTTATATTCGAAATATATCACTTTGGCGCTATTATAATTCGAAAATCAATTAATAGTAAAATAATATTTCAAGACATTCATAATGTGCCCCTCCTCCCAAATATAAAAAGACACAACCTCTAACCCATTACTCACACCTATAAAGCCTATTGGATCATCCAAACTCTACTCCAATAATCTACTAACATCCCTATATTCATCTTAGAAGCCTTACCTTGGGCATAATGCAATTCAAGAAATCCCTTTGGCTCAAATCAAAATAAGTTACCCGATTTGAGGCAACGTCTTATCTCAAGTTCCTTTCTATTATTATGCTTTTCCACTCCCTATGATATTATTATTATTTTTTTACATAAAAAAATTAATATACTCAATATACTGGGTTGTTTTTATGATAAGGATTATAACTACACTTACACACACCTCTGTTTAATGGGTATAGAACATACTGTTTTTGTGGACGACGAACTACTACCTCACGAAACAATAATTGTTCAATATTCTCCTACCACCTCTTATGGTGACCATTATAATGGAAATGAAATTATATATGATATATATTATATTTATTTTATCTCTATTCTTCTGTAATTATCATTTAGAACATACCTTTATGCTTTTCATGTTGTATAAATATGATAATCTAATTTGAGGAAGTGCGGACTACTGCCCCCTCAAAGTGATATGACTCATTCATGAAATACATGGAATGAATAAAGAATGGAATTAATGAAATTATGTAATGTATATAAATTTTTTTATTATAATGTAATTATAATATACCTATGTATCATTTAGTTTTTCATTCCTTTAAATATGAAAAGAAATGAAAGTAGCGTTCATGCGTACGTATGACTTACCGTCTCCATGAACGACGCATTTCATTTCTTATATCCAGATGTTATGGAATATTATAAATATATATATAATGGATATATATGATATTTAAATCATTAATTCTATTTTTTAGATAATTTAATTTTGACCACATAGACAATTTTTAATTATAATAAGACCATTTTTGACTCAAGTACCCAATATCGACAAAACGACCGATATTAAATTAAATAATCATGTAATTTTTATAATGTGGTAATAAGTGGTATAAAAGGAATGATAAACTTGAAAAAGGTTATGAATAAAATATAAATTAACATAAATTTATTATTCAGGAAACTAAATAACGAACGCGTCAAGTCGAACATGAGGTAAGGGACTTCATCTCAATATTATTTCATTGGGGAATTTTTTGATAATATACACCTCCTTAGTTTACATGGTGTATAATAAACCCATTTGAAATTTAATTTCATTCAAAGGGAATCTTTTTTCAATGAATTGTTTTACTAAACAAAAAAAGGAATGTTTTTAATGTATGTGGTGACAACAACTTTTCTGCCGCCACGATCATTATTTGATATTTGGATTCCTTAACAAGATGTGATGTTTTTAAATGGAAAATAAATAACATATACATTTTTTATATATTTTTGTATTGAAAATGGTTTTGAAAGTAGATTTACTATTTCAATATCTTGAAATTTTTTCTGGTGATTTAAAATGAAATTTTATGATTGAAATGTTCATATTTGTAATATTTTATGTGTGATGAATATATAATGGCACTTGGACATTTTACAGGTGTTTACGTGATAAACCAAATGATATGTGGTTCTGTGATAAACCTAGGATAGGTGGTTACATTATAACCTCCAATACATTGGGTATGTAAGTTGAACGTATGGCTATTCCATTTAGGGATATGTGTGGAAGCCGACCGTATAGTTATTCCATTTCAGTATGTTTATGTACCACGTAACCTTTTTATGTTATATGTTTCTTTATATGGGATTTGTGGTAATATTTCAGTTACAAAAAGGGTAAGAAATGATATTATATTCAATGAAGTGTTTTTGCTACTTATTAAAGGTGAAATTTATTAATTTATGATAAAGTATTCATGGTTTACTTGTTGTTTTCAAAAACTAACAGTTTTACTTCTTAATGTATCCTTTACTGAGCTTTTTTTGCTCATCCCAAGTTTTGAAATTTTTTTGACAAGACTTAAAGATGAATAGGGTCAAGGATGGGATCAAGGAAAAGTCATGCTGTTTAAATCATTGAACCAAACATGTCTCTTTTTAAAGAGTTTTTTTATATGAAAAAAATATATAGTGAGTAGAAGTGTCTACTTATAATATTCATGTTGTTATGTATAAGTTATGACCTAATTATCTAAAGCACTAAATCTGAAAATTTCCTCAATGTGAAATATTAACTTAATTCAAGATTATGTAATTTTTAAGGTTGGGGCGTTATAAACTATTTATTTATTAAATAAATAAATAAATATAATTGCATTATTCATCGATAAATAAATAAAATGAGTTCAGGAATACCATTATAATTATTAAACCAAAACTGAGAATAATATCCATTCAACTTTTTAAATAATAAATTATTTAACTGATATTTTGGATACACTTAGCGCGTGACCCTCTAGGACACTTTCTTAGTGGAATTAGATGAGCCTTCCTAAATTACATGGTTAGCGTCTAGAAACACGCCAAGGCACCCATAGAGAAAGAAGTTAATTCTTCAAGGACATGTCACCTCATATGGATGCTTACCAGGTAATATAATCCCTTTATCACAATATCTCCAATTGAGTAGGTTGCATTCCGGTATTATCAACCTATATGATTGATAACTTGTTCTTTAACTTTTTGGAAATAGAATATTCCTATAGAACACCATGGAAATGGATTTATTTATTCTATATCATTTCTATCAAATGGACTAATATATTTACATCCATTAATGAATAGAAGGGATAAATCTTTTATCACGTTATTCATTAATTCAATATTACTTGTGACACACCCAACATGTCCTACCTCACTACAAGAATATGTCATCATGGTTTTGTCCAAAACATCAAAGTTCGTGACTCATAATATCCATTATTAATAATCTTAAATTCTAAGGACCACTACACATGTCCACATATAGGAACATCCGATGACACTTATAATGTGGATTTTCTACTACTGGGTCTCATTATCATAATATCCTACTGGATATTACAAGGGAGTACACAATGAGACGGTGCCTCAAAGTCCTATGAGTCTACACCCTTGATAGCCTGTATCATATGTGTCCCTTAAAATTATATCATCTAACCATAAAACATTTATTCAAGAATAGTGTCATGTCACTTTTGGGTTCTCATCATTGCGGGGAACTGCTATGACCTTTTAGTGGGACAACTACTTTGGGGACATTATCACATACTATGTTACATAGAAGAACAATCATGATTTGATAAGGAATTTATTAATATTCAAAACAATGAATAAAAGTTTATCATAAAGTAAAAATAATTTAGTTCTAAGTCACCAACTCCAACAGGAAGAATTTGAGGAAATCTATAAAGAGACCAATAATAGGTTAATAACTAGGAAAATACTCACACTAACAATATGCAGAGAAGGTTTTGGGATATAAAGTGATACTTCAATGAAATTCTTGGTTTTTGTACTAATACAGAATGATAAAGTGATAGCCTATTCCTCACAACAGTTGAAGATCCATTAGTATAACTACCCAACACATGATCTGGAGTTAGCAGCTATGATCTTTGCTATGAATATTTGGTGGTACTACCTATATTGTGAGAAATGTGACATATATAATAATCACAAATGTACAGTGTATATATTAACACATAAGGAGATCAAAATGATCCAAATAATATGGTTAGATCTTATCATGGACTATGATTTATCTATTAACTACCATCTTGTAAAGGAGAATAAGGTAGTTGATTCTCTTAGAAGAAAAGAACCTACTAATCTATCCATGATTAGAATTAAGATGGAACCTATCTTTATTGACATTAAATGGATAGATCTAGAAATCATAATGATAAGTAATACATCCTACCATTTCCAAATTATTGAACATCTATCTATCCAAGAGAATACAAAGATGAAAAAATGGATGATATGGAGCATCAAAAGAAAGTAAAAGCAGTAAAGGAAGGGAAACCACATGAGTTCAATATTTATGATGATGGTGATATTTGGTTTGGAACTAGGATTTGTGTTCCTTTATCACATGATATAAATAAGTAGCTATTGGATAATGAACATAGCTCATTTTTCCCTATCCATCCCAGAAGAACCAAGATGTACGATGATAATTGAGATCACGTTTAGTGGGAAAACATGAAGAGATATTTTAGAGAGTATATCTCAAGGTGTTTTGTATGTTAGAAATTTAACACATAGGAACAGAAGTCCAAGGGCATGATGCAATCATAGCATATTCCCCCATGAAAATGGAAGAACATCATCATGAACTTTATCAATGGTTTCCTGAGACATACAAAAGAAACAATGTGATATGGGTCTTACTAGATCGACTCACCAAGACTTTCCACTTCATCACCATTTAAGAACATTTCTCACTAGAATAAATTTACAATATATACATTAAGAAAGTGGTGAGGACTTATAGGGTACCATATTCAATCATTTATGATCATGATCCAAGGATAACATATAAATTCTGGAGAAGTTGTCAATATTATTTGGGTATTGAATTAAATTTCATCATGTTATATCACCCCCAAATTGATTTCCAATCTAAAAATACTATTCAGATGCTTTAGGAAATTCTATGAGCATGCTTAATGTAATTTAAAGAAGTATGGGATCAGTATCTCCCATTAGTTGAGTTCTCATAAAATAATAGCTTCCACTCAATTATTCAAATGGATCATTGTTAATATTTGTATAAGAAATTATGTATAAATATATTTTTTGGGATTAATTTGTATAATTAAATCTACTCAGACCTGACCTTGTACAATATATGACATAGAAGGTTCAGTCCATCCAAAAAAATATAAAATATACTCCAAGTCAGAAAAATATCTATGCTGACAACCATCGAAGGGACTTGGAGTATTAAGTTAGAGATAAAGTTTTCCTTTGGATATCACCAGGGATAAGAGTCATGTGGTTTGGAAATAAAGTTAAACTTATCCCAAGGTACATTGGACCCTTTGATATTATTGATCATATAGGAGTACTGTCATATCATATTTTACTTCCACCAAGTATGGCTCAATATCATGGTGTGTTCCAGGTATCACTCCTATGGTAGTACATACCTGATCTCTCACATGTACAGAATTCAGAGGTGGTACAACTGTAATACGAACTATCTTATGAGGAGAATCTTTTAAGGATCTTAGATAGTAGAGAAAAATTTCTATACAACAAGAAGACTCATTTTTTCAAAGTGTTGTAGCTGAATCATAAGTATAAAGAGGTGACATGGGAACCAATAGAAATAATGAAATAGAAGTACCCACACCTATTATCAACAAATAATATGAGTTGAAAATTTGGGGAGGAAATTTCTATAGGGGGAAGAATTTAATGACCCTGAGTTTATAAATGATATTTTATTCTTGAAATAAATGCATATTAAATTATATTACACATTATTATACACATATAATACATAGAGAAACCAAAAAGACATTATTTTATCAATTAAAATCATTAAATTATTCAATTACTAAACCCAATAAAATTCCAAATATTACAAGGGAGAAAAAAATAAAATACAGAATATAAAATGAGAAAATATAGATCTCCCTAATCTTTTAGAATCATCTCTCCTATAAACAGTACTATATGAAAGAAATGAAATGTTAGTAAACCAATAAAAATTATTGAATAGAAATGAAAAACCTTAATACCAATTAAAGTGTATAATAAATGAAGGAATTAAGAGGTATTTATTTGTGGTAATGTGACCTTTGTAATAGTAATGTGACTATTGGTAATAGTAACCTAACCATTGGTAATAGTAACATGACCATTGATAATAGTAACATGATCATTGAGAATAACAACCTAACAATTGGAAAAGCAATTTAACCTTAGAATATTAAATTGTGATATGCATAATATTTATCATGATTAATTTAGTTTAATATAAATATTATAATTTCAAAAATTTAATATCATGAATAAAACATTCAAAGAATGCAAGAGCAAATTTTTAATAAAATGTATTTTAAAGTATTTCATAAAAATTATAATTTTTATATTAATATTTAAAATTACCTATATTATAAATTTATTTTGATAAATTGATATCATTTTTTAAATCTTAATGTCATAATTTTCCTAGGATTATATTTGGTAATTTTTAGAATTACTTTAATTTTCACATGAACTGTAAAAAATTCAGTTTCCATGTAAATAGTGTATGTCAAATTACATCATTTATGATGTGACAATTAAATAATACTTTATATAACACTATTTAATTCCATGATTTATTTTACTTCATAAATGAGTCTTTATAATTAAATAAACTTAAATTCCAAGCCTAAAAAATATTTTCTAAAACCTAACATCAAAAGTGATCACTTAAAATAATAGTTTTTCTTTATTTGCACTTTACATTTTTATAAACTAATCAAATAAATTAAAAAGAGGTTAAATGTATTAAAAACCATTATATTATATTTATATATGATTTAAATTGTAAAATTTTCACTATGACAAGTTTTACATTTGATATATTATTTAATTTAATATTTTATTATAAAATACTCCTCTCGTCAAGTATATATAACCCCACTCCCACCCATTGTAAAACCACTCATAACTCACTTTTCAATACCTAAACTCTACCAAAATACTTCCTCTCAAGCCCCTTACAATCCTTAGGGACGTTCTGGAGTAATCTAACTCAAAAAATCAATGGATTTTTAGCATCGTACAAGAGAAGCTACACTAAGGAAAGAGTAAGTTTCGATCAACGCTTCTCTCCTTTTCTTCTCATCTTTCTTTTTTTCACCACCCCTTTCAAAAAATTATATTATAAAATTAATTAGGAAGTATGTTATAATTATATTAATGATATTAACCTATGGTAAAATTAATATTTTCTATATATATAAATTTCAAAATTCCCTTTTCCATTCTCTCAACAATGTCCCGTAAAATGTTGGTTTACCACCTACAGAGATATTACCAACTAATTCTAGTAACCACATTCATCGATGGACAATATGAATTATATATATGATATAAATATGTAATTACATGTATTCTATGATTACATAATTAATTATACTTATGTATAAATGACTTTGAATGAAAATAATGAAATCAAAATAAAAAGGAAAAAATTAATTAAAACTTTATATCAAAATAATTCATGTCTAACAAAGGATGTAATAAAATATAATAAAATAAATATATTCAATAAATAGTAAAACAAATAAATATAATTAAATTTTGGAACTATGTTTTAATGATCCTATGTTTATTATTAAGGAGGCGGAAAACAAATGAATAAAGAGATAATTAAGGTAAGGGGATTATCGAACCCAATTCCATTATTTAGGTTATCTTCTCTTCCAAAATTTGAATTTTCATATTACGTCCTTAAAATTTAATATCCCTTTTATTTTAGGGATATAAATGTTCCAACCTTGTAGAATTTTTTCAATGAAAACCCTTTTTTATAGCGACATCAATTTCCAAAACATCATATGTTACTCCTCTTGAAATTCTTCTAGTCCACTCAAGAATAATGATATTTTATGTCATAGTATGATTTCACCTTATTCATTTAGGAACAAAAATTTTCATTCATGAATGTATTATTTATTAAATCCTTTTTAAACCTATTCTCTTACTTAGGTTTATTCCATGACTATGATTATTATACGTTTTATGTGGCATGCATGATTATTAGTATTTATTATGTGATCAGTGGGATCAGAATTATATATCCGTCCAATGCACTGGGTAATGTGATGTTTCTCATGTGATTATATGAAATATGCATGAACATGATTCTAGATATACTAACAATGATGATTTTATTATTTATAAACATATGTTACATGTGAACAAGATTCTAGCTTTGTTCACAACTATGTGTGGAATATAACCAATATGACATGATGTTTAATTTCATGTCTTTCCAAATTCCATGATTTAATCTAATTTTTCCCTCATGATTATGATGATGATACAATGCTTATGACATGAATATTACTATTATTCTCACCCATGTAATATTTATTCATGTCCCTTATTCATACTCTTACTAGGCTTTTAGATCACCCCTTTCATTGATGTATATCCTCAGGTTATTACTTATATGGAGAATAATTTGAGGGCCACTTAGAGGATAGATAAGAAGGAATTAAATAATGTTTTAGTTTTATTATGTAAAAGATATGTTTGATCCTAATTTACCTAACATACATAACCTTTCAGTCCAATATGATATCACTATTAGGCTATTTATCTTTAAAATGATGTAATAGTTATGTAATGAAAAAGTTAGGTCTCTATACTTTTCCTATGAATTTAAGTAGATCAATATTTTTTCAATGAACACAAATACAATATGGTCTTGGAATTCATGGATCATTGAGTTAATGATCCTACTAAATATATTTGTTGTGTTTGTGACACCGAATGACATAAAAAGGAACTCAAAGTTCACATACCTTCATCTGAAGGTAGTATTTGGAATATCATCTTCCTTCACCCTCAAATGGTGATATCCAGACCACTTATAGATCTTATAAAAAAAACTATCTCCCTTAAACATGTCAAATAAGATCATTAATCCTCAATGGATGGTAATAATTTCTGATCATCACACGTATAAACCTCCCGAATCTTCAAACAACCTCAAATTTCTCTATGAATTCATGGTGAATAACATTGGATCACCCCATGGTGACACACCGAGTTATATAAAACCTTTCCTAATCATATCATCTATCTACATACTCAACTACCACAACATGGAAGGTATAATTAGATAAGAAGATATCGAAATTATAGAAGAACTGGGTTTCAAGTATATCCCAAAATCAACATCGAATCAAGGTGGTAGAATCACAACTATCTCAGGAAAAACATTCAGAAAATACCTCATAACACTGTGTGCCTCCTCCATCCCAGCATACAATGATTTCATGGATAGCCTCTCTATCACGACCTGTACCCCAGGGCCCATGTCGTGACTAACTAAAGCCCACATTAGATAGGATAGGGTTTGGATACTATCACTAAAAAGGAATATCCCAAAAACGTGAAGGCATTTTTCTTTAAACCTGTACACACACACAACACAAACTATGGAAATGTAAACTCTATGTAAACCAAAACTATCACAAGACAACTACTATGAGTATAAAACAAGCTAAAAGTAAATGTACTAGAATACAAAACTAACAAAAGAAAACATCAAACAAAAAGGGAGTACAATATCGCGGATAAGCCATCCGCTGAAAACCCAAACTGATTGGTAAGTGTAGAGTAGCTATCAGAAGCTATAGACGAATTCCCTAACTACCTGATCTCACTGGGAACCGCCTGGTCCTAGGCCACTAAGTCCATAATCAATGAGTCGGTCATTTTCACAAGACACAACATGTGTGAAGGAACCTCGTGTAGGGGTGAGTAACACAATACTTATTTGGGACCCCAATTCACAAAGAAAATACCACAAAGCATAACCACAAAGAAAAACCACAAATCATGATCACAAAGAAATACAACTACACCAGGTATAACTCAAGGTATAAGAAGTTGAATTATCAGTTATAAAGATGAAAATTCATACTGCTGAGGGATTCATCACCTAAGCCCTCTCATCACCTAGGCCAGTAGGATCACTAATACCCACTCGTCTCTGGGGCCAGCAGGATCACTTAGACCCACTCGTCTCTGGGCCATCTAGATCACTTAGACCCTCTCATCTCTAGGACAACTAGATCACTTAGACCCACTTGACTCTAGGACAACTGGATCACTAAGACTCGATCATCTCTTGGAAAACTGGATAACTTACACCCACTAGTCTCTGGGATAGATAGATCACTTAGAACCACTCATTTCTGGGCCAACTGGATCACTAAGACCCGCATGTCTCTTGGCCAGCTGGATAACTTAGAACTGCTCGTCTCTGGACCTGCTGGATCACTAAGACCCGATCGTCTCTGGGCCAGGTGGATCACTGATTACTGTTCATCTCTTGGATAGCTAGATCAATGAAACCCGCTCTTCTCTGGGATAACTATATCACTAAGACCCCCTCGTCATATCCTTCACGTCCAACCAATTGTTGGATTCCTGCTCGTAGAGCACTTGATTTCGAGAGAATTTAATCCTCAAGCCATTGGACACATCTCAAATTCTACTAAATATAACTTAGAGTACGCCCAAAGGACTATATCCTCTTAAGGGTACCAAATCCGTAGATGGTGCATCTATCAGACGCTCATTCTGATATATATTGGCATTTTAATAAACAGGGTCCGGTTGTGTCTGGGCCTGGTCTGACCGACCTGACCAACCCATCCCCGAGGCCATGCATGAACTGACCTGGTTCGTTCGACCTGACTTGACCCATTGGGGGATGGGCCATCCCGGTCTGACCTGACCATTGGCCCAAGCCCATTGGGCCTTACTGGACCTGGCTGGGTTCGGTCGTCGGTTCAGCCCGTCGGGTTTCCCAGGGACTCGATTTCATCTGGCCCGAACCGCAACAAGTGGGATGGTTCTTTCCCAGCTCAGGCCTCCCAATGGCCAGGTTTTTCCTATCGGCCCGGCCCACATAGGTGGCCCGGATCTTCTCCATCCCAAGCCACCCAGCGGCCCGGTTCACGCCACCGGCCTACCGGCGCAGGTCGCTCCTCCAACGCGGTGCCCGAGCAGTGCCACCCTTCTATGCTAGGTTTCCCATGCGGATTGGTTTCCCCTTGTGGTCTATAGATTTTCTATAGGCCTATATCACCGCTGTGGTTTTCAGACCGTAGCTATGCGTTGTGTGCGCCTTTGATTTGGTCAGGTGGACGCTTCTTCCTACCACTGGCCTCTGTGTCAGCAGCTCCTATTGCTATTGCGGTGAGCCACCTACTGCCTACCACCACGGCTTGGGGGTCGCGGCCTGGCGCCTCCATCACAGCCAGGTTCCACGGCCCAGTGCCACCTCCATGAACTTGTTCTGCGGTCTCTCTCTGGTGTCGTGGCCCACCTGGCCGCTGACCTTTTTCCTAGTGCTTCTACATCCAATGCACCGCTGTCCATTACGCCACAAAGACCAAGGAGAGAGAGATGGTGGGTATCAAAAAGAAAACCGATATTAACAACCAGACTTTGTTCCTGTTGGTACAAAATTTTTCATGTTAGCAGGATCACGAAGTATAAATTATATATCACTAATATTTAATCCTGATATCAACCCGCAATTATATTTCCCAACCCCACAAAGGAAATGCATCGATAGATCAACTTGTTAGAGAGTTGATCCATGCTATTCATTTAGAGGGGGAGAACAGGGAGAACAATTCAACAATAATTGAAACCCCTAACTAAAGAGGAAGTTCAATTGAAGGGTGTATTTTTCACTGATGGAGATCCATCAGCAGAAGTGCTTGATCCGACATTGAAGGTGGGATCTCTCGAAGAGGATGGAGGGTGCTCTAAGTTGCCGGTGATCGTTGTTCATCATTCATCAATGGTGATCCTCAATATATTTAGAGTGTTTCTACCAACATGTCAATGAAGAACCCCCAGTTAAATCATTGAAGTAGGAAAACTTTTTCATTACCATTGCATTGCAATTCCATTATGTTGTTTAATTTATGAAACAATGTTTCGGATTCGGTGTGATACAATGCTGTTTTGCTACAACAATTTTTAAATTTCAATATAAAAATAAAATAATCAAGTTTATTTTATTTTAATTTTTCTTAAAAAGGTCCTAAAAATATATTTCACCCTTGACCTGTGTCGATCGAGGTTAAGCTTCGCCTAAGGGAAGCACGACCTCACGAGCTCAACTGTACTCTCAGATTTCCAATATGAGTTATTATTAAGGAGTTATAAGGATTTTAAAATAAAATAATCATTACTTTATTATTATTTTAATTATGACCAGGAACTATTTTCCATTTTTGTCCCATGCCATCCAATGTTAGGCCATTTCTAGGCGAATCCCAATGCACCGAGTTCAACAGTGCCATCATATTTTTGATCCGTGCACTAGTTTAAAAGTTAGAAAAACACTCTATCATGTTTATTTAATGATCCTTAAAAATAGTTCAAAAATAAATTCTGTCCACTCCGGGCCTCAGAATTACTTGCTGTCTTAGAGCCTGGTCTCAAAAAATCCCATTTAATTTTCAATAAAAAGATTCAAAGAATTATGGGGTCTTACATTACTCCCCCCTTTAGGTCTTTACGTACTTTTAGCCAAAAAAAGGTCTAATAAAACAAATAGGGGTACTGAGCATGAATCTAAGAGTCCCACTCCCATGTGATCTCATAGAGATTCCCATGCTTCCAACAAACACGCACCAAAGGTATCGAGCATCCATGAAGGATTATCTCATGTCAATCCTCTATCTCTACCGAGTAATCCACAAATTTTATCCCGTTGTCAATATCTAGCTCATCGTGGTTGATGATGTGAGAAGGATCGTTCACATATCTCCTCAACTGGGATATGTGGAAGACGTTGTGAACCCTCTCTCACTACGGTGGTAGATCCAAGCGGTATGCCACCTCACCCACTCTACGCAGTATTAGGAAAGTTCTGTTGAACCTCATAGATAACTTACCACCCTATCCAAATCTCTTTATCCCCCATCGAGGAGATACTCATAAGACTATGTCTTCCACCTCCTCAAACTCCAAGGGTCTCCTTCAATTATCAGTATAAGACTTTTTTCATCCTTGTGTAGTCTTCATCCTCCCTCAGATGACCTGAACCTTCTCAATGGTAGAATGTACCATCTATGGACCCATGAGTGTTGACTCCCCTAGGTATGTCTAGCATAATGATGACCTACATGGTCTTATTTACAGTTCCACGAATGGGGCCATACTGATGGTGTAGTGGTAGCTATTGTTGTATAGAAAATCTACCAGTGGTAGGTGGTCCTCCCAAATGGAACCAACATCAAGGATGCAAGCATGAAGCATGTCCTCCGAGGTTTGTATGGTCCACTCCTTATGTCCATCAATCTATGGGTGATAGTATGTGTTCAAACAAAGTTGAGTCCCAAAATCCTCTTGCACCCCCTTCCAAAATCGGTATGTAAAACATGCATCATGATCTGAGACTATCGTAGATGGGAATCCATGGAGTTGAAATATATTGTAACACCCCGACCCCTTTAGACTGGAGTTGGTGAATTACTTGTGATATTGGAATGGTTAGAAGGAATGAAAAATCCAGAAGGAACGATCAGTTTAGTAGTCTTGAAGAAACTATATATATAGATGTAGTATAAATTACATTGAAAAAGGTTACAAGATACAATAGATAACAATACTAAAAACTACAACCACATGAACTCAATAAATGTCCTTATCATCATCACCTGTTAAAGGTAAACAAAGAAAGGGGTGAACTCAAATGGTCATTTAGGGTTACAAATTTTGGAATCATGAATACAATAATAAGTGAATCATAATCAATCTGACATAATCAACATGGAATGGTTAATAAATGAAAAACTAATTCCATTAATAAACTAAGAATGAAACTGCATCCATAAATTTTGTCATAGTGAAAACCTCATGGATAATAAGAATAATTGATAATGAATAATGAGAATGCCTATTAATTGGACGTCATGTATCTGGAATATGAAACAATAATACTGTTAGAATAGTTTAGTTCTGTGGGTACAAACCCATCTGATTTTTGGAAACAAACTCGAAGGGTTTTTCACCAACTGATTTGTCTCATGAGACCTACCGATGCATAGTGGGGCTATAGTGGGCCCCACCCACGTCTACATTCAAATAATTCTTTATAGATAGATTCAATATAAGATAAATATGACTTTACATTATCCGTATAGAATAGAGGATACAGATTCATCAATATTTCCATAGTCAAAACAACATTCAAAATAAATACCATATGTAATGTGGTATACAACTTAGACAATAATCATATCCATGTTATGTGAATATGGAAATTTAAATGGAATATAATTTCAATTGAAAATTTATTCCAAATGGTCATTAGTTACTCCACATAATAAAGAGTAGGTGCACAATACTAAGCAAGTCACAACGAAGTGAAAATTGAGACAAATCTCGTTACCACTTTGTAATCAATTGAGTCGTATATCCAAAAGTTAAAAACCACCAGATGATCAAAAAATACCATGAATATCAAGAGGATAGTGATAACATATATCAAATGGTAGTACAACTATACCACATATAATAAATAAAAGGCGAACAGTGGAAATCCCATAGAATTGAAAGTGAGATGAGAAAACCCCTTACAAACATTCTGGCATGGTAACAAGTGTTATTTCAAGGGATTATTGAGATTTAAAGGGAATACAATTATTTATATGTCACAAGGGAAGTATTGGGGAGGTGAAAAAACATACCCCATCATTAGGGATTAAAAATAAAAGAGCACAACATAGGGGATATTCTTGAACAAAAGTGAGAGAGGGGATCCCTTACCTTATGCTTGAAGGTGTTCTAGACTTGTTATTAAAGACATGAATAAACAAATTAGTCTTATTAATTCATAATTCCAGAACCTCTTCTATATGTAAATGATTTATTATAACCCTTTTTATTTTATTAAATGATTTTTTTTATTAGTTATAAGTTCCAATTTCATTGTTTGGGCTCGTTTGATCACTTGGTTTTAAAAGATCGGTTCACTTATATTCAAGTTCGGATAAATATGAAAGATGGAAGTGGTTGTCCAGAAATAAAGTTATATGCTAGTAGTGAACATGCAGGTTATTAAATGGTTTTAAATTTAATTTGCTTACTTAGAGTGAAGTCAAATTATTATATATATAACCTTAGTGACAACTGTTTTTGTTAATTGGTGGGTTTGATTACAATGAACATGTTTTTCTTTATAACTTAATACCATTTGTAAAAAAGGATTAAAGAAATAAAATAGGATATATTACATATATAATAATCTAGTTCAAACATAACAAAAATGGTTACATGACCATAATGAATGATTATAATATAAATTGATAAACGATTGTCCTTGAATGTGCTAAATTAGCACATCTCAAAACGATGCTTTCATTTCATCCAAATAAAGGGTGGGGAAAGGAGATAAGATAATGAAAAATCCCATTAAAATTAAAACATTATAGTACATGTATGTTTCTAGAGTTATCATACTATTTGGGTGAATGGAGGTAAGGAAAGAAACAAAAATAAAAGAACTTAAAAGAAATGAGGGAATTGAAAAGAAGAATTTAGCTCTTGAGACTTACTCCTTTGAGAACCTCTTAAGGAGAGAGTTTATGGTATTTTGAGGAGGATATGAGATTTTGGACGTGGGGGATGATCTTGGGGAGATATTTTGGTAGAATATTGGCAAGACACAAGGCTTTAGAGGAGTGAAGAGAAGAGGAACTGAAGGGGGGTTTTTTATGGTGGAGGAGAGAGAGGATTTCTCTATATAAAATTCATTAATTTATTATTTCTACACAAGGCAAGGAATAGTGAGTATTTCATGACCAAGAATAGTAATTTTATCATTTGAATCTGAATAAATTGGTTTTACATCAGTAGATCATCATCAATGACTCAATTAATCCATTATTTAGCATTTATTGTGAATTATCAGATTTTACAATTCATAAAAAATTCAAGTACTTCAGAAAAATCCCAAAAATTCATCCTAATAAAAATTTGAAATGTAGAATACAAAAATTAAGTCAATATTTCAAAAATAACTTTCTAAATATGATTAATTAAATATTTAATTAAAATCATTATTTAATAAAAAAATACAAGTAAAAAATTTTCATCTTCATTTTAAGGTGTCTAAATTCATTTATACACTCAATGGTATGGATAATATTCATAAGAGTCATATTATTATTTATAAGGGTAAGTTACTATTCATAAGGGTGGGTTACTATTCATAAGGGTAGGTTACTATTCACTGAAAATTGATTTTTCCTTATCAGACGCAAAATTACTTTCTTATAGCAACCATGTATGTCAGATTTTCGAAAGTCACGTCATAGAAGTGACAAAATTAGGTTTACTTGCCTATGTTATGGATATCTCCTATAAGTAACCATGTTTTGTTCCATATAGGCTCAGTGATTCATGAAATATAGGCTATAACTGGAATTTATTTAAGAGAAACATACCATGAAGTGTTTGGGGTGGTACATTATTCCATCCTTTAGAAATTTCATCCTCACAATTTTATGTATGAAGATCACCAAAAAGATGTGAGTGATTCCTTTTAATAACATCCTCAGGTTCCCATGTCTCTTCCTCCATATTCTGGTTTTTCTGAAGAAACTTTACTAGATGAGTTGTTCGATTTTTCAATACTTGCTCTCTTATGTCAAGAATCTCAATAGGCTTTTCACAGTATGAAAAATCAGGTTCCAGTTCTATTTCATCATATGTGAGTACATGCGTTGGTTTTGGTATGTATTTATTTAACAATGACATGTGGAACACATCATGAACTCTGGAGAGACTTTGAGGCATTTCTAAACAATAAGCTATAGGTCTGATTCTTTCCAGGATTTCAAATGGTCCGATGTACATAGGGCTCAATTTCCCTTTCTTACCAAACCTTAAGACACCATTCAATGGAGATACTTTTAGAAATATATGATCACCAACTTAGAATTCCAAATCCTTTCTTCGGCTGTCAACATAACTCTTCTGCCTACTTTGGGATACTTTAATATGGGCTTGTATTATCTTCAGCTTTCCATGTTCTCTTCAATAAGTTCTGAGACTATAAGTTTCCTCTCACCAACTTCATCCCAACAAGTTGGAGTTTGACATCTCTTTCCATATAATGCTTCATATGGAGCCATTTGAATACTAGAATGGAAACTATTGTGGTAGTAAAATTCCACCAAAGGCAAGTATTGATCCAACATACCTTAGAAGTCAAGAGAGCATGACCTTATCATGTATTCTAGAGTTTTAATAGTCCTTTCAGACTGTCCATCAGTTTGGGGATGGGAAGCAGTACTCATACGAAGCTCAGTATTCAAAGCCTTCTGGAGACTTTTCCAGAATTTTGATGTAAATCGGGGATCTCGATCGGACACAATCGATAGAGGTGCACCATGAATTATTAAAAATTCATTAATATAAAGTCTTTCTATGTTCTCAAGTGGGAAATACTATCTTATAAGAAAGAAATGTGCTGATTTTGTGAGCCAACCAACAATTACCCATATTTCATCATTTCTTCTAGGTGTCCTTGGTAGTTCGGTGACAAAATCCATCGTAATGTTATCCCACTTACACATAGGAATAGGTATAGGTTTCATCACTCCTTTGGGATGCTGTCTCTATGCCTTCACTTGTTTACAAACTAGATATCTTGACACGTAGTCAGCAATTTACCGCTTTATATTATCCCACCAAAAATATTCCTTCAGATATCTATACATCTTGGTGCTACCTGAGTGTATAGAGAAACTTGAGCTATGAGAATCGTCTAATATTTCCCTTTTTAGCTCAGGTACTGATGGAACACATAACCTCTTTCAAAATTTCATAACTCATTCTTCTTACATGAATTCAACCAGTCTCCCATCTTTAACTGCATTAATTTTCTTGTGCAGATTCTCATCATCAAATTGAGAGATTTTTATCTTCTCTTGTAAAGATGGTTTAACAATCATTTGAAAGCGGAGTGATGTTTCCCCTTCCTTAACAATTCCCATATCCATATTCAGTAGATCCATGAATACAAGATCTCTTTAAATCCTCATTTGAGTCAAATGTCCATGATATTTCCTACTTAATGCATATGCCACCTTATTCTCCTTTCCTGGGGGGTAGTGTATTGAACAATCATAATATTTGAGTAACTCGAGCCATCTTATTTGCCTCATGTTGAGTTCTTTTTGTGTGAAAATGTATTTCAAACTCTTTTGGTCCGTATAAATCTCACATCTCTCTCCGTAGAGATAATGCCTCTATATTTTCAGAGCAAATATTACACCTGCTAACTCCAGATCATGAGTTGGATAATTTTTCCCATGATTCTTCAACTATCTGGATGCATAAGCATAAATTTTATCATTTTGCATAGGGATGCAACTCAGTCCATTCTTTGATGCATCCTTGTATATTACAAATCCATCACTTTCATATGGAAGAGTCAAAATTGGATCATTGACCAATATTCTTTTAAATTATTCAAAGAATTTTATACATTATTTTGTCCACACTAACTTAACTCTTTTATGTGTGAGCTTGGTTAGCAGGTTAGCCAATCAGGCAAAATTCTAAACAAAATGCCGATAGTAAACTGCTAAGCCAAGAAAACTGCGTACCTCAGTTATGTTTGTTGGTGTGGGACAATCTTGGATTGCCTTTGTATTCACATTATCAACTAGGATTCCATCCTTATAGACAATATGGCCTAGAAAATAAACATATTGAAGCCAAAATTCACATTTTTTTAAACTTCCCATATAATTTATTGCTTCTAAGTGTTTGAAGAATAATCCGCAAGTAATTCTCATAGTCTTCATAACTTTTTGAGTACACAAGTATATCATCGATGAATACCAAAAAAAAGTTATCAAGATATTCCTTGAAATCTCTATTCATTAAATCCATGAAAACAGAGGGTGCATTAGTCAATCCAAAAGGCATCACTGTAAACTCGTAATGCCCATACCGTGTTCGAAATGCTGTCTTAGGAATATCTTCCCTCCTCACACGTAGCTGATGACATCTGGATCAAAGGTCGGTCTTCAAAAAGAATTTATATCCATGAAGTTTATCAAATAAATCATCAATCTGGGGTAGTGGATACTTATTATTTATTTTAATAGCATTGATTTCTCTATAATCAATTCATAGCCTCATGGATAAATCTTTCTTCTTAACAAAGAGGACAGGGGCTCCCCATGGAGAAACACTAGGTTGAAAAAATCCCTTTTCACTCAATTCCTCTAGTTGTTTATTTAGCTCTACCAATTCCACAGTGGCCATTCTATAGGGATTATTTGATATCGGTCTTTCACCATGAATCAAATCGATAGAGAACTCAACTTCCTAATCTGGAGGATGTATAGGTAAATCCTCCGTAAATACATCAATGTACTCTTGCACTATGTGGACATATTCAATTTGAATATTTATTTCCTCACCCATAGATATT
Source organism: Viscum album (assembly GCA_963277665.1). Classification (NCBI taxonomy): domain Eukaryota; kingdom Viridiplantae; phylum Streptophyta; class Magnoliopsida; order Santalales; family Viscaceae; genus Viscum; species Viscum album. The sequence continues at coordinate 1,586,676,280 of OY728164.1, forward strand.
GTTTTATCTTTTCCTCCAATTATTGCATTCAGTAGAGCTACTGGGGGTGATTCTAGATAATAATTAGGTTGCAAGGTTTTTGATCTAAATATATGGTATTCTACACCATTTTCAAAAATTGTAATTTACTTCTTCTTAAAATAAATCTTCGCATCATAATTTAGAAATCAATTCATACTGAGAATTATATCATAATCAATCATTGGTATGATTACAAGCTTAGAAACTAAAGCATGTTTTGATGTCTAGAGGGGGACTAATCAACATGACTTTGTTGCAATGATACATCCCCTAGGAGTTTTACTAACAACTCCTTTATTAAATAAAATTGGACATATCTAATTTTCTTGGAAAACTGAGAAGATATAAATGAATGCGATGATCTAGAATCAAATAAAGTGTTGGATAAGTTTGGGGAAACAATTAAAGTACCTACCACCGCATCATTAGGAACTTTAAACTCCACGATTGTAATCACATAAGCTCTCCCTTTCTCTCTTGGCCTTTTATGAGTCAAGTTTCCTCGGTGCTTCAAACACTTATTTTCATAGTGTCCCATCTCTCTATAATTGTAGCATTGAATATCATTGATTTTTTTACCCTTGCATTAATCAGATAGATGACCCTTTTCTACGCACTTATAGCAGACTCCCATGCCCTTCAAGCATTTCCCAAGATGATTATTTCCATAGTTCTCACATAATGGGAATAGTTTTGTTCCCTTGCTCTTTTTTGGTGCTTCTCCTTTTCCTTGGTTATTAGAGTACCGCTTCTTATGTTGGTTTCCCTTGAAAAATTTGATCTCAAAATTCTTTATCTATTTTTATAGCACTTGATACAATTTCATCATATGATGAAAATGACTGAGAAGCTAGTACCCTTCGAAGACTTGGCTTAAGATCTTTAAAGAAATGATAAATCTTGTCTTCTAAGTCACATACGTAATATACGACATACCTGACTAGCCTTGTGAAGGTAGCCTCATACTCTACAACACTGTATTCTTCCCTTTTCTTTAAACTAAGGAATTTACTCTTCATTTCAGTTCGTTGCTCACAAGGGAAATATTTTTCGAAGAATACTTCTTTAAAAGTCCTCCATTATATATCTTCTATTTCTTCTTCCTCCGTGGTATTCTGGATCAAAGACCACCATTGATCTGCATCACCCTTGAGACAATATATTGCTAGCACCACCTTCTCATTTTCATTGCATCTTAATGCCATGAATATCTTTTCAAGTGAGTTGATCCACTGCTCAACTACCATCGGATTAGTATTCCCACTAAAATATGGGGGCTTCTGCCGCATGAAACAATCCAACACAGGTGTATCATGGTTATTCATCACAACCCAAGTAAGTTTTCCCAATATGGTCATAATCTGATCTCCTCCGACATTGATTGTGTTGACTTGCTCAGTGGGGAAATCCCTACATTTCCAATGAGTATTGATTCCTCTTCTTATATTAGGCGCCATTTCTATATATTGGCACACACTAGATTAGGGTATGAATTATAATGTATAATCTTAGCATAACAAAATACTTAGCATAATTTGAGATCCTACGCATGGCTAATCCCTTAATCAGAAAAAATGGTTTCGTTGGGGAATAATTTACATTTCAATCCTTCATAATGGCTTGTAAAAAAATATGAATTATCCTAAGAATATGCCCCAGGAGTTTCATAACCAAGAGTGCATCAAGGCCCATTGTTGTGTACCAGGATACCTCGAGTCAAGCCCGAAACTCCTTGTCGGAGTTTTCACTCCTAGGTACATCTGTGCCTGATCCACCTATACCTTCTCGTATCCAGAAAAGGATGTATTTTCTAGAAAGTTTCACATAATCTATTCCTTACCAAAATACCAGGATATTCTTGTACGTTTACCCTCAAATACTACCTTAAGGATTTGTCCCCTACTATATATTTCCTACTCTAGTTTCCAATTTTCCTATTAAACTTCCTCTGATACCAACTATAACACCCCGACCCCTCTAGGCTAGAGTCGATGCATTACTTGTGAAATTGGAATGGTTAGAAGAATGAAAAATCCCAAAGGAATGAGCAGTTTAGTAGTCTTAAAGAAACCAGATACATAGATGTAACCCAAATTACATTGAAAAAGATTACAAGATACAATACATAACAAAACTAAAACCTAAAATCACATGAACTCAATAGATGACCTTCTCATCATCACCTATTAAAGGTAAATAATGAAAGTAGTGAGCTCAAAAACTCAGTAATGGTTACAAATAGCATAAGTATTAATACAATAATAAGTGAATCATAATCAATCTCACATAATCAATATGGCGTGGTGAATAAATGAAAAACTATTTCTATTAATAAACTAAGAATGAAACTGCATCCATAGATTTTGTCATAGTGAAAGCCTCATGGATAATAATAATAACTGGTAATGAATAAAGAGAATTATTATTAATTGGATGTCATATATCTGGCACATGAAACCATAATACCATTAAAATGGTTTAGTTGTCTGGGTAGAAACCTATCTTATTTTTGGAAACAAACTCGAAGGGTTTGTCGCCAACTGATTTGTCTCATGAGAACTACCGATGCATCAAGGGGATGTAGTGGTCCCCACCCACCTCTAAATCCAAAGAATTATTTATACATAGATTCCACATAAGAGCAATATGACTTTAAATTATCCGTATAGAATAGAGGATACAGATTCATCAATATTTCCATAGTCAAAACAACATTCTAAATAAATACCGTATGTAAAGTGGTATACGACTTAGAAAATAATCATATCCCGGTTATGAGAATATAGAAATTTAAATGGAATATAATTTCAATTTAAAATTTATTTCAAATTGTTAGTAGGTAAACAACATAAGAAATATTAGGTTCACAATACTAAGCAAGTCACAATGAAGTGAAAATTGAGTCAAAGCTCGTCACCACGTTGTAATCAATTGAGTCGTATGAAAAAAAGTTAAAAACCACAAAATGAATCACAGAATACCATTAATATCAAGAGGATCATGTTAAAATATATCAAATTGTATTACACCTATACCAAATATAATAAATAAGAGGCAAACAATGGAAATCCCACAGAATTGAAAGTGAGATGAGAAAACCCCTTAAAAACATTTCGGCATGGTAACGAGTGTTATTGTGAGGGATTAATGAGAGGTAAAGGGTATACAATTATTTATATGTCACAAGGGAAGTATGGGAGATGTGAAAAAACATACCCCATCATTAGGGATTAAAAATAAAATATCACAACATAAGGTAGATTCTTGAACAAAAGTGAGAGAGAGGATCCCTTACCTTATACTTGAAGGTGTTCTTGACTTGTTATTAAAGACCTGAATAAAAAAATTAGGCATATTAATTCATAATTAAATAATATCTTTTATTTTTAAATGATTTATTATAAACCTTTTTAGTTCATTCAATTTTTTTTATAAGGATCAATTTCATTGTTCGGGCTCGTTTGACCAATTGGTTTTAAAAGATCAGTTCACTTATGTTCATGTTCGGATAAATATTAAAGATTGTAGTGGTTGTACATAAATGAAGTTATATGATATTAGGGAACATCCAGGAGATTACATGGTTTTAAATTTAATTTTATTACTTAGAGTGAGGTCAAATTATTATATATATACCCTTAGTGACAACCGTTTTGGTTAATCGGTGGGTTTGATTACAATGAACATGTTTTGCTTTATAACTTAATACCATTTGTACAAAAGGATTACAGAAATAAAATAGGATTTATTATATATATAATAATCTGGTTCAATAATAATACAAATGGTTTCATGAACATAATTAAAGATTATAATATAAATTGATAAACTGTTGTCCTTGAATGTGCTAAATTAGCACATCTCAAACGGTGCTTTCATTTCATCCAAATAAAGGGTGGGTAAAGGAGAGAAGATAATGAAATTTCCTATTAGAATAAAAAAAATTCCATTAGATGTATTTTACTGGAGTTATCATACTATTTGGGTGAATGGAGGTGAGAAAAAAAAAGAAAATAACTTAAAAGAAATGATGGAATTGAAAAGAGGAATTTACCTCTTGAGACTTTCCCCTTTGAGAACCTCTTAAGGGGAGAGGTTTTGGTATTTTGAAGAGGCTAGGAGATTTTGGACGTGGGGGAGGATCTTGGGGAGATATTTGGGCAGAATATTGGCAAGGCACAAGGCTTGAGAGGAGTGAAGAGAGGAGGGAGTGAAGGGGGGGGGGGTTATAGTGGAGGAGAGAGGGGATTTCTCAATATAAAATTAATTAATTTATTATTTCTCCACAAGGCAAGGAATAGTGATTCTTTCATGACCAAGAATAGTAATTTTATCATTTAAATCCGAATCAATTGTTCTTACATCAGTATATCATCATCAATGACTCAATTAATCCATTATTTAGCATTTATTGTGAATTATCAGATTTTACTATTCATAAAAATTCAAGTATTTTAGAAAAATCCCAAAAATTCATCCAAAACATTTTTTGACATGTAGAATCCAAAAATGAAGTCCATTTTTCAAAAATAATTTTCTAAATATGATTAATTAAATATTTAATTAAAATCATTATTTAATCAAAAAATATAAACACTTAAAATTTTCATCTTCACTTTTAAGGTGTCTAAATTCATTTATACACTCAATGGTATGGATACCATTCATAAGAGCCATATTACTATTCATAAGGGTAAGTTACTATTCATAAGGGTAGGTCACTATTCATAAGGGTATGTTACTATTCACAAAAAATTGATTTTTCCTTATCAGACTCCAAATAACTTACTGATCACAACCATGTATGTCAGATTTTTGAAATTCACATCATAGAAGTGACAAAAATTGGTTTACTTAGACAGGTGATGGATATCTCCTATAAGTAACCATGTTTTGTTCTATAGAGGCTCATTGATTCATGAAATATAGGCTATAACTAGAATTTATTTAAGAGAAACATACCATGAAGTGTTTGGGGTGCTATATATCTTCTACACATAGAGGCATCCCAAGCTCTCTACTGAACCCTGCTCTCGAATGGGTAGGAAGTGGGCCAACTTGGTGAGTCAGTCTATGATCACCCAAATGGTATCATTCCCCCAAGACGTATGTGCTAACCATTCACAAATTCCATCGATATCTTATCCCACTTCCACTTTGATACCTCGAGGGGTTGTGTCAAACCTACTAAGACCTGGTGCTCAGCCTTCACCTATTGTAAAGTAAGGCATCTTGAGACAAGCTCCACTACCGCCTTCTTCATTCCCAACCATGAGCACTAATGTCATAGGTCCTAGTACATCTTCCTTACACCTAGATGTACCACCAAAGGGGATGTATGAAACTCCCTAAACACCTCCTACCGCAATGCCACTTGTACTATGGTGCATCCTCTAAAAAGTTTGAATTACTCCCCACCTAATGAAAATCCATCAGGAGCTTGTCCTAAGGACATCTGGTCATGTATAGTCTCGCAACTGGAATCTCCAAGTTGCACCTCTTTGACTCTTTATAAGAGTGGAGGGGAAACTATCATCGACTGAAGATAAGCTACCTCATCTCTATCCACAAATGATATCTAAACTGAGGAAAACTTCTTTGGGGCCTTGTTCAGTAATTTTGAACTTGATCTCCTTCAAAGAGAATCTACCACCATGTTCCCCTTCGCATGAGTATATACTATCTTGAATTCATAGTCCTAGAGGAACTCACACCAATTTTGTTGTTTCAGATTTAGATCCTTTTGAGAAAATATATACTCGAGACTCTTGCAGTCAGAGTAGAAGATGAATCGTTCACCCATAAGGTAGTTTCGCCACATCTTCAGTGTGAAGACTACCACTACCAACTCAAGGTCATGAGTCCCATAGTTTTTCTCATGCGGTCTCAACTATCATGAGTCATAATAAATCATGGATTTTCCCTATATCAAGACACAACCAAGCCCTGTTCTAGATGCATCACAGTACACCACATAGTTGGTGCCCTCCTCTGGCGGCCTCAAGATTGGAGCACTCATCACGCTCTGCCTTAGCTGCTGAAAGATCTGTTGGAATCCTTCTGTCCACATGAAGGGTTTTATCTTCTTAATTAATGTTGTCATGGGTTATTATATTCTGGAGAAGTTGGGTACAAACCTCTGATAGTACCCAACCAACCCAAGGAAACTCTGTACCTCAGCAACACACTTGGGTGGTTCATAAGAAAGCACCGCCTCAATCTTCACTGGATCCACCATAACTCTAACCTCTGAGATGATATGTACCAGAAATTGGAATTTTCATATCTATAACTCACACTTAGTGGTATTTCTGTAAAGATGGTGCTCTCAGAGTGTGTCTATTAAAATACTTAGGTGTATCGTGTGATCCTCCTCTGACACTGAATACACTAAGTTTTCATCAATGAATACCACTACAAACTCGTCTAGGTACGACGGGAGGATCCTATTCCTGAGTCCCATAAACACTTCTGGGGCGTTCTTCATGACAAAAAACATCACTATGTACTCATAGTGGTCATAGAGACATCTGAAATCCATCTTCAAGATGTCCTCATCTCGTACTCGAAGAAGGTGATAGCATAATCTGATGTCTATCTTTGAGAACCATCTCGATCCCTTCGACTGTCCACTGATCATCTATGTGGAAGGTCAGTTAGTCATGAGCCATATGTCCGCACCTGCTGCACGTATAGCACACCCTACTCCTCTACTAACTCTCACTACCCTAGTGTCCTCATACCACCAACCTTGATTCCCGGTGTCGTCCTCCGAATGGTCTGGTTTACTTGGACCTATGTGTCAACTGTCGGATACCCTCCATAGATGACTCGGAAACCCATCACCCGGTGGTAGCTCCCACCATAATTTCCTTCTCAGCAAGGAATCTCTCCACCAGTAGATCTCTCTCCAGCACCCCAACCTGCATAGGGATGCAGAGGGAAATCATCGACGCCTTGATCTCCCATCGGAGTCCCTTCTTAAGGTACATGAACATGAAAAAAGGGTTCCACACCATATCTGTAGAGTAATGAGAGAGGCTTTTGAACCTCGCAGAGTACTCAAACACTATCAGGCTACCCTACTGTAAGTGAAGAAACTCCTATATGCGCACTGAGCACAATATTGTGGGGAATAACTCCTCTCAAAAAAGCTGCTTCAAGTCAGTCTAGGTGAGGGTCGCCTCCTCGTGAATCTGGGTGGTCAAACTCCACCATCTACCCACCGAACCCTACATAAGGCTAGCTACAAGAACCTCCATCTAGTCAAGTGGTGTCCTCACTAATCAGAAGACTCACATCACCACCTCCAGCCAATACTCAATGACCTGAGGATCTATCTCTCCCTTGAACCTGGGAGGTCTATATTGCTAGAACTCATGTAAGGCACTGCACCTATATGCATCCTCTACCGGTAGTGCTGGTAGTAACTTATAACCAATTGCCAGTGGTAAATATGGGACAATTCCCAATTGTTCCATCTTGGGAAATAGTCCCTATACCAAAGACGCATCACTCGGTGGACCATACTTGTGGTCACGGCCTAGACTCCTGGCTGGCTGTCTGTGTGGAGGCATCCTTAAAGAGATCAAGATGAACCATGATCAAAATATTATACCTAGTGAGATGACTCTGAGTCAATAAGATCATGAGGAAAACACTCAAAGAATCATGCAAAAAGTGTTTTCATATACTAGGTTGGAAAACAGAATTAAGGGTCTTGGTGTATAGATACATTGGCCACCGTACTAACACTGGACTCCCTAGCTTGAAATCCAAGCGCGCAACACTTAACACTGTTTCGTAATCAAAATACCCAGACTCTTAGTTATTCTGGTAGAACTAACCTCCTCTGATACCACTTTGTCACAACCTGTCCCCCAGGTCCTGTGATGTGACTACCCCCAAACTACCTTCCATATGCCCGAGCTTGGAGACTAACACTAAAAGGCATATCTCAAAATTCGAAAGCCATTTTCCTTTAAACCTATACGCACCCACACAACAAAAACTATGGAAACGTAAAAATTAAGTAAGCCACAACTATCGCAAGACAACTACTGTGAGTACAATAAAAACTAAAAGTAAATGGGCCAGAATACTAACCCAACAAAATATAGATGAAAACAAAAAGGGATTAAAATATCATTGATAATCCATCCTCTAAAAACCCCACATGATGGGTAAGTGTAGATTAGATATCAGAGGACGTAGAAGTATTCCCTGCCTACCTAATCTCACTATGCACCACCTAGTCCAAGGTCACCAAATCATCCATCAAGGCATTGGTTTTCTGCACAATACATGACACGTGCTAGAGAAACCCATGCATGGGGGAGAAACTCAATACTCAGTAGGGACCCCAATCCTAAAAGGAAAGACCACAATGCATAACCCGAATGAAAAACCACAAATCATGATAAAAAAACAAGACAGATCACACCAGGTATAACTCAAGGTAAAGGAAGTAAAATTATTAGTTTTAAATATGAACATTCATACTGCTTATGGATTCATCATATATTCCTGCACATAACCTCGGCTAGTGGGTTCACTAAGACCTTCTCTTCTCTGGGTCCAGCTGGATCACATAGACCTGCTCATCTCTTGGATCTCTAGATCACTTAGACATGATCATCTACTGGACAACTAGATAACTTAAACTCACTTGTCTTTGGTCCAGGTCAATCACTAAGACCCACTCGTCTCTAGTCCATCTAGATCAATGAGACCCTCTCATATCTTGGCCAACTGGATCACTTAGACCCACTTGTCTCTAGGCTAGTTGGATCACTAATACTCGCTCATCTCCTGGCCAGCTAGATCACTATGACCCGCTCATCTCCTGGCTATCTGGATCACTTAGAACCACTCGCCTCTTGTCCAGCTAGATCACTAAGACCTGCTCATTTCTAGGCCATCTGAATCCCTAAGACATGCTCGTCACATCCTTCATGTAAACACCATTCGTAGAATTCCAGATCATAGCTCACTTTATTCTTGGATAATCTACTCCTCAAGCCATCATTCGCATATCAACTTCCAAGAAATATCACTTAGAGTATGCTCAAAGGACCTTCTCATCATAAGGGTCCCAACGCTGTATAAAGAACATCAATTAGATATCCAGTCTGAAAGATATTAGTGTTTTAGTAAATAGTTGCTGGTTGTGTTCAAGCCCGGTCCGACCTGGTCGGGTCGACCCGCCCAACTCGGCCTAAGGGTCCCGCATGACCCGAACCAGTTCGGTCGACCTGACCTGACATGGTGGGTTTTGGGTCGGCCAGGTCTGGCCTGGCTGATGGGCCAGGAATAATGGGCCTTTCTAGACCCTGTCGGGTTCAATCGTGGGTCCAACCCAATAGGTTGCCCAGCAGCCCAGTTTCATCCGACTCGGCCCAAAATTTGTGGGCCAGTTCTTTCCTAGCCTGGGACACCCAACAACCCAGTTTGTCCCATTGGTCCGGTCCGCCCAGTGGCCTGGTTCACACCATCTACCCCACCTTCATGTCAGGCCGATTTCCCCCTGCTGGGATGCTCGCAGGGCATCCGGTTCACGCCGCATGTATCCTACTAAGACCGGCCGCCTCATCTGCATGTGGTCCAGGACCATGTTCCAAATCTTGTTGTGGCCCTCCAGCATGGGCCACTCCTCCAAACCTGCACCCAAGAGGCACCTACCTTCTGTGCCAGTTCTCTCATGTGGGACAGTTTCCACCCATGGACTACGAATTTTCCATGGTTCTAACTCACTATCGTAGTCTGCAGACCACAGATCAATGCCGTGTGCACCTCCGACGTGGTTGGTTTGCCACCGGACTTTGTGCCGATGACTCTTGTCGCTACTGTGGCACGCTGGCAGCGCGCCGCCTCCCACCTACCATTGTGTCCTGGTGCCGCCGCCAAGGCCGGGTGTCGCGTCCTGGTGCTATCTCCACGATCTTGTTCCACATTCTCTCGCTGGTTCCACGACTTGCCGAGTCGTAGCCCTTTCACATGGTGCTTCTACAGATGATGTTACATCGTCCGTTACGCCATGAAGATTGGGGTGATAGAGATGGAAGGGATCCAAAATAACACCCATATAAAAAACTGGCCTTTGTTCGTGTTGTTTTGAAATTATTTGTGTTAGCAGAATCACGATGTATAAATTATAAATCACTAAGATATAATCCTGATATCAACCCAAAATTATATTTCCCAACCTCGTAAGGGGAATCCATCCACATATCAACTTGTTACAGAGTTGATTTGTGTTATTCATTTAGAGCGGGGAGAACGGGGAAAACAATTAATTAATAATTTAAACCCCTACCTAGAGAGAAATTTTGATCTAAGGGTGGATTTTTCGTAGATGGTGATCCATCCGTAGAATCACTCAATTAGACGTTCAAGGAAAAATCTCTCGAATATAAGGGAGGGTGCTCGAATTTTTTGGCGATCGTTATTCATCATTCGTCAATGGTGATCCTCCAGAGATTCAGAGTGTTTCTCCCAACGTGTCAATGATGCACCCCTGGTTAAATCAATAAAGGAGGAAACACTTTTCTGTCACCATTTCATTGTAGTTACATTACGCTATTTCATTCATGAAATAGAATTTCAGTTTCATTGAGTTACAAGGCCATTTCGTTGCAACAATTTCAAAAGTTCAAAATAAAAATTAAATAATCAATTTTATTTTATTTTAATTTATCTTAAAAGGGTCCTAAAACTATCTTTCACCCTTGAACCATGACGATCGAGGTTAAGCTCCGCCTAAGGGAAACACACCCTCACGATCTCAACAGTAATCTCATATTTCCAATCCAAGTTACTGTTTATGAGTTATAAGGATTTTAAAATAAAAATAATTGTTACTTAATTATTTTATTTATGGCCAAAAACTAATTTCCACTATTGGCCCTCACCTGCCAATGATAGGCCATTTATAGGAGAATGTCGACACTATGAGTTCAACAATGCCCTTAGATTTTTTATCCAAGAACTAGTTTAAAAGTTAGAAAAACCCTCCCACATGTCAATTTAATGAACCTTAAAAATAGTTCAAAAATACGTTCTGGCCACTTTGGCCTCAGAATTACGTGCCGTCTTAGAGCCTGGTCTCAAAGAAAAATCCCATTTTATTTTCAAAAAAAAATCATGGAATTCTGGGGTATTACTTTCTCTATAAATGAAATAATGTTCTCTAGATGTCTAACTCCAAACCGATAACCCTTCCCACCAATGAAAACTACACACCAACCATCCATATTGGATAAAAGCACACTCTTAAGGAAGAATTAAATAATAGAATACATGGGAGATAACTATTTAATACTGAATATGGAATCATACTACTAAATATAAATAAATAAAATATCCTCACATGACTGATGTTTCCCCATAATTATTGTACAACCCCAGAACACATCAAACAAGATGGTCTGTCCTTTGAATGTCGTAGTCAACACTAAGGGAATGGGAAGCCTCACTACATCTAGTCCCATAGAACATACTAGAGAAGGAAAAACAGAGGATTGAGAATCCATTAAATCAATCAAGGATAAAACAAGGGTACATAATAAACTAATCATACCTCTAATGATATCGGACCCCTATGATGTTTCCACCCACAATGCATGAAACTGGTCGTGCTCAACTCCTCTGCCTCTATGATAATGGACAATTCTATGGATATTCTTAGGTTTAGGTCCCTAAATATGAGTAAAATCCTAAGGATGGCCTATCTTTTCCCCATCCCCTCTAAGTTTATCATAAGTACACTTCCCCTACTACTGAAATCACTTCACTAAGAAATTATACTAAGGAGGGAATTGAATTGTACTACCTCTACTTTACTAATTCTAATGTAATATAGGAAAATAACTCTAATGATATCCATAGACCCCACTACCAAAACATGCTAGCACAAATCTCCCATGAAAATCATATCTATTGAGGTTGAATCCCATCTAGTCGAAACCTTAGAGGCCCTAGAGATTGAGATCTTTCACTAATAAATCTACACCTCAAAGAACCCTAATATCTCCCCCTATTAGGTTAAACCTCATTGTGAGTTGATATTCTAAACCACCTCTGCATTATTTGGAACCTCTAAGTATGTTGTCAATAAAAAAGGGGTGATCGTATACTAGATAGAGGGACATAGTTCCTTATAAAGAAATCACACTCTAGACTCCCCATCAGGAAAAGGATCTAGGGAAAAGTGAAAAAGTTCCTTGTGATTGATTCCCTGCTCCCACATAGATATTCCCCCTTACTAAAGAGATATCATCTCCTTTCTCTTTACTATCTTCATGGTCGATGAAAGAAACTCCACTTGAAACTTCTTCTGAAAGTATACCCATGAAATTCTCTCATGAACATGTGAAAAAAGAGTATAAAAACGTTCCATTGAGAGAACTGTAGAACCCACAGAACCTACCAGTCAACTAACTAATCTCATCCTCACAAAGGCATGCTCAACAAATAATTCATCCATTAATAATGATATAATAAAATGTATATAGATAAAAATGGTACCTCACACCACTTCCCTACTAGTTTTTCACTCTCACAACCCAACATCGTACGTACGATGCTCTCATATCTTCCGTATAGTGACCCTCCCCGAACACACTCGTGACATCACACCACATCACCCAACATATTTCCCATTGACACATCGATAATCACATCACATCACATCTCACTGGAAGACATATGGATCATCACATAGCACCCAAACACATCTATAAAATCACGTCATAGTGAAAACTGTAACTAGAATAATAGGGTATCATGAACATGAAGGACGTCAACCTCATTCTCTGATCCAATAATGCTTGACCCCCCTATATGATGACTTATAAAATATCACCATAGTTCACTTTTCACTTTTTTCCATTATAAAATGTGCATTTAATCATCACATAGAAGAGAGAGTGAGGAATATTGGGTATCCATCCGTCCTTACTCAACACCAAGATGTTGAAAAAAACACACCTAAAACATTTAGTTTTCAACACAAGGTTTTTAGCATGGGTGGGGAGATTATATAAATCAAAAGAACACAAATGATATATATATATATATATATATATATATATATCCACACACAATTCCAACCTTCGATTTCACAACAAGAATACTATCCCAACCCACAATATCACCGCCAAGCCTTACAACCCCCACCACTTTCAGTACTACCACACAATACACATACCACATTCTGGATTTCATTTGAAGTTAATCCATATTTCAGATTCCCCAATTACCAACTAAAGTATGTTTGATTGTTTCCTATCAACCAGTCAAGGTTCTGGTACTCTACTAATGTGTATAGCAACACTCAGGTCGAATACTCGACGATGATACTTTAGTAATCGATTATTTTTAGTTGATTTTATTTTGATTGGGGGGGGGGGTGTTTTCAGAGCTTAAATGAAGTGATTTATGGGCGATGTTTGATTTAACAATTTAATAAATATTGTGGTGAGTTCATAATTAGAGAGTTAAACTTGAAATATCCTTGAGCTTTGCTTTATATTGCATTAAATTAACACCCACATTACCAGATGACATTGATTGGAATTCCCAAGTGTCGAGGATTTAATACAAGCCTTAACTTAACTTAGTGTTCTAATATCAATTATTAAATGTTTATGGTATTTTATTTATGGTTCCAATAATCCACGGAATCCATACATTAAGAAAAATATGTCATTAATCCAAGACAATTTAAGTTTAACACACACAATGTTAATTTGAATAATATTCATCGAGAAAAAGTTCCCAATGACTTAACATCACAAAATTATAGCTAACCCAATGGTAGATTTACTCAGTAATTGGTTTGGTTAAAAATATGGTTGTAATGTTTATGACTATGAATTATAAAAAGAAGAAAAATAAAGGGATAAGAAAAGAGCAGTGCGCTAAACACACACACACGAGCAACGAAGAGAATTAAGAACAAAATTTTGATTGAATGATAAAGAGAAAGAAGAGATTGAATTTTAACATTATTTAAGAAATTTAAATAAAATTAATATTTTAAAGGAGAAGGTAAATTATAATAAGATTTAATTAAAAGGATTCTTACATTAAAACAAAATTACAAAACAAACACTTACGAGATTATAAACGAAGAAGAATAAAAAAGTAAATCGAAAGAAGCATGGAGGAATGATATATAAAGTAGAAACTTGAGTATGTAATATAATTAAAAGAATTTTTCAGATCCTTGGTCATTCCAAACTATCCTCCTTTAATCTTAAATTCCAACTCATTTCAAGGACATAAGGGGGGGGGGTGTATTTATAGCCCAAAGAGTTGGACAATTTAGATTCCAAAATATATCCCTAAACTTGTATCAAATATTGGACCATATAGAAAGTATAATTTTGAAATATATTTCTCTTAAAAGATGTATATATACATGCTTTCTGTTTACTTTGAAAATTTTGTGGCCATTGGACTTAAGGATCCAAAGTTATGGTGGTTTGAATAAAAAATTATAAACTATCCATTTCTATCAATGCTTTTTCGATGGATGAAATGTGAATGAGTTTTTGAATAGGAATATTCCCTCAAATATGAAAAAATTATTCTACCAAGTCTTATGCCAAAATATCCTATTTAACATTGAAAAATATCAACTTGAATGGATGTCTATATTAGGATAAAATTCATGTTTTATGTGCTAATTTCATTTCCTGTACAGAATGATGAGATGGACTTCATAGAATCATTTGGGCCCCTTTTTAGTAGATTTGGGAGATGAAATTTTTATAAAATATGAATGGTATTGTCCCCCGACTTTTATTGGATAATAAACTATTTTGGACTTCTAGATTGAGCCCAGTAATTCAATCTTCATGACTGGTCCATTTTCTTCACAGATTCTGTGTGCCTTCTTGTGTGGCCCATATAACCCTTAAAATAGAAGAATTGTACAATGATTACTCATAATGATATGTTGTAAATTTAATAAAGAATACTAAAAAACAAAAACCAATAAATTTGGATAATCACAGTGATATTTATAATTAAAATAGTAAACTGACTCTATTGGACTACTTCAAATAATGGTCAAAAATTATATTTAGTATTAAAACATGAGTATCTCACACCAATTATTAACTTTTACATGATATTTACTAAATATAGTATAAAAAATGTTATTAATAAATTGATAAAATCAAATCCCCCACACTTAGTGTTTTTCATTTCCTCATGTGCAACAAAAATAAAAACATAACAAAATTATTCTCACTCGGCAACAAATATTAAAATTTTGTTTTACAAAATCAAGGGAGGTTTACACCATTTCACTCATCCATATTTAATTAAAACAAAATTTTTTACAGAAAAAATGTTAAAAATCAATTGATTTTTCATGCTAAAATTTAGAAATGGAAAATGTTGACACTTAAAACCCACACCTCTCAAGATGATTAAAATTTATTTCTAGAGGTTCACTTATTCACCAACGAAAAGAGAAAATATTAGAGTTTGAAAGAGATATCAACTTCCATTACCTATCCTAAATTGAAAAAGAATCAATAGGTATTTTTATGGGTTTTTATATGGATATGGGATGGTAGGAATTTAATGTCCGAGAGAGAAGAGAAAAGGGAAAAACATTAGTATGGGTAGAACAATGCACATTTTTTTTGAAATGAAACATGGAGGGAAATGGAAACATATATTTACAAGGGAATTGTTGTGTGAAGAAATTCATAAAATATGAGGAAAATTTTAAGGGGATGAGAAGATGAAATATTTACAAAACACAAAACTTCTCCTAATGACATAAGAATACATAATTCAATTGTTATTTGTTTTATTTTTTTCTTTTTTTTTCTTTTTTTCAAAATTTGAAATTCAAACAAATATCTCATCTCTCAACCCATGTTTGATGTCCTCACAAAACTAATTTTAATAGTTACAACAAGATCAAAGGTTTATAAAGAGTGATTTTTGACCTACTCAAGACATAACCCATTGTTTAATGTTTTTTATTGATTTTTTTTTCAATTTTTTAAACAATTTTCAATAAAATATAAAAAATTACATAAATGAAAATACATTCCCCAAACCCACTGAATGAAAACCTCTCCCCACCCTAAAATGGATGCCTATCCTCAAGCATATGACAACACATTGAAAATCAAGGAAATGGAACCCAAAATAATATCCATTCCCCACACTAAAATTTCAATAAATTATGAAATTTAATTCCATGTAGATGTTGGGTGGGACAAGGTATTGGGCTTGTAATGTGGCTAGAAAAGAAAAGGTTTTCATAGGCTTTAAGGGGATTTCAAGAGAAGGATTGATGTAAGGGAAATGGTAGGATATTTGGCTATTGTGATTCTCATGTGGTTAAAAAATGCCTCTATCATATCAATACACACCAAAGTAAGAAATTATGATTGAAGGTCTAAAAACTCAAGACTCACAATTGGGGGTGAAAAAACACATTTTGAAATTATGGCTATAGGAGTCCTTGGCATGAAAGCTAATTTTCTCATAGTTTGGGAAGAATCATTTTCCAAATCTAAAACTAAGCATTCAAAATTATTTGGTTTTGAAATAAGATTCTTTATCCAAAATCATGATGAAAATACAAAATTTTTGAGATGAAAACATTTTTTTGACTCCCCAAAATGGTTGTACAAAATTTCAAAACTAGATGGTGAGTAAGTATAACTCTTTTGGTTTTTTTTGCATTTTTTATTTTTTATTTTAGTTTTTTTTTGTTTTTTTTAAATACACACCCACAAAAAAGAGAAAAATAAAAAGAAAGGGTTCGATGAATAAAGTGGTAAAAAAATTAAAGGGAGAGGAAGAATAAGAAAGAGGGAGAGAGAGGAAGAGATGGAGAGTTAAAGGGAAAGAGGTTCCCCCTGGTTTGGATTTGGTGGGTCACCATCTTTATCCAGTTGTGGGTCTACTATAGAAGTTTTAGATCTATTGGAAGTCGATGTTGTTCCCAAGATGCGTTTCCTCTCATGGTGATGATTTAACCGATGTCCATTAACCCTGAATGTCCATTTGGAAGTGTGGTCTAGGACTTGCACTGCACCAAATGGGTAAAAATTAGAAACAATAAAGGACATTTCCAATGAGAATTAAGTTTACCTAGGTGAAGTAAAAATTGATAATTAAAGAGAATTATATTTTCAAATTCATGAAATAACTTTCAAATGATGTGTTTATTATGGAGTGCCTTGGAATTTTATTTTTAGAGATTTTAATTCTTATAGTAATCAAGTTAAATCTCCTCCAATTCATTTAACTGCAACAATCTATCTTCACTAGACTTTTCACATTTAAAATATCATGTTTTCACTGCCCAGAATGACTTATTTTGGATTTAAACTGGTAAATGGAAAGCATTACCAAAAACTTTCCTAAAAGGATACATCCCAATGGGTATTTTATATGCAGTTCGATAAGACCAAAGTGTTTCACCAAGTCTGTCATGACAATATTTTCTGGTGGGCTTAACATTTTTCTTAAGCACTTTTTCACTTCTCTGTTAGAAATTTTAGTCATGCCATGTGTTTGGGGGTGATATGCAGTTTATGTTTTATGTATAACCCTATTCTTTATCAAAATATATTCCATGGTTCTATTAAAAAAATGGGTTCTTAAGTCATTGATCAAGGCATGGGGAGTGCCAAATCAGTGGAAGATGTTGGTTTTTAAAAACTCACGAACAATATGTGAATCATCCTTTATAGTGATTTTGGCCTAACCCACCTAGAAAAATAATTGAATGTGATAATAATGTATGAGAATTCATATTAAGTGGGGAATGATCCCATGAAATCTATGCTCCAAACATCGAAGATCTCAAAAAATATTAAGGGATTTTGGGGCATTTCATTTCTTTTGGAAATTGTCCACACTTTGGGAAAGTGGGACATGATTGACCGAACTCATGTGAGTCCTTGAAGAGTGAATTCTAGAAGAATCTAGAGTCTTGTAACTTTTAGGAGGTCATTTGTGGTCCAAAGTGGCCACCTCCGAGAAGTGAGCGACATAATTCTAAGATGGAGGAATGTTCATCTTCATCAACACATCTTTTAATTACCATGCCAACCCATGTTTCCCAAAGTTTTTTTTTCATCCCAAAAATAGTATTTTGAATCACTCTTCAACTTCATTTTTTGATATTTAGAAATATTTTCAGGAAAAACACCAGAAACCAAGTAATTTACAACCGGGGAATACCATGGTGACTTTGGAGTGAGAGATAAAATGTGATTAGTAGAGAATTCAGGATCGATTATTTTTGAATAAGAAGAATTAGAAATTATACTCAGGTGATCAGCCATAGGGTGTTATTTTCCGGGTCTATATTTGATTTCAAGGTCAAACTCTTTAAGTATTAAGATCCATCGTATTAGCCTCGGGTTGGAATAAATTTTCATGAGAAAGAACTTTATAGCAGAATGGTCTGTGAAGATGATGATTTTGGAACCTAAGAGACAGGGCCGTAATTTATCTGAGGTAAAACCACTGATTAACGTTTCTTTACAATCATAATGTACTGATATTGTGTTTCATCCAATGTTTTTGTAAAATAATAGATGACATGAGGAATTTTTTCTCTTCTTTTACCAAGAACAACCCTAATGGATCTATCAGAAGCATCACACATCAAATCAAAGGGTAAAACAAATATGGTGGTTGGATTATCGGGATAAATATAAGATAAGTTTTGAGTTCAATGAAGTCTATATGAAAAATCTCATCAAAATGGAAAGTGACATCATTTTGGAGAAACGAAGTGAGTGGGATGGAAATTCTACTAAAGTTATGTATGAATCTCTGATAGAAATCGACATTACCGAGGAGTAAATGGATGTCTTGAACAGAGGTGGGTTCAGGAAGTGATTGGATCACATAAATTTTGGTAGGATAAACTTTAATACTTTGTTTTGAAATAATATTCCCTAGAGCAATCCCATTTTCAACCATTAAGTGACATTTTTCAAAATTTAACACAAGGTTACACTTGAAACATTTTTTAAGGACTAGAGTGAGTGAATTCAATAAAGATTCAAATGACTCACCATAAATGGTAAATTCATCCATGAAGACTTCCATGAAGTGTTCAATGAATTCAAAAATGATACTTATAATACACATTTGTAATGTTTCATGATAATTTAAAAGGCTGAAAGGAATTATTCTATATGCATATGTTACATAGGGGCAAGTGAATATTGTCCTTTCTTGGTACTGAGGTGCGATTGGCATTTAAAAATAGTCAGTGTATCCATCAATAAAGCAATAATGTGACTTTACAACTTATTATTCTAGTATTTGATCAAGGAATAGAAGAGGGTTGTGATATTTTCTTGTTACAACATTCAATTTCTTATAGTCAATGCACACATGCCATTTGTTATTCACTCGAGTTGTGAATACCTCCCCATGTTCATTTGTGACAATAGTTATCCCACCCTTCTTAGATACAACTTGAATTAGACTAACCCATTCACTATCCAAAATTGGGTAGATAATACTAGCTTGAAGAATCTTGGTGATCTCTTCCCTAACTACCTCAAGCATGAGTGGATTGAGTCTACTTTGTGTCTATCTAATTGGTTTGGATGATTCCTAAAGATGGATTTGATGCATGAAAAGTCCAGGGTTGATTCCTGGTATGTCATATAGGGTCCAACCTAAGGCCTTTTTTCTTCTAACACCTAAACAAGTTTGAACTCCTTCGTTTTAGTAAATTAAGCATAGATAATGATATGATAAGAGTGATCATGGAAAAGGAATGCATATTTTAGGCGTTCAAGAAGAGGTTTCATATCAGTCTCATCTTTCATTTGTGGGTTAGAAAACTCAAGAATAGAGGAAGGGTGTTTAGTTGATTCTGATTCATTTTCCTTAATACTATCCAAGGTGGATTGGTAGATATCAGAGTTGATGTGGAATTCAAGAGAGTTTTCAAGATCATCTTTATTGATAGAGTCTATGAATGAGATATCCACATAGACTTCCCTATTTAAGAATTGGTTAATGAGGATGAAAAATTCACAATCTCCTTTATCATTAGAACATGAAGAACATGATGGATTGAGGTTCAATTAACTCTCAAAAGTGTCCTCAGAAGCATGGATTGAGAATGCAAAGTGATCCTTAGATGGGTATCGCATGACTCGGAAAATGTTGAACTTGACCATTTGGTCACAAAATTCAATGGATATGATGCCTGAATGGAAATTAATCTAGGTTCTCGCTGTTATTAGGAATGGTCTTCCTATAATTATGGGAGATCAAGAAGAGTTTGTCTCACCTTCCATGCCAAGGTCATAGAAATTAGAAGGGAAGATAAGATCACGAACAAGGACATCCTCGATTATACCCTTAGGACTAGTAGGGATTAGATCAGCCAATTGAATGACAACACTAGTTAGAAATAAGGGACCTAGACCAAGGTTAGAGAAGATGGATTTGGGAATGACATTAATTGAGGCTCCTAGGTCTATGAGTGCATCATCGAAGTTGTAACTTCCAATTTTTCATGGAACCGTAAAGGTCCCCAAATCTTTTCTCTTTATGGGAATAGACTACTGGGTGGAAATATTTTTTAAGGTCCTAAGTTTCCTCTTATGGGTGAACAATTCCATAAGAAACTTGAAATATTAGGAATTTTTTATGAAATCTAAGAGGGGAATTTTGACTTCAACATGTGCAAACATGTCGAGCATTTCAGGATCGGGATCAAAGGGCTTCCTTGTATTTGAAACTACTTGAGGAAAAGGAATTAGGTTCCTAAGTAGAATGGAAGGAGGTGATGGAATGACTTTAGGTTCCGTTTCTAATTTCTTTCTCTTTTCATTTTCTTGGTCAACATTTAAAGGGAAGTTTTAAGACTCATCATGAGTCATAGAAATTTGATTTCCCGATCTAAGTGAAATTCCACTTACATTACCCCTGGGGTTGGGTAATGGTTTAGCTGGGAGTTGAGAAGAATTTGATTATTGTTGCTGGCTCAGGTGGGATGCAAGTTGACCTATTTGGGTTTCAATATTTTTAAGGCTAGAATGGGTGAAGGAGGAAGGATCTTCCATTTCACTTTCTAATGGTTTCTTGGAATAAGAGCCTTGTCCTGGATTGGGATTTACTTGATTTTGGTTCTTGAGAAAGTGATTTTATTGGTTTGGGAATTGGAAAGGCTGACTAAGATATTGGAATCTAGGAGGAGGATTGTTCATTTGAGATTTAGGAACAAAAGGATAATGTTGATGGAAGTTACCACCACCTTGACTATATTGGATTTGGTTTGGGTTTTGATGAGCGAATTGAGGGGGATGAGAAATGGGATTTACATACCTCAATACTTGTTTAAAGGTAGAAGAAAAGGTCTCAGAGTGGGGTTGGTTTATGTTTCTGATGAACTGACATGACTGTTGAGGGTTGGTGTTACTCTGAGTATATACTGCATTGAGATCCATTGGGATGGATGAATCAGATGTATTCTCTTGAAGTTGTGTACATGTTTCATTTAGATGATCTAGAGAGCTAAAAATTATAAAATTCATGATAGGTCTAGGGAATAGAGATTTTGGAGAATATGAGGTTGGAGATTTGTAAGCCACCACTAGTCATCTCACAGGACCTGTAAGTTCACTCCTCCACCCAGTCATCTTGTTTGGATTTATCGATTGACTATCTTGTGTTTTTTTGACTTGAGCATATGCTCGATTATGTAATTGTTGCGTGTTTTAATCTATGTTTCTTATGAGATTTCTTATAGGAGTAGAAGTTTTATTAACTGTAGAACTGCCACTTGCGACATCAATGAGAGTTCTCTCTATAGCCAATAAACCCTCAAAGAAGTATTGGATCAAGAATTGGTCAGGGATTTGGTGGTGTGGATAGGTTTACACAATCTTTTTAAACCACTCCCAATAATCATGGAGTGATTCATTAAGAAATTGATGAATACCACTTATTTCCTTTCGGATAAAAGCAGTACAAGAAGCACGAAATAACTTTTCTATGAAAAGTCATTCATATAATTCTATGTGGTTATGAAACCAGGAAGAAGGTAGTAAGTACATGGCTTAGTAGTTTCAGCTAGGGATAAAGGGAATTCTTGGAGTTTGATTTGTTCCTTAGAAACCCCTTAAGGGTTCATGGTAGAACACACCACTTGGAACTCTTTAAGATGAAGATGTGAATCCTCACCGGCTAGCCCATGGAAATGAGGAATAAGATGAATCAAACCCGATTTGAGTTTAAATTCAGCCTCTATGTTTGGATATTGAATTCCAAGGGGTTGGTAATTCATATTAGGTGTAGAAAGTTCTTTAAGTGTTTGTTCCCTAGTATTATCCACATCTAATTCATTTGGTTTTACAAAGACTGGTTCTTGAATGATTTGATTATCCCTAATGTTCATCATAAGTTGGTGAAGAGTTTTCTCAATTTTAGGGTCAAAAAAATCCAAGGGATTGTTTGGGAGGATACTGGGAATTTAGATATATATTTTTGAATAAAGAGGATGATGGGTTTTTATTTTTATTTTTTCCATTTATTCTTTTTATGGGAAGACAGGTTTTTCTTTGTGTGTGTTTTTTTTAAAGTTTAGTATTTGTTGTTTTTTTACAGTAATAAAAAAATAATGACCACTTAATAAACCATACCCAAAAACAATTCCATTTTAAGGGAGTCTGATTATTTCTTATCGACCATTCAAGGTTTTAGTACTCTTCTAACATGTATAGAAGCACTCAGGTCGAATCCCCAGAGATGATACTTTTTAATTGTTGATTGTTTTTAGTTGATTTTATTTTGATTAGGGGGTTTGTTTGCAGAGATTAAATGAAGTGATTTATTGTTGATGTTTTATTTAAAAATTTAATAAATATTAGGGTGAGTTCATCATTAGAGAGTTAAACTTGAGATATCCTTGAGATTTTATTTATATTGCATTATATTAACACCCACTTTACAAGATGAAGTTGATTGGAATTCTCTAGTGTTAAGGCTTTAATCCAAGCCTTAACTTAACTTAGAGTTATAATATAAATCATTACATGTTTATGGTAGTGTATTTATGGATAAAATAATCCAAATAATCCATACTTTAAGAAAAATATGTCATTAATCCATGATAATTTAAGTTTAGCATACACAATGTTAATTCATAGAATATTCATCGAGAAAAAGATCTCAATCACTTAACATCCCCAAATTATAACTGTCCCAAATGGTAGATTTACTCATCCATTGGTTTGGTTAATAACCTAGTTGTAATGTTTATGATGATGAATTATAAAAAGAATAAAAATAAAGGGATAATAAAAGAGTGGTGTGCCAAACACACACACGAGCGACGAAGAGAATTAAGAACGAAATTTTGATTGCACGAGAAAGCAAAATAAGTGATTGATTTTTAAAATGATTTAATAAATTTAAAGAACATAAATATTTAAAAACATAGGGTAGATTATAATAAGAGTTAATGAGAAATATACTTCTATTAAAATAGTATTACAAAATAAATACTTACGAGATTACAAACAAATAAGAATAAAAAAGTAAATCAAAATAAGCATGGAGGAATGGTATCTCAAGTAGAAACTTGAGTATGGATGATCCTCCCAAGAATTTGGAAAATCCATGTTCATTCCAGCCAATCCTCTTTTTCTCTGAAATGCCAACTCCTTTCAAGGAGAGGAGAGGATGTTTTTATAGCCCATGGAGTTAGACTATTTGCATTCCAAATATGTCCCTCCACTTGGCTCAAATATTGGACCATCCAGACAGCAGAATATTGGAATATATTATTTTTACAAGTTGTAGATATACATGTGTTCTATATAATATGGAATTTTTTTCCATTTTACTTAAGGATCCAATGTTATGGCGGTTTGAATAAATAATTCTAAACTTTTTATTCCTGTCCATTTTTTTCGATGGCCAAAATGTGAATGAGTTTTTGAATAGGAATATTCTCTAAAATCTGAAAACTTTATTTTAAAAGGTCATCCACCTAAATATAAACTTTAGAGCTGCCAAATATCAGCTAGAATGGATGTTTACATTTGGATAAAAGTCATGTTTTATTTTCCGACTTCATTTCCCAAATAGAATGGTGGGATAGAATTAATAGAATCATTTGGGCCTCTTTTTAGTATATTTGGGCCTTGAAATTTTTATCCAATATGAACGGTATTGTCCCCCGACTTTTGGGGGAGAATAAACTATTTTTTAATTCTATATTTAGACTAGTAATTAAATCTTCATGGCCGGTCCATTTTCTTCACATATTCTGTGAGACTTCTTGTGTGATCCATATGACCTTTAAAATGACATAATTGGACAATGATTAATTATAATGATATGTTTTAAATTGGATAAGTGATCCTAAAAAACAATAACCATGAAATTTTGATAATCAGGGTGAGAGTTATAATTAAAATAATAAGCTGAATCAATTGGACTACTTCAAATAATGCTCAAAAATTATATTTAGTATTAAAACATGAGTATCTCACACCAATTATGAAATTTTATATGAAATTTACTAAATATATTATAAAAAAGTTATTAATAAATTAATAAAATCACCATCCATTTAATTATTCCAACCCATTCATTCCATACTTATAAATTGATATTTAAACTACACTTTCCATATAAAAATAAAAATTCATTTAGCATTTCACCACACATAAGAAACTGTTCCATACCATTTAAAATTTCATTATTAACTAATTATACCATTAATATTGGGAAACTACCATAACACACCATAACACAAAAACCCACCCCCTCATGCTTCTATTCCCCACATTGCCTCCATTTCACGACCATATTTACTTTCCATGACACAACCTCTTTCCGTATAACAACCACCAAAGAACAAATCTCCTCACATCCACACCTGTATCACAACCATACATCACAAAATTTTTTACATCACAATGAAACATCACATTTTTTTCATAACTAATTCTATATTTAGAAAGGGGGTTTTTATTAATTTCACTTCTTTTTTCAAGGGAACTCTAACACAAGATACAATTTCTAAGGCAACCAAATATTTAGTAGGACATAATTGGTTAAAAAATTATATTTTATATAATAAAAAAGAACCATGAAAAAAGGGTTCAATAGTTACAAAAACCTCAGTACGAAAAAATCTCCCAACGAACAATATTTTCATTAATTAATGGAGCCCATACAATAACAATATCAATAATATCAAAACAGTAAAACCATCCCATTCAATTTCAATTAATCTCATTATTTATCTTCAATAGGCCGGTGGATACTACATTAAAAAAGATAAAAAATAGAATTATCCCATCTTCATGTATAAATATAATAAAAATAAAGGATCCCCTACCTCAAACGATGCTTTTTGAACCACTAATGAAGGTTTAAATAATAGGATGATAACCAAAAACCACCAAAATGGAGGAAAATACTCGTATAAACCTATAAAAAATATAACACATAAAATTAATAAAAAAACATACAAAAATGATTAATTTAAATAAAACTTTTCAACTTGAAGAAAAGGGGAAAATTGGGAGAATGAAACCTAAAACCATCAAAAATCAATCTCTTAAGGATAGAGTTGAAAGAAAAGGATTAGGGGATGAAAAACATCCAATGTATGCACATGGTTATCCCAAATAATAAGTGGGAATCTAAAAATATGATAGGGTTCAAGGGTATTTGTGTTTTTTACCCAGTCTGTAAAACACAACACTTTGAGATAGTCTACCCCTCCATGGTGAATAATGAATAAAAAAACCAGACCACGATGTAGTGCAAGGTGTCCCACTACAGTGATTCTGGTCAATGATGCCTATAATAAGAATGGTTATCTCTATGTCAATAATATGATAAAATTGGAGAAGGTGCCATTACATAGATAAGGACACAACATTGCAGAACTTGAGAACATAAAGGGGATACACTGCAGCCTAGATCCACAATGCAATTACCTTGAAATAAATATAACCAAATAAAATCACCTACGGGACTCCATGCCACATCCTGGTTCTCCAAAATATAACTATGATGAAAATAATAGTATCATAAAAACTCCACTCATTCCTCCATGTTGTTTTCAACACCTCTATTCCACATCCATGCCAAAATTGGAAGAACCGTTGAAAACTATACCCCAAGCTACTATGCCTTATCCATGCTATCTATGATGTATCAAACTATTTAAATGGTGTAACCAAGGATCCATGTTGTAGGATCCTCCATGGATGTATTTTGTAGTTATAAATTTTTTCCCTCTAAATACTTTAACACCTCATTCAGACACCTATATTTCTGAAATTACCATAAGGTTATGGGTCAAAAGGATCTGACCGTTACACTTTCCCCATCAAAAAGAGAATGGGTTTCATCAATATTACATAATAAAAGTAATAAACCATATTGAGAAAGAATAAATATTATATCATAGGACTATATCCCACATTTAATAATAAGTAACATCAAAGGATGATACCATATATTAAAAATACCTTTAAAATATCACTATAACATTTCGGGTTAAAAATACCATTTTCATTTGGAAATTACTTATTTAAAATATATAAATTTATAAAATATTTGGATAAAAATTAAAAAAGCCCATGTAAAATTAAAAACTAAGATTCAAATAAAATACTATTCATTATGGTGGGGAAAGTTAATCATGTGGTATACATTTAAAAAAATATTTCATTTACACATTTGGTAAAACGTACCTCATTCAGAAAATGAAAGGAAGATTAATTTTAAACATTTTTATAGAATGTAAAACATGGTTAAAAAGTACTTAAATAAATAAATTTATAATATTAAAAAAATTATTGAATTCATTTATAAAATATATACATTGGAGAAAAATATTTCCAACCAAAAATAATATATATTTTATTTTCCTTAATTAATTTCTTTCATACTTTTGAGTACATTGAGAGTGGTAAATGGAAGGAAATCATTTAATCTCTATATATAACAATATTATATGAATATTAATGATATTTTTGAGATATAAATTATATAATTTCATTATCATAAATTTGATCATAAAAAGTATTGGTAAAAATGAAATTGTAACATGAAAACCTTACCTCAAGTATTACTTTATTGATATTTTCTTTTAAGATACTATGTATTAAATCTAAACATATTGTAATTTTATACCAAAAACATATTCATATTTATAATACCATACATGGTTTAATTATAACATCTTCTTACACTTTCTATTAATAATATTTCACTTTCATAGTCATATTAGGTGTTAATGGCTTTGCTTTTCATGTATGTTTCAATTTGAAAGTTATGGTACGTGCATATTGATCATGGTGATATAATATTTAGAATTTTAATCATGATATAAATATCATATATATTCATTATATAAATATTTATGACCATATATAAAAGTTAGATAGAGAAAAGTGAATTACACCATTAATGGAGATGCTAGTCCATACCTAGGCGCGAACGTTGTTTTCATTTTCTAACAAAATGAAGTAAAGAAATATATATAATATTTAATCATTATTGTAAGGGATTGAACCCATTTTCCTGGAGCCGGTGCCTTATTTTATTACATTGGAATATAAATAAGGAATATTTATCCAGAAGGACGGAGTAGTTTAGTATCTTTGGAAAGAAGATATATACATAAGTTCAACATTACAACTTGAAACAAAATATGACATAGAAATTCTTTCATAACCATCCATATATCCTAGGTTATTCTTATAGTTCATTCAAAAAATAATTCTTCACATCCTAGAAAAAATAAAACATAAGAAAGGGGTGAGATAATATTATTAGTAACGGTAAGAAATACCCTGGAAGATATCATAAACATAAATATTATGCATGGTAAATAACTTAAAACACATGGATTTAAAAATGAACTTGAATGCATTATGGAAGGAATATGATATGAATAAATAATGCCATAACAAAGCATAATCATGAGTATTATACTAGTCAAATAACCACATGAACTATAAAAATTAGTTTCATAATGATGGAATTCATATTGTGGGACATCATAACCATACCATCAAGGCCTCATGCCAAGACTATAAATAACCATTTTTTAAGGCCTTGTGCCAAGACCTAGTTTTTATCATGAGAAATACTGATGCACCGAGATGCTATAGAGGGCCCCAACCAACACTTAATAAGTCCAATCCATTCCTAATATGAACGGGGATAAACATAAACATCATATATATTCATATTGAAACTAACATATGAAATGTAAATAACCTTCCCTGAACATTAAGCATAAACACTAACCATTCATAGAAAATTGGTGAATGGTTTTATGATGGAACATACATAGTAAAAATAATCATAAAAAATTTAATTAAATATGGTATATGATATCATAAAATATTAATCCCAATATTACATAATAATCAACAAGAGTGTTGAAACAGGCGATGATACTCTTATAAAATCATCAGGTAATTCTTGAGAAAAATACTCTTTTACATTGAAAAGAAGAGTTATTTTTGGAAAAGTATTTTTATAAAACCAAAAGTGAAGTAAGATAGTATTTTAATTATAAAATTAGTGATTTTATAAACATAATAGTTGATAAAAACAGATTATATAGTGCCCTTTAAAATAGGTAAGAACTTGAGAAATTCCCTTAAACCGGGCTTCTATTTCGGTAAGAATTTTTGAAAGATCCTTTTAAAACATATAGATCTATATAAATGAAATTTGTATTATTGTTGGTAAAAATATATATAAAATTCAAATAGAATTTATTAGGGGTACATATGAATAAATAATAATTTTATTGAGGTACATAGAGAATAAAAGTAAGCTAAATGAAAATGTAAGTTCGGGTAGAAAACCCTTACCTTAAGTCCGAAGATGTTCTTCACTTGATATTAATGACCTGAATAATAAAATTTAGGTTAATAAATTAATATTTAAAGAACATTCCCTACATTTAATTGATTTATTATAACCTTATTAGGTTCATTCATGTCCTTTTTATGGGTTAATAGATTCAATTTTATTGTTTGGGAGCGTTTTCTTCCTTGGTTTTCATGATCAGTTTACTTCTATTCATGTATAGATAAACATGTGGAATCAGAATTATTTTCCAGAATTGAATTTTTATGTTATTAGTGATCAAATATAATATTAAATGGTTATAATTTTTTTAGTTATTGTTATTGAAGATGAATAATTATATAAAACTTTAGTGAC
The DNA here is from genome assembly GCA_963277665.1 of Viscum album. Classification (NCBI taxonomy): domain Eukaryota; kingdom Viridiplantae; phylum Streptophyta; class Magnoliopsida; order Santalales; family Viscaceae; genus Viscum; species Viscum album. The sequence continues at coordinate 1,586,705,542 of OY728164.1, forward strand.
AATTGTTTGTGTTAATTGACAGTTTTTATCACAATGAACTCATTTTTCTTTATAAATTAATATAATTTGTAAAAAAGAATTAAAAAACATTAAATAAGTTATAATACATATATTATAGTCTGTTTAAACCATAAAATTGGTTTCATGACCATAATTGAAGATGGTAATAGAAATTGAAAACCCATCTTCCTTAAATGTGATAAATTAACACATCTCAGATGATGTTTTTATTTATAGTATAAAATAAGGGAAAGGGACAGATGATGAAACATTATTCCTTTATCATAAAAAAATTATAGTACATTTATGGTACTATATTCATCAATAAATTTGGACTAAGGGTGGTGAGGAATGAAAAATAAAAGAAATGAGCTTGAAATAAAAGAAATGAAAAGTGGAATTTACCTTTTGAAGTAATCTTCCTTGAGAGCCTCTTTAGGGGAGAGGTTCTGGTCTTTTTATGAGTCCAAGGGATACTGGACGTGGGGGAGGATATTGGGAGGAGATTTTGGTATAATTTAGTCAAGAAAAAAAGGCTTGAGAGGAGTGAATAGAAGGAGTGATGGGGGGTTGTTTCATAGTAGAGGAGAGGGGTGATTCGTGAATATCTAATTCATTATTTTATTATTTCCCTCAAGAAAACCAATAGTATTGATTCATTTAACCCATAATAGTAATAAGTACATATGAGTTTGAACCATGTGTTCTTACATCATCACTTATTCTAGGAATTCTTAATTTTACGGATAATGTTCATATACAGAAAATTACCGTATTTTACTATTCATAAAAAATTCAAGTATTTCAGAAAAATCCAAAAAAATCACCCTAACCATTTTTCGACATGTAAAATTCAAAAATGAACTCCATTTTTTGAAAATAATTTTCTAAATATAATTAATTTAATTTTTAAATAAAATCATAATTTTTTCGAAAAATTATAATTTTAAAACTATAATTCTTTTTATATCACATTGAAAAATTAATCAAGATCTCATTATCTTATAACCCTAAGACAATAAAATAATAATATGATTTAACATTATAAGGGTCATATTACAATTCATAAGGGTATTTTACTATTCACTAAAAATTAAGTTTGTCCTATCAAACTCTAAATATCTTACTAAACGCAACTGTGTATGTCGGTTTTTCGAAATACAAATCACAGAGGTGGAAAAATTATGTTTATTGGATAGGTTATAACAAAGTAATGTTTTATAGAGACTCAGTGTTTCAATCATTCAATATTAAATTTATTTATAAATCCTTGGGGTGTTACATTCTCCCCCCCTTACAAAAATTTCATCCTCAAAATTCACAGAATGTTACCTTATAAAAAGATTTGGGTTGGTCTTTATCATAAGGTCCTCAAGATCCCATGTTGCCTCTTAGATTTTATGACTTTTCCAAAGTATCTTTACTAGTAGAGTAGTATAATTTCTCAACACCTATTCTTTAGTGTCTATAATCTGGATAGGCTCTTCATAGTATGATAGGTCAGGTTCTAATTCTATTCGTTCAAAAGTGAGGACCTGCGTTGGGTTTGGCATATAATTCCTCAATAATGAGACATGGAACACATTTTTTACTTTAGACAGGCTAGGAAGCATAGACAACTGATATTCAAAAACTCCAATTCTATCTAGGATTTCAAAGGTTCCAATGTACATAGGGATTAGTTTCCCTTTCTTCCCAAATATTATTACACCCTTCTATGGAGATAGTTTCAAGAAAACGTGACCTCCCACGTGAAATTCCAAATACTTTTTTAGATATAGGAATAAATTTTTTCCATATTTGAGATGATTTGATATGGGTTTTAATATTATTTAGCTTTTATTTTTTTCCTCTACAAGATCTGGACCCACAAGCTTCCTTTAACTAACTTCATCCCAATATGTCAGTGTACGAAATCTCTTCCCATAAAATGATTCATATAGTCCATTTGAATAATTGAATGGAAACTATTATTGTAGAAAAAATACACTAAAGGTAAATATTTATCCCACATACCTTTAAAGTCAAGTGAACATTATCTCAACATGTCCTCTAAAGTTTGGATCATCCTTTCAGATTGCCTGTCAGTTTTTGGGTGGTAAACAATACTCAATCAAATCCCAGCATTTAAATCTTTCTAAACACTTTTATAAAATTTCAATTTAAATCATGGATCATGATCAGATACAATTGAGAGAGTTTCTCCATGAAGTCTCACAAATTCATTGATATAGAGTTGTGTAAGGTGATCCAATGGAAAATCTTCCCTTAGAGCGAGGAAATGTACATATTTCGTAAGTCAATCAACAATTACCCATATTACATCATTGTTTCTTGATGTTTTGGGTAATACAGTGATAAAATCCATGGTGATTTCATCCTATTTCCATGTAAGAATAGGTAGAGGTTTCATTACTCATCTAGGATGTTTTAATTCAACCTTCATTTGTTGAAAGACTAAACATCTTTATCCATAATCAGTAATTTCCCACTTCGTGTTGTCCTACCATAAATGTTCCTACAAATCTCTATAAATATTTGTAATACTAGGATGTATAGAGAAATTTGAACAATGAGAATCATCCAATAATTCCCTTTTTAGCTCATGTATAGCCGGAGCAAAAAGCCTCTTCCCAAATTTCATTATTCTAGCTTCATATAAGAAGTTTGAAACTTCCCATCATTAACAACATTAATTTTTTTGAAGATTCTTGTCATTATATTTTTAAGATTTAATTCTTTTCAAAAAACATGGTTTGGAAATCATTGTAAAAAGTATTCATGTTTCACCTTCTTTGATAATTCTTTTATCCATCTTTACTAGATCCATGGGTGGTAGTTTATAGAACAATCATATTCCACGAGTACTTCGAGCCATATCCTTTTCCTCATGTTGAGTTCTTTCTATGAGAAGATATATTTCAAAATCTTATGATTTGTATATATCTCCCATTTTTTTCCTTAGAGATAATGTCTCCATATCTTCAGAGTAAGGATTAAAACTGCTAACTCAAGATCATGAGTATGATAGTTTTGTTCATAAATTTTTAGCTTCCTTGATTCATATGAAATAACTCAATCATTTTGCATAAGGACACAACCAAGTAATTTCCTTGATTCATCCCTATAGATCACAAAACCATTATTCCCTGATGATAGAGTTAGGATCAAATCATTCACTAATATCCTCTACAATTCCTCAAAACATTACTAACATTCTTTTTTATATACAAACTTTACCCCTTTATGTGTAAGATTGATCATTGGGTGGGATAAATAGGAGATGTTATGAATAAAACATGGATAATAACCTGATAAACCAATAAAACTATGTACATCATTTATGTTCGTTGGAGTAGGCCATTCTGCAAAACCTTTGTACTCACAAGATGAATACATATTCCATACTTAGAGACAATGTGACCAAGAAAAGAAACTGATTGAAGAAAAAATCACACTTTCTATATTTCTCATATAATTCATTTCTTATAAGAGTCTTCAAAATAGCGCGCAAGTTATTTTCATGATATTTAGATCAAGGATTATAACTGCTAACTCAAGATCACGAGTATGATAGTTTTGTTCATGAATTTTTAACTGCCTTGATTCATATGGAATAACTCAATCATTTTTCATAAGGACACAACCAAGTACTTTCTTTGATGCATCCCTATAGATCAAAAAACCACCATTCCCTGATGGTAGAGTCAGGATCAGAGCATTCACTAATCTCCTTTACAATTCTTCAAAACATTACTAACATTCTTTTTTCCATACAAACTTAACTCTTTTATGTGTAAGCTTAGTCATTAGGTTGGATAAATGGGAAAATTTATGAATGAAACACTGATAATAACATGCTAAACCAATAAAACTATGTACATCAGTTATGTTCATTGGAGTAGGCCATTCTGCACAGCCTTTTTATTCACAAGATAAATAGATATTCCATACTTAGAGACAATATGAAAAAGAAAAGAAAACTGATTGATGAAAAATTCACACTTTCTATATTTCTAATATAATTCATTTCTTTTATGAGTCTTCAGAATAACATGCAAGTTATTTTCATGATCTTCGTAGATTTTGGATTATACCAATATATCATCAACAAATACCACCAAAAAGTCATCAAGATATTATGTGAAAACTCTATTAGTTAGATCCCTAAAAATAGAGGGTGGATTAGTCAGTCCAAAAGGAATTACTGTAAACTCATAATGCCCATACCTAGTCCAAAATACTATTTTTGGAATATCTTCCTTCCTCACATGCAATTGATGGTATCTATATCTATGTTCAATATTTGGAAAATATTGGGCTCCATGAAGTTGATGAAATAAATCATCAATGTTAGGTAGGGGATACTTGTTCATTAATGTTATAGAATTGATCTCCCTATAGTCAATGCACAACCTCATTCAAAATGTAGTTAATACTATTCATAACTACTTTTTGAATGGAAAGTGTGGTGCACTCGAACTCGGTGTTACTTGTAGCACAAGCTATTGAGATAACGTAATATGAAATCCTAGGGTGTTACATTGTCACCTCATTCAATAAATTGTGTCCTCAAAATTTGAAATTGTTCTTCAAAAATATAAGGTTGAAAATATAAAATACCTTTGTGGAAAACCCACATTGAAAATAGGGTTACTAAAATTTAGTCTTAATAAGAGGGAAAGGGAAATTAAAAAGTAACCACCAAATTAAGGTTTTGAATGGGAGAACATTGGTGGAAATTATAGTCACATAGTTGGAGGAAAAAAGTAAATATTTGTATAGAGTGATTGAGGTCATCAATCACAAACAAGTGAACAATAAATGTAAAATTGAGGGCCTCAAATCCATAAATCTATGATGATTTAAAATATGATCGGTTCAATAAAACATAAGGTATTAGGATAACACATTTTTTGTTTTAATTTCATTTCCCTAATGTTTTAGAATGAATTTATTCATAGAATAAAAAAAGAGTACTTGACAAGTAGAGTTCCATCCTTTAACTAATTTCTACCACAAAATCATCTTTCACTCCAAAAGATAATAGAACTCAAAAATATTCTATTCATCATAATCGTATAGGGTTTAAAAAATGAATTTATAATTCATCTATCATATCATTTAAAAAAACTAAACTATACAAACAGGATATCACTTAGGCCAGTGGTAGGTGATGCACCCTTGTCGCCCTTCGGTTGCAGGTTCCAGTCTCGAGGCCTTGCCGGGCGTGACAGGTTGTCTCCCTTCCTACGGGGTGTCCTTTTTATAACAATCCAAAAATAATATTAAGAATTGTTTTAACCTTAGACAATAGTATCCAATGTCCAACTTAATCTATTACAACCTTTAGACTTATCCAAAATACATTTGTCCAAACTCACAGTCCAAAATTTATAAGGAAGTTCAACATAACATAACGAAGATCTCTTTTTTCCACATAATAACATGTGAGTACCTTCATCATGTATGGTAACACCCTAAATTACTATAAAACATTATTAATTACATTCATGATCTATTTTTACTTATAGAATACTAGATAGATTCCTTATATCTAAAAATTTTGAACACTCCAACAGTGATGGAATAAAAAAATCATTAATCAGTTCCAAGGTAGTCAAGAATATCTAATATAATTTATCCAAATCAACCATCTCTTATTCCAAAATCACTACCTCAGTATCAAGACCATATTAAGGTTTATCTTTCCTTCAACCATTTATTTTCCAAAAATTTTAACTTGATATTGAGTCACTTTTCTAAGTACCATATAATCTCAAATTTTCAATAAAATAGTACCGAAGTACAATCCTTATTTATTTTGATATTTAATATAACCAGTAAATCATTGATACAACCCTCAAATGACATAATTCATTAATAAAAATATAATTATACTAATTATTCCTCTTCATATATGGTAGTATCATAACTTGATTATTATCTAATAGCATCATTTGGGGTATACTCTGATGATTGATACATTGATTCACATAGTGTACCAACTCTTTACAGATGAAGAATTGTACATTTGAAACCTTTTTCTTACCCTTGAAATCAAGTACTTGGTGTCCTTTTTCTCCACACTTATAACAAACTCCCATCCCCTTCAAGAATTTACTAATGTGATTCTTTCTACAATTATCATATATGGGAAAATCCTTCTTTCCCTTCTTCTATTTATCCATCTTCTTCTCTACCATCCTTTTCTTCTTTGGCTTCCCTTCAAAACCATATGACTCATAGAATTATTTACTTATCTTATTAACACATGATACTATTTATTCATATGATGGGAATACATGGGAGACTACTTCCCTTCTAAATGTTGGCTTATGACCATGAAAGATATGATCCTTCTTACTCTTTGGATCATCTGTATTGCTGGAGTCATCATTCCTTCTACTGGGTACCATTTCTAAACAATGGCATACACTAGGTTAGTTTATGAATCGCAATGTATAATTCCAAACTTGTAAAACACCTAACGTAAATTGAAAATTTTATGAATATAATTCATAATCATAAAAAATTTTTCTTGGAGGAAGTATTTACTTATAAATCCTTAATAATGGTTTTTAAAGAAAATTTGAATTATCTTAGTCATATCCCTCGGGAGTTTTGATACCAAGAGTGCAGCAAGGCCCGTTGTCATCTACCAGGATACCCCGGGTCAAGCTCGAAACTCCTTGTCGGAGTTTTCACTCATAGGTCTATGCTAGAGCCACCTATACCTTTTTTTTATCTAGACAGAGATGTATTTTCTTGGAAAACCCACATAATATTTACACTAACAATTTTTTTGGATATTATTCTATGTTAATCCTCCAAGTTTATCTAAGGGTAATGTTATCTAATTAAAGTATGTTTAAGTCTAGTTTCCATGGTTTGTACTAAACTTCCTCTGATACCAACTGTAACGCCCATACACTAGTTACCCAGAGTTAGTGAATTATTACATAACATTGGAATGATCATAAGACATAAAGTCTTTAAACACCAACTAGTTTAGTAGCCTTGGAAGTAATAGATATATACATAAGTATTACATTACATTATGAAATTAAAAACAACAACATTGTGTCCCCTTTGAACACACTTATATCCCTTAGCCTATTCCTGTAGGTTAATCGTAATATACATCTTCGCATCCTGGGAAAAATAAAACATAAGAAAGGGGCGAGCTCAGATGCTTAGTAAGAATAAAAATATAGTGGAAACTATCATAAACAAGCATAAACATTTAAGGCAATGCATAAGAATAAAACACAATCCTTTTAAACTTAAACTTCAGTATAATATTGAAAAGATAAATCAAATAACACCATTTACTTATTTACATGGAAATTATACTAGTCGAATAATCACATGTAAAATCAATAGATAATTTCATAACGATTAAATGCATAATGTCAGACATCATAAACACAAAGTCAAGTCCTCGTGCTAAGAATAAAAAAATGATTTTTTCAAGGCCTTGTGCTAAGAAACTAGTTTGTCTCATGATACCTACCGATGCATCAAGGATCCATAGAGGGCTCCACATATCACTTACTAAGTCCATTGCATTCCTCATATGAAAAAGGGTGAAATATAACATAAACATTCATACTAAAACTAGAATACAAAATGTCAATACTTTAACCATAAACCAAGAATGGTATAAAAATATCACATCCATGGCCAAACATTTCATAACTCATTAAATACAATATAGAAGATTGTATTATAGTAAATCAACCTCAATCAAGAATAATATCTAATAAAGGATGTTGACATCGTTGAAAATAATCAATAAAACTCTTTGAGAGAAATACCTATTTTCAAGAAATAATTTAAAATTCACACAATTTATAAAGGAATTCATTTAAAAGAGATATTTTGAATCAAAGTGTCCCATACCACTTTGAAACTTTTGAAAGAAATTATGTCACGACCCGCCTTCGGTAAGCCGATGGAAGGGTTGGCAAAGATCCCCGCCCTTCCTTCATCTAGTCGAAGACGAGATAATGAACCCCGAGTCCCGCCTCCAGTAGGCCCCGAAGTGGTGACTAGCACCAAGGGTATAACATTTTCACAATATGGGAGGCATTAACCTTTTTAGTTAACCATGATTGGGAGAAAGAATGAGTCAACACTAAACACCACCATGTATAGAAAACTCAAGGTAAAAACCAAAATACATGCATGTTTTAATAATACAACTGAAAAAATTACAATAACTCCAAATACAATACCAAACAGGAAAGGAAAAGGCTAATTAGAATCCAACTGCGACCAATAGAAACTCCAACGTCCAGACTAGTAAGGCCCCGTATGGCCTCCGGAGCCCTCCTGGAAACCTGAAAGTAAAGGTAGGGTGAGCATACAAAGTATACTCAGTAAGAAAACCTAAAGCTCTCGTGCACAAGTGGGGAGACGTCCTAAAGTCCCGTGAGAAGAAGAATAACATCATCTATCAAGGAATCTATCCATCCCACCTCACGGGCCACGCTCACCAAATAACACAAGCAATAAGGTAATAGTAAATAAAAAAACATTTGGGTACCCCACACCACCATTTCCCCCACTAGCTAGCAGCTCATCCCTAACAGAAAACGTCCTGATGCTACCACACTCTTCCTGCCCGCACACACTTGGTAATCACAACCATCCACATCCCTACCCGCACACACTTGGGCCTCACAACCACACATCCCTACCCACACACACCTGGGCCTCATCTTGAAGACACCTAAGAAAAAAAAACCATAACTAGAACCCCTGCCCGAAAACACCTGGGCCTCATCCTAAAGATTCTTGGGAAAACAACCTTCCTAAAGAGTCCTGGGATAACAACACACACAAAAAACCTACCCGAAGAGCCTTGGGTGTAAGGTTGCCTCCAGCTATCACAACCTAGTGAAGAGGGAGCAGGAATGAGAGTAACTAGGGGGAAACACCCTTCCCCATGAGATGGGGTGTCTTACACTAAGTTCCCAACGCGGGTGGGGTGCGAATAAACACAAAACATACAGTTACACATATATACCAACACAAAACCCAACCTATGGATCCTCAATAGATACAAGAAGCTTCCGAAGCACTGCTGCATCAGCAAACAGGCACACAACAAAAAGTTACCCATTTCCCTATTCAAGTTACCATTTTATAACAGTTCAGTATGAGTTATTCCCTTCACTAATGGGCAACTAACAGGCATAATCAAAGATGAAACAAAAATAAAGAAGGAAGGAAAAACATCAGGTAATTTAAGAATTCACACCCGGTTCTATTGTAAATAAAAACATCAAAGTGGGATCAGTGGAAACCCTCCAAAAACTGGAACCAAAGAAAAACCCAACAACTATTGGTTATCCCCACATTAATTCATTACCATTCCACCCATATCATTATTTACTTTCCACTTTTATTCATGTTCAAAACCCACCCTGCAACCCTGCTGCCAAACACCACCACAGCCACACAACAACTCATGCCATTCCAACCACACAATTCACAGCCCCACTATTCACCCATCCAAAACAAACCACATTCACCCCTTCACCCATTTCGTAACCGAACCATCCCATCATTCATAAATGATTCTTTTATATTATTTGGTTCAACATGGGTGATCACACAAGGTTATGGTCATTCATATTCAACAGCTGGGTTTAAGTGTTTAGCTGATTTATACATGATTCCCATTCACTAAACAATTTGTAAAACAGAGCATTGCATAGATGCGCAAACAAAGGCCCCCAACGGCCATGATTTTCAGAAGGCCTAAGACCATTCAATTCATAAAAACATCATAGGGAAAGAATGGGTAAAAACATGTAACAACATGAAAAAACTTCCTTGTCCCCGTTCTTTAACCGGTTATTATCTTCTTTAAAGAAAATACTAACTACCTCATGGGAACCATAGCACCCACCCCGCATGATACAAAAAGAGGAGAGAAAAAGGTAAGATCCCTATCTGATTGATCAAGGATCAACATTAAGTCCCCATGTGGAAACTGGAAATCAGAAGTAGTAGGAAATCCATGGAACGCGACCAAGGAAAACTTCTAGGGGGTACAACTCATCTGGAGGAAGGGTATTCCGAGCATAGGGTGATAGAGAAAAAGAAAACTAGGGAGAATATAAGCCTTTAGGTTATAAATGGTGAGATACAACATCCCTGGGATGGTTAATATATAGAGAAAAAAACTCGAAACCACGGAAGAAGTGGGATCCTGGGTTGACCACACGGCTGGGCAACCCCACACGTCCAACATAAAAGTTCTCAGCCCTTTGGGGTGGTTAAAACCAACGCACACCTCCTTAAACAAGGAAGGACTCCTCACAGGATGTGGTAGAGGCGTTTCTGAAAACGCGGTTAAAGGATTGACTAAAACTCATGGTTTTTCATTTAAGGAGGTTACCTCACCAATCATTTAATTAAACACCATTAATGGGCCTTAAAACAGGTTTAAAGGGGTCAAAACATGGTTTAAAAACCAATTCGTGCAAAATGGAGGCGCTACTAGAAAACCCGAGGAGAGGTCACCAGTAGGCTCAGGCTACCGATTGGCCGAGGCCACCGGTAGGTCGGGCTACCAAAAGGCTGAGGCCACCAGTAGGCTGAGGTCACCAGTAGGCTAAGGATACCGTTAGGAGTCTTAAGCTTCACTGAGAAGCTGGGATGGCCTTCCAGACCACCCAGAGTACCCCAAACATTATATTTTCACCATGTAATGGACCAAAAACCCCGATCCATTACATCAGATACTTCTCAAACTATTCTCATCCCCGAGAATATAAGAACAAACCAGAAAGGAGAAAAGTGGGGGTCCAAACAACCACCCTTTAAAGATACTTCTCAGGGGAAAACCCCTGAGTTGTTCGAAAGCTGGAACAGAACCCCCCTACATCCAGGAATACTCCCCCAAGAGTTATCAACCACAAACATCCACAACAAGCACAAGGATCACACTTTCTAACAGCTGAGTTAGGGAGTCCCTTCCTACATGTCAGGATATTATCCACTTTGGGCGGCACTGACTCTCCTGCATGGGTTTAATCGCATCCACATTAATGCGCCTTGATTAGCAGTCACGTTTTCCCATCATCACACATTCGGACACAATACAAGCAGAACAAGCATTTCACATATTAAAGAACAAGGTGAAACATCTCAACAAAACGTAGAACAAAAACAACAAGGAAGTCAAAACAACTCTAGGTACTGAACGCATAACTGGGCCTCCCGCTCCCAAGATCTCTCCACCAGGCCACCATGCCTCCACAACACACAAACCAAAAGGATGGTTCATCCACAAAGAACTTTATCTTTACAATCCTCGATCTTGATCGGTTGTTCTATGAAGGTCGCATCATTTTTGAAATCTACCTCTCCCCAATTGATGATGTGGGAGTCGTCGTGTAGATATCGACGATGTAGGGAGAAGTGAAAGACGTCGTGAACTTTATCCAACTGAGGTGGCCATGCTAGATGATACGCCACCTCAACAACTGATCCCAGCACCTCGAAAGGTCCGATGAACCTAGGGGAGAGCTTACTCCCCTTCCCAAACCTTCGCTGCCCACGTCAAAGGGAAACCTTCAAGAACACATGATTTCCAACCTCAAACTCCAAGGGCCTCCTCCTACGATCGACATAAGACTTCTGCCGGTCCTGGGTTGCCTTCATCCTCTCACGCATGAGCTGAACCTTCTTAGTGGTTCCCTGCAGCACTTATGGCCCAAGAACAGCCACTTCCCCAAAAAAATCCACACGTCGTCCATCCTCGTTGGGGAATTCAATCCTTCTCCGATAGTAGTCGATGAAGGCATGAAAAGAGAATAAAAATTCAATGCCTAGAATGACATCGTATTACTGCATTTGCAATGAAAGAAGGTCTCCACTGGACTGATGTGGTCCCGAAATCAGTCTACATCCCCGAAAAAAGTAAGATACACTGGTCTGACCCCCAACTGGTGTTCTAAACACTAGGGACACAAAAGTCTCTTGGAATCCAGACCCAGAGCATGGGCTAATTCGGGCATAACAAAGGAGTACGAATCTCCCGAATCAAACAAGGCATAAACAAGAGTGTTAAATAAACTGATCATACCTCGAATGACCTCTGGTCCTACCGGAGCTACTAACTCTGCGGTGTGAAACTGTCCATGCCTAACTCCTCTTCCTCACTACTGTCGACCACCTCCCCGACCACACCCTGGTCGAGTTCCCTGAGGAGCACCCTGGTGTCGGTATTCTCCCGCAAGGTCCTCCCTCGGAGGGCCAGGGGCCTACTACTACTGCTGGAAAGGCCTCACTAGCAACAGATGCTGCTGAGGTGAGTGCTGAAACTGCCCACCTCCACCATGTGGAGATCGAGTCGGAAACCTGCTCTGGATGTTCCCAAAAACTCTGCAAGAGAAACACTAAGGTCTTGGCCCTGTGGAAAAGGGGCGAGGGCCAGAGGCTCGGAACTGGAACTGATGAGGCCTACTCCCTGCTTGTCGAAACCTGGAAGGCCCTGTCGCGGGAGACCTGCTGCTGACCACCTTACCCGTTGATGAACCCAGCTGGTTCCCCTCTCATGGAGTGCCTCCATTCGAGTGAATCCCCTCTTATATCTCTGCCTTCTTCTGTACTGCTAGGTACGTCAGAAGGGTGAAGGGAGTGACAATGTACTGAAGAGAAGGAAAGAGTGCCTCCTCTAACCATCTTGCCCGAGACTCCTCATCTGGAAAGAGATCTGGGGAAAAGCGCAAGAGATCTTTGAACTTGATCCCCAGCTCCCTCACTAACATGCTTACCTGCTGAAGGGAGAGAAACTCTTGTCTATTCTCAGCCTTCGCCGTAGAGGAGATAAACTCCTCATGAAATTCATTCTCGAAACTGGCCCATGGAACCTCTGCCTATATCTTATCTTCTAGGAAAAGCGTCCACCACTGACGCGCTGCTCCTCTCAGATAACTGACAGCCAACGGAACCCAGTACTCCCTCGGAGCATGGATCAAAGAGAAGGTGATGGCTTTCTCCTCGAGACATACCTCCGCCACTGAGTCAGAAACTCTGCCCTCATACTTCTCAAGGGTTTATCGCTGGACGGAGCATAGAGTCCTCTTCCACAAGTCATCCTACTCATCTCGGTCAACCCTCTGTTGGTCAACCGCCTCGATCAGCTGGGCCTCAACCATCTGAGTCTCTCGTGGATAAAGTTAGGGTGCCATAAGTGAAAGGTAAAAAAAGAATTCCTAAGCCTGATTAGTAAGGGAATTATTATTATTAAATATTTTCCCCCCAAGGTGCCCCAAATCAATTTTAAACACAATTAGCATGATGCATGTAGCTTCCCTAGGGTCTCTACCCTGCAATAAATGTAGTCTCACTTGGTCGTTTGATAGGCTCAGAGTCCTTGCATTGGATTGTGGGGGGCCCTAAAATCTCATGTACTAGCCGGTCCTCCATGGTCTATTTCACGAAACAATATCACCTAACATTGTTTCCCTACCATCCCATGCAATCCTCACTGTGCCTAACTCCAGACTCCATCCTATCCCTCAAGCTTCCTTTGATACCATTCATCACGACCCACGTTCGACAGATGATGGAAGGGGAAGAAAAGATCCCCACCCTTCCTTCCTCTAGTCGAAGATGAGATAATGACCCCTGAGTCCCGCCTCTAGTATTCCCCAGAGTGGCGAATAGAACCAAGGGTATAACATTTTCACAATATGGGAGGAATTACCCTTTTTAGTTAACCAGGATTGGGATAAATAATGAGTCAACACCAAAAACCACCATGTATAGAAAACTCAAGGTAAAAACCAAACTACATGCATGTTTTAATAATAAAACTGAACAAAGTACAAGAACTCAAAAGTAAAATAACAAACAGGAAAGGAAAAGGCTAAGAAGAATCCAACTGCGACCAACATCAAATCCAATGTCTGGACTAGTAAGGTCCCGCACGACCTCTGGAGCCCTCCTGGAAACCTGAAAGTAAACATAGGGTGATCATACAAAGTATACTCAGAAGGAAAACCTAAATCTCTTGTGCACAAGTGGGGAGATGTCCTAAAGTCCCATGAGAAGCAGAAGAACATCATCTATCATGTAATATATCCATCCCACCTCACTGGACACACTCACAAAATTACACAAGAAGTAAGGTAATAGTAAAGAACAAAACATTTGGGTAACCCACACCACCATTTCCCCCACTAGCTAGCTACTCATCCCTAACAGAAAACTTCCTGACGCTACCATGCTCTTCCTTCCCACACACACCTGGGCCTCACAACCATCCACATCCCTACCCGCACACACCTAGGCCTCACAAACACACATCCCTTCCCGCACACACCTGGGCCTCATCCCGAAGATGCCTAGGAAAAGCAAACCATAACCAGAACCCCTGCCCGAAAACACTTGGGCCTCATCCCGAAGATTCTCGGGAAAACAACCTACCCGAAGAGTCCTGGGATAAAAACACACCAAACCAAACCTACCCGAAGAACCTTTGGTGTAAGGTCACCTCCAGCCATCACATCCTAGGGAAGAGGGAGCAGGAATGAGAGTAACTAGGGGGAAACACCCTTCCCGATGAGATGGGGTGTCTGACAATAAGTGCCCAACATGGTTGGGGTGCGACTAAACACAAAACATATAGTTACACATATATACCAACACACAACCCAACCTATGGCTCATGAATAGATACAAGAAGGTGCCCAAGCACTTCTGCCTCAGAAAACAGGCACACAATAAACAATTCCCCATTCCCCTATTCAAGTTACCATTTCATAACAGTTCAGTATGAGTTATTCCCTTCACTACTGGGAAACTAACAGGATCAATCACAGATGAAACTACAATAAAGAATGAAGGAAAACCATCATGTAATTTAAGAATTCACACCTGATTCTCTTGTAAATAATAACATCAAAGTGGGATCAGTGGAAACCCTCCAAAAATTGGAACCAAAGAAAACCCCAAAAACTATTGGTTATCCCCACATTAATTCATTACCATTCCACCCAGCTCATTATTTACTTTCCACTTTTATTCATGTTCACAACCCAACCTGCAGCCCTGCTGCCAAACACCACCACAACCATACAAAAACTCATGCCATTAAAACCACACCCTTCATAGCCCCACTGTTCACCCATCCAAAACAAAACACATTAACCCCTTCACCCATTTAGTAACTGAACCATCCCAGCGTTCATAAATGATTCTTTTACATTATTTGGTTCATCTAGGGTGATCACAAAAGGTTATGGACATTCATATTCAACAGCTGAGTTTAAGTGTTTAACCGATTTATACATGATTCCCATTCACTAGACGATGAGTAAAACAGAGTATTGCATAGATGCGCAAACAAAGGCCCCCAACGGCCATGATTTTCAGTAGGCCTAAGCCCATTAAATTCGTAACAACATCATAGGGAAAGCATGGGTAAAAACATGTAACAACATTAACAAAATTCCTCATCCCCGTTCTTTAATCGGTTATTATCTTCATTAAAGAAAAGATTAACTGCCTCGTGGGAACCATAGAACCCACAACGCATGATAAACTAGGAGGAGAGACAAAGGTAAGATCCCTACCTGATTGATCAAGGATCGATGTTAAGTCCATGCGTGGAAACTGGAAATCTGGAGTAGCAGGAACTCCAAGGAACGCAATCAAGGAAAACTTTGAGGGGGTAAAACTCGTCCGGAGGAAGGGTATTCCGAGCGCAGGGTGATAGAGAAAAAGAAAATTAGATAGAAGAGAAGCCTTTAGGTTCTAAAGGCTGAGATACAGAATCCCCAGGACGGTTAAGATATGGAGAAAAAAAACTCGAAACCGCGGAAGAAGTGGGATCCTGGGTTGACCACGCAGCTGGGCCACCCCACACGTCCAACATAAAATTTCCCCACCCTTCGGGGCAGTTAAAACTGATGCACACCTCCTTAACCAAGGAAGGATTCCTCATAGGATGCGGTAGAGGCGTTTATGAAAACACGGATAAAGGCATGACTAAAACACATGGGTTTTCATTTAAGGAGGGTACCTCACAAATAATTTAATTAAACACCATTAATGGGCTTTAAAATAAGATTAAAGGGGTAAAAAAATGGTTTAAAAACCAATTCACACAAAAAGGAGGTGCTACTGGAAAACACGAGGAGAGGTCACCGGTATGCTAGGTCTACCGGTAGACCAAACTACTGGTAGGATGAGGCTACCGGTAGGCCGAGGCCACCGGTAGGCCGAGGCCACCGGTAGGCCAAGGCTACCGTTATGAGTCTTAAGTTTCACTGAGAAGCTGGGATGGCCTTCCAGACCACCCATAACACCCCAAACATTAGATTTTCCCCATGTAATGGACCCCAAATTCCGAGCCATTTCATCAGATACTTCTCAAACTATTCTCTTCCCCGAGAATATAAGAACAAAACGGAAATGAGAAAAGTGTGGGTCCAAACAACCACCCTATAAATGTAACTCCCTGACCCCAGTTACCTAGAGTCGGTACATTATTACATAATATTGGCATGATCTCAAAAGATCAATTCTCGAAATACTGATTAGTTTATTAGCCTTGGAATAACTAGATACATTCATAAAGTCTTACATTACATCATAAACTCAAAAGAAACTACAAAAACATCTTGTCTTCATATCCCATTATACTATCCCTGCAGGTCATTCATAAATTACTTCTTCACATCCTAGGAAAAATAAACATTTAAAGGGGTGAGCTCAGATGCTCAGTAAGGATAACAATATAACGGAAACATTCATAAATAAGCATAAACATTTAAGGAAATGTATAACTAAAATAAAATCCTTTTAAACTTGAAATTCAGCATAATACGGAAAAGATAAAATGAAATAATGCCATTTACTTATTCACAAGGATATTCTACTAGTCGAATAATCACATGCAATATCAATAACCAATGTCATAATGATGGAATGCATAATTCCAGACTATCATAACCACGTATCCAAGGCCTCGTTCCAAGACTACAAATAAGATTTTGTCAAGGCCTCGTGACAAGACACTAGTTTGTCTCATGATCCCTACTGATGCAAATTTTTTAGAAGATACTTATGTTTAAAATTGCTCAAATATACTCCAGTGTATTTATGAAAACATTATGTAAGCTTCTGAAAACAAAACAACAAATTCTGAGACTGCTCGACTAATTACAGGCCATGATGGGTCCACGCCCAATCCCTTCCTGTCTACCAAAATCTAGAGTCAGGTTTTCTGAAAACATTTTTAATCCTACATTAAATACATATACATTTTCACTAGATTTTCATATATTTGAGAGAAATATATCTTTTTTTAAATCATTTAAAAATAACATAATTATAAAAGAAAACCTTTATTTTGAAAATATCCTTATAAGCGTGTAAGGGAAGCTTCAATGATTTTATAACGGCAGAAAATATCCGCACCCGCCGTATAAGTTAAAAAAAGACATCCTTACCTTAATTTTTCGAAAAGGTTAAAAAGGACCTTGTTTGGAAAACAACAAAAAGATTCATTTATAAACTTCTTATAAAAAGTCAAACAAGGGTATAAATGAATTTAAACCAAATTCTATAAAATTTTTAGAAGGATTTGAAATATATTTTTAAGAAACATGGATATGGATGATAAAGAGGTCCAAGTAGATAATTACGTATAAACAACCTCGGATAATGAAGTGATTGTAAAATAAACCCATACCAATTTGGTAACTTACGAAACATCCAACACATGAAAGAGGTATCATACAATGAATATGTAATTGCACATAAAATAAAGTTTATTACACAATGAATACAATTAAGGGCAGTACATACACCACAAAAAAGGTAATAGTGGTAATATGGCATGAATCTCACCGGAATAAGGAGTGAGATGAAAACCCCTTACCTTGTACTTTTCCTTGATAGTGTGTATGTTAACCTATTGTATAATAGTTAAATCATTGTTATTAAATTATACAAGAATAATATTTATAAATATGATATCATATTTATAAATATGATATCATATCTGATCTTTTAATATTTCTTTGTTAATAATATTTTTGTATTATCGTCGTTTCGGGAGTTAACTGATTCGTTTTCCTTTATATGCTTTATTACGTAACCCATGTTTGTTATGGATAGGTTGTATCTTATTCATATCCAGAATGATATAAAGTCATTAAACCTTACTTTTAATCCTAAAACGATAATTATTCTTTAATGGATATGATGGGGAAATGAATCTCATTGCGTTCGCGGAGACGGTAATTCGTACGTACACACGAACGCTACTTCCATTTCATTTTTCATTTTAAAAGGAATCAAAAAACAAATGATACATAGTTATATTATTATTAAAATATAATATAATATCTTATATGTGTTACTTGAGTTAATTAACACCATACTTTATACATTCCATGTATGGTATGAACGAGTCATATGTAGTCCGCACTTCCTCAAATGAAATTATCGTATATATATACAACATAAAACAAATAATGGTATGATATAAAATGGAATTACAGAAGGTTATATATAAAATAAATATCATAAATATCATATTTAATTATAATTCCATCATAATGGACACCATGAGAGGTGATAGGAGATAATTGAATAATCATCGCTTCGTGAGGCGTTTGGTTTCCATCCACAGAAACATTATGTTCTTCACCCATTAGATGGAGGTGTGTGTAAGTGTAGTTAAAATAATTCTAATAAAAATATCCTAGTATATTTAGGATAATTGTTTTGTTACTAAAGAAAATAATAAGAAGATTTTAGGGGCTGGAGAAATAAAAGAAAAGAAAAGAAGCTAAGAGAAATTGTTACCTTTAATTTGGGTAACTCCCTTTGGTTTGAACCAAAAAGGACTATTGAAGGGAATTCTTCCTAAGTTAAGGATTCTAAAAGGAGGAGTGGGATGTAGGAAGATTAATTGGTCTGAGGTTGGATGATCAAAAAGGCTTGATAGGTGTTAGGAATTAGTTAGAAATGGTGTCCTTTTATAAGGGGGAGGATGGGCTCTTTAAGAAAAACTTAAAGTATTATTTTATAATAAATTCATATTCCGTTTCTAATGGCTCCAAAGTGGTTTATTTAAATCCTAAGGTGGGGATGGGTCTAAATCATTTCAACCAATATATTTTAGATAGGTTTGTGTTATTATATTAACCTTATCTTTTAGTTTTAACTCATGGTTAATTAGTTTGACACTTACCATGTCACTTTGTATTTTTATATTATATAGTTAATAAACTTACTATATACCTCCAAGCAACCCCAAGTGGTCCATTAATGATACACCTATCATGATACAAGTCCTTTGGCCGAACCGTAGATTTTTAATAATTTAATATCAATTAATAATATAATATTTGTTTTAAAAACTCTTTTATGTCAATTTTGACACTATTTGGTATTTGATATTTTGTAAATCATAACAGCATTATTAGTTCTAAAAAAGTTAATTAAATCAATAAAAACATGTAATATTAACCTATAAAATCCGTGTAATTAATTAAAGTCTCAAATTATATTTATTTGGGTATTTATAATATCAATTATTTTAATATTTCACTAATAAGGTAATTACTGCATCATCATTGTGTCATAAATAAAATAAATTATTTAATGTATAAAAATTATAAATAAAATACCATTATGTAGGAAATCTTTTTATATTTTTAATGAATATTTATAGTCGAAAAGATAACATACATGACCCTATGTAAAAATTGTTTTTCTAAAAGATATAGGCTTATGTCATTTTTGTATTTACTTTAACTTAATTAATAAAAAGTGTCATTATCACTTACAAGTGGATCCATGGGGTCCCAAAATCGACCCAAAGATGCCCATGGTCAGACATGTATCAAATAATTGGGTTAAGACACGTTTTAGGGTAATTTATTATTATTATAATATTATTTGTTTACCCTTATTTACCGGATTTACCCTTTAACCATGGTAAATAAAATATTTACTGAAGTAATTATTCAAAATGTCTAAAAATAAAAGTTTCCTATTTACATAATTTGGAAATTCTGATTCCAAATATGGATTCCATTTTTCCAAATTCAAAACACAGAAGTGGCAGAAATTAATTTAAAATTAATTCCCACTGTCAAAACAAAAAGCACGTTTTTAAGAGATAATAACTATCAAAAGATTGACACTTGTTTATGTCCGGTTTAAATGTGAAATTATGTACAATAACCAAAATTGTATTAAATGGTAAAAATATATTCTAAATATACTTTAAAACCACTCAAATTCATAATTTATCACTATTAATTATTTCAATTAAAAAGTTGTTTTTAATATAAATTTAGTAATTTTCACTATTCATCAAAATATAAAAGTTATCCGAAAAGTACCAAAATTTCATCCTAGGATAATTTCGATATTCTGAATCCAAAAATGTTGTCCATTTTGAAAGATAAAATGTATAAAATTTCAAAAATTAGGTATTACTATTCATAAGGGCTAGTTTGATTGGTTGTGGTGTGTGTTAGAACTCAAAGTTGCGTACAACAAACGCTATTGTATTATTCAAAGAGAGAAGCGTACCGAGGAAGCTTGGTGTGTTACATTGTAAATTTTTGATGCCCCCATTCTAAAGAATAAATTTATTTAGTCAAATTGAATATATAAAAGTTTTAAAATATTGGATTTAAAAAGGCTTCACCATTAAAAGTCGGTAAAAGTGAATTTTTGAAAAATACTTCTTTTATCTGAAAAAATGAATTTGTTGTTACATTATGTCTAAGAAACTCATAATATGGATTCTAAAATTATAAGGATTATATAAAGTTCAAAATTTCGTTAATACTATTCATAAACTCTTTTCAACGACTAGTTTGGTAAGTCATAGTGCGTTTGAACTCGGTGTTGCGTGTAGTGCAAGTTATTGAATTATTTTGAAGAAATAACGCACTATGAAATATTGGCGTGTTACATTCTCCCTTCCTTAATTAAATTGAATCCTTTCAATTTGAAATTGTTCTTTGAAAATAAAAGGTTGAAAATAGAAAATATCTTTGTGGGAAAACCCACATCGGAAATTGGGTTAATAAAATTTAGTCTTAATAAGAGGAAAAGAGAAATGAAAGGGTCACCACCAGATTATGATCTCTATTAGGAGAAAATTGGTGGAAATTAGAGACATACAATTGGAGGAAAAATGTAAATATTTATAGGTAGTGATTGAGGTCATCAATCACAAACAAGTGTAAAATTGAGGTCCTTAAATTCATCAATCTATAATGATTTGAAATACCATCAGTTCAACAAAACATAGGGTATTAGGATAACACATTTTTGGTTTTAGGATCCCTTAAATAAAGTAGAAGAATTAATTTTTTCATATAATAATAGAAGAAGAAAAATATATTCTTGACAAGTAGAGTTTCATCCTTTAACTAATTTCGACCACAAACTCATCTTTCACTCTAAAAGATAATAGAACGTAAAAAAGTATTCTTTTTATTCTATTCGTATAGGGTTCCAAAAATGAATTTATAATTCATCTACCAGATCTTAAAAAAAATACATTATTTAATCCAGGACATCACGTGGGCCAGTGGTAGGTGATACACCCTTGTCGCCCTTCAGTTGCGGGTTCAAGTCTCGCGGCCTTACCAGACGCAACGGGTTGCCGCCCGACCTCCAGGTTGTCCTTTTATGGAAATCCAAAAATAATCCAAACTAGAACTATCCAAAATACTTCAGTCCAAAATTTATAAGGAAGGTAAACACAATGAAGATCCTTTTTGTCGTGTAATAACATATGAACACCTTCATCATGTATTCTTTTAAAACACTGCAACATTCTGAATTACCATAAAACCTTATTGATTACATTCATGTTCCCTTATTCCTTAAAAAATAATGGATATACTCCTTCAATACAAAAATTTTGTAAACTCCAACAATGATGGAATATACAAATCATTATTCGGTTTCAAGGTAGTCAAGAATATCCAATATAATTTATCCAAATTAATCATGTATTATTCCAAAATCACTACCTCGGTATCAGAACCATATTATGGGTTATCTTTCTATCAACCATATATTTTCCAAAAATTTAACCTACAATTGAGTCACTTTTCATGATTCTACACTATCGCAAGTCCTTAATGAAATAGTATTGCAGTACAATCCTTATATACTCTATAATTATTATAACCAGTACATCGTTGATACAATACTCAAATGACATAATTCCTTAATAACAACATAAGAACTCTAATCATTCCTCTTCATCTGTGGTAGTATCATAACTTGATTATTATCCAATAGCATCATATGGGACATACTCTGATGATTTGGACATTGGTTTGCGTAGTGTCCCAACTCCTTGCAGATGAAGAGTTGTACATTTGTATCCTTTTTCTTACCCTTTCAGTCATGTACACGGTGTCCTTTTTCTCTACACTTACAACAAAATCCCATTCCCTTCAGGCAAGTGCCAGGGTGTTTCTTCCCACAGTTATCACATATGGGAAAATTCTTCTTTTCCCTCTTCCCTTTATCCATCTTTCTCTCTTCCATACTTTTCTTCTCTTGCTTCCCTTCAAATCCATAGGACTCAGAGAACTCTTTACTTATCTTATCAATACATGATACTATTTCTTCATATGGTGATAATACGTGGGAGACTATTTCCCTTATAAATGATGGCTTAATACCATGAAAGATATGATCTTTCTTACTCTTTGGATCATGCGTATTGCTAGAGTTCTCATTCCTTCTACTATGTGCCATTTCTAAACAATGGCATACACTAGATTAGTTTGTGAATAGAAATACCTAATCCCAAACTTGTAAAACACTTAACATAAATTAAATAGTTTATGGATATAATCCATATTCATAAAAATGTATTCTTTGAGGAAGTATATACTTATAAAACCTTCATAATGGTTTGTAATGAAAATTAGAATTATCCTAAGCATATCCACCAGGAGTGTCGTAACCAAGAGTGCAGCAAGGCCCGTTGTCGTGCACCGGTTCTCGTTCGAGTCTAGCTCAAAGCGGTGTTTTCGGGTTTTACACATAGGTACATCTGTTCCAGAGCCGCCTCTACCTGCTTGTATCCAGACAGGGATGTATTGCTCGAAAAACTCACAAAATCTCTACAATATCAAAATTCTAGGAAGTTATTATCTACTAATCCAAAAAGTCTATCTTAGGGATATGTGCTCTAATCAGAGTTTATCTAAATCTAGCTTCCAAGGTTTGTACTAAACTTCCCCTGATACCAACTGTAACGCCCCGACCCCAGTTATCCAGAGTCGGTGCATTATTACATAATATTGGCATGATCTCAAAAGATGAAGTCTCGAAAGACTGATTAGTTTAGTAGCCTTGGAATAACTAGATACATTCATAAAGTCATACATTACATCATAAACTAAAAAAACTACAACAAAATATTGTCTTCATATCCCATCATACTATCCCTGTAGGTCATTCATAAATTACTTCTTCATATCCTGGGAAAAATAAAACATTGAAAGGGGTGAGCTCAGATGCTCAGTAAGGATAACAATATAGCGGAAACATTCATAAATAAGCATAAACATTTATGGAAATGTATAACTAAAACAAAATCCTTTTAAACATGAACTTCATAATAATATGGAAAATATAAAATTAAATAATTCCATTTACTTATTCACATGGATATTCTACTAGTCGAATAATCACATGCAATATCAATAACCACTTTCATAATGATGGAATGCATAATGCCAGACTATCATAACCACGTAGCCAAGGCCTCGTGCCAAGACTAAAAATAAGATTTTGTCAAGGCGTTGTTCCAAGAAACTAGTTTATCTCATGAGACCTACCGATGCAATTTTTTTAGCAGATACTTACGTTTA
Organism: Viscum album; assembly: GCA_963277665.1. Classification (NCBI taxonomy): domain Eukaryota; kingdom Viridiplantae; phylum Streptophyta; class Magnoliopsida; order Santalales; family Viscaceae; genus Viscum; species Viscum album. Next base: position 1,586,729,451 of record OY728164.1, read on the forward strand.
AAATTTCTCAAATATACTCCAGTGTATTTTTGAAAACATTATGCAAGCTTCTCAAAACAAAATAACTAATTCTGAGACTGGTCGACTAATTATAGGCCATGATGGGTCCATGCCCAATCCCTTCCTGTCTACCACACTTGAGAGTCAGGTTTTCTGAAAACATTTTTAATCTTGTGTTAAATACGTATACATTTGCACTGGATTTTCATATATTTGAGAGAAATGTCTCTTTTTTTGAAATCATTTAAAAATAAGATAATTATAAAAGAAAAACTTTATTTTTAAAATATCCTTATAAGTGTGTAAGTGAAGCTTTGATTATTTTATAACGGTATAAAATAGCCGCACTCTCCGTATAAGTTAAAAAAATACATTCTTACCTTAATTCTGTCAAAAAGGTTAAAAAGGACCTTGTTTGGAAAACGACGAAAAGATTCCTTTATAAACATCTTATAAAAAGTCAAACAAGGGTATAAATGACTTTAACCCATATTATGAAAAATAGTTAGAATGATTTGAAATATATTTTTAAGAAACATGGATGTGGATGATAAAGAGGTCCCAGTAGATAATTACGTATAAACAACCTCGGATAATGAAGTGATTGTGAAATATACCCTTACCAATTTGGTAACTTATGAAAAATACAACCCATGAAAGATGTATCATATAATAAATATGTAATTACCCAAAAATTAAAGTGTATTACACAAAGAATACAATTATGTTCAGTACATACACCACACAAAATGTAATAGTGGCAATATAGCATGAATCTCACGGGAATAAGGAGTGAGATGAAAACCCCTTACCTTGTACTTTTCCTTGATAGTGTGTATGTTAACCCCATTTATACTAGTTAAATAATTGTTATTAAATTATACAGGAATCATATTCATAAATATGATATCATATATGATCTTTTAATATTGCTTTGTTAATAATATTTTAGTATTATCGTCATTTCGGGAGTTAACTGATTCGTTTTCCTTTATATGCTTTGTTACGTAAGCCGTGTTTGTTATGGATAGGTTGTATATTATTCATATCCCGAATGATATCAAGTCCTTAAACATTACTTTTAATCATCAAATGATAATTAGTCTTTAATAGATATGACGGGGAAATGAATCTCATCGCATTCGTGGAGACGGTAATCCGTACATACACACGAACGCTACTTCCATATCATTTTTCATTTTAAAAGGAATCAAAACCAAATGATACATAGGTATATTATTATTCCAGTATAATATAATATATTATATGTGTTACTTGAGTTCATTAACACCATCCTTTATACATTCCATGTATGGTATGAACGAGTCATATCACTTTGAGGGGGCAGTAGTCCGTATTTCCTCAAATGAAATTATCGTATATATATACAACATGAAACAAATAATGGGATGATATAAAATGGAATTACAGAAGCTTATATATAAAATAAATATCATAAATATCATATTTAATTATAGTTCCATCATAATAGCCACCATGAGAGGTGATAGAAGATAATTGAACAATCATCGCTTTGTGAGGTGTTTGGTTGCCATCCACAGAAATATTATGTTCTTCACCCATTAGTTGGAGGTGTGTGTAAGTGTAGTTAGAATAATTATAATAAAAATATCCTAGTATATTTATGATACTGTTTTTGTTACAAAATAAAATAATATGAATATTTTATGGGTTGGAGAAGTAAAATTAAAGAAAAGAAGCTAAGAGAAATCGTTACCTTTAATTTGGGTAACTCCCTTTGGTTTGAACCAAAAAGGACTCTTGAAGTGCCTTCTTCCAAAGGTAATACTTCTAATAGGAGGCGTGGGATGTAGGGAGATTAATTGGTCAGAGGTTGGAGGAGCCAAAAGGCTTGAGAGGTGTGATGAATTGGTTATAAGTGGTGTCCTTTTATAAGGGGGAGGAGGGGCTCTTTAGAAAAAACATAAAGTATTATTTTATAATAAATTCATATTCGGTTTATAATGGCTCAAAAGTGGATTATTAAAATCCTAAGGTAGTTATAGGTCGAAATAATTTCAACAAATAGATTTTATATATGTTTGTGTCATTATATAAACCTTATATTTTAGTTTTAACTCTTGGTTAATTAGTTTGACACTTACCATGTCAATTTTTATTTGTATATTATATAGTTAATATACTTACTATATACCTCCAAGAGACCCCAAGTGGTAAATTAATGATACAAATATCATGATAAAATTATTTTGACCGAACCTTAGATTTTTAATAATTTAATATCAATTAATAATATAATATTTGTTTTAAAAACTCTTTTATGTCAATTTTAACACTATTTGGTATTTTATTTTTGTGAAACTCATAACAGCATTATTACTTAGAAAAAAGTTAATTAAATAAATAATAACATGTCATATTAACCTATAAAATTTGTTTAATTCATTAAAAGTCTCAAATTATATTTATTTGTGTATTTATAATATCAATTATTTTAATATTTTATTAATAAGGTAATTATTGCATCATCATTGTGTCATAAATAAAATAAATTATTTAATGTCTAAAAATTATAAATAAAATACCATTATGTAGAAGATCTTTTTATATTTCTAATTAATATTTATAGTCGAAAATATAACATACATAACCCTATGTAAAAATTGTTTTTCTAAAAGACATAGGCTTATGTCATTTTTGTATTTACTTTAACTTAATTATTATAAAGTGTCATTATCACTTAAAAGTGGATCCATGGGGTCCCACAATCGACCCAAATATTTCCATGGTCGAATATGTTTCAAAAAATAGGGGTAAGACACGTTTTAGGGTAATTTATTATTATTATAATATTATTTTTTTACCCTTATTTACCGGATTTACCCTTTAACCATGGTAAATAAAATATTTACCGAATTATTCAAAATGTCTAAAAGTAAAAGTTACCTATTTACACAATTTGGAAATCCTGATTCCAAATATAATTTCCATTCTTCCAAATTCAAAACACAGAAGTGGCAGAAATTAATTTAAAATTAATGCCCGTTGTCAAAACAAAAAGCGTGTTTTTAAGACATAATAACTTTCAAAAGATTGACACCTGTTTATGTCCGGTTTAAATGTGAAATTATGTAAAATGAAAAACATTGTATTAAATGGTAAAAATATATTCTAAATATACTTTAAAATCACTCAAATTCATAATTTATCACTGTTAATTATTTCGATTAAAAAGTTGTTTTTAATAAAAATTTAGTAATTTTCACTATTCATCAAAATATAAAATTTATCCAGAAAGTACCAAAATTTCATCCTAGGATAATTTCGATATTATGAATCCAAAAATGAAGTCCATTTTTAAAGATAGAATTTATAAAATTTCAAAAATTAGGTATTACTATTCATAAGGGCTAGTTTGATTGGTTTTGGTGTATGTTAGAACTCGAAGTTGCGTACAACACACACTACTGTATTATTCAAAGAGAAGCGTACCGAGGAAGCTTGGGGTGTTACATTGTAAATTTTTTATTTCACCATTCTAAAGAATAAATTTATTTAGTCAAATTGAATATTTAAAAGTTTTAAAATATTGGATTTAAAAAGGGTTTACCATTAAAAGTCGGTAAAAGTGCATTTTTGAAAAATACTTATTTTAACTGAAAAAAATGAATTTTTTCTTGCATTATGTCTAATAAACTCATAATATGGATTCTAAAATTATAAGGATTATATAAAGTTCAAAATTCATTTAATACTATTCATAACCTCTTTTGAACGACTAGTTTGGTAAGTCATGGTGCGCTTGAACTCGGTGTTGCGTGTAGTGCAAGTTATTGAATTATTTTGAAAAATAACGCGCTATAAAATATTGGGGTGTTACATTCTCCCATCCTTCAATAAATTGCTTCCTTGCAATTTGAAATTTTTCTTCGAAAATAAAAGGTTGAAAATAGAAAATCTCTTTGTGGGAAAACCCACATCCGAAATTGGGTTAATAAAATTTATTCTTAATAATATGAGAAGATAAATGAAAGGGTCACCACCAAATTATGATCTCTATTAGGAGAACATTGGTGGAAATTAAAGACATATAATTGGAGGAAAAACGTAAATATTTATAGGGAGTGATTGAGGTCATTAATCACAAACAAGTGTAAAATTGAGGTCCTTAAATTAATCAATCTATGATGATTTGAAATACCATCGGTTCAACAAAACATAGGGTATTAGGATAACAAATTTTTGGTTTTAGGATCCCTTAAATAAAGCATAAGAATTAATTTATTCATAGAATAAGAGAATAAGAAAAATATATTCTTGACAATTAGAGTTTCACCCTTTAACTAATTTCTACCACAAACTCATCTTTGACTCTAAAAGATAATAGAACGTAAAAATATATTCTATTTATCCTATTCATATAGGGTTCCAAAAATTAATTTATAATTTATCTAGTAGATCTTTAAAAAAACTACACTATTTAATCCAGGACATCACATGGGCCATTGATAGGTGATACACCCTTGTCTCCCTTCGGTTGCGGGTTCAAGTCTCGCGGCCTTGCCGGATACGATGGGTTGCCACCCGACCTCTGAGTTGTCCTTTTATGGAAATCCAAAAATAATCCAAACTAGAACTATCTAAAATACTTCAGTCCAAAATTTATAAGGAAGGTAAACACAATGAAGATCCTTTTTTCCACGTAATAACATGTGAACACCTTCATCATGTATTCTTTTAAAACACTTCAACATCCTGAATTACCATAAAACCTTATTGATTACATTCATGATCCCTTATTCCTTAAAAAATAATGGATATACTCCTTCAATCCAAAAATGTTGTAAACTCAAACAATGATGGAATATACAAATCATTATTCAGTTTTAAGGTAGTTAAGAATATCCAATATAATTTATCCAAATCAATCATGTATTATTCCAAAATCACTACCTCGGTATCAGAACCATATTATGGGTTATCTTTCTATCAACCATATATTTTCCAAAAATTTAACCTATTATTTGAAGGACCCCGGGACACCCTGAGAGGGGAGGGGTAAATCAAGGTGACAAATTTTTCTTTTAATGTGATGGATCATGTTCCCACATTGGTAGGAACTTGTTGAACCCGTATGATGAATATGATCAGAAAGAAAACATTCACATGCACAGAGAAGACACGACACTTTTTACACGGTTCACCACTAAGGGCTATGTCCAAGGATCATATGCCAACAAGTTGTAGGTCGTACCAAATTCCACTAACCTTTACTAGATGTGGATTACAAAGGTTCGGGCACAGTCACTCTATCCCAGGCTCACTACCTCTACAAAGGTTTAGGGATAGCTCACTGCTTCCCTCGGATCACTGACGTTGACTCCCCTAGCTCACTGCCCTTGGTGAAGTCACACTCATTTTATAGATGTGAAGGTCTCTTCATCATTGCATAAGAATGAATCCTCCGTTGTATGTAGATGCTCTATTGAAGTCCAATTCTCACTAGAAGATGAATCTCACTTTGCACTGAGGGTACCGAGCGATCTTCTAGCTTTCGTGCAGCTTCAAAAGGAAAGATGTACATTAACAACCCTGGCGCGCTTCTCCAAGCCTGGTGCGCAAGTTTCAATCCCGACACACAAGTCACATGCACGATACAAATTTGGTGCGCAGGTGACACTAACCCACTTGTGCAACACTGCCTCTTTTAACTCCAAACTTGCGCGACGTTGCGCCTTCAACTCCCCAACCGCCTTGGTCGTGCAGCCAACAACCGGCACGCAACGTCTACTTGCACGACCCAACAACCACTTGTGTGACTCAACTACTTGCGTGAAGAGATCTAGAAAAATCTCTAAGTCTTGAACTTTGTTACAAATGAGGAGGGGTGGTCCTCTATTTATAGGCAAACTGGACCCCCTACGTGGTGGCGCGCAAGTCTTCCCTCGGCACGCAGGTTCCGACGCGCAGGTCATCCTCCCTAGCCTCTGTCACGCTACTCACTTGCACGACCACACAAATAGATGCATGACCTTATTTCCTTTTCCATATTTTGAAGTTATAATATTTAGAAACAATAGACGCACAAGTTTCCAATACTCCTAGGCATCAGCACAAGTCTCTTCACGACGCGCAGGTCACTTGCACGACTAGCCCAAAACTTGCGTGGCCCTTACCCCATTTCCATTTTCCCATGTTTTGATCTTGAAAAACATATGGCGTGCAAGTTTCCTCTCCTTAAAGTACATGACATGCAATTATCTTTTCCAAAAACACTTTTCTCCATTTTTCGATTTTCAGGCCCAAAAATTTGGCAAACACTGGGAAATGACGCCTTTTTCAATAATGTTGCCTGCTTAAACTGTATGATCTCTTTGCTGGTACACATTATCAACTTACACTGAGGATTGAAAACAAACACAAACCATACTCCAAATCATGCATAGAAGACCATGGTTCCAACAATCTCCCCCTTTGGGTTTGTTGGAAATCAGAAAATAAATTCAATAGATCTCCATCCATGTGCAAACCAAAAAATGCAAGAATCAACTCATCCAACACTCTAAGTCTACGTGAGCAATGATTAGTGTAGAAAACAATAGAGGAGGCTTGAATTAGGTTCCAGTGTTTTAGAATTCTCAATGATGCACAAGAATCATTCCTTCTTATCCTTCTCATCCTATCTAAACATGCCTGAATTTATTCCTTTCTCCCCCATTGACAATAAACCCAAATCCTAGTAATTTGTTCAATGTTCAGCTCAAACCATACTCCCCCTGGATAGTATCTCCCCCACAAACCTGCATCACATCCATAAACAGATAAAACCAGTTATCATAATCAGGGAGAGGGGTATTGTGTAACCTTTTTATGCATTAAAAGGTGGATGAACACTGAGGTTCAACCAATGCTTCTCAAACACAGCCGCTGACAGTGGCTTGGTCAGGATATCAACCACTTGCTCATCAGTTCCCACACGATTCATTCTAATCACCCCTTGTTCAACTTTTTCTTTGATAAAGTGATACCTGATTTCAATATGTTTCGTACGGGAATGCTGAACAGGATTCTTCGTAAGATCAATTGCGCTCTTGTTATCACAGTAAATCACCATTGGTTGCGTTACCTCATCACCAATATCTATTAATTGTAGCTTCATCCATAGTAGTTGAGTGCATGTCTTTGTGGCAGAGATATACTCAGCTTCAGCAGTACTAAGAGAAGTACTTTCTTATTTCTTGCTCAACCAACCAACACATTTATGCCCAATATAGAAGGCTCCACCACTAGTGGACTTTTTGTCTACTACATCACCAGCCCAGTCAGCATCAGAAAGTGCTGATAATTCACTGTACCTACCTGTAGAAAAGAATAACCCGAAGTTATGTGTACCTTTAATGTACCTCATGATTCTTTTTTTACTTCCGCCATATGTTCCTCCTTTGGATTACTCTGAAAGAGAGCCGTAAGGCATGTGGCAAAGATAATATCTGGTCGTGTCGCTGTTAGGTACAGTAGGCTCCCAATTATCCTCCTGTACATGGTGGGATCAACAGAGCTCCCATCCTCATGCTTTCCATGTTTAGTTCCAACTACAATCGGAGTTGACATTGGTTTGGAGTCTTGCATATTAAACTTCCTCAGCAGCTCTCTTGCATACTTTTCCTGATAAATGAAAGTGTATTCCTTCTTTTGAATCACCTGCAGCCCCAAGAAATATGTGAGCTCCCCAATCATAGACATTTCAAATTATGATTTCATGTGGTTGGAAAATTCATCCACTGATTTCTGGCTGCTGCCACCAAATATGATATCATCAACATAGACTAGAACCATGAATTGATCTTTTGGAGAATTCTTCACATAGGGATTGTGATCTACTCCTCCTATTTTGAATTCTAGCTTCTTGAGATATGAATCCAGCCGCGAGTACCACACCCGTGGTTCCTGCTCCAACCCATATAGAGATTTCTTCAGTTTTCAGACCTTTGTTTCATCAGTACCTAAAACAAAGTCCACTAGTTGTTCAATGTAGACTTCTTCTTCGAGTACACCATTCAAGAATTATGTCTTGACATCCATTTGATATACTTTATATCCTCTTTGGAGTGCCATGGCAAGGAAAATCCTGATTGACTCCAGTCTATCCACCGGTGCAAAGGTTTCTTCAACATCAATGCCTTCAATATGGGATTATCCTTTACATACCTGTCATGCCTTGTTTTTTATGACACTTCCATGCTCATCAAACTTATTTTTGAAGATCCATTTGGTACCAATCACATTGTGACCTTCAGGTCTCTGGACAAGATCCCATGTCTGATTCTTGTCAATCTGATCTAATTCATCATTCATGGCTTTCACCCAAGATTCATCATTTGTAGCTTCTTCGAATGAGGATGGCTCTACAACTGACAGAAATATAGATTGCGTGTTATTCCTCATCCTTCTTGTTTGAGTGGGTGCACTCCTGTCCCTAATTATGTTGGATGGATCAATCTCAGCTCTTTGATTTCTCCTGTGAGGTTCAGTTGCATTCTCTTCAGCCATAGTTTCTTCTTCAGATTCTTCTTCTGAGTCAACATCATGATGTGACTGATGAGTGTTTTGTACAACTTCCTCTATTTCTGCATTTTTATTTTCTTCACATTCACTTTATTCCTGACTTTATATCACATCAGCATATGACGTCCTTGAAGCATTTATGGTTTTCTCTTCAATTATCTTAACATCACTACTTTCCACAATCCTTCCTAAATTCTTGTTGAAACATTTGTAGGCTTTTCTATTTATTGAGTAACTGAGGAAAATTATTTCATCTTCATTATCGCCATACTTCCCTTGATTTCCTTATTTGTTCCTGATGAAGCATTTAATTCCAAAGACATGAAAGTATTTTGAAGAGGGCTTCCATCCATGACACAATTCATATGGTGACTTCGTCTCACCCATATAAATTCCTGTTCGATTCTGAATGTACACTGTAGCTTGAACAACCTCTTTCCAGCAATGTCGTGGAATACGACTCTCAATTAGCATATTTAGTGCCATGTTGTTCACCTGTTGATTCCTACTTTCAACAACTCCATTTTGTTGTGGAGTTATCACAACAACTACCTCATGCTGTATCCCATGCTTCTCCAGATAATTTTGAAATTCAATGGACATGTATTCTCTTACATTGTTAGATCTCAACACTTTGATTATTCATCCAGTATCATTTTCGGCGATTCGCCGATATGTTTTCATGAAGTCAAAGACGTGTCGTTTCATGTGAATGACCATCAAATATGTCATTCTACTGTAATCATCTATGAAAAGGACAAAGTACCTTTCTCCATGAGTTCCAGTGACATTTATCAGCCCACATACCTCTGTATGAATCAGATCAAGAAGGTGAGATGCCCTTTTCTTCTTTGGCCGATATGAACTGCAGACCATCTTCCCACGAATGCAAGCATCACAAGATTTTTCACGTTCATGCTTCAGGTTGGGAATGTCCATGACAATTCTCAATTGTGATATTTTCTCCATGTCTTGTTGATTGATGTGTCCTAGTCTCCGATGCCACAAATTGTTTTCTTCTTCAACAGTCATGTAACAGACATTTTCTTCACTATCAACCTGATACAAGTTGCCTTCTATTCTGCATCCCTTCATAAGTGAATTGCCTATATTTCCCTTGATAGTACAACCTTTCTGATTAAAAGTAACTATAAGTCCTAAGTCATAGATTTGACTCACGCTGATTAGATTATGACATATGCCATCTATGTAAAGGACTTTAGTTATATTTAGTTCTCCATTAGCTAATTCGGTACTTCCACTCCCTTTGATTTTCAGAGCTCCATCATTACCAAATCGTACTGTACCATCAACCTTCCTTTTGATATCTATTAGCAGGCCGACATTACCAGTCATATGAGATGAACAATCGCCATCCAGAATCCAGGTACTGTTGTTTTTTGTAGCTTTGAGGGCCACCTATACAAGGTTGGTTTTCTCTATCTTCTTCATTTCCTTCCATGAGACATTGGATTGAGTATATAGTACTGATGGCCTTTCAATTATTTCTTCCGCATACCCAGGTTCTTCATAGTCAAAATCTTCTTTGAGAGGAGAGAACCTGTTTGAGAGAGCAACACTGTCTTGATGTCGAGACTTGACTTGTCTTGAACTTCGGTAAGAGGTGTCCATGTCCCTTATCTGCCTGCAATTAGCATCCTTATGACCAAAGTTAGAAAAATGATAATAATATCCATAGAAATTGTTTCTTATATAAGAATTAGGATATGAATTTGTTCTCCTTTGTTGAACTTATATATCTTCTCTATTCAGATAGCTTCTTACCTCTTTGTAATAAGACATGGTATGGCCCAGATAGCCACAAAACTGACACTTCATGAGAGGAAATGTCTTCTCACTTGAATTTCTCCTCATACCTTCTTCCTTAGGAGTATAGTTAGACTGTCTGTCATTTCTGAATGTTTGAGGATAATTTTTAGTTCTCCTTTTAGTTTGGATTGAGGGTTCATTTTTCAGCACTTTAGGAAACGTTTCAACATGTTCAACTTTCATCTTATCTTTCTTTTGGATCTTTTCACTTCCAGCATTTGATGTCTCAGCTTCACAGCCAATTCCACTCTTTCCCATGCAAGTGAGTCTTCGATCACTCAAGATTTTTCCAACCCCATCTGAACCACACTTGGATCTTGCCAGTAATTCTGCATCTGAGAATCTTCCAAACTGTATTTTCTTCCTCGATTCTTTTGGAATTGATTCAGTCTCAAGTTTACTCCTTAGAGTAACAACTTCCTCTTCAAGACCCTCAGCAGTCTTGTATTTTTCATCTAGTCTAGAGGTGAGGTCATTGATGAACTTTTCCTGCCCTTCAATTATCAGTTTTAGATCCACTAAATCATTATTGCTTTCAATTATTTTAGATTGTACCTTCAAAAATTCTTCCAGTCATTCAATTTCAGCTTCAAGTTGATCAACGTATTCAGTTTATTCTTCTACAATTGATTTCCACTTATTTGAACTCTTAAATTTAGTCTTAATCTTATTAACCACATCCTTAAGTTTCATATCGGGATCTACAAAAGTTCTCAGTTGTTTTTCTCCATAGGTATCTTCTGAATTTTCAACAGTGGCCATCATGGAAGCATGGTTCTCTGTTTTGAGTTCTGGTTCTTCTTCATCATAGAATTCATTATCATCTTCTTCCTCTTCACAGACAAAATTCTTCCTTTGAATTTTCTTTCCAGATTTGGAGTCTCCATTTTTGAAGAACCTTTTCTGAGGCTTCTCGAAGCTTTAATCTCCACTATCTTCATCATTGATCTTTCTTGAGCACTAAGAGGTAATGTGCCCAACTTTTCCACAACGAAAACATATGAGAGGTAACTTCCCTTTGAATTTCCCTTTTCCCTTCTGGAACATCTTTGCATTGAGAGAAAGAATTTATTTTTCTTCTTCATATTCACCACTGCTATCTTTTGATATTTTCAGTTTATTCATGGCCTTGAATGCCATTTCCTTGACCACATGAGTCATAACATCTTCTGGTTTGACTCTCATTTCATATGATACCAAGCTGGTCAGTAGATCATCTATAGAAAGTTTGGAAAGATCTCTTTCCTCAAGAGCTGACACCTTTGAATTGTACAGAGGTGGAAGTCTTCTTAATATTTTCTTTACAATATCAATGTATTTGATTTCTTCTCCTAGACCCCGAATTGCTCCAACCACTTCAGTAATTCTATTGAAGAATGAGTCTGCATTCTCGTCTGGATGCATCTCCAGATCATCAAACCGATTGTGCAACACTTGTAGTTTTGCCTCCATCACTTTTCTATCTCCTTCATAAATATTCTCGAGTTTATACCACATGGATTTTGCTGAGGTGAAATTCATCACCTTTAGGTAGATTTGATCAGAAAGGGCTGAAGTGACTGCATTTTGTGATTTAGCATCTACATCAAGAATTTTCCTGTCTATTTCAGTAATAGCCATACCTATTGGATCAGTGACTTGTATTCCTTGCACTGTAGAAAAAAGAACTTCCATTCCAAGAGATCTTAGATGAGATCTCATTATTTTCTTCCAGATCTGTAAATTACTTCCATCGAAGTGAGGGACTCCCCTGACATTGACTGCATTCTCTATGATGAAAAAGGAAAGATTCAACACTAGCAACCTTTACGCTCTGATACCAATTGAAGGACCCCGGGACACCCTGAGAGGGGAGGGGTGAATCAGGGTGATTTTTTTTCTTTTAATGTGATGGATCTTGTTCCCACGTTGGTAGGAACTTATTGAACATGTATGATGAATATGATCAAAAACCAAACATTCACATGCACAGAGAAGACACAACACTTTTTACTTGGTTCACCACTAAGGGCTACGTCCAAGGAGAATACACTAAAAAGTTGTCGGTCGTACCAAATTCCACTAATCTTCACTAGCTGTGGATTACAAAGGTCCAGGCACAGTCACTATGTCCCAGGCTCACTGCCTTTAAAAAGGTTCAGGGATAGCTCACTGCTTCTCTCGGGTCACTCCCGTTGACTCCCCCTGGCTCACTGCCCTTGGTGAAGTCACACTCAGTTTATAGACGTGAAGGTCTCTTCATCATTGCATAAGAATGCATCCTCCATTGTATGTAGATGCTCAATTGAAGTCCAATTCTCACCAGAAGATGAATCTCACTTTGCGCTGAGGGTACTGGGCGATCTTCCAGCTTTCGTGTAGCTTAAAAAGGAAAGATGTACTTTAACAACCCTGACGCGCTTCTCTAAAGCTGACGTGCAAGTTTCAATCCTGGGGCACAAGTCACTTGCGCGGTACAAATTTAGCACACAGGTGACACCAACCCACTTGCGTGACACTGCCTCTTTCAACTCCTAACTTGCGCGACATTGCGCCTTCAACTCCCCAACCGCCTTGGTCGCACAACCAACAACCGGCGCGCAACCTCTACTTGCGCGACCCAAAAACCACTTGTGCGACTCAACTACTTGCGCGAAGATAGCTCGAAAAATATCTAAGTCTTGAAATTCTTACAAATGAGGAGGGGTGTTACTCTATTTATAGGCAAACTGGACCCCCTGCGCGGTGGCGCGCAAGTCTTCCCTCGACGCACAGGTTCCGGCACACAGCTCATCCTCCCTAGCCTCTGTCGCGCTACCCACTTGAGAGACCACACAAATACTTGCACAACCATATTTACTTTGCCATATTTTGAATTTATAATCTTGAGAAACAATTGACACACAAGTTTCCAATCCTCCTAGGCATCGGCGCACAAGTCTCTTCATGGCGCATAGGTCACTTGCGCGACTAGCCCAAAACTTGCGCGACCCTTACCCCTTTTCCATTTTCCCATGTTCTGATCTTGAAAAATATATGGTGCGCAAGTTTCCTCTCCTTCAAGTACATGAAACGCAAGTATCTTTTCCAAAAACACTTTTCTTCATTTGTTGATTTTCAGGCCCAAAAATTTGGCAAACACAGGGAAACAGTGCCACCTTCAATAATGTAGTCTGCTTAAATTGTATGATATCTTTGCTGGTACACATTCTGAATTTCCAATGAGGATTGAAAACAAACAAAAAACATACTCCAAATCATGCATAGAATACCATGGATCCAACACTATTGAGTCACTTTTTATGGTTCCACACAATCTCAAGTCCTTAATGAAATAGTACTACAGTACAATCCTTATATACTCTATAATTATTGTAACCAGTACATCGTTGATACAATACTCAAATGACATAATTCATTAATAACAACATAAGAACTCTAATCATTCCAGCTCATCTGTGGTAGTATCATAACTTTATTATTATCCAATAGCATCATTTAGGTCATACTCTGATGATTTAGACATTGGTTTGCATAGTGTCCCAACTCCTTGCAGATGAAGAATTGTAAATTTGTTACCATTTTCTTACCCTTGCAGTAACATACAAGGTGTCCTTTTTCTCCACACTTATAATAAACTCCCATTCCCTTCAGGCAAGCTCTAGGGTGTTTCTTCCCACAGTTATCACATATGGGAAAATTCTTCTTTTCCCTCTTCCCTTTATCAATCTTTCTCTCTTCCATCCTTTTCTTATCTTGCTTCCCTTCAAATACATAAGACTCAGAGAACTCTTTACTTATCTTATCAACACATGATACTATTTCTTCATATGATGATAATAAATGGGAGACTATTTCCCTTATAAATGATGGATTAATACCATGAAAGATATGATCTTTCTTACTCTTTGGATCATGCGTATTGCTAGAGTTCTCATTCCTTCTACTGGGCACCATTTCTAAAAAATGGCATACACTAGATTAGTTCGTGAATAGAAATACCTAATCCCAAACTTATAAAACACTTAAAAAAATTAAACAGTTTATGGATATAATCTATAGTCATAATAATGTCTTCTTTGAGGAAGTATATACTCATAAACCCTTCATAATGGTTTGTAAAGAAAATGAGAATTATCCTAAGCATATCCCCCGGGAGTGTCGTTACCAAGAGTGCAACAAGGCCCGTTGTTGGGCAGCAGTTCCTATTCGAGTCTTGCTCAAAGAGGTGTTTTCAGGTTTTACCCCTTAGTACATCTGTGCCAGAACCACCTCTACCTGCTCGTATCCAGACACGGATGTATTGCTCAAAAAACTCACAAAATCTCTACAATATCAAAATTCTAGGAAGTTCTTCTCTACTAATCCTCAATGTCTATCTTAGGGATATGTGCTCTAATCAGAGTTTATCTAAATATAGCTTCCAAGGTTTGTACTAAACATCCTCTGATACCAACTGTAATGCCCCGACCCAAGTTACCTAGAGTCGGTGCATTATTACATAATATTGGCATGATCTCAAAAGATCAAGTCTCGAAAGACCGATTAGTTTAATAGCCTTAGAATAACTAGATACATTCATAAAGTCTTACATTATCTCATAAACTAAAAAAACTACAGAAACATCTTGTCTTCATATCCCATCATACAATCCCTGCAGGTCATTCATAAATTACTTCTTCACATCCTGGAAAAAATAAAACATTGAAAGGGGGGAGCTCAGATTCTCAGTAAGGATAACAATATAGCGGAAACTTTCATAAATAAGCATAAACCTTTAAGGTAATGTATAACTAAAACAAAAGATTTTTAAACTTGAACTTCAGCATAATATGGAAAAGATAAAATGAAATAATTCCATTTACTTATTCACATGGATATTCTACTAGTCGAATAATAACATGCAATATCAATAACCACTTTCATAATGATGGAATGCATAATGCCAGAATATCATAACCACGTAGGAAAGGCCTTGTGACAAGACTACAAATAAGATTTTGTCAAGGCCTCGTGACAAGGCACTAGTTTGTCTCATGAGACCTACCAATGCAATTTTTTTAGATGATACTTACGTTTAAAATTGCTCAAATATAATCCAATTTATTTATGAAAACATTATGCAAGCTTCCGAAAACAAAATAACTAATTCTGAGACTGCTCGACTAATTACAGGCCATGATGGGTCCACGACCAATCCCTTCCTGTCTACCACACTCGAGAGTCGGGTTTTCTGAAAACATTTTTATGCTTGTGTTAAATACGTATACATTTGCACTGGATTTTCATATATTTGAGAGAAATATCTCTTTTTTTGAAATCATTTAAAAATCACATAATTATAAAAGAAAACCTTTATTTTGAAAATATCCTTATAATTGTGTAAGGGAAGCTTCAATGATTTTATAACGGTGTAAAATATCCGCACCCACCGTATAAGTTAAAAAAATACATTCTTACCTTAATTCTGTCGAAAAGGTTAAAAAGGACCTTGTTTGGAAAATGACAGAAAGATTCCTTTATAAACTTCTTATAAAAAGTCAAACAAGGGTATAAATGAATTTAACCCATATTCTGTAAAATAGTTAGAATTATTTGAAATATATTTTTAAGAAACATGGATGTTGATGATAAAAAGGTCCCAGTAGATAATTACGTATAAACAACCTCGGATAATGAAGTGGTTGTGAAATAAACCCTTACCAATTTGGTAACTTATGAAACATCCAACCCATGAAATATGTATCATACAATGAATATTTAATTAAACATAAATTAAAGTGTATTACACAAATAATACAATTATGGTCAGTACATACACCACACAAAAGGTAATAGTGGCAATATAACATGAATCTCACGGGAATAAGGAGTGAGATGAAAACCCCTTACCTTGTAATTTTCCTTGATAGTATGTATGTTAACCTCCTGTATAATAGTTAAATCATTGTTATTAAATTATAAAAGAATAATATTCATAAATATGATATCATATATGATCTTTTAATATTTATTTGTTAATAATATTTTAGTATTATCGTCGTTTCGGGAGTTAACTGATTCGTTTTCCTTTATATGCTTCATTACGTAATCCATGTTTGTTATGGATAGGTTGTATCTTATTCATATACATAATGATATAAAGTACTTAAACATTAATTTTAATCATCAAACTATAATTATTCTTTAATGAATATGATGGGGAAATGAATCTCATCGCGTTCGTGGAGACGGTAATCCGTACGTACACACGAACGCTACTTCCATTTCATTTTTCATTTTAAATGGAATCAAAACCAAATGATATATAGGTATATTATTATTACAGTATAATAAATATCTTATATGTGTTACTTGAGTTCATTAACACCATCTTTTATACATTCCATGTATGGTATGAACGAGTCATATCACTTTGAGGGGGCGGTAGTTCGTACTTCCTCAAATGAAATTATCGTATATATATACAATAAGAAATGAATAATGGTATGATATAAAATGGTATTATAGAAGATTATATATAAAATAAATATCATAAATATCATATTTAATTATATTTCCATCATAATGGCCACCATGAGAGGTGATAGGAGATAATTGAACAATCATCACTTCGTGAGGTGTTTGGTTGCCATCCACAGAAACATTATATTCTTCACCCATTAGATGGAGGTGTGTGTATGTTTAGCTCTAATAATTATAATAAAAATATCCTAGTATATTAAGGATACTTTTTTTGTTACAAAATAAAATAATAAGAAGAGTTATGGCTTGGAGAAGTAAAATAAAAGAAAAAAGCTAAGAGAAATCATTACCTTTAATTAGGGTAACTCCCTTTGGTTTGAACCCAAAAGGACTCTTGAAGTGACTTCTGAATAATGTAAGGCTTATAAGATAAAATTGGAATGTAGGGAGATTAATTGGGTAGAGTTTTGACGAGCCAAAAGGCTTGAGAGGTGTGAGGAATTTGTTATAAGTGATGTCCTTTTATAAGGGGGAGGAGGGGCTCTTTAGGAAAAACTTAAAGTATTATTTTATAATAAATTCATATTCAGTTTATAATGGCTAAAAAGTGGATTATTAAAATCATAAGGTGGGTATGGGTCGAAATCCTTTCAACCAATAGATTTTAGACAGGTTTGGGTCATTATATTAACCTTATATCTTAGTTTTAACTCTTGGTTAATTAGTTTGACACTTACCATGTCACTTTGTATTTTTATATTATGTAGTTAATAAACTTACTATATACCTCCAAGATACCCCCAAGTGGTCCATTAATGATACACCTATCACAATAAAAGTCCTTTGGCCAAACCTTATATTTTTAGGAATTTAATAACAATTAATAATATAATATTTTTTTTAAAAACTCTTTTATGTCAATTTTGACACTATTTGGTATTTGATTTTTGTGAAAATCATAACAACATGATTACTTCGAAAAAATAAAATTAAATAAATCTTAACATGTCATATTAACCTATAAAATTCTTGGAATTCATTAAAAGTCTAAAAATATATTTATTTGGGTATTTATAATATCAATTATTTTAATATTTCACTAATAAGTTAATTACTGCATCATCATTGTGTCATAAATAAATTAAATTATTTAATATATAAAAATTGTAAATAAAATACCATTATGTAGAAGATATTTTTAAATTTTTAATGAATATTTATAGTCGAAAATATAACATATATAACCCTATTTAAAAATTGTTTTTCTAAAAGATATAGGCTTATGTCATTTTTGTATTTACTTTAACTTAATTAATATAAAGTTTCATTATCACTTACAAGTGGATCCATGAGATCCCAGAATCGACCCAAATATGCCCATGGTCAGAAATGTATCAACCAATAGAGTTAAGACACGTTTTAGGGTAATTTATTATTATTATAATATTATTTTTTTACCCTTATTTACCGGATTTACCCTTTAACCATGGTAAATAAAATATTTACCGAAGTAATTATTCAAAATGTCTAAAAATAAAAGTTACCTTTACAAAATTTGGACATCCTGATTCCAAATATGGATTCCATTTTTCCAAATTCAAAACACATAAGTGGCAGAAATTAATTTAAAATTAATTCCCGCTGCAAAAAAAAGCGTGTTTTTAAGAGATAATAACTATCAAAAGATTGACACTTGTTTATGTTCGGTTTAAATGTGAAATTATGTACAATGACCAAAATTGTATTAAATGGTAAAATTATATTCTAAATACACTTTTAAACCACTCAAATTCATAATTTATCAATATAAATTATTTCGATTAAAAAGTTGTTTTTAATAAAAATTTAGTTATTTTCACTATTCATCAAAATATAAAAATTATCCGAAAAGTACCAAAATTTCATCCTAGGATAATTTTGATATTCTGAATCCAAAAATGAAGTCCATTTTGAGATATAAAATGTATAAAATTTCAAAAATTTGGTATTATTATTCATAAGGGCTAGTTTGATTGGTTTTGGTGTGTGTTAGAACTCGAAGTTGCGTACAACACACACTACTGTGTTATTCAAAGAGAAGCGTACCGAGGAAGCTTGGGGTGTTACATTGTAAATTTTTGATGTCCCCATTCTAAGTAATTAATTTATTTAGTCAAATTGAATATATAAAAGTTTTAAAATATTTTTTTTAAAAAGGGTTCACCATTAAAAGTCGGTAAAAGTGCATTTTTGAAAAATACTTCTTTTATCTGACAAAAATGAAGATGTTCTTAAATTATGCCTAAGAAACTCATAATATGGATTCTAAAATTAGAAGGATTATATAAAGTTCAAAATTCAGTTAATACTATTCATAACCTCTTTTGAATGGCTAATTTGGTAAGTCATGGTGGGCTTGAACTCAGTGTTGCTTGTAGTGAAAGTTATTGAATTATTTTGAAGAAATAACGCACTATGAAATCTTGGGGTGTTACACTAGAGATAATTCTCAGGGGAAAACCCCTGAGTTGTTTGAAAGCTAGAACAGAACCCCCTACATCCAGGAATACTCCCCAAAGAGTTATCAACCACAAACATCCACAACAAGAACAAGGATCACACTGTGTAACACCTGAGTCAGGGAGTCCCTTTCTACATGTTAGGATATTATCTGATTTGGGTGGCACTGACTCGCCCACATGGGTTTAATCGCATCCACATTAATGTGCCTTGATTAGCAGTCAGGTTTTCCAATCATCACAAATTCGGAAACAAAACAAGCAGAACAAGCATTTCATATATTAAATCACAAGGTGAAACATCTCAACAAAAATCAGAAAAAAAAACAACAAGGAAGTCAAAATAGCTCTGGGTACTGAACGCGTAACTGGGCCTCTCACTCCCAAGTGCTCTCATCCATGCCACCATGCCTCCACAATACACAAACCAAGGGGATGGTTCGTCTACGTAGCACTTTCTCTTTAAGATCCTCGATATTGATCGGTTGTTCTATGAAGGTCTCATTGTTTTCGACATCTAACTCTCCAAAATCGATGACGTGGGAGTCGTCGTGTAGATATCGAAGAAGCTGGGAGACGTGAAAGACTTCGTGAACTTTCTCCAACTGATGTGGCAACGCCAGTTGATACACCACCTCAACAACTCGTCCCAGGACCACAAAAGGTCTGATGAACCTTGGGGAGAGCTTACTCCCCTTCCCAAACCTCCACTGCCCACATCAAGGAGAAATATTCAAGAACACATTATTTCCAACGTCGACCACCAAGGGCCTCCTCCTACGATCTACATAAGACTTTTGCAGGTCCTGGGCTACCTTCATCCTCTCACGCATGAGCTGAACCTTCTCAGTGGTGCCTTACACCAATTCTGGCCCAAGAACAGCTGCTTCCCCAAAAAAACCCACACACCATCCATACTTAATGGGGAATTAAATCCTTCTCCGATAGCAGTAGATGATGGCATGCACAGAGAATAACCAGTCGATGCCTAGAATGACATCATATTGCTGCATCTGCAATGAAAGAAGGTCTCCACTTGACTGATGCAGTCCCAACATCAGTCTACATCCATGGAAAAAGTAAGATACGCTGGTCTGACCCCCAAATGGTGTTTTAAACACTAGGGGAACAAAAATTCTCTCGGTATCCAGACCCAGATCATGGGATAATTCAGGTGTATCAAAGGAGTGAGAAGCTCTCGAATCAAACAAGGTAGAAACAAGAGTGTTGAATAAACTAATCGCACCTCGAAAGACCTTTGATCCTACCGGAGCTACTAACTCTGCGGCGTGCAACTATCCATCCCCAGCTCCTCTGCCTCGCTGCTGTCGACCACCTCCCCGACCACGCCCTGGTCGAGGTCCCGGAGGAGCACCCTGGTGTGGGTATCCTCCCACAAGGTCATCCCTCGGAGGGCTAGGGGCCTACTGCTGCTGCTGCTGGAAAGGCCTCGCTGGCAACGGATGCTGCTGAGGTGGGTGCTGAGACTGCCCACCTCCACCATGTGGAGCTCGAGTCAGACACCTGCTCTGGATGTGCCTGAAAACTCCACAAGAGAAACACTTCGGTCCTGTCCTTCTGGAAAAGGGGAGAGGGCGAGAAGCTCAGAACTGGAAGTAATGAGGCCCACTCCCTACTTGTTGAAACCTGGAAGGCCCTATCGCTATAGACCTGCTGTTGACCACCTTCCCCTTTGATGAAACTAGCTGGTTCCCCTCTCGTGGAATGCCTCCCTTCGAGTGCATCCTCTATACTATCTCGACCTTCTTCTGTACTACTAGGTACGTCGGAAGGGTGAAGGGAGTGACAACTTACTGAAGAGAAGGATGAAGTGCCTCCTCTAACCGTCTTGCCTGAGACTCCTCTTCCGAAAAGAGATCCGGGGCAAAGCGCAAGAGATCTTTGAACTTGATTCCCGGCTCCCTCACTGACATGATTCCCTGCTGAAGGGAGAGCAACTCCTGTCTCTTCTAAACTTTGGTTGTAGAGGAGAGGAACTCCTCACGAAATTACTTCTCAAAACCGGACAATGAAACCTCTACCTCTATCTTCTCTTCCAGGAAAAGTGTCTACCACTGACGCGTTGCTCCTCTCAGCTGACCGACAGCCAACGGAACCCAGTACTCCCTCAGAGCACAGATCCAAGAGAAGGTGATGGCTAGCTCCTCGATCCATCCCTCTATCACTGACTCAGAAACGCTAACCTCGTACTTCTTGAGGGTTTGTCGCTGGAAGGAGCGCAGATTCATCCACCACAAGTCATCCTCCTCATCTCAGTCAACCCTTTGTTGGTCAACCGCCACGATCCACTGGGCCTCAACCGTTTGAGTCGCTCTTGGATAAAGTCTGGGTGCCATAGCTTCAAGGTAAACAAAGAACGCCTAAGACCAAGTAGCAAGGGAATTATTATTATTAAATTACCCCCCAAGGTACCCCAAATAAATTTTAAAAACAATCAGTATGATGCATGTACCTTACCTAGGGTCTCTACCCTGCAATAAATTTTTTCTCACTTGGTCGTTTGATAGTCTCATAGTCCTTGTATCGGATCACATGGGGCCCTAAAATCCCATTTCCTAGCCGGTCCTCCCTGGTCTATTTCACGAACCAAGATCACCTAACATTGTTTCCCTACCATCCCATGCAATCCTCACTGTGCCTAACTCCAGAATCCATCCTATCCCTCAACCTTCCTCTGATACCATTCATCACGACCCGCCTTCCGCAAGATGATGGAAGGGGCGGAAAAGATCCCTGCCCTTCCTTCCTCTAGTCGAAGACAAGATAATGACCCCTGAGTCCCGCCTCTAGTAGGCCTTGGAGTGGAGACTAGCACCAAGGGTATAAAATTTTCACAATATAGGAGGCATTACCCTTTTTAGTTAACCAGGATTGGGAGAAATAATGAGTCCGCACCAAACCCCACCATGTATAGAAAAATGAAGGTAAAAACCAAACTACATGCATGTTTTAATAATTAAACTGAACAAAGTACAAGAAATACAAAGTACAATACCAAATTCGAAAGGAAAAGGCTAAGAAGAATCCAAACGCGACCAATATCAACTCCAACGTCCAGACTAGTAAGGTCCCGCACGGCTTCTGGAGCCCTCCTAGAAACCTGAAAGTAAACGTAGGGTGAGCATACAAAGTATACTCAATAGGAAAACTTAAACCTCTCATGCACAAGTTGGGAGACGTCCTAAAGTCCCATGAGAAGAAGAATAACATCATCTATAAAGGAATCTATCCATCCCACCTCATTGGCCACACTCACCAAATAACACAAGCAGTAAGGTAATAGTAAAGAACAAAACATTTGGGTACCCCACACCACCATTTCCCCCACTAGATAGCTGCTCATCCCTAACGGAAAACGTCCTAAAGCTACCACGCTCTTCCTATCGGCACACACCTGGGCCTCACAACCATCCATATCCCTGCCCGCACACACCTGGGCCTCATTCCGAAGATGCCTGGAAAAAACAAACCGTAACCAGAACCCCTGCCCGAAAACACCTGGGCCTCATCCCGAAGATTCTTGGTAAAACAACCTACCCGAAGAGTCCTGGGCTAACAACAAACCAAACAAAACCTACCCAAAGAGCCTTGGGTGTAAGGTCACCTCTAGCCATCACAACGTAGGGAAGAGGGAGTAGGAATGAGAGTAACTAGGGGAAACACCCTTCCTGATGAGATGGGGTGTCTGACACTAAGTTCCCAACACGGGTGGGGTGTGACTAAACACAAAACATACAATTACACATATATACCAACACACAACCCAACCTATGGCTCCTCAACAGATACAAGAAGGTGCCCAGGCACTGCTGCCTCAGAAAACAGGCACACAAAAAACAGTTTCCCATTTCCCAATTCAAGATAATTTTTTTATAACAGTTCAGTATGAGTTATTCCCTTCACTACTGGGAAACTAACATGCACAATCATAGATGAAACAAAAATAAGCAGGAAGTAAAACCTTCAAGTAATTTAAGCATTCACACCCGGTTCTCTTGTAAATAATAATATCAAGGTGGGATCAGTGGAAACCCTCAAAAAACTAGAACCAAAGAAAAACCCAACAACTATTGGTTATCCCCACATTAATTCATTTCCATTCCACCCATCTCATTATTTACTTTACACTTTTATTCATGTTCAAAACCCAACCTGAAGCCCTGCTGCCAAACACCACCATAGCCACACAACAACTCATGCCATTCAAACCACACCATTCACAGCCCCACTGTTCACCCATCAAAAACAAAATGCATCCCCCCCTTCACCCATTTCATAACTGAACCATCCTAGCGTTCATAAATGATTCTTTTAAATTATTTGGTTCAACTGGGGTGATCACACAAGGTTATGGGCATTCATATTCAATAGTCGAGTTTAATTGTTTAACTGATTTATACATGATTCCCATTCACCAAAAGATGCGTAAAACAGAGCATTTCATAGATGCGCAAACAAAGGCCCCCAACGGCCGTGATTTTTTAGTAGGCATAAGCTCATTCAATTCATAACAACATCATAGGGAAATCATGGGTAAAAACATGTAACAACATTAACAAACTTCCTCGTCCCTATTATTTAACCGGTTATTATCTTCATTAAAGAAAATATTAAATGCCTCGTGGGAACCATAACACCCACCCCACATGATACACAAGGAGGAGAGATAAAGGTAAGATCCATACCTGATTGATCACGGATTGATATTAAGTCCCTGCGTGGAAATTGGAAATCCGGAGTAGCAGGAACTCCACCGAATACGATCAAGGAAAACTTCGCGGGGGTACAACTCATCTGGAGGAAGGGTATTCCAAGCGTAGGGTGATAGAGAAAAAGAAACCTAGGGAGAAGAGAAGCCTTTAGATTATAAAGGCTGAGATACAGAATCCCCGGGATGGTTAAGATATGGAGAAAAATACTCGAAACCATGGAAGAAGCGGGATCGTGGGTTGACCACATGGCTGGGACACCCCAAACGTCCAACATAAAAGGTCCCCGCCCTTCGGGGTGGTTAAAATTGATGCACACCTCCTTAACCAAGGAAGGACTCCTCACAGGATGCAGTAGAGGTGTTTTTGAAAACGCGGTTAAAGGAATGACTAAAACGCATGGTTTTTCATTTAAGGAGGGTACCTTAGCAATCATTTAATTAAACACCATTAATGGGATTTAAAACAGGCTTAAAAGGGTCAAAACATGGTTTAAAAACTAATTCACACAAAAAGGAGGCGCTACTGGAAAACCTGAGGAGAGGTCACCGGTTGGCTAGGTCTATCGGTTGGCCGAGGCTACCGGTAAGTCGGGGCCACCGGTAGGCTGAGGTGACTGGTAGGTCGAGGCCACCGGTAGGCCGAGATACCGGTATGCCGAGCTACCGGTAGGCCGAGCGACCTGTAGGCCGAGGCCACCATTTGGACGAGGCCACCGGTAGGCCAAGGCTACCGTTAGGAGTCTTAAGCTTCACCGAGAAGCTGGGATACCCTTCCAGAACGCCCCAAACATCATATTTTCACCGTGTAATGGACCCCAAACCCTGGGCCATTACAAATTAACACTTTAAAAGAATTATTTCTATGTAAATAATCCTTAAAATAATTTTTAAAACATGTAAATTAATTAAAAGATTTAAAAAACTAAATCTTTAAAAACATTTAAAATGATGATCTAGTTAAAGAGTCCCTTCTATAAAAACATAAAATATCCCTTCTTAAAACATTTTAATGAAACATGGACATAAATGATAAATATTTCCCAATAGATAATTATAGATAAACAATCTCGGATAATCATGAAATTGAGAAGAAAAGAACTTTGAAAGAGGTTTTGAAATTATTACCTCTTCTTCACGTGATTCCTTTTGATTTAATCAAAAGGGCTCCTTAGGTTGGATTTATGATAAAATAACTATAGGTTGATGTGAGGGTAGTTGGAAGGATATTTTATTAGGGTTTGGCTAACCCAAATGTCTTTTGAGGTGTGAGTTTGAGAGAAGGAGAAGTACCCTTTTATAATAGAGGTGAGGGTCACTTTAGAAAAATCTTGAAATATTATTTTTTTATAAAATCATTTTTCGTTTATAATGGCTCCAAATGGATTTGTATTGAGGATAAGGTAGGTATGGGTCTAAATATTACCAACCAATAGATTTTATACAGGTTTAGGTCACTATATTAATCTTATATTTTAGATTTAACTCTTAGTTAAATAGTTTAACATTTTCCAGGTCTCCTTGTATTTTTATATTATATGGTTAATAAACATACTATAAAATACCAAGAAAACCACAAGTGGTTCATTAATGACATATCTATCCTTATATATGTCCTTTTTAGAACCTTAGATTTCTTAGGAATATTAAATCATTTAATAATATAGTATCTGTTTTAAAAACTCATTTTTGTCAATTTTAACACTATTTAGTATTTTGTTTTTTTGAAAGTCAACAAAACGTGATTACTTTGAAAAAAATACATTAAATAATCACTAAAATGTCATATTAACCAATAAAATTAGTGGAATTCATCAAAAGTATCAATTTAAATTTATTTGGATATTTATAATATCAACTATTTTAATCTTTCATTAATAAGGTAATTAACACATCATCATTCACTACTGGAAAAATGATTTTTCCCAACGCTTCTATACCAACGGTTTGTCAAACCGTTGGTATAGGTATCCTTTCCCAATGGTTTGGCCAAACCGTTGGGAAACCCCAATTTTGGAGGCCCTTTGCCAACGGTTTTGGCAAACCATTGGGAAAGGGTAGCCTATCCCAACGGTTTTCCAAAACTGTTGGCAAAGGGCCTCCAAAATTCAACC
Organism: Viscum album; assembly: GCA_963277665.1. Taxonomy (NCBI): domain Eukaryota; kingdom Viridiplantae; phylum Streptophyta; class Magnoliopsida; order Santalales; family Viscaceae; genus Viscum; species Viscum album. The sequence goes on from OY728164.1 coordinate 1,586,755,613, forward strand.
TTCGGCCAAACATCCCAAAAAAAAGCTAGACTTTTCCCAAAGGTTCTCAAAACCGTTGGGAAATACTTTCCCAATGGTTTTGAGAACCGTTGGGAAAAGTCTAGGCCTTTCCCAGCGGTTTTGAGAACCGTTGGGAAAAGTCCAGTGATTTTTTTGGAATTAACCTACGGAGAACATTATATATATCAAAATTTAAAATAATTAGAACAATACATATATATTTTTATGGAATTATGTTAACAAAAGTCATGTTAGGTTAGTGGTTAAGTCTTTAAGTTATAAACTAGAGGTCCTGGGATCAAATCCCACCGGGTGTTTCTTTTTTGAAATATATATACCAACGGTTTTGAGAACTGTTGGTATAGATTTTCTAATTACTTATACCAACGGTTTTCCCAAAACCGTTGGTATAGACCTATTGTCACAACTTACTTTCCAACGGTCCCCCAAACCGTTGGTATAGCCTATACCAATGGTTTGGGGACCTATACCAACGGTTTGGAACCGTTGGTATAGGGTATTTTTCCAGTAGTGATTGTGTCATAAATAAATTTAATTATTTAATGTCTAAAATCTATAAATAAAACAACATGATGTAGGAAATATTTTTATATTTCTAATGAATATTTATAGTATAATTTTTCTTTTGTATAACCCTCTATTAAAACTATTTTAGTTATTAAAATTTTAATTTAACACTTTTAACTCCTCTTTAAATAAAATAATAATAAATGTCCTAATCTAATACAAGTGGATAAAAAAGGATCATATCTTATTCCTAAGGTTGATTTTGGTCGAAATACACTTATCCAGTAGAATTAGGACATGTGTTAGGGTAATTTTAATATCATTTCTACCTTTAATTACCCTATTTACTTTTAACTGTGGTAAATAAAATTCAAAAGTTACTATTCACCAAAAATTATTTTCATCCCATTGAACCAAATTTTACTTACTGATGTCAATAATGTCTCTCGGATTTTTAAAATTCAATTCATAGAAGCGGTAAAATTACGTTTTTATGCAAATTTGCAAATGTGTCTAGAAGGTGGGTAAAAGTCTTTAAATAGTTCAATAAAATTTTATATGTCTAATATTATAATAAAATTACTCCAATGAATTAAAATGAACTAATTTAAGTATTATGTATCTATTTTTACTTTAAAATAAATTTAAACAAGAATATTAATTATTTAAATGAAAAGTCAGTTTTAAACAATAATGTAGTCTTTTTTACGATTCATAAAAAATTGAATGTTTTAAAAAAATACCAAAAATTCACCCTAAGATAATTTTGATATTCCAAATTCAAAAATGATGTCTATTTTACCCAATTCAAAACATATAATTTTCATTAATTAATTTAAAATTAATTTTCGTTGTCAAAACCAGAAAGCGGGTTTTTGAGAAGTAAAAATCATCAAAAGATTGATATGTGTTTATGTCCAATTTAAATGTAAAATTACTTAAAATGACCAAAATTGGATTAAATTATAAAAATATAATCTAATTATACTTTAAAACCATTCAAATTTATAACTAAAAAATATAATTTTTTTATTAAAAAGTTGTTTTCAATTAAAATTTATTATTTTTCTCTATTCACCAAAATATGAAAGTTATCATAAAAACCCCAAAATTTTATCCAAACTAAATTTTTATGTCCCGATTCTAAATAAGAAGTTTATTTTGTGAAATTGAATATATAAAAGTGTCAAATATTGGATTGAAAAAGGGTTCTCCATTAAAAGGCGGTAAAATTTCATTTTTTGAAAAATACTTTATCTGAAAAATTGAATTTGTTCTTATAATATGTCTAAGAAACACATAATATGTATGTTAAAATTATTTTGAGTATACAAAACTCAAAATGTAGATAATACTACTCATAACCTCTTTTTGACCAATAAGCGTGGTGCGCTCAAACTCATTATTGCATGTAGCGCAAGCTATTGAGATAACGTACTATGAAATCCTAGGGTGTTACATCTCTAATGCCAAGATACATACACAATGAATCTAAATTATTATATTAGCACTGATCCAAGGACAATTCCTAATGCGTCATAAAATATAGTGTAACCTATACCTGGCTGGAGAATAATTAGAATAGGTGATGAGACAAACCTCTCTTTCAGCTTCTAAAATGATTTCTTGCACACATCTGAGCAAAGGATCTTGACACCGTTCTTTGTAAGGCCAGTGATAAGTGATGAAAGGAATGATAAATCCTATATGAAACACTCGTAATATCCGAACGACCCCAAGAATCTTCATATATAAAAGACGTTCTTGGGATTCTCCAAGGAAACTACAACACTAAAATTTCATGGGTCAACAGATACTCCTCATTCTGATATGATATGACCAAAGAAGAGAATTTTGTTGATCCAAATTTGGCAGTTAGTAGGATTTTCATAAAATTTATGCTCTATTAGTGTACTCCGAACGATATAAAGGTGTTTTTCATGGTCACTCTGAGTATGAGAATACAACAAGATATTGTACACAAAGACCGCAACAAAAGAGTTGAGATAGCGATGAAAAATCCTATTCATCAGAGGCATGAAAATGACGAGCACATTCGTATGGCTGAACAACATAACCAGGTACTCATACAGACAATACCTTCAACATAAAGATGTAAGGGGTATTTTTGATGGACAAACATATACTTGATGATAAAATGATCTTAGGATAATGTTGGAGAAGACCTTTTCCCCTCATATCTGGTCGAATAGATCATGTATTTGAGGAAGTGGGTACCAATTCTTGACTGTAAGCTGGTTCAACCATCAGTAATCCACAAATATACATAAGGTTCCATTCGACTTAATGGAAAAAATTTACAGGAGAACCCTAAGAGGAGGTACTAAGATGTATAAAAAATTTATACTCTCTATCATCTAACTAATTCTTGAGTTCCTAAAGCTCTATAGGTTCCATCCTATATGGAGGAATAGACACTGGAGATGCTCCTGGAAAAAAGGTCAATTGTAAAATCTACCTCTCACTCTCAAGATCTAAGCCAGAAAAAATCATTGTGAAAGAAATCAATGAAACAATCCACTACTAGAGGGAAATTAACTTGTCGTAAACCTTGATCCTCCACAATGAGATTTTAAATCTTAGAGGTCACTCAACCTAGCACATGATGCTCTGGTCTAGCTCAACCATTCTGGACATCCCACTCACCCTTATGTAGATAACTGCTTCCCTATAGTGATGTAAATGATACCCTACGGTGATAATAGTCTACAAAAGAATGATACTAACCCAACCAATCAATCCATAGAATGGCATCAAAGCCCGTAATCTAAAGAAAAAAGAGGTTACATAATAAAGGATTAATTCCTACCTCAAGGGGGTAGTCCCTACACTAGCATATGCCCTATGTTCGTACCCCTAATGGTGTATCTAGGGTCATCACACCACATTAATGTTTTATCTTCAGTTCGAGACTTTCCATGATGGATACTGAGATAAAAGAGTTCAAATCACCTGTATCAAATAAATAAGATACTATAGTAGATTCCATTATAATAGTTCCTCTTACTATAGATGGTCCCATAGCCTAATCCTTGGGTATTGGTTTTAGTGCATGCAATTGACCTGAAGATTCCCCATGCGTCCGGAAGCCTGACACTCCCTTGGCCATCTATCACACTGAGGATTTAGATGCCCGCTCCATCAACACTAATGACACACTAAAGAGCTATCAAAACAGTTATTCTAGTTATCACTGCCCTTATGAGAAACATCGAGAGAAAACTTCTAACCACTAAAAAACTATTCTCTTGGCATGACACTAGTCTTATATTCCCAATACTGTATACGTCCATCAAGTTATGCTTAGTGATACGATCTTTATTGAATATTTAAGAAAAGGTATTTAGGAAAAATATATTCACCTACGTAAAAATGGAATATCAGAGCCCATCCTTCAAAATTTTATATTGCGAAAGATCATCACTGTCTAGAAGTGGTGAAAAGTACTGAAACTCTATGAAACACATTGAATACCCCATGACTAACATAGAACCCTGCTCAATATGCACGAACTATCTAGCTCTGTCAGTTTTCATCATTTGAGGAAAGAATTGATCATAGAAGAAATTATAGAAATAAACCCACAACATACCTTGATGATGAACATCCTTGGTAATCACATCCCATCAGCGCTTGGAAAAATCACGCAACATGTATGTAGAAAGCCTAAAACTCTACTCTATAGGTGTCTCTAGGTTCCCAAAGATAGATAGGGTGGCCTCTATCCAATACTCAATATCCTGTGGTCCACCATCACCTGAGAAGGTAGCAGGATGCACTACTACAAAAACGGTAAAGGGAAGCGCTGCTCTTTTATCAGTTCTAAAAAAAGAACTGATAAAGGCCCCCCCCCTTTATCAGCGCTTTTTTTAGCACTGATGAAGGGGACCCCTTTATCAGTGTTTTTTTAGTAGCGCTGATATAGGGGGGCTTTATCTGCACTTTTTCCTAGCCCTTATAAATTTTATGTTTCAAAAAAACAATTTTTCATGAAAAATAATATATTTTTATATAAGTATATTTATATTGATATAAATATAATATATATATTTTAAATATTTTTTAGATACATATAAATAGACTATTACATTTTATATGCAAGATATTTAGTGAAAATGGATTTAAAATATTTTAAAGAATATAATTAATTAATAATTTTCTAATTATTATTGATTAAAAATTATTTAATAACAAATTGAAGACACAAAAAATCAAAATAATTAATAGAAGATATAAAATAAGTTGAAAATATAACTCAAACTTAAAACAGCCATACCTTTTTATCCGGGTGTCCGTTTGAATTCTACAGCATATCAAATCGAAGCCTACGACGAGCTCTATGCACTAATAACTGAAGTAAAGATTCAGTCACATTTTTCAAGGCCAAAAAAGGCCCAAAATTCCTCCAAAATTTAGTTTTTTATCAGGATACCCCGATTTGTTAACATTCAAACATGTATAACTTCTGATCCAGATGTCCGTTAGGCCTGTAACACATATCATATCGAAGATTGTTTTGCTTTCTTCTATTTGACTGGTTGTGGAGTTAAAATAGGATTCTATATTAGAAGTAATGGTCATTTTAACATTATATGGATTTTCAAATACACACACGCACACTCATATATATATATATATATTCATTCATAAATATATATATGTGTGTGTGTGTGTGTATATTTTTGTGTGTGTTGTATATATGTATGTATGTATGTATTTATTTATTTATGAACACACTTAAAAAACATATTTTATAAATTTATTTAAAACTATTCTTATAAATATATATTAATATACAAATAAATATACGGATAAAAATTGTAACAACAAATATATATATAAATAGATATAAATATATATTAATATACGAATGAATATATATACTAATATATGAATAAAAATATTTGTATCAATATAACTAAAAATATTTATATTAATATGAATCTATATTAATATAAAAATAAATATAACTATATATATAAATAAATATATGTATCATTAAATAGAAAAAAAATGGATTAGTGGTAAATGTGTAGGCGCAAAAGGGGGAGGTCGCGGGTTTGAGTTTGGGTGGAAGAAAGGAAGTGTGTGTGCATGAGTGGGATGCATGGGCAAGGGCAGTGTGCGAAAGTGGGGGGGCTTCCTAGCGCTGATGGGGGGGGGGGGTCAAACGCTGTTAAAATATCCCCCCGAATATAAATTATTTTTTATTTTTATTTTTATTTTTTTACTTTTATCATCGCATTTAAAAAGCGATGATAAAACACCCCTTTTATTAGTGCTAAAAAAGGGTTGATAAAAGACCCCCTTTATCTGTTCTTTCTTTAGCGCTGATAAAAGGGGTCTTTTATCAACGCTTTTTGAGCTCTAATAAAAGTGGTCTTTATGAGCGCTTTTCTAAGCGCTGATAAAAGGGACCCCCCTTTATTTTCTCTTCGATTAACAAAATTTTTTTTAGCACTGTTAATGCACTTTTCTAGCACTGATAAAAGCCATATTTGCAGTAGTGATTTTTCTGCTGGAAGTCACGAGTCAGATAAACCATCATAGGTGAAATCTAAATAGCACAATGCATGGAATGCATCACATGTAGAAAATGATCACAAACTAGGGAATCATTTCCCAGATCTAGTACAACAGGTTGTGCCTTCAGTGGAACTATTGGATGTAAGATAGGCAGCTCAGGGCCCACTATGTCTAGAGTATGGTCATTGCTACCTTCCTGGCATTCAATGCGAGGATTCCATAGAGGCATTGGTAAAACATTTCCCAGAACACACCTCAAGAAAATATGAAGAAGAAATATATAATCACTAGAAGAAGGCGAACATAATAAAACTCACTACCCAAGGAATACTACCCCAACTACCCGCTTAGATGGCTAGGTACTGGTATGTGCTCAAGAATATGTTTTGTTTTCTTTTACATTTAATCACCAATTTCACTTCTTTTCCTTTCATAATCATGACCAGGGAAGATAAGTATGTGCAACCAATTCATTTTGTATTTCATGATTCACTTTATAATGGATATCCATTCCCAGTGAATCAGTGAAAATACTTCTTATCAGTGAAAAAACACCCATTTATTTATAACATAGTATCTCAACTTGGTAACTTAGTCATCCCAACCCATGAGGGACCATAAACCTCATCAATTGAGGCACATAATCACTTAATCTCAACCAAAATAATACAATCATAAACTAACTATCACATCATCACTCAAAAATCACATACATATCAAGCAATATAAAATAGTAAAATGCACTTATATGTCATGAGAATATGCATGACATGTGAATACAAGGTGCCTCGTATGATTCATGTAACAATTATCCTTTCCCTGTTATCATCAGGCCAAGGATGGAAGACATCCTCAATCAGGAAAATATTAATCCACAACTCCACACAGCATGTGGGTCACCCAACAGTGAAATAATTTCAAATGTAATAGGAAAAAATAAAACAACAATTATATTTTGGGTAACTTAGATTTTACCCTGTACCTAGGTTCACGACACCTAAACATGACTTATGGCAAAGTACCAAGAATTCTTAATCTCCAATTTTTTACCTCCAAATAGTAAATAAAGAAAAAAAATTCATTGGATACCACAATGTGACATCCTGGACATGGATTCCACATAATTGGTGACCCAAGCCTAGTGGGTCACATGGTCTCAAGAACATCTCCCCTAATGTCGGAGGATTCCTTCTAGCACCAAGGGCCTAGGGTGTGTTCGTGGGGATACTATTCCCTCGTTACAAAAGAGCAGTACCTCAGATAAATATAAACAAAGGTAAATAGTGGAATCAATACAAGTAAATAGAAGACAAATCAAAAAATAGAGAAAACAATAACAATAACTAAAATAACTAGAATAACATAAAAACAGAAAACAATTGATGATGATATGTAATGTCACTAGAAAACTAGAAAGCATGGATAAAAGATATTAAGCATGACCTGTTCCACAAAAGTATAAAGGATATCAAAAGACTATCCCAAGAATCATGATCTCGGTCTAAGTCATCTGCTATCAATATCCATACTAAATATCAAGAAATCAAGTTTTCAAAGATGTATGCTTCCATTTATTAACACCTACATTCATGTAATCTACTCCAGGTACCAAATGATTCCCGAAGAGGGTGTGAGATAAATCTCAATGGGCCACCACCAATGGTGTCTATAACATTCATCCATGTAGTGGAAATGTGATAGTATGAAGGCATGCATATATAAAGTAAATAAATACAATTTAACTAAATACCGAAGTACATTTTCAGCCCTTGGATAGGGTATGAACATATTACCAAGTCATTTTTTTATTTTACCAATTTATAAATATTTCACAAGTTAACAATAGTGAAGTTTCCAAGATGTAACAAGGAAACCATGATTGATGATATTTAATAATGAAGTTCTAATGTAACGAACAATGAAATGTAGACCTAAATGGTTCCTAACTCAGTAGTATATGAGTCTAGATAAGAGGTAAGAGTGTAATACAAGGATCATGTTCCAAGGAATTTCACAATATGGTGCCCAAATAATCTAAGGTTATCATCCAAGGTAAAATGAGGCTAAATAGTGATTGGTTCCTATGGCCGGTAACCATGGAACTGGATTTTCAATGCTGCATCCAATGAGTATATCCAAGGAAACCATTAAGACAATCTGAGGGATCCTACAATGTCATATTGAGAATCCATGAATAGAAAAGGATCGTAATCTAGGTGGGTCTCAACCTAAGTAAGCTGTATCCTTGAATCAGAATTGCGTTCCCAAGTTATCATGTCATTCCCTGATAAGAATCCAAGGAGAGATCAAGTCATACCACTCTTATTTAATTATGAATTCATGTAATATTTTATTTGGTTCAAAACTTTCCTTTTATTACTAATATAAGGTCAAGTATCATACAACCTTTTATTCAAGTCATAATTAATCAATAATTCCATTTGGTTCAAGCCTTTCCTTTTATTTGTGTGACAAGGAAAAATAGAATGAAACCATTATTAATTAAATTTATGGAATATTAAATAACTAAGGTTCATTACAATTCTTTACATTAATGTCGTAAGTGGTGGTATGGACATGCAACCTATTAATCATACACATTTAATTCGGTCAAGTCATATACTCAGTGTACTTTCCAATTTACCTTTCACATTTAATTATTATTTTGAAGAAAAAAACTTAGGCGGGTCAATTTTAAGTTACATGGTACTTTCCATTCACTATTACATGATACAACAAGTATTTATCATAAATAGGCCTACCGTTAGTGTGGTCAAATTTGAGTACATCTGAACGATGACTCAAAGTGTTAAAACACTAAAAACTCAACTATAGAATATCATCCTACAAAGGATGTTGGGAATTGTGGGCCTATCCACCAAAAACTAATCACATATATGGAAATATAATAATAATTTAGTTCTAATGATTATAATCATGAAATATAAATTCAATAAACGACACTCAATATAATAGGTGGGCCCCATATGATAATTCCAAAATCAATGAACATGAGGGATGCATTATAGAACACCCACCTTAGGGTTTTATGATCCTTATACTCTGATATCAGCCTCTACTTCAGATTATAGTGGAGTAGATCTAAGAAAAACTAAAAAATGATCTCACATCGATAACTAGGTCGAGATTGAGAGAGTAGAAGAACAACTAAAAAAGACTTGAGTACTTACCATTGCGGATCCAACGTGATGAAAAAAAGCTCGATCAGATCCTGGATGAAGGAGATATTCTAGTCCCTAAATTAGGCCTTCAAATAGATCCAAATTGGAAGAAAAATAGGTTAATACTATATAAACTCAGATTAGTAGAAAGGGGATGATTAAGTAGATCATTAAGGGAAAATAGTAAAATTACCCAATATTTAGCCTCTGAAAGGTTTGTCCACACGGTTTGAAAACCGTGTGCTAACCATGAACATGTACCTCAAGAAGAGGGGAACTTAGATGGTTAGGTTTCATGATTAGGTAAACCATGCACCAACCATGCGGTAAGGCTATATCCAGCAACATGCCACCCGCATGGTTTATTATAAACTATGCTCCATGCCTATTTTTTCAAGAACCTCGGTTCCAGGCTCTAAAAAATCCCTAGACACCCTTGTATTATTCACTAACTCATTTGGAATCCATGATAGGTCCAAAATATAGAATTTGACCTAAATTTAAAGGATCCATACCTGAGTGAAAAACCAGGTTCTTACACCCTCTTGGTGCTGGTGATAAATAATGGATGATGGGGTTCCATGAAAGTTCTAATGATATTTCACATGGAAGGATGAACAAGTTTGAAACTCTTACTTACCAAAACCATGGGAATGAGCACTTAAGTGAGTTACTTGAAGAAAAAAGGAGGCGTTTAAAGTGTTGGAATCATGGTCATCAAGAAAAAGATTGTATAATTGGTGTGAATAATCTCATAAATGAAATTAATGGAGGGAAATATAAATAGAAAAAACCATCCACTCTATAATGTTTAAAATGCGAGGAGTTTGGGAATTATACGAATAAATTTCCTAATCCATGGTCTAATGTGGATAATAATCAATAAAAACCTATAAATACAAAGAAAATGGGTAATATTATGCAATCACAATGGATTATGTGAATCCTGGTAATTAGGGAACACATATCCTACCCTTATTAGTTGGGAATTTCATGTTTGATTTTTTATTAGTGGGCCTTATGATTTAATAAAAAGGGCTCCTTAGGTTGGATTTATGATCAAAGTAAGGACTATAGGTTGAAGTGAGGGTAGTTTGAAGGATATTTTAGTATGGTTTGGCTAATCCAAATGGCTTTGGAGGTGTGAGTTTGAGAGAAGGGGAAGTACCCTTTTATAAGAGAGGTGAGGGTCACTTTAGGAAAAGCTTGAAATATTATTTTTTTATAAAATCATTTTTGGTTTATAATGGATCCAAATGGATTTGTATTGAGCATAAGGTAGGTATGGGTCTAAATATTATCAACCAATAGATTTTATACAGGTTTATGTCAATATATTAATCTTATATTTTAGATTTAACTCTTAGTTAAATAGTTTAACATTTTCCAGGTCTCCATGTATTTTTATATTATATGGTTAATAAACATACTATAAAATACCAAGAAAACCACAAGTGGTTCATTAATGACATATATATCCTTATATATGTCCTTTTTTAGAACCTTAGATTTATTAGGAATATTAAATCATTTATTAATATAGTATCTATTTTAAAAACTCATTTTTGTCAATTTTAACACTATTTAGTATTTTGTCTTTTTGAAAGTCAAAAAAACTTGATTAATTTGAAAACAATACATTAAATCATAACTAAAATGTCATATTAACCAATAAAATTAGTGGAATGCATCAAAAGTCTTAATTTAAATTTATTTGGATATTTATAATATCAATAATTTTAATCTTTCATTAATAACGTAATTACCACATCATCATTATGTCATAAATAAATTTAATTATTTAATGTCTAAAAACTATAAATAAAACACCATGATTTAGGAAATATTTTTATATTTATAATGAATATTTATAGTATAATTTTTCTTTTGTATAACCCTCTATTAAAACTATTTTAGTTATTAAAATTTGAATTTAACACTTTTAACTCCTATTTAAATAAAATAATAATAAATGTCCTAATCTAATCCAAGTGGATAAAAAAGGATCATATATTATTCCTAAGTTTGATTTTGGACGAAATACACTTATCCAGTAGAATTATGACATGTGTTAGGGTAATTTTAATATCATTTCTACCTTTAATTACCATATTTACTTTTAACTGTGGTAAATAAAATTCAAAAGTTACTATTCACCAAAAATTATTTTCATCCCATTGAACCAAATTTTACTTACTTATTTCAATAATTACTCTCATATTTTTAAAATTCAATTCATAGAAGCGGTAAAATTACATTTTTATGCAAATTTTCAAGTGTGTCTAGAAGGTGGGTAAAAGTCTTTAAATAGTTCAATAAAATTTTATATGTATAATCTTATAATAAAATGACTCCAATGAATTAAAATGAACTAATTTAGGTATTATGTATCTATTTTTACTTTAAAATAAATTTAAATAAGAATATTAATTATTTAAATGAAAAGTCAGTTTTAAACAATAATGTAGTCTTTTTCACGATTGATAAAAAATTGAATCTTTTAAAAAAATACCAAAAATTCACCCTAAGATAATTTTGATATTAAAAATTCAAAAATTATGTCTATTTTACCCAATTAAAAAAAATATAATTTTCATGAATTAATTTAAAATTAATTTCCATTGTCAAAACCAGAAAGTGGGTTTTTGAGAAGTAAAAAATCATCAAAAGATTGATATGTGTTTATGTCCAATTTAAATATAAAATTACTTACAATGACCAAAATTGGATTAAATTATAAAAATATAATATAATTATACTTTAAAACCATTAAAATTTATAATTTATCAATATAATTTTTGTTATTAAAAAGTTGTTTTCAATTAAAATTTAGTATTTTTCTCTATTCACCAAAATATGAAAGTTATCATAAAAACCCCAAAAATTTATCCAAACTAAATTTTTATGTCCCAATTCTAAATAAGAATTTTATTTTGTTAAATTGAATATATAAAAGTGTAAAATATTGGATTTAAATAGGGTTCTCCATTAAAAGGTGGTAAAATTTCATTTTTTGAAAAATACTTCCTTTATCTGAAAAATTGAATTTGTTATTATATTATGTCAAAGAAACACATAATATGGATGTTAAAATTATTTTGAGTATAAAAAATTCAAAATGTAGATTATACTATTCATAACCTCTTTTTGAACAACAAGCGTGGTGCGCTCAAACTCATTATTTCTTGTAGCGCAAGCTATTGAGAAAAAGTACTATGAAATCCTAGGGCTTTACATCTCAAATGCCAAGATCCATACACAATGAATCTATATTCTTATGTTAGCACTGATCCAAGGACGATGCCTAATGCTTCATAGAATATAGTGTAACCTACACCTGGATCCGGAAGAATTAGAATAAGTGATGAGACAAACCTCTCTTTCAGCTTCTAAAAGGATTTCTTGCACACTTCTGAGCAAAGGATCTTGACACTGTTCTTTGTAAGGCCAGTGATAAGTGATGAAAGGAATGAGAAATCCTATATGAAACACTCCTAATATCCGAACGACCCCAAGAAGCTTCATATATAAAATATTTTCTTAGGCTTCTCCAAGGAAACTATAACACTAAAATTTCATGGGTCAATAGATACTCCTCATTCTGATATGATATGACCAAAGAAGTGAATTTTGTTGATCCAGATTTGGCAGTTAGTAGGATTTTCATAAAATTGATTCTCTCTTAGTTTACTCAAAAAGATCTAAAGGTGTTTGGCATAGTCACTATGAGTATGAGAATACACCAAGATATTGTACACAAAGACTGCAACAAAAGAGTTGAGATAGCGATGAAAAACCCTATTCATCAGAGGCATGAAAATGACGAGCACATTCGTATGGATTAACAACATAACAAGGTACTCATACAGACAATACCTTCAAAATAAAGATGTACGGGGTATTTCTAATGGACTAACATATACTTGATGATAAAATGATCTCAGGATAATCTTGGAGAAGACCTTTTCCCCTCATATCTGGTCAAATAGATCATGTATTTGAGGAAGTGGGTACCAATTCTTGACTGTAAATTGGTTTGACCATCTGTAATCCACAAATAGACATAAGGTTCCATTCGACTTCATGAAAAAAAGTACAGGAGAACCCTAAGAGGATGTACTAAGACGTATAAAAAATTTATACTCTCTATCCTCTAACTAATTCTTGAGTTCCTAAAGCTCTATAGGTTCTATCCTATATGGACGAATAGACACTGAAGATGCTCCTCGAAAAAGGTCAATTGTAAAATCTACCTCTTTCTCTCAATATCTAAGCAAAAAAAAATCATTGTGAAAGACATCAATGAAACAATTCACTACTGGAGGGAAATTAACTTGTCATAAAACTTGATCCTCCACAAAGAGATTTTAAATCTTAGAGGTCACTCCTCCAAGCCCATGATGCTATGGTCTAGCTCAACCATTCTGGACATCCCACTCACCCTTATGTAGATAACTGCTTCCCTATAGTGATGTAAATGATACCCTATGGTGATAGTAGTCTAAAAAAGAATGATAATAACCCAACCAATCCATCCATAAAATGGCATCGATGCCTGTAATCTCAAGAAAAAATAGGTTCCATAATAAAAGAATTACTTCCTACCTCAAGGGGGTAGTCCCTACACTGGCGTATGCCCTATGTTCGTACCCCTAATGGTGTATCTAGGGTCATTACACCACATTAATTTTTATCTCCAGTTCGAGACTTTCCATGATGGATACTGAGATAAAAGAGTTCAAATCACCTGTATCAAATAAAGAGGATACTATAGTAGATGCCATTATAATAGTTCCTGTTACTATAGATGGTCCCATAGCCTAATCCTTGGGTATTGGTTTTAGTGCATTCAATTGACTTGAAGATTCCCCATGCGTCCAGAAGCCTGACACTCCCTTGGCCATCTATCACACAGAGGATTTAGATGCCCACTCCATCAACACTGATGACACACTAAAGAGCTATCAAAACAGTTATTCTAGTTATCACTTCCCTTATGAGAAACATCGAGAGAAAACTTCTAACCACTAAAAGAACTATTCTCCTGGCAAGACACTAGTCCTATATTCCCAATACTATATACGTCCATCAAGTTATGCTTAGTGATAAGTTCTTTATTGAATATTTCAGAAAAGGTATTTAGGAAAAATATATTCACCTGCGTACAGATGGCATATCAGAGCCCATCCTTGAAAAGTTTATATTGCGAAAGCTCATCAAAGGCTAGAAGTGGTGCAAAGTATTGAAACTCTATGAAACACATTGAATACCCAATGACTAACATAGAACCCTGCTAAATATGCATAAACTATCTAGCTCTGTCAGCTTTCAGCATTTGAGGAAAGAATTGATCATAGAAGAAATTCTAGAAATCAACCCACAACATACCCCGATGATGAACATCCTGGGTAATCACATCCCTTCAGTGCTTGGAAAAATCACACAAAATGTATGTAGAAAGCCTGAAACTCAACTCTAGAGGTGTCTCTAGGTTCCCAAAGATAGATAGGGTGGCCTCTATCCAATAATCAATATCCTGTGGTCCACCATCACCTGAGAAGGTAGGAGGATGCACTACTACAAAAACGGGAAAGGGAAGCGCTACCCTTTTATCAGTTCTAAAAAAAGCACTGATAAATCCCACCCCCCTTTATCAGCGCTTTTTTAGCACTAATGATAGGGACCCTTTATCAACGCTTTTTTTAGTAGCGCTGATAAAGGGGGGCTTTATCTGCACTTTTTCCCAGCGCTGATAAATTTTATGTTTCAAAAAAACATTTTTTCATGAAAAATAATATATTTTTATATAAGTATATTTATATTGATATAAATATAATATATATTTTTTAAATATGTTTTAGATATGTATAAATATACTATTACATTTTATATATAAGAGTCTTAGTTAAAATGGATTCAAAATATTTTAAAAAATATAATTAATTAATAATTTTCTAATTATTATTGATTAAAAATAATTTAATAACAAATTGAAGACATAAAATATCAAAACAATTAATAGAAGATCTAAAATAAGTTGAAAATGTAACTCAAACTTCAAACATCCATAACTTTTGATCCGGGTGTCCGTTTGATCTCTACAACATATCAAATCGAAGCCTACGATGAGATCTATGCACTAATAACTAAAGCAAAGCTTCTGTCACATCTTTCAAGGCCAAAAAGGCCCAAAATGCCTCCAAAATTGAGTTTTTTATCGTTATACCCCGATTTGTTAACATTCAAATATGTATAACTTCTGATCCAGATGTCCGTTAGGCTTGTACCACATATCATGTCAAAGACTGTTTCACTTTCTTCTATTTGACTGGTTGTGGAGTTAAAATAGGATTATTTATTAGAAGTTATGGTCATTTTAACATTATAAGGATTTTCAAATACACACACACACACACACACACTCATATATATATATATATATATATATATGTATTCATTCGTAAATATATATATATATATATGTGTGTGTGTGTGTGTGTGTGTGTGTGTCTTTTTGTGTGTGTTGTATATATGTATTTATTTATTTATTTATGAACACACTTAAAAAACATATTTTATAAATGTATTTAAAACTATTATTATAAATATATATATTTATATACAAATATATATACGGATAAAAAATTGTAACAAAAAATATATATATAAATAGATATAAATATATATTAATATACAAATGAATATATATACTAATATATGAATAAACATATTTGTATCAATATAACTAAATATATTTATATTAATATGAATCTATATTAATATACAAATAAATATAACTATATATATAAATAAATAGATGTATCACTAAATAGAAAAAAATGGATTAGAGGTAAAGGTGCAGGCGTGAAAGGGGGAGGTCGCGGGTTTGAGTTCGGGTGGAAGAAAGGAAGTGTGTGCACATGAGTGGGATGCGCGGGCAAGGGCAGCGTGCGTGAGTGGGGGGGCTGCCTAGCGCTAATAGGGGGGTCAAACGCTGTTAAAATCTCCCCCCCCGAAAATAAATTATTTTTTATTTTTATTTTATTTTTTTTACTTTTATCAGTGCTTTTTAAAAAGCGATGATTTTACACCCCTTTTATTAGCACTAAAAAAAGGGCTGATAAAAGACCCCCTTTATCATGGCTTTATTTAGCGCTGATAAAAGGGGTCTTTTATCAGCGCTTTTTTAGCGCTAATAAAAGAGGTCTTTATGAGCACTTTTCTAAGCACTGATAAAAGGGACCCCCATTTATCTTCACTTCGATTAATAGAAATTTTTTTAGCACTCTTAATACACTTTTATAGCACTGATAAAAGCCATATTTATAGTAGTGATTTTTCTGCTGGAAGTCAAGAGTTAGATCAACCATCGTAGGTGAAATCTTAAGATCACAATGCATGGAATTCATCACATGTAGAAAATGATCACGAACTGGGGCATTAGTTCCCAGATCTAGTACAACAGGTTGTGCCTTCAGTGGCAGTATTGGATGTAAGACAGGCAGCTCAGGGCCCACTATGTCTAGAGCATGGTTGTTCCTACCTTCCTGGCATACGATGCGAGAATTCCATAGAGGCATTGGTAAAAAATTTCCAAGAACACACCTCAATAAAATCTTAAGAAGAAATATATAATCACTAGAAGAAGCTGAACATAATAAAACTCACTACCCAAGGAATACTACCCCAACTACCCGCTTAGAGGGCTAGGTACTGGTATGTTCTCAAGAATATGTTTCGTTTTCTTTTACATTTAATTACCAATTTCACTCCTTTTCCATCCATAATCATGACCAGGCAGGATAAGTATGTGCAACTAATTCATTTTTTATTTCATGATTCACTTTATAATGGATATCCATTCCTAGTGAATTAGTGACCATACTTCTTATCAGTGGAAAAACACCCATTTATTTATGGCATAGTATCTCGACATGGTAACTTAGTCATCCCAACCCATGAGGGACCATAAAACTCATGAATTAAAACACATAATCAGTTAATCGCAACCAAAATAATACAATCATAAACTAAATATCACATCATCACTCAAAAATCACATACATATCAAGCAATACAAAATAGTAAAATGAACTTATATGTCATGAGAAGATGAATGACATGTGAATACAAGGTGACTCGTATGATTCATGTAACAATTATCCTTTCCCTCTTATCATCAGTCCAAGGATTGAAGACATCCTCAATCAGGAAAATATTAATCCAAAACCCCACACAACATGTGGGTCACCCGATGGTGAAATAATGTCAAATGTAATAGGAAAAAATAAAACAACAATTATATTTTTGGTAACTTAGATTTTACCCTATACCTAGGTTCATGACGCCCAAACACGACTTATGGAAAAGTACCAAGAATTATTAATCTCCAATCTATTACCTCCAAATAGTAAATAAAGAGAAAAAACTTCATTGGATACCACATTGTGACGTCCTGGACCTGGATTCCACTTAATTGGTGACCCAAGCCTAGTGGGTCACATGGACTCAAGCACATATCCCCTAATGCCGTAGGATTCCTACTGGCATCAAGGGCCTAGGGTGTGTTCGTGGGGATACAATTCCCTCATTACCAAAGAGAAGCACCTCAGATAAATATAAACAAAGGTAAATAGTGGAATCAATACAAGTAAATAAAAGGCACATAAAAAAATATAGAAAACAATAACAATAACTAAAATAACTGAAATAACATAAAAACATAAAACAACTGATGATGATATGTAATGTCACTAGAAAACTAGAAAACATGGATACAAGATAGTAGGCAGGACATGTTCCACAAAAGTATAAATGAAATCAAAAGACTATCCCAAGAATCCTGATCTCTGTCTAAGTCATCTGCTATGTCTAAGTCATCTTCTATCAAGATCAATACTAAATATCAAGAAATCAAGTTTCCAAAGATGTATGCTTCCCTTTATTAACACCTACATTCATGTAATCTACTCCAGGTACCAAATTATTCCTGGAGAGGGTGTGAGATAAATCTCAATGGGCCACCACCAATGGTGTCTATAAAATTCATCCGTGTAGTGGAAATGTGACTGTATACAGTCATGCATATATAAAGTAAATCAATACAATTTAACTAAATACTGAAGTACATTTTTCATCCCTTGGATAGGGTATGAACATATTACCAATTCATTTTTTATTTTACCAATTTGTAAATAATTCACAAGTTAACAATAATGAAGGTTCCAAGATGTAACAAGGAAACCATGATTGATGATATTTAATAATGAAGTTCTAATGTAACGAACAATGAAATGTATACCTAAATGGTTTCTAACTCAATAGTATATGAGTCTAGATAAGAGGTAAGAGTGTAATACAAGGATCATGTTACAAGTAATTTCACAATATGGTGCCTAAATAATCTGAGGTTATCATCCAAGGTAAAATGAGGCTAAATAGTGATTGGGTCCTATGGGCGGTAACCATGGAACTTGATTTTCAATGCCGCATCCAATGAGTATATCCAAGGAAACCATTAAGAAAATATAAGGGATACTAAGATGTCATACTGAGCATCCAAGAATAGATAAGGATTGGAATCTAGGTGGGTCTCAACCTAAGTAAGTTGTATCCTTGAATCAGAATTGGGATCCTAAGTTATCATGGAATTCCCTGATAAGAATGCAAGGAGAGCTCAAGTCATACCACTCTTATTTAATTATGAATTCATGTAATATTTTATTTGGTTCAAAACTTTCCTTTTATTACTATTATAAGGTCAAGTATCATACAACCTTTTATTTAAGTCATAAATAATCAACAATTCCATTTGGTTCAAGCCTTGCCTTTTATTTGTGTGACAAGGAAAAATAGAATGAAACCCTTATTAATTAAACAATAACTAAGGTTCATTACACTACCTTCCATTAATGTGGTAAGGGGTGGTATGGACATGCAACCTATTAATCATACACATTTTATTCGGTTAAGTCATATACTTAGTATACTTTCTAATTTCCCTTTCACATTTAATTATTATTTTGAAGAAAAAAATGTAGGTAGGTCAATTTTAAGTTACATGGTACTTTCCAATAACTATTAAATGATACAATAATCATTTATAATAAAGAGGCCCACCGTTAGTGTGGTCAAATTTGAGCACATCTGAACGATGACTCAAAGTGTTAAAACACTAAAAACTCAACTATAGAATATCATCCTACAATGGCTGTTGGGAGTTGTGGGCCTATCCACCAACAACTAATCACATATATGGAAAGATAATAATCATATAGTTCTAATTATTATAATCATGAAATATAAATTCAATAAGCAACACTCAATGAAATAGGTGGACCCATATGATAATTCTAAAATCAATGAACATGAGGGATGCATTATAGAACACCCACCTTAGGGTTTTATGATCCTTATACTCTGATATCAGCCTCTAATTAAGATTATAATGGAGTAGATCTAAGAAAAAGTAAAAAATGATCTCACCTCGATAACTAGGCCGAGATTGAGAGAGTAGAAGAACAACTAAAAAGGACTTGAGTACTTACCATTGCGGATCCAACGTGATGAACAGAAGCTCGATCAGATCCTGGATAAAGGAGATATTATAGTCCCTATATTAGGCCTTCAAATAGCTCCAAATTGGAAGAAAAAAAGGTTAATACTATATAAAATCAGATTAGGAGAAAGGGGATGATTAATTAGATCATTAAGGGAAAATATTAAAATTACCCAATATTTAGCCTGTGAAAGGTTTGTCCACACGGTTTAAAAACCGTGTGCTAACCATGAACATGTACCTCAGGAAGAGGGGAACTTAGATGGATAGGGTTAACGATTAGGTAAACCATGCACCAACCATGCGGTAAGTCTATATCCAGCAACATGCCACCCGCACGGTTTACTATAAACTATGCCCCATGCCTATTTTGCCAAGAACCTGGGTTCTGGGATCTAAAAAAGCCCTGGACACCGTTTTATTATTCACTAACTCATTTGGAATCCAAGATAGGTCCAAAATTAGAATTTGACCTAAATTTAAAGGATCTATACCTGAGTGAAAAAACAGGTTCTTACACCCTCTTGGTGCTGGTGATAAATAATGGAAGATGGGGTTCCATGAAAGTTCTAATGATATTTCACATGGAAGGATGAACAAGTTTGAAACTCTTACTTACCAAAACCATGGGAATGAGCACTTAAGCGAGTTACTTGAAGAAAAAAAGGAGGCGTTTAAAGTGTTGGAATCCTGGTCATCAAGAAAAAGAATGTATAATTGGTGTGAATAATCTCGTAAATGAAATTAATGGAGGGAAATATCAAAAAAAACCATCCACTCTATAATGTTTAAAATGCGAGGAGTTTGGGAATTATATGAATAAATTCCCTAATCCATGGTCTAATGTAGATAATAATCCATAAAGACCTATAAAGACAAAGAAAAAAAGGTAATATTATGCAATCAAAATGGATTATGTGAATCCTAATAATTAAAGAGCACATATCCTACCCTTATTAGTTGGGAATTTCATGTTTTATTTTTTATTAGTGGGCCTTATGAAAATATTAAAGTCCATCCTTTAGTAAAATTTCATGTGGTTTTCAGAATTTATTATCTCCATGTACATGGATTCTAGAATAATAAAATTACATTTGATCTTTTATCAGTACAAGGATAAACCCAAAATTCTAAGGATTTTTATTTCAATAAGATAATATATTATTTAAGGAATGGAGGGTGAATTATCTTTTATAATACCGTATGACTCCATGTATGATTAAATTAAGATTTATGGATACCATCATGGGTTTTTTATTTTATGGTTGATCATATGTTCAAATCCATAGACACCCCTTTTGAGGTATTAATGGGATGAGTTTTTACCAAGATCAAGGATATATTGGGAGACATTTGTGGAAATAAAACCCTATGGTATTGTTTATGTTTTAGTGAAAAAGCTATTTTAGTGGAAATTCTTTTACATTTTTTGGATATATGATTAAAGGTATTGGTAACCTTTAGGGTTTATCTTATCTATGATATTGAGGTAATTACGGGTTATTTTAGTTAGGGGATATTGAAATAATTATATTAATATAGTTTTTGGAAAAGGTAAACCACAATTTAGATGAAACCCAATCAAATTCGAAAAGGCTGGGGAGGCTTGAACCCACATTTCAATTAAAACAATGGTATATAATCTACTATTGGCCTATGTGAGAGAGTATTTCTAGTGGTAAAATTTCAAGAGAGGTATTTATGAGTATATATCATGATACTTGGTATGTCTAAAAGTTAAATATGAGAGACAAAATTATAAGGGGTTGATATAACCATTATCCATACAAGAATGAAAATGGAAAAACATAACCCGGTATTTTTTCATTGGACTCCCCAAAATGTCTAAAGGGAACAATGATATATGGATTATAGTAAATCTACTAAATATTCATTAGACATCATATCTGTCAAAGAATATTTCTCTTTAGTTCAGATTTCCATGACATATATTGAGTAAGTGGTACGGTTTCATGGAGTACCACATTCCATTGTGTCTGATTGGGATTCAAGGTTTGCCATGAAATTTTGGAAATGTATCCAACAATATCTTGATACAAAGTTGAGTTTTAGAATAACATATCACCCTCTGATAGATGTTTGGTCAAAGAGAAAAATTAAAAATATAGAGGATATGTTGATATCTTTTTCCCTGTATTTGAAAGGTGGTTGGGAATAATAAGTTCCTCTAGTTGAGTTTTCATACAACAATAGCTTTCACCCAAACATTCAGATGACACCTTATGAATTAATTTATTAAATTATGTATATAAATACATTTTTTTTGGATGATTTAAGGGAAATAAATCTATTAGGACCTAATATAACAGAAGAAATGATACAGATGGTCAGATCCATTCATCAGCACAAAAGGGTGGAACATAGTCGATAGAAATATTATTTTGAAAACCGTCAATTTGATATAGAATTTGAAGTTAACATAAGGGTTTTTCATAGAATTTATCTATGTAAAAAATTCTATGAGATTCAGGATAAAATGTCACGACCCGTCCTCGGGGCCCGTGCCGTGACTACCCCAAGCCCGCCTCCAATAGGCCAGGGGCTGGCGACTAGCACCAAGGCATTAATCCTGATAAAAAAGGGAAGGAATTGCCTTTATAAAGTAAACAAACACCACAGTGTAAGCAAGCATAAGTAAACACTAAGTAGAACCGAGTACAATAGTAGTGCGGAAAAGTAAGTGGGCCAGAATACAAACCCAAACTGAAATTAAAGTACAACTGGAAAGAAAGTACAACAACTGAAAGTAAAGAAGCAACGTCGAGCCATCCACTAGAAGTCCCACCTGAAGGGTGGGTACAAATATCCTCCTCAGCCCCTCGGGTCCAGCTGTCCACTCCGTGCACGTTCAACCCAGTGGTCCACCACCAGGTACCGACCTGCTCCACAAGCCTCAACCACAATTAGCGATGTCTGTCGTCTGCATCCAACACAACGTAGTGCGGGCATAGCCTGTGTAGGGGTGAGTATACACTACTCAGTAGGGACCCCGAGACCCCCGAAGGTCTCCCGGAATCCACAAAGGATAATCCACAAAGGAAAGATACAATCACGAAGTACCATCCAACACTACTTAGGTATATGCCCATACATATACCTAAGTCATCAATTCTAGTTCGGCTCCAACATCCGAGCCCAAAGTCGATCACATCCACAAAAGATAGTAAAACCCAATCCACACAGGATAACAAAACCCAATCCACATAGGAAAGAAAGTCAATCATATCAAAGATATTGATTGAAAGTCAAGACTCAACTCACACAGGTATACTTCTTCGCAAGGTGATAGAGATGATCAGATATATCCACTGATTCATATAACTTGGGACCCACGTAGACTACTAAACCAGCTAAGCTGTTAGACCCACATAGGATACAGACCAACTACTCTGCCAGACCCACGTAGGATAGCAAGAATAGAGTCAAACACTGCCAGACCCACGTAGGATACAAGACCAGTAGTCATCGCCGTCGAACCCACACAGGATTTTAGTACGGTCTTCATCGTTGCCGAACCCATGTTTGATTTCAGTGTTTTCTTCATCTTCGTCGAATCCACGAAGGATTTCAGTACGGTCTTCATCGATGCCGAACCCACGGAGGATTTCAGTGTAGTCTTCATCACAGTCTCAGCTTGCTCTAGGGTACCCACACACAGCATGCTCGTTTCTGGGAGGGTCCACTCCAAAAGCCAAAGGGGGTTGATACATCAACTAAAACGTAGTCTGGAGTTGTGTATCCCAAAGTTCCGTCTCAACAAGAGGAACTCAACGTGACAGACGGCGCGTCAATCAGACGCCCGGTCTGAGAGTTATTGGCCTTTTCGTTCCAGGGGCCCAGTTAGTTTTTAAGTCAAAACCAACCCGACTGCACTCCAACTACGTCCAAACCTCGAGCGGAGTAATCCAAAAGGCCAGTCTCACTAAGAGGAATCCAACAAAGTCGACGACACGCCAATCGGACGTCCGGAGATCAAGTTATAAGTGGTTCCACTATGAGGGCCCGATTGGTTTCGTGTTCGAACCAACCCGGCTGTACCCAAAGTTCTCCAAAAACATGAGTGTAATAAACCGAGATGACCGTCTCGATCAATGGATCACATCGCAGCTAACGGTGTGTCGATCGGAGGTCTATAGCCCAAGATATGGGTAAAAGATCGAACCTATCCGGTTTTTGGGGGTTTTGGGCCCGGACCGACCCGGCCCGAGACCCCCTGGGTCGGCCCGAACCGGGTCCGGGTCCGGAACATTAGAGCGCGGCCCAGCCCGGTCGGTGTGGCCCGGCCCGACCCGGTCGGTGCGGCCCGGGCTGGCCCGGCCTGGGCGGCCGGTTGGCCTAGCGCGTGCGCGGCCCGCTTGGCCAGCTCGGCCAACGCCGAGATGAGCGGAAGGGGGGGGGGGGGGGGTTTCCCCCTTGATTGAACCCCCCCCCCCCCCACGTGGGGGCTGCTCCCTTTGCCAGCTGGGGATACGACCCCCGGTTTCCCTTCCAAAATGGCCGGCCCGGTCCGGCAGGCCGGTGCTGCCACCGCGGGACCCCGCGGTCCCGCCCCTCCGAGGTGCCGGCGGCCGGCGGTTCCAGACGCCCCGCCTTGCACCGCCGCGACTTTGAGACGTGACCTTGTTCGACTGGCACAGCGTGAAGACACTGCGCCCCTCCATCGCGGCCCCGCTCCGGGCACGGTTTCTTCAAGTTTCTCCGGCGCGGCGCGACGGCGCCGTGCCCCCTTCGCCGCGGCCTGACTCCGGCCAGGGCTTCTTTTGGCCTCAACGGCACGACGCGATGGCTCCGTGCTTCTTCGCCGCATTCCACTTGTTTCCGCGTGGTTCCGTTGCACCGCGCTGCCTTTTGTCATGCCGCATCAAGAATAACATCAAGGGGGGAGGAGGGCCGGCCATGTTCGTGCGGTCCGACCTCCTCCTGTTATTACGATAACAGGCGGCCCAATATAAAAGTCGATGAACGACAAGGAAAACACGAACAAAAATTAACCCTTACCTTGATAATGAGTTGACGTTCGAAGAGCATTGCGGAAAGCGACATCACAGGGTGAGGCTCCGTACACATTGACGGAGGTTGTACGAGGTGGAACGATATCTCCCTTCCTTTGACGTAGGAAAAAGAATGAAGGATGGCACGTCGTCGTTCTTCGGAAAAAGGCGTGATGGCGTTCTTCGTCGAGGTAGAAAAGTTCTTCACCGGGAAGATGAAGTTCTTCCAAAATGTGAAGAACGCTCCCTCCCTCAACACAACGAAGTCACCGCAATAAAATAAGGATTTAGCCTTATTTTAGTTCTATTGCCAATACTTTTTAAAATTTGAACATTCAAAATTAAGTTCACTCATTTAATTAAACTTAACTTGTCAAAATTAAATGAGGTGATAAGTTGGAAATATTAAATGGGGGGGGGGGGGGTTGAGGAGTTAGGAATGTGAGGGGTTGGGCTCGTGTGGGCGCCACCCACCTTTATCCTCTCATGGTTGGTTAACAACATGTGGGTCCCACCCCCTACTCCCTTACTTAGGATATAACTACCTAGAGGAAAATAAATAAAATTGTAATATAATTTTATTTATTTCTCACTAAAACCACAATTTTAACAACTCCTTCCGAGCAATCACACCTTCAGAAAATGTGCTCCTAAGAAATTACCGGTGCTACGGTTTCATCGGTGCCCTCAGATTTCAATTCCGAGAACCAGTTCAAAAGTTAGGAAAACCTGCTCGTTCCTTCACTAAACGTACCCAAGATAAACTTCGGAACATGATTCCGGGCACACCGGGCCTCGGAATCAGGTGCCGTCAGAAACTGCGTTCTTGTAAAATCCCAAAAAAATTAAGAAAACATTTACCTTGAATTTTACGGGTCTTTAAATTACTCCCACCTCAGGGCTTTACTTCCCCATAAAGATACATCATAAACTAGGGGAACAAATGAGGGTATTGAGCATGCATCTGAGCCTCCCGCTCCCAAGTGCTCTTCTGGAGGTTCTCGTTCTGCCATATGATGCGCACTAGATGTATCGACCATCCACGTAGGACTCGCTCCTGTCGATCCTCGATCTCCACCAGGACCTCCACAAAAGTCGCCCCATCGTCAATGTCCAACTCCCCATGGTCGATGATATGCGTCGGGTCATGAACGTATCTCCTCAGCTGAGATACGTGGAAGATGTTGTGCACCTGGTGAAACTGTGGTGGTAGAGCCAGGCGATAAGTTACCTATCCTATCATTATGTGGACCTGGAATGGCCCGATGAAGCACGTAGATAACTTGCCGCCCCGACCAAATCTCTGTAATCCACATCGAGGTCAGACCCGCATGAAGATGTGGTCGCCATCCTCGAACTGCAGTGGCCTCCGCCTCCTGTCAGCATAAGACTTCTGCCGACTCTGAGCTGCCCTCATCTGCTCCTGGATGACCTGGAACTTCACTGTCGTGGCCTGGACTATCTCTGGTCCCACAAGTGCTGACTCCCTAGGGTTTTTCCAGCACAGAGGTGATCTGCATGGTCGGCCATACAATTCCTCGTATGGTGCCATCCCGATGGTGGAATGGTAGCTGTGGTTGTACGCGAACTCCACCAAGGGCAGGTGGTCCTCCCAGCTATGACCATAGTTGAGGACACATGCACAGAGCATGTCCTCGGGAGTTTGAATGGTCCTCTCTGTCTGACCATCCGTCTGAGGGTGAAAGGTGGTTCTTAGACGTAACTGTGTCCCGAATGCCTCCTGAAACCCCTTCCAAAGCTGGTAAGTAAAGTGACAATCTCGATCGAAGATGATAGATGATGGAACACCATGAATTCGTACAATATACTGAACATAGAGGCGTCCCAAGCTCTCCACTGAGCCCTGATCTCTGATGGGTAAGAAGTGGGCCGACTTGGTGAGTCGGTCGACAATCACCCAAATGGAGTCCTGACCTCTGGAAGTACGTGGAAGTCTAGCCATGGAATCCATAGATATCCCATCCCACTTGCACTATGGGACCTCCAAGGGCTGTACCAAGCCTGCTAGTACCTGGTGCTCCGCCTTCACCTGCTGGAAGGTGAGACATCAAGAAACGAACTCTGCCACAACCTTTTTCATACCCGGCCACCAGTGCTGTCGTCTGAGATCCTGGTACATCTTCGCCAATCCCGGATATACCACTAAAGGGTAAGTGTGAAACTCCCTCAGCACATCCTTCTGTAAAGCAGCTGGCACCATGGTACGTCCTCTGAAGAGGACGATGTGCTCTCCTCCTACAGAGAATCTATCAGGTGCCTGACTTGAGGATATCTGCGCACGCCGCTTCTCACAGTCAGCGTCCCCACACTGTGCCTCTCTGACCCACTTCAGTAGTGGAGGAGTGACTGTGAGTGACTGAAGAAAGGCTTCTCCATCTCTATCCATTAAGGATATCTTCATAGCGACTAGCTGCTCCGTCACCTCCCCGAGTAGCTGGATGCCCATCCTCCTACTGAGAGCATCGGCTACTACGTTCCCCTTTCCAGGAGTATATACTATCTCAATGTCATAGTCCTGGAGGAACTTGATCCATCGTCGTTGTCTCAGATTCAGGTCCTTCTGCGAGAAGATGTACCTGAGACTCTGGTGGTCAGAGTAGACTGTAAAGCACTCGCCCATCAGATAGTGTCACCACATATTTAGAGCGAAGACCACTGCTGATAACTCCAGGTCATGGGTAGCGTAGTTCTGCTCATGCTGCCTCAACTGACGTGATCCATAGGTGATCACGGCCCGCTCCTACATCAGGACACATCCGAGTCCGGTCCCTGATGCATCACAGTAGACTACGTACCCTACTCCCTCCTCCGGTAGCCTCAAGATAGGTGTGCTGGTCAATCTCTGTCTCAGCTCATAGAAGCTCTGCTGCCATCTTTCTGACCACACGAAGGGTTTCCCCTTCTTCGTCAAAGTTGATAGTGGTGCCGCAACTCTGGAAAAGTCTGGCACAAATCTCCGGTAGTACCTAGCTAGACCCAAGAAACTCCACACCTCCGTCACGCTCCTGGGTGGCTCCCAAGCTAGCAATGCCTCGATCTTCGCAGGATCCACAGCAACTCCCGCCTCAGAGATGACGTATCCCAAGAAGTGGACCTCAGATATCCGAAACTGACACTTCGAGAGATTACCATAAAGCTGGTGTTCTCGGAGTGTATCTAGTATAACCCGCAAGTGGTAGGCGTGCTCCTCCTCTGTGGTTGAGTATATCAAAATGTCGTCGATAAAGACCATGACAAATCGAACGAGGTATGGCTGAAAGATCCTATTCATGAGACTCATGAACATCGCTGGATCATTGGTTACACCGAATGGCATAACCAAGAACTCATAGTGGCCATAAAGACATCTGAAGGCTGTCTTCTGCACGTCCTCATCCTGAACTCTGAGCTGATGATAGCATGATCTAAGGTCTATCTTTGAGAACCACCGTGCTCCATTGATCTGATCAAAGAGGTCATCAATTCTCGGAAGTGGATACTTTTTCTTCACTGTCACCTGGTTCAGGCGACGGTAATCGACACACAGTCGCAAAATCCCGTCCCACTTCCTGGAAAACAAGATCGGGGAAGCCCAGGGTGAAACACTGGGTGGGATAAATCCCTTTCCCTGCAAGTCCTCCAGCTGTACTCGTAGCTCTCGAACCTCAGCGGGAGCCATTCGATATGATGGAGTGGATATCGGGGCTGTGCCGGGGTACAGGTCAATATAAAATTCTACCTCTCTGCGAGGAGGTAGTCCTAGAACGTCGTTAGGGAAAACGTACGCATACTGATCCACCACTACAAGAAAACTAGGACTCCGCACGTCAACTGCTCCTAGGATGAGGCTAGCCAACTGATGAGTGATGGGATGTCCTCTCCTCTGTGTGAGTCCATCCTGTGCTTCAAAGGCTCCCTTCTCAACGGTGAAGGTGAACCTACTCCCATCGGTGCGAACACACCGCACCTTGTGCCTAGTACAGTCGATCTGAGCATGGACTGTAGATAACCAATCCATGCCCAAGATGACGTCGTAAGGTCTCGACGCCGCTACAAGAAGATCCCAGCCGAAGATCTCAACTCCTAGAGTAAGCTCACACTACTGGAACCAGTGCATAATCGTCGAGTCTTCTCCCGTAGGAGTCTCTAGCCGTAAGGATCGAGCCAACAGCTCTGTCAGAATCTCCGATCTCCAAACAAGGGCAGCGAAAATAAAAGAATGACCCTCTTCTGTGTCTATAAGAACTGCAGCAAGGGTGGACTAGACACAGATAGTACCTCAAATCATCTCTGGAGCACCGTGGTCATAGGCCTCTACTGCCTGAAGCTGAGCCTGTCTCTACCCGTCAGTTCCCTGTGGTCGGGGTGGACCACCTGGTGGTGGTGGTGGTAAAGCCTCAAAGCGTCGACACCACCTTCTTATCAGCCAGCTCCCCTACCTTGTCCGGCTGCTCTCGGTAGATCGCCACGGTCGACCCTCTGCCTCTGCCTGGGTGGCTCCTCAACCGTCTGCTTCTCCTTTGCACGACGGGTCGGGCAGTCACGAGCCATGTGACCCTGCCCGCCGCATGCGTAGCACTGCCTACTCCTCGGAAGGCTGGCTCTGCGCCGTGTGCCCCGCACCTCTGAGCCAGTGTCCGGAGGTCGTCTTCCTGATGGTCCGGTCTGCCTGGACCCCTGTGACATTCATCGACTTCCAGCTGTAGACGACTCTGCTACGTGCCGCCCTGCGGTAGGTCTCGCTACTGGCGTAGGCTCAGTAAGACAGCTCTCTATGAGAAGAGCTCGCTCTAGTAATCCTGCCTATGTCAGAATGATGAGGGAGACCATCGATGCCCTAATCTCATGCCTTAGTCCCTGCTCGATGGTCCAGGCCTGGAAGAATGGGTCTCGTACCATGTTCGTCGAATAACGCGAGAGATCGGTAAATCTCGCCAAGTACTGGGTGACGGTCATGCTGCCCTGCCGCAGCTGTAGAAGCTCATGGATGCGCACCGCACAGAGGGTGTCTAGGAAGAACTCTGAGTGTAAGAGGTTCTCAAAGTCTGTCCATAGGAGTAATGCCTCGTCGTGCAGCTAGAGCATCAAGCTCCACCATCTGCCTGCTGCCGCGTGCAGGAAGCTCGCTGCGAGGATCACCATGAGGTCAGTTGGTGTCCCCACTAACCTGAAAACTCACACAACTACCTCCAGCCAATCCTCAGCTGCCTGAGGGTCCGTCTCCTCGTGAAAAATGGGTGGTCTCTGACGCTGAAACTCGTGCAGTGCACTAAGGCGACGTGCACTATCACCGGCTGGGGCTGGTAGCATCAATGGCTCAGCAGGTAGTGGTACCGCCGGTGCCTCCGCTGAAAAAGGGCTCTGCACCGAGGCCTCGTCGCTCGGTCGGCTGTCGTCTCGCACAAAGCTCAGAACCCTAGCTGGCTGCCATCATGGGGCCATCCTGAAAAGAAACAAGTGTGCCACAGTCAAACAGTATACCTGGTGAGCTGACACAAAGTAATCACAATGAAAACTTTTAAAACACACATGCAATCAATTTTTTCGGGCATTGAGTCGGAAATCATAAGTCAGGGTCCTGGTGTACGTATACGTCGGCTGTCGCACTAACACTGGACTCCATGCACTGATAACCACACTCAATACCCTTAACACTATTGATTCACAATGAAGAATGATCAGAGCCCTGAGTTCTTTGGTAGAACTGAACTCTACTGATACCAATTTGTCACGACCCGTCCTCGGGACCCGTGTCGTGACTACCCCAAGCCCGCCTCCCATAGGCCAGGGAATGGCGACTAGCACCAAGGCGTAAATCCCGATAAAATGGGGAAGGAATTTCCTTTATAAGTTAAACAAACACCACAGAGTAGGTAACAAGAAGTAAACACTATGTAAAACTGGGTACAATAGTAGTTCGGAAAAGTAAGTGGGCCAAAATACAAACCCAAACTGAAAGTAAAGTACAACTTGAAAGAAAGTACAACAACTGAAAGTAAAGAAGCAACGTCGAGCCATCCAATAGAAGTCCCACCTGAAGGGTGGGTACAGATAGCCTCCTCATCCCCTCGGGTCAAGTCGTCCGCTCCGTGTACGTTCCGCCCAGTGGTCCACCTCCAGGTTCCGACTTTCTCCAAAATCCTCAACCACGATCAGCGCTGCCCGTCGTCTTAATCCAACACAATGTAGTGCGAGAATACCCCATGCAGGGGTGAGTATACACTACTCAGTAGGATCCCCGAGACCCCCGAAGGTCTCCCAGAATCCACAAAGGATAATCCAAAAAGGAAAGATACAATCACGAAGTAACATCCAACACTACTTAGGTATATTCCCATACATATACCTAAGTCATCAATTCCAGTTCGGCTCCAACATCCGAGCCCAAATTCGATCACTTCCACACAGGATAGTACAACCCAATCTACATAGGATAACAGAACCCAATCCACATATGAAATCAAGTCAATCATATCGAAGATATTGATTGAAAGTCAAAACTCACCTCACACAGGTATACTTCTTCGTAAGGTGATAGAGATGATTAGATATAGCCACTGATTCATCTAAGTTGGGACCCACGTAGGATACTAAACCAGCTAAGTTGTCAGACCCACATAGGATACATACCAGCTACTCTGCTAGACCCACATAGGATAACAAGAGTAGAGTCAAACACTACCAGACCCACGTGGATACAAGAACAGTAGTCATCACCGTCGAACCCACGGAGGATTTCAGTATGGTCTTCATCACTGCTGAACCCACGTAGGATATCAGTGCAGTATTCATCGCTGTCGAACCCATGAAGGATTTCAGTACGGTCTTCATTTCTGCCGAACCCACGGAGGATTTCAGTGCAGTCTTCATCGCAGTCACAACCAGCTCTAGGGTTCCCGCACCCAGCATGCTCGTTTCCGGGAGGGTCCGCTCCACGATCCAAAGGGGGTCGATAAATAAACTAATAATTATTCTGGAGTTGATGTATCCCATGGTTCCGTCTCGACAAGAGGAACTCAACGTGACAGACGACACGTCAATCGGACTCCCGGTCTCAGAGTTATTGGCTTTTTCGTTCCAAGGGCCCTGTTGGTTTTTAAGTCAAAACCAACCTGACCGCACTCCAACTGCATCCAAACCTCGACCAAAGTAAGACAAAAGGTCCGTCTCACTAAGAGTAATCCAAAAAGGTCGACGTCACATCAATCAGATGTCTGGAACTCAAGTTATAAGCGTTTCTGCTCCGAGGGCCCCGATTGGTTTTGTGTTCGAACCAACCCGGCCATACCCAAAGTTCTCCGAAACCATGAGTGTAATAAACCGAAATGACCGTCTCGATCCAAGGATCTCATCACAACTAACAGTGCGTCGATTGGAGGTCTGTACCCCAAGATATGGGAAAAAGAGCGAACCTGTCCTGTTTTTGGGGGGTTTTGGGCCCGGACCGACCCGGCCCGAGACCCCCTGGGTCGGCCCGAACCAGGTCGAACTGAATCGGGTCCGAGTCCTGGCCATAAGGGCGCAGCCCGGACCGGTCGGCACAGCCCAGCTCATCCCGGCCTGGGTGGCGGGTTGGTCTGGCGCGCGTGCGCGGACCACGTGGCCAGCTCGGCCAGCGCTGAGCTGAGCGGAAAAAGGTGGTGGTGGGGGGGGGGGTTCCCCTTGATTGAAACCACCCCCCCTACGTGGGGGCCGTTCCCTTTTACAGATGGGGGTTACGACCCTCGGTTTCCCTTCTGAAATGGTCGGCCCGGTCCGGCCGGCCGGTGCTGCCACCACGGGACCCCGCGGTCCCACCCCTTCGAGGTTCCGGCGGCCGGCGGTTCTGGCCACCCCGCCTTGCACCACCGCAGCCTTGTTCGACTGGCATGGTGCGACGGTGCCACTCCCCCTTTTCCGCGGCCTGACTCCAGCCGGGGCTTCTTTTGGCCTCAACAGCGCAGTGCGTCGGCGCCACGCTTCTTCGCCGCGTTCCACTTGTTTCCGCGCGGTGCCATTGCACCGCGCTGCCTTTGCTCGTGCCGCATCAAGCCTAACATCAAGTGGGGAGGAGGGTCGGCCTTGTTCGTGTGGTCTGACCTCCTCCTGTTATTACGATAACAGGAGGCCCAATATAAAAGTTTATGAATGACAAGGAAAACACGAACAAAAATTAAACCCTACCTTGATAATGAGTTGATGTTCGAAGAGCGTGGTGGAAAGCGGTGTCGCAGGGTGAGGCTCCATACATGTTGACGGAGATTGTATGAGGTGGAATGATGTCTCCCTTCCTTTGAAGTGGGAAGAAGAACGAAGGATGGCGCGTCTTCGTTCTTTGGAAAAAGGCGTGACGGCGTTCTTCGTTGAGGTAGAAAAGTTCTTCGCCGGGAAGATGAAGTTCTTCCAAAATGTGAAGAATGCTCCCTCCTTCAGCACAACGAAGTCACCACAATAAAATAAGGATTTAGCCTTATTTTATTTCCTTTTACAATACTTTATAAAATTTGAACATTCAAAATTAAGTTCACTCGTTTAATTAACCTTAACTTGTAAAAATTAAATGAGGTGATAAGTTGGCAATATTAAATGTGGGGGTGGGGGGGGGGGGGTTTGAGGAGTTAGGAATGTGAGGGGATGGGCTCGTGTGGGCCCCGCCCCACCTTTATCCTCTCATGGTTGGTTAATAACATGTAGGTCCCACCCCCAACTCCCTTACTTAGGATATAACTACCTAGAGGAAAATAAATAAAATTGTAATATAATTTTATTTATTCCTCACTAAAACCACAATTTTAACAACTACTTCCGAGCAAACGTACCTTCCGAAAAGGTGCTCCTAAACAATTACCGGCGCTGTGGTTTCATAGGTGCCCTTGGATTTCTATTCTGAGCACCGGTTCAAAAGTTAGGAAAACCCACTCATTCGTTCACTGAACGTACCTAAGCTAAACTTTGGAACATGATTCCGGGCACACCGGGCCTCGGAATCAGGTGCCATCAGAAACTGCGTTCTTGTAAAATCCCAAATAAAATTAAGAAAAAAATTTCCTTGAATTTTACAGGCCTTTACATAAAAGGAGAACTAATCACTAGGTATATCAGTCCCTACAAAATTCTTGGTTTTATTGGTACTTTAGTTTATATTTTAGTTCTTCCATGGAAACTCTCTTAGGTTCACAATGTGTTTAACATATATATCCTAATAAATTACATAGTTGATCCATCACATGTATTGAACTCTGTGGTCGTACCACTGGAGGATGATATTTCTTATAAGGAACAACCCATGAAGATTCTGAATCATAAATATAAGGTTCCCTGAAACAATACCAATCACCTATTCAATTTTTTTAGCGAATCCACCAGTTTAAGTATGTTATGTGGGAACATAAGGATGTAATAAGGTGGAATTACCCTCATTTTTACTTATTAAAGTGATGAATTTTGAGGTAAAAATTCATTTTAAGGTGGGTAGAATTTATCACCCTGAGATTTTGTGAATTTTTTTTCAAATAAATTTAATATTTTAAATATTTTTTATGACAAGAAATACTAATTTTATCTTCAATTATACACAACAATGAGTTTAATTTTCTCTATGTGCAACATCGAGTTTTAATGAAACAATATATACTATTAAAATGCTATTATTTAATATGATAGTTATCACATAGCTGTTGGAATGAAGGGAATGAATATTATTAACTAAATTTGGAAAACTTATGGGTTACACATTCATATAAAATGTATTCTTTGGATAAAAATTAATTATAGATGAATGTAAAACCAATTTGAAAATAATGTTAAAAGCTTTCTAAACAACTATTTTAATGTGTACAAACACATTTTATCTCAATAAATCAAAGATCCCACTAGTTTTGAATGATTTTAATGAAATTTATATATTATATACTAAATAAAATGTTTTAACATTCATCCTATAGGTTTTTAGGCACAAGATAATAATAAATCCAATTTTATGCTTAAAAACTATTTTTTTCTGAAAAAGTAATTTTGTCTCATTTTGCACACTAATTTTAAAAATTAAAAATTTATAGTTATATAAAATTAATTTAAAAAATTAAATTCATTTTTTAAATAATATTTTTGAAAATATCTTACAATAATTTTTTGGGGAATTTCTAGAAATATAAAATTTTTAGTGAATAAAAAAATACTGATTTTTATTAAGAACTACCATTTCAGTCAAAGAATTTACAACATAAATTTTATATTAATATCATTTTAAATTTAAAATAATATCAATTATATGTATATTTATCCAAATTAGGTCATTTGAATCAATTTCATAGTAAATTTTGATATAAAAACTGTTTAATATTTTTAAACATTTCTCTTTGGAAAACCGCTTTTTCATCGTATCTACAAGAATAATTTTCAATTACAATTTTCCACTTATATGAATGGAATATAAAAAAATGGATTATATATTTGGAATAAGAGTAATTTATATTTTATAATAGGTTTGACTTAATTTTTTACCATAATTAATAGTAAATATAGTAAAAATTAATTACCATAGTTAAGGTTCAAATGGCTTCATCAGGGGTTAAACTAAAAAGATAAGTGGGTAAAATGACCTAGAAAAATTTCAAACATCCATTGGATACCAAAATTTCTACCTTATCCCTTATAGAGTTGATAATGGTTCGTTTTAGAGAGTTTTGGTATGTAAAAAATGTGGTTACACCTTTTTATTTTCAAAATATGCAAGTGTGCCACTCACCTCACTTATGAATAGTCACCCGTCTCATATCCTCTTCAAACTTCCAAATCCATTCTGTTTTTCCATGACCTAACTAAATTTCTTCAATAGTTCCATAACCACATTTTATATTCCTTGGTGAGTGTAGCATCCTTGACCTGAACAACCACCTGAATAGTGCTGTCAGGATGGATGCCATTGGCATTAGGCATGGATGCCCAAATGCCAAAGGAAGATGACTAGCGGTGAGGGTGTAATTTAACAAGTTGGTGAGACTATACCCTCTGGGGATAGATAATATTCTAGTCCAAGTAATTATAATATAACGTTCAATAGAAAATAAGACTCATCAGACTTGAACCAGATCCACAAATGGAGGAAGCACAATCAATATCAGACAATAGTGGAAGCGATATAAACAAAATAAGTGAGAAGTGAATAGATCATCATGCTAGTAATAAACTTGTATAAAGTAAAAAATAAAAATAATTCATCTTATATCAATTTATACACGTAATATATATATAGAATTATGATATAGAAAAGAAACTAAAAAACTCCAACTAGGAACGACCTCAAGGTCCCATGCGAAACTCCATTCAAGAAGCTACTAATATCCATCTCTGGAGGATGATACTTTAACTATTTACACATTCATAAAGTCAACACACATCCCGAGGTTCCCATGTAGGGTTTAAGAAAATTATATATAGGAAAACACCCAATGGTGAATACCTATAATTTCTATTTAAGTAGGCATAAATAATAAATAGATGTAATGAAAATCAATGAAATAATAAATAATGTTTCCATGGTGCTCAACATCCACCAAGAAACCATCACCAGCCATGAAGAAAACGAAATATAATAATAGAAAAAGGTCCTTGGACCATGTCTCAAGGCACCTCTCATGTCATACAGCCTAGGTGAACCCTCAGGTTCTGCCTTAATCGAATAACCTGGCACCTCGTGCCTCTTGAAAACTCGTGTCTCAATATAGTACCGATGTATTGAATGCATGCTGAAACAATAAAATATGGTCCCTTGGACCCCTGATCAAAATCAAAAATTGGAACTGAGCCTGATAACTAGAGGCACATTGATATATTTTATCTTATAAATTCATCATCGGCTCATAGAATAACTTATGAAGGTGTAGTGATATCTTTTCTCAAATAAATATCTAGGCTCATGACCTAAATCACGACAAACCTTAGCCCTCAACCCGATAGAATCATTGCTATCAACCAAAGGATGTTCACCTTCAACATGGAATTATATGGAAATCACCCCCAAACCATATCCTAATCTGCACTATCAGGGGCCTCTACCCACATGAGTGGTCAAAACCACCTAATTAATGGAGTCAACCAGAGTGCACATGATTCACTTAGACACTTTAGCCATCACAGGTGTGTGATAATCACAAATAAAATCACTAAGACATATAAAAAATGGAACCTCATTCCTATGTGACAATTTTTCTCATATATGATAGCTTCACCATCCTAGTATCATTGTCCATGCCCAACCTGACGACCTCAATGCCACAACCAACATCCACGATGCCCAACTGATGATCAAACCACCCAAGTAATAGGGATATGCCCAACCTGAAATCCTTACCACCTCAACTGATGTTTTTGATGCTCAATACCAATGGTAATTCCATACCACTAATATCTTAGTCTATTCCCATCACAACCCCTTGGGTCTCATCACATGAAATTTGGAAATTACACACACACACACATACCATTAAAATAATTAACTTCAATCAAGAATTGAATTCAAATAGACTGAATTACACAAGCTAACAACTATAAAAAATTATAATAGAGGTTTTTAATGCCTCAAACTAATTTAAATAATCCATAAAAATTTAAATGAATTAATTTAAATAAAAAAAATCAATTCTGATGAATTTGGAACCCCTAGCCAAAATAACCCAAGGATCATCGTCCTCTAACCCGGTCTTGCTCATCCAAAATTTTCTTGGGTATGACCAAAGGTATCCCTTAAGGTCACATGGTAATTTTTATATGAACCATGAGGTATAACAAGGTATCAATCAAAATACCAAAAACAGTTCTATAAGAAGTGTTAACAAAAAGTTCAAAAAACAAAAAACAAGGTATGCACCACCAACCTTAGACTCATAGACGCATGCACGTCTGATATAAAGCTCTAATTTGAAGCAGATCAACGTATATATTTTTTTCTGTAAAAAACCCAAAAATTGAGGAAAAACAACTCAAATAGATTTAGCGCTCCACGAGTTGAAATCAAATAGGAAGATTAGTATGGATGGAGTTAGCCTTTCTGATGGTGTTCTATAGCCTCTCACAGATTGAAGAATTGATGAACAAGAAGGGAGATGGATCAAAATCCATGGGAGTAGGAAAAGGGAGGGTTCAACCTTGTGGTATGCAACCAAGAAAGAGAAATAGGGGAATGAAAGTGAAATAAGAAAAACTGAAAAAGGGAAAAAAATTAATTTTTCCTCATTTTCCAGGCCGCACGGTTTACCTACACGGTTTGGAAAACTATGTGGTAACCATGTGAGCTACAATGCATATGTACTGATTATTTGATATTACCTATGAGACATTATGCATGGTTTTATATAATCATGCTCAAACCATGATAAATATCTTCGATTACTACATATCCACTTGCAAGGCCATGAACCTCTATCACACGGTTTACAACAACCATGCATCATTTTAAAAATGTGTCGCACCTTTACTTGGAAGGAGCCGTACAGTTTTCCCCAAAACTGTACACCTTATGCTTACAACCCAAAATAGGCCATTTGGCCTCCCATGCTTTTGAAACCAAACTAAAACACTAGAGGAACTCTCTAAACCTCAAGACTAACCCAAAACCAGCATATAAAGCTGATGGAACTCTCATAATTGAGTTCTAACCAATGAAAAAAAATTAGCATAGCCACTAATTGAAAATCTCAAATCAGGAGTGGTTTTCGACCAGACCCAAAAACCCAAGTCATTATAATATCTCCAAAATAACATATCTCATCCCTGAGCTATCAAATAGAACCTAAAGGTCGCACTGAACATCCCCATCATAATAAAAGCTAACCTAGACTACCCCCATCTCAATGGTTCAGTCCAATTTCCTCAAAAGGGATCCCAACCTTAGAAATTTCATAACTGTGTCTCAACCAAAAAAAAAATCAAATAAATGAAAGGTCCAAAAACCTATATAGTGGAACAATGGTACTCCTATGACACACAATCACTCCTGCACCTCACCAGGTGCTCTCGTTCCACTCACGACACCTAATAACATCCCACACCGCATCAGTACCCTCCTCAAGCCCCTGAAACCCATGTCACAATGAGGCCTCACATCCCCTGGATGGTTAATATAATACCTATGCCTCACACCTCAATCAAGCACTGCATCCTCCATGCCTGGATGACCAAGACACCTCATGTAATTCACATCCCTTAGATTCCCCAATGCCCAAGCACCTCAAAACTCACATCCAATGATTTTCCTGATCCAAGAACCTCATACTCACATCCAACAGTGATAATGAGAGAAATCACCCCATATATATATATATATATATATATATATATATATATATATATATATATATAATCAAACACCATTGTTGGTTCCAACCAACTGACTAGCATCTGGTCAGTCCATATACAACATGTTCACAATGTGCACTAGAAATGGATATCCCTCATTAGGCCATACCAAAACAGACATGCCTTAACAATCCATGCCAAAGTAAAGAACAAAAGGAACCAGGATATACCAACGTCATATCTATGACTATAGTCGGCTCACCATCAAACTTTGACCTTGGTAGAACCATGACCTGAACCTAGCTTGAAGCACAACTAACTAAAGACTGATCTTTCTATTGTTCTACTACAACCGCCATCAACTGACCACAATGCTAGATCCAACTATTTCTAACACCCCCTCCAAGTGAAACTGAACCTCATATATGCTCACTTGATACCAATCCTAAACTGAACCTAGATGACTGAGTCTGCCCCAAACCCTAATTTCCATCCATCTAAGAAGGCTTTTGGATGAACCTCTCAAGGTGTACAACCTTCCCACATGCCAGATTCTCTTTTGGAGACCAGTACCACTAAGTTCAGACATGTCATGTCTTCCCACACTATAGGAAAACTACATAGGATCCACCATGAGGTGGTCTTCCCGAGTCCTTGGCCTGACCAACCTGTTGGAACTCCTCTCTCCCTCACTTCCTTCTTCCTAAAGCATCACCTGAAGCCACTTCTACGCTCAAGTATGATATATTAGCATGTTTCCCTCATCTATGAGTGTTTAATTAACCACTTCTAAGAATGAGGATAGAATAAACATTTTTACCTACACCCAGATGGCATGCCGTAAACCATCTTAGATGCACATCACCCTCGAGGTTTCATCATTTACCATACTAAGTATGAAGCGAGAAAATTCAATGAAGGTCAATACATAGTCCATGACAGAAATGTCACCCTACTAAAGGCTTAATAACTCTTGATCCCTTTTACCCCCTCAACAAATCTATGAAAAAGTGCTCAAAGAATATGTCCTCGAAATCCTTCTAGGTCAAAATCTCAAGTTTGATAGACTGAACCTACACATCCCAATTGTTCAAAGTTGGGTCTCTAAGAACATATGTTTCCATCTTGACTGTCTAACTTGGAGCCATCTTGTGTTTATTGAGGATCATCTTCATGATCTCAATCCAGTTCTCAGTGGCTTGTGGACTACCCTCACCCTAAAAAATAAGCGGGTGCTGTGACTAGAACTCCTACATCATATACGCCATCAATGGATCTCCTCCCCGAGCACCCTGGTCGATGCCATAGAGAACCTACATCAGGCGCGATCGGAGCTGCTCATCAAGCCATGGCCGAAATTCTATTAAGTCTGGCCTGAGAAAGCACCTAAGCCTGTCCCTGAGCCTGTTCCTAAGCATGTAAATTCTCTTATTGAACCTCAGAGATCTCAATGTTCTCATACACCTACAAAATTGATCCATCACCCACCTAACACTTCATCTGAACCTTCTAGGTGGAACCTGTTGAATACCATCAAATAGCCAAACAACACAGATATATATATATACACACACACACATATATATATATATATAATTTTAGAGACGTAATGTAGTTAAAGGCAGCCTGTAATGACTACCCTTACTCTCCCCTATCATAACCAAGACCAACGAAATCTAGACATCATGGCCTTCTTACCCACCTGTACAATATCCACGTATCAATATAATCCTTGGGACATGCTAGTCAAGACAACCATCTTTCTCTCTAAATTACGATCGACTCACCTAATGCTAGAGATAAAAATAACCTCAACCATACTACCTACCTGATCC
Source organism: Viscum album (assembly GCA_963277665.1). Classification (NCBI taxonomy): domain Eukaryota; kingdom Viridiplantae; phylum Streptophyta; class Magnoliopsida; order Santalales; family Viscaceae; genus Viscum; species Viscum album. Next base: position 1,586,796,549 of record OY728164.1, read on the forward strand.
TATAAGATATAGTCTCATTTCTCATTCCACATACAATTATATATATATATATATATAAATAAAAACATATCACATTTTATATTACAAAAAATCATATCATGGATTTTTATATTTCATATATCAAACAATTTAAATCATGCCATTTCCCATTTAAGAACACATTTGATATTATTCACCTGGTATAAACACTTTACAAAGAATAAATGAAATTATAAAATTTAAATACCCTAAACTGTGCCTATCAAAATCAAAACCAAAAAAACCATCACAACCCACTTTCCATATTGGGCCAAGGGTCCATATTCTCATCTCTTACCTCACATGGTAAAGATTCACATATCACAAACAATAACATCACATTCCAAGTGAACCAAAAAAGGTGGAAATCATATAAACTGTAATTTGATAAAAATAGAAAAAAATTCCCACTCTTGGATATTGAGTCTGTCCCTCATGCATGGGTTGCAGGCACCCAATAATGTATTATAAATCCAATTTCGACATTACCTACTCTCTATTATACCATTACATAAATAGTAATAACAATTAAATAGGTAAAAGAAACACATTTTCTACCAATTGTAGCATACCCAACCTGAACAACCACCCAAATGGTGAAATTGGGATAGGTGCCATTGGTCTAAGGTGCACAAACCCAGATTCAAAAGGTTATCAACAAGAAGCAAGGGTGTAATTTAACAAGTCGGGGAGACTATACCCTTTGGAAATAAATAATATACTGGTCTGAGTAATAATAATATTACATACAATAGAAAATAAGAATTAACACACTTGAACCAGACCTTCCAATGGTAGAAGCATAGTCAATATCAAATAATAGAGGAAGAAATATAAAAATAAGTAGTGGGAAGTAAACAAAACAACATTCCATTATTACACTTGTATAAACTAAATAGAACAAGAATGAATCTCATTTCAAGTTGTACATGTCACATATGTATATAGCATGCTGATACAGAAAAGAAAATAAAATATAAACTCAATCTAGAAATGACCTCAAGGTCTTGTGCCATACTTCATGCAAGCAGATAATAAGATCCAACTCCAGAGGCTGATCCTTTACCTGAATGAAAATTCATAAAGTCTAATCACATCCTGAAGGGCCTGTGTAGTGTGTGAGAAACATCGCAATAGAATACTACCCAGTGGAGAAAACCTATAAAATGTGTCTATAAAGTTATAAATAATAAATATAAGTAAATCATCTCAATGAAATCATAAACAAGGTTTCCCTAGTGCTCAACATCTACCAAAAAAAAACCATCACCTGCCTCATCCAATTCTAAAATATCATAATAAAAGATGGTATTTGGCCCATGGATCATGGAACCTATGATTTCATACACCCCAAGTGAACCCTTAGGTTCCACCTCAATTGAGTATCCTAGAACCTTTTGCCTCCTGAAACCTCATCTCTCAATATATTACTGATGTCCTAATGTCACACCCAAACAATACAATCTGGCCCCTCAGACCCCTTATCAAAAGAAAACATCTGCCCAGAGCACAAAAATTGGAGGAAAAATGATAGCACAACATCTGGAGGCACAATGATATGCTCCCTCAAATAAATATCCAGGCCCAGAACCTAAATCACATCGAGCCTCATCCCCCAACCCGACAACCCTATCATTATCAACCAAAGGATCCTCAAATTCCACATGGATTTATATGGAAAGCACCCCCAAACCATATCCTAAGACACATTAATAGGGGACTCTACCCACAAGGGTGGTCAAAACCACCTCATCAATGGAGTCAAATAGTGTGAACCCAACTCAATTAAGTGTTATAGACATCACAGGTGAGTGACAATCACTAATAAAGTCCCTAAGCTACATCAACACTAGAACCTCATGCACCCATGATCATGTCACTCAGATATGATGGCCTTTCCATTCTAGTATCATGGGTCATGCCCAACCTGACTATCTCTCCACCTTAACCAATATCCATGGTTCCCAACTGATGATAAAACCACCCATATAACCAGGCCAAGACCAACATAACATCCTTTCCACCTCAACCAATGTTCTTGACACCCAATCCCAATGTACATTACATTACAATAACATCCCAGGAAATGCCCATCATGTCCTCCTTTGTATCATCACATGAAATTCATAAATTACACACACATACATATACCGTTAAAATAATTCAATTTAATCAAGCAATTAAATTTAAATCAATTGAATTGAACAAGGTAAAAAATATAAAAAATAAACATGGAAGTATTGAATTCATAAATTTCATTTAAATTATCCATAAAAATTTAATAAAATCAATTTAAATAAAACAAATCAATTCCCAATGACTTTGGCACCCCCTATGAAAATACCCCAAGGAGAAACGACATCTAACTCAGCCATGATCATCAAAAAATTTCTCAGGAATTCCTAATGGAATCCCTTAGGGTAACATAATCATTTTGATATGAAACATGAGGTATAATGAGGTCCCTCTAAAAATACCCAAAAACATGCTATAAGTTATTCCACAAAAAAAGTCTATAAAAACAAAAAACAATTTATGCACCACCTACCTTAGGCTCATAGATATAGGAATGTCCGATATCAAGCTTTAATTTGAAGTGGATGAAGGTAGATATATGTTTCTATCAAAAACCCAGCAATTGGGGGAAAAAAATGCTCAAATGGATTTAGAAATCCATGAGGATAAATCAAATGGGAATATAAGTATGGATGGGGACAACCTTACTGATGGGGTTCTATAGCCTTCGATAGATCTAAGAATGGACGACTGAGGAAGGAGGTGGTTCAAAATCCATGGGAGGAGGAAAAGGGAGGGTACTACCTTGATGTGTGTGACCAAGAAGGGGAAATATTATAAAAGAAAGAAAAATAAGAAATATTAGAAAAATTGAAACCGTTTGGATGCCTATGCAATTATTGTATTCCTATGCAATTATTGTAGACCATTTGGATGCCTATGCAAACCATTCAGATGCCCTTGCAAACCGTTTGGATGCCTATGAAATTATTGTAAGATGTCTATGAAAACCATTTGGATGCCTATGAAAATTGTTTGGATGAAAAGGGAGGGTTACACATGGTTTTTTATAACTATGTGCAAACCGTTTGGATGCCAATGAAATTATTTTGGATCCCCTTTCATGACTATGTGCCCCCATATCATGGTTTTCACAAACCATGTGGCAGTTCAAAAACGTACCCAATGGTTACCTGTAAGGGGCCACATAGTTTTTCTGTAAACCATGTGCCTTTTTCCTACAACCCAAAATAGTTTATTTGGCCTCCCACACTTCTGAAATGAAATCAATTCACTCTAGGTAGTCTCCAAGCCTCTATATAAACCTAAAACCATCATATAATGTTGATGGAACTCTCGAAATTTATTTCCGATCAACGAAAAAAGTACCATATACAATAATTGAATAGTTAAAATTGGGAGTAGTTTTTGAACCAATGTAAAAGCTTGGGATATTATAGTGAGATATTAAATCCAATATATATAGGATTTATTATAATCCTAAATAGGTTTTCAAATGAATTGGTAATGTTTTTTACTATGTGTTTTTGTTCTAATTATTCTTTTATCTCCTTAAAATATATTTTAACTATCCTAAAATAATAACACCATTATATCTCAAATAATTATATGTCATTATGTTAATTTAGTAAAATATACCCATCTCCACTTCCATCAAATGGTATACGAAATCATCATTTGTGTGTACGGCGTACTACTGCCTCACTAACAAATGTTATTCATTTTTCATCACCACATATCACGGTAGGATATAATTATGGTTTTGATATTTATATATTATATTGATGATATTATTATACCTCTTTTATTATAATACCACATTATCTTATTACCTCCTAATACATTGGAAAACAATAACGTCTCTCATGTGTACAATAGATTATTGCCTCGCAAACCAATGTGATGTGTTTTTCATTATTGTTTTACATGGATCGTAATAGGGATAGATTAAATTTATAAATATGATAATTTTAATATATTTACATCTTTTTAATTATTATATCAGATACTTTCTTACTTTCTATTGTGTGGGGGATATGATAACATTGTTCGTCTCATGAGGTGATGTGATACTTTTTTCACCAATGCTTTTCATTAAAGGTAATTAAAGATAAATTTGTTGAATATATGTGATATATAGGATGTAATAATGAAGCTATAAAGGTTATGTATTATTTACCTTCCTTTTTTTCCATTCATTGAGAATATGTAAATCGTATTAATGCGTAAGTACGACCTATTGTCTCTATGAATAGTGTATTTAATTTTCTATCTCGAATTTTTATGAATTACACTAAATAATTATATAATGAATATATATTATATTTATATGATTTTAATAATTCATCAGATAATGGAAACATGATAAATACTAGGGGAAAAAAAATAAAAAATCATTACATACCCAAAAACAATGCAGTTATTACATGAAATGTGATTTTATCATGGAATTGTTTTTAAAACAGAAATAAAATGTCACAAGTAAATCATATATGGTATGATATATATAATTATGTTTTTTAATATATTTATAATAGACATAAAATTATTATATAGGATTTTTAAATGTGTGATGAAATTCGAGACTTGTGGTCAGGGATTTCCATCTCACTTTTTTACTTCTGTGATACACATGCCATATTCACCACCTATTTCATATATGTGGTATATATAATACCCATGAATTTATTTTTGATGCTTATTGTTAAAATTATTTTTACTTACATATTAATTTTATGATATCTCTTTCATGGGGTTTAATGTTAAAAATTTACTATTTAGGTAAGGGATTTCTGTCTCAAATTGTCTTATTGGGATGAAAAATATTTTATTAACATATATTATTATATGAGGTGTATATACTACCCCATTTAAATGTTGAATAATAAATAATATTATTTTATTTATATTAAACGTTTAATTATATTCTATTCTTTAATGGGGCTTATAATTCAAAAGATACCTATGTGGTAGAGGATTGATGTTACATTCTTGTTGTTTATTGGGATTGTTTCAGATTATGATTTTTGTGATGAAATATTATGATCTATATCTCAAAAAACTCATTTATTTTATTATACTATTGTTACTTTTTAAGAATACATGTTTTTCCTTCATTTTACTCTCTTTATATACACTATTTTCAAAATATTTGTTTTAAATAAAACTGACTATATTTCTCTCATTTGTCGAAAACCCCTTTTTCATTGATGTCCATGTTTTTTAAACATGTCTTCCAATATGTTTTAATGTTACTCTAGGATTTTTTAAATTTATTTTTCACCATTTTTATGTTTTAAGAAAATATTAAAAGAAATATTCAATTCATTTTCAAAACAAGGTCATTTTTCTTTTACCAAAAAATTGAAAGGAATTGTTGTTTTAATTGGTATGGAATTTCTATCCATAATGACCACTCAAGTTTTAATACTTCCTATATAAGATTCAATTTTATTTTAAAATAAAAGTATTTTAAAAAATATATGATTTTCTGTTTTAAAATTGATTATCAAAGAAATTTCATTTTCCTCAATAAATGTTTTAAATGATAATTGAATATTACTTTATAATATTTCAAGGTTATTTTCAATAAAAAGATTTTTTAAAATTTTTTATGTTTTTTAAAGTGTTTTTCAAAGTGTAAATGAAAATTTTCTTATGTAAATTTCCAAGTGATGTTTTGAAATTATTTTATTATCTAAGATAACATACTTTGATGTTACCTAACATCAATTAGGAATATGATCCAATGGTACCATATTTATTATTTCTTTAAATGGTTTGTGATTATGATGAAAATATGTTTATAAAACCCATTTATTTCCATGGGTTATAATATAATGAAATGTATAAGAAACCAGTCACATTTTCCCATGTTATGATATGAGGAATGATTTATGATCATTTGGAACATATATATATGTATATATATATATGTGGACTATGCGATGGGTGGGACCAATATCTCCCTCCAATAAATTGGGTAATGATGGATAATCGATTAGTAAATATTTTATGTCTAATATTTATTTCATGTTCACAATGTTATATGTGAACCTGATTATATGTTCACAATTTTATGCATGAACCTGATTACATGTTCTCAATGTTATTCAAGAACCTGAGTACATGTTTATAGTGTTATTACTTGACCTATATTTCATGTCTGTAAGGTTATGTGTGGGCCTACTTCTATTTCAATAAGTTTTTGTTAGAGATTGATTTCATGTACTTAAATTAATTAGTGAACATGTTTCTATTTATACATGTTGAAATGTTATAAGCTTACGTTTATATAAAATAGATATCTCTTATGCCAATTTTATATTCTCGTGGTTCATGTTCTTTTATTCTATTATCATTTTTGTATTATGAACTTTATATCTTTACTTGATGACATATTATTTTTTTCTTTGATATACGGGGTATGGTTTTCATATGTTGTTATCATTTTATAATACCCGTATGATCACATTTTGTTCACATATTTCCCAAGTTTAACCTTTCTTGGAATTTGAGGTAACCCTTTATTATGTATCCTTTCATAGATTATGAGGAGAGGTTTTATGTAAAGTATGTTTATGAAGGGTACAAATGAGTATGATATTTATGGCATATGTTAATGATATTTCACTATATAAGAATATTATTTTTACAGTCTCAAAATAAACTAAAATACTATGGGCCTCGCTCATGTGTTTATGAAATTTATTGAATATTAATCTAAAAAGATATTATATTTATGCATGAAAATTTTGGGGCCTTATAGGAAATGTACACTGATGGTGCCACTTGGATTCCAATAGGTATAAGGATGAAAAATCCAATTCTCAACTAGCTTGGCTTAGGGATTATATTAATCTCCCCAATAAAAGTGATTCTTTCATATTCCTTCTTATTATTTGAAGGAAGAATAAAAATTAAGGCATAATATCGGGCCATCATTGTAAGCTTGTAATTGGAATTGTAGATACATGTATTTTAATTAAATATCAAGGGTGATTTAGAGTTGTAAATAAAGATATTCAATTGATACTACACTATCAAGAAGAAATTGTTAAATACATTTTTTTATTACGTTTTATCATTGATAGTGTAATTACCATTAGATTTAACACTAACCCACATTCCACATACAAGTATTGTTGATTTAAATGAACTAGTCAATCCAGTTATATCCATAAGTGGTCCATACCCAGATGACATGGTCATTATCATTTCACATCATAGGGTGGTCTCACCATTCATCCATTATGAATAAAATAGATCAATGAAGTTAACACAACCCTTGATCAAGGAAAACCTCAACCCTCACCGATTGATACCAAAATTGACTAGATGTATCCTATAGTGGAGGACATGGAAATGTTATTCTACTACTTTATCAATCCAATAAGAAATAGGTCCTTTTACAAGAAGTCAATTTTATACAATTAGGTGACTTGAATACTTGAAGCCCTCGATGATGAAAATATTTATGAATTTTAAAAAGAAAATACATGCCTACCAAATACATGTCAAATTCATCTATCAACCCCCAAAACTATTTCACACCACTAAATACCCTTTCCCATTTTACATTTGGGGGATATATTTCATGGGTCCATACCCTACAACAACAGTTATGAAGTTCAAATACATCCTTTCTTCCATTGATTTCTTCTCTAAACGGTTTGATGAGGGTCCTCTTAGAGAATTAAAAATGAAAGAGAATATAAATTTTAGGAGGTATAATATCACACTAGATCTCATGTCCCTGAAATAATTTTGATATAAAACAACATCAATTACTATTCTTACAAATTTTAGTGGTTTTATCAAAAATACAATATTTAGTCCAACCACACATCCTACTTTCATGAAGTGGCGAGGGATGGGAAGAGGAATTCAATAAAAATCTATCCAATATTCTTTATAAGATAATATATATTGATAAGAAGTTTTCTCTGGATAAACCTATAAATTCTTTATGGGATTATCACACCCTAACCCATATTATCAAACATGTGACCCCATATTCACTTATGTATGGAATAGAGGAAATTCTTCATATTGAGGTCCAATTTACTTCACATAAAATTATTACTTGAAATAAAATATCTAAATATATGCAATATCAAATACATATTTCTGAATTGGAGTGACTTCATAAAAATGATTGTGTACACTGTAAAACCTAGAAGTTCCTAAAAATTGAGTTAACTAAGTATTAAATAAGAAATTTAACAACAAAAAATTCTTCTAAGGAGGGATGGTGTTGGGAGTGAGGGATCCCATAATACATTAGAATACCCTTTAAATATTGATCCAAAATGAGATAGACCATATGATATACATAAATTCTACTTCAATGAAACTTAATCCTTGATTACCATAGATTTACGATGTGTCATGCCTGCTACTAATGCTAGGTTTCTTATGAAATACTTTACATTGTTTCATGAAAGGTTTATAAAGTCATAGTTTAAAGATTATAAATTTCCTAGAATGTAGTCTTTCTCCCATGGTTTTATACATTATGGAATATATTCGATCCCGCATGCCTTTATAATTTTCATAGTCATCCATTCCCCATGACCATAAACTACTTATATAGGTCTATTTTATGGGAAGTTTAGTCATAAATAACCCCTGATGTAAGAGATCTATTTACTTGTTTTTATTTCCTTAGATATTTTATGATTATAGATACACTAGAAAACACTAATGAAATGGTTGACCTAACATATGAAAAAATCCCCATACCAAAACTATCTGTTTCTCGACTCTTCTTACCTATAGATGTAGAACAATTCTTAATATCCTATTTCAGGCCCATCAAAAGATTCCATATTCATGTTTTACCTCACTTAGGATATGATACCTAAACTAGCTCACTCATGAATTCCCATGGTTATTAATTTGAATGGTACCACTTCAAGTTATCTTGTTGTTTAGACATTATTCACATCTAGTTTCCTCTCTTATTACAACAGGATACCCATCGATATCATTAAAATTTACCCTAAATGTGATCCAAATCAATGTATAGACCCTATAAGAACTATAAATGTCTTTATTCATGTCATCTTAGGATACATAGTCACACATGGAGGTCTTGAACCAGGTATAGCTATAAATTACCATCAATTGTTAGCTATCTTTACATCCTAGGATTTGGTCCCTCTCTTTGATGTTGGATTCCTAAATGGACCTTCATTGGGATAAAGCCATTTTTATCTTCTCACTTTATATGATTCATGTCTATATTGAGGGCACTTTCTAGAACTATATCCATTTTGATTGTTATTATCATAAGATACATAGTAAAACTCGTGCTTCCCTCATCTAGCCCAGTAAAAAGTCCCATGAACTTTATTACTAGTGTGTATGACCTTACCAATTCATGTCAAGTTTATCATAGAATACTAGAACTAGAGAAAATCCATCTCACTTTATCCTACGTGTGAGCCAATTTTGTATAGAGACTCATTACCCAGAATAATATATGGCTTGATTTCTCTTATCTTAGGATATGTGGTGACACCTAGATCTCTTATCATGGGATCATAAAATGATCATCCTTAAGATAAAATCCTCAACTCTATCCTCATGTATGATTTCCCCATATTTAATAATAGGAATTCTTCCATGACCACTACACTAAGACTTTTATTGAACTACGTGTGCCCTAATTACTATTTTCAAAGGATATATAAAAACATCTAGATTACCAACCATAGACTTATCCATAGTTTAATACTTTCAAAAACTCACATTTTATATTTATTTCAAATACTCCGAAAATTCATGTCAGGTATTCCCCATTAAAACATCAGAAATAAAAGGCTTCTCCATATTGTTTATGATCCTTGTCTATTAACAACCCTATATATATTTTTTTACCATATGACATTAAACATGATAGAAAATGAGGTCTAATAACAAGAATTTACACTACACAGCACATGGTATACCCCATATGACCCTTAAACTAATGGGGGTGGTCCATGTTATATGACATGATTTCGTTACATTAGATCTGAATATGTGTAAGAATCCAGACGTATGATTCTAAGCCTATAAAAAAAATACTAGGATAAAATAATCCTAATAAAAACTATATATGTCTTGATTACTATTATTACAGGATATGTATAGATGTACAAATTATCAATATTGGGTATAGACATAAATTTCATCATAATGAGACCCCACCTTGTGTATAGTTTCTCTATTCACATTGGATATATTTATATTAGACTCTGTATTGGAGAATCACATCTTTAATAAAAACTAAATGTGGTTGGATTTATATTATTTCAAGATACATAGTGGCATATCACCCATATATCTCAAGCCCATTTTTAATCTCTTTTAACAATAAAAAATATTTTAACCACTATTAGTTAAGGATTTGTGTGTTCCAATACCTTTTGAATATTATCTTCCCATAGAACATACTTCATACCTAGAGTGTGTTGGATTTGGTGGCCTGGAACCAACTACTTTGTACTTCATTCATTAATAAACACATTATTACATCTTGATTATTCTTATGTGTGACAATTCATGTGATAATGTCTTAAGGATAGCTATTGCACTAAATGGTCAGAGCGTTCCCTGCTATGATGAGAACCCGAAAGTGCCATAACACTGTTCTTAAATATATGTTCTATGGCCGAATGATGTTATTTGAGGGACATAAATAATAAAGTCCATTATGGGTGAGGACTCATACAACTTTGAGGCACCTTCTCATGGTGTGTGCCTTTGGTAATATCCAGGAGGATATTATGAGAACGAGACCCGCCGGTAGGAAATCCACATTTTATAGTGTTATTGGATGTTCCTATCTACATACATGTGTATTGTTCCTTAGACTTTAAGATTATTATTAATGGGTATTACAACTCGTGCACTTATATATATTGATGAAAATTATGATGACACACTATTCGTAGTGAGGTAGGATATGTTGGGAGCATCACAAGTAATATTGCATTAAAAGATAATGCGAGAAAGGATTTTTTTACTTTTGTTCCATAATGGAAGTATATATCTCAATTCCTTTGTTGGAATTGATATAGCCTAAATAAATCCATGGCCATAGTAAGGAATGGGAAAGTTCAATTACAAGAATTCAAAGAATGAATAATCGAGCACATGGGTTGATGGAACCAACATGCAACCCTCTTGATTCGAGACATCAAGACAAAGGAATTACATTATATGGTAAGAATTTGTAGGAGGTGATGTGTCATTGCAGCATTAACTTCTTCCTCTATGGGTGCCTTGGTATGTTTCTAGACACTAACCTTGGACTTTAGGTAGGCTCTGCCGAATTTCACTAAGAAAAAGGCTTAGAGGGTCACACACTAAGTGTGTCTATGTATCTCTATTAAATATTAATTTAACAAGTTGAATAAATATTATTCTCAATTTTGGTTTAGTAATTATCCAGGGATTCTAGATCACATTTATTTTAACACTAATTATCTGAGAAAATATATTATGGGAGAAATAATATATTTATTAGCAATTAATTTAGTAATATTTATTTAGGAAATAAATATTCATTCTTCAAGGTCTAATAAATATGGTGGAGGAAATAAAGAGAATGAGAAAAAGTACACGTCTTTTATATTAATATACACGCCGTTTAGTTTTTCTAGGGATTTGTGAGAAATAATAATATTTATTTAAATAAATTATATTAGGTGTAATTATCTGGGTGCATTTCAAGTAATAATAATAGTCATCTATTATTATTAGACATGGGGTATTTCTATGAATTAAATGAAATGAATAAATTCTCTCAGGTAATTAATTAATTTTATTATTCTAAGTAATTACAATCTCAATTATATAATTCTCATTAGCCTAGAAATGTTTTTGGTGGTTGTGCACAACAGATCTAGAGAAATATCTCAAGCCAAGAGATAATTATTTTCTTCCAAGAATGGTCTCAAGATACAAGAGAGACCCTCCTCCACCAGATTAAGGAGAACTCTTTGCAAGCGGCTCTCAAGGCGATCAAAGGCGGACATCGCAAGCGAAGGCTCATCTGTGCTAGCACCTAGAGATCCCTTCAGCGATGTCTAGATATACGTGAAGCACATGTGGATCACCTCTAGAGGAATCCTACACCTGTATTCTATGACACAATGACAGATCACATCGTATCATGACCAAAAACATCAACGGAGAGATAATTCCATCAAGAAAATTCTTGTCTTTTAATTAAATTAATTATAACTAACATATAATGATCATATATATAGTTCTGGGACAACCCTATTTTCTTTTATTCGTCATTCTATTACAAAGAATCGATGTTTTATTATCATGATGGATCTCAGATTGATCGTCGTTAATAGAAAAAATTAAAGTAGGGTACACCCACAAACACACTTCCTTTATGCCCAGAACCTTCAAGTGGTATCAGAGCAGTCATATCGTTGATTATAAATATTTAATTTTTCTTTGGTGATTTACACATTTAATAATTTAGTTGTTTTAATTCATGTTAATCATTCTATAAATCTGAATCTCGAGATCTATTCCTCCTCTTTCGTTTCTCATTCACCTTATAGAAATGATTTTTTCTTTTAATTTTTATTAAAATAGAACAGAGGATCTTCTTCGGAGGTGCCAAAGCTTCCTGGCCATACAAAACCATAAAAAGTAGTGTGTATTCAGCAATAAACTCCGTGTAGTATAGGTTCCATGAACTGAGATGGTCCGCCAAACCAGACCATGTCATTGGATTCTATCTAAGTCTTTAAGACTCCATGTGTTGACTAAGAACAGCTGATACATAGTTTCTGGATTACACGCCATGTGGCCCACTGAACACGGTGTGTAGTCCCTTTGGGTTAAGGTAGGACTGTGTTCCACAAACATGACTTTCCCAGTTGGAAACCATGTAATGTGGATACTACACAGCATGTGTCTGACTGAACATGCCGTGTACTCTGAAGATTTTCAAATTACATCCACACGCCATGTCCTCGGGCGTGTACTTCAGGTGGACGGTGAACAAAATTAAATTCCGTGTATTCAGAAATACATGATGTACTCATCCAAATTATGTATATTTATTAAAATTTATTATTATATTATACTAACCTTTGAGACATATACCATAGTGTGGGCATAAAGATGAGGCACAACACGTGATAGGTGTTTTATATTTATGTGTTTAATTTAACATATGCATAATGTTCATTTCTACTCATTGAGTAGTTATGAATGGGAATTCACCGGGTTTTCCCCAAGGTAAAATTTACATACAAATATAATATTAAATGAGTTTATTTGTTTAATATTATGATGGATGAGAATATCAAGGAAATTCAGAAAAATTATTTAAGATAAAAGGAATGATTAATTAAAGGAGATTAATTGATTCGAGCATGATTTATCTTAAATGAGAACAATTAAATAATTGAATGCTAGTTTTATTTATGTGTAAATATCATTTCATGTATGGATGATCATGAGTTAGAATAAGACCTTTGTATGTGAATGGTTTCTTTTAATTTATTTATTTAAATTAAATTTGTTGGCATGTGGGCCATTTCCTCATTAACATGTAGGGCCTGCATGCCCAAGGTTTATTTTATGTAAAACCCCATTTTACCCCTCACATGCGAGTGAGATAAAATTATATGTAATGGATGGATCTCCCAATCCTGTGGAGGCGGCTCAAGTTAGAAGCCAAGGTAAACCAATCCAAGGAGATACAAAGTTGGACTTTTGGAAAGATGTAAACACAAACCCAAAAGGTTCACGGTTTTTCTCCCCTAAGTCTTGGGTTAGTTTATGAATCACTATATAAACTAACAAATATAACAAGATCATGATAATACAATTTATTTTATTTCTATCAATTTCATGGTTTATTTATTGTGGGTGTGTTTTCACGATCACACAATTAATGAATTAAACAAGCATGCAAGGTGGAACTAAAATAAGACCGACTTGTGTGTAAATATTATCTTATACATGATTAATCACTTAATTATATCCCACTTAATATTAACAAGAATTTAATCAAAGATAATAAAATTAAAATTTAAATATATGGATAAAATACCTCAAAGAAAATATTAAGTTGGTATAGCCTTCCATAATCTTGGTTAGAATTGAACCATAGTTCAAATTTCTTGACCGACTCAAATTGGGGTGATTTCAATTATTGAGGAATTATAATTCATGGTTTTGGGTTTAATTTACTTAGTTTACATCAAGGGTTGACTACCATATAAGGACTTGGTGTGACCAAGAGGCAAAGGTTGAGGAAATCCAAAATAAAAGGATTTCAGGATTGGGGAGTCCACTCAGCGGATCAAGGAGTTGAGAATTAATGCAGTAAGAATGTTTAATGCCTACCTAAAACCCTTAAAGTTTCTTGATCAAACCTAGTTGGGGTAATGAGAATAGAAATATGGATCCTTTCCACTGTATTATTCAGGCAACATAATTTTCCGAAGTCAATGGTGAGGGCTATTTGATTTCAATAAAATAGTGGGAGACTAATAAGTATTAATTTATTTATTTGTGTCAGTTTTATAATGATAATATACTAAACCTTTTCTAATATTAATCTGTAGAAATGACAAGAAAAATTACTTTGAAAATATCATTACGAACCATACTCGAGAAGGAAAACCTTCTCATTGACACAAATTTCTAGGAATGGAAGAGGAGTTTACACATCATCCTTCGCCACGAGAGGAAATTGTATGTGCTGAAAGAGCATATTCCAATTGAACCTAGAAAAGAGGCTAGTGATGAGGAACTATCAATCTATATGAATCATATAGATGATTCCATAGATTTACAATGTTTCATGCTATTAGAAATGACTAATGAGCTCCTGAAGCAACATGAAAACTCGGATGGGTATAGCCCGATGTCTCAAATTAAGGATATATATCAAGAGATGCTGAGACATGAGAGATATAAGATCTACAATTAATTGTTCACAACTAATCTTTTAGTTTCTGTGCCAGCTGTGCCACATGTAGTCAAGCTTATTGGATACATTAAATGTCTGTACATCTTAGAGATTAAGTTCCTAGATGATTTTTGTAAAGATCTCATCCTATCATCACTACCCAAGACATTATCTAGCTTTATTGTCAACTAAAACATGAGAAATAATGAGAAGAGTCTATTAAAACTTCTGACCTTAATTCTCTAGGTAGATAAGGACATGGGGAGTGACAAACCCATAGTCCTTATGGTGAATAAGAAAATTAAGGACAATGAAAAGGGGCCAAGGATTCATAAATAGTATGAATCCCCTAAGAACTGTCCCTCCAATAAGGGTAAGATCCAGAGGCAAGGCAAGGAATAAGAGGTGGTATGCTTTTCATGCGGCAATCAAGGAAACTGGAAGAGGAACTGCACCTAGAAGCGTGAGGAAGCTAATTTCACGTTCGCTATCTTGTGTAATCTTTCCATTTCTACAAATTGGGTATTAGATACAGCTTGTGGGGCTCACATATATATTCATATAAAAGAGCCAGGTATATTTAGAAATATTTATTGAGGAGAGGTCGATCTTAGAGCTGCCAAAGGAACGAGTTTAGCTGTGTTGGCCATTAGCGATTACCATCTCTCATTGACAACTAGAATGATTTTGGTTTTACATAACTGTTATTATGTACCTAGTGTTACCAAGAACATAATTTCTGTATCTTTCTTGGATATGGATGGATTTATTTTCAAATTTGGAAATAAGGGTTGTTTATTTTATAAGAACAATATATGTTTTGGTATAGCGTATTTAAATAATGGTTTTTATGTATTAAATTATGAAAACCATGTTTTGGAAATTTATAACGAAAAAAACACACGTGACTCAAACATCACCCAATTGTGGAATCACCATCTCGGTCATGTAAAAGAGAAGAACTTGACAAAGCTCTACCTAGATGGTTATTTAGACTCTACTGAGCTAAAACCAATAGAAATATGTTGGGGTTGTTTACAAGGTAAATTGACCAATCTACCTTTCTATGAATAGGGTGAAAGGGCCACAGAGCTTCCAGGATTGGTGCACAAGGATGTGAGTGAACCATTTCTAGTAGAAGCTAGAGGTGGATATTCTTATTTCATTACTTTTACTGATTATTTGAGTAGATATGGATATGTATAATTAATGAGGTATAAGTTAGAGTCTTTAGATAAATTTAATGAATTCAAGAATGAAGTAGAGAATCATCTTGGAAAGAAGATAAAAAACTTCGATTAGATCAAGGTGAAGAATATCTGAACCAAGAGTTCATCAATATTACATAGGAGTTTGGTATTATATCTCAGATCACTCCTCCTTATACATAATAGTATAATGGGGTTAGTGAAAGGAGGAACCACACCTTGTTGGACATGGTGAGGTCAATTATGAGTCATGAAGATCTTACATTATTATTTTGGGGATATGCATTACAAACTGCATCATAAACATTAAACCGAGTATCAACTAAGATGGTAAATGTAATTCCCTCCGAGTTGTGGAATAGAAAGATGCCCATTTTTTTCACACACATGTATGGGGATGTGAGGCATTTGGTAAGGCCATATTGGACAACAAACTAGAACCTCGGGGCATGAGGTGTATCCTTATAGGATATCATAAGGAAAGGAAAGGATATTACCTATATAACCCTTCAGAAAAAAAAGTGATCGTCACCAGATAATCCATCTTTCTTGAGAGGGAGCACATACTTGACTCAACAAAGTTGATGCTCAAGATGTATAGGAGTTGGTACAGGAACAAGTTCCATAGGTCCTCGTGGAAGAGGTTCCAGAAACACAAGTAATGCGTAGGATCTCAAGAGAGGTAAGGAAACTAGGGAGATTTTTTTTCCTGGTCACCGAGGATGGTGAATCATTATTGTTGGAAAAAGATGATCCTATATCCTACAAGGAATTAGTAGAAATCCTATAAGCTGTAAGATGGCTAGAAGATATAAATTCTAAGATTGATTCCATGTATTAGATACAAGTCTGGGTTTTGGTCGATGAGCCAATTGATGTAAATCATGTTGGATGAAAATGGGTATTCAAGATATTTTTGGACATGAAAGGTCAAGTTAGCACCTATAAAGAAAGGCTAGTGGCTAGAGGATTCAAACCGCGTCAAGGAATTGAGTAGGATGAAACATTCTCACAATTTTCCATGTTTAAATCCATAAGAATCATACTTTCCATAACAACTTACCATGACAATAAGATTTGGAAAATTGATGTGAAAATAATATTATTTAATAGGAACCTTCAGGAAGATGTCTATATGACACAAACATAAGGGTTTGTGACACTAGGTGAAGCCAAACGGGTTTTCAAGTTGGAAAAATCAATTTATGGAATAAAGAAAGCATCCAAGTCATGGAAAATTCGATTTAATGAGGCCATAAAGGAATTTGGTTTCATTAAGAACAAATATGGGCCTTGTTTTTATAAGTGGTTGAATGGGAATGTAGTCGTTATCCTAGTAGTATATGTTGATGAGAAATTGAGTATTGGAAATGATGTACCGATCTTACTGTCAGTGCTTGAACAAGTTTTTCTCCATGAAGGACTTGGGTGAAGCAGCCTACATTCTAGGGTCAAGATTATTCGTGATAGATCCAAGATGCTACTTGGACTAAGTCAAAGTATATAAATTATCCAAATACTAACGATATTTAGTATGGAAAAATACAAGAGGGGATTGGTTCTAATGTCACATGGCCTACATCATTCTAAGAAAATGTGTCCCCATACACAATATAAGAAAGATAGAAAGAGTAAGATCCCATATGCTTCAGCTATAGGATATATCATGTATGACATGTTATGTACTAGGCTTGATGTTTCCCATGCACTAATCATGGTAGGTAGATATCAAGAAGATTCTTGAGAACAACATTGAACTGATGCTAAGAATATCCTTAAGTATCTATGAAGAATGAAGGATATGTTCCTAGTGTATGGTGAAGACGAGAAGCTTGTCATTAGAGGGTATGCAGATGAAAATTTTTAGACAGATCAGAATGATCTGAAATCACAATCTGGACATGTTTTCTGTCTCAATGGAGGAGCTGTGAGCTGGAAGATTTCAAAGTAACGAGTTTTCACTGATTCTATAGTGGAGTATGAAAATATAGTGGTTTTTGATGAAGCAAAGGAATACCTCTTGATTCAGAACTTTTTCTAGAAGCTTGATGTGGTTCCTAGAAGTAAATATCCTACCACATTGTATTGTGATAATACTGCAGTGGTGGATCTTTCAAAAGAACCAAGGTCACATCAATGGACAAATCACATACTCCAGAAGTATCACCTTTTCAGGGATTTATATCAAGGGGAGAAGTTGCAGTGATCATAGTGTCTATGGAAGAGAAAGTGGAAGACCTGATGACTAAAGGCCTATCACAGAAAAAGCATGAATATCATTTGAGAAAAAGTAGGTTAAAGGTTATTTGTAGTTGGTTCTATTCCAAGTGGGAATCTGTTGGAGATGGTGGCCTAAAACCAACAAATCTGTACATTATTCATTAATAAATACCATATCACATCTTGGTTTTTCTTCTATGTAAAAATGCATGTGATAATGTCCTAAGGATAGTTGTTGCACTAAAAGGTCAAAGTGGATCCCTGTTATGATGGGAACCTAGAAGTTCTATAACACTATTCATGAATATATGTTCTATGGAAGAATGATGTTATTTGAAGGACACAAATAATAAAATCCATTGCGGTGTGGACACATAAAAATTTGAGGCAACTTCTCATGGTGTGCGCCCTAGGCAATATAAAGGAAAAAATTATGAGAACGAGATCTGCCAGTAGGAAATCCCCATTTCATAGTGTAATTGGATGTTCTTATCTTCGAACGTGTGTATTGGTCCTTAGAATTTAATATTATTTTAATGGGTATTACAACTCATGAACTTAGATGTATTGACAAAAACTATGACGACACACTGTTCGTAGTGAGGTAGGATATGTTGGTTACGTAATGAGTAATAATGAATTAATAGATAATGAGAGAAAGGATTTTTCCCTTTTTTCCATAATTGTAACACCCAAATCTTCCATGATACGTTTCCCTTTGAATAATGCAATGGCGTTCATTGTACGCAACTTCGAAATTCTAATACACCACAACCAATCAAACTAGCCGTTATGAATAGTAATACCTAGTTTTTGAAATTTTATAAATTATATCTCTCAAAATGGAATTCATTTTTGGATTAGGAATATCGAAATTAGCCTAGGGTGAAATTTTGGTACTTTTCGGATAACTTTCA
Organism: Viscum album; assembly: GCA_963277665.1. NCBI lineage: Eukaryota > Viridiplantae > Streptophyta > Magnoliopsida > Santalales > Viscaceae > Viscum > Viscum album. Next base: position 1,586,815,892 of record OY728164.1, read on the forward strand.
TAATTTGATGAATAGTGAAAATTACTAAATTTTAATTAAAAACAACTTTTTTAATCAAAATAATTTATATTATTAAATTATGAATTTGAGTGGTTTTAAAGTATATTTAGAATATATTTTTACCATTTAATACAATTTTGGTCATTGGACATAATTTCACAATTAAACCGAACATAAACAAGTATCAATCTTTTGATAGTTATTATATCTTAAAAATACGCTTTTTGTTTTGACAGCGGGAATTAATTTTAAATTAATTTCTGCCACTTCGTTGTTTTGAATCTGGAAAAAATGGATTCCATATTTGGAATCATAATGTTCAAATTGTGTAAATAGGTAACTTTTATTTTTATACATTTTGAATAATTACTTCGGTAAATATTTTATTTACCATGGTTAAAGGGTAAATCCGGTAAATAAGGGTTAAAACAATAATATTATAATAATAAAAAATTACCCTAAAACGTGTCCTAACCTTATTTGTTGATACCTGTTGGACCATAGGCATATTTGGGACGATTTTGGGACCCCATGGTGCCACTTGTAAGTGATAGGGACACTTTATTTTAATTAAGTTAAAATGAATACAAAAATGACACAAGCATATATCCTTTAGCAAAACAATTGTTACATAGGGTTATATATGTTGGATTTTAGACTATAAATATTAATTAGAAATATAAAAATATTTCCTAAATAATAGTATTTTATTTATAATTTTTAGACATTAAATAATTTAATTTATATATGACACAATGGTGATGAAGTAATTACTGTAATAGTGAAAAATTAAAATGATTGATATTGTAGATACCCAAATAAATATAATTTGAGACTTTTTAAGAATTAAACTAATTTTATAGGATAATATGACATGTTAGGATTGATTTAATTAACTTTTTTTCATGTAATCATCCTATTATGATTTTTACAAAAATCAATTATTTAATAGTGTCAAAATTGACATAAAAGAGTTTTTAAAACAAATATTATATTATTAATTGATCTTAAATTCCTAAAAATCTAAGGTTCAGCCAATAAAATTGTATCATGATATGTGTATAGTTAATGGACCACTTGGGGGTCTCTTGGATGTATATAGTATGTTTATTAACTATATAATATAAAAATACAAAGTGACATGGTAAATGTCAAACTTATTAACTAAGAGTTAAAACTAAAAGATAAGGTTAATATAATGACCCAAACCTGTCTAAATTCTATTGGTTGAATGGTTTTCGACCTATCCCTACCTTAACCTTTAAATAATCAATTTTGGAGCCATTAAAAACCGAATATAAATTTACTATAAATTAATATTTCTAGCTTTTCCAAAGGTGCCCCTCACCCCTCTTATAAAAGGGCACTCCTCCTTCTCATTTATTCACACCTTCAAAGCCTTTTGGTTCGGCCAACCCCTGCCAAAATACTCTTTCAACTTCCCTAAATTAATCCTATAGGCCTTCCTTTAGTCATAAATCCAACATAAGGAGCCCTTTTGATCAAATCAAAAGAAAGAACCCAAAGAAGAGGTAATGATTTCACCACCCTTTTTCAAGTTCCTTTCTTCTTCCACTTACTCTTCCTTTGTTGTTACCATTATAAAATAATAACTCCAGTATCATATATATACTGTGATGTTATTATAAATATGGTACAACCATATTCAGTATTCTATCCATATTTTGAATAACATGTCACCATACGTGCGTACGTACGGCTTACCGTCTCCACGTCGTGGTGTAATTGTTATTCAATATATTATTATTTGGATGGGTATAATAATGATGTATAATTAAGGTAAAAAATAAATATAACATGATAAAGATTCTATATATATAATATACCATCCAAGTATATATTATTTTAATATCAAAAGAATGATATTGTCGCTCGTGCATATGTACGGACTACTGTCTCCACGAACGCGATGAGATTCATTCTCCATTGTATCCATTCAAGTCTAATTCTCATTTGATGATTAAAAATAATTTTTAAGGACTTGTTATCATTCTGTATATGAATAATATACATCCCATTAACAACAAATATGGCTCACATAACAAATAATATAAAGAAAAATGAACCCGTTAACACCTAAAATGACGATAATTCTAAGATATTATTAACAAATAAAGGTTAAAAGATCATATATGATATCATACTAATGCATATGATTCTTTTATAATTAAATAAAAATTATTTCACCATTATACAGGAGTTCAACCTACCGTCGACCAAGGAAAAAGTATAAAGTAAGGGGTTTCTTATCTCACTCTTAATTTCGTGAGAATTCCATTGTTCACCACTTATTTATTGCATGTGGTGTATGTGTACCACCCATAATTGTATTCATTGGGTATTATAATTTAATTTATGGGTATTTACATCATCATTGTATGATCCTTCTTTCATGGGTGTATGTTTCATAAGTTACCTAATCGATAAGGGAATTTGAAATTTCAATTTCCATTTATTCAGTTTTACGCAAACTTCATTGATTATTTTACTCCAAGATTATGTGTGGAATAACTATTCATTTGATTATGTCATAATTTCCACTCCCCTTTTCTGTGGATATACTTTTAATACACATAATCACTCCACTGATAATTTCTCAAGTCATCGATATGAATTTGATAAGAGTAATTTTAACTCATTCTCCATTTGTTGAGTTAAACATCCAATTCATTGGTGTTGTTTTTACAAGATTATGTGTGAATATCCTTTGAATGTTTTACACTTCATATCCAATAATATTTAGTGTATTTATATTTTTCACACATAATTATGTCGTTGATTTATCCTTAACCTAAGGATATGGCCTTTATGAGAGATTTCATCTCAATTTAAACTCCATTGAGACTTCTTTGTTGTTATACACCAAATCACTTTTATGTGGTGTATATAATGTAATTTGACATAGTATATCATGAATCCCTTTATTCTCATGATATTACAAAGTTTCGATTACCTCAATTATTTGTATTCAAGTTTCTCTCTTTTTGTTAGAATCTCTAACTAAAATACCTTTTTTAAATGTTTTAAAGACTTATTCATCTAAATCATGCTCATTAATGTCCATGTTTTAAAAATGGGTTTAAGGATTTATTTATATGGACATTAATGTTTTAAAATTAAAACTCCTTTTAAAAGTTTCAAAGTGGTATGGGACACTTTGATTCAAAAATCTATTTTTAAATGGCTTCTTGACAAATAGTGTGACTTTTAAATGATTTCAAGATAAAGGGGGATATTTCCCTCAAATAGTTTTGATGATTATTTTCATCTATGTCAATATCCTTCATTATTCTTGATTGAGGTTAATGTGATACAATACAATCTTCCATATTGTATCGAATGAGTTATGTGTGACTGTGGATGTGCTATTTTTATACCATTCATGGTCTGTGGTTAAAGTATTGACATTTCATATACTAGTTTTAATACGAATGTTTTTGTTATGTTTAAAATTGTTCATATGAGGAATGCATTGGACTTAATAAGTGATGGGTGGAGCCCGCTATAGCTCCTCGATGCATCTGTAGGTCTCATGAGACAAACTAGTGTCTTGGCACAAGACCTTGAAAAAATCTTATTTGTAGTCTTGGCATGAGGCCTTGGCTATGTGGTTATGATAGTCTGACATTATGCATTCCATCATTATGAAAGTGGTTATTGATATTGCATGTGATTATTTTATTAGTAGAATATCAATGTGAATAAGTAAGTGGAATTATTTCATTTCATTTTTGCCATACTATGTTGAAGTTCAAGTTTAAAAGGCTTTTGTTTTAGTTATAAATTGCCTTAAGTGTGAATGCTTATCTATGAAAGCTTATGCTATAATGTTATCCTTACTGAGCATCTGAGCTCACCCCTTTCAATGTTTTATTTTTCCCAGGATTATGAAGAAGTAATTTATGAATGACATGCAGGGATAGTATGAGGGGATATGAAGACAAATTTTTTTATGACGTAATGTAAAACTTTATGATTGTATCTAGTGTTTTAGAGGATACTAAACTAATCGGTCTTTCGAGACTTGATATTTCTTGTGATCATGCCAATGTTATGTAATAATGCACCGACTCTGGGTAACTGGGGTCGGGGCGTTACAGTTGGCATCAGAGGAATTTTAGTACAAACCTTGGAAGCTAGATTTAGATAAACTCTGATTAGGGCATGTATAACTAAGATGATATTTGAAGATTAGTATAGAAGAACTTCCTAAAATTTTGGTATTGTAGAGATTTTGTGAGTTTTCCGAGCAATACATCCCTGTCTGGATACGAGCAGGTAGAGGCGGCTCTGGCACAGATGTACCTAGGGGTAAAACCCGAAAACACCGCTTTGAGCTAGACTCGAACGGGAACTGGTGCACGATAATGGGCCTTGCTGCACTCTTGGTTACGACACTCCCGGGGGATATTCTTAGGATAATTTACATTTTCTTTACTAACCGATTTGAATTATTAAATATATAAGATGAGAGTAAATGACCATGGTTAATCCTAATGTGTTGCAAATTGAGAATATGGTGACATGTTAATCTCTAAATGATTTTATGACTACTGTTACTCACACAATGATTTCTGGTTTTAGTCAATGGCTGGATTCCAAGGATGTCATAGTGACCCTGAGAATGATGTACAAGGTGGGAATGGTGGTGGAAATGACCAAAAAAATGGAATGTTGATAGGCGTAAAAGATATCGTCTTTATGCCAAATCAATTTTCCAAAAATATGATCAACAATATATATATTAACCAATTCCAGGACTCAAAAAAGAAGAGAAAGGTGATGAATGATAAGAGCTCCAGCAGTGGAAACCAAGGAGAAAGGAATCCTCAATTTACATCATGCAGGAAATGTGGAAGGATACACCCAAGAAAGTGTCTCAATGGGACAAAAAATGCTTTACATGTGGGAAGGAAGGACATAAAGGGAATAATTGCCAAAGAAAAATGAAGAGTACTATGGAAGAATATAAAAATGGTCCCAAGAGTCCATTTACAGTCATTTGCCGTAAATGTAGGGGACATGGCCATTACCCGAGTGAATGCCCAATTCTATAGGATATTTTCTTGGTCAAAGAAGAAGCTATGTGGAAATAAATGGTTGGAGAAATGTTTAAAAATTATTAGTGCTCCTTGTTGATGGGTTTAATTTGGAATAATTTTCTCTTGTATTTGTAACCCCACAATTTTCCATGTGAGAATGATATTTGAGGAAGAATTATCTCTTCTCCTGTGGATATAGTTATAAATAACCATTTGGTTTTATATGATTGTTGGGTTTTAGGAAATTATAAGTTATTATAATTTGGGATGAAAATGCAAGGTATGAGATAATATTTGTGGTTAAATTATGTTATGGTTATTTTGAGGAATTTATTTCATTTTGGTAATATTATAAAATATTGTATTTGAAAAAGGACAACACGCAGACCGTGTGACAACCCGTCGCGTCGGACAAAGATGTGGGAATCGAACCCACAACCAAAGTGCGATTGGGATTTATCGCCTACCACTGGACTACGTGAAGTCCCTGGATAGTGTGACTAATTATTTTTAGTTAAATGATTTTATTGATCAATAATAAGTTTATTTGGGTTCTTATGTCTTATTAAATGAATACCTTTGATATAGGAAAATGATTTGGTGATTAAGTGATAGATGATATTTTGGAAGTTGTTCGCTTTGTTGTGAACACTATATGCCCAAGGAAAATAGAATAGTATGGGATTTCATATGAAGAGTAATGGTGTATTCTTATCTTTGTTTTTTATGGATTTATAGTGATTTGGGTTGTTTATGGAAATGATTAGGTTAATTACTTTTAATTATGTGACTTTAAGAGTAATTAATGTCATTTGGAGATACAATTTAACGTGGACGAATACATTATTATAAGTTTTGAGTTTAAATATTAGTTTGGATTATATTGAAGGATTTTAAGGACAATTGATTATTAAATGAGATTTATTTATCTTTGGGGTATTGATGGTTTAATTTTAGAAATTAAGATTAGTTTTTTTTCTCTAATGGAATATCCATTTGGTGGGTCATCAGATATTATACTAACCATTTTGGTTTTGATTAATCTCTAAATACAAGTTAAATATATAGTTTATCCTACATGGATCATGTATTTCTATAGAAGATTATTCTAGCTCTTTCATTGTGACCAAGTCTTCTTGAATACTCATTGTTCAAAAAAAGTTAGTGGTAAAAAGTTATTAAATAATAAAACTCTACTTAAAAAGTAAGTATATCTCTTTATGTTCTTAGTCAATATCATAAATGAATTCCTCGTCCTTATATAATGTAACTTAAAACAAAAAAATGTTGTCCATTTACTTTTCCTACTGGGAGACTAAGGACCGTTTGTCCCAACACAAGTTTTTGATTTTCTTATAGTTAACTTTCTCCTGATCATGTTTTCTATCCCTCTCCATCAGAACTGAACACTTAGTTTATCTTCCATATCCATGTTTTCCTACATGGAATCCTAGTATGAGTTATCTTGGGTGACCTTTACACCTCTCTTCCTTTCTTTTAATGTGATGTTTTATTGACTCTTTTTCCGATGTGGGACTTTCCATTATATTCGCAAGCCCAATTTTAAAAAATTGCGAGGACACAATTTGTTGAAGGAGGGGAGAATGTAACACCCAAAGCTTCCACGATACGTTTCCCTTTGAATAATGCAATGGCGTGCATTGTACGCAACTTTGAGATTATAACACACCACAACCAATCAAACTAGCCGTTATGAATAGAAATACCTACTTTTTGAAATTTTATAAATTCTATCTCTCAAAATGGACTTCATTTTTGGATTCTGAATATCGAAATTATCCTAGGGTGAAATTTTGGTACTTTTTGGATAACTTTCATAGTTTGATGAATAGTGAAAATTACTAAATTTTAATTAAAAACAACTTTTTTAATCGAAATAATTTATATTAATAAATTATGAATTTGAGTGGTTTTAAAGTATATTTAGAATATATTTTTATAATTTAATACAATGTTGGTCATTGGACATAATTTCACAATTAAACCGAACATAAAAAAGTATCAATCCTTTGATAGTTATTATATCTTAAAAACACGCTTTTTGTTTTGACAGCGGGAATTAATTATAAATTAATTTCTGCCACTTCTGTGTTTTGAATTTGTAAAAATGGATTCCATATTTGGAATCAGGATGTTCAAATTGTGTAAATAGGTAACTTTTATTTTTAGACATTTTGAATAATTACTTCGGTAAATATTTGATTTACCATGGTTAAAGGGTAAATCCGATAAATTAGGGTTAAAAATAATATTATAATAAAACACAATTACCCTAAAACGTGTCCTAACCTTATTTTTTGATACATGTTCTACCATAGGCATCTTTGGGACGATTTGGGGACCCCATGGTGCCACTTGTAAGTGATAGGGACACTTTATTTTAATTAAGTTAAAATGAATACAAAAATGACACAAGCATATATCTTTTAGAAAAAATTGTTAAATAGGGTTATATATGTTGGATTTTAGACTATAAATATTAATTATAAATATAAAAATATTTCATACATAATGGTATTTTACTTATAATTTTTAAACATTAAATAATTTAACTTATATATGACACAATGGTGATGCAGTAATTACCGTAATAGTGAAAAATTAAAATGATTGATATTGTAGATACCAAATAAATTTAATTTGAGACTTTTTAAGAATTACACCAATTTTATAGGATAATATGACATGTTAGGATTGAATTAATTAAATTTTTTTGATGTAATCATTCTGTTATAATTTTTTAAAAAATCAATTATTTAATAGTGTCAAAATTGACATAAAAGAGTTTTTAAAACAAATATTATATTATTAATTTTTATTAACTTCGTATAAATCTAAGGTTCGTCCAAGAGACTTATATCATGATATTTGTATCATTAATGGACCACTTGGGGGTCTCTTGGATGTATATAGTATGTTTATTAACAATATAATATAAAAATACAAAGTGACATGGTAAATGTCAAACTAATTAACTAAGAGTTAAAACTAAAAGATAAGGTTAATATAATGACCCAAAACTATCTAAATTCTATTGGTTGAATGTTTTTATACATATAACAAACTTAATCTTTAAATAATCAACTTTGGATCCATTAGAAACCGAATATGGATTTATTATAAATTAATATTTCTAGCTTTTCCAAAGGTGCCCCTCACCCCTCTTATAAAAGGGAACTCCTCATTCTCATTTCTTCACAACCTAAAAGCCTTTTGGTTCATCCAAAACCTGCCCAAATAATCTCTCAACTTACCTAACTTCATCCTAGAGGACTTCCTTTAGTCAGAAAGCCAACATAAGGAGCCCTTTTGATCAAATCAAAAGGAAGAACCCAAAGAAGAGGTAATGATTTCACCACCCTTTTTCAAGTTCCTTTCTTCTTCCACTTCCTCTTCCTTTGTTGTTACCATTATAAAATAATAACTCCAGTATAATATATATACTGTGATGTTATTATAAATATGGTACAACCATATTCAGTATTCTATCCATCTTTTGAATAACATGTCACCATACGTGCGTACGTACGGCTTACCGTCTCCACGTCGTGGTGTAATTGTTATTAAATATATTATTATTTGGATGGGTATAATAATGATGTATAATTCATGTAAAAAATAAATATAACATGATAAATATTCTTTATATATAATATAACATCCAGGTATATATTATTTTAATATCAAAATAATGATATTGTCGCTCGTGCGTACGTACGGACTACCGTCTCCACGAATGCGATGAGATTCATTCTCCAGCGTATCCATTCAAGTCTAATTATCATTTGATGATTAAAAATAATTTTTAAGGACTTGATATCATTATGGATATGAATAATATACATCCCATTAATAACAAATATGGCTCACATAACAAAGAATATAATGTTAAATGAATCCGTTAACACCCGAAATGACGATAATTCTAAGATATTATTAACAAATCAATGTTAAAAGATCATATATGATATCATACTAATGCATATTATTCTTGTATAATTAAATAAAAATTATTTCACCATTATACAGGAGGTTAACCTACCGTCGACCAAGGAAAAAGTACAAATTAAGGGGTTTCTTATCTCACTCTTAATTTCGTGAGAATTCCATTGTTCACCACTTATTTATTGCATGTGGTGTATGTGTACCACCCATAATTGTATTCATTGTGTATTATAATTTAATTTATGGGTATTTACATCATCATTGTATGATCCTTATTTCATGGGTGTATGTTTCATAAGTTACCTAATCGATAAGGGAATTTGAAATTTCAATTTCCATTTATTCGGTTTTACGCAAACTTCATTGATTATTTTACTCCGAGATTATGTGTGGAATAACTATTAATTTGATTATGTCATAATTTCTACTCCCCTTTTCTGTGGATATACTTTTTATACACATAATCACTCCCTTGATAATTTCTCAAGTCATCGATAAGAATTTGATAAGAGTAATTTTAACTCATTCTCCATTTGTTGAGTTAAACATCCAATTCATTGGTGTTGTTTTTAAAAGATTATGTGTGAATATCCTTTGATTGTTTTACACTTAATATCCAATAATATTTAGTGTATTTATATTTTTCACACATAACTATGTCGTTGATTTATCCTTAACCTAAGGATATTCCCTTTATGAGAGATTTCATCTCAATTTAAATTCTATTGAGACTTCTTTGTTGTTATACACCAAATCACTTTTATGTGGTGTATATAATGTACTTTTACATAGTATATCATGAATCCCTTTATTCTCATGATATTACAAAGTTTTGATTACCTCAATTATTTGTATTCAAGTTTCTCTCTTTTGGTTATAATCTCTAACTAAAATACCTTTTTTAAATGGTTTAAAGACTTATTCATCTAAATATTGCTCATTAATGTCCATTTTTTAAAAATGGTTTTAAGGATTTATTTATATGGACATTAAAGTTTTAAAATTAAAACTCCTTTTAAAATTTTCAAAGTGGTATGGGACACTTTGATTCAAAAATCTATTTTTAAATGGCTTCTTGACAAATAGTGTGACTTTTAAATGATTTCAAGAAAAAGGGGGATATTTCTCTCAAATAGTTTTGATGATTATTTTCATCTATGTCAATATCCTTCATTATTCTTGATTGAGGTTAATTTGATACAATAAAATCTTCCATATTGTATCGAATGAGTTATGTTTGACTGTGGATGTGCTATTTTTATACCATTCATGGTTTGTGGTTAAAGTATTGACATTTCGTATGCCAGTTTTAATAGGAATGTTTATGTTATGTTTAAACCTATTCATATGAGGAATGAATTGGACTTAATAAGTGACGGGCGGAGCCCTCTATAGCTCCTCGATGCATCGGTAGGTCCCATGAGACAAACTTGTGTCTTGGCACAAGGCCTTGGCAAAATCTTATTTGTAGTCTTGGCACGAGGCCTTGGCTATGTGGTTATGATAGTCTGATATTATGCATTCCATCATTATGAAAGTGGTTATTGATATTACATGTGATTATTCGATTAGTTGAATATCCATGTGAATAAGTAAATGGCATTATTTCATTTTATTTTTTCCATACTATGTTGAAGTTCAAGTTTAAAAGGCTTTTGTTTTAGTTATAAATTGCCTTAAGTTTTTATGCTTATCTATGAAAGATTCTGCTATAATGTTATCCTTACTGAGCATCTGAGCTCACCCCTTTCAATGTTTTATTTTTCCCAGGATTATGAATAAGTAATTTATGAATGACCTGTAGGGATAGTATGAGGGGATATGGAAAAAAGATTATTTTTATGATGTAATGTAAAACTTTATGATTGTATCTAGTGTTTCCAAGGCTACTAAACTAATCAGTCTTTCGAGACTTGATCTTTCTTGTGATCATGCCAATGTTATGTAATAATTCACCGACTCTGGGTAACTGGGGTCGGAGAATTACAATAATGGAATTAGATATCTCAGGACCTTTGATTGAATTGATATATCCAAAATAAATCCATTTCCATGGTAAGGAATGGGAAAGTTCAATTCCGTGAAGTCAAAGAATGAATAATCAAGCACATGGGTTGATGTCACCAACATGCAACCTTCTTGATTCGAGACATCGAGACAAAGGTATTACGTTACACGGTAAGCGCACGTAGGAGTTGACATGCCATTATGGTGTTAAATTATTTCTTTGTGGGTTACTTGGTGTTTTTCAAGATGCTAACCTTGGACATTAGGCAGGCTCCGCCTAATGCCACTAAGAAAGAGGCCTAGAGGGTCACACACTATGTGTGTCCCATTATCTTAGTTAAATATTGATATAACAAGTTGAATGAAGATTATTCCTGATTGTGGTTTAATAATTATTCAAGGATTCTTGATCACATTTATTTAAAATCTAGTTATTTTAGAGAATATATCGTGGGTAAATTAATATATTTATTATCGAGTAATGTAGTAATATTTATTTAAGAAATAAATAGTCATTATTCAAGGTCTAATAAATATAGTGGGGGAAATAAAGAAAATGGAAAAACAAAAGTACACACATTGTATATTAATATACACGCCGGGTAGTGTTTCTAGGGATTTGTGAGATATAATATTATTTATTTAGTTATATAATATTAGGTGTAATTCGCTGAGTGCATATCAAATAAGAATAATAGTCAACTGTTATTATTAGACATGAGGTCTTACTAAGAATTAAATGAAATGAATAAATGATTTCAGGTAATTAATTCATTTTATTATTCTATGTAATTAAAATCCCAATTATATAATTCTCATTAGCCTAGTGATATTTTTGGTTGTTGTACACAACATATATAGAGAAATCTCTCAAGGAAAGAGAGAATTGTTTTCTTCCAAGAACTCTCTCAAGCTAAGAGAGAGATCCTCCTCCACTGGATCAAGGAGAGAGCTTTGCAAGCAGCTCTCAAGGCGATTGAAAGTGGACATCACAAGTGAATCCTCTTTCTTGATATCAACTAGGGATCCCTTTGGTGATATCCAGAGATATGTGGAGCACGTGTGGATCACTGCTAGAGGAATCCTACACTTGGATTCTATGACGCAATGATGGATCACATCAAATCATGATTGGAAACATCAACGAAGAGAGAATTACATCAAGGAAATTATTGTCTTTTGATTAAATTAATTATAACCGACATATGATGATCCTCTCTATGGTTTCGAGACTCTCCTCTTTTCATTCATTCTTTATTCTATTCTGAAGATGCAGTGTTTTATAATCACGATGAATCTCGTATTGATTTTCGTTAATAGAAAAATTAAAGTTGGGTACACCAACCAACAAGCTTCCACTGCACCGAGAACCATCAGAGTGTTTCAATAACCATAAATATTTTTTGGATACTAGTAACAAGTACATTTTATTCTAAAAGTACACATATTATTGGTATTTTTATTTGTGTTTCCATATCCATACTATAATCTTGAGGCATGTTTCATCCTATTGAGAATTTTCTTTAAGACCATGTACCTTTAACAACACTATAATGGGACCCATCCCTCAAATTCGGTCAATTATCATCTTCAAAATACTTAATACATTTAATCAATTCCTATATAAAATACCTCAGTATCTAATTTACATCAATTTCATTCTTTTTTCAAAATGTTAGTGGAATTTTAGCTTTTAATAACTACTTAGGGTGTCATTCCCTCTCATCCCCAGTCTAAGAACTAAAATATTAAACTACTAGCATCCTTTTCAAAGATTTATATACTATTGGAGGCCATCAATTATTCATATCAGATCCATCATGCCTCTATATCAAACATAAAACCACACCCTTCATATTTTGGTCAAAAACAATGTGAACATAAATCATGGAAACTTTTGGTCTGATCACTATGAACTTAAACTATGTAATCATCCCCATGAGGTGTTCTATACTTTTATAGATCTATCAATTCATATCGATTTTACCCATACATTATTGAAATGTAGACCACCTCATCTTTTTGTTAAATATTTCCGACCATAATTACCAGCTTCACTAGACGAAATTGTAATTCCTTAAACTACCAAAGGAAAGAGAAATAGTACCCCTAGGATGAAAACCCATAAAGTGTTTTTAGTTAAAATTGAAGTCTATTTTCTTTTTATATCCACCTTGCATTACTTAGGAAAAATTTGAACATTTATGAATTGGTTAAAGGAATAAAAATTTTCATGATAAAAAGATGTATATAAAAACATGAGAAAAATATGAGTTCCTAACCATTAATCCTTTTCTCATCCACAAATTAGGTAAAATTTTGGGATAATATTAAAAATACCTAAAGGTTACAAGGTATTCTAACTAGACCTAGAAAAATTCAACTTATACTCACTAATTCTATCGGCCTTGAAAAATGTTGAATCACCCTTCTAGCTTTCACATAATTTAGTTTAATTGATTTGTGGAAAATGAATGACGATGTCATATTAGGGTTCTAGATAACTTTTGATAATTTAATCCTCATTGAAAACCCCCTTTATTATCTTCACTATATTGGAACATTAAACTCCCTCTTATCCAAATTGATTAACTATATCTTGTGATGATGGTATATGTGCATTTATATCTGGTATTCTTATATCTTTCTTAGAGTATGACTCTAGGAGGAAGCGATATATGATATCTAATGGGATACCCAATGATTATGGTGTTAGTAAATGTTCCTCCATATTCAATCCACCAATACTCATATATGTGAAAAATCATGAAAATAATCCAAATCTCATGGTCCTTTGTCTCATTAACACTCCTCGACTTACAATGATGGTATATGTGCCACCAAATTCAGATTTCCTATATCCATCCAATGGAATATATTTAAAATATTTTATATTAATTGATACACATCATTGACTTAGGGGTTTTTGTGTCATTATTTACATGATCTATTCCCATAAAATTTTCAAGTTTATTCTATTATCATGATTTTAGTCTTTATAAATTTGATATATTATCATGAATTTATAGTAAAGGGAATGAAAAAATTATGAAATTGATACATGTTTCAGATAAGAAAAATTTTCATTTATAAAGAAAAATACAGGGATGTTTACATATCAGGTTATCTATTTACCTTTCTAAAAAAAGTAATTCAATGGGTGGTTCATTATATGTTATACTCCACTAAGACTCAATGTTGATCAACTAACATCTTGGATTCATTAATGTTATATTATATTTCATTGATCTCTACAACATTATCTTACTAATGAATTTTTTAATAATTTAGCTCTGAAAGTATCCCCACCTCTCTACCCATAATTTTTTTTCCATTTTTGTTGCTCTTCCAGTATTTATTCCACTACTTTTAACTATATATGAAGATGGATTAATATGATTTCTTCATCATCATTCAATCATTGTTGTTTCAAAAGTTTCTCCACATTAAAAGATATTTATTAAAGTATTTTAGATCTAAGACATGTATAATGCATAATTAATTCCACCCTAGAGAGGCTTAGTTGTAATAATTTTCCACACACCCATTCATAGATGATTTATTTTACAACAATGTGAATGGTATGATAATAAAAACCATCATATCCTAGGTTCATGAACATATAAATAATCATGTGTAACATCTTTTGATGAACAAAAAAGTATTTCTATAGACCAAAATCTATATGTTGTTCTACATAAGTTTACTAGAGTACATTCTAAATCATTGAACTCTTAATCTGAATCAGTGTCACTCTTGAAAACTAGAATATATTCCAGGACAAATTCACTCAAATGGATTATCTTTTTATCACCCCCTAAGATTCTATTATTCTGAATTACCTCATCCTCAATATACTCTAACAGATGGTGTGTTGGGATGGCATTTTACTTAACTCATACCACTACTGGTGATGGTATTACTATAAGAAAATAATGAGTAGATGTATCAACTAGTTATGGTAATATTCAATCAAAGGAATTACAAATTCTCACCCATTCAAATTGGGGATTTATCTTCTTTAGATACTTTCCCCTCTTCTAGTGATGAAACCTAGGCATCCTATTTGATGGGTAAATCTTCATATGAAACCAAGGTACTGTTCTCACCTTCTATCACAACCTAAATTCTAAGTGGTTTCTTCCCCCTTTCCATAATATTCACTTTATTTATTTATATAGTAATGATATCTTAATGAGTTGAAATATACAAGGCAATTTCATGATCCTATCCTTTTATATTTAATGAGTACTCTCTTTCTAGATTTTGGAACACTTATTTCAATACCCAAAGAGGTGCAATAGTTTTACTCTCCCAACGACAGATCAATCTGGTGATATTTTCTAAAGATAATTATTTGTAATATTTTATTCCAAGTCAATATATAATTCAAAAGTTAAGTGGATAATCATAAGAAAGGAAGACTTATGTTCATCCAATTCCTTATTCAAGTCACTAATGTTTTCCAGAGATAAAGAGATATCTATCTCAGAAAAAATATCCTTCACTGTGATATAATCAAAAGAAAAAATTATAATATTTTTAAATATATTGATGATGATAAGGGTGATTTGAAATTGGATAATTTCATTCAGTGTTTGTACCTAATCAATCTTTACTTTCTCTGATAGGAATGGTTATAATGGTTTTTGTTGATATCTGTTATGCCATTGGGGTATATTCTTCCATATGAATAAGATAGAGTTATTCTTGAGACTCCCTTTGGAGATTTTTTTAACTACGCCCATAAAGAGATCACAAAGAAAATAAATATTCTTTATCTTACGAAAAATGGTTTAAGAATATGAAAAAATGTAAGAGGGTATGACTCAAATAATAATATTTTTCTTGAGTAAGAACGTGTATCACTAATAGTTCAATTTTTTTACATATGATCAATGCTAAAGGACTATCCGGTCTCACATTTTGATGAGAATTACACATGAAAAAAAAACTATAAAGTGTGTCTCATACTTTAATCTTCATTGTTACTTTATATCATAGTGTTAGTTCCTCTTTATTTGGGGTGGTCGACCCTGCAATGATTCCCATAAGAGTTTCACCTTCACTATATTGTGGATACTAGAGAGGTTCTTAAACCAACTTCACCATATATAAAAACAAAAAACATTTGTCTCAAGATTGTTATAAAATTGAAGATAATATAGTCTAATGAATAAATTTAATACATATGTAGGATTTAGTGGATGATTCCATTTATAATCGATAGACTAGTTAGTGACCTAATTGGTGGTTCTCTGATCCACCATAACCTACATGTGCCTTGTAACAATAATCTTTACATATATCTATATATCTTCTAAAGATGGCATTTTTCTGCCTACGTGTCACCCAATTGAGCAACCACGTCACCAAATTAACAATTACTCCCTCCATATTCCGGTTCCATCAAACACGATCTCATTACCCCAGCCGCACTGTCACCGGTCTTCCCTCTCCCTGTTAGGGTTTCCATGCCTGCACTCTCCTCCCGCGGAATACCTCGCCACTGCCTCACCTACAGATGCCGATGTATCCTCCTCCTCACTGAATCCACCAGAAATCATATCTCGCATACAATCGGGAGATCTTCCACGCCTACAACTACGGTTTCCTACTTCAGCTCCTGCTGCAAGTCCCGTGAACTCTATCGCCTCTGGATCCCGCTGTCTCCTTATCTTAAAGCAAGTCTACATTCAATCTTTTTCACCTGCACAACCCGATGTAAGATTTATCACCCAAAAACAAAACCTATATTCAAAATTACATATTTTTGTTCTTCTAAATAAATTTTAGATTTTAGATGAATTTTCATTTTCTACGGTAGCTGTAAATTTCTTCTAAAGACCTTCGGCAGACATGCTGCTCACCCTACAACTATTCTTGTATTCTCTTCATCTTCTCAAGAACATCTTCTGTCCTTCAACATAATAAGATTCTATTACTTTGATGAGATTCCGAAAGGTCATTCCGTATATAGTAAATTGTTCTTTCATACTTCTATATACATTTAATTTTAGGAATTTATATATCTATCCCCATTTTTTTTATCATCCGCTGGTAATTTGTTCTTCCATTCAACAAAAACTGTATTTTGGAGTAGTTATTTATGGTCTGTGTCTCAGGGGTGAAATTTCCGATGAGTCTATTGTTTTCGAAGAAATGAAAAGTTGTGGAATACCCCTGGATGTTTAAAGCTACATCATTTTGATTGAAGGGATTTTCCAAACCAGGGATCGTTCAAAGGTATGTGATTAATTTTAGATAATAGTATGGATCAGTGGGTGATAAAGCTTAATGCATGTTATGAAAAATTTAATGTTATCCATGATTTGAAAATTGTTTGTATGTTGCAATATCATTATAATGGTGCCCAATGTGCTGACATGTCTTATTTAATATAGGTTTATTTATCACCATCTCCGGTATTTGAATGTAACGGTAACACGACTTCAAGGTAATTTTCATTATAACTTTTTCAATTAATTCAAATATACATTTTTAAATTTCATGCTTTTTATTCTTTCCATTATTTAGAATTTTTTATTTTATAACATATAGTTTACTGTGTTTTTATGAATTTTTGGATCATCGCCGTATGCCTCCTAATCAGTATGTTCGATATTTTCAACTATCATCAGGATTCGAATGACTGTTATTTATAGGGGATTCAAGTTATTGTAGCAGGTTATTGTGGCCCATGAGAAAGTTGAACTGATTATTGGTGGATATTTGTTTTATACTTATAATTATCAATATTTCCTTAGAATGAGTGGCTTGTAGGATAATTTTAAATATTTATTCATATTGTCATATTTTATTATATTGTTTATATTTTTTTTCATTCACCAATAATTTGTTCTTCCATTCAACAACAACTATATTTCGGAGCATTTATTTATGGTCTGTGTGTCAGCAGGGAACTTCCCGATAAGTCTATTGTTTTTGATGAAATGAAAAGTTGTGGAATACCCCCTGATATTTATAGCTACATCAATTTTATTTAAGGGATTTTCAAAACCAGGGATCTTGAAAAAGGTATGTGCTTAATTGAAAACAATAGTTTGGATTAGTGGGTAATTGTTTTTAATGCATGTTCTACCAAATTCAATGTTATCTATGATTTGTAAATTTTTTGTATGTTGTAATATCGTTGTAATGGTGCCCATTGTGCTGAAATGTCTTATTTAATATAGGTTTATTTATCACCGTCTCAAGTTTTGGAATGCAATGGTAACACAACTTCCAGGTAATTATCATAATATCCTTTTCTATTAATTCAAATTTACATTTTTAAATTTCATGTTTTTTAACATTGAAATTATTTTAAAATTTTCATTTTATAACATATAGTCTACTGTATTTTCAGGTATTTTTTTATCATTATTGTATGCCTCATAATCTGTTTGTTTGATATTTTTAATTGTCATCATGATTTGAATGAATCTATTGTTTAGAAGGGATTCAAGTTATTATTGTTGGTTATTGTGCCCCATGAAAAATTTGAACCAATTATTGGTGGTTATTTGTTTGATACTTTTAATTATCAATACTTCCTTAGAATGAGTGGCTTGCAGGTTAATTTTCAATATGTATTCATATAGTCATATTTTATTATAATGTTTGTATTTTTATTTATTTCAATAGAAATAATTCCAAATTACTAAAAGCTATGAAACTGTAAACTAATTAAAAAGAGAGGGATCTCATATCCTCTTTCTGAAACTGCATATCAAATTTTCATATTTTCATGCCAAAAATAATGATTTCATGTCACAGATGGTAATCACACCAATTGATTGGAAATAAGAACCATGCACGATTATTATAGGGAGATTATTAATTTCATAGTGGCTTTCCAGTTGAGAGTGACATAATTTAAATAGTCATCATTGATTGGATGACAAATATTTTTTCAACAATATTTTCATTCACCTTTATACTAATACAACTTATTTTATTGAATGACATGCATACAAAATTAATAGTTTTTTTGTGTTTTTATGAGACAATAATAAATTGTTGTCTTTTATTGGTACGTTCTCAATCAGAAAGATTCAAGGATTCATTGCATCAACTGTGAAAATTTTTGGAAAGGTAGATATACTTATGATTTCTACAATTGGGTATTTTGTCCTTCCACTAGAAGATTTGTCACTAAATGGTTTTGGAGGAGGTTATGAAATCAGATGAATATGTTTGTGGATAAAAAATTTAAATTGAATTGTTTATAGTCTGAACGAGTTGCAACTTCAAATACAAAATTGTGAAATATTAAAAAATCATTAGTTTTTCCTTTGAAACTAAATTCAAAATAGTTTTGAAGCTGAATGATTCAATAAAAATCAAAATCTAATATATATATATATATATTAGTTGCTAGATGAATTTATTCCATAGTATTTCCTCCCGAAATATATAATTACAATTGTGTTTTTGTTTGTCTACGAGAAGTTATGGTGTTTATAGTCATATTTCTTCCAAGGTTGGAGTTTCTGATTTTTACTTAAGATTAGTTTCCATGCATCTTTATCAATATGCTGAAACAAGTATTTCATTTCATAATATAAAGTGATTTCTACATTTTTAAGACCACATGTGGTTTCTCAAATTTCCCAAAAATTCAAAGATATTGAACTGGAGTTCAAGAAACCAGTCATGCCAGCCAAATCATTGACCACTCTAGGAAATAAAAGGGTTTCCACCAATACAATATGAACTTTCCATGTCCCCTACCCAGAGATGACCATTGATGTTCCCAAGAATAGAGTAGTAACAAAGGCCCTGGTATTAAACTCAGCAAAGAAAGTTTCATTACATATTAATCCATTTATTTGTATGTATTTCATCACTTATTTTCTTATGGGTTATGAACATATATGTTACATTTATTTTCCTCTTATGATCTTTCTTCTCATTCATGTTTTCTTCATTGGAAAAAACTCCAATATCAATAGGATGATTATAAAATAGTTTTTTTCAAATGATGTGAGACTTCTCATTTACCTACTATTCTTATGTTAAATTATCATGTCTTTTTAAACTTCAAACATGAACAATCCTTTAATATTTATAACATGTTTTCATTATGTATACTTTATATTGATATCATATGATGTATGACATGTTATTCTATGTTTATGTATATTATTTCATGTGTTTTTTATCCAACATATTCTCTAAATATTCCCATCTACTTGAATATTCTGTTTATGGTGGATACATTGTATAGATATCAAATGAATTATGTTGTAGTTTTTTTAGTTGATATACAAAACATGCATTATGAATTGATTTTGTCATTTCAAACTGAAAATTCAGTTTATTTTTTGATTAGTTGTTGTTTTTTTAATGAATTAGTTTGCATATGTGATGCTTGATTTTCAACTAAAGATTAAATTTTTATTTTTGATTAATAGTTAAATTGTTATGTTTTTTTGTTAATGAAGTTTTTTACATTTCTGTTACATTTATTTTTTATTTTTCGTAATAGATTTATATATTTATCTAAGAGAGAATGTGTTATATGTTTCAGGTTTTTAAACAATGAATATTTGGATTTTAAAAGGTTTTATTATAAGGATCAGATTCAAAGGGTCATCAACAGGTGCCCCTTGATGGTTGAAGTAGAATTATTGTTTTGTTAGCTAAAAGGAAACAGACCCACTTTCATCCATCATGGATCACCTCTTCTATTATCTCTTTTCCTTATATGCATTGCCACTATCTTTGACATCTTTGAAAATCACACCCACATGGAAACACTCTTAAAAAGATTTTCCCTGCTTATTTGAAAATACAACTGCTCAACCATATAAGAAATATTTTTATAGTTTCATATGTTGAATTTCTCAATGTCATCTGGAGAGGTTGAAAAAAGGTCATTCATGAGAAGATCCTTTTCCTATGCCAGTCATCCTTGGATGATATTTTTTCTGCTATCCCAAATTCCCATTTGCTTCTTGAAGATCATTGCAGTAACATAGTTCAATACTTGGCTACCTCCTTTCACTGGATGGCTCAAGGGTAACACGGACGTGGAATTGATGAAAAATACATGTCAAGCTGGATTTGGAGTTGTGTT
This sequence comes from Viscum album, assembly GCA_963277665.1. Classification (NCBI taxonomy): domain Eukaryota; kingdom Viridiplantae; phylum Streptophyta; class Magnoliopsida; order Santalales; family Viscaceae; genus Viscum; species Viscum album. Next base: position 1,586,837,012 of record OY728164.1, read on the forward strand.
TCAGAATCATAATGTTGATGTTTTTGAACATCAACATGGACCCCATGGCTTTTCCACTACGCTGGAAGCAGAGATGATTGGATTGATCGCTGATGGGAAAGATTGCTGCTATTGTCATGGATAAGAGACAAATGTAAAGTTTCTTTTTTCATACTGTTGTAACCTATGCTGTTTATATATTCCAATATCCTCTTCTAACTTTTCTAAAAAATAAACTAATTAAAATTTTCAATATATTCATTATAGTCAGTATTAAGGTAGGGTTTCTTTCCTACATACAATGTTATAGTGTTTACTATAACATTATTTTGGAGAAATATAGTAGTTGATCAATTAATTTTGTCTCAGTTTTTAGTTCTTGTAGTTGTACTATATATCCTTTGTGATAAATGTTTTTGAAAAATGGATCATGTATTCAATTTGAGAAGTTGATGAGGATTTTAATTTGACCGTTCGATATTTTTTGAAGTCATTGAATCATTTTTTTATTTGAGTAGTGAATCATATTCTTATCAATGTCCTTCAAATGGTTTTTCATTTTCATTTACGGAATTGTCTTCATTTCTTTTCATTCACACTTATTTTCTTCGCGGTGTATCTATGAGTTTCATATCAACTATAAATAATTTTTCTTAAAAAATGAAATCTGGAGTATTTATTTCACATATACTTATTTAGGAGTCTGTGGGTGATGTTTTAGTATTTTTTACAGGGAAAGATGACATTGATGTTGAAGTCTAGTTGCTAACTGTGAAAACTCAAAACAATATAAGAAAGTCGTGCCTTTTTCATTTATTTTACAGAATTTAATATATATTTTGACAATTGAACTCATACTATATACTATCTTTATATGAAGTTTAGTATTGTATGAACTCCTATTATTGTTTCAACTTTTACTATATACTCTATTTTATGGAGGATAGTATTGTTTCAACTCAACTATAAAATATCTATCAACTTCTACTATATATATAGTTTACCCCAGTAAAATCCTTTTCAAAAAATTCTAATGCTCTTAGTATAATTGGAAATGTTGTTTGTGATGTTAGGTTATGTTTTTTAAGACATACCACATCAAGGTGTTTTTTACTATAATATTTCTCAAAATGATTTGTAACATTGTGATGCCATTTTCTATTTTTGTTGATCAAAACTTAAACATGACATTATATTTCTATATAAAGGTTACCAAACCATATGTTTCACATATCCAGTATGCTCTAAATTGATATTGCAGAGGGAGTTTCTAATTTTTTAGAGCACTAGATCATGTACTCTCTTTGAGCAGTGTATCATGTGTTTAGTTTGAGCATCTGATTTTTTTAAAAGAATGGATAATTTATTTTATTTTAGTAGTGAAACATGAATTTTTATTGAGTAGTGGATCATTTTTAATGTAGGATTTATTTTCCATTTTTAATCTCTAATATTTTTTCTATGTTTTCAAATGATTTTATTTTCCTTAGATATTCTCTTATATTTTTTCCTCATATTCTCCATCATGCATTTGTATGGTTTATTTTGTAGAGTGATGGTACACTTATGTTTTTCTTATATATTCTCATATATTCCCCTATGTTATTTTATGTTAGTTATTTTCCTATATTTTCAATTCTCTATAGTTTTTCCAATTATAGTTCAATATTAATTATCACTTTTTTTCAATATATTCAATATTCATGTTCTTTATGAACATTGAAATATAGTTTTGTCTTCTTAAAAATAAGCATTGAACGTATTTCCATGTGGACACATGGGTAAGTACTAGTTATGTTAACAATCATCTTTATATCTATAATATACTTTAAATCTTATTCATATTTTTCATGAAGTTGATGCCTTGGGGTCTTTCATGTTTTTTAGTTCGGTAATATGGAATCCACCTTGAAGGGTAGTACATAAACCCATGATTTACTCAAATAGGGTCCACCTCCACCAAAAATTGATGGCCTCTATGCACTAATAAACTAATTGAGTATTATCTAGCATCCACTTGGTCTTTAGAAGGATTTATGCCACCATGGTTTTAGTTGTATTCCAGAACTATCATCATAATTTGGGAATCACTTCACAATAATTGAATGGAATATCTATAATCTAATTTATGTTGTGATAGATTTTAAATATTGAGTATCTAAAAGTCCTATGAGTGTGGCTGATATAGATTCTATGTTTCTTTTTCAGCCATGCACTTTTATGATACTTCTGTGTAGTTATTTTCCCTTTCTATAGGTCCAAAGTATTAATGACCATAGTAACATCACTCATGAGTATCCCATGGTGGTATGAAGGAATCCAAGAATGACCATACCTAGAAGTAAGTATAATAAATACATTTTGGTAGTAAAATATAATTTTGACCTTAATATTCTTTTAATCTATCATTACCCATATATTTCATAGCACCATCAGATGATTATCTATCCTGATGAATGTTACCAGAGCCACTATTAGATATTGAACACATCATAACTCACATGTGAATCTATATAGTTCATAATACTTTCAAAAAATGTTTCATACAATTAGTGCCTCTATGATGCAATCCCTTATGGCTATCTTGTAGGACCTTGCTTCATAGTAACTATGTCCATTTTCCATAATTATTTTTGTAGGGGGTCATCAGAGAGGAGAAAGTTAAAATCCAAGTGAAAACTCAATACCTTAGAAGAATTTTCAAACTTAAGTAATAAAATCTTGATATCATAAATTCCCTAGATTAATGGTTTTAATCTATATCTCATAATGATGACATCATCATTGAGCTTGTATGTGTTAAAGTGAACCACCATCTAGCCCTATGACACTTAAAAAATTCTATGAGGTACATAATGGGGAATTACCATTTGTTTATATTCATTAGGAACTAGTGGATCATGGCCATCACTAGTATAACCAAGAAAAAGGACTTCCCTCTTCAGTTTTGAACTCAATTACAAAATTTCTTGGCTGTAAACCCATGTGTGATTCATGAACCATGAACATATATCTATTGAGACACATGAAGAGGAAGTTGGAAAGGGGAACATGAGGAGGGATCAATAGGTTGAAATTATAACCTAATTTCTTATAGTATCCCTTCGATATTCCAACAATATATACCAAAGACTTCAATCTTCTATATAGAGTAGCATCATGTTGGGAATTTTGAGGTTGTCCCATATTTAAATGCACTGAGAAAGTTCCAAATCCATGAATCAAAATAAATGTTTTTTCATGGGAAATATTTCCTCCCCATAACATTGATGGAATCTCTCATTAATACCTTGTCTAATAGAGGTATTCTCTTAGAATCACATCATGTAGACTTTGTTGTAGAAAAATCATCATACACAGACCCAAGGATGGGTTCTTTGGAGACCTTATATATGTCTCATGGGCTGATTCCCACTTCTATTTGTACCAATTGGAATGTTATAATATATTTATTCCAATGGATGACTTGCTCAAGGTTGAGGTTGGAACTCTTTGTGTACATATGTATGTGAAATCCAAACAGCTTCTTAGATCATTTTCACCTTTAGGTAATTTTAAATCTCAGTGCACATGTGTTGAAACCAATATTCCCACATCGATTACAGATTAATACCAACTCTGAGACATTGGTCTTATACCTCATTCTAGTCGTGACTTTTTTTAGTTGTCGATTGATAGAACATAGAGGAGTATCAGGGGTTTGTGAACCAAATGTATATGAAAGGTTTTTGATATCCACTTTGGAATATCATGGTATGCATGAAAGAATGATCTCCCCCTCACTGATTTTGAGCCTCATGATATGATATTAGCTCTAACTAGGTTATTGTACCTAGAGAACCAGGATTCAAGAAGATTTTTATATTTCCTTGGGACATCGACATCAATTATAATTATATGATTGAATAGGGGTATACAATATGTGAAGGATAAATATTCTCTAAATACATTTCCAACATGAAATTCATGGATATATGATTTTACAAGGAATAACATTCCACTTAAATTATTGATTTTGTTGGGGGAACTAAACCAATCCTCCACCGAGGCTGTCATTTAAGGAACTAATTCATAAGATTAAATGTTTGGGAGATCATTCATGCATGAGAAGTAAAAATCATTAAATAATGTATTATAATATATTATTTAATACAAGAAATAATTAAGGACAATCCTCATGTTTATATAAATCCACTTCCATGTTATTGAAGTGAGTGTGTGGATTCTTGGTTGAAACTCTCAAACACCTAACTCGCTCTTCTTTTCCCACGTTTTCATCATGAGTTACCAAAAAATTGTGGAGGGTGGAGGGTTTGGTTTGTATGAAGAATGGTCATGGATACCTTCAGTAGTGGTTTCCCTTCATCTACCACATTGGTGATCCTCTTCAAACACATTACATGAAAATTAGAAAGGTTCAAAATGCTTTTTCGATGAACAATACACATTGTTCTTCATTTCCAATTTTACATGATATCATATTTATTTCACAGAGATCCTTTATTTTTTGATTTTAATATTTATGATAATATAATTAAGTATTAAAAAACCTTGAAGAATCCCAATAGTGTTATTAGAGTGATAAATGATCTTAGTTTTATGAAATTGAATTTTTAAAATTAAGAACATTGAAAAAATAGAGAACTTTTTGAAACATCATTTTAAGATCATGACCTTTTTTCAGAGTTGAATCTGACTTGAGATCATCTAATTTTTGTTTTTATTTATGTAAATTTCGATTGGGTTTTACATTGGGGTGTGTTAGGGTGAAAATTAAGAAAAAAGGAAGAAAAATGGATTGTGCATGGTTGGTACATGGTTAGAAAAAATAGTTCACCCAGCCCAGGAAACCATGAAACCTTGTATAGTGTGGGTTTTAACGACTGGAACACGATTTTAGAAACTGTGAACCCTAAAAGGAAAAACCATGCACCCCAAAAATTACTAGAACCTGGTTGACACACGGTTAGGGAAAATCAAGTTCCCCTACATAAGAAACCAAGTGTGTTAATTTAAATTGCCTGAAAATTGGTTTTAAAATTCCCTGAACCCCCAAAACATCCCCCATTCGACCAAACTCAGAGAAACATGATTTTGGAAATTTAAGAGCTTTCTAAAAAAATTTCCAGACCATCTGACATACTTAATTTGGGATTTGAAGCCCAAATCTAATATCTTCTCCTCTTCGAGCATGTTGATCTCATCCGAATTCTTTCCCGTTTATACTCAGTTCTTGTCTCGTCCTTTTGATGTATTTTATCCATTTTTTTGGAATATCTAAGCCTAATTGGTAATATATAGACATAGTATTATATATCTAGATCTATATTGATAAGATCATGATGTCTTCAATATTTATTTAGTTTTTTAGATCTGGCTTCCAATCTATGTCATTATGCTGCTAAATTTTAATGATTTACATTAGTTGATCTTCATCAATGAATCAAGGTAGGTGGTATAATATCCAAATCCCATAGTCATGATCTGATTTTGTGCATCAATGTTTTATAATTTCCTGAGTTTTTTAGAAATTAAAATTCAAAACTGATTAATAATGTGGTAAATTAATTAAATTTTGAAATTGTGAGATTTAGGGATTGTTGAATAAAATAAATAATTGGGAAAATTTATTATGAGATATTGGGATTATAAATTTGATAGTTAAGTTTTGAATTAATTATGGAATATTGAGATTATTTAGTTGTATAAATCAATTGTTTAATTCATTTATGAGTATTGTTGAATTTTGAATTTGGAATAATTAATTGGTGAATTAATTATTTGGATGTTGAATTGGGGAATGATTAATGAATTTATGAATTAATTAATGGACTCGGATTAATTAATTTGTGAACTATTTATTGTAATATTTTGAAAAAACGATTAATGTTGATTATTAATCGTTGATTTGATATGTGATATATGGGATATATTTGATTATGTGATATACATTTTTGGGACATGGTCTGTTGATTCCAAATCCCATAGTAAATTTTTTTTGATGAATATGTGTGGGACATGGTATGGTGCTTAAAAAATCCCACGTGAATAGGACTTTGTCTGCTACTTACGAATCCCCTCGTGATATATATTTGTATGTGTGTGTGTGTGAGATTTGGACATGTCCTGCTACTTTCGAATCCCGTAGTGATATATATATATATATATATATATATATGTGTGTGTGTGTGTGTGTGTGTGAGGGGGGGGGGTGGTCTGCTGCTTCCCAAGCCCATAGGGTCCGAGACATGACAATCTAGACCCAAATTGACGACATTATACCATGGTTCCAATATGCTATCTTTATAATTGAAATAGTATGGATAATGAAAGACCATTTATTTAACAAATAATGAATTTATAATGTGGGATTGTTTAGACTCCGGGATTGGACAAAGTACGTATTGAGTTATGGGAGTCCTCAGGAAGCCAATGGTCTATGTGGTTTAATAAAGGATATTTAATAATTTGATAACTATTTACTTATGGATTGTAATTATTTCTTTATACAACTACATACAAATTTTGTTGACTGGATTTTTTAGACACCGTTAGTGGTGGACTAATGAGTTGCACTCACACCCAAATTGGGCTTCCTAATCAATACTCTAATAGAATTTGTGTTTTCTAGATAGGTTAAGGGAAAAGTCCCTGAGTCAGATGGTTGAGTGGAGATAGATCTTTGATGTGGGAACCAGATGTGGTTTGGGACCTGTTTGGGTGTCGTTAGTGTATTTATTTCTAGCATTAATTTTAGACACTTGATAGTTAAATTATTATGGAATGTTTTCTATTTTAGCTGGATATTGTATTTCTTGCATTTATTATCTTGCGATATTGGTATTTTTAATGGTTATTTACACTTATGATATTATATATTTATTTATGCTGGTGTTTTACTCTGATAAAAGATGGTATAGTCTCCCCATGGCTGACATACAAGACCTTCACTACTAGTCGACAACCTCTAGTGTATAGAAAGGTGCACCTGAGGTCTTCTGACCAACCGGCTTAGGGAAACGGTATGCGACACTCAGGTCGGTACGTTACAAAGTGGTATCAGAGCAAAAATTTTATTATCTTCTTCTTTTGTATAAATATTTGGGAAAGGTAAATAGGATACTAGGAATATTTGGGGCTTGGTAATGAGCTCATGTGTGGGAGTTTCATACCCATGTATGGGGGAAAACTGAAGTACTCAGGGTGATACTTTTCTATTATTGGTTACTATTATAGTTGAATGTAATTTCACCTTGGGTGACACACTTGTTGTTTTCTATGATAAATGTTGTTGATGTTTATAAGAATTTACACATGGGAAGTAATGAGATGAGAGTGAGTCTCATGCATTATTCTAGGCACTCAATATTATTTTGTGACATGTATCATTTTAGGCAAGAATAAGAAAATGTGTTTTGGATAAGTTGTTGAACATGAACTATTTTATTGTCTTGTGAAATTGAATTAAAAATGGTTCCTAATATTAATTTTATAATTGTAAAATTATGAAAATTAAGAATAAAGGGGTGTCTAAACGAGAGAATTAAGATGATTATGTGTTTAACCTTGTTAACCAAGACCTAGGTGTAGGATGGTTAAGGTTAGAAATATCACCTCAGTTTTTTACTGTGTGGAGATACTTAGGGAAAAGACCTTTTATGAATTGTTATGATTTTTCATATTACCTAAAATGTAATAGGGTTGCGTTATGAGTCCTACGATGTATGTTTTTCATTTTAGAGATATGTCTCCATGACGATGCCTTTTGAGAGAAAGACAGTAGATGATGGATGGAGATTATTTACCTATAGTGGAACCTGAGGCACCTATAGTTCCATGGGAAGAAGTAGGGGAGGTATTCCTAGATAAACTCTCTTACTTCATGAAATTAATGGAAAGAGACCCAGGGTGGGTTGGGAAGAGCATGTCTAACTTGAAAAGGGAGTTACAGCTGCAACACCTTTTGAATTTTATTGGAGAGGGAGGACCTGAGGGAGATGAGTTTTGGATTAAGTCCATCCAGACTATAATTCACCACTTAGAGACTCATTTTTATAGGAGGGTAAAGTTAGATTCTTATATATTAAATGGAAAATTGAAGTGTTTTTGAGAAATTCAGACTCAGTATGGATATCTAGAGACTATGGAGTGGAACGAATTTCAGGGGAAGTTATTTTAGAACTTTTATACAAAGTTTATTTGGTTTGAGAGAGTAGCTGAGTTCATGAGGCCGACTCAAGGGAATATGTATGTGATGGACTATGCTGGATGCTTCACATATCTACAGTGCTATTCTCCGATGTTGGATGGAGACACGACTAGTGTGGAATAGAGGTTTGATGATGGACTTAAGTGTTAAATTAAGTCTCAGTTAATAATCGTTAGGATGAAGAAAGTTTTAAAAGTTGTAAATTGGGCTCTCATCTTAGAGGGGAACATGAAGGAGGATACTAGTGGTAGACATGTTGCTTCTTCTACATGGTATGGAGGTGTGACTACTAAAACCAAGAAATTTTGTTATGATAATTTCTATCATAGTAGTGGAAAGAAGTGTAGAAAAGGGGAAGGGATAGATACAAAATAACTTATAAATGTGTTTTCCACCAGTGTGGTAGGACATGAAACTTTTGGAAACATTTTCCCTGACCAATAGTGAAGTTCATATCTTTAAAAAATATGGGACATCTACAGAGGTTTTGTAGGAACCCAAGATAGAGGGTTAGTGAAGAAGGATATATATATATCCAAGGTGCAGGGAGGGGATCATCTGCACCTTATCTTAATAGAATCTGGAGTTCTACTGGACAAGTTAGTAGAGGTATTGGATGTGATAATTATGGGTTAGATCACCCAAATTAGTAGAGTGGTGAAACATGGGGGAGTCAAACGACATCACAAGGAATAAGGGAAGGATAAATTCATGCAGTGCAGCCAAAACTCGTGGATAGTGAGGATGTGCCATCAATAGTGAGAGGTATTATCCTTATATCTTTTACATGAGATAGTGACTTATTTGATACCGGTCCCTATCATTCCTTTATATCTTCAAATCTTTTTAACAGTTTGAGCCTAGCGGGGGGAGTTCATGAGCAAAACAATGACAATAGATAATTAATTGAGAGTATTGTCTAGAGACATCTATTTATGCAATGGATGTTCTCTTGAAGTTGGGGAGTATCCTTTTTTATGTTATTTTTATATCTTTGGCATGGTAAGATTCAACTAAATAATGGGTATGGACTAGCTAGTAACATAAAAATCCCATATAGATTATTACTGGGGGAGAGTAACATTTACGTCTCCTTAGGGTGACAATTACCTTCACCATAGAGAGTTGGATATCCTAGAAGGCCATGTAAGGATAATAAAAAAACCAGGATATCTTAAATCCAAGGTTTCTTGTATTTTCCTGGAAGAAGGAGGCGTGAAACATGATGTTTTCCACTAGTAATGGAACAATTTTATGATATTTTTTCTGAAGAATTATCAGGGATTCCACTTTAGAGGGACATAGAATTAACTATTGAGCTCATTCCAGGGGTTGATCAAGTATTAAATCCACCATATAGAATGGAACCAATATAGATTCAATAGCTGAAGACTTAGCTAAAGGATTTGGAGGATAAAGTATTTATCTGTCCAAGTATATCACCTCAAGGATCAACTGTGTTGTTTGAAAAGAAGGATAACGAGAGTTTTCTATTGTGTGTTGATTACTATAAGCTAACGAAAATGACTATGAAGAATAGATATCCTCGTTTTCATGTTGATGGACTATTTAACTAGTTTAGAGGAGTTTGTGTGTTATTGATGATCGACTTGAGATCAAGGTATCATTAGTTGAGAGTTTAGACTTTTGATATATTGATGACTACTTTAAAAAGAGGGAATGGACTATATGAGTTCCTTGTAATGTCATTTGGGTTAAAAAACACACTATAATTACTTATATACTTAATGAACAAGATCTCTCATCCGTACCTGGATCAGGTTTTGGTCGTATTCATAGGTAACATCTTGGTGTACTCCAAGGCTCATGACAATCATGGACAATATCTTGACATCATCATGTGTACACTGAGAGAGCATCATCTATACAAAAGATATCTAAGTGTCAATTTTGGATTGAATAGGTACACTTCTTAGGGCACATCATATTGGAGGAAGGTGTGTCAGTGGACCTAGAGAAAGTTCAGGTAGTTGTTTCTTGGGAGTAGCACAAGAACATATTCGATATCAGTAGCTTTCTGGGGTTAGATAGATATTATAAGAGATTCATCCTAGACTTTTCCCATTTGGAAGTGCCACTTTCGATCTTGACCATTAAAGGGATAATGTTTCAGACATAAGCTTGTGAGAAAATCTTCTAAGAGGTAATTATGTGCTTGATATCAGCACCAATGTTGATCATACCCAACCCAGGTGGGGAGTACACGGTGTATTGTGATGCTTTTTGGATAGTACTTGGGGCAGCGTTGATGTATAACTTATAACAAATAGTCCTTTAAGAGTGATACAATAGGCCTTTACCAACACTATAAAAGTGCCAACTACCTTAGAGTAGATAAAAGGGAAAGGCTTTTATCAGTGTATGAAAAGTGCTGATAAATAATACATATATCTGTGCTATTAAAATTGTTTATAAACGAAACCGTTTATTAGAAATTTTATTTAGTGATGATAAAGATAAACTTTATTGGTTCATTTAGAAGCAGGGATAAAAATTCAATTATCATCGCTTTAAAAAGTGATGATAAAGGATCACTTTATTGGTACTTCTATAAGAACTGATAAAGTATCTTTTTATTAGTGCTCTTTAAAGCACTAATAAATGGATCTTTAGGAGTGATTTTAAACATGATTATAAAGGTATCCTTTATTAGCACATTTAGTAGTTCTAATAATGGAGAATACTATAGTGTGATGCTACAACATAATGCAACACTAGAAATAGGGCATTCAGGGTGCTGTAACAACACACTGCCTCACTAGAAACAAAAACATAAATTACCAAAATAAGATAAAAATAAAAAATATAAATGAAATAAAATTTACAAGAAAAATACAAGAAAAAAACTATTATAGATTATGTTAGTTTTTTTACAAAAAATTAATGTCAATTTTGAATAAAAAGGTTCACTTAGAGTCATACTAATCACTCTATGAGTCGAATTGAGGTGTGATTGATTCCTACATGTCAAAAAATGACTTATGGATGATTTTACAAAAGTAAAAAATCAATTTGAATGTTTTTTCTCAGTATTGAGTTTGTTAATTGTCCTTTTTATTACAATTAAGGTCATTTTCAAATAAAAAGATACACTTAGATTCATACAAGACAAACCATGTGTTGTATTGAGGTGATGCCGATACCTAGAAGTCAAAAATGACTTATGAATAATTTTACCAAATTACCAAAAAAATGTGATTTTTTTCTCAGTTTTGAGTATGTCAGTTGTTTATTTCACTAAAATTAATGTCAATTTTGAATAAAAAGATGCTCCTGGAGTCATAACAGTCACACTATGCATTGGATTGAGGTGAGCCTAATTCCTACACATCCCAAATGACATATGAATCATTTTCCTAATGTATCAAAACAATCAAAATGTGTTTCCTTAGTTTTGAGTACACCACCAGTGTTGTTTACTAAAATGTTATTATAAATTGGAAACACTCACTTTGAGCCATATAGGTTGAATTATATGTGGGTTTGATAGGAGACTAATTCATGCATGTAAAAAATGAATTCTAAATCATTTCCCAAAATTATCAAGATAATCTGAGCATGCTTTCTAGGTTTTTAGTGAGGGGCACTTTTTTTGTATTAAAATGTAAATTTTAAAACGATAATGGAAACTTGGAGTCATTCCAGTAACATTGTGTGATGGATTAAGGTGCGGATAATTTCAACACATCAATAATTATGTATGGATAGTTATCCTAAAGTACCAAAACAATCTAAATTTATTTTATTTGTTTTTATGATGTATGTTTTTTTACTAAAATTATTGTCAATTTGAATAAAAAGACTCATTTGGGGTCATACCAGTCATACCATGTGTCATATTGAGGTGCGTATGATTCCAACATGTCCCAAATTACTTATAGATCTTTTTGTTAAATTATAAAAATAATCATAATTAGTTTCCATGTTTTTGTTTATGAAACTTGTATTTTTTTTATTAAAATTTCATTTTAAAATGGGAACATGAACATTGAGCCATACAGGTGTCATCGTGTGTGGGAATGACATGATGATATTTCATACATGTCAAAAATTAATTATGAATCGTTTTAACCAATTATAAAGACAATACGAGCATGTTTTCATCGTTTTTAGTGGGTAACAGTCTTTGTATTAAAATTTCAATTTTAAACTGATAATGGGCACCTATAGTCATACTAGTCACACCATGTTCCATATTGAGGTGAGAATGATTCCTACATGTCACAAATTACTTATTGATCATTTTACTAAAGTACCAAAATAATCATAATATGTTTGCTCAGTTATGAATATGTTAGTTGTTTTTTCACTAAAATTAATGTCAATTTTGAAAAAACAGATGCACTTGGAGTCATATCGGTCACACTGTGGATTATATTGGGGTCTCACTAATTCGTAAATGTCTTAAATTAAAAATGGATTATTATTTTAATGCATAAAAAATAGTAATATTTTTTCATCGATTTTGAGTATGCCACTTGTGTTTTTTTACTAAAATGTCATTTTAAACTAGAAACACATAATTTGAGTCATACAGTTATCATCATGTGTGTTTCTTACATGAGAATAATTAAGAAATGTCCCAAATGTATTATGAATCATTTTCGAAAATTATAAAGAAAATATGAGTACATTCTCTTGGTTTCCATTAGGAGACACTTTTTTGTATTAAAATGTCAATTTCAAACTGATAATGGATAGTTCAAGTCATTCCGGTCACACAGTGCATTGGATTGAGGTGTGGAGGATTCCTACACATTAAAAAAGACTTATGTATTATTTTACTAAAGTAATAAAACAATATAAATGCATTTTCTTGGTTTTGAGTATGTCAGTTGTTTTATTCTCTAAAATTAATGCCAATTTTGAATAAAAAGGCACACTTGGAGTCATATCGGTCACACCTTCAATCAGATTGAGGTTTGACTGATTTCTACACATCCCAAATGACTTATGGATTGTTTTAAAAAAGATTAAAAATAAAAATAATGTATTTCCTCAATTTTGAGTATGTCACATGTGTTTTTTACTAAAATTTCATTTTAAACTGGAAACATGAACTTTAAGCCATATAGGTGGAATCATGTGTGGGTTTTACATTAGAATGATTCATACACATCCCACATGATTTATGAATCATTTACCCAAATTATCAATATAATATGAGCATAGTTTATTGGGTTTCAATGAGGGACACTTTTTGTATTAAAATGTAAATTTTAAACTAATAACAGACACTTGGAGTCAAAATGGTCTCACAGTGTGTCAGATTTAGGTGCGGTAAATTATTATATATCACCAATGAATTATGGATTATTTTACTAAAGTATCAAAACAATATGAATGTGTTTGACCTGTTTTGAGAAAGTCAGTTTTTTACAAAATTTATTGTCAATTATGAATAAAAAGATGCACTTGGAGTCATACCAATCACACTGTGTGTCAGATTGAGGTGTGGTTGATTCATACACATAAAAAATGACTTATTCTTTATTTCCCTAAAGTATCAAAATAATTAGAATGTTTTTCCTCTATTTTTAGTATGCCACTTGTCTTTTTTTAATAAAATTTCAATTTAAACTGGAAACATTCTCTTTGATTCATAAAGGTCACGTCATGTGTCGGTTTGACATGAGACTAATTTATACACATCACAAATGAATTATGAATCAATTTCATAAATTATCAAGACAATATGAGCATATTTTCTCAGTTTTCAATAAGTGGAATTATTTTATATTAAAATGTAAATATTAAACTGATAATAGATACTTTGACACTAGCCATCCTCAGTGACCACAATATATCAATTTTGGTTATCCTAAAATAGTTCTTTAATACACCTTATAACTTTAGTGGTTGATTACACACATATTAATTCAAATGTTTAAATTGGATTATATACCTGTTTGATGATTAATAGTTGTACATATGTTACTTCAATAACACTTGGGGAGAAATTTAAGCTTCCAAGAAATAATAATCTTATAGGTGGATAACTACCCTGTATAAAATCATTTAAACAAGTGAAAAAACATCATTTCAACAGGTCACTTAAAACACTTGGAAAATGGATCCTATCTTAAGTGAAAAGTGTTCTGTTCACTTTTAAACAATTTTTTCTCAAACATAATCATGTTATAATCCTCATTATACTTAATTTACCAATAATTTTGTTATTTTATAGCTAGTGCTTCATCTCCTCCTCTCCCTCGTTCTCCACCTTGGTCTTCACATCTTCATCCTCCTCCACATCGGCCTCCGACTCTGAATCTGCCTTCGCCTTCACCTCTGACTCCTCCTTCGCCTTCACCTCTTCCTCCACCTTCGCCTAAGAATCCACCTATACCTTTATGATTTTCTAAAAAAAATATTTCTTTTAGGTTAGTACTTATATAAAAATTAATTTCCTCCATTATAATTATCCTTGACAAAGAGATAAAAAATAATATATAATCATTATGAAAATAATGCTTCAAACCCAAAATATATTTTTAAGGTCATGACTTATACTAAATCAAAAACATATGAGGTAATCATATAAATTTATTTTCAGCATATATTATGATAAAAATTACTCTACCCACTCATCTATAAAAAATTAATTCTTCTTTTGATCATCTAGGTTGTCAAAAATCTTGATAGTATTAAGAAAATATATAAAAAAATGATTATGAAACGAATTTAATGAAATTATAATTACCTTCTGAATTTTCTTATTAGGGGATTTTGTTCTTTTCATGATTTATAATTTCTCTCATAAATTTTCAACCATAATATCCACAACTGATTTCATTATCTTGTTTCAGACCCTCTAGAAGAATTTTCAAAATAAGTAATTTTTATTGAAATGTTTTGACAGTTAAATCTTTCTATATATACAATAATTGTTTTTCCATTTTTAGTAATTCACAGGTTTTATCCCTTTATACAATAACATCATTCCATGATGTAGCTTATTTTTAGCAACCACCTAATCATAAAAAAAATTCTTGTTAAAACTTATAATGAACATACCATTCAATTTTTATCTATTAAATGTTTATTTAAGTGTATTTTATATTCACAATACAAATCATGCATGGTCCGTTAGTTTCATATCCACGCATTATCTCCAAAAAATAATTATTTGGGGTGTCCATATTGAATGCTATTAGTATCTAGTGCACCTTAAAAAAACAAAAATAGTTAGGTAAAGAAAAAAGTAAAAATATATTTTGTTTGATTAGATTGTAAAGTTTTACCTATGAATGGGAGGCATAAAAAATATTCTGTTGTCTGATCCTTTTTTATTAAATGCTTCTAGTAACACATTTTATTTCTCCTTAAATATTATTTATCCAATGTAAATTCTACCATATAAATTATGCATGGATTCATGAATCCAAATCGTGCTTCACATGATATTCTATTTTTATAGTTGTGATATAAACACCTGTAAAAAATATGAATAGTTATTGAATTTAATAAACATATTTCCACACTATTTGGATATACATATTATGAAAATGTACTTTATGTATGTATTCAAAACCAACACACCCAACCATCCATGATTGAGAATCTCATTTAGAGTCTCGAGACCAATTCCATATGTCAAGAAATATACATATATTTCTTCTTCATATTCACTGTAATACATAGCGTTATCTTTAAATGTGGTCTTTGAAGGAAGCTTTAATTATAATAAATGTTGTTATGGAACTAGCGAGGAGAAGGTAATATAGAAAGGTTGTTTTTTTCTCAGTTGATTTACTATATTTTCTTGATTAGACCTTCCATTTCTCTACTACATTATCAATCTGTAATATCATACCTCACTTCATACCTTTAATAACAAACTATTATAGTTTTTTTTGTATAAGAAAAATTGTTAATTACGTACATCATGTATCATTATAAGTTTATATTTTCATGCTATGAATCTTAAAATAGAATTAATGTCCATGGTATCATGATATATTATACATTATACCCATCACAACACAATAATGCATGGGTGTTGATAGATACAATTAACATAAAACTGTACCCTGATGAATTTTAGTAATATAAAGTAATCAGAAGTTGTTTGATTCAAATTTAAGATAATGAGTAGTGAATAAATTGATTTAATGGGATAAAGTATGCATCTAGTGGGAATGACGGTCCCCAAATCTAGTGGGATAATTTGGTTCATGTGCGGATCTTTTCTCCACCACCAATTTTCTTTGATCCTTTTTTATTCAGTGGTTTGCAAAACTAGACCACAAAATAATATGTTAAAGTTATTATATTTGTGTTTGAAATCTTCTCACCATATTATATGGATCTTTATGTGGTTTTAACTTTCCTAAATATTTTTTAGGAGAGACTCCAAATACTAATCATCTAACATGACCATGTTGTTTAGGCTTCCTCAAAGCTACTAAAAGTATATTTTCTTCTAGTACGATTATTTTCGATTATTGTGTCTAAACCATATAAAAAATATAAAAATAAATGTATATATTTTTGTATTATATTGTTTTAAAGTATAAATAATTAAAAAAATTTCATACTTACACTTGATTACCACACTTTTTTTTTGTTTTCATCAAATAATTTCCCCTCTTTAATTATACAAGCCTCCTTCTATAGAAAATGATGTGGGATGGAAGTGGATTCATATTTTTATTCATAAATATGGATATAAACAAAGGAAAATATGTTGTTTCATATCACATAAGTAAAATTTTATTGTTTATTTAAAATACATACCAATTTTTTCTTTAATGAAGTGTATCCCATCCTTGCTTTGCAACTGGGGTACATTGGTTTTGATGAACGTTCTTTATATTCAGCACTTTTTTCTGTTTCATAAATTAACGATTTTTAATCAAGTTGGATATAATAAATAATTCCAAATAATATATTATCAACTGAAATTCACCTAAAATTATTTCTCATTGTGACGATTAGTGATTGTTGTTGACGTTTTCGACATTATATTGTATTCATAACTAACTAGTGGGGGATTTATTTTCCCCTCAGCCTCCCTAAGATGTAAATTCGTAAGAAAATTATGGAAGCCTCTATGGGATTTTCCAGTGACTATTAAGACATATTTCTTATTTAAATCTTCTAAAATAAACAAACTCGGTAAATAATAATAAAAATTAAATCACTATTCCATTATATTTTTTTAGTAAAATAGAGAAATTATATTGTAAAGTTACTATTATATCTTTCCAAAGTATTTCCTTTGTTAAAGGTTAGACACAGTTCCATGAATCAATATCAATTAGAATATTCATCTCTATTGTGATCCAAGATAACTAATGAGCATTAACTTGTTGGGTTCAATAGGTTGGCTTCATTGATTCCAACCAACCTCAAATTTTATACCCTAACTCATTTCCTTGATTTTTTTTCGCCACTATGATGCTCAGTTATTCTCGTGTTTTTCATTAGAATGGTATTGATACCCTAATAATTCCGCAGTTTCATCACCAACAATCTATTTTTCATTGGTATTAACAATATCATCATGTGCATAAGACATTGTTTTCATGAGTAGTCATACATTTAATTTTTATTGAATAAAAAATTATAGTACACTATATTCATAAAAGTCCAAATTTTCATGCATCTTAAAGGAAAATTATTACTATCTTGAACAGATATATAATACTTCAATACTCTAGTATAACTATCTTTCACTACCTTTATTTAATCCTCCATTAGATTATTGATTGCCTTCTATCTTCTGATGATAGATCAAAATACCTCTTTCAAACTAGCCTTCCTCCCATCATTATAGTTCCAAAGATCCCTGATGACATACCTCCCGAATAGTTATTATTGAATTTTTTTATTTGATATCCATATCCCATATTTTGTGGACATCCACCTATGTTTCTTGAACTACTCTAACCAAAGGTCATCCCAAACCGAGTACTGGTGATAATTTTGGATTAATACGGCTCAAAGTAGTTCAAAAAACATATAGAAGATGGGGAATGAGTCTCAAGAAATAAAATTCAATAATAATTGATCAGGAGATGGAAGTATTTTTTCTATTAAGGCTCAAAACTAACCTAAATGAAATTTTAATTATGGATTCTAATATATTACCTTTCAAAAATGAAGAAATGAACATTAAAAACTATATAACTTCCAGTCATAGTCATTTAGTTCCACTCACAAACATTTTTTATTTTTCAGTTCTCTAAAATATTTATTTTTTTTGGAAATGCTTACAGGATCAAAAAACCTGTAGTGGTATTGTTGTAAGACATATGAGAGGGATTCATAACTAGCCATTTCTTCAATATTCCAAGATAAATTATCCTGAAAATGAATCCAAAAATATTTTTATAAATCTATAATAATTATGGGCTTAATACATTTGAGATTCATATTGGGACCCTTTTAAATTTATCTAGGTTTAATGGGTAGAGAATCAAAAGTTGTGTTTGGTATATTCTTTATAATTTTTTTTTCAACACAAGTATTTTTAGGAGTTCACTGATCATAGTAGTATTTTCATCCAGGTATGCTTAACTATGGATTTCTAATATGATCCAATGTGACCGCACTCAAAATAAAGGTAAATCTTAATTAAATGTTTTCAAAAGTAAACAAGTGAGTCATATAAGAAAATACATTTCAAGAAATAAAACAAATTCATTGATTATTTTTTCATTAATTTTTCAGTTTATTTTTTTTGTGTTATTAAGAAGTATTAAATGGGGAGTATGAAAGGATAAAAGAGTTCAAGAATGGGTTAGTATATGTGGTATTAAAATCCATGGCGACAACTTTGATGGATATTAACGAATACAATCTAAGTGGGAGGTATGTCATTGAGAAAATTTAGAACCATAATGATGGGAGGAGATATAATTTGAAAGAGGGAGTCTAATAAATCATCACGAGATGTAAGGAAATCAATAATATGAGGATGTATTAAATAAAAGTAGAGAAATTTAGTTGTACTACAGTATTGAAACATTATATCTATATTCAAGACAGTAACAATTTTCATTCAAGATGCATAAAATTCTGAAATTTTATGTATGAAGTGAATTTTATTCTATATCTACTTACCAAAATGAATCCTTATATACACAAAATTATTTGTGAATCTCATGGACCTTATTTATGAAAAGTTATTTATATTTCTTATGACTATTACGTGTTGTATGCTTCTTTCATAATAGTGGAAAAATATGCAGTTCACAATGGTCTTGTATGAAGTTGGAATGAGTTTATAGAGTAGGGGTGGCATTGTGTAGGTATAGGTAAGTGTGTGAGAGAGATATTGGGGTTCCCATAATGTTTAGAAATTGTGGTTACCATATAGATCTTAAGAGGTATTATGAACTTTCATCCATCCGTGCATAAATAGTATGATGAAATCTAATTAACCATATAATTAAAAAGTGTAATTACATATTTAGGTAATTCTATATCTTCTTATAAATTAATTATAAAACACATTTTATGATCCCCCTCTTATTCTTTTAGGATTTTTCTTTAGTAAAGTAATATATGGTTTTAATTGGACATGACTTTTAATAATAAGAAAAAAATTATTATTCATAAATTATGACTAAAAAGTCATGTTGTTTAGGCCAGTTATAAGCTTCCACTATGTCCAAAACCTACATATTGCAACTGACTAGTTTTGAGGAAAATCAGAAGATGGTATTGTTGTAAATGATGAAGTGTAATCTCTATGGATTGAATTATGAATCCATATTCCATAATAATAAATTTAATGATTTCAAGATTGAGAGAGGTTTGACATAGAGAAATGTAGATAGGAATGTGGGTGGCGGTTCTAGGTGAGGGTTAGGTTAGTAATGGATAGGGGTAGAAGTTTAATTTCCTACATATAGTTGTTGGGGCTGTTGAAAGTGGCTGTGAATAATTAATATGCGAAGAGGTTGTAGGTGGAGGGGAACTTCAATTTACTTTAGCCTATAGCTCAACTGTTTGGATGGTTTTTTCCTTGGTCTTATGGTACGCCATCCATAGAGAGTACACTTACTCTTACTTATACTAAACATTATATAAGTCTTCTTGAATGTCCTTATCCACTACAACCAATAGAATTATTCTAGTTGATTCTTCTATTTTTTCCTACTTGTGATGATTATTTTGATCAACTTATAATTTGATCGAGAGAGATACATTACTAAAATGAGGTTAAGGATTATAAAACCATCATGGATATGCGAGTTCTTTAATTGTAATTTTTAATATCACCACTTAAACAGTTGGATCAGGAGCATGTGAATAAAATAAACAAGAATTGTATGTTGTAGACTCAATTATTGGAATAGAGGGGGTAATTAAATGGCGGAAAGATAAAAATGCTTCTAGATTTAGTTTGGTTAGGTGTGAGTGGGAAGTAAACACATGAGATGCTATTGACCAATTAGAAAAAATAAGACATTTTTCATTTTTTTTATATTTTATAGTATGATCCTAGATTTTAGAAACTTAGGTTTTATGTTTCCAGCCCAAGGTAGTAGCATGTGGTGAAAACCCTATTTTTTTATCAATACATTCCCATACACATTGTTTTACTAACCTTAACATAAGAAGAAAAATCATTCTATTTCTTCGAAACCATTTTCTATGGAGGAAAAAGATGAAATAGAACCACTCGTTTTATTTTAGTGGCCAGAAGATGGGATGTTGGGATCATCATGGTTAAGAACAGTGCAAAAACAGAAAACACCAAACCCAAAAAATCAAATAATGATAGTGGAAAAGTAGAAAATAACATACATTGGATTCTAGTCTTGATTCATCTGAGGTAACGTTGAGTATTCATGCCGGAAGAAAGGGAGTTCAATGAGAGATTGAGAATCATGAGTGTCTGAGTTACAGTTAGGGTTATATTAAATAGATCAAGGACACTTTTAACAGTTCTTTGAAAAAAGAACTGATAAATATTCCTTTTACCAGTGCTAAATTGATATGTGATGATAAAAGGGATATTTATGAGTGCTAAAAAGTGTTGACAAAAGACATCTTTATCAGTGTTAATGTTTTATCACAGATAATGATCTCTTTCAACAATGATTTTTTAGAACTAATGAATATTACTTTTATCAATGCTAATATTTTAGCACTGATAACAGATTTATAATTATAATTAATTAAATAAATTTATTATAATTTTACAATTAATTAAATATATATTTTTATTTATTTATAATTATATAAATACTAATTTATAAAATAATATTTATTTATTTATAATAAATATAAATTTATAAATTTATAAATACAAAAAGTATACATTTATAAATATATTTATTTATAAATATTTATTTACAAATATATTTTAACATTATTAGTGTATATATAATCTTAAATGCATGCATTTTAAAAATGAGTGTCATTGAATAATTCAAAATGAGTACACTTTAAAAATATTGAAAAATGGATATGTTTTATTAATTTAATATAAATTATTAAAAAAAACATGGATATATATATATATATATTTATGTTAAGATGAATAAATATTGAAAATACTAAAACATAGTAAATAAATAAATATAAATAAATAATATAAAATGATCAAATTCTAAAATAAATTAAAAAATAAAAAATGAATAAATAATAACCTAACTGTAATAGTACTAAAAATAAATAAATAAAATTGACTGATTAAAAACACAATATTTTAAATGTATCATGTTATAACGAAATTCTAAAATATACTAAAATTTGAATAAATTACATAAATATTAGGTTTATGTGTTTCTATATAAGATTTAAAATATTGCGTAAATATATTCTTGTGTGAATTGTGTACAAAAATCCATTACACAAATATACATACAAGAAATCAAGGTAACACAGGACATTTGATATATGTTAAATTGAAAAATCAAACAACATTAAAAATTAATAAGACATTAATATGTTTATAATTATAACATATTATTCATTTTATATATATTTATATTTATTATGTATTATTTATTACTATTTATAATTTATATATATATATATATATAATAATTATTAATTGTTATTAATAATTGTTTCATTAGTAATTTTTTAAATAATTTTTTAATTTACTCATTTTTAATTTTTTTTGTTTAATTATTACAATTTATCCATTTTATATATCTATATTTAATATATACTATTTATTAATATTTATAATATATATATATTTATATTAAATTTATTCATTTTTATGAAAAATGATTTAATTAATAAAATGTTTAATATTTTCATAATTTACTAATTTTAAATTTTTATTTGTTTAATTATTTCATTTTATTCATTTTAGATATATATATATTTAATATATAAAATTTATTAATTTTTAAAATTTATATATATGTATATTCAATATATTCATTTTTGAGAATAATTATTTAATTAATGAAATTGTTAATTGTTAATTTTTTTAATTATTTCATTTTATTCTGGACATTTATTATGCTAAGAAATGCTGATAAATGGTATTGTTTATCAGTACTCAAAATAAAGAGATAATAAATGGTAACCTTTATAAGTGCTAAAATAAAGCACTGATAAAGGGTACCTTTTATTAGTGCGAAAAAAGCGCTGATAAAGGGAACCCTTTATGAGAGATTATTTTAGTGATAAAAAAGACAGAATTTATCATCACATTTTTCTAGCACTGATAAATTCTAGCATTGTTAATCACATCATTTGTATTAGTGCAAGGAGAGAGAGATATGGTGTACGGTTCTGAGTAGCTGAGGCCTTATGAACGAAACTACCCTATTCGCGATCTTAAGCTGATGATAGTGGTTTATGCTTTAAAGTGGTGAGGACATTACCTATTGGGAAAATTGTAACTACGTATATAGACCACAAGAGAATGAAGTATATCTTTTTTCCACAAGATTTGAATCTTCGGTAGTGGAGATGGGTTGAGTATATGAAGTGTTTTGATTTGGAGCTAGCATATACGTGTGGGAAAGGAAACAGTGTGGCAATTTCTTTGAGTAATAAAATTCAGAATCAAATGGTTTAGGAGTCTAGTGATGAGTGGAATATAAGGACATTGTTGTCTAAGATGCATGTGGTTGTTTAGAAAAATCAGGATCATATAGATATATTTTAAGTTTTAGTGGAGTCTACACTTTTGAGACGGATCCAAGATAGGTAGTATGAGGATCCATAGTGTTTTACTTTGATGGAAAGAATTGAAGTGGGGAGTCATATTGAGATTGGATCATAGATGAGGATGAGATTTTCTATGTTAGGAATCAGGTTGTTGTGCCTATGAGTATGCGAGAGGAGCTCGTGTGGGAATTTTATACCTTGAAATGGGTGGTACATCCAACTGCGAAAAAATTTTACCATGACCTATAAAGATATTTTTGTTATTCAGGAATGAAGAAGGAAATTGTAGGGTTCATGACATGATGCTACACCTATCAGCAAGTAAAATCAGAGCATCAATGACCTAGAGGTTTACTATAGTCTTTTCTTATTCTAGAAAGGAAGTGAGATGACGTGACTATGGATTTTGTGGTGGTTCTTCAAAAAATACTTTGGGAGAATGATTCTATATGGGATTTTGTGGATTGAATGATAAAATTATAACATTTATTACCTAAGTGGGAGAATTTCTCAATGAAGTACCTAGAAGAATTGTATGTTTGAGAGATAGTCCATCTATATGGGGTGCCACAGATTATTTTTTCAGACAATGATTCACTTTTTACTTTTCTCTTCTATCATAGCTTACAGAAAGCTCTTGGAACACATGTATTGTTGTGTATGGATTTTCACCCATATACAGATGGGTGGTCAGAGTGTAATATACATGTTCTTGAGAATATGCTAGGTTCATGTGTTATTGACTTTGGTGTGGCTTGGGAGAAGCACTTATATTTAGTTAATTTCACCTATAACAACAGTTATTAGGAAACTATATAGATGTAACCATACACGGCTCTTTATGGTAGGCCTTGCAGATCACCACTATGCTGGATGGAGGTATGTGAGTCAGAGTTGTTCGAACTGAGTATCATTTAAGAGACGTCAGAGAAGGTTCAGTCAATTCAAAAACATTTGGATATAGATCAAAGTAATCAGAAGTAATATGCTAATAGAAGGAGACAACCTCTATAGTTTATATAGGGTGATCAGTTATTCCACCAGGTGTCACCTAGGTTTGGTCACCACCAGATTTAGTGATAGGGAAATTTGGTTCCCAAGCTTGTTGGACCATTTGAGGTAGTGGAGAGAATTAGGCCATCATGTTTTCCATGTATATAAACTAGGGGATTTTCACCCAAACCCTTCTCATGTCATCGATGTGGATGATGTTGATCTTAAGGATAATGCCTCATTTTAAGAGCATCTGATTTGTCTGTTAGATCACAGTGATAAAATGTTATCGGAAAATATTGTGCTGATAGTTCATGTATTGTGGCGGCATAGGCATGTGTAAGAGGAAGCATGATAAATTGAAGAAGATATGAATACTCAGTGGGATAATCTTTTTGGATTGGAATATTAGTGATTCTTGGGAGTGCAGTTCAAGGATGAGATGTTATATGGGGGGAGATTATAAGATCTTAACCTTTATTTGGAGTTTATTCAGGCTTGAATTTATGTATTATTTTTATTTATTTATGAATATTTAGATTGGGTTTTACCATGGGGTGTGTTTTAATAAAAATTATGAAAAATGGAAGAAAAAGGGGTTGTGAATGGTTGGCACACATTTAGAGAAAACAATACACCTATCCTAGGAAACCATGAAGCCTTTTATAGTGAGGGTTCACATGGCTGGCACACAGTTTGTCAAACTGTGCGCCTTAAAAGGAAAACCCATGCATCCAAAAATTACTAGAACATGATTGGTTCATGGTTAAAGAAAACCATACATCCCTAGCCATGAAACCATGAGTGATAATTTTAATTTCCCAAAAATTGGTTCTAAATTTCCTCAAACACCCAAAACTTCCGAAATTCAACCGAAACTCAGACCGACATGGTTTTCGAAGATTTCAGAGCTTTTTGGAGGGATTACAAGACCATATGACATTATTTATTTGTGAATGGAATCCCAATTTTAAGATCTACTCCTCTCCTAGTAATTGGATCTCATTCTAATTTTTTTCCATTCATCCTTCATTCTTCTCTCATCTTTTTTTTATGGATTTTATCCACTATTTTGTTATATATAAACCTAATCGGTGAAATTTAGAAATAGTATTATAGATCTAGATAAAGATTCATATGATCTTGATGTATTTATTATTGATTTTGGGATTTAGATACGGTTTTCGATCTACATCATTGTACTGCTCAATTTTAGAGATTTTTGTTCGGTGATCTTCATCAATGAATTGATGCAGGTGATCTAATTTCTTAATCCCATAGTCGTGACTTTATTTTGTGCATTCAAGTTATAGAACATGTAGCATTTTTTTCAATTTAAATCCATGACTAAATTAATTTATGTGGTAAATTAATTAATTGAGAAAATTGTGATGTTGTGAGATGTAGGGATTTTTGAATTAAATAATTAATTATAGAAATTAATTATGTGTTATTGGGATTGAGAATTTGAAAATAAAATTTTGAATTAATTATGTAATATTGATACCTTTTATTTTTATAAATTAATTATTGAATTCATTTTTGGGTATTATTGAATTTTTAATTGTGGATAATTAATTGGTGAATTAATTATTTTGATGTGTAATTTTGGAATGATTAAT
The DNA here is from genome assembly GCA_963277665.1 of Viscum album. NCBI lineage: Eukaryota > Viridiplantae > Streptophyta > Magnoliopsida > Santalales > Viscaceae > Viscum > Viscum album. Next base: position 1,586,862,932 of record OY728164.1, read on the forward strand.
TAATTATTCAATTAATTGATGGTCATGGATTAATTAATTTGTGAATTAAGTAATGGAAGATTGTGATGAATAATTTTGATAGAAAAGGATTAATGTTGATTAATAATGCTTTATGTTATATGTGATTTAAATGATTGTGTGATATACATGAATAGGACATGGTCTGCTACATTCTAAGATCATGGTAATAAATAGTTTGATAAATATGTGTGGGACATAGTCTGCTGCTTCCAAAAGCTCATGTGTGTGCGACATGGTCTGCTTCATTTGAAGTACGTCTTGATATATATATGTGTGGGAGGAATATGTTATGCTAATTTTTAAACCTATATTGAGATATATAAATATATCTATTTGTGTGTGGGACATGGTTTTCTACTTCCCAAGCCCACGTGATCCTAGACATGAAAATCTCGACCCAAATTTATTATTGGACTATGGTTCCAATCATCCATTTTAATAAGTGAAATAGATTGGATAATAAAATCCCATCTATTTAATAAATTGTGAATTGAAAATTTTGAATGGTTCAGACTCCAACATGGGACAAAGTAGGTATTGAGGTATAGTTGTCCTTAGGAACCTGATGGTTTATGTGGTTTAACAAATATTATTTGATAATGGGATAATTTTTTATGAATTATTTATTTATACAAATACATACACATTTTATTGACTATATATTTTTTATACGCTGTGGGTGGTGGACTCCTGAGTTGTACTCACACCCTACTCAGTTGCCTAATCATTACCTGAATAGACTCTGTGTTTTCTGGATAGGTTTAGGGAAAAAGGTCCCGAGTTAGATGGATGAGTTGGGATGGAGGTTGGATGAGGGAAACATATGTGGTTTGGTACTCGATTGGTTGTCATCAATGTCTTGATTTTTATTTTTCATTTTAGAAACTTGACACTTACATTAGTATGGTATGTTTTATGTTTCTGTTGGATATTGTATTTCCTACATTTACTATATTTAGATATTGGTATTGTTTATGGTTATTTATAATTTTGTTATTATATAATTATTTTTTATGGTGTTTTACTATGATAAAAGAGAGTATAGTCTCCCCGTGACTGACTTACTAGACCCACACACCTATTCACCAGCCTTTGGCATAAGGTGAGGTTTGCTTGAGGTCATTTGACCAACCAGATCAGGGTAATTGTATGTGGAGCCCAAGTCAGGAGACTACAATCACCATGTATTAGCCATCCCATCACAATACCATAAAGATGACTTTTTCAGAACATGTGTTAAACATTATTACATATATAATGGGCACCCTACATCCACTACACTATGGTAAGGAAGCCATTTTAGGCCACATGTTTAGTGTTAATACATAGATGAAAAGTAGTCCTATGGTCTACACTAGAGTGTAGTGTATATGTCATTTTACTTAGGAGTTTTGATCCTTTCAAAATGGCCACAGAAGCCTCACTATGATGTATAGGACACCATGAACATGATACTTTTAAAAAAGGTTAATTTAGAATTTGGTTTTATTTATTTATAAAAATTTTATAAACAAGATTAAAAGGTGTTTAGATGATATTTATTAATAAATAAAAATTCTATTAATCAAATGATTATTAAGGTTTTATAGTTAATTAATAAATGTTATTGAAACATTTATAATTAAATATTTCTTAAATATTAAAAATTAATACTTAAATAAAAATTAATAATTTTATATGGTGTTATTTAATTATTTTAAATAAAAGGGTTTATTTTATAATTATATAATGATAATTTGTAAAATGTTTATAAAATATATAAATGAGGCCATAATATAAAATTATTTAAATTTTGAATTTTGAATTTTTTATAATTATATTTACTTGTTAAAAAACAATAATACCTTATTCGGAATGTTAAATATGTTATATTTAGATTTTGTAAATTTTTTAAATAAATTAAATTGAAATACATATTGTTTATAATTCATAAAATTTAATATATATATATATATGTCTAATGAAATTCCATATAATTATGAGTAAAAAATGTTCATATTAAAAAGAATATAAAGTGTTATATTCATAATTATGGAATGTCTATAACAAATAAACCTAAAATTATAAATGTGTTTATAATTAGATTTTAATTTGTCAATTATTTATAAATGGTTATCTGACTGAAAATTAATTTTATATTCAAAATAACTTTTGAGGAAAAAGTGGAAAACCCAATACTTGAAAAAACCGAGATCAAGACTAAAAGGAACATACCCTACCTAGAAATTACAACATTATGTTAAGCCTCCACTGCACACGACTACTCATCAAGTTGGACCGTGTAGGGTTGCATGGGCCTGGTACTGATGGAAAAGACATACCCTCTCATTTGTCAAAATATGAATGGTGATGCATAGATAGAATATTTTTGTTCTGAAACCTCATCTGGAGCTGCTCCTTAAAGAGCGTTGGTTCCATCCACCATAAAAATTCAGAATAAAAACAAATAAAAAATGTGACAAAAATCCCACCCACTTCAGAATTTGAAAACCTCCATAGATTAGAAACCAAAAAACAAAATATAAAAAGTTTCCAAAAAGATAGTGAAATGACCATCGTCGTCAATTTTCATAAACTGGCCACTCAAACTCACACCCCAAAAGACCAAGAAGACCACTACGTTGTTTTGACTCGGGGAGAACAGAGGAATCCTAGAACCAGAGCAGAGACCAAGAAAACAAAGGCAGAATGAAATGATGACAATGAGATGCCCAAATTCCCATCAAATTCAGGAATCCAACTTCATGTGCATTCCAAGAGACACAAACTTCATGAGTTTAATCAGAATGATCAAAAAACAATTCATACAATTTCAAAAAGGAAAAATGCCTCAACCAAAAGAAAACCATAAACTCATCGAATCTAAAATATTATATAAACACTTCTGCTGATTGATATATCAAAGGAGGAACACCAAGACATTATTGTTTCATGACAGAACTGAAACCCCCATAACAAAAAATGATGTGAACTAGATCCACCAAAACACAAACTAGATCCAAAAAGATAGATCTAACAACTTCATGTAAGAAAAATAGATGAGAATTTTGACACGAAACAAACCACAACCATGAAGACTGGAAGCTGATTGGTCTAACCCCCATGTCCTTGCTGAAATCTGGAAACAAAGACGCCACCGCTGCTGAAAGCTGGGATTCAAGACACCGCCACTGAAATCGAATCCGAGACGCTGCTGCCTAAATCTGGAATTCAAGATGAAAAACAAAATCCATAGATAACCAAAAACCAAGATGTCACCACCACTAAAATATGTAAACCGAGACACCACCATTGAAAGCTGGTCGGAGATGCCGCAAGCTAGAATCTTAGCTGAGAGAAACCATAGCTTCCGCTGAGAGATAATGTCACCCATGGACCCGAAGGAGAATGAAGTTTCCTAGTGAGACGCAGCTGAAGAGAAGACACCAACCCGAAGAATCTACTGCCATCAACCCACCACCTCATTGAGACCCTACACCAACCCCATCCACGCTGCCATATGCTCTATGCGTCGGAGGAGAAACCCAAGGGCGCTCCCAAGAGAAGAGCTCTCGAGAGTGACTTTCCCCATTTACCTCTGTTTTAAATGGTTGTATCATGTTAAAATATATGAATTATTCATTTATTAAATTTTCATTCCCAATATTATTTATAATTATAAAATTTTTATATTTTCAATGGTGTATTCTCATGTTTAAATGTTTAAATACATCTAGTAAATAAATCCTTTCTTTCTTATTCTAGAAATCACTTCGTAATGATTTAGTTTTCCATATAACTTGAAATTCATTTGTATTAAAATTTAGGAACATAAATTTAGATATTGTATATAGTTTATGAATGTATGTTTTTATAGTTATGGTGATTCAAATTCTATATTGAGTAATGTATCCTAGTCTAGAGGGACTTGGGGTTGAACCACCTATCGGTCTGGAGGCTTATTCCTTTTCTTGAAAGGTGAATGAGGTTGGTTATATATCACCATAGGATTAATCATTTGGAGATTTTAAATATCATGTAAATCTAGGACATTAAATGAAAAATTTATGTACCATATTCATATGATGTATTTGGATATGTGTGAATATATCTGATATTTAATTTTGGATGAGTAGCATAAATTTTGGGATGTGTAAAGGGTTGAAAATTAATATGGTTAAAAGATATTGATTTGGTGGAGGAAATAACATTCCAAACTAAAATATCTATAAACATGTATACAAAACGGAATAACATTAGATAATATGTTAAGATTAAGTCCCCTCAAATAATAATCATTAGATTAATTCCAAATTGGAATTTTTAAATACCCTGATCATTCAAAAAGGTATTTTTGAGATCCTCATGAGTACCCATGAATTATCTTGTGTGATAAAATAAAGTTATAAGTAACTCATGATTATCTTATTGTGTATTTTCTAGCTCATCATGGGTACCCTGTGATTATAATTTGATTATATTATTTTAGTATTTTCTTTAGGATACACTAGCTAGGAAACTAAAATGGTTAAGATATTGGAGGAATGGATTTGAATTTATCTATATGATAAATTGTATAAACACTACTATAAAATATGACATTTTTTATGGGTTATTCTCAATTAATGGTAATATATTGTAAAAACTGAGTATATTTACTTTTCTGCAACATACTATATTACTAGTCATAAAAAACATTATTTGTTATTGATAATAGTGATGGACTTCATGTTTATTTATATTAGTCATCATTGTGAGGTTAACAGATAAGGATAATCTGTTTTTTCACAAAATGTACCTACCAAAATCATTTAGTGGTGGATTTTTTGATGTTATTATAGGACCCCGAGACACCTTGAGTGGGGACGGGTGAATCAGGGTGTCAACTTTTTCTTTGAAAACAAGGATCTTGTTCCCACATTGGTAAGAACTCATTAAACCTGTAAGACCAATGAGAACAGAATAAAAATAATCACATGCATAGAGACCACACATCACTTTTACTTAGTTTACCACTAAGGGCTACGTCCAAAGAGCATACATCGATAGTGTGTTGGTCATACCAAAATCCACTAATCTTCACTAGTTTATGGATTACAAGGTTCGGTCATAGACACTATGTGCTAGGAACACTACCTTTAAAAAGGTTCAAGGAAATTTCACTACATCCCATGGAACACTTCCGTCAACTCCCCCTAGATCACTGCTTTGAGAGAAGTCAAACTCAGTTTATCAACTTGAAGATCTCTTCAATAGATTTGTATTAAAGTATTTGTCTCTGTTCAAAATGAGACACTGCTTTCATCGAAGTCTTGAATTTAAGAACTTCAAAGCACTAAACCACTGAATGAGATAACAATAACATGATATCATATTATATTAAAAATTGATCTCCACACCAACCCTTTGCGTGAAAGATGTTACTTTTGCGTGCACGATTTTATTTTTGCCCAGAATATCTTTCACGCCACTATGGCCTTTACATGCAACTTGAAATTTGGTACGCAACATCAATTTTACACGCAACATCAAATTTTACGCACAACTTTAAATTTTCTATGCAACATCTACTTTTACGCGCAAATTTATCATTTCTGTGCAACTACACCTTTTCTGCGCAACTACAAATTTTTCACACCACTCCCTTTTCACACAAGTTTTACATGCATCAGAACTCATATCTTCACTAAGTCTTTAGCACTTTCGAATGAGGGGGGTCACCTCTTATTTATAGGCGTCACCAACCCCCAGGTGAAAAACCCACAGTGTTGTAAAAAACCCTCATTTTGTGCGCAATTTTTTTGGCGCAAGAAACATTTTTGCGCACATCTCCGGATTTTCTACGCACCTCATGCCTTTTTCATTTTTCTGTGTTATGATCCCAAATCAGTTTTTGTGAGAAAAAACTTGCATGCTTTCACTATTGTGCAAAAACCAATTTAGCAAAAAATACATGTTTTTCTCACACCACTCTAATATTTCCTGCACCTTCCTTTGAGAAAAACTCATCTCTCCATTTTCCGATTTTTAGGATGAAAAATTTGGCAAACACTGAAAATGGTGTCACCTTTAGCACTATTGTATGCTTGAACTATATGATCCCTTTCCAGGAAAAAAATATAAACATTCAATGAGGATTGAAAAAAAACACAAAGAATTCTTCATTTATTTCATAGAACGGTCCTGGTTCAAAAAATCCCCTCCTTTGGGTTTGTTGGCAATCTCTAGATAAATTTTATAGAGTTCCAGCCACAAGAAAAACCTGAGATGCAAGAATCAACTCATACAACACTCTAAGTATACATGAGAAATAATCAGTGTAGAAAACAAGAGGGGAAGCATGAATTGGGTTCCCGTGTTTTGGAATTCTTATAGACACCCAAGTCATTCTCTTAATGTGTCAGAGAAGAATTACATGCCTTGAATGCATTCCTTCTCCTCCTAACACCAAATTCTTATCCTGTCACAAAATCATTACATGTCCATCACATACCAAATTTATTCCTTCTCCCCCATTGTTAATAAACCCAAAGACTGATATTTGTTCATTGTACAACTCAAAACACCCCTGAATAGTATCTCCCCCTTAATCTTGTATCACATCCACAAACAGATTAAAAAAATTAACATTACTGGGGAGAGGGGAATTTTGTATCCCCATTATGCACTAGGAGGATATTGAACACTGAGGTTCAGCTGATTCTTCTCGAACACATGTGACGAGAGTGGATTGGTCAGTATGTTAGCCACTTGATCACCAGTTCTGACATGATCCATTTTAATCACACCTTGTTCCAATTTTTCTTTGATGAAGTGATATCGGATCTCAATATTCTTCGTACGAGAATGCTGAACATGATTCTTCGTAAGATCAATTGCTCTCTTGTTATCACAGTGAATCACCATTGGTTGTTTACCATTATCACCAATATCTATTAGTTTTTGCTTCATTCATTGTATTTGAGTGCATTATTTTTTAGCAGAGATATACTCAGCTTTAGTAGTTCTGAGTGAAGTGATTTACTATTTCTTACTCAACCAACCCACACATTTATTCCCAATATAGAATGCTCCACCACTGGTGGATTTTCTATCCACTATATCTCTAGCCCAGTCAGCATCAGAGAATGCTGATAGTTCACTATCCTTTCCTGCAGCAAAGTTTGACCCATAATTATGGCTTCCTTGAACATATCTCATGATTATTTTTACTACCACCATATATTCTTCCTTTGGATTACTTTGAAACTGGGCCACTAGAATTGTTTCAAAGATGATATATGGATGTGTTGCTGTCTGGTATAGTAGGATCCCAATGATCCTCCTCTACTTGGTGGGATCTACAAAGGTCCCATCCTCATGCTTTCCAAGATTGGTTCCAATTGCAAACAGAGTTGAAATTGGTTTGGATTCATGCATATTAAATTTATCTAGAATCTATCTTGAATACTTTTCATGAGAGATGAAAGTGTAATCTTTATTTTGAATCACCTGAATCCCTAAGAAATATGTGATCTCCCCAATGATTGACATTTCAAATTCTAATTTCATGTGATTGGAAAATTCATCCACTGATTTCTGCATACTACCACCAAATATAATTTCATCAACGTAAACTAGAACCATGAACTAATATTTCATATAATTCTTCACATAGAGATTGTAATATACTCCTCCTCTTTTGAATTCTAGCTTCCTAAGATATGAATCCAACCGGGAATACCATGATCATGGTGTCGACTTCAAACCATAGAGGGCCTTCTTTAGTTTACAAAACTTTGTTTCATTAGTACCAAGATGATAACCCACTGGTTGTTCGATGTAGACTTCTTCTTTGAGAACACCATTCAAGAATGTTGTCTTGAAATCCATTTGATATACTTTATATCCTCTTTGGATTGATATGGAAAGAAAAATCCTGATTGGATCCAGTCTAGCCACTAGTGCCAAGGTTTCTTCAACATCAACACCTTCAATCTGTGAATATCCTTTACATACCAGTCATGCCTTATTTCTTATAACACTTCCATGCTCATCAAACTTGTTCTTGAAAATCCACTTTGTACCGATCACATTATGACCTTCGGGTCTCTTGACTAGATCCCATGTCTGATTCTTGTCAATTTTATCTAACTCTTCATTCATGGATTTCACCCACGATTCATCCTTTGTAGCTTCTTCATATGAGGATGGTTCCACCACAGATAAGAATACTGATTGTGCATTAATGCTCATTCTCTTCATTTGTGTGGGTGCAATCCAATCGCCAATGATGTTGGATTGATCAATTTATGCTCTTATATTCCTTCTCTTAGGTTCAAATAAACTCTCTCAAGCTATGGTTTCAACTTAATATTCTTCTTCTGAGTCAATATCACAATGTGACTCCTGAGAGTTTTGTACACCTTCCTCTATTTATGAATTTTCATTTACTCCATGTTCACATTCTTCCTCATATTGTATCTCATCAGCGTAAGAATTATTTGAAGCATTTGGGGTTTTTTATTTAATGATCTTAACATCACTGCTTTCCAAAATCCTTCCCAAGTTCTTATTGAAACACTTGTATGCTTTGCTGTTCATTAGATATCCAAGAAATATTCCTTCATCAGCATTGTCACCAAACTTCCCTTTATTTCCTTCTTTATTTCGGGTGAAACATTTTCTTCCGAAAATATGAAATTATTTCAAATAAGGATTACTTTCCTGCCACAATTCATATGGTGTCTTCATTTCTCCCATATAAATCCACGTTCGATTTTGAATGTGCAGTGAAACTTCAACAACTTCTTTCCAGTAAAGGCGAGAGATATAACTCTCAATCCGTATAGTCCTGGCCATGTGGTTGACCTGTCGATTCTAGCGCTCAACAACTCCATTTTTTTGTAGAGTTCTCATAGCAGCTACCTCACACTATATTCCCTGTTTTTATAGGTAATTCTCAAACTCAGTGGATGTGTATCCTCCTCCATTGTATGATCACATGACTTTTATTATCCAACCAGAATCATTCTCGGCAATTCGGCGATATGTTTTCATGAAATCAAGTAGTTGTCACTTCTTGGGAATAACCATTACAAAATCCATTATACTATAATCATCAATGAAAAGGATGAAGTACCTCTCTCCATGAGTTCCAACAACATTTATCAGTCCACATACGTCTGTATGGATGAGATCAAGAAGTTGTGAAGCCCTTTTCTTATTTGGCCGAAATGAGCTACAAACTATCTTCCCCCATATGAAACATCAAAATTCTTTTCCCGTTCACGTTCTAAAATGGGAATATCCATGACTATCTTAATCATAGATATATTTTCCATGTCTTGTGAGTTAATGTGCCCCAGCCTTTAATGCCACATGTTGTTCTCTTCTTCAATAGACAAATAGAAAGGGTTCTCTTAACTGTTAACCTGATATAAGTTTTCGTCTGTTCTACAGCCATTCATGAGATAATTTCCTATTTTTTCCTTTATATTGCATCCTTTTTGATTGAAAGTTACTATGTTCCTTGAGTCACATAATTCAATCACACTAAAGAGATTGTGACATTGACCTTCCACATAAAGAACATCAGTCTTCTTCAGCTCTTTATTGACCTGTGCAGTATTTCCACTGCCTTTAATCTTGAAAGAACCATAATTATCAAACCTCACTATTCCATCAACCTTATTATTAATTTTCTTTAAAAGGTCATTATTTCCTATAATATAGTATGAGCATACACTATCAAGAATCCAGGTGCTGCTACGTTTTTTCACTTTGAGAGCTACTTTTTCAAGATTGAATTTCTCAATTTTCTTCTTCTCTTTCCATGAAATATTGGATTGAGTGTAGGACACTAATGACCTTTGAATTATTTCTTCCACATAATCAGATTCTTCATATCCATACTCTTCTTCTATAAGAGTAAACCTATTTGTAAGAATAACACCGTCGGGAGGGTGAGTATTGACCCATCTTTGAGAGTTGTATGAATTTATCCTATCATACCTCTGCCTGCAATACATAGCTTTATGGAAAATGTTAGAACAGTAAAAATAGTATCCATAGAAAATATTTCTTCTATAAGTTGTAGGATATGAAATTGGTCTCCTTTGTGGACTTCCCAGATCTTCCCCATTCAAATTGATCATTTCCTCTTCGTAATATGATATGGTATGGCCTAGATAGCCACAAACTGACAATTCGTGAGAGGAAATGTCTTCTCACTTATATTTCTCCCCATGCCCTATTCCTTGAGAAAATAGTTGGAATGCCTATAATTTCTGAAAGTTTGAGGATAATATTCAATACTTCTTTTAGTTTGGATGGAGGGTTTATTTTTCAGCACTTCAGGAAACATTTCAACATGTCCAACTTTCATCTTGTCTTTCTCTTGGATCTCTTTACTTCTAGAATCTGATTTCTCATCTTCAAAACCGATTCCATAGTTTCCCATGTAGGTGGGTCTTTGATCACTCCAGATTATTTTCCCCATTTGAACCATGCTTGGATCTTACTAGTAATTTTGAATATGAGAATCTCCCAAAATGAATTTTAATCTTTCCTTCTTTTTTGGTTGATTAACACTCATGTTTACTCCTAAGAGTAAAAAATTATTTCTCAATACAATCAATAGTCTTGAACTTCTATTCCAGTATGGACGTAATTTCATTGATGACCTTTTCTGGTTCTTCAATTCTAGTATTTAGTTCCACAACGCCATTAGTTCTTTCAAGGATTAGGGACTGTACCCTCACTAGTTCTTCTTTTCGTTCAATTTTAGCTTCAAGTTCATCAACATATTCTGACGATTCTTCCACCATTTATTTCCACTTATGGAATCTCTTAAATTTTTAATCAATCTTGGAAATGGAATCCTTAATTTTCAACATGGGATCACCATTATGAGTCATATTATTATCTCTATCTTTGTCGATCAAAGGTTCTGACTTTTCAATGGTATCCATCATGGAATCATGGTTTCCAATTTTAAATTCTAGTTCTTCTTCTTTATAGAATTCAATATCATCATCTTATTCTTCAAAGAAAAAACTCTTCTTCTGTATTTTATTTCCATATTTGAAGTCCCAATTTTTTAAAACCCTTTTCTAAGGCTTCTCAATGTCTTTTGCTTCAATCCCTTAATTATATAACTTTCTTTGGCACTGAGAGGCAATGTGCCCAACTATTCCTCAAAGAAAACATTCTAGAGGTAACTTACCATTTAAATTTACCTTTACCCTTCTTCAGTTTCTTGGAATTGAGAGAAATAATTTCTTTTTACTCATCATATGTACCACCACTATCTCCTGAAATTTTCAGTTTTCCCATGGCTTTGAACGCCATTTCCTTGATAACATGAGTCATACCGTCTTCTGGTTTGACTCTCATCTCATATGCCACTAGACTACTTAGAAGATCATCCAGAGATAGTTTAGATAGATCTATTTCTTCAAGGTCTATCACCTTTGCATTTTATATAGGCAGAATCCTTCTTAAGATTCTTTATGATATCAATGTCTTTGATTTCCTCTCCAAGACCATGAATTCCTCCCACTACTTTAGTAATTCGATTGAAGAAGGAATCTTCATTCTCATCAGGATGCATCTTCAGATCGTCGAACATATTTTACAGGACTTGAAGTTTTTCCTCCTTCACTTTTCTATCTCCTTTATAAATATTTTCATGTTTATCTCTCATAGACTTTGCTGAGGTGTAACTCATCACCTTTATATAGATATGATTAGAAAGAGCCATAGTTATAACATTCTGAGCTTTAGCATCTGCATCAAGAACATTCCTATCTGTATCAGTCATATAAAGCCCTGTTGTATCAGTAACTTGTATTATTAGCATAATAGCCAAGTTGACTTCAATTCCAAGGGATCTTAGATGAGATATCATTATGTTCTTCCAAATTTGAAAAATAATTCCATTAAAGGGAGGGATTCCCCTTGCATTGGCTTTATTATCCATGATGACAAAGGATAGATCAATCACCAATAACCTTTACCCTATGATATCATTTTTAGGACCCCGAGAAACTCTAAGAGGGGAGGGGTGAATCAAGGTCTTAGATTTATCTTTTAAAACAAGGATCTTGTTCCCATGTTGGCAGGAAATCGTTAAACCTATAATAATGATGAGAACAGAAAGAAAACAATCACATGTATGGAGAACACAAATCACTTTTTATTGGTTCACCACTAAGGGATACATCGAATGTGGATATGCCGACAGTGAATCAGTCATACCAAAAATACACTAATCTTCACTACTTTATGGATTACAAGGTTCAGTCACAGACACTCTGTGCCAAGCACACTGTCTTTATAAAGGTTCAGGGAAATCTTACTGCGTTCCCCTGATCAGTTCCGTTGACTCCCCCTAGCTCACTACCTTTAGATAACTCAAACTCAGTTTATCAACTTGAAGGTCTCTTCCATAGATTTTCATTTAAGTATTTTTCTCTATTCATCATGAGACACTACTTGCATTGAAGGCCTGAATTGATGCACTTGAAAGCACTAAACCACTAAAATGGATAATCAGAACATGTAATCAGCTTATACTGATAATTTCACTTGACTCCTACCCTTTGCGTGCAAGATGTAACTTTTTCATGCAAGATTTTCTTTTCACGCAGAAAATCTGTCGCACAACTACGCCCTTTACGTGCAACTTGACCTTTTGGTTGCAACTTAAAATTTTACGCATAATGTTAACTTTTACATGAAAATTAAAATTTTACATGCAACATCACATTTTATGCACAACATTATCTTTTCTGTGAAACTACACCTTTTCTGTGTAACTATAACTTTTGCGTGCAACTCCCTTTTCGTGCAACTTTTACACACATCAGAACTCAGATCTTCTCTAAGTCTTCAGCCCTTCCGAATGAGGGGGGTCATATCCTATTTATAGGATTCAACAACCCCCATGTGCGAAACCCACCATGTCACATAAAACTCCCATTCTGCGTGCAATGTTTTTGGCACAAGAACCATTTTTTGTGCACAACTTCTGATTTTCCGCGGACATCATGTCTTTTCCATTTTTCATCGTTTTGATCCCGAATCACATTTTTTGTGAAAAAACCAACATGCTTTCACTATTTCATACAAAACCAATTTAGTGCACAATCTATGTGTTTCACAACACACTCTAATATTTCATGAACCTTACTTTGAGAAAAACTCATCTCCCCATTTTTCTATTTTCAGGATGAAAAATTTGGCAAACACTGAAAATGGTGCCACCTTCAGTACTATTGTCCGCATGAACTATATTATCCCTTTAATGAAAAAAATTAAATTTCAATTAGGATTGAAAATAAACACAAACCATGCTCTATTTCTTGCATAGAATAGTCATGGTACCAACAATATACCCCTTTGAGTTTGTTGGAAATCTCCAGATAAATTAAATAGAGCACCAACCACAAGCAAAAACCTGAGATGCAAGAATCAACTCATCCATCACACAAAGTCTATATGAGAAATTATCAGTGTAGAAAACAAGAGGGGAATCATGAATTGGTTTCCCATGTTTTTTAATTATTAAAGACACCCAATCCATTCTCTAAATGTGTCACAGAATCATTACATGCCATGAATGTATTCCTTCTACCCTTAACACTGAATTCTAATCGTGTCGCATAAGAATTACATGTCCATCACATACCAAATTTATTCCTTCTCCCCCATTGAAAATAAACCCAAAGATTGATATTTGTTCATTGTACAGCTCAAAACACCCCTGGATAGTATCTCCCCCATAATCTTGCATCACATCCACAAACAGATTAAAAAAATTTACATTACTGGAGTGAGGGGAATTTCGTAACCCCATTATACACTGGGAGGAGGTTGAACACCGAGGTTCAACTGATGATTCTCGAACACATTTGCTGATAGTTTCTTGGTCAGTATGTCAACCACTTGATCATTAGTTCAAATATATTCCATTTTAATCATGACTTGTTCCAATTTTTCTTTGATGAAGTGATATTGGATCTCAATATTCTTCATAAGAGAATGTTGAACATGATTCTTCGTAAGATCAATTGTGCTCTTGTTATCACAGTGAATCACCATTGGTTGTATAAGGTCATCAACAATATCTATCAGTTGTATATTCAACCATATTATTTGGGTGCATGCCTTTTAGTGAAGATATACTCATCATTAGCAGTACTGAGTGAAGTTATTTACTATTTCTTTCTCAACCATCCCACACATTTCTTCCCAATATAGAATGCTCCACCACTGGTGGATTTTCTATCCACTATATCTTTAGCCCAGTCAGTATCAGATAATTTTGATAGTCCACTATTCTTTTCTGCAGAAAAGTATAACCCATAATTATGGGTACCTTGAATGTACCTCAATATTCATTTTACTGCCACTATATGTTCTTCCTTTGGATTACTTTGAAACCGAGCTTCTAGAAATGTTGAAAAGATGATATCTGGACGTGTTTCTATTAGGTATAGTAGGCTTCCAATGATCCTCCTGACATGATGGGATCTACAGAGGTCCCATCCCTATGCTTTCCAAGTATGGTTTCAACTACAATCGGAGTTGACATTGGTTTCGAGTCATGCATATTAAATTTTTTAGGAGATCTCTTGCATACTTTTCATGATAGATGAAAGTGTAATCTTTATTTTGAATCACCTATGGCCCCATGAAATATGTGAGCTCTCCAGTCATTGAAATTTAAAATTCTCATTTCATGTGATGGGAAAATTGATCCACTTATTTCTGCATACTACCACCAAATATAATGTCGTCAACGTAAACAAGAACCATAGACTGATATTTCAGAGAATTCTTCATATAGATATTGTGATCTACTCCTCCTCTTTTGAATTACATCTTCCTAAGATATGATGCTTTCTAGGAATATCATGCTCGTGGTGCCTTCTTCAAACCATAGAGGTCCTGATATAGTTTAAAAACCATTCTTTCATCAGTACCCAGAAGCAAATCCACTAGTTGTTCAATGTATACTTCTTCTTCAAGAATAACATTCAATAATGTTGTCTTAACATCCATTAGATATACTTTATATCCTCTTCAGATTTCTATGGAATAAAAAATCCTGATTGACTCCAGTATATTTACTGGTGAAAAAGTTTCTTTAACATCGACACCTTCAATTTATGAATATTTTTTACATACCAGTCATGCCTTGTTTCTAAAAATACTTTATTTCTCATCAATCTTATTCCTGAAAATACAGTTTGTACCAATCACATTATGACCTTCAGGGCTCTTGACTAGATCCCACATATAATTCTTGTCAATTTGATCTAACTCTTTATTCATGGCTTTCACCCATGATTCATCCTTTGTAGCTTCTTCAAATGAGGATGGTTCCTCCATAGATAAGAATGAACATTGTTCATTACTCCTAATTCTCCTCATTTGTATGGGTGCAGTCCAATCCCCAATGATGTTGGATTGATCAATTTATCCTCTTCGATTCCTTCTCTTAGGTTCAACTGAACTATTTAAATCTATGGTTTCAACTTCATATTCTTCTTCTGAATCAACATCATAGTGTGACTCTTAAGAGTTTTCTACACCTTCCTCTATTTTTGTATTTTCATTTACTCTATGTTCACATTCTTCCTCATCTTATATCTCATCAGCAAAGGAATTATTTGAAGCTTTTGGGGTTTAGTCTTCAATGATATTAACATCACTACTTCCCACAATTCTCCCCAAGCACTTATTTAAACACTTGTATGCTTTTATGTTCATTTGATATCCCAGAAATATTCCTTCATCAGCATTGTCACTAAACTTCCGTTGATTTCCATATTTATTTCAGATGAAACATTTTCTTCCGAAAACAAAAAAGTATTTCAATGAAGGGTTACTTCCATGCCACAATTCATATGGTGTCTTTGTTTTTCCCATATAAAGCCCCATTTTATTTTGAATGTGCACTGCAGCTTCAACAGATTCTTTCTAGTAATGGGGAGAGATACGACTCTCAATCAGCATAGTCTTAACCATGTTGTTGACCTGTCGATTATGGCACTCAATAACTCCATTTTTATACAGAGTTCTCACAACAGCTACCTCATTCCATATTCAATGTTTTTATAGGTAATTCTCAAGCTAAATGGATGTGTATTCTCCTCTATTGTTAGATCGCAAGACTTTTTTTGTCTTTATAATATCATTCTCATCAATTTAGTGATATGTTTTCATGCAATCAAGTACTTGTCGATTCATGTGAATAACCATTACACAATACATTCTACTATAATCATCAATGAAAAGGATGATGTACCCCTCTCCTTGAGTTCTGAAAATGTTTATCGGGCCACATACGTCTGTATGGATGAGATCAAGAAGGTGTGATTCCCTTTACTTATTTGGCCAATATGAGCTACAAACTAGCTTCCCCCTTATGCAAGCATCACAAGTATTTTCCCGTTCATTTTTTAGAATGGGGATATCCATGACTATCTTAATGTTAGATATCTTTTCCATGTCTTTTTGGTTAATGTGCCCTAGCCTTCGATGTTATAGGTTGTTTTCTTCTTCAATAGATAGAGAGCATGAGTTCTCATTACTGCCAACCTGATATACGTTTTCATCTATTCTACAGACTTTTATGAGAGAATTCCCTGTTTTCCACTTTATAGTGAGCCTTTTTATTGAAATTTACTATGAACCCTAAGTCATAGAGTTGACTTACACTAAGGGGATTATGACATCGACCATCCACATAATGAACTTCAGCCTTCTTCATCTCTCCAATGGCCAGGGCAGTATTTCCACTACCTTTAATCTTCAAAGAACCATCATTACCAAAGATCACTATTACATTAACCTTCTTCTTAATGTTATTTAAAAGTTCAGCATTTCCTGTCATATGGTTTTAACATACACTATCAAGAATCTAGGTGTCTCTACTTTTTGTTTCTTTGAGAGCTACTTCTGCAAGATTGTGTTTCTTAATTTTTTTATTCTCATTCCCTGAGATATTGTATTGCGTGTATGACATTGATGGACTTTGAATTATTTCTTCCACATAATCAGATTATTCATATCCATAATCTTATTCCATAGGAGAAAACCTATTTGTGATAACAACAACACCAGGAGGGTGATTATTGAACCGTCTCTGAGAGTTCTATAAATTTCTCATGTCACGCCTCTACCTGTAATACATAACTTTATGGACAAAGTTAGAATAGTGAAAATAGTATCCATAGTAACTATTTCTTCTATAAGTTGTATGATATGAAACTGGTATCATTTTTTGACTTCCCTGATCTTCCCCATTCAAATATCTCATTTCCTCTTCATAATATGACATGGTATGGCCCAAATAGCCATAGAACTGACACTTCATGATAGTAAATGTCTTCTCACTTATATTTCTCCCCATGCCTTATTCTATGAGAAAATAGTTGTATTTCCTGTCATTTGTGAAAGTTTGAGGATAATCTTCGATTCTTATTTTAGTTTGGATTTAGAGTTTCTTTTTCAGCACTTCAGGAAACTTTTCAACGTGTCCAACTTCAATCTTGTCTTTATTTTGGCTCTCTTTACTTCCAGAATTTGATGACTCAGCTTCAAAACTGATTCCACAGTTTCCCATGCAGGTGGGTCTTTGATCAATCAAGATTTTTTCAACCCCATCTGAACCACGCTTGGATCTTACCGGTAATTATGCATATGAGAATGTTCCAAAATTAATTTTCTTCTTTCCTTCTTTTGTGTTTGATTGACACTCAAGTTTACTCGTAAGAGTAACAACTTCTTCTTCAAGGCCCTTAACAGTCTTGGAATTGTTTTCCAGTATGGACATAATTTCATTGATGAACTTTTCTTTTTCTTCAATTCTAAGCTTTATTTCCACAACATCATTAGTGCTTTCAAGGATTGAGGATTGTAACCTCACTAGTTATTTTAGACGTTCAATTTCATCTTCACCTTTAATAATATATTCTAATTATTCTTCCACTATTTATTTTCACTTGTTTCAACAATTATGATTATTATCAATCTTGGAAAACACATCCTTAATTTTCAACTTGGGATCACCATTTGGAATCATCTGATTATCTTTATCTTTATCGATCGAAGGTTCTAATTTTTCAATGGTATCCATCAAGGAATCATGGTTTCTGATATTAAATTAGGGGTCTTCTTCTTCACATAATTCAATATCATCATCTTACTCTTCACAAAAAAAATCTTCTTTTGTATTTTCTTTCCATATTTGATGTCTCCATTTTTGAAAAACCTTTTTTGAGGCTTATCATTGTCTTTTTCTTTACTCTTTTTATCATAAAAATTTCTTTGGCACTGAGAGGAAATGAGACCAACTCTTCCACAATGAAAACATGCCAAAGGTAACTTACCTTTAAATTTACCTTTTCCATTATTCATTTTCTTGGAAATTAGAGAAAGAATTTATATTTACTCATCATATTCACCACCACTATCTCTTGAAATTATCAGTTTGTCTATGGAATTGAACTCCAATTCATTGTTAACATGATTTGTATCATCTTCTAGTTTGAATCACATATCATATGCCACTAGAATACTTAGAAGGTCATCCAGAGATAGTTTAAATAGATATCTTTCTTCAAGAGATGACACCTTTGCATTGTTAATAAGAGGAATTCTTCATAAGATTTTATTTATGATCTCAATGTATTAGATTTCCTCTCCAAGACCTCAAATTACTACCACTACTTCAGTGATTTGATTGAAGAAGGAATCCACTTTCTCATCAGGATGCATCTTCAGATCGTCGAACCTGTTTTTGTACGACTTGAAGTTTTTCCTATTTCACTTTGTTATCTTCTTCATAAATATATTCAAGTTTATCCCGCATAGACTTTGCTGAGTTGAAACTCATCACCTTTAGATATATATAATCAGAAATAGCTGAAATGATAGCATTTTGAGCTTTAGCATCTGTATGAAGAACTTTCCTATCTGTATCAGTCATAGAAATCCCTTTTGGATCAGTAACTTGTATTCTTTGCTCAATATTCAAGAGGAATTAAATTCCAAGTGAACTTAGATGAGATCTCATTCTGTTCTTCGATATTTAAAAATTACTTCCGTCGAAGAGAGGGATTCCCCTGGGATTGGATGCATTATCCATGATGGAAAAGGAAAGATCAAACACCGGTAACCTTTACCCTCTGATTCCACTAGTAGGTCCCCATGACACCCAGAGAGGGGAGGGGTGAATCAGGGTGTCAAATTATTCTTTTAAAACAAGGATCTTGTTCCCACCTTGGTAGGAACTCGTTACACCTGTAAGACAGATGAGAACAGAAAGAAAACAATCACATGCATGGAAAACACAAAAAACTTTTTCTTGGTTCACCTCTAAGGGATATGTCCAAGGAGAATTTGCCGACAGTGTGTCGGTCATTCCAAAATCCACTAATATTCACTAGTTTATGGATTACAAGGTTCAATCATAGACACTCTATGCCAGGAAAAATTCCTTTACTAAGGTTCAAGGAAAGATCACTTTGTCCCACTAATCACTTCCATTGACTCCCCCTAGCTCACTTACTTGAGGGAAGTCAAACACAGTTTATTTACTTGAAGATATCTTCAATATATTTGAATTTAAGTCTTTATCTCTGTTCATCATGATACATTGCTTGCATAAAAGTCCTGAATTGATGCACTTGAAAGCACTAAACCACTAAACCGGATAATTAGAACATTAAATCATCTTATACTGACAATTGCGCACAACACATACCCTTTGTGCACAAGATGTTACTTTTGCACACAATATTTTCTTTTCGTGTGGAAAATCATTCGCGCAACTACACCCTTTATGCACAACTTGACCTTTTGCACGCAACTTCAAATTTTACATGCAACATCAATATTTATACACAAATTCAAATTTTTTGTGGGATATAAAATTTTACGTGCAACTTTACCTTTTCCGGGAAACTACAACTTTTGCACGCAACTCCCTTTTCACGCAACTTTTACACACATCAGAACTCTGATCTTCTCTAAGTCTTCAGCCCTTCCGAATGAGGGGGTCACCTCTTATTTATAGGTGTCTCCGGCCCCCACATGAAAACCCCATCATTTCATGCAAAAATCCCATTCTATACACTAATATTTTGGTTCAACAACCATTTTTTTCTCACATCTCCAGATTTTCCATGAACCTCATGCCTTTTCCATTTTTTATCATTCTAATCACGAATCAGCTTTTCTGTAAAAAACAAAACATTATTTCAATATTGCTCAGAAAAAAATTTAGAACACAATCTATGTTTTTAATGCACCACTCTAATATTTCACGCACCTTACTTTGAGAAAAACTCATCTCTCTATTTTTAGATTTTCAGGCCCAAGAATTTGGAAAACATAGAAAAACAGTGCCACCTTCAGAATTGTTGTCCGCTAGAACTGTATGATCCCTTTCTTGGAAAAAAATATAAACTTTCAATGAGGATTGAAAACATTCACATACAATACACCATTTATTTCATAGAACGGTCGCGATTCCAACAGTCTCCCCCTTTGGGTTTTTTGGTAATATCCAGATAAATTCAATAGAAAACCAACCACAAGAAAGACCTGAGATGCAAGAACCGACTCATCCAACACTCTATGTCTACGTGAGCAATGATCGGTGTAAAAAATAATAGGAGAAGCATGAATTAGTTTCTTGTGTTTTGGAATTCTTAAAGACACCCAAGACATTTTCTTAATGTGTCACAGAAGCATTACATTCCCTAAATGTATTCGTTCTCCTCCTAACATTGAATTATAATCGTGTCATGGAAGCAATACATGTCCATAACATATTGAACTTTTTCCTTCTCCACCATTGAAAATAAACCAAAATATCGATATTTTTTCATTGTACAACTCAAAAAACCCCTTAGATTGTATCTCCCCCATAATCCTACATCACATCCACAAACAGATTAAAAACAATTATCATTACTGGGGAGAGGGTAATTTCATAACCCACTTATGCACTGGGAGTAATTTTAACACTGAAGTTCAACTGATGCTTCTCGAGCACATGTTCCAACAGTGGCTTGGACAGTATGTCATCCACTTGATCATCAGTTCCAACCTGCTCCATTTTAATCACGCA
The DNA here is from genome assembly GCA_963277665.1 of Viscum album. Taxonomy (NCBI): domain Eukaryota; kingdom Viridiplantae; phylum Streptophyta; class Magnoliopsida; order Santalales; family Viscaceae; genus Viscum; species Viscum album. The sequence goes on from OY728164.1 coordinate 1,586,884,062, forward strand.
TTGTTCCACTTTTTCTTTGATGAAGTGATATCAAATCTCAAAATGCTTCGTACAAGAATGTTGAACAAGATTCATCATAATATCAATTGATATCTTGTTATCATAGTGAATCACCATTGGTTGTTTAACTTCATCACAAATATCTATCAGTTGTTTCTTCATCCATAGTAGTTGAGTGCATGCATTTTTAGAAGAGATATACTCAACTTCAATAGTACTTAGTGAAGTGATTTTCTATTTCTTTCTCAACCATCCCACACATTTCTTCCCAATATAAGATTCTCCACCACTATTGGATTTTCTATCCACTATATATCTAACCTAGATAGTATCACATAATATTGATAGTTCACTATCCTTTCTTGTCGAAAAGTATAACCCATAATTATTGGTACCTTGAATGTACCTCATGATTCTTTTTACTACCACCATATGTTCTTCCTTTGGATTATTTTGAAACTGGGCTGTTAGACATGTTGTGAAGATGATATATGGGTGTGTCGTTGTCAGGTACAGTTGGCTCCCAATGATCCTTCAGTAGAGGGTGGGATCTACAAAGGTCCCATCCTCATGCTTTCCAAGTTTGGTTCCAACTACAATCGGAGTTAACATTGGTTTGGAGTCATGTATATTAAATTTCTTTAGGATCTCTCTTGTATACATTTAATGAGGGATGAAAGTGTAATCTTTATTTTGAATCACCTGCAGCCCCAAAAAATATGTGAGCTCCCCAATCATTGGCAATTCAAATTTTGATTTCATGTGATTGGAAAATTCATCCACTGATTTCTGCTTGCTGACACCAAATAAAATGTCATCAACATAAAATAGAACCATGAAATGATATTTTTGAGAATTATTTACATAGATATTATGATATACTCCTCCACTTTTGAATTCCAGCTTCTTGAGATATGAATCTAGCCAGGAAGAACAAGCTCTCGATGCCTGCTTTACACCATATAGGGCCTTCTTTACTTTACAAACCTTTGATTCATTAGTACCAAGAAGAAAACCCAATGGTTGTTTGATGTAGACTTATTCTTTGAGAACACCATTCAATAATATTTTCTTGAAATCCATTTAATATACTTTATATCCTCTTTGGATTTCTATGGTAGGAAAAATCCTGATTGACTCCAGTATAGCCATTGGTGAAAAGTTTTCATCAACTTCAACACATTCAATCTATGAATATCCTTTACATACCAGTTGTGCCTTGTTTCTAATAACACTTCCATGCTCATAAAACTAGTTCTTGGAAATACAATTTGTACCAATCACATTTTGACCTTCGATATTCTAGACTAGATATTGTGTTTGATTATTGTCAATTTGATATAACTCTTTATTAATGTCTTTCACCCATGATTCATTCTTTGCATCTTCTTCAAATGAGGATGGTTCCACCGTAGATAAGAATTAAGATTGTGCATTACTCCTAATTCTCCTAGTTTGTGTGGGTGTAGTCCAATCCCCAATGATGTTGGATTGATCAATTTATACTCTTTGATTCCTCCTCTTAGGTTCAACTGAACTCTCTCCAGCTATGGTTTCAACTTCAAATTCTTCTTCTGAGTCAACAACACGATGTGACTCCTGATAGTTTTGTACACCTTCCTCTGTTTCTGTATTTTCATTTACTCTTTGTTTAAATTACTCCTCATATTCTGTCTCATTAGCATATATATTATTTAAATCATTTGGGTTTTTTTCTTCAATGATCTTAATGTCACTGCTTTTCAAAATCCTCCCCAAGTTCTTATTCAAACACTTGTATGCTTTGCTGTTCATTGGATATCCAATATATATTCCTTCATCAGCATTGTCACCAAACTTCCCTTGATTTAATTCTTTATTTCAGATGAAACATTTACATCTGAAAACATGAATGTATTTCAACGAAGGATTCCATACATGCCACAATTCATATGGTGCCTTCGTTTTTCCCATACAAATCCTTGTTTGATTTTGAATGTGCACTGCAGCTTCAACAACTTCTTTCCTATAATGGTGGGAGATACAAATCTCAATCAGCATAGTCCTAGCCATGTTGTTGACCTATTGATTCTGGCACTAAAAAAATCCATTTTCTTGTAGAGTTCTTATATTTTCTACCTCATGCTGTATTACATGTTTTTATACGTAATTATCAAACTCAATGGTTGTGTATTCCCCTCCATTGTTAGATTTCATGAATTTTATTGTCTGTCTAGTATCATTCTCTACAATTTAGCGATATGTTTTCATGCAATAAAGTACTTGTCACTTCATGTGAGTAACCATTACACAAATATATTCTACTATAATCATTAATTAAAAGGATGAAGTATCTCTATTCATGAGTTCTGAAAATGTATATCAGGACATATATGTCTATATGGATAAGGTCAAGAAGGTGTGATGTTGTTTTCTTATTTGGCCGATATGAGCTACATACTTGCTTCCCCTTTATGCAAGCATCACAAGTCTTTTACCATTAACATTTAAAAATGGAGATATCCTTGACTATATTCATCATAGATATATTTTCCATGTCTTGTTGGTTAATGTTCCCCAATATTCAATGCCAAATTTTGTTTTCTTCTTCAATAGATAGATAGCAAGAGTTCTCTTTACTGTCAACCTGATACAAGTTTCCATCTATTATGAAACCTTTAATGAGAGAATCCCCTATTTTTACCTCTATATTTCAACCTTTTTTATTGGAAGTTACTATGATCCATGAGTCATAGAGTTGAATCACACTAAAGAGATTGTGACATAGACTATCCACATAAAGAACATCAGTCTTCTTCAGTTATCCATTGGACAGGGTAGTCTTTCCACTACCTTTAATCTTCAATGAACCATCATTAACAAAACTCACTATTCCATAAACCTTCTTCTTATTATTCTTTAAAATGTCAACATTTCCTGTCATATGGTATGATCATACTCTATAAATAATCCAGGTGCTGATGCTTTTGGTGAGAGCTACTTCTACAAGATTGTATTTCTCAATTTTTTTCTTCTTTTTCCATGAGATATTGGATTGAGCATTGTACATTGATGGCCTTTGAATTATTTCTTCCACATAATCAGATTCTTCATATCTAGACCCTTCTTCCAGAAGAGTAAACCAATTTGTGAGAACGACACCGTTGGGAGGGTGAGTATTGACCCGTCTTTGAGACTTGTATGAATTTCTCCTATCATACATTTGCATGCAATACTTAGCTTTATTCCCAAAGTTAGAATAGTGAAAACAGTATCCATAGATACTATTTCTTTTATAATTTGTAGGATATGAAATCGGTCTCCTTTTTTGACTTCCCAGATCTTCCCCATTCAAATAGCTCAGTGCCTCTTCGCAATATGACTTGGTATGGCCCAGATAGCCAAAAAACTAACACTTCATGAGAGGAAATGTATTCTCATTTATATTTCTCCCCATGCCTTATTCCTAGATAAAATAGTTGGAATTCCTGTAATTTCTAAAATTTTGAGGTTAGTCTTTAATTTTTCTTTTAGTTTGGATTGAGGGTTTCTTTTTCAGCACTTCAGGAAAATTTTCAACGTGTCCAACTTTCATCTTGCCTTTCTTTTGACTCTCTTTACTTCCAGATTTTTATCCCTCATCTTCAAAACTGATTCCACAGTTTCCTATGAAGACAGGTCTTTGATCACTGAAGATTTTTTCAACCCCCATCTCAACAACGCTTAGATCTTTCTAGTAATTCTACATATGATAATCTTACAAAATGAATTTTCTTTTATGCTTCTTTTGTGGTTGATTGACACTCAAGTTTACTACTAAGAGTAACAACTTCTTCCTCATGAACCTCAATAGTCTTGGACTTCTCTTCCAGTCTGGACGTAAGTTCATTGATCAAATTTGCTTGTTATGCAATTCTAAGATTTAGTTCCACAACATCAATAGTTCTTTAAAGGATTGAGGACTGTACCCTCACTAGTTCTTTTAGTCATTGAATTTCAGATTTTTGTTCATCAAAATATTCTAATGATTCTTCCACCATTGCTTTTCACTTATTGCATCCCTTACATTTAATACCATGCTTGGAAAATTTGTCCTTAATTTTCAACTTTGGATCACCATTAGGAGTCATCTTATTATATCTATCTTTATCGATCGAAGGTTATAACTTTTAAATGGTATCTATCATGGAATAATGGTTTCCAATTTTAAATTATGGTTCTTCTTCTTCATAGAATTCAATGTCATCATCTTCATCTGCACAGAAAAAACTCTTCTTCTGTATTTTCTTTACAGATTTTTAGTCTCCCTTTTTGAAAAACCGTTTCTAGGGCTTCTCAATGTCTTTTTCTTCACTCTCTTCATTATCAAACTTTTATTGTCACTAAGAGGCAATACGCCCAACTCGTCCACAAAAAAACATGCTAGAGGTAACTTACCTTTAAATTTACCTTTTTCCCTTCTTTAGTTTCTTCGAAATGAGAGAAAGAATTTATTTTTCATCATCAGATTCACCACAACTATATTAAAAAAAAATCAGTTTTTATATGGCTTTGAATGCCATTTCCTTGATAACACGAGTCGAATCATCTTCTAGTTTTAATCACATCTCATATGCCACTAGACTACTTATAATATCATCTAGAGATAGTTTAGATAGATATATTTCTGTAAGGGCTCACACCTTTGCATTGTACATAGGCGAAAGTCTTCTTAAGATCTTTTTTATGAAATCAATGTCTTTGATTTCCTCTCCAAGACCTCATATTTCTCCCACTACATAAGTAGTTCGATTGAAGAAGGAATCTACATTCTCATCAGGATTCTTATTCAGATCGTTGAACTTGTTGTGCAGAACTTGACATTTTTTATCCTTAACTTTGATATTTTCTACATAAATATTTTCATGTTTATCCCATATAGACTTTGCTGAGATGAAACTAATCACATTTAGATAGATCTGATCAGAACGAGCTGCAGTGATAGCATTCTGAGCTTTAGCTTCTGCATAAAGAACATTTCTGTCTTTATCTGTCATAGAAAGCCATGTTGGATCAGTAACTTGTATTACTTGCATAGTATCCAAGAGGAATTAAATTACAAGTGATCTTATATGAGATCTCATTATGTTATTCCAAATCTGAAAATTATATCCATCAAATACATGGATTCCCCTAGCATTGGATGCATTCTCCATGACGACAAATGAAAGATGAAACACCAATAACCTTTAACCTATGATACCACTTGTAGGACCCCAGGACACCCTGAGAAGGGAGTGGTAAATCGGGGTGTGAAATTTTTCATTTAAAACATTGATCTTGTTCCCACGTTAGTAGGAAGTCATTAAAATTGTACGACTGATGAGAACATAAATCAAAAAATCACATTCATGAAGAACACACATCACTTTTTCTTGGTTCACCACTACGGGCTACGTCGAAGGAGAATACGCTGATAGTGTGTCAGTCATACCAAAATCTACTAGTCTTTATTAGTTTATAGATTACAAGGCTTGGTCAAAGAAACTTTGTGCCAGGCACACTGCCTTTACAAAGGTTCATGGAAAGTTCACTATGTCCCACTGATCACTTCCATCGACCCCCCTAGCTCACTGCATTGAGAGAAGTCAAACTTATTTTATCAACTTGAAGGTCTCTTCAATAGATTTTCATTGAAGTATTTGTCTCTGTTCAACACGAGACATTAATTGCATCGAAGTACTAAATTTATGCACTTGAAAGAACTAAACCACTGAACCAGATAATCAGAACATGAAATCCTCTAATACTGACAATTGCGCACAACACCAACCCTTTGCACACAAGATTTTACTTTTGCACACATGATTTTCTTTTCACATGGAAAATCTTTCGCACAACTATGCCATTTACGAACAAATTGAACTTTTGTGTTCAACTTCATCTTGTATGCACAACATCAAATTTTACACACAACTTCATCTTTTCAGTGCCACACCAACTATTATGTGTAACTTTATCTTTTCAGTGCAACTACTCCTTTTCCATTCAACTACAAATTTTTCATTCCAATCCCTTTTCACGAAAATTTTACACGCATCAGAACTCATATCTTCTCTAAGTATTCAGACCTTACGAATGATGGGGGTCACCTCTTATTTATAGGCTCCTCCGATACCCACTCACAAAACGCACCGTGTCGTTCAAAACTCTCATTCTATGTGCAATGTTTTTGTAGCAAGAACCATTTTTCACGCACATCTCCATATTTCCGATGAACCTCATGCCTTTTTTTTAGTGTTATGATCCCAAATCACCTTTTGTGAGAAAAAACCAAAAAGGTTTCACTATTGCGTGCAAAACAGATTTAGTGCACAATCCATGTTTTTCTTACACCACTCTAATATTTTACACACATTCCTTTAAGAAAAACTTATCTATCCATTTTCCAATTTTCATGCCCAAATTTTTTTCATACACTGGAAAATGACGCCACATTTAGTACTGTTGTCTACTTAAACTGTATGATCCATTTTCTGGAAAACAATATGAAATTTCAATGAGGGTTGAAAACAAACACAAACTATACTCCATTTCTCTCATATAATGTTTTTGGTTCCAACAATTATTACCCCATTATAAATTAATTTAATAAAAAATTAGGTGGACCATTTTCTACCCCAACTTATTCTTCCACCTTTGTCATAGCCCACCCCTCCCATTGCCTATTGATCCCATATCCCACCCCCATCTTCCTCTATCACACCTAATTTTTTCTAATTGAGGTTAAAACCCCCCATGTACAGGATCCTCTTCTCCCCTTCTTCATTCTTTTTGAGATTCCTCCTTCCATCTTAAAGTAATTATTTTAGTCAAACACTTGTTCAAATATATTTCCATATTTTATGGATTATTCAATATTTAGGTTTACTGTAGGTTTATTCATCCCCATATGTGTGTCCATCATCAAAGATGACATGTTCCATTATCTCATAGGTTCATTCCAATTGATTTTAGGTGGTTTGATCAATTTTTTACAGTTATATTTATGATATTTTCCTATTTGGGTTCTCTGTATTATATATTTTTATTTTAAAAAAGATTGAAAATCAAAATACAGTTTTAAAATTGGTTTGAATGGAAGTTTATTTATTTTTAGACATTGCATTAAAATTAATTGTTTTTTTAAAAAGATTAAATTATTTGTTATTATAAGGTATATGTTTGTTTGGGACTCATATTATTATTTTATATTTGATCTTAGGTATATTTTTAGTTGTAAAAGATTATAGATTTATGATTATATCATTAGACAGTGTCGAAACCGTGATCATTGATTGATATGTTTACTTAAATGATTATTTTTATTTTTAAAAAATTACAAAATCATGATATATGTATAATATTTGAATTCATTCAACATGTTCATGATTATTAATTGTATAAATTATTTTAATGGTACATATCATTCAAAAATGATATTTTATTATTAATATTTTGATATTGGATCTTTTCCCATATTTGAGATTAGTTTTAATGTCATAGTAATATTTATAAAAATTTTATTTTTTTATTAATATGTAATTGGAATCACATGATAAATATTTTAAATAATTAGTAATAAAATTTAATAACCAGTAAAAAATATATAAAAACTAACAATTGTATAAAAAATTCACAATAATTAGTAAATATTTAGAAATAAAAAATATCATTAATTTTTAAATTATCTTTTAATTATTATTTAATAATTATTCAATATAAGATGCAAGATATCATCGTTTTGAATTGGTGCATTCTTGTTTTTATTTTTAACCAAATTCCTTTTTTGTGGTTAATGAAATGTTTCGCTAATAGAATGAGGGAACTTAGGGGTGTCTCAGGGGTCCGAGACATGACTATACTTTATTGGATGCATGGTTGGCAGATGGTTAGTACTGATTATGCACCTTAACCATAAAAACTATAAGGGGAGGGAGCATAGTTGAAAAACCATGCATGAGGAGCCTAGAAATCATGAGGCTTTCGATAGAGACAACCACATAGCATATGAATGGTTTGGAAAATTGTGTTGGGTTCCTAGGAGACCGAGCGATCCATGTACCCTCTTGGAAAAAAGGTAGTACAGGGTTGGAACACAGTTTTTCCAACCGTGTGGAAAAAATATGCACCTAATTAAAGGAGGTAATTTTTCATACACCCCCAAATATTTAAGGAAAATCACCAATTTTTTTATCCCATTTCATCCTACAGTAGACAAGGGTTACAAAACCTTCCTCCAAAGTTTTCCAAGGATCAATATATATCAATTTTGTGTCATTTGAAACACCATTGGGTGTGAATTGAAGCTCTAGGTGAGTTTATAACTCATTTTAATTATATTTTCTACAATATTCATTGTATAATTACTCTTCTCCTTCAAATTCTCAAAACCCTTGTTTTATAGAAAATTCATACATTGGTTATTGATGGTTGTTTTATCTTAAATTAGGGGCTAAGCATTAGAGAGGTCTTGTCCAAAAACATGAGGTAGGTGTTATAAAATTTATATCCCATGGTATTCATAGTTTATTCATGTGTATGTGGTTTTTTGTAGGCGTTATTGTGATAAGAATTTGACCCCTTGGTAAGAAATGATCAAATGGGTGTGTAAATGGTGTGTTGAACCCCTCACGGTCCCTATTGAATCCATTGATAATGATTAAACTGGGCTTAAGATTATCTATGGGGGCATGATACCCCTTTTTATAAGGTAAAATGTGTTGCAAAATGAAATCTTAAAGGGTTTATTATATTAAACTATACAAATTTTGTTTTTCCAATTAGCATGGGATAAGGGTTTTGTTGGCTTAACTTGTAGAGATTTTATGAGTAATAACAAGTTAATAGTAAATGTGATTAATGGTTAAAGAGGCACGTCCATTAGGGTAAATGGTTTGAAAGGGGGACAAATGGTTGTAATTATGCTCAAATTATTGAATGAGATATATATAAAACTAAGTAAAATGCTGAATGTAATGAACCTTTGTGATGTGAAAACATAAAAGGTTCTACCTTGGTGTTATTTTTGGTTGAAAAGGTCACTGATGATGAACCATGGAGTAAATGATAAATTTAATAGTTTAGAAATTGGACGAAGGCTCCACTCCCTTTCTTCAGGCCAGATCAATTCTCTAGGCCCCACCGATGTAATTTTTGGTTTAAGATGCCATATTGATATTCAAATCTCAAAAAGTATAGATATGATACAGATACCTAGATTGATTCTACATGGTACATTGTTAAATTGATTTTGTAAATGAATTTCCCTATGATTTAAAAGTGATTAAATACCTTTGTATAATATTCATAAAAACAACATGGGTTGAATTTGGTTTAATTAGTATAGGAATCCCTTTGAACTAGGAAGAAAATTGTTTAATTTAAATAATGTTAAACAATAAAACTTTTTTCACTTTACGTATTTTCCATAATCTACTGTACTTCTACATACACTATTTATGACTAGATATTGTTTTAGAAACTATTGATTTTGGAATACTTAGTTGTACTCAAAACATTCTAAGGCCATAATTGGGTACTCTAAAAGACTTCATTGATGCAAGTCTGGATAAGTGAAAATACCCTTAGCTAGATGGTTGATGTGGGAAGTGGGAAGAACATGGATTAGGGGACCATACTTGATGTAAGGACTGAATATAAGGATTGTATTTAGTGTCTTATTTTTATTTACTTATTCCACTTTTAACTATCATGACATTTCATACTTTACTATGTTGGTAGTTTGGTACTATCTCATTTTGGGATAGTGGTATGTGTTTTTTATTTATTTATTGTTATTGCATATCGATGTTAATTTTAATTTTAATTTTCAGTTTTCTCTGGTAAATATGGTATAGTCTCCCCATAACATCCATTATCCTCTCGATACTATTCAGAAATATCTGGTGTATGGGGAGGCATGTTGTAGGTTATATACCAATACATCTCTAGGAACAAGTTTTAGTGGAACACAGGTCTGGATGTTACAAATAGGTAACCAATCATTTTTTTCGATTATTTATTTTATTTTTGTAAGGTAGATGGAGACTAAGAGGTGTCAGGTCTTAGATATGAGCTTATTCATGGGAGTATCTAAACCATGTGGGGGGGGGGAGTACCCATGGTGGGATTGTTTTTCTTGATGCTTACTATTACATTTGAATTTTACTTCACCATGTTTGATGCAATTTTTGTGTAATGTTATTGTTTTCTAAGATTTTATTCATAGCATGATATGGAATTTAGTTTTTTTATGCATGAATCATTTTAAAAACTTTGGGAAATATGTGACATTCATCAAGTTAGGTGCACATTAAAATATGGTTTTGGTTGGGTATTGGATTTAAAAATTCATTTGATCTCTATTAGGGTTATAAAGAATTTTTGACTAATGAAATTGGTTCAACTGTTTAAATTTAAATGGTACTAAAATTGAAATGGTTAAATAGTAATTAATAAAGAGTTGTAAATAGTTTTAATTATGAAGTGTTGAATTTTGATGATAAAAATTGTGCCTAAATGAGAAATATTTAAGTTGTTGAAAGTGAAATAGTTAAAATGGTGTCTAGTGAAAGGGTTGTGATTATGTAAGTTTGATTTACCAAATTTTGACCATGGCCCATAATAAGGATGTATGAGGATAGGGATGGTTTAGTGTTTTTAAATATTGAGATAGTGTATGAATATATGTTTTTTTATTACTAGTAGTGAGACTTTTTTGGTGTAAATTGTGATAAGTATCTGTTTTGTGTTTTAATATGTGCATTTAGAATTATAGAGAGATACCACCATGATGATATTTACTAGTTGGTTGATTGGAGGACATCATTGAGAATTATTATTTAGTATTGGGGAATGAACCCATATTTGTTCTTGATAATATGGATAGGAATAAGTTTTGTGAGAAATTTTCTCATTTTATATAGTTATGGAGTGATACTCAAGTTAGGTTGCACTGAGTATGTTTGACTTGATGAGAGAGTTTCATTTGTAGCATGCTCAAATGTTTTCTAGAGAGGGTGGGCCTGATGGAGATTAGTTCAATATTGAGTCTATCCAGATGATACTAGACTACATAGATACTCCTCCTGAGAAGAGGTTCAAATTGGTAGTGTATATATTGTGAGGACTAGTGAAGAGCTATTGGGATATATGGGTTCAGAATAAGGACTCATAACAGAATATACTAGATTAATTTTACCCCAAGACATTAAGGTAATGAAATGTTTAATAGTTTATATAGTTGACATAGGTAATTATGATGGTGATGGATTATGTTATCTCCTTCAAAGAATTTTAATTCTTTTCTCTGATGTTGATAGGAGATGATGCAGATATAGTTAGCTGTTTTTAGGGTGGACTTAGACATGAGATCATGTACTAGGTAAATATCTTCCATTTAATGTGGTTTGATGAGGTAGTGGATTAGGATATCAGTTATGATGGGAACCTAAAGGAGCCTTCCTATGGTGGACACAAAGTTTCAACTGGGTGGTTTAATGTTATGAATTATGATAGTAATAATCAACGTTTTGAGTGTTTTTATTTGGGTAGTGGTGGATGCAGTAGATATGACATAGGATCAACCTATTAGTGTTGTGATCATGTGTTCTTCTATCAGTGCAGTAGGTTGGGAAAAATGTGTTGTCAGTGTCCCCAACCACTAGTTGAGAGATGAGTGTGCGAAAGGATGAGACATGTATATAGGTTCTAGGGGAACCCTCAGTATTTGGGAAATGATATAGGATCATGATCGATGTAGAGTACAATAATGGGGTATACTAACCCATATAAGGAGGGTGGATTGAGTTCTAATGGTTGTACTGGTCAGGGTTGAAGTTTTTGTACTTCAAGAAAAGAGTTTCCATATCACTTGGGGAATGCAACACCAAGAACTCTGACCCAATCCAAGGGTATAAGGGTAGGTAAATTCCATGCAATTTAGCCTACAACCAGAGGTGGCGAGCTTAAACCATCAAATGTTTAAGTTATAATTATTTTATATTCCATGATTTATAGTTATTTATGTGATATAGGTATTCACATTTTATTATATATTATTGGTTTTTAAATATTTTTTTCTAGAAGTAGAATATACGTGTAGGGTTATGTTTATGGACACACCATTAGGATTATGATCAGAATGTGTCTAATAATGAAAGGAGTGTTCCCTCAAGTATAGAGGGTATCATATCTTGTTATACTTTTACATGCATGAGATGTCTAGTTTTGACATGATAATATAGATTTACTGGTTGGGTACATACCAAGAAAATATTGATTATTACCATTGGATAATGAGTTTTATGTCTCTTGAGGGTGACACTTATTTCCATCATGGTGATTGGAATATTTTTTAGGCCATGAATAGTCATTTATCATGAAACTAAGTGATCTCACACCCCATGTTTTGAGTATATATCTTGATGAAAATTGAGTAGAGCATGAAATATTCCATCCAATAGTATATTTGTTTCAGGATTTTATTCCTAAGGACTACACATATTTTTCACCTAAGAGAGTGGTTGAGTTAATGATTTAGTTTACTCTTAGTAAAGATTTAGTTTTTATTTCACATTATAAGATAAAACCAACAGAGCTTCAAAATACCAAGAGTCCATTAGAGTAGTTAGAGAATAAGGGATTTATCTATATAAGTATGTCACCTTGGGGTTCTACAGTTTCATTAATTAAGAAGAATTATGGAATATTGTGGTGTTGTTTTAATTACCAGAAGTTATACCAAATGTAGTTAATAACCTAAATCCACTTCCATGCATCGATGATCTATTTGACCAACTTAAGTGTGCTTGTGTTTTCTCAAAAATAAATTTCAGGCTAGCTTGTCATTAGATATGTGTGAGACATTTGGATATATCACATAAAACTTTTTGAAGTTGGTATGTTTTATATAAGTTGATTGTAATGCCTTTTGGGAGGAGAAACTCACAAATAGTGTTTATAGATTTTATAAATTGAATATTTCACCCATACTAGGATCGATAATTAAAATTTTTTGTAGATAAAATAGTGATGTAATCCCAAAATCATGATGATAAGAGAGTATTGGATATACACTAATCTATCTAAGTATAATTTCGATATTGATAAGGTATATTTCTTGGGTAACATCATCTTAGAGGAAGGTGTGTCAATAGACCCAAATACAGTTTAAATAGTTGTATATTGGGAGTATCCCAGTAATTGTTTTTGATATTTAATTAATTTTAGGATTATTGAGTTATCACCAAAGGGTTATTAATGACTTATCTCACCTAGAAAAACCACTCTCGAACTTGAATAAGAAGGGTATAAGGTCTGAGTAGTATGAATCAAATGATAATGTCTTCTAGGAATTGAGGAAACATTTGATTATAGAAATGATCTTGATATTACCAGATATAGGTAAGTATTAACCTTTTTTTGTGATGAGTCTAGGATTGTATTAGGGATAGGGATAATGTAGGGAGATCAATTCATGGTATTTGGGTCATAGTAGTTGAGGCCCCATGTAAGGAACTATTTTATTCACAATCTCGAGTTGGTTGTAGTGGTTTACACCTTGAATTTTTTGTGGTATTATATTTTGGGTGAGATTTTTTTGTTTATACCTATAAAAAAAAGTCTTAAATACATATTTTACTAGAATTATTCGAATCTCCAACAGTGAGGATGGGTCGAATGTGTGAAGTTTATTGACTTTTATCTAGATTATATACAATGAAAGAGGAATATTGTTATAGATACTTTGATCCGAAAGAGGAATACTCAGGTAGATTGAGAGTCTAGTTTCATGTTGAAGATTATTGACTTGTTTACTGAGATGTATATAGGTGTTCAAGAGAACCAAGTGATGATAAAGCTCATATTCATATCTGTTGATCCCTTTATTCTAAACTATGTTAATAGAAGCTTGTACAAGGATTCAAAATTTCTAGCTTTGAGAGATATTTTTAATTTTTTGGAGGTAAATTTATTGGACTATTGAAATCATCATTTAAAAATTATTATAAAATTATTTTTTGATAATTTTGTGAAAAGATAATTTTTTCAGTGAATAGTGAGAAATAACGATTTTTATTAAAAACTGCATTTTCTGTCAAATATTTTACAAGAAAACTTTTATTTTAATATTAGTTTAAAATAAAAATTAGTTTATATATATATATATTAATATAACATAGGTCATTGTAATAAATTTCATTATGAATTTCTATATCAAAACTTTTCATATTTTTGAAATTTTGCTCTTTGGAAAACCATTTTTTCATCATATTTATATGATTAATTTTAAATTAAAATTTTCCACTTAGGTTAATTGAATTTGAAAAAAATGATTCTAAATTTTTAATAACCATAATTTATAATATCTAATAAGGTTAACTTATTTTTTTTACAATAATGAAAATTAAAATTAGTAAAAAATAATTACATCAAATATGGTTAAAATCGGTTTTAAGGGGTTAAACTAAAAAGATTAGGGGATAAAATGAAAAAAAACATATCAAAAATACATTACATATCCATATTTCTACCTTATCCCTTATATTATTGATAATGATCCATTTGGGATACTTTTTTCATGTGAAAAACATTTGTACACCTTTTTCTTTTCAAAAATTGCAACCGTGCCACTCCCCTCACTTATAGAAAGCCAAACCCTCTCATCTTATTTTCATACTTCCAAAACCATTTTGATAAGCTAGTACCTTCCAAAATTAATTCATTAATTTCATCCTCACATCCTACTATTATTTGTGAGATCATAAATCCAATCTATAAAGGCTTTAGGTTAAACATAATGATGTTTCTGAAGAAGAGGTAATTTTTTTTACTATGTGTTTTTGTTTAATTCTTCTTATAACTACCAAAAATTCTTATAAACTATGATAAAAAATATATCCAATATATAATATATAAATATATTTTAATATTTTAATTTAATAACTTATATTCATCTCCACTTCCATTAAATGGGATACAAAGTCATCGTTCTTGTGTACGACGGACTACCACCTTGCGAATCGATGTTATTAATTTTCCATCACCACATATCATGGATGGATATAATGATTGATTTAATATTTATATATAAAATTTATAATGTTATTATACATCTATAATTATAATACCACAACTACATTTTTACCACCCAATACTTTGGAACATAATAACATTGTTCGTGTGTATAATGGACGACCACCTTATGAACCGATGCGATGTGTTTTCCATTATTGTTTTAATTGGATAGAAATAAGGATATATTAAATGAATACATATTATATATCTAATATAATTATACTTTTGTAATTATCATATCACATATTACTTCTTTATTTCCATTCTATGGGGGGTATGATAACATTATTCGTGTGTACAACAGACTACCGCCTTGCAAAGTGATGTGATTTGTTTTTCACTAATTCTATTCATGGAAGGTAATAAGGATAAATTGAATAAGTATGTCAGATATATATGAAATAATAATTAATATTTAAATATTAATTTTTATTTACCTTCCTTAAATTCCATTCATCAAGAAAATGGAAATAATATCTATGTGTACCTACAACTTACCGTCTCCATGAAAAGTGTATTTAATTTTTTATTTCTAACTTTTATAGATTAATATAAATAATTATATACTAAATATGAATTATATTTATATAATTTTTAAAATTATTTATATTATTTATCCACGATAAATATAATAGGAACAACAATATAAAATCAAAACATATAAAAAAACAAAGCATTTTTTACATGAAATGCGATTTTAACATGGACTTGTTAACAATTGGGAAATAAAATGTCATAAGTAAATCATAAATTATATTATATATATAATTATGGTTATATAATATACTTATAATTAACATATATTCATTATACATGAGTTTCAAACATGTATGTTTAAAGTCGATACTTAAGGTAAGGTATTTTTATCTCACATTTTTACTTCTGTGAGACACAAGCCAGATTCACCACCTATTAATTTTATTTGGTTTATATAATAACTATGAATTTATTTTATTATTTTTACCCTAAATATTATTGGTATTTAAATATTCATTTCATGATCTCTCTTTCATGGTGTTTACAATTAAAAATATAATAATGTGGTAAGGTATTTTTGTCTGAAATTTTCATCTGTGGGGAAAACATTATGTTATGCACCAATATTTTTATATGAGGTGTATAAACTAACCATTTGACTTTTTGAATCATTTATATAATTATTTTTCATTTATTTAAATATTCATTAGATTTATTTCTTTAATGGGACCTATAATTCATAAGATACCAAAATTGTAATGGTTTGATGATATAATCTTGTTGTTTATCAAGATTGTTTATTATTATTGTTTATTGATGAAATATTACGATATATATTTCAAGAAAATAATTTATTTTATTACAATCTAATTATTTACTTTGGATAAAATTTTTCCATCATTTTCTTCTCTTTAGGTACTCATGATTACAAAAGGTTTTTGTTAATGAGAAATGACTTTATTTGTACCCTTATTCAGAAACCATTTTTTCTTCCATGTACATGTTTTATAAATAAAATTTAAATTTTTTGATGTAACTATGGGATTATTTAAATTCATTTAAATTCATTTTTTACTTTTTTTTAAAAAATTAATATAATATTCATTTCATTTTCAAAACAAGGTCATTTGGTTTAAAAAAATGAAATGAAGATATTTTTTTAAAATGTTTGAAATATAAAGCCATCATGACCACTAAATGTTTTAAATAGTCCTATATAATATTCAAAAAATATTTTCAAATAAAATTATTTACAAAATTATTTATGATTTTTTTTGCTTTATAAAGTTATTTTCAATGAAATGTAATTTTCCTTAGGAAAGGGTTTAAATGATATTTAAATCATGATTTATATATTTTCATGGTTATTTCAAAATAAAATGGTTTTGAAAATGGTTTATGTTTTAAAATATTTTTTTCAATGTGGAATAGTTATTTTTATCAAGGAATGTTCCATGAAAATTTCCAAAATAATTTTCCCATATGAGATGGAATCCGTTGACGTAACATAATATTTACGAGGGATATGATCCATTGATACCATATTTATTATTTATCTGGATGGTTTATGATTGTGAAGAAAATATGTTTATGAAACCTATTTCTTTCCACTGGTTATACTATAATGGAAATTTTAGGAAGTTAGTCCACTTTTATGAGTTATGATATGATGGATGTTTTATAATCTTTTGGAACACAAATATATATATTATGTGATGGATGAGACCTATATCTCCCTCCAATGAATTGGGTAAAGATGGGTGACTCATGAGTTAACATTTTATACATGAACTTGATTATATATTCAAAATGTTATGTGTGGATCTTATGATATGTTCAATATTTTATGTTTAAATTTGATGACATGTTCCCAATGTTACTCATATACCAAATTACATATTTATAGTGTTATACGTGGACCTTACTTTCAAGTGCATATGGTTATTTATAGACCTGGTTATTTTTCAATACATTTATGTGAGGGATTGATTTCATTTCCTTAAATTAATGAGTGAACTTGTTTCTATTTATACATGTTCACAATGTTATAAGCTTATGAGTATACCAAAAATATATCTTACACTAATATTTTGTTCTCATGGATCAGCTTCTTTGATTCCATTATGATTCATTTCTTAGTAACTGCCAATATTTATTCCATGAAACTACATTTTTATGTTTTAAATGAAGGGTATGGTTTTCATATGTTATGCTCATTTTCTCATACCCATATACTCACATCATGTTTACATATTTCCCATGGTTACCCTTACTGAACATATGAGCTGACCTTTTCTTATATTTAATTTCCTAGATTATGAAAAGTGGGTTTAAGTAGGGTTTGTTTATAAAGGCTACAAAAGGGGTATATCTATTTGTGATATGTAAAATATCTTTAACTAAGTAATAATATTATGTTTTTAGTCTCCAAAAACACTAAACTATTATGGTTCTCGAGCGTGTGTTTATGAAATGTATTGAGTATTCATCTAAAATGATGTGATATTTATGTATGAAAATCCTAGTTCCTTATAAGAAATATATTTTATGGGGCCTTTTGGAGTCTAATAGGTAGAGGGATATAAAAACCAAGGCTGAACTGGTATGGATTGGGGATTATATTCATCTCCCTGAAAAAATTTATTCTTTCATACTCCTTCCTACTATCGGAAGGAAGCACAAAAAATGAGGTAGAATATTACGCCCACATTGTATTCTTGTAAATGGTTCTATAGATACTAGTTTCCAATAAAATATTAAGGGTGATTTAGAGTTGGTAATCATGAAAACCAATGGGGACTGCCATATCAAGAAGAAATACTTGAATCACTTATTTAATTATGTTTCAGAATTGAGAGCCTAATTTCCATTAAATCTAACACTTACCCACATCACCCATTCTTGTAATATTGAGGTAAATTCACTAGCTAATACAAATATATTAATTATCATTCCACATAATATGGTGGTCTCACCAATCATCAATTATTAATAAAATAGTTCAGTGAAGTTAACACCACCCCTGATCAAGGAAAACCTATAGCTTCACTGATTGATAAAATAATTGACTAAATTTATCCTATAGTGGAGGATTGAAAAAATGTGATTATCCTACATGATCAATCAAATAAGGACCATACCCTTCAACAAAAATCAAATATCATTAAATTTAGTGACTTTAATTTTTTGTTTCCTTCGATGATTCATAGCTTTATGAAGTTCACAGAGAAATTGAATGCCTATTAAATACTTGTATAATTCATATACCAACCCTTAAAATTATTGAACCCCACCAAATAAACAAACCCATTTTTAATATGGGGGATATATTTCATGGTTTTATACATTCCAACCATAGTTGGTAAGTTCAAATACATCCTTACTGCCAAATATTTCTTCTCTAAATTGTCAAAAGATAATCCACTCAAAGAATTCAAAATGAAATTTATGATCAATTTCATGAGGTCTAATATCACACCAAATTTTTTGTCCATAAAATAATATTGATTGATAACAAAATTATTTATTATGATTAAAAATTAGAGTTTGTTTACCTAAAACCAATATTTAGTCCAATAACGCATCCCAAAATGATGAAGTAATAATGGTTAGATAGAGGAATTCAATAAAACTGTATCCAATATGTTTTATAATATGTTAGATAATTATAAGAAATTTCAGCTAGATAAAATTATACATTTTATATGGGATTATCACACCATAACCCATACTAAGAAGCATGTGACCCTATAATCACTTATGTATGGGATTAATGCAGTCTTATATATTTAAGTCCAATTTACTTCACTTCACATTTTTATTTTTAATCAACTATCTAAAGATATGAAATATAAAATATGTATTTTTGAATTAGAGTGACTTTATATGAAATGGTTTTGTACACTGTAAAACCAATAAGTTCATAAAAATTCAGTTACATGAGTTTTCAATATGAAATTTCACCACTACTCATTCATCCAAGGAGGTCTAGTGTTTGGCCAGAGAGCTCCAATATTAACTTAGAAGAAACCATTGAAGTTGGACCCAAAATGATAAGGGCTATATTCTATACATAAGGTCTACTCAAAAGAAACATACTTCATGAATACCATAGATTGAGAGAGCATGTTTCATACTACTAATGTAATTTTTCTTATGAAATACTTTAAATAGTTTCATTATGGTTTCATAAATTTCTAGTTTCATGACACTAAATTTCATATGATTTTGTCTTTCTTACATGGTGTTAATCTTTATGGAATATATTCCATCCCACATGACATCAAACTTTTCATAGTGTTCCATCCCACAAGACTTTAAACTACATAGAGAGGTCTATTTGATGGGACTTTGAGTCATAAATACACCCCCTCCAATGTAAGAGAACGATTTACACGAGGGTTTTATTTCGTTGTATATATGATGGTTATATATACATTGGAAAATCCTGATGGCATAGTTCACCAAACCTATGAAAAAACCCCCTTACGAAACTATGTGTGGTCTTTATTCCAATTACCTCGGGATATGATGTAAAGATTGATATCCTATCTAAGTCCCAACAAAAGATTCTATATTTATGTTGTACCTCACCTATGATATGAGGCCAACACCATATTACTAAGGACTTTCCATGGTTATGAATTATGTTGGGACCAATTCCAGTTATCTTAGTGTTGATACACTATTCACATCCGGTTTCCTCTCCTTTTTCACCAAGTTATCCATCCATATCATTATTAATTCCCCTAAATGTGATCCTGATCTATGTAGGTACCATACAAGAACTATGTGAGTCATGATTCATGTCATCTCAGGATACATAGTGGAAAATTGAGGTCCTGACCTAGGTATAACTATAAATTCCAATAAACTATTAACCCTCTTTCCATCATAGGATTTATTCCCTCTCATTCATGTTGGATTCCTCAATGAACATTCATTGGAATAAAGAAATGTTTATATTCTCCCTTTATATGAGTTGGGTAAATGCATATGATACTTTATTGAACTATATACATGTTAATTCTTATTATCATATGATACATAGTAACACTCAAGAATATGGCTTCAGGTCTACTAAAAAATCCCATAAACTTTAATCCTAGTTCTTAGGCTCTTACCCATTCATGTCAAGTTTATCACAAATTCCTAACACTATAGAAAATCGATCTCACTTTATCCTATGTATCAACTAGATGTATATTGAGACTAATTACCTAGAATTATATATGTCATGATTCCTCTTATCTTTGGATACACAGTGACACACTGATCTCTAATCTTGGGTCCATCTAATGAGCCCACTTCTCATACAATCCTCAACTATATCCTTATATATGATTTACCCATAAATTTTGTCAAGTATTTATCCATGTACACTACACTAAGTCTTTTATTGTACCATATTGTTACTATTTACAAGTATTCCTAAACTAGACCTTTTTAATTTTTGTTGGTTGGGTTTCCTTTGGGGTATATTTGGGTGAAATTTTAATGTTTTTTATATGTTTTTTGGCTAGTTAATGGTTTTACAAACTATGCTCCCTACTATAGAAAAATGGAAAAAATTGGGCAGTGGGATTTACATGTCTATTGAATAGTTTTACAAACCATGTTACTTTTTTGAGGAAGTAGTGTGGCCCATTTATAGCAATTGAATATCTTACATGTGGTTTTTCTAAACTATGTTCCTATACCTAGGAAATCATGCTAACAACTTTTTCCTTAATCTAATTTTTTATTAAAATTTCTTAAATACCTATTTTAGGACTTTGATGGACCTCCTTTGACCCAAAATGATTTCTCCCATCCATGGATCTCCCAAAAATTATTTTTTTCCCCTTAGATCCCTCCTAGAAGTGATCTGAAGCTTAAATAATGCCCTCTGATCTTTTATTGATTAGTTTCCTCATACAGATATCATTCTTCTGTGGTCTCTATTCTTATATCTAGGGTACCTTGGATCTAAATATTAATTTATGGATACAATACCCTCTATTTTGGGGAAATAATTATATGTTTGATCTTTTTTTCTTGTATTTCTTGATCATTTTTCTTCAATGAAAAATCCCAGCTATGGTTTGGTGATCTGATATCTATTGATCCTAAGGCAGGTGATTCCATTATGATTCCCATTTCATTTTAATCCTAAATTTATATTTTAATTTCAACTGATAATTTAAATGATATTTATTAGTTGTAATTCAATTACCTTCAATTGTTTTATTAAAAATCAATTTCATTTAATTAGGGTTTTTGTAACGCCCCGACCCCAGTTACCCAGAGTCGGTGCATTACTTCGTAAGATTGGCATGATCACAAAAGATCAAGTCTTGAAAGACCGATTAGTTTAGTAGCCTTGAAAACACTAGATACATTCATAAATGTTACATTACATCATAAAGTGAAAATCTACAATAACAAAGTCTCCATAGTCCACACTCATATCCTCTTCTAACTATCCCTACAGGTCATTCATAAAATATTTCTTCACATCCTGGAAAATATTAAAACATTGAAAGGGGTGAGATCAGATTCTCAGTAAGGATAAAAATATAGAAGAATCTTTCATCAATAAACATAAACATTTAAGGCAATGTATAACTAAACAAAATACTTTTAAACTTGAACTTCAACATAATATGGTAAAAGTAAAATGAAATAATGCCATTTAATTATTCACATAGATATTCTACTGGTCGAATAATCACATGCAATATCAATAAACACTTTCATAATGATGGAATTCATAATGCCATACTATCATAACCATGTAGCTAAGGCCTCATGCCAAGACCACAAAGAATATTTTGTCAAGGCCTCGTGCCAAGACACTAGTTTGTCTCATGAGACCTACCGATGCAATTTTTTTAGAAGATACTGACGTTTAAAATTGCTCAAATATACTCCATTGTTTTTCTGAAAACATTATGCAATCTTTGAAAACAAAATAACTAATTTTGAGACTACTCGACTAATTACAGTCCATGATGGGTCCACGCCCAATCCCTTCATGTCTACCACACTAGATAGTCATGTTTTCTGAAATCATTTTTAAGCTTGCATTAAATACGTATAAATTTGCACTATATTTTCATATATTTGAGATAAATATCTCTTTCTTAAATCATTTAAAAATAGAATAATTATAAAATAAAACAATTTGAATAAACGTAAAAGTCAAAGGGGTTTATACACTGTATAAATGAAAGTTGTGTATAAAACAAAATATGCCTCAATGAAAGGAGATTGGGACGAAGTCCCTTACAAAGATCATTTTTTTTGAATAAAATAGATCTATTATGTGTATTCACTATAATTACACATAAATAAAGTACAAATAAAAGATTGGATATAATAATATCATGACATAATTTGAAAGTTGGAGATTAACCCAAAGAATAGAAATTGGGTTATGAAGTTCCATTACAAAGATCATTTTTTTAAAATAAAATAAATCTATTATGTGTATTAACTATAATTACAAATAAAGAAAGTACAAATAAAAGATAGGACATAATAATATCATGACATAATTTGAAAGTAGGAGATTAACCCAAAGAATGGAAATTGGGTTAAGAAGTTCCCTTACCTCGTGTCCGACTTGAATCGATCGTTCTTTAATCTCCTGAATAATAAACTAGAATTAATTTATATTTTCTTAAGAACCTTTCTCATGTTCATTATTCCTTTTATATCACTTATTACCATGTTATGAAAATTATGTAGTCATTTAAGTTAATAACGGTCGTTTTGTCGATCTTTGCTACTTGAGTCAACAATAAACTTCTTATAATTACAAGTTGTTTATGTGGTAGAATATCCATTATCTACAGAATTATATCCATGATGCTGATATCATATATATCATATATATCCATTATATACATTCATTTATAGTATTACATAACATTTAGTGGTAAGAAATGAAATGCACCGTTCATGGAGACGGTAAGTCGTACGTACGCATGAACGCTACTTTCATTCCTATTTCGTATTTAATGGAATGAAGTTATAAATATATAAAGGTATAATATAATTCTAGTATAATATAATGTATAATACCATTTACTCCATCCTTTATACATCCCACATATGTCATTAACGATTCAAATCACTTTGAGGGGGCGGTAGTCCACACTTCCTAAAATGAAATTACCGCGTTTACCAATAATGGAAATCGTAAAGGTATGCCATAAATGAAAAATACAGAATCATAAGAAAAACAAAAACATAATATATATCATATATAAAAATAGTTTCATCATAATTTCCACCATTAGAGGTGTTAAATTAATATTGACCAATCATCGTTTCATGAGGCAGAAATTTGCCAACCACAGAAACAGTATGTTCTTTATCCATTAGACGAAGGTGTGTGTAAGTGTAAATCAAATCCTTCTAATAACAACATCATATTATATTTAATATAATGGTTTTTTTACAAAATAATGGAATAAAAAGAGTTTAAGGGGTTGGAGAATCAAAATAAAACAAAATAACATAAGAGAAGACATTACCTTAAAATCGGGTAACCCTTTTTTGATTTGAGCCAAAGGCTTCTTTGGGAAGAATTATGCCCAAAGTAAGGCTTCTAGAAGTAAGAGAGAGAAGTTGAGAGAGTATTTGGGCAATGTTTGGCCGAGAAAAAAGGCTTTGAAGGTGTGAGTAAGGTGGTAGTAGTCGGGGCCTTTTATAAGAGGAGAGGAGGGGCACTCTTGGAACGCCATGAAATGTTACTTTATTATATAATGAGTTTTGGATTTTAAAGGTCCCACACTCATATATTTCGAGGATAAGGTGATAAGGGTTCGAAATATACTCATAAAATAGGCTTTGAACAAGTATAATTCTTATATTTTACATTATCCTTCCATTTTATTAAAATCGTTAATTAATGAGGTAATCGCTGCATCATCATGGTGTCATAAATAATTTAATTTATTTAATGTCTAAAAATTATAAAACAAATACCATGATGTAGGAAATAGTTTTATCTTTATAATTAATATTTATAGTCAAAAATATGACTTTTATAACCCCATTTTAAAAATGTTTTAGTAAAACAACTTATGTTTGTGACATTTTTATTTTAACTTTAAATAAAAGTTATTTATTTCATTTTCCTACCAAAGTGGCTCCATGGGGTCCCCAAGTTGACCCATGGATTTTAATGGTCGGCCATGACACATCAAATAGTGGTAGGACAAGTGTAAAGGTATTTTCATATTTTCATAATATCATTTTTACCTTAAATTTCACTAATTACCTTTAATCGCGACTAATTAAACTTAAAAGTTACTATTCTCTGAAAAATTATTTTAATCCCATTGAACCACATTTTAATTCCTAATGACAACCATGTATGTCTGATTTTTGAAAATCAAATCACAGAAGTGGTAATGTTTCATTTAAACGAAAAATCATTTTTTAACTACCACTTAGTGGTTTCACTATTCATCAAAAATTGAAGATTTTCAGAACAATGCCAAAATTTTACCCGAAGATATAATTGATATTCCGAATTCAAAAATGATTTCTATTTTAAAAAATTCCAAACATATAAGTTTCATTAATTAATTTTATAATTTATTCCCGTTGTCACAACAAATAGCGTGTTTTTAAGAAACAATATATATCAAAAGATTCACAATTGTTTATGTCCAATTTCAATGTTAAATTAATTCTAATGACCACCATTGGATAAAATGGTAAAAATATATTCTAATTATACTTTAAAACCACTAAATATTATAATTTATCGCTATAAATTATATTGATTAAAAAAGTTGTTTTAAGTATTTTTCACTATTCATAAAAAATTGGAAGTTCTCAGAAAAATACCAAAAATTCAACATAGGCTAATTTCGATATTCTGAATCCAAAGATGAAGTCCATTTTGAAATATAAAATATATATATAATTTCAAAATGTGGGTATTACTATTCATAATGACCATTTTGATTGTTCGCGGTGTGTTAGAATCTCGAACTTGCGTACAATGCAAGCTATTGCATTATTGAAAGAGAAGCCTATCGTGGAAGCTCGGGGTGTTACAGTTTTTGGAAAAATAGTTTTTTGGCGTGAAATTGGAAAACCCCAAATTCCATTAGATTAGAGTGTATATATGGAAATTTGTGAAATTTATATTTTTTAATATAAATTTTTGTTTTTATAGAAATTTATTAAATTAAATTGTTAGATTTAGTTTTGGAAATTTTCTTGATGGAAAATTGGTAAAAACCACAATTTAATTGAATTAGGGGGTTTTGTTATGAAATAAATGGAATTTGTTTGAAAATTAAATTATTTAATTTAATTTGTAAAAGTGGATTGTGAGATTTCAAGTGTTTTTTTCAAATAATTATTCATGAGTAATTACATAAAATGGATTTCTGGAAACCATAGGGATTCATCTTTGTGAAAAGAAATGTTTTCGATTAAAAGCGTGTTATGGTTTTAAAGAGAAAATTGGCATATTTGAAATTGATTATGGGATTAATTGTATATTTAAGAAGTCTTGAAATAAATTTTCTATCATTTTTTTATACAAGATCACATGAAAGCCTTAGTTAGTTAGTGATTTATATTTCATGGAAATTTAGAACATAAAATGTTCTAAAACTTCTTATTAGTATGTCACATTTGTTAGGCGATGGTGATGAGTCCCTTTTTTCCTTAGGCATAATGGGGAATAAATACATATTTTCTATTTCACAGTTTCAGTTCTATATAGCCTGAAACTATAATAACTATATGGAATATGACCATGTTTCTCACTTGTTTCTATTTCAAATGTATATATTCTATCATTGGGAGATGTTTTACAATCCTTGTGAATTTATATAATCTATTTTCTATAAATGTGTTTATTTAATCCATTTTTGTGAATATTTTCCATTTGTGTAAAGCACCCTTTTATTAAAGGAGAAATTATTTTGTTTGAAATGTATTTCCATCATTTGAAAATTGAAGAATGAATTTCTAAATAATTTTTATATATTTAATTATAAGGCATGATTTTTTAAATATGTTTTTGAAATACCAAACCTATATGTTTTAAAATTAAAATAATTTATTTGGTCAATTTTATATTGGAATATTTTTATGGAATCTTTGGTGAAATCCTACTAGTATTTGGATCAAACCCTACCTAAACATTCATGTGATTGTAGATTATCTCCTTCCAGGTTTGAGAAAGGGAAAGAGATCTCTTATAGGTGGCTCTAGCTGTTAAACCGTAGACATGGTGAGTTGTGTCTGAGTTGGTATGAGGGATATTTTCCTATCATCTAGTAATTGGTTGTAGTAATTTAGATTTTATACCCATTATAATTTTGTAACATTACTTCTAGTGGTGTTTCTTTTGATATTCATATTTTCTTGTTCCATTTACTTCTGCAATGTTTGTGAAAAATTTATTCTTAATTTATTTTTTCATAATGCCAGGTTCTAGTCACTGACCTATGGGGATGATGAATGCTTTTAGTTCTATATTAGAATCAACTTGGTTATCGGGTTATTAGGGTACTCGGGCTGATTCCTAAAAAATTGTTAGAATAGGTTTATGTTGATATTCTTTTCTTGAAGTCACTATGCATTGGGAAATATTATCGGAAATTAGGAGCTAGTTGTGATTGAGTAGTTGTTCGGGTCTCACCACAATGAACCTTAAGTTTCCAAGGGTGGTTTGGGAAAGGACTCTTGTGGATTATTTCTAGGAATTTCTCTACTTTTGATTTGGATAAATTGAAATCCAAATCTTGTGTTCTTACATACTGGGATTAATTTTCATTTTTTTCTCTATTTGAGAATTAATTTGATGACTTCTATGTTGTCTACTGATATTGTATAGAATCATGCCTCCAAGAGGACATGTGAATAGGATCCAGGAGGGAGATGCTTATGAACCTCAAAAAGTGAATCCTATTGTGGTCCTGAATATAGTTGAGGTGATTTTGTGCACCGCCCAAGACCCGGGACGTGCACCACCTCCGGTTCGCATTCATGATCTATTTATGTAACCTCGTAGGAACATTCTCAATTTTTTTTCTCAATAGTTACTTCTCCAAAATCCAGAACCATTCAAAGTATCAAATTATCTTCAAGAGGCTTAGTAGTGGTCGGTCATAATAGATAATTTCTTTGGTTTCTTGGACACACATGATGAAATAAATGTGTAGTTTGACAACTTTATGCTGGAAGGATTGAGCAGGGGATGGTCGAACATTATGGTGGTGACAAAGAAGAATGAGGGATTAGAGTGTAATGACTTTTAGTCTCTTTTCACTAACTAGTTTAATGTAGAATCAATGTTTTTGGCTATGTTTATAGAGTTTTTTAATCATGATAAGGCTGATAGGACCGTGACTGAGTTTAAAAACCATTTTTGTAAGCTTGTGCATTACTCACCTATGATTGTATCCAATGAGAGGATAAAGGCTCAAAGGTTCATGTTGGGACTTCATATGGATATTTATTATTATGATTTATTATTGAAGATACCTACTTATGCTAATGTGTTGGATAATATGCTTATGGTTGAAATGGATCTGGCTGGTATGTCAGGGTTATCAGGAGTTTCTTTCTCTTCTAGTGGCAGTCTGAAGTCTTCTAAGGTAGAGGAAGAGTGATGATTATAATTGTGGATCTCAATTACAGGGTCATTATAGACCTCCTACAGTGCCTGTAATAGCTCCTTCTATTTTTTTCAGTGTGTAAAGATAAGACATTCAAATAGGGGTTGCACTGAGGTACCCAAGAACTATGGCTCCTACCGGTGTTCAATGCACCATAGAGGGTTTTTCATGTTTATTAAATTCTATGTAGTAGAACTGGGTCATTGGTATATTCTAAAACAATGTAACAATCAGATACCTCACATGAAAAAGGTTTCTAGCCACAAGCATCCAGAACAAAGCTTCTTCATGTAGTGGAAGAGTCTCTAGAGGAAGTGGAATGGGTCCCACAACAGTGAGAGGTACCATAACTTTATATTCGTCATTGGTTACTTCTCTATTTGATACTTGTGTGTCTCATTAATTTATTTCTACCCATGTGGTAAATCTTATTAATCTTCATGTGAGGATTTTTCCTTGTACAATGGATATTACAACACCACTTGGTGAAAAGAAAGAGAAGGGTCCTTGTAGTCTTGTTTGTGTCTTCTCTAAATTATATGTCGATATTTTTTGGAGTTTCCTAGTTCTCAATATGAAAACTCTTGATGTCATATTCAGGATGGATTGGATCATTACTAAGAAATCTAGGATTGATTATTATCTTTAACGAGTCTCCTTTTCTACACCCATTGGTGTGTGTTGTGACCTTCAAGGAGTATAAAACCCAAGGTCGAGAAAACCCATACACTCTTATCAAGAGTTGTGGAATGTAATATAGATGTATTCCTTTTATATGGAGTGGGAATCTTTGAGTGGTGATCTCCCACCAATTATTGAAGATTTTATGGACGTGTTTTCTTCTAACTTCTTTGGTTTTCCACCAGTACGGGAGGTTGAGTTTTCTGTTGACTTAATTCCTGGTACTCAACAAGTTTCTATACATTCTTACCATATGGAACCATCTAAAAGTAAATACATGAACTCCCTGTTAGATGATATTCTTTATAAATGATATATACACCTGAGGATGTCACCTTGGGTGGTGCTGGTTCTCTTTGCTGAGAAAGATGATGATTCACTCTGCTATTATGTTGATTATCAAGAAATCTTTTGAGTGTTGGTAAAGAACAATTATTTATTTTGCCATATATTTATGATATATTTAATTAGTTAAAATGGGTGGAGTGGTTCACAAATATTGACCTTCAATCTGGTCACCATCAGTTAAGGATAAAAGAATCTGATGGTCAAAAAACCACTATTTGGTGTAAGTATTGTAACACCTGAGACTTTTATGTTATGTAAATCATCAAAGGAATCTTTCTCTACACACAACACTTGCTTGGCTTTCTTTTCACGAAATCGCGACCTTCCTCGATAGCTTGCGTCGTACGCAATACCGAGTTTCACTAAACAATGATATGCTATTAAAATATTATTAAAACTAGCCGTTATGAATAGTAATAACCACTTTTTGAAATTTTATAAATTTTATTTTTCAAAATGGACTTCATTTTTGGATTTGGAATATCAAAATTAACCTAGGGTGAAATTTTGGTATTTTTCTGAAAATTTTCAATTTTTGATGAATAGTGAAACCACTAAGTGGTAGTTAAAAAACTGAATTTTTCATAAAACTTAATTTTACCACTTCTGTGAGTGGAATTTCAAAAAGCCGAGAGACACGGTTGATTTCAGTAAATAAAATGTGGTTCAATGAGATGGAAATAATTTTTGGTGAATAGTAACTTTTTACTTTTATTTACCATGGTTAAAAGTAAATAGGGTAATTAAGGGTAAAAATGATATTATTCTTACCCTAAAACATGTCCTAAATCTATTGGATAAGTGTAATTCGACCAAAAACAAACTTAGGAATAAAATATGACCATTTAGGCCCACTTGGATTAGATTAGGACATTTATTATTAATTTATTTAAAGAAGGGTTAAAATAGTTAAAATTAATTTTTAATAAGTAAATAATTTTTAATATAAGGTTATACATAAGATAAATTCGACTATAAATATTAATTAGAAATATATAAAGATTTCCTACATAATTATATTTTATTTGTAATTTTTAGACATTAAATAATTTAATTTATTTATGACACAATGATGATGCAGTAATTATCTTATTAATGAAATATTGACATAATTGATGTTATAAACACCAAAATAAATGTAATTTGAGACTTTTTATGAATTAAACTAAATTTATATATTAATATGACATGTTAGTATTGATTTAAGTAAATTTGTTCTAACTAATCATTCTGCTATGATTTTCACAAAAATTAATTACGAAATAGTGTCAAAATTGACATAAAATAGTTTTTAAAACAAATATTATATTAGTAATTGTTATTTTATTCTTAAAAATCTAAGGTTCGGCAAAATGACTTAGATAAGGTTATATATATTAATAATAAACATCTTGGGGTTATTTTTGCTGCTTATAGTAAGTTTATTAACCTTATAGTATAAGAACACAAGAAGACACGGTAAAAGTAAAATTATTTAACTTAATGTTAAATCTAAATGATAAGGTTAAAATAGGAACCTAACATTATCTAAATTCTATTGGATTAGAGTATTTAAACCCATCCCCACCTTAGCTTCGAAATAAATCAATTTGGAGCTATTTAAAACCGAACTTGACTTTATAGTAAAATAATATTTTTTAGTTTTTCCAAAGGAGCCCCTCTCCTCCCCTATAAAAGGGAACCTCCTCCCCCTCTTCCTCACACCACTTTGAGCCTTCAAGCTCGGCCAACCCCTTCCAATTTCTCCTCTCCACTTCCCTAGAGAAATCCTAGAGGTCCTGGTCTTCTTCAAAGAACAATTTTAGTGCCCTAAAAGAAGGTCTCAAAGAAGCACTTCAAAGAAGAGGTAATGTCCGTTACCGATTCTTTCATCTTTATTTCTTCTTCCACTTCTTCTTCTTTAGTTGTTTCATTATGAAGTAATAACATCAGTATCACTCATATACTGATATTAAATTTTAAGTATGAAACAACCCTATTTCACCATCTATCCATCCTACAGAAAAAGAAATCACCGCGCGTGCGTACGTACAGAATACCGTCTCCACGCCGTGGTGTAATCTATTTTCCACCACCACCTTACTTGGATAGGTATAATGGTGTAAATAATGACTATATATTACTATTATAAAGTGATACTGATTCTGAAATAGTATACATACACTCCAATACAATTCCACGATCATAGGAATGATATCATCACTCGTGCATACGTACGGAATACCGTCTCCATGATGTGATGCGACTCGTTCTACATGATCTTCATTTCATAATGATTATATAAATGAATTGAATGAATTAATATGATATATATTACACTAATACCATTCTGTAAATGAGGTATCTATAACCTAAAGATAAGAATATAATTTATTCGACAAAACACGCATAAGAACAAAAAGTTATAAACACCCGAATAACAAGTAGCAATGAAATATTACTACTACGAAGCTATAAATATGACCATATATTATATCATAAAAATAATTACGATTCTGGAATAAGTCAATAACATTATTTAAATCATTATACAGGAGGTTCAGACACTTACGAAGCAAAACATACCTAATGTAAGGGAAATATCATAATCTCATTTTTATCCGAGATTGTTTATACTTTGGTATTTACTGGGGTGTATTTTATCATCCACATCCATGTTTCCTCAATATGTAATATTTATATCCTTCTACAATATTTTATATCCAATTTTACCCTTCTTTTAGTTTTTAGTAAAAGATATGAAGGGAATCTTTTGTCATTTTTCATACGAGGTACTTTTTGACTTTTCTGACAAAAGTACGAGAAGAATGTTTTTTTAACTTATACGGCATTAATGGATTTTTAAAACATTATTTCCAAGAAGATTCCTTTACAAGTTTTCAAGTTTATTTTTAAACAACTTTTTTTAGTTTAAAATTTTATGACATGTTAAGAAAGGAAAATGTTTTTGAATTAGAAAGGATATTTTCCTCAAGAATGGAGTTCAAGTGTTTTATCAAAATTATTTTCCATCTAAGATAATATAGGGTTCTGTTTCTATCCCCATTATTAAATTGATTTGATTATGTTGTGATGGAATTATTTTTATGAATTCCTTTATCTTATATGAATTGTTTGATGATATCATGATGTTTAAGATTCCCATTTTTATTACATGGGTTATGCAATGATGTATGATTAATGATTTGGTGGCACACATAAGAATGGTATAATTATGATATGGGTGGGACCTATATCTCCCTCCAATGCATTGGGTAAAGATTTTATATCTCATGAGATAGACATGACTGGAATGGTAGGTTATACTAGTTCAGTGAAACAGGACTGAAACGAGGAGTGAACTCGGTTCAGAAATGGACTTTGTCCACTAATATAGTCTTGGAAATGAGTCTTGACTAATAAGAAATGATTCCCTATGATTATGTGTGTATGCCACAAAGTTTCATGTTTTATGTTATGATTATTGGGATTCCATTTCACTACTATGATTTATCCCATGTTATGAAATTATGCTCTCTTTTGCAGGTTAAGATTTCCAAAAGATATGTTCTTATGAATATGATGTGATTGATATTTCTTTTGTTTACCCTTACTAAGAATTTGAGCTCACCCTTTTGTATATTTTCATTCCCCAGGTCAGGAATAAGGTTATTAAGTAAGATATGTCAAAATGGACTATAGATATGATGAAATAAATGGGAGACAATGTAGACGCTTTATGAACCAGTTGTTTATGTTTCCCAATTTCTAAAGACACTATACCTATACGGTCCTTTCGTGGTTTTGTTATATGTTGTAATAAGTATGCTTCAATTTTTAAGTATTAACAGTGTATGTAAATTATGGGTCATTATAGGTATGGCCATTATAATTACATTGTCATTTCCTTGTTCTAACCAATGCTCCTACAGTTTTCATATAATTAATGAATAGTATTTTCCATGAGTATCTTGATACCTTCTTGGTATTATTGTGTATGACATCCCCATTTAATCTAAGTCTGAGGAGGATCATGTGCATCATCTAAGAATAGTTATGAGTCTACTGAGAAATCATTGACTTTATGCCAAGTTTTCAAAATGTGATTTATAGATTTAGGAAGTAAAGCCCTTAGGATATGTGGTATCAAAACAAGGAATATCAGTTGATCTATAGAAGGTGATGGTTGTTATGACTTGAGAGAAACCATGAAATATCCTTGAGATTTATAGCTTCTTGGTATTAGTTGGATATTATCGCTAGTTCGTGAAGGACTTCTTGAAGTTGGATTCTCTGATAACTACACTAACTCAAAAGGGGGTAATGTTTTCTTGGGATGAGAAATGGATAAATTATTTTTTTGTGCTAAAGCACCATTTTATTACCATGCCACTGTTGAATCTTCTGAAGGATGGATAGGGCTATGTCGTCTTTTGTGATAAATCATGTTCTGGTTTGGGAAGTGATCTTATACAAGGTGATCATGTCGTTGCCTATAGATCTCATAATCTTAGGCCCCATGAGAAGGTTTATCTAACCCATGACATCAAACATATTGCTGTCACGCCCAAACATAAGAGTTGGAATTATTACCTTTATGGAGAATGGTTTACTATATTTTCAAACAAGAAGATATTGAGTCATATATTCTCTAAAAAATATTTAAATATCCACCAGAGGCACTGGATAGAATAACTATAGTATTTATATTTCGAAATCGCCTACACCTTGGGAGAAGGGAATGTCATTGTAGATGATTTGAGTAGGAAACTTCTGAACAATGTAGTAAAAGAATAATTGGAATAGTGGAACCTGGTGGATCTCCTTGAACAATTTCATATTGGAGTCTAGGATTCAAGAGATGAGAATTCCTTGGCCCGTGTTCAGTTGAATTCCACTCTTCTCAAATTTATTCTTCAGCAATAGCAACTTGATGATGAGTTCCACAAAATTATAGAATCTCTTAACGGTAGGGAGACCATTATTTATTGGTGGTTCACCAGAGAAGGAATTATTTTCTTTTTTAACCATTTCTTCATACCGTATTTAGTAAGGAAAGATGTTATTGAGTATTTCTATAGTTCCCAGTAGTCAGTGCACCCAAGATCCACAATGATTTTCTATGAAATACAACAATAGTTCTAGTGGCCATTTATGATATAGGGAATTATTGAGTTTGTTTCCAGTTGTTATACATGCCATTTGGTTAATCCCAAGAACTAGAGACCTTTGAGTTTGCTTCATCCACTTCCATTCCCTACTTGGAAGTGGGATTAGATCACAATGGACATTGTGGTTGGGTTTCCCAAGAGAAAAGAATAATTTTATATGGGTTGTGATTGATAGAATAGAAACATCATCTCACATCTTACCCATTCAGAATACAACCAATGTTTTTGAGTTGTGAAATATCTATGCTAAAGATATTTTTCATTTTCAAGGTTTTCCATCTGCTATAGTCTCTAATAGGGATCCTCGATTCGTTTATCATTTTTAGGGGGACTTTAGGAGGCATTGGGATCTCATGTCTATTTGAGTATGGTATACCATCTACAGTCGGATGTCCAGATAGAAAGAGCTATAAAAATTGTTGAGGTTATGCTCCGCACTTGTGTTCTCATCTTTGGTGGGGCTTGGGATGACTATATAGGGCTGGTTGAGTTTACTTACAACAATATTTACAAGTTATAAATAAGGATAACTTCTTTGTAGGACTTATATGGATGGACTTATAAATCACCATTATGTTGGTCAGATATTGGTGAAAGTTCCTTTGTTGGACCAAGTATAATGTAAGAGAAGACATGAAAAATTCAGTTGATTCATTAGAGAATGATGAAGTAAAATTGTTGATATAAATACTATGTTGTTCGTTGTTGTAAATCCTTGGAATTCTCATTTGGTGACAAGGTGTTCTTGAATTTTTATCCTCAATTGGGTCATCAATGGATTGGGAGGCAAGGGAAACATTATCCTCATTTTTTGGGACGTTTTTAGTTGTTTATTAGGTGGGAAAAGATTCATATTAGTTGAGAAAGTATATATCTAATCCGTCTCACATTTTGAGATGGAATGATATCAAAGTTGAACCAGATTTAGCCATGATTGAACAGCCTATCAGAAATGTGTTTTCTGAAACCAAGGTACTTCATGTGGGGATGAAACATTTGGTGTGTGTTCTATGGTATCATAGCTGTTATAATCATGTGACATGGGAGAGGGAGGAACTATTGATAGAGAATTTTCCTTATATTTTCAACATGGAATCTTTGGTGTAGGATTTATGGGGAGAGAAAGTTTCTATGGTGGGGAGTTTGTAACATCCTGTTACTATTTTTAGGTATTCCTAAACTACTCATTTTGAACTTTATTTCTTTTGGTTCTGTTTGGGGTTTGTTTAGGTAAAATTTTAATGTTTTTGGAAGTTTCTAGGCTAGTGTATTGTTAGAGCATGGATGGTATATGGTTTTACAAAAACTACACCCTGCTACAGAAAAATAGAAAAATTTATACAGTGGTCTTCACAAGTACACTACCAAACAATAGGGCAAGGAAAGCACTGCCCTTTATCAGTGCTAAACAGAAAGCGCTGATAAAGGGGTATGCCTTTATCAACGGTAAAAAAGCACTGATAAATGAATGTTTTATCAGTGATTTTATTTTAGCGCTAATAAAACATACCTTTATCACCTCTTTTAATGAGAACTGATAAAGGTTCTGTCGGTTTTTATTTAATAACCCTAACAGGGCATCCTCGCTTGCACGCAATCATGCTCTCGCGGAAGCTGAACCAGGCCCCTCGCCGCCGTGACCTCATCCTCCTCCTCCTCATCCTCCTCCTCCTCATCCTCCTCATCCTCCTCCTTCCTCCTCCTTCCTCCTCCTCATCCTCCTCCTTCTCCGCCGCCGCCGCCGCCTCCGCCCCCGCTCCCGCTACCGCGACTGTCGCTGCCTCTACCTCCTCCACCCTTGCTGCCGCGACCGCCTCCACCTCTGCCGCCATCTCCGCATTTTCCTCTGCCACCGTCACCGCCTTTCCACCACCGCCACCTCCGCCTCTGGAACTACCTCCGCCACCACCGCTACCATTATTGATATTCATTTTCAGGTAATGTTTTTTTCTACCACTTGAATTGAACATGTGAAATCCTGATATAAGGTGTTATTGCAAGTGTCAATGGATTATTGATATTATTGAGTTCTTTATTTAATCCTTGCACCTCAATAAACACCTATTGAATCTTGTTTCATGTGTTAGATGTTCTTGAACACTTTTATGGACACCCCTTTAGTGTGCCAAGTAAAATTATCCCTTTAATGTCACATTATTAACTGCCTTGAACACCTATTTAGCTTATGTCAAAGATTTTAAATGAGGTTTCCCTTGATACAAGGGTATATAAATGTAATTAAAGACACATTATAGGTGTTTGGCCTAGATTCCTAATGGAATTTACCATGTAGGAAATTTCTATGTTGATTATGGCCCATTTTGAAGACCCTCTGAGCCTTAATAGTGAATTTTCCATTCTTGGTAAAATTGAATTTGTAATAATAATGAGGAGTGAATTTTACATGATGGATTTATTTTAATTTAATGAATTAATTAAATGAATTGAAATGATCTATAATGGGTTGAAAGGGAACACCATCTACTGCATGTTATATAGAATGATAATTGTGTAGTTAATTTCATTGAATGAAATTGTACATGGATAATGGGACATATGAGATGTTTTTATTCATGTTTCATAATATAGATATGAATGTGAATAATGCATTACTTATACAAATGGTCCTAATTAAATTGATGGATGGGAGGTAATTCCCCATTCTAGTTAAAATTAAAATACACCTTTATAGAGGATAACATAAGATGGTAAGGTAATTGTTGAGAATATAGGAAAATCACACTCCATTACATCGGGTGTCGAGTATAAAATATCGCACCACAAATACTAATAGGATGTTGGGATTTTTTCACCACACCAATTTCTTAGAGTTACTACATGATGGATTACTCCCCATCCGGAGTTCCATCTAGTTCACATTGTTCAATGCTTGATCACTATTATGGTTGGATTTCTTTTCTCGAGGTATGAGATTTTTTTGATTCCTATTTGGATTTGTTTGCACCTATGGTTTGAATAAAAATTAGTGATCAGATAGTGATTTCTATCAAAAAATTTAAATTTATTTGCATGAATGGTCTTTTGGGGTTTGTGGGATGTGGTAAATGGTGTACTCGGTTTTAGATTATTTTATTCTCATGGGTTTCTCTTATTTAATGTTTTCTTTTCAGTTGGAAATCTCCTCTGTTGTGCGCCTCTCCTCTGCCATGTACGCACCTCTATCGTGTGCTTAACGAAACCTTCGCAATGAGTTTTCTCCTATTACTCATTGGTTTCCTCTTGTTCTTATGTTAGTAATGTTTGATATTGATGGTTATAATGTGAAATGTATGGGCTAAATGCGCCGCTGAAAATCGTGGCCATTGGTGGTCCTTGTTTGCGCACTAAATAAATTGAATGTTGGTTGGTTCTTGTTGAACATTGGAATATATAAATTGGTAATATACGTATACATGACTTATGAATGAACACCCCAGGATGATAAAACTTATGTGATAACCCCTGAATTAACAAACAAAATTGAATAAGGGATTCTTTGTAAAATCTAAAATTTTGATTGTTTGGTTTGTATGGTGTTGCGATTGAGGTGTCATGCTTATAAAATATTCGTCCACATAATGTGGTTTTCTAGGTGCATGCAACAATAGAGCCTTTATAGGGGAACATGAATGGAACTAGAGATTGGGAAGGACTCAAACACTTCTATGATAATAGGTATCTAGAGTCCCATTGGGAGTTTTGGTCAATGGAGGGGATGTTGTACCACCATGCAGGAATGACAGTATAAGGAAGAGTATATATCATATAGAGAGTCTGGCTCTAGCCTAGGGTTTAGGGGCTGGTCATATGCATGTTATGTAGTCTACTATGGCTATTGTGGATTCTTGATCATCTACTGTCAATGGTACAATTCCTATATCATCTACCCTTTATTTTATTTTTTATAATAGAGAATCACATTCATTTTTTTAACTCTTTTTGTAAATGTTTTAGGCTTGGAGGTGTAAATCTTGGATAGTGTTATCACCATCAACACACTATTGGTATTATAGTCCAAGAATATAACATGTTGCAAGGAATTATCTCTAGATATTGGTGGTTATCATTTATTTTGTGAACCACCCATGATTTATATGATAATATTTTATTTTAGTTTGTTTTGAATTAATTTGTTTTATAAAAATCAAAAGTCATTTGTTCCCATATGAGAGTTACCTTTTTATCTCCAAAATAGACATAGTTATTTTCACTTGGATGAGAGGAATCTTCTCTTTGGTCATGTAGAACCAATTCAATCTATATTTTATTTTCTCATGGCTCAAATAGTCAGGCATATTATAGATGTTTCTAGAATGATGTAAGATTATTTCCCCCCAATGGTAGTACATTTTTAGGATGTTTTCACTGATGAGGTATAAAATTTACTTCTTAATAAAGAGATAAACTTTATAATCTATTTAGTTTTGGGAGAAAATTCAGTTTCTATCACAATTTATAAAATAACACTAAAAGAGCATCGGTTGTTTGAATTACAATTTGATGATATAGAATATAATGGTTTCATATGGAATAATACTTTACCATGGGGTTTTATAGATATCTAAAATAGACGGTTGATTGGTATTTATTCTTTTGTTGGACTATTGGAGATTGAACCTAATGAGAGTCATGAATATGTATCCTCATCCACACATTGATAGTCACATTGCTCATCTATGAGGTTCTATGATCTTCTCCAAGATAGATTTGACATTAGGATACCATTAGATGAGTTGGACATCGATGGACCTACCATGGACTGCTTTTAGAATTAGTTATGGCCTGTATGAATTTTTAGCGATGATTTTTGGTTTAACTAATGCATTGGTTGTATTAAGGGACTTGATGAATAAGATATTTCATCCTTTTTTGGATCAGTTTTTAGTAGTTTTTTTCAATTAAATATTAGTGTACTCCGAACCCATAATTGATCTTGACCAACATCTTATCATCACCTTGAGTACATTAAGATAACATCATATTTATTACTGTTTTCTCATGTTACTCATTGGTTTCCTCTTGTTCGCATGTTATTACTGTTTGATATTTATGGTTATAATGTGAAATGTACGGGCTAAACGCCCTGCTGAAAATCGTGGCCGTTGGTGGTCCTTGTTTGCGCACTAAATGAATTGAATGTTGGTTGGTTCTTGTTGAACATTGGAATATATAAATTGGTAATTTACGTATACTTGAATTATGAATGAACACCCTAGGATGACATGTGTTTTACTTCACTCACACCATGTATAGATACCATAGATACTTGATGTGTATAGACTATAAACCCAGAGTGGTCATGTAAGGACTACACACCATGTATTCCACAGAAATGTGATGCATAGCTGGTGAGGTGACTCAATATGTATCTAAAGTACATGACCTTAGCTCAAGTTGTTCTAAATTTCATGTATTTTCTAAGGCATCATTCAGTCTTTGTAAGAATAACTTGGAATAAATTTGATATATGTCAGATTAAATTAGGTATCTTATACATACACGATGTTCACCCTACTGGACACACCATGTATATGTATTTCACATGTGTTTAAAGGCATTTGTACCATGATTTGAATTTATAAAACCCAAAAAATGTTACCTGATTAATTGAAACATAATATTAGGAAAGTTCTCGAGATCGAACCCATAAAGACGATGAATATGAATAATGAATGGATGAATGCAAATCGTTTGACAAAAGAGTATGAAGATGGCGTGAAAGAGTTTATGAAGTTTGAAAAAGATCATGAATGTGACCCTTCTCAAATCCTTTTTCTGTGTTTACGCTGTTGTTGTTCAAGACAAATTAGTCCAGAGGAGTTGGAAGAACACCAGATCTATCACGGAATAGATCAAAGTTATACATGTTGGAATAAACACGGGAAAAAAACAAAAGTAGGTAGTGACTCAGAGAACACGACATTTTATAGATCATCTGATATAATTAGAAGCGTGAACAGTGAAGATGATCATATGGAGGGTGTGATTACAGATGTGAAAGATGATGAAGATCATATTGAATAAATGAAAAGGACAATTGAAGATGAACTTCGTGATTTCCCAAAATTGTTTGAGAAGTTAAAGAGTTGTGAAAAAACTCCATTTTATGCTGGTTACACTAAATATACAGCATTATCAGCCATATTGAAGCTGTATAATTTGAAAGCAGGGAACGGGTGGAATGACGCTAGTTTTACAGAACTACTTGCTCTCCTGATTGACATGTTCCTAGAAGATAATGAACTCCCAAGCCGAACATATGATGCCAAAAGAATGTTACGATCGATGGGTATGATCAGTGAAAGAATACATGCTTGCCCGAATGACTGTATATTGTTTCACAATGACCAAAAATCACTTAATGAATTCCCCAAGTGTGGTGATTCCCGATACAAGAAAGATGATTCTAATCCTACAAATGTTGTATGGTACTTTCCAATCATTCCTAGGTTTAGACGCCTATATGGAAGTGAGGAGACTACAAGACAATTGACATGGCATGCAGATATAAGAATTAAAGATGTGAAACTACATCACCCAGCATACTCTCCTTAGTGGAATAGAATTGATCACAAGTATCCTGAATTTGGGAACGAGCCGAGAAACCTTCGTTTGGCGTTATCTACAGATGGGGTGAATCCTTTTGGTTTTGAAAGCAGCAATCACAGTACATGGCCGGTTATGTTGGTAAATTATAATTTACCACCGTGGTTATGCATGAAATGAAAATACATCATGTTATCTATGCTTATATCAGGACCAAAACAACTGGGTTATGATATTTATGTTTATTTGGCCCCATTGATCGGGGATTCGAAAATATTGTGGGATTCAGGTGTTACGATGTATGATGCTTACAAAAATGAACAGTTCACTTTGAAAGCCATGTTGTACGGGATGATAAATGACTTTCCTACTTATGGAAATTTGTCATGATATAACATTAAAAGAACTCAAGGGTGTCATATTTGTGAACAAGGTACACAATCAATTAGGTTGAAACATTCATCAAAAACTGTGTTTCTAGGACATCACAAATTTCTACCCCGATGAAAAAAGTACCGATCTTAGACGACATCATTCGACGGAAGTTCAAAGGAACGTACAACACCATCTCCACTAACAGGTGATCAATTGTTTGAGAAAGTAAAACATTTGGACACTACTTTTGGTAAACCGTCTTCGAAAAACCTTATGAAAACTGTTTGGAAAAAGAGATCAGTTTTATTTTGAATTACAACAATGGAATTTTTTGTATGTCAGACATTTTCTTGATGTTATGTATGTTGAAAAAAATGTATGTGATAGTGTCATCGAAACATTTCTAAATTCACCTGGAAAAACAAAGGATGGAATTAAGGATAGATTGGACATGGTCGAGATGGGAATACGGGAAGATTTGGCACCAGTGAAGGGTGAAAAATGAACATTTCTTCCTCCTGCTTCTTACACTCTTTCCTGGAAAAAGAGATATCAGTTTTGCAACTTTTTGAATGACGTAAAGGTTCCATAGGGGTATTAATCAAATATCAAGAACATCGTGTCAATGGGAGATTTAAAATTAAAGGGTTTGAAATCACATGACTGCCATGTTTTGATGCAATATCTAATTCCTATAGCTTTACATTGCATCTTGCCCAAGAATGTCTGCCATACATTTAAAAAGATCTGTTTCTTCTTCAAAGCTATATGTAGCAATGTTATAGACCCGGAGAAATTGCCAACTATGGAAAGAGAAATTGTCGTCATATTATGTGAAGTGGAAATGTTCTTCCCACTGACATTTTTCGATATGATGGTTCATTTGGTGAGAGAGATTCGACTATGTGGTCTTATACATTATAGATGGATGTACCCCATTGAACGGTATATGAAGATTTTGAACGGGTATGTCAAAAACCAAACTCTACCAGAGGGTTGTATTACGGAGCAATATATTGTTGAGGAAGCTGTTGAATTTTGTACCGAATACCTGTCTGGTGTGGAAATCATTGGCCTACCGAAATCTCTTCACACTGAGCGGCTTGAGGGTGAAGGAATTTCTGGAAGAGAGGTTGTCACAATCAATATTACAGATCGGGAGCATGCCAACCTTTACGTTTTTCATAACAGTTTCGACGTTGACCCATATGTTCAAACCCACAAATAAATTATTAGGCGTTTGAATCCTTCTAGGTTTGTAAAATGGATATCAGATACACATAATAGATAGTTTATAGGATGGTTTTGAGGCCATATTTTTAAGCAGTTATATGAAAATCTAGACTCAATTTCAGAACGACTTCGATGGCTGGCTGGAGGAGTAAGTGTGTACATCTTATATTA
The DNA here is from genome assembly GCA_963277665.1 of Viscum album. Lineage (NCBI taxonomy): Eukaryota > Viridiplantae > Streptophyta > Magnoliopsida > Santalales > Viscaceae > Viscum > Viscum album. The sequence goes on from OY728164.1 coordinate 1,586,926,762, forward strand.
CAATGCTTATGCAGTTAACAGTTATAAATTTTATACTAATGAACATGATGAAGACAGTACCATGCAGAGTAGTGGGGTTACGCTTGTGGCTAAGTCGATGCATGTTTCCGGTGCTAAGGACAAAAATACAATTTATGCGAATATGTCATACTTTGGCATTATCAAACGAATATGGGAGTTGGATTATACAAAATTAAAAGTGTCGATTTTTAAATGCAAGTGGGTTGATAATAGGAGTGCTGTTAAAATAGATGAATTAGGATTCGTGAAAGTTGATTTCAGTAAGGAAGGGGAGAAAGACGAACCATTTATAATGCCATCACAGGCAGTACAAGTATTTTATGTTCCAGACCCCGCAAACCGAAATTGGTCAATTGTTCTGTTATCGACCAAAACAACTGAAGGGTCAGATGAAGGTTCAATGGAGGTTGACCCTTTTATAGGGACTTCACAATCATTTCGCAGTGGTCCCAATGTAGACGGTGTTTTTTATGTCATAGGAGACCACAATGATGGAATTTACATAGTCGATAGAGGAGTCAAATCTCTTCAGCTTTTAAATAAAAAGAGAGAGTACAATAATCAGGTTATTTGTTTATTATAACATACATTGTGTTACGTTATGTTATTATCTGTTCGCTGCTGTTTTTATGTAATCTAAATTAAATATTAAACCACTTATGCATATAATGACTTATGTACCTGCTGATGCGCCCAATCTTGAGGCACAAAAGGTCTCTCAACCAGCAGTTGGTGGTCCCACTATAGAGCAACAAAAGGTTTCTCAACCAGATGTTGGTGGTCCCAGTGCAGAGCAACAATAGGTTTCTCACCTTGTTGTTGCTGGTCCTAGTGCTGAGGTACAACTGGTTTCTCAACCTGTTTCTGCTGGTCCCGTTGCCGATGCTAGCGCTCCGGGGGAAGATATTGATGCTACTTCTAAGTAAATGGTAGGAAATGAAACCTTGAAAGCGCAAAAAAAAAGAGAATTGTAGTTTGACAGTGTTAGCCAAAATCCTTAAGGCAAAAGCAAAAGGAATCAAATTTAAGGTGGGATGGAATAAGCGAGGCCAACATGTTAACCCCAACAGAGCCATCTTTAGTAGCTACATTGGAATCGTCACTCGGCAACGTGTGCCGATTGATGTACTGTCATGGCACCATGTTTTCACCGGGCTGAAGACACTAATGTTGAAGAGATTACGGGAACATTATGATATCATTTTTTTAATTTATTAAAGTAAAATAAAATACCAAAACATTGACTTACTATTCATCATCCATTCGAGAGTGCATTTATAGTAGATGTCTCGCATAAGGAATATGTATTAAGAGTTGCAGGAAGGATTTATATAGGTTTCCACACAATTTTAACGAAATATCATCTTAAAGATGCAGAAGGGAAAATCAAGCCACACCCACCTCCTCTTTACACACACTTGATATCCCAAGGAGCATGGGATGTGTTTAGCAACCGTCGTGGGGATCATACTTTTCAAGTGCATTGTGTGGGGTAATACACTGTTTGACGTTTTCTTGTATTCATCACTCTAATTGAAAGTTTTGTATTTATGAAATAGATATTGTGTGCTGAAAATAAAAAACGTGCAACAGAACCAGCATACCCTTACTGTAAAGCAAGGATGGGGTACGCTGAACTTGAGAAAAAAATTGGTACGTCTTTTAAATCTACCCTACTACTAGTATGTGACATAAAACAACACCATAACCATGTTTCTCTATTTATATGCAGATTGATGAATTGAAATCGAAAGCCATATCCATCCCACGCCATGTGCTATGGAATGAGGCTCGTGTAATTAAAGAGGGGATATTGATAGATGAAAACACACAAAAAGTGTGGGAAACATGTGTAAGTATGACATAATATAAATTTGAGTTTCTTTGAATCACTATTACATTACAATAACTACTTATTTTTCTATATTTTCTATCAAAAATAGTCACAAGAATCAATAACAACCACACAATATGCATACATACTTTCAGCAGCCTTGAAGTAGCCAGAAAAGTATGGCCACGTCAGAGGTGCGGGTTTTGGGGTGACACCTCGAACATATTTTAAAAAAAAACAAGAGGGGGATCAAAATGAAAAAATGGAAAATCTGAAAGAACAATTATCTATTTTTCAAGAATAATTACAATACTAGAGAGACATGATAGAAAAATTGATGGGGGAGAGGCAAAGAGAAGAAAAAACTCAAAAACAACCCATGTGTGACGATCTCGCCCCACCCCCACCAGCTTTGAGGCAAGCCATTCCCCTAAAAACCTGACTTAGATGAGGTAATCAATGTTTTAATAATTGTTTCTTTGAAATGTGATTTACATAGGCACTGCTACCTTTCCTATACCAATATTACATAGGGTGAAAATGACTGTGATTTATATTTATCAACTCCCACCTATCGCCTTGTAGCGAGGGCTATGGTGTTCAATACGCAAAACGACATGCTTCACAACAGAAATCTTCCAAAAGATAATCTTAGAGTGTCAATTAACGTAGCTAATGAGATGAGTGCCGAGCTACCTGTTCCAAATGACGATGATGAAATTAATACAGTTGAACAAGCTGTTAGAACATTCATCGCATGGTCGACAGTTCTTGTAAAAAAAACATGTCGACAAAAAGGTATTCATTTCTAATTTATTTTTCAAGTTGGACCTTTAACATTTAATGAAAAAAGGTCTGAACTGATGAATGTTATTACAGAATGAAAAAGACTGTGGGGTGAAACGAAATATCAGCTCAAAAATATCTCAAGGATCAACCAACCGATTGAAACAGTCTATTGAGAGCACCTTCACCCCGCCCGTTCCATATCCACAGTTAATATCATTGCAGGCTCATGTGGATACAAAGTTGAAAGACGACAATACTCACATAGTGAATTTCGAGAAAGAAATGTATGGAGAGGAAATATCAGATTTCATTAGTGCTAAAAATGTAAATGAACTCCTCAAGTATGAATGGCTAGGTGCCTCAGTTGTAAATGTATACATGAGGTAAGTTTTCATGATTTGATTTTCTAAAAGCTAATATACTCTGATAATTTTGACTAAATACATTTTTTATTTGTCGCAGACGTATATATGGAAAACAATTGAAGGGATTTTCCCATGAACAAAAATTTGGACTCGTTATTCCTCACACCACATCTTCAAAAGACGAAATAGATTCTGATAAAGAGGCTGCGATAATGTCATCCCTGCTCAAATCGTTTGAAAACAAAATTACGGATGATAGACTCTTTTTAATACCAACGATGTAGGGGTAAAACTCTACAATTTAATAATATCAACTATATTTTCATTTATTTCTTTACTTATTCCTTTTGGTATTTTTAGGGACCATTGGATGCTGATTGTAGTCAATTTGGATACTCCAAAGATTTATTTTTTGGATTCAATGCATGGATATCCAACAAACTGACCACGCATGATGGCATTTGTTAATTTAGAATACAACAGATCCAACATTTTACAACTAAACATCTAGTTATATAATTTATGTTATCTTTTAATGAGGATTCTGTTATGATAGGGCGGTGCATCAATATCGTCTAATGCATGGAATGAATCCATGGAATAAGGATGAGCACACCTACAAGATCTACAACTGGAAAAGTATCCGGGTATATATAATAACATTGCACTATCAAAACACATATCAAAACAAATTAATTATTGTTGTTGATGTTTCTGTACTGTCCAAAACAAACAAACAGAAAGGACTGTGGTAATTATGTTTGTAAATTTATGAAATAGATCGTATTTCATCAAAAAACTAGAATCCCTGATGAGTTATTTTCAAAAATAATTACGAGTTCATTTAAAATATTTATTAATACTTTTTGTATTTATATTTTTTCAGTACTACCATGACGGTCGCAAAAACTCATATTCAGAAGATGATATACATGTGTTTAGAAACGAATGGGAAACATACCTGATGGAAGATTTTACAAAAATATGATGAAGGTGAATTCCTACCACTTATGTTATCTATATATGATCATTGATTATCCTCCAACCTTCTTTCGTGAATTGAGAATGCTCCGATGTATTGAAATCATAATTTATTACTCAATGTTTTCTATCCCCGGATTCATATTATTGATCTTTGAACAAATAAATATTGAAGTAAGGCATGATGGTGTGCAGTGCATATGGGGTGAATGACGAAACCACCGAGGATAAACAAAATCCATTTTCTGTATCTTGTTTGTTTGAAGTTGTATTTGAGCACATGCATTGTTGTTTGACTTGCACAATTATTTCTCGGTAGATACATGAGATAATCAGTATCATTGAGGGATTTTTTGGAACCAAAATATGTGTCCTAGGATAATTCAAGTAAGGGAAAGGCTATTTGAGATGAAATCTAAGCTCAAACGACTAGTACATCATCAAAAGAATCAACCTTGTGATGCACCATCATGTATAATCTGGTCCCCGTGATGTTTTGAGGTGTTTATGGAAGGTATGGGGAGTCTGATGAGCCCCATGGCCACCATAAATAATGTTTACAAATAGCTACACATGTTTTTTGTGCCTTATGACTATTTATAAAGATCACGCCATTCAAATGGTCCATCTTAGCACGTATGTCCCATTCATCCCATTTCTACTCTTGGAAGAACCTGAGAATCTGACAATGCATAAGCCCCACAAAACCCGTACTCATCCAACCAATAGTATTCCTAGTGTGAAGGGAAGCTAACCATGGGTAATACCCACAACATACCTATTTTAAATATATGGGGTTTGATCCTTGTATTCTAAATAGGGTACGTAGGAAGCCTCCATGAGGTTAAATCCCAACCAATGGTAAACCATGGTGACCCCCTCACTATGGCACACCTTCTCTTATTTTCCCTCTTGTATTTCCCTTAGTGGCGTCCGAATAAGTCTTCAAAATGGGAAACCTTAACTTTATGGGATGCACCACACTTGAGTCAGACCTCACTGGGCGTTTTGATCCATCTATCAGGTAAAAATTCCAGGTGCTCCCTCCTAGAGGTAGGTGTAGGTTTGGTGGACTTTGGCACCACCAAGGGGGTTATTACCCAGTCTATCGATGAGGAGTGGGATCATCTTCTAAATCCTTCATATGATTAAAATATTCCTTTAATACATTATTCTCAATTTTAGAATACTCCTAAAACAACTATATTCTTTTCATAGAGGGTTAAGTTGGTATAAGAACCCCTCTAGTCTCCATAATATACCAAAGGTGGCACTCCAATTGGTAGCACTGTTGGGTCCACCACCCCAAAGGAAGAGTAACTCTCACAAGGATAGAAAATCACAATGATGGTAGAATGAAGAGGCACATTTTATAATTTTTTGGTCATGTAGAATATTTATCTAGAAGTGATACCGTATAGTCCTACATTAATGATCATTTGTTAACAAAATGTATAAATTTTAGATAAATATATTCTTACTTGATAAAGAAGTTAGTCTTTGAGTCATACCATTATAATTTTATATAGAATATAATAACATTTTTCTTTGGTCGTAGAATCATTGTTTTCTAATAGATCTCCTTATGTGATGAGATCAAAATATTACCAAAGGGAGACTCATGATTTACTTAATCTTACTTCTTTAAAATAAGCTTCCCCAATGGAAGAAGGGATGTTAGACACAATCATTACAAACATTATTATTAGTGAGAGAGAAGATGTATTAGGTATAAATAAATGAAGCGATTATAGTGGACATGGGTAAGTACCTAATTGACGATTAGATTGTGATAGGAGGTAAGAACATTATCACGGTTCCATATGAAGTATCACCCATCAAACAGGATGTTTAGGTAGAATCTCTAGAAGTGTTCTAAGCAGCTAAAGAAGATAATTTCCCATTGAGAGTGGATGAGCATTTTTAATTCCATTGATTGAATATTTCACTCACAAGGTGATGTGTGTACTCTTTATTTTATTATAGTTATACCTTCACCAGCAGCGAGAAGAGTTAAGGAGGCTGCCATCCTAACACTCAAGTTGTCATAGAATACAAATGTTGGGGTCATTAAGGTTTATAGAAGCTTATGGGGTGATGAAAACATGATCCCATTGAGTGAATTAGTCCTATAATATTTCCTAGTTTCTAGGAGTGACACCTAATTTGTTCAAGAGTTTACTTATTTCCACAGTAATTGAGGAAACATGTGTTGGTATGGAAGTTGATCGGCCCGAAGATAAAATATCAGCTACAAAAAAATGTGATAATCTCCAATGATAATAGAGCATAGAAATAAATGCAGAAAAATAAATGGGGATACCAATTTTAAAATAGAAAAATTCACTAATGGGGAGGATTAAAACCATAGGTAAACTCTGATAAATGTACTAATAATCAAATAGTACAAAAAATAAATGTAAACCCTGAAACATACATTGTAAATATAGAATACAAAAACTATGTGAAAAAACACACCCTAATACACCTATGATGCCTCTCTGTTATTATCCCATGATAAGACTTAACCCTTTGGAGATCTGAACATAACATTTTATATTGTTGTAGAACCTATTTTCAAAACATTATTTTTCACTGCTCACTTTTTCAAATGATTAAAATCCACCAAAAATATATTTGTATGAGCCGCACATCCATATCACTCTACATGCCATACCTTTCTATGCTCTGATCTTGTTTTCCCCTCTCTCTAATCATCACTATAAAACCTTGACTTGAAACCCCAATAACTCTTCTTTCATCGCTTCTTCCCATAGTGCATATTTACAATTTCTTTTATAGTACCTCATGAATGTGTTATTTTTACCTCATTTAAATAAGGATTCAAATATATATATAAAATTTCTAGGGAAACTTCATGTATATTAGAAGATAAAATCAACCATATAAATTTTAGAAAACATTATCGTCAAAATTAAAAATGTGGGATGAACCCTATAAATCCCTTCCATCATCCAATCAAAGAAAAAGATGAATTCCAATAAAATTTTTTGGATCATTGGATGGTTGGTATTGTAGTAACTATCATTATATTAAGACAATATGACATCCCTCTTGCATATATAATGGAAACATAAAGGTCCCCTGCAAAATAAATCTAAATGATGAAATCTTCATCATACCTATGTCTTCACTAACTGGTTGAAAAAGACTAGAACCAACACATGGCTCCCCTATGACCATGATTTCCACACAATTTGGAGCACCTAAAAGAACTAAATCTCCACATTGTCCACATCTTATGAGTAGTCAGAAACTCTCAGCACATCACCCTAATCATTTATTTTAATTATTCCTTCACCAGTGGCACTCTATGAAGAAAAATAATTTTGTGTAAGATCTGAAACACCATACTTAACATGATTCGGCTTCAAAAACTTCTTCATCTTAGTAGATGGTATACAAATCAGGTGTGATGATCTCATGTACCAAAAATCTGATGAATCACTCTTCATAATTAGATTCATCACATCACTGCCTACCTTTACATTCATCCAATAATGTGTATCCTCCATTATGCAACATGAATATACCATAAAAACTCTTGAAAAGGCATATCTTCCATTTCCAAATCAACTACTAAATACATCAGTATCAAGAGTACATGAAGATAAAAAATTATTTCATATACTCGAAACATATCACACATCCCCCAATGTCAGTATACAAGACGTATTTTTAGCAATAAAAATATCACTAACACCAATGAAATCAGCAGAACTTATGTTTCCCACCATTAATAAACCAAATATACATTTTTTATGAAGAAAATAAATCCCTATTTATTGTAACATGGCATGATGCTACTGAATCAACCACCCATTCAATGTACATATCTTACATATGAAAACAAACACCAATTGAATGAAAATCATACACACCCTGAATAAGACATACGCTAGTATCCTCAGAATCACTGTCATGTGCCTTCTTTTCATTCTTAATATTTTTCAATTCATATAAGCTTCCCTTCACATGACCCTCTTTATGAAAAAATAAGCACGCAATCTTTCTTCTTGTCTTTGACCTACCTTCAGGCCTCCATCTTACACAACCAAAACACAACTATTAGCTAAACATTAACCATCATTGGTATTTCACTAAGTATCCCTCATCAAAAATGATGAATGAACACCGTATTTATTTAGTGTGTATTTTTTGAAAAACAATGTGGTGATGAGATTATCACATTAATTTTCCAATTAACCAAAATTAAGAAACTATTTTTCTTCTTCTTCTATTTCAATAGGTACCACATTAAATTTATCATTGATCTTGAACCCCATGGAAGAAAGATCCATAAAAAGTTTGGTGAACTCATCAAAATTATTTCCAAAATCTCTATTCTATGGAATTTGAAAATGATACCTACTTTTTTTAGATATAAATTATTTGTGAGATATTTCAATTTATACCTACATTCAAGCTTCTCTTAGATCCCCTTTGGATCAATCATATTTATCACTTCTTACGGAGTATTATCATCTAAATACATATGAATCAAACTTATGTACAACTCTATAATATCCTACAAATCACCATCTCTCATTGTCTCTAGTCTATCATTTTTTTTCTTTAATGCCATAATTGTCATATCACATACCAGAATATTTTTAACACCATACTTTAAATGTGTGAAATCATGTTTCTCATTAAAATTTTCAATGTGGTCATAAATATCATGGCTTGAATCATCCATATTTAATCATAAAAAAACACAGATAACCTCCCTTTATAATATTTATTGGGATGTAAGAAGATTTACATGACGATAAAATTCCATTTTGAATTTTTTTAGAACCTCCATTAAACACAGAGTGAAAAAATAAAATTAGAAAAATAATTAGGGGAATATATTTTAACAATGAAAAACCCTCCAATATAGAGGATTAAAAATACCACGGGGAACTCGAAGAAAACAAATTAATAATAAAATAGTAAAAAAATACATGTAAACCCTGAAACATGAATTTTAAATATAGTATATACAAACCTATGTGAAAATACACAACCTAATATTCCACAGTCCACTCTCTGTTAATATCTCATGATAATACATTTCCCTTCAGAGACCAAAATTGAACACACGATCTAATTGAAACACCTCTTTGCATAACCTTATTTTCCAATGATTACGTATACTCATGCTCAAAAACCACCATAGATATATATTCACGAGTCACACTTCCATATCACACTGAATGCCACACCTTTTTGCACATTCATTATTTTTTTACCTCTCTCTCAACATCATTGTGAAACCCAGACTCACAACCCCAATAACTCTAGTTGTGTTACTACTTCCTACATTTACACTTTCCCCATTATTTTATAGGCCCTCATGAACTTATTCCCTCTGCCTCATCCAAAAAATGAGTCAAGTATATATAAAAAATCTCTATTGAATTTGTGCGCAGATAAGAAGAGAAATCCAACCTTTTGAATATTAAAAAATATTATATCCAAAAATAAAAACACGGGATGAACCCTATAAATTTTTTTAGAAAAACATTTAGAAGTTGTTCTAAAAAACCACCCTAGTGTGTCTACAAAATATGTTATAGATGATTCTATATATTTTCATGACCCTAGGATATGATGGGTTTGATTGTAAGACCATCATAATTATTGTTAAGGAAATTAATTATGAATGAGAGTAAGGACGATATTTACAGCTAAGCCTCTCTAGGGAAGAATCAATTATGAATTATTCATGTCTTATAGCTATTATACTTCAATAAATATATCTTTATATAAATACAACTTTGAAATAGCAATTATTGCATAAATTTAGAGGGAAAATTAATAAACTATCTCCATATACAGTTTAATGTAGTAGAAGAAATACTGGACTAACACCAAACACTACTAAAAGATTATAATGGATGAGAGGTGGAGGATACTTTACTATATAAAAGTAAAAAAATTTATTATGAATATAAATTTTTAGAGATCTATGAACTATAATACAACTTTAATGATTCCAAGAGATTAGTTCATCAACATTTAGTCTTATTATTGTGTAACTTATTATTCACCACATCTTTAAGAACTTTTTTTGAACGGTAAAGAGATGATATTATATATTGACATCCCTATATTTTTCTTAAAAAACGAAAAAATTTCCTATCCCAAAATTTTAACAATTTTCCAAATTTTTCATTTCCTATCTTATCAATCCATAAAATATGAATAATTTATAAATACTAAAATTATGATAAATGAATCTACTTGAAAATTAAATGGGAATGGATCAAGTAACCATAACACAATAACTATTATGTCAATTATTTGGATGAATTAATATAATGTATTTTAAAAATATTCCTTTAGATTGATATAAGTAAGATAAATTTGGTGGGACATATACAACCACTATAAGATGAAGCATGTTCCAGAGATGGACTATGAGATTTGATTTCATCCTGATATTTTTCACTTATATATATATAGATAGGATGAATATTGAAGATAATTTTATATCACCACTATAAAAGGATATCCCATTTTTATATGATGTATGGATTGCTCTTTGAGTCATACTCTTAGATATATATATATATATAAGAGGATATGATATAAATCCACATATACCATCATCATAATCTATGTATAATTTATTCAGATAAGATAGAGGTGAATGATACAATACATTAAAGATTATGATGGGGGGTTTTTAATGATTATTCAACTATCCAAAGGGTTCAAACACCCTAATATTACACCTTCATGAATTTCTCAAAAATCATTTAAACCATTATATAGGAGGGATATAAGGGTGATCCAACATTTTTCTAGATCGATGGACTTAGTAAGCGTAACAAGATTTTTTATATTGAAAAATAGTGGTCCATATGACCTTTATGTGTTTCTAATATTCTCTCTAACTTTTACTTGATTCGTGTACGATAAAAGAATTAGTGGGTAGGAACTCATATTTTTCTCCGATTTCCCTTTCCATGTCTTTAACTGGAAAAGTTTTTTACCATTCCCCATTTTTAATTGTTCATTTTTCCTAGGTAATTAAAAGGATATATACATAAAATGGAGACTTAAATTTTACATATTATTCCCTGTAAAAATAATCAACATAGTGGGAACTATGTCTCTTTCCATTTTTAGTTTATGGTCTTACATGTTTGACCAATAAAGCGAGTCATTTTGTTGGAAATATTTGACTAAAAGATGAGGAAGTCACCATTTCAATAAGGGAAATGTAAAGACAATGTGAATTGATCATTATACACTAGTATAGAACACCACATAGGGAGGTTACCATAGTTCAATTTCTTTGCGATCAGAGAAAAAAATTCAGAATTTAAGGACTCTAAGTTTTGACCACAAGATGAAGGGTGAGGTTGTATTCTTGATATAGAGGTATGGTTGATCAGATAAGAATAAGTGAGGTACCTTAATAATATATTAATCCTAAAAATTTATTCATATAGTTTATGATTTTAGTTCTTATATCACTAATAAAAGCAAGTGAAGACCAAAATAGTTCCCAAGTGCTAATATTTTTCCAAAAAAAAGAATAAAAATTAAATTGATGTAAAACATATTCTGATGTATTTGAGTTAGTAATTGGAAAAATGGAATAAGAATGTTGAGGACGAACACTGATCAAATTTGAGTGATGGGTTCCATTATAATGTTGTTAAGGGAACATGGGTTTAAATTATATTCTTCATAGGATGAAACATGCCTCTAGATTATAGGATGGATATGGTTCCACAAATATCATTTCCATGAATATGTATACTCTTAAAACAAAATGTATTTTTTACTAATTTAAACACAAGAATTATGATTATTCAAACACTCTATGTATGAAGTATGGTCTATTGGAAGAGGATATTCATAAGAAATTAGAAAACACTAATCCTAAACTAACCCTAGATAAAATATTATGTATTCTTAAAAGAGAGCAAAAATGATATTGAGATATATGGATGAGGCATCAATATGTATCCTGAAATAATATGAATCTATCCATATTTAGTCTTATTGAATATGAGTTTCCCCAACATAGATCCTAATATTGAAATATCAAATGTGAATGGATAAACCATACACTAGGTGGAATATCATAGGGATGAAATTTGTGTCTTGGACTAAGATATAAAATTTAGACATATCTACATATATTACAATAACATGAATTTAGTGATATATAGTTCTTGTTAGGGGAAATTTATCCTATCATTTGTTTATAGACATAAAATTATACACATGGACTCTTACATAGATTTGGATCTCATGTAATGAAATTAGGTCATATAACATGGACCACTCTTAGTAGTCTTAGGGTCATACATGGTATACCATGTACTGTGTAGTTCAACTTCTCATGATAAGGACTCAAATTCCATCCAATTTAATGTCATAATATTAGGAAATTTATATAGAGTTTTGTGCAGACATTATTCATATAAAATATAGAGTAGTATTGTATTTTTTTATGAGTCACTGGGGAAGACCCAACATGAATTGATGGAGTCTATGAAACCAATATTAAATGGGTGTTTTTAGTAGAATGAAACTATGGATGAGTATAAGGTAAATTATCTAGATGTTTCTATGTTACCTTTGAGAATAGTAATCAGGGCACATGTAGTTATATAAATCTCAAAAACCATCCTGGGGACCCTGGTAACTCGACAACTAAGTTGGTCCTATCATAGTTTAAAGGGCATTCTCGATCACCATAGGCTGGTGACTAGCTCCTAACATCCTGAAAAAAGAATGTAGGAACTGTTTTTTCCATAAACACTGTAGAAGTAAAATAAATAATATAGTATTCACATCAAAAGAAACTATACTATGAGAAATGTACCATAAGTCAAATAGGTATAAAAACCCAAGTACTACAACATAGTACATGAAAATAGGAAAACAACCTAAGTCCTAACTTAGACTCAACTAACCAAGTTCACAGTTCCATAGCTAGAACCACCTCAATGTGAAACCTTTCCCCTTCTCAAACCTAGAAGGATATAATATATAAACACCCAAAGTAATAGGTATGGTTTGAGACAAATCTGAGTAGGATTTCACCAAATATTCCATAAAAATATTCCCATATCAAATTATCCAAATACATTCTTTCAATTATAAAAAACTAGGATTGTGAAATCAAAATAATATTTAAAAAACATTGCTTTACAATTTAAAATATGGAAATACTTTAGAAATTCATGATTCACATTTTAAATTATGGAAATAAATTTGAATCGATGTAATATTTCCTTTAATCAAAGTGTGATTTACACAAATTAAACATTTCAAAAAATGGATTAAATAAATTATTTTATATAATATAGTTTATATAAATTTACACGGTATGAAAAAAGTTCACAATAATGGCATATATAAATTTTTAATACAAACAAGTTAGAAACATGTCCATATGTCAAATAGGTACAATAGTTCTAGGTTAATGGGATGTGACACTATTAAACAAAAAATATGTACATACGCCCCTTTTGTCCTAAGGAAAAGGGGACTTTTCACTATTTCTTAAGGGATGTGATGTGTTGATATGAAGTTTTATAACATTGTAATTTGTAATGTTCCACCCAAAAAAACTCACTAACTACCTAAGGCTTGCATGTGTTCTAGTAAAAAAGAATGATGGTAAATTTATTTCTGGACTCCTTATAAATAAAATTAATCCCATTATCAATTTCAGATATGTCAATTTTTACTTTAAAACCCATAATGAGTTTTTAATCAAAAACATACCTTCTCACAATGATGAAACACTAAGGTTTCCATCAAACCATTTTAAGCCATTTTTTCAGAAATAACTATTTGAAACTAACTCATAAAATTTTGAAATCCACTTTCACAAATTAAATTAAATAATTTAATTTTTAACCAATTTCCATAAATTTCATAACAAAACCCCCAATACAATAAAATTGGGGAGTTTTAATAATTTTCCATCAAAAAAAATTCAAAAATTAAATCTAGAAATTTAATTGAATAAATATCCTTGGAAAACACAATTTAAATTAAAAAATTTATATTTCAAAAATTTCCATAGACAATCCTCAGTCTAATGGAATTGGGGGTTTTCCAATTTCATGCCAAAAATATATTTTTCCAAAAACCCCAATTCAATTAAATTCATTTTTAATCAAACAATTGCATATAATTCAATACTAATTAATAAATTTCATTTACGTTTTCAATTTCATTTAAAACATTAATTTATGGTTAAAATGAATTAGGCATTACAACAGAACCGCCTACCTCGGGATCAACAGATCTCGGATCACCAAACCCTGGTTGAGATTCATCCACGAAGAAATATGATCAAGGTATCTAGGAAACAAGGATAAAATCAAGGTTTATGGACCTATAAAATATTGTATTGGATCCATAAATCAATATGTGGATCTATGGAACCCTAGAGAGAAAAAGAGAGATCATGGGAGAATGAGTTTGGGATAAGGAAACTAACAAAGAGAAAATTTAAGGGAGTTCCACAAACTCTATATCACTTCTAGGAGGGATCTGAGGGACCAAAAATTCTTATTAGAATATACATGGATGGGATAGATTGTTTTGTTTCAAAGGAGGTAATTCGATGACAAAAAAGAGGGGTTCAAGAAATTTTACTAAAAATTTGGATTAAGAAAAACGCATCTACGTGGTTTCCTGGGTAGAGGTGATGTTTTTCGACAACCTGTGCCCAAGACATGAACCTATTACAAAAGGGAAAAATAGTTTCCTAAAAAAGGGTAAAAAGTTTTTCAAATCGTGTGTAATACCACTACTACAAATATGGCATATAATAGTGCTAAAAATGGCCTTTAACAGCGCTAAAAAAGCGCTGTTAATCTCGGAGAAGATAAAGGGGGGTCTCCTTTATCAGCGCTAAAAATAGCACTGATAAAGGTAATATTTATCTTTGCTATTTTCAGCGCTGATAAATGTATAATATATCATTGATATTTTGAGTGCTGATAAAAACGAACTTTATCAGTGCTCAAAATAGCGCTGGTATATAATCCATTTATCAGGGCTTAACTAGCGCTGATAAAGGCCAAAGATCCTGTCCAAAACCAGAACCTACACAGAACCTTCCCCGCACCTGCACACATTACATCACCTACACAGAGTCCAAACAACACCTTCACACAGCACACACAACACCCACACACAAATCACAGAAGAAAAAAAAATGATACATACATTTACTTGAAATCATGAATACAAAACAACACACTTCTATATACATTTCAAACAATGTTTAATTTGGTTACAATTACATTTATCCAACAAACAGTTAAAAAACAATGATGTTCCATCCTTTTTTCATTCATCCACTCTAAAAAATTGTTTTCCATGGTAGAGGTTTCCGAAAAAAGAATTCAAACTGAGGAAAAATATTTCACCTACATAATAAAACAAATATTATGTTAGTAATACAATAATGAAATAAAGAATGGGGTTTCTAAATGGAATTATACTAGTGAGGAACAAAACATAAAATAATCAACTAACGAAATTGGTGCATGGTTAGGGACAATCATCTATAATAATCAAATGGCCCAATGTTTAGTAGAACATGGGCTATTTAATGATTCAAGGGAGAATTGATAAACCTAAAGTTTGGTTTTAAGGTTATGATGGTATCACATTGATGGTTAATGATTTTTCAAATAATGTTATGAACTTGTGTAAGGTATTAGTTTTTGGGGAAGTATCTCTATATGGTTGAATAATGGATTGTAAGCCACTCAATGAAACTATACGGATTAGATGTGTGTGTATTTTTATTACCACATTGTTGGAAAATGATTTATTTTACCCTTAGGCCTAATAATTCACCTAATTAATGAGTGGAATTAAAAAAAATTCACTATCAACCATTAAAGTGGGTTACCCTCATATATCCCTCATTCCACTCAACAAAATCCTTTACACGCACTCTCCTCCTTCTCCCTTCCCCCATGGGATATCTCCCTTACTTTTGAGATAAATCAAATATTATCAATTACATAAAAATAGTGGTGAATATCTTCAACCCTATTATCCTCCTCTATTGGATACTAATGATGGGCCTTTTTCAATGACATTAAACCTTGGATATATACCTATGGCCACGGTTTAATACCATGGCTATATGTCCCCCCATTCCATAAAAAAGAATCACCCCTTCCCCCTTCCCCAGCACACCCCCTACACACTGCCCACCCCTGAGCACACCCTGTACCCCTGCAATTCCCTGCCCACTGAACACCCCCTGCCCCCTTCCCCAGCACACCCCTTCCCACTGCACTTTCCCCCTGAACACCCCCTAAATATTTCAAAAGAACCCAGCACACCCCCTACCCCTTCCCCCTACCACATTCCCCCCTTCCCCCTCCCCCAGAAACCCACCCCTTCCCTCTCACCCTGTCCCCTGCACATCATAAAAAAAAATACCATGTATGGAAATTGTGCTCAATTTACATTATACACATCATATATATCAACACATTATCATGTAATTTCATTCAATGTAAATACACATATATAGACTCTCTACATCTCATAAGAAAACCCTCTTTAAAATTCAAAAACACATTAAATCCATTTGAAAACACCCATCACACAACTTTCTCATTTCTTCAAACACATTTAAAGGACTTAAGCATGAAAATCCATAAGAAATACAACTGCATTCATTTTAAAAATAACTTTCAAGTCTATACACACCCCAAATTACTTTGATAACACATTTTTAACCACACAAACATTTCATATAGTACACTTAGAAAGCAAATACAGCATAATAAAATCATCATATAATGTAAAAGCATGGAATCACCTACATAAAGCTTGGAATCTTCCGAAATCTGCTGGAAAACATAAAACCACACCTCCACAATACCTTAATAATGACTGATTAAACATTAATATTGAATATATTAATGGAAACCCATGTTTAACTTGTGGTATTCCATGAGTTCAACATCCCACAATGATAGAGGGTCATGATTTAATGTCTTAGAGTTGTAAGACCTGGGTGGATCAAAACACTTATAAAGGTGGATCAGGTAGGTACATCTCTAAGAGGGAGCACCGGGATTTTTTACCTGATAGATGGATCAAAATGCCCAATGAGGTCTGACCCAAGTGTGGTGCATCCCATAAAGGTAAGGTTTCTCATTTTGAAGACTTATTCGGACGCCACTAAGTGAAATACAAGAGGGAAAATAAGTGAAGGTGTACCCTAGTGAGGGGGTCACCATGGTTTACCATTGGTTGAGATTTAACCTCATGGAGGCTTCCTACGTACCCTATTAAGAATACAAGGATCAAAATCCATATATTTAAAAGAGGTATGTTGTGGGTATTACCCGAGGTTAGCTTCCCTTCACACTAGGAATACTCTTGGTTCGATGAGTATGGGTTTTGTGGGGCTTATGCATTGTCGGATTCTCAGGTTCTTCCAAGAGTAGTAATGGGATGAATGGGACATACGTGCTATGATGGACCATGTGAATGGCATTGTAACGACCCAATATTTTTGAGTAGTATATTAACTTACTCTTAATGATTTAATAAGATGTTGATGGTTAATGCAGAAAGAGGAGTCGATGGCTTCATCCAGTAGACCCGAACCTTATGAAGCCCACTTATCAGAGCTTGGGAAGGAGGTAGCATCGGTGGGCTTCGCTTTGGACCAAGCCCAAGCCGAACTCCAGCATGTCAAGCTTGAACAGAAATGCCTGCGGGAGAAGTTCAAGTTAGTAAAGATTACTACTAGGGAAATTTTATCTAAGCCTCCCTCATATTCTCTCACCATAGCACACCTTACACTTAGTTCATATGCTGGTGTTATAAGGGGCTATGTGACGAGACCCTAGCTTCTTTGTGTAATCCTTTGGGATGAATAAATTGAGATTTCTTCCTTTAGTGATGTTTGTGAAATTTCAAATGTCCGGATAATTTTAGGATGTATTTTATTGATGAATTTTGATAAAGGGATATTTTAAAATATTTATGTAAACCCTAAATAATTAATGATGTGTAATGATTTTTAAAAAATGGTCTTCTGCAAAAGTGTTCAGTAAGGAATTTGGAGTCTAATAAGATCAACATAATTTTTGATGAATAGTAAATTATGAATAGTGATTTTACGCTTATGATTAGTAATGTGACCAAATGGATTAGTAATTTAACTCAAAGAAAGTTTTAATATAATTTAGACACCTTGATTAAGTAATGAGATTCAATAAAATGGGTAAATAACGGTTTCATAAATTATTATCCAAGTATTAGTTTTTTCGGGTGAATAGTGTTTTTTAATTAAAAATTTAATTAAAAATAATTAGAAAATTATTTTATAAATAGGACTTTATTTTTGAACTCAGAGCATCGATATTATGTTATGGTAATTTTTGGGGATTTTTCTGAAAAAAATGTATTCTTGATGAATAGTGTTTTTATTTAAAAATTAAATTAAAATTATTTAGAAAATTACTTTTATAAAATGGAGTTCATAAATGTAATTAGAGCATCGATATTTGGTTAAGGTGAAATTTTGGGATTTTTCTGAGAAAGATGAATTTTTCAGTGAATAGTAAAAATACAGTTTTAGGGTTTCGGTATGTTTAATGACATCATAACTGTGTCATGATGATGTCATGAGATATTTTAAGGGTTGGCCGGACAAGGGTGATGCATTATTGTTTTGGGGGCCCCATGTGGCCTAACTCCATGGTAAATGCCAAGGGAGAGCACATGGTTTTGAGAAAAGCACTTGTGAGGTGTCCCTTGGCCATTAATGCCTTGTCCCCTCACTTTCCCTATAAATACCCACCCTTTCCTCCTTTAGTTTTCACTCCCAACTCTCCCCCAACGAAGTTATGGTCTCCTTACCTCCCAAGGAGTCATCCCAAGGTGCCCCCAAGCCATCAAGTTCCAAACCTTTGAGTTTTAAGAGTTACGTTTTAAGGTAAGGGATCCGACCTCTCTATTTCTTTTGATGTAATCTCTTTTATGTCATTCCTTTTATGATCCATGTTCTTATGTGAGAGGATGTTCTTTCATATTCCTATTAATTCCCTTTTCATGTTTATATTATGAGTGATCCCCTCTTACTCTCATCATTTCGTTTTATGAAAGTTTAAGTGATGTCGTTAGGCTGCCGAATTTTTAAGGGATTCTTTCACCCTTCTCATTTTTCAAGTTCTATTTTCATGTCAAGTCTTTCAAGTTCCTTTTTATTATGTTGGGGTATGATCTATATATCTATCATACTGATCTCTTATGATCATATGATGAGAGACCCTATTTTATCTTGTCAAATCATTTTTTATTGAAGTTTAAGTGACGCCGTTAGGCTGCCGAATTTTCATAAGAGAAATCTTATTTTTGTCTCACTTCCATGTTTTTCATTTCATATGGTATATTTTTCAAATTTCATTACCATGTTCTTAAATCTCTTATATTCTGTCCCTATACTGTTTTATGGGTCATTTATGATTGTTTGACCCATGTCCCCTCTCTTTTCAACGTTTTCTAAAACCCTGTAACGTAGCCGTTGTGCTGCAGAATTTTCGTCTCAAAATGCCTCTCTCTTTTCTCAAAATTATTTTATGTTATAAAGTGAATACTCAAAGCTCTTATTTCTACAAGGGTATTCAAATATATATCAAAATGTCCTATTTTAAATTCTGGGATTTACATACATGAAACCCTCTTCCCCTTTCCGTGGGTTTAAAGTGACATAAAGATCTGTCTTTAAAGCAGTTTTTAAAACGTTATGATTATGAAATGAAACCCATTTCTTTTATGCTATATGGGTTTTTTATGAAATGATTGATGATGATATACGTGGCTCACATGATAATAAAGACATGTCAAGGGTGCGCCCAGATAGCGCTCCAATGCATTGGGTAAAGACTTAATCTCTAGAGATGACCATTTTTAACGACGCCTTGGTGAATAACCTTGGTAATTTTTAATGACACCATGGGGATGGACCTTGGTGAAATGAAACGATTTTCAATATTAAATGTTGTAGCCACATCTTCAAGTTATAATTTTTTTTATTATGATGTATCTCATGATTTCGTTCTCATGCCTTAAAGTTCTTTTCATGTCCTTATTGAAGTATCTCAAGTTCACATGTAAAAATGTTTCTCTTGTTTCCCTTACTGGGCCTTCTGATCACCCTTTCTTTTGATGTATGTCCCCAGGTTATGAGATGCAGTAATGAACCTAGTATGAACTTAAGGAGAAGCCTTTCAAGTGTTTAAGAAGAGTGTTTTTTTGTTCTTTTCATGTATTATGTTCCTTGTTTCCAAGACACTAAACCTTAAAGATCCTCAGTTCCGTGTAATGGAATGAAAGTTACGTTATAAACAGATGGGATGCTATAGGCGTGATCCTTGTAAAGAGGCACGAGGCACAAAAAACATGTGGAGATGTTTGTAAACATTATTTATGGTGGCCATGGGGCTCATCAGACTCCCCATACCTTCCATAAAAACCTCAAAACATCACGAGGACAAGATTTTACATGATGGTGCATCATAGGGTTGATTATTTTGATGATGTACTGGTACTTTGAGCTTGTATTTCATCTCAACCAGCCATTCCCTTACTTGAATTATTCTGGGACACATATTTTGGTTCCAAAAAATCCCTCAATGATACCGATTATCTCATGCATCTACCTAGAAATAATTGTGCAAGTCAAACAACAACACATGTTCTCAAATACAAGTTCAAAAAAACAAGATACAGAAAATGGATTTTGTTGATCCTCAGTGGTTTCATCGTTCACCCCATACGCACTGCACAACATCATGCATTACTTCAATATTGATTTGTTCAATGATCAATAATATGAATCCGGGGATAGAAAACATTGAGTAATAAATTAAGATTTCAATACATCAGAGCATTCTGAATTCACCAAATAATGTTGGAGGATAATAAATGATCATATATAGATAACATAAGTGGTAGGAATTCACCTTCATCCTATTTTTGTACAATCTTCCACCAGGTATGTTTCCCATTCATTTCTAAACACATGTATATCATCTTCTGAATATGAGTTTTTGCGACAGTCATGGTTGTACTGAAAAAATATAAATACACAAAGGATTAATAAATATTTTAAATGAACTCGTAATTAGTTTTGAAAATACCTCATCAGGGATTCTAGTTTTTTGATGAAATAGGATCTCTTTCATAAATTTACAAACATAATAACCACAGTCCTTTCCGTTTGTTTGTTTTGGACACTACAGAAACATCGACAACAATAAGTAATTTGTTTTGATATGTGTTTGGATAGTGTAATGTTATTATATATACCCGGATACTTTTCCAGTTTTAGATATTGTAGGCGTGCTCATCCTTATGCCTTGGATTCATTCCATGCATTAGATGATATTGATGCACCTCCCTATCATAACAGAGTCCTCATTAAAAGATAACATAAATTATATAACTATATTTTTAGTTTTAAAATGTTGGATCTAGTGTATTACAAATTAACAAACTCCATCATGCGTGGTTAGTTTGTTGAATATCCATGCGTTGAATCCAGAAAATAAATATTTGGAGTATCTAAATTGGATGCAATCAGCATTCAATTCTCCCTAAAAATACAAAAAGAAATAAGTAAAGAAAGAAATGAAAATATAGTTGATATGATTAAATTGTAGAGTTTTACCCCTGAATCGTTGGTATTAAAAAGAGTCTGTCATCCGTAATTTTTTTTCAAACAATTTGAAAAAGGATGACATTATTGCAACATATTTATCAGAATCTATTTCGTCTTTTGAAGATGTGGTGTGAGGACTAACAAGTCCAAATTTATGTTCATGGGGAAATCCCTTCAACTGTTTTTCATATATACGTCTACGACAAATATAAAATGTATTTTTTCAAAATTATCGTAGTATATCAGCTTTTGAAACATCAAATCATGAAAACTTACCTCATGTATACATTTACAAATGAGGTGCCTAGCCATTCATACTTGAGGAGTTAATTTAGATTTTCAGCACTAATGAAATCTGATATTTTTTCTCCATACATATTTTTTTCGAAATCAACTATGTGAGTATTGCAGTCTTTTAACTTTGTATCCACATGAGCCTGTAATGATATTATCTGTGGATATAGAACGAGCAGGGTGAAGGTGATCTCAGTAGACCGTTTCAATCGGTTGGTTGATCCTTGAGATAGTTTTGAGCTGATATTTCATTTAACCCCATAGTCTTTGTCATTCTATAATAACAGTCATTGGTTCGGGCCTTTTTTCATTAAATGATAAAGTTCCATCTTGAAAAATAAATTGGAAATGAATACCTTTTTGTCGACATGTTTTTTTACAAGAAATGTCGGCCATGCGATGAATGTTCCCAACAACTTGTTCAACCGTATGAATGTCATCATCTTCATTTAGAATAGGTAGCTCGGCCATCGACTCATTAGCTACGTTAATTGATACTCTAAGATGATATTTTGGAAGCTGTTTGTTGTGTTGCATGTCATTTTGCGTATTGAACACCGTAGCCCTCGCTATAAGGCGATAGGTGGGAGTTGATAAATATAAATCACAGACATTTTCACGCTATGGAATATTAGTAAAATAAAGGTGTTAATGTCTATGTAAATTACATTTCATAGAAACAATTATTAAAACATTGATTACCTCATCTAAGTCAGGTTTTTTAGGGGAATGTCTAACCTCAAAGCTGGTGGGGGTGGGGTGAGATCGTCACGCATGGGTTGTTGTTGAGTTGTTTCTTCTCTTTTCCTCTCCCCCATCAATTTTTCTATCATCTATCTCTGGTATTTTAATTCCTCTTGAAAAATAGATAATTGTTCTTGCAGATTTTCCATTTTTTCATTTTGATCCCCCGCTTGTTTTGGTTTTTGAAAATTTGTTCGCGGTGTCACCCCAAAACCCGCACCTCTGACGCGGCCATACTTTTCTGGATGCTTTAAGGCTACTGAAGGTATGTCGGCATCTGGTGTGATTTTTGTTGATTCTTGTGACTATTTTAGATAGAAAATATAGAAAAATAATTAGTTATTGTAATGTAATAGCAATTTAAATCAACTCAAATTTATATTATGTCATACTTACACATGTTTCCCACACTTTTTGTGTGTTTTCATCTATCAATATCCCCTCTTTATTTACAAGAGCCTCCTTCCATAGAACATGGTGTGGGATGGATATGGCTTTCGATTTCAATTCATCAATCTGCATATAAATAGAGAAACATGGTTATGGTGTTTTTTTATGTCACATACTAGTAGTAGGGTAGATTTAAAAGACGTACCAATTTTTTCTCAAGTTCAGCGTACCCCATCCTTGATTTACGGTAAGGGTACGCTGGTTCTATTGTGCGTTTTTTATTTTTAGCACTCAATAGTTATTTCGTAAATAAAAAACTATCAATCAGAGTGATGAATACAAGAAAACATCAAACAACATATTACCCCACACAATGTATCTTAAAAGTATGATCCCCACGACGGTTGCTAAACGCATCCCACGCTCCTTGGGATATAAAGTGTGCGTAAAGAGGAGGTGGGTGCGGCTTGATTTTCCCTTCTGCATCATTAAGATGATATTTCGTTAAAATTGTGTGGAAACCTCTACGAACCCTTCCTGCAACTCTTAATACATATTCCTTGTGTGAGACATCTACTATAAATGCACTCTACAATGGATAATGAAGAGTAAGTCAATGTTTTGGTATTTTATTTTACATTAATAAATTAAAAAAATGATATCATAATGTTACTGTAATCTCTTCCCACATTAGTGTCTTCATCCTGGTGACAACATGGTTCCACGACTGTACATCAATCGACACGCATTGTCGAGTGACTATTCCAATGTAGCTACTAAAGATGGCTCTGTTGTGGTTAACATGTTGGCCACACTTATTCAATCCAACCTCAAATTTTATGCCTTTTTCTTTTGCCTTAAGGATTTTGGCTAACACTGTCAAACTACGACACTCTTGTTTTTTTGCGCCTTCAGGGTTTCATTTCCTACCATTTCTTCAGAAGTAGCATCAATATCTTCCCCCAGAGCACTAGCATCGGCAATGGGACCAGCAGCAACAGGTTGAGAAACCTGTTGTACCTCATCACTGGGACCTGCAACAACAGGTTGAGAAACCTGTTGTTGTTCTGCACTAGGACCACCAGCATCTGGTTGAGAAACCTGTTGTTGCTCTGCAGTGGGACCACCAGCTGGTGGTTAAGAGACCTTTTGTGCCTTGGGATTGGGTGCATTAGTAGGTGCAGAAGTCATTATCTATAGAAGAGGTTTAATATTTAATTTAGATTACATAAAAACAGCAGCAAACAGATAACAACATAATGTAACACAATGTATGTTACAATAAACAAATAACCTGATTATTGCACTCTCTTTTCTTCTTTAAAGGCTGAAGAGATTTGACTCCTCTATCGACTATGTAAATTCCTTCATTATGGTCTCCTCTGACATACAAAATGTCGTCTACATTGGGAACACTGTGAAATGATTTTGAAGTCCCTATAAAAGGGTCAACCACCAATGAACTTTCATCTGACCCTTCAGTTGTTTTGGTCAATAACAGAACAATTGACCAATTTCAGTTTATGGGGTCTGGAATATAAAATACTTTTACTAACTATGATGCCATTATAAATGGTTTGTCTTTCTCCCCTTCCTTACTAAAATCATCTTTCACGAATCCAAATTCATCTATTTTAATAGCACTCATGTTATCAACCCACTTGCATTGAAAAATCGGCACTTTGAATTTCGTATAATCCAACTCCCATATTCGTTTGATGATGCCAAAGTCTGACATATTCACATAAATTGGATTTTTGTCCTTAGCACCAGACACATGCATCGCCTCAGCCACATGTGTAACCCCACTATTCTTCATGGTATTGTCTTCATCATGTTCATTAGTATAGAATGTATAACTGTTAACTACATATTCATTGTAAGATAATACATACACACTTTCTCCTCCGGCCAGCCATCAAAGTCATTCTGAAATTGAGTCTGGATTTTCATCTAACTGCTTAAAAATATGGTCTCGAAATCATCCTATAAACTGTCGATTATGTGTATTTGATATCCATTTTTCAGCCCTAGAAGGATTCAAACGCCTAAGAATTTCTTTGTGGGTTTGAACATATGGGTCAACATCAAAACTGTTATGAAAAACGTAAAAGTGGTCCTGCTCCAGATCTATAATATTCATTGTGACAACCTCTCTTCCATAAATTCCTTCACCCTCAAGCCGCTCAGTGTGACGATATTTCGGTAGGCCAATGATTTCCACACCAGATAGGTATTCAGTACAAAATTCAACAGCTTCCTCAACAATATATTGATCCGCAATACAACCCTCTGGCCGACTTCGGTTTTTGACATACCCTTTCAAAATCATCATATACCATTCAACGGGGTACATCTATCTATAATGTACAGGACCTGTAACACCCGAGATTTTTATGAGTAATATTTTGTTTTTATGTTATATATATATATCATCAAAGGAATCCTTCACTACACACTAGCTTGACTTACTTTACACGCAATCACGACCTTCCTCGATAGCTTGCGTTGTACACAATACTGAGTTTCACTAAACAATGATATGCTATTAAAATATTATTAAAACTAGCCGTTATGAATAGTAATAACCACTTTTTGAAATTTTATAAATTTTATTTTTCAAAATGGACTTCATTTTTGGATTCGGAATACCGAAATTATCCTAGGGTGAAATTTTGGTATTTTTTTGAAAACTTTCAATTTTTGATGAATAGTGAAACCACTAAGTGGTAGGTTAAAAACTAAATTTTGCATAAAACTTAATTTTACCGCTTCTGTGAATGGAATTTTGAAAATCCGACAGACACGGTTGATATCAGTAAGTAAAATGTGGTTCAATGAGATAAAAATAATTTTTGGTGAATAGTAACTTTTTACTTTTTTTACCGCGTTTAATAGTAAATAGGGTAACTAATGGTAAATATGATATTACTATTACCCTAACACATGTCCTAATTCTATTGGATAAGTGTAATTCGTCCAAAAACAACCTTATGAATATAATATGACCATTTAGGACCACTTGGATTAGATTATGACACTTGATATTATTTTATTTAATGAATAGTTAAAATAGTTAAAATCAAAGTTTAATAACTAAAACATTTTTAATATGGGGTTATACAGAAGATAAATTCAACTATAAATATTCATTATAAAGATAAAAATATTTCCTACGTAATGATATTTTATTTATAATTTTTAGACTTTAAATAAATTAATTTATTTATGACACAACGATGATGCAGTAATTACCCTTTTAAGGAAATGTTAACATAATTGATGTTATAAATGCTCAAATAAATGTAATTTGAGACTTTTTATAAATTCCACTAATTTTATAGGTTACTATGATATATTATTGTTTATTTAATCAACTTGGTTCGAACATATAATTCTGTTATGACTTTCACAAAAATCATATATCAAATAGTGTCAAAATTGACACAAAATAGTTTTTAAATCAAATATTATATTATTAATTGTTATTTTATTCCTAAAAATCTAAGGTTCGGCAAAATGACTTAGATAAGGATATATATATTAATAATAAACAACTTGGGGTTCGTTTGGCATGTTATAGTAAGTGTATTAACCATATAGTGTAAGAAAACAAAAAGTCACGGTAAAAGTTAAATTATTTAACTTAGAGTTAAATCTAATTGATAAGGTTAAAATAATAACCTAAACTTGTCTAAATCCTATTGGTTGATAGGATTTCTACCCATCCCCACTTTACCTTCGAAATAAGGCCCTTTGGAACCATTATAAACCGATTTTCACTTTAATATAAAATAATAATTTGAGATATTCCTAAGGTGCCCCTCTCTTCCCTTATAAAAGGGCACCTCCTCCCCCTCCTCCTCACACCAATTTGAGCACTCAAGCTCGGCCAAACCCTGCCAAAATCCCTTCTACACTTCCCTAGAATAATCCTAGAGGTCCTGGTCTTCTTCAAAGACCAATATTAGTTCTATAAGTGGAGGATTCAAAGAGGTGTTTCAAAGACGAGGTAATATCCATTACCGATCTTTTCAATTTCTTTCTTCTTCAACTTCTTCTTCTTTAGTTTTTTCATGATAAAGTAATAACATCAGTATTACTTACATACTGATATGTTATTATAAATATGAAACAACCCTAATTCACCTTCTATCCATCCTACAGAAAAATGACATCACCGCGCGTGCGTACGTACGGAATACCGTCTCCACACCGTGGTGTAATCGATTTTCCACCATCACCTTAGAAGTATGGGTATGATGGTGTAATGAGTAACTATATATGATTATTATAAAGTGATATTGATACTGAAATAGTATAAATACACTTAAATACAATTCCACGATCATGGGAACAATATCATCGCTCGTGCGAACGTACGGAATACCGTCTCCATGATGTGATGCGACTCGTTCTACATGATCATCATTACATAGTAATTATATAAATGAATTGAATGAATAAATATGATATATTTTACACTAATACCATTCTGGATATAAGTTATCTATAACCTTAAAATAAGAATAATAATTTATTCGGCAAAACACGCATAAGAACAAAAGGCAATAATGAACCGAGTAACAAGTAACAATGAAATATTACTAATAAGAAGCTAAGAATATGACCATATATGATATCATATCAATATGTATGATTCTGGAATAAGTCAATAACATTATTTAAACCATTATATAGGAGCTTCGGACACGTACAAACCAAATCAGACCTAAGGTAAGGGAAATATCACAATCTCATTTTTATCCGAGATTGTTTATACTTTGGCATTTACTGGGGTGTATTTTATCATAAAAATCCATGTTTCCTAAATATGTAATATTATTTCCATTCACCTACAATTGTTTAAATCCTATTTTAACCTTCGGTGAGTTTTTAGTAAATGATATGAAAGTAATCTTTTGTCGTTTTTCGTACGAGGTACTTTTTTGACTTTTCCGACAAAAGTACGAAGAATGTTTTTTTAACTTATACGGCATGAATGGATTTTTAAAACATTTTTTTTTCAAGAAGATTCCTTTAAAATTTTTCATGTTTATTTTTAATCAACTTCTTTTAGTTTAAAGTTGTATGACATGTTAAGAAAGGAAAAAAAAATTTGAAGCAGAAAGGATATTTTCCTCAAGAATGGAGTTCAAGTGTTTTATCAAAATTATTTTCCATCTAAGATAATAAAGGGTTCTGTTTTTATCCCTATTATTACATTGATTTGATTATTTTGTGATGGAATTATAATTTTATGAATTCCTTTATCTTATATGAATTGTTTTATGATGTTTAAGATTCCCATTTTTATTACATGGGTTATGAAATGATGTATGATTTATGATTTTGTGGCACACATAAGAATGGTATAATTATGAGATGGGTGGGACCAATATCTCCCTCCAATGCATTGGGTAAAGATTTTATATCTCATGAGATAGACATGGCTGGAACGGTAGGTTATACCGGTTCAGTGAAACAGGACTGAAACGAGGGTGACTCGGTTCAGAAAGGGACTTTGTCCACTAAGATAGTCTTGGAAATGAGTCTTGACTAACAAGAAATGATTCTATATGATTATGTGTGTATGCCACAAAGTTTCATGTTTTAAGTTATGATTATTGTGATTACATTTCACTGCCATGATTTATCCCATGTTATGAAATTATGATCTCTTTTGCAGGTTAAGATTTCCAAAAGTTATGTTCTTATGTATATGATGTGATTGATATTTCTTTTGTTTACCCTTACTGAGCATTTGAGCTCACCCTTTTGTATGTTTTCTTTCCCCAGGTCAGGAAGAAGGTTATTAAGTAAGATATGCAAAAAGGGATTATAGATATGATGAAATAAATGGGAGACAGTGTAGACGCTTTATGAACCAGTTGTTTATGTTTCCCTGTTTCTAAAGACACTATACCTATACGGTCCTTTCGTGGTTTTGTTATATGTTGTAATAAGTATTCTTCAATTTTGAAGTATTAACAATGTATGTAAAGTATGGGTCGTTATAGTTGGTATCGGAGGAAAGGTATAGTAAACCTTTGGAAACTAGGATGTGAAATCCTTAGTAAGAACCCTAAGGATAAGTCTAAGCATAGAACAAAATATTAGTGTTTTAGAAATGGCCATGAATAACCTAGGATAAGACCTTAAGCGTGAAAAATTTATTCTTGAATTATGTGGTTTTCCTATTATAATTAGTGTTGATCACACTATTCTTCTTGGTTTTAGTCAATGGATGGAACCCGAAGGAACCGTGTTAATGCGGAATGCGATGGGCAATGCAATGATTTTACCCCTGAGCAACCAAACGATATGGGAGTTGGAATGAAAAATCTTGTAGCCATGCTCACACAACTTTCTCAATCTATGAATCATGCAGGACTTCCAAACGAGCAAAGGAAGGAGCAACATTCTGTTGAATCCTTCATGAGACAGCGTCCACCTTCTTTCAGCGGGTCTACTGATCCATTAGTTGCTGAACAATGGATTAGTACTAATGAAAATATATTTTCAGTTCTTCAATGTTCTGAGAATGATAAAGTCATCCTAGCAGTGTATCGTTTGGAAGGAGATGCTGATCAATGGTGGAATCTTATTAAGAATACGAGGCAAAGGGATGAAATTGAGTCCATGGAATGGGATGAGTTCAAGAACTTATTTTTCAATAAGTACTTCCCTCGTATTCTCCGAACAAAGATGAAGAAAGAGTTTCTTGAACTGAAGCAAAGGTATGATGAATCTGTTGGTACCTATGAAGAAAATTTTACAAGACTTGCAAGGTACTCTTCTGGTATTATTATCCAACCTGAGAGTAAGATCGATCGATTCTTTAGTGGCTTAAAACCAAGTCTTCGAAGGGCGTTAGCCATAAGGGACTTCAATAGCTACGAGGAAATCGTTCGATGTGCTCTCAAAGTCGATATAGAGATTGGAGTAACCCATCAGTCATTTGGGTTTGATAAGAAGAGGAAAATGGAATTCAAAGGAAAATCTAAAGAGCACACTGAAAAGAAGATGAGCTTTCCCTTATGCTTAAAGTGTGGAAAGAAACATGGAGGGAGTTGTCTTAAAGGGACAAGTAAATGTTTCAAATGTGGAAAGGAAGGTCATCGGGCATTTGAATGCCGTGATAATGGGAAGAAGATGTCTAATGATGCAAACAAAGGAAGGGATACACAGAATGAACCTACTACACTTCAATGTTTCAAGTGCAAGGAGATGGGGCCTTATGCCAATAAATGCCCTAATCCAAGGGTTGATGATGATGGTCGACGTCAACAAACTCTTAAGGCTAAAGACAAAGGAAATTCACATGCAATTTCTATCAGTGATGTGGATTACGATAACGATGTGGTGAAAGGTACACTTACCATCCACTCTAATGTAGAAAATGTTATATTTGATTCGGGATCCAGCCACTCTTTTATTTCTGAAGAATTTTATAAGGGTATCACCGTATTACCTCAACAATTAGATGTTGAGTTAGCTGTGACAACACCTAATGGCACATCAATCGCATCAAAAGTTTATAATTCTTCTCCAATTGACGTTTGTGGGAAAGTGCTTCCTGCAGATCTTGTGATCCTTCCTTTAGTGGAATTCGATGTGATTCTTGGCATGGATTGGCTTTCTTTATACGGAGCTCATATCAATTGCCAAAGAAGAGAAGTCACATTTCATATTCCAGATCAATCTATGATCGTCTATCAATGCAAGGATGAACATAACCTTCCAGTGGAAATTTCTTCCATTTTATGGGTATTGATTCCACTAAATGAAGGTTATTTATCTCAAATGGTTGGTGAGAAACTCGCGATCAAGAATATTCCTATCGTACGAGAGTTCAATGATGTCTTTCTGGAGGAATTACCGGGTCTTCCACCAAATCGTGAAGTTGAGTTTTCAATAGAACTCGTACCGGGTGATTTGACTATTTCAAAGACACCTTATAGAATGGACCCAATTGAGTTGCAGGAATTGAAGAAACAACTCCAAGAGAATCTTGATAAGGGATTCATACGCCCTAGTGCGTCACCTTGGGGAGCACCTGTTCTATTTGTTAAGAAGAAAGATGGATCAATGAGACTCTGCATTGATTATCAAGAACTTAACAAGATCACTATCAAGAACAAATATCCTCTCCCACGCATTGATGACCTATTTGAACAACTATGCGGAGCTCAATACTTTTCCAAGATTGATCTTCGTTCAGGGTATCATCAATTAAGGGTCAAAAGGGAGGATATACCAAAGACGGATTTCCGTACAAGGTATGGACACTATGAATTTATAGTGATGCCATTTTGTCTTACTAATTCCCCTGCTATCTTCATGGATCTGATGAATAGAGTCTTTAGAGACTATCTTGATCAATTTGTGGTAGTCTTTATAGACGATATTCTTGTCTATTCAAAGAGCAAGGAAGAGCATGAAGATCACTTTAGAATTATATTGAAGACCCTGAGAAAGGAGAAGCTTTATGAAAAATTTACCAAGTGTGAATTTTGGCTTAAAAAATTTGCATTTTTGGGTCACATAATCTCAAAAGAGGGGATATCTGTGGATCCAGCAAAAAATAGAGGTTATCAAAATATGGTCGAGACCAACAACAGTAACTGAGATCCGAAGTTTTCTTGGTTTGGCTGGATATTATCGACGTTTTGTAAAATATTTTTCATGATTATCTAACCCACTCACCAAGTTGACTCGGAAAGGAGTTAAGTTTGTTTGGACAGAGGAATGTGAAGAGAATTTCAAGGAGTTGAAAAGAAGGTTATCCAGTGCACCTGTGCTCACACTGCCTTGTAGTGGAGAAAGGTTTGTGATCTATAGTGATGCATCCAAGAAGGGATTAGGGTGTGTTATTATGCAAAATTATATGGTGATAGCTTATGCCTCATGACAGTTGAAAATCCATGAGCAAAATTATCCAACACATGATTTGGAGTTAGCTACGGTAATCTTTGCATTAAAGATTTGGAGGCATTACCTTTATGGTGAAAGGTGTGATATTTATACTGATCATAAAAGTTTAAAGTATATTTTCACACAAAAGGAGCTGAATATGCGTCAAAGAAGATGGTTGGAGCTGATTAAGGATTATGACTGCTCAATCCATTACCACCCTGGGAAAGCAAACAAGGTGGAAGATGCATTAAGTTGAAAAGACCATGCTAGTTTATCCACGATGAGGATAACAAAAGATCCAATATTTATGGATTTACAAAGGATGGATCTTGGAATTATAATGGAAGGGGAAAAATCTTATCTTTCTCAAATGAATGTTCAACCATCTATACATATGAAGATTAAAGAGTCACCAAAAGAAGATGTCGAGTTACAAAAGAAGGTGAGAAATGTTCCTGAATTCAACCTTGATTGTGATGGGATAATAAAGTTCAGGAATCGGGTTTGTGTTCCTCCCATCCCTGAATTAAAGAAGGAGCTACTGGATGAGGCTCATAGTTCTTCATTCTCTATTCATCCTGGAAGCACGAAGATGTATAGGGACCTGAAAGAGTACTTCTGGTGGGATGGCATGAAAAGAGATGTTGCTGAATATGTCTCTCGATGCTTGGTTTGTCAACAAGTTAAAGCTGAGAGACAGAAGTCTAAGGGGATGTTACAACCATTACCCATACCCGAATGGAAATGGGAAAACATCACTATGGAATTTGTCACAGGACTTCCTAAGACATCAAAAGGAAATAATGCTATCTGGGTCATAGTTGATCGTCTTACAAAGTCTGCACACTTCATTGCTATTAGAGAGGATTTCTCTCTAGATCAGCTTGCCAGGATATATGTAAAGGAAGTGGTAAGATTTCATGGAGTACCACTTTCTATTATATCTGATCGGGATCCGAGATTTACCTCGATGTTCTGGCGAAGTCTTCAGCATACTCTGGATACAGAGTTGAGTTTCAGCACTGCTTATCATCCTCAGACAGACGGTTAGTCTAAGAGAACAATTCAAACCCTAGAAGATATGTTGAGAGCTTGCTCTATGGATTTCAAACGAGGTTGGGATCAACACCTACCTTTGGTCGAATTTTCTTATAATAATAGATTTCACTCTAGTATTCAGGTGGCTCCTTATGAAGCTCTCTATGGAAAGAAATGCAGGACTCCAACTTGCTGGGATGAAGTTGGGGAAAGAAAGCTATTAGGACCTGATCTCGTTGATGAAATGGCAGAAAAGGTCAGATCTATTCAACAACACATAAGAGCAGCTCAGAGTCGACAGAAAAGTTATGCCGACAACTGAAGAAAAGACCTAGAGTTTGAAGTGGGTGATAAAGTGTTCTTACGAATATCTCCCTGGAAGAGGGTTATGAGATTTGGAAAGAAGGGGAAGTTGAGCCCTAGATATATCGGTCCTTTTGAAATACTGGATCGTGTTGGAAAGGTAGCTTACCAATTGGCGCTTCCACTGAATCTATCTCAAGTTCATGATGTGTTCCATGTATCTCTACTGAGAAAGTACATACCTGATCCTTCACATGTACTCAGCTCAGAAGTTGTACCGCTGGAGGAAGATCTTTCTTATGAAGAACAACCGATAGAGATTCTGGATCGTAGCAAAAAAGTCTTACGAAACAAGACCACTCGATTGGTGAAAGTTTTATGGAGGAACCACCAACTTGAAGAATCTACATGGGAGCTTGAGGATATGATGAGGGAGAAGTATCCTCATCTGTTTGTTACAAAGTGACGAATTTTGAGGGCGAAATTTTTTTTAAGGGGGGTAGAATGTAACACCCGAGATTTTTATGAGTAATATTTTGTTTTTATGATATATATATATCATCAAAGGAATCTTTCACTACACACTATCTTGACTTACTTGACACGCAATCGCGACCTTCCTCGATAGCTTGCGTTGTACGCAATACCGAGTTTCACTAAACAACGATATGCTACTAAAATATTATTAAAACTAGCCGTTATGAATAGTAATAACAACTTTTTGAAATTTTATAAATTTTATTTTTCAAAATGGACTTCATTTTTGGATTCGGAATACCGAAATTATCCTAGGTTGAAATTTTGGTATTTTTCTGAAAACTTTCAATTTTTGATGAATAGTGAAACCACTAAGTGGTAGGTTAAAAACTGAATTTTGCATAAAAATTAATTTTACCGCTTCTGTGAATGGAATTTCGAAAATCCGACAGGCACGGTTTATATCAGTAAGTAAAATGTGGTTCAATGAGATAAAAATAATTTTTGATGAATAGTAACTTTTTACTTTTTTTTACCGCGGTTAATAGTAAATAGGGTAACTAAGGGTAAATATGATATTACTATTACCCTAAAACATGTCCTAATTCTATTGGATAAGTGTAATTCGTCCAAAAAAAACCTTATGAATATAATATGACCATTTAGGTCCACTTGGATTAGATTATGACATTTAATATTATTTTATTTAATGAATAGTTCAAATAGTTAAAATCAATGTTTAATAACTAAAACATTTTTAATATGGGGTTATACATAAGATAAATTAGACTATAAATATTAATTAGAAAGATAAAAAGATTTCCTACATAATGATATTTTATTTATAATTTTTAGACTTTAAATAAATTAATTTATTTATGACACAACGATGATGCAGTAATTACCCTTTTAAGGAAATGTTAACATAATTGATGTTATAAATGCTCAAATAAATGTAATTTGAGACTTTTTATGAATTCCACTAATTTTCTAGGTTACTATGATATATTATTGTTGATTTAATCAACTTGGTTAGAACATATAATTCTGTTATGACTTTCACAAAAAACATATATCAAATAGTGTCAAAATTGACACAAAATTGTTTTTAAATCAAATATTATATTATTAATTGTTATTTTTTTCCTAAAAATATAAGGTTAGGACAAATGACTTAGATAAGGATATATATATTAATAATAAACAACTTGGGGTTCTTTTATCATGTTATAGTAAGTGTATTAACCATATAGTGTAAGAAAACAAAAAGTCACGGTAAAAGTTAAATTATTTAACTTAGAGTTAAATATAATTGATAAGGTTAAAATAATAACCTAAACTTGTCTAAATCCTATTGGTTGATAGTATTTCTACCCATACCCACTTTACCTTAGAAATAAGACCCTTTGGAACCATTATAAACCGATTTTGACTTTAATATAAAATAATATTTTGAGATATTCCTAAGGTGCCCCTCTCCTCCCTTATAAAAGGGCACCTCCTCCCCCTCCTCCTCACACCAATTTGAGAACTCATGCTCGGCCAACCCCTGCCAAAATCCCTTCTCCACTTCCCTAGAATAATACTAGAGGTCATGGTCTTCTTCAAAGACCAATCTTAGTTCCCTAAGTGGAGGATTCAAAGAGGCGTTTCAAAGAAGAGGTAATATCCATTACCGATCTTTTCAATTTCTTTCTTCTTAAACTTATTCTTATTTAGTTGTTTCATGATAAAGTAATAACATCAGTATTACTTACATACTGATATGTTATTATAAATATGAAACAACCCGAATTCACCTTCTATCCATCCTACGGAAAAATGAAATCACCGCGCGTGTGTACGTACAGAATACTGTCTCCACGCCGTGGTGTAATCTATTTTCCACCATCATCTTACAAGGATGGGTATAATGGTGTAATGAGTATCTATATATGATTATTATAAAGTGATATTGATACTGAAATAGTATAAATACACTTAAATACAATTTCACGATCATGGGAACAATATCATCGCTCGTGCGTACGTACGGAATACCGTCTCCACGATGTGATGCGACTCGTTCTACATGATCATAATTACATAGTAATTATATAAATGAATTGAATGAATAAATATGATATATGTTACACTAATACCATTGTGGATATAAGGTATCTATAACCTTAAAAGAAGAATAATAATTTATTCGGCAAAACACGCATAAGAACAAATGGCAATAAAGACCCGAGTAACAAGTAACAATGAAATATTACTAATAAGAAGCTAAGAATATGACCATATATGATATCATATCAATATGTATGACTCTGTAATAAGTCAATAACATTATTTAAACCATTATACAGGAGCATAGGACACGTACAAAGCAAATCGGACCTAAGGTAAGGGAAATATCACAATCTCATTTTTATCCGAGATTGTATATACTTTGGCATTTACTTGGGTGTATTTTATCATCCAAATCCATGTTTCCTCAATATGTAATATTATTTCCAATCACCTACAATTGTTTAAATCCTATTTTACCCTTCGGTGAGTTTTTAGTAAAAGATATGAAAGGAATCTTTTGTCGTTTTTCGTACGAGGTACTTTTTTGACTTTTCTGACAAAAGTACGAAGAATGTTTTTTTAACTTATACGGCATGAATGGATTTTTAAAACATTTTTTTTTTCAAGAAGCTTCCTTTAAAAATTTTCAAGTTTATTTTTAATCAGCTTCTTTTAGTTTAAAGTTGTATGACATGTTAAGAAAGGAAAAATGTTTTTGAAGCAGAAAGGATATTTTCCTCAAGAATGGAGTTCAAGTGTTTTATCAAAATTATTTTCCATCTAAGATAATAAAGGGTTCTGTTTTTATCCCTATTATTACATTGATTTGATTATGTTGTGATGGAATTATAATTTTATGAATTCCTTTATCTTATATGAATTGTTTTATGATGTTTAAGATTTCCATTTTTATTACATGGGTTATGAAATGATGTATGATTTATGATTTTGTGGCACACATAAGAATGGTATCATTATGAGATGGGTGGGACCTATATCTCCCTCCAATGCATTGGGTAATGATTTTATATCTCAAGAGATAGACATGGCTGGAACGATAGGTTATACCGGTTCAGTGAAACAAGACTGAAACGAGGGTGACTCGGTTCAGAAAGGGACTTTGCCCACTAAGATAGTCTTGGCAATGGGTCTTGACTAACAAGAAATGATTCTCTATGATTATGTGTGTATGGCACAAAGTTTCATGTTTTAAGTTATTATTATTGTGATTACATTTCACTGCCATGATTTATCCCATGTTATGAAATTATGTTCTCTTTTGCAGGTTAAGATTTCCAAAAGTTATGTGCTTATGTATATGATATGATTGATATTTCTTTTGTTTACCCTTACTGAGCATTTGAGCTCACCCTTTTGTATGTTTTCTTTCCCCAGGTCAGGAAGAAGGTTATTAAGTAAGATATGCAAAAAGGGACTATAGATATGATGAAATAAGTGGGAGACAGTGTAGATGCTTTATGAACCAGTTGTTTATGTTTCCCAGTTTCTAAAGACACTATACCTATACGGTCCTTTCGTGGTTTTGTTATATGTTGTAATAAGTATGCTTCAATTTTGAAGTATTAACAATGTATGTAAAGTATGGGTCGTTATAGGACCACATAGTCGAATCTCTCTCACCAAATGAACCATCAAATGAACCATCATATCGAAAAATGTCGGTGGGAAGAACATTTCCAATTAACATAATATGACGGCAATTTCTATTTCCATAGTTGGAAATTTCACCGGGTCTATAACTCTGCTGCATATAGCTTTGAAGAAGAAACAGAGCTTCGTTAATGTATGGCAGACATTCTTGGGAAAAATGCAACGTAAAGCTATAGGAATTAGATTTTTCATCAAAACATGGCAGTCATTTGATTTTAGACCCTTTAATTTTAAATCTCCTATTGAAACGATGTTATTGATATTTTATGAATACCCCTCTGGAACCTTTACGTCATTCAAGAAGTTGCAAAACTGATATCTCTCTGGCCTGGAAAGATTGTATGCAGTAGGAGGAAGAAATGTTCATTTTTCACCCTTCACTGGTTCCAACTCTTCTCGTATTCCCATCTCAACCATGTCCAATATAGCCTTAATTCCATCCTTTGTTTTTCCGGGTGCATTTAGTAATGTACTGATGACACTATCACATAATTTTTTTTTCAACATGCATAACATCAAGAAAATGTCTGACATACAGACAATTCCACTATGGTAATTCAAAAAAAACTGATCTGTTTTTCCAACCAGTTTTCGTAAGGTTTTTCGAAAACGGTTTACCAAAAGTAGTGTTGAAATATTTTACTTTCTCAAACAATTGATCACTTATTAGTGGAGATGGTGTTGTACATTCCTCTGAACATCTGTCGAATGATGTCATCCAATATTGGTACTTATGTCGTCAGGGTAGAAATCTATGATGTCCTAGAAACACGGTTTTCGATTAATGTTTCAACCTAATTGACTGTGTACCTTTTTTGAAAATGGGACACCCTTGAGTTCCTTTAATTATATATCCTGAAAAATTTCCATAAGCAAGAAAGTCATTTATCATCCCGTACAACATGGATTTCAAAGTGAACTATTCATTTTTGTAAGCATCATACATCGTAACACCTGAATCCCACAATATTTTCAAATCCTCGATCAATGGGGCCAAATAAACATCAATATCATTACCCGGTTGGTTTGGTCCTGATATAAGCATAGATAACATGATGTATTTTTGTTTCATGCATAACCACAGTGGTAAATTATAATTTACCAACATAACCAGCCATGTACTTTGACTGCTACTTTTAAAACCAAAAGGATTCACCCCATCTGTAGATAACTCCAGACGAAGGTTTCTCGGCTCGTTCCCAAATTCAGGATACTCGTGCTCAATTATCTTCCACTGAGGAGAGTCTTCCAGGTGATGTAGTTTCCCATCTTTAATTCTTGTATCTACATGCCATGTCAATTGTCCTGAAGTCTCCTCACTTCCATATAGGCGTCTAAACCTAGGAATTATTGGAAAGTACCATACAACTTTCGTAGGACTAGAATCATCTTTCTTGTATCGGGAAGCACCACACTTTGGGATTTCTTTAAGTGATTTTTGGTCCTTGCGAAAAAATATACAGTCATTTGGGAAAGCATGTATTATTTCAGAGATCATACACATCGATCATAGAATTCGTTTGGCATCATATTCTAGGCTTGGCAGTTCATTATCTTTTGGGAGCATGTCATTCAGGAGAGAAAGTAGTTTCGTAAAACTGGCGTCACTCCACCCATTGCCTTCTTTCAAATTATACAGCTTCAATACGGCTGACAATGCTATATATTTAGTGCAACCAGTATACAATGGCGTTTTTTCACAACTCTTTAACTTCTCAAACAATTTTGGGCAATCACGAAGTTCATCTTCAACTGTCCTTGTCATTTCCTCAATAAGATCTTCATCATCATTAACATCTGTAATCACACACTCTATACGATCATCGTCACTGTTCACGCTTCTAATCATATAAGATGATCTATAAAATGTCGTGTTCTCTGAGTCACTACATACATTGGTTTTTCCCCGTGTATATTCCAACATGTATAACTTCGATCTATTCCGTGATAGATCAGGTGTTCTTCCAACTCCTCTAGACTAATTTGTCTTGAATAACAACAGCGTAAACACAGACAAAGTATTTGAGAAGGGTCACATGAATGATCTTCTACAAACTTGATAAACTCTCTCACACTATCTTCATACTCTTTTGTCAACCGATTGGCATTCATCCATTCTTTATTCATATTCATCGTCTTTATGGGTTCGATCTCGAGAAATTGCCAAATATTATGTTTTAATTAATCAGGTAGCATTTTTTGGGTTTTATAAAAACAAATCATGGTACAAATGCCTTTAAACACATATGAAATCCATATACATGGTGTGTCCGGTAGGGTGAACATTGTGTATGTATATGATACCTGATTTAATCTGACATATATCAAATTTATTCCAAGTTAGTCTTACAAAGACTGAATGATGCCTTAGAAAATACATGACATTTAGAAAAACTTGAGCTAAAGGCGTGTAATTTAGATACATATTGAGTCACCTCACCAGCTATGCATCACATTTTTGTGGAATACACGGTGTGTAGTCCTTACATGACCACTAGGGGTGTATAGTCTATACACATCAAGTATCTATGGTATCTATACATGGTGTGAGTGAACTAAAACACATGTCATCCTGGGGTGTTCATTCATAAGTCAAGTATACGTAAATTACCAATTTATATATTCCAATGTTGAACAAGAACCAACCAACATTCAATTCATTTAGTGTGAAAACAAGGACCACCACGACCACAATTTTAAGCGGGGCGTTTAGCCTGTACATTTCACATTATAACCATAAATATCAAACAGTAATAACATGCGAACAAAAGGAAACCAATGATTAATAGGAGAAAACAATAATAAATATGATGCTATATCAATGTACTCAAGGTGATGATAAGATGTTGGTCAAGATCAACTATGGGTTGGGAGTACACTAATATTTAATTGAAAAAAAAACTACTAAAAAATTATCCAGAAAAGGATGAAATATCTTATTCATCAAGTCCCTTAATACAACCAATGCATTAGTTAAACCAAAAATCATCGCTAAAAATTCATACAGGTCATAAATACTCATAAAAGCAGTCCATGGTAGGTCCATCGATGTCCAACTCATCTAATGGTATCCTA
Source organism: Viscum album (assembly GCA_963277665.1). NCBI lineage: Eukaryota > Viridiplantae > Streptophyta > Magnoliopsida > Santalales > Viscaceae > Viscum > Viscum album. Next base: position 1,586,967,422 of record OY728164.1, read on the forward strand.
ATTTCAAATCTATCTTGGAGAAGATCATAGAACCTCATAGATGATCAATGTGACTAACAATGTGTAGATTAGGATACATATTCATGACTCTCATCTGGTGAAATCTCCAATAGTCCAACAAAAGAACAAATACCAATCAACCGTCTATTTTGGAGAACTATAAAACCCCATGGTAAAGTACTATGCCATATGAAACCATTATATTCTATATCAACAAATTGTAATTCAAACAACTGATGCTATTTTGGTGTTATTTTAGAAATTGTGATTGAAACTGAATTTTCTCCCAAAACTAACTTGTTTATAAATTTCATCTCTTTATTAAGAATTAAATTTTATACCTCATCAGTGAAAACATCCTAAAAGTGTACTACCATTGGGGAAAAATAATCCTATATCATTCTAGAAACATCTACAATATGCCTGACTATTTGAGCCACGAGAAAATACAATATAGATTGAATTGGTTCTACATGACCAGATAGAATATTCCTCTCATCCAAGTGAAAATAACTATGTCTATTTTGGAGATAAAAAGGTAACTCTCATATGGGAAAATATTATTTTGGATTGTTATAAAACAAACTAATCCATAACAAAACTAAAATAAAATATTATCATATAAATCATGGGTGGTTCACAAAATAAATGATAACCACCAATATCTAGAGATTATTCCTTGAAACATGTTATATTCTTGGATATAATACTAATAGTGTGTCTATGGTGATAACACTATCCAAGATTTACACCTCCAAGCCTAAAAAATTTACAAAAAAGAGTGAAAAAAAGGAATGTGATTCTCTTTTATAAAAAAATAAAATAAAGGGTAGATGATATAGGAATTGTACCATTGAAAATAGATGATCAAGAATCCAAAATAGCCATAGTAGACTACATAAAATGCATATGACCAGCCCCTAAACCCTAAGCTGGATCCAGACTCCCTATATGATATATACTCTTCCTTATACTGTCATTCTTGCATGGTGGTACACCATCCCCTCCCTTGACCAAAACTTCCAATGGGACTCTAGCTACCTATTATCAGAGGAGTGTTTGAGTCATTCCCAATCTCTAGTTCCATTCATGTTCCCCTATAAAGGATCTATTTTTGCATGACCCTAGAAAACCACATTAGGTGGATGAATCTTTTATAAGCATGACACCTCAATTGCAACACCATACAAACCAAACAATCAAAATCTTAGATTTTACAAATCGTCCATTATTCAATTTTGTTTGTTAATTCAGGTGTTATCACAGAAGTTTTATCATCCTAGGGTGTTCATTCATAAGTCAAGTATACTTATATTACCAATTTATATAATCCAATGTTCAACAAGAACCAACCAACATTCAATTCATTTAGTGCGAAAACAAGGACCACCAACGACCACGATTTTCAGTGGGGCGTTTAGCCCGTACATTTCACATTATAACCATCAATATCAAAAAGTAATAACATGCGAACAAGAGGAAACCAATGAGTAACAGGAGAAAACTCACCGCGGAGGTGTCTTTAAGCACACGGCATAGGTGCGTACGTGGCAGAGGAGAGGCGCACAACAGAGGAGATTTCCAACTTAAAAGAAAACATTAAATAGGGGAAACACATGAGAATAAAATAATAAAAAACCGATTACACCATTTACCACATCCCAAAAACCCCAAAAGACAATGAATGCAAGTAAATTTAAATTTATTGATAGAAATCACAATCTGATCACTAATTTTTATTAAAGCCTTAGGTGCAAACAAATCCAAATAGGAATCAGAAGGACCACATACCTCGAGAAAACAAATCCAACCATAATAGTGATCAAGCATAGAATAATGTGAAGTAGATGGAACTCAGGATGGGGAGTAATACATCATGTAATAACTCTATGAAATTGGTGTGGTGAAAAAAAAATACCAACATCCTATTAGTATTTGTGGTTTGATATGTTATACTCAACACCCGATGTAAGGGAGTGTGATTTTCCTATATTCTCAACAATTACCTTACAATCTTATGTTATCCTATATAAAGGTGTATTTTAATTTTAACTAGAATGGGGAATTACCTCCCATCCATCAATTTAATTAGGACCATTTGTATAAGTAAGGCATTATTCACATTCATATTTATATTAAAAAACATGAAGAAAAACATATCATATGTCCCATTATCCATGTACAATTTCATTCAACGAAATGAAATACACAATTATCATTCTATATAACATGATGTAGATGGTGTTCCCTTTCAACCCATTATAGATCATTTCTATTCATTTAATTAATTCATTAAATTAAAATAAATCCATCATGTAAAATTCACTCCTCATTATTATTACACATTCAATTTTACCAAGAATGGAAAATTCACTAATAAGGGTCAAAGGGTCTTTAAAATGGGCCATAATCAACATGGAAATTTCCTACACAGTAAATTACATTAAAAATCTAGGCCAAAAACCTATAATTTGTCTTCAATTCAATTTATATACCATTGTATCAAGGTAAAACTCATTTAAAAGCTTTGAAATAAGCTACATAGGTGTTCAGGGTAGTTAATAATTTGACATTAAAGGGATAATTTTACTTGGCACACTCAAGGGGTGTCCATAAAAGAGTTCAAGAACATCTAACCCATGAAATAAGATTCAATAGGTGTTTATTGAGGTGCAAGGATTAAATAAAGAACTCAATAATATCAATAATCCATTGACTCTAGCAATAACACCTTAAATCAGTATTTCACACGTTCAATTCAAGCGGTAGAAAAAAAATTACCAAAAAAGGAATATCAATAATGGTAGTGGAGGCGACAGAGGCAGCGCCGGAGGTGGAGGTGGTGGTGGCGGAAAGGGAGCGATAGAGACAGAGGCAGAGGCGGCGGCGACGGGAGAGGCAGAGGCGGCGGTGGCGGTAGAGGTGGTGGCGGTCGCTGCAATGAGGGTGGAGGCGGCAGAGGCAGCGGCGGTCGCGGTAGCGGGAGTGGGGGCGGAGGCGGAGGTGGCGGCGGGGAAGGAGGAGGACTAGGAGGAGGAAGGAGGGGGAAGGAGGAGGATGAGGAGGAAGAGGAGGAGGAGGATGAGGAGGAGGAGGATGAGGAGGAGGACGACGAGGTCACGGTGGAGAGGGGCCTGGTTCAGCTCCCACGAGAGCTTGACCGCATGCAAGTGAGGATGGCCTTTTAGGGTTATTAAATAAAAACTGATAGAACCTTTATCAGTGCTCGTTAAAAGCACTAATAATGTTATGTTTTATAAGTGCTACAATAAAAGCGCTGATAAAACATTCATTTATCAGAGCTTTTTTAGCGCTGATAAAGTGCTACCTTTATCAGCGTTTTCAAATAGCACTGATAAAGGCATACCCCTTTATCAACGCTTTCTGTTTAGCACTGATAAAGGGAAGTGCTTCCCTTACCCTATTTTGTGGTAGTGACGTATTACACATGATTTGAAAAACATTTCTCCATTTTTAAGAAACTATTTGGCCCTTTTATAATGGGTTCATGGCTTTGGTATGGTTTGTCGAAAAACTTCACCTCTACCCAGGAAACCACGTAGATGGGTTTTTCTTAATCCAAATTTTTAGTAAAATTTCTTAAACCCATATTTTTTGTCATAGAATGACCTCCTTTAAAACAAAACAATCTATCCCATCCTTAGATATTCTAATAAGAATTTTTGGTCCCTCGGATCCCTCCTAGAAGTGATCTAGAGTTTGTGGAACTCCCTTAAATCTTCTCTCTGTTAGTTTCCTCATCCCAAACTCATTCTCCCTTGATCTCTCTTCTTCTCTCTAGGGTTCCATGGATCCACATATTGATTTATGGATCCAATAAAATCTTTTATAGGTCAATAAACATTGGTTTTATCCTTGTGTTTTAGATACCTTGATCATAGTTCTTCGTGGATGAATCTCAACCAGGGTTTGGCGATCCGAGATCTGTTGATCCCGAGGTAAGCGGTTCTGTTGTAATGCCCAATTCATTTTAACCATAAATTTATGTTTAAAATGAAATTGAAAACTTAAATGAAATTTATTAATTAGTATTGAACTATATGCAATCGTTTGATTAAAAATGAATTTAATCGAATTGGGGTCTTTGGAAAAATATATTTTTGGCATGAAATTGGAAAACACCCAATTCAATTAGACTGAGGATTGTCTATGGAAAATTTTGAAATTTAAAATTTTTAATTTAAATTGTGTTTTACATGGATATTTATTCAATTAAATTTTTAGATTTAATTTTTGAAATTTTTTTGATTGAAAATTACAAAAGCCCCCCAATTCTATTGTACTCGGGGTTTTGTTATGAAATTTAGGGAAATTGGTTGAAAATTAAATTATTTAATTTAATTTGTGAAAGTGGATTTCGAAATTTTATGAGTTGGTTTCAAATAGTTATTTTTGAAAAATGGCTTAAAAATGGTTTGATGGAAGCCTTAGTGTTTCATCATTGTGAGAAGGCATGTTTTTGATTAAAAACTCATTATGGGTTTTAAAGTAAAAATTGACATATCTGAAATTGATAATGGGATTAATTTTATTTTGAAGGAGTCCAGAAATAAATTTACCGTCGTTCTTTTTTACTAGAACACATGCAAGCCTTAGGTAGTTAGTGAGTTTTTTGGGTGTAACATTACAAATTACAATGTTATAAAACTTCATATCAACACATCACATCCCTTAAGAAATGGTCAAAAGTCCCCTTTTCCTTAGGACCAAAGGGGTGTATGTACATATTTTTGGTTTAATAGTGTCACATCCCATTAACCTGGAACTATTGTACCTATTTGACATATGGCCATGTTTCTCAATTTTTTGTATTAAAAATGTATATATGCCATTATTGTGAACTGTTTTCATACTTTGTGAATTTATATAAACTATTTTATATAAAATAATTTATTTAATCCATTTTGTGAAATGTGTAATTTGTGTAAATCACACTTTGATTAAAGGAAATATTACATCGATCGAAATTTATTCCCACCATTTAAATTGTGAATCATGAATTGATAAAGTATTTACATCTTTTGAATTGTAAATCAATTTTTTTTAAATATTATTTTGATTTTACAATCCTATTTTTTTATAATTGAAAGAATGTATTTGGATAATTTGATATGGGAATCTTGTTATGGAATATTTGGTGAAATCCTACTCAGATTTGGTTCAAACCATACCTATTCCTTTGGGTGTTTATATATTATATCCTTCCATGTTTGATAAGGGGAAAGGTTTCACTTTGAGGTGGTTCTAGCTATGGAACCGTGAACTTGGTTAGTTGAGTCTAAGTTAGGACTTAGATTGTGTTCCTATTTTCATGTACTATGTTGTAGTACTTGGGTTTTTATACCTATTTGAATTATGGTACATTTCTCATTGTATAGTTTCTTTTGATGTGAATATTATATTATTTATTTTACTTCTATAATGTTTATGGAAAAAACAGTTCCCACATTATTTTTTCAGGATGTTAGGAGCTAGTCACCAACCTATGGTGATCGGGAATTCCCTTTAAACTATGATAGGACCAGTTTAGTTATCGAGTTACCAGGGTACCCAGGATGGTTTGTGACATTTATATAACTACATGTGCTCTGATTAATATTCTCAAAGGTAACAAAGAAACATCTAGATAATTTACCTTAGACTCATCCATAGTTTCATTCTATTAAAAGAAACCATTTAATATTGGTTTCATAGACTCCATCAATTCATGTTGGGTCTTCCCCACTGACTCATAAAAAATACAATACTACTCTATATTTTATATGAATAATGTCTGCACAAAACACTATATAAATTTCCTTATACTATGACATTAAATTTGATGGAATTTGAGGCCTTATCATGAGAAGTTGAACTACACAGTACATGGTATACCATGTATGACCCTCAAACTACTAAGAGTGGTCCATGTTATGTGACCTAATTTCATTACATGAGATCCAAATCTATGTAAGAGTCCATGTTTATAATTTTATGTCTATAAACAAATGATAGGATAAATTTCACCTAACAAGAACTATATATCACTAAATTCATGTTATTGTAGTATATGTAGATATGTCTAAATTTTCTATCTTAGTCCAAGACACAAATTTCATCACTATGATATTCCACCTAGTGTATGGTTTATCCATTCACATTTGATATTTCAATATTAGGATCTATGTTGCGGAAGCTCATATTCAATAAGAACTAAATATGGATGGAATCATATTATTTCAGGACACATATTGATGTCTTATACATATATCTCAATATCATTTTTACTCTCTTTTATGAATACATAATAGTTTATCTAGAGTTAGTTTAGGATTTGTGTTTTCTAATCTATTATGAATATCCTCTTCCCGTAGACCATACTTCATACATAGAGTGTTTGAATAATAATAATTCTTGTGTTTAAATTAGTAAAAAATACATTTTTAAGAGTATACATATTCATGGAAATGATATTTGTGGAACCATATCCATCCTATCATCTAGAGGCATATTTCATCCTATGAAGAATATAATTTAAACCCATGTTCCCTTAACAACATTATAATGGAACCCATCACTCAAATTTTATCAGTGTTCAACCTCAACATTCTTATTCCATTTCGCCAATTCCTAACTCAAATACATCAGAATATGTTTTACATCAATTTAATTTTTTTTCGTTTTTTTTAAAAAATATTAGTACTTGGGAACTATTTTGGTCTTCACTTGCTTTTATTACTGATATAAGAACTAAAATAATAAACTATATGAATAAATTTTTAGGATTAATATATTATTAAGGTCCCTCACTTATTCTTATCTGATCATCCAAACCTATATATCAAGAATACAACCTCACCCTTCATCTTTTTGTCAAAACTAAGAGACCTTAAATTCAGAATTTTTTTCTCTGATCACTAAGAATTTGAACTATGGGAACCTCCCTATGTGGTGTTCTATATTGGTGTAGAATTATCAATTCACATTGTTTTTACCTATCCCTTATTGAAATGATGACTTCCTCATCTTTTAGTCAAATATTTCCAACAAAATGACTCGCTTCATTGGTCGAACATGTAAGACCATAAATTAGAAATGGAAAGAGACATAGTTCCCACTATGTTGATAATTTATATGGGGAATAATATGTAAAATTTATGTCTCCATTATATGTATATATCCCATTCATTACCTACGAAATATAAACAATGAAAAATTGTGAATGGTAAATAACTTTTCCAGTGAAAGACATGGAAAGGGAAATCGGAGAAAAATATGAGTTCCTAGCCACTAATTCTTTTCTCATCCACGAATCAAGTAAAAGTTAGAGAGAATATTAGAAATACATAAAGGTCATATGGACCACTATTTTTCACTATAAAAAATAATGTTACGCTTACTAAGTCCATCGATCTAGAAAAATGTTGGATCACCCTTATATCCCTCCTATATAATGGTTTAAATTATTTTTGAGAAATTCATGAAGGTGTAATATTAGACTGTTTGAACCCTTTGGAGAGTTGAATAATCATTAAAAAAACCCCATCATAATCTTTAATGTATTGTTTCATTCATCTCAATCTTATCTGAATAAATTATACATAGATTATGATGATGGTATATGTGGATTTATATCAGATCCTCTTATATATATATATATCTAAGAGTATGACTCTAAGAGGAATCCATACATCATATAAAAATGGGATAACCTTTTACAGGGGTGATATAAAATTATCTTCAATATTCATCATATATATATATATATATACGTGAAAAATATCATGAAGAAATCAAATCACATAGTCCTTCATCTCAGGAACATGCTCCATCTTATAGTGATTGTTTATGTCCCACCAAATTTATCTTACTTATATTAATTTAAAGGAATATGTTTAAAATACATTATATTAATTCATCCAAATAATTGACACAATAGTTATTGCGTTATGATTACTTGATCCATTCCCATTCAATTTTCAAGTAGATTCATTTATCACAATTTTAGTATTTATAAATTATACATATTTTCATGGATTGATAAGCTAGGCAATGAAAAATTTGGTAAATTGTTAAAATTTTGGGATAGGAAATTTTTTCGTTTTTTAAGAAAAATATAGGGATGTCAATATATAATATCATCTCTTTACCTTTCAAAAATAGTTCTTCAATATGTGGTGAATAATAAGTTACACACTAATAAAACTAAATGTTGATGAACCAATCTCTTGGAATCATTAATGTTGTATTATAGTTTATAGAGCTCTCAAAATTTATATTCACAATCAATTTTTATACTTTTATATTGTAAAGTATCCTCCACCTATCATCCCTTATAATATTTGAGGAGTGTTTGGTGTTAGTCCAGTATTTCTTCTACTACATTAAACTCTATATGGAGACAGTTTATTAATTTTCCCTTTGAATTTATGTAATAATTGATATTTCAATGATGTATTTACATAAAGATATATTTATTGAAGTATAATAGCTATAAGACATGAATAATGCATAATTGATTCTTCCCTAGAGAGGCTTAGCTGTAAATCTCATCCTTACTCTCATTCATAATTAATTTCCTTCACAATAATTATGATGGTCACACAATCAAACCCATCATATTATAGGTTCATGAATATATATAGAATCATCTATAACATATTGTGCAGACACACTATGGTGGTTTTTTAGAACAACTTCTAAATTTTTTTCTAAAAAAAAATTTAGGGTTCATCCTATGTTTTTATTTTTGGATATAATATTTTTTAAAATTCAAAAGGTTGGATTTCTCTTCTTATCTGCACAAAAATTCAATAGAGATTTTTTATATCTACTTGACTCATTTTTTGAATGAGGTAGAGAGAAGAAGTTCATGAGGGCCTATAAAATAAATGGGAAAGTGTAAATGTAGGAATCAGTAACACAACTAGAGTTATTGGGGTTGTGAGTCTGGGTTTCACAATGATGTTGAGAGAGAGCTAAAAAAACACAATGAATGTGCAGAAAGGTGTGGCATTCAATGTGATATGGAAGTGTGACTCATGAATATATATCTATGGTGGTTTTTAGAATGAGTATACGTAATAATTGAAAAATAATGTTATGAAAAGAGGTGTTTCAATTAGATCATGTGTTTAATTTTGGTCTCTAAAGGATAATGTATTATCATGAGATATTAACAGAGAGTGGAATGAGGAGTATTAAGTTGTGTATTTTCACATAGGTTTGTATATTCTATACTTAAAATTCATGTTTCAGGGTTTACATGTATTTTTTTACTATTTTACGATTAATTTATTTTCTCCGAGTTCCCCAAGGTATTTTTAATCCTCCGTATTGGAGGGTTTTTCATTGTTAAAATATATGCCCCTAATTATTTTTCTAATTTTGTTTTTTCACTCTGTGTTTAATGGAGGTTCTCAAAAAAAATTGAAAATGGGATTTTATCGTCATGTAAATATTCTTTCATCCCAATAACTATTATAATGGGTGGTTATCTGTTTTTTTATTAAATATGGGTGATTCAAGCCATGATATTTAGGACCACATTGAAAATTTTAATGAGAAATATGATTTCACACATTGAAAGTAGGGTGTTAAAAATATTCTGGTATCTGATATGACAATTAAGGCATTAAAAAATGATAGACTATAGACAATGAGAGATGGTGATTTGTAGGACATTGTAGAGTTTTACATAAGTATTATTCAGATGTATTTAGATGATAATACTCTGTAGGAAGTGATATATCTGATTGATCCAGAGGGGATCTATGAGAAGATTGAATGTAGGTATAAATTGAAATATCTCACAAATAACTTTTATCTAAAAAAAGTTTGTATCATTTAAAATTCCATAGAATAGAGATTTTGGAAATAATTTTGATGAGTTCACCAAAATTTTGATGGATCTTTATTCAATGGGGGTCATGATAAATGATAATTTTAATGTGGTACCTATTGAAATAGAAGAATAAGAAAAATAGTTTCTTAATTTTGGTTAATTGGACAATTAATGTGATAATCTCATCACCACATTGTTTTTTAGAAAATACACACTAAATAAATATGGTGTTCATTCATCATTTTTGATGAGGGATACTTAGTGAAAGACCAATGATGGTTAATGTTTTGCTAATAGTTGTGTTTTGGTTGTGTAAGATGGAGGCTTGAAGGTAGGTCAAAGACAAGAAGAATGATTGCGTGCTTATTTTTTCATAAATAGTATCATGTGATGACAAGCTTATATGAATTGAAAAATATTAAGAAAGAAAAGAAGGCACATGACACTGATTCTGAGGATACTAGCGTAAGTCTTATTCAGGGTGTGTATGATTTTCATTCAGTTGGTGTTTGTTTTCATAAGTAAGATATGTACATTGAATGGGTGGTTGATTCAGTAGCATCATTCCACGTTAAAATAAATAGGGATTTATTTTCTTCATAAAAAAATGTATATTTGGTTTATTAATGATGGGAAACATAAGTTCTGCTGATTACATTGGTGTTAGTGATATTTGTATCGCTAAAAATACATCTTGTATACTGACATTGGGGGATGTGTGACATATTCCAGGTATATACCATAATTTTTTATCTTCTTGTACTCTTGATACTGATGGATTTAGTAGTTGATTTGGAATTGGAAAGAGTTTTTATGGTATATTCGTGATTCATAATGAAGGATACACATTATTGGATGAATGTAAAGGTAGGTAGTGATGTGATGAATCTAATTGCGAAGATTGATTCATTAGATTTTTGGTACATGAGATCATCACACCTGATTTTTATACCATCTACTAAGATGAAGAAGGTTTTGAAGCCGAAGCATGTTAAGTATGGTGTTTCAGATCTTAAAAAAATTATTTTTCTTCATAGAGTGCCACCGGTGAAGGAATAATTAAAATAAATGATCATGGTGATGTGCTGAGAGTTTCTGACTACTCATAGGATGTGGAAATGTGGAGATTTAGTTATTTTAGGTGCTCCAAATTATGTGGAAATCATGGTCATGGGGGAGCCATGTGTTGGTTCTAGTCTTTTTCAACTAGTTAGTGAAGACATAGGTATGATGAATATTTCATCATTTAGATTTCTTTTGCAGGGGACCTTTATGTTTCCATTATATATGCATGAGGGATGTCATATTTTCTTAATATAATGATAGTTACTACAATACCAACCAACCAATGATCCAAATATATTTATTGGAATTCATCTTCTTCTTTGTTTGGACGATGGAAGAGATTTATAGTGTTCATCCCACATTTTTAATTTTAAAGATAATGTTTTCTAAAATTTATATGGTTGATTTTATCTTCTAATATACATGCAGTTTCCATATAATTTTTTTATATATATTTGAATCCTTTTTTAAATGAGGTAGAAATAACACATTCATGAGGTACTATAAAAGAAATTGTAAATATGTACTATGGGAAGAAGTGATTAAAGAAGAGTTATTGGGGTTTAAAGTCAAGGTTTTATAGTGATGATTAGAGAGAGGGGAAAAAAAGATCAGAGCATAGTAAGGTATGGCATGTAGAGTGATATGGATGTGAAGCTCATACAAATATATTTTTGGTGGATTTTAAGCATGTGAAAAAGTTATCAGTGAAAAATAATGTTTTGAAAATAGGTTCTACAACAATATCAAATGTTATGTTTTGATCTCCAAAGGGTTAAGTCTTATCAGGGTATATTAACATAGAGGCATCATAGGTGTATTAGGGTGTTTTTTTCACATAGGTTTTTTATTCTATATTTACAATTTATGTTTCAGGGTTTACTTGTATTTTTGTACTATTTGATTATTAGTACATTTATCAGAGTTTACCTATGGTTTTAATCCTCCCCATTAGTGAATTTTTCTATTTTAAAATGGGTATCCCCATTTATTTTTCTGTATTTATTTCTATGCTCTGTTATCATTGGAGATTATCACATTTTTTTGTAGCTGAGATTTTATCTTCAGGTTGATCAACTTCCATACCAACACATGTTTCCTCAATTACTGTGGAAATAAGTAAACTCTTGATCAAATTACGTGTCACTCCTAGAAACTAGGAAATATTATTGGATTTATTCACTTAATGGGATCATGTTTTCATCACCCCATAAGCTTCTATAAACCTTAATGACCCCAACATTTGTATTCTATGACAACTTGAGTGTTAGGATGGCAGCCTCCTTAACTCTTCCAGCCGCTGGTGAAGGTATAACTATAATACAATAAAGAGTACACACATCACCTTGTGAGTGAAATATTCAATCAATGGAATTAAAAATGCTCACCCACTGTCAATGGGGAATTATCTTCTTTAGCTGCTTCGGACACTTCTAGAGATGGTACCTAAACATCCTCTTTGATGGGTGATTCTTCATATGGAACCGTGATAATATTCTTACCTCCTATCACAACCTAATCTTCCATTAGGTACTTACCCATGTCCAATATAATCACTTCATTTATTTATACCTAATAAATCTTCTCTTTCACTAATAATAATGTTTGTAATGATTGTGTCCAACATCCCTTCTTCCATTGGGGAAGCTTATTTTATAGAAGTAATATTATGTAAATCGAGTCTCCCTTTGGTAATATTTTGACCTCATCCCATAAGGAGATCTATTAGAAAACAATGATTCTACGACCAATGAAAAATGTTATTATATTCTATATAAAATTATAATGGTATGACTCAAAGACTAACTTCTTTATCGATTAATATTTTATTTATATAAAATTTCTACATTTTGTTGTCAAATTATCATTAATGTAGGACTATACGGTATCACTTCTAGATGAAAATTCTACATGACCAAAAAATTATAAATTTTCCCTCTTCATTCTACCATCATTGTGATTTTATATCCTTGTGAGAGTTACTCTTCCTTTGGGGTGGTTGACTCAGCAATGCTACCAATTGGAGTGCCACCTTTGGTATATTATGGAGACCAAAGGGGTTCTTATACCAACTTCACCCTCTATGAAAATAATATAGTTGTTTTATGAGTATTATAAAATTGAGAATAATGTATTAAAAGAATCTTTTAATCATATGAAGGATTTAGAAGATGATCCCACTCCTCATCGATAGACTGGGTAATAACCCCCTTAGTGGTTCCCAAGTCCACCAAACCTACACCGACCTCATAAGAGAATATTTCCTTATATTATGTGAACAATAATTTCTAGCTCTGGCATATACTTGACAAATTATTTAGAGTTTTTATTGAAATTGAATCCTTGGGGTACTTTCAAGTTTTTCAGTTGGGGAATATGGATCCCACCTTGAAGGGTAGTTCATAAACCCATGATGACCTCAAATAGGGGACACCTCCACCAAAATTGATGGCCTCTATGTATAAATAAACTAAATAAGTATTATCAAGCCCCCCCTTGATCCTTGAGGATGAATTATGCTAACTTAGTTTTAACTTATTTCCAAACCTCTCATTCTTAGCTGGGGAATCAATTCACACTCACTGATTGGACAATATCGACTCTATTTTATGATGTGATAATTCCTTAATCTTGAGTTGTTAAGAGTTCTATGAGTGAGGATAATCTAGATTTTTGGATTCTTAACTGGTTGTGAATTTATTATGATACTTATAGATAGTATATTTCCCTTTCAACATGTTCGAAGAAATAGTGACCCATGAACATCACACATGAGTATGCCAAGGAGGTATGAAGACATCCAAGAATGGGAATACTCACGAGTCAGCCTAATAAATACAGTTGGGGTGTAAAATATAATATATTTCTTGATTATTATAATTATCCATAATTAACCATATCTTTTTCACCACCATTATATGATTCTATATCTTGACAACTATTAGTGGTGGCACCACTAGATGTTTAACACATTAAAACTCGTATGTGAATATATATGGTTTATAAGCCTTGAAGACAATGTTATAGTAAATGAATGACTCTATAATGTAATCCCTTATGTTTATCTTGTAGGACCATGCTTCATAGTCATGAGGTCCATTATTCATAATTTGTTTAGTGGGGGGATCATCATAGTGGAGAAATTTAAAATCCAATTGAAAACATATGAGCAGTAAATACATTTTCTCCTTCAATAACAAAATCTTGATATATAAAATTTCCACGAAAAATGTATTGAATCTATTTCTCTGAATTCACAAATCATTATGGAACTCATACATGTTGAAGTGCACCACCATACAACACCACATAAATTAAAACTTATATTATATACATAATCAGGCATTTAAAGTGTTTGTATTCAGTACAAATTAATGAATCATGGAAAAAACATGTACCAAAAATCCAACCCCCCCTTACTGTTTAGATCTCTATTATAATAGTACATGGCCATAAACACATGTTTGAGTCATGAACCAGGAGAATATATCTAATGAGCCACATAGAGAGAATTTTGGAAAGGAAAACATGAGGAGGGATCACTAGGTGGGAATTATAACACCATTATTTATAGTATCCCCCTCTATCTCAGGCCAACATTTAACCAAGACCCACCTCTTCTATATTGAATAGTTTTGTGTTGGGAATTTTTAGGTTGTTTGATCTACAAATAAATTCAATAGGTTCTGTGTCCATGACTCAAAATTGATGTCTATTTAAAGGAAAGGCCCCTTCCCTATAGCATTGATGGAATTTATGATTAATACCGTGTTCAATAGAGGAATTCTCTTAGCATCACACCATGTAGAATTTGGGGGAAGAAACTCATTATACATGGCCCCAAGGATGGGTGCTTTATAGACATTATATATGTCCTATGGAATAATTTTCACTTCTCTATATACCAATTGGAATGAGTTTATGTATGGACACCAATGGTTGATCATTTTAGGGATGAGGTTGTAAATCATCGTGTACATAGGTATTTGAGATACAAACAACTTCTTAGATCAACTTCAAATTTAGATAATTCTCAAAATCAATGGACATGTGTCAAAACCAATATTCCCACATTGATTATAGATTAATACCACACCACCGACATAATTCTCAAACCTCATTATATCCTTTTATTTTTTTAGTTACTGATTAGAAAAACATAGAAGATGACCAAGGAGTTTGGGAATTTGATAATATGTAAGGATTTCAAGTGCTTATTTGGAATATCACAGTATGTAAGAAAGGTTATTCTCCCCTAGTTGATATATGAGCCTCCTGGTAAGATATTGACTCTGAAAAGATTGGTGTACGTGGAGAACCCGGAGTCTGGATGATTTTTTTTCCTAGGGACATCAACTTCAGTTAGAATTCTATGATCAAATGGTGAGAGGAACTATGTGGAGAAGATATGTTCCCTAAATCCAATTACTGCATGTGATGCATAGATATTTCATTTTATATGGAATATTATGAGACTTACTTCGATGATTTGGTCAGGAAACTCAATCAATCCTCCACTGAGGCTATCATTTATGGAACAATTTCTTAAAAAGAAACATTTGGGAGACCATTCATGAATGAAATGAATGGGCTATACAAATAATTAAATCATGAATTTTAAAGCATGAGTTAATACAATAAATAAATGGGGAGCATCCACATGTCAATATAAATCCACTTCCATGTGATGGAAGCGGTTGTGTGGATTCTTGGTTGAAACTCTTAGATACTTAACACTCTCTACTTTTTTCACTATTGTCATGAGATACCAGTAAATAGTGAAGGTTGAGGAGTATTGTTCTTATATATAATGATTCAGTTAAACCATGTATACCTTAGGATATGGAAGGATTTTTTTTAACTACAGTCTTGATACACATCTAATAAATTAGATGAAAATAGGGAAGGTTTCAAAGGCATGTTTGATGAACTGTATGCATGACTCTTCATTTAAAATATTGTGTAATATAATATTTATTTCATGGTGATCCTATATTTTTTACTTTTTTTATTCTATTGTTATGATTAAGTGTTAATGAACCTTTATCAATCCCATCATTGGTATAATGTAAATCCATGATCTTAGTTTTATGAAATCAAAGAATGTGAGAAAATAGAGCACCCTGTGGACCATCACCATAGATTAGCCATCCCATCACCATGCTATAGATATGACCATTTAGGATCATAATTTATGCATTACTGTATGAAAAATGGACACCCTAAATTTACAACACTATAGTGAGGAAGCCATTAGAGGCCACATGTTATGTGTCAAATCATGTATGAAAAATAGTCATCAAGTCTTCACTAGTGTATGGTGTGTTTGTCATTTTACATAGGAGTTTTGATCCTTTAAAAATATCCACAAAGCCTCACCACGATGTATAGGGTACCACGGTCAAGCCTGTTAAAAAAACCAATTTAGAATTTGGTTTTATTTATTTATAAAAATCTTATAAATAATGAATAAAAGGAATTTTAAGAATAATTATTAATTAATACATTATTTATAAATTAATTTATTGTAAAGGGTTTATAATTATTTAATAAATGTTTTTGAAATTTTTTTTTATTAGATATTCCTTATATATTAAATATTAATATTTAAAATATCATTTAATATGTTTACATGGTGTGATTTAATTATTAAAAAAAGGGTTTATTTAATTATTATGAAAATTTAATTTTTAAAATGTTTATAAATTACATAAATGATGAAAGAATATAACATTATTTAAATTTTAAACTATGAATTGTTTATAATTATTTTTATTTTTTAAAAAATAATAATGCATTATTTGAAATTTTAAATAGGTGATATTTAGATTTTGTAAATCAATTTACATAATGTAAAGTGGAATATAAATTTCTTATAATTCATAAAATAACATATCTATATATAAAAAAAAATTTATATAATAATGAATATGAAATTTTCACATTAAAATGAACATAAAGTGTTATGCTCATAATTACGGAATATCCATAATGAATAAAGAAAAAATTATAAAAGTCATTATAATTATATTTTAATTTATAAATGGTTTATAAATAGTTATCTCATGTTTAATTTTTTAAATTATTCATTTATTTAAAGGTTAATACTTGTTTTATTCATAATTATAATTTTATTTATTATGAATGGTTCATTCTCTATTATAAATGTTTATCTTTTTCTATGAAGTAATTACTTGCATTCTCAGTCTAGGAATGACTTCATAATGAATTTATTTTTTCATCTAACTTGAACTTGATTTGTATTCAAAGTTATAGAATGAAATTTAGATATTTTATATAGTTTATTCATATTAGTTTTTATAGTTATGATGAATTGGATTATCTCTTGAGTAAAGTATCCTATGGTAGAGGGACTTGGGATCAAACCAACTATCATCCTAGAGGTTTATGCCTTTTCTAGAAAGTTGAATAGGGTTGGATATCGATATCTATAGGCTTACTCATGTGGATATTTTCAATATCATATAAATATATGATTTTAAATGAATATTTCATTTAACATATGCATATGATGTTTCGGGATATGTATGAATATTTATGAATTTTAATTCTTGGTGAGTAATATAAATTTTCAGTTGTGTAAAGTGTTAAAAAATATTATAGTTAAAATATATTTATTTGGAGGATGAAAATATTTACCAATATAAAATCACAAGAAAGATGTACAAAAAATAGAGTAATATAAGATAAGATAGTGACTTTAAATCCCCTCAAATACTAACTCTGAGATTACTTAAAAAATTTCACTTGTCAAGACCCTGATCGTTCAACTAGTTATTTTTGAGTTCATCATGATTACCCCTGAAATATATTGTGTGACGGAAGAAAGTTATAAGTGACTCAGGATTATCTAATTATGAACTGTCTAGAACAACATGAGTTCCCATTTATTGTATTTTTATTATCTTATTCTTCGTTTTTTATTGGAGTTACACTAGCCAGGAAACACTAATGGTTTGGATACTAGAGGAATGGAGTTATGTTTATCTATATTCTGGATTAGATAAACACTACTTGAAAAAGATGACCTTTATGATGAGATATTTGCGACAGATGGCAATCTATCATAAAAAATCAAAAATATTTATCTTTATTCAATGGACCATACTATCCATCCAAAAAAACATTATTTGTGATTGATATTAGCGACGGAATTCATATTCATCACTATTAGTCATCAGGGAAATGTTAATAGCGATGAATAATATGGAATGTCGTAAAAGTTTCCTTTTAACATCCTTTCAGTGATGGATTGTCCATCAATATAAACCCATCACAAAAAAACATTAAAAAATGTAGTTTTACCCTTTTCTTGCCCCATGTATTCTTCCCCTAGTTGCACAACAACCCCCCCCCCCCCACCGAGAAACCATCACACAACCCACATTTATATTTTTCTATCTAATTTTTTTTTTCAATTGAGGTTTGAATCCCCTAGGTTTGGACTCTTCTTCTCTTCTTCTTCCTTCAATTTGTGACTGCCAACTCCCTTTCACTGTAATTAGTTGACTCAAACACTAGTTCATAAAATTTACCTAATTTTTATGTTTTATTTGGTATTTAAGGCTGCTATAGGTTTATTATTTCTTATGTGGGTGTCTACCATGAATAAGACATGATCTTGATCTACACATGTTGATTCCAACTTATTTGAGGAAGTTTTCCCAATTTTTACCCTTTAGGTTTAAACTATTTTCTTACTTGGGTGTTTGCATTTGTTTCTTTTGAGTTTAATAGAGATTTCCAATAAAAATATGGTTTGAGAATTATTTTGAAGATTAGTTTCCATGATTTTCAAGATTACATTAAAATTGATCTATTTTTTGGGAATTTTAAAATGATTTGTTAGCATAAGGTGCATATTTTTGAAAGCCTCATATTTTTATAAAATATTTTATCTTGTGTATATTTTGAGTTATAAAAGATTATAGATTTATGATTATATCATTTGAAAGTGGTGACTCCATAATGATTGTGTCACGACCCATCCTCGGGGCCCGTGTCGTGACTACCCCAAGCCCGCCTTCCATAGGACAGGGGCTGCCGACTAGCACCAAGTCGTAAATCCCGGTAAAAGGGAAGGCATTGCCTTTGTAAAGTAAACAAACACCATAGAGCAAGAAAGTAGTAGAAGTAATAACTAAGTAAAAAATGAGTACAACAGTAAGTGTGGAAAAGTAAGTTGGCCAGTATACAAACCCAAACTGAAAGTAAAGTACAACTAGAAAGAGAAAACAACAACTGAAAAGTAAAGTCGCAGCGTCGAGCCGTCACTGGAAGTCTCACCTGAAGGGTGGTTACAGATGGACTCCACAGCTCCTAGGGTCCAGCCATCCACTCCGAGTACGTCCCACCCAGTGGTCCACCTCCAGGTATCGTCCTGCTCTGCAAGCCTCAACCACGATCAGCGTTGTCCGTCATCTGCAACCAACACAATGTAGTGCGGTCATAGCCCATGTAGGGGTGAATATAAGCTACTCAGTAGGGACCCCGAGATTCCCGAAGGTCTCCTAGAATCCCCAAATGATAAACCACAAAAGAAATATACTATCCCGAATTAACATTCGACACTACTTAGGTATATGCCCATACATATACCGAAGTCATCAATTCTCGTTCGGCTCCAACATCTGAGCCCAAGTAAAGCCCAGTCCACACTGGAAAGCAAAACGTAAATCCACACAGGATAGCACAACACAATCCACATAGGAAAGCAAAACAGGATTCAGCTCACACAGGTATACTTCTTCGTATGACGATAGAGATGATCAGATATAGCCACTGATTCATCTAAGCCATCAGACCCACAAAGGATCGATAGGTATTAACCCCCGGAATGACCCACAAAGGATCGTAAGGTAACTAACCCCCGCAATGACCCACAAATGATCTGACCCACACAAGATCGATAGGTAACTAACCCCCGCAATGACCCCCAAAGGATATGACCCACACATGATCGATAGGTAACTAACCCCTGCAATGACCCACAAAGGATCTGACCCACACAGGATCGATAGATAAGTAACCCCCGCAATGACCCACAAAGGATCTGACCCACACAGGATCGATAGTTAACTGACCCCCGCAAAGACCCACACAGGATCGGACCCACACAGGATCTGTAGGCACTGGCCCACACAGGACCACTGAGCGCTGACCCACACAGGATCGGACCCACACGGGATTGGTAGCACTGATCCACATAGGATCGCTGAGTGTTGTAGTCGTCGTTGTTGAATCCAATGAGGATCTCTGTACAGTCGTCGTCATCGTCGCAGATGCACCCAGCTCTAGGCACACAACAAACTCGTTCGGGAGGGTCCGCTCCACGAGCCGAGAGGATGATACATCAACTGACACATAGTCCATAGTTGATGTATCCAAAAGTTCTGTATCGTCAACAGGAACTCAACGTCGCAGACGGCGCGTCAATCGGACGCCCGGTCTGAGAGTTATTGGCTTTTTCGTCCCAGGGGCCCGGTTGGTTTTTAAGTTAAAACCAACCCGACTGTACTGCACCTGCATCCAAACCTCGACCGAAGTAATCCAAAAGATCCGTCTCACTTAGAGGAATCCAACAAAGTCGACGGAATGACAATCGGATGTCCAGAGCTCAAGTTATGAGCGTTTATGCTTCGAGGGCCCGGTTGGTTTCGTGTACGAACCAACCGGGCCGAAACCAAAATATTCCGAAAACTTGAGTACGATATACCGAAACGACCGTCTCGTTCCAAGGATCTCATCACAATTGACAGTGCATCGATCGGAAGCCCGCAGCTCATGTTATGAGTAAAAGACAAAAAAGAGTAGGAAAATGGGGGGTCTGGGTCCAGACCGACCCGGCTGGGTGCGACCCAGCCCGGCCTGGCCTGGGCACGACCCGGCTGGCGCTGGCCGATTGGCCAGTGGGTCGGCTTGGCCGGTTACGGCCGAGCGGAGTGGGGGGGGGGGGCTGACCCCGCGTGAAGGAGCCGCGACCCCGTATGGGGCCGCCCTTGCCAGCGGACGCAGCCGGCTACCGCGTCCCGTCCCCCTCTGGTCCCGCGCGATCGCGGGACTGCACGCTGCCGCCGCGACGGATCCTTCCGACGGCGTGCTGGCGGGCTGCTCCGCGGACCACCGGATGAGTTCCGATGGTCGAAAAAACGCGTCGTCTTCGCCAATGGCCCTCCCGGGGCCCGTCCTTCACTACGAGGACCCCACATCGCCCGTGCGGCTTGTTTTGTCGTCGTCCTCCGTTCCGCACACCAAGAATGAAAAGGGCAGTGGGTTCGGACTTGTTCGTTGGTCCGCACCCACCGTGTTAGCGGTTTTAAATGTCTCACAACAAAAATTTAATCATACGCCACGGGTATAAATCACAAATATTTAAAAGAATCAAAACCCCTACCTCAACGTTGTCGTCTAAAGTGAGTTCGTCGTGGAATTGACCGTCGCGGAGAAGAAGATCGTCATGTCGCGGAAGGGTCCTCGCTTTCATCGCGGTACACGGCGCCGCGCCATCAAACTCCGAGGATTAAAAACACACAGATTTAATTGCATCAATTAAACCCATGTTGAGGATAAAAATTCACAAAGAATTAAAGAACCGCAACCCCCTACCTCAATCGGTTGTTGATCGAAGATTGTCGCGGGGAAGGAACGTCGTGGAAGAAGCGTCGCGGAAGGAGAGGATCATCGACATCGCGCCGTCGATCTCCGAGGATCCGGTGTTCTTCGTCGCCCTTCGTTGGAGGCCAGCATTCTTCGCATTCTTCGCGTTCTTCAAATTCTTCGCAAAGAAGGATGAAGATCTCCAAGACTTAGAGCTTCCTCCAATTCCTCTCAACAAGCAACCTTCAAGTAAACAAGTGTTGGTCTTATTTTATTCCCATGCCAACGATTTGAAATTCAATGTTAAGAAACTAACCATTAATTCGATGAATTAATTGTCACGACTTAAGTGCCCAATTAAATGAGGCGTTTCTTAACTCAAATAAACGCACGGTTGACTTTATTTAAAAAAGGTTTTTGCGGGTGCGTTACTTAGAGGAAATGAAACGGTGGGGCTTGTGTGGGCCCCACCTCACAAATATCCTACCAAGTGGGTAGGATATTTTGGGTTCCACCCTAGCCGCTTAACTTAGCTTAAGTGGCTTTAAGCGGCTTAAAGTGAAATAAAATAAAGTTGTCGCACCACTTTATTTTATTTCTTAAGTTAAACCAAAAATTAAAGACCACACCCGAGAAAATACAACTGTGGAAAAGGCGTTTCTAAGCAAATATCAGCACTGTGATTCCATCGGTGCCCTCATAATTCGATTCCTAGCACCAGTTCCAAAGTTAGAAAAACTCGCTCGTTCGTTCACTGAACGTACCCGAGCCAAACTTCAGAAAAGGATTCTAGGCACACCGGGCCTCAGAATCATGTGCCATCAGAAACTGCATTCTTGTAAAATTACAAAGAAAATTAAGAAAAAAAATTTCCTTGAATTTTACAGGTCTTTACATCACTCCCACCTCAGGGCTTTACGTCCCTGTAAAGATGCATAATAAACTAGGGAAACAAATGTGGGTATTGAGCACGTATCTGAGCCTCCCGCTCCCAAGTGCTCTCCTAGAGGTTCCCGTGCGGCCATCTGATGCGCACTAGAGGAATCGACCATCCACGTAGGACCCGCTCCTGTCGATCCTCAATCTCCACCAGGACCTCCGCAAAAGTCTCCCCATCATCAACGTCCAGCTCCCCATGGTCAATGATATGCATCGGGTCGTGCACATATCTCCTCAGCTGGGATACGTGGAAGAAGTCGTGAACCCGGTGCAACTGAGGTGGTAGAGCCAGGAAATAAGCCTCCTCTCCAATCCTACTGAGGACCTAGAGGGGTCCGATGAAGCGTGGAGACAACTTGCTGCCTCGACCAATTCTCCGTAATCCATGTCGAGGTGAGACCCGCAAGAAGACGTGGTCGCCATCCTCGAACTCTAGTGGCCTCCGCCTCCTGTCAGCATAAGACTTTTTCCGGCTCTGAGCTGTCCCCATCCACTCCTGGATGACCTGGACCTTCTCTGTTATGGCCTGGACCATCTCCGGTCCCACAAGTGTTGACTCCCCAGGGTCTGTCCAGCACAGAGGATATCTGCAAGGTCGGCCGTATAACGCCTCGTATGGTGCCATCCCGATGGTGGAGTGGTAGATGTTGTTGTACGCAAACTCCACCAAGGGTAGGTGGTCCTCCCAGTTGTGACCAAAGTCGAGGACACATGCGCGAAGCATGTGCTCAAGAGTCTGAATGGTCCTCTCCGTCTGACCATCCGTCTGAGGGTGAAAGGCTGTGCTCAAACGTAGTTGCGTCCCGAACGCCTCCTACAACCCCTTTCAAAGTTGGGAAGTGAAGCGAGAAACTCGATTGGAGACGATAGATGATGGCACACCGTGAAGCTGTACAATCTCCTGAATGTAGAGACGTCCCATGCTCTCCACCGAGCCCTGCTCTCTGATGGGAAAGAAGTGAGGCGACTTGGTGAGTCGGTCGACAATCACCCAAATGGAGTCGTGACCTCTGGAAGTGGGTGGAAGTCCAGTCATGAAGTCCATAGATATATCGTCCCACTTCCAGTCTGGGACCTCCAAGGACTGTACCAAGCCTGCTGGTACCTGATGCTCTGCCTTCAACTGCTGGCAGGTGAGGCATCGAGAAATGAACTCCGCCACAGCCTTCTTCATGCCTGGACACCAGTGTTGTCGCCTGAGATCCTGGTACATCTTCGCCACTCCAGGATGTACCGCCAAGGGAGAAGTGTGAAACTCTCTCAGCACCTCCTCCCATAAAGCAACTGGTACCATGGTACATCCTCTGAAAATGACTTCGTGCTCTGCTCCAAAGTAGAAACCATCAGGTGCCTGTCTTGAGGATATCTATGCACGCTGCGTCTCACAGTCAGCGTCCCCATGCTGTGCCCCCCTGACCCGCTGCAGTAGTGGAGGGGTGACTATGAGATACTAAAGTAAGGCTGATCCATCTCTATCCAAAAAGGATATCTGCAAGGCGGCTAGCTGCTCTTTCGCCTCCTCAAGTAGCTGAATGCCCGTCCTCTTGCTGAGAGGATCGGCTACTACGTTCCCCTTCCCAGGAGTATAGACTATCTCAAAGTCATAGTTCTAGAGGAACTCGAGCCATCGCCGCTATCTCAGGTTCAGGTCCTTCTAATAGAAGATGTACCTGAGACTCTGATGGTCAGAAAAGACTGTAAAGCGCTCGCCCATCAGGTAGTGCCGCCACGTCTTCAAAGCGAAGACCACTGATGCTAACTCCAAGTCATGGGTAGCGTATTTCTGCTCATGCGGCCTCAAATGACGTGATCTATTGGCAATCACCGCCCGCTCCTGCATCAGGACACATCTGAGTCCGGTCCCTGATGCATCGCAGTAGACTATGTACCCAACTCCCTCCTCCGGAAGCCTCAAGATAGGGGCGCTGGTCAATCTCTGTCTCAGCTCCTAGAAGCTCTGCTGACATCTTTCTGACCACACAAAGGGTTTCCCCTTCTTCATCAAAGCTTAGAGTGGTGCCGCAACTCTATAGAAGTCTAGCACAAATCTCCGATAGTATCCACCTAGTCCCAGGAAACTCCGCAACATCGTCACGCTCCTGGGTGGCTCCCAAGCTAGCACTGCCTTGATCTTCACAGGATCCACTGCAACTCCCGCCTCAGAGATGACGTGCCCCAAGAAGTGGACCTCGATTATCCAGAACTGACACTTAGAGAGCTTTCCATAAAGCTGGTGCTCTCGAAGTGTGTCTAGTACAACCCGCAAGTGGTAGGCGTGCTCCTCCTAAGTCATCGAGTATATCAAAATGTCGTCGATGAAGACCACGAAAAATCGATCGAGGTATGGCTGAAAGATCCTGTTCATGAGGCCCATGAACACTTTCGGAGCATTTGTTACGCCGAAAGGCATAACCAAGAACTCATAGTGGGCATACCAACATCTGAAGGCCGTCTTCTGCACGTCCTCGTCCCGAACTCTGAGATGATGATAGCCTGACCTGAGGTCTATCTTTGAGAACCACCGTGCTCCCGTGAGCTGATAAAAGAGGTAATCAATCCTCGGTAGCGGATACTTGTTCCTCACTGTCACCTGGTTCAGGCGACGATAGTCGACACAAAGTCGCAAGCTTCCGTCCGCCTTCTTAGCGAACAATATCAGGGAAGCCTATGGTGAAACACTCGGTCAGATGAATCCCTTGCCCTGCAAGTCCTCCAACTGTACCCGTAGCTCTCGAAGCTCAGCGGGGTCCATCCGATACGCTGGAGTTGATATCGGGGTTGTCCCAGGGTACATGTCAATATAAAAGTCTACCTCTCTGCGAGGAGGTAGCCCTGGGATGTCGTCGGGGAGAATGTTCGCATACTGATCCACCACTGCAGGAAAACCAGGACTCCGCACATCAACTGCTCCTAGGATGAGGCTAGCCAACTGATGAGTGATGGGCTGTCCTCTCCTCTGAGAGAGTCCATCCTGTGCTGCAAGGGCTCCCTTATCGCCGGTGAAGGTGAACCTGCTCCCGTCGGTGCGTACACATCACACCTTGCGCCTAATACAGTCAATCTGTGCATGGATTGTAGATAACCAATCCATGACCAAGATGACGTTATAAGGCCTCGATGCTGCTACAAGAAGATCCCAGCCGAAGCTCTCTCCCCCTAGAGTAAGCTCACACTTCCGGCACCAGTGCATAATCATTGAGTCTACTCTTGTAGGAGTCTCTAGCCGTAAGGATTGAGCCAACGTCTCTGTCAGAATCTCCGAGCTTCGAACAAGGGTAGCGGCTATGAAAGAGTGACTCACTCTTGTGACTACAAGAACTGCAGCAAGGGTGGAATAGACACCGATAGTACCTCGAATCATCTCGGGTGCACCGTGGTCATAGGCCTCCGCTACCTGGAGCTGTGCCTGTCTTGGCCCGCCAGCTCCCTGTGGTCGGGGTGGACCTCTAGGTGGTGGTGGTGGTAGAGCCTTAAAGCATCTCCCACCATCTGCTGCTCGGACAGCTCCTCTGCCTCATCCACCTACTCCCTGCGGACTGCCACAATCGACCCTCTGCCTCTGCCTGGATGTCCCCTCAACCATCTACGGCTCCTCGACATGGTGGGTCGGGCAGTCACGAGCCATGTGGCCCTGCCCGCTGCATGTGTAGCACTTCCTGCCTCTCGAAAGACTGGCTCCGCGCTGTATGCCCCACACTACTGAGCCAGTGTCCTGAGGTCGTCTGCCTGAGGGTCTGGTCTGCCTAGACCCATGAGTCATCCGACGACTGCCTGCTGCAGAGGACTCTGCTACGTGTCGCCCTGCGGTGGGTCTCGTCGCTGGAGAAGGCTCAGCAAGAAAGCTCTCGATCAAAAGGGCTCGCTCCAGTACTCCTACCTGAGTCGGAATGCTGAGGGAGATCAGTGATGACCTGATCTCATTTCTCAATCCCTGCTCAAAGGTCCGGGTCCGGAAGAATGGGTCCCGTACCATGTCTGTCGAGTAGCGCGAGAGATTGGTAAATCTCGCCGAGTTCTGGGCGACCGTCAAGCTGCCCCGCTGCAGCTGAAGATGCTCCTGGATGCGCACCGCACGGAGGGTGGCTGGGATGAACTCCGAGAGGAAGAGGATCCCAAAGTCCGTCCAGAGAAGAGATGCCTCGTCGTGCACCTAGAGCATCAAGCTCCACCATCGGCCCGTTGCCGCGTGCAGTAGGCTCGCTGCGAGGATCACCATGAGGTCCGCTGGTGTCCTCACTAACCAGAAAACTCGTACCACTGCCTCCAGCAAGTCCTCGGCTGCCTGGGGGTATGTCTCCCCGCGAAACCTAGGCGGTCGCTGGTGATGGAACTCATGCAGTGCACTAAGGTGACATGCATCGTCAGCGGCTGGGGCTGGAAGCATCAGTGGCTTGGCGGATAGAGGTACCGCCGGTGCCTCAGCTGTCAAAGGGCCCTGTACCGAGGCCTCGTTGCTCGGTGGGCTGTCGTCATGCTCAACTCTTTGAACCCTAGCTGGCTGCCGTCGTGGGGCCATCCTGAAAAGAAACAGGTGCGCCACGATCAAACAATATACCTGTTGAACTGACACAAAGTAATCACAAAGAAAACTTGAAACACACATGCAATCAATGTTTTCACGCATTAAGTCGGAAATCAGAAGTCAGGGTCCTGGTGTACGGATACGTCGGCCGCCGCACCAACACTGGACTCCCTAAACTGAAAACCACACCCAATACGCTTAACACTATTGCTTCACATAGAAAAATATAAGAGTCCAAAGTTCTGCGGTAGAACCGAACTCCTCCGATACCAATTTGTCACGACCCGTCCTCGGGGCCCGTGCCGTGACTACCCCAAGCCCGCCTTCCATAGGCCAGGGGCTGGCGACTAGCAACAAGGCGTAAATCAGGGTAAAAGGGAAAGCATTGCCTTTGTAAAGTAAACAAACACCATAGAGCAAGAAAGCAATAGAAGTAATCACTAAGTAAAAACTGAGTACAACAGTAAGTACGGAAAAGTAAGTGGGCCTGTATACAAACCCAAACTGAAAGTAAAGTACAAATGGAAAGAGAAAACAACAACTGAAAAGTAAAGCTGCAGTGTCAAGCCATCACTGGAAGTCCCACCTGAAGGGTGGGTACAGATGGCCTCCACAGCTCCTAGGGTCCAGCCGTCCACTCCGAGTACGTCCCGCCTAGTGGTCCACCTCCAGGTACCGTCATGCTCCACAAGCATCAACCACGATCAGCGCTGTCCGTCGTCTGCAACCAACACAATGTAGTGTGGGCATAGCCCGTGCAGGGGTGAGTATAAGCTACTCACTAGGGACCCGGAGACCCCCGAAGGTATCCCAGAATCCACAAAGGATAAACCACAAAGGAAAGATACAATCATGAAGTAACATTCGACACTGCTTAGGTATATGCCCATACATATACCTAAGTCATCAATTCTCGTTCAACTCCAACATCCGAGCCCAAGTACAACCCAGTCCACACAGGAAAGCAAAACTTAAATCCACATAGGATAGCACAACACAATCCACATAGGAAAGAAAAACAAGATTCAGCTCACACAGGTATACTTCTTCGTATGATGATAGAGATGATCAGATATAGCCACTGATTCATCTATGTCGTCAGACTCACAAAGGATCGATAGGTACTAACCCCCGCAATGACCCACAAAGGATCTGAACCACAATGGATCGATAGGTAAATAACCCCCGCAATGACCCACAAAAGATCTGACCCACACAGGATCGATAAGTAACTAACCCCCGCAATGACCCACGAAGAATCTGACCCACACAGGATCGATAGGGAACTAACCCCCACAATGACCCACAAATGATCTCACCCAAACATGATCGATAGGCAACTAACCCCCATAATGACCCACAAAGGATCTGACCCACACAGGATCGATAGGTAACTAACCCCCGAAAAGACCGACACAGGATCAGACCGACATAGGATCTGTAGGCGCTGGCCCACACAGGACCGCTGAGCGCTGACCCAAATAGGATCAGACCCACACAGGATCAGTAGCACTGCTCCACATAGGATCGCTGAGTGCTGTAGTCGTCTTCGTCGAATCCACTGAGGATCTCTGTACAGTCGTCGTCGTCGTCGCAGATGCAGCCAACTCTAGGGTTCCCGCACACAGCAAGCTCGTTCGGGAGGGTCCGCTCCACGAGCCGAGAGGCTGATACATCAACTGACACATAGTCCAGAGTTGTTGTATCCAAAATTCTTGTATCGTCAACAAAAACTCAACGTCGCAGATGGCGCGTCAATCGGACGTCCGGTCTTAGAGTTATTTGTTTTTTCGTCCCAGGGGCCCGGTTGGGTTTTAAGTTAAAACCAACCCGATCGTACTCCACCTGCATCCAAACCTCGGGTGGAGTAAGCCAAAAGATCCTTCTCAATTAGAGAAATGCAAAAAAATCGATGGCACGTCAATCAGACGTCCGGAGCTCAAGTTATGAGTGTTTCCGCTCCGAGGGCCCGGTTGGTTTCGTGTACGAACCAACCTGGGCAAAAACAAAGTATTCCGAAACCTTGAGTGCGATATACCGAAACGACCGTCTCGATCCAAGGATTGCATTGCAACAGACTTTGCGTCGATCGGAGGCTCGTAGCTCATGTTATTAGCAAAAGACCAAAAAGGGTTCGAAAACGGGGGGTCTGGGCCCGGACCGACCCGGCCCAACACCCCTGGGTCGGACCGAACCGGGTCGACCCGACCTGGATGGGCGTGACCCGGTCCGGCTGGCGTGGCCCGGCCCGACCCGGCCTGGGCGCGACTCGGCTGGCGCTGGCTGGTTGGCCAACGGGTCGGCTCGGCCGGTTACGACCGAGCGGAGCGGGGGGGGGGGGGGGTGCTGCCCCCGCATGAAGGAGCCACGACCCCGCGTGGGGCTGTCCTTGCTAGCGAAATTAGCTGGATGCCGCGTCCCGTCCCCCTCTAGTCCTGTGTAGTCGCGGGACTGCACGCTGCCGCCACGGCTTCAGCCGCGGTGGCTCCATCCGGCGGCGCACCGGGCGCCGCCGTGCCGGCGAGGTGCACTGGCGGGCTGCTCCGCGGACCACCGGACGAGTTCCGGTGGTTGGAAAAACGCGTCGTCTTATCCAATGGCCCTCCCAGGGCCCGTCATTCACTGCGAGGACCTCACATCGCCCGTGCAGCTTGTTTTGTCATCATCCTCCGTTCCGCAAACCAAGAACGAAAAGGGCGGTGGGTTCGGACTTGTTCGTTGGTCTACAACCACCACGTTAGCGGTTTTAAATGTCTCACAACAAAAATTTAATCATATGCCGCATGTATAAATCACAAAGATTTAATAGAATCAAAAACCCTACTTCAAAGTTTTCGTCGAACATGAGTTCGTCGCGGAATTGACCGTCGTGGAGAAGAGGATCGTCGCGTCGTGGAAGGGGCGTCGCTGTCGTCGCGGTACACGGTGTCGGGCCGTCAAACTCCGAGGATTAAAAACACACAGATTTAATTGCATCAATTAAACCCATGTTGAGGATAAAAATTCACAAAAAATTAAAGAACCGCAACCCCCTACCTCAATCGGTTGTTGATCGAAGATTGTCGCGGGGAAGGAACATCGTGGAAAAAGCATCGCGGAAGGAGAGTATCATCGACGTCGCGCCGTCGACCTCCGAGGATCCGGTGTTCTTGGTCGCCCATCGTCGGAGGCCGGCGTTCTTCGCGTTCTTCGTGTTCATCGTGTTCTTCACAAAGAAGGATGAAGATCTCCAAGACATAGAGCTTCCTCCAATTCCTCTCAACAAATAACCTTCAAGTAAACACGTGTTGGTCTTATTTTATTCCCATGCTAACGATTTGAAATTCAAAGTTAAGAAACGAACCATTAATTCGATGAATTAATTGTCACGACTTAACTGCCCAATTAAATGAGGCGTTTCTTAACTCAAATAAACTCACGGTTGACTTTATTTAAAAGAGGTTTTCGCGGGTGCGTTACTTAGAGGAAAAGAAACGGTGGGGCTCGTGCGGGCCCCACCTCACAAATATCCTACCAAGTGGGTAGGATATTTTGGGTTCCACCCTATCCGCTTAACTTAGCTTAAGTGGCTTTAAGTATCTTAAAATGAAATAAAATAAAGTTGTCGCACCACTTTATTTTATTTCTTAATTTAACCCAAAAATTAAAAACCACACCCGAGCAAACGCATCTCCGGAAAAGGCATTTCTAAAAAAATACCGGCGCTTCGATTCCATCTGTGCCCTCAGAATTCTATTCCGAGCACCGGTTCACAAGTTAGAAAAACCCGCTCGTTCGTTCACTGAACGTACCCGAGTCAAACTTCGGAAAAGGATTCCGGGCACATCGGGCCTCGGAATCAGGTGCCGTCAGAAACTGCGTTCTTGTAAAATTCCAAAGAAAATTAAGAAAAAAAATTTCCTTGAATTTTACGAGTCTTTAAAAATTGATTGATATATTTACATATATGATTCTTTTCATTTTTTAATTATTACAATGCAAGGTATATATGTAATATTTTAATTCATTCTACACGTTAATTCTTATTGATTGTATTAATTATTCCAATGTTACATATCATTCATCAATGATATTAGATTATTAATATTATGATATTTGATCTTTTCTCATGTTTAAGATTAGTTATAATGTATTTGTAATATTTATAAAAATTTAATTAAAATTAATAAATAATTTTTGTTACATAATTAATATTTTTAATAATTAGTAATATTTTTTGTAATAACTTGTGAAAATATAAAAAATAATACCAATTATATTAAAAATTCACAATAATTTGTAAAAATAAATAAATAATTATAAAATAATAAAAATTGTTAAATTATTTTTAAATAATTAACAATTAATTATTCAATACAGGGAATAATTAGTAAATATTAGTAAATTATGATAATTTGTAATAAATTGTAAAAAAATTATATAAAATGGTAATATCTATTAAAAAAATTTATATTTATTCAAAAATTATATATTAATATTTAGTAAAATATTTGGAATAACTTGTAAAAAATTATATAAAGTACAAATAATTATTAAAAATTCACAATATTTAGTAAAAATATATCAATAAATAGAAAAATTAATAATTATTATTAAAATTTTGTTAATAATTAATAAATAATTAGTCAATATTATTAATTATTAGTAGATGTTATTATTATATACTAAATATTGTTTATAATTTTTAAATATTAGATAATTGTGATAATTTCTAATAAACTGTAAAATAATATATGAAATACAATTAATTATTAAAAATTTGTAATATTTTTTTGATAAATTTGTTATAACTAATAATTAATCAGTATTCATTAATAAATAATTGAATTAATTAGTAAAAAATAATAAATGTTTTAATAATTAGAATTTTTTTTGTAATAACAAGTAAAAAATATTGAAATAAATACTAAAAATTATTAAAAATGATCATGAATTAGTAAAACACATATTAATAATTTAAAAATTGGAAATAATCATTAATATATGTGTAATAATTAATAATTAATTAGTCATTATTATTAATAATTAGTAAATATTGATAGTAATTAGTAAATATTAGTAATAATTTTCAAATATTAGAAAACTATTATAATTTGTAATAAATTGTAATAAAATATATGAAATAATAATAATTATTAAATAATTGGAATAAGTTCTAAAAAATATGTAATAATTAAAAATCTATTAGTAATTTTCAAGGAAATTGTAAAAATTTAGAAATAATTAGTCAATTTTGGTAATAATTAGTAAGTGTTCATAATAATAAGTAAATATTAATAATAATTTGTAAATATTATTAACTGAATGATAATTTTTAAAAACATGTAAAAAATAAAAAATGAAAATAATTATTGAAATTTGGTAACATTTATTAAAAATTTAGTTATAATTAATGATAAATTACTATAAATTAACAATTATTTATAATAATTCGTAATGTTTAATAAGTCTTAGTAATAAATATTAAAAATTAGTAATCATTCTTGATAAGTATTCATAAGTTGGCATAATTAAAATTTAATAAAAAAATTCATAATAAGTCGTAATGAGTAATTATTATTATTATTTATATTGTTTTCTATATAAATATAAACACAATATATATATATATATATATATGTATATTATTTTTTATTACATGGTCGTGTTTGGATTAATCACCATAAAAATTCTCACAAATGTAGTATAAATCCTGTCTACATTGAGGGTGTTAAAACATTTATATCATTTTCATCATCAAATTTAGAATTTGTTTCTAAAGTTACAATTATATTTCTTTATAAAAAAATTGATCTCAGTGGATTCAAAAACATTCATAATGTTAGACTTCATCTAATTAATTTTTGTTTTCAGAGAGAATATAGTTTTTGGTGTTAATATGGTGAATCAAATTCAACAAAAAATACAAATTTTCTCATTTTGGATCCATTATTTCAAAATATTGTAGATGAAGTTTTCTTCCTATGTATCTTGGAAACAAAAAATAATATTGATATTCAAAATTCCAAAGTAGAACCATCTCAATTTTATAATTATTTCAAATCATCTGAGGATGACTTATATCTAGGATATAAGATAAGAAAAATTAAAGTTGTTACAAAATTTATGGCTATTATATAATATTATATAATGTCAAATGGTTCTTTTGGTCAAATATTTTCTTTGATTGAATCATTGTTTCCTAATAAAAATATATTACGAGTAATATTCTATGAGAGTAAGAAGTTAGTCAAAAATTTTGGGTCTTAGTTATTAGAAGATCCATGTGTGTTCAAATTACTCCATGTTATATTATGGTGGTTGTGAATCATTATATAAATTTATAACTTGTGGATAATAATGGTATAATGAGGCACAAAAAGGAATGTAAAAATTTCCTCTGAAATAGTTGAGGTATTTTTCAATTACACCTCGTTTATGACATTTATTTATGTCCTGCAACATAACTGCATTGATGAAAAGGAATAAATAAAAGACTTCCATCAGTAAAATCTTAAATAATCCATGTGATTGTTATTCATGGAAGCTCTTTGATCAGGTATATCCCTTATTTTCTTCAGAACCTTATAACATGAATTTTAGACTTTCAACTGATGGTTTTTGCCTAATTGATGAATATACTAGTCAATATTCTTATTAGCCTATTTTTGAAATGTCGTACAGTTTATCTCCTTGGATGGTGATAAAGAAACCATATATATATATTTATATTAATTATAGGAAATATAAATAATAATATCAATATTTATTTAAAGACACTAATTCATGAGTTAAAACTACATATGATATAATTTTATATTATAATATTACACTTAAGGTTACATTAATATAGACAATCAGTGACTTTCTAGTGTATAGTATAATATCTAGATGGAGTACACAAAGTCTAAAATCATGTCTATAATACATGACTAATAATAAATAATTTATTATTTTTAATGGAATAAGACCTTGTTATTTTGACTATCATCTAAGATTTCTTCCTATGGACCACCCTTTTTGAAGGAATAGAAATAATTTTTCAAAAGGTGGAATTGAAAGAGACGAATCTCCAGTAGTGATGTCAGGTATTCAAGTGAAATCTATAATATCTTAATTAACTTATATTACTTTTGTACAAAATATAAATGAATAAAAAATATATGGTTTTATGTGACATCATAATTAGATAAAAGCTTAGTATTTTTGGGGGAATTCCATATTGGTCTGATTTTTTGGTTCATCACATGTTTTATGCAATGAATTTTTAGAATAATTTTTGTATAACTTATTTGATACTATACTGGACACACCTGGTAAGACCAAAGATAATGTAAATGCAATTCTTGGTCTTTTCCAATTTTATAGTTGTCTCAAACATAAACTATTTGAAAATGAATGACCATAAAATTTAATGATTTTAAAAGTAACTTACACACTTTCTAAAGAAATTCATTTATTATTATGTCAATGGATTAGAGATTTGAGATTACTAAATGTTTATGCTTGTAATCATATGGATGAAGAGTAATATAATGGCTACAAGAGGGGGTGAATTTTAGTTTATATAATAAAACTTATATTTTTTACTTCCTTTTTATTATCAAATATCTGATAGACTATTCATCTAAACTTCATAGTTTATAAAGTGAACATATTTTTCATCCAAAATTTATATGTTTATAAGATTATTGAATAAGTAAATCATTTATATACAATTTCAAAGTGTGAAATATAAATTGTAAGAAAAAGTCATGTAAGACTTTATAAATTTGTAAATAATAAATTTACAGAACATTATTACTGATTTATCTGTACTTTAAACATTAGAATTACAAAATTCTATAACATAAACTTTATGTATCCACACATTTAGCCAATCTATAAGGGTTTTTTCCTTAAGAAAGGAAAACATTGGTATTAATATCAGAATAACTATGTTTCCTTGGATATATAAAACATTGATCAGTTAGTTTAGATAAACCTATTTCTTCCTAACCCCAAAATCCCTTAATAAAACCTTATTGAACAAAAAATTACATAGAATAAAAGTTCTTAATTCATTTACAAATAATCATCTCACAGATTACATAATAAAAATACTTTTAAAAGGATGTAGTAAATCACTCTCAATGTAACAAGATGTTAAAAACTCATTACAAAACTCTTGATATCCAGTGATAAAAAGCATTATCCTCCTTGATAACTACTTCAACTTATATAAAATATCCCAATAGCCATACTCTTTGAATATTAGTGGTGGTTTAAATGGCCTAAAAACATCAACTTGATAGATCAGCATTTTCATCTGATGATAATAAGATTATGATCCATCACAATGTAAGAATATTTTATATATTGGAAGGAATTTTTTTCATCTAAAATTAATTAATTTTTATTCTT
The DNA here is from genome assembly GCA_963277665.1 of Viscum album. Taxonomy (NCBI): domain Eukaryota; kingdom Viridiplantae; phylum Streptophyta; class Magnoliopsida; order Santalales; family Viscaceae; genus Viscum; species Viscum album. Next base: position 1,587,002,791 of record OY728164.1, read on the forward strand.
AAAGATTTAATGAAATGTCCATCCAGAAAAGATGTATTTTTCCATCCAGGAAATATTTGTCTGAAAGTATTAATATAACAAAATCAGTTTACACATATTTATATCCAGGCATTGGTGCTTTTGTAAATATTTAGTCAGAAATATATGTGACCATCTATCCAAATGTTATAATAAGTTATTAAGGATATAAGAATTTATTTCATCTAATATATTGATATTCTTCAGCTTGTAAAAATAAATTTCTTGAAAAAAATTATTAAAACCAAATAATTATAGAAGTTGGTAAAATATTTAATTTAATGAAATGTATTTTTTTTTCAAAACTAGGTTAGAAAGTGTTTACAGGAAATTTGAATCAACACTAATTTATATTTTTTTTCCAAAAAAGGCATATTTTCAGTTTAAAAATTCATGATTTTCATGTCATAATAGAGATACTAATACCTATTTGTCTTATATGTCTATGAAATTCATCAATCATGGATGTTTTGACCAAAAATACAATATTTATTATCAAACATTTTTATAGAAAAATCATATTATGATTCCATGATTATACTTCAAAAATATATTGTCTAATTTTATATAATTTAGAGAAAATATTCTTGTCGGCATTCATTGAATCAATGGAACATTCAATATTTTATTTATAGTGTGAATCCAAATATTGATTGATAGTACAATTCAGATTGATATACCTATTTAATATATGTATGAAAAAAATCTGAGAATAAAGTATGTAAGAAATAATTTTCTGATGACTTAAATATAGAAGCACACTTGCAAGAGGAAATTTCAAAGTTATGTGTTTATTATTTTTAATCTAAATATCCTTCAAAATATAATAACAAGGGTTATAATGAGGCAATATTTGATGATTTCACAGACTATATATTTTCATTTTTTAATCATCACAAGCATAATTTTAGTTTTTACCATGAATAATGGATTTCAGATAAATAATTACATAGAGCTCATACATATGTTCATCTCAATAGTGAATAAATTACAATATTTGTGCATTAAGTGCTACTTTTTATTAGTTTTTAAAAAAATTGAGAAAAAACTATTTATATTATTTTTTGTAGACTATGTGATGACCAAATCAAAAAGATTATACAAATTAACCTACTAATATTGAATAATGTTGACAAAATAATTTTTTATATTGGTTTGAATGATTGGAAAGATTATTTTTACGATGAATAATTAAATAATTTTTTAATGATATCTATTATTAAGATTTTTTATTATTTGTTGGTAACAAAAAATGAAAGTAAAATTGATCATTGATTATGTATGCTAGAAACCCCCCATATAAATTTTAAAAATATTATAATGGTAATGTTTTCAATGGATTTTGATTTTATAAATGAATATATGGTGAATCATAGAGATCAATGAATAATGGTGTTTATTTCAAATAATATCATCTTAAATAACATGAAGTTGAATTTTATTGAATTATAGAAGAAATAATTATGTCATTTTATTTGGGAAAAATTATGTAACAATTTATAAATGTCATTAGTTTGATACTGATCAATGGTTGTGAGTTCATCCTTGATACAAAGTTATTGAGATTAAATATAAAAGTGTTTTTTTCCATAAATGAACCATTTATGTGGTCACATCAATCAATTCGACTTTATTATGAAAATTATTTTGTTGTTACCCTATATTGAACTGACTGGTGGAGTGTAATAAAAATAAAATCTCATGACAATGAAATTTTTGAAAATGAAAATGGTTTTATGGAGGTGAAACATATTGATTTTTTTATGAAACACCACTGAATACTTCTGTTACTCAATGAGATATAAATATTAATTATGAAATCCCCAAGTTAAGGGAGGATGATATTGATAATGTTGATGATGTAAAAACGGGATGATTACACTAAAAGGAATATGAAAGTTGGTGGTGTTGAAGAGGAAGATCAAGGCATTGTCATTGATGAAGAAGAGGATGATGATTTTGAATGACATTTTATATTCTAGTACTTATTAGTTTTTATACAAGATATGTGTATTAACAATTATTTAAAGCTATGATTATTTATTTCACTTGGTTTTAGATAGTTCTAATGATCAAATTTGATCCCACATTAATGATGGTATTTATTAGTATTTAATATTTTATATTTGTGTTAATAATTATTTATAGGTAATATTTTTTTATTTTTCCTAGTATTTATTAGTTTTTTAAATTTTAAATTTATATTAGAAATTATTTATAGGTAAGATTGTAATATTATTTAATTTATTAGATTTTTATATTTGATATATGGATTTTCAATTACTAACATTTAAGATTATTATATTTTGGTATTTATTTACATGTAATATTATTATATTATAGTGTTTATGAGTTTTTAATATTTGATATCTATAATAATAATTATTTAAAGGTAAAATTATTTTTTTAGGATAGATGGAGATGATCCCAATGGTCTATTCTATTTTCTCACTGATGTTGGGCTTCTCGATAATGACCTTGATGACCATTCATCTCGAACATGAGATCCTTCTATATCATTTCTTATTAGGAAGTGGTGAAGCCTTACTATATTGATGATTCCAGGATCCATTCTAGAAATTTGTCCATCTCTTTATTTTAAATAATTATTACAGAGGTATGTTCAAATTTTTAAGTTATTTATTTTATATTATATTTTTGTATTAATTTTGGTTATAATATTCTAATTATTTGTTTTTATTTGAATATTATTTTTCATTTAGTAATTGGTCAGGCTGATGTGATTCTATGAAATTATTTATCTATGTTGTGGGTGTCATGGGATCAGGTTCTGATTGTTTTTTGACATCATATGGTGGAATACATACTATATGTTAATTAATGATATAATTTATTTTAAATTTATTTAATTAGTAATATTTTTTTTGTTAATTATGTGGCATAACTTATGGTTCCCAATCGATAATTACATGATATATCTTATTCCAGTGGCATGAGAGACTCTTTGACATGGATATTTTCATCATTTTTTACACAATATAAGAAATAGATCCATGGATAGAGCTTTCGTTACAGTATATTGACCAGTCCTACTTCTCTCATCGATCTGACTATATCTCAGCCCAGGTATGGGATGATTTGTGCTCTTACAGTATTAGAGACACTTTAAATAGGAGTCCATCTTTTGGCTTCCAGAACAGAGAGTGGAAGGAGGTCACACATAGGGGTTGGAGTTGCACATTTGGTATACATGGAATAAATATGGTAAGTAATATTTCTAATTATTGTATATATACTATAAATGTAATTTTTTATACTATACAAGATTCTACCAAGCCCTATATTATGGAGTTTGATGTTTTTTATAAGATTTACATTGGTCTTATTACATGATAGTTTTCCAGTGATAGATAATGTTAGATTATGGTTAGTATTTTTTATTTTACTTAAATTAATTTCATTATTATTTAAATTTATAATTATATTTGAAGGAAACATATGATGCTGAGAATTATCATTTAGGAGAGTGTAAATATGATTCTAAAAAAATATTCAACATGCAAGTTAGGTTTTGATGAGTGGGATTGGATAAAGGGGGATATGCATGGTGTTGAGAAAGGTTGAGTGACCAATATGAGTTAACGATTGACATCTACTAGTTATTATGGTATTTATTTAATTTCATTAATCAGCACGAAAGGATATCATGCAAAGTCTTCATTATCCACTGTATATTATGAAGATAGATTTCAAGATTAGGATGTGATGATACAGTGCATACAGAGGGAGCGGGAGGAGGAGTGTGAGAAGTAGTGTTATAGAGATTAGCATATTTTAGAGTATATGAGATAACTTTTTTTTTTGTGTCGATTTGTAGTCACCCCACCCTGACCCTTTGGGAGATCCTTATCCCCTTGATACCTACGAATCCTCAATTTTTTTTATTGTTATGCATTCTGGTATGATTAAAAAAAATTATGTGTGAAATGGTGTAAATATTCCATGTATGTTTTCATTATTTAAAAAAATTATGTTTTACAATTTTTTTATATTTAATTTTTTTTTGGTTTATAGAAATATTAAATTTATTGAAATAGATTTTTAATCCATCAAAATTTAATTTTTCTAAAAAAAATTGAGGACTTACTAGAGATGGGAATAACTATCCATGATAAACAATATATTATTTAATGGACCATCACTAATAAGAAAAATTATCATGCTATTTTCTATCATGGGATTTTTATGACAGATTCCTATCACATAAATTCATTTTCAATTGAAATCTATTAAAAATTCCTAAAAATATAGTTGTTAAAGAGTTATCCACTCAACTATACAAGTTTCACAACTATTTTTATTGGGATTCTTCTTGAACTAAATAATCATTGTTTATTTACATGAATAAAATCGTGTAAGTCATGGTGAAATTTGGATCTTAGATCATTGAATGGATATGATTTAAGAGGTCAACATTTTTGTGGGATCCCATTTACAACAACTTCTTATTAAATGACTAATAAAACTTTATAGTAAACTGATAGAATATTATATTCTAGATATATGCAATCATAATCAAACATGACCTTCAGTTCAATCCTTGATAAGGAAAATTTTAAATTTTAGTAACATCCTTTACTAGTACTGAAATTTGAGAATAAGTCTCAAATAGCAATGATATTTCAATGTGTCGGAGCAACCAATTCCTATGAAACAAACTAGAGGAGATGTTCAAAAAATATTTATATGATTTTGATAAACAAATAAATGATTCATAAAATGTATCAAAACTCATTCTTGTTACCATGGAGTTTAAGTTACAAAAGTAAATTGAGACCCTAAATATATATCAAATGATAGATAAAAAAACTATTAGGATCATGTTAGGAATGAATGGTATGAAGTGTCAGAACATCATTTTGGTGTAATGTGGTGGAAGGAACCTCAGGCTCCAATCATATAATTAACATGATTCAGTACTTCAATTACTTAGAGAGGCTTGTTTCACAACATATGCATGAACTCACCACATATTTCATTCATCAATCACTACCAAAATGGATTCAATATATTTTTTGAATTATAACATGAATGAACTTTATAATACTTTACCTGATATCCCTAATATATTGAAGATAGATGGAAAAGATATGGGTGATCTATGATTGAGTATCATATTGATGGTATAGAAATAGATAGGTAAATATTTTTTCTAGAAGGAAAAGAAAAGTGGTTATGGAAAGTCCACTCCTCCAACCAAACCAAAGAAGAATAATAATGGAAAATGTTTTCATTATTTAAAATTTGGCCATTAGAGAACATATTTTCTAGATTTACTAAAGGGTTTCAAGAATCATTGTTGGGATACCAAACCAGATATAAATGTTATAGAATTTAATTCTATTATATTATTAGATATATGATACTGATTATATGATTTAAATGTGTTGTAAATATTCAAGAGGCTAGAAGATGACATGGAACTGATGTTTGGATATTAATGTTTTCTTTCAAGAGATAAAGTTAAGAAGTTGTTTCATTGATAAGTTAAATTATTAAATCATAGCATAATATTTCATAATATATGTTTATATCAAATTTTTATCTTGTGTAAAGGAGTTAATGAATTAGTTTTTAAAAAATCGATATGGGTGTTTTTAATACACATAGTTTAGGATTTTATAAGTTCAATCAAATTATTTAATGGAGAATAAATATGGAAGGGTCTAGTTAAGTAGTTCATATTAATTTCTTTTATGGAAATGTTATAAAAATATAAATGAATTTTAAAAAGTTTACCCAATATTATTAAAGTGTTTATGATAGATGAATTGGATATATGATGTCTGGATTCTGCCACTGTACTGACAATATAAGTGGTTAAATAATTAAATAAAAAAAATCTAGTTAAAGAATTTAAATAATGTTCTAATAATAATCCAATCAAGTTTGGGGGATTATTAATAATTCCAAATAATGGATTATCAAGATACTTGAATAGTTTTTTGAAAATATATAAAAATTACATATCAATTTCTGGTGTTATAGAAATCAATTATTTAATTTGGAAGGGTATGCGATAAGATATTTATATCTTACAAGTGTTGTAAATATATAAGAATTTTAAATCAATTAACAATTGATTAATATTATTGTCTAAATTCATGTTTTTAATAAAGAAATTGTTACAAAAAATTTAAATGTAAATTAATGTATCAATATCCAATGAATCTATTTAAAGGATATGTATATTCATCTCATTTCCTTTATATAATAAGATCACTGTTTCAATAGTAGAGTTTTTGTTAAAAAATTTAAGAATACTGATTTTATACATTGTTTAAGATTCATCATGATTATATAAAATACTATAAAATAAGACAATGTTAAAAGGGTTTATCAAGCTATTTGATAAAATATAAAGGAATGTGTTTCATCCTTGCGTCAATGTAACATTTTAAAGAATCATATTCTTTTAATGAAAAATTATTTTAACACATACAGTGAAATATATTATATATAAAAAATTGTTTATTTTATAATTATAAAACTAAAAGAAAATAAGTGTTATTTCATAAAAACCAAGTAGTTTTTGTATCTTTGAAATATATTAAGAAAATAATATAGTGGCAAAGTGGTTATTGGGAGTATTTTTGGAAACAGAATATTTCAATGTCAATAAATAAAGGATAACATCACCATAAAATAGTGAATATAGGGTGTCCATTTTGCATGGATTAATGTTTAATGAAAAGTATTAAATGGTAGGATCTACGGTGTGGTGACGGGTTGACCATTTTGTGGTGATAGTTGATGTGGAACTCTATTTTGTCATATTATTTATTCTAGAAAATTGATTTCATAAAGCTAATATCATTCCTCTCTCTGATACCAATATTCGGTATTGTTGATCTTAGCATGAGTACCCTTTGATTATTATTTGATTAACTTATTCTTGTAATTTTCTTTGGATTATACTAGCTGGGAAACTCCAATGGTTAGGATACTATAGGAATAAAGTAAAGTGTATCCATATAATGGATTGGATAAATATTTATCCACTCAAATATATAAGAGTCCCAAATATTTTAATTAAGATGACACAATACTAAAATAATCATAGGTTATTTATTTTAAAAAATAGGTGTAATTCATGAGAAAATATGGATCTTGACTAACTAAATGGGTACGAGGTAAGGTTCGTCATTTTATTGGGATTCCATTTAACACAATTACTTACTAAATAATTAATAAAACATTATACTCATCTTTTAAATTCAAATGTTGTATATATATGTAATAATCATCAAACTTGACCTTGTGATCAATCCTTGATAAGAACAAGTTAAATGGTAGAAACTTTTTTAAATAGTACAAAAGTTTGAGAATAATTAACAAATAATAATGAAGGTTGTAACACCCCAAGATTTCATAGTGTGTTATTTCTTCAAAATAATTCAATAACTTGCACTACACACAACACCGAGTTCAAGCACACCATGACTTACCAAACAAGCCATTCAAAAGAGGTTATGAATAGTATTAACTAAATTTTAAACTTTATATAATCCTTATAATTTTAGAATCCATATTATGAGTTTCTTAGACATAATTGTAGTTTTACCAAATTTTAATAGTGAACCCTTTTTAAATAAAATATTTTAAACTTTTGACTAAATGGGGACATCAAAAAATTTTTTTTTAATAAAACATCTCAAGCTTCTACGGTACGCTTCTCTTTGAATAATGTGATAGCGTGTGTTGTACGCAACACCGAGTTCTAACACACCATAACTAATCAAACTAGCCGTTATGAATAGTAATACCTACTTTTTGAAATTATATATATTTTATATTTGAAAATGGACTTCATTTTTGGATTCGGAATATCGAATTTAGCCTAAGGTGAAATTTTGGTACATTTCGGATAACTTTCATATTTTGATGAATAGTGAAAATTACTAAATTTTAATTAAAAACAACTTTTTTAATCAAAATAATTAATAGTGATAAATTATGAATTTGAGTGGTTTTAAAGTATATTTAGAATATATTTTTACCATTTAATATAATGTTGGTCATTGGACATAATTTTACAATTAAACCGAACATAAACAAGTGTCAATCTTTTGATAGTTATTACCTCTTAAAAACACGCTTTTTGTTTTGACAGCGGGAATTAATTTTAAATTAATTTCTGCCACTTCTGTGTTTTGAATTTAGAAAAATGGATTCCATATTTGGAATTAGGATGTACAAATTGTGTAAATAGGTAACTTTTATTTTTATACATTTTGAATAATTACTGTGGTAAATATTTTATTTACCATGGTTAAGGGTAAATCCGGTAAATAAGGGTTAAAAAATAATATTATAATAATACAAAATTACCCTGAAACGTGTCCTAACCTTATTGGTGGACACATAACCGACCATGAGCATCCTTGGGTCAATTTGGGGACCCCTTGGAGCCACTTGTATGTGGTAGGGACACGTTATATTAATAAAGTTAAAATAAAAATAAAAATGGCATAAGCTTACATCTTTTAGAAGAACAATTTTTACATAGGGTTATACATGTTGGATTTTTGATTATAAATATTACTTAGAAAGATACAAAGATTTCCTACATAATGATATTTTATTTATAATTTTTAGACATTAAATAAGTTATTTTATTTATGACACAATGATGATGCAGTAATTACTACAATAGTGAAAAATTAAAATAATTGATATTATAAATACCCAAATAAATATAATATGAAACTTTTAATGAATTAAACTAATTTTATAGGATAATATGTTATATTAGGAGTGATTTAATTGACTTTGTTCGAAGTAATCAATCTGTTATGAGTTTCAAAAAAATCAACTATTGAATAGTGTCAAAATTGACATAAAAGAGTTCTTAAAACAAATATTATATTATTAATTGATATTAAATTCCTAAAAATCTAAGGTTCGGCAAAGAGACTTATATTATGATAGGTTAATCATTAATGGACCACTTGGGGGTCGCTTGGATGTATATAGTAAGTTTATTAACCATATTATATAAAAATACAAAGAGACATTGTAAAAGTGAAACTAATTAACTTAGAGTTAATACTTAAAGATAAGGTTAATATAAGTACCCAAACCTGTCTAAATTCTATTGGATGAGTTGTTTTCGACCTATCCCCACCTCATCCTTTGAATAGTCAACTTTTGAGCCTTTAGAAACCGAATATGAATTTATTATAAATTAATATTTCTAGCTTTTCCAAAGGTGCCCCTCACCCCTCTTATAAAAGGGAACTCCTCCTTCTCATTTCTTCACACCTCTAAAGCCTTTTGGTTCGGCCAAACTCTGCCCAAATACTCTCCCAACATCCCTCACTACAACCTAGAGGCCTTAGTTTGATCAGAAAGCCAACCTAAGGAGCCCTTTTGATCAAATCAAAAGGAAGAACCCGAAGAAGAGGTAATGATTTCACCACCCTTTTCTAAGTTCATTTCTTCTTCCACTTCTTCTTCCTTTGTTCTTACCATTCTAAAATAATAACTCCAGTATCTTACATATACTGTGATGTTATTATAAATATGGTACAACCATATTCAGTATTATATCCACCCTTTGAATAACATGTCACCATACGTGTGTACGTACGGCTTACCGTCTCCACGTCGTGGTGTAATTGTTATTCAATATATTATTATTTGGATGGGTATAATAATGATGTGTAACTCATGTAAATAATAAATATAACATGTTAATGATTATGTATATATGATATACCATCCATTTATATATTATTTTAATATCAAAAGAATGATATTGTCGCTCGTGCGTACGTACGGACTACCGTCTCCACGAACGCGATGAGATTCATTCTCCATCGTAACCATTAAAGTATAATTATCATTTGATGATTTAAAAATTATGTTTAAGGACTTGATATCATTCTGGATATGAATAATATACAACCTATCCTTTACAAACATGTCTTACGTAACAAAACATATGAAAGAAAACAAGTAAGTTAACACCCGAAACAACGATAATACTAAGATACCAATATTAAAAGATCATATATGATATCATATTAATATATATGATTCTTGTATAATTTAATAACAATTATTTCACCATTATACAGGAGGTTAACCTACCCCAACCAAGGAAAAGTACAAGGTAAGGGTTATTTCACAATCTCTTCATTATCCGAGGTTGTTTATACGTAATAATCTACTGGGATATCTTTATCATCCACATCCATGTTTCTTAAAAATGTATTTCAAAACATTTTTACTATTTACAAGAATATGGGTTAAAGTCATTTATACCCTTGTTTGACTTTTTATAAGAGGTTTATAAAGGAATCTTTCCGTCGTTTTCGAAACAAGGTCCTTTTTAACCTTTTCGACAGAATTGAGGTAAGAATGTTTTTTTTAACTTATACGGCGGGTGCGGTTATTTTACGCCGTTATAAAATCTTCAAAGCTTTCCTTACGAGCTTATAAGAATATTTTCAAAGAAAATGTTTTATTTTATATGGATCTTAAATGATTTCAAAATAAAAGGAGATATTTCTTTAAAAAGAATTTTGATTTCATCTATGTCAACATCCTTTGATGGATTTTAAGATTATTTGAAGTTGATTTATTATGATACAAAACTTCTATATTGTATTGAATGTTTTGTGATATGTTTGACTGTGGATGTGCTATTTTTATACCATTCATAGTTTATGGTGAAAGTATTGACATTTCGTATGCTAGTTTTAATATGAATGTTTATGTTATGTTTAAACCTTTTCATATGGGAATGCATTGGACTTAATAAGTGACGGGTGGAGCCCGCTATAGCTCCTCGATGCATCGGTAGGTCTCATGAGACAAACTAGTGTCTTGGCACAAGGCCTTGACAAAATCTTATTTGTAGTCTTGGCACGAGGCCTTGGCTATGTGGTTATGATAGTCTGGCATTATGCATTCCAACATTATGAAAGTGGTTATTGATTTTTGCATGTGATTATTCGATTAGTAGAATATCCATGTGAATAAGTAAATGGCATTATTTCATTTTATTTATGCCATACCATGTTGGAAGTTCATATTTAAAAGGCTTTTGTTTTAGTTATACATTGCCTTAAATGTTTATTCTTATTTATGAAAGTTTCCGCTATATTGTTATCCTTACTGGGCATTTGAGCTCACCCCTTTTCTATGTTTTATTTTTCCCAGGTAGTGAAGAAGTAAATTATGAATGACTTGCAGGGATATTATGAGGGGTTAATAGTGTGGATATGAAGACTTTGTTGTTGTAGTAGTTTTTTTCACTTTGAAATGTAATGTAAAACTTTATGATTATATCTAGTGTTTCCAAGGCTACTAAACTAATCGGTATTTCGAGATTTGATCTTTCTTGTGATCATGCCAATGTTACGAAGTAATGCACCGACTCTGGGCAACTGGGGTCGGGGCGTTACAAAGGTTCTACGTGTTGGAACAACCTCTTCCTAAGAAACCAACTAGTGAATAAGTTTCATAAAATTATTTTCATAACATTGATAAAGATAAAAAAATATGCACAATAATTATTTGTACTCATGCTTATGAGCATGATGTAAAATTTCTAAAATCAACATGGGACTCGAGATGCTTGTCAAAAGTTATATAACCTGAAAAGGATATATTAAGATAAAGTCAAACATGAATGGTATGAAGTATCAAAAGCTATTTTATATTTTAAATTTTTAATTAAAACAAATAATCAACTCATGTACTCAATATTACTGGGTACATCAATGATTTAAATAGTCTAGGTTCACCCATCAGTGGAATAATTTAATAAAAAATATTTTTTTCAAGAATAATGATTCAAACAAATAGAATACCATATATGATATAAAATAATAGTATATTTGTTGATTATTCAAACTATATGTAAATAATTTTTTTATTTCCTAAACAAAGTATCTTTTGTATCATATAAAGATATTATGAAAATAATATAGGGACTAAGGGGTTATTGGGAGTATGTTTGAGCTTACATAAGTTCAAAATTAACAAATAATATATTACATAAATATGAAATAGCTTCCTCACCATAGTATAGTGAACTCATGGTGGTTGTTTTTCATTCATTAATGCTTAACACATGGTCTTAAATGGTCGGATCTATGCCATAGTGATGGGATGGCCAATCCATGGCGATGTTTTCAACTGTGATATATTTTTATATATTCTTAATTTCAGAAACTATATTTCATAAAAATAATATTATGGCTCACTCAAATACCAATTTCTGATATTTTTTATCTCATCAAGAGTGCACCTTGATTATTATATAATTAGTTTATTCTTGGTGTTTAATTTGGGTTACACTATCCATGAAACTCTAATTGTTGGGATGTCTATGGAATGGAGTTTAATTTATCCATATGATAGAAAATATAAAGATTTATCCATACAACTTTACAAGAGTCAATATCTTTGTGATTGAGATAATTCCCTACCTAAATAATCATGGATTATTTACATGAAAAAACCGATGTAAGTCGTAGAAAAATATGGATCTTTTATCAATAAATGGAAATGATGTAAGGGTCATCATTTTAGTGGGAGATAATTTAACATACATATTAAATTATTGATAAAACATGATTCTAATTTGATAAAATATTATATTAAAGATATATGGAATCATCATTAAACATAGCCTTGAGATCAATCCTTGATAAGGAAAATCAAAGTGGTAGAAACATCCTTTACTAGTACTAAAATTTTAGAATAGTTGTCAGAAAAAAAATTAAAATTCGTTGTGTTGGAAAAACATATTCCTATGAAACAAAACTAGTGAATCTATTTGTAATGACCCACCAATTATCATTGGAATGAGAGTATAATGAGTCATTACTTGGCCTTAAGAGACATCCTCAAGATCCCAAAGGCTAGAAATAAATTCCTAAGGGTTTCACGTACAAGTGGGGGATGATTTACCCATTAAGAAATAATCCATTAAACCAACAAACCACAACCAAACCATTCACTAAATGATGAACAGACAAAAGAAAGGCCACTAAATAACTTCATGTATCTCAAAACCACATCAAAGTGTGTAACAATGGAAGACTAATCTAGTACTAAAGTAAATAGAATATAAACAACTCAAGACACTCAAGAGACTACAAAACTACATTCTCTACAATCTTAAATATCTATAATCACCAAAAATCCCAAATATCACTAAGTTGTTCTAAAAACATGGGAAACATCACCAATACCCCTGTCCCAAAAGATAGATTCTCCAAAATCACCAAAGTTCCAAAGAAGGGGTGAGTATAAACCTTAGTAGGTTTTCCCTAATGACTTCCCTACTCACACCACTAGGATAGAACGATTAGCACATTATATAAAACAGTTTATATAAAGTAATTTACCAAAATATTTTATAACCAAATATAAAAAAGTTTGAAAACCATTTATAACCACGTGAAAACAAAAGTGAATGAAACCAATTTCTAGAAAGTCATTTTCCATAAAAACAAAAAATCAAATATTAAAACAAATTCTTATCATCATTTGGAATATCCATTCTATATTTTACAACACACCCACACATGCATGCTTCGGTTGACAGTACCATACTCATGAGCGGTCTCTCATCCAATTACCTTTTTTCCCAATGACACACACCCCAAATCTAGGGTCATTCTTCTTGTACCCCAATGGTACTCGTCCCTTGTTAAGGTCCTATTAAGCATAAACTCACACCAACACCATTTATTCCAAATCATTCCATTACCAAAATAATGCATTTGAATAAAATTGATCATTATAGAAAACTGAAGCATAAAAAATTTCAATGCAACAATTAATTTCAATAAAACATTAAATTTTATTGAAAAAAACTAATCCCAATAATTTTATAACAATCTAATAAAATCACCCTTCTAAAATCAACATTTTAAAACCAAGAACCAAAGAAGTCATTCAAAATCCACACTTTTCTAGATTTTACAACCATCACCCAAAATGGTTTCCAAAATTTTTTCAAAAACCAAATCACAATCAAGTAAAGACCACAAATTCAATTTTAAATCATTCCAATTAGTTTTACTAAGTGGAGTCTAGAAATAAGTGTCCTACCTTGAATGTTTTGAAGAAAACCCCAACGAATGAAGAACACACAAGAAAACCGGGTAGATTATACAAGAACCCACCGTAGATATCTTCTCCTAGAAAGATAAAGACAAAATTTAATCATTTTTTTAATACACAGGCATATATATACCCCTAACGGTCATAGATATATAAAATAAAGAGAATAGGATAAGTAGATCTAAGAAAATGATCCAGAAATAAGAACGATCACATACCTCAAGAATCCAACTTTGATTCACCAAGGGAAGCCTTCAGATCACCTAAGGATAAATGGGAGAAACTTCTTTAGCCTTATGAGATGAAAAATAACAAGTTTGGGATTGTTTGGGTAAACAATGATGGAGTTATGGAAAAAACGAGTGAGATCCTATTTTAAGGATCTCATTCTGACTCTGCGCATGGTTTAACCACACGGTTAGGCAAACTGTGTGTTAACCGTGCAGTAGCCCCTACCTACATGGATTATCCTTTCATGGACTCCAAAATCGTGCTCCAAATGTGCTGTAGATACTACCTCTGGAGGACTACTACATACAGTTTGGCCACACAGTTTGGAAAACTGTTCTCTGCCCATGCGACTTCCTTTTATCCCCAAAACACTTCCAAAGTTCTCCCAAATCTTTCAACCTCCACCCTTACACATTATAACCATAAAAATCATCAAGTAAGGGTTACCCACTAGAAACTTGGGGTACTAAATTCTCCCCACCATTGGTCATTTCTTCATAAAAAAGTAGAAAACCCTCACTGATCTGAAAGAGTTTTGGCCATTTCTCTCTCATCTCCTTATTGTGTTTCCAAGTCTCTTCCTGAATCAGACCATGCTGCCCTAAAATCCACAATTGACTAATAATTTTTCCACACATGACTTTCTCTTACCTATCCATAATACGTACCAGGATATTTATTAATGAACCATCCAACTCTAGTTCAACGTGATCCCATATGATAACATGGCTTGGATCAGGCTGATACTTTTTCAATTGAGATACATGGAACACATTATACACCGAACTAAACAATTGTGGTAATTCCAATCGCTACTACATGTCTCCAACCCATTCCAGTATCTCTAATAGGACAATGTATCTAGGAGACAACTTTCCCTACTTCCCGAAATAACGATGTCTAAGCCTTGGAGATATCCTTAAGAAGACATGATCACCAACAACGAATGAAAACAGTCTTTGTCGGTGATATGCATATGATTTATAATGAAACTAAGACATATCCATCCTCTTTCAAATCATTTAGATATTCTCTAGTATTTCTTGGATAAGGCTTGGTCTAACTAGTGATGTTTCACCTATTTCCACCCAGCATAGTAGAGAACGACAAGGAAACCCATACAATGCTTCAAACAAAGCCATATTTATCGAGGCCTGATAACTGTTATTGTATGGGAACTCCACTAAGGGTATATTCTCCTCCAATGAGCCACTAAAATCCATTACACTAGATTTCAACATGTCTTCAAACATCTCTATCATCCTCTCAGCCTATCTGTATGTTGAAGGATGATCTGCTGTGCTCATAGTTAACAGAGTCCCATGGGATTTCTCTAAGGATTTATAGAAACAAGGCATGAACCTCGAATATCTGTCTGAGACTATTGAAACTAGTACTCCATGGATCTTTAATACATCTCAAATATATTTGTTTTATAGATCCTCCACCGTATGAGTTTCATGAATTGGGATGAAATGGGCCGACTTGGTAATCTGATCCACTATCACCCATATGGTATCATGTTTCAGAACAGTTTTTTAAAGACTCATAACAAAATACATCTCTATCTGATCCCATTTCAACACTGTGATTGGTAAAAAATACAACAAAGATGTGGTTCTCTAATGCTCTTCTTTAACTTGCTGACAAGTTAAGCACCTCAAGACAAACTCAGAAACCTTTCTTTTCATGACACTCCACCAAAACTACGCCATTAAATTCTTATTAATCTTCTATGTACCTGGATGTAAATACCATCTCTAATGGTGGTAAGAATGAATGATTTGTTTATAACAAGCCATAGGTACAACCATCTGATCTCTAAAGAACAAAACTGAACTCCCATCAAGTATCCAACCATCAATGGTATCCCCATGATTGAGTTTTTAACTCATAACCAGACATTCTGCATCATATGATTATGCCTTATTGACCATATTTACCAAATCAAGAGTAAGAATAGATAAAAATAAAAATGCAACATCAGCTCAGTCTTCACATTCCACATGCATGTAAGCTAGGACTGACACCAACTTCTATTCATCTGAATTTTCTTTCACCAACTTAGAATATGAATTTCTTCTCAATGCATCTACCATAGAATTCCTTTTTCTTGGTGCATAAATCAAGTCAAATTGAAACATATAGAGATACTCCATCCATCTCCATTGCCTCATATTCAAATATTATTGTGAGAAAATGTGCTTCAATCTTTTTTGGTCCATGAAAATAATAAATTTCTCAGCAATGAGATAATGTCTATGTGTTTTCAAATCATGGATGATTGAAACTAAATTTTAATCATGTTTAGGGTAATTCTGCTCATTCACCCTCAACTGACTTGAACCATAGGCAACCACATGGTCTCCTTGCATGAGAACACAACCCAAAATCAATCTCAAAGCATAACAGTACACGACATACCCCTGTCCAGATTCTAGAAAAATAAGGATAGGTTCCAATTTAAGTCGAACATTCATCACCTAGAAAGAGTTATGGAATTACTTTGCCTATAGTAATGGAGAATTATTCTTTTTCAGAGCTGTCATTGGTGAATCTAGTCATGATAAATCTCACAAAAAGTGTCGGTAGTAACTAGCTAGACCAAGAAAAATTCATGTCTTAGAGAAATTATTTGGTGGTAGCCATGAGATAACAACTTCTATCTTTTCAGGATCAACAAAAATTCCTTTCTCAGAAATGACATGGCCAAGAAAATGTACCTCATGTATCCAAAAATCATACTTTGATAATTTGGCATACAAATAGTGATCTCTCAGGATTTGTAACACTATTTCTAGGTGTTCCTCATGTCCACCCATTATCTTTGAATACACTAACATGTCGTCCAAAAAAACCACGTCAAATGAGTCTAGATATCGCTAAAATATCTGATTCATCAATTCCATGAAGACCTATAGCACATTCTTTTGACCGAAAGGCATGAATACATATTCATAGTGGACATATCTACTTCTGAAAGATATATTTGGAATATCTTCCTTCCAGACTTGTAATTGGTGATATCCTGATTACAAGTCAATCTTGGAGAACCACTAAGATTCCCTTAATTGATCAAACAATTCATCAATTCATGGAAGTGGATATCTTTTCTTTATCATAACTTAGTTAAGAATTTGATAATCAACACACAAACTAAGATTTCCATCTGCTTTCTTCACAAAAAAAATTGGTGCTGCCCACAAAAACATACTTGGTTGAATGAAACCCTTGCTTTCCATTTCTTTGAATTGCACTTTCAATTCTCATAACTCTGGTGGTTTCATCCTATAAGACGGAAGGTAAATAGGACTGTTCCCTAAAAGGAGATAAATCAAAAAATCCAATTCCCTTATAGGTGGTAACCCTAATATGTTCTCTATAAATACACCTGGAAATTGATCCAAAATTACTAGAAATCAATTTTACTCGATCTCTTCCATTGATGCCAAAGTCATCTCCACCCAATAGTAAGAGATATTTCCCACCGTCGGTGCTAACAAGCTCTTTTTACATTCCTTTATTGTCCTCTTTGCTTTGATGATATGCTCGATGTCTTCCTCAGTCATGAAACTAAATGTTCTCCAATAATAGTTGATGTGATACTTGAACACTGTAAACCAATCCATACCCAGTATTACATCATATAAATCTATGTCCAACATCAAGAAGTCCCATTTCATATCAACTTCATCAATAGTTATTGCACATGCTCTACACACAAAGGATTGACATTCTCTTTCCCCGAGGGGAGTTTGTAGTTTTAAAATATAAGGCATAATTTCCACCTTCAAGCATAGAAAATAAATAGCACGAGAAGAAATTAATGAATGTGATGCACCAGTATATAAGAGAACTTTCACAAGGGTAGAATTAAAAAGAATAATACCTCTCACCATAGATAGTAATACCTCATCATCTACAATCATCTGCTCAGATCCATACAATTTCATCATCTTTTCATTGTTCTCCTTGTTTGCTTGCTGATATTTTCCTGGTTGAGGAGTCATGGTATTTATAGAATCAACATGGCTATCTCTTCTCTGCTGATTAGATTGACCCTGTTTTCCTCGCCCTACTAAAGCATATGATGATTGAGATGCCTGAGTAGTGTCTCATGCACCTGACCTTGGGGCAATGTGACAATAGCACTATATATGTCCCATCTGTTTTCAGTTATGACATGATCTAGGTTGTTCTGTACACTCTTACTTTATGTGGTCAAGCAAACCACATTGAAAACAATCTACTTTGCTCTCGGGTCATGGAGGAAGGTTCACTGATCCAGCCATCAAGTTCTGATTTCCACTTCCTCCTTATAAATAGGTGTCCCTTTTCTGATTGGTCCCAATAGTTGAGTTCCCACCATTCCCTATAGGTATCATCATACCTCCTCCCATAGATCCTGAGATGTCTCATTCAGAAACAGTCACTCTGTTCACTATATCTATATAATCTATAATACAAATCACCATAATCATCAATCAAATATTCAGCCTTAGCCCCGATTCAAAGATGTGTTCCTTCAAGGGCGCACTTGCTGTGACTTCTCGTAAAAACACACTAAATTCATGAACTTAGCCGCATACTCTATGACAGAGAGAATATATTGTTGGACGATGAAAAATTATGTTGTTTTTTGGATTTCAAATGTATGAGGATAGAATTATTTGTTAAAAAATTCTTTAAAATCCTCCCATGTAAGGCCTTCATCTAATTTAGCCTGCACCGCTAAATCCCACCACTAGTGTGAAGGATTCTTGAGCATGTACGTTGCCATCTTGACCTTTAAATCCCCCGGTGTGCCAATGAATTCTAAAATATGATTCATCCTACTAATCCCCACCTCCTTATTCTTGGGTTTAGCATCACTCTGGAAGTTAGGTGAATTCTACTTCATGAACTGAATGGTATGATCCACATGCCTTGGCTCATTCATTCTATTCCACATATCCACAACTTGAAAAGCTTGGAAAATACTCTGAAAAAGCTCTTGTTTCACCCATAGTTCAGGTGAAACCACATTCTCTACATCTTCTTAGGTTTGGTTTTGAAGACGCCTACTGAGTTCTGTTTTCTAAACCAACAACAAACTATGTCAATCTAACTCTCTAGAAACTGATGGCTTAGAATTTCAAATTCTATCACATCAACTATCACAATATTATTTTCCAAAAACAAATTTTTCTATGTTCAAACATTCTTGAAACATTCATTCATGCTTAAAAAAAACCATTTTCAAAATACACCAAATATCTTTTTTTGAAAATCTTTCATTTGAAAAAAAATTATGCATTTTTCAAAAATTTAAACTTTTTTCATAAAATCATAAATCATCACTCCAAATGAAATATAAAATCCTAGTGGAAAGTCATTACTGTACAATACATTTCATGTTCATCTCATTGGATAAACCAATGAAAATTAGATTCCAAGATCCTAGAAGTGTCTCCAAACACTTGTGTACCCAACTCCCTGGTAACTTTATGTTCAACATAAAAGGGTTAGCTATATAGTTTTTTGCTATACATTTAGTGTTCCAAAAATCCTACTCCTTTATAATATTCTAACCCAATGAATAAACAAGAAATAGTTCCAACTCCAAGACCAAGAACATTGATGACTACTTGTTAGGAAAGGGATGAACAATCTGATATAATTTGTACCACAAAGGAAGGACCAGACTAATACCATGTGTAATGACCCTCGAATTCTCACTGGCTTGAGAGTACAAAGAGTCATTACTTGGCCTTAAGAGACATTACCAAGATGCCAAAGGCTGGAAATAAATGATGAATGGTTTCACATACAAGTGGGGGATAGTTTACCTTTTAAGAAATAAACCATTATACTAACAAACCATAACCAAACCATTCAATAAATGATTCATGAACAAAAGAAAGACCACTAAAAAACTTATTGTATCTCAAAACCACATCAAAGTGTGCAATATCAAAGAATAACCCAGTATCAAAGTAAAAATAGGATAAACAACTCATGAATATCAAGAGACTAAAAAAATCCATCCTCCACAAGCTCAAATCTTCATAATCACCGAACATCCCAAGTATCATGAGGTAGTGATAAAAGTGTGGGAAATGTTACCTTTTCCTTTGTCCAGGAAGATAGAATTTGAAAAAGCACCAAAATTACAAAGCAGGGGTGTGTATAAAACTCAATAGGTTTTCTCCAATGACTTCCCTACTCATGCCACTAGGATAGAACAGTTAACACATTATATAAAATAGTTTATATAAAGAAATTTACCAAAATTGGTTATAACCAAATATAAAGATGTTTGAAAACCATTTATACCCAAGTGAAAAATAATTGAATGAAACCAATATACGACAAGTTATTTTATTGAAAAATAACTATTCAAATCTTAAAACCAATTCTTATCATCATTTGGTATATCCACTCCATAGTTCACAACACACCCACATGTGTAAGATTCGTTTGATAGTTCCATACTCATGGGATGTGTCTCGTCTAACTACCTTGTGTCCCAATGAAACACACCCCTGATCCAAGGTCACATTTCTCGTACCCCGATTATTCTTGTACCTTGTTAAGGGACCATTAATAATGAACTCACACCAAACCATTTATGTCAAATCATTCCATTACCAAAATAATCCACTTCAAAAAAACTGAACTTTTATTGAAAACCAAAGCACAAAAAATTTAAAAGCAACATTAAATTTAAATAAAACATTACCTTTTATTGAAAACATATAATATCAATCATGTTCCAACAATCCAAGAAAATCCCCTTTTTAAAATCTACATTTTAAAAACATGAACCAAATCACTCATTTAAAATCCACAATTTTCAGATCTCAGAACCATCAATCCAGAAGGTTTCAAAAAAGAGTTAAACAACAAAAATCACAATAAATTAAACACCACACATTAAGTTTGATATGATTAAAATAAGTTCTACTAAGTAGAGTCAATAAATACACCTCATACCTCGAAGGTTTTGATGAAAACCCCAACGAACGATGAACACACAAGAAAACCGGGTCAATTCTCCAAGAAACTTCCTTAGATATATTCTCCAACAAAGATGAAGAACAAATTTCATCATATTTGGAATCCAAAAACCTATATATACCCATAACAAGTGTAGATCTCAGAAACCAAGATAGGAGGAGAAGTATATCTAAGTAGATCTAAGAAAATGATCAAGAACAAAGAAGAATGATCACGACACTCAATAATCTGGATTCGATTCACCAAGGGAAGAATTTGGATCATCTATAGATCAATGGGAGAACCTTATATAGCCTTAGGAGAAGTAAAATCTCATGATAGGGCTAGTTTGGGTAAATAACAAGGGAGTTATGGCAAAAAAAGTGAGATCCAATTTTTAAGGATCTCTTTCTGACTCCGCGCATGGTTTGACCACACGGTTAGGAAAACCGTGCACAAACTGTATAGTATCCCATCCCGTACGGCTTCCCCTTGCATGATCTCCCATACCGGGCTCCAAATGTGATGAATCTACTGCCTCAAGAGGACTACTGTGCACATTTTGGTAGCACGGTTAGGCAAACCGTGGGCCACCCGTGCGATGTCCCTTTTGCCCCAAAACACTGACAAAGTTCTCCCAACTATCCCAACCTCCACCCTTACACTTTATAGCCATAAAATAAATAATGTAAGGGTTACATAGTAAAAACTGGGGGGTACTATACTATTTAAAAAAAATATTTATATGGATTTGATAAAAATATAAAAGATACACAAGAAGTCGCCATATACATACTTATTACCATGGATTCATAGTTTCAAAGGAAACATGACACCCTAGATGTAACACCCCTATTTTGACATATATACTAAAACTTTATCTATTTTTGGGTTATGATTATTTTTTTCTTAGTATGAAAATGTTTTTTTTGAAATTTTGGAATTTTTTGAATATTTTTTAAAGGTTGCATGATTGGAACACAGTTAGAGGAAACCATACTGACACCCTATGTAATCATGTGGCATCATGGGAAAGTCTATAAGGAGGAAAATAGTTAAGGTAAACCATGAGGATTACCTTAAAAAATGTTCCATGGTATAGGGTAATTTTTAATTTTTGGCGTACATCTTGAAAAAGAATATGATCTAGAAGCTTTAAGGGAGTGGAACCTACACAGTTAGTATACTGTTAAGTAAACAATTTAGCCGAACCCTGAGACATGATTATTTAATTCTGAAAATTATATTTATAACCTAAAAACTCTCTTAAAACCCTCATTATTCCACTATTTTCTTGGGTTCTCAAACCATAGGACTCATCTAGGAATTTTTGGTAACTCACTTTGATCTGGAGCCTGTTAAAATGAATCTTGATGTGTTGGATCTATAGAATATGGGCATGTTGTCCATTTCCCACTCTTCTTAAAAATATATTTGTTTCTTCTCAGGAATGACCCTATATTGGAACTATTATGAATATATATAGGTTTTATGACATTTTTACGGGTTTTTTTGGGAATTATTGAAGGGAAGTAAAAAAAGAAACATGGATATATCTAGATCATTGCAGAATTATTTCATATTATGAACCATTTGAGGTGTGGAGATTATATATCCCCACATATATTTTATAAATTCATGTTTTTGGTTTCCTAAAACACCTGTTTATTTTTTTTGGAAAACCATTTTTGAAAAATTGTTGAAAATTATATTGTCTTATAGTTTCTGAATCATGGTTTTATAAATGTGTATACATCATGTTTTTTTAAAATTCCTAAATGAGTTTTTTAAAAAGAATATATGTTTCAAAGAAAATTTGGAATATATAAGATGGGTTGTATTCATGAATTAATTAATAGGGTCCTTTTTTATACGTACTTGGTTGTTTGTGCTATTTAAAGAACATGAGTGCATGACCAAGTGACGACTTGGTGCAGAAGGTGTGTTACCACTTTTGAGTAACAAAGTTAACATAATGGATGCATGAATGTGTGTGTGTGAGTATATGCAATAAGTATTCCAAGAGGATGGAATATATAAAATATTTAATAAATGGTTATTTCATAAACTTGTTGTACATGGAAAGCTTGATATATTATTTTTTTGATGTAAATTGTTTTGATATTCCAATTTCTTTCTTGCTATAAAATTCTTATGATAATTGTTATCATACTCCAGTTTGTTTTATATAAATTATAAAACTTTTCCTACTCTTAGATAATGTATAAGGAGATTCTATTGGATTTCCAAGTGAGTCGATATACTCACCCCTGCATATACACCCCATTGAATGTGGTGATTCTATTTTTCAAAAATAAGTAAGGGGATGATTTCATATTTCCTAAGTAGAAAACCATGATATAGAAAGCATGGAAGATGGGAGAGAGAGTGTGTAAGCTGATAAATTTTATCTTTCATTGGTGATTCACCTTGGTACCTAGAATCTTTTATGTCTTGGGATTTATGGTTTTATGTTTTGTTTTTTTAGCTGCAACTCTAATATAGTTGAATTATTTTGGTTACCTTGATGCATTATATTATTTCTAGTCATTATTTTTAGATCTAGGTTTTTAAATGTGAAATAAACCTCAATGTATTAGTAAATCTATTGAAATTTATTTCCATCCTCTGGTTTCGTAGGACTATAACACTTAATTTGGATTCATTAGGTCCAAGCCAGAGATCCACAAAGACTAATGTTCACCTCTTCGGATGTAATAGGTTGTGGGCTAGAAGTCGAGATCCTTTTACTAGTAGTAGAGAGGAATATACAATCATTATAAATGGATAGAAGTATAAATAATAAAATAGAATAATGAAATATAATAAATAAGAAATTTTATAACAAATGGCTTAAAAACAAACTAAATTTAAATATAATAATAACTAAGGACCCCAAAGTGGAAGGTCAAACAAGATTATGAGCAAGATAGAAAATTAAATAAAATAATATTACCTCAATATTGAGTTTGTCCTATTACTTCCTATGATCCCCAAGAATCTTCTCCTCATCACTCTACCACTAGTCCTTTTCCCTTCCCTAAGTCTTTGACCATTAATAATACGCACACATTAGGATTCTCATGAAGGGTGTGAGATAAACATAATCGGACACCACCAATGTGTCCCTAACATGAGTTCACATGCATAAGAAGTGTATTACATGATAAGAGATAAATTAATAAGAAAAAAAATAAACATCAGTAATGTATTGAGCATTCATGAACTAACCAAGTCGCCAAAAATTCCTACATCACTTTCTTCGACTCCATGATAGAAATTTTGTCATAATGAAAGTTGTGATGTAGGGTTGACCAATGTCACATTGTGTATCTCAATATACACAATGTAAAAGGATATCAGTAGCCAAAAGGATAATGAATCTCTAAGGACACATGGATAATGAGTCTCGGATTGGGCCACAAGACCATTAAGCCTCAACTTTATCATGGTTCAGACTGTAAGGTCATCATACCTTGTTTCTACCATGGGTCAATACAAATAGTCTTCGTATCCCGGAACAACATCTGGTAAATCCATAAGGACTTCATACCCATTCCCTATGTCCTAGTCCACTTTCTTCATCATCACATGTCAACATGATCCTCCTATAAGGTCTATCCAAGATAGGATATTATACCTACCATTTTATACTAGAAGAAAAATATATAAAGGAAATACATCTCACAAAACATGGAATAAAATTCATAGGCACAAATTGGAAAATAAATCATGAAAAATAGTATAAATACACACATGAATTTGATCAAAATTCAAACAAAGTCGCATGGGTTACACACACACTCATGTGATCAAAGGTCAAACATGGTCTCATGGGCTATGGATGCACAGACATGTGATCACACTCAATCAAGGTCTAAATCATGTAAACACAAAATGTAATATCATGCTAAAAGTCATATACACAACCTCAACATAGTGAGTAACATCATACCTCAAGTGTTTTGACATCAATGAACACCATCTTTATTGTGTTCCAAAGTTCTTGTTTGTCTTTCCTTCCCTATAGACTCTACCATGGGTGTGGTTTATTATCTATGGTCATAGTCCATAGGATCTCCCCCAGTTATCCTCACTCAAGTAAACTCCCTAACCTGACTATTTTCCTTTCTCACTTTACACACCTGATACCAACATGGAATACACCACATTCGTGGTGTTGGTATTATTAAACTAAAAATTCTCTAAAACACACAAGAGCTACTGAAAAGATCACAACATCCTACCCAAGAATATATAAACCCAAAATGTTAAAGGAGAAGATGGAAACATGAATTAACATGTTAAGAAGAAAACTGTATGGATTTATAATATCCACATTTAGGGATTATTATCCATGAGAATAATCTATAGAAAACCTTCTCAAACATATCTGAAAATTGCACTCAAACATTAGACTCCCACTCAAACATTTATGCTTTGATATGTCCATTATTCCATAAGACAATAATAAGTAGATCATTTTTTCCTACTCAATAATGTTTATTTATAATCTATAATCTATACCAAGTACTCCACATAGGATTATCCTCTTTAAAAATCAGAATCCATTATGTTAATAACATATACACGATCAGGTTTTCACCTACGAAGATGAGAAATGCAGAAAATATCATTCATTCATCGGTAGAGTATATAGAGTTCCATTCGGTAATACACTTGTCTAATACATTTGGTGATATAAAATGGTCTAAAAACCCATGGCACAGTCTTCCATTAATTCTAAAAATGAGGATACCCCAATAGAGATGATACCCATAAGAAAACTTGGTTTCCAATAGCGTATTGCAAAGGTCATCTCCTCTAGAATATATTAGATATATTCTTGATATGAGTGGTAACGAACCACTTCTTGATCAACAACTCTCTATTTGGGGTCTCCTTCACCACACTCATCCCAACAACAACTGCTTCACCCACCTCATGCTGACATAGTAGTGACTTGCATGGATAAACATGGAGAGGCTCGAAAGGTTCCATATAAATAGTATCCTGGAATTTTTTTCCACATGAACTCCACCAATGTTGGGTGCCTATACCATGATCCATAAAAGTATAAGATTCATTCCTAAATAATTTCCTCAAGGATTCAGCATTTTCTCTAAAATTGACTATCATTATGTGGATAAAACAACCTACTTAGTTCAACTAAGTCCTTAATGCCTTCTATAACCCTTTCCAAAATCGTGACATGAAATGTGTCTCCATTTTTGATAAAATGTTGTAAGCCTATCAATACAGTCATAAAATCTCCTAGAAATAAATATTACATGACTCATATATAGAATAAGTCACTCGATTGACAATAAATGGCCTAGTTTCCTCAGCCAATAAACTATCACCCAAATATAATATCAACCCCATGGGTTCCTAGGTAACCCCATCTTGAATTCCATCATCATGTCACCATGCTTCCAAAAATGCATCAGAAGTGGATGAAATAATCTCCAAGGATTTTGATGATAATTCTTTGTCATCTAGTTGGTAATGAATCACAAATTAAAACCAGTGATGTATCACTTCATACCGAGCCACCAAAACTATAGTTGGATATCATGGTACATCTTCATTGAACCTGGTTGCACCACCCACTTCAAATAATGAGATTCTCTCATCAACTCCTCCTTCATGCATGTTTCCACATGAATATTGATCCGGTCTTGTTCATCTAGAGAACAAAATAGAACTGAATAATCCCCTTCTAATCACTCTTTTATCACTATGCACTCATGATTTTACATATCTTAGTCTATTATTATATTCTATAATGAATATGTGATATGAAAAGTCACACATGTCATAACTCCATGATCTTTTGTTGCATCCACTATCCTATAATCCATCAAACTCATCAAATTCCACTCCTCCTAGGAAGGTCTCTCTCCAAGATCTTGCATCTCAAGCTTTTTTATAATGATAGAATATAAAATTAAATTACCTTTAGTTGGAGAATATTACATATGAAATTTAAATTTTGGTTAGTAATCAAACTACTTCCTCTATATCTGATTAAAATCCTACTGAGAAAAAATATAGCGCACGATATTGTGGTCTATGAAGAAGATAAGTGTCTCAATAGAGAGATAATTTCACCAACATTTTAGAGAGTTGACTAAATATTTTAACTATAATTCATTCATAGGGTTTTTATCTAATGGGGTTGCAATTGATGTGACACATAATCTACTAAGTGACCTCAATGCATCATCATGGCTCCAAAAATAACACGTGAGGCATTTTAGTAAACTGTATATCTTGTCGTCGACTATAGAAATATAAGAATTGAGTTTTTTTTTCAATATTATATTTAGATCTAAGAATTTATAGTGGTAAATATCTATCCACTAGAACTTTACTCCCTTATTTGTAATCCCAGTCCTTAAAAAATGGGAGAAGTCATATATGGACCATATATAGAACACAACTAAACCAAGGAAGTTCTTGATCTCAAACACATTCATGGAGAATTCATAAAACATCATGAACCATAACTTCTCTGAGTCCACTAGAAATCTCACCTCAGAAATTACATGCCCAGGAAACCACACCGCCTAAATATAAAAGTGACAATTCAATAGTTTGGCCAAAATTTGATGCACTAAAAGAGTACTCAATATAATTTCCAGGATCCTAGAATTCATATATGAAGTCCTTGAAAATATCTGGATATATTTTATAAAAATAACAATGGATTCAATATATAGATGAAAAATTATGTTCATGAGGTCCATGAACACTAATGGTGAATTTTTATACCTGAAAGGAATGAAAAGTTACTCATACAATAAATATCTACTCTCCAACATTTTCCTAGGAATATCTTCCTCTATAAACAAAGATCATATTAGTTTATTTCCTTTGGAAACATGGAACACATTATTCTAATTTGGTGAAATATCTTCAACGTCTCCCATAAAGATCTTCCCCATTGGTTACCTACCTAAAACCTTTATTTGTATATTAGGGGAAAACATTTAAAATGGCTAATTTCAGATGACCAGTAAGGTTAAACAAATAAAATATCAAAAAAAAACATGAATATAAAATTTTAAAAACATGAACATAACTTTTTAAAATCATACCACGTATACCATATATATAAATCTTGAGTCATGAAATAAATATTGGCAGGTCATAAGTCATAATTCATTATGGAACATGAGTCATGGGAAAATGAAATTGGAATAGAAAATTTAATTATATAAAACAAATAAGCCTATAAAATAATTTCCACATTATCCAGGGCTCATTTACAAGACCATCATAGTGGAAAAATTCCTTTACTAAAACAATTTCACTCTTTGTTTCGGCACTGTATTACTGAATTGGGTTTACATACCATTATAGCCCTATATTAATGAACCAAGATCATTTCTAATTCCATTCCTATCTAAATCATGAGATATAAATATTTACCCAATGCATTGGAGGGATATATAGGTCCCATCCATATCACAATGAAATCAATATTACATGTTCCAGAAAATCATAAATAATTTACAAAATAATAACCTAAGGAATAAAGTGGGTTTCTTAAAAATCATTTCATCATAATAGAATCAATGTAAAACAAATGTATTTAATAAATAAAATTCCATCAAAAATAAAATAAAACCCTAGGAATAATATTTATAGTATATATGAAACATAACCCTATTAAATAATGTTATCTTCGATAGAAAATAATTTTGATAAAACACTTGAAATTAATTATTGAGTAAAATATCATTTCTTCTTCAATTTTTTTTTCTTTTCTAAAAATTCCATGAAATTTTAAATGAAATGAATTTCACTGAAAATAAACATGAAATATTGTAAGGGAATCTTTATGCAGATAAGGTATTAAGAAACTGTAAAAATTGATTCATTCCATATAAGTTAAAATAAAATATTATTCTCATCCTTTTATTAGAAAGTCAAAAAGTGCAACATATTGAAAATGAAAAATGATTCCTTTCATACCATTTCGTAAAAATTCACCAATGGGTAAAATGTACTTCAAAAAACAGTAGAATAATATGAATAATATTTTATAATACATATGTAGAGAATGATGTTGTATTTTTTGTCAATAAATAGTCAATAAGGAGTTAATTGTCAATAGGCTATCAATATGTACATTCAATGGTGATTACAGAATTTGTACCAATAATTAATGTAGTGATGCTTAAAGTGATGTTATTAATTAAGTAAAGATCACACTTTGATTATGGAAGAAGATTGTGAACTAAATTTGATTAATAGTGAACTAATTCTGATGATTATGGAGCTGATCCAGAGTTCCAAATACTTGTATCACAGTGATACATGTTTACACCATTATAAAGAAGACCATGTAATACTCAATTATTTGAGGAGAAAGAATATCCATCCATAATCACTAAGTAGATGAAGTATTGAAGATACATCATATGTCTTCTAATTGGATAAAGGTTGTGAATCAAAGATTACCAGGAATTATGATTTAAATTTATTAGGAATGAAGGAATGGTCCATGCATCATCCATGATTGGATCAAAGGAACGTATTGAAGATATTTGGGATTCATGATCTTAAGAGAAGATTAATGATGTTTTGGAGAATATTTTTTGAATTATTTTTCCGAAAAGAATAGAACAGTATGAGAATAAGGTTCATGGTTTGGAATTATAGAGATAATGAAGAAGGGGCTTGGTATTTAAAGATGGAATATCATGTTGGTTATAATTTTTTTTTGGACAAAGTATATTTATTGTGTGCCTTTTATAAAAAATAAGCCAACCATGGAGGCCAGCCGAGGGCCTCATCCTCAAGCACATGTGGGACTTGAGGGTCAACTACACCTAAGGGAAGCCCTCAAGGATAGACCCACATAAGGCAGAGCACAGGCTGTGTATAAGCCCGTAGGTGTGTGTGAATGGTGACCAACCCATGAGGCAGGCACATATAGTGGGCACTAGGAGCGTTCTTGGAGGAGGCGTAGTGGGTGATAAGAGCGTTCTTATAGGGTGAACATGGTACGAGGTGGTACTGTGGAGGGATGATGATAATTATAAGTTGTGGTTGCGGAAGCTTGTATTATAAATGAGACACATTAGTGTCTCCATTTCAATGTAGGAAAGATTTAAAAAACACAGAGGTAATCCTGGACGATCATTTGATATCGCGTGAGATCTCGACCACTCGCTTCATCCCGCATCCCATGATCTAATCACCACTGTCTGTGATTAATCTGAGTAGATCCAATGGCCATGTTGTCATCTTCAACCTCTGACCGCATGGAGAGCCACCCGACGCTGCTGCTCCGCATCGCCACTCTCGATCCACAGAAATCAAGCTCCCGAACACTTTTGATGATGAAATATCCTGCATGATGATCGTCTGAGAAACATGATATCATGCATGAATTAAAAGTTTCATGCATCCAACGAAACAACAACAATCAAAGGATCCTATGGAAAATGAAGTTTCTGAGGCTGTACTGGCCATTCGATGTACAAATACAATATTTTCAAGTGTTTGAAAACTCATTCACACGAGGATTGCACCGAGAAATAAAGAGTTTACATTGAACAAAAATAAACTGGGAAATATAGAAATATCTTGATCCATGTTTGAAGATTTCAAAATTCAGTATATATCGGGTGTTCAAATATTTGAACCCCACGGTTTTTAAGACGCTCCTCTCCTATAAAAAGAGGATCCCAAGCTGTGAAGAGGGTGTTGTCATTCCCAGATGTTCAGGTGTTCTTGTTTATCATAAACAGAGCATTCCATTTTTTTTTCTATGCACAGGAGAAGAGGTTTCCATGCAGCCTTTCTACATAAAGGAGAAGAATTATCAAAGGCATTCAATAAGTTCATAACACTCTTGAACTTTCTCATGAAGGAAAACCACACCCTTTGCGTGAAGAGATCCACAAACACACGACGGGTTTTCCCAAACCCTCGCTGTGTCTTGTGGACGTGATCCAACATGCAAGAAACTGGTGTACACGCACCCTTGATGTACTCTATTAAGATAGAACCATGAGCCTATACTAGTTATGTGAATGAGATCTAAATTCACCCTTTGTGTGAAGAAGAAAGAATATATATTTTCTCTTCTCTGGTAGGAATGAAGGCTTGTGAGTACTCGAGACAGTATACATATACACTACCTGTTTTGGAAGAAGGAGATTGGATGTTAAGGACAGTACATGTGTGCTTAGAGAAACCCCAAGGCCCTATGTGAAGAAGAAAACCCACGAGGGAAAGAGGCAGTCCATGGGCACATACACTTATATGTAAAAAGAAAAAAAATAGTGTGTGTGCACAATTCAAGTTTCCAAGAACAATATTAATCGTGGTCAGTACTCATTTGGGATCAAATAAGACCCATACATAAACAAATAAAATTAAATGAATTAAATAAGACATAGTGTTTATGATAAGACCGAAAATGAAATAATAGAAAGGGAGAGAGGAAGATAAACATTTCATGCACTATTTTATGCACATTCACACGTAAAGATATTAAAAAGAAATAACTAGATTTGTGTGTGTTCAATACCTAAAGGAATTGTGTGCATATTGAGAATGGAAAAATTGGGTGGAAAGTGCATGTTTAGCTACATGAACTACACACATTGAACCTAACATAGTGATACTATATAATAGTGTGTGCTTGAGTTTACAATAAACACATCGTATATTCATGCACGTGCACATGTGAAGACACTTAAAGGAAGAGATTGTGTGTGTGAAAATTGAGAAAGAAGAATCTAAGAATACAATGCATGTGAAAAATCTTAAGACACGTGCATGCAATCATGCATGAACACATGAACGTGTTAGAATAATTTATACATCCATATATAAGAGGTATTGGATCCCATTCCATCCATGCATGATGTAAGTGAGTTTTTTACTGGACCTAGACCTAAATAAAGATGTTCTTTGATATGAGTTTTCAGAAATTGAGAGTACAAGATGGAATACTGAGATGATATTGCGAAGAATCACTCTATAATTCTTGAAGAAGTTGTGTGCACCATTGGTACACACATAAGTGAGGCCATGTATTCACCAGAAGAAGAAATAATTTCCTGTGCATTGTTGAACTGAGCACTGATCAAGAAAGTGACCAGAAATATTGAGCAAGTCCAACAAACCTTACCAAAGGCTATTGAAGATTCTTAAAGAGATACATAGGAAAGTTTGATTCATCAAGACTTCATGGTAAGATCATAATATCATGTATAGTGAATCAATAAATAACATATAAGGAAGCCTCTCATGTGACATGAGATCTAGAAGAACCCTATGAGAGTCATGGAGGAGAAGACGTCTTCAGGGGGACTCTGAAGTAAGCCAGTGGGATTCTGGTAACACTATGTGAAGCAGTATAAAGAAACTCCTATAAAACTTAGGAGAGATACAACATGACTCTGTATCGACCATTGTAATTACTAATAAAATTATATATGAGAATAAGTGTTGGGGAGAATAACCAACACAACATGGAGTAGGTCTTTGAACAGAAAATTGTAAACCCTTGTGTTCAGTGCCTTTACATTTACAACATCACTCGAGTTATGGTTGAGAGACACAAGAAGAATGGATTGAGGAATTAACCAACCATAGAGGTTTAATTGAAAATAATCAATTATTAAAAAGTTCAAAATGATCACTAATTCACCCCTCCCCCTTTTAGTGATTCCCACTAATTTGGGCACTTCAATTGGTATTAGAGTAAAAGGTTACCTATAAATGATCCAAGGGATTCATTATGAAGTGAATATCTTAAGAGACGAGTGAACAACCTCAAATGGATATATCTTCCAATACTTATAAGAATAGAAATAATAAATAGTCAAGGAAGATGAAGAAGAAGCATACTGCTAATGGGGAGGAACCTTCTACTAAAGTTAATCCAAAAGGCACAACATGTGAGGATTCCTTTTATTATTATGAATATTCTAATGAAGAATTTTTAAGCTAGGATGATGATAGATAAATTAGTGATCTTCAGACTACACTCAGAGATCATCTAAAGAAATTACCTAGAGAAGTGGCAAGCCACATTGCTGCAATAATTAGTGCTCTTCAAGATAAAAAATTACAGTTGGAAGAAGAAGCTAATTCCATGGAAGAAGAATTGGCTAAAAGTCTTGGAATATACAACATACTCACAAAACTAGTGAAGGAAAATGAAGATATAGTTTCTCTTTTCAATGAAATAAATTATAATGTTATTGAAGAATTGTAGGGAAGTATTTTTGAGAAATAATTGTTTGAGATTGTATTTGTGGAATCTTTCCATGCATTTGAAAAATTTCACAAAGTCGTTATGGTTGTCAAAACTGCTCAACTAGAAGACAGATCCAATAAAGTAAAGGAGCTTGACATCTCTTTACAACAATTAAAAAATATGCATGAATAAAAAATGATAAAGCTGAAGGAGAATTGGGAAAGTAAGCTGACATCATTTGAGGATGAGAAGAACTCCCTCAATAGAAAGTGTTTAGATCAGGAGGTGAAATTGAAGAATCAACAGTCACTCCAAGATATAACTTCCCAAATAGATAAAATAACAAATGTCACCACTCTTGTTTGAATTGACGTATATGATTCCAAAAGGTATATCAGATCATCCTCTAATCCAATGGAAACATCCTCCAAGATGAAGGGATCCCATAACTCAAGTATTTCTGTTTCTACGAATTTATTTCATCTACAAGTAAAGGTTCAAATCCATTATCTTGGAAGATGTAGATTGATAAAAATGTTAATACATCCCTAAAAATATAAAGGATGGATAATTCAATGATTAATAAGAAAAAAAACCAAATGGATGCTCCAAATAAATATAGAAAATTCCAGAAACAACAAAGCACTGAATATCTCCACACAAATACAACAAAAAAAAGAAAGAGTTTTATTGGATATTGTTGGGGTCATTGTAAGTTTGGGAATTAGTAAAATGATTTATGGTATAATATTTGATCATATTAAAATTTTGGAAGGAATACATCTATGGAAAGTATATGTGAAGAAATATATCATCTAGTAAAGAAATGGAATAAAACAAAGATGTATAAGAATATTTCTATCAAGAACATATTTGAGTATCTTGATGAAATCTGTGATAACTTTAACAAATGTGGTCATAGTTATGATGAGTGATGGTTTAGTCCTACCGTACCTTTGGTATATATTGATAAGAAGCATAGACCACAACAAAGGAAGGAGAAATAAAAAGGAGTTGAAAATTCTTCCATTAGGAATATGAAATATAATGAAGTCATGAAAACCATGAAAGAAATTATTCCCATGAAGAAGTTCAAGATAGATTCCAAGAATGTCATCTTAACAAATATTATATGCTTCTATTTTGGATTGAAAGGTTATACCATGGATCACTACAAAAAATCCAGGGAAATGAATGAAAGCAAGATGAAATTAAAAGGATAATCAATCAAGAAGAATAGGGTATTGAATGAAGATATTATGTAAGATAATAAGTTTCCTAAGAAAGGTAAATTTAAAATGATTAAGAAGACATATGTAAGCTCTAAATTAGAAAATGTTAAGGAGTGTTTAGTTATCTGGACTAATCAGTTGAAAATTTCTATAAAACTACAAAGAGTTGAAGATTAAGTATCAGCTAATGAAAAGGAAAAAGGGAAACAAGTCATTCCACATAAAGAAAAATTCGAATTTCATGAGAGGTTGTCAGCACATGAAAACCCAAGTGTCTCACAACTACTTTGTGGAAGCTTCAAGAAGGATGGAAATCATACAAACAAATGTATAACCACTATACCAAGACAAATAGATAAAATTGAACAACATGCACCAGTAATATCTACTTCACTACTAACAAATGTGAAGACAAACAATCCACACAAGATGAAGTTTAATGGAAGTAAATAATCCCTGATGCCAATGAAAAATAAAAACCACAAATGGAGAGGAGACATCAGCATGAAGAGTACCAGACACTTTAGAGCTACAAGGAAAGTAGTTCTTGGGTTGGGAGAAAATTCTCATCCCCAGTTATTCTATTAAGAAGCTCACAAGTGTTCCATATTATTCCCTTATACTTTTGTTATATACATGTTCTTACATTTTAGGTAATTACAGGTGAAGGTCATCCTCAATGTGACAATTAGATGAGAAAAGTGGAGAACTATATGTTGGACTCATTATTCATGATTTGATAATTACTTGAAGTGATCCACAATGGAATATTATCAACATGAATATCTTCAATCGTATCTAATGATATTATTCACTATGGTAAATCAAAGGGAGTAAACCCATTAAGGTGGAGAAAATATAAAGGATATGATATCAAGGATTATGTCATGAAAAATCATGGAATTCATATCATCTCAAGAAGCTGAAACTGAGTTATTCTAATCAAACTTTCATCCCTTGTTCTTAATTGTATTTAACATGTCAATTAAGGGGGAGTGATTGATTGATGACAAGATGGGATGAAAGGTGGAGATTTATATTTTCACTTGAACTTCTTAATGATTTTGGTGAAGTATGTGCATTATTTAACATTTCATTGATAAATATCACTATTTCCAACCCCTCGGATAAGATTTGATACATTCTGAGCATGATTTCACATGTATGGTTGTTTATGGACAACATTGAAAACATTGGTCATATATCTCTTGTTTTCTACACCGGGTTAGCCCATATAGACATAGAGTTGATTAAATAATGGATCTTTTCTAAGTGAACCGTGTGACATCATACCTCTCTCAGAAATACTGAAGCGGATGTTATTCAAAAGGAGGAGAACATGTTTTTTAAGAGTACCCCACTAACCATTGAATTTTGTTTCCAATAAGGGGGAGAAAATATTGGCAAACGTATTGAACCATTTGAAGTTTTATTAAGTAATATTAACAAAAAAATACAAAGGGGGATATTGTAGAGAATGGTGTTTCATTTTTGGTCAATAAGGATTCAATTGTCAATAGGTTATCAATATGTTCATGAATAGGTCATTATGGATTTTTTTCAAATAATTGAAGTAGTGATGCTTAAAGTGATGTTTGTAATTTAGTGAATATCACACTTTGTTTATGGAATATGATTGTGAACTAAATCTGATAAATTGTGAACTAATTCTGATGATTGTTGAGCTGATCTAATGTTCTAAAGACTTGTATCAGAGTCATACATGTTTACACCATCATAATGTAGACCATGTAATACTCAATTTGATGAGGAGAAAGAAGATCCATCCATAGTCACTAAGTGGATGATGTGCTGAAGATCCATCGAATGAGTTCTAATTAGATGAAGGTTGTGAATCAAATATTACCATGCATTATGCTTTAAATGCATGAGGAATGAAGGAATGGTCCATGCATTAACCATGATTAGATCATAGAAACTTATTTAAGATCTTTGGTATTCTTGATCATAAGAGAAGAGTGATGATGTTTTGGAGAAGATATTTTGAATTCTCAGTCCAAAAAGAATATAAGAATAAGAGTAGAAGGTTGGTGGTTTGGATATAGAGATAATAAAGAAGGTTCGTGGTATTTAATGATGGAATATCATGTTGTTTATAATTTTTTTTTTAAAAAGTATATTTTTTGTGTTCCTTTTCTAAAAAAATAACCCAACCGTGGAGGCCAGCTGAGGGAATCATCCTCAAGAACATGCGGGACCCAAGGGTAAACTGTACCTAAGGAAAACCCTCAAGGACAGCCCTGCATGAGGCAGATTATAGGCCTTGTATAAGCCCATAGGTGTGCACAAATAGTGATCAACCTATGTGGAAAGCAGGAATAGTGGGCACCAGGAGCGCGCTCGAAGGAGGTAGAGTGGGCGCTAAGAGATCGCCCACAATGGGGAACACGGTACAGGGTGGTACCATGGAGGGAGGAGGAGAATACTAAGTTGTGGTTGCAGAAACATGTATTATAAATGAGTCATGTCAGTGTGTCCATTTCAATGTGGGATGGGTTTAAAAAATTTCGAGGTAATCCAGGCCACCCATCTGATCTCACATGATATATCGACCACACACTCCGTCCTATGTCCCATGATCTAATCACTATTTTCTGTGATTAATACGAGCTGATCCAATGGTTTTGGTGTCATCTTAAACCTCCAACCACATGGAGAGCCACTCGACGCTACTGCTCGCCATCGCCACTACCAATCCACTGAGATAGATCTCTGAGGCAATTTTGATGATGAAATCTCCTACCTGATGATCTTATAAGAAACACGATATCATGAATGCATTAAAAGTTGCACACATGCCAAAAAAACAAAAATAAAAGGAGCCAAAGGGAAATGATGTTTCCGAGGCCACACTGGCCATTTTATGTACAAAGAAAAAAATTCATGCTTTTGAAAATGCATGCACGTGAGGATTTCACTGAGAAATAACAATTTTACATTGTATAGAAATAAACTGAGATTTATGGCCATATATTAATCCATGTTTGAAGATTTAAAAATGTTTTATATCTAAGGTGTTCAAATATTTGAACCCCCAGTTTTGAACATGCTACTCACCTATAAAAAGAGGATCCCAAGACATGAAGAGGCTGATAAAATTTGCCTCTCTTCAGGTGTTTTTGTTTCTCCAAAATATAGCACACTATATTTTTTTTGGAAACGCGAAGGAGAAGAGGTTTCCACGCAGCCTTGCTACCTGAAGGAGAAGAAGTCATGTAGGAGTTCAACAAGTGCATAACACTCTTGAGCTATCTCATGAAGGAAAACTGCACCCTTTCTGAGAAGATATTCATGGACATGTGATAGGTTTTCTCAAACCATTATTGTGTCTTATAGAGGTGATCCCACATGCAAGCAATCGGGGAACACACACCCTTGTTGTACTCTACGAAGACAGAACCACGAGCTGTTACTGGTTCTATGATATAGATCCACATGCACCCTTTGTGTGAAGAATAAAGAACATATATATGTGCTTCTCTAGTAGGCATGAAGTTTTGTTGGTACATGAGATAGTATACATATACATTGTCTCTTTATGAAGAAGGATATTGGAAGTTAAGGACAGTACGTGTGTGATTAGAGAAAACCCAAGGCCCTATGTGAAGAAGAAAACCCACGAGGGAAGGGGAAGTCCATGGAAACATACACTTATATGTGAAAAGGAAATATGTAGTGTGTTTGTGCAATTAAAGTGTCCAAGAAAAATTTTAATTGTGGGAAGCACTCATTTGGGCTCCAAGAAGACCCATGCATAAACACATAAAATTGAATAAATTAAATAAGACATTGTGTGTGTATGATAAGACCCAAAAAATAAAGAAGAGAAATGGAGAGACAAATATATACAATGCATGAATTATTTCATTCACATGCACCCATTAATATATTAAAAATAAAGAATCATAATTGTGTGCAAGAAAAACCTAAAGGAATTGCGTGCATATTGAGAAAG
The DNA here is from genome assembly GCA_963277665.1 of Viscum album. Lineage (NCBI taxonomy): Eukaryota > Viridiplantae > Streptophyta > Magnoliopsida > Santalales > Viscaceae > Viscum > Viscum album. The sequence goes on from OY728164.1 coordinate 1,587,041,567, forward strand.
AAAAAATTGAGTGGAAATTGAATGTTTAACTACATGACCCACACACATTGAACTTAATACATTGATATAAGAGAATAGTGTGTTCTCAGGTTTACAATAAACACATCATATATATGTGCACATGCACATGTGAAGACACTTAAAGGAAGAGACTGTGTGTGTGAAAATTGAGAAAGAAGAATCCAAGAAGACAGTGCATGCGGAAAAGCGTGAGACACAAGCATTCAATCATACATAAACACATGAACATATGAAAATCATTGAAATATCTAGATAAAATAGGAATTGGATCCCATGAAATCTATGAATTAAGTAAGTGAGTTTTGAGTCTGGAGCCAGAAATAATTAAAGAAGTTATTCGATTTGAGTTCTTAGTAATTGAGAGTCCAAGAAGGAAGACTTCGCTGATATTGTGAAGAATCAATCTATAATTCTTGAATAAGTTGTGTGAACCATTGGTACACACATAAGTAAGGAAGGTCTTCATCAGAAGAATAAATAATTGCATGAGCATTGTTGAACTGAGCATTGATCAAGAAAGTGATCAGAAATATTAATCAAGGCCAATAGACCTTACCAAAGGCTGTTGAAGATTCTTGAAGACATACATAGGCATGTGTGATTAAGAAAGCCTATGTGGGAAGACCAGAAAATCATCTAAAGTGAATCAAGATAAAACAATGAATAAATCCTCTCCTGTGACTTGAGATATAAAATAAATTTGTGAGATTCAGGGAGGAGAAGAAGTCTTTAGTGGGACTATGAAGCATGCCAATGGGATTCTGGTAACACTATGTGAAGCTGTATAAAGAACCTCTTGTGGGAATCAGGAGAGATACATAGTGACTTTTTATGGACCATTTTAATTAATAATCTAATTATAGTAGATAATATATTTTGGGGATAATTACCAGTACATCAAGGAGTTGGTCGTTGAACTGAACTTTTTAACTCCTTGTGTTCAATGCCTTTACATATGCATCATCATTCAAAGTAAGGCTAAGAGACACAAGAAGAGTGGATTGAGTCTTTAATCATCCATAGAGGTTTAATTGAAATTAATCAAATAGTAAAAAAGTTTAAAAGGATCATTGATTAACCCCATCCCCCTCTCAGTGATTCCCACTGATCTGGGAACTTCCACATATGTATAAAACATGTTCATGGATGATAAATATACCCTAGTAAATACTTATGTATAGAGAGTATTATATAAAAATTAAATTATGAAATTATCCATTACCTTGGGGTTGAATTCATTCATATGTATTTGAATATTCTATTTAATATATTAAATAATGTTATTAACATATTGAAGAACCATATTTATATCTATGATATCATGAATTATCATATTATCATTCGTTAATGATATTTCATTACTACTTGTCTTTTGGGAATTATTTTCCGCATGTTTTGTAATATATATGCTTGTTATTTTTCATGGGTTTAATTTATATCATTTCTAGAATTGTAATAATGTAATATATATCACAATTATTTATTTTATAAATTTATATAATCATTCATTAAATGAGATCACGGAGAATGAATCACATATTATTGTGGAGATGGTAGGTCGTACGTACACATGAGCGATGATATCATTCATTTAATTATGACATTGAATGGGAGTGGATGGTATATTTTTTTTTCAAAATACACTTTATTTTATAATAATCATATATAGTTATTATTTCCAACATCATACCCATCCAAGTAAGGTTTTGGTGGAAAAATTTACACCACGGCATGGAGATTGTAAGGCATACGTACACACACATGGTGATTTCATTTTTCATAGGATGTATAGAAGGTGGAATATAGTTGTTCCATAATTATAATAAAATATAATTATATAAGTGATACTAGATTTATTACTTTATAATAGAAACTACTCCTGAAGATTAAGTATAAGAATAAATATGTTTTAATGAATCGGTAGAGGAGATTGTCTCTTCTTAAAAGTTCTCCCTTTAGATCACCTTTAAAAGGCACTAGATTTAGTTCTTTTAGAAGACTAGATCCTCTAGAATTTGACTAGGGAAGTTGAGAAAGAAAAATCACACTGGCTGGAAAATCTTTATGGCTTAATAAGTTGTAAATAAATGATGGAGGAGGTGTCCTTTTTATTATTGAGGTGAGGATAACTTTTGGAAACTTTAAAAACATTAAACTAATATAAATTAATGTTTAAATAAAAATGAAACCTACTTTATTTATATCCAATATTGGATGAAGATGTATCAAAATCCTCTCAACCAATAATATTTCTACATGTTTTGATTTCATTTTAAACCTTTTCATTTCATTTAACCCTTAATTATTTTCTTTTAATTTTAATTATGGTAACAACATTTTAAATATTGAGAGAATATAAATTTTACTTATATGGGGTCAATTTACCATAAATGAAAACTTTATGAACTTTTAGACCTTATAAGAGTCAATTTTTAAGTTATATTGATTTTTTGAATTTTGAAATAATTTTAAATAATATTATTTTTATAAAATATTTGTAGTGTCAATTTTGACACTTTTCATTTCATTAAATTAAAATAAAATCTGAAAAGAGAGATAAAATTGAAAAAAACCATTGAGTAGACTTATAATATGTCATTTCAATCTAGAAAAATCATGTAGTCCCTTAATTAATTCAAAGTATATTTATTTTTATAATTTTTATATCATTTACTTGATATTTCTAATAATAAAGTAATTATTGTATCACAATTGTCTCAGTATTTATGGAAATTATTTAATATCAAAAATTATAAATAAATTACCATGATATTGATAATTTAATTATATTTTTTTGATAGTTTTTATTATAAATGTTTTATAATTTTTATCCCTATATTAAAATTATTACACTTATGATAAATAAGAGTGTGACATTTTTCCACATTCATGTCACATTATTTTATTTTAGCTATATTTATATCTTTTTCATAGAAAAAAATCTATTAAATGTGTCATTTTTCATCCATAGGCATCAAGGGTCGATGGTTACTCATACACTAGAATTTTTTCATTTGTTAGGGTAAATGTATCATCCTTATTGTATTATTTTATTACCTAAATTATCCGATTTACCATTAATCACGTTAAATAAAAATTACCATAGTCACTATTCATAATATCCAAAAATAAAAGTATCATATCAACAGAATTTAGACCCATTGATTCCAAATATGATATTAGTTATTCTAAATTTAAAACATATAATTTTAAGTAATTAATTTATAATCAATCTCATTGAAAAAAATGAGAAAATGGGTTTTTAACAAGAAAAAATAATCAAAATATTGACATGTGTTTTTATCCAATTTAAATATAAAAATACTTTAAAATGAAAAAATTGGATTAAATTATAAAAAAATTAATTTAATTATACATTAAAACTAATTGAAATTATAATATAGCAATATAAACAAATTAGATAAAAAAGAAGTTTTGAATTAAAATGCAGTATTTTCACTATTCATTCAAATTTGTAAATTATCAGAAAAATAAAAATATATTACTATACAAAATTTTGATGTTCCAATTCCAAATTAAAAGTTTATTTTAACAAATATAACTTATAGAAGTATCAAAAAATGTATTTTAAATGATTTCAAAATCAAAAGGCGGTAAAAAAGATATTTTTTTTAAAAAATACTACCCTTATCCAAAAATTTAATTTGTTCTTATATCAGGTCTAGAAAACATATAAGATGAATTTAAAAGATTACATTAAATATATATTTCATTAATAAAATATATCAGGAGTGATTTTATTATATTTTAAACTAACTTATTTAAATAGTTTTTCAGAAAAACAATTCCTTTTATTTTAAAAATGTTTTTATTTTCATTTATAATTAATTTCTCACTAATGAATTAATTATATATACATTTGTAAAGAATAATTTCAAAAATCAGTTAATATTATTCATATTATCCATTATAATGGATTTTGTTTATAAGGTAATGTAATGATATTTAGTTTTTTTCTTAAACTCAGTCTCTTGTGATATGAATTATCTCAAAAGACTTGAAATTGTGTGTAACACAAGACAATTATAGTGTTGCATATAGTGCAAGCTAAATTGTTGTTGCATGTAACACAATATTATCTTGGTGTAGTGTACAACACAATACATCAAATAAATTTTAAAAAATATATATCTCATAAAAATCTTGGGGTGTTACATTCTATCCCCCTTAAAATGAATTTCTCCCTCAAAATTCATCTGGGTTGTTAAAGGAATAATACAAGAAAGTTTATTTCATAGAAACCCACATCATAAAAACATGGACTATAACTTCCTTTAAAAAGAAATATTTTGAAAATAACATTTACCCGAAGTAAATCATAACTAGGTCTCTACGTAGGAGAACATAGGTGAAGATTGGTCATGAAGGAAAAGCCTAAATAATAATAGAGAATGATAAATATTATTGATCATAAGAAAGTGGGTGATCTAGAGAAAGTTAACAATCACAAAACCATAAACTAAGGAAGAATGAAAGAGTTTTTTGATATCATCAAATAATGATGATAATAATACATCCTTTTACATTCCGATCATTTTTTCTTAATGTTGAAGAATTTTCATGAGAAGATATACATACATGATTTAAGCACAATATCACCATTGGTCATGGCTTGAATAGTTTCCACTTTATCTCTTATTCAAATAAATAAAGTTAAATGTTTTATTACTTAATAATTAATAGATGATGAGATCTATAAATTGAATAATATGTCATTTTATCTACCTTTATAATAAAAAAAATATTAACACATGTTATAAAATATTCATAAGTCCACCTATGGTGAGATAATAATTTATTCTAACAAACATCGTCTACAGTTGGATTTAAAATTTTCATAAATGGATAACCATACAATCAATCCAAAAGCTAGAAATACAAAACATTAGAAAGAGGTTCACTAAATCATCTATATTTATCTCCCATATATCATAAGGTATCTCTTGTTGGTAACATTTCAAACATGTGAATACCTTTATCATGTACTTTCTTGAAATAAGGTAATAACTTGAATTACCATAGAACCTTAGTGAAAACACACATGATATGAAAAATAAGTCATTCCACATACCATAAAACCAATAAATTCAATATAATTAATCCATGATATCATAAATCACATTATCTTCATATCATTCCCGAGGACATTATTACTATCAAATATATCTTTATTTCCTTATCCCAACATTTTTCCCATATTATGGGTCATCCTTCCATTAATGTTTTTCAAATAAAATGTAAATCAAAATTAATGGTTACCGGTACCCTTCAAAATATACTCTTAAATACATATATAAAAAGTACATTGAACCATTACATAGACATTTCATTATTCCATAATACTATAAAGTGATTCTACAACATTATTCTGGAATCCCATTACGTAAACACTCATCCATTCCAACACTTCTTTATCATAATCTACGTCACTAATAGTGATCAAATATGACATTCCATTGTATTTGGAATTATTATTTTTATAATATTGATCATCATCAATAACCCTTGGATTAGTTCATTGGATAGCATAATGCCCCATTTCATTTCAATTGTATAATTAAAGTATTGAGTTTTATTATATATAGAATTTTCTAAATTTTTATAATTAGATATCATTTTCCCATAACTTTAGTAGTCAAATACCCGATGACCTTCTTTTACAGTACTTAAAAAAATTTCTAGTCCCATTAAGAAAATATCCACCATACTTCATTCCACATTTCGAGAATAATGAAATGCTCATCTTTCTTTAACTATTTTTTTTGATATTTTCACTTAAACTCCATCTTCTGTTTCTTTTCAAAACCAAGAGATTGATATGTAACCCCAACTTCCTTTTCTAACATGATAGCACAAAAAAAAATATCTTTATAGATACTAAAGTCTCTTATGGATAATTCCCTTTGAATACTTGGTTTTAAACCAATGAATAATCGATCAACCTGGATTTCCGGTTGGATGATAATGCTTGAAGCATAACTTTAAAGTCTTGTAAAATTGTCCACATATTTACATACATATTTATCACAATTTTCTTAAGCTCAAGTAACTCCATTTCCTTCTTCATATGAAGAATATGAGGAATGTAATTATTGAAATATATATATTTTTAACTCATCCCATTCCATGGATTCAATTTCTTTCTTCTGTCTCGTATTCATGATTGAAGTCCACCACTTATCTTACTCTCCTTTTGAATGATAAACAACCAAAATAAAATATTTATGTTCCAATTAGTGAAGGAGAGAAAATTTATTTTCAGTGGTATTGATCCATTGTTTGACAAAAATTTAGTGAGAAGACCCACTAAAATAAGGTGGATGTCGCCTCACGAAGGAGTCAACAAAACTCTTTCCCCTCTCTGCTAATTTGGATGTCTAGAATGATTCATAGATTGTATAAGTATGACAATAATATTTTTTATTTTATCTCTGATAATATTTTGTTGTTCAAGATGACAATCATTCCATTTCCTATTTCGTTCATCACTAACATGTTTCCATTGGTTTCAATCCACTGTCTAAAACCCAAAAAGAATAGTTTGAGAGGAAAAACCATACTAGAAAAGAAACATACTCAATGGTTATCATTTTAAATCTCTAACATCTTAGGTTTATTACTATGTTAACCATCATCACTACCAAAATTCAAGGATTGTAACCTATACTTTGACTTATCCTTACAGAAATCCCTAGAAATATCCTTATAAATATTTATAGGAATCTCACTAAATATTTTTCATCCTAGTTTCCAATGGTTGACTAAAACTTCACTCAAATACCCCCTATAATGACCCAAGATTAACTTATATACACATTACATTATTTATTTAGAATAATTAATAAATTATATAAAAAGATTCCCAAATACCATATTATTTTAGCACCTTTGGAAAAATGGAACAAATTATTATAATATAGTGAATAATATTCAACATATCCTATAATGATCATCCCCTTTGGTTTCCTACCAAAAACTATCCTTTATATCCAAGGGAAAATAAAACATATAAAAAGTGTGAGATTAGATGCTCTGTAAGGGGAAACAAGGAAAATATAGAAATATCATAAACATAAGAATGTAAAAACAAGAAAATAATTTTTTAAAATCATACCACGTATAATATATATAAAAATATCGAGTCATGAAATAAATATTGATAGTTCATATTGAATAATTCACAAAGAAACACAATCCATGAGAAAATCACTTTGGAATAAAACTTGGAATTGTAGAAAACACATAATAATATAAAATCATTTACATATTATCCAAGGCTCATTTCCAAGACCATCATAGTTTACAATATCATTTATTGAACCGAGTTCACTCCTCATTCCATCACTTTATTACAAAACCAAGATTACTTACCATTCCATCCCTATATTACTAAGCTAAGATAATTTCCAATTTCAGTCTTGTCTATATAATGAGATACCAATATTTACCCAATTCATTGGAGGGATATATAGGTCACAGTCATATGATAATGAAATCATTCTTATATGTTCCATAAAATCCAAAATCATTCATCAAAGCATAACCTAAGTAATAAAATAGCTTTCTTAAACATAATCTCATCATAAAATTATCCAACTAAAAAATGATTTCACAAATGGAATTCCATTATAAAAACAATAAAACCCTAGGAATAATAGGGATATTATAATGGAAATATAACCCTATTAAATAATATCATCTTAGATGGAAAATAATTTTGATAAAGCATTTCAAATTAATTTTTGAAGAAAATATGCTTTCTTTTTCAAAAATATTTTCTTGTCTCAAAATACCATGAAATTTTAAAAGAAAATAATTTCTTTGAAAATAAACTTGAAATATTTTAAAGTAATATTCATGCAAATAAGGTGTTATGAATATTTAAAAATCAGTTCATGTCATATAAGTTGAAATAAAACATTCTTCTCATACTTTTGTTGGAAAGTCAAAAAATACCTAGTATCGAAAATGACAAAAGATTCATTTACTAATGTTTTATAAAAATTCACCAATGGGTAAAATTAAAGTTAATAGGAATATTTTATTATACATATGTATAAAACTTAGACATGGATAATAAATATACCCCAATAAATACTTAAGTATAAAAAATCTCAGACAAAAATGAGATAGAGAAATTTTCTTTTACCTTAGGTTTGAATTATTTTGTATGTATTTTAATATCCTTTATAGTTGATTAAATAATGTTATTAACATATTCAAATACGATATTTTTTTCTATGATATCATATATGATCATATTATCATGCTTTTAATAATATATCATTATTACTCTCCTTTCTGGCATTATTTGCTACATATTTCATCGTAAAATCCTAGTTATTATTCATGGAATTAATTTATATCATTTATATAATGATAATAATGTAATAAATATCATATTTATTAATTATATACATTAATAAAATCATTAACTAAATGATATCATTTATAATGAATCTCATCATGTTGTGGAGATGGTAGGTCGTACTTACGCATGAGCAATGATATTATTCCTTTAATTATGAATTGGTATGCAAGGGGATGGTGAATATTTCGTTTTAGAATCCATATCATGTTATAATTATTATATATAGTTATAATTTTAATCATTATATCAACCCATGTAAGGTCGTGGTGAAAAACAAATTACACCACGACATGGTGACGGTAAACCATACGCATGCACGTGTGGTGATTTCATTTTTTGTAGGATGTATAGAAGGTGGAATATGTTTTTTCCATAATTATAATTAAATATAAGTATATAATTTATAATGGAGTTGTTACTTTATAGTTTAAACAAATCATGAAGATAAATTATAATAAGAAATAAGTTTAAAATAATCGGTAGATGAGATTACCTCTTCTTCAATGTGATCCCATTAGATCTCCTCTTAAAGGCACTAGAGTGGGTATTTTGAGAAGACCAGGACCTCTAGAATGTGACTAGGGAAGTTTATAAGGTAAATGCTCTGGGGATGGATGATCTTTAAGGGTTAATTTTTTGTGAAGAAATGAGGTAGGAGTTTCCCTTTTATAATTTAATAGAGGGGCACTTTTGGAAACTCCAAAAAATATTAAATTAATATACATTAATTTTTAAGTCCAAATAACTAAAACATGAGTTATGTTGATTATAATATTATAATGGTTTAAAATACTCTCATATAATAATTTTTAGACATGTTTTTATTTCATTTTAAAACATATCATATCATTTTACCCATAATTATTCTTCTTTAATATTAATTGTGGTAACAGCATTTTAAATATTAATATAATATAAATTTTACTTATATGAGGTAAATTTCACATAAATGGAAAATTTATCTACTTTTAGACCCTAAAATAGTTACCTTGTAATTTTTAAAAATTTTAAGGATTTATAAATAATTTAATAAAATATTATTTTTATAAAATATAAATAGTGTCAATTTTGACACTATTCATTTCATTAAATTTAAATAAAATTGAAACATAAAGATAACATTGAAAAAAACCATTTAATATAATTATAATATTCAATCATCACTAATAAAATTTATAGATTCCCCTTATTAATTAAAATTATATTTATTTCAGTATTTTTCAAATCATTTACTTGATATTTCTATTAAAAATAATTATTGTATCACTATCGTGTTAGTATTTATAGTTATTATTTAATATATAAAAATTCTTGATAAATTCTACTGATGTATATAATTAAATTAAATTTCAGGAGACTATTTATTATAGATGTTTTATTATTTTTATCTATATATTAAAATTATTATACTTATAATAAATAAGAGGATGACATTTTGTCACATTCATGTCAGTTTCTTTTATTTTAAAAATATATATTTCTATACAACTATTATTTTTTATTATTAAACCACTTTATGGAAAAGTGGGAACCCAAAGTTCACACACAAAGACAACTACATGCTAAAAGAGTTCAAGGAATTGTTAAACACAAGACTAAGGTTACTTGAGTCAGATGATCTTTATAATTCCCAATGTAGAGTACTAACATGGGTGTCTGGATCCTCCCAGATATGTTTTTCAAGGTGAGAAATCATTCTGCCCATTATCTGGATGAATTCCTCTAATGTGATTCTACCATGGTTGAAGCCTCAGGATATGATTCGGTCTTTCTTGTCTATCCACACTTCTTACTCCTCTATGGCCTCAGTCTTCAAGCGTATTGAATAAATCCTTAAAATCTCTTCATTTGAGGCATTTGGATGAAGACTTTTTCAAGCATCTCTTCCTTCGATTGGAAGATGAGCCTTAGATACCCCACACCCTCTTCTTCTATTACACTTAGTTTTCTGCTTGGATCCCCACTTTCCCCATCTTGAAGGCCTTTTCTTTCCTTATTTCCACACTTCTTGGCCGACCTGGTTTCCATTGGATTCGATAAGTGAGAGTAATCTTTGTGCCCCTTTGGTTTTTTCCCTAGACCACTATGAATTTCCCCAAGTCATGCTTTCTTTTTTTCCCCTTCTTCTTTCTTGGGTTATGGGGACCTTTCCCTTGGAACCGGTCTCAGATATCTACTGAGAGTTGGATGAAATTATCATCACCTGAATCTACATCCTCTTGTGACAATGATTGATCTTGATTTGCCAGACCTTCAAATTTGTTTTTCACTTTAACCCCTGGGCCTTCTTTGAGATCCCTTGGCCTACCAGGATAATCCAACTTTCTTACTTTAACCACCAAGCCATTCTTCTTCTACCCCTCGCTCCCAGCCATCGGAAAGGAGGACTTCATGATGAGTGTGTTTGGGTCAAGTGGTCCCAATACACTAACCCCATCCTGCCTTCCTTGATCTTGGAGAGAACTCGTATCTGAATGAAAAAATGACTTCACCAGAAATGAATTAACATATGCTTCGAAATCCTTTCTAGATTCACCCTTAGGGACCTCACTACACTGAATCAGACCAATGGGATTCTCGTATCCGCGACCCATGAATTGAGGATGCTGGTTAGAGACCTCCCAATCACGACCTTGAGGACCCATGTGCCATGGACCTCACTTACAACCTTCACCACACCATTATTGACAATTATGTCCGAGACCGGATGCTCCGCCACATCCACATGCAAGGAGAACTCTATTTAATTTCCTTCCACCTACACTTCCTCCACTCCATTCACCTGCAAGGAGCTGATCCCCAAATCCGGGATTAACCGAGCTAGGACATCCACAACCCATGGAAAGGGGACACTGGCCTCCACATCATTCACTTCTACATGAACCACTAGATAAGGCCTCTTCAAAACTTGACCCTCCCGAGGATTGAATTTTGGCTGCAACCTCAATTCCTCACCTAGACCAAAATGAAATCTTCATGGTTCTCGTTCCCCTGGGACAACCCCACGTGCCTCTACAGGCCTGTCCAGGACTGCTCTATCCGATTGCTAGATCACAACGGGGGTGACCTGCCCTTGAGTCTCTTCTGGTTGGGGGTTCAATAGTTTCCGAGCCCTTGGAATGCGACAACATCCAAGGACCAAACTTCCTAGATGATGGCAGCCAGAGAAATAAGCTGGCCAAGACTCAAAAACCACCATCTGTTTCCATCTGAATTCTTCTCCCACCAAAATCCAAATCCACTCCATAGGAGGCTTCTAAACATCAGCCTCAACACAAATGTGAGGGTTGATAGGGTGAAAAACCACAATATTCATACTATCCGAACACATAAATATACCAACCATGTTCCCTAACATGCTTATTATTGACGAAACCTGAAAAGGAAGTGGAAAATCTTGGAAGCTTACCCACACCGCTGTCATTGGTTCATACCGATTCTCGATGAATTTGAATGACCAGTAAAGGAGGTAAAAACCGAATCCATTAAGGGTTCAGGGGGAGTTGGGCCAAGAAGAAATCAAATCACTCTCTGAGGAAAAAAACCATCATATGTCGCTATTTGAGCAGCCCAACCATCGCACGGTCTTGAAGCCCCCAAGATTAAAACACAAATATATCAAAGGCATCCTTTGAAGGATTAAAACCCCTAAAACAAATGACCAGCGTCATTATGAAGAGATCCATATAGGCATTGAATTCCTTAGTGGAGATTGTGTGCTTGGGAGAGCCCTTATAAAGGTCACAAACCTTAGGGCACAATGGAATCGTCGGGAATGAAGGAAGGAGAATAGGGTTAGTGAAGGGGAGAATGTTCTGGACGGTTTAGAATATGTTAGGTGTGAATAGTCGACATTTACTCATCCAATTATAATTCTGAATGTGTTAGTTTAATTTTATCCTCTTTGTGAAATTATTTTTTTACTTAAATTCCCTGATTTACCTTTAACCACGTTAAATAAATATTACCGTAGTCAATATTCATATTATACAAAAATAAAAGTAACCTATTAAGATAATTTGTACCCCCTGATTCCAAATATGAAATCCATTTTTTAAAATTTAAAACACATAAGTTAAAGTAATTAATTTAAAATTAATCTTTTTAATAAACTGATAAAAAGAGTTATTAAATAGTAAAAAAAATCAAAACATTGTCATGTGTTTGTATCCCATTTCGCTGTGAAAATAATTCTAATGAAAACAATTGGGTGAAATGATGAATAACTAATCTAAATAAACTTTAATACCAATTAAAAGGAAAATTAAACAATATAAATAAATTATACAAAAAATAGTTATGAATTAAATTATAATTTTTTTCAATATTAATTTAAATTTTAAAATTATCATAAAAATCAAAAAAATATCCAAAATATATTCTTATGTCCCTCTTCCGAATAATAAGTTTATTTTGACAAATTGAACTATTAAAAGTGTCAAAAAAATATATTTGGAATGGGTTCGCCATCAAAAGTAGGTGATTTTTTTAATACTTGTTTTATCTAAAAAATTAAATTATTTATTATATCATGTCTATAAAAAATCTAATATGAATTTACAGCATCACATTGAATATATATTTCATTAATAAAATACATCAAGAGTGATATTATTATTTTTTGAACTCAATTATTTATGTAGTTTTTCATCAAAACATTTTCTTTTTATTTATAAAGGGTTTTATTTTAATTTATAATTAATTTATCATCAAATAATTAATTATATATACATGGGTAGATAATACTTTCACAATTAAGTGAATATTGTTCATATCCACTATAATAATGGATAGGTTTTATAGGGTAATATAATAATATTTAGTTGTTTTCTTAAACTCGGTCTTCCATGAAATGAATTATATCAAAAGAACATGAAATTGTATGTAAAACAAGCCAAGGATAGTGTTTCATATAACGCAAGATAATTTGGGGTTTCATGTAGGGAAATCTTATCTTGGTGTATTGTACAACATAAGAAATCAATAAAATTAAAAAAAAAACTATCTAATAAAAATCATAGGGCGTTACACCACTTCTCTAGGTGTTTTTATACAATGATGTCAAGGAAAAATTGTCTACAATTCAAATGAATGATTAGAACAACAATAGAAGCTTAATTAGAAAATAACATAATAATTTCATTGGAACACACAAGGAATTTATACAATAAAACTTATTATAGGAGGCTACTCAAAACTATAATGTATAACCCCCTTTTACTACATAAGTCTCGTGAACACTTCTCTATACCAACACATTAGTCATAGTCACATATATATATGTATATATACACACACAATATCATTCCCAGGTTTAGCTAACTAATTCCAAAATAGATATATCACCAAAAATATAGCACATATCAAGGAATTTAATTAAAGAGCTACCATGAAGGACTCAAAAATCATATATATATATATATATATATGACCTATGATCCTATGTGCTTACTCATGATGCATTAATGCACCCAAACCCCAATCTAATCATCAATAACTGAGAAGTCCATTACACATAATCTAGTCAGGGATATGGAAACTCCCCTACAGGAACTCCACACAGCCTATATCCTATATACCACGCCCCTAAAAGAAAAGAAATAAAGGAACCCCAGAACACTAATAAAATTATTTAACACCCCATTCTGAATCACCAAGTTTAATATGGAGTTCCACATGTCCTCATTTATGACTTTCCATATGCTAGAGGTTTTAGATAAGTAGTGGGAGACCAAAAGTTTCTATTGGGGAGACTAATTTCTTGTCACAAATTTCTCTTGAATAATTTCAATGTATCATTTATTTAAATTTCCCTCCCTATATTTTTAGTATTATGAGCCCTATTTTCAGGTTGAAACTTCTACTATGACAAATATGATGGGTGAATTTTCTTAGTATATTTTCAATTTTAGTTGTTTGGTATGCTTTATTGAGTTCTTATCCTGAAACACTACCTCTGATTTCTACCTTCTAGGGCTTGTTTGTCTCAATACATTTTCTCTTTTCTTCTATAATTTTTCATTATTTGTATTTTTTATTTTTTATTTTCATTTGGATAGGTTTTATTATATTTTTCATTTATTTTCATCCATTTATACTTCATGATCCATCTATCTTTTCGTTAACCCCTTGCACAAGTCCCCTTATATTCTAGGTAGATAAATTTTACAAGTACTTTGGCCACCTACTCTGATCCTCTTTCATTTTAGGGTTATTATTCTTCCAAAATTTTTTGGGTATGATTTATTTATTTGATTTTATTATTAAAAATTTCTTACTTTAATATTTGTATTATAATCAGTCAATTATCGTGTGGAACTATTATATGTTTATTATATTATCTAATCTATTTATAATTTATTTCAATCATTGTATCCATATTCCAAATATATTATTTATAATTCCACAATATTATTCATATTTCATAAATTCATAACATTAAAATTGTTAAACAACAACCACTAATAATTATTTTTTAATAGTGACTTGGTTAATCCGTATCATATAGTAATCTACTATTATATTAAATTATAGGATTACTTTTATACACATGTCACTCTCTAGATCACCCATTAACCCCCACAATATGGTTCCCATTTTACAATGTACATCCATCATGCTCCTCATCATATTTCCCTCAAAACATCATTCCCATTCTATGAACATCCTATATTTCATAGTTTTTCCACTATGAACACTATTACATTGCTACCCACTCAGACATGAGTATCTTCCATAATCACTTAGTCCAAATCATTGCTTGGCATCACTCCAACCCATTCCCCTATCTTACAAATCTAATATATATGGATATCTTAACATTCAACATTCATCATTTGTATAAATCTAAAAATCCCCCTTCAGGATAGATACTCTCAGAGTCGTCGAATACTAGATTTTTATTTTGGTTCTTCATTCCATGATTCATCAATATTCTATCATAGGTTTTATTTGTTTTCCTCTTCCATTACCAAAACCCTAAATTTATCAACCTCATTTAATTCATATTATATTTTCTACGGTTAATCCTCTTCTATAACCCTTATTTTTTTCATTATATTTATTATTATTTTATGTTAAATGGTTTTCACACAATATGCTTCAAGGTTTAAGTTTAATAGTTCTTCCCTAGTTTTATTCTACTTCTAATTTTAGTTTTTATTTTCATTAGAATCTTATCAGATAAATGAATTATTAATGTTTTTTTATTTTAGGTAATTAGGACATGAGGGGTAAAAAAAATTCTAACATCTTCTCTAATTCCTTCACATAGAATTCATAAAGTGCCCATCAAGTGAAATTTTATTTTTTTCAGGTGATTTTATGAATTGATTTGTTTTATTTTTAAGCTATACTTTATATGAATATTATATTTTCTAATTTCCTTCTTCTTTGTTCTACCATCAGTGAAATATGATTCATTAATCTTTTTTACCATTACAGGTTTCTGTCAAAATTTAAATTCCATTCCATGTACTTTTTTGGAAATAAGTGAATATTTAGATGTGACTATCTTTATGTAGATATTTTCTTGATTTTAATATTAAATATGTTTTATTTTTATAATTTTCTAGACACAATTTATAGGGTTTTTATAATTTTTTTAAGAATTTATAAAATTTTATTATACCATTATTTCATCTAGGAAATTATTCTATATATCATTTATAGGGTTTGGATTTTTTAACTATCTATATATGATTATAAATTTTTAAGGGTTGACAAGAGGATTGACACTTTACACTTTTAAATGAATCATTTCAAAAATTTGAAAATTATGTTTGGTAATTTATTTATTCCATTTACTATGTTCCATTATTTTTTTTAATATATGTTATTTCAAAATCAAAATTGTGAACATGTTAATAATAAGTTTCAATTGATCTAGCCGTATATACTATTTTCTATTATATCCATATAAGAAATGCTTTATTCTAATAATTGTTTCTATAAATGATCAATTTGAGTTATGAATAAAACTCTTGGTTTTATATTCTATTAATGTCATGGATGGTCATAATACCTTAAAATCACTAGATATTAATTTTAGTCATTAGTTTACTATAATTACTTTGAAAATGATGAGAACATTCTTGATACAGTTGCGTTTTTGAATCTACATGATATTGAAGATTCATATATTTAAAGGTTAAATCACGATCCCCATTATATGTTCATGACAATAATTAATATTTATTAGTTACAGGTTTTTTTGAAAAAAATTATTGAAAACATTTTTTAACACTTTTCACTTATCATTGGGGCTCGTAAATAATTTATTAAAGATTTCTTTTTGGGAAAATATTTCTACCATGTATTTTAAAAAATTTATCCAATTTTTGAGTTTTTACATAAAAATAAAATTTGTATCATATTTTGGAATAAAATTATTAAAAGTAAAAACTGATATAAAAAAGTTCAACAAGTGTTATCACACAAACCTTGTTTTATTTCATTTCATATTTTCAAATTTAATGTCTTCAACATTTTGTGTTATTTCAAAAGTTATTGAATTTTAGGGTGTTAAAAGTCATTTTTGTAGTGTTGAAAACATTGATAGGGTAAATAGATCAAAATAAGTCAACATAGTACATTTGAGCTTCTCATTATTCCTAAATTACTAATTTCTTTTTTGTGTCTAATTTCCACCACTTTAGGAATTCAACGGTAAGTGTTCCTTCCAAAATATGATATTTATTTTTTTAATTTCTTTTTATGCCTGTAAAATTTTGGTAGTTTTTTAATAAATGTTTTTAATGGAGGATTATACTAAAATCATATAACTAAAACAATTAAATATGTGGTGTAAAAACAATTTTCCACTAAAAATTATTCAAAAACATAAAACCACTGAAAAACATATGAATTAAAAATTACTTTCTAATATCTTCATATTATTATTACTTTTAAAATATAGTCAATTATTTAATATCAGTAGATAATGTGTAGTAAAAATAACTTTTCTCATAAGATCCATTAATTTACTTTGAAGTCATGTATTTATAATGATAAGAAAATGTACCTATAAGATTACTTTTTTCTTCTCTATAAAAGCATAGAGCTCAACTAAACAATCACACGTAATAAAAGTTATATGTATTTATTAGAACTAATATGTATTGATCGCAATATAATCTTCATAACTAATATTCATTCAAAAGACAAATATATTATAATCAATACATTTTAGGAAATGTGTAATTTATGTATTTTTATGAATATAATTTAGATTTGAAGTACTACTATGATCTAAAATATATGATATGCAATGTATTTACAGGGAATATATATATATTTATCTATATATATACCATAAATAATATTATATTTTCATCATAATAAATATAGTTTCATATAGTTCTAAATTAATTTTCCTTACTGAATGTATGTGTTTTAGTTCAGAATTGATATTTACAATACAAGATGATTTTTATTAATGTGAACTATATGTATTGATCTAAATATTAGTTGAGAGCTAATATTAGTTTAGAACATATCTCAATTTTGATGAATATATATTATATTTAAGGTTTAATATTTATTTTTATCAATATATTTAATATTTTAGAACTAATATTTGAACTCACATATTTTAGAGTGTGAAATGTGTCCATAAAAAGAAAATAAATATATATCTTTTGTTTCAGAAATAATATTGTTCTTTTAAAATCAGTTCATATATTTTCATTTTAATATATTTTGTAACTATGTGATTGTAAATTTTTTTTCATGCTTATGAAAAGTTATATATGGTGTATACTAATAATGTTTTGGAATTTTATTCATATTGTTATTATGTAGAATCCAAATATTAAATGGTATATTCTAGTTCCACTGAAATAGGGATGTTTTTGTACTCTAATGTGAATGGTATGTGTTGACTAAATTATGTTTTAGTAGTAAATTGTTGTGGAATGAATTTTTCTATTTATATAGTTATTTTTCATATAGGAATAACTCTTTTAATAATATCACATTACAAAACTAATTCAACTAGGTATCTTTTTTTTTGTTAAAAATTGTCAATTTGAAATGTATTTTTTAAAGAGGATATTCATTTTTAAATTTTAATTTCATATTGATGTTTCCATTAAATGGATGTAATTATTCAATGAAATGAATGAGTTTTACTTATTTTGTAAAAATGGAACTCTTTCAATTTTATAAATTGAATTTCATCTTTTAAATTATATATTCATTTATTTGTTTACTACTTACCACTCTGTTTTGCTACAATATGTATTCACTATCACCACATTTTCATTTTATAACATCAATTAAATATTATATGTTGTCCATTTTATTTTATATATAATTGGTACATCTAAATATTTATATATACACTTTCTTATGTGGATGGAATGTTTATCAGGATCTATTTCCTTTATTTCAGAATCACAGACTAATTCTATAATGTGAAAAAACTACCACTCTATGATATACTCACTCTGCTAGATCACTACCTTACTCAAATACTCATATACTAGTCTATACAACAATTTTTTTTAGATACTATTCCTCCCTCACACTATGAAATGTAATTTGTATAGAATTGTTAACAGAATAGGTTCAAATATGATTTTATAAATTATGTACTCAGACTTTATTGGGAAACCTTGTCTAAGGTATGATCTCTTAATGATAATATAATGTATTAGGATTCTAGATTTTACATTATGATATGTAATTTTCATATGAATTGATTTTCATATTTTTAACCACATTGATTTGTAGGTGTGACTCAATAAAATTTAGTTTTTATATCGATAAATTTCATGGGGTTTTGAATAATTTATTCAGTTATGATTATTTAATGATTCTAACCTATTTTCTATTATCATTTTCTCACATAAATTATTAATGATATTTACATACTTAATAATATTTAGAAAATAGAACTGAGGCATGAAGTGGATGCAATTTGTATGAAACTCTACCTAATTATGTCATATAATGATCTATATTTACTAAAAATGTATGTCCTAGACCAATATATTTATTTTCACATCCATTTTAAAATCAGATACTCTGTTTTAATTTAATTTAAAATAAAATTATTTTGTTTTTTGAAAGTCTAATGATGTCACATAATTTATGTTGTTTAGATATATTAGTTACAAACAGACATAAATTTCTCATTCCTACACATGTATTGAATAATTATCACTAAATATGAGAATATATTTTAGAAATATATATTCTTATATAAAAACAAAATTCATATATATATTTTTATAGAAATATGCAGATAAAAAAAAGTTTCTTCAATTTTTATATATATTACTCATGCGAAATTTTATTTTAAACATTTTTTCAAAATTAATTAAGAATTGCATGTAATTTTAAAATTATGAATAATTTGATACTATGAAATATTCTATTTTGGAGTATATTTACCATAATTTCATTATAAACCAATTATATTAACCAGTCTCACTGCATGGAAAGGTAAATAGTTTATATTTTATTATATAATATATAACTATTTAAATGTTAACTATTTGATTATATAATACAAAATTAATGTAAATTTTTTATTCCAAATATGCTTTCCATGCATCTCTATGTTTTTTTAAAAAATAATACTTTAAAAATTTTAATTATTTTGTAAATATTAATTATAAGAATATAGACTCGTGTGATGACAAAGGAAAAGTAATGGTTTGATCTAATTCTTGTAATGGATTGATTCATGGATTTCAAATCTAGCATTGATTTTTATGCCCAGAAAGTGGGTTTTACATCCTTTGATGGAATTGTATATATATTTAACTGGGATTCAGATCTAAATACTAGTAGAGAAGGTGATTTATTACCAATGGTTGGTAAAAATCTATTATCATCTAGTAATAGTATCTTTGGGAACCATTGGTGTAACGTACCGACCCTTGTTACCTAGATTCGGTGCATTATTACATTACATTGGAATGATCACAAAAGAA
Source organism: Viscum album (assembly GCA_963277665.1). NCBI lineage: Eukaryota > Viridiplantae > Streptophyta > Magnoliopsida > Santalales > Viscaceae > Viscum > Viscum album. The sequence goes on from OY728164.1 coordinate 1,587,061,922, forward strand.
CAAGTCTTGAAATACCGATTAGTTTAGTAGGCTTGGAAGTACGAGATACAATCATAAGTTTTACATTACATCATAAAATGGAAAACTTAAACAACATTGTTTCCATGGACAACACTGAGATCCCATATACAAGCCCTATAGGTCAATCATAATATACTTCTTTACATCTTGGGAAAAATAAAACATTGAAAGGGGTGAGCTTAGATGCTCATTAAGGATAAAAATATAGCGGGAACTTTCATAAATAAGCATAATCATTTAAGGAAATTTATAAAACTAAAACAAAATCATTTTCAACATAAACATCACTATAATATGTAAAATATAAATCCAAATAATTCCATTAACTTACTCACATGGATATTCTACCAGTCGAATAATCACATGCAATATCAATAGCCACTTTCATAATGATAGAATACAGTATGCCAAACTTTAATAACTACATAGTCAAGGCCTTGTGCCAAGACTACAAATAAGTTTTTTTCAAGTACTTGTGCCAAGACACTAGTTTGTCTCATGAGACCTATCGATTCATCGAGGTTCTACAGTAGTCTCCTCCCGTCACTTCATATGTCCAATTCATTCCTCATATGAAAATGTATAAACATAACATAATCATTCATATAAAAACTGGCATACGAAATGTCAATAATTTATCCAAAAACCATGAATGGTATAAAATAACACATCCACATTCAAACATATCACAAAACCTTCAATATAATATGGAAGTTTTGTATAATAAAAAATCAACTTCAAACCAACTTAAAATCCATCAAAGGATGTTGACATAGATGAAATCAAAACCTTTATAGAGAAATATCTCTTTATATTTTGAAATCATTTAAAATTCACGTAATTATAGAAAAAACATTTATATTTTAAAATATTTTTCAAAACTTGTAAGGGAATCTTATACGATGTTATAATATCAGAAAATATCCTCACCCGCCATATAAGTTAAAAACATTCTTACCTTAATTTTTTCGAAAAGGTCATGAAGTACATTGCTTGGAAAATGACGGAAAGATTCCTTTATAAACATACTATAAATGTAAAACAAGGGTATAAATGAATTTAACCCATAGTCAATAAAATAGTAAGATTTTTTTTAAATAAATTTTTAAGAAACATTGATGGGGATGATAAAGAGGTCCCAGTAGATAATTATATATACACAACCTCGGATAATGAAGAGATTGTGAAATTAACCCTTAACTTGTACTTTTCCTTGGTCAAGGGTAGGTTAAACTCCTATATAATGTTGAAATAATTGTTATTAAATTTTAAAAGAATCATATACATTAATATGATATCATATATGATCTTTTAATATTGCTTTGTTAATAATATGTTTGTATTATCATCGTTTCGGGTGTTAACAAATTCATTTTCCTTTATATGAATTTTTACGTAAGTAATGTTTGTTATGGATAGGATGTATCTTATTAATATTAAGAATGATATTATGTCTTTAAACATTATTTTTAATCATCTAATGAAAATTATTCTTGAATGGATACGATGGGGAATGAATCTCATCGTGTTCGTGGAGACAGTAATCTGTACGTATGCACGAGTGACAATATCATTCTTTTGATATTAAAATAATATATAATTGGATGTTATATCATATATAAAGAATCATTAAAATGTTATATTTATTATTTACATCAATTACACATCATTATTATACCCATCCAAATAATAATGTATTTAATAACAATTACACCATGACGTGGAGACAATAAGCCGTATGTTCGCACGTATGGTGACATGTCATTAAAAGGATGTATAGAATAATAAATATGGTTTTACAATATTTATAATAACATAATAGTATATTTAAGACACTAGATTTATTATTTTATAATGGAAACAACAAAGAAATAGAAAGTGTAAGATGAAAGGAACTTGAAAGAGGTGATGAAATATTTACCTCTTCTTCGGGTTCTTCCTTTTGATTTGATCAAAAGGGATATTTAGGTTGGATTTATGACTATATGAAGGCCTTTAAGATGAATGTAGGACAGTTTAGAGGGTATTTGGGTTGGGTTTAGCCGATCCAAATGGCTTTGAAGGTGTGAATTAGAGAGAAAGGGGAGTGTCCTTTTATAAGAGGGGTGAGGGGAACCTTAGGAAAAGTTAGAAATATTATTTTATAATAAAATAATTTTCGGTTTATAATGGCTCCAAAATAAATTATTTAAAGTATAAGGTGGGGATGGGTTGAAAACCACTCAACCAATAGGTTTTATATAGGTTTGGGTCACTATATTAACTTTATCTATTAGATTTAACTCTTAGTTAAATAGTTTGACATTTACCATGTCTCTTTTTATTTTTATATTATATGATTAATAAAATTACTATAAACTTCCAAGAGAATCCCAAGTGGTTCATTAATGATATACCTATCATTATATAAGTCTTTTGGCCGAACCTTATATTTTTAGGAATAAAATATCAATTAAAAATATAATATTTGTTTTAAAAACACTTTTATGTCAATTTTGACACTATTTGGTATTTTGTATTTCCTAAATTTATAGCAACATTATTACTTTGAAAACAATTCATATAACCAACCTACACATGTCATATTAACCTATAAAATTAGTGTAGTTAATTAAAATTCTCAAATTACATTTATTTGGATATTTATAATATCAATTATTTTAATATTTCATTAATTAGGTAATTAGTGCATCATCATTGTGTCATAAATAAATTTATTTATTTAATGTATAAAAATTATAAATAAAATAAAATTATGTAGGAAATATTATTATCTTTCTAATGAATGTTTATAATCAAATATATCTTATGTGTAGCCATATATTAAAAATGTTTTAGTTATTAAACTCTGAATTTAAAACTTTTAACTCTTCTTTGAATTAAATATTAATAAATGTCCTCATCTAATAAAAGTGGACCTAAAGGATAATATTTTATTCTTAAGGTTGTTTTTGGTCGAATTACACTTTTCCAATAAATTAGGACATGTTTTAGGGTAATAATAATATCATTTTTACCCTTAATTACCATAATTACTTTTAACCGTGGTAAATAAAAGTAAAAAGTTACTATTCACCAAAAATTATTTTCTTCTTATTGACCACATTTTACTTACTGATATCCACATTTTAAGTTTTATGTAAATTTGCAAATGCTCTTAGGAGGTGGGTAAAAGACAGTAAACAGTTCAATAAAATTTTTATATATCTGAAATTATTATAAACCGACTTCAATGAATTACATTGAACTTATATAGGTTTTATAGATCTATTTTGACCTAAAATAAATTTAAATAAAATAATTAATTATTTAAATAAAAATTCAGTTTTAATCTATAACTCTGTGTTTTTCACTATTCATTAAAAATTGAAAGTTTTCAGAAAAATACAAAAAATTCACCCTAAGATAATTTTAATATTCCGAATCCAAAAATGAAGTTCATTTTGAAAGATAAAATTTATAAAATTTAAAAAAGTGAGTATTACTATTCATAATGACTAGTTTCATTGGTTGTGGTGTGTTTGAATTCGAAGTTGCGTACAACCCACGCTGCTGTATTATTCAAAGAGAAGCGTATCATGGAAGATTGGGGTGTTACATTTTCCCCTCCTTCAATTAATTTCATCCGCAATATTTCTAGAATATTACTGCATAAAAAGACTCGGTGGTTCTTCATCATAAGTTCCTCAGGTTCCCACTTTGCCTCTTCCATCTTATGGTTTCTCCATAGAACTTTTACAAGACGAGTCGTCCGTTTTCTCAACACTTTTTCTCTTGTATCAAGAACCTTGATAGGCTCTTCTCAATAAGATAGATCGGGTTCTAGTTATAATTACTCACAGGTGAGTACATGCATTGGGTCAGGCTTGTATTTTCTCAACAGTGATATGTGGAATACATCATGAATGTTTTAAAGACTTGGCGGCATTGCCAAACGGTAAGCTACTGCCCCAATTCGTTCTAAAATTTCGAAAGGTCTGATTTACTTGGGAATCAATTTTCCCTTCTTACTGAAACAAATAACACCCTTCCATGATGATACCTTCAAGAAAACAAGATCTCCTATCTAAAATTCCAAATCCTTCCTTCGGTTTTCAGCATAGCTCTTCTACCTACTTTGAGGTTCTTTTATTTGGTTTTGGATTTCCTTGACCTTTTCCATCATTTCCTCCACAAGTTATAGGCCTACAAGATTTCTTTCACTAACATCATCCCAACAGGCTGGTGTGCAACATCTCTTTCTATATAACGCTTCATATGGTTCCATATGAATACTTGAACGGAAGCTATTGTTATAGGAAAATTGTACCAGAGGTAAATATTGATCCCACATACCTTGAATGTCAAGTGAGCATGATCTCAACATGTATTCTAAGTTTTGAATATTCTGTTCTGATTGTCCATCAGTTTGGGGGTGGCAGTCAGTGCTCAAACAAAGTTCAGTATCCAGGGCTTTCTGAAGATTTTTCCAGAATCTTGATGTAAAACGGGGATCATGATCCAAAAAAATTGATAGAGGCACTCCATGAAGTCTTAAAACTTAATTAATATATATTCTTTCTAAACGTTCAAGTGTTAAATCTTCCCTTATAGCAAGAAAATGTGCTGACTTGGTAATATGATCAACAATGACCCATATTTCATCATTCCTTCTAGGAGTCTTTGGTAGTCCCATGACAAAGTTCATTGTAATATTATCCCATTTCAACTAAGATATGGGAAGAGGTTCCATGAATCTTTTAAGCTATTTCCTTCCAGCTTTCACTTGTTGACAAACCATACATCTTGACACAAAGTCATCAATCTCCCTCTTCATGTTTTCCCACCAAAAATGTCCCTTCAAATCTCTATACATCTTGGTGCTACCAAGGTATATACAGAAATTGGAACTATGAGTATCATCCAAAAATTCCCTTTTTAGATCAGGTATATCAGGAACACAAAGTCTCTTCCCAAATTTCAAAATTCCATCTTCATACACAAAGTCACTCAATCTCCCATATTTCAGAGCTTTAATCTTCTTTTGAAACTCTTCATCATCAATATGATAACTCTTTATCCTTTCTAGTAAAGATGGTTTGGAAACCATTTGAAAAATTATTGATGTTTCACCATCCATGGTAATTCCCATATCAATCTTTACTATATCCATATATATTGGATCCTTTTCAACTCTCATCTTGTTCAAAACTACATGATCCTTTCTACTCAAATCATCCACCACCTTATTTACCTCTCTCGGGTGGTAGTGTATAGTGCAATTATAATCCTTGTGTAGCTCAAGCCATCTCCATTGCCTCATGTTGAGTTCTTTCTATGAGAAAATATACTTCAAACTCTTGTGATTGGTATATATATAACATTTTTTACCATATAGATAGTGTATCCAAATCTTCAAAGCAAATATTACAGCTGCTAACTCAAGATCATGATTAGGATAGTTTTTCTCATGAATTTTTAGTTGTCATGATGCATAGGAAACAACCCTATAATTCTATATAAGGACACAACCAAGTCCTTTCTTTGAAGCATCACTATAAATAACAAACCCATCATTCCTCGATGGTAGAGTCAAGATAGGAGCATTTCATAATATTCTTTTCAACTCTTCAAAACATTCTTCACACTCTTTTGTCGAAAAAAATTTAACCCTTTTTCGTGTGAGCTTTGTTAATGGGTTATCCAACCAGGAAAAATCATGGATGAAACATCGATAATAACCTGCTAAACCAATAACACTATGTACCTAAGTTATAATCCTCGGTGATGGCCATTATTGGATTGATATTGTCTTATAAAGATCAACTAAGATTCCATCCTTAGGGAAAATATGGCCAAGAAAAGAAATCTCCTGAAGAAAGAATTGACACTTGCTAAATTTCCCATATAATTTATGTCATCTAAGAGTCTTTAAAATAATGTACAAGTGATTTTCATGATCTTCGAAGCTTTTGGAGTATACCAAGATATAATTAATAAATACCACTAAAAAGAAATCAAGATATTCCTTAAAAACTCTATTCATTAGATCCATGAAGACAGAGGGTGCATTAGTCAATCCAAAAGGCATTAATGTAAACTCATAATGCCCGTACCTATTTCAAAATGCTGTTTTCGGAATGTCTTCCTTCTTCACACAAAACTAATGATATCCATATCGAAGGTCAATCTTTGAAAAGTATTGAGCTCCATGAATTTGGTCGAATAAATCATGAATGCGAGGTAGGTCACACTTGTTATTTATTGTTATAGAATTTATCTCCCTGTAGTCAATGCACAACCTCATAGATTCATCTTTCTTCTTAACAAAAATGAAAGGGGATCCCCATAGAGAAACACTAGGGAGAATAAATCCATTATCACTAAATTCCTCTAGTTGTTTATTTAGTTCCACTAATTCCACAGTGGCCATTATATAAGGGGCCTTTGATATGGGCCTTGATCCAAGAATTTAATCAATGAAAAACTCAATTTATCATTCTGGAGGATGTCCAGGTAAATATTCGGGAAACACATCAACATATTCTTTCACAATAGGTACATCCTCTATCTGAACATTTCTTTCCTCACCCACAGTTATATCATTATCTTAGTCCCCAATAATTGAATTTAGTTTAGCTACGGGGGTGGATCTAGATAAGAATTAGGTGGTGACTATTCTTCTTTAAAGATAAGGAATTCTTTATCATCGTCATCAAAAATAGTAACCTCCTTATTCTTACAATAAATTTTTGCATCATGGTCTGAAATCCAATCCATACTGAGGATTATATGAAATTAAATCATGGGTATGAAAATGAGATTAGCAGATAAAGAATATTTATATGCCCTAATGGGGACTGATTCAAAAAACTTTGTTGCAATGGTACTTCCCTTAAGAGTTTTGACTGAAAAATACCTAGTTAAATCAAATTGGAAATATCTATTTTTCTTAGTAAACTTGGAAGATATGAAACAATGCGATGTTCCAGAATAAAATAAAGCATTGGCTAAACTTGAGGAAACCATTAAATTACCTGCCACTAAATCTTTCGGAGCTTCAAAATCAGCAGTATTGACAGCATAAGATGGGCCTTGATCCCTTGGCCTCTTCTGAGGTATGTTTCTCTGATGCTTAGGAAATTCATTTTCATAATGCCCCATTTCTCTACAATTGTATCATTCAATATCTACAGCCTCTTTTTCCCCCTTGCAATCACGAGCTTGGTGGCCTTTTTCACCACACTTGTAACAGACTCTCATTCCCTTCAGGCAAGTACTAGGGTGTTTCTTACCACATTTACTGCAGGATGGATATTCAACTTTTCTGTTCTTCCCCTTATTTACATTTCCAGAGTGTTCAACAGATCTTATCTTCTCTATCTTTACTTTAAAGGTGTAAGACTTAGAGAATTATTTTTTTTGTCTTGATAGCACATCAGAAAATATCTTCGTACAATGAGAAGGACTGTGAGACTGATTCTCGATGGAGAAATGGTTTTAACCCATCAAAGAAACGATCAATCTTACTTCTTGGGTTACGTAGATAATCTTCGGCATGCCTCGCTAACCTTGTAAAGTTAGCTTCATACTTTGGACATTCTCATGATCCTTTTTCCTCAGACTAAGAAATTTCCTTTCCATATCTGATCGATGGTCATGAGGAAAGTATTTTTCTAATAATTTTTTTTAAAATTTCCTCCATTCCATATTTGATACTTCATCATCTTCCTTTGTGTTTTGAATCAATGAATATCATTGATCAGCATCTCCAGTGAGGCGGTAAACTTCCATGACAACTTTTTCTCTTTCGCTACTCCCCAAGGTGTGGAACATTTTCTCTAAGGAATTTATCCATTACTCATATACTAGTGGATTTGTACCCACATTTAATGTTAGTGGATGTTTCCTCATGAAGAAATCTAAAATTGATCCTCTATGATGCAGATTAGGGTGCCCTATACGGGTAAGGTTATTATTCATAACCTTAGTGAGTTGTCCCAGTATGGTGATTAGCTGATCAGTACTGATGACATCACCATCTACACTATAATTATCTTGAGTAGTAGGGAAATACCTATATGGAGTGAATTTATTGATACGGTTTCCAATCCTTCCACTAGGATCCATTTCTAAACAATGGCATAAACCAGATTAGTTTATGAATCGAAATACAAAATTCCAAACTTGTAAAACACTTAACATAAATAAAACAGTTTATGGATAAAATACATAATCATAAAAAAGGTTTTCTTTGAGGAAGTATATACTCATAAATCCTTCATAATGTTTTATAATGAAAATGAGAATTATCCTAAGCATACCCCCATGGAGTGTCGTAACCAAGAGTGAAGCCAGGCCCGTTGTCGTGCACCAGTTCCCATTCGAGTCTAGCTCAAAGCAGTGTTTTCGGGTTATACCCCTAGGAATATCTGTGCCAGAGCCACCTCTACCTTCTCGTATCCAGACTGGGATGTATTAATTGTAAAACCCACAAAATCTCTACAATACCAAAATTCTAGGAAGTTCTTCTATACCAATCCTCAAAGTTTATCTTAGGGATATGTGCTCTAATCAGAGTTTATCTAAATCTAGTTTCCAATGTTTATACTAAAATTCCTCTGATACCAACTCTAACACCCTGACCCTAGTTACCTAGATTCAGTACATTATTAGATAACATTGTCATTGTCACAAAAGATCATGTCTCAAAAGACCGATTAGTTTAGTATCCTTGTAAGTACCAGATACATTCATAAGGTTTACATTTCAGCATAAAATGGAAAACTACAGCAGTATTGTTTCCATGGACAACACTGAGATCCTATAGACTATCCCTGCATGTCAGTCATAATATATTTCTTTTCATCCTGGGAAAAATAAAACATATAAAGGGGTGAGCTCAGATGCTCAGTAAGTATAACAATATAGCGAAAACTTTCATAAATAAGCATAAACATTTTACACAATGTATAAAACTAAAACTAAAGCCTTTTCAAAATAAAATTCATCATAATATGGAAAATATAAATCAAAATAATTCCATTTACTTACTCACATGACTATTCTACTAGTCAAATAATCACATGAAATATCAATATCCACTTTCATAATGATGGAATGTATAATTCCAGACTTTCATAACCACATAGTCAAGGCCTTGTGCCAAGACTAAAAATAATATTTTTTCAAGGCCTTATGCCAAGACACAAGTTTGTCTCATGAGATCTACCGATGCATCAAGGAGCTATAGCGGGAACCACCCGTCACTTACTAAGTCCATTGCATTCCTCATAATAAAAGTTTTAAACATAACATAAACATTCATATTAAAACTGGCATACGAAATGTTAATACGTTATCCATAATCCATGAATGGTATGAAATAACACATCCACATTGAAAAATATCACAAAACCTTCAATACAATATGGATGTTTTGTATCAAAAAAAATCAATGTCAAACCAACTTAAAATCCATCAAATGATGTTGACATAGATGAAATCAAACCCTTTTTAGAGAAATATATCTTTTTATTTTGAAATCATTTAAAGTCACATAATTATAGAAGAAAACATTTATATTTTAAAATATTCTTATAAGATTGTAAGGTAAGCTTATATGATGTTATAATGGCGGAAAATATTCACACCCACCGTATAAGTTAAAAAAACATTCTTACCTTAATTTTGTCGAAAAGGTCATAAAGTACCTTTTTTTTGAAAACGACAGAAATATTCCTTTATAAAAATCTTATAAAAGTCAAACAAGGGTATAAATGAATTTAACCCATAGTCTATAAAATAGTAATAATTTTTTGAAATACATTTTTAAGAAGCATGGATGTGGATGATAAAGAGGTCCCAGTAGATAATTACATATAAACAACCACTGATAATGAAGAGATTGTGAAATTAACCATTACCTTGTACTTTTCCTTGGTCGAGGGTAGGTTAAACTTCGGTATAATGGTGAAATAATTGGTATTAAATTATAAAAGATTAATAAACATTAATATGATATCATATATGATCTTTTAACATTTCTTTGTTAATCATATCTTAGTATTATCGTCATTTCGGGTGTTAACTGGTTCGTTTGACTTTATATTCTTTATTAAGTAAGTAATTTTTGTTATGGACAGGATGTATCTTATTCATATTAATAATGATATTAAGTCTTTAAACATTATTTTTAATCATTCTAATGAAAATTAGTCTTGAATGGATACGATGGGGAATGAATCTCACCACGTTCGTAGAGACGGTAATCCGTACATATGCACGGGTGATTATATCATTCTTCTGATATTAAAATAATATATAATTGGATAGTATATCATATATACTGAATCATTATCATGTTATATTTATTATTTAAATTAATTATACGTCATTATTATACCCATATAAATAATAATGTAATGAATAACAATTACACCACGACGTGGAGATGGTAAGCCATACGTACGCACGTATGGTGACATGTCATTAAAAAGATGGATAAAATAATGAATTTGGTTGTAACATATTTATAATAACATCACAGTATATATAAGATACTATAGTTAGTATTTTAGAATGGAAACAACAAATAAAGAGGAAGTGTAAGAAGAAAGGAACTTGAAAGAGGTGATGAAATATTTACCTCTTTTTTGGGTTCTTCCTTTTGATTTGATCAAAAGGGCTCCATATGTTGGCTTTATGACTAAAGAAAGGCCTCTAGGATTAAGGTAGGACAGTTGAGAGGGTATTTGGGTATGTTTTTGTCAAGAAAAATGGCTTTGAAGGTGTTAATTATAGAGAAGGGGAGTGCCCCTTTATAAGAGGGGTGAGAGGCACCTTAGGAAAATCTAGAAATATTATTTTATAAAAAAATGATTTTCTATTTATAATGGATCAAAAATGAATCATTTAAAGTATAATGTCGGTAGGTGTCTAAACCCACTCAAAAAATAGGTTTTATATAGGTTTGGTTCACTATATTAACTTTATCTTTTATATTTAACTCTTAGTTAAATAGTTTGACATTTACCATGTCTCTTTGTATTTTTATATTATATGGTTAATAAACTTACTATAAACTTTCAAGAGAACCCCAAGTGGTTCATTAATTAAATAACTATCATTATATATGTCTTTTAGCCGGACATTATATTTTTAGTAATATAATACCAATTAATAATATAATTTTTGTTTTAAAAAAACTTTTATGTCATTTTTGACACTATTTGGTATTTTGTTTTTACTAAATTCATGACAACATTATTACTTCAAAATAAATTCATATAACCAACCATAACATTTCATATTAACCTATAAAATTAGTGGAATTCATAAAATGTCTCAAATTGCATTTATTTGGATATTTATAATATCAGTTATTTTAATATTTCATTAATTTGGTAATTACTGCATCATCATTGTGTCATAAATAAATTTAATTATTTAATGTATAAAAATATAAATAAAATACCATTAAGTGGAAATATTTTTAGTTTTATAATGAATATTTATAGTTGAATTTTTCTTATGTGTAATCCTATATTAAAAATATTTTAGTTATTAAACGTTGAATTTAACACTTTTAACCCTTCTTTGAATTAAATAATAATAAATATCCTAATCTAATAAAAGTGGACCTAAATGATTTTATTTTATTCCTAAGGTTGTTTTTGTTCGAATTACACTTATCTAATAGAATTAGGACATGTTTTAGGGTAATAATAATATCATTTTTACCCTTAATTACCCTATTTACTTTTAACCGTGGTAAATAAAAGTAAAAAGTTATTATTCACAAAAAAATATTTTCATCTTATTGAACCGCATTTTACTTACTGATATCAACCGTGTCTATAATATTTTTGATATTTAACTCACAGGAGAGGTAAAATTATGTTTTATGTAAATTTGCAAATGCTCATGGGAGGTGGGTAAAAGAGGGTAAAAAGTTCAATAATATTTTTATATATCTAAAATTAATATAAACAGACTCCAATGAATTAAATTGAACTTATATAGGTATTATATATATATATATATTGACATAAAATAAATTTAAATAAAACAATTAATTATTTAAATAAAAATTCAGTTTTAAACTATAACTTAGTGTTTTTCGCTATTCATTAAAATTTGAATGTTTTCAGAAAAAATACCTAAAATTCCCCCCAAGCTAATTTCTATATTTCAAATCCAAAAATGAAGACCATTTTGAAAGATAAAATTTATAAAATTTCAAAAATGTCTATATTACTATTCATAAGTACTATTTTGATTGGTTATAGTGTGTTAGAACTCAAAGTTTCATACAACAAACGCTACTGTATTATTCAAAGATATGTGTACCATAGAATCTTGGGGTGTCACAATTGGTGAAATCAGTAAAAGATATTTTCCATCCAACATATATCGATATCCAAATGATTTCCATGAAAATTTCACTAGAAATCCACCTGAAATGGAAGGTGAATTTGTAATTTATATTCTATTGGTGACAAATATTATTCACTTATATATTATAGGAGTGAACCAATAGAGTTTTGGGAATTGAAAGTTCAATTGGAAGAATTATAAAGTAAAGGTTTCATAAAACCTAGTATGTCAATTTAGGCTACTCCATTTATCTTTTTGAAGTAGGTAGAGTAAACACTTCATATTTTCTTTGATTTTCATAAGTTAAATCTAGTTTTGATAATGAATTTGTATCATATTGAATTAATTGTTGATTTGATTGACAAATTGATGAGAGAGAAATGGTTCGCTAAAATTGATTTATGATTGAGATATAACCAACTTCAAGTTAGTAAGGGGAATATCTAAAATATATAATGTTGGAGATGTTATGATCATTATGAATACCTTATTTATCCCTTGGGTTTCTTTAATTCACTAGTAGTTTTCATGAAATTAATGAATCCTATATTGTAGAGGTACTGTATCTCCTTTTGTGGTATTTATTGATGATATCCAAGGGTATTTTCAAAATAATAGTTACCATGAAAAACACTCAGAGGTAATATTGATTACCTTACATTTGATATGATAATTCATTATTATAGACGATATAGAAAATATTTTTAAAATGGAAATAGTAATGTTTCATGGTTTACCAATTTTGATTGTATCTGACCAAGAACCAAAGATTACCTCATGGTTTTGGCGATCCTTAGAACTAGCCTTTAGAATCTAATTATCCATGAGTACAAAATATCATCTTAAAATGCATGGGAAGTGGTAATGAAATATCAAAACATTTGAAGATATTATTATATATTTTTTTATAAATTTTGTTGTGTTGTGGGAGGATCATTTACCTTTAGTGGAGTTATAGTATAAAAAAAATTTATCAATACATGATATATATAGATGTATTTGATGAATTCTATGGTCGTTTATTTTCCTCCCTACATTTTTGGGTAGACAGGGGAGAGACTTCATAAATTAGACCAATTCGAGAACCTTATATAATGGAAAATATTCATATGATCAAGAAAAGAATAGAAATTCCCCATAGTCATCAAAAATATTATACGAGTCATCATCATCGCCCGTTATCATTTATATTGGTAAACCATGTTTTTATAAAGGTATCTCAAATGATGGGCATAATCAAATGGGTAAATAAGGAATGTTTCTTCCATGGTATGTTAGACCATTTGAGATAAATGAATGGATTGGTCATGTCGATTACCAATTGGATTTATCACCATGATTGAATTTGGTTCATGATACATTTCATGTATCTCAAAAGAAGAAGTACCAGCCTTACCCAAGCCATGTAATTTGATGGGACCCTATTGATATAGAGTTGGATATTGCATTTATCCATGAATTAATACATATTCAGGAGATAAGAGAGAATATTTCTCATAAGAAATGTATTCATTGAGTTAGGATACTATTGAGTCATGTTCATATTTAGGAGGAGTCATGGGAATGTGAGGAATTTATCTTGGGAAATGGTCAGACCTCTTCCAACACAATGCATATATCTAGTTTTATGAGGATAGTAGGCCCGATGGTGGGGATAATATAACACCACTGAATTGAGTCATGTACTTCAATTTTATGTTTTTTTGAGTTTCAGATTGGTTGGTATTAGTCTCAAATATTCTTTAAGATGTTTTGGAAAGTTTTAGAAATGTTTGGGAGGTCACATGGTTGGAACATGGTTAAGGGAAACCTAGAAAATTCTCCATGTAACCTTGTGAAATCATTAGAGTGTCTAGAAAGGGTTCATGTTTGTTTCATGATTATGGGAAACTATGGGTATACCACTAAAAACCATGTTACATTGGAAAATGGAATTTCACATAGTTGTCCCATGTCTTGAAAATCTATGCAGTCTAATAGTGTGACCTGATTGATTAATTTAATAAATTGGATTTTTAAATTAATAAACTCCCCTGAAACCCTGATTATTCCTCTATTATCCTAGGATATCAAACAATAGGATTCCTCATGTAATTTTTGTGTATTCATTTCGATATGGAATTGATTCCAATGGATCTTGGTGTGTTAGATCAAGATAAAAATGTTATGTTGTATATTTTTCCTTTTTCATGATCTATTTGTTTCCCCTAAAAAAGAACCATATATAAAAACTTTTATACCTGGATCTATGTGTTAGAACTTTTTTTTATGGTTTTTAGTTTGTAATTTTTGAAGTATAATAAAAAATAACTTAGATATAGCTATATCATCGTATGAATCATCTAAATTGGGAACTCATTGATGTATGTGGATCCTCTCTCTCTACTTCTTCTAGAACATAAAGGATTTGGGTTTCTAAAACTCTTGTTTACATTTTTGTGGGAAATATGTGATGATAAATTATTGAAGATTCTCTTATCTTAGGATTTCAAATTCATAGTTTTAGAAAGGATTACTTAAATTTTTTGTTTAAATTCTTAAAAGATAAATTGTTTAAATAAATTATGTTTTAAAGATACTTTAGAATGTATGAGTTAGCGTCTATTCATGATTGAATTTTGAGGGGCCTTTCTAAGTTTGGGAATGTTCTCCATTGCCATTATGGGACACAGGTGCATCAACACATGATAACTTGGCACTAAAAATGAGTAACCAATCATTAGTATTGGAATCGTCAGCTTGGATGCATGCATGTGTGTGTGAGTATATGGAATGTCATGAACCAAGCTAGTATGTCATCCAACTCAACACATGAACTAGTCCGAGACATGGCTCGAATGGCATTCCCAATATCCATAGGTAAAAAACTAATCCAAAAAATCAATATAATCACACTTTGAATGATTTTAGCCCAATGAAAACCATGATCAATGATAATACTAAATACAAAATAGAACTGATAATAACTAAATAAAAATAAATATATAAACTATTTAAATAAAAAACAAGAGAAAAATAAAAAACTAAACACAAAACTTAAATAAACCCAAGAAAACATGATATGCACATGGCATCATATTCACCACCAACCACAAGACCAACTTGCTCCAAGAGACAACTAGAACTAGAAACCCAAATCTGCAAAACAACTCAGGTTTACCGACACTGAATGGTACAAGTATGGTGTGAGATTACAAAATCTTAGTTGGTAATCACCATAGAGTCCATGAATTTCCTTTATTGAAATAGTCTATAATAACAATGTTTAAAACACGTTTGTAAAATAGGCTATTAACGATTTTAAACATCCAAACACATCTGTCCAAAAATTTACTTTTTAAAACAACACACAAATATTTTATTTTCAGAAATTGTTTCACTTTCCAAAACCTATTTAAAAAAAAACTCAAATATAAAACAATGATAGATACTCAGAAATGTCTGTGTAGAAAATAAAGGAAAAAAACAAGCATATAGAAACTAACAAGGATAATATACAAAATGCCATACAAAATAACCCAAACATGTAAATAGATAATCATGTGAATTTCCTAAATATCCCTGGATAGATCATTTTGCGTACTCATATTAGACCAACCTATCAGTATATGGTGAAGATACATAGTTAATAACCAATTGGATGCTTTAACTAGCATCACTAATGGCATGTAACACCGGGCCTCTAGACATCCAATGGGTTCCAACACATAAAATCAGGGTAAAAAAGTAACCATCAATCAAACCTATAAAATACACCCAAGAATACTAGGAAAATAATAATAATAATAATAATAATAATAATAATAACACTTGGAGAAATCGGGTATTGAAACCACACTAACAATGTTCTCAGGTATGATCCAATAGATAGGATACTATCCAAAGTTCCCATGGTCCAATAACGTTCTCTTGCATGAGCCACTAGAGATTATACCATCCAAAGTTTGAGTGGTCTCAAGACATAATCCAAGCATCACAAGTCATATGAAAATAAATTTATTTCATAAGTTCCAATAGTTCCTTCCTATAATTTGAGTTTCAAAAACCACTTTCCAAAGAATTTTAAAATACCACACGAGACTTCACACTACCCAAGCATTCATATCATTTTCCAAAACATAATAAGATTCCAATAGGGGTTTCTCATCACATCACTTTAAAATAATTTTCCTATATATAAAAAGATTCCATATGGGATTTTACATTTCAAATCCGCAACTCTTTATAAGACAATTAAAAACACTCAATAACATGAGAATATACAAACGATCCTTTATTCCAATCATTCACCAAAACTTTCCTCAAATTTCCAAATAATCCAAGCTTTAAGAAACACTTTTAAACCACACTTACTATCATGTAAAGAACCAATTAACTTATTAAAAATCATCGAACCATTTTGAAGGAATACATTATGAATGAAACCATTCACATGGAATAAACCTTTTATAAATTCACACACACACCCAAAACCATTTTAAAACATGTTTCGCATCAACTTTACAATTTCCCAGCACAATTGAGGAGAACACAAAAGAAGTTAACATTTCATAAAAACCATTTTCTTTGAAAAAACTTCCAACAAAATCTCATATTCAATCACTTTGAAGAAACAATTTTAAAGGAGCATGACTTGCTTTTGAATCAACAAAATAATTCACACATAAGTTTCACAACATAAAAGTAAAAAAAAATCCACTTACAATCCCCAAATCTCAATCTAACCACATTAATAAAACATAAATATAGGAAAAAAATCAAATCACCCCGTTTCAATTTAGAAGTTCAATTTACACTTTATCAAACACCTTCCATGCATTTAAATGTAGGAATAATCAAGGAAACCTTTGAAAAATCATTTCACACCAAATTTTCATTATGAAAACACCAAATTTTTTTTACTAACACACTAAAAACAATTTTATAGTATATTTAAATCATTAAAAGAAAGATCAAGAAATAAAAAAGTGTGCTGAAAAAAAATGGATGGAAAATCCAACCTCAATGGTGTGAGAATGAGATAAAACTTCAAAAGAAGGATGGACACCTCCAAACAGCCAATCAACACACCCTAACAAACAAGAAAAACAAAACACACTTCAAACCTAGATTCTAGGGTCTGTTGAAGGTGAATATCCACCAAGATAAACCAAGGAGTCAAGAGGGGGAATATAATATAAGAGAAAAGGGAAATATTTGATGAAGAAACCATAAATAATGACTAACCTTTGGCGAAAAATTTCCAAAAAATGGTCCAAAATAAAGGATAATTATGGGTTTGGGAGCTCAGGTCGATATCCCAAAAAATAGGGCTTCAAATGGGAGGTATAACCACTTAAGTTGAGTTTTTAAATTAAACATTAGTTTGGTTTTAATGGGATACGTAGTTTTGCTACATGGTTTTGTAAACAGTGTGTAAACCATGGGAATGCTACTCAAAACCTTTTGAAAACATATTGATTTAAGTTTCACAGTTTGGGAGATCTGTTGTCAAACCATGTGACCTAAAGTTTTTTTTCCAAATTCCATCAAATGACACCGCAAACACTATGAGATCCCATCCAATGATCATTGAGTGATTTAAACACAGTGTATTGACACCATGGGTGTCATAAACTCCCCACCATTCCACTTTCTCCCAATACAGTTAACAATAACCATGAACAGGGATAGAAGAAAATAGAAACCACCAAACCACAATTTGTTTTTTGAACACTCAACCAGAAACTAAAACAAATAATCCACCATTGAGAAATAAATAAAAAAAATTGATACCCATTGTTTAGGTGTGACATGGAATGAATTTTCTAAGAGGAAATAATGGATACCCAATTTAATAAATGATTATTTTATAAACTATGTTTTAATGAAAATTATGATAAATTATTATTTGACATAAAATGTTTTGATATCCCACTTTCTGATTTTATATGAAATTCTTCAAATAAAGTTTTTCATACTTTTGATAATTTTGTATAAATTATGCTAACATGTTCTGATATTTGTTGTATGTGTTTGATTTTATGATGGATTGTCTACCATGTCAATATACCCACCACTATATATAAATCCTAGTGTGTGTGGAGATTTTTTATGACACAAGTAATGGATAGATTTCCTATTTATCTATAGTGGTATCATGATATGCTAGTGGTGGGTGATGAGAGATGAATCTTATAAGTTTATGGAGTCTTGGTTTATAGAGTTGTGATACATTGTTTCCCAGTTTCATGTATTTCAAAGGATTTGGGGTTCCTTATTTTTTTATTTTCACCACTATTTTTATATTTTTGTGTAGTTATTATTACATTCATGCATCATATTATGTCTTATCATTATTTTTTTTCATGTTGATTTTTAACAGAAAAATTTCCTACATGTTTTTTCAGTACCCTCTGAATTTATTTCAAAACATTGTTGTCTTTGGGATGTCAACTAACTCTAGTAGAACCACTTAATCTTCCTAATCAAATGGTTTAAGAGTGGGATATTAAATTGGATACCTATAATGGATAGATGACCTAAAAAATATCTATCAGAAACATGCTCGACATGGATGGTATGATGTGTCAAAAGATTGTTTTGGTGGAAGATGATTGAAGGAAGCTATGTATCGATGCATGTACTCAATATTATTAGGTTTTTTAATTAATTCTAGAGGCTAGGTTCACCTATTAAGCATGAATTAGACATATATTTCATTTTATAATAAATACTGAAAGGGTTCTGGTATCTTGTTAAGAATTATAACAAGAATGAACATAGTAAACCTTTACCCAATATTCTTAACATATTTATGTTGGATTTTTAGGACATAAGGAATATATTCTCAAGTAACATGTTGATAGAAAAAAAATATATAGGTAATGTTTTTTTAAATAAAGGAAAGAAAATAGATCATACAGAGTCCACCCCACTAACTAAACCAATGAAGATGAATAAAGAAGGAAAATGTTCTCATTGTGGCAATGTTTTCCATTAGTGAATAAATTTAATAGAATACCATAAGGGTTAAAACAATACTTGTAGAAATTATACACTATGTATAAATGTTATAAAATTCAATGCTATTTTTATAATAGATATATGATATCGATTGTATGATTTACAAGTGTTGTAAATATACAGGTGGTCAAAATATAATAAAGAATTTATTTTGGTAGACAGAAGTTTTAGTTGAAGTAATAAAATTGAGGGTTGTTGTATTTATTACTTGGTTAGTTCAATCATGTATTAACTTGTCATAAGATGTGTTTCTTATCTAATTTTTCTCTTAGAAAGAGAAATTAAACAATATTTTTTAACAAAGTGAGGTGGGTTTTTTTAATAAACATAGTTTATTATTTCTTTAGTTCAATATCATGCTTGAAGGAGGAAAAAATGTCTTGTTCTAGTTATGTATTTTAACTTATTTTCATTTATTAAAATGTTTCAAAATGTTGAATGAATTCAATAAAATTTTACCAAATATTATTTATGTGTTAAGTATAGATAAACTAGGCACATAATGTTTATATTTAGACAATATGTTGAAAGTTAAAGTGAGTGAATATTTAAATAAGAAGAAGAAATGTTGGCTGAATAAGTTCAACAATGTATCAATAAAAGTTCATTACAAGGAATCAAAAATTAGGATTGTGAGGGATAAATAGTAATAATTCAATAGGAGGTATTATCAAGATACCATAAGAGTTTCTGTAAACTCCATGGAATATCCATGGAAGATATAGTTGTAATAAAAATAAATTCTTTAATTTTGAAGTGTATGTGATACATATGTATATTTTACAAGTGTTTTAAATATACAAGAGTTAAAAAATATAGGATAATTGATTAAGATTGTGATTTCTATTCAAGTTACAAAGTAAAAACATTTCTACGCCAAATTTGAATGTAATAATATTTATCAATATTAGACTAATATAATTTATGGTGGGTCACTTCATCTCATTTATATTATATGATAAGATAAGTGGTTCAATAATAAATAGTTTTTGTGAAAAAATGAGACTACTGACTGTATAAATGGTTTAAGATAAATAAATATCATATAATAAACTTGAAAAGAAAATAATGGTAAAATACTTTAACCAATTATTTTTCAAAATACGAAGGAATGTGTTTGCACCACACAATAGTAGAATATTTCAAATAATTATCTTATTTTGAGGAAAATTATCAAAACTCATAAAATAAAAAATTGGTATATAAATAATAGTTTACTTTTTAATTATTAAATCTAGAAAGAAAATATGTGTTATTTCCTAACCAAAAATAATTTTTTGTGTCATAGTAATATGTTTTGAAATGAATATAGTGACTAAGTGGTTAGTAAGAGTATGTTTGGACATATATAAGTCCAAATTTAACAAATAAATTATTACATCAATCTGAAGTTAATGTGAATTCCACATAATATCCTAAAGCTTTTATGATATTAGATAGAAAATTAAAATCTAAATTCTGACATTTAGTTACCATTTATAACAAAAATATCACTATTTCCTAAATGATTATACGAATATAAGATTATTATTTTTTCAATAAATATCTTAAATGATTTTTAGGTCATGTTATGGGAAATAAAAAAGTAAACAGTTACATTTGGTTTCCATGATAATGTTATTATCACTATTTCTTTTTTTTATGATACTCAATATTATAAATGAATTAGACTTTATCCAAAAATAATTTAGGGAATATTGGTAAAGAAAAATATAAATTGTTACACTATTTATTGTAATAAAATAAATGTCACTCCACCCAAATGTTTATTGTGATGTGTTGGTAAATTAATAATGTATATAGTTATATTATTTTAGAATATTCAATGAAATTTTTTATATAAATAGTTTTAAGGATGATGATTAAGAAATTAGAAATATTTCTAACAAGGATACATAATTTTACATATTAACCTTTGATTTTTAGATACTAAGTAGTTAAAATATGTTCAAAGAGTTGACCATTTGGAATATGATTCTTAAATCTCACAATTATTCAAATTTTATTACATTATGGATGTTTGTTACTAATGTTTTAGTGGGAGGTTCTTATCAGGTGTACATATAGAGATTTTATTGGAATTTCATGTGATATAATGAATTAACAAAACACATGAAAGTATAGAATAAAAATGTTGATCTAATAATATATCAAATATGATATTATTGGTTCTTATGTTGGGTTTGTTAAATATTCCTAAAATAGTTTTAAGAATATGAAATGTATCATAATATACAAAAGGAATCCTTCACTTTATCATTATTTCTTATTGGTTATATATATGTATATAATGATATACATTTCATGAAGTGTAATGATTATTAAAATCTAAATATATGACTTTGAGTTATTACAAACCAATGTTCATCATAGAGTATTATAGGTTACGTTGAAAGGTTAGGGTTATCATGAGTGATATTCTTGCATATAGATACCAAATATGACCATGTGACACAAAAATGGGGGTTTTTTACTGGATCACCAACTAAGTATACCACATAAAGTTTAAAATATATGTACCTAGTATACTAGGGGTATATTGACCATATGTGAGTCCTTGTATCTGATCTTGTAATTATACCTAGTATGGGAACATTCATACTTTAATTTCCTTAATATATCTATTTATATATATTTTTTTCATTTATTTTTATTTGTGTTTGATTTGAATATTAATTGATAAAATTTTAGTTGTTTTCTTGATATTAATGGTTTTTGTATTATTATAATCAACTGAAATTTAGAACAATACAAAGAAAACATGGAAATTGATGAACATAAAGCCACTTCACACAGACCAAATTCACAAATCAATGTGATAATAGAAATTAATGATTAAAGATAGGATTTTTTATTAAAGAAAAAGAGTCCAATAAATTACTTGAATTAATGTTTCCCATGTTGTTGGATGATCATGGGAGGATTTAGAGGCTCTAAACATAAGATCTGGTGTGAAATAAGGCTTATGACACTGGAAGTTAAAATTACAGATCATGACATAGTGCAAGGCATGAATGAAAATTCAAGGCATGAACCTTTTATAGGATGTGAATATGAATCATATTTTTTCCCACAAATTAAACACCATTTAAACATTACTTTATGTGAAATGTTTAGAAAAACTGAAAATGGTGATTTTGAATATATCTAACAGTGGGGAGTTATATCAATTGAGTTGAATATACATTACAAGAAATATTGAGCTCAGAGGAATACATTTATGACCACATAGATTATAAATATGGTTTTCAAAAAAGATATGGAATCTATTTAAAGCATGGAGAATATCAACTATTGGGTGGTTGTTGTAGGGTTCTGACCCATATTTCATCATAGATATGTTTCTATTTTAATTTTTTTATGGTTTTTCCATATTTGATGTAACATTAGTTTTCTCATTAGTTTATTTCTAGTTTAATTTATTTTAATTATTTCTCATTATTTCACTTTTTATTTCATCCCTATGGAATACAGTTTATTCATCATTGGCGATCACCCAACAATAATCAACCAAATCTGTAAATGAAGGAGGAATTAGTAGAATTTCGTGTATACCAAATTATTTTATTCCTTTATTCACATTAAATATGATTTTTTTCAATTGGTATTTTGTTTTGATTAAATTTTATCATATTTTCTATTAAATAATGGACTAATTGTGTTTAATAGGGGATAAAACCCAACATGATTAAGATAATTAATTCATGACCATTGAATGTGATTATTCTTCTATAACTATAATCTAATCTTAATGAACTCTATTTATTTTAATTTGTCATACCACCATGAATTTAGATTCTAGGATATATTGATAAGTTTTGACCATCTCTCCTATAAATTAAATTAGTTTATTACACAACTAAAGAGTATAATTATTTTGAAAATACATTCATGAATTATTTTAAGAAAAAACACCCATTAAAACTGATTTCCCTATCTTCTTCTTTTCTATTTAAATTCATTTATTTAACTTTTTATATTAATATAACTAAATCAAACTGAAATTAGGGTGACAACACATTAGTCAAGATTTTTCATCATTACTTTCCCTGATCTCTATAATATCGACATTGTGATTCCTCTTTACTATGCCTTTGTAGCATTTATGGTTCAGCTTTCTTATTAATAACCAATTTGATAATTTCATAAATATTTAACAATGTCCTTTGGACCCATTAAAATTTTTCACTATTTTCAGGGAGCATTAGAGAGCTGCATATCCCTCAAGCCTGATTTTATAGTTCAAATTATTTTCTTATCCCATCTTTGTTTATTGAATTTTAATTACTTATTTGTTTTTTCTTTCAGGTTATAAATATATTATTATTTTAAATATTTTTCTTTTGTTTGTTTTTTATATTTATTAGGGTGGAATACATGTTTCATCATTATTATGTCATACCACTATTGGATTACATTGGATTTTAGAAGTATCTGACTACATGGGTAGCATTGAATTCTGAAGTATGGTCACATCAAGAAACAAGGTGGGATAATTCATATTCATTCAAATATGTTGATTTCCAAGATCAATAGTTGGGAAAGACCTATAAACAAGACTATAAATGACATCCCAATATTTTAAAATAAAAAGAAAATTTTTGGATAGAGTATCACTCATTAGACTAACTAGCCCAGTTTATCGCACAATATATTAAAGTGATGGAACAAATGTTGGACTATAATGATGATGATCCTAGTGAAGAGGTATAATTAAAAAATCACCTATCTTAGATCATTTTAAATTTAAATTCTATTTTTAATGTCCTACCAATAGTTTCTAATATTGATAAAGGTTTTTTTGAAGAATAATAAGATCAAGTGGAGGAATTACAAGTTGTTTAAATAAAGGATCCTTAGGAGAATTACATTCAAGAATACCATTCCTACAAACAAACCCTAGAGCATAATTTAGAAGGAATACAAGATACATTTTAGATTTTAGTATTGAATAATATAATGGATAAATATGAGGCAAAACTCAAATAACACAGAGAATTTACTACTCACCTTGCTCAATTTATTTCAAATTTTATTACCCTTGCTAATAATCTACCATTAATTTATAACATAAATATATAATAGTTTGAGGATTAATAAGATCAATAAGTTATTAAGGATGTTCAATCCATTTAAGAGAAAAACAGATAAAATAATTATGAGGATATCATGGATGAATTCTTTCAGCATGCTATGATCTATTAAATGGAAGAACCTCTTCCATGCGAAGAAGAAGAATCAGAACATGATGCATTCCTTCTACACATACAAAAAGAAATGTAAGAATAATGGGAATTACATTTACAACTTAAAGAATAAGAGGAATAAAATACAATTTAATGTTTTGATTGTATATTAAAATAAGAAGAGGAGTATGAGGTCAATACAGTATAATCTATTGAATTATATGATGAAGAAAGAGAAAAGAAAGAGGAAAATAACCATACATCAGCTGACCTTATGAACATTCATGAGACTGAAGTAGCATGGAACTCTCTGGTAATCATACCATATGACAAAGAGTAGACAGTGGATGATGTCATTAATGTAATATAATGGAATAAAAAGTAGATATTTATTTAAAAAAACTATATTATAAGAATTTATGAAAGAAGAGCATCCAAAAATTAACTTAGAAGATGAAAAAGATATAGTGGAGCTGGTGAGCTAAAAAATATGGTATGATTTTTATTTCTTTTTATTTTCATTAAACAAGTCCTCAAAATGTAACCCACCATAAGAATTAGTCAAGAGGAACCAATGGAGGAAGAAACTAAAGACTATACTAATTTTACATAAAATCTAGATGTGGGAAAATCCACGATGGTTAGCTCTATATAATTTTTCATTTAGCTAAAAAATGTAACAGTTGAGCTGAAATACCATAAAAATGAGGATATACCAGGTGGAAACCCAGATTTTTAAATTTATTTCTAGGAAGTAGAGTTATTTTATTAGATTAGTTGTATAGTTTTTCTCGTGTTTGATATCATTATATGTCAGATCCAATTATTTTAAAAAATAAAAGGTAATGCACTTTCACTATTTAATTTTAATTTTTAGGCCAATAGAAGCAATAAATATGAAGAAAATTAAGTGCTACATGAAAAATCAATTCATGTCGTGTGATCATAATTCATGTCATGAACCTAAGTCATACAAAACACTAGACACTCACTCAAAATCATCAATAGAAGGAGAGTAATTTTTACATGTATATATTTTTTCACCGTTAGTCTTTCCCTCCATATTATTTTTTAAAATAAAAATAAAAAAATGAATAATTTTTTTCAGGATGCAATTTAATTATATTCAACCAAAAAATATTGAAATATTTTTCGTTTACATGATAATCTTAGAGACATTATCACTTATGAGAAATATTTTTGACATGTTGAAATATTTGAATTGTAATGCCCATAAATTGAAAAGTTGTAATTGGACTTTTGAAAGTCACTTTCTTACTTAAATTTTGATATTCATGAAAATAATTTATAATATGAATATATTTGTTGATGTTCATTACTAGAAGCATGTGTTGAGTAAACTAATAATTGATTTTCATGCATTGACCTAATTTAGATATATTCTATTCCCATTACTAAGAGCATTTTTTACCAAATATTCCCTATTATTTTATGATAATATTAATTGAGTGATACATCGTCCATGTAAAACCTACTATAACTTTTATCCTATAAAAGATATGATGGAAAAAAAATTACCTTTGTAATGATTGGTTCATTTTTTTGATGAGCCCATTTTTCTCTAAGACCCTCCTATACACTTTTCCTTCTTATCTTATAGAATCCATAGATGACCTTATTTGTATTGAGCTATAATACAATCCATTATTTTCTTTTTCTTCCCTGATATTTTTATTTTTCATGATATTCAATTTAATGAGTGTGAGGGATGGGTTATTCATGGTAGATATGAGATGTTATATCTTGAGAAGAGGTTAAATAGTGCTTCTAGGGGATTTTTTGGGAAATGTTAATTCTTTACATTAATTATTTCATTATTTATCCCTCCTATTATAAAAAATGAAAATGAAAAAAAATAAAAAAAATGCATTGTGACATGGGATAATAAAAAAACACCATTACTAGACTGCTGATTTTTATCATATGTGGATAGTAGGTCGATGTGATGTTTATTACAATGGAGAATTTTGAAAAAAATAAAAAAGTTTTTGCTTATTGGGTAGGTCAAAAATCCCCACTTCTAGTCTCATGATATCAAAATATTGTATGGTTATGTGATGTATGTGATACTTGTCTCAAGTAATGCTTTTGAAAAACAAAAAAACAAAAAAAGAAACAATAAGAGAGCGTATTTTTTAAAGATGAATAAATTATTAGTGATCCTTTAATTTATGTTGGGGGTGATAGAATTATGTTTTGGTAATGATCATTGCATTGAGCTTTTATTTTGAAAATAATGTACAATAATTTAGAGTTTAACCTTCTCCTCATTCCTCACTTGATTTACAAAAATTTATACCCACCTACCCTCGTCCTCAAAATAATTTTATCCAAATTAAAAATCCCCCATGATTAATTGTGATATTTTAATTATGGGGTGGATAAAGTAGATTAAAAGAAATCATATAGTTAGGATCATGTACATTAGTTATTATAAAAAATTCATTATTGTTTTTACCTTGAGTGATTAGTGGAAAAATTAATGGTGAGGTAAATCATAAATGGAAAAATTTTTGATAAAAAGTTGAAATCTATGAATGAAAAGGGGAATTTTTTTGAATTAAAAATTATAAATGATGCATTTTTTTGATTCATTATTAAGTATGATTTTTGTTTTTGAAATAATCAGGTAGATATTTTTTATGAGAATAATAATTTAAAAAATTCTTTATGATTTAGGGATATTTTTTATTTTTATATTTGTATTTTTCTTAAGGACAAGAAAATTTTTGAGTGTGGGGGTATTTGGTTTCTCTATTTGATATATACTTTCTCATGTGTTTTAATATGTGTTTGAGTTGAAAATTAATTAATTAATTTTTTCCCACATATTAAAGTTATGTTTATTCATATACTCGACCGATGAAAAAGAATAATATTTTGACCCAACACATTAGATGTTTTATAAACATTACATGATGTGAAATTATTGGACATACTAAAAAATGGTGATTTTATATGTATATTAGGGAATGGATTTATATAAATTGACCAGAATGGCCATTGAAGGTGATCTTTGAACTACGGGAATACAAGGAAAAACTCCTGGATTATATTTATAGGTTCCATCCAAGAGATAAAACCCATTCAAGGCATGGATAGGATCGACTATCAAGAGTCTTCTGTAGGGTTCCTTCCCAGTGTTTTTCATAGATATGTTTATATTTTTTTATATTTTCTTTTTTCTAGAATTAATATAATATTGATTTTCTCATTAGTTTAATTACATCTGATTTTTTCATTCTTTATCATTCTTTCTCTTCTGATCTCTCCACTATGGAATATGGTTTATTCATTGTTGGTGATCACCTAACAATTATTGGAGAAATCTATTGGGGAGAGTAGAATCAGTCGTAATAGGTGTGTGACATATTGTTTTATTTCATTATTCACTTGGGTGGTGATTTTTCTCAGTCTGTATTATGATTTGATTCACTTTTATCATATCTATTATTAAATATTGGACAAAGTGAGTTTAATAGTAAAAAAAACCCAACATGATTAAGATAATAAATTCATGACCATTGAATGAAATTATTCTTCTGTAATTGCAATCTGATCATAATGCACTCTGGTTATTTTAATTCTTCACACCACCATTAAATGAGATTCTAGGGTTCATTTATAGGTTTTTTCCATTTCATATCGATTAAATATGATTTATTTTGAAAACAATGAGTTTTATTCTTTTGAAAATGTAGTCAGGAATTATTTTAAACAAAACCAACCATGGAAACCGATTCCCCTAAATTATCCTTTTCTATTTTAATTCATTTATTTAATTTTTTAATTGGAAAGGCCCAAACATTAGTCAATAGTTTTAATCTTTTTATATTCACTCTCTACGTTATTAACCCCATACTTTCACTTTACTATGCCTTTGAATTTTTTTTGGTTCGGGTTTCTTATAATTTTATAATTTTATCATGCCATAAACTTTAGTATATTTTTGTATATGTCATTGGTTGGTGATTAACCAATATTATATTTTCCCTCTCATATAATTATTATGGAATATGTGAACTCGGTTTAGATAGACTAAGCAGTGCACGAACACCCATAAAAAGTACATATGTTGTGATGTATTTATCAACCATGTAATTGAATACTTGAAGAATCAAGAATGTACGAGTATGATATATGTGATTGGATTTATTTGTGTCCCATAGTACCTCAATGTATTGTTAAAATGGAACATATTATATTGTATGTTTTTATGATATATATTGGTGGACATAGTTATAGAGATGTATGTGTTTTATGGGGATCATGTCAGATCCTGTTATAGATTGAATAAAATTGATATTTTTCTAGAGGATACTCTTTGGTTACATATATGGATCCAAATATTCATATTTGTTCTCAATGATACAAAGAACCATGTGTTCACACTTTTTAGGTTGACTAAAAGGGAATTGTGTTTGACTTGGACAGCTTATAAAATAATTAGATTTAAACTAAAATGATTTTAGGGATTGGTATTTACAAGGTATTTCATATGATGTAATACAAGGTAGAGCTAATGATATCCTTCCATGTTTTTTTTGAAATATACAAAATTAGTTTTTCATAACACTTCACAAGTTATTATATAAGATATAATATAATGTGAAATGGAACAATGTCTGTTAGGATTTAGTGTAATATATATACCCTAAAGTTGTATCCTGAAAGTGATGCATGGTTATATAATTTTTCATGGAATATTATTCCACTACCATTGTTTAAATGTATTGGAAACTTGATAAATTATAACCTTAATCTTTTATTCAAGTATTTGTTTCATAATATGAAATTCTTGAGAGATTACTCATTCATGAGATCTATGAATAAGACAAAGTATTAACTCATCTATTCGAACAAATGAGTTAATAAAGGAAATTGAATAGGATCATCCTCATGACTATATAAATACACTACCATGTAATAGTAATGGGTGTGTGGATGCTTGGCCAAAACTATTAGATGCCCGACTCTCTATTCTGCTTCCTCCTTAACATCATGATATTCTTGCACATCATCGAGGGCGAGGAGTCATATCCATATAATGAAAGATTTTATTTCCCTATGGATACCTTCATAGGTGGGAGGATTTCCAAAACCAATTTTTGTGATCCTTATCAAACAAATTGATTGAAAATCAATAATCTTGTAGTGGATTCTTCGGGGAATAGTACTCATAGTTTTTTATTTCTGATTTTATGTGATGTGATATTCCTTCCATGGAGATACTATATTTGTGGTTTATTATACATATTATGTTATGATTAAGTGTTTATGAACCTCAAATAATACCAATAGTCTAATGTTATAAATCTTTTATAGAGAACTCATGTGACTTTAAAAAGAGTGGAAAGATACAGAAAACATTGTCTGGATTATCCTTGCTCAATGTCTTGGATACTATGGTGAATAAATGTAGATTCTTCCAAATATAGATTCCTTTTCAAAAGGAAGGATATTTTCTTTAGAAATTAAATTTAGAAATATCAGTTTAGTATGTAAAAATAAATATAGAATCTACCCATATAGAAGACAACATGGACATGAAGACAACTGGGTGAAAATTTTAAGATGGAAAAAAATAACCAAATGTGGTTTACTCGTCCCACATATCCACGGTCTCTTCACATAGATTTCTTTAACCTAGCATGATTTTCCAATATTGGTATTTGAAAATATTATACATTCCCAACACTGGGGCACTAATTTTAAGGAAAATTGGGTGATAGTTCTCACACTCACCTACAACAAAGTGTGATACCTAAGAGAAAAGGGAGTGTGAGAGATTTAAGATTATCAGTATTCATGTTATGTATAAACTAGTAGTGGTACCCCACATTTTTAATTTATGACTACAACCTATTACTAGATATGTGAAATCCCTTCATTATCATATAAAAATATAGATGATTCTCTAAACATGACCCTTCCTCACCATTTTCCCCAATTTGAGAATGTGCTCCGTTCCTTGATACCAAATTTGTTCTAGAGTCATGGGGACTTAATAATTTTATCCTTCTTTTCTGAATAAGATATAATTATTTGGGGGTATTTTTTGGAAGTCACTTTTTATATGTTTGGTAGTTTTTTAAATATTTAGTGAAGAATGAAATGAACCCATGTGTCTTACTATGTGCTCATGACATTTTCAAACCCAATTCTTTTCAATCACATAGGTCCCCAAGCACACATATCCTACACATGTTCCTAGGATTACTTATTTAAGGAACTCCCACATGAATTTCATTAACACCCATTCCTCCTTATTTGATTCACTATTACATTCCAAATTCCTTATGTGAATTATATTATATGTTCACCCTATCCCTTGAAAAAAGTGATTTCCTAACTAGTGTGAAAGGAATCATTACCCTTATAATTTTTCCCTACTCTCTTATTGCCTTAAAGTTTCCTCATAGCATCAATTTGAAAAAATATTGGAGGCTTATAGGAATAAAGATCCTAATTTTGGAAGGAAATCCCTTTTCAAATTCACCCGAGTCTCCTACTTCCCCCTTTGGTTACTTCCTCAATTAAACCTTAAGAGAGAAACAATGGTAAATTAGGGTAATTGTGTAATATATGAGGTATAACATGAAAAAACACTCAAAAATAAAACTTCCCATATTATCCTTTTGGATTACGATGATGTAACCAACCATGTGTGTAACATAATAGGGTGAAACACACCCTTTTAATCACGTAGGTATAGCATACAAGAACCATATGCTCATCTCATCCTATTAGTACCACACTAGGGTGTCGTGTTCCCAACTCATTCTAAAGGTACTATAGTAGGGAACCACATTTCCATCTAATCCTAGAGGTACCATTAGGGATCCACACACCGAGATTATATTGAAGGTACCACCAGAGCGCTATGCACCCAATTAATCCCAAAGGTACCAGAAGAAAGATCCATGTAGCCAACTCTTCTCAAAGGTATATGATTTTGTTTCTAGGTTTTGAGAATTAGTATTAGTTTCTTGAGTTTTTATCGATTTTTATACTTATTCCACTTTTTTACTATTACTATATATTAATTATTCTACACTATGGTAATGAGGGAATAATCACCCCAATAACACACCCTAGGACCTTACTAGTAATTGGAAGCCTATGGTGTTTGTAGGGATTCCATTGAGGCCCTATAACCCACCAAATCGGGGCACCAGATAGTGGCATTCAGGTCAGTATGTCACAACATTAGGTTAAATAACATTAAAACAAATGAAATCAAAGGTAAGGGGTTTCCATCTGAAATTCATCAATTATAGAAAATTTTGTATTATGAACAGAATTTCATTTATATGATGTATATACTATATATTTTCGATGTTAAATAATTAAATAATTTTTATTCATGGAATTTTAATATAATTTTTAATACCTACCTTGCAAGTGGATTTTAGTGAATTTCTAAACAATCCATAAGTGGGGTCTCAAATAATAATTTTCATTCTTTAAGAGTCATGTTATATTCACAACCTATTTACATTTTTATAGTGAATACATTCATGTAGAATAATTTTTACCCCATTACACAAGAATTTTAAGAGATTTAAAATTATATTTTATTATCCCCCCCAAATTATTTTCATTCAAGAGTTACTAAAAGCATTGTAAAAATAAAAATTTCCGGGGTGGAAAAAAATTATAAATTTTGTAAAAGTAAAAGTGTTTATAGTGTTTGAATAATACTTTTTTTAACAAATTCCATGTGATTTAGATTTTTTTATCTCAAAATCCCTTCATATTTGTATAATAATTCTATTTTTAATTATGTTTATCGGGTTTTAATCTTATTGAATTCAATTCTATTGTAATCAAAATTCTGTTGATGTTTGTTGAAATTTGTCTATATTGGGAAAAATTGGCTATGTAAGGAATGTTACTTTGTAAATTTTTGTTTCATCTAGTAATATGTTTTTTTAATCGGACACATGATGTAATTGACTAGGTAAAATGACTATATCCTAGAATCAGCGACATGAGAATCAACTACATCAATAAAAAAACTACATCAAATATGATATATAGATTATATGGATATCTAATTATAATTTAAAATGAAGATAATTTGAGCTATGTGAAAGTTTTCAATGTGAAGAGTGGCTATATTATATTTCTCCATTAAGAAATTTTCTATGTGAAGAATGAATATACGGATCAATTTGGCTATGTGAAATCAAATACATGGCTTTCAGCTATGTAGTAATGAAAACTAGCTATGTTGTTATAAAAATCAATAATTTATTACCATTAAAAAAATTCAAGTTAAAATTAATTATTATTAAAATAAATTAGACAAAAAAATACCCCTTCGTTGGAAAATAAATTTATAGAATGAAACAAGTACCAAGAATGGAAATAGAAAAGATTATTTTTTTTCAATGATTTTTTGATGAGGTAATTTTGAAAAAAGGACATATGAAGTTTTACCCCAATGACTATTTTTTAAAAATAATGTTGTGTAATAGTTTTTTAGAAGATACAAAATATTATTAAAATAATAAAAACCTCAACTTGATCTCTCGCTGGAATCTTTTTTGTGATTTTATTTATCTAGACTAAAAAGAAGAAGAAAAAACTATTTTTCCAATAGTTTTGATTTCATGAAAAATCATGCTAAATTTTGAAGACCCTCCTCAACATATAATTTATTCTTATTCTATATATTTTTTTTATATTACAACTATATGATGAAAATTATAACCTCTTGTTATTATTTCTCATTGCTGGAAGTATGAAATTATTGTACTGAGTGTTAAGGGATATTGTCTTCATAAAACCTTTTAGAAGCCTAAAAAATCTCATTTATTTATACAAGGTGATAGATTATGTAACTCTATTAATTATTACTTACGGAATGGGAAAGTTATAGTAAAATAACTATACTCTAGTAGTCGAGTGTTGGTGGAGTGGACTTGGGAATCTCTATGCCCCAACGTACAATAAATCATCAATGTTTGATCTTTTTTATTGTTTTTTAGTTTACTATGATATGAAAATATAAGAATCTATCATACCTTAAAAGAAGGTGGCTTTATGATAAGATATTATCAATATCTCAATTCACCCCCTCTTTAGTCTATGTACAACTTTTCGCTGACCAAGAATTGGTATTATTGGTTATGAATTTTGAGTTATAAACTCTAAAAATATGAAGCCTTATGTATCATCATCAAATGTATGATATGGTTGGAAATAAGGAATATATTTCTATGGTTATATAACCTAACTTCAATGGAGAAATTTATATATTTTGGAAGGAAAATATGATTATTTACTTGAATAACCTTCGTTTAAGGGATTAGTTGAAAGCTATCAAGCCTTACACAATTCCTGAATGAGATTTAAAAATATGGGATACAACTATAGAATAAGATTATTATCTGAAATACTTATCCATGAAGCATTTTTTATGTGGACTTGGTCCAGATGATTTCATTAGGGTTACTCAATGTTTTATAACAGATGAGATAAGTAAAACAATGTCAATGGATAATGAGGGTACCAATGATGTTATATTACATAGGGAAAACAATGTAAAGTTGATGTTTGAAACATTCAGAGTGATTGAGGGAGAAAACATAACCTATATGAATGGAAGTTTAACTTAAATATTGAAGAATGTTTCTTCTCTAAGAGTAAAAAAGTCTGAATTGGATCAATATCTAAAAATTATTAGAGTTTTACCATTAAAATAGAGTGGAATTTAAGTTTCCATTAATAATTCCCCTAATGTAAAATACTTCATAATGAAAAATCTCATTATAATGTCTGTGATGTATGGGAATTAAATGAAAGATGAAACTACAAATCCCAAATGGTTAAAAAGTCAAATGCTTGTTTCAATGTTTCTACTTAAAAGGATGACAAGAAGATTATTGGTATAAAAATTACTGAATTATCAGATGAAGATGATTGAAATAGATCTAATGGTAATATTGAGATTTCTCCAAGTTTCAATAATTCAAAAAAAGTTCTATAATAATAGAACAAGATTTAACAAATACTTCAACAATTAAAAAATATAATGGAAATTATAATGAATCTAGGTTCTATGTATGTAATAATCTTAAACATATCACACTAGATTTTCTATGACATAAAGAAAAAAAGAAAATATGATGAGAAAAAAATGGAATCCAGAATTCAAGAAAATGAGTAAAAGTGATATGAAGGCCACATGGAGTGATTATAAGGATTTTAGGGATAAAAAATATTTTTAATCAGAATTAGAAATCTCATATCAAAAGACAATAATGTTCTTTATGGAACCATCTAATGAGGTACAATAATTTTATTATTAAAAGTATGTATCTGATTACGAAACATAAAATTGATCATTTGAAGAATTTAATCAATATTACACCATAATATAAAATAAATATAAATGATTAAAAAACAAATATAAATCCCTAAAAATTATCATAATGTTGTTTTATGTGAAAATGAGGACTTAAACAATAAAATATTAGACTCAAATATTAAGTAGGAAAATTATGTTGCTTCATATGTTGAACATGGTAATTGAATTGAAATCATTCAAAACAAATTTAAATCCATTAATGTTTCTTATAGTTATTTTAAAAGGGTAGAAAATTACCGAAATCAAATCCTTGGTAAAATTAATATATTTTAAGATATGTTTGGAATAGGAAGTATAGGTTAAAAAAACTATACAAAATTTTTTTTGTTCGTAGTACAAATAAAACATGTCTAAAGTTATTTTTTCACTATGGAGAACATGGTCATAATGCTAATGGTTGTATTCTAAGAAACTCAAGGATTTTATGTGTTAATATTGCTTTTATTTTAAAATATAGATCCAAATGGTGTGATTGATTTTTTGGATAGCACAAGAATATTTTTATTCCGAAATATTTGATTTCTTACATTACATGACCTAAGATAATATATTTATGAAAATATTTTCTTATTTTATTTATATTTTAGGTGAAAAATTTTAGTATAGTGAATGAAAATGGTTTACGAATAGTGTATTATCAAGGAATGTGACTGAATATTTTTCAAATTTCTATTCTCTATCAATTTCTAATTGAGGCTATGTCACATTTGGTGCCAATATTGGGGGGATAATTATCTGTGTAAATTTAGTTGAAAATCCAAGCATGATTTGAATAAAAAAAGATCTTTATATTAAAGGATTTAAATATAACATGGTAAGTATTTCTCAACTTTGTGATGAAGGTTACTCTATATATTTTTAAAATAATGTCTATTCTATTTTTTGAAGATAAACTCATTTAGATTAAGGAAATTAGAACTGATAATGTTAATTTTCTAGATATTAATTAATTTTTTAGAAATAATGTGAAGTATTTATTTACTAAAAAAAATGAATCTTCTATTTTTCATATATGACATAGAATTTTTAATCTTTTACTCATTGAGAAAACTATATAAGAAAATTTTAATTTTAGATTTACCTCAACATCAATAGAATAATAATAAAATACGTGATGTATTCAAAATCTGTAAGAAACAAAATTCAAAATTTAAATCAATTAAATAGTTTTCTGCATATATGCCTCTGAAAATTATCCATATGGATTTTTATAGAATGTTTAGAACAAAAAAACTAAGCATAAATTTTTTTTATGTATCAGTTTATCATTTTTTTAGATTAATTATGTTTTCTTTTTGAGTCTTAATATTGAATATTGATATGTTTTTATAGGTTTATATAATTTTTTTCAAAACAATATATACCAAAATTATTAATTTTATAAGTTATCATGGGGGATAATTTCAAAACCATATGTTCAATTATTATAATTCAAAACATTGTATAAAATATAATTTTTCTTCCCCCAAGAAAACTCAAAATAATGGTGTGGAAGAAATGAGGAATAAGGCCATGTAAGAAATTTCTAGGACTATGTTATGTGAATATAACCTTCCCACTTACTTTTGGGATAAAAATATAAATACATCATGTTATGTAACTAAAAAATTTATAATTAAGTTTATTTTGAAGAACACACCCTATGAGCTATTGAGAAATAGAGAACAAAATGTTTGATACTTTAAAGTGGTTGGATAGAAATTTTACATTTTTAAATCTAAGGACTATATTGGTAAATTTTAAACAAATGCTGATAAAGTAATATTTATTGTTTATTATACTGCTTTTAAGGGTTATAAAGTTTTCCACAAATGGACCATTTTTCTAAAGAATCCAATCACATGAAATTTGATGATAGTAATATTTTTTATCATAAAATGACTCAACTTTATGAGTAATGTAATTATTTTTAAACATGATACCACCTAAAAATCCAATTTACGATAGAAATGATGATGATTTAAACATTTAATTTGGTGAGACAAATCGTGAAATGAAAGATATTAGTAAACATGAAAGTGTGTTTCCTAAATACCTAGAACCCTAAAAAATAATACCTTATATACTATAATAGGAAGATTAGATGAAGGAATTGTAAATAAAAGAGGTTTATATAACCTTATATAATTATCCTTATTTTTATTTCATATTAGACCCAAAACCATATAATAATATTTATTATATGTAAGTTGGGTTTCAACCATGAAAAAATAGTTTAAACAATTCAAAAGTATTAAGGTATGAGAATTTATTGATAGACCCTCTGATTATCCTATTATAGAAACAATTTAGGTTCTAAGAAATCAATAGGATGAAAATAATGTGATCACTTTTAATAAGACTAGATTAGTGTCTAAGTGGTAAATTAAATATTAAGTAATAGACTATGAGGAATCCATTTCACCAATAGGTAGATTAAAATTCATTTGTATTCTCCTTGATTATGAAGCTCTTATGAATTTCAAATTATATCGTATGGATTCTTAACCAATATTTTAAGTGGATTTAATATAAAGGAATTATATGTTGAAAGACCTTATTGTTTTTAAATTCGTCACTTTCCAAACTCCATTTTTAAACAAACTAAAACTCTTTGTGGTCTTAAATAAGAACATAGAGTTTGGTATGAGAACTTATGTTCTTTTCTTTTAGAAAATTTATTTTCAGTTGTAGTGGTAGATCCTACTATTTTAAATAGAAATTCATCTTCATATATTTTTTAGTTCGTATATATATCGATGATGTGATTTTTGGTTCTATGAATGAAAACTTATATATTAACTTCTCCAATATTATGAAAAAATAATTTTAAATTAGTATGATGAGTGAGGTAATTTTTTTCTTATATTCAAAAATTTATCAAATGGATTTTGGGAATGTGATAAATCATAAATATACATACTTGACTTATTTAAGTGGTTTGGAATTTAAAAAATCAAGATACAAGAAAATCATATGTATAATAATGAAAAACCTTCTTTGGATATATATGAGAAACTAGGTGACAACTTATTTTATAGAGGAATAATTGTGAGTATTCTATATTTGTTTTAAAGTATACCATACAATATATTTTAAGTATTCGTGTGTGCTATCTTCGAAGAATATCCCAAGTAAATACATTTGAAATCTTCAAAAATAATTTTATGATTTTTGAAATGAATAATTTATCTTTTATTACTTTTTCCCAAAAAACTAATTTTAATTTGATTTCATACTTAAATGATGACTTCAGTGGGTATAGAGATGATAGGGAGAGTACCACATGAACCAATCACTTTCTAGGTAAATCAATGGAATCTTTTCCTAGTATGAAAAAACACTTAGTAACATTATCTACTGTTGAAGCATAATACATACCTATTGGTAGTTGTTGTGCACATGTCCTATGGATGAAACATACCTTGATGCATTTTGGATTAAATGTTAGTCAAGTGTCAATCAATTATGATAACAACGGTGATATCTACATTTCCAAGAATCAAATAAATCATTTTAGAAAAAAGTATATAAATTAATGAATTAATTTCTTAATAGATCTTGGTTAGAAATGTGATATATCTCATAAATTTGTCTTTAATAAAAACTATTTCGCCTATATTCTTACTAAGCATCTTTGTTGTGAGAATTTTCATTATATTAAGAGAGAATATGTGTTATTTGATTTCAAATTATTCAATATTATTTCTAATTATTTTAATTATATTTCAATTTGTATAGTTATTTGTTAATTTAATAATATTTTATTGAGTTTTTAAATTTAAATGAATATTTTTTTAAATTTATTCTCAAAATTCATTTGAAATTTATATCTCCTTGAAAAATATGTTTTAATTATTTAAAAAATATATTTGTTATGTTATTTAATTTCATTTATTATCTTAATTTGGAATTCACCCTAAAATACATTTGTTTATGTATCCATATTCCAAATCATTTATGTTACCTAACCCTAAAATCCACCACATCTAATCATGTGATCCAACTACATCATTTCTCCTTTAAAACTAAACTGTGATCCCCTAGAGCCTCTTGAACATCAACCGATCTCTCAGAAATGGGACATACTAAGAATAATGATGATAGTGGTTGATATTATAAGAAATCCATGGTTGTGGTGCATTTCACTAACTGATTGTAGGGAAATCTGCATATATGGAATGGTTTGAAGGAATAACGGTGTTCTTAAGAAATATTTTCTAGTTCCAAGGTTGTGTGTTTGTTTTTTGATTAGAAGAAATCATGTTTTGTATTTTAAGACGAGACAAATGAATTTATGGGTGAAACTAGGTTCTATTTTTGTTAAATAAATGATATGATATCGAATAATGTAAATGGAAAAGCCTTGTTAGTTTATTTTGTGGAAATGGAAAATATTATGCATTATCCCCATGAAGGTAAGTAAAATTTTAGTCAGACCCATGTTAGAACAAGTTCAGAAGGAATCTATGATATATATAAGTATATATTTTTTCTATTTCTTCTGAGAAGAAATATGCACAGGATTTATAATATTAGTGGAAGGTACAGTTCAAATTCATTTAGTCATGAATTGACTAGAGAGTAGGATAAATGGAGATGGTATTGTTTCAGTACATGTATCTCATATATGTACTAGTCAATAATGCCAAGTTTAATATACCAAGTTATATGATTAAGGTAATTAACCATTGATATCAAGGAAAGGGGAAGCTCAATTATCAACCCTATGGAAGGATTATTCCCTTAGTTTGGGAAAATAACGAAGTGGGAATGATTGAAGGTGGTGCAGTTATGTTGCACAAGAGAAACACCCCATCTTCTATTATTTTTAATACTTTTGTATACATCTTGGATTTTTCCTCCAACTCTAATAGACTTGTTGTAAATTAGAGTGATTCATAATGGGTTATACCACCTATTACACCAACTCAGGGGAAGAATTCTTGGACCTCACCTCTTAGAGATGTAGCACCTACAAATATGGTTCCCAATAAGGAAGTGTAAGAGAATTGTTTTACCATATTAGAGCCTATGTTGATATAATTAATTCCTATAGTTTAAATTACTTAGGTTTAGGATGTTTTAACTGCTAGTTTTGATAGGTCAGTTATTTTAGAGGTGCCTACTTTTGAGATATCTTATAGAGATCAAGTGGAAAGGGAAGTTGAGATTCTGCCTAGATTGTCTACATAGAATGATATAGTAGAGTCAGAGGTTCATCACACAGTGGTTAATCTACTCCCTGGATCAACTAATGGTAATAGATATTAAATTAGAAATTTGATCATGGAGGGATCTTCTGTTTGTTTGAATGCCCAAGTGCCCATCCCATCTCATCTTCCTGTTCATGAGGGCGAACCTTCATTGAGAAAATGATATCCACGATATGATGTTAAGAGAAATATACAAAACTTTTCACCAACAGTTATCAATCAGTTTAATAATCTAAATGGAGAATATAATTGGATGAATAAATAGATTATTATTAAAATTATGATATTAGGTAGTTGATGTAAAGCTCAGCATCTAGATATGATACTAATAAGTTGGCTGGAATAATGGTTTATCAGACTAACATTATCAAGAATCTCAAACTGGTGTAATCAGTTTCCTAGAATGATATTGTTAGACTTTTAAATAAATCTATTCCATTAGTGGATTCTAAGATAGACAAAAAATGTGGAGGTATCCAAGAAAATAAGGCATAGAGATTCATCTTCCATTAGACCAAACAAAAGAAATCATAAAAATGTTGATACTATACATGAAAATATATATGAAGGAACTATAGATATTTACTCAGACTCTTATAAAGAGGATTTGAGTTCTCCAGAGTATGAATAATTACTTAATGTACCAACTAGTAAAAAGGAAAGGATATTGTTGTGTTCATACTAATCAGACCAGGTGCTCATGACTCAAAATTTTTTAGTGATTATGTATCTCAATAACCATCTATAAAATTAGTTGAATTTAGTTAAGCCATTATATAGAAGTTATTCAACCTAGATCATAAGATATCCTAATTATAAGTGAGGATGATCAGATTTCAAGTAATGATAGATAGGCTTCAATCCATAATCTTTAAAAAAACTATACATCTCAGTCCAGTCATCATCTGGCTACCATAGATAGTTATACTCTAAGTATTTCTAATGGAAAACATAAAGACATTAAAGGATTAATAAAAAATTTATTTTCACTATAGTTCATATGCATCAACAAGGTTTTATAGCGATTTTGGACTTCTGTAAATGAGATATTATCAATAAGATAGACTTGTGTGATGATGAAATTTACTCACTTATAGGTAGAATATTAATTAAACTAGCACCTATTGATTTCTATAATGGTTCCTAATAGAAATTAGACTCAATGTTTGATCCAACTAGTACCCATAAGAAAGAGAAATCAAAATTTGTCGCTTCTAGTGTTGCTAATCCTATTGGAATAGAGGCTACATATTTAGTTCTTTTAAAGAAGATAACATTTGTTAACACTAGCCGCTATGATTTAAATATTTCATCTGATAACCCTAATAAGGTTTTTGGGAATTATTACCGAGTTTCATAGATAAATATCAAGTATTGGGGATGAAGAAAGTTCTATAATAGATCTTAGAAGATTAGTCATTCATATATTAGATGACTCACCTACCACCTCTTTCTCTTCTCCATCATTCATAAAACCTCTACCCAAAACCTCATTTTTATTTTAAACCTATCCATATTCCAGGGTCATCTGACTGATGTTTTGAAAATGTGTTTCTATTTGTTCTGTGTATTAGTATTTTTTAAAAGTTATTATGTTTAATAAA
The DNA here is from genome assembly GCA_963277665.1 of Viscum album. Taxonomy (NCBI): domain Eukaryota; kingdom Viridiplantae; phylum Streptophyta; class Magnoliopsida; order Santalales; family Viscaceae; genus Viscum; species Viscum album. The sequence continues at coordinate 1,587,103,689 of OY728164.1, forward strand.
AAAAACTACTTATCTAATTGTTTTTGTGTAAAGAGATTTTTTTACTTTTATTTTATTCAATATTTTACTTACAAAAATTTCTGAGTATCAATAATAACTTATTCAAATCTAGTTTAGACATTATATTACAATAATTCAAAACTTAAGGTGCTATAATAAATCCATTTTTCATCACCATACCCATAATTTTTAATATCCTAAAGAGGGGGAGAGGACAGATAAAGGGGGATAACAAAGGATAAATAAAAAAAATTAAAATCACTACATATTATATATTATTTTTACATAACATTTTAAACCTTTTAAAGTTTTAAGTTTAATGTCTAATGGGTTTTTTGATCATTAAAAATGGATAGATTGCTGGACTATGGATTTTGTTCCAACACATCCCATGTTATTTATGTTTTAATGATCTTGAAAGCACTTCATATGTTTCTAATGATTTTTATATAAGTGTTTTTATTAGGGTTTAATGTTAATTAGTTCAATTATATAGTATTCTATGATTATGTTGAACTTTTCTAAAATTTGGCTAATTCTTGAAAAATCATCTATGTGTGGAATTTGGGTATGTAAATTTTACCTACATCAAGAAATTAGCTACATTAATTGGATATATTGAAGAATGGACTATGTAAATAGGTCAGGCCATAGAATAGGATGCTTCAATGAAATAGATACATCAAATCATCTATGTGGAGTAACCATCCATATAGATTGGATCCATGGAATATTTAGATACATGGATACAATTGGATATGTCGATAATGTCATCTACATTAAGAATAGATATGTGATTTTTCTATATAGGTAAATTGGCTATGTGAAGAATAGATACATTGATTATTTTAGATAATTGAAATAATATTCATGGGTATCAATAACAAAGTGATCCGTAATAGGATATTTTTTTTCTGTAACTTGGTTATTTATTACTTTTATAGTATTTTGAGTTAAAATTAATACAAATTTTGATGCATTAAACAAAATACTACGTTTTATGAAAAAATAAATTTCTAAAAGGATTCATGTACCAGGATATAAAATAGATGGGATTAGTTTACTACTCAGTTATTTTGACTGAGGTAATTTTTAGAAAATGACACATGGATTTTTACCCGAAGGCATATTTTTTTGGATACCATGATTTTTAATAGTTTGTGAAAATATATAAAATAGTTTTTTAATAAGAATAAAAAAATATCTCCCTCTCTCTCTGAAATATTTCTTTGTAGTTATTAGTCTATTCTAAAAATAAGTGGAAGAATTATATTTTTCTACATCTATGTTTTCATTATTAATAATTCTTTGTTTTGAAGAATATCTTCATGATATAATTCATTATTATTTTACATATTGGAGAACTATTCTATTCTATCAATTGCATCATTCAAAAATATGGTACAACATGCAATCTTTCATTAATCATTCTAATTATCATAGGTGAAAACACCTTGTAACTAGTGTTCAGGATTGCTGTTTTCGGTAAACCCTTGTATAAACATGAAAAAATATCCTAGATATTTACCAAGTGAAGGATTTTTTCACTCAGTTAGGTAGTCCCTAGGAAAAGAATTGGCTATAGTTAAATCACTAAGAAATAGGTGTTGAGTATTGGTGGAGTGTATTAGAGGTTCTATTCCCCAAAACCACATTAAATCTTATATTTTCAATATTTTTCTTAGTATCTTTTGTTTTTTACTTATGAAAAGTATAAATAGATTCTATTATACCTTAAAATATGGCTTTTTTATGTGAATAAATTATAAAGACCCCAACTCACGCCCTCTTGAGTATTTTTGTAGCACTACTTAGACCAACATGTAGTTTCTTAGAAAATGCATCCCTATCTAGATACTAGAAAGTGGATCTTACTGTGGAATAGAATCACCTATAGGTAATCACCCTAAAAATAGTTGGTTGATTATTTAGTGAATAACCAATATAATTCATGATTGGTGGGTCTAAGATTGCACACCACACCAGAAAATCTTGGGTGATGTTATTTGGAATATTTACATGATCTTTATGAATGATGATTAATGATTTTTTTCTACCATTTACTTGGTCTCCCTCCATTGAAAAATACCAAACCTAATTAATTCCTTCCATGAAACTGTCACATTTAATCTACAATTACCACTGTATATCCTTGATAAGGGTACTCTTTATTACATTGATAATACCCTATAACCACTAAGTTTATTACGGGATTTCATTTTTAAATTGACAATATTCAATTGAACATGGAAGATTTTTTAGGTGTTTTAATTATATAGATAGATGTGTTTTTATTTAAATAGTATTTCTTTAGGGAATGGTATGAAATTTCTTATTGAATATTATGGTGAATTCATTGGAATTAAAATGGTGAAGGGTGTGGCCTGAAATTATATTGGTCATTGATGTATTAGCATGTCTCATGAGATATAAAAATATGGGTTTTACATATAATTGTCCCTGTATTAATATCATGTCATTTCATAAGGACTTGATATCATATTGTGATGTATGGAATTATATATTTCATCAGTATGAGATCAATTATTACTATTATCAATATTTTAATTTATTATCAACAACATTAAATTCCCTTAGTATCAATTTATTATGGATACATGTTGTTTATTTATTCTTTCCATGTAACTTATTCCATGTTTCTGTTTTGATAGCTTCTTTTGTATTCTACTCCTTAGAAAGTATTAAATCTCACCCTTATTTTTTTCCTTTCCCCAGAAAACTTGGAGGAAAATATGTGTAATTTTTAGGGATATAATGTAAGGGCTAATAATGTTATTGTAATTTGTTCATGATGTGTCGTTTGTTTCCAAATTTAATTTTTGTGTCTATCTAGACTTCCAATAATATTAAGACATTATATCCCATGAGAACTCTTTTATTCTATACCATTAATGTAATATAACTACCAGTTGTAGGTTTTTTGTGTCTCGATTATTATAGTTGGTATCAGATCAGGTTCAGTAGGAACCTTGAGACCTATATTTAGAGGAACCTAGTTAGATAGAATAAGAACTATTAAAAACCCTCATGATTTCAAGGGAAAAATCTTGTAAACTTAATAGAAATTTTATTTTAGAATATAATATCATGATGAATTATATTTAAGACATTTAGGAGAGATAAAGACTAGTTGGAGGAATACAAATAATATCAACATACATAGACAATGTAGGGATGTGTCCCCATGATAATATCAATGAAGCTAGATTTGAGGATAATAAAATCATTACCATATATGGGTAGTTTAACTAGGTTATGACAAATAATCTCAACCACATAGAGAGACATGTGTATTTATAACATGGTGTAACTATGTTTGTCTACATCATGAGACTGCCAAATTTGGAATACAATGGAACTACTATTGCATTGATATTTTAACAATATATCAAGTGTCTATAGAAGATATTTCTCACTTTGTGAAGTGTTAGAAAGAAAAAAAATATCGTTGTAATATATTATATGATGGGAGATGTGAAATTATAGTGGTACTTAATTTAAAACACTAAAGAGGAAGATGAGATAGAGTTCATGTAATAAGGAACTTTTTAGGAGGAATTCATGAAAAATATTTTATTTGAGAGTAAATAGTATAAAGAGAAATGATGTTTCTCAATCATAGTACAGAAATGGGGAAGTGTTACTGAGTATAAGGATAACATTCCATGGTAATATAGACATACTATAGACTATGTACGAGGACTCAAAATAAAGATTGATCCCTACTCTGATTGGTTAAATCCAAGACTTCAAAGTCTTATGATCTTTTAGACTATTTAATTGTATTAAGATATAATCTCATGTTCTATTAAGATGGAAAAGGAGTTCTCTACGTATTATATATTCAAATTAAATTTCGAAAAGTAGAGCATTACTAAACACCACTAAAATAAAAGTACATCAATTGGGAAGAAAAGAAGAGTTGAATTTCCCACATATAATGAATGTCAAAATAAACACCCAAGTACTTTCTTGAAGGGAATGAGGGTTTTTATCAAATGTGTAGAAAATGATCATCAATATCATGAATGAAAAGTTAAAGAAGAATTTATTGATTTTCAATTCACTAACTATAAATGTATGAGAAACTATGTAAGCCAATTTCCCAAAATTAAAGTTAATTTACCTCAAAAAATAATGAGGGAGAAAGGATAATTTTAAGTGATCACTACAGCTATACCTGAAGTACCAAATTCCATTATAATAGGTATATTTATCCTAAATTTAAAGTTTGCGAATTTTTTTTCTTATTATGGATCAAGTCACTCTATTATATCATGTATGTTTATTGAGAACATTGAACCATCATCTAATACTACAAGAAATTATTTTTCAGTTTAGTCACAAAATTGGATTCATATTATAATTAAGATTTATTGGGGAGTTTTATTAATTTTCATAAATATTACGAAGAATAAAAATTTATTGTTAAACCTATGGGTGATTTTTATTTAATCCTTCATATGGATTGAATTTGAATGTATAGATAACGAATTTATTCCCAATATAAATATATTATGATTTTTGAATGTGTGGTAGAATCTCTTATATTTAGAGGGGTGACTTCATCATCTAAATAATTTTGGGATCCTCCCCTAGTAACTCTTCTTAATGAAATTCTAGGAATAGGAATATATAGCATAATATAAAAATATGGAATATATTTTGATTATAGAGGATTTACCTATGGTAAAAAATGTAATTGGTATTTTTTAGAATAATTACCAAGCTATCCACCAGATAATGAAGTTGAGTTATCCCTGAACTCATTTCTAATGTAAGACTTATATCTAAAAATCTCTATATAATGACACTAGTGAATATGATGAAAAATATGCAAGAGTTATCTGATTATGGATTTATATGCCTTAGTGTTTCACTATGGGGTGCCCCAATTTTATCTATAAAAAGAAATGATGGGTTTAACATATTGTTCATCGATTATAGGGTGATTAATTACATTACTATAAAGAATAATTATTCTCTACTACACACTGATAAATTATTTGATCAACATCATGGATCCCAATACATTTCAAAGATCGATCTATACTATGGTTATCATTAGCTAAGGATGATGAAGGATAATATATTGTTGATTAAATTGTCAACATGGTATGTAAATTATGAGTTTACAGTAATTCCCCTAGGATTGACTAATGAACCTTCCATCTTTATAGATCTGATGAATAAAGTATTAAATGATTATATTGATAATTTTATGGTTTTATTAATTGATGATATCTTGATATACTATAAGAGATATGAAGAGCATGAGAATCGTCTATAAATAATTATGGAGGCGCTCATAAAAGGAATTATATGGTAATCCTAGTAAGTGTGAATTCTGGATCAATGAAGTTTCTTTCCATGGTCATATTGTCTGTAAGGATGGAATATCCGTTGAACCTTCAAAGAGTAAGGTAGTCAAATAATGTCCTACATCGATGAATATAAGAATGATATTAAGTTTCTTTCTTTTAACAAGTTACTATTAAAACGTTATTGGATATTTATCTCAGATGGTCAACTTATTAACCATGTTAACACATAAAGCGGTTAAAGTCACATGGTCAAGGGAGTGTTAAGAAGGTTATCAAGAGATGTTGATGATATTGATAAATTAACCAATAGTAAATGTTCCTTTAGGTAAGGAATTATTTGAAATATATAACAGCATTTTGAAGAAATGTCTTTTTAATGTCCTTATAACGATTGATAGGACGATTGCCTGTTATTGAAGGCAATTGAAAATCCATTAATAAAATCATCCAACTCATGATATTGAGCTTAAATCCATAATATTTTCTCTGAAAACATAAATACTCTACCTTTATGATGAAATATGAAATATATATATTGACCACAATATTTTGAAGTATATCTTCTCTTAGAAGGAGCATAATATGAGGAAAATAAAATGGTTGGAAGTACTAAAAGAATAGGATTTCTTATTAATATACCATCCAAATAATAATAAAAAGGAAATTTATATATTGATTAGAGGGACCATAGAATTATGGCTATGATGGGTTTTAATAGGTATTTTATTTATAGGTATATATTAAAATGAATATTGTAATTTTTAGCAAAGGGGTGCCATCATTAATCTTCGAATAAATTAATAAATTATCCTTTCCAAAAAATATAGAGATGTCCCAAACGGATAATAAGGATTTACTATAGAATATTAAAGTATTAATTGATGGAAAATTGATATAATTCAACAATATATATGGATTGTGGAAATCTGAAAAGAGGTTATGAGTTCCATCCATACCATAGTTGTAGATGAACCTACTAGATGAAGCAAATAGTTTAATTTTCTTGACAAACTATGGTAGTAAAACTTGTTATAGGGACTTAATAGAACATTTATGGTGTGATGGTCTGAAGTTAGAAATTACAGACTGTGTATTCAGATTCCTAGTATGCAAATAGGTAAAAGAAAAAAATAACATAAAGGAATCATGAAACCTCTTCCTATACCTATATAAAATTGGTGAAATATTACAATAAAATTATCATTGGAATTCTTAAGACTCTAGGGAAGAATTATGTTATATATTTCATTGTCAATCATCTACCTGATTATTCTCACTTCCTAGAGATAAGAGAAGATATACCCCATGAGAGCCTTAACTGACTCTATATCAATGAAATCATATGTCTTCATTGGAGAACCTCTATCAATTTTATTTGATCATGACCATCAGTTCACATGTAAATTATTAAAGAGTCTTAAGAAATGTTTCAACATTGAGATACATTTAAGAACCACTTAAGATCCCCAAACCGATGGTTATTCTAAAATAAATATCTATACATTTTATGACCTACTGAGATCATGTTATATTAACTTCCAAGGCTGTGAAATTTTCATACAATAATATCTTTAATTAAAGAATCCATATAGAATTATATGAAAAAATTTATGGGAAGATGTGTTAAACTTCAATCTATTGGGAAGATATTAGAGAATGAATTATAACTGACCTATAGCTTATGTAGGGGAATACTATTAAAGTACTAACTATTTGGGATCATAATAAAGCATACTAGAGTAGGAAAAAATACAATGATGACAATTTAATGAAAGAATAGGAATCCTATTTTGGGGATCATGTATTCTTGAGGGATTACCCATGAAAGGGAGTAAGAAGATTGGGTAAAAGGGGGATTTTGATTCCTAGTAACATTGGGCCTTTTTTAAATACTAGGAATGAATAAGAGATTTATCATACTGATTGGATATAAAACCAATCATTTATAAATTACAAAATGTATTTTGGATATAATTACTAAAAAATATATATGATCAAACACATGTGATAACATAGGATAGAATATAATTGAATCCCAACTTGGGTTATAATTAAAAAAGTATCTGGATTCTTGATTGGGATGCTTTGACTGGTGATCTTCCTCAGAGATCTCATTGAAGCTAGAGATGTGGGTCTGATGGTGTGGGGACTATGGTGGTGGTGATCCATGGAAGTGCACATTGGGAATGTTTCTAGGCTATAGGGTGACCTGGATGACCCAGGTTTGTTATGGAATTTTAAATCTGAATTTATAGTGTTTTTTACTTGTTTTTGAATTGTTCATTTCAGCTAGTTTTATTTGTGATTCTACCGTAGTGAAATATATCTTATGGAATGTTGGTGGTGTTATCTGATTTGTGATTTTATTGTGTGTGAGGGTTCCCACTAAACCCATAAAATTAGTTTTTAAAAAAATTAAAATATTTACTTCGTGGTCTATATTCTTGACACCATAGTTAATGTGTTGAATAATTAGATAAGTCAATTACTAAATGTCCTTCGGAGAAATCCCAAACTAGAAGAGGAAAGTATGAATACTGAAGAATCTATGTAGAGGGAATACACATTATTTTATAGTAGATAAAATTTATCCATTTTCAATGATAATATTATATTAATGGGTGGATAATGTAATACCCAAGACCAAAATATATCTGGTCAACATTGAGTCCCAAAACTATTGCACAAAGCGCACTATAAAGAGACTTTATTCATGAATTTATTTAAAATTTATATTTGAGGATTTTAATTTTCAAAATTATAATCAATTTTTAATTCCATATACCAAAATTATATTATGATAAAATTTTTGGACTTTTTTAAAGCAATTGAATTTTAGGTGAATAGTAAAATATATTGATTTTGCTTGAATCATCACTTTTATGACATTATTAAAATAGAAGAATTACATAAATGTTTTCAAAAAGTTATTTATATTAAATATATATATCTAAAAATTAAAATAAGTCATTTAAACTTATAATATTGTATTTATAAAACTCTTGTTTTTCATTTTGGAAATGTTAGTAATACTTCACTCTAAAAAATTGTTTTATGAGATTATTTTAAAAACTAATTTGCACTGCTTCTACATATCAAATCCTAGATAATGTTTTTAATATTTGATATAAAAATTCCCATATTATGTTATAAGGAAAATTTTAATTTTATTAATATAAATATGTTTTCTAGGATTAACGTTACTTACTATGACAATGGTAAAGTTTTTTTCTCAAAGAATGTTTTATTAGTTTTTTTTTAATTTTTATATAATTTAGTAAATTAATCACTTCTTAACAAAGATGATAATATAATATTTAATAATATATATAAATATAATAAAACACATTTATTTATTAATAAATAACAAATTTTATTATTAATACTTAATTTTGAAAACACCATTTTTATAAATAAGACTATATATATATATTGTTTTAATATAAATTCCAAATTTTTAATATTTGGAAATTATATTGGAAAAAATATAGGTTAAATTTAGGTTCTGAACAACCAAATTTAGTAATATGGGTTACTTTATATTTTTAATAAATTATAAATTACTTAGTCGAAAAATTGTTACAAAGGAAAAAAACCAAAATGAAAAAATGTAAAAAAATAATGGTAAATAACAATTTTTTTAATAAATGTGTGTAAAAATTATTTTTTGAGGATTTACCAGTCCAATAACACCAAAAATATATTATTTAAATCTTATTGCGTCCTAAAATATTTAATAGTGTAATTTTATTTTTGAAAATTTTATGGTATTCCCAAAAGTGACCTTTTCTCCATTAATAAAAGGGGAAAACTTTTTCCACCTTATACCACTGATATATCTTATAATTTATTCTTAGAAATACAAAATTATGCTCCTCCTAAAACCATATCCCACTTCTTTAGTCCTATTTTCATTATTATTATTATATTTTGTTATATTAATTAAAAACCCATTATTTACTCCTCTTTATCCATTAAGAATAAAAACATATCTTTGTTAGTGGGTGTACACGAACTACTGCCTCCACAAATTAATGTCTTCAATTTTTTATACAACTTATTATGGTATGTTTTAATAATTTTATTGATAAATAAAAAATATATTTATAATATAAATATGATTCCTATATATAAAATTATCATATAACATAACTCGATCTCATTTTTTGACAAATTAAAATGTTAACCGTGTGTTATGCGGACTACCAACTTCTTGAAGTAACTTATCTCATTTATCAACTAGTTTCTTTATTAATTATTAAAATATGTTTATATATAAATAATAACATTAAAATTATCTAAATAATTTAATTATTCTTGTATAATTATTATATTATCTCCAAAATTAACCACTTTTATAATCATAATCATAATTAATTATAGTATATTCATGTTTGGGTTTGTCTAACCACCTACTTGAATGATGAAATAAAAATATATCATGGATGAGTATGGGAACATAAATACAAAAATTATTATAATCTATTACATCCATAATCGGTTTTAATGGTTCTGGAATGGTTATATAAATTATATAACTTATTATTAAAATATCATTTTCAATTAGTAAAATTATCGATATAAATCGACACTAATTACACTTTAACAAAACATAACATAAACATCAATGGAATGAAATAATAAATTTATAAATTAATAAAATTCTTTTATTACATTACCTTATTTCATATATTAATGACTAGGTTTTTAATAAGAATAAATAACAACATTACTATTATAAAACTTGTCCAATGTGATCAAAATTACTCATACCCGATATTGAAAATAGATAACAAATAACTATTATACATGTATATAACAATTATAAATAAAGTTTAAAAATGGTTAATTTTTTTTATTAGGATATTAAATAGTTTATTTATAAATTTATTCTTTTATATATGATGCTGGAGGATATTCATCTAAGCAAGATTAAAGTTAAGAGACTTCCATCTCAAATTTATCTCTTTGAGGCACGTTTTGTATTATGAACTTAATTTCATTTATGTGGTTCATATACTACCCATTTGAGATGTTATATAATTCAATTAATTTTATTAATGGTATTTTACGATCAATTTTAATCCCTCTCTTTCAATAGATTTTTATTGAATTGCTATTGAAGCCATAAGTGGGGATTTCCATCTCAATTTTCATTCCTTGGGTCTCATGTTATATTCACCAACTATTCCCTTTTTTGTGGAACATACATTACCCTATAATTATGTTACCATATTTTTTATGAATGTTATTGTATTTTCAAGTCTAAATTATTATCCCTCCCTCATATTATAGTGATTCAAGTGTCACCAACTACATTGTAAAACTTATGCAATTCCATGTTGCAAATACCATCATATGTTTTGGTAAAGCATACGTGTGTATAGTTTTCCAGAAAATACATCCTTGCCTCGATACTGGAATGTATATATAGCTATCATGTAGATACACCTTAGGGTAGTCACCCTATAATGGGTTGGTTGAGTAGTGACTCAATTATTAATCTGATTCACGATTAATGATCCTGAGATGATGCTCCTAGATAAACACTCCTATATGATATGATTTTTAATATTCACATGCTATCTATAAACAATTATGAAGGATTTTTTCTACAATTTTCATGGTATTAAATCAATAAAAACTTTCGAACCTAATTACAATCATCAATTTACAACCATGTATGTTGAATTTACCCTCTCCACTATATTACTCTGATAAGGGTTCATCCTATTACTTTGATAATACCACATAACATCTAGCTTGATTAAGGGATATTATACTAGAAATCTAAATTATTCAATTAAATGGGTAAGGTTTTGATTTTTGTTTTCATTATATGGATAATAATGTTTTTCTTTCTAAAATAGGTTCCTTGGGTAATAGTATAAAATGTCTTGTTGACTCTCATGGTGAATATATTAGATTTAATTCGGTGGCAAGTGGGACTGAGAATTGTATATCCCCTCGATGAATCAGCATGTATAATAAAAAAATAGATTGGGTTTTGGTGTATACCACTCCCCATATCCATATAGTGTATTGTAAAATGGCCTTGACAACAGGTATTAATGATCGAAAATATGTATTCCATCAGTTTTAGATCAACGATTATTGTTATCCATGTTTTATTTATTTTTATGGATATAAAATTCCCTCACTTATAATTTATTATGGATTCATGTTGTTTATTTATTCCTTTTATATCAATTATTTAATGTTTATGTTATGATTTCATCCACTATATGTTACTCCATACTAATCATATGATATCAACCTTATTTGTTTTCATTTTCTAGGAAACCTAACGGATAACTCAATATAATTTTAGAGATATTACAGAAGGGATAATAATATTCCCATAATATTTTCAATATATCTATTATGTTTTCTAATGTATTGTATATATGTATCTACTCTTATAAGGTTACCAACCTATTGCATTCTATGGTAACTCTTTTATTATCTACCAATAATGTAATATATCTATCGGATATATTTTTATAGAGTCTGGGTTATTACATTGGATTTCATGGAAGAAGAAATAGTAATGTGAAAATGAGTTATGAGAGGGGTAGAAAAAATAAAAAATGATAAAATAGGGTTTACCTTGGATAAAAATGCTTGGAATTAAGAGAAATGATAAAAAAATAGATAATTATGCATATAGAACACCCCACTACGTGAAACCTAGTAATGTTTAAATGTGGGGGTAGAAATGAGGGAGGAAGGGGAGTTAAACTCTAATGGAAAAGGGGATAATTTCACTTTTATTAAAGAAAATTTTCTACTATCACATTTATGCTATATGGTTTGATAAATTTTATACAAACCATATGGATGACACAAGATAAGAACTAAATATTTTCATTTTTTGGCTACATGGTTTACCAAAACGTGTTCCAACCATGATAAAATCACATTTAAAACTACAACATTATACATGGGCAACTTGAACTACTTCCCCTAGACATGGAAAAGTTGTGTTCCAACACTCTAAGAACAAAAAGAAACCAAACAGTTTCCCATGGATGTCACATGGTTTGGTCCAAAATATGCACCACCCATGCAAAATATCCCTAATTTAAATAAAATAAATTATAAATATCCTAAAAAATACAATCGACATAGTCTCCTCTTACCCATGAATACTAAACCATGGAAAAATAGAAAAATTAAAAAATTTATAAAATTTAAAATGAATCTATACGAAACATAAATTATCTAAAATAATATAAAAAATAATTTAATAATTATATGAGGGTCCCACTGAGAGTAAAATTTTGACTGTTATAGAGAGTTTTAATTCTATTTTATATATAAAGAAAGAAGAGAAACCGTGTCAAGGCTGACATGTAGAAAAATATATAAAGTAACTATATGTAGTTGAGTTCTTGATAATTTAAAGAATACCAATAAAGGGTATATGATGAATTTATTAGGGTTTTTATAGACATTAAGTGATTATTTTATACCAATAGTTTTGATTGATATCAATAGATGTTGAATTTATTAATGTAGTGTATTTGATAATATAAGGGATCGACTGTGTTCATGGATGAAGATATACCTTAGTAAGAAGAAAAAGGTTTTTCCTATTTTTGGATCCAACTTATTATGGTTAGTGTGACTTTGGCTGAGAGAAGATCAATGTGACTGTAATATGGGGAATCCAATGAGAAACTAGTGATTATAAAACTGTGTAACTCAAATTTGGTGTATGAATCATTATGGGATATGATTAAAATATCCCAAACCATATGTAATTTATAATAAGAATATTTTTAGAGAATCAATGACAGGGGGCATGATGAAATATCTAAAAGGATAAAGTTCTCTACATCAGGGTTGAACCATTTAAAATTTCCATGTGATTTAATTTTATTCTTTACTTTCCTATATGTGGTTTATGTGGGTTGGGTGAACAAAATAAAATTTAGTTGAGTCTTAACCAATAAATAAGGCTCAAAACGAAAAATGGGATTCAAAGTATTAAAAGAACAATTTATTTTTGGTAAAAGAATTTGGAAACAGCTGATTTGCCCCCAGGTGTGTCTCCATGATCCCTTGAAACTCTCAAGGTGGAATGGAATAAAGTCTTATAGGATTTAGTGTATGTGATAAACTGAAGAATATATTCCCTAAATACCACATACATGAGATATATTAATTCTATATCATAGCTTATGGTTGGATAATTTATGAAATAATAAATGAGATTTCATTATAAATCATATTATATTACTAATGTATATCTTATAACATAAAATAAAATATCATGATTTACCATCAACGTATTAATTGTAAATAATTATCGAGGGTATGTCATAAAAATACATATACCATTTCATGTTACTTCCACTCCTAATCATAAGGTATGCGTATAAAGTGTACTATTTCATGGGTTTTTTAAATATGAAATCACATTAAATTAATACCCAAACAATATTATAATTTATATGATATATTTATTTTTCTATTGCTTTCATGAATGACCAAATGATAACTATTATCATTTGAGAAACACTTCCACATTGGCTATCATGTAAGGGCTATTTCATAATATGTAATGAATGGTGATCATTATCCTGAAAGTGTGACATGAATTAATTTGATGTATTTACTAATGTATAATAATGAATGAGTAAGTCTAGAAACAAAAAAGTAAAATCCCCGTCTGCTACAAGAGGGGAACTTCCATTAAATAGTGTGTTCATGATAAAACAAAAATATTTTCAAGGACTCTCAGGATCCCCAATGTTATATTGTATTATTTATACATAGAAAGTGAGTTTCTTAAATACAATATAGTGAAGAATAATCCCTATCATGAGATGAAGGATTCAGATCATCCCATGGATACCTTTGGAGGTGGGATACCATCATCTTACACCTTTGTGATCATAATAAAATATGTTAGAATATGTTTGAAGGAATTCAAGTTGATGAAATGTATTTTCAATGAAAGGTATGCACAATATATTCTATTATCTATTCTTAGTTTAACATGTATTCATATTTCTATCAATGGTTGATAATGCGATGGGATTTAGTTACTTCCTCTATTGTTAATAAACAACTAATAATCCCTTCACTTCCTCATTCCTCAAATAAATCAAGATATAATTTATAAATTTCACCATATATTTATCATGGTTGGTTATAATATTAAATTCTTCATCTCCATAAATACATCTAATTAATTTATAACTCTAAAAATAATAATAATTGACTAAAAAGTTCTATATAAACACTATAAAGTTACTTTAGGATTTTCTTCACCCTTCACCATTATTTGATGATTTCCAAATTATAATTCAATAATTAAAAATTAGTTCCTACTTAATCTTATAAAATAAATTCTTATTCAATGAAAAAATATATTTTTTATTCACCTTTAGATTTATACTATAGAAAACTATACACAAGAATAAATTGATATCCAAATTTTTAGTAATGAAAAATACAGTATCCCAAGGTGTTACACTTGGTTTGTTAAAAATCATTTAAAATATATCACTAATTGAATCCTTATTTCACTTTACTATGAAGTTTCAATACAGTATATTAGATAAAAATATTATATGTTATTGGATATAATTCAACATTATAATTTATTTCCCACTATGAAATTAAATTCATGTCTTATTTTATAAAAATATCATCAAATTTCTATACCCCCATGGGAAACTACTTTATCACTACTTTAGATACTAAATTAATTAAACTTTAGTTCTGAGGTGTGATTTCCATGGATCAATACAATATGAAATATTCAATGGATCCCTTATTTCATTAAAAATCAATTGTTTCCCATATATATTTTAAAATATAACCCATATTAAATAAAATTAAACAATTAAATACATTAATTGCAACCACTATATGTCATGTTTTAAACCATATGGTTTCTTTTTCAATAACACTAAGTCCCATTATATTTTATCACATCTCCTTGAAAAATCAAATCCATGAATTTATTTTGATAATATTTTAAAACTTGCCACTAGAGTAAATAAATGAAGTGTCCATTGATGATTTTCCTTAGATATACCTAACATTTTGACCTAGGTTGAACTAATGAAAGGTTAATATCTATCAATAATAAACACAATAAATACCATAGTTTAAAATATACATATTATACCATGAAATAATTATTTATTAACCTATACTATATATATTGTTCCATAAAAAATTCCTCCTATAATACATAGATACTACCTACCACTCACCTATGATCAAATCTTAGTCCTATTGAATAATGAACATTTCTGGGATGTTCTTTACTAGATCCACCTAACATAAGTGGCCTAATGGTTTATTGATACTATTACTTCATAAATGGTTGTGGGAGATACCATGGTTTGTTAGGTGTGTTATCAACTATCATTCTACACTCTTGACCACATTGTCTATTCTTATAAGAAGGGAATAAAAATTTTCAATAAACTCTATTTCCATAGGCATAATTGACTGTATCCTAAGAACCTCTATATTAAGGGAAATTTATATCTTCTAAAGATTGATACTAGGATACTGATGTAAACATATTATTATATCCTAACTTTCCCAAGAATGATGAACTCATCATCTCAGATCCTTCTTCACCCAAAACTATTCACATTCTAAGAAAATATTTTTTAAGGCCTTCCCAATATAAATTTTTATTATTTATAACACTATTATATGTGTTCAATTTGAGTCACCTAGATTAGCATTGAATATATTATAAAAATAACCTCTCAATGTAATGATATTCAAATCCATCATAAGACTATACATTTTGGGAATAGTGGAAAAACTCGTGAATCTCATCCAATCCTCAAATATATAAGAACTTCCATGTTGTATAGTTGATAAAAACTATTTGAATTCAAATCAAAGATCCATTGATAGAAAAAAATCTCTAAAATGATCCCTAAACTGAATCCATTAAATCATAAATAGATATTTATTACAATGTGAATAAACCACATATAACAAGCCACTCATCAAAACATACTTAAAACTAATAGTATTTAATGTTCTTTAATTACCTAAATTAGCTAAAAACCTTTCCCACCTCATTTATCAATCACCCAGTATCTTTATTAGACATTGTTGGCATATAATTTGGAAAACTATTCAACATTAATTCATACAATGTTATCCTTTAAACCATAGAAGATATCATAACCCAAACTCACTTAGATTTCCTAAGTGAGAAAATAAATCCAAAGTGACAACAAAAGGCTTCCTTTAATTGACCATGGGGTGGAAACTAAAACCATGGGTATAAATTAAAAAATATAAGAGGCATTTAAATTTTATTTATTTAAAATTAAAAAAACACACCAAAAAATATAAATTATTAAACTATTCTTTAAAATTTTAAATGATCACAAACATGGGTATGTCACACACCGAATTCCACACATGAACTAAAACAATATTCTTCTTAACCTAATAATTTAATGTTAATAAGACTCTTACTACCACATTTATATCTCTTCATTCCCTAATAAACATTTCACAAAATTACGCTTGATGCAATCATAAAAGTAAATGAAACATAGAAATGTTGGAATGGTATACATGTATACATAGTAGTCACCTCATCCAACCTCTCATGTGTCATGTGAACAAACTTATTATTTCCTCATGGGTTTTAATTAATCAAATATATGTTATAAAAACTAGGAGAAAAATTTAATTCCATAAATCTTACAACACATTTCATCCACCCTGTTAACTCTCATTATCAATCACTATCTTCTACATCACTGTTATTAGAATTCCATTTTTCATATTTTAGCATCTACATCACCACAACCAAAAAATTTCAAACTCGTCACCATAAAAACACAACATCATACACCTCATCCCATCCCAAAATTTAATAAGATATCAAATAAAACCATTATAATATTCCATCATTTCATGCACGAGTATATAATAGAACCATATAACAATGACACAAAAATGGATATATAATGATATGAAAAAATTTACAGAAAATATCTTATTGTAATACACCATCCCTCGAGTAATATAACATCCCTCCATACTGAAACATCATTAGAGAAAACTAAATCTCACCATAACCATTCAATATATTAACATTTAATTTCTATATTTCAATATAATCACTTTTCTTCATCGACTAAATATATATTTTTTAAAAATTTTATTAAAATATTCAACATATAATAAATAACATAACAATTTTTTTATATAAAAAACATTACAATTAAATCCTATTGAGATATAGATGGTCCAATAAAATATGTAAATAAATCCATTAATAAATAGTAAAAAATAATGGAATTATTTTTTTAATTCAACATAATATACATTCTAAAAGTAAATAAATTATTTTGAAAGTTAACTGGATGTTTTGGGTGGTTATAAACACACACACACACATAGAAATTTATATATATAAATTTTCATAAATCATGTGAATAACCCAATTTAATTTATAAAATATTTAATATTTGCTGTATTTTTATCAATAATGAGTAGGATGATTTTATTTATTATTAATAATGTTTTTGATTTTATATAAGAATAGGATTTCCAAAGTTACCATTGAGAATCTCTCTCCTCATTCTTTATCTTTTTTTTGATAATTATTTATACACCACCTTAGTTGATTTTATTCACTATAATTATATTTTTTCTTTGTTATTTATCATTCATATCATTAAATTTGTTTTTGTAACAATTTAGAGCTTGTACCACTTGAAGAAGAAAATAATATGTTATTAATTAATTATTTTTATTGTTTCTCTATTATTTATTTATTATTTTATAAATTAAATTATTTTAATTATCAGTTTTTGTGGTAGATGTTTTTTCTATGTTTTGTACTATTCAAATGAGAATTTACTCTTATATTTAAAAAATTAATATACATGACTTTTATACAAAGAGAACAAGACTATTATGTTCTATGTTTTTACTCCAACACACTACTAAGAGTTATAATTTGGATAATTTTATGTATCTATTGATTTATAGTGGAATCTATCATATAATTTTATGTATTTTATATTCAATTAATTATGTACCCTTACATAATGGGAATTTACTATTACATTTTAGATATACTAAACTTCCAATATTGTTTGGTTATAGGATGTCAAAGTAAGTTACTCTTACATAGATGAAAATTAAACTCACATAATTATGATTTAATTTTATGTATTATTTCATATTGATATAATTAAAAAAAATTTAAAAAGTATTATTCAAATGTTAAGCAAATAAATTTAACATATGCTATGAAGAATTTTATGTATAGAGATACATTAAAATTTTACATTTTTATATTCAATAAAATTACATTTACATACTAATTAGATGTTTTTTTTGAAATTATGAGTTTTAGGAGACATCTCTTTTATACTATAGATAATATTTATTATCAATTATGACACACTTTTGAAGAATATTTTTATTCTATGAAGAGAATAAGAATTTACTAAGGTTTATTTTATATCATTGAAACTTATTTAATGATGAAATGATTATCTTGATCACTAAATATGATAGTATTATCAATCATATCCTTCGATTTATAATCCAGGTAAAGATATTCATAATTAAAATGTTGAATTTTTATAATGAGTTGATTTGTGAGATATCAAGAACATTAAAATTGATTATTATTGGGATTACATTGGAGGAATTAAATTAATATAATTATATTAAATATAGATTAGTCGTAATACCCTCTATCTGTATGTGTATTTATAATTCACGAGGAATTAGAATTTTTTATTTAGAAGATGAGTTGAATTTTAAATTTCTGATCAAAATGGAATTTTAAGATTTGTAAAATCTTATAAGGTGTAATTTTTTCATGGTTATGGGATAAATAAGTATATCATAGTTTTGAGAGAATGTTATAGGAGGAAAGTGGTGGCTAGGCTTATGAATTCAAACCTACAGTCATCATCTAGATTGTGAAAATCCAGTGGCACCTGCATTTTGAAGGTGACCATCGGCGAGTAAGAGGATAATTTTCATATTTTCAGTGGGGTTTAATGGGTAAATGAATATCCCCCCTTAATTATTTATTTTGGAATCCACACTCCTCCCCTATTGTTTGGCATGAACACTATCCCACATCACCAACTTTATTCCCTTTAAAATCCAATATATTTGAGGTGTTTTCATAGATTTTTTAGGATTTAGTGGTGAGTATCATACTAAAATAGCCACCTTGATCCTCTTCCTCTACATTTTTTATTTTTGGTTCTATTTGATCTATGGTGTTAAGATTATTCCACCACTTAATGGTGGAGTCATCTCAATATAACGGGGATTTCGTGCAGCATAGCTTGAGGTCCTCCATAATGATGCATCAAAAAGGTCCCCCGATGACTTGATTAAGGGACAATTTCATTTAAAATTTTCATAGTTTTATGATATAAAATAATTATGAAATTATGATATAATTTGTTTCAATGGTCAGGTCGTTGAACCAGGTTAGTGTAGAGAGTCTTCTATAGACCTCCCAAAGATTTTTGGTCACAATTTCCGTGTGACAAGGATACATAGTGAGTTTTCAGTGAATATTCCAAGTTTAAATAATAATATTTAATTAATAATATATTATATAATTAATTTTTTTGGTGATACTTATTACATTTTAGGGCCTTGTGTGGTTGGGTGATGGTCGATTGAGCTGAAATAGGGGTTGTTAAGCCTGGGTAGATCCGCCTTGTTGTGGTTTCATAAAAGTGAATATTTTATTTGATATAATAGGATATTACTTATACATTACATCTGGTTTATGTTTCAATTTATAATATTTGATATTTTAGGTCTCTCTACCAAGGGTGATCGACCTTTTGAAATATAATAAATCATTTAATTAAAGTTTAATGCCAATAAACAAATTTTATAATTCTATAGGAGCTTATAAGACCTTGGAAACTAGATGGTTTTTATATAAGATGATGAATAAAACCTATTTATATTTTAATAAGTTCCTTGAGATACTTTGACCCTATGGTGGGTATGGTTTTATTTTGAAATCATAGTCGACAAAGTAGAAAAATCTCTTAGAGACCTCTTGGTAGAGGTTAGTGATGCGACAAGAATAATTGCCCTGGGATTAACCCCGTGAGGCCTAATAGATTCCCTTATGACTTCAAGATAGGGATATGTTCATGGGGTTTTTCTTCCCCAATGAGACATGGTGACCTATGTGGCTATACATTGATGAGACTTAGGGGACCCTGGTGGGTACCCCCAATGAATTAATGAGCCTAGTGGCAGGGTGATAGTGATTATTTTAGTAGATCAGGGAATGTATTATCCCTAGGTACTTGAGTTTTGTTACTTTAATTAACTATTTATATGATGATAAAATAGAAAATTCCTTTGGGAACCCTTTTATTATAAATATAAAACACACTTGAGATGGTGTTTATATCAAATTGAATGGAAAAAACCCATACGGGTGGCCATGAAAAC
The DNA here is from genome assembly GCA_963277665.1 of Viscum album. Taxonomy (NCBI): domain Eukaryota; kingdom Viridiplantae; phylum Streptophyta; class Magnoliopsida; order Santalales; family Viscaceae; genus Viscum; species Viscum album. Next base: position 1,587,124,505 of record OY728164.1, read on the forward strand.
TCATGACAGGGAGGTGGTGAATACTACTTATGGGGAGATCATGAATTATCTCTAAGGGGAGGTCCTTTAAAATCCCTATGTGGATTTTATTTACACGACTATTAGGGATGACTTGAATTTGGATTTTGGATGATAGTGGTTCGGGGAAAAAGATGATGTTACCACCATGTGCTAGTTTTTGGGGACTTGTGTGGTATTTAGTAGGTGTTTTCAAGCCCTCTAGAATACCATAGATCATGTAAAATACCAACCTAATCTATCTCTATATTTGGTGATCGAACTGGCCCACTACAAGGACCAATGGGAATTCACAATCCCCACAGGCTGGCTTAAGTTCTTCAGCATCAAAGAATCACTACTAGGGAATGTTTTCAACTAATAATTAGAGTAAAAGAGATGAAATGAATATAATTTTTTTTGGAATGACCCATTCTTACATCATATTATCACATAAAAAATGTAGGAAAAAATATACTAAAAATTAATGAAGTAAACAACTGGATCACAAAAACCTCCCTCCCCAATATGGTCTCCCTATCATACAAGGAAACAAATCTCACCAAAGAGTTTTTCTTCTACCACTAGAAATTATATCTACCCTAAATATGAATAAAGGTCAATGAAATGAATGAAATTGAAATAAAATTTAACTAAAAACCTGCCTACATGTTACTATACAAGACACCTCCCAACAAAAAACTAGAACAACCCATGGGAGATAACATATTAGCTGATACCTACAATTGATAATGATAATGTAGGAATGAGCAGTGAGATTCTTAGTTGGGATTCCAAAAGAGAAACTATACCATATTCTTTACATTTAAAAATACAACCACTTAATGGTAGTTTTAAAATATAAATATATAAAAATTTGTATTTCCCTTCATTTAAAAACAAGATACACTTGATGCCTCATAAAATCATTTTTAATTTTTATTTTGAGAACCATTTCAAAGGAATGATAAACTTTTCAAAAAAAAAATACATTTTATATGAAGTGGTAGAGAAAAAACAATAATTTATGTAGAAATTATAATTATGGAAAATATTTCATAAAAAATAAAAAAAATTGAGGAAAGTTATATGTACATAAAATGGGTGTCATTGGATCTCAGGATCTAGTTGATATAGACTAGGAAAAGTCCATAAAACTTTTTGTAATCTGTATGATCCTGGGGTTTCCTTTCAGATACATATCTTTTCAGTTTTCGATTATTTTCTTGGTTTTGAACTTTTATGAATTCCTAAGTAGGTCTCATGAGTATTATGGGGTGATAAGTACTTGTTTAGGGTATGGGGGACCATTTTTTGGAAAAGGAAGATGGGAAGAATGGTTAGTATAAATCATGCAGTCTAGGTCTTATTGTTATTACTAACTATGTGATGTCTTTTATGGGGAAGTAAAGGCTGAAATGTTTTACCTAACTATGCTCCCAAGTACACAAACTCTTGAGTGAAGCTCTATTGTTTTTTAATATTCATTCAACACAATTTTATCATGGTTTCCCAAACCATATACATGAACCATCTAGGGTCCCCCATTGAACATTAAAGGGAACACGGTTGGCTCACATTTTGGACAACCGTGCAACCTAATCATATGACCCAGTATCAAAGAGGTAAAATCAATATTTTACCTTAATTTTATTAAATTATATTTATTTCTTCATCCTTTATCCATTATAGGGGATAGAGGGGGTTATTTCTCCTATTAAAGAGCACTTCCTATTATTTAGTGCCAATTCTCTATCCAAACTTGAAATCAAACACTATTCATCTTACTGGATCCATGGCGGTGAGTTATTTATTCACCTTGTGCCTTTATTTGGTTTTATTCATATTGAATGAGTTATTTTTTTAAGGATAATAACCCCTATTTCAGGGTATTCACCCATTATTCAAATTTCATCCAATTTGACTTGAGTTAAGGGATGATACATGAATAGTGTTCTGTCATGGGTATTATGTAGGTGATGTATACCTTCCCATTAATTATTGGTGTTTTATATAACTTGTTTTTCATTGTGACACATGCCAAAGGATTCCGTGTCACGCCTAAAATTAACTGAATTACTTGATTAATTTTTTTTAACCTTGATAAGTTTTCCACTTAGTACCAAACTTTGGTTGGTGGCATTCAACCCAACCTGGACCACCTATGGGATGTGTTCATGTATAAACCCCCATGTTATACCACCTTTTTGGGTTTTTATGTGCTTTGAAAATTTAGAGGGATCCTCAATTATAATTGAACTATTTATAGGTAAAGGTTGATGAAACCTTTCCATGTGATGACATGTTATAAAATGCATTAAAAGGATTAAATGGATTGTATGAAAAATGTTGAATGGGTTGGATGACAATAGAACATGTTAATAATTTTGAAATGGATTGTAAATTATTATAAATTATTTTATCAAAAGATATGATGAATTTATAATGGTATTTGCTGCCTTGGAAATTTCTACTCATCAGATCTTGATTACATTGGATACCATGAACATTTTTACTCCATGGATCTTGATTCTGCTAGTAGATTCCAGTATAATTTATACTCCTAGGATCCTGATTCCATAGAATTACATGGAAATTTTTACTTGATAGATTTATTTTCCTTTTGATGATAAGGACATTGCTACTCCTTGGATTTGGATTTCCTGGACTAACCGTGGACATGCTTCGTGTTCCTTCTCATGGGGCTCAACCCACATCTTTACTGAGATACCATTTATATACTCTATTTATTTAATGAGGATGCCTTTGTAATTTATACCTTGGATCCTTCTATTTCATTACTGAAACTTTATTACTTAGCATCAACCACAATGTATGTTTATCATTCTTCAAAGACAACCCCAGGTATGGATATTTGATTATAATTGTTATACTAGATAACATTACAGATTTTGTATCATGATTTATGGTTATCCAATGTTTATAGTGGCTTGATTATAGTTGGACATTATTATGGTTGTTTTATTACAGTTAATGGACTATAAAATATCACTTCTTCCTTGGTTACTTTACATTTATTATTGTTGTACCAGTGATAAACTACACATTCAATAATTGTTTATACACATACTGGACATGATATAGACACCATTGTTGGTGGCCTACTGAGTGTGTTCTCGCACCCTATTAGGTCCACTGTTGGGTACCCAAAAAGACTTCATTTATGTAGGTAATGACCTGGGAATGTTCCCATTGTATGATTCATGATTGGTCCTTACTTATGAGTCTGGGAACACATGATCGAGTTATGGTAATGATGCAAGATGGATATAGTTGCTTTCTGGAGTTTTTTTGATACATGTAATTTATTGGATTCCTACTTCCATGTATTATCTAAATTTTTTTATAAATATATTACATACATAATTTCTTATTTGAAATTGACTTCATAATTATTTACTTTTACTGTAGTCTTAGATGTGATTATCATCTATTTAACCTAGTTTATATTATGATTACACTATTGAATTATATGTTACAACACTGTGTTACACTTCAACATGAGGTAATAGTCTAAAAAAACACATCATAGGACCTCGTTGCTATTTTTTGGCCTCTAGTATATGAGAATTCACACTTGAGACCATGTGACGCACCGTCTGAGAGCACCTTTTACTAGTTCTTGGGTTGGGATGCTAAAAATTTGAATCAGAGCATATTATTTTCTTGATAATATATTTTGAGACAATATAAAATACATTAGGAATGAATTGATATTTGGAAATGAGCTATTATGCGGATTAGCTAACTCACATATAGGAAAAATCCAAATTTCATGGGAATGAGGAATTTTGGTTCTATATTTTTCCTATTTGAGTTGATCCAATTCCACCATTTGGGGACACGCATTATATGTGATTTTATTATTATTATGATTGAAGAATTTCATTTTATCCTTGGCCTGATATGGAAAGGAATAATTTATTATGAATCATTTTAGTAACCTTATTGGATTCACGTGGAATTCATATTCCATTCCATATAGGATTCATTTCTTAACTACAAGACATTATTATGTGTTCCCTACATGATACATCTATGATTTGATTGATGTTTTATGCGTGGATCTGAGAAAATTATTTCTTACTTAAAGTTCTTTCCAAAACATAACAATGTATTTCTACTTAGGCTACACCAGACACCAAAATTTGTCAGTAATGGCATGTTGAGTCATGGAACATTGGTCGCATGGACTATAACATGTTATGGTATTGATTTAATGGATGCCATATTTCATTTTATAATGTGTATGGACCCTTTTAGGTTGGAAATGATGATCCAATCGGTTCAGCCATTTAATATTAATTGGAATATAAATATTAATTGTAATTAAATTGAAATTATGAAATGGAAAGTTCATCATTAGATATACCAGGAAATGTACTGTGAAATAGAGATATTGCCTCAGGCTTGTCCTTAGTAATGGGATGTAGGTAGCGTATTTTATATTTATTTATAATATTTATGATTAACTGGTCTTGGATTTATGATAATACATATGGGTGAGGATTTTTAATAGGAAGTCTTATACCTATCCTATGATTTTTCTATCTATGATCTAGTTTTTAACAACTCTTTTCTATGTTGTTTTTTTGAAATTTTAGAGACATTCCACCATGACGGCCTCTAGTTGTATTCTAGGAGGGTATGCTGACCATTATCCTAGAGGTGGTGGGATGTTAGCTACTGGTATTACCCCCCATAGTTCTAGTTGAGGAAATAGCCGTTGTACTAGATATGAGTGCTAATTCCTAGATCCTCTAGGGTTTCATATGCTTTATACAGTCTATTTTGGTTTATGTGTAGCCTAATTCATCTATGATAGAGATAATAGAAGTGTTCTAGTATCATAATCTACCCACATTTTTAGGATATGATGGTCCACAGTAAGATGAGATGTGTCTTGAGGTTACTAAATTGATTTTTGAGCATCTGGAGATACCACCTAAGAGGAGAGTGAAGCTCATGAATTATATGCTTTTGGGAGAATCTAAGTGTTGATTTGATGTTTTTAACTAGGATTATATACAGTGAGGTATAATTTAGAGGGATTTATAATCCATATGTTTTTATTACTTATTTTCCATGACTCTTAGTGATGAGTGGGCTAGTGATTTTATGTATATTGTGTAGGGTGTGATTATCGTTATGGAATATTCATCATTATTTATAGAGATTTACTACTTATCACTGTCATATCTTGTTGATTATTCATCGAGTGTGAGATTCATCAAGGAGGTATAAATCATTAAATAAGATTGTAGCAGAACATTCTTCAGTTGTTTAACATAACTAGGATAATGAATTAGGTGGTAATTACTGAATATATCTTGAGGGGAGAAGGGGTCCCATAGTGGGGTAGTGTAGCTTTAAGAACCAGTGATTCAGTTAAAATTTCTAGGAAGCTCCATTTTGAGTTTTTTTAGGGGAATACTAGATAGGTTGTTAGTATTATAGTTTCATCTTCTGTCATCTATGTAAGAGGTTGGGAATTATGAGGAGTTACTATACTGGAGACCTAGTCAAGTGCCGATCTTATGGTAGGATGGGACACGTATTATTTTTTGTAGTACTTTCCCCCAAAAATTTAGTGAATGGGGTTAAAATCTAACTCTAGGTTTGGGAGTAGGATTCACAGCTCCACATCAAGCTAGGATCTGGATTATTGATGTTCATTTAGGATGAGTGGTTTTGGTTGAGGTAGTTAGACACCATTTGTTCCATGACAAAAATGTGAACCTACTATGGGTAGTGAAGTTGTGTCATAGGGCCACGGTTCAGGTCAGATATATTTTGTACATCCTACACCTATGAAGTATAGTTTCATGCTATATATGGTGAGGGTTATGATCTTAGTAACCTATTTTTGATACATTTACTTTTCATAGCTTCATATCAGTATCTATTATGGAGATCCATCAGCTCTTTTTTCAGTTTTATAATATATTTTAGACACTAGATAGTCTATTGGGAATCACATTAGAGGTCATACTCTAGTGTTGGAAGTGACCCCTTGAGATTGATGGGTGTCACTTTGTATGGAAAATTTTTACCTCTGGATTAAATGTTTTGACATCACAATCAGGATGGACTGGAAATTTTTTTACCTCGAATATGTAAAATTTTATCACCAAAGGGTGACCATAACATCACCAAAGGGTGGGGTTTTTATTAATTATAGTGAATGTGATGTACAGGAAGGTAGGGATGTACAGTATCATATTGGGTTGGGTGGGATTATAGCCCATATTGCTATATTTTATCTGGATGTTCATGGATCACTTCAGGAATACTTTACACTAGTGTTTGATTGTTTCAGAAATGTTTTCCCTAATAACTATTCTGGTTTTCCTCCTAAGAGAGATGTATATTTTTCTATCAATCTAGGGCTAGGTACTTCACCAGTATCCATTTCTCTTTATATGATGGACAATTATGAGTTTCGGGACCTTAATATGTAGCTAGAAGACATGGATGTAAAGGGGTTTATAAGATCCAATAATTCTCCATGGGGTTCAATAGTCATTTTCTATAAAAAGGTATATGCAACCATCAGGATATTTGTGGATTACTAACAAATTAACCAATTTATGGTTAGTAACCATTATCCTATTCCTTGAATAGATGATCTCTTCAACCACATATAAGGAGCTTGAGTTTCCCCAAATATTGATCTAAGATTGGGTTATCATGAAGTGCTTGTTTTATCTTCAAACATAACTCACACATCTTTTAATTAAAGGTATAGTCTATATGAGTATCTAGTTATGCTATTAATTGATATGAATATACTGATAGTTTTCATGCCACTGATGAAAAGAGTTTTCCATCCTTATCTTGATTCATTTGTAGTGGTATTCATGGTCGACATCTTGCTGTATTATAAAAATCAACATGACCATGATAAACATCTTGAGATAATTTAGCATACACTGACGGAGAATCATTTATATGATAAAATCACAAAGTCAAACTTTTGGATGGATCCGATTCACTTCCTGGGTCATATTATCTCAGAGACAGGAGTATCAATTGACATAGAGAACGTGAGAGGTATAGTTTCCTGGGATTAGAGGTAGAACATCTTTTACATTCAGAGTTTTTTAGGGCTAGATGGATATTACTAGAATTTCATAAAGTAATTATCATTCTTAGAAACACCTCTTATGAGCTTGAACAAAAAGGGTGTGATGTTTGTACGGTTAGATGCTTATGAGACTAACTTACATGAGCTGAAAGGGAGGTTGTTGTCAGCATCAATCTTGATTCTTCCAAAGTTGTATAGAGGCTATAGTGTATACAGTGATGCATCAACTATTGGCAAATGAATAGTTATGATGTAGGTAGAGTGAGTCATGGAATATAGGTCTCATCAGTAGAGGACTCATGAGAGGAACTACCTAACACATGATCCTGAATTATCCATTGTTGTACATGAGTTGTTCTATTGAGTGAATTATTTTATAATAGAGTTTCTTAGTTTATGTGGTCCATAAAATCCCAATGTACTTATTTACACAGTATGACTTTAACTTTAGGCAATGAATGTGGGTTTAATACCTTCAATACTAATACATAGATCTTTCCTAACCACCTGTGAAGGTCAAGGAATCTGCTAATTCACTATGTAGAAAGACTTAGATACATGGGATTTAGGAGGCCACCATCTAGGGGAATCTTATAGCTTTATTTTGAAAGACTCTCTTGTAATTGTAGTATGGTCCCAGATATACTTTTCCCTTTTCCATGGAAGTGACTTCCATTCTTCTGAATAGATTGAGAACAAAGCAGTTATCTAATGTTGAGGGCCCATCCCTATGGGAGAGTATGGAAGGTGAGGACCCACCTCCTAGTTAGACCATTGGAATTGATGAAATTATATATATATATATGATGGTGATTGGGTTCCATCATATATATGTGAGGAGAAAATTAAATACATTCATGCCTCAACATGGTTTGTACATCTTAGAATTACCAAGAAGTAATAAGACTTTTCCCATCAGTATTTGTTTCTAGGTATGCAGTGAGATATATATGGTATTATTGAGAGATGTTCCACCTAACAGTAGGTGAAGGTGGACCACCAGTTACCATAAAGAACATTGCAAGATTACCCATTAAATATTTGATATCAGATGATGTTGTGATGTATTTCTTGAATGGGTTATCAAGGTTGCCTTGAGGTAGTGATTATGTATGATTTATTGTGGACAAGCTCACAAAGGTCACTCATTCTCCACCAATCAGGGAGACCTTATCAAGAGATGATCTTTATAAACTCAAAATACATGATACGTTTCACCTTCACAGGGTTCCCCATACTAATGTATTGGATAGGTATTCCCAATTTACATCTCAGTTTTGGTTTGTCTTACAAATTTCATTGGGTAAATAGGTGATTTTGAGAATAATATACCACCGTCAGACTAATGTCCATTCAGAGTGCACTATACATGTACTAGAGGACATGATTTGAGAATATTTCATTGATTTATAGGGCTACAGGGAGAGGCATATACCACTAATTGAGTTACTATAAAACAATAGTTATTTTGAGAAAAAACTGAGGGAACATTTTGAAGATTTTTTGGTAGGCTATAATGATCACACCTTTTCAAGTTAGTGGCAGAATAGGAAGCATGTCTTAGAGAACATCTCTTACAGTAGACATCAGAGTAGGTCTAGTTTATTAGATGTTATATGGATACTACAGAGTATAAACATTAATCCTATACAGATCACCATTGATGAGCTATAGAGTTTGAGTTTAGGGATTATGTATTTTATGTATCTCACTGAGGCTAGGATGCAGATACATTAAGAGACAACATAAAATATCACTATGATATATTGGGTCATTTGAGATTTTAGATAGAGTTGGGATGGTAGGCTATCAGTTTTAGTTACTTGAGAGGTGGTGATAAATGCATAAAGTCTTTCATGTATCATAGATACATCGTTATAACTCATAATTATCTTAAAATCTTATATTAGATGAGGTCTGGATATAGGTAGATTCGTCCTTCAAGGATCATCCTATTCATATTGTTTACTGAAGTATGAAGCTTATTTAGGGTCAGTTAGTTCCTTTAGTACAAGTTCTATGATAGCATTACCATGTATAAGACTATAATTAGGTGTGGGAGGATGTCATACATGCTCAGTGGCTAATGTAATTCTTAGATGATTCTTTACCACCCTTGGAAAGGCAATTTGGGGAAAAAAATTTAATGTGGGAAGGCTGTAAGATTCCAGGTTTTCCTTTGACGTAAAGATCCTTTTATATTTAGTTTTTTTTGTGTTTTGACCTTTTCTGAACTCATAATGAGTTCATGGGAGTTTCAAGGGGTGTATGGGGCTTATTAGGAGTCTGGGTGCTTGGTTTGTGGAAGAGGAAGTTAGGCCACATGGTTAATAGAAACCATAAATCCCATGCCACAAGGTTATTACTAAATGTGTTGGGGAATTTTAGAGGGAAGCATAGGGAACACATTTTTCCCTAACAGTGCACCCAAGGACACATTCCCGTGGTGGAATCTGTATTGTTTGTAGAAGAGGTTAGTATCATGGTTTTCACATTATTTTTCAAACTATTTACATGAACTATGCGGGGTCCTTCCTTGTATTATGAAGGTAACATGGTTGGAACGTAGTTTTTTCAATACTATGACCCAGTTTTAATGGGAAAAAATTGATATTTTACCCTTAATTAGCATAAAACTATTTTTTATTATTCTTTTCTCCATTATAGAGGACAAAGGGGGTCATTTTCTCTTGTTGAAGATTATTTCCTTGTCTTTGGTCTTGATTATATATCCAGACATGGAATTGAAAAACATTCATCTTGTTGTTAATGAGTAATTCATTCAACTTTTAAATTTATTCATTTTTATTCACATCTATAGAGTTATTTTGGAGAAAGATAATATGCCTTATTTACATTCTTTTGATTTCTTCCAATCCAGGTTGAGTTTAGAGCTGATGCTGGATGAGTGTTATACAATGGGTATACTATTGGTGGTAAATGGATTTCCCTTAATGTTTGGAATTTTATATACCTTGTTTCTAGTCTGATGCATTCCAGACCTTCTTGAATATCCCTTAAATATAACTAAATGCCTTGATTAATTTTTTTTAACCTTCATAGGTTTCCCACTTAGTACCATATTATGGTTGGAGGTTATTCACCTCAACCTTGACCACACATGGGGTGTGTTCACGTTTTTTACCCATATCATACCACCTTTGTGTGTGTGTGTGTGATTTCTAGTTTTAGTGGGTGCATTAATTATAATTGATGTAATTATAGGATAAGGTTTATACCTCCTTTCTTTATTATGACATGTTAAGAAATGCTTTAAAATTATTAAATGGATTATATTATATATGTTGAATGGGTTGGATGAACTCATATCCTGTCTATATTAACTAAATAGACTATAAATTATTATGAATTGGGTTACAAAATGAGATGATGAATAGATAATAGAAGTGGATGCCTTGGGATCAGAGGATTAGAATGTCGAGAGAGAACGCGCACCACACGTCCGTAGTGTCTCAAAATCCTTTGTCTCTTCATGCTTTAGATTTTTCTACGATTAGACTCCCGTCGTCAGTAACCTTTGATCCTGGCCCGATACAAGCACCAATTTTTGGATCCTTTAGGGAAGATGTAAATAGTCCAACATTCAATGAAACCCTACGTGGTGCGTCTCAGAGTTTGAGAGGTTTTGGTTTTCATGAAATTCAACCTTTCTCCCCATCGATTTGTAGGAATGATTCTGGATTGTTAGTGGAGATTCTGTCGGAGCCATATGAAGAGGCGGCTGATTGTCTCAAATGGACCCTTATTGCGCGATTTGGATCAACAAATCCATCTTTATCGCTATTCAATAAGTTTGTGAATTCTTGGGGGCTTTCTTCTACGGTAAATATTTCTTCAGTACATCGGGTTTCGTTCTTCTTAATCTTTAATTCTGATTCGGAATTCATTCATGAATGGGGAAATGCTCCTCAGATCATGGGTCGTTGTAATTTCAATTTGACTCGATGGTTGATTTTTGTTCATAAAGGGAGGGAAAGTCCTCAGATGACGGTGTGGATTTCTATTCCAGTTTTCCTCTACTAATGCATAATAAATCTATTCTTAGGGTCATTAGGGATTCCCTTGGGGGTTTTCTTTGTGTGGATAATAATACATGTGGTTATGAGAATGTATTTTCTGCAAATATTTGAGTTGAACTAGACTTTTTTGCACCTCTTATGGATAAGATATTCTTGAAAGTGAAGGAATCGATTTCTTGAGAGAAGGATATTGTTTATCGGGTGTTTCCAAGGTTTTGTTCCCATTGTTCTTTACAAGGCCATTCGATTCAAATTTGTAGGAATCAACAGTGAGGTAATTTTAGTCATACAGATCTTGTAAGGGCCAAATTTAATGGGTCACCTACTGATGTCTCTATGGAGATTGAGAAGGATGCTCCTATAGATTTTGAACAACCATGTAGAAAGGAAGTGAATGACTATGTACATCATACAGATCCTGTTATGTCCAAAATTGCTGAGATGTCTGATGATGATGCTTTGGAAGTTGAGAAGGTTAATCCTGTAACTTTTGAACAATCATACAGAAAAAATATTCTGGAAGTCTTTGAATTTTCCCATCCTTGGTTTATCTCATTTGAGGAGGATTTTATAAGGACAACCAGGGTGAGTGGTTTAATGAATGATGCTCAAGGTTTCAAGTCTGCATGGGAAAGGATGGAGAATTAGTCTGTGATTTATACAATGTTGCATCTTTTCCCTCTGGTTTTGGGTTTGTCCAGAATAGAAGTTATCCAAGTTAAATATGAAACTGGAACAGTGAGAGGTGGAGGTAGAGAATCATGTAAATTTCTGTTAAAGGACAATAAAACGTGGTCTTCATCTAATGAAAAACTAGAGGATGATGGGCTAAGTTCTTCTTTAATTCCTATCTATGAAAATTATGGAAATTGTTCTCCTTTGAACAATGTGGGAGGGAGATTTCGAAGGAGATGGTCCATTTCAGCTTCTCTTAAGAAATATTCTTTGGCCATGGAAAATGGAGTATGTATAAGAGAAAAGAAACGGTCTATTCAAGAGTTTTTATCTTTTCATCCTAATGTGACCAAGACGCCTGGGGTGAAATCTAGGCTAATGATGTTACAATGATTCTGTTCCTAATATGGAATGCCCGTGGCATTAGCGCTCGGGTGAAGACAGATTTTCTAGCCATGGAAATAAAAAACACAAGGTTTTTATTCCTACTATTCTAGAACATAAGCAGAACATGTTGAGAGTAAATGAGTTTTATTATAGACTTTTAATGCGTACTGGTTTACATGTAGAACCAGATAATTAACATATATGGATTTTTTGGAAGAAGGAAATGAAGGTGGATCTGATTAAAGCTGTTGATCAGTATATAATGGTAAAAGTAAATATGGGTGTGGAGGTGATGTATATATCCTCTGTGTATGGGAGTTGTGATATAAGGCCCCAAACTTAAAAATCACTTAATCTTGAGTTACTTCAAGAATACACTTTGAGGATCTTTTCAGGTTTAGAGTTTTAGAGAATTAGATCATAAATCATGCATTACATTCCACATTTAAACAAAGTGGTTACATAAAATATAGTACTCATTTTTACAATCAGTGGAAACATATTTAAAATAAAACATGGATTCTTTCTTGACACTTCCTTGACACTATAATCACATCATGTACCTTTCCCTTGACCTGTAAAAAACATTTCAAAAACTTGGGATGAGCATAAAAAACTCAGTAAGGGATATAAAAATATGGAAAGGAAACATGAGTACATGTATACATAAGAATCAATGAAATCATACTTTACTCATAAAACATAAGCACTTTAACATACCTCATCAAATCCTGAATAAATCATTGAAATCATAATACATAAAGGTAACATTAGTCATTCATAACATTCTTACGTAGGGAGTAACCCTCTTGGTTATGTTTGGAATACCCATAACAATATATTCCCAAAATCTCTTCGTAGAAACCTTAATGTTTAACTCCTTCGTGTTACCCAATGCATTGGAGGTCTATATCGAGATCACCCACCCTTAGATTATCACAGAACCACCCGTCTTCATAATAATTCCCAAGAACCATAATATATTCGTATCACATAAAACATGCATAAAGGAAACATAACATTTCCACTTTTCAGTCACAAGATATCAATACAACACATTGATATAAAAAAATTATGAAAACCATTTTCAATACCAAAATAAAAGAAAAATAAAACATGGTATTTATTTTTCATTTAAAAAAAGGTATGTCTTGTAGAGGAATCCAAAACTCAAATAATGGTCACGGCGGTGGAGAAGTCATTGTCGCCGCATACGTATGACAAAAACATTCCCTTTTGTCGTTTAGTAAAACGCTTCGTATAAAAACATTCATTTTGGATAAACGTAAAATTCAAAGGGGTTTATACACTATATAAAAGAAAGTTGTGTATAAAACATAATATGCCTCAATGAAAGGAGATTGAGACGAAGTCCCATACCTCGGGTCTAACTTGACTCGATAGTTCTTTAATGTCCTGAATAATAAACATGAGTTAATTTATAATTTCTTAAGAACCTTTTTCAATTTCATTATTCCTTTTATATCACTTATTACCATGTCATGAACACTATGTAATTATTTATGTTAATAACGGTCGTTTTAACGATCATTGCTACTTGAGTAAAAAATAAGCTCGTTATAATTACAATTTGTTCTTGTATCCATTATATCCAGAGTTATTCTCATGATGTAGATATCATATATAACATATATATCCAGTATATACATGAATTTATAATATTACATAACATTTATAGGTAAGAAATGAAATGCACCGTTCATGGAGACGGTAAGCCGTACGTACGCAAGAACGCTACTTCCATTTATATTTCATATTTAATGGAATTAAAACATAATGATACATAATAGTATTATATTTACAGTATTTTATCATACATAATATCATTAAATCTATCCTTTATACATACCATATATGGTATTAACGAATCAAATCACTTTGAGGGGGCGGTAGTCCGCACTTCCTAAAATTAAGATATCGTGTTAACCCATAATGGAAACCATAAAGGTTTTCCATAAATGAAAAATAAAGAAGCTTAAGTAAAAAAATAAACATATTATATATCATATATAAATATAGTGACATCTTAATGGCCACCTTTGAGGGTGTTATATGAGTGTTCAACAATCATCGTTTCGTGAGGCAGAAATTATCCATCCACAAAAACGGTATGTTCTTTAACCATTAGATGAAGTTGTGTGTAAGTGTATCTCGAATCCTTCTTATAAAAACATCCTAGTATATTGAAGATACTGGTTTTGTTACAAAAGAAAGTAATAATAAGAGTTTAGAGGGATGGAGAAGCAAAATAAAACATAAGAACACAAGAGAAAACAATACCTTTAAAACGGGTAACTCTTTTTGATTTGAGCTCAAAGGCTTCCTTGGGAAGACTTATTCCCAACGTGAGGCTTCAAGGAGTAAGAGAGGAATGTGGAGAGAGAAAATGGACATGGTTTGGCCGAGCCAATGGCTTGAGAGGTGTGGGTAAGGTGGTAGAGGTGGGCGCCTTTTATAAGAGGGGAGGATGGGAACTCTTGGAAAGTTATAAAAGGTTACTTTATTATAAAATGATTTTCGGATTTAAAAGGTCCCAAAATTATATATTTCGAGGATAAGTTGATAAGAGTTCTAAATCCACCCATCCAATAGGTTTTTGACATGTTTAGGTCTTAGATTTTACATTATCATTTCATTTGTTTTAAATCGATAAATAATGAGTTAATCGCTGCATCATCATGGTGTCATAAATAATTTAATTTATTTAATGTCTAAAAATTATAAAAAAATATCATGATATAGGAAATATTTTTATATTTACAATTACTATTTATAGTCAAAAATCTGACTTGTATAACACCATATAAAAATTGTTTTATGAAAACAATACATGTTTGTGTCATTTTTTACTTTTACTTTAAATAAAAGGCATTAATGTCATTATCTTACCCATGTGGCTCCATGGGGTCCCAAAAATCGACCCATGGGTTTTATTGGTTGTCCATGAAACAATCAATAAAGGTAGGACATGTTTCTAGGACATTTCATATTATTAAAACATTATTTTTACCTTAAATTACAATAATTACCTCTAATCGCAATTAAAAACTTAAAAGTTACTATTCACCAAAAAAATATTTTAATCCCATTGAAACAAATTTTACTTCCTAATGACATCCATGTAAGTCGGATTTTTGAAATTCAAAACACAGAGGAGGTAAAATTTCATTTGAACGAAAAATCAGTTTTTTAAGTACCACTTAGTGGTTTCACTATTCATCAAAAAATTGAAGTTTTTCAGAAAAATACCAAAACATCACCCTAAGCTATATTTGATATTATGAATTCAAAAATTATTTCTATTTTACAAAATTCAAAACATATAAGTTACATTAATTAATTTAATAACTAATTCCCGCTGTCAGATCAAATAGCGTGTTTTATGAAACAATAAGTATCAAAAGATTGACACTAGTTTAAGTCCAATTTCAAAGTGAAATTAATTTCAATGACCACAATTGGATTAAATGGTAAAAATATATTCTAATTTATCTTTAAAACCAATTCAAAAGATAATATAATCATATAAATAAATTAGATTAAAAAGATGTTTTGAATTAAAATACAACATTTTTCACTATTCATTAAAAAATGAACTTTATCGGAAAAATAGGAAAAATTCACACAATGTAAATTTTGATGCCCCGATTCTAAAGAAGAGTTTTTTTTGGTCCAATAGAATGTATAAGAGTGACCAAATCTATATTTACAGACAGTTTGCCATCAAAAGGCGATAAGTTGACCTTTATTGAATGTTAGAGTATATATGCCTAAAATTGAAATCTTTTCGTATTTTAAGCCTTTACCTTTTTTTGGATAAATGTAAAAACATTTAACAAACATATATAATCATATTTTAGTTTTTTCCATTCATTACCACCAATACAATGGCTACGTGTTAACTACAATTTAAAATAATATAATTTTATTACTAGTGTGCAACGTAAGATTTCAAAGAAACTCTTTGTTGCATATCGGGTACGCTATCGAACATAGCAACCCATTTAAAGTAAAATTAATATTTAATTCATAAATAATAATAAAAATGAAATTGATTTATTCTTTATTTACCTGGGATATTACATCCTTCCCCCATTTTGGGAGTTGCGTCCTCGCAATTTTATTCACTTATCAAAATAAGTGGGGGTATTTATCCCTTATAGAATTTTCAGATTCCCACGTTGCCTCTTCAACCATATGGTTTTTCCACAAAACATTTACCTGGTTAATTACCTTATTTCACAACACTTTCTCTCTTCGGTCGAGAATCTAGACTGGTTGTTCTTCAAAAGAGAGATTCTCTTCCAAATGAACTACCTCTGAGCTCAAAACATGAGATGAATCTGCCATATACTTTCTCAACATCGAAACATGAAAAACATTATGTACCTGAGATAAACTCAGAGGTAAAGCCACTCGGTATGCAACTGATCCAACTCTCTCCAAAATTTCATATGGTCCAATGAACCATGGACTCAACTTTCCTTTCTTAACAATTCACATCACACTTTTCCATGGTGAGACTTTGATAAAAACATGATCACCTACCCCAAAAGATAGATCCTTCCTCCAGTTATCCGCATAACTCTTCTGCCTGCTCTGAGCTATTCTCATGTGTTTCTATATCAGCTGAACTTTTTCTGCCAAGTCTTCTACCAATTCTGGTCCCAACAACTTCCTTTCACCCACTTCATCCCAGAAAGCTGGAGTTCGACGCCGCTTCCCATATAATGCCTCAAATGGTTCCATCTGTATAATAGAATGAAAACTGTTATTATTAGAAAATTCAACCAAATAAAGATGTTGGTCCCAACTTCCCTGATAATCCATAGAACAAGCATGTATCTTATCCTCCAAAGTATAAATTGTTCGTTCTCACTGCCCATCTGATTGAGGATGAAAATCTGTACTAAAATATAATTCAATACCCAACGACTTCTGAAGGCCTTTCCAAAAGTTAGAAGTAAACCTGGGATCCCGGTCCGATAAAATGGAGAGAGTAACTCCATGTAACCTGACTATCTCTTTAAGACACAAACAGGAAAGTTGATCTAGGGAAAAAGTATCTCGTATAGCATGGAAATGAGCATATTTAGTCTAGCGATCAACAATAACCCAGATTGCATTATTACCTCAAGGTGTCTTCGGCAATCCCACAACGACGTCCATGGTTATATTCTCCCATTTCCACTCTGGCACTGGTAAAGGCTGAAGCATCCCTTTAGGTAACTTCCTCTCCACTTTAACCTGTTGAAAAGTCAAACACTTCATAGTAAAATCAGTAATATCCCTTTTAATTCTGTCCCACCAGTAATACTCCCGAAGATCTCTATACATCTTAGTACTTCCAGGATGGACTGAAAATGGAAAACTATAATCTTCACATAACAATTCTCTCTTCAACTGTGAATCACACGACACACACAATCTCTTCCCAAATCTCAAAACAAAATCATTATAAATATTGAATTCAGGAAACTTACCCTTCTAAACCAGCTCTACCTTTTTCTGCAACTCGCTGTCTTGCTTCTGTGCTTTCTTAATTCTGTCTGATAGAGAAGATTTCACTGAATAATGAAACAAAACAGAAGGACATCCTACACCAACAACTTCTATGACAAAGTTCATCAAATCCTTAACCAAAGGATCACGTTCCAAATGCAACATTGTTAATGAATCATTAATTTTTCTACTCAAAGCATCAACCACTTTATTTTCTTTTCCCGGATGGTAATGAATTATACAATCATAATCCTTGATTAATTCTATCCATCTCCTCTGTCTCATGTTCAATTCTTTGTGAGTGAATATATACTTTAAACTTTTGTGATCGGTATATATTTCACACTTTACTCTATACAAATGATGCCCCCAAATTTTTAAAGTGAAAACAATAGCAGCTAATTCCAAATCATGTGTAGGGTAATTTACCTCATGAATTTTCAACTGTTGTGAAGCATAAGAAATTACATGATCATTATGCATTAAGACGCAACCAATTCCTTTCAATGAAGCATCACTGTAGATAACAAACTCTCCATTCCTCTAAGGTAGTGCCAAAACTGGAGCATTCAAAAATCTTTTTTTCAGTTCCTGAAAACAATCATCACATTTTTTAGTCCAGATAAACTTAACACCATTCCGAGTTAGCTTAGTCATTGGACTAGAAAACCGTAAAAAATTTATAACAAACCTTCTGTAATAGCCTGGCAAACCAAGGAAGCTATGAATCTCAGTTACATTTGTGGGTCTTGGCCATTCTTCCACAACCTTTGTTTTTGCAGGATCGATAGTTATCCCAACTTTAGAAACAATATGGCCAAGGAAAGAAATTTGTTGCAACCAAAACACACACTTTCTTAATTTCCCATACAATTTCTTTTCTTTTAAGGTTTAAAAAATAACCCTTAAATGTATTTCATGCTCCTCTTTACTTTTATAAAACACCAAAATATCATCAATGAAAACAACCACAAACTTATCCAAGAACTCATGGAAAATTATATTCATTAAGTCCATGAATACAGCAGGTACATTGGTTAGCCCAAAAGGCATTACTACAAATTCATAATGGCCATATCTTGTAAGAAACACGGTCTTCGGAATATCTGCTTCTTTTACCTTCAACTAATGGTACCCCGATCTCAGGTTAATCTTTGAAAAATACTAAGCTCCCTAGAGCTGATCAAACACATCATCAATATGAGGCAAAGGATATTTTTTATTAATAGTGATTTTATTCAAGGCTCTATAATCAATGAAAATTCTCATAGAGCCATATTTATTTTTAACAAATAAAACAGGAGCACCCCATGGTGATGTGCTAGGTCGAATGAATCATTTCTCTAATAAATCTTGCAATTTCTCCTTCAACACTAACAGTTAAATTGAGCCATTCGATAAGGGGGTTTTCAAATTGGCTTAGCATCAGGAACTAAGTATACAGTAAACACAACTTCCCTATCTGGTATTATTCCAGGCAACTCATCAGGAAAAACATCAGGATACTCATTTACCACTGGAACATCATTAATCTGAAGAGTTCCCTTGTTTTCAACAATATGTGCAAGGTAACATTCATTTCCATATTTTACAAGTTTCTCAGCCTCTTAATACGTTATCAACCGTAAGGGTTCATTCTTGTACACAATCTGAAAGTCTTTCTGAAAAGAAACTTCTTTATATCTAAATTCAATCTTAGCATGGTAAATAGAGATCCAATCCATACCCAGGATAACATCAAACTCTACTAGAGGTAAAACAATACGGTTTGAAAGTAGGTTCTTTCCAAAGATAAGGATAGGAAGATTATTATAAATTCATTTTGCCTCAACATTTCCCCTAGGTGTTTTTACCAAAATTTCAGGAGTCATTTATTGAGATGGTATTCCCATTTTACTAGAAAAGTTTTCAGAGATGAAATAATGTGTAGACCCTGAATCAAAAAACACACTGGCATAATCTGAAAAAACAAAGAAAGTACATGATACAACTTCATTTGATGGCCCGACATCTGCTGAAGTAGTTGAAAAGGATTTCACCACCCCGTTCGGCTTGTAGTCTAACTGATTCCCATTACTCGAGCTCTTTGTTGGACACTCATTTTCATAGTGACCCATCTCATTGCACTTAAAGAATTTCACTAACTGTAAATCAAATTTGGTCTTACCATCACCCTGATATTTTTCAGTGCAATCACGAGCCTTATGTCCCATCTTACCGCATCGGTATCACTTTCCAGAATTTAGAAGACATTCCCCAGCATGAATTTTACCACATTTATCACAAACTGGAAACTTAGTTTTCTTACCGTCAGACCTTTTTGAATAATTCTTTCCTTTCTCCTGCCACCTCGGTCTCTTCATCTGCTGGTTGTTATAGAAAAATTGATCATTGGAAAACTCCATTTCCACCGTATCATCACATCGAAAAAGCTTTTCATAACTTTTGTACTCACGAGAAGCTAATTCTCTTCGATATTTTGGCTTTAATCCTGAGTAAAAACGATTGTTTTTACTATGAAGGTCTCAGATAAAATTTGGAGCATACCTTGCAAATCGAGTGAACCTTTCTTCATAGGAAACCACTGAGTCTTCCTCTTGCCTCAATTCCAAGAATTTGTTTTCCATCCTAAGTCGAATAGCCTTAGGAAAATAATTCTCAAGAAAAATACCTTTTAATTAATCCCAGTCAAGAGCATCAATCACATAAGCGTCCCTGATGTTTTTAACCATCGACCACCACTGATCTGCTTCACCCTCCAAACGGTAAATAGCAAGACTAACCTTTTGATTGTCTGAACACCCCATGACATCGAAAATATTTTCCAGTGATTTAATCCACCCTTCAGTAAGCACAAGGTCAGATGATCCTCTGAATGATGGGAGATATTGCCTCATGAAATGTTCCACCACTGACATGTTCCTCTGTGGTTGATCTGGCTGATCTCGTGCATGGATACCACCACCATTTATCTCTTGAGTCAACTACGCCATTACTGCAACAAACTGTTCAGTTCCAATTCCGACCATCTCAGGATGCTGATTCGGAAGGTTATTTTTTTATGCCTTCCTAGCACTGCTTCCCTGTTTCCTCTGTGGAAAACCATTTTGAACAAACATGTTTTAGATAAAGTAACATGTTAATCTTCAAATTCTATATCATTTCAATTTTACCATAAAAAAAATATTTTTTGGATAATAATTTAATAGAATTATAACTCCTAAAGTTATCTAAAATGACCTCTGATACCAACTATAAGTCCCCAGCCTTAAACATCACTTAATCTTGAGTTACTTCAAGAATACACGTTGAGGATCTTTTCAGGTTTAGAGTTTTAGAGAATTAGATTATAAATCATGCATTACATTCCACATTTAAACAAAGTGGTTACATAAAAGATAGTACTCATTTTTCCAATCAATGGAAACATATTTAAAATAAAACATGGATTCTTTCTTGACACTTTCTTGACACTATCATCACATCATGTACCTTTCCCTTGACCTGTGAAAAACATTTCAAAAACTTGTGATGAGCATAAAAAACTTAGTAAGGGATATAAAAATATGGAAAGGAAACATGAGTACATGTATACATAAGAATCAATGAAATCACACTTTACTAATAAAACATAAGCACTTTAACATACCTCATCAAATCATGAATAAATCATAGAAATAATAATACATAAAGGTAACTTGAGGAATTCATAACATTCTTACGTAGGGAGTAACCATCTTGGTTACATTTGGAATACCCATCAAAGTATATTCCTTAAATATCTTCAGAGAAACCTTAACATTTAACTCCTTCACGTTACCCAATGCATTGGAGAGCTATATCGGGCTCACCCTCCCTTAGTTTATCACGGAACCACCCGTCTTCATAATAATGCCCAAGAACCATAACATAATCGTATCAAATAAAACCTGCATAAAGGAAACATAACATTTATACTTTTCAATCACAATATATCAATACAAAACATTGATATAAAAACATTATGAAAACCATTTTCAATAACAAAATAAAAGAAAAGTGAAACATGATATTTATTTTTTATTTAAAAAAAGGTATGGATTGTAGAAGAAGCTGAAACTCAAATAATGGTCACGGCGGTGGAGAAGTTGTTGTCGCCGCATACGTACAACAAAAACATTACCTTTTGGCATTTAGTAAAACACTTCATACAAAAAAGATTCCTTTTGGATAAATGTAAAATTCGAAGGGGTTTATACACCATATAAAATAAAGTTGTGTATAAAACATAATATGCCTCAATGAAAGGAGATTGAGACGAAGTCCCATACCTCGGGTCTGACTTGACTCGATCGTTCTTTAATGTCCTGAATAATAAACTTGAGTTAATTTCTACTTTCTTAAGAAAATTTTTCAAGTTCATTATTACTTTTATATCACTTATTACCATGTCATGAACACTATTTAATTATTTAAGTTAATAACGGTCGTTTTAACGATCATTGGTACTTGAGTAAAAAATAAGCTCTTTATAACTACAAGTTGTTCATGTATTCATTATATCCAGAGTTATACTCATGATGTAGATATCATATATATCATATATATCCATTATATACATGAATTTATAATATTACATAACATTTATAGGTCTGAAATGAAATGCACCGTTCATGGAGACGGTAAGTCGTACGTACGCATGAACGCTACTTCCATTTCTACTTAATATTTAATGGAATTAAAACATAATTATACATAATAGTATTATAATTACAGTATTGTATCATATATAATATCATTAAATATATCCTTTATACATACAGCATATGGTATTAACGAATGAAATCATTTTGAGGGGGCGGTAGTCCCACTTCCTAAAATGAAGATATCGCATTTACCCATAATGGAAACCATAAAGGTATGCCATAAATGAAAAATACAGAAGCTTAAGTAAAACATAAACAAATTATATATCATATATAAATATAGTGACATCTTAATGGCCACCTTTGAAGGTGTTATATGAGTGTTGAACAATCATCGTTTCGTGAGGCAGAAATTCTCCATCCACAGAAACAATATGTTCTTTAACCATTAGATGAAGGTGTGTGCAAGTGTATATCGAATCCTTCTTATAAAAACATCCTAGTATATTTAATATATTGGTTTTGTTACAAAATAAAGGAATAAAAAGAGTTTATAGGGTTGGAGAAGCAAAATAAAACATAAGAAGACAAGAGAAAAGACTGCCTTTAAAAAGGGTAACTCTTTTTGATTTGAGCTCAAAGGCTTTCTTGGGAAGACTTCTGCCCAAAGTGATGCTTCAAGGAGTAATAGAGGAATGTGGAGAGACAAAATGGACAGGTTTTGGCCGATCCAAAGTCTTTAGAGGTGTGGTTAAGGTGGTAGAGGTGTGGGCCTTTTATAAGAGGAGAGGAGGAGCACTCTTGGAATGTTATAAAAGGTTACTTTATTATAAAATGCTTTTCGGATATAAAAGGTCCCAAAATTATATATTTCAAGGATAAGGTGATAAGAGTTCTAAATACACCCATACAATAGGTTTTTTACATGTTTAGGTCTTATATTTTACATTATCTTTTCATTTTTTCAAATAGTTAAATAATGAGGTAATCGCTGCATCATCATGGTGTCATAAATAATTTAATTTATTGAATGTCTAAAAATTATAAAAAAATATCATGATCTAGGAAATCTTTTTATATTTACAATTACTATTTATAGTCAAAAATCTGACTTGTATAACCCCATGTAAAAATTGTTTTATTAAAACAATACATGATTGTGTCATTTTTTACTTTTACTTTAAATAAAAGGCATTAATGTCATTATCATACACAAGTGGCTCCATGGGGTCCCAAAAATCGACCCATGGGTTGTCTTGGTCTTCCATGACACATCCAATAAGGGTAGGACATGTGTCTAGGTCATTTAATATTATTAAAACATTATTTTTACCTTAAATTACAATAATTACCTCTAATCGCGATTAAAAAAATAAAAGTTACTATTCACGAAAAAAAAAATATTTTAATCCCATTGAACCAAATTTTACTTCCTAATGACAACCATGTATGTCAGATTTTTGAAATTCAAAACACATAGGTGGTAAAATTTCATTTAAACGAAAAATCAGTTTTTTAAGTCCCACTTAGTAGTTTCACTATTCATCAAAAATTGAAGTTTTTCAGAAAAATACCAAAACTTCACCCTAAGCTGTATTTGATATTCCGAATTCAAAAATGATGTCTATTTTAAAAAATTCAAAACAAATCAGTTAAATTAATTAATTTAATAATTAATTCCCGCTGTCAGAGAAAATAGCGTGTTTTTATGAAATAATAAGTATCAAAAGATTGACCCTGGTTTAAGTCCAATTTCAAAGTGAAATTAATTCCAATGACCACAATTGGATTAAATGGAAAAAATATATTATAATTTAACTTTAAAACCAATTAAAAAGATAATCTAATCATATAAATAAATTAGATTAAAAAGAGGTTTTGAATTAAAATACAACATTTTTCACTATTCATTAAAAAAATGAACTTTATCGGAAAAATACCAAAAATTCACACAAAGTAAATTTTGATGTCCTTATTCTCAATAAGAATTTTATTTGTTCCTATAGAATGTATAATAATTACCAAAACTATATTTATAGACGGTTCTCCATCAAAAGGTGATAAGTCGACCTTTAGTGAATGTTAGAGTATATATGCCTAAAATTGAATTATTTTCATATTTTAAGCCTTTATAATTTATTGTATAAATGGAAAAACATTTAACAAACATATATAATAATATTTTAGTTTTTTCCATTCATTCCCGCCAATACAACAGTTACGTGTTAACTACCATTTTAAATTATATTATTTTATTACTAGTGTGCAACATAATATTTCAAAGAAACTCTTTGTTGCGTATCGGGTAGGTTATCGAACATAGAAACCCCTTTAAAGTAAAATCAATAATTAATTAATAAATATTAATAAAAATGGAAATGATTTATTCTTTATTTACCTACGATGTTACATGTGATGCTAAAAAATGGGAGGTTTTATGGCAGGACTTTTATAGCTTTGATCCAGAAGAATTCCCGTGGTTTGTTGGTGGAGATTTTAATATTATTTCTAAACCAGATGAGAAGAAGGGTCAGGTTATTTTTTCTCGTTTGGATAGCATGAGTTTTTTTTTGTTTTATGGTGGGAAAAGGACTTATGGACATGGGTTATTATGGTGATGGTTTTACTTGGTGTAACAATCAGAAAGGTGATCGTAGATGCTGGAGTTGGCTGGATAGGTGTTTGGAGAATGCTCATTCTATTGAAAGACTTCCCAATTCTAAGGTGGAACATCTTGTTTGTGGTACCTCAGACCATTCACCACTGCTAATTTCTTTTCCTCAATGACAGGATGGTTCTAAGAGTTTTATATTCTATAATGAATGGGCTGATGTATAGGGGTATCAATAGTTGGTTAAGGATAGCTGGGGAGAAGTTAATAAAGGTTACGCTTGGGTTACATTACACAACAAGATGAGGCGTTTGAGAAATAAATTTCAGGTTTGGGAAAAAAATATTCCTACTTTGGATCAGGATGTGGAAATTTTAAAACAGGAAGTTGATAGATTTGAGAGATCCCTTAAGGATGCATGGGATGAGGAAAATTCTAAGGTGCTGTATACTAAGAAACAAATGTTAGCTGATCTGATTTTAAAACAGGGATGTGTTGCAAAAGAAGGTGCAAGATTGAAATGGATTTGTGAAGGTGATAAAAATTCAGCCTCTTTTCATGCTTGCATTAAAGAGAAGAAGAGGTTATTTAAACCAAATATTCTGCTTTAAGATGAGTCTTATTCTGATGATAGAGAGGTAATTTGAAATATGTATTTCGTGTTTTTTAAAAATTTACTTGAAGGTCCCAATATGAATATGTTAAATGGTTATCCTAAAGGAAATTCTGAGCTATTTGAGGTGATTCCCAACATGTTGTCTGATAATGATAATGGAATGTTAGAAGCTATTCTAGATGAAAGGGAGATTTATGATGTTATGATGGGTCCTGATCCGGAAAGTGCTTCGGGCCCGGATAGTTTTCATGGTTCATTTTATAGGGGGTCTTGGAAGATTATAAAATCTGATATCATTATGGTCATTTGAGATTTCTTTCGGGGTGATTCCTTACCAAGAGTGGCAGGGGCTACTACTTTGGTGATGCTCCCTAATATTAAAAATCTAGTTTCTATTCTTGATTATAGACTGGTTAGTATGTGTACTTGCCCTTATAAGATCCTTTCTATTATTTTAAACAGGCGGCTTTCCAAGTATGTGCCTCAGTGGGTTTCCTTAGAGCAACATGGTTTTGTTAAAGGTCGTTCTTGTCAGGGTGAAATGGCTTTGGCCCAAGAAATGATCTGGGATATTAACATCAAAACTCATGGTTCAAATATGGATTTTAAGCTTGATATGAACAAGGCTTATGACAGAATGGAATGGGGATTTATCAACAGGGTACTCAAAGGTATGGGCCTTTCCCCTTGGTCTATGGATATCATTTTTTGATGTTTTATCCCTTTTTATATGGAAGTGTAGTTCATGGGGAAAAACTATGGTATCTTCAAGTCTTCTCGTGGTCTTAGACATGGGGATCCAATTTATCCAACTCTGTTTATTCTTATGAAAGATAATTTAAGTCGCCTTATTAAAAAAAAGATGTCCATGGGAATTATTCTTCAATATCATAGGAAAATGAATCAAACATTTATTTCCTATCTAATGTTTGCGGATGATACTTCAATTTTCTGTAATGCTAGTGGAATTTCGGTTGGTGGTTTATCTATGGTCCTGGATGATTTTTTTTATGGAGTGGTTAGGTTATTAATAGATCCAAGAGAAGTATTTTTATCTATAATAAGTGTGGTGATAGGAAGGTTTCATCCCCGTGTAGTAGAATGGATATTCAGAAGGGTTTCTTTCTGATGGAATATCTTGGATCTCTGATTGTTCCTGGTTGTCTTCGAATCTGGGAATTTGATTATATTGTGAGCTGGATTGTAAATCGTGTGTTGAACTAGAATTTTTTTTATCCTTTGGAGGCCGGATGACTCTAATGAATAGTGTGTTAACTTCTATCCCTATTCATTCTCTTTCGGCTAGCTGTGTCCCTAAGGGAGTATTTTATTACATTGATAAAGTCTTGGCAGGGTTCATTTGGGATGATTTATCTAAGAGGAAACACCATTGGGCATCATGGGACAGAACGGTAAGAACTATCCAATAAGGTGGGATTGGAGTGAGAAGTTTGGCTAATATCATCCACTGTATTCATGAAAAACTTCCATGGGAAGTGGTGGAGGAGTGAACTTTGTGGGGGAAGATTATGTCCTATAAAGGGACTGGTTATGAGGAAAATAATATTTCAAATGGATCTACCTTCTGGTCCTTAATCCAGACGTTTCTTCCGATTATTCAGAAACATTCAGGATGTATTGTAGGGAAGGGGGAGTTATCTTTTTGGTTTAATAACTGGGCAGGTTCAATTTTGGGCTATCTGGGATGTCCTGGACCTTTGATTTCTTTCAAGGAGGCCAGTGAACAACCAAGTTTTATTGACGCAATTCCGGATGAAGATCAAAGGGTGGATTTTGATGATATTATTTTAAATTCTGATATGGATATGTGTGTATTTACTACTTCCAATACAGGGGCTTTTTCTTTAAAGGACATCAACCAGATTTCAACTCCTCAAGGGAAGCATGATAATTAGAGTAAAAAGGTATGGTGTAGATGTATTCCTACTAATTTCAACTTTCTTGTATGGAAGATAAGAAACCAGGCTATTCCTACATATGAGAATGTGAGGAAGATAAGAATTAGCATGGCTTCTAAATGTCATTGCTGCAAGTTATAGAGGGAGGAAGACACTAATCACATTTTCTTTGAGAGTGATTGGGCCAGAGCAGTATGGAGATTATTTGGAGGGTTTACTAGTATTTTTTCCATTATTATTTCTAGAAATTATTTTATGGAAAGATGGTTCTATGGTATTAAAGGTGACGGACTGGAAAAAATGTCCAGAGCTATAATACTAAGTGAAGGTTGTTGCTGCATCTGGTGGGCAAGGAACAGTGCCAGGTTTGAAGGTATTATTGCCACGGAATGGTCCATTGTTATAAGGACGAGATCACTGCAGATTGATCTGGTTAATGGTATTAATAAATGGAATGATGCTCCTTCTTTGAGATTCTTTCAGGGGAATGTATCTATGATTCAACAACCTGTTAATGCGATAAGAGGGAATGGGGTCTAGTGGATGGCTCCAAACACAGGTTTGAAGTTGAATTTTTATGGTTATTTCTTGATAGGTGATATGCGAGGTGGAGGGGTTATTCGTGATACATGGGGGAGTGTCCTGCTTTCATTTTCTGTATATTTTGGGAGGGGGAATTCAATTCAAGCAGAATCCAAAGCTATGCATATGGGTCTTGTTTTATGCGGCCTAAAAAATAGTATTCTCAATCAGGATGAAACTGATTCCTTAATTTTTCATGATACAATTCTTTGAAAAATTCTATCTCCTTGGTCGATATCCTACCCTATAAGGAAGTGAAAAGCTATCCTCAACAACAAAAATATTCATATTTCTTATGTGTGGTGGGAGGGAAACAAAGTGGATTATTATCTTGCTTCTTTGGCGGTGGCAGATCAAGGTAATCATGTTATTTGTTTTTCTAGTTCTTTGCAATTAGATTTGGAGGGGTTAATTTGATTATGGGGGATCAGTTGGGTCTCCATTATTTTAGCCCCCCCTAGTTAGGTTTTCTTTATTTTCTTCCTTGTTGAATTCCTCTTTGTTGTAGTTTTCCTCTGTCTTTAATAAAAATGCAATGTTGAATGAAGTGGATGCCTTGGGAATTTATACTACCCAGATCCTTATTGCATTGGATGCCATAGAAATTTCTACTCTGTGGGTACTGATTATGGTAGTGGATTCCTTATAAATTTATACTCTTATGATCCTAATTCCGTAGGATTCCATGGATATTTATACAGTATAGATCTTGTTTACTTTAGATTCTAAGGGAATTTCTACCCCTTGGATCCATATTGTTTGAAATCGCCTTTTACATGATACGTGGACATGATCCTTGGGATCCACCTAAGTATTAGTCGAGTTTCCATCATGATGATCCATGGACTCAATGATGATTCCATTTTAATTTAGACCTTGGATCTGGAACTCTCAGGCTTGGAACTTTATTACTCAACAAAGGCAATAGTGGAAGTTCATCATACTTTGCAGATAGCTCCGAGTATGGGTATTTTATTATAGTTGTTATACTAGACATTACTAAATCTTCATTATCATGATTTATGGTTAGACCATGTTTACGGTGGAATGATTACAGCTGACCCATGTTATGGGTGTTTCCTTATATTTGGTGGACTAGACAGTATCAATTCTGCCTTTGGAACTACAATTTTTTTACTATTATACCTATGATATATAGTACAATGCTTCATTTTTTATTCATATAATTGACTTGTAATAGACGTCATTGGTGCTGGACAACTGTGTGTTGTCTCAAACCCTGTTTAGGACTCTGTTGGGTAACTGGATATACATGATTGATGTAGGTAGGTACTAGATAAATTACCTATTGTATGATTCTTGATTGTCTATTGTATAAGATACGGGGGGATCATGACCTATCTATGCTCATGATGCTAGCTAGAGATAGTTTATTTTTGGTATTTTTATTCTTTTGATACATGTAATCTATTGGATACATGCTTCCAAGTATTTCCTACCATTTTGTAAAGATACATGAAATACATCATTTTTTCCATGATATTACCTTTATAACTATTTACTTTTACTATTTTCTTTTAGAAAATTATCTACTACATCACCTAATTTATATTTTTATTCCACTACTAATCAATATTTTTGACTATTACATTACACTCAGACATAAGGTCATAGTCTCTCCATAGACACACTCTAGGCCATCACTCATAGTCGATAACCATTAGCATATAAAGAGGTACTTTTGATGGCATGTGACCCATCAGCTTGAGGAAATTTTTAGTGGCTCCTAGGTCAGGATGTTACAATAAATCTCCACCAATGTTGGTTATCCAAAATCAACTCACCCAAACACTCGACACCACCCTCACTGGTTAAACCAAGGGGCATATCCCATAAGTCGAACAATTCTATCTTAGGTCCACTAGTCAGATCATAATATTAAATAGTAGAACATGTGTACCTAGATCTCCCTCATAACTTCCAATGGCTTCACATAAGTTATAAATTGAGGTTATTTTATCAATCAATCATGTATATACATATTATAAAATTCTCACTAAAACAATCAATATAATTTCCTACCTCTAAACTACCATTTCAGTGCTTCCATATTTTCCCTTTCCATGATCCAAACACATTAAACTACCCCCCTTATCAATCGTACATCGCAATTTATATCATTTTAAATGTTTACAAATTCCCCTTCCATTCAACACCATACGAATTTCATAACCAATGGGCATACATTAAGATGTGTTTTCATTTCTATGGAATAACCTCAAAGCTCTAACTTTGAATCGTCATTTTAAAAGGATACACTTCTTTTATAAAAAAATTTTCCAACCCATTTAGGTTTCAAAACCATTTCTCACACATAAAAATATATACAGCTTGTTATAAATATACGATCCCCTTCTCCCAATGAACATATTACCCTCACTATGAGTGAATATGCATAAAAATGGATTACATATATATATATGTGTGTGTGTCTGTGTGTGTGTGTGTAAGTCACATTCAATGATTCAATAGGTTTGAAATTCCCTCATGGATTCCAAGATAACAAAACCACGCTATTAAGAATTTATAAAAGACCAGTTTGAAAGACCAAAACATATTCATAAATCTCCAATTCACATGTTATAAATAATTTATATAAACAATCAATATTTTAAGATGCATTAAGTTTCAAAACTATCTTGAAAACATACTATAATAAAAGAAACCCATGTTGTATGTTTAGGAAAAAATATTGAAAACAAGTGAGATACCATTTAAAAGAACTGAAAAAATTATAGATAGAATATACATTTTATATAAAAAATAAAACAAACATTAGAAACAATAATCAATCATAAATTGTAAATTAATGGCTTGGACATAGGGTTACCTATCTATGAAATCTTTAATCAAGTCACAAAGTGTCCAAATGTTTTCTCCTTCAACCAATCATGCTAGAAAAGGTCTCACATTGTGCTTCATGATCCCTAGAAACCTAGAATAGACAAAAAAACACCAAAATAAGGTGGGGGTTAACCCTAGTTCACACTCACTATATTATAGTAAAATAAACCATGAAATAGGGAGAGAAGAAGGAATATGAAAAAAATGATAACTTGGGATGATCACACCAAGAGTTGGTGGAGAAATGGACCCAAAAATGGAGGAAGAGGTAGATGAGTTGGTTCGAATGAGAAAATCGATGGAATGTGACAAGTAATAGTAAGGGTGAAGGGAGAAATATACCCCTTTAGGAATTTTACATCCCCAATGGAAAACAATCATTTTAAAATGTTAACCCTCCTAGACACTACACATGCTTAATCAACCCACATTCCAACCATGTTCCCTCTATAGGGTTCCTAGAACACCTTGCATATGTAGAACACACAATTTAAAAAACCATTCATTAACCATGTGGTTGGATCTATAATATTAAATAATCCATCACATGTTTGCTACATGGATTTGAAAACCATGCACATTTAATATGTGACATGGTTTGAATGTCAATAAACTCTCATTTTCAAGAAAAATCCACATGTAAAGTGAGGAAAATAAATTGAACTAAAAATAAATAAAATTAAATAATGTAATTGGGTAGATATGTGACAACTCAACTTATAGGGACCATTATATATTGGGATTGGGCATTCCCTAGATTATGATACTGGAATAGAGCATTCCCTAGGCTGTTATCATGGTATATTGAGATGGATGAGGTTCTTAGGTCATTATATATACACCAATGTGAAATAAACTGAGGTAATTATATGGATGGAATGGTTATCATGACATGATAAGAGACACCCTAACATTGACCAAAGTAGGTATGGTCTATCTGGGTCATGCACTTGGGGATCAACAAGGATTTATTTTTGTTTTATTTATTTAGTTGTTATTATGTATTGATTATTAATATCATTCCACTTTCATATATAATTTTATATAATAGATATGTATGGTACTCTATTATTCGTGTTCTATTGAGTTATTTTCTCACACCATACTCATGGAACAATTGCACTTGGGTACCCTAGAACCCCTCACTTGTTTTAGGTTCATTTTAGGCTCAGACTAACTTTTAATTAATCAAGCTGGAGTATCTAAAATGGGAATTTAGTGACTATGATGATGTGGGGATCATGGATTGTAGTGGGTCATCTTGTGCCTTTTGTATTTATTTATTCTTTTATTTATGATTGGTCTCATGGGTGATTTTTTATTTATTCTTGTATAGATATCTTCATTTCATTATAGTATTTGTAGTTTATTTATAATATCTTACATACTTTTATTTTATGGTTTGGATTGATAATTTTTTTTATACTATGATTGATAATCTAATAAAAGTAGTATAGTCTCATCATAACACCACCATAGAACACCATTTCTAAATAGTAGCCTATGGCATACAAAGAGGCACGACTGAGGTGATTTGTAACCGCTGATCCATGTACATGTTAGTGGTATGGGGTAGTGGGAAATTACAACATGGTATCAAAGATTTGTTTTTATTCTAATTACTATTTGGGTTATGTTATACATGTGAAATATGAATTTTTCATGTAATGTGTTTTCCCTTGGGATGGTATTTCATAAACAATATATTTGATGATAAATTTTGATTACCAAGCATTTTACTGATGGTATATAGTTTCATTTATATAGTTGATAAGATTTTCATCTTTTGTAATGAACATGGTGTTTGAAATTTAAGTTATATTGTTGGATTTCTATCTCTTGTCCCATTTGAAAAAAATCCAACTATTGGATTTTTTCTCTTTGCCTATAGAGTCAAGAGGTATCACATGCATCATAACTAGGCACATATGATTCACATGGAATGTAGGGTTATCTTTATCATCGAAAACTGATGCCCAAATTTTTAAATGGTTAACAATAGTTCATAAAACATTTTCCTATATACGTTCTTGGTGTAAATCTAATTAGATAGGTCAATATATATATATATATGATGGAATTTCATGTGGATATATGATGAAATTCTTGATGATAAGGACAATGATGCATCCATGTGTGCACTAATCCACAGTGACCATTGTTGGTTGACAAGGGCTTTTTATGCCCATATGTTAAACCCCTTATGAGTAATTTTATTTCAGGTTCTATTATTTAAAGAGTCAGTAACAACCTTTATGGTTTTTTCCAATATATATTGGAATGAAATTTTTTTAGTCAAACCACATGATTATGTATCTCTAGAAAATTAAATCTAGGATTAAATGATCATATATATATATATACATGGTTGATGATAATGTGATACTTAAGGGGGTATAAATCCAATATGTGGAGGCCTGATAAAAACTAGCATGGCTATGTGATTATCTAGGGGAAATACTTTTTGTGGATTCCCATGAGAATCAAATCCCATGTGGGATGATGGGTTGGATCGAGATTACCTTCTATGAAAATATGAGACCCATGAGTGGGAGGTTTTCCATACTAGATACCATAGATCATTTGATATGGTTGTATAAATTATACTCTATGGGTGATGGCCTACGTGATAACTAATTTACAGGTTAGGTGAGAGACCCTAGTGACCTTTGAGATGCGAATTAGTGGTTTTTGAGAGTCAGTGGGGTTATTTTACTTGAGACTAACCCATGAGTGGTGTTAGTACATTTTATGAGTATCCCAAGACTTGTGAAGAACATTAAATTCTTTATATTGTTGAATTGATATATGAGAGGTGACATCAACGCTATGGCATAAGAATAGTCATCCAACAGTTTATTTTTATATGGAATGAACCTTGAATAACATTTCATAGAACATGAGGAACATGATGTGCCTTTCTACTAATGTGATATTTAATGGTTATAACTGATTGATTACCAATAATTCTATACTATGAATGTGATATGAAAGTGAGGTGAAATTGTGGGTAGCTTCTTTTGGTATTGGTATGGCATTGAGTGGTGGATAAGTAGGTGGTTAATCTTTTCATAGGATTTATTCCCAATCATAGAATATGAGTTCATAGGTAACTCCGAGTTGGATGTCTTCGAAATGTGTTAGGGGTATTGTAAGTTTATTTAGGCTATGGGATGATTTTGGAACCACTATCTTCTATGCATGATTTGGAGTATGGTTTTTGTTTTTTGTCAATCCTCAATGGAAGTTCGGATCGTGTACTAGAAAAGATATCATACCATTCAAGCAGACCACAGTACAGAAGGTGGCGTCGTTTTCCAGTGTTTGCCAAATTTTTGGGGTCCAAAATTTGGAAGTTGGTGAGCATTACAAAAATAGGATTTCAATGAAGAGCATAATTAAATATGGCAATGGCATGAATTTCGTGAAGAGTGGCTTCATGGGTTGGAATTCTCGAAGACCAGAAGTATAGAGGTGGTGATTCTTCGTGATTACGTCAAAGATTTGCGAACAGCAGAGGATGAAGAGCATTGCGACAATGAAGAGCTTTGCGAGGGAACTTCTCAGCGAAGGTGCGAAGGAAATGAGGGAATGATCCGCGATTACGACGAGATCTGCGAACAGAAAATTTCTATAGTGCTTCGCGATTTTGAGAGAATTTCGGCGAGAACTTCGGAGCTTCGCGATTTGAGCTGACGTGGCATTGACTTCACGCGGAAGGGTTGAGGGTCGGTGGAATCACATATAAATAGAGGCCTACCCGCTCAAGAGAAGTAGAGAGAATTTTAGAGAAAATACTTTACTTTCGGTTCGCAAAGGTCACTCGCGAAGGCAGTGTGCTTCGCGAAAGAGGAGCTTCACAGCGACTATTCTATCTCCGCGAAAGTCGTGTGCCCCACGTTGGCTCAGTGAGCTTCGCGAAGAGGCAGGAGTTCCGCGACAGCCAAGCAGTGCGAAGGCTGGAGCATCGCGAGAGTGCTTTGCGATTGAGCTTCACGAAAAGACAGGGACTCCTCGAAGGCTTGTTTGAGCTTTGAAAAATTGGGAGCCTTGCGAAGTAGGGTACTTTGTGAAGGCCCTCTCCAAAGGTTGTTTGCCCAATGGACAAGGGAAAAGGGGGTATTCATCAGTGGATGGAATTTGGACTTTAATAGAGCATCAACTCAGGACTCTGATGCAAGCAAAGTCTCATGCTGAATAGGAGACAAAGACCTTCATGTCTATCTATTGAAGAGACCTTCACGTCTATAAACTGAGTGAGACTTCACCAACGACAGTGAGCCAGGGGGAGTCAACGGGAGTGACCTGAGGGAAGCAGTGAGCTATCCCTGAACCTTTTTAAAGGTATTGAGCCTAGGATAGAGTGACTGTGCTCGAACAATTGTAATCCACAACTAGTGAAGATTAGTGGATTTTGGTACGACTGGCAACCTGTCGGCGTATGCTCCTTGGACATAGCCCTTAGTGGTGAACCAAGTAAAAATGGTTGTGTCTTCTCTGTGCATGTGAATGTTTTCTTTCTGATCATATTCATCATACAGGTTCAACAAGTTCCTACCAACGTGGGAACAAGATCCGTCACATTAAAAGAAAAAGTTGTTACCCTGATTCACCCCTCCCCTCTCAGGGTGTCCTGGGGTCCTTAAAGTGGTATCAGAGGGAGGTTGCTGGTGTTGAATATGTCCTTTATCGTCATGGAGAATGCAGTCAATATCAGGGGAGTCTCTCACTTCGATGGAAGTAATTTCCAGATCTGGAAGAACAGAAGGAGATCTCATCTAAGTTCTCTTGGAATGGAAGTTCTATTTTCTACTATGCAAGGAATAAAAGTCACTGACCCAACAGGCCTGGCTATGACTGAAACAGACATGAAAATTCTTGATGCAGATGCTAAAGCACAAAATGCTCTTACTGCATCCCTTTCTGATCAGATCTACCTAAAGGTGATTAATTGCACCTCATAAAAATCCATGTGGGATAAACTCGTGAATATTTTTGAAGGGGATAGCAAAGTAGAGGAGGAAAAACTATAAGTGCTGCACAATCGGTTTGATGATCTGAAGATGCATCCAGACGAGAATGTAGAATCTTTCTTCAATCGAATTACTGAAGTGGTTGGAGCAATTCGGGGTCTTGGTGAAGAAATCAAAGACATTGATATTGTAAAGAAAATATTAAGAATACTTCCACCTCTGTACAATGCAAAGTTGTCAGCCCTTGAGGAAAGAGATATTTCAAAACTTTCTCTGGATGATCTACTTATCATCTTGGTAGCATATGAAATGAGAGTCAAACCAGAAGATGCTATGACTCGTATGAGCAAGGAAATGTCATTCAAGGCCATGGATAAACTAAAAATCTCAAAAGATAGTAGTGGGGAATATGAAGAAGAAAAATAAATCCTTTCTCTCATTGCAAAGAAGTTTCAGAAGGGGAAAGGGGAATTCAAAGGGAAGTTACCTCTCGCAAGTTTTTGTTGTGGAAAAGTTGGGCACATTGCCTCTCAGTGCTTAAGAAAGATCAATGATGAAGATAGTGAAAATGAATACTTCGAGAAGCCTTAGAGAAGGTTATTCAAAAAGGTAGAATTCAAATCTGGAAAGAAAATGTAAAGGAAGAGTTTTTTCTGTGAAGAGGAAGAAGATGATAATGAATTCTGTGATGAAGAAGAACCAGAAATCAAAACTGGGAACCATGCTTCCGTGATGGCCACTGTTGAAAAGTCAGAAGATACTGGTGGAGAAAAACAACTGAGAACTTGTGTAGATCCCGAGATGCAACTTAAGGATGCGGTTAATAAGCTTAAGATTAAATGAAAGAGTTTCAATAAGTGGAAATATATTGTAGAATAATCAGCTGAATACGTTGATCAACTTGAAGCTGAAATTGAACGACTGGAAGAATTTGTGAAGGTACATTCTAAAATAATTGAAAGCAATGATGATGTAGTGGATCTGAAGCTGAGAATTAAAGAGCAGGAAAAGGTCATAAATGGCCTCACCTCCAGACTAGATGAAAAATCCAAGACTGCTGAGGGTCTTGAGGAGGAAGTTGTTACTCTAAGGAGTAAACATGAGACTGAATCAATTCTAAAATAATCGAGGAAGAAAATACAGTTTGGAATATTCTCAGATGCAGAATTACTAGCAAGAGCCAAGTGTGGTTCAGATGGGGTTGGAAAAATCTTGACTAATCAAAGACCCACTTGCATGGGAAAGAGTGGAATTGGCTGTGAGGCTGATACATCAACTGCTGGAAGTGAAAATATCTAAAAGAAAGATAAGATGAATGTTGAACATGTTGAAACATTGCCTAAAGTTCTGAAAAAGGTACCCTCAATCAAAACTAAAAGGAGAATTGAAAATTATCCTCAAACATTCAGAAATGAAAGATAGTCTAACTTTTCTCCCAAGGAAGAAGGTATGAGGAGAAATTCAAGTGAGAAGAAATTTCCTCTCATGATGTGTCAGTTCTGTGGCTATCTGGGCCATACCATGTCTTATTGTGAAGAGACAAGAATCTATCTAAATGGAGAATATATAGAAGTTCAACAAAGGAGAATAAATTCATATCCTAATTCTTATAAAAGAAAAAATTTCTATGGATATTGTTTTCATTGTCATAACTTTGGTCATAAGGCTTCTAATTGCAGGTAGAGAAGGGACATGGACACCTCATACCGAAGTTCAAGACAAGTCAAGTCTCGTCAGCAAGACAGTGTTTCTCTTTCAAACAGGTTTTCTCCTCTCGAAGAAAATTTTGACTATGAAGAACCTGGGTATGCAGAAGAGATAATTAAAAGGCCATCAGTACTATATACTCAATCCAATGTCTCATGGAAGGAAAGGAAGAAGATTGAAAAATCAAACCTTACAGATGTAGCCCTCAATGCTACAAATAACAACAGTACTTGGATTCTGGATAGCGGTTGTTCATCTCATATGACGAGTAATGCAGGCCTGCTAATGGATATCAAAAGGATGGTTGATGGTATAATAGGATTTGGTAATGATGGGGCTCTGAAAATAAATGGGAGTGGAAGTACCGAGTTAGCTAATGGATAACTAAAGAAGACTGAAGTCCTTTACGTAGATGGCCTACGTCATAATATCCTTAGCGTGAGTCAACTTTGTGACTCAGGACTTATATTTACTTTTAATCAGAAAGGCTGCACTATCAAGGGAAATATAGGCAATTCACTTATAAAGGGATGCATAATATAAGGCAACTTGTATCAGGTTGATAGTGATGAAAATGTATGTTACATGACTGTTGAAGAAGAAAACAATTTGTGGCATCGGAGACTGGGACACATCAATCAACAAGACATGGAGAAAATATCAAAATTGAGAATTGTCATGGACATTCCCAACCTGAAGTGTGAGCGTGAAAAATCTTGTGATGCTTGCATTCATGGGAAGTTGGTCTGCAGTTCATATCGGCCAAAGAAGAAAAGGGCATCTCACCTTCTTGATCTGATTCATAAATATGTATGTGGGCCAATAAATGTTGCCGGAACTCATGGAGAAAGGTACTTTGTCCTTTTCATAGATGATTACAGTAGAATGGCATGTGTGATGGTCATTCACATGAAACGACAAGTCCTTGACTGCATGAAAACATATCGGCGAATCGCTGAGAATGATACTGAACGAACAATCAATGTGTTGCGATCTGACAACGGAGGAGAATACACGTCCATTGAATTTGAAAATTATTTGAAGAAGCATGGGATACATCATGAGGTAGATGTTGTGAGAACTCCACGAAAAAATGGAGTTGTTGATCGTAGGAATCTACAGGTGAAGAACATGTCACAAACTATGCTGATTGAGAGTCGTATTCCACGACATTACTCGAAAGAGGTTGTTCATGCTACAGTGTACATTCAAAATCGAACGAGACTTTATATGGGTGAGACGAAGACACCATATGAATTGTGGCATGGGCGAAAGCCTTCTTTAAAATACATTCGTGTCTTTGGAAGTAAATGCTTCATCAGGAAAAAAGATGGAAATAAATGGAAATATGGAGACAATGCAGATGACGGAATTTTCCTCGGTTACTCAATGAACAAAAAAGCCAACAAGTGTTTCAAAAAGTTTTTAGGAAGGATTTTGGAAAGAAGTGATGTTAAGATAATTTAAGAGAAAAGTAAAAATGCTTCAAGGACGTCATATGCTGATGTGATAGAAAGTGAACAGGAAGAAAATACAAATGCAGAAATTGAGGAAGTTGTTAAAAACACTCAGCAGTCACATCATGATGTTGACTCAGATGAAGAATATGAAGAGGAAATCATGGATGGTGAGAATGCGACTGAACCTCACAGGAGAAATAGAAGAGAATAGATTGATCCATCTAACATAATTGGAGAAAGGAATGCACCCACACAGACAAGGAGGATGAAGAATAACACACCTTCTGCATTTCTGTGAGTTGTGGAGCCATCCTTATTTGAAGAAGCTAAAAAGGATGAATCCTGGGTAAAATCCATGAATGAAGAGTTTGATCAGATTGACAAGAATCAGACATGGGATCTTTTCCAGAGACCCCAAGATCACAATGTGATTGGAAGAAAATGGATATTCAAGAACATGTTTGATGAGCATGGAAGTGTTATCAGAAACAAGGCTCGACTTGTATGTAAAAGGGTATTATCATATTGGAGGTGTTGATGTTGAAGAAACCTTTGCTCCAGTGGCTAGACTGGAGTCAATCAGGCTATTCCTTTCCATGGCTCTCCAGAGAGGATATAGAGTATATCAAATGGATGTCAAAATAGCATTTTTAAATGGTGTACTCGAAGAAGAAGTCTACATTGAACAACCAGTGGGTTTTTTTCTTGGTGCTGATGAATCAAAGGTCTGCAAGCTAAATAAAGAACTTTATGGCTTGAAACAGGCACCACGGACGTGGTACTCCAGACTAGATTCTCATCTCATGAAGCTGGAATTCAAAAGAGGAGGAGTAGATCACAATATCTATGTGAAGAATTCTCCGAAAGATTAGTTCATGGTTCTCGTTTACGTCAATGACATTATATTTGGTGGTAGAAGGCAGAAATCAGTGGATGAATTTTCCAATCATATTAAATTAGAATTTGAAATGTCAATGATTGGGGAGCTCACATATTTCTTGGAACTGTAGGTGACTCAAGGGAAACACTACACTTTTATCTCTCAGGAAAAGTATGCAAGAGAGCTGATGATCAAGTTTAATATGCAAGACTCCAAACCAATGTCAACTCTGATTGCAGTTGGAACCAAACTTGTAAAGCATGAGAATGAGAAATCTATAGATCCCACCATGTACAAGAGGATCATTGGGCGCCTACTGTACCTGAAATCGACACAGCCAGATATTGTCTTTGACACATGTCTTGTAGCCCGCTTTCAGAGTAATCCAAAGGAGGAAAATTTGGCAGCAGTAAAAATAATCATGAGGTATATTCAAGGTACTAACAATTACGGCTTATACTTTGCTGCAGGAAGTGACTGTGAATTGTCAGCATTTTCAAATGCTGACTGGGCTGGCGATGTTATGGACAGAAAGTCCACCAGTGGTGGAGCATTCTTTATTGGGAATAACTGTGTTGGCTGGTTGAGCAAGAAACAAGAAAGTACTTCTCTTAGTACTGCTGAAGCTGAGTATATATCCGACACAAAGGCATGCACTCAACAGCTATGGATGAAGCAAAAATTAACAGATATTGGTGATGAGGTAAAGCAACCAATGGTGATTTACTATGATAACAAGAGTGCAATTGATCTTACAAAAAATCCTGTTCAGAATTCTCGTACAAAACATATTGAAATCAGGTATCACTTTATCAAATAAAAAGTTGAGCAAGGGGTGATTAGAATGGATCACGTGGGAATTGATGAGCAAGTAGATGATATCCTGACAAAACCACTGTTAACGGCTGTGTTTGAGAAGCATCGGTTGAACCTCGGTGTTCAGCCACCTCCTAGTGCATAAGGAGGTTACGGAAATCCCCTCTCCCCATTTTTGATAACTGTTTTTATCTGTTTGTGGCAATGATGCAGGTTTATGGGGGAGATACTATCTAGGGGGAGTATGGTTTGAGCTAAACGTTGAACAAATTACTGGTCTTTGGATTTATTTTCAATGGGGGAGAAAGGAGAAAGGAATAGGTTCAGGAAACTTCTGTGATGAGAAGAATGAGAAGGAAAACAGTGGAAAACTTCTGTGATGAGAATAATGAGAAGGAAAATAGTGGAAGCCAATTCAAGCCTCCTCTCTTGTTTTCTACACTGAGCATTGCTCACGTAGACTTAGAGTGTTGGCTCAGTTGATTCCTGCGTTTTTGGTTTTCACATGGATAGAGATCTATTGAATTTACTTTCTAATTGTCAAAAAACCCAAAGGGGGAGATAGTAGGAACCATGGTCTTCTATGCATGATTTGGAGTATGGTTTGTGTTTGTTGTCAATCCTCAATGGGAGTTCGGATCGTGTACTAGCAAAGAGATCATACCATTCAAGCAGACAACAGTACAGAAGGTGGCGCCCTTTTCTAGTGTTTGCAAAATTTTCGGGGTCCAAAATTTGGAAGTTGGTGAGCATCGCGAAAATAGGATTTCAATGAAGAGAATAATTAAATATGGAAATGGCATGAATTTCGCGAAGAGTGTCTTAATGGTTTGGAATTATCGAAGACCAGAAGTATGGAGGCGGTGATTTCTTGCGATTACGTTAAAGCTTCGCGAACTGCAGAGGATGAAGAGCATCACGACAACGAAGATCTTTATGAGGGAACTTTGATGCGAAGGTGCGAAGGAAATGATGGAACTCTCCACGATTATGATGAGCTCCACGAACCGAAAATTTCCGTAGTGCTTCATGATTTTGAGATAATTTCGGCGGGAACTTCGGTGCTTCGCGATTTGAGTTGACGTGGCACTGACTTCGCGCAGAAGGGTCGAGGGTCGGTGGAATCGCCTATAAATAGAGGCTAACCCCCTCAAGAGAAGTAGAGAGAATTTCAGAGAAAATACTTTTCTTTCAGTTCGCAAAGGTCACTCGCAAAGGCAGTGTGCTTCGTGAAAGAGGAGCTTCGTGGCGGCTATTCTATCTCTGTGAAAGTCGTGCGCCCCGCGTTGGCTCAGTGAGCTTCGCGATGAGGCAGGAGCTCCGCGACAGCCAAGCATTGCGAATGATGGAGCATCGTGAGAGTTCTTCGCGATTGAGCTTCGCGAAAAGGCAGGGACTCCGTGAAGGCTTGTTTGAGGTTTTCAAAATGGGAGCCTTGCGAAGTAGGGTACTTTGTGAAGGCCCATTCCAAAGGTTGTTTGCCCAGTGGACAAGGGAAAAGGGGGTATTCATCAGTGGATGGAATTTGGACTTTAACAGAGCATCAACTTAGGACTCTGATGCATGGAAAGTCTCATGTTGAATAGGAGACAAAGACCTTCATGTCTATCTATTTAAGAGACCTTCACATCTATAAACTGAGTGGGACTTCACCAACAGTAGTGAGGCAGGGGGAGTCAATGGAAGTGACCCGAGGGAAGCAGTGAGCTATCCCTGAACCTTTTTAAAGGAAGTGAGCCTGGGATAGAGTGACTGTGCCCGAACAATTGTAATCCACAACTAGTGAATTTTAGTGGATTTTCGTATGACCGACAACCTGTCGGCATATGCTCCTTGGACGTAGCCCTTAGTGGTGAACCAAGTAAAAAGGGTTGTGTCTTCTCTGTGAATGTGAATGTTTGCTTTCTGATCATATTCATCATATAGGTCCAACAAGTTCCTACCAACGTGGGAACAAGATCCATCACATTAAAAGAAAAATCTATCACCCTGATTCACCCCTCCCCTCTCAGGGTGTCCCGTGGTCCTTCAGATGCGATATATTTTTTATGGAACGAATTTGGGACCAAGAATCAGGGATGCCTCAGGCTTGGTAAAATCCACAAGCCCTGAAGCATGGTATGTCCAATTTTGATAGCATGAGACTGAAAGAGTTGTGGCTCAGGATGTATTACTTACAGGAGAATGTGTGACACCTAGGTTTCTTGAATTCAATGTAATGATATGGTTATATGTGAGACTGACTGAAAATGAACTTTGTGAGAAGCTATATGCACTACTACAACATGGACTTTTATCAGCACTGAAAACCGACATTAACAGCGCTAGAAAAGCACAATTAATGTTGGCGAAGATAAAGGGGGTCCCCTTTATCACCGCTCCAAAAAACGCTGATAAATGAGACCTTTATTAGTGCTAAAAAAGCGTTGATAAAAGGGTGCCTTCATCAGGGCTATCTTGAGCGCTGATAATTGGTCCCTTTATCAGGGATCTTTTAGCACTGTTAAAGGTGTCGTTTATCAGCACTCAACAAAGTGCTGATAAAGGCACCTTCCCCTGCACCTATAGAACCAGCACCTGCACAAACCAGAACATGCACACCTGCAAAAAATAACATCTTCACACCTATACAAAACAGCACCCGCACAAAATATTTTGACAAACAATGCTATATACATTTACTTAACATCATGAATTCAAAAAAAACACAATTCTATATACATTTCAAACTATGTTTTACATGGTTACAATTACAATTATCCAACAACAGTTATAAATATTAATGTTTCATCATTTTATATTCGTGATCCTCTCTCAAAAATTGTCATCCACGGTATTTGTTGCCGAACAAAGCATCCGAACTCAAGGAAAAAATTCACCTATATAAGAAAACAAATATTATGTTAGTAATACAATAATGAAATAAATTAAAACATTAATATGAAAGAATACATTAATATGGAAATGTGAAACTAAATTATGGAAATGATAAACTCAAGTGTTTTCATTCTAATAACAATGAAAGGGAATAATGTAAAATCAATATGATTTTGGATGATTTATCTCATTTAATAAATATTGATTCTTTATATAATGAAAAGCTTTACCGGTCACACCGTGTATCGGATTGAGGTGCGGTTGATTCGTACACATCAAAAATGAATCATGGATTGTTTTCCTAAAGTATCAAAACAATCCGAACATGTTTGCCCAGTTTTTTTTATGTTAGTAGTGTTGTTTTCAAAAGTTTATGTCAATTTGAAACTGATATAAAAAACATTTAGTCATACCAGTCACACCATGAATCAGATTGAGGTGCGGTCAATTCGTACGCCTCACAAATGACTCATGGATCATTTTACTAAAGTATAAAACAATCCGAATGCGTTTTCTCAGTATTTTGTATGTCAATAATGTTGTTTTCTAAAGTTAATGTCAATTTCAAACTGATATCAGAAACTTTTAGCCATACCGGTCACACCATGCGTCGGATTGAGGTGCGGTCGATTCTTAAACATCACAAATGACTCATGGAACATTTTCCTAAAGTATCAAAAGAATCCAAATGTGTTTACTTGGTTTTTCGTATGTCACTTGTGTTGTTTTCTAAAGTTAATGTCAATTTCAAACTGATATCAGACACTTTTAGCCATACTGATCACACCGTTCATCGGATTGAGGTGTGGTTGATTCTTACACATAAAAAATGACTCATGGATCATTTTCCTAAAGTATCAAAACAATCTAAATGCGTTTTCTTGGATTTTTGTATGTTAGT
The DNA here is from genome assembly GCA_963277665.1 of Viscum album. Classification (NCBI taxonomy): domain Eukaryota; kingdom Viridiplantae; phylum Streptophyta; class Magnoliopsida; order Santalales; family Viscaceae; genus Viscum; species Viscum album. The sequence continues at coordinate 1,587,169,067 of OY728164.1, forward strand.
TGTGTTGTTTTCTAAATTTTATGTCAATTTGAAACTGATATCAGACACTTTTATCCATACCGGTCACACCGTGTGTCGTATTGAGGTGCGGTCGATTCTTACAGCTCAAAAATGACTCATGGATAATTTTCCTAATGTATCAAAAAAATCCAAATGCATTTTTTTAGTATTCCATATGTTAGTAGTGTTGTTTTCTAAAGTTAAAGTCAATTGCAAACTGATATCAGACACTATTATCCATACCGGTCACACCGTGCGTCAGATTGAGGTGAAGTCGATTATTACATATCACAAATGACTTTTTTATTGTTTTCCAAATGTATCAAAACAATCCGAATGTGTTTCTTAGTTTTTTGTATGTCACTTGTGTTGTATTCTAAAGTTAATATCAATTTCAAACTGATATCAGACAATTTTAGCTATACCGAACACACCGTGCATCGTATTGAGGTGTGGTCGATTCATACACCTCAAAAATTACTCATTTATATTTTTCCTAAGTATAAAAACAATCCAAACGCATTTTCTCGGATTTTAGTATGTCACTTGTGTTGTTTTCTAAAGTTAATGTCAATTTCAAACCGATATCAGACACTTTTAGCCATACCGGTCACATCGTGCATTGGATTGAGGTGCAGTCGATTCGTAAACCTCACAAATGACTCATGGATCGTTGTACTAAATTATCAAAACAATCCGAATGCATTTTCATAGTTTTTCATATGTCGCCTGTGTTGTTTTCTAAAGTTAATTTCAATTTCAAACTGATATCAGACACTTTTAGTCATACCGGTCACACCGTGCGTCAGATTGAGGTGCGGTTGATTCTTACACCTCACAAATGACTCATGGATTGTTTTCTTATAGTATCAAAACAAACCGAATGAGTTTTCTTGGTTTTTCGTATGTCACTTGTGTTGTTTTATAAAGTAAATGTCAATTTCAAACTGATATTCGACACTTTTAGGAATACCGGTCACACCATGCGTTGGATTAAGGTGAGGTTGTTTTTTACACATCACAAGTGACTCATGGATCGTTGTACTAAAGTATCAAAACAATCCGAAAGTGTTTTCTCAGTTTTTCGTATGTCACTTGTGTTTTTTTCTAAAGTTAATGTCAATTTCAAAATGATATCAGATACTTTTAGCCATACCGGTCACACCGTGCATCGGATTTAGGTGCGGTCAATTCGTACCCCTCAAAAATGACTCATGGATATTTTTCCTAATGTATCAAAATAATATGAATGCATTTTCTCAGTTTTGTATATGTTAGTAGTGTTTTTTTCTAAAGTTTATGTAATTTTAAACTGATATATGACACTTTTAGTCATACTGGTCACACCGTTCGTCAGATTGTGGTTAGGTCAATTCGTACACCTCAAAAATTACTCATGGATATTTTTCCAAAAGTTTCAAAACAATCTGAATGCATTTTCTCGGTATTCCGTATGTCAGTAGTGTTGTTTTCTAAAGTTAATGTCAATTTCAAACTGATATCAGACAATTTTATCCATACCAGTCACACCGTGCATCGTATTGAGGTGAGTTTGATTTTTAAACCTAAAAAATGACTCATGGATTGTTGTCTTAAAGTATCAAAACAATCTAAACTCATTTTCAAGGTTTTTTTATGTCACTTGTGTTGTTTTCTAAAGTTAATGTCAATTTCAAACTGATATCAGACACTTTTAGCCATACCGGGCACACCGTGTGTCGGATTGAGGTGCAGTTGATTCATAAACCTCAAAAATGACTCATAGATCATTTTCCTAAAGTATCAAAACAATCCGAATGCGTATTCTCAGTATTCCGTTTGTCAGTAGTGTTTTTTTCTAAAGTTAATGTTAATTTCAAACTGATATCAGGCACTTTTAGCCATACCAATCACACCGTGTGTCGGATTGAGGTGAGATCGATTCATACACATCACAAATGACTCATGGATTGTTTTCCTAAAGTATCAAAACCATCCAAATGAGTTTTCTTAGTTTTCCATATGTCACTTGTGTTGTTTTCTAAAGTTTATGTTAATTTGAAACTGATATTAGACACTTTTAGCCATACCGGTCACACCTTACGTCAAATTTAAGGGAGGTTGATTCTTACACCTCAAAAATGACTCATGGATCATTTTACTAAAGTATCAAAATAATATGAATGCGTTTTCTTAGTATTCCATATGTTAGTAGTGTTGTTTTCTAAAGTTAATGTCAATTTCAAACTGATATCAGACACTTTAAGTCATACCGGTCACACCGTGCATCAGATTGAGGTGTGTTCAATTCGTACACCTCAAAAATGACTAATGGATTGTTGTCCTAAAGTATCAAAACAATCTGAATGTGTTTGCTCTATTTTTCGTATGTCACTTCTGTTGTTTTCTAAAGTTAATGTCAATTTCAAACTGATATCAGACACTTTTAGCCATACCGGTCACCCCGTGCGTTGGATTGAGGTGTGGTCAATTCATACACCTCAAAAATAACTCATGGATAGTTGTCCTAAAGTATCAAGACAATCTGAACATGATTGCTCAGTTTTTTGTATTCACTTTTGTTGTTTTCTAAAGTTAATGTGAATTTCAAACTGATATCAGACACTTTTATCCATACCGGTCACACCGTACGTCGGATTGAGGTGTGGTTGATTCTTAAACCTCACAAATTACTCATGAATCATTGTCCTAAAGTATCAAAACAATCCAAACACATTTTCTCGGTATTCCGTATGTCACTTGTGTTGTTTTATAAAGTTAATGTTAATTTCAAACTGATATCAGACACATTTAGCCATACCGGTCACACTGTGCGTCAGATTGAGGTACGGTCAATTATTACACCTCAAAAATGACTCATGTATTGTTTTCATTAAGTATCAAAACAATTCGAACACATTTTCTTGGTTTTTCGTATGTCACTTGTGTTGTTTTCTAAAGTTAATGTCAATTTAAAACTGATACACTTTTAGCCATACCGGTCACACCGTGCATCAGATTGAGGTGCGGTTGATTCTTACACATCACAAATGACTCATGTATCGTTGTCCTAAAGTATCCAAAAAATATTAATGTGTTTTTTCGGTATTCCGTATGTCATTAGTGTTGTTTTCTAAATAGGATGTTTTTGATCCACCAAAGATAGAGTGAGGGTTTCGTTGAATGTTTGTGATTTTGTGATCATCCAGAGATTATGTCTCCATGGAGGTGAGGTTTCTAGTTGTGTTTATGAGATCATTGGGTTTGGTATGATATTTTTATAGCCTAGGTATGTTTTCTAAGGATATTTGAGTAGGTATTAGAGTCTTAGGCCTAAATAAGATGGATAATATAGTTTTATATATCACGTATGATGGGAAACACCCTCTTAAGGATATATAAGAGTCTTGGTGTGTGTGATGAGTAGGATATTCCACATAAGGATTGGTGAAGTGTGACATAGAGGATTTCCTCCTTATAATTGGATTAAGATGCTCGTGAGTGGACTGAATGACTATGCATCGGTCGACTTCCACACTATCGACAAGTGTAGTCCAATGAGTTATGCTTTACTAGAAAGAAAAATCATATATAAAACCATTCTTCAAAACCTAAGGATATAAAACATAATAAATGGTGATCATATATGCTCAATACATATAAACAAGGTAGATATCAATGATCATATATGGATAACATTAGTAGGAATTCACCTTCATCCTATTTGTGTACAATCTTCTATCAGGTATGTTTACCATTCGAATCTAAACACATCTATATCATCTTCTGAATATGAGTTTTTGTGACAGTCAAGGTAGTACTGAAAAAATATAAATACACAAAGGATTAATAAATATTATAAATGAACTCGTAATTATTTTTGAAAATACATCATCAGGGATGCTAGTTTGTTGATGAAATACGATATCTTTCATAAATTTACAAAAATAATAACCACAGTCCTTTCCGTTTGTTTGTTTTGGACACTGCAGAAACATCTACAACAATAATTAATTTGTTTTGATATGTTTTTGGATATTTTAATGTTATTATATATACCCGGATAATTTTCCAGTTGTAGATCATGTAGGCTTGATCATCCTTATGCCCTGGATTCATTCCATGAATTAGACGATATTGATGCACCACCCTATCATAACAGAATCCTTATTAAAAGATAAGATAAATTATATAACTAGATGTTTAGTTTTAAAATTTTGGATCTAGTGTATTAAAAATTAACAAAATCCATCATGCATGGTTGGATTGTTGGATATCCATGCGTTGAATCCAGAAAATAAATCTTTGGAGTATCCAAATTGACTGCAATCAACATGTAATTCTCCCTAAAAAAGGAATAAGTAAATAAAGAAATAAAAATATAGTTTATATGATTAAATAGTATTGTTTTACCCCTGTATCGTTGGTATTAAAAAGATTCTTTCATCTGTAATTTTGTTTTCAAACGATTTGAGCAGGGATGACATTATTACAGCCTCTTTATCAGAATCTATTTCTTCTTTTGAATAGGTGGTGTGAGGACTAACGAGTCCAAATTTTTGTTCATGGGGAAATCCCTTCAATTATTTTTCATATATATGCCTGTGAAAAATATAAAATGTATTTAGTCATAATTATCAGAGTATATCAGCTTTTGTAAAATCAAATCATGAAAACATACCTCATGTGTAAATTTAAAACTGAGGCACCTAGCCATTCATACTTGATGATTTCATTTACATTTTCAACACTAATGAAATCATATGTTTCCTATCCAAACATATTTTTTTTTCAAAATCAAATGTGTGAGCATTGTTGTCTATCAACTTTGTATCCACATGATCCTGCAATGATATTAACTGTGGATATAGAACATGCGGGGTGAAGGTGCTTTCAGTAGACCGTTTCAATTAGTTGATTGATCCTTGAGATATTTTTGAGCTGATATTTCGTTTCACCCCCTTCTCATTGTCGTTCTATAATAAAATTCATCGGTTCAGAACTTTTTTCAATAAATGTTAATGGTCCAGCTTGAAAAATAACATGGAAATGGATACCTCCTTGTCAACATGTTTTTACAAGAACTGATGGCCATGCAATGAATGTTCCAACAACATGTTCAACTGTATGAATGTCATCATCGTCATTTAGAATAAGTAGATCGGCACTCGGCTCATTAGCTACGTTAATTGACACTCTGAAATGATCTGTTGGAAGCTGTCTGTTGTGTAGCATGTTGTTCAACGTATTGAACACTGTAGCCCTCGCTACAAGGCGTTAGGTGGTAGTTGATAGATATAAATAACAGTCATTTTCACCCTGTAGAATATTAGTAAAGAAAAGGTATCAGTGTCTATGTGAATCACATTTCACAGAAACAACTATTAAAACATTGATTACCTCATCTAAGTCCGGTTTTTTAGGGTAATGGATTTCTTTAAAGCTGGTGGGGGTGGGGTGGGATCGTCATGCATGGGTTGTTGTTGAGTTGTTTCTTCTCTTTTCCTCTCCCCCATCAATGTTGCTGTCATCTCTCTCTGTTATTGTAATTCTTCTTGAAAAATAGATAATTTTTTTTGCAGCTTTTCCATTTTTTTCATTTTCATCCTCTGCTTGTTTTTGTTTTTGAAAATATGTTCGAGGTGTCACCCCAAAAACCCGCACCTCTGATGCGGCCATACTGGTCTGGCCACTTCAAGGATACTGAAAGTATGTCTGCATCTGGTGAGGGTGTTATTGAATCTTGTGACTATGTTAGATAGAAAATATAGAAAAATAAGTAGTCAGTGTAATTTAATAGAAAATTAAAACAAATAAAATTTATATTATGTCATACTTACACATGTTTCCCACACTTTTTGTGTGTTTTCATCTATCAGTATCCCCTATTTATTTACACGAGCCTCCTTCCATATCACATGGTGTGGGATGGATTTGGAATTCTATTTAGATTTATCAATCTGCATATAAACAGAGAAACATGGTTATGGTGTTGTTTTATGTCACATATAAGTAGTATGGTAGATTTAAAAGACGTACCAATTTTTTCTCAAGTGAAGCGTACCCCATCCTTGCTTTACGGTAAGGGTACGCTGGTTCTACTGTGCGTTTTTTATTTTCAGCACTCAGTTGCTATTTCATAAATAAAAAACTATCAATCAAAGTGATGAATAAAAGCAACATCAAACAACGTATTACCCCACACAATGTACCTGAAAAGTCTGCTCCCCATGACGGTTGATAAACGCATCCCGTGCTCCTTGGGATATCAAGTTTGCATAAAGAAGAGGTGGGTGTGACTTGATTTTCCCTTCAGTATCTTTAATATGATATTTCGTTAAAATTGTGCGGAAACCTATATGAATATGTCCTGCAACTCTTAATAAATATTCCTTGTTCCAGGCATCTACTGTAAATGAACTCTACTATGGATGATGAAGATTAAGGCAATGTTTTGGTATTTTATTTTAATAAATTAAAAAAATGATATCATAATGTTATCGTAATCTCTTCCCACATTAGTGTCTTAAGACTGGTGACAATATGGTGCCACTGCTGTACATTAATCGGCACGTGTTGCCGAGTGATGAATCAAATGTAGCTATTAAATATTGATTTGTTGGGGTTAACATGTTGGCCTCGCTTACTCCATCCCACCTCAAATTTGATGAATTTCTCTTTTGCCTTAAGGATTTTGGCTAACATTGTCAACCTACAACGCTCTTGTTTTTTTTCTCTTTTAGGGTTTCATTTCCTACCATTTACTCATAAGTATCATCAATATCTTTCTCTGGAGCACTAGCATAAGCACTGGGACAAACAGAAACAGGTTTAGAAACTTTTTGTTGCTTTGCACTAGGACCAGCAACAATAGGTTGAGAAACTTGTTGTTGCTCTGCACTGGGACCACCAGTAGCTGGTTGAGATACTTTTTGTTGCTCTGCACTGGGACCACCAACAGGTGGTTGAGAGACCTTTTGTGCCTCGGGATTGGGTGCATCAGCAGGTGAAGAAGTCATTATCATCAGAAGTGGTTTAACATTTACTTTAGATTAAATAAAACCAGCAGCAGACAGGTAAAAATATAATGTAACATAATGTATATTACAATAAACAAATAACCTTATTATTTTAGTCTCTTTTTTTTCTTTAAAGGCTGACGATATTTGACTCCTCTATCAACTATGTAAATCCCTTCATTGTGGTCTCCTCTAACATAAAAAATGCCGTCTACATTGGGACTACTGTGAAATGATTGTGATGTACCTATAAACGGTCATCCACCATTGAACTTTCATCTGACCCTTCAGTTTTTTTTGTCGATAACAGAAAAATTGACCAATTTAGGTTTGCGGGGTCTGGAACATAAAATACTTATACTTCCTGTGATGACATTATAAATAGTTCATCTTTCTCCCCTTCCTTACTAAAATCAACTTTCACGAATCCTAATTCATCTATTTTAACAGCACTCCTGTTATCAACCCACTTGCATTGAAAAATCGGCACTTTGAATTTTGTATAATCCAACTCCCATATTCGTTTGATGATGCCAAAGTATGACATACTCGCATAAATTGGATTTTTGTCCTTAGCACAAGAAACATGCATCGCCTCAGCCACAAGTGTAACCTCACTATTCTGCATGGTAGAGTCTTCATCATGTTCATTAGTATAGAATGTATAACCATTAACTACATAAGAATTGTAAGATAATACAGACACACTTGCTCCTCTGGCTAGTTATCTAAGTCTTTCTGAAATTGAGTCTGGATTTTCATCTAACTGCTTCAAAATATGGTTCTGAAACCATCCAATAAACTGCGATTATGTGTATCTGATATCCATTTTTCAGCCCTAGATGGATTCAAACGCCTAATAATTTCTTTGTGGGTTTGAACATATGGGTCAACGTCGAAACTATTATGAAAAATGTAAAGGTGATCATGCCCCCGATCTGTAATATTGATTGTGATAACCTCTCTTCCAGAAATTCTTTCACCCTCAAGTCGCTCAGTGTGATGAGATTTCGGTAGGCCAATGTTTTCCACACCAGGCAGGTTTTTGGTACAAAATTTCACAGCTTCCTCAAAAATATATTGATCTGCAATACAATCCTCTGGCCAACTTTGATTTTTGACATATCCTATCAAAATATTCATATACTATTCAATGGGGTATATCCATCTATAATGTACATGAACACATAGTTGAATATCTCTCACCAAATGAACCATAAAATGAACCATCATATCAAAAAATGTCGGCGGGAAGAACATTTCCAATTCACATAATATGACGAAAATTTATCTTTCCATAGTTGGGAATTTTTCTAGGTCTATAAATTTGCTGCATATAGCTTTGAAGAAGAAACATAGCTTCATTAATGTATAGCAGACATTCTTGGAAAAAATGCAACATAAATCTATAGGAATTAGATCTTGCATCAAAACATGGCCGTCATGTGATTTCGGACCCTTTAATTTTAAATCTCTCATTGACATGATGTTCTTGATATTTTATGAATACCCCTCTGGAACCTTTACTTCATTCAAGAAGTTTCAAAACTAATATCTCTCCTTCCTGGAAAGAGTGTAAGCAGCAGGAGGAAGAAATGTTCGTTTTTTACCCTTCACTGGTGACAACTCTTCTCGTATTCCCATCTCAACTATGTCCAATCTAGCCTTAATTCCATCCTTCGTTTTTCCGAGTGCATTTTGAAATGTGTCGATGACACTATAACATAAATTTTTTCAATATGCATAACATCAAGAAAATTTCTAACATACAGACAATTCCAGTATGGTAATTCAAAAAAAAGATCTCTTTTTCCAACCAGTTTTCATAAGGTTTTTCAAAAATTGTTTACCAAAAGTAGTGTCCAAATCTTTTACCTTCTCAAAAAATTGATCACCTGTTAATAGAGGTAGTGTTTTACGTTCTTATGAACTTCTGTCAAATGATGTCGTCCAAGATCGGTACTTATGCCGTCGGGGTAGAAATCTACGATGTCATAAAAACACGGTTTTCGATGAATGTTTCAACCTAATTGACGGGGTACCTTTTTCGTAAACGGGACACCCTCGAGTTACTTTAATGCTATATCCTGACAAATTTACATAAGTAGGAAAGTCATTTATCGTCTGGTACAACATCGCTTTCAAAGTGAAATCTTCATTTTTGTAAGCATCATACAACGTACCACCTGAATCCCACAATATTTTCAAATCCTCGATCATTGGAGGAAAATAAACATCAATATAATTACCCGGTTGTTCAGGTCCCGATATAAGCATAGATAACATGATGTATTTTCGTTTCATGCATAACCACAGTGTTAAGTTATAAATTACCAACATAACCATACATGTACTGTGACTGCTGCTTTGAAAACCAAAAGGATTCACCCAATCTGTAGATAATGCTAGATGAAGGTTTCTCAGCTCATTTCCAAATTCAGGATACTCGTGATCAATTCTCTTCCACTGAGGAGAGTCTGTCGAGTGACGTAGTTTCCCATATTTAACTCTTGTATCTTCATGCCATGTCAATTGTCCTGCAGTCTCCTACTTCCATATAGCTTCCTAAACCTTGGAATGATTGGAAAGTACCATAAAACTTTCATAGGACTTGAATTATCTTTCTTATATCGAGAAGAACCACACTTTGATCATTATTTAATTGATTTTTGTTCCTTTCGAAATAATATACAGTCATTCGGGCAGGCGTGTATTCTTTCAGAGATCATACCCAACGATCATAGAATTCGTTTGGCATCGTATTTTCAGCTTGGGAGTTCATTATCTTCTGGGATCATGTCATTCAAGAGAGAAAGTAGTTCCGTAAAACTGGCGTCACTCCACCTATTGCCTTCTTTCATATTATACAGCTTCAGTATGGCTGACAATGCTGTATATTTAACGAAACCAGCATACAATGGTGTTTTTTAAAAACTCTTTAACTTCTCAAACAATTTTGGGCAATCATGAAGTTCATCTTCAACTGTCCTTGTAATTTCCTCAATACGATCTTCATCATCCTTCACATCTGTAATCACACCCTCCATATGATCGTCTTTACTATTCACACTTGTATTCATATCAGATCTTCCATAAAACGTCATGTTATCTGAGCCACTACCTATATTCGTTTTTCCACGTGTTAATTACAACATGTATAACTTCGATCTATTCCATGACATATCAGGTTTTATTCCAACTCATCTGGACTAATTTGTCTTTAATAACAACAGTGTAAACACGGACAAAGGATTTGAGAAGGGTCACATGCATGATCTCCTGCAAACTTGATAAACTCTTTCATGCCATCTTCATACTCTTTTGTCAACTGATTGTCATTCATCCATTCTTTATTCATAGTCATCGTCTTTATGGGTTTGATCTCGAACTTGACTAATATTATATTCTAATTAATCAAGTATCATTGTGTGGGTTATATAAAAAAATCATGGTACAAATGCATCTACAATGAAATAGAGGAACCTACCCCAAAACATGTGAAATTACTTGAACTCTATCTATATACGGGGGATTGTGCCCTATCTTTTTCATATCTCCATGGAGTACCTAAAACCTATACATGGAGGACTCTTCACCAAAACATGGGGGAGTACCATAATCCATATTTTCTCCAAAAATCTTACTTGTCACTTGTAAACTCTCAATCAGAGTGAAGATAATTAAAATATCCAAACCACATCGTGTGCAATTTCCAATGAATGAGGGAATCATAATATTGTGATCTATATGAGAAGATATTTATAATGGGCTACTCATACATGAAATATTATCATCTAAGTGAAAAATAAATAATTATAAGGAAATTAACATAGTACACAATTTTTTTGATGGATACACAATGTGTAGGGTTCTCAGTCAAGGTTGGTTATATACTACCATTTCTAAACTAATGTGAAATCCATATACATGGTGTTTCTAGTAGGGTGAACATCATCTATGGACAAGATACATGATTTAATCTGAAATATATCAAATTAATTCCAAGTTAGTCATAGAAATATTGAATGATGCCTTTGAAAATACATGACATATAGAACAACTTGAGCTAAAGGCGTTTAATTTAGATACAAAATGAGTCACTTCACCATCTATGCATCACATTTTTGTGGAATACACGGTGTGCAGTCCTTACATGACCACTAGGGGTGTATATTCTATACACATCAAGTTACTATGGTATCTATACATGGTGTGAGTGAAGTAAAACACATATCATATGGTTCTACCATTATTTCATGGAATGTACTTGGTTTCATGCTAAAGTATATGTCTTGGAGATACATTTTGTGTGACTTACGTTTACATGACATGTAACATTTAAAATAAAACTTTTTCCAAGTTTGAGTCAGATGATGAGTCATGTGGTATAAATTTTTGAGATAACTGTTGTTTGGCATTAAAATCTATATGAAATCCCTATATGGTGAAGCATGTTCCATTTAACAAGACTAAATACCATGTATTTTAAAAATATATAGAATCTGAAAAACATCATCTTCACACCATAAAGTGTCTCATAGAGTCCTCTAGAAGTGGTTTTTTAGGATTCAGTTGAATTGCACTGGTAACAAAGTGGTGGTTCCATTGAAATGGGTAAAGTTTGGATTGATATTCAACGGTGGAATAACTACAACATAGAAAAAAATGGCATATCAATCATTAAAAAACCGCAATACCCTACAAAAACACAATCGTGCTCACAATCACAACACCATACAAACCAAACAATCACAATTTTAGATTTTAAAAAGCATCCCTTATTAAATTTTGTTTGTTAATTCAAGGGTTATCACATAAGTCTTATCATCTTGGGGAGTTCATTCATAATTCATGTATACGTAAATTACCAATTTTTATATTCAAATGTTCAATAAGAACCAACCAACACGCAATTCATTTAGTGCACAAACAAGGACCACCAATGGCCATGATTTTCAGCAGGGCATTTAGCCTGTACATTTCACATTATAACCATAACTATCAAACAGTAATAACATGCGAACAAGAGGAAACCAATGAGTAACAGGAGAAAACTCACCACGAAGGTGTCGTTAAGAACACGGTAGAGGTGAGTTTGTGGAAGAGGAGAGGCGCACAACAAAGGAGATTTACAACTGAAAAGAAATCATAAAATAGGGGAAACTCATGAGAATAAAATAATCTAAAACCGAGTACACCATTTACCACATCCCACAAACCCCAAGAACCCACTAAAACCGAAATCCACCCACACCATGGTTAAAAACACCTTAAGATAACATGAAATTATAGAACCCACCTTCGATAGAACGATTTCAAAAGATTTTTTAAAATATAAAAGATGAACATAAAATGGGTAAGCCCTGACCAATAGGTCCTCCTTAATAGGTATAATCCCCAAGTTTATTCTAGATAGCATATCCCAAATGAGTAAGCCCTGATCAATCCTCTGTTATCACACCTTTCACGACACATACATCCTAATCGCATGACTTTAAACTTCATGGTACAATCTTTTCAACACAACACATGGTATCTAGTGAGTAGGATCATATACCTATTCAAACTCAATGATCCTACCCATACATCTTGACAAAAAATTAGGGGGAACACACATATTTCCAATGGGACACCCCTGGTACTCTTTTCAAATCATAACATCACACCATTCAAAAACTCACCACACAATCACCAGTTACCCAACATTATTCCAAAACCAATGGAATATACCCATGCTTCATTACCCTAAACCCATCCATCTAGGTTCAATAGTGATAGTCACATTAAAACCATTCTATAAATCAATAGGGTTAGGAATCCAAATGATCATGTCCATCAACCCAGTCATAACACCAAAACTCAAGAATAGAGAGTGATTCCCTTATAAAAATCCAAGGCATGACCATTCCTTCGCTATCAACATGATACCACCTAATATGAATCAATCCCTCATGTCAAAGAATCTACCCTGGATTTATGTATCTAAGGTATTCATAACACCATGATATCCCCACTCATTAGTCTCCCCCAACCACCAAAACTCACTAACTCGCTACCGTCCTAAGTCACATGCTAATGACCACTGGGATCTCACACAAACCCATTACATTAGTTCTTACACAATCCTTAACCCATGGGTGCCACTCTTATCCCCACCTCAAAAAACACATCATCTAGTGAACCAAACCATCCACTTACTATAGGTTCTCACACAACCGCTATCTAAAACAACCTACAATACAAGGGTCTCACTACCTGGGCTCTCACTCTTCCCCCAACTACTCATACATAGGTTCGACTCACTTATAAAAAAAACTATAAGTCATCATAATCATTCAAGGATCATAATTTCTCATTTATATTAACCTAAGAGAAGGAAAAATACTCCAACACTGACCAGCAGCGGCAAAGGCAGTGGCAGCGGAGGTGGAGGAAGCGGCGTTCGCGACAGAGGAGGAAAACCTAGCGGTGGCATAGGCAGTGGCAGTCGCAGCGGAGGAGAAAAACCCAACGACGATGAAGGAAGCAGAGGAGGAGAAAAACCCAACGATGGATGAAATGGAGGAGGATGAGGTGGAGGAGGAGGATGAGGAAGAGGAGGAGGATGAGGACATGGAAGAGGAGGAGAACGAGGAGGAGAGGTCATGGTAAAAGAGGGGCCCGGTTCAGATTCTGCGAAAGCTTTACCGCGTGCGAAAGAGGAGGGCATGTGAGGGTTATTAAATAGAAATTTTTGGAACCATTATCAGTGCTCGTTGAAATAACTGATAAAGGTATGTTTTATCATCGCTAAAATAAAAGCGCTGATAAAACATAAATTTATCGGCGCTTTTTTAGTGCTGATAAAGAGATACCTTTATCATTGCTCAAACAAGCGTTGATAAAATATCTATTTATCAGCGCTACAATTATAGCGATGATAAATAGTTATTTTATCAGCCCTAAAAAAGTGCTGATAAATTTATGTTTTATCAGTGATTTTATTTTAGTGCTGATAAATATTATAATTTTATATAAATTATGAATAAAAACATTTATCAGCGCTAAAATAAGTGCTGATAAATTTAACCTTTTATCAATGCTAAAAAAGGTGATGATAAAGAGTATACCTTTATCAGCATTTATTTTAGTTCTCATAAAGTTTAGATTTATCAGCGCTTTTATCTAGCGCTGATAAAGGCATACCCCTTTATCAGTGCTTTCTGTTTAGCGCTGATAAAGGGCAGCGGTTCCCTTACCCTGTTTTGTGGTAGTGATGAAATTAAAGTATAGTTATGTTTGATGATAGGGTTATGGGAATAGAGTACCATATCTTGATATAATAATGAGAGTCATTTCCTATATGATGAATTGTGGTATCATAGGTAGAAAATGATAGGTTTGGTAGTGAAATGGGCATGGTTCATGAGGATCAACAAGTGTGTTTAACAGTGGAGACCTATTGAGGATGCACTCAATGAGTGGTATGTAGAATCCAAATAGTGGGGAGTTCACCATATTACTATGGTAGTTATGAAAATTTTTGTTGATGAGTTCTATGAAAATACCAAATGATGGAATTTATGTCAGTGGGGTACAAACATTAAATTAAGGTTCCTTATTAGTGTTTAGCTGTGAGGAAGATTGGAAACATTGGTTGTTATGTTTGATGGTGGACTACACATGGGCCACAAGGATCAGGTCTTGAACTAGTGTAGAAATTATAAGATATCACCTATGGTGTAGATCATCATATTGGTTGTAGGTGATATGACCATATTTGGGTAGGTTCATGGTTTCTTGAGTCCAAATATTGGATGATCATTATGGAATTTAGACACCAATGAGAAAATGGATCTGAAATTATTTGTGTTACTTAGTTAATGCTATGTATAAATTCAAATTAATTAATAGATGGTGTCTGAGAATCATCTTTGGGATCAGTATGGTAATTGAGTAAATTCATGTTTTGATCGGATATGTAATTCATTGGTTTTTGTGGTAGAGAATAAAATCGTTTTGGTTGATTGATGAATCAACTATGGACCTATAATAGTAATTGATATAAAACATTAGTGGCTATATTATAATGATCATGTGTTACTTATGAGGGTAAAGGATCCATTATTGGGTGCATTGGGAGACACATCATCAACTAAAGCCGTGAACGTTTGAGTTGGATCCCCCATGGGAGTTTTGAATTACATTCCCATGTGTAGTTGGATGCACTGATCTAAAAACCAAATTAGATATGTCATTTTCTATAAAATTGGGATGTTTAAGGTGTTATCCCTTGTTTTTAGGAGGATTTGACATATTTGGACTTGTACAATGGATAGAGAATATTCATGCATTTTGGATTTGAGTTTTAGATGGTAATTGGTACCAGGACATAATAAAAAACATCACATTTATTTAGGTGTAGTAAATGAGGGATGCTAATATATAATAAATATGAATAATGTGTTTTTATAGAAAATTATAATGGTTTAGGGTATCATATATCAAAATTGGCCTCATTTATATAGTTATATGGTATGGAGAACCATAATATGGGAGAAAAGTTTGATGAAGACACATCAGGTGTCTTGGGATAGAAGGGTGTGAGTGAGTTCCACCTCTATGTTTTAGTGAAAAATTTGAGTGGTGGAACATGTTTTGGTGGTTTCAATGGTTTATGGTTAGAGTTGTACTATGATAGTGTGTTTTGAATTTGAGGGCTGAACATTACCATTTAAATGGAAATTTATGACTAATCAAGGATGAGATGTTTGGTTGGATGAACATTGATACTTCTTGAGGATGAGAAACATTATGGTGGTGAGGTTTATGAGACATTGTTTATATATAAATGTTTTAAATTCAAGCGGAATTTTTATTTTTTTAGTTATTGGATGAGATGAATTTCAAACTAGTTGTTGGAATAGAATTTTAAGAGTTATAACCTCTTAAGAGGTGTATTTCGGTCATTATTAGGTAACAAGGGAGTATCCTATATCTTTTAGAGAATGTTGGAAGAGGGGGGGGGGGGTGGACAAGAATACTAATTATATCCTATACCAATTGTCTATATGGTGTTATTCTAGACACACCTTCATTATATTGGTGATAAATAGATAGATGGTGGGATTTAAATGGGAAAATGACTATTTTATCTCCTAAAATATTTATGGGGTTATCTCCACTCATACCATATTGTTTGGATAAAAGAAACTCTCCCTAAAACCCCTCTTTTCCCTTCATCCCTCATAGACATGTGGTTTTTTCATGGAATTTTATAGTGTTTTATATTGTGTCTATTATTCATAATTCTCCCTTGACCCTCTTACTCCATTTTATTTTTGGCTTCATTATGGTTAGGATTTATAGAATATTCAACCAGATCATTTTGTAATCATCCCGATGTGATCGGGATTTCATGCTGTCTAGATTGCAGGTGTCCTATAACAACGCCCACATATGATTAACCAATGATTTGATTAAGGTATGTTTAAATTTTTAATTTCAATAAGTTTATAGTATAAAAAAAGTTTAAATTCTTACAGAATTGGTTTTGATGGTTTGGGATTTGTCCTAGGATAGTGACGGGAGTCTGCTGCAGACATCCTATAGATTGTTTTTCCTGGTTCCTTCATAACAATGCAATCTTGTGTGTTTTTAATGAACACTATTGGTTTAATATTTTTTTAATTACTTATAAAAATGAAAATTAATTATTATAATTAATAATTTGGTGATACTTAGTGTGATATGGAGCCTCAGGTGGTCGGGTGATGGTCGATTGAGCCAAAATAAGGCTTGGTGGGCCTAAACAAAGATACCAGGTTATGGTTTCTCAAATGTGAGGAGATTTTGGTTGATTTATTTGGTTTCTTATATATTCCAACTAATTTATGATTTTTTTTGATATGTGATATTTGAGGTCTTTCCACTAAGAGAGATTGAACTATGTAATTTGATAATTTGTTTAATTAATGTTTAATTCCCATAAACGAGCTTCACAAGTGTCATGGACACTATGAGACCTTAGACACTAACTAGTTAACTCTACCACTGATGAACAAGGCCTATTTATATTTTAATAAGTTACATGAGATACATGAACCCCTAGGTGGGTGGACTTGAATTGTGAATTCACAATGACACTAGTAACAAGAGCCTTTAGAGACCTCTTGGTAGAGGATAGTGATGAGTTAAGATAAATGGAATAGAAATTGGATACATGATAACTAAGAGATTCCATTAATACTTTTGGTTAGTGAGATGGCAATAGAGTGTTTCTCCCCCATTGAGACATAGTGACCTTGGTAGATAGACCCCGTCAAGACTTAGGGGGACCCTGATGGGTACCCTAATGAGTTGATGACCATAGTGATAGGGTTTTTTTTGATTCATTTAGTATACCAAGGATGATATTGCCTATGAATTTTGGTGTTCTACGATTTTTATTGACTATTATTGTGATAAAAAATTGAAAAATTACTTTGGGTGGTATTTTATTATAAATAGAACATGATTTTGAGGAAATTTTTATATCAAATGGAATAGAAAACAACTTTATGGGTGGTCATTAGTACTCTTTTGGGAAGTCGTGAATGCTCCCTATGGATAGGTCATCAATACCCCCCAATTGGGAGGTCGTGAAAACTCCAAACGGGGGGATTATTGACATTACAGGTAAGGATTATATAGATTTGAAGTCAGGAATATATTTGTTTTTTTTCTAATGAGAATGATATAACTGTCACAAGATAACTATAAAGGTATTGTGAGATCTTTGGTGGGAATTTTTAAGCCTTCCATGTTTCCATGGATTTTTATCTAGGGTTGATTATTGTAACATCCCAGGTAAATAAAGAATATGAAATTTTCATATTTTTTAATATTTATGAATTATACATTAATTTTACTTTCAAGGGGATTCAATGCTCGATAGCTTACTCAACATGCAAAAAAAGGTTTCTTTGAAATCTTATGTTGCACCCAACTTTGAGTTATACTGAAAAATAATATATTATTATTATTATTATTTAAATGGATGTTAACACCTAGCCATTTTATTGGCGGGAATGAACAGAACTAACTAAAATATTATTACACATGTTTTTTAAATGTTTTTACTTTTATCCAATAAATTTTAGAGTCTTAAAATAAGAATGAATCTGATTTTACGTATAAAATACTCTAATATTTTTTTTAATGGTCGATTTATTACCTAGTGATAGAGAACCCTTTTTAAATATAGTTTTTGTCACTTTTATATGTTCCATTTGACAAAATAAACTTCTTTTTTAAAATAGAGACATAAAAATTTACTTTTTATAAAATTTAGGTATTTTTCTGAGAAAGTTCATTTTTTGATGAATAGTGAAAAATACTGCATTTTAATTCAAAACTGCCTTTTAATATAATTTATTTTTATAATTATACTAAATTTTAATTGTTTTTAAAGTTTATATAGATTAAATTTTTACCATTTAACCCATTTTTGGTCATTGTATGTAATTTTACTTTTTAATTAGACATAAACACATGTAAATCTTTTGATTGTAATTATTTCTTAAAAACACACTTTTTGGTTTTGAAAATGGGAATTAATTTTAAATTATTTTATTCAACTTATTTGTTTTGAATTTGGAAAAATGGATTCCATATTTGGAATCTATAGGTAAAAATTGCATAAATAGGTAACTTTTAGTTTTAGACATTCTGAATGGTAACTTCAGTAAATATTTTATTTACCATGGTTAAAGGGTAAATCTGTTAAATAAGTGTTTAAAATAATATTATAATAATATTAAATTACCATAATACATATCCTAACCATATTTTATGATACATATTTGACCATGGAAATCCTTGGGTCGATTTTTGGACCCCATGGATACACTTGTAAGTGAAAACGACACATTATAAAAATTAATTTAAAGTTAAGGAAAATGTATTATAAACAAATATCTTTTAGTAAAAAAATTATATGGGGTTATATAAGTCATATTTTCAACTATAAATAGTAATTATAAATATAAAAATATTTCCTACAACATGGTATTTTTTTTATAATTTTTAAGCATCGAATAAATAAATTTATTTATGACACAATGATGATTTTGTGATTACCTTTTAATGACTGTTTTAAATAAATGAGATTATAAATATTAAAATAAATTTATTTTGAAACTTTTTATTCTATAAACTAATTTTATAGATAATAATGACATGTTTAATTTTAATTAAGGAATTATTTTTGATATAATCAAGTTGTTATAGATTTTTTAAAAGTCTGGATATGAATTGGTTATAAATTGACATAAATGAGTTTTTAAAAAAATTTATATGTTATTAAATGATAAAATAATCCTAAAAATATAAGATTCTTAAATCTGAAATATATGATGTTAAAAATATCATTAATTATACATTTTGGGTATCTTGTCATTTTATATTAAATATATTAACCATATAGTATGAATATACAAGAGGACATGGTGAAAGTTCAATTAGTTAACTAAGGGTTAAAGCTAAAAGATAAGGTTGATTTTATGCCCTAAACATGTATAAAACCCATTTTCTAATATTATTTAGAACAATACTTACCTTAACTTTGAATTAAATGAGTTTTGGACCTTTTGAAATCTAAATTCAGTTAATAATAAAATAATATTTTCAAACATTTCTAAAGAGCCCCTCCTCCCCCTTACAAAAGGCCCACACCTCTAACCCATTACTCACAACTCTCAAGAATTTTGTCTTATCCAATCTCTAATACAATAATATCCCAACATACCTCTATTACTCCTAGAATAATTTCCCTATGAATAAGGCAATTCAATAAATCCTTTTGGTTCAAACCACAGGGAGTTACCCAATTTAAAGGTAACATCTTCTCTCAAGTTCTTTTCTTTTATTTTCCTTCTCCACTCCCTATGCTCTTATTATTCTTATTATTTGTTTTCATAACAATATTTTTATCCTCAATATACTTGGTTATTTTTATGAGAATTATTAGAACTATAGTTTCACACACCTTTATCTAATGGATACGAACATGCTGTTTCTATGGACAACGAACTACTGCCTCACAAAACGATGATTGTTCATTTATCTCCTACCGCCTCTCATGGTGGACATTATGATGGAACTTTATTTATATGTGATATATATTATATTTATATTATCTCTATGCTTATGTATTTTTAATTTATATAATACCTTTATGGTTTCCATAATGGGTAAATATGATAATTTAATTTGAGGAAGTGTGGACTACCGCCCCCTGAAAGTGATATGACTCGTTCATACCATACATAGAATGTATAAAGGATGGTGTTAATAAAAATCACTAACATATATGAAATATTATATTATAATTTAATTATAATATATCTATTTATCATTTGGTTTTCATTTATTTAAAAATCAAATAAATAAATAAATGAAAGTAACGTTCATGCGTACGTACGGCTTACCGTCTCCATGAACGGTGCATTTAATTTCTTATCTCTAAATGTTATGGACTCTTCTAAATAAATATATAATGGATATATATTATATCTATGATATATATATGAATAATATTATGGTGATAATGGAATTTTAACCACATGGAAAGTTTTTAATTATAACAAGTAAATTTTTTACTTAAGTTATGAACATTGACAAAATGTATGATATGAACTCAAATAATTAACTAATTGTTATTGCAAGGTAATAAGTCATATAAAAGGAACAATAAAATTGAAAAATATTCTGAATCAAGTTGAAATTAACTTAAGTTTATTATTCAAGAGATTAAATAATGAACGAGGCAAGTTAGACACGAGGTAAGGGACATCGTCTCAATCTTCATTCGTTGAGGCATAATTCGATTTATACACGACTTTATTTTATACGTTGTATAATAAACCTCTTTTAATTTTACATTTATTAAAAAGGAATATTTTTTTACAAATAATTTTACTAAATGACAAAAATAATGTTTTTTAACGTACACGGTGACAACGACCTTTTTTCCACCATGAGAATTATTTGATATTTGGATTCCTTAACCAGCCGTAATGTTTTTTAAAGGAAAATAAATACCATATAATATTTTTACATATTTTGGTATTGAAAATGGTTTTGGGAATGGATTTATTGTGTCTATATATTTACATGTTATATTTTTTATTGAAATGTGGAAATGTTATCTTTTTGTATGCTTATTAATGTGTTATGATTGTGTTATGGTTCTTGGTCAAGGTTTATATATACGGGTGGTTCTATGATAAATCTAGGGTGGGTGAGCCTAATATATATCTTCAATGCATTTGGTATCATGATTGAGGTAAATTTTAATGTTTCTCTTAAGATATTTAGGGAATATATTGTGATGGATATTTTAAATGTAACTCTCTACGTAGATGTGAAAGCTACAATGTAAGTTTGATATGGATTCCACAAGATACATTT
This sequence comes from Viscum album, assembly GCA_963277665.1. Lineage (NCBI taxonomy): Eukaryota > Viridiplantae > Streptophyta > Magnoliopsida > Santalales > Viscaceae > Viscum > Viscum album. The sequence continues at coordinate 1,587,190,495 of OY728164.1, forward strand.
ATGATTTATGATTTTTATGTGTTAAACATAAATATTATGATTTCATGAGGTGTGTTAAAGAGCTTATGTTTTGATTTTATTTATTTACTAATGATTTCTTTATTTATTTTATAACCCTTGCTGATCTTTTTATGCTCATCCCAAGTTTTTGAATTTTTTTCATAGGGTATAAGGCAGGGTAAGAGAAAGGAATAATTCAAGAAGATTTATATCACGAAAAGAATTGTTTTTTTATTTTAAGAGCTTTTATTTTATAAAAAAATGGAAACTGAGTAGAAGTGTCTACTTTGTAATATTTGAGATGTAATGTAATAATTATGACCTAATTCTATAAAACTCTAAACCTGAAAGGATCATTAATGTTAATTCATGATTTAACTCAAGGTTAAGTAATGTTCTAAGGCCGGGGACTTATAGTTGGTATCAAAGGGAGGTTTATATGCCTTTAGATGTTGGGGTGTTATTTAAGAATAAGTGACATAACCATAATTTTATGATATTAGAAAGATTCGTAGTTATTTTAGATAAATCGAATGAGTTTAAGATAACATGAATAAGTATATATTAGTGTTTTTCCTTCCCATAAGATATTATATGACGATTTTAATGATATACACACACTGAACTTTTTGGTTTTAGTAAATGGTTGGATCTAGCAGGAACCAAAGTAACAATGGATGTGAAGGAAAATGTGGTGGTTTTTTGAATGAGCAACTGAATCAAATGGGAGCTGCAATGATAACTCTTGTGGTTATTCTTAACCAAATATCTAGAGACATGATTCAACACCTAAAACTTAGTGATTTTTATAATGCATCATATATATGATAAAAAAATCCCTAGAGAAGTTTAGTTAATAATTATAAAGGTATGTATATTCCAAAACCTATGTTTCCAGGATGTGGAATGAAACACCTAGGAAAATGATTCAAAGGGATGTGAAGATGTTTTAGATGTGATAGTGAGGGTCATAGTGAGGGTCATAGTGTAATAACCTTCCATGGAAAAAAGGAAGCATCCAGTTGACTCCAGGAAAGGGAAAGAATTTATTTTCGAAGGATCAATTGAATGTTTTAAACGTGGTGTGCAAGGTCATTATACAAATAGATGTCCTACGAAGAAGGTTTGGGAATAGGATCATCACGACCGTATAAATTTATGTTTAATAATACCTAATTCCATTCTATTTGAGGATAAGGAAACTTGCAATGACAAATGAAAGGTACATATTATTTCTTAGCTGATGTTTTGACATTATTAAATATTAGGACATGATTCATGATTTTGTTTGTAGGAAATAAGTATAAAAGAATAAGTTGGAAAAACATGGATAAAGGATCATAAAAAATGTTTGATGATTAAGATCTATAATAATTGAAGAGTTATGTTGGATATATGGATGATGATATGTTTAAATGTATTAATGATAGGATTATTTTTTGGATACTTTTTCTAGTATGTGTAAACATGAAGTCTGATATGTGAGAATGTTATTTAAGGAAGAATTATCTTTTCTTGTGTGGAAATAATGGATAACCTTAGGGGTTTATGTGATATTTTGTTTTTTAAGAAATTTTTTGTCATTAGTTTTTTGGGATGCAAAATCTAAGATATGAAATAACCTTTGAGGTTAAAAAATGTTATGGATATTTTTAAGGATTTTATCTCTTATTTTTAATGTTATTAGAGTTATAAAGTTTTTGAAAAAGGAAAACATGTTGACCATGTGATAACCCATCGTGTCAGATAAAGCTTTAGGAATCGAACCCAAAACCAATGTGTGATTGGGATTTATTGCCTACCACTGGCCTAAGTGAAGTCCCTAGTTAGTATGACTTATCCTTTTTAGTTAAATTATTTTATTGATAAATAATAAGTTGATTTGAGATATTATGTTTTATCAAATGTATATACTTAGTATAATAAAATTATTTGTTGATTAAGTGATAAAGGTTATTTTGGAAGTCATTTTCTCTTTTGGGAACATTATATGCCTAAGGAAAATAAAATAATTTGGGATTCCAATTTAGCAGTTTTGGTGGAATTTTATTTTGGAAGAACCTAGGTTTTAATTATGTACATATAAATATTTGCGTTATTTATGGAAATTATTAACCTATCATAGAGAATGTGTGATTAGGTTAATTACATTTCAGTATGATACTTTAAGAGTTATCGGTGTTATTTAGAGATAAATGTTGTGATTTTTGTGGAAGACTGTGTGATCAAATACTTCTGAATTTTGGGTTTCAAACATAGTTTGGATTATTTGGAATAATTTTAAGGATAATTGTGTATTTAATGGTCTTTGTTGAGCTTTGGTTATTTTTTATTTAATTTGGTAGATTTAGAGTTGTATTTCATTTTTTTATAAAAGATTATCCTTTTTGGGGATAATCTTATCCTGTACTAACCATTTTGGTTTGGTTAATATCTAAAGACAAGAGAAATATATAGTTAATCTTTTGTGGGTAATTTAATTCTATATAAGTTGATTCTAGCACTTCAGGTGTGACTAAGTCATCTTGAATACTCATCGTTTGGAGAAAAGATGATTTTGTGGTAGAAATTTATTAAAGGATGAAACTCAACATGAAAAGTGAGTATATTTCTTTATATTATTAGTCAATCTCATAAATAAATTATCCAAAATTATTAAAGTGAGCCTAAAACAAAAAAAAACATTGTATGTTTACTTTTCCTACCGGGGGATCAAAGACCCTTTAACCTATCACAAGTTTGTGGTTTTCTGGTGGTTAACTTTCTCCTGATCATATTTTCTATTACTCTCGGTTAGAACATGACACTTAGTTTCTCCTCCATATCCATTTTTTCCTACATTTAATCCTAGTATGGGTTATCTTGGGTGAAATTTTTACTTCACTTTCATTATTTTAAAGTGATGGTTTTATTGACTCTTCTTCTTATGTGGGACTTTCAATGAAGTTTCTAAGCCCAATTTTAAATTTTTGAAGATGCAATTCTCAAAAGGGGGGAAGGATGTAACATCCCAGATAAATAAAGAATATGAAATTTTAATATTTATTAAAATTATTGAATTAAATATTAATTTTACTTTTAATGGGATTTTATGCCCAATAGCGTACTCATCACACAACAACGGGATTATTTTAAATATTCTGTTGCACAAAACATTGAGTTATACTGAAAATTAATATAATATTATTATTATTTAAATGGTAGTTAATGCCTAGATATTATATTGGAAGGAATGAAAATAACCAACTCCAATATGATTACACATGTTTGCTAAATTTTTTTACTTTTATCCAATAAATTTTAGTGGCATAAAATAAGAATGAATATGATTTTATGCATGAAATACTCTAATATTCTTTAAAAGGTCAATTTACTACCTTTTGATGGTGAACCCTTTTTAAATATAGTTTTTTAACTTTTATATATTCCATTTCAAAAAATAAACTTATTATTTAGAAGTGGGATATTAAAATAAATTGGGTAAAATTTGGGTGTTTTTCTGATAAAGTTCATTTTTTGATGAATAGTCGAAAATACTGTATTTTAATTCAAAATATCCATTTAATCTAATTTATTTATATGATTAGACTACATTTTTAATTGTTTTTATAGTTTAATTATATTATATTTTTACTATTTGATCCAATTTTGTTAATTTGAATTAATTTCACTTTTTATTTATAAATAATCACATGTAAATATTTTGATAGTTATTATTTATTAAAAACACGCTTTTGGGTTTTGACAATGGTAATTAATTTTAAATTAATTTCTACAACATCTGTGTTTTGAATTTGGAAAAATTAATTCCATATTTTTAATCAGGAGTTCCAAATTTTTTAAATAGGAAACTTTTAGTTTTAGACATTTTGAATAGTAACTTTAGTAAATATTTTATTTACCATTGTTAAAGGGTAAATCTACAAAATAAGGGTAAAAATAATATTTTAATAATATTAAATTACTCTAATATGTGTACTAACCCTATTGTATGATACATATCCAACCATGGGAATCATTGGGTCTATTTTTGGACCCCATGGAGCCTCTTGTATGTGAACCTTACACTTTTTAAAAATTAATTTAATGTTAAGGAAAATGTAACATATACATATATCTTTTAGTAAAACAATTTTTTTATGCGGTTATAAATGTGATATTTTCAACACTAATTATTAATTAGAAATATAAAATTATTTCATACATCATTTTATTTTGTTTATAATTTTTAGACATCAAATAAATCAATTTATTTATGACGCAATGATGGTGTAGTGATTATCTTTTAATAAATATTTTAAATAAATGAGATTATATATATTAAAATAAATTTATTTTGAAACTTTTTTTGCCATTAACTAATTTTAGGGATAATAATTACTTGCTATATTTTAATTAATGAAGGTCGTTCAAAATAGTCATGTTGTTATAGAATTTTTAAAAGTCTTGATATGAATAGTATATAGATAGAAAAAAAATGAGTTTTTAAAATAATTAATATTTTATTAAATGATAAAATAATCCTAAAAATCTAATATTTTAAAAAATGTCATATAAGATGTTAAAATGTCATTAATGATCTATTTTTGGTTGCTTGTAATTTTATAGTAAATATATTAACCATATAGAATGAATATACAAGAGGACATGGTAAAAGTTAAATTAGTTAACTAAGGGTTAAAGCTAAAAGATAAGGTAATTTTTATGCCCTAAACTTGTATAAACCCATTAGATGAGAGTATTTAAAACAATACTCACCTTATCTTATAATTAAATGAGTTGTGGACCTTTTGAAATCGAAATTCAGTTTAAAATAAAATAATATTTTCAAACTGTTCTAAAGAGCCCCTCCCCCCTTATAAAAGGCCATCACCTTTAACCCATTACTCACAACTCTAAAGCCTATTTTATCATAAAAAATATACTCCAATAATCTCCCAAAATCTATATCTTCCTCATATAAGCCTTACTATAGGAATAAGGCAATTCAAGAAATCCTTTTGGGTCAAACCAAAGGGAGTTACCCAATTTAAAGGTAATGTTTTCTCTCGAGTTCTTTTCTATTATTTTCCTTATCCAAACCCTATTATATTCTTCTTCTTCTTATTATTTTACATAAAAACGCCATTATACTCAATATACTAGGTTTTATTTATGATAAAGACTCTAATTTAACTTCCATACACCTCTATCTAATGGATACGAACATACTGTTATTGCGGATGAAGAACTACTACCTCACAAAATGATGATTGTTCAATTATCTCCTACCGCCTATCATGGTGTCCATTATGATGGAAATATATTTATATGTGATATATATTATATTTATATTGTCTCTATTCTTATGTATTTTTCATTTATATCATACTATTATGGTGTTCATAATGGGTAAATAAGATAATTTCTTTTGAGCAAGTGCAGACTAATATCCCCTTAAAGTGATATGTCTCATTCATACCATACATGAAATTTATATAGGATTATGTTAATGAACTTATGTAAAGTATATAAAATATGATATTATATTGGAATTATAATATATCTATGTATCATTTGTTTTTCATTCTATTAAAAATTAAAAAAAATGAAAGTAGCATTCATGCGTACATACAACTTACTGTCTCCATGAACGGTGCATTTCATATCTTATCTCCAAATGTTATGGACTATTCAAAATACATATATACTGGATATATATGATATGTATGATATATATGAATAATATTCTAGAGATAATGTACTTTTTACCACATGGAAAATTGTTAATTACAACAAGTTCATTTTTTACTTAAGTTTCAAACATCGACAAAATGTCTGATATGAACTCAAATAATTAACTAATTGTTATTGTAAGGTAATAAGTGATATAAAAAGAATAATAAACTTGAAAAATGTTTTTAATCAAGTATAAATTAACTTAAGTTTATTATTATGGATAATTAATAATGAATGAGTCATTTCGGACAGGCGGTAAGAGACTTCTTCTCAATATCCTTTCATTGAGGCATAATTTGATGTATACATGTCTTTAATTTATACACTATATAATAATACCCTTTTACATTTAATTTTGTTAAAAAGGAATGTTTTTTTACAAAACATTTTACTAAATGACAAAAATAATTTTCTTTTTAACGTACGTGGTGACAACGACCTTTCCACCGCCACAAACATTATTTGATATTTGTATTCCTTAACAAGACGTAATGTTTTTAAAAGGAAAAGAAATACAATATAATCCTTTTAAATATTTTGGTATTCAAAATTGATTTCGGAATGGATTGATTATGTCAATATATTGAAATTTTATATTTGTGATTGCAATGTGGAAATGTTATCTCTCCTGTATGCTTGTTCATGTGTTATGATTATGTTATGGTTATTCGGTATTGTTTACACATACAGGTGGTTCTGTGATAAACCTTGGGCGGGTGAGCCTGAGGTAGATATCTAATGCATTAGGTACCATGACGGAGGTAAATGTTAATATTTCTCCTAAGAGATTTAGGAAATATACTGTGATGGGTATTCCAAACATAACTCCCTACATAGCTGTGAAAGTTACTATGTAAGTTTCATATGGATACCACAAGTTACCATTATGATTAATTATTTCTATATGTTATTCATAAATATTATGATTTCAAGAGGTTTGTTAAAGAGCATATGTTTTTTTATTGATGGACTAATGATTTATTTATTTATTTTTTAAACCTTACTGAGATTTTTAGTCTCATCCCATGTTTTTGAAAAAAAATAATAGGGTATAAGGCATGGTAAGAGAAAGGAATAATTCAAGAATATTTATATCAAGAAAAGAATTCTTTTTTTCTTTTAAGAGATATTATTTTATAAAAAATGGATACTAAGTAAGAGTGTCTAATTTGTAATATTTGAGATCTAATGTAATGGTTATGGCCTAATTCTCTAAAACTCTAAAATTGAAAAGATCCTCATTGTTAATTCATGATTTAACTCAAGGTTAAGTAATGTTCTATGGTGGGGGACTTATAATTATATACTAGAATAGATAATTCCTTGGGTCGTGATACCTGGATAGATCACTTCCTAAGCTTTTATCATGATATACTGGGGTGGATGGGACCCCATGGTCATTATCTGTATACCAAGGTGAAATATCCACATGTTGTTATATGGTTAATTTATTAATAATGATATACTTAGAGACACTTTAGCATTGAAAAAATTAGGTACGGTTGATTGGGGTCATATATATGAGGATTAATAATGGTTTGTTTCTTATTTTTCTTAATTATTGATATTTATTTCTTATTCAAATAATTTCACGTGAAGATATACATGCATTTAATTACTATGTATAAGACTGTGTTGGTGGTGGGAAACTGATTTGTGCACTCACACCTTGATCAGTCCACATATAATTACCCCGGTGGTAGTATCATAGAGTCATTGTTTAATTCCTTACATTGAAACTAGATATAGGGAATCACATATTGAATGAAGAAATAGTTTATTAGTCCTAGTAAAGTAGATACATACTTGGATCTAATATTAAAATTGAAAAAAAACATTATGTTTAATTTGAGTACACCATTATTACCTTTAGAATATTGAAGCATATCAATCATAAAACACTTCCGGGCATTCTAGGAAACATAAGAAAGGTGTGAGATCTATTTCTAAACAAGGTTATACTTATAGTAGAAGCAATCATGAATGAATAAGGTATAATCAATATAGAAAGGTAAATAACAAAAAAACATTCCATTTAATCAATTAATTGGGCATAATATGGTAGTAATAAATTATGATCAAATAATTCCATAAAAATAAACAAATGTTCTTTAAACATAACCATGGGTATTATAACTAGTAAAATAATCACATGGATCATCAATAACTAATTTCACACATAGTAATTCATAATACTAGAAATCATTACCATTCCATAAATTCCTCGTGATAAGACATCATGCATAAATGGCTAAGCCCCAACCAAATACTGAAGCATGTTTTTCTCATGAAACCTACCAATACATAAATGGGATATACTAGGACTCAAAATAATATATTAATTTAAATTCATTCCAAATATAAAATGTGTGAATCATATTCAACATAAAAATTCATATTGAAAAACTAGCATACAAAATATTAATACTTTCCCAAATCTATAAAAATAATCATAAATAATTAAAATTAATATGGGGATTGGAATCAAAATAGTATATCCATAGTAAAATTTATCACAACAAATCCAGGTAAATAATAAATATTGTATCATTACAACATACTCATAATATTTCAGATGTGAAATAAGGTTTGTTTTCATTTATGAATAGAAATACCGTAAAAAATAAAATAACAACATTATTGAGGAAAATATCATTTTTTATAATAAAAATAACTTTTAAAAAGAATTTTTTTTCATAATATTGAGAAAAAATATTTTCTAAAAATATCCGTGTAATATTTTAAATTAATCTCCAAATTAATGGGTAGTTATGATGGTGGGTAATTTTATTCATTCATTATAATTTAAATAGTATTCCTTTCAAATTGTATTAAAAAGGTTAAAAAGTGCCTTGTTTAGAGATTGAAAAAAAAACTCATTTCAGTTTTTTTTTGTAAAAAACCAAACATGGGTAAAAAGGTTTTTTATAAATCATCTAGAGAATAATAAAAACTTTTCTAATTTTTTTTAGAAAAAATGGGTATAGAAGAAAAAGTATTTTTGACTAAAGAGAGAAATAAATTTAACTTTTCAAGAAAAAAATATCTATAACTTTAAGTATCAAATAGAGGAAAATGTTACTTTTATTTTAAAATATCATGAATAACTAGAGGATAAGAAAATTTATTGGGTGTAATATAAAAATTTCAAATTATTCCACCAAGATAGGTTTGAAAATAAAAAATCCTGAATAATGATGATGTTGTGAAATAAATACATACCACTTTGGTAACTTTTGAATAATAATCCCCATAATAGAATTAAATTCAAATGAAAGATTAAATACCATGAATGTAAATATGTTAATTATATAACACATCAATGGGTAGTATATACACCCTAGAAAATGTAAAAGTGAGATGGGAAACCCTTATCTTAGGCCTAATTTTCTTCATAAGTGTATGTACCTATTTTATAATAAATATAGATTTATTATAAATATATTAAAAACCCATATTCATATTCATTCCAAATTTTAATTATTTATAGTCTTTTGTGAATTTTTTATTTGTTAAAATCACTATTTTAGGTGATAGTTCCTCAGTTTTTCATGAATTTTTTTGTTTAGTAGTTTTGTTATATTTAAAATTATCATCATTAAAAAAAATCCATAATGATAAAAATTATCTTAATATAATATATAAAAATTATTTAGGTAGTTATAATAGTCCATAATAGTTTGTTTTGGGAAAATGTGTTATATTGTTAATAGAGATGGTATGTCGTACACATGCATGAATGTTGTCTCGGTTTCTACTAAATATTGAATATAAGAAAGGTAAATAATGTTCTATATTTATAGAACCATTATTATATAAAATATTTTATTTACATTCATTAAATATATCTTTATGTCCATCTATGAAAAAATAAAATGAAAAACATTTCACATCGCTATGTGGATGCGGTAATCTACACTTACGCATGAGCGGTGTTATTTTTTTCCAATGGATTTTAAGTTATGAAATTATATGTGATATTTTAGTTCTAAATTCATTTTATTATTATAAATATAATATAAAAATTTTAAATCCATCGTTATTTCAAATTAGAAGAGGCTACGATTGAAAATGAATTACATCGGTTCGTGAGGCAGTAGTCCTCCATACACATGACTGGGGGTTTCAATTCATATTTGATAGAATGGGAGATGGATATAGGTTAATACATTAACATAATGAAATATAAATAAATATATTGTTTTATTATTTTATAAATTTTGTATTAGATTTTAAGGACATAGAAGAGTAAGTAAAACGAAAATGAAAACTCTTCTTCATACAACCTCTTTAGGTTTATACCATAATAGTTCCAAGACTGGATTTATGATAAAAATGAATTTATAATATTTGGAAATATTTAAGTAATATATTTGGTTAGGTATTTTTTGAACCAAAATTTTTTGAGTTTGTGAAGAGTATAAAAGAGGGGTGGCCTTTTATAAGTTTGAGAGATGACGCACTTGAATTTTTTGAAATAAAAAAGTGTTACCCACATTTTTCACATGTCACAAGGATAAAAAATGGATAAATACAAAACCATAGATGATATAATATTGAAATATGTGAATAAAATATAAATTAGATTTGTTTTTAAGTCATTTGACACTTATCTTTTTAGATTTACCTCTCGATAAACCCATTTTAACCTTAACCGTGATAAATATTTTATTTACTATCCATTTTGAAGAAAAATAAATTTTAAATTATTGAATGAAATTTATTATGTTGATTCCAAATTTTTTAATCCATTTTTTTAAATTCAATTCACAGTTTTAGAAAATCTTAATTTAAAATTAATCCCGTAAACACAATGGAAAAACTGATATATATAGTTAAAATTCTCATAGGTAGAGAAAGTTTTAATATATAAAATCAATATGAATTTGATTAAAATGATATAAATTTTATTTATGATAATATAATTTAAATAATTTTACTTACAAAAATATTTTAAATATAAATTTAACTTTTCAATTCTTTAAATGGTTATGTAGTTTTTCATAAAAACATGTTTTCACTATTCATTAAAAATCAATATTTTTATAAAATTATGAAAAATTTAATCTAAAATAATTTTGATAATATTATTTAAAAAACTAATTAATTTTTTTTGAAAAATATTTATAATATTGTTAAAAATCAATTTTAATTTGTTTACACAATGTGTGACGATACCACGTTCATGAAAAATTAAGATTTTTTAAAAAATATCATTTTCTTTCAAAAGATTTTTATTTTTATAATCAATATATATCTATTGAATATATTTTTTACATGTGTAAACCATATAATTTTAATAATTTAGTTAGTCAAATTCATACCCACAAATTTGATGGAAATGTTATAATAATATACTACATTATTGTTCATTTAGACTCTAGGTTGCTTGTATCACAAGCTATCAAAGAGATTAAATTTAAGAAAATATATATTGTGGGTGATTTAAGATTTGTGTTGATAATAACATAAACTATAAAAACAATGCTCTTTTTTTGAATTATATTATACCCTCTTAAACAAATTTCACCCTAGAAATTATATGTTGGTTATCATATGTCCAACCTTTGTTAAAAACACACATCATAAAATGGGTTAACAAAACTTCATCTTAATAAGTGAGAAATGAAAGTATTAAGCTAATCTTGAATAATATATAAATAGGTTTCCATGAATGAAGGAATTAGTGGGAATTGACAATATAGACATAGAGAGAAATCACAAATAATTATGCAGAGTGATAAAGATCATTGATCACATGAAAGGGAATGATAATACACAAAACAATAAATATATGATGAGTTAAAAGACCATAATTTCATCATAAATAAATATAATAGGAAATAAATTTTGTTTTAATATCCTTTTCCTATAGTTTATAGATTCATTTAATATTAATATAGAGAAGGATAGAAAATATACTCACTTAATATATTCTTTTTTAATAATCATAATTTCATCCATTAGTTGTGCTTTGATCAGATTGCAATTGATATCATACACAAATAGATGAATATACAAGATTAATTTTTTTATTCCATAGTTTATAAAATTAATATTTAATTGTCCATAAAATCTATAAAATAGTTATAAGTATTTCCATATGTCCCTGAAAATTTACCAAAACCAAAATGGTTAACATGAATTATCCAAAACAATTCATTAATATATAGACCTTAATATTAACACAAAAAATTAATCATAATACATTCTATTAGTATCAATCAGTAAATTTTTTAATTAAAAATAATATCATACAAACTAGTACATTATATAGGATATTGGTAGGTACTACACTATTATTTCCCTTCAACTATGGGTTCAAGCCCCATAGACTCACCAGATGCGATAGGATGCCACCTGACATGCAAGTTGTCCTTTTTCCAAAACTATATTAATATAATTACTATAATTTACCCTAATTGTAATAACCAAGAATTACCTCAAAATAAAAGTTATGATATTCTATAATGGTTAATAATACCTTTAAACCTATGTCCAAAAAATGTATTGGAATTATTCCTTAAATTACTTTTTCACTATGATATTTAATAAACCAATGGGATATATTTTAATAAATATCTCCAAAAATATCCTTAATCATTAACAAAACCCATCACATAATTCCTCAAAAAGAGGTGTTTAAGACATTGAACTTATGATCAACCATAAATTCTTAAAACTGTGATAGTATCCATTACCTTTACGTTAATATTAAATGAAGACATATATGAATAAAAAAATAACACAATCCATAGATGGATCATTATAATTATAACCAAAATACCATCGGTAAAAACAATTCTACAACAAAATTCTTTAATCCAAATACAAAAGTACTTTATTTATTCCACTTTAGTTATATTAATATAATATGCTCGACCTTGATACATTAGATTATTTTGAGATATATCCCAATAATACTTGTGGAATTTTTTTGAGTAGTGATGTATTACATTATAGTGTAAACACTGATAATTAGAGTCTTATTTATTACCCTTTTATTTACAAAACCTAATGGAATGTATCTCAACACTTGAAGAAAACTCCCACTCCCTTTAAGAAAGTGACATGGTATTTCTTTCTAAAATTATAACATATGGAAAAATCAATCTTTCCCTTCTTCCCATTATTCATTTTTTTCTCTACCATCCTATTATTATATTTCTTTTCATTAAAACCAAAAAATATGGAAAATTATTTCTCTTTCTTTATAGAATATGATATTATAACCTCGTATAATGAGAAATTTTGGGAGACTAGTTGCCTTTGAAGAATTGGCATGAGCCTATCAATGAAATGGTCAATATTTCTATTTGGATTACACATGTAGTCCAAAAAATGCCTTGATAACATTATAAAGTTATATCCTTAGAAAAAAATTTATGTCCCTTTTGTATTAGGATCAAGAATTTTCTCTCCATATCTACTTATTTCTCGTAAGGAAAATATTTTTCCAAGATTAGTACCTTAAAATAATTCAACCCCATTATCACTATTTCATCCACATCATCAGTTTTTTTGAATCATTGAACACTGTTGATTTCTTTCACCAAGAGATAATATAATAGCTTTGAAGCCTTCTACCTTTCATTACTTTCTAGAGAGATAAATATATTCTCTAACGTACTTGTCAATTTCTCAGCAATAAATAGATTTTTATTCCCATTGAATAATTAATGTTGATGAATCATGAAGTGGTCTAAAATTATTATACCATGTAGTGGATTAATAGGATACTCCACATGGGAAAGGTTATTACTCATAACCCGAGTTAGCTACCCCAATATGGTTATTATTTGATCAGTTTAAACTATATCTCCAGCTCTAGCTTCATTGTCTTGCATAGGAGGGAAATTCCTAAATAGAGTACATGTATTAATATTGTTCCTATATATTTTTCTAGGAACAATATTTAGAAAATAGAATAAAATAAATTAGGTCATAACATTATGAAACATAATTTATAATCTCAAATTATTTAAATACTTAATATAAATTTAAAAAATTATGCATAACTAATATAATAATAATAAACATGGTTTCATTGGTAATTTTTTTAAAAATAAAAATATTTTCAAATGATTCATAACTGTTTATAAAGATAATGTAAATTATCCCAAGCATATCCCCTAAGAGATTCAAACATTATGTGTAGTAAGGCTTGTTGTTGTACACTAAGTAATGATGATTCAAAGAACAACCTTACCTTTTTAGAGTTATTGTCCCCAGATAAAATTGGGCCAAAACCACAACCACTTGTAATATCCCAATGAGGATGTATTGAAAGAAAAAATATATATAATATTTTCCTCAAAAAATCATTAGGATTTTCATCTATACTTACCCTAAATTCTATCATAGTTTTATCTTTCCTAATATATGTTTTCCTAAGTATAATTTCCAATGTTTCTACTGAACTTCATATAATAACAAATATAAAGACCTTCACCATAGTAACTTAGAGATAGAGGTTACGTTATTACATTGGAACTACATACAAGGAATCAAATCCTGAAGGACTGAATAGTAAAATACTCATAGTAAAATAGATACATACTTGAATATCATATTAAAATTGAAACAAATAAAATACAACATAGTATTTTATTTCATTACACCATTAATACATTTATAATATCCATGTATATTAATAATAAAACACTTACTAGAATATTAGGGAAATGGAAAAAAAGAAAGGGGTTAGCCTTACTACTCTTTAAGGGTACGTGTACAGTGTAATCCATCATGAATAAATAAGGAATAATCCATATATAAATTTAAATAACTAAAACATGTTCCATTCAATTAATTACCGGACCATAATATAGAGTGAATAAATAATGATCAAATAATTACATATTAATAATCAAATGATCATGAAAATTAACCATGGATATTATAACTAGTAGAATAGTCACAGAAAAAATCAATAACTAATCTCATAATAAGGGAATTAATAATTCAAAAAACTATTACTATATCATTAAGGACTTGTGCTAATACATATTAGATAAATGGGTAAGGACTCTACCAAATAACCAAGAATGTTTGTATCATGAGACCAATAGATGAATCAATACGATATAATAGTACCTTGACATCAATTTCTAAGACCAGTTCATTCTAAATAAGAAAGGGTTGAAACATAATCAGAATAAACATTCATATTAAAAAATTTCCATTTATAATATCAATACTTTCCCCAATCAAAAAACAAAATTATAAAACTTTCAGAGTGATATGGTGAATGATACCAAAATAGTAAATCTCTAGTCAAACTGATCATGAACCATCTATAATAATAATAAGTAGGGTATCATTACAAAATACTCCCAATAGGGTGTCACTGAAATAAGGGTTAACTTCTTTGATGTATAAAAATAATGTAAAAAATCCATTAAAATTTTATTGAGGAAAATATCCTTTTCACATTAAAAACGCCTCTCAAAAAATAAAAATTTCTAGAATATTTAGACACATTTTTTTAATATGATTTTAAAACTATAATGTTATATTAAATTTAATTCATTTTTATGATGGTGGGTAATTCAATACATTCCATATATGATAAAAAACATTTCCTTCACACTATTGTAAAATATATACAAATTTCATTGTTTAGAAAATTATTTGAAGATTACTTTCAAACCATTTTGTAAAAAGTCCAACATGGGGAAAAACGAATTTAATATATCATTTAGAGAATTTAAAATTCATTTCTGAAATTTGTTTTAGAAAACATGTATATCAAAGGAAAAGGATTTTCAACCGATGAGAGAAATAAAGTTAGGTTTTTCTAAAAGTGTTTTATCAATCATTTTAAGTACCAAATAAATAAAAATGGTAATGTTACATGAAAATTTAATGAATAAAAATATGATAAGTAAATTTATTGTGTTTAATATAAAAATATATAACAATTACACCAAGGGATACTTTAACATAAATGATCCCGAATAATGATAATATTGTGAAATAAACACTTACCACTTTTGTAAATTTTGAATTGTATACCCCATGCAATAAATGAAACAAAATGTAAAATTAAATCCCATTAAGGGAAATATATTAACGTTATAACATATAAATGGGTTATTACATACACCAAACAAAATAAATAATTGGTGAATATGGCATACATCTCATGAAAGTAGAAGTGAAAGGAGGGACCCTTAACTCAGGTTAGATATCATTCATGCGTGTCTATAACTCCCATATAATAAATATAAATATATTATTAAATGTTATAAAACTATTTTCATATATTTAATACCTTCTATTATTTACTAATTTCCTTTTTTGACCCTTTTATTAACAAGTATTTGTTAAAATCACTGTTTTGAGTGATAATTTCTCAGTTTTTCTAGTATATTTTGGATTGATAGATTTAGTACTTTTACATTGATTGTGGTAAATTAAACAATATAATTTTAAAAAGTATATAAATATAATAAATAATCATTATACAGGTATTTATACATTTCCATAAAAGGTATAGATGATAAAATGAGTTACAACATTCATAGAGTTGGTAGGCCATACATACGCATGAACAGTGTTTCTATTCTTCCAAAAGATGGAATGTAAAATAGGTAAATAATGTCTAAAAATTATAGAAACATTATTATATTAAATAATTAATAAATATTCATAAAATATATCCTTATTACCATAAATTTAAAAATAAAATGAAAAACATTTCTCACCACTATGTGGAGGCGGCAGTCCACACATATGCACGAGCGATGTTATTATTTTCCAAAATATTATAAGGTAAGAAGTTATTTGATACATTATAATTAAATAGTTATATTAATGTTATATATATACAAAAAATATGTTAAATAAATCAATATTTTCATCTCAGAGATGCGACCATGGAAAATGATTTATATCAGTTCGCGAGGCGGTAGGTCGTCGTCCACATGATTGATAGTTTTATTTCTTATTAGATAGAAGATGAAATAGATATAGGTTATTAAATCAAAATAATAAAATATTTTTAAATAGGAAATACAATTTTCATTATTTTATCATATTATAATAATATTTGAATGAGTTATAAGAAGAAGTAAAATGAAACCACATGGCTTGGAACTGTATCTCTTCTTTAGACAAGCACTTTAAGTTTATACTTAAACCCACTATAGATTTTATTTATGATAAAAAAACACATATAAGATGTTGGTATTGATTTAATAAATATATTGGGGTATGTATTAGCTTAATTAAATGTATTTGAGAGTGTGAAGAGGGGGGTATAGGGTGTGGCATTATATAAGTGGGGGAGAGGACAAGTTTAGAATTTCTAAAAGAAATTACGATAACAACATTTTTCACTTGACAAAAGGCTAAAAATGAATCATAATTGAACAATATATGATTAAAGGTATGTATATATATATAATATAAATTTTATAATTTTATAGTTCATTTTAACCCTTATCTTTTTCAACCCTCTAGTAATCATTGTTTTATCCTTAACCGTTTAATTAATTTTAACTATTTTCACTATTAATTAGGTAAAAAAAATCATGTTTACCATATTATATATTTTTAATTATTATGATTCAAAATATGGAATTAATTATTTTAAATTCCATTAAAAAAGTTTCAAAATGTAATTTTAAATTAATCCCACAAGTGCGATAAAAAAGTGGTTTTGCAAAGATAAAATTATCATTAATATAGAAAGTTTTAATATAAATAATAAAAATGAATTTTACAAAAATTAAATATATTGTTTTTATTATAAAAAAATTATCTAATATTATTTCAAAAATAATTTGAAATCACAATTTATCTTTTAAATTCTTTAAATGAAAATGTGTTTTTAAATAAAAACCAGTATTTATAACTATTTATAAAAAAATATTCTTTGAGATAATTATTTAAAATTCACTCTAGGATAATTTTGAAATGATGATTTTAAAAAATTAAATTTTCAAAATTATTTTTTTAAAGTGATAAAAAAATATTTAAAGTATGTGTGAAAAGTGTGCTGAGACCGCCTCCTAGAAAAATACAGTTTTTCAGAAAACATTTCATTTTCTTTCAAATGATTTTTATTTTACTTATAATCAATTTATAACCATTAAATTTATTTTATACATGTTTAAACCATTTAGTTTTTAGAAATTGGTTAGTTTTATTCACTCCCTCCAGTTTAATGTCTATGTTATAACGATACACTACATTACAATTCATATGGGTTAATGTTTGTGTGTATCTAAAGCTATCAAAGATATTAAATTTAATGAAATATATTTCATAGGCTATTTTTTATCTTGGTGTTTCATATAAAATATGATATTAAAGATAATTTTATTAATTTATAATATCAAGGTGTTACACCAAAATTTTTATTTTTTATCCAATAAACCCTCACCTATTACAAGTTCTGGTTGGGGGGAGTTCAAATCTTGATTTACCAAACTAGATAATATCATATGGGAATTTAGAGATCGTGATGGTGTGAGGATTGGGGATATAGTAGAGCATATTGTAATTATATGTTGGTTATTATTTATTAATTTATCTTTGATTGTACTAGTGAGTGATATATTACATATTCTTTCATGACTATATTTAATTTCATTATATAATTTCTAATTTATTTATCATTTTTTACAACCTATGATGTGATGGTTATTCTTAATACTTTTTTTATTTTAACTATGATTGATAATATGATACAGGGTGTATATTCTCTATAAATTACAACCATAGAAACCCATTATTAGTTAAAAGGTTCTAGTGTGTGAGGAGGCATGCCTGGGGGAGTAGAGACTACTAGTTCAGGAACTGACTAGTGGTTTGGTGTAGTAGGAATCTAAATTATTCAACTCTAAAATACTTAATTATTAAAATTTAGATTATGAAAATTCGAATGATTAATTATGGATTATTATTAGTAGGATATATTAATTGATAAAATAATGGGTGAAATTATTATTTCTTTATGTTGGAATTATCATAATGGTTTAATTTATCTTGACATTAAAATACTTATCAAAGAAGAAAAAACTACAAGATATGTTGATTTATTTGTGACATAAAAAGAAGATTCAATTTGAGGAACTTAAATATGAATCATGAGTTGGTATTAAATATCACTACTATCTTTTTGTTACAGTACTATAAAAAATATTCATCATACTTGATTCATCATTGGAAACCTATTTGAGCTACTAAAATTATCAAAAATTATCATGTCTTAAATTTGTTTAATGTTTTTCATTATATTTTTGTATCTCTTACATTGATCGATAATTTTAAATTGGTTTATATTTTTCCAACAAAAAATAATGTTCTGTTTTGGTTTTACCTCTCTAAAGGTATAAGTTTTTAATTGGGTTGTGACACCCTGTTAAAAGTCAGGTTGTATTATGGTTTCACTTCCACTAAAAAATAAATTTATAATAGGGTTGTGAAATCTATTCAAAACACATGTTGTTTTAGTGGGTACTATACCTCTTAATCATTAGAGGGTTATGACAGGTAGTTTTAGGATACTTTAGTTCTATACTTCTAAAAAATTACCTATGTTACTATTTAATTCCCATATTTCCTTCTATGTTTTAAATTTGATAAATTCACCCCCTCTTGATTCTCGAACATCTATAAATCCGGAACAATTATTGGCATGAGAGAAATAAAATGTAAGAGTTACTCCCTATTTATTTTACCCTAATACTCCATGAATTTATCTTAAAATCATTGACTCTTTTAGGTTATATTTATATTTATAACATTTTATTAGAATTATTATTCAAAAGAAAAATATTCATCTAGATTTAAGTTCAAAGATAAAATGATAGTTGGATTCTTAAAAAACCACCCTTACTGATTGAAATAACTATGGTTACTAGAAATATAGAATTGAATCCTAAATCAAGAAATTAAGCATTAAATATTGTATAATATTAGTAAAGCCTTATAAGTATCCTATAATAACCCTTGATTATATAACTTTAACTTTTGAATAAAAATTCAAAGGTAAGGTAAATGTTTTTAGTGAGATTATAATATGAAATTATGCTATAATTGAAAAAGTTCTATATATTTATGTTTTACAAAACAAATTGATTATAATTTCTCAGATAATATTATTTGGTATAAAAGATTTAGACTTGTAAATTTTAGGTTTATCTATAGGATTTAAATATATCAAAGTGTATAATAGTTATTAGAACATAATATGGATAAGTTTAATTCTCATGATTCATGGATGAAAGGAAACTGGCCTAAGGATTCATTTATGAAAATCAAGAAAATGAATACCATCATACCACTTTAGTTGATTACCCTTTATTTTTCAGACCTACTCAAACTAACATCCTTATAAGAAATATGTATTTACATGTTACTGTAGATGACTGTAATATTTTTACTTGGGTATTTTTTATTGTTTATTAAACTGAAATTTTGCATATGTTTTCTACTTGCGATAATTTAGTTTATCATGAGAAAGGTAACATTATTATTTCTAATAGAAGTGATAGTGGAGGAGAGTTTTAAAATATATAATTCAACAAATTATATAAAAATAATGATTATTAATATATTTTATCATCACCCATAACTCCAAAACAAAAGAGAGTTATCTATAGAAATAATAATACTCTTCATGAAAGGGAAAGGTTTATGCAAAGCAATTATAGTTTAATGAAATATTTTTAAGAATAAAATATTTATATAAATTGTTTTATTTTTAATAGATTCATATTTTAACTATTCTAAAGAAAAAACTGTAAGATATATGTAATGTAAATAAATCAATTTTTGGTTATTTTAGAGTTTCTGGATGTAAATTTTGAAGTTCCCTTTGACTGAATTGCATTTATTATCAACATGTTTGGATATATTTCCTATGAAAAGATTTTAATATGTTTTGATGTAAGTGATCTTGGAGGGTTTTCATAAATACTACCAAATAACTAATGTAATCATTTTTTAATAACACATATGTTTCAAGAAATGTGTCGATAAGGATGAAATTTTGTTTACAACATTGTTTGGCAGAAGAACGCTATGAAAAATAGTGTTTATTTTGAATGAGGAATTTGAGTGTCATAACATAGTATATTTTGGATAACTATCATAAATTTAAATTATTAAAGGGATGTACAATCATGTTATCCATCCAATGGAACCAAAACCACTGCATAGGTGGGAATTCAATCCCCAGACAACATGCATGGTGGTAGTGGTGCAAGAGCAGAAATCATGATTCCATTTGGGATGCGAACATACATAGTGGGATGAAATAAATCCCACAGAAGAATTAACATAGTGGGATAGTAGGGATGTGTAGGTGGGAGAAACCACTTGAATCCTGTGTGTGTATGTGTATCTGGGTGGAGAAACCAATTTACTTTCAAAGGGGGGAGACACAGTGAGGCTTATTAAGGAGTGTTGAGCTAATTTAATATCTGATGTGGGATTTGGATGAGTCACACACTGTTCATACATCATTTAAATTTATGGATACGATTATATCCATTTGACATATTTTATCCATGTAGTTCGATCAATCCCATAACATCACCTCAGACTTTAGCCACAGAGGATTTTCTATATGCGTTAGAGCATGTCATGTGTTATTCATATCGTGATGCTTAGATGTTCCCACCATCCATTCAAGTGATATTTGATCATTTGTGATATTCAAATACTATCTAAACATTATAAAATTTATTTTTCATTAATAAAAAAATATCAATATGAGGAATTGTGAAGTCATATTCATTTTTCCAAATGATGATAGTGTTTTTTGTTATCACAGAGATCTATCCCATGATAATAATGAGGCAGCGTAATGATTGGTTATCTATTAATTTTCAATATTTTAGCATTTGGATTTATCTATAAATACCCTAACCTAATTCATTTTAATTATAAAAAAATAACTTATTATAGATAGAATTTTGAGAGTAAAATAGATCTGGTCAAGTGCTCAGTATTCTCAAAAATATGCCATGATCTTGTAATATGCTTTTTAGAGCATTCATATTATCATGATGATGATTTGAGTACCACAAGTTAGTGTATAAATTTACTCTATGTTAAAAAAATGAGGATAATAATTACCATAAAAATAGATACATGAATAAAAAATAAGGATATCATTAAACTAATTTGCTAAACGAAGAAGACAAATGGTTTTTCATGATTCAATCACGTGAATCCCTTATGAAAGGCTCTTACATGAAGACACATTTCATATAAAGAAGGTTATTTTGTGTTTCACAAGATGAATTAAGATAGATACATCACATATTATATTAAACCATAATCTTGGAAATCATGGATGAAATGATATCCTAGCATGAAGGGAGATTCGTGCACATGAGTTAGACAGTCTATTTTGTAGGATATAGTTTCACAAGATACATTGGTGTCATTCGATACAATAACATGAAGGAATCCAAAAATAAATATGATATCAGATGCACAAGAAATGCTACATGCATGCATAAAAGAATAAAAATGTGTGTATTTGTGAAGGAAAGTGACGCAGTCTTTTTAATTTTCTGTGTTCTACAAAATACAATGATTATTATTTAAGGAGTCCATGTATTTTATTGAACATTCATGATGTTTAAGAAGTGGACATGTAATATATTTTTCATGAATAATGTTTAGAAAATTGATACTGAAGATGGGAAATATTTCAAATGGAATTGATACACATGTATTTAATGATAAGTGAGGAAAAGTCTTTAGTAGAAGAAGAAATATTTTTTAATTGTTGTTTCTATAAATAAACTAATCATACTCGGGTGATCCAAAATATTTAAGTAAGACTAGTGAGCTGCACAAGTTCCTGAATAGGTGTACATGGGAAATTAAAATCTAGAATGCTTGTGGTGAAGGATCTTCATCAGGATATCAATACAATGGATCTCGCTATCTAAAGACAGTTGTAACTGGGTAGCCTAACTAGTTTCCAGAAGATGGTGATTGGGGGTTCCAACCAATCACTAGAGAATAAGTTACAATTAGGGGGTCTAAATAACTGTTGAATTTTAATTGGAGTTGTGAGGTATAACCATATTTTAATTCGGGGGTGGGGGTATTTACCAGTTAATTTTGTAATCATATTTTTTATGGTGGATAATTCATATATTTGTAATTAAAAGATAATGAATTTTTAAAAATAGGGTTCCTTTAATTTACCTCCACTCTCTATGGTACCTGACCGATCCTAGGTACTTCAATTAGCATCAGTGTAGGTCCCCTTTAAATATCTTAGAAAATTATAATAAAGATATAATTTCAATTCATTGAAAAATAAGTATTTACTACCTATTATGGATTGAACTACTATAGTTATAGGTACATGATGTTCCTCTAGCTTCAATATCTTGGCTTTAATGTGAAGGATACAACAATAGTGGGATTTCCCACATATTACTGAGGATGTTTCTTTGAATCAATATGATAAGAAAAATCTTGAATTTTATGTCAAGGATCAAAATGAAATATTTATATCTTTATTGGAAAAGGTACACACTAATTTTATGAGTCAAAAAACTACCAAGGAGATCAAGGACAATATAAGAAAAAGTTTCAAGGCAATATTAATGTCAAAGAAGATAAGTTGAAAATATTGAGATGAAAGTATGAGGATATCATATTAGATGCTGATGAAACTATTGATGAATATTTTATAAGATTAAATGATATTTTCAACAATATCATAGGTTATGGTGAGAATCTAGATGATTCTACTATTGTGAAGAATTTAATGATAAATTTCCTTGATAGATTCGACTCAATGGTATGAGCTCTAGAAGACTAAGATGATATATTATTGAATTAATGTAATAATATTACCATATAATATGAAATGATAAAAGATACATCATTAAATATGAATTCATGATATTATATTTCATTTGAAAACATGATAATATTCAAAGCTAAAATAAAAGGAGAACATAAAAAGTTACGTAGAGGATGAGGAAGATTTTCCAGACCTCAATCAAATGATTTCCTTATTTATAGGAATTTTCAAAAGGGGTATATAAAAATTAAACGGAAAAAAACCACAAGTGTTCTATAATTTCCACAATAGTGGTAATTTTACTAGTAACTATACAAAGAATAAGGCTGATGAAATTGATACAAATTATTATGATTAGAATTCTGAGAAAATGATGTCAAAGAATCACAAGAATATGTTCACTTACAAAAAAGGGATATATGATGAGTAGATCAATGCATGAATTTTCATCATCATATAGTGAGTAATAAGAAGGAAGTGTTCTGAGGATAAATTATGTCTTATGGGAAAATACAAGAAATATAGAGACTCTTTTTAAGGTTATGAAGGTGATGAGAGAAATAGATTAAAATGTATGTTAAAATAAAATTTGAACGGTACTCTTTATGAAAATATGCAACTCAATAAGGAAATGAAAATGATGGAGGTATAAATTGAAAAGATATCCTTTTATAATAAATAATATGCCAATAAAGAGGAGACACATCTTGAGAAAATAAGAGAAAATAATATAAATATAGATAATTTATAAGGAATGTTGAAAACTATTAAACAAAACCAAATGGAATGGAAGTGCATAACAAGAAATAATAAAAACATTTAAAATAAAATAAAAAATGGATTGAAATTATATGGATTTTAGAATATGGTGAATGATATAGAAGAAATATTTTTGGATAAATAGGTAGAATTGTAACACCCCGAGCTTCCACGATATGCCTCTCTTTCAATAATGCAATAGCTTGCATTGTACGCAAGTTCGAGTTCTAAAACACCGCGACTAATCAAAGTAGCCGTTATGAATAGTAATAACCACTTTTTGAAATTATAGAAAATTTATATTTCAAAATGGAATTCATTTTTTTATTCCTAATATTGAAATTATCCTATGTTGAATTTTTTGTAATTTTCTGAGAACTTCAAAATTTTTATGAATAGTGAAAAATACTTAAAACAACTTTTTTAATCAAAATAATTTATAGTGATAAGTTATAATATTTAGTGGTTTTAAAGTATAATTAGAATATATTTTTACCATTTTATCCAATGGTGGTCATTAGAATTAATTTAACATTGAAATTGGACATAAACAATTGTCAATCTTTTGATATAAATTGTTTCTTAAAGACACGCTATTTGTTGTGACAACGGAAATTAATTATAAAATTAATTAATTCAACTTATATGTTTGTAATTTTGTAAAATAGACATCATTTTTGAATTCGGAATATCAATTATAGCTTAGGGTGAAATTTTGGCATTGTTCTAAAAAACTTCAATTTTTAATGAATAGTGAAACCACTAAGTGGTAGTTAAATAACTGATTATTCGTTTAAATGAAATATTACCACTTCTGTGATTTGATTTTCAAAAATCCGACATACATGGTTGTAATTAAGAAGTAAAATGTGGTTCAATGAGATTAAAATAATTTTTGGTGAATAGTAACTTTTAAGTTCTTAATCGCGATTAGAGGTAATTAGTGTAGTTTAAGGTAAAAATAATGTTTTAATAATATGAGATGAGCTTGAAACATGTCCTACCCTCATTGGATGTGCCATGGCCGACCAATACAATCCATGGGTCAACTTGGGGACCCCATGGATCCACTTTAGTTGGAAAATGACATAAATACCTTTTATTTAATGTTAAAGTAAAAAATGAAACAAACATGAAATGTTTTACTTAAACAATTTTTACATGGGGTTATACAAGTAATATTTTTGACTATAAATAGTCATTGGAAAGATAAAAAGATTTCATACATCATAGTATTTTTTATATATTTCTTAGACATTAAATAAATTAAATTATTTATGACATCATGATGATGCAGCGATGACCTCATTATTTAACGATTTAAATAAAATGAGAAGATAATGCAAAATAAAAGGATTAAACTTGTCCAAATCCTATTGGATGAAGATATTTAGAACCCTTATCACATTATCCACGAATTATATAAGTTTGGGACCTTTATAATCCGAAAAGCATTGTATAATAATGTAACATTTCAATCTTTCCAAAAGAGCCCCTCCTCTCCTCTTATAAAAGGCCCCCACCTCTACCACCTCATTCACACTTTCAAGCCTTTTGGCTCGGCCACCCTCTGCCCAAATACTCTCCCAACTACCCCCTATTACTCCTATAAGCCTAACTTTTGGCAGAACACTTCCCAAAGAAGCCTGTGGCTCAAATCAAAAAGAGTTACCCGATTTTGAGGTAATGTCATCTCTAATGTTATTTTGTATTATTTTTCTTCTCCAACCCCATAAACTCTTTTTATTCATTTCTTTTGTAACAACACCAGTATCCTCAATATACTAGGATGTTGTTATAATATGGATTTGAGCTACACTTACACACACCTACATCTAATGGTTAAAGAACATACAGTTTCTGTGGATGGTGAATTTCTGCCTCACGAAACGATGATTGTTCAACACTCATATAACACCTTCAAAGGTGGCCATTAAGATGTCAATATATTTATATATGATATATAATATGTTTATGTTTTACTTATTCTTCTGTATTTCTCATTTATGACATACTTTATGATTTCCATTATGGGTAAACACGATAATTTCATTTTAGGAAGTGCGGACTACCGCCCCCTCAAAGTGATTTGAATCGTTAATTCCATATGGGGGATGTATAAAGGATGTAGTAAATGGTATTATACACTATATTATACTGGAATTATATTATACCTTTATATAATTATTATTTCATTCCATTAAATACGAAATAGAAATGAAAGTAGCGTTCATGCGTACGTACGGCTTACCGTCTCCATGAACGGTGCATTTCATTTCTTACCTCTAAATGTTATGTAATATTATGAATGAATGTATATACTGGATATATATGATATATATGATATCTAAATCATGAATATAATTCTATATATAATGGATATTTCACCACATGAACAACTTGTAATTATAAGAAGTTTATTGTTGAATCAAGTACCTAAGATCGACAAAACGACCGTTATTAACTTAAATAATTACATAATGTTCATAACATTGTAATAAGTGATATAAAAGGAATAATGAACTTGAAAAAGGTTCTTAAGAAGGTAGATATTAACTCTAGTTTATTATTCAGGAGATAAAAGAACGGTCGAGTGAATTCGGACATGAGGTAAGGGAACTTTTTAACCCAATTTCCATTCTTTGGGTTAATCTCCTACTTTCAAATTATGTCATGATATTATTATGTCCTATTTTGTATTTTTAATTTCTTTATGTGTACCTATAGTGAATACACATAATAGATCTATTTTATTTTAAAAATGATCTTTTTAAGGACTTTGTCTCAATCTCCTTTCATTGAGGCATATTTGGTTTTATACACAACATTCTTTTATACGGTGTATAAACCCCTTTGAATTTTACGTTTATTCAAAAGGAATATTTTTTATACGAAGCATTTACTAAACGACAAAAGGGAATGTTTTTGTCGTACGTATGCGGCGAAAATGACTTCTCCGCCGCCGTGACCATTATTTGAGTTTCAGATTCCTCTACAAGCCATCATTTTTTTAATGAAAACTAAATACAAAGTTTTAACTTTCTTTTATTTTGGTATTGAAAATGGTTTTGAAGGAGTTTTTATAATATCAATGTGTTGTATTGATATCTTGTGATTGAAAAGTGGAAATGTTATGTTTCCTTTATGCATGTTTTATGTGATATGATTATGTTATGGTTTATGATATGTTTAAAACTATTCATATGAGGAATGTATTGGAATTAATAAGTGATGGGTGGAGCCAGCTATAGCTCCTCGATGCATCGGTAGGTCTCATGAGACAACTAGACGTGGAATTGGCCGGGGCCCTTTCCCAATTTGATTTATGGTTTTGGCCGAGGCCTTAATCATTTTAGACGTCTTGGTCAATGCCTTGACAAAATGTTTCAGAATGTCTGGCATTATACATTCCCTCATTATGAAAGACGTTATTGATATTGCATGTGATTATTAGACCAGTAGAATATCCATGTGAAGAAGTTAATGGAATTATCTCATTTTACTTTTGCCATATTATGTTGATGTTCAAGTTTAAAAGGCTTTTGTTTTAGTTATACATTGCCTTAAATTTTTATGTTTATTTATGAAAGCTTCCGCAATATTGTTATCCTTACTGAGCATCTGAGATCACCCCTTTCAATGTTTTAATTTTCTCCAGGATGTGAAGAAGTATTTTATGAATGACCTACAGGGATAGTCAGAAGAGTATATGAGTGTGGACTATGAAGACCTTGTTATTAGTTTTTCACTTTATTATGTAATGTAACATTTACGAATGTATCTTGTGTTTCCAAGGCTACTAAACTAATCGGTCTTTCGAGACTTGATCTTTTGTGATCATGCCAATGTTACGAAGTAATGCACCGACTCTGGGAAGCTGGGGTCGGGGCTTTACAGTTGGTATCAGAGGCAGTTTAGTACTAACCTTGGAAGCTAGATTTAGATAAACTCTAATTAGAGCACATAGCCCAAAGATAGACTTTAATGATTAGAATAGAAGAACTTCCTAGAATTTTGGTATTATAGAGATTTTGTGAGTTTTCCAAGCAATACATCCCCATCTAGATACGAGCAGGTAGAGGTGGCTCTGGTACAGATGTACCTAGGGGTAAAACCTGAAAACACCGCTTTGAGCTAGACTCGAACGGGAACTGGTGCACGACAACGGGCCTTGCTGCACTCTTGGTTGCGACACTCCCGGGGGATATGCTTAGGATAATTCTCATTTTCTTTACAAACCACTATGAAGGGTTATGAGTATATACTTCCTCAAAGAAAACTTTTTTTTTATGATTTTGGATTATATCCATAAATAGTTCAATTAGTTTTAAGTGTTTTACAAGTACGGAATTATGTATTTTGATTCATAAACTAATCTAGTTTATGCCATTGTTTAGAAATGGCGCCTAGTGGAAGGAATGTAAACTGTATCAATGCACGCACTCCGTGTAGGGAATGACCTCCTGCTCAAGATAATTATTGTGGAGATAGAGATAAAACTGGTGCTGACCAACTTATTACCATACTGGGACAGCTCACTCAGTTTATGAATAATAACCTTACTCGTATGGAGCACCCTGATCCGCAACGTGGAGGATCAATGTTAGACCGCTTCATGAGGAAACAACCGCCAACATTTAATGGGGGTAAAAATCCATTAGTAGCTGAGTAATGGATAATCTCCTTAGAGAAAATATTCCACGCCTTGGGGAGTAGTGAAAGGGAAAAGGTTATCATGGCAGTTTACCGCCTCACTAGAGATGCTGATCAATGGTGGTCATTGATTCAAAACACAAAGGAAGATGATGACATATCGAATATGGAATGGGGGGAGTTCAAAGATCTTTTCTTAGAAAAATACTTTCCTCATGACCATAGAGCAGATATGGAAAGGCAATTTCTGAGTCTGAGAAAAAAGGAGGATGAGAATGTCATAAAGTATGAGGCCAACTTTACAGGGTTGGCGAGATATGCTGCAGATTATATACGTAACCCAAGAGGTAAGATTGATCGTTTCTTTGATGGGTTAAAACCATTTCTCCGTAGATCTTTAGTATCACAATCTTTCTCAACATATGAAGATATTGTCTCGTGTGCTATCAAGATAGAAAAAGAATTCTTTAAGTCTTATGACAACAAAGTAAAGCAAGAGAAGAAGAAAATGGTGGAACAACAGACGGATAAAGGGAAAAAGGGAAAGAAGGATTTTCCATTATGTGATAATTGTGGGAAGAATCACCCCGGTGCATGCCTAAAAGGAATGGGAGTTTGTTATAAATGTGGAGAAAAAGGTCACCAGGCTCGTGATTGCAAGGGAAAGAAAGAGGCTATCAATGTTGAATGCTACAATTGTAGAGAAATGGGGAATTATGAAAATGAATGTCCTAAGCGTTAGGGAAACTTACCTCAGAAAAGGCCAAGGGATCAAGGAAAATCTTATACTGTTACTATAGTTGAAGCAGAATAATTATTGTATTGGTGCTTTTGGACTCATGGATTATATTCTGGTTATTATAATAATGTGATATATATATAAGGATTGTACTGCAGTACTTGTTGTTTCATTAAGGTTTTAATATGATGAAGGTAATCATATTTTTAGTATGTGACAAAAGAAAAACTTTAATTTGTTTGGGGAATCTGATGTTACAATTGATTTTGGAATTTAGAGAACTTTTAGAGAATGTCTGGACAGAGGTATTTTGGATAACTATAAAGGTTGGAATGGATTAAGTTGAACTTTGGATAGTATTGTTTAAGGTTAAAACATTTATGAAGATTATTTTTAGAATAGTATAGTACTATATTTTTAGGAAAAGGACAACCTGCAGGGTGGGGCATAAATCGTCGCATCGGACAAAGCTGCAAGAATCGAACCCACAACCATAGTGCGACAGGCCTTTATTTACTACCACTAGCCTACAGGAAGTCCCTGGTTATTACAAAATAATTTTACTAATCTAAATGGTATGTGTTAACATTTGTAACCTTACACAATTAGGATAAATAGAATATTTTTGAGTTCTATTATCTTTTTGAGTGAAAAATGAGTTTGTGGTAGAAATTAGTTGAAGGTTGAAACTCTACTTGTCATGAATAAATTTATATACCTATCTCTTATTCAATGAATAAATTAATTCTTAAACTTTAGTAAAGGGATATTAAAACAAAAAATTTGTTATCCTAATACCTTATGTCTTGTTGAACTGATGATATTTTAAATCAACATAGATTGAAGGCTTTGAGGCCCTCAATTTGACAGTTGATTGTAATTGATGACCTCAATCACTCCCTACAAATATTTACGTTTTTCCTCCAATTATATGTCTCTAATTTCCACCAATGTTCTCCTTATCGAGATCATAATTTGGTGGTGACTTTCTTATTTCCATTTCCCTCTTATTAAGGCTAAATTTTATTAACCTTATTTCCGATGTGGGTTTTCCACAAAGGTATTTTCTATTTTCAACCTTTTATTTTCAAAGAAAAATATCAAATTGAGAGGACACAATTTATTGAAGGAGGGGAGAATGTAACACCCCGAGCTTCCACGATACGCCTCTCTTTCAATAATGCAATAGCTTGCATTGTACGCAAGTTCGAGTTTTAAACACCGCGACTAATCAAAGTAGCCGTTATGAATAGTAATAACCACTTTTTGAAATTATAGAAAATTTATATTTCAAAATGGAATTCATTTTTGTATTCCTAATATTGAAATTAGCCTATGTTGAATTTTTTGTAATTTTCTGAGAACTTCAAAATTTTTATGAATAGTGAAAAATACTTAAAACAAATTTTTTAATCAAAATAATTTATAGCGATAAGTTATACTATTGAGTGGTTTTAAAGTATAATTATAATATATTTTTACCATTTTATCCAATGGTGGTCATTAGAATTAATTTAACATTGAAATTGGACATAAACAATTGACATTCTTTTGATATAAATTGTTTCTTAAAAACACGCTATTTGTTGTGACAGCGGGAATTAATTATAAAATTAATTAATGCAAATTATATGTTTGGAATTTTGTAAAATATAAATCATTTTTGAATTCGGAATATCAATTATATCTTAGGGTGAAATTTTGGCATTGTTCTGAAAAACTTCAATTTTTGATGAATAGTGAAACCACTAAGTGGTAGTTAAATAACTGATTTTTCGTTTAAATGAAATATTACCACTTCTGTGATTTAATTTTCAAAAATCCGACATACATGGTTGTCATTAAGAAGTAAAATGTGGTTCAATTAGATTAAAATAATTTTTGGTGAATAGTAACTTTTAAGTTCTTAATCGTGATTAGAGGTAATTAGTGTAGTTTAAGGTAAAAATAATGTTTTAATAATATGAGATGAGCTTGACACATGTCCTACCCTCATTGGATATTCCATGGTCGACCAAGACAATCCATGGGTCAACTTGGGGACCCCATGGTTCCACTTTAGTTGGAAAATGACATAAATACCTTTTATTTAATGTTAAAGTAAAAAATGACACAAACATGAAATGTTTTACTAAAACAATTTTTACATGGGGTTATACAAGTCATATTTTTTACTATAAATAGTAATTGGAAATATAAAAAGATTTCCTACATCATAGTATTTTTTTTATAATTTTTAGACATTAAATAAATTAAATTATAAATGACTTCATGATGATGCAGCGATGACCTCATTATTTAACGATTTAAATAAAATGAGAAGATAATGCAAAATACAAGTCTTACACCTGTCCAAAGCCTATTGGATGAAGATATTTAGAACCCTTATCACCTTATCCACGAATTATATAAGTGTGGGACCTTTAGAATCCTAAAATCATTGTATAATAATGTAACATTTCAATCTTTCCAAAAGAGCCCCTCCTCTCCTCTTATAAAAGGCCCCCACCTCTACCACCTCATTCACACTTTCAAGACTTTTGGATCGGCCAACCTCTACCCAAATACTCTACCAACTACCCCCTCTTACTACTAGAAGCCCTACTTTGGGCAGAACACTTCCCAAGGAATCCTTTGGCTCAATTCAAAAAGAGTTACCCGATTTTGAGGTCATGTCATCTCTAATGTTATTTTGTTTTATTTTGCTTCTCCAACACCATAAACTCTTTTTATTAATTTCTTTTGTAACAACACCAGTATCCTCAATATACTAGGATGTTGTTATAAGATGTATTCGAGCTACACTTACACACACCTACATCTAATGGTTAAAGAACATACGGTTTCTGTGGATGGCGAATTTCTGCCTCACGAAACGATGATTGTTCAACACTCATATAACACCTTCAAAGGTGGCCATTAAGATGTCACTATATTTATATATTATATATAATATGTTTATGTTTTACTTATGCTTCTGTATTTCTCATTTATGGCATAATTTATGATTTCCATTATGGGTAAACGCGATAATTTCATTTTAGGAAGTGCGGACTACCGCCCCCTCAAAGTGATTTGAATCGTGAATGCCATATGTGGGATGTATAAAGGATGAATTAAATGGTATTATACACTATATTATAATGGAATTATATTATACCTTTATATAATTATGATTTCATTCCATTAAATACGAAATATAAATGAAAGTAGCGTTCATGCGTACGTACGGCTTACCGTCTCCATGAACGGTGCATTTCATTTCTTACCTCTAAATGTTACGTAATATTATGAATGAATGTATATGCTGGATATATATGATATATATGATATCTATATCAGGAATATAATTCTAGATATAATGGATATTTCACCACATGAACAACTTGTAATTATAAGAAGTTTATTGTTGAATCAAGTACCTAAGATCGACAAAACGACCGTTATTAGCTTAAATAATTACATAATGTTCATAATATTGTAATAAGTGATATAAATGGAATAATGAACTTGAAAAAGGTTCTTAAGAAGGTAGATATTAACTCTAGTTTATTATTCAGGAGATAAAAGAACGGTCGAGTGAATTCGGACATGAGGTAAGGGAACTTCTTAACCAAATTTCCATTCTTTGGGTTAATCTCCTACTTTCAAATTATGTCATGATATTATTATGTCCTATTTTGTATTTTTACTTTCTTTATGTGTACCTATAGTGAATACACATAATAGATATATTTTATTTTAAAAATGATCTTCTTAAGGACTTCGTCTCAATCTCCTTTCATTGAGGCATATTTGGTTTTATACACAAATTTCTTTTATACGGTGTATAAACCCCTTTGAATTTTACGTTTATTCAAAAAAAATCTTTTTTATACGAAGCGTTTACTAAACGATAAAAGGGAATGTTTTTGTCATACGTATGTGGCGACAATGACTTCTCCGCCGCTGTGACCATTATTTGAGTTTC